>OZ014530.1:326648321-331448321 GCA_963966105.1 Volucella zonaria
GCATAAAATGACCCCCGCAGACGCCTAGTTTAGGAGTTATAGCCATTTTAAGATTTTGAATTTTTTTTTTCTGGTGCATAATATGAGCCCCGCAGACGCCTAGTTTAGGAGTTATAGCCATTTTAAGATTTTGAAGTTTTTTTTGCTTTTGCATAATATGACCCCCGCAGACGCCTAGTTTATGAGTTATAGCCATTTTAAGATTTTGAATTTTTTTTTTTCTGGTGCATAATATGACCCCCGCAGACGCCTCGTTTATGAGTTATCGCCATTTTAAGATTTTGAATTTTTTTTTTTCTGGTGCATAATATGACCCCCGCAGAGGCCTAGTTTATGAGTTATTGCCATTTTAAGATTTTGAATGTTTTTTTTTTTGGTGCATAAAATGACCCCCGCAGACGCCTAGTTTAGGAGTTATAGCCATTTTAAGATTTTGAATTTTTTTTTTCTGGTGCATAATATGACCCCCGCAGACGCCTAGTTTAGGAGTTATAGCGATTTCAAAGTTTTGATTTTTTTTTTGTTCTGGTGCATAATATGACCCCCGCAGACGCCTAGTTTAGGAGTTATAGCCATTTTAAGATTTTGAATTTTTTTTTTGCTTTTGCATAGTATGACCCCCGCAGACGCCTAGTTTATGAGTTATAGCCATTTTAAGATTTTGAATTTTTTTTTTCTGGTGCATAATATGACCCCCGCAGACGCCTCGTTTATGAGTTATCGCCATTTTAAGATTTTGAATGTTTTTTTTTTTGGTGCATAAAATGACCCCCGCAGACGCCTAGTTTAGGAGTTATAGCCATTTTAAAGTTTTGAATTTTTTTTTTGTGGTGCATAACATGACCCCCGCAGACGCCTACTTTAGGAGTTATAGCCATTTAAAGATTTTGAATTTTTTTTTTCTGGTGCACAATATGACCCCCGCAGACGCCTAGTTTAGGAGTTATAGCCATTTTAAGATTTTGAATTTTTTTTTTTCTGGTGCATAATATGACCCCCGCAGACGCCTAGTTTAGGAGTTATAGCCATTTTAAGATTTTGAATTTTTTTTTTTCTGGTGCATAATATGACCCCCGCAGACGCCTAGTTTAGGAGTTATAGCCATTTTAAGATTTTGAATTTTTTTTTTCTGGTGCATAATATGACCCCCGCAGACGCCTAGTTTAGGAGTTATAGCCATTTTAAGATTTTGAATTATTTTTTTTCTGGTGCATAATATGACCCCCGCAGACGCCTTGTTTAGGAGTTATAGCCATTTTAAGATTTTGAATTTTTTTTTTCTGGTGCATAATATGACCCCCACAGACGCGTAGTTTAGGAGTTATAGCGATTTTAAAGTTTTGAATTTTTTTTTTTCTGGTGCATAATATGACCCCCGCAGACGCCTAGTTTAGGAGTTATAGCCATTTTAAGATTTTGAATTTTTTTTTTCTGGTGCATAATATGACCCCCGCAGACGCCTAGTTTAGGAGTTATAGCCATTTTAAGATTTTGAATTATTTTTTTTCTGGTGCATAATATGACCCCCGCAGACGCCTAGTTTAGGAGTTATAGCCATTTTAAGATTTTGAATTTTTTTTTTTCTGGTGCATAATATGACCCCCGCAGACGCCTCGTTTATGAGTTATAGCCATTTTAAGATTTTGAATGTTTTTTTTTCTGGTGCATAACATGACCCCCGCAGACGCCTAGTTCAGAGTTATAGCGATTTTAAAGTTTTGAATTTTTTTTTTCTGGTGCATAACATGACCCCCGCAGACGCCTACTTTAGGAGTTATAGCGATTTTAAAGTTTTGAATTTTTTTTTTCTGGTGCATAATATGGCCCCCGCAGACGCCTAGTTTAGGAGTTATAGCCATTTTAAGATTTTGAATGTTTTTTTTTCTGGTGCATAATATGACCCCCGCAGACGCCTAGTTTAGGAGTTATAGCCATTTAAGATTTTGAATTTTTTTTTTCTGGTGCATAATATGGCCCCCGCAGACGCCTAGTTTAGGAGTTATAGCCATTTTAAGATTTTGAATTTTTTTTTTTCTGGTGCATAATATGACCCCCGCAGACGCCTCGTTTATGAGTTATTGCCATTTTAAGATTTTGAATGTTTTTTTTTCTGGTGCATAAAATGACCCCCGCAGACGCCTAGTTTATGAGTTATTGCCATTTTAAGATTTTGAATGTTTTTTTTTTTGGTGCATAAAATGACCCCCGCAGACGCCTAGTTTAGGAGTTATAGCCATTTTAAGATTTTGAATTTTTTTTTTTCTGGTGCATAATATGACCCCCGCAGACGCCTAGTTTAGGAGTTATAGCGATTTTAAAGTTTTGAATTTTTTTTTTTCTGGTGCATAATATGACCCCCGCAGACGCCTAGTTTATGAGTTATTGCCATTTTAAGATTTTGAATGTTTTTTTTTTGGTGCATAAAATGACCCCCGCAGACGCCTAGTTTAGGAGTTATAGCCATTTTAAGATTTTGAATTTTTTTTTTTCTGGTGCATAATATGACCCCCGCAGACGCCTAGTTTAGGAGTTATAGCCATTTTAAGATTTTGAATTTTTTTTTTCTGGTGCATAATATGACCCCCGCAGACGCCTAGTTTAGGAGATATAGCGATTTTAAAGTTTTGAATTTTTTTTTTTCTGGTGCATAATATGACTAACGCAGACGCCTAGTTTAGGAGTTATAGCGATTTTAAAGTTTTGAATTTTTTTTTTTCTGGTGCATAATATGACGCCCGCAGACGCCTAGTTTAGGAGTTATAGCCATTTTAAGATTTTGAATTTTTTTTTTCTGGTGCATAATATGACCCCCGCAGACGCCTAGTTCAGAGTTATAGCGATTTTAAAGTTTTGAATTTTTTTTTTCTGGTGCATAACATGACCCCCGCAGACGCCTACTTTAGGAGTTATAGCGATTTTAAAGTTTTGAATTTTTTTTTTCTGGTGCATAATATGGCCCCCGCAGACGCCTAGTTTAGGAGTTATAGCCATTTTAAGATTTTGAATGTTTTTTTTTCTGGTGCATAATATGACCCCCGCAGACGCCTAGTTTAGGAGTTATAGCCATTTAAGATTTTGAATTTTTTTTTTCTGGTGCATAATATGGCCCCCGCAGACGCCTAGTTTAGGAGTTATAGCCATTTTAAGATTTTGAATTTTTTTTTTTCTGGTGCATAATATGACCCCCGCAGACGCCTCGTTTATGAGTTATTGCCATTTTAAGATTTTGAATGTTTTTTTTTTTGGTGCATAAAATGACCCCCGCAGACGCCTAGTTTAGGAGTTATAGCCATTTTAAGATTTTGAATTTTTTTTTTTCTGGTGCATAATATGACCCCCGCAGACGCCTAGTTTAGGAGTTATAGCGATTTTAAAGTTTTGAATTTTTTTTTTTCTGGTGCATAATATGACCCCCGCAGACGCCTAGTTTATGAGTTATTGCCATTTTAAGATTTTGAATGTTTTTTTTTTGGTGCATAAAATGACCCCCGCAGACGCCTAGTTTAGGAGTTATAGCCATTTTAAGATTTTGAATTTTTTTTTTTCTGGTGCATAATATGACCCCCGCAGACGCCTAGTTTAGGAGTTATAGCGATTTTAAAGTTTTGAATTTTTTTTTTTCTGGTGCATAATATGACCCCCGCAGACGCCTAGTTTATGAGTTATTGCCATTTTAAGATTTTGAATTTTTTTTTTCTGGTGCATAACATGACCCCCGCAGACGCCTACTTTAGGAGTTATAGCGATTTTAAAGTTTTGAATTTTTTTTTTCTGGTGCATAATATGGCCCCCGCAGACGCCTAGTTTAGGAGTTATAGCCATTTTAAGATTTTGAATTTTTTTTTTCTGGTGCATAATATGACCCCCGCAGACGCCTAGTTTAGGAGTTATAGCCATTTTAAGATTTTGAATTTTTTTTTTCTGGTGCATAAAATGACCCCCGCAGACGCCTAGTTTAGGAGTTATAGCCATTTTAAGATTTTGAATTTTTTTTTTCTGGTGCATAAAATGACCCCCGCAGACGCCTAGTTTAGGAGTTATAGCCATTTTAAGATTTTGAATTTTTTTTTTCTGGTGCATAATATGACCCCCGCAGACGCCTAGTTTAGGAGATATAGCGATTTTAAAGTTTTGAATTTTTTTTTTCTGGTGCATAACATGACCCCCGCAGACGCCTACTTTAGGAGTTATAGCGATTTTAAAGTTTTGAATTTTTTTTTTCTGGTGCATAATATGGCCCCCGCAGACGCCTAGTTTAGGAGTTATAGCCATTTTAAGATTTTGAATTTTTTTTTTTCTGGTGCATAATATGACTCCAGCAGACGCCTAGTTTAGGAGTTATAGCCATTTTAAGATTTTGAATTTTTTTTTTTTGGTGCATAATATGACCCCCGCAGACGCCTAGTTTAGGAGTTATAGCCATTTTAAGATTTTGAATTTTTTTTTTCTGGTGCATAATATGACCCCCGCAGACGCCTAGTTTATGAGTTATTGCCATTTTAAGATTTTGAATGTTTTTTTTTTTGGTGCATAAAATGACCCCCGCAGACGCCTAGTTTAGGAGTTATAGCCATTTTAAGATTTTGAATTTTTTTTTTCTGGTGCATAATATGACCCCCGCAGACGCCTAGTTTAGGAGTTATAGCCATTTTAAGATTTTGAAGTTTTTTTTGCTTTTGCATAATATGACCCCCGCAGACGCCTAGTTTATGAGTTATTGCCATTTTAAGATTTTGAATGTTTTTTTTTTTGGTGCATAAAATGACCCCCGCAGACGCCTAGTTTAGGAGTTATAGCCATTTTAAGATTTTGAATTTTTTTTTTCTGGTGCATAATATGACCCCCACAGACGCGTAATTTAGGAGTTATAGCGATTTTAAAGTTTTGAATTTTTTTTTTTCTGGTGCATAATATGACTCCCGCAGACGCCTAGTTTAGGAGTTATAGCGATTTTAAAGTTTTGAATTTTTTTTTTTCTGGTGCATAATATGACTCCCGCAGACGCCTAGTTTAGGAGTTATAGCCATTTTAAGATTTTGAATTCTTTTTTTTCTGGTGCATAATATGACCCCCGCAGACGCCTAGTTTATGAGTTATTGCCATTTTAAGATTTTGAATGTTTTTTTTTTCTGGTGCATAATATGAGCCCCGCAGACGCCTAGTTTATGAGTTATAGCCATTTTAAGATTTTGAATGTTTTTTTTTCTGGTGCATAACATGACCCCCGCAGACGCCTAGTTCAGAGTTATAGCGATTTTAAAGTTTTGAATTTTTTTTTTCTGGTGCATAACATGACCCCCGCAGACGCCTACTTTAGGAGTTATAGCGATTTTAAAGTTTTGAATTTTTTTTTTCTGGTGCATAATATGGCCCCCGCAGACGCCTAGTTTAGGAGTTATAGCCATTTTAAGATTTTGAATGTTTTTTTTTCTGGTGCATAATATGACCCCCGCAGACGCCTAGTTTAGGAGTTATAGCCATTTAAGATTTTGAATTTTTTTTTTCTGGTGCATAATATGGCCCCCGCAGACGCCTAGTTTAGGAGTTATAGCCATTTTAAGATTTTGAATTTTTTTTTTTCTGGTGCATAATATGACCCCCGCAGACGCCTCGTTTATGAGTTATTGCCATTTTAAGATTTTGAATGTTTTTTTTTCTGGTGCATAAAATGACCCCCGCAGACGCCTAGTTTATGAGTTATTGCCATTTTAAGATTTTGAATGTTTTTTTTTTTGGTGCATAAAATGACCCCCGCAGACGCCTAGTTTAGGAGTTATAGCCATTTTAAGATTTTGAATTTTTTTTTTTCTGGTGCATAATATGACCCCCGCAGACGCCTAGTTTAGGAGTTATAGCGATTTTAAAGTTTTGAATTTTTTTTTTTCTGGTGCATAATATGACCCCCGCAGACGCCTAGTTTATGAGTTATTGCCATTTTAAGATTTTGAATGTTTTTTTTTTGGTGCATAAAATGACCCCCGCAGACGCCTAGTTTAGGAGTTATAGCCATTTTAAGATTTTGAATTTTTTTTTTCTGGTGCATAATATGACCCCCGCAGACGCCTAGTTTAGGAGTTATAGCCATTTTAAGATTTTGAATTTTTTTTTTCTGGTGCATAATATGACCCCCGCAGACGCCTAGTTTAGGAGTTATAGCCATTTTAAGATTTTGAATTTTTTTTTTCTGGTGCATAATATGACTAACGCAGACGCCTAGTTTAGGAGTTATAGCGATTTTAAAGTTTTGAATTTTTTTTTTTCTGGTGCATAATATGACGCCCGCAGACGCCTAGTTTAGGAGTTATAGCCATTTTAAGATTTTGAATTTTTTTTTTCTGGTGCATAATATGACCCCCGCAGACGCCTAGTTTAGGAGATATAGCGATTTTAAAGTTTTGAATTTTTTTTTTCTGGTGCATAACATGACCCCCGCAGACGCCTAGTTTAGGAGTTATAGCCATTTTAAGATTTTGAATTTTTTTTTTCTGGTGCATAATATGACCCCCGCAGACGCCTAGTTTATGAGTTATTGCCATTTTAAGATTTTGAATGTTTTTTTTTTTGGTGCATAAAATGACCCCCGCAGACGCCTAGTTTAGGAGTTATAGCCATTTTAAGATTTTGAATTTTTTTTTTCTGGTGCATAATATGAGCCCCGCAGACGCCTAGTTTAGGAGTTATAGCCATTTTAAGATTTTGAAGTTTTTTTTGCTTTTGCATAATATGACCCCCGCAGACGCCTAGTTTATGAGTTATAGCCATTTTAAGATTTTGAATTTTTTTTTTTCTGGTGCATAATATGACCCCCGCAGACGCCTCGTTTATGAGTTATCGCCATTTTAAGATTTTGAATTTTTTTTTTTCTGGTGCATAATATGACCCCCGCAGAGGCCTAGTTTATGAGTTATTGCCATTTTAAGATTTTGAATGTTTTTTTTTTTGGTGCATAAAATGACCCCCGCAGACGCCTAGTTTAGGAGTTATAGCCATTTTAAGATTTTGAATTTTTTTTTTCTGGTGCATAATATGACCCCCGCAGACGCCTAGTTTAGGAGTTATAGCGATTTCAAAGTTTTGATTTTTTTTTTGTTCTGGTGCATAATATGACCCCCGCAGACGCCTAGTTTAGGAGTTATAGCCATTTTAAGATTTTGAATTTTTTTTTTGCTTTTGCATAGTATGACCCCCGCAGACGCCTAGTTTATGAGTTATAGCCATTTTAAGATTTTGAATTTTTTTTTTCTGGTGCATAATATGACCCCCGCAGACGCCTCGTTTATGAGTTATCGCCATTTTAAGATTTTGAATGTTTTTTTTTTTGGTGCATAAAATGACCCCCGCAGACGCCTAGTTTAGGAGTTATAGCCATTTTAAGATTTTGAATTTTTTTTTTTCTGGTGCATAATATGACCCCCGCAGACGACTAGTTTAGGAGTTATAGCCATTTTAAAGTTTTGAATTTTTTTTTTGTGGTGCATAACATGACCCCCGCAGACGCCTACTTTAGGAGTTATAGCCATTTAAAGATTTTGAATTTTTTTTTTCTGGTGCACAATATGACCCCCGCAGACGCCTAGTTTAGGAGTTATAGCCATTTTAAGATTTTGAATTTTTTTTTTTCTGGTGCATAATATGACCCCCGCAGACGCCTAGTTTAGGAGTTATAGCCATTTTAAGATTTTGAATTTTTTTTTTTCTGGTGCATAATATGACCCCCGCAGACGCCTAGTTTAGGAGTTATAGCCATTTTAAGATTTTGAATTTTTTTTTTCTGGTGCATAATATGACCCCCGCAGACGCCTAGTTTAGGAGTTATAGCCATTTTAAGATTTTGAATTATTTTTTTTCTGGTGCATAATATGACCCCCGCAGACGCCTTGTTTAGGAGTTATAGCCATTTTAAGATTTTGAATTTTTTTTTTCTGGTGCATAATATGACCCCCACAGACGCGTAGTTTAGGAGTTATAGCGATTTTAAAGTTTTGAATTTTTTTTTTTCTGGTGCATAATATGACCCCCGCAGACGCCTAGTTTAGGAGTTATAGCCATTTTAAGATTTTGAATTTTTTTTTTCTGGTGCATAATATGACCCCCGCAGACGCCTAGTTTAGGAGTTATAGCCATTTTAAGATTTTGAATTATTTTTTTTCTGGTGCATAATATGACCCCCGCAGACGCCTTGTTTAGGAGTTATAGCCATTTTAAGATTTTGAATGTTTTTTTTTCTGGTGCATAATATGACCCCCGCAGACGCCTAGTTTAGGAGTTATAGCCATTTTAAGATTTTGAATTTTTTTTTTCTGGTGCATAATATGACCCCCGCAGACGCCTAGTTTAGGAGTTATAGCCATTTTAAGATTTTGAATTTTTTTTTTCTGGTGCATAATATGACCCCCGCAGACGCCTAGTTTAGGAGTTATAGCCATTTTAAGATTTTGAATTATTTTTTTTCTGGTGCATAATATGACCCCCGCAGACGCCTTGTTTAGGAGTTATAGCCATTTTAAGATTTTGAATGTTTTTTTTTCTGGTGCATAATATGACCCCCGCAGAAGCCTAGTTTAGGAGTTATAGCCATTTTAAGATTTTGAATTTTTTTTTCCTGGTGCATAAAATGACCCCCGCAGACGCCTAGTTTAGGAGTTATAGCCATTTTAAGATTTTGAATGTTTTTTTTTCTGGTGCATAATATGACCCCCACAGACGCGTAGTTTAGGAGTTATAGCGATTTTAAAGCTTTGAATTTTTTTTTTCTGGTGCATAATATGACTCCCGCAGACGCCTAGTTTAGGAGTTATAGCCATTTTAAGATTTTGAATTTTTTTTTTTTGGTGCATAATATGACCCCCGCAGACGCCTAGTTTAGGAGTTATAGCCATTTTAAGATTTTGAATTTTTTTTTTTCTGGTGCATAATATGACCCCCGCAGACGCCTAGTTTATGAGTTATTGCCATTTTAAGATTTTGATTGTTTTTTTTTCTGGTGCATAAAATGACCCCCGCAGACGCCTAGTTTAGGAGTTATAGCCATTTTAAGATTTTGAATTTTTTTTTTTCTGGTGCATAATATGACCCCCGCAGACGCCTAGTTTAGGAGTTATAGCCATTTTAAGATTTTGAATTTTTTTTTGCTTTTGCATAATATGACCCCCGCAGACGCCTAGTTTATGAGTTATAGCCATTTTAAGATTTTGAATTTTTTTTTTTCTGGTGCATAATATGACCCCCGCAGACGCCTAGTTTACGAGTTATAGCCATTTTAAGATTTTGAATTTTTTTTTTTCTGGTGCATAATATGACCCCCGCAGACGCCTAGTTTATGAGTTATTGCCATTTTAAGATTTTGAATGTTTTTTTTTTTGGTGCATAAAATGACCCCCGCAGACGCCTAGTTTAGGAGTTATAGCCATTTTAAGATTTTGAATTTTTTTTTGCTTTTGCATAATATGACCCCCGCAGACGCATAGTTTATGAGTTATTGCCATTTTAAGATTTTGAATGTTTTTTTTTTTGGTGCATAAAATGACCCCCGCAGACGCCTAGTTTAGGAGTTATAGCCATTTTAAGATTTTGAATTTTTTTTTTCTGGTGCATAATATGACCCCCGCAGACGCCTAGTTTATGAGTTATAGCCATTTTAAGATTTTGAATTTTTTTTTGCTTTTGCATAATATGACCCCCGCAGACGCCTCGTTTATGAGTTATCGCCATTTTAAGATTTTGAATGTTTTTTTTTTTGGTGCATAAAATGACCCCCGCAGACGCCTAGTTTAGGAGTTATAGCCATTTTAAGATTTTGAATTTTTTTTTTTCTGGTGCATAATATGACCCCCGCAGACGCCTAGTTTAGGAGTTATAGCGATTTTAAAGTTTTGAATTTTTTTTTTTCTGGTGCATAATATGACTCCCGCAGACGCCTAGTTTAGGAGTTATAGCCATTTTAAGATTTTGAATGTTTTTTTTTTCTGGTGCATAATATGGCCCCCGCAGACGCCTAGTTTAGGAGTTATAGCCATTTTAAGATTTTGAATTTTTTTTTTCTGGTGCATAATATGACCCCCGCAGACGCCTAGTTTAGGAGATATAGCGATTTTAAAGTTTTGAATTTTTTTTTTCTGGTGCATAACATGACCCCCGCAGACGCCTACTTTAGGAGTTATAGCGATTTTAAAGTTTTGAATTTTTTTTTTCTGGTGCATAATATGGCCCCCGCAGACGCCTAGTTTAGGAGTTATAGCCATTTTAAGATTTTGAATGTTTTTTTTTTCTGGTGCATAATATGACCCCCGCAGACGATTAGTTTAGGAGTTATAGCCATTTTAAGATTTTGAATTTTTTTTTTCTGGTGCATAATATGACCCCCGCAGACGCCTAGTTTAGGAGTTATAGCCATTTTAAGATTTTGAATTTTTTTTTTTCTGGTGCATAATATGACCCCCGCAGACCCCTAGTTTAGGAGTTATAGCCATTTTAAGATTTTGAATGTTTTTTTTTCTGGTGCGTAATATGACTCCCGCAGACGCCTAGTTTAGGAGTTATAGCCATTTTAAGATTTTGAATTTTTTTTTTTCTGGTGCATAATATGACCCCCGCAGACGCCTAGTTTAGGAGTTATAGCGATTTTAAAGTTTTGAATTTTTTTTTTTCTGGTGCATAATATGACTCCCGCAGACGCCTAGTTTAGGAGTTATAGCCATTTTAAGATTTTGAATGTTTTTTTTTCTGGTGCATAAAATGACCCCCGCAGACGCCTAGTTTAGGAGTTATAGCCATTTTAAGATTTTGAATTTTTTTTTTTCTGGTGCATAATATGACCCCCGCAGACGCCTAGTTTAGGAGTTATAGCGATTTTAAAGTTTTGAATGTTTTTTTTTTCTGGTGCATAATATGACCCCCGCAGACGCCTAGTTTAGGAGTTATAGCCATTTTAAGATTTTGAATTTTTTTTTTCTGGTGCATAATATGACCCCCGCAGACGCCTAGTTTAGGAGTTATAGCCATTTTAAGATTTTGAATTTTTTTTTTTCTGGTGCATAATATGACCCCCGCAGACGCCTAGTTTAGGAGTTATAGCGATTTTAAAGTTTTGAATTTTTTTTTTTCTGGTGCATAATATGACCCCCGCAGACGCCTAGTTTATGAGTTATTGCCATTTTAAGATTTTGAATGTTTTTTTTTTTGGTGCATAAAATGACCCCCGCAGACGCCTAGTTTAGGAGTTATAGCCATTTTAAGATTTTGAATTTTTTTTTTCTGGTGCATAATATGACCCCCGCAGACGCCTAGTTTATGAGTTATAGCCATTTTAAGATTTTGAATTTTTTTTTTTCTGGTGCATAATATGACCCCCGCAGACCCCTAGTTTAGGAGTTATAGCCATTTTAAGATTTTGAATTTTTTTTTTTCTGGTGCATAATATGACTCCCGCAGACGCCTAGTTTAGGAGTTATAGCCATTTTAAGATTTTGAATGTTTTTTTTTTCTGGTGCATAATATGGCCCCCGCAGACGCCTAGTTTAGGAGTTATAGCCATTTTAAGATTTTGAATTTTTTTTTTCTGGTGCATAATATGACCCCCGCAGACGCCTAGTTTAGGAGATATAGCGATTTTAAAGTTTTGAATTTTTTTTTTCTGGTGCATAACATGACCCCCGCAGACGCCTACTTTAGGAGTTATAGCGATTTTAAAGTTTTGAATTTTTTTTTTCTGGTGCATAATATGGCCCCCGCAGACGCCTAGTTTAGGAGTTATAGCCATTTTAAGATTTTGAATTTTTTTTTTCTGGTGCATAATATGACCCCCGCAGACGCCTAGTTTAGGAGTTATAGCCATTTTAAGATTTTGAATTTTTTTTTTTCTGGTGCATAATATGACCCCCGCAGACGCCTAGTTTAGGAGTTATAGCGATTTTAAAGTTTTGAATTTTTTTTTTTCTGGTGCATAATATGACCCCCGCAGACGCCTAGTTTATGAGTTATTGCCATTTTAAGATTTTGAATTTTTTTTTTCTGGTGCATAATATGACCCCCGCAGACGCCTAGTTTATGAGTTATAGCCATTTTAAGATTTTGAATTTTTTTTTGCTTTTGCATAATATGACCCCCGCAGACGCCTCGTTTATGAGTTATCGCCATTTTAAGATTTTGAATGTTTTTTTTTTTGGTGCATAAAATGACCCCCGCAGACGCCTAGTTTAGGAGTTATAGCCATTTTAAGATTTTGAATTTTTTTTTTTCTGGTGCATAATATGACCCCCGCAGACGCCTAGTTTAGGAGTTATAGCGATTTTAAAGTTTTGAATTTTTTTTTTTCTGGTGCATAATATGACTCCCGCAGACGCCTAGTTTAGGAGTTATAGCCATTTTAAGATTTTGAATGTTTTTTTTTTCTGGTGCATAATATGGCCCCCGCAGACGCCTAGTTTAGGAGTTATAGCCATTTTAAGATTTTGAATTTTTTTTTTCTGGTGCATAATATGACCCCCGCAGACGCCTAGTTTAGGAGATATAGCGATTTTAAAGTTTTGAATTTTTTTTTTCTGGTGCATAACATGACCCCCGCAGACGCCTACTTTAGGAGTTATAGCGATTTTAAAGTTTTGAATTTTTTTTTTCTGGTGCATAATATGGCCCCCGCAGACGCCTAGTTTAGGAGTTATAGCCATTTTAAGATTTTGAATGTTTTTTTTTTCTGGTGCATAATATGACCCCCGCAGACGCCTAGTTTAGGAGTTATAGCCATTTTAAGATTTTGAATTTTTTTTTTCTGGTGCATAATATGACCCCCGCAGACGCCTAGTTTAGGAGTTATAGCCATTTTAAGATTTTGAATTTTTTTTTTTCTGGTGCATAATATGACCCCCGCAGACCCCTAGTTTAGGAGTTATAGCCATTTTAAGATTTTGAATGTTTTTTTTTCTGGTGCATAATATGACTCCCGCAGACGCCTAGTTTAGGAGTTATAGCCATTTTAAGATTTTGAATTTTTTTTTTTTGGTGCATAATATGACCCCCGCAGACGCCTAGTTTAGGAGTTATAGCCATTTTAAGATTTTGAATTTTTTTTTTCTGGTGCATAATATGACCCCCACAGACGCGTAGTTTAGGAGTTATAGCGATTTTAAAGTTTTGATTTTTTTTTTGTTCTGGTGCATAATATGACCCCCGCAGACACCTAGTTTAGGAGTTATAGCCATTTTAAGATTTTGAATTTTTTTTTGCTTTTGCATAATATGACCTCCGCAGACGCCTAGTTTATGAGTTATAGCCATTTTAAGATTTTGAATTTTTTTTTTTCTGGTGCATAATATGACCCCCGCAGACACCTAGTTTATGAGTTATAGCCATTTTAAGATTTTGAATTTTTTTTTTCTGGTGCATAATATGACCCCCGCAGACGCCTAGTTTAGGAGTTATAGCCATTTTAAGATTTTGAATTTTTTTTTTTTCTGGTGCATAATATGACCCCCGCAAACGCCTAGTTTATGAGTTATTGCCATTTTAAGATTTTGAATGTTTTTTTTTTTGGTGCATAAAATGACCCCCGCAGACGCCTAGTTTAGGAGTTATAGCCATTTTAAGATTTTGAATTTTTTTTTTTCTGGTGCATAATATGACCCCCGCAGACGCCTAGTTTAGGAGTTATAGCGATTTCAAAGTTTTGATTTTTTTTTGTTCTGGTGCATAATATGACCCCCGCAGACGCCTAGTTTAGGAGTTATAGCCATTTTAAGATTTTGAATGTTTTTTTTTCTGGTGCATAATATGACCCCCGCAGACGCCTAGTTTAGGAGTTATAGCCATTTTAAGATTTTGAATTTTTTTTTTCCCGTGCATAATATGACCCCCGCAGACGCCTAGTTTAGGAGTTATAGCCATTTTAAGATTTTGAATGTTTTTTTTTCTGGTGCATAATATGACCCCCGCAGACGTATAGTTTAGGAGTTATAGCCATTTTAAGATGTTGAATTTTTTTTTCTGGTGCATAATATGACCCCCGCAGACGCCTAGTTTAGGAGTTATAGCCATTTTAAGATTTTGAATGCTTTTTTTTAGGAGTTATAGCGATTTTAAGATTTTGAATTTTTTTTTTCTGGTGCATAATATGACCCCCGCAGACGCCTAGTTTAGGAGATATAGCGATTTTAAAGTTTTGAATTTTTTTTTCTGGTGCATAACATGACCCCCGCAGACGCCTACTTTAGGAGTTATAGCGATTTTAAAGTTTTGAATTTTTTTTTTCTGGTGCATAATATGGCCCCCGCAGACGCCTAGTTTAGGAGTTATAGCCATTTTAAGATTTTGAATTTTTTTTTTTCTGGTGCATAATATGACCCCCGCAGACGCCTAGTTTAGGAGTTATAGCCATTTTAAGATTTTGAATTTTTTTTTGCTTTTGCATAATATGACCCCCGCAGACGCCTAGTTTAGGAGTTATAGCCATTTTAAGATTTTGAATTTTTTTTTTTTCTGGTGCATAATATGACCCCCGCAAACGCCTAGTTTATGAGTTATTGCCATTTTAAGATTTTGAATGCTTTTTTTTTTGGTGCATAAAATGACCCCCGCAGACGCCTAGTTTAGGAGTTATAGCCATTTTAAGATTTTGAATTTTTTTTTTTCTGGTGCATAATATGACCCCCGCAGACGCCTAGTTTAGGAGTTATAGCGATTTCAAAGTTTTGATTTTTTTTTTGTTCTGGTGCATAATATGACCCCCGCAGACGCCTAGTTTAGGAGTTATAGCCATTTTAAGATTTTGAATGTTTTTTTTTCTGGTGCATAATATGACCCCCGCAGACGCCTAGTTTAGGAGTTATAGCCATTTTAAGATTTTGAATTTTTTTTTTCTGGTGCATAATATGACCCCCGCAGACGCCTAGTTTAGGAGTTATAGCCATTTTAAGATTTTGAATGTTTTTTTTTCTGGTGCATAATATGACCCCCGCAGACGCCTAGTTTAGGAGTTATAGCCATTTTAAGATTTTGAATTTTTTTTTTCCCGTGCATAATATGACCCCCGCAGACGCCTAGTTTAGGAGTTATAGCCATTTTAAGATTTTGAATGTTTTTTTTTCTGGTACATAATATGACCCCCGCAGACGTATAGTTTAGGAGTTATAGCCATTTTAAGATGTTGAATTTTTTTTTCTGGTGCATAATATGACCCCCGCAGACGCCTAGTTTAGGAGTTATAGCCATTTTAAGATTTTGAATGCTTTTTTTTAGGAGTTATAGCGATTTTAAGATTTTGAATTTTTTTTTTCTGGTGCATAATATGACCCCCGCAGACGCCTAGTTTAGGAGATATAGCGATTTTAAAGTTTTGAATTTTTTTTTCTGGTGCATAACATGACCCCCGCAGACGCCTACTTTAGGAGTTATAGCCATTTTAAAGTTTTGAATTTTTTTTTTCTGGTGCATAATATGGCCCCCGCAGACGCCTAGTTTAGGAGTTATAGCCATTTTAAGATTTTGAATTTTTTTTTTTCTGGTGCATAATATGACCCCCGCAGACGCCTAGTTTAGGAGTTATAGCCATTTTAAGATTTTGAATTTTTTTTTGCTTTTGCATAATATGACCCCCGCAGACGCATAGTTTATGAGTTATAGCCATTTTAAGATTTTGAATTTTTTTTTTTCTGGTGCATAATATGACCCCCGCAGACGCCTCGTTTATAAGTTATCGCCATTTTAAGATTTTGAATGTTTTTTTTTTTGGTGCATAAAATGACCCCCGCAGACGCCTAGTTTAGGAGTTATAGCCATTTTAAGATTTTGAATTTTTTTTTGCTTTTGCATAATATGACCCCCGCAGACGCATAGTTTATGAGTTATAGCCATTTTAAGATTTTGAATTTTTTTTTTTCTGGTGCATAATATGACTCCCGCAGACGCCTAGTTTAGGAGTTATAGCCATTTTAAGATTTTGAATGTTTTTTTTTTCTGGTGCATAATATGGCCCCCGCAGACGCCTAGTTTAGGAGTTATAGCCATTTTAAGATTTTGAATTTTTTTTTTCTGGTGCATAATATGACCCCCGCAGACGCCTAGTTTAGGAGATATAGCGATTTTAAAGTTTTGAATTTTTTTTTTCTGGTACATAATATGACCCCCGCAGACGCCTAGTTTAGGAGTTATAGCCATTTTAAGATTTTGAATTTTTTTTTTCTGGTGCTTAATATGACCCCCGCAGACGCCTAGTTTAGGAGATATAGCGATTTTAAAGTTTTGAATTTTTTTTTCTGGTGCATAACATGACCCCCGCAGACGCCTACTTTAGGAGTTATAGCGATTTTAAAGTTTTGAATTTTTTTTTTCTGGTGCATAATATGGCCCCCGCAGACGCCTAGTTTAGGAGTTATAACCATTTTAAGATTTTGAATGTTTTTTTTTTCTGGTGCATAATATGACCCCCGCAGACGCCTAGTTTAGGAGTTATAGCCATTTTAAGATTTTGAATTTTTTTTTTCTGGTGCATAATATGACCCCCGCAGACGCCTAGTTTAGGAGTTATAGCCATTTTAAGATTTTGAATTTTTTTTTTTCTGGTGCATAATATGACCCCCGCAGACCCCTAGTTTAGGAGTTATAGCCATTTTAAGATTTTGAATGTTTTTTTTTCTGGTGCATAATATGACCCCCGCAGACGCCTAGTTTAGGAGTTATAGCCATTTTAAGATTTAGAATTTTTTTTTTTCTGGCGCATAATATGACCCCCGCAGACGCCTAGTTTAGGAGTTATAGCCATTTTAAGATTTTGAATTTTTTTTTTCCTGGTGCATAATATGACCCCCACAGACGCGTAGTTTAGGAGTTATAGCGATTTTAAAGTTTTGATTTTTTTTTTGTTCTGGTGCATAATATGACCCCCGCAGACACCTAGTTTAGGAGTTATAGCGATTTTAAAGTTTTGAATTTTTTTTTTTCTGGTGCATAATATGACTCCCGCAGACGCCTAGTTTAGGAGTTATAGCCATTTTAAGATTTTGAATTTTTTTTTTTTGGTGCATAATATGACCCCCGCAGACGCCTAGTTTAGGAGTTATAGCCATTTTAAGATTTTGAATTTTTTTTTGCTTTGCATAATATGACCCCCGCAGATGCCTAGTTTATGAGTTATAGCCATTTTAAGATTTTGAATTTTTTTTTTTTGGTGCATAAAATGACCCCCGCAGACGCCTAGTTTAGGAGTTATAGCCATTTTAAGATTTTGAATTTTTTTTTGCTTTTGCATAATATGACCCCCGCAGACGCCTAGTTTATGAGTTATAGCCATTTTAAGATTTTGAATTTTTTTTTTTCTGGTGCATAATATGACCCCCGCAGACGCCTCGTTTATGAGTTATCGCCATTTTAAGATTTTGAATGTTTTTTTTTCTGGTGCATAAAATGACCCCCGCAGACGCCTAGTTTAGGAGTTATAGCCATTTTAAGATTTTGAATTTTTTTTTTTCTGGTGCATAATATGACCCCCGCAGACGCCTAGTTTAGGAGTTATAGCCATTTTAAGATTTTGAATTTTTTTTTTCTGGTGCATAATATGACCCCCGCAGACGCCTAGTTTAGGAGTTATAGCCATTTTAAGATTTTGAATGTTTTTTTTTCTGGTGCATAATATGACCCCCGCAAACGTATAGTTTAGGAGTTATAGCCATTTTAAGATGTTGAATTTTTTTTTCTGGTGCATAATATGACCCCCGCAGACGCCTCGTTTATGAGTTATCGCCATTTTAAGATTTTGAATATTTTTTTTTCTGGTGCATAAAATGACCCCCGCAGACGCCTAGTTTAGGAGTTATAGCCATTTTAAGATTTTGAATGTTTTTTTTTTTGGTGCATAAAATGACCCCCGCAGACGCCTAGTTTAGGAGTTATAGCCATTTTAAGATTTTGAATTTTTTTTTTTCTGGTGCATAATATGACCCCCGCAGACGCCTAGTTTAGGAGTTATAGCGATTTCAAAGTTTTGATTTTTTTTTTGTTCTGGTGCATAATATGACCCCCGCAGACGCCTAGTTTAGGAGTTATAGCCATTTTAAGATTTTGAATGTTTTTTTTTCTGGTGCATAATATGACCCCCGCAGACGCCTAGTTTAGGAGTTATAGCCATTTTAAGATTTTGAATGTTTTTTTTTCTGGTGCATAATATGACCCCCGCAAACGTATAGTTTAGGAGTTATAGCCATTTTAAGATGTTGAATTTTTTTTTCTGGTGCATAATATGACCCCCGCAGACGCCTCGTTTATGAGTTATCGCCATTTTAAGATTTTGAATGTTTTTTTTTCTGGTGCATAAAATGACCCCCGCAGACGCCTAGTTTAGGAGTTATAGCCATTTTAAGATTTTGAATGTTTTTTTTTTTGGTGCATAAAATGACCCCCGCAGACGCCTAGTTTAGGAGTTATAGCCATTTTAAGATTTTGAATTTTTTTTTTTCTGGTGCATAATATGACCCCCGCAGACGCCTAGTTTAGGAGTTATAGCGATTTCAAAGTTTTGATTTTTTTTTTGTTCTGGTGCATAATATGACCCCCGCAGACGCCTAGTTTAGGAGTTATAGCCATTTTAAGATTTTGAATGTTTTTTTTTCTGGTGCATAATATGACCCCCGCAGACGCCTAGTTTAGGAGTTATAGCCATTTTAAGATTTTGAATTTTTTTTTTCTGGTGCATAATATGACCCCCGCAGACGCCTAGTTTAGGAGTTATAGCCATTTTAAGATTTTGAATGTTTTTTTTTCTGGTGCATAATATGACCCCCGCAGACGTATAGTTTAGGAGTTATAGCCATTTTAAGATGTTGAATTTTTTTTTCTGGTGCATAATATGACCCCCGCAGACGCCTAGTTTAGGAGTTATAGCCATTTTAAGATTTTGAATGCTTTTTTTTAGGAGTTATAGCGATTTTAAGATTTTGAATTTTTTTTTCTGGTGCATAATATGACCCCCGCAGACGCCTCGTTTATGAGTTATTGCCATTTTAAGATTTTGAATGTTTTTTTTTTTTTGGTGCATAAAATGACCCCCGCAGACTCCTAGTTTAGGAGTTATAGCCATTTTAAGATTTTGAATTTTTTTTTTCTGGTGCATAATATGACCCCCGCAGACGCCTAGTTTAGGAGTTATAGCGATTTCAAAGTTTTGATTTTTTTTTTGTTCTGGTGCATAATATGACCCACGCAGACGCCTAGTTTAGGAGTTATAGCCATTTTAAGATTTTGAATGTTTTTTTTTCTGGTGCATAATATGACCCCCGCAGACGCCTAGTTTAGGAGTTATAGCCATTTTAAGATTTTGAATTTTTTTTTTCTGGTGCATAATATGACCCCCGCAGACGCCTAGTTTAGGAGTTATAGCCATTTTAAGATTTTGAATGTTTTTTTTTCTGGTGCATAATATGACCCCCGCAGACGCCTAGTTAAGGAGTTATAGCCATTTTAAGATGTTGAATTTTTTTTTCTGGTGCATAATATGACCCCCGCAGACGTATAGTTTAGGAGTTATAGCCATTTTAAGATGTTGAATTTTTTTTTCTGGTGCATAATATGACCCCCGCAGACGCCTAGTTTAGGAGTTATAGCCATTTTAAGATTTTGAATGCTTTTTTTTAGGAGTTATAGCGATTTTAAGATTTTGAATTTTTTTTTCTGGTGCATAATATGACCCCCGCAGACGCCTCGTTTATGAGTTATTGCCATTTTAAGATTTTGAATGTTTTTTTTTTTTTGGTGCATAAAATGACCCCCGCAGACTCCTAGTTTAGGAGTTATAGCCATTTTAAGATTTTGAATTTTTTTTTTCTGGTGCATAATATGACCCCCGCAGACGCCTAGTTTAGGAGTTATAGCGATTTCAAAGTTTTGATTTTTTTTTTTGTTCTGGTGCATAATATGACCCACGCAGACGCCTAGTTTAGGAGTTATAGCCATTTTAAGATTTTGAATGTTTTTTTTTCTGGTGCATAATATGACCCCCGCAGACGCCTAGTTTAGGAGTTATAGCCATTTTAAGATTTTGAATGTTTTTTTTTCTGGTGCATAATATGACCCCCGCAGACGCCTAGTTTAGGAGTTATAGCCATTTTAAGATTTTGAATTTTTTTTTTCTGGTGCATAATATGACCCCCGCAGACGCCTAGTTTGGGAGTTATAGCCATTTTAAGATTTTGAATGTTTTTTTTTCTGGTGCATAATATGACCCCCGCAGACGTATAGTTTAGGAGTTATAGCCATTTTAAGATGTTGAATTTTTTTTTCTGGTGCATAATATGACCCCCGCAGACGCCTAGTTTAGGAGTTATAGCCATTTTAAGATTTTGAATGCTTTTTTTTAGGAGTTATAGCGATTTTAAGATTTTGAATTTTTTTTTCTGGTGCATAATATGACCCCCGCAGACGCCTCGTTTATGAGTTATTGCCATTTTAAGATTTTGAATGTTTTTTTTTTTTTGGTGCATAAAATGACCCCCGCAGACTCCTAGTTTAGGAGTTATAGCCATTTTAAGATTTTGAATTTTTTTTTTCTGGTGCATAATATGACCCCCGCAGACGCCTAGTTTAGGAGTTATAGCGATTTCAAAGTTTTGATTTTTTTTTTGTTCTGGTGCATAATATGACCCACGCAGACGCCTAGTTTAGGAGTTATAGCCATTTTAAGATTTTGAATGTTTTTTTTTCTGGTGCATAATATGACCCCCGCAGACGCCTAGTTTAGGAGTTATAGCCATTTTAAGATTTTGAATGTTTTTTTTTCTGGTGCATAATATGACCCCCGCAGACGCCTAGTTTAGGAGTTATAGCCATTTTAAGATTTTGAATTTTTTTTTTCTGGTGCATAATATGACCCCCGCAGACGCCTAGTTTAGGAGTTATAGCCATTTTAAGATGTTGAATTTTTTTTTTCTGGTGCATAATATGACCCCCGCAGACGCCTAGTTTAGGAGTTATAGCCATTTTAAGATTTTGAATTTTTTTTTGCTTTTGCATAATATGACCCCCGCAGACGCCTAGTTTATTAGTTATAGCCATTTTAAGATTTTGAATGTTTTTTTTTCTGGTGCATAAAATGACCCCCGCAGACGCCTAGTTTAGGAGTTATAGCCATTTTAAGATTTTGAATTTTTTTTTTCTGGTGCATAATATGACCCGCGGAGACGCCTAGTTTAGGAGTTATAGCCATTTTAAGACTTTGAATGTTTTTTTTTCTGGTGCATAATATGACCCCCGCAGACGCCTAGTTTAGGAGTTATAGCCATTTTAAGATTTTGAATTTTTTTTTTCTGGTGCATAATATGACCCCCGCTGACGCCTAGTTTAGGAGTTATAGCCATTTTAAGATTATGATTTTTTTTTGCTTTTGCATAATATGACCCCCGCAGACGCCTAGTTTATGAGTTATAGCCATTTTAAGATTTTGAATTTTTTTTCTTCTGGTGCATAATATGACCCCCGCAGACGCCTAGTTTATGAGTTATTGCCGTTTTAAGATTTTGAATGTTTTTTTTTCTGGTGCATAAAATAACCCCCGCAGACGCCTAGTTTAGGAGTTATAGCCATTTTAAGATTTTGAATTTTTTTTTGCTTTTGCATAATATGACCCCCGCAGACGCCTAGTTTAGGAGTTATAGCGATTTCAAAGTTTTGATTTTTTTTTTGTTCTGGTGCATAATATGACCCCCGCAGACGCCTAGTTTAGGAGTTATAGCCATTTTAAGATTTTGAATTTTTTTTTTTCTGGTGCATAATATGACCCCCGCAGACGCCTAGTTTAAGAGTTATAGCCATTTTAAGATTTTGAATGTTTTTTTTTCTGGTGCATAAATGACCCCCGCAGACGCCTAGTTTAGGAGTTATAGCCATTTTAAGATTTTGAATTTTTTTTTCCTGGTGCATAATATGACCCCCGCAGACGCCTAGTTTAGGAGTTATAGCCATTTTAAGATTTTGAATTTTTTTTTTCTGGTGCATAATATGACCCCCACAGACGCGTAGTTTAGGAGTTATAGCGATTTTAAAGTTTTGATTTTTTTTTTGTTCTGGTGCATAATATGACCCCCGCAGACACCTAGTTTAGGAGTTATAGCGATTTTAAAGTTTTGAATTTTTTTTTTTCTGGTGCATAATATGACCCCCGCAGACGCCTAGTTTAGGAGTTATAGCCATTTTAAGATTTTGAATTTTTTTTTTTTGGTGCATAATATGACCCCCGCAGACGCCTAGTTTAGGAGTTATAGCCATTTTAAGGTTTTGAATTTTTTTTTGCTTTTGCATAATATGACCCCCGCAGACGCCTAGTTTATGAGTTATAGCCATTTTAAGATTTTGAATTTTTTTTTTTCTGGTGCATAATATGACCCCCGCAGACGCCTAGTTTAGGAGTTATAGCCATTTTAAAATTTTGAATTTTTTTTTGCTTTTGCATAATATGACCCCCGCAGACGCCTAGTTTATGAGTTATAGCCATTTTAAGATTTTGAATTTTTTTTTTTCTGGTGCATAATATGACCCCCGCAGACGCCTAGTTTAGGAGTTATAGCGATTTCAAAGTTTTGATTTTTTTTTTGTTCTGGTGCATAATATGACCCCCGCAGACGCCTAGTTTAGGAGTTATAGCCATTTTAAGATTTTGAATGTTTTTTTTTCTGGTGCATAATATGACCCCCGCAGACGCCTAGTTTAGGAGTTATAGCCATTTTAAGATTTTGAATGTTTTTTTTTCTGGTGCATAAATGACCCCCGCAGACGCCTAGTTTAGGAGTTATAGCCATTTTAAGATTTTGAATTTTTTTTTCCTGGTGCATAATATGACCCCCGCAGACGCCTAGTTTAGGAGTTATAGCCATTTTAAGATTTTGAATTTTTTTTTTCTGGTGCATAATATGACCCCCACAGACGCGTAGTTTAGGAGTTATAGCGATTTTAAAGTTTTGATTTTTTTTTTGTTCTGGTGCATAATATGACCCCCGCAGACACCTAGTTTAGGAGTTATAGCGATTTTAAAGTTTTGAATTTTTTTTTTTCTGGTGCATAATATGACCCCCGCAGACGCCTAGTTTAGGAGTTATAGCCATTTTAAGATTTTGAATTTTTTTTTTTTGGTGCATAATATGACCCCCGCAGACGCCTAGTTTAGGAGTTATAGCCATTTTAAGGTTTTGAATTTTTTTTTGCTTTTGCATAATATGACCCCCGCAGGCGCCTAGTTTATGAGTTATAGCCATTTTAAGATTTTGAATGTTTTTTTTTCTGGTGCATAAAATGACCCCCGCAGACGCCTAGTTTAGGAGTTATAGCTATTTTAAGATTTTTAATTTTTTTTTTCTGGTGCATAATATGACCCCCGCAGACGCCTAGTTTAGGAGTTATAGCCATTTTAAGATTTTGAATTTTTTTTTCTGGTGCATAATATGACCCCCGCAGACGCCTAGTTTAGGAGTTATAGCCATTTTAAGATTTTGAATTTTTTTTTTTCTGGTGCATAATATGACCCCCGCAGACGCCTAGTTTAGGAGTTATAGCCATTTTAAGATTTTGAATTTTTTTTTTTGGTGCATAATATGACCCCCGCAGACGCCTAGTTTAGGAGTTATAGCCATTTTAAGATTTTGAATTTTTTTTTTTCTGGTGCATAATATGACCCCCGCAGACGCCTAGTTTAGGAGTTATAGCCATTTTAAGATTTTGAATTTTTTTTTTTTGGTGCATAATATGACCCCCGCAGACGCCTAGTTTAGGAGTTATAGCCATTTTAAGATTTTGAATTTTTTTTTGCTTTGCATAATATGACCCCCGCAGATGCCTAGTTTATGAGTTATAGCCATTTTAAGATTTTGAATTTTTTTTTTTTGGTGCATAAAATGACCCCCGCAGACGCCTAGTTTGGGAGTTATAGCCATTTTAAGATTTTGAATTTTTTTTTGCTTTGCATAATATGACCCCCGCAGATGCCTAGTTTATGAGTTATAGCCATTTTAAGATTTTGAATTTTTTTTTCTGGTGCATAATATGACCCCCGCAGACGCCTAGTTTAGGAGTTATAGCCATTTTAAGATTTTGAATTTTTTTTTTTGGTGCATAATATGACCCCCGCAGACGCCTAGTTTAGGAGTTATAGCCATTTTAAGATTTTGAATTTTTTTTTTTCTGGTGCATAATATGACCCCCGCAGACGCCTAGTTTAGGAGTTATAGCCATTTTAAGATTTTGAATTTTTTTTTTTTGGTGCATAAAATGACCCCCGCAGACGCCTAGTTTAGGAGTTATAGCCATTTTAAGATTTTGAATTTTTTTTTTTCTGGTGCATAATATGACCCCCGCAGACGCCTAGTTTAGGAGTTATAGACATTTTAAGATTTTGAATTTTTTTTTTCTGGTGCATAATATGACCCCCGCAGACGCCTAGTTTAGGAGTTATAGCCATTTTAAGATTTTGAATGTTTTTTTTTCTGGTGCATAATATGACCCCCGCAAACGTATAGTTTAGGAGTTATAGCCATTTTAAGATGTTGAATTTTTTTTTCTGGTGCATAATATGACCCCCGCAGACGCCTCGTTTATGAGTTATCGCCATTTTAAGATTTTGAATGTTTTTTTTTCTGGTGCATAAAATGACCCCCGCAGACGCCTAGTTTAGGAGTTATAGCCATTTTAAGATTTTGAATGTTTTTTTTTTTGGTGCATAAAATGACCCCCGCAGACGCCTAGTTTAGGAGTTATAGCCATTTTAAGATTTTGAATTTTTTTTTTTCTGGTGCATAATATGACCCCCGCAGACGCCTAGTTTAGGAGTTATAGCGATTTCAAAGTTTTGATTTTTTTTTTGTTCTGGTGCATAATATGACCCCCGCAGACGCCTAGTTTAGGAGTTATAGCCATTTTAAGATTTTGAATGTTTTTTTTTCTGGTGCATAATATGACCCCCGCAGACGCCTAGTTTAGGAGTTATAGCCATTTTAAGATTTTGAATGTTTTTTTTTCTGGTGCATAATATGACCCCCGCAAACGTATAGTTTAGGAGTTATAGCCATTTTAAGATGTTGAATTTTTTTTTCTGGTGCATAATATGACCCCCGCAGACGCCTCGTTTATGAGTTATCGCCATTTTAAGATTTTGAATGTTTTTTTTTCTGGTGCATAAAATGACCCCCGCAGACGCCTAGTTTAGGAGTTATAGCCATTTTAAGATTTTGAATTTTTTTTTTTCTGGTGCATAATATGACCCCCGCAGACGCCTAGTTTAGGAGCTATAGCGATTTCAAAGTTTTGATTTTTTTTTTGTTCTGGTGCATAATATGACCCCCGCAGACGCCTAGTTTAGGAGTTATAGCCATTTTAAGATTTTGAATGTTTTTTTTTCTGGTGCATAATATGACCCCCGCAGACGCCTAGTTTAGGAGTTATAGCCATTTTAAGATTTTGAATTTTTTTTTTCTGGTGCATAATATGACCCCCGCAGACGCCTAGTTTAGGAGTTATAGCCATTTTAAGATTTTGAATGTTTTTTTTTCTGGTGCATAATATGACCCCCGCAGACGTATAGTTTAGGAGTTATAGCCATTTTAAGATGTTGAATTTTTTTTTCTGGTGCATAATATGACCCCCGCAGACGCCTAGTTTAGGAGTTATAGCGATTTCAAAGTTTTGATTTTTTTTTTGTTCTGGTGCATAATATGACCCACGCAGACGCCTAGTTTAGGAGTTATAGCCATTTTAAGATTTTGAATGCTTTTTTTTAGGAGTTATAGCGATTTTAAGATTTTGAATTTTTTTTTCTGGTGCATAATATGACCCCCGCAGACGCCTCGTTTATGAGTTATTGCCATTTTAAGATTTTGAATGTTTTTTTTTTTTTGGTGCATAAAATGACCCCCGCAGACTCCTAGTTTAGGAGTTATAGCCATTTTAAGATTTTGAATTTTTTTTTTCTGGTGCATAATATGACCCCCGCAGACGCCTAGTTTAGGAGTTATAGCGATTTCAAAGTTTTGATTTTTTTTTTGTTCTGGTGCATAATATGACCCACGCAGACGCCTAGTTTAGGAGTTATAGCCATTTTAAGATTTTGAATGTTTTTTTTTCTGGTGCATAATATGACCCCCGCAGACGCCTAGTTTAGGAGTTATAGCCATTTTAAGATTTTGAATTTTTTTTTTCTGGTGCATAATATGACCCACGCAGACGCCTAGTTTAGGAGTTATAGCCATTTTAAGATTTTGAATGTTTTTTTTTCTGGTGCATAATATGACCCCCGCAGACGCCTAGTTAAGGAGTTATAGCCATTTTAAGATGTTGAATTTTTTTTTCTGGTGCATAATATGACCCCCGCAGACGTATAGTTTAGGAGTTATAGCCATTTTAAGATGTTGAATTTTTTTTTCTGGTGCATAATATGACCCCCGCAGACGCCTAGTTTAGGAGTTATAGCCATTTTAAGATTTTGAATGCTTTTTTTTAGGAGTTATAGCGATTTTAAGATTTTGAATTTTTTTTTTCTGGTGCATAATATGACCCCCGCAGACGCCTAGTTTAGGAGTTATAGCCATTTTAAGATTTTGAATTTTTTTTTTCTGGTGCATAATATGACCCCCGCAGACGCCTAGTTTAGGAGTTATAGCCATTTTAAGATGTTGAATTTTTTTTTTCTGGTGCATAATATGACCCCCGCAGACGCCTAGTTTAGGAGTTATAGCCATTTTAAGATTTTGAATTTTTTTTTGCTTTTGCATAATATGACCCCCGCAGACGCCTAGTTTATGAGTTATAGCCATTTTAAGATTTTGAATGTTTTTTTTTCTGGTGCATAAAATGACCCCCGCAGACGCCTAGTTTAGGAGTTATAGCCATTTTAAGATTTTGAATTTTTTTTTTCTGGTGCATAATATGACCCGCGGAGACGCCTAGTTTAGGAGTTATAGCCATTTTAAGACTTTGAATGTTTTTTTTTCTGGTGCATAATATGACCCCCGCAGACGCCTAGTTTAGGAGTTATAGCCATTTTAAGATTTTGAATTTTTTTTTTCTGGTGCATAATATGACCCCCGCAGACGCCTAGTTTAGGAGTTATAGCCATTTTAAGATTATGATTTTTTTTTGCTTTTGCATAATATGACCCCCGCAGACGCCTAGTTTATGAGTTATAGCCATTTTAAGATTTTGAATTTTTTTTCTTCTGGTGCATAATATGACCCCCGCAGACGCCTAGTTTATGAGTTATTGCCGTTTTAAGATTTTGAATGTTTTTTTTTCTGGTGCATAAAATAACCCCCGCAGACGCCTAGTTTAGGAGTTATAGCCATTTTAAGATTTTGAATTTTTTTTTGCTTTTGCATAATATGACCCCCGCAGACGCCTAGTTTAGGAGTTATAGCGATTTCAAAGTTTTGATTTTTTTTTTGTTCTGGTGCATAATATAACCCCCGCAGACGCCTAGTTTAGGAGTTATAGCCATTTTAAGATTTTGAATTTTTTTTTTTCTGGTGCATAATATGACCCCCGCAGACGCCTAGTTTAGGAGTTATAGCCATTTTAAGATTTTGAATTTTTTTTTCCTGGTGCATAATATGACCCCCGCAGACGCCTAGTTTAGGAGTTATAGCCATTTTAAGATTTTGAATTTTTTTTTTCTGGTGCATAATATGACCCCCACAGACGCGTAGTTTAGGAGTTATAGCGATTTTAAAGTTTTGATTTTTTTTTTGTTCTGGTGCATAATATGACCCCCGCAGATGCCTAGTTTATGAGTTATAGCCATTTTAAGATTTTGAATTTTTTTTTTTCTGGTGCATAATATGACCCCCGCAGACGCCTCGTTTATGAGTTATAGCCATTTTAAGATTTTGAATGTTTTTTTTTCTGGTGCATAATATGACCCCCGCAGACGCCTAGTTTAGGAGTTATAGCCATTTTAAGATTTTGAATTTTTTTTTTCTGGTGCATAATATGACCCCCGCAGACGCCTAGTTTAGGAGTTATAGCCATTTTAGGATTTTGAATTTTTTTCTTTTCTGGTGCATAATATGACCCCCGCAGACGCATACTTTAGGAGTTATAGCCGTTTTAAGATTTTGATTTTTTTTTTTCTGGTGCATAATATGACCCCCGCAGACGCCTAGTTTAGGAGTTATAGCCATTTTAAGATTTTGAATGTTTTTTTTTCTGGTGCATAATATGACCCCCGCAGACGTCTAGTTTAGGAGTTGTAGCCATTTTAAGATTTTGAATTTTTTTTTTCTGGTGCATAATATGACCCCCGCAGACGCCTAGTTTATGAGTTATTGCCATTTTAAGATTTTGAATGTTTTTTTTTCTGGTGCATAATATGACCCCCGCAGACGCCTAGTTTATGAGTTATAGCCATTTTAAGATTTTGAATGTTTTTTTTTCTGGTGCATAAAATGACCCCCGCAGACGCCTAGTTTAGGAGTTATAGCCATTTTAAGATTTTGAATGTTTTTTTTTTTGGTGCATAAAATGACCCCCGCAGACGCCTCGTTTATGAGTTATCGCCATTTTAAGATTTTGAATGTTTTTTTTTCTGGTGCATAATATGACCCCCGCAGACGCCTAGTTTAGGAGTTATAGCCATTTTAAGATTTTGAATGTTTTTTTTTCTGGTGCATAATATGACCCCCGCAAACGTATAGTTTAGGAGTTATAGCCATTTTAAGATTTTGAATGTTTTTTTTTTTGGTGCATAAAATGACCCCCGCAGACGCCTAGTTTAGGAGTTATAGCCATTTTAAGATTTTGAATGTTTTTTTTTTTGGTGCATAAAATGACCCCCGCAGACGCCTAGTTTAGGAGTTATAGCCATTTTAAGATTTTGAATTTTTTTTTTTCTGGTGCATAATATGACCCCCGCAGACGCCTAGTTTAGGAGTTATAGCGATTTCAAAGTTTTGATTTTTTTTTTGTTCTGGTGCATAATATGACCCCCGCAGACTATCCTTCGAGCTGGTTACATCGTTCTGTCAGATCTTATCCATTGCTCGGTATTTTTTCAGTTGGTGTCTTTCCCCGCTATTTTTATAGCCACTGTTCCCACTTAATTTTATATTTGTCGCCCTTTCAGTGCAAGAAACAAACCTAATTCAATAGTGATACAGTGACAATTTCCATGGCCCCTGGGCCACGTGTGTCTACGGGCAATCGGTTTAGCGCTCTTGATGAAGATGCGCTGGCCGAACCCAAAAATAATAAAAGAAAGAAACCTAATTTCTCACCTGTTGACATAAACACTTTTCTTCCGTCACAATCAACCTCCCGTAACCCGAAGTTCGTTATTATAGCCCCAACATGCGAGGACAAACCCCTCACATCTTTTAGTGTATTTGCGCTTAAGAAAGCGATTGACAGCATAAGTACAGCGTACGAATCTGTTACTCAGCTCCGCGACGGTAATCTTTTGATTCTAACCAAATCGCAGCAGGTCGCAGAGCGGTTTCTATCAAAAAAAGTTCTATCGAACCTTTGTCCGATCTCCGTCAAACTCCACGACAACCTTAACTCGTCAAAGGGTACCGCTTATGCCCCGTGCCTTATAAATATACCCGAAAGTGAAATAATTGAAGAACTTAAATCCCAAGGTGTTGTCGATGTATTTAAATTTAAAAAACACGCCGACGGTAATCAACGTGCCACAGGACTTTGTCTCTTTACCTTCGATCTCTTCCGCCCTCCACCATCACTTGATATCGGCTGGTTTGATGTGAAAGTCGAAGAATATTTCCCTAATCCAATGCGCTGCCGCAATTGTCAGCTGCTTGGACACACAGCTAAACGATGCAATGGAAATGCTTCATGTGAGTCTTGCAACCTACCACCTCACAACCCTGAAAGCTGCACGCGCACTTTCTGCGCAAACTGTCACGAGGCACACCCATCATCGTCAAGAATGTGCAAACGATATTTGCAAGCAAAGGAAATATTAAAAATAAAAACTATTAGAAAGTGCAGTATGGCGGAGGCTAAGCGGATTTTTGGTAAGCAAAACCCTGCTCCAGCACTTACTACCAGTTATTCTACTGTTGTCAGAACTCCAGCTCAGACCGAAAATGCCCCCACTGCCTATTCTCACGCACTTCCCCCTCAAACTAGCCAAATACGTTCCAACACCGCTTCACCCGCATACTCCCGCAAAATCGAACCATTGACTTTGGTTAGACAGAAAGCACCAGAAACATATGCAGTTCTAAAAAAAAATAATAACACCGCATCTGTACACACAGCCAGTTCCTCTCACTCGCATGTTGCAAACGACGGAAATTGTCAAAACTTGAGTGCTTTTGAATCACTCAATAAAGCAGCCAACACCCAAAACACACATACACAACATAAAAAAAACACTCAACTCTCTCATAACACATCAGCCACTCCAGGTCTAGCCAATTCGCACAACTCAAACAAGCCAGAAACTCAACTAAATAAAAGCAACTCAATCGAACCTCTTTCTCACAGTCATTTACACACACAAAACACATTAAATACAAAACTCACAGAAAACCCATACAACGCACGTACTTCTCTTACCTATCAATCAAATAATCTCCCTCAGAGTAACCAATACCACCTAATCTCGCCGAACAATGATGACAATGCCATATAAAAATGGCAGTTTAACTAAAAACACCGACTCTGCGGTTCAGATGCTGAATCAATCGAGCTCTCTTAGGAGCTCTCCTGGGAGCTCGATTGATTCGCCGCCTGTATCACTGAATTCAAGATCGAGCAACTTAAAACTTTTGCAACCCGACTTTACACAGTACAAGACAGATTATACTGTCTACAAGTCACCCTCAACTTCAAAACGTTTTCCGAATTTTTTTGGCTTTGCACAATATAAACAAAGATATATTGTGTGTAACGCACACAAAAAATCAACACCATCAGTTAAAATTCTCCAGTGGAACCTTGATGGTTATTATAATAATTTTCATGAGCTACAGCTACTAATTAATGAAATAAAACCTCTAATAATCTCCTTACAAGAAACTCATATCCCCTATAAAACTTCAGCTTTTTCCCCAAAACAATACAATCCCTTTTTTTATAATCTCCCTACCAACACAACTTCAAAACAGGGAATAGCTCTCCTTGTTCACAAGTCAATCCCTCATAATTTTTTTTTTATAAACTCTACAATTTCCGCCATTGGTGTTGAGATAGAGTTAGAACGCAAATTTACTGTGCTCTCAGTATATATTCCGCCCGATCAAAATTTTAATGTCTCAGACATTGAAAGCTTAACAAACGGAATAACAACCCCTGTTATAGTTACGGGTGATTTCAATTCATGGAGCGCACTTTGGGGTTCAAGTCTTTCCAACTCTAGAGGTAAAATAATAGAAAATTTTCTCACCAACTCTAATTTTATTGTGCTTAACGACGGTAGTCCTACACACTTTTCCACACATGGTACCTTCACCAGAGTCGACCTATCTCTTATTTCAGCCACTATCTATCCAACTGCATCGTGGTTCGCACTTACTGATCTTCATGGTAGTGACCACTTTCCTATCATAACCACACTCAATATGGGTAACCAAACACCACCCGCCAAAAACTTGCCCAAATTTGTAACCGATAAAGCAGACTGGACACTATTCCAAAGCACCCTATGTAGAATCCTAGACAAAAAATCAGCCACAACGAATATAAACAAAGAGGCAGCCGTACTTACCAAAACCATCCGATCAGCAGCCAACTTATCTATTCCACAAACGAATAACATAATAGCAAAAAAACATGTGCCATGGTGGAACAGGGAGTTAGGCTACCTTCGTCAAGTTAAGCAAAAAGCATGGCAAATTTACAAAAAACACCCAAACCCTACAAACCTTGTTTTGTACAAAAAAGCAAATGCCGCCTTCCGACGTGCAGCTAAAGTTGCGAAACAAGAAACCTTCAAGAACTTTACCGCTAATATAAACCCAAAAGCCTCCTCGAAGAAAATCTGGTCTGACATTCGTACCCTTACAGGAAATTATATTCAACGAGGCATTAAAGTTATTAAAACGGACAATAAAACTCTTTCCGACCCTTCTGAGATCGCTAACCTAATTGGACTAACTTGGTCTGATTACACTAAGGACTCTAACTTCCCCTGCGAGTTTATCGAAGCAAAATACTCCCTAATAAATAACTTTCCACAAGAATATAGCATCTCGCCATCAGCCAAAACCATCGAATCACCCATTAATTTATTAGAGCTGGAAAGCTGTCTTAGCAAGGTAAAGGGAAAAACGCCGGGTATAGACCGCATCTCCTATCCCATGTTAAAAAACACACCACCTGCGTTCAAAACTCGCCTGCTTGCCCTATACAATCAAATTTTCGAATCTGGATACATCCCTCAGATATGGAAAACAGCTAGTGTTACGCCGATTCCGAAACCAAAAAAATCACCAACAGATATTAACAGTTACAGACCAATTTCTCTCCTGCCCTGCACAGGAAAAATTTTAGAAAAAATAATATCTAATCGACTGCTTTGGTACATAGAAAAAAACAATTTTATAGACGAAAACCAAGTCGCTTTTAAACACGGCCGATCTACAATAGATGCGCTTTTACACATAGACGATTTCATCGCTTCCGCACTGTCTACAAAAAATCATGTGTCTATTCTGTCAGTCGATTTTGAAAAAGCCTTTGAAAGAATCGGAATACACATAATTTTAAATAGACTTTTTGAATGGCGAATCGGTCCAAAAATCCTAAAATATGTAAAATCATTTTTATTAAAAAGGAAATTTCGCGTAAAACATAATAACTTCTACTCCGGAATCTACAACATTGAGAACGGTATTCCACAAGGATCACCACTCTCAGTAATTTTATTCATAATAGCTTTTCACGAGTTAAGCGCAATTTTAATAAAATTTAAAATAATCCGACATTCTCTTTATGCAGACGACTTGTATATATTATCTAAATGCAAAGATTTAAATAAAGTTAAGACCTGCTTTTTCAGCATTTTGTCCGACATAGTTAAATGGTGCAAATTATCCGGGGCAAAAGTCTCGTTTGACAAAACTAAAGCTTTGCATATTTGCAAAAAAACAAGCTGCCAAAATCTGCTGAACTTTAGTTTTAATAATAGAGCCATAAAGAGCGTTAACACATTAAGTATATTAGGAGTTATATTTGACTCTAAATTTAGTTTTAATGAACATTGTAAATCATTAAAAAAAAGCTTAGCTACCAGACTAAATGTAATTAAGTATTTATCATCACCAAATGGTTATTCCCATGCAAACAGTATTATAAGAGTAGTTAAGTCTATAATTTTGTCAAAAATCGACTACGGCCTTGTTATCTACAGTAAATGCAGTAAATCTTCGCTCTCTACAATTAAACCTGAATATCATGCAGCTGTCAGATGCGCCCTTAAAGCTTTCAGAACCACTCCCATAAAAAATATGTTAACAGAAGGTGGTCTTCTATCGATCGAACAACGGATCGACTATCTAACCGCACTCCTCTTACCGAAGATCTTATCATCACAAAAATCGCCAATAACATCCGACGCTAAAAAAATATTATCCCGTAAAAGGATTTCAAAACGACCGTCAACTATGTGCAACGCAATCTCCGCAGCCAAAGACTTCAACATCTCCTTCAACCTTCATACCCACAGGACACCGACCCACCCACCATGGCAATTAGACCCAGAATCTATAATTACTGATCTACATGCATTCCAAAAAAACTCGACACATAGCGACATATACAAAGCATTGTTCTTTGAAATATCCAACCAATTCAAGAACCAAAATTGGAAACTTGTTTTTACAGACGCTTCTAAGACAGAACACTGCACTTCATTTGCAGTTGTCAATGAAAACAACAGGGTCCTCACAAAGGGTTTGTTGCCTCATTTCGCTTCAATCTTCACCGCTGAAGCTAGAGCGATACTTCAAGCTACAATTGTTGCCGGGGAAAAAACTACACTTATTTGTACAGATAGCTTATCTACCTTAGAAGCTTTAAAAAACATCAACAATGATTGTGAAATTATCGAAGCCATCAGGGACAAACTGATACAATACAAAAATTCATTAAAACTTCTTTGGGTACCTGGGCACATGGGAATTCTAGGAAACGAGAACGCTGATCAAGTAGCGAAATTGGCGATTAAAGAACCACTTCAAATGTTCAACTGCCTCAACAGAATAGATCTTCAGAGGGAAATCAAAAGACTTTTTGAAGCTAAAAGGCAAACACTTTGGAAAGACTACACACATCACTACTCATCTATCAACCCCGGAGGCCTTTCGACAATATACCCATCCAGCTGTTCAAAAAAAATGCTAACATGTTTTCTGCGTCTCCGAATGGGACATACCCAAATTACTCATGGGTACCTCCTAAACAAAACCACACCATCCAACTGTCAACTATGCTGCAACAATACACCACAATCCATGCAACATCTCCTCGACTGCCAGAAGATTAAGGACGCACTCACAAGCACATCTTGCTCTCTTTCACTTAAAGAACTGCTAATGACACCATCAGAAACCAACATCAAGAAAACTTTTATGCTGCTTAAGTATTTAAATTTTGTTAATGACATCTAAACAATTATGTATATTATTTTGTTTAATATTATAACCCCCACAATTATAACTTCATTAACACTATCTATATAATTATCCATGTATTATATATGTATATACATTAGCTGATAGTCCTGGTAGCTATGGCTAAGCAAATATTGTTCTTGTAATTTACTTACATAACAATAAAGATTATAATAATAATAATAAAAGATTTTGAATTTTTTTTTGCTTTGCATAATATGACCCCCGCAGATGCCTAGTTTATGAGTTATAGCCATTTTAAGATTTTGAATTTTTTTTTTTTGGTGCATAAAATGACCCCCGCAGACGCCTAGTTTAGGAGTTATAGCCATTTTAAGATTTTGAATTTTTTTTTGCTTTTGCATAATATGACCCCCGCAGACGCCTAGTTTATGAGTTATAGCCATTTTAAGATTTTGAATTTTTTTTTTTCTGGTGCATAATATGACCCCCGCAGACGCCTCGTTTATGAGTTATCGCCATTTTAAGATTTTGAATGTTTTTTTTTCTGGTGCATAAAATGACCCCCGCAGACGCCTAGTTTAGGAGTTATAGCCATTTTAAGATTTTGAATTTTTTTTTTTCTGGTGCATAATATGACCCCCGCAGACGCCTAGTTTAGGAGTTATAGCCATTTTAAGATTTTGAATTTTTTTTTTCTGGTGCATAATATGACCCCCGCAGACGCCTAGTTTAGGAGTTATAGCCATTTTAAGATTTTGAATGTTTTTTTTTCTGGTGCATAATATGACCCCCGCAAACGTATAGTTTAGGAGTTATAGCCATTTTAAGATGTTGAATTTTTTTTTCTGGTGCATAATATGACCCCCGCAGACGCCTCGTTTATGAGTTATCGCCATTTTAAGATTTTGAATGTTTTTTTTTCTGGTGCATAAAATGACCCCCGCAGACGCCTAGTTTAGGAGTTATAGCCATTTTAAGATTTTGAATGTTTTTTTTTTTGGTGCATAAAATGACCCCCGCAGACGCCTAGTTTAGGAGTTATAGCCATTTTAAGATTTTGAATTTTTTTTTTTCTGGTGCATAATATGACCCCCGCAGACGCCTAGTTTAGGAGTTATAGCGATTTCAAAGTTTTGATTTTTTTTTTGTTCTGGTGCATAATATGACCCCCGCAGACGCCTAGTTTAGGAGTTATAGCCATTTTAAGATTTTGAATGTTTTTTTTTCTGGTGCATAATATGACCCCCGCAGACGCCTAGTTTAGGAGTTATAGCCATTTTAAGATTTTGAATGTTTTTTTTTCTGGTGCATAATATGACCCCCGCAAACGTATAGTTTAGGAGTTATAGCCATTTTAAGATGTTGAATTTTTTTTTCTGGTGCATAATATGACCCCCGCAGACGCCTCGTTTATGAGTTATCGCCATTTTAAGATTTTGAATGTTTTTTTTTCTGGTGCATAAAATGACCCCCGCAGACGCCTAGTTTAGGAGTTATAGCCATTTTAAGATTTTGAATGTTTTTTTTTTTGGTGCATAAAATGACCCCCGCAGACGCCTAGTTTAGGAGTTATAGCCATTTTAAGATTTTGAATTTTTTTTTTTCTGGTGCATAATATGACCCCCGCAGACGCCTAGTTTAGGAGTTATAGCGATTTCAAAGTTTTGATTTTTTTTTTGTTCTGGTGCATAATATGACCCCCGCAGACGCCTAGTTTAGGAGTTATAGCCATTTTAAGATTTTGAATGTTTTTTTTTCTGGTGCATAATATGACCCCCGCAGACGCCTAGTTTAGGAGTTATAGCCATTTTAAGATTTTGAATTTTTTTTTTCTGGTGCATAATATGACCCCCGCAGACGCCTAGTTTAGGAGTTATAGCCATTTTAAGATTTTGAATGTTTTTTTTTCTGGTGCATAATATGACCCCCGCAGACGTATAGTTTAGGAGTTATAGCCATTTTAAGATGTTGAATTTTTTTTTCTGGTGCATAATATGACCCCCGCAGACGCCTAGTTTAGGAGTTATAGCCATTTTAAGATTTTGAATGCTTTTTTTTAGGAGTTATAGCGATTTTAAGATTTTGAATTTTTTTTTCTGGTGCATAATATGACCCCCGCAGACGCCTCGTTTATGAGTTATTGCCATTTTAAGATTTTGAATGTTTTTTTTTTTTTGGTGCATAAAATGACCCCCGCAGACTCCTAGTTTAGGAGTTATAGCCATTTTAAGATTTTGAATTTTTTTTTTCTGGTGCATAATATGACCCCCGCAGACGCCTAGTTTAGGAGTTATAGCGATTTCAAAGTTTTGATTTTTTTTTTGTTCTGGTGCATAATATGACCCACGCAGACGCCTAGTTTAGGAGTTATAGCCATTTTAAGATTTTGAATGTTTTTTTTTCTGGTGCATAATATGACCCCCGCAGACGCCTAGTTTAGGAGTTATAGCCATTTTAAGATTTTGAATTTTTTTTTTCTGGTGCATAATATGACCCCCGCAGACGCCTAGTTTAGGAGTTATAGCCATTTTAAGATTTTGAATGTTTTTTTTTCTGGTGCATAATATGACCCCCGCAGACGCCTAGTTAAGGAGTTATAGCCATTTTAAGATGTTGAATTTTTTTTTCTGGTGCATAATATGACCCCCGCAGACGTATAGTTTAGGAGTTATAGCCATTTTAAGATGTTGAATTTTTTTTTCTGGTGCATAATATGACCCCCGCAGACGCCTAGTTTAGGAGTTATAGCCATTTTAAGATTTTGAATGCTTTTTTTTAGGAGTTATAGCGATTTTAAGATTTTGAATTTTTTTTTTCTGGTGCATAATATGACCCCCGCAGACGCCTAGTTTAGGAGTTATAGCCATTTTAAGATTTTGAATTTTTTTTTTCTGGTGCATAATATGACCCCCGCAGACGCCTAGTTTAGGAGTTATAGCCATTTTAAGATTTTGAATTTTTTTTTGCTTTTGCATAATATGACCCCCGCAGACGCCTAGTTTATGAGTTATAGCCATTTTAAGATTTTGAATGTTTTTTTTTCTGGTGCATAAAATGACCCCCGCAGACGCCTAGTTTAGGAGTTATAGCCATTTTAAGATTTTGAATTTTTTTTTTCTGGTGCATAATATGACCCGCGGAGACGCCTAGTTTAGGAGTTATAGCCATTTTAAGACTTTGAATGTTTTTTTTTCTGGTGCATAATATGACCCCCGCAGACGCCTAGTTTAGGAGTTATAGCCATTTTAAGATTTTGAATTTTTTTTTTCTGGTGCATAATATGACCCCCGCAGACGCCTAGTTTAGGAGTTATAGCCATTTTAAGATTATGATTTTTTTTTGCTTTTGCATAATATGACCCCCGCAGACGCCTAGTTTATGAGTTATAGCCATTTTAAGACTTTGAATTTTTTTTCTTCTGGTGCATAATATGACCCCCGCAGACGCCTAGTTTATGAGTTATTGCCGTTTTAAGATTTTGAATGTTTTTTTTTCTGGTGCATAAAATAACCCCCGCAGACGCCTAGTTTAGGAGTTATAGCCATTTTAAGATTTTGAATTTTTTTTTGCTTTTGCATAATATGACCCCCGCAGACGCCTAGTTTAGGAGTTATAGCGATTTCAAAGTTTTGATTTTTTTTTTGTTCTGGTGCATAATATGACCCCCGCAGACGCCTAGTTTAGGAGTTATAGCCATTTTAAGATTTTGAATTTTTTTTTTTCTGGTGCATAATATGACCCCCGCAGACGCCTAGTTTAGGAGTTATAGCCATTTTAAGATTTTGAATTTTTTTTTCCTGGTGCATAATATGACCCCCGCAGACGCCTAGTTTAGGAGTTATAGCCATTTTAAGATTTTGAATTTTTTTTTTCTGGTGCATAATATGACCCCCACAGACGCGTAGTTTAGGAGTTATAGCGATTTTAAAGTTTTGATTTTTTTTTTGTTCTGGTGCATAATATGACCCCCGCAGACACCTAGTTTAGGAGTTATAGCGATTTTAAAGTTTTGAATTTTTTTTTTTCTGGTGCATAATATGACCCCCGCAGACGCCTAGTTTAGGAGTTATAGCCATTTTAAAATTTTGAATTTTTTTTTGCTTTTGCATAATATGACCCCCGCAGACGCCTAGTTTATGAGTTATAGCCATTTTAAGATTTTGAATTTTTTTTTTTCTGGTGCATAATATGACTCCCGCAGACGCCTAGTTTATGAGTTATAGCCATTTTAAGATTTTGAATTTTTTTTTTTCTGGTGCATAATATGACCCCCGCAGACGCCTAGTTTAGGAGTTATAGCCATTTTAAAATTTTGAATTTTTTTTTGCTTTTGCATAATATGACCCCCGCAGACGCCTCGTTTATGAGTTATCGCCATTTTAAGATTTTGAATGTTTTTTTTTCTGGTGCATAATATGACCCCCGCAGACGCCTAGTTTAGGAGTTATAGCGATTTCAAAGTTTTGATTTTTTTTTTGTTCTGGTGCATAATATGACCCCCGCAGACGCCTAGTTTAGGAGTTATAGCCATTTTAAGATTTTGAATGTTTTTTTTTCTGGTGCATAATATGACCCCCGCAGACGCCTAGTTTAGGAGTTATAGCCATTTTAAGATTTTGAATGTTTTTTTTCTGGTGCATAATATGACCCCCGCAGACGCCTAGTTTAGGAGTTATAGCGATTTCAAAGTTTTGATTTTTTTTTTGTTCTGGTGCATAATATGACCCCCGCAGACGCCTAGTTTAGGAGTTATAGCCATTTTAAGATGTTGAATTTTTTTTTTCTGGTGCATAATATGACCCCCGCAGACGCCTAGTTTAGGAGTTATAGCCATTTTAAGATTTTGAATTTTTTTTTGCTTTTGCATAATATGACCCCCGCAGACGCCTAGTTTATGAGTTATAGCCATTTTAAGATTTTGAATGTTTTTTTTTCTGGTGCATAAAATGACCCCCGCAGACGCCTAGTTTAGGAGTTATAGCCATTTTAAGATTTTTAATTTTTTTTTTCTGGTGCATAATATGACCCCCGCAGACGCCTAGTTTAGGAGTTATAGCCATTTTAAGATTTTGAATTTTTTTTTCTGGTGCATAATATGACCCCCGCAGACGCCTAGTTTAGGAGTTATAGCCATTTTAAGATTTTGAATTTTTTTTTTCTGGTGCATAATATGACCCCCGCAGACGCCTAGTTTAGGAGTTATAGCCATTTTAAGATGTTGAATTTTTTTTTTCTGGTGCATAATATGACCCCCGCAGACGCCTAGTTTAGGAGTTATAGCCATTTTAAGATTTTGAATTTTTTTTTGCTTTTGCATAATATGACCCCCGCAGACGCCTAGTTTATGAGTTATAGCCATTTTAAGATTTTGAATGTTTTTTTTTCTGGTGCATAAAATGACCCCCGCAGACGCCTAGTTTAGGAGTTATAGCTATTTTAAGATTTTTAATTTTTTTTTTCTGGTGCATAATATGACCCCCGCAGACGCCTAGTTTAGGAGTTATAGCCATTTTAAGATTTTGAATTTTTTTTTCTGGTGCATAATATGACCCCCGCAGACGCCTAGTTTAGGAGTTATAGCCATTTTAAGATTTTGAATTTTTTTTTTTCTGGTGCATAATATGACCCCCGCAGACGCCTAGTTTAGGAGTTATAGCCATTTTAAGATTTTGAATTTTTTTTTTCTGGTGCATAATATGACCCCCGCAGACGCCTAGTTTAGGAGTTATAGCCATTTTAAGATTTTGAATTTTTTTTGCTTTTGCATAATATGACCCCCGCAGACGCCTAGTTTAGGAGTTATAGCCATTTTAAGATTTTGAATTTTTTTTTGCTTTTGCATAATATGACCCCCGCAGACGCCTAGTTTAGGAGTTATAGCCATTTTAAGATGTTGAATTTTTTTTTTCTGGTGCATAATATGACCCCCGCAGACGCCTAGTTTAGGAGTTATAGCCATTTTAAGATTTTGAATTTTTTTTGCTTTTGCATAATATGACCCCCGCAGACGCCTAGTTTATGAGTTATTGCCATTTTAAGATTTTGAATGTTTTTTTTTAGGAGTTATAGCCATTTTAAGATTTTGAATGTTTTTTTATCTGGTGCATAATATGACCCCCGCAGACGCCTAGTTTAGGAGTTATAGCGATTTCAAAGTTTTGATTTTTTGTTGTTCTGGTGCATAATATGACCCCCGCAGACGCCTAGTTTAGGAGTTATAGCCATTTTAAGATGTTGAATTTTTTTTTTCTGGTGCATAATATGACCCCCGCAGACGCCTAGTTTAGGAGTTATAGCCATTTTAAGATTTTGAATTTTTTTTGCTTTTGCATAATATGACCCCCGCAGACGCCTAGTTTATGAGTTATTGCCATTTTAAGATTTTGAATGTTTTTTTTTAGGAGTTATAGCCATTTTAAGATTTTGAATTTTTTTTTTCTGGTGCATAATATGACCCCCGCAGACGCCTAGTTTAGGAGTTATAGCCATTTTTAGATTTTGAATTTTTTTTTGCTTTTGCATAATATGACCCCCGCAGACGCCTAGTTTAGGAGTTATAGCCATTTTAAGATTTTGAATTTTTTTTGCTTTTGCATAATATGACCCCCGCAGACGCCTAGTTTAGGAGTTATAGCCATTTTAAGATTTTGAATTTTTTTTTTCTGGTGCATAATATGACCCCCGCAGACGCCTAGTTTAGGAGTTATAGCCATTTTAAGATTTTGAATTTTTTTTTTCTGGTGCATAATATGACCCCCGGAGACGCCTAGTTTAGGAGTTATAGCCATTTTAAGATTTTGAATGTTTTTTTTTCTGGTGCATAATATGACCCCCGCAGACGCCTAGTTTAGGAGTTATAGCCATTTTAAGATTTTGAATTTTTTTTTCTGGTGCATAATATGACCCCCGCAGACGCCTAGTTTAGGAGTTATAGCCATTTTAAGATTTTGAATTTTTTTTGCTTTTGCATAATATGACCCCCGCAGACGCCTAGTTTAGGAGTTATAGTCATTTTAAGATTTTGAATTTTTTTTTGCTTTTGCATAATATGACCCCCGCAGACGCCTAGTTTATGAGTTATAGCCATTTTAAGATTTTGAATGTTTTTTTTTCTGGTGCATAAAATGACCCCCGCAGACGCCTAGTTTAGGAGCTATAGCCATTTTAAGATTTTGAATTTTTTTTTTCTGGTGCATAATATGACCCCCGCAGACGCCTAGTTTAGGAGTTATAGCCATTTTAAGATTTTGAATTTTTTTTTTCTGGTGCATAATATGACCCCCGCAGACGCCTAGTTTAGGAGTTATAGAAATTTTAAGCTTTTGAATTTTTTTTTGCTTTTGCATAATATGACCCCCGCAGACGCCTAGTTTATGAGTTATAGCCATTTTAAGATTTTGAATGTTTTTTTTTAGGAGTTATAGCCATTTTAAGATTTTGAATTTTTTTTTTCTGGTGCATAATATGACCCCCGCAGACGCCTAGTTTAGGAGTTATAGCCATTTTAAGATTTTGAATTTTTTTTTTCTGGTGCATAATATGACCCCCGCAGACGCCTAGTTTAGGAGTTATAGCCATTTTAAGATGTTGAATTTTTTTTTCTGGTGCATAATATGACCCCCGCAGACGCCTAGTTTAGGAGTTATAGCCATTTTAAGATTTTGAATTTTTTTTTGCTTTTGCATAATATGACCCCCGCAGACGCCTAGTTTATGAGTTATAGCCATTTTAAGATTTTGAATGCTTTTTTTTCTGGTGCATAAAATGACCCCCGCAGACGCCTAGTTTAGGAGTTATAGCCATTTTAAGATTTTGAATTTTTTTTTTCTGGTGCATAATATGACCCCCGCAGACGCCTAGTTTAGGAGTTATAGCCATTTTAAGATGTTGAATTTTTTTTTTCTGGTGCATAATATGACCCCCGCAGACGCCTAGTTTAGGAGTTATAGCCATTTTAAGATTTTGAAATTTTTTTTGCTTTTGCATAATATGACCCCCGCAGACGCCTAGTTTATGAGTTATTGCCATTTTAAGATTTTGTATGTTTTTTTTTCTGGTGCATAATATGACCCCCGCAGACGCCTAGTTTAGGAGTTATAGCCATTTTAAGATTTTAAATTTTTTTTTGCTTTTGCATAATATGACCCCCGCAGACGCCTAGTTTATGAGTTATAGCCATTTTAAGATTTTGAATTTTTTTTTTCCTGGTGCATAATATGACCCCCGCAGACGCCTAGTTTAGGAGTTATAGCCATTTTAAGATTTTGAATTTTTTTTTTTCTGGTGCATAATATGACCCCCGCAGACGCCTAGTTTATTAGTTATAGCCATTTTAAGATTTTGAATTTTTTTTTGCTTCTGCATAATATGACCCCCGCAGACGCCTAGTTTATGAGTTATAGCCATTTTAAGATTTTGAATTTTTTTTTTCCTGGTGCATAATATGACCCCCGCAGACGCCTAGTTTAGGAGTTATAGCCATTTTAAGATTTTGAATTTTTTTTTTTCTGGTGCATAATATGACCCCCGCAGACGACTAGTTTATTAGTTATAGCCATTTTAAGATTTTGAATTTTTTTTTGCTTTTGCATAATATGACCCCCGCAGACGCCTAGTTTAGGAGTTATAGCCATTTTAAGATTTTGAATTTTTTTTTTCCTGGTGCATAATATGACCCCCGCAGACGCCTAGTTTATGAGTTATTGCCATTTTAAGGTTTTGAATGTTTTTTTTTCTGGTGCATAATATGACCCCCGCAGACTCCTAGTTTAGGAGTTATAGCCATTTTAAGATTTTAAATTTTTTTTTGCTTTTGCATAATATGACCCCCGCAGACGCCTAGTTTATGAGTTATAGCCATTTTAAGATTTTGAATTTTTTTTTTCCTGGTGCATAATATGACCCCCGCAGACGCCTAGTTTAGGAGTTATAGCCATTTTAAGATTTTGAATTTTTTTTTTTCTGGTGCATAATATGACCCCCGCAGACGCCTAGTTTATTAGTTATAGCCATTTTAAGATTTTGAATTTTTTTTTGCTTCTGCATAATATGACCCCCGCAGACGCCTAGTTTATGAGTTATAGCCATTTTAAGATTTTGAATTTTTTTTTTCCTGGTGCATAATATGACCCCCGCAGACGCCTAGTTTAGGAGTTATAGCCATTTTAAGATTTTGAATTTTTTTTTTTCTGGTGCATAATATGACCCCCGCAGACGACTAGTTTATTAGTTATAGCCATTTTAAGATTTTGAATTTTTTTTGCTTTTGCATAATATGACCCCCGCAGACGCCTAGTTTATGAGTTATAGCCATTTTAAGATTTTGAATGTTTTTTTTTCTGGTGCATAAAATGACCCCCGCAGACGCCTAGTTTAGGAGCTATAGCCATTTTAAGATTTTGAATTTTTTTTTTCTGGTGCATAATATGACCCCCGCAGACGCCTAGTTTAGGAGTTATAGCCATTTTAAGATTTTGAATTTTTTTTTTTCTGCTGCATAATATTACCCCCGCAGACGCCTAGTTTATGAGTTATAGCCATTTTAAGATTTTGAATGTTTTTTTTTAGGAGTTATAGCCATTTTAAGATTTTGAATTTTTTTTTTCTGGTGCATAATATGACCCCCGCAGACGCCTAGTTTAGGAGTTATAGCCATTTTAAGATTTTGAATTTTTTTTTTCTGGTGCATAATATGACCCCCGCAGACGCCTAGTTTAGGAGTTATAGCCATTTTAAGATGTTGAATTTTTTTTTCTGGTGCATAATATGACCCCCGCAGACGCCTAGTTTAGGAGTTATAGCCATTTTAAGATTTTGAATTTTTTTTTGCTTTTGCATAATATGACCCCCGCAGACGCCTAGTTTATGAGTTATAGCCATTTTAAGATTTTGAATGCTTTTTTTTCTGGTGCATAAAATGACCCCCGCAGACGCCTAGTTTAGGAGTTATAGCCATTTTAAGATTTTGAATTTTTTTTTTCTGGTGCATAATATGACACCCGCAGACGCCTAGTTTAGGAGTTATAGCCATTTTAAGATTTTGAATTTTTTTTTTCTGGTGCATAATATGACCCCCGCAGACGCCTAGTTTAGGAGTTATAGCCATTTTAAGATTTTGAATTTTTTTTTTCTGGTGCATAATATGACCCCCGCAGACGCCTAGTTTAGGAGTTATAGCCATTTTAAGATGTTGAATTTTTTTTTTTCTGGTGCATAATATGACCCCCGCAGACGCCTAGTTTAGGAGTTATAGCCATTTTAAGATGTTGAATTTTTTTTTTCTGGTGCAAAATATGACCCCCGCAGACGCCTAGTTTAGGAGTTATAGCGATTTCAAAGTTTTGATTTTTTTTTTGTTCTGGTGCATAATATGACCCCCGCAGACGCCTAGTTTAGGAGTTATAGCCATTTTAAGATTTTGAAATTTTTTTTGCTTTTGCATAATATGACCCCCGCAGACGCCTAGTTTATGAGTTATTGCCATTTTAAGATTTTGAATGTTTTTTTTTCTGGTGCATAATATGACCCCCGCAGACGCTTAGTTTAGGAGTTATAGCCATTTTAAGATTTTAAATTTTTTTTTGCTTTTGCATAATATGACCCCCGCAGACGCCTAGTTTATGAGTTATAGCCATTTTAAGATTTTGAATTTTTTTTTTCCTGGTGCATAATATGACCCCCGCAGACGCCTAGTTTAGGAGTTATAGCCATTTTAAGATTTTGAATTTTTTTTTTTCTGGTGCATAATATGACCCCCGCAGACGATTAGTTTATTAGTTATAGCCATTTTAAGATTTTGAATTTTTTTTTGCTTCTGCATAATATGACCCCCGCAGACGCCTAGTTTATGAGTTATAGCCATTTTAAGATTTTGAATTTTTTTTTTCCTGGTGCATAATATGACCCCCGCAGACGCCTAGTTTAGGAGTTATAGCCATTTTAAGATTTTGAATTTTTTTTTTTCTGGTGCATAATATGACCCCCGCAGACGACTAGTTTATTAGTTATAGCCATTTTAAGATTTTGAATTTTTTTTTTCCTGGTGCATAATATGACCCCCGCAGACGCCTAGTTTAGGAGTTATAGCCATTTTAAGATTTTGAATTTTTTTTTTTCTGGTGCATAATATGACCCCCGCAGACGATTAGTTTATTAGTTATAGCCATTTTAAGATTTTGAATTTTTTTTTGCTTCTGCATAATATGACCCCCGCAGACGCCTAGTTTATGAGTTATAGCCATTTTAAGATTTTGAATTTTTTTTTTCCTGGTGCATAATATGACCCCCGCAGACGCCTAGTTTAGGAGTTATAGAAATTTTAAGCTTTTGAATTTTTTTTTGCTTTTGCATAATATGACCCCCGCAGACGCCTAGTTTATGAGTTATAGCCATTTTAAGATTTTGAATTTTTTTTTTTCTGCTGCATAATATTACCCCCGCAGACGCCTAGTTTATGAGTTATAGCCATTTTAAGATTTTGAATGTTTTTTTTTAGGAGTTATAGCCATTTTAAGATTTTGAATTTTTTTTTTCTGGTGCATAATATGACCCCCGCAGACGCCTAGTTTAGGAGTTATAGCCATTTTAAGATGTTGAATTTTTTTTTCTGGTGCATAATATGACCCCCGCAGACGCCTAGTTTAGGAGTTATAGCCATTTTAAGATTTTGAATTTTTTTTTGCTTTTGCATAATATGACCCCCGCAGACGCCTAGTTTATGAGTTATAGCCATTTTAAGATTTTGAATGCTTTTTTTTCTGGTGCATAAAATGACCCCCGCAGACGCCTAGTTTAGGAGTTATAGCCATTTTAAGATTTTGAATTTTTTTTTTCTGGTGCATAATATGACACCCGCAGACGCCTAGTTTAGGAGTTATAGCCATTTTAAGATTTTGAATTTTTTTTTTCTGGTGCATAATATGACCCCCGCAGACGCCTAGTTTAGGAGTTATAGCCATTTTAAGATTTTGAATTTTTTTTTTCTGGTGCATAATATGACCCCCGCAGACGCCTAGTTTAGGAGTTATAGCCATTTTAAGATGTTGAATTTTTTTTTTTCTGGTGCATAATATGACCCCCGCAGACGCCTAGTTTAGGAGTTATAGCCATTTTAAGATGTTGAATTTTTTTTTTCTGGTGCAAAATATGACCCCCGCAGACGCCTAGTTTAGGAGTTATAGCGATTTCAAAGTTTTGATTTTTTTTTTGTTCTGGTGCATAATATGACCCCCGCAGACGCCTAGTTTAGGAGTTATAGCCATTTTAAGATTTTGAAATTTTTTTTGCTTTTGCATAATATGACCCCCGCAGACGCCTAGTTTATGAGTTATTGCCATTTTAAGATTTTGAATGTTTTTTTTTCTGGTGCATAATATGACCCCCGCAGACGCTTAGTTTAGGAGTTATAGCCATTTTAAGATTTTAAATTTTTTTTTGCTTTTGCATAATATGACCCCCGCAGACGCCTAGTTTATGAGTTATAGCCATTTTAAGATTTTGAATTTTTTTTTTCCTGGTGCATAATATGACCCCCGCAGACGCCTAGTTTAGGAGTTATAGCCATTTTAAGATTTTGAATTTTTTTTTTTCTGGTGCATAATATGACCCCCGCAGACGATTAGTTTATTAGTTATAGCCATTTTAAGATTTTGAATTTTTTTTTGCTTCTGCATAATATGACCCCCGCAGACGCCTAGTTTATGAGTTATAGCCATTTTAAGATTTTGAATTTTTTTTTTCCTGGTGCATAATATGACCCCCGCAGACGCCTAGTTTAGGAGCTATAGCCATTTTAAGATTTTGAATTTTTTTTTTCTGGTGCATAATATGACCCCCGCAGACGCCTAGTTTAGGAGTTATAGCCATTTTAAGATTTTGAATTTTTTTTTTTCTGCTGCATAATATTACCCCCGCAGACGCCTAGTTTATGAGTTATAGCCATTTTAAGATTTTGAATGTTTTTTTTTAGGAGTTATAGCCATTTTAAGATTTTGAATTTTTTTTTTCTGGTGCATAATATGACCCCCGCAGACGCCTAGTTTAGGAGTTATAGCCATTTTAAGATTTTGAATTTTTTTTTTCTGGTGCATAATATGACCCCCGCAGACTCCTAGTTTAGGAGTTATAGCCATTTTAAGATGTTGAATTTTTTTTTCTGGTGCATAATATGACCCCCGCAGACGCCTAGTTTAGGAGTTATAGCCATTTTAAGATTTTGAATTTTTTTTTGCTTTTGCATAATATGACCCCCGCAGACGCCTAGTTTAGGAGTTATAGCCATTTTAAGATTTTGAATTTTTTTTTTCTGGTGCATAATATGACACCCGCAGACGCCTAGTTTAGGAGTTATAGCCATTTTAAGATGTTGAATTTTTTTTTCTGGTGCATAATATGACCCCCGCAGACGCCTAGTTTATGAGTTATAGCCATTTTAAGATTTTGAATGCTTTTTTTTCTGGTGCATAAAATGACCCCCGCAGACGCCTAGTTTAGGAGTTATAGCCATTTTAAGATTTTGAATTTTTTTTTTCTGGTGCATAATATGACACCCGCAGACGCCTAGTTTAGGAGTTATAGCCATTTTAAGATTTTGAATTTTTTTTTTCTGGTGCATAATATGACCCCCGCAGACGCCTAGTTTAGGAGTTATAGCCATTTTAAGATTTTGAATTTTTTTTTTCTGGTGCATAATATGACCCCCGCAGACGCCTAGTTTAGGAGTTATAGCCATTTTAAGATGTTGAATTTTTTTTTTTCTGGTGCATAATATGACCCCCGCAGACGCCTAGTTTAGGAGTTATAGCCATTTTAAGATGTTGAATTTTTTTTTTCTGGTGCAAAATATGACCCCCGCAGACGCCTAGTTTAGGAGTTATAGCCATTTTAAGATTTTGAATTTTTTTTTGCTTTTGCATAATATGACCCCCGCAGACGCCTAGTTTAGGAGTTATAGCCATTTTAAGATTTTGAATTTTTTTTTTCTGGTGCATAATATGACCCCCGCAGACTCCTAGTTTAGGAGTTATAGCCATTTTAAGATGTTGAATTTTTTTTTCTGGTGCATAATATGACCCCCGCAGACGCCTAGTTTATGAGTTATAGCCATTTTAAGATTTTGAATGCTTTTTTTTCTGGTGCATAAAATGACCCCCGCAGACGCCTAGTTTAGGAGTTATAGCCATTTTAAGATTTTGAATTTTTTTTTTCTGGTGCATAATATGACACCCGCAGACGCCTAGTTTAGGAGTTATAGCCATTTTAAGATTTTGAATTTTTTTTTTCTGGTGCATAATATGACCCCCGCAGACGCCTAGTTTAGGAGTTATAGCCATTTTAAGATTTTGAATTTTTTTTTTCTGGTGCATAATATGACCCCCGCAGACGCCTAGTTTAGGAGTTATAGCCATTTTAAGATGTTGAATTTTTTTTTTTCTGGTGCATAATATGACCCCCGCAGACGCCTAGTTTAGGAGTTATAGCCATTTTAAGATGTTGAATTTTTTTTTTCTGGTGCAAAATATGACCCCCGCAGACGCCTAGTTTAGGAGTTATAGCGATTTCAAAGTTTTGATTTTTTTTTTGTTCTGGTGCATAATATGACCCCCGCAGACGCCTAGTTTAGGAGTTATAGCCATTTTAAGATTTTGAAATTTTTTTTGCTTTTGCATAATATGACCCCCGCAGACGCCTAGTTTATGAGTTATTGCCATTTTAAGATTTTGAATGTTTTTTTTTCTGGTGCATAATATGACCCCCGCAGACGCTTAGTTTAGGAGTTATAGCCATTTTAAGATTTTAAATTTTTTTTTGCTTTTGCATAATATGACCCCCGCAGACGCCTAGTTTATGAGTTATAGCCATTTTAAGATTTTGAATTTTTTTTTTCCTGGTGCATAATATGACCCCCGCAGACGCCTAGTTTAGGAGTTATAGCCATTTTAAGATTTTGAATTTTTTTTTTTCTGGTGCATAATATGACCCCCGCAGACGATTAGTTTATTAGTTATAGCCATTTTAAGATTTTGAATTTTTTTTTGCTTCTGCATAATATGACCCCCGCAGACGCCTAGTTTATGAGTTATAGCCATTTTAAGATTTTGAATTTTTTTTTTCCTGGTGCATAATATGACCCCCGCAGACGCCTAGTTTAGGAGTTATAGCCATTTTAAGATTTTGAATTTTTTTTTTTCTGGTGCATAATATGACCCCCGCAGACGACTAGTTTATTAGTTATAGCCATTTTAAGATTTTGAATTTTTTTTTTCCTGGTGCATAATATGACCCCCGCAGACGCCTAGTTTAGGAGTTATAGCCATTTTAAGATTTTGAATTTTTTTTTTTCTGGTGCATAATATGACCCCCGCAGACGATTAGTTTATTAGTTATAGCCATTTTAAGATTTTGAATTTTTTTTTGCTTCTGCATAATATGACCCCCGCAGACGCCTAGTTTATGAGTTATAGCCATTTTAAGATTTTGAATTTTTTTTTTCCTGGTGCATAATATGACCCCCGCAGACGCCTAGTTTAGGAGTTATAGAAATTTTAAGCTTTTGAATTTTTTTTTGCTTTTGCATAATATGACCCCCGCAGACGCCTAGTTTATGAGTTATAGCCATTTTAAGATTTTGAATTTTTTTTTTTCTGCTGCATAATATTACCCCCGCAGACGCCTAGTTTATGAGTTATAGCCATTTTAAGATTTTGAATGTTTTTTTTTAGGAGTTATAGCCATTTTAAGATTTTGAATTTTTTTTTTCTGGTGCATAATATGACCCCCGCAGACGCCTAGTTTAGGAGTTATAGCCATTTTAAGATGTTGAATTTTTTTTTCTGGTGCATAATATGACCCCCGCAGACGCCTAGTTTAGGAGTTATAGCCATTTTAAGATTTTGAATTTTTTTTTGCTTTTGCATAATATGACCCCCGCAGACGCCTAGTTTATGAGTTATAGCCATTTTAAGATTTTGAATGCTTTTTTTTCTGGTGCATAAAATGACCCCCGCAGACGCCTAGTTTAGGAGTTATAGCCATTTTAAGATTTTGAATTTTTTTTTTCTGGTGCATAATATGACACCCGCAGACGCCTAGTTTAGGAGTTATAGCCATTTTAAGATTTTGAATTTTTTTTTTCTGGTGCATAATATGACCCCCGCAGACGCCTAGTTTAGGAGTTATAGCCATTTTAAGATTTTGAATTTTTTTTTTCTGGTGCATAATATGACCCCCGCAGACGCCTAGTTTAGGAGTTATAGCCATTTTAAGATGTTGAATTTTTTTTTTTCTGGTGCATAATATGACCCCCGCAGACGCCTAGTTTAGGAGTTATAGCCATTTTAAGATGTTGAATTTTTTTTTTCTGGTGCAAAATATGACCCCCGCAGACGCCTAGTTTAGGAGTTATAGCGATTTCAAAGTTTTGATTTTTTTTTTGTTCTGGTGCATAATATGACCCCCGCAGACGCCTAGTTTAGGAGTTATAGCCATTTTAAGATTTTGAAATTTTTTTTGCTTTTGCATAATATGACCCCCGCAGACGCCTAGTTTATGAGTTATTGCCATTTTAAGATTTTGAATGTTTTTTTTTCTGGTGCATAATATGACCCCCGCAGACGCTTAGTTTAGGAGTTATAGCCATTTTAAGATTTTAAATTTTTTTTTGCTTTTGCATAATATGACCCCCGCAGACGCCTAGTTTATGAGTTATAGCCATTTTAAGATTTTGAATTTTTTTTTTCCTGGTGCATAATATGACCCCCGCAGACGCCTAGTTTAGGAGTTATAGCCATTTTAAGATTTTGAATTTTTTTTTTTCTGGTGCATAATATGACCCCCGCAGACGATTAGTTTATTAGTTATAGCCATTTTAAGATTTTGAATTTTTTTTTGCTTCTGCATAATATGACCCCCGCAGACGCCTAGTTTATGAGTTATAGCCATTTTAAGATTTTGAATTTTTTTTTTCCTGGTGCATAATATGACCCCCGCAGTCGCCTAGTTTAGGAGTTATAGCCATTTTAAGATTTTGAATTTTTTTTTTTCTGGTGCATAATATGACCCCCTCAGACGACTAGTTTATTAGTTATAGCCATTTTAAGATTTTGAATTTTTTTTTGCTTTTGCATAATATGACCCCCGCAGACGCCTAGTTTAGGAGTTATAGCCATTTTAAGATTTTGAATTTTTTTTTTCCTGGTGCATAATATGACTCCCGCAGACGCCTAGTTTAGGAGTTAAAGCCATTTTAAGATTTTGAATTTTTTTTTTGTGGTGCATAATATGACCCCCACAGACGCCTAGTTTAGGAGTTATAGCGATTTTAAAGTTTTGATTTTTTTTTTTATTCTGGTGCATAATATGACCCCCGCAGACGCCTAGTTTATGAGTTATTGCCATTTTAAGATTTTGAATGTTTTTTTTTCTGGTGCATAATATGACCCCCGCAGACGCCTAGTTTAGGAGTTATAGCCATTTTAAGATTTTAAATTTTTTTTTGCTTTTGCATAATATGACCCCCGCAGACGCCTAGTTTATGAGTTATAGCCATTTTAAGATTTTGAATTTTTTTTTTCTGGTGCATAATATGACCCCCGCAGACGCCTAGTTTATGAGTTATAGCCATTTTAAGATTTTGAATGTTTTTTTTTCTGGTGCATAATATGACCCCCGCAGACGCCTAGTTTAGGAGTTATAGCCATTTTAAGATTTTGAATTTTTTTTTCTGGTGCATAATATGACCCCCGCAGACGCATAGTTTATGAGTTATAGCCATTTTAAGATTTTGAATTTTTTTTTTTTCTGGTGCATAATATGACCCCCGGAGACGCCTAGTTTAGGAGTTATAGCCATTTTAAGATTTTGAATTTTTTTTTTTCTGGTGCATAATATGACCCCCGCAGACGCCTAGTTTAGGAGTTATAGCCATTTTAAGATTTTGAATTTTTTTTTGCTTTTTCATAATATGACCCCCGCAGACACCTAGTTTAGGAGTTATAGCCATTTTAAGATTTTTAATTTTTTTTTTCTGGTGCATAATATGACCCCCGCAGACGCCTAGTTTAGGAGTTATAGCCATTTTAAGATTTTGAATTGTTTTTTTCTGGTGCATAATATGACCCCCGGAGACGCCTAGTTTAGGAGTTATAGCCATTTTAAGATTTTGAATGTATTTTTTTCTGGTGCATAATATGACCCCCGCAGACGCCTAGTTTAGGAGTTATAGCCATTTTAAGATTTTGAATTTTTTTTTCTGGTGCATAATATGACCCCCGCAGACGCCTAGTTTAGGAGTTATAGCCATTTTAAGATTTTGAATTTTTTTTGCTTTTGCATAATATGACCCCCGCAGACGCCTAGTTTAGGAGTTATAGCCATTTTAAGATTTTGAATGTTTTTTTTTCTGGTGCATAAAATGACCCCCGCAGACGCCTAGTTTAGGAGCTATAGCCATTTTAAGATTTTGAATTTTTTTTTCTGGTGCATAATATGACCCCCGCAGACGCCTAGTTTAGGAGTTATAGCCATTTTAAGATTTTGAATTTTTTTTTTCTGGTGCATAATATGACCCCCGCAGACGCCTAGTTTAGGAGTTATAGAAATTTTAAGCTTTTGAATTTTTTTTTGCTTTTGCATAATATGACCCCCGCAGACGCCTAGTTTATGAGTTATAGCCATTTTAAGATTTTGAATTTTTTTTTTTCTGCTGCATAATATTACCCCCGCAGACGCCTAGTTTATGAGTTATAGCCATTTTAAGATTTTGAATTTTTTTTTTCTGGTGCATAATATGACCCCCGCAGACGCCTAGTTTAGGAGTTATAGCCATTTTAAGATTTTGAATTTTTTTTTTCTGGTGCATAATATGACCCCCAAAGACGCCTAGTTTAGGAGTTATAGCCATTTTAAGATGTTGAATTTTTTTTTCTGGTGCATAATATGACCCCCGCAGACGCCTAGTTTAGGAGTTATAGCCATTTTAAGATTTTGAAGTTTTTTTTGCTTTTGCATAATATGACCCCCGCAGACGCCTAGTTTAGGAGTTATAGCCATTTTAAGATTTTAAATTTTTTTTTGCTTTTGCATAATATGACCCCCGCAGACGCCTAGTTTATGATTTATAACCATTTTAAGATTTTGAATGCTTTTTTTTCTGGTGCATAAAATGACCCCCGCAGACGCCTAGTTTAGGAGTTATAGCCATTTTAAGATTTTGAATTTTTTTTTTCTGGTGCATAATATGACCCCCGCAGACGCCTAGTTTAGGAGTTATAGCCATTTTAAGATTTTGAATTTTTTTTTCTGGTGCATAATATGACCCCCGGAGACGCCTAGTTTAGGAGTTATAGCCATTTTAAGATTTTGAATGTTTTTTTTTCTGGTGCATAATATGACCCCCGCAGACGCCTAGTTTAGGAGTTATAGCCATTTTAAGATTTTGAATATTTTTCTTCTGGTGCATAATATGACCCCCGCAGACGCCTAGTTTAGGAGTTATAGCCATTTTAAGATTTTGAATTTTTTTTGCTTTTGCATAATATGACCCCCGCAGACGCCTAGTTTAGGAGTTATAGCCATTTTAAGATTTTGAATGTTTTTTTTTCTGGTGCATAAAATGACCCCCGCAGACGCCTAGTTTAGGAGCTATAGCCATTTTAAGATTTTGAATTTTTTTTTCTGGTGCATAATATGACCCCCGCAGACGCCTAGTTTAGGAGTTATAGCCATTTTAAGATTTTGAATTTTTTTTTTCTGGTGCATAATATGACCCCCGCAGACGCCTAGTTTAGGAGTTATAGAAATTTTAAGCTTTTGAATTTTTTTTTGCTTTTGCATAATATGACCCCCGCAGACGCCTAGTTTATGAGTTATAGCCATTTTAAGATTTTGAATTTTTTTTTTTCTGCTGCATAATATTACCCCCGCAGACGCCTAGTTTATGAGTTATAGCCATTTTAAGATTTTGAATTTTTTTTTTCTGGTGCATAATATGACCCCCGCAGACGCCTAGTTTAGGAGTTATAGCCATTTTAAGATTTTGAATTTTTTTTTTCTGGTGCATAATATGACCCCCAAAGACGCCTAGTTTAGGAGTTATAGCCATTTTAAGATGTTGAATTTTTTTTTCTGGTGCATAATATGACCCCCGCAGACGCCTAGTTTAGGAGTTATAGCCATTTTAAGATTTTGAAGTTTTTTTTGCTTTTGCATAATATGACCCCCGCAGACGCCTAGTTTAGGAGTTATAGCCATTTTAAGATTTTAAATTTTTTTTTGCTTTTGCATAATATGACCCCCGCAGACGCCTAGTTTATGAGTTATAGCCATTTTAAGATTTTGAATGCTTTTTTTTCTGGTGCATAAAATGACCCCCGCAGACGCCTAGTTTAGGAGTTATAGCCATTTTAAGATTTTGAATTTTTTTTTTCTGGTGCATAATATGACCCCCGCAGACGCCTAGTTTAGGAGTTATAGAAATTTTAAGCTTTTGAAGTTTTTTTTGCTTTTGCATAATATGACCCCCGCAGACGCCTAGTTTATGAGTTATAGCCATTTTAAGATTTTGAATTTTTTTTTTTCTGCTGCATAATATTACCCCCGCAGACGCCTAGTTTATGAGTTATAGCCATTTTAAGATTTTGAATGTTTTTTTTAGGAGTTATAGCCATTTTAAGATTTTGAATTTTTTTTTTCTGGTGCATAATATGACCCCCGCAGACGCCTAGTTTAGGAGTTATAGTCATTTTAAGATTTTGAATTTTTTTTTTCTGGTGCATAATATGACCCCCGCAGACGCCTAGTTTAGGAGTTATAGCCATTTTAAGATGTTGAATTTTTTTTTCTGGTGCATAATATGACCCCCGCAGACGCCTAGTTTAGGAGTTATAGCCATTTTAAGATTTTGAATTTTTTTTTGCTTTTGCATAATATGACCCCCGCAGACGCCTAGTTTATGAGTTATAGCCATTTTAAGATTTTGAATGCTTTTTTTTCTGGTGCATAAAATGACCCCCGCAGACGCCTAGTTTAGGAGTTATAGCCATTTTAAGATTTTGAATTTTTTTTTTCTGGTGCATAATATGACACCCGCAGACGCCTAGTTTAGGAGTTATAGCCATTTTAAGATTTTGAATTTTTTTTTTCTGGTGCATAATATGACCCCCGCAGACGCCTAGTTTAGGAGTTATAGCCATTTTAAGATTTTGAATTTTTTTTTTCTGGTGCATAATATGACCCCCGCAGACGCCTAGTTTAGGAGTTATAGCCATTTTAAGATGTTGAATTTTTTTTTTCTGGTGCATAATATGACCCCCGCAGACGCCTAGTTTAGGAGTTATAGCCATTTTAAGATGTTGAATTTTTTTTTTCTGGTGCAAAATATGACCCCCGCAGACGCCTAGTTTAGGAGTTATAGCGATTTCAAAGTTTTGATTTTTTTTTTGTTCTGGTGCATAATATGACCCCCGCAGACGCCTAGTTTAGGAGTTATAGCCATTTTAAGATTTTGAAATTTTTTTTGCTTTTGCATAATATGACCCCCGCAGACGCCTAGTTTATGAGTTATTGCCATTTTAAGATTTTGAATGTTTTTTTTTCTGGTGCATAATATGACCCCCGCAGACGCTTAGTTTAGGAGTTATAGCCATTTTAAGATTTTAAATTTTTTTTTGCTTTTGCATAATATGACCCCCGCAGACGCCTAGTTTATGAGTTATAGCCATTTTAAGATTTTGAATTTTTTTTTTCCTGGTGCATAATATGACCCCCGCAGACGCCTAGTTTAGGAGTTATAGCCATTTTAAGATTTTGAATTTTTTTTTTTCTGGTGCATAATATGACCCCCGCAGACGATTAGTTTATTAGTTATAGCCATTTTAAGATTTTGAATTTTTTTTTGCTTCTGCATAATATGACCCCCGCAGACGCCTAGTTTATGAGTTATAGCCATTTTAAGATTTTGAATTTTTTTTTTCCTGGTGCATAATATGACCCCCGCAGACGCCTAGTTTAGGAGTTATAGCCATTTTAAGATTTTGAATTTTTTTTTTTCTGGTGCATAATATGACCCCCGCAGACGACTAGTTTATTAGTTATAGCCATTTTAAGATTTTGAATTTTTTTTTGCTTTTGCATAATATGACCCCCGCAGACGCCTAGTTTAGGAGTTATAGCCATTTTAAGATTTTGAATTTTTTTTTTCCTGGTGCATAATATGACCCCCGCAGACGCCTAGTTTAGGAGTTAAAGCCATTTTAAGATTTTGAATTTTTTTTTTGTGGTGCATAATATGACCCCCACAGACGCCTAGTTTAGGAGTTATAGCGATTTTAAAGTTTTGATTTTTTTTTTTATTCTGGTGCATAATATGACCCCCGCAGACGCCTAGTTTATGAGTTATTGCCATTTTAAGATTTTGAATGTTTTTTTTTCTGGTGCATAATATGACCCCCGCAGACGCCTAGTTTAGGAGTTATAGCCATTTTAAGATTTTAAATTTTTTTTTGCTTTTGCATAATATGACCCCCGCAGACGCCTAGTTTATGAGTTATAGCCATTTTAAGATTTTTAATTTTTTTTTTCTGGTGCATAATATGACCCCCGCAGACGCCTAGTTTATGAGTTATAGCCATTTTAAGATTTTGAATGTTTTTTTTTCTGGTGCATAATATGACCCCCGCAGACGCCTAGTTTAGGAGTTATAGCCATTTTAAGATTTTGAATTTTTTTTTCTGGTGCATAATATGACCCCCGCAGACGCCTAGTTTATGAGTTATTGCCATTTTAAGATTTTGAATGTTTTTTTTTCTGGTGCATAATATGACCCCCGCAGACGCCTAGTTTAGGAGTTATAGCCATTTTAAGATTTTAAATTTTTTTTTGCTTTTGCATAATATGACCCCCGCAGACGCCTAGTTTATGAGTTATAGCCATTTTAAGATTTTGAATTTTTTTTTTCTGGTGCATAATATGACCCCCGCAGACGCCTAGTTTATGAGTTATAGCCATTTTAAGATTTTGAATGTTTTTTTTTCTGGTGCATAATATGACCCCCGCAGACGCCTAGTTTAGGAGTTATAGCCATTTTAAGATTTTGAATTTTTTTTTCTGGTGCATAATATGACCCCCGGAGACGCCTAGTTTAGGAGTTATAGCCATTTTAAGATTTTGAATGTTTTTTTTTCTGGTGCATAATATGACCCCCGCAGACGCCTAGTTTAGGAGTTATAGCCATTTTAAGATTTTGAATTTTTTTCTTCTGGTGCATAATATGACCCCCGCAGACGCCTAGTTTAGGAGTTATAGCCATTTTAAGATTTTGAATTTTTTTTTTCCTGGTGCATAATATGACCCCCGCAGACGCCTAGTTTAGGAGTTATAGCCATTTTAAGATTTTGAATTTTTTTTTTCCTGGTGCATAATATGACCCCCACAGACGCCTAGTTTAGGAGTTATAGCGATTTTAAAGTTTTGATTTTTTTTTTTATTCTGGTGCATAATATGACCCCCGCAGACGCCTAGTTTATGAGTTATTGCCATTTTAAGATTTTGAATGTTTTTTTTTCTGGTGCATAATATGACCCCCGCAGACGCCTAGTTTAGGAGTTATAGCCATTTTAAGATTTTAAATTTTTTTTTGCTTTTGCATAATATGACCCCCGCAGACGCCTAGTTTATGAGTTATAGCCATTTTAAGATTTTGAATTTTTTTTTTCTGGTGCATAATATGACCCCCGCAGACGCCTAGTTTATGAGTTATAGCCATTTTAAGATTTTGAATGTTTTTTTTTCTGGTGCATAATATGACCCCCGCAGACGCCTAGTTTAGGAGTTATAGCCATTTTAAGATTTTGAATTTTTTTTTCTGGTGCATAATATGACCCCCGCAGACGCATAGTTTATGAGTTATAGCCATTTTAAGATTTTGAATTTTTTTTTTTCTGGTGCATAATATGACCCCCGCAGACGCCTAGTTTAGGAGTTATAGCCATTTTAAGATTTTGAATTTTTTTTTGCTTTTTCATAATATGACCCCCGCAGACACCTAGTTTAGGAGTTATAGCCATTTTAAGATTTTTAATTTTTTTTTTCTGGTGCATAATATGACCCCCGCAGACGCCTAGTTTAGGAGTTATAGCCATTTTAAGATTTTGAATTTTTTTTTTCTGGTGCATAATATGACCCCCGGAGACGCCTAGTTTAGGAGTTATAGCCATTTTAAGATTTTGAATGTATTTTTTTCTGGTGCATAATATGACCCCCGCAGACGCCTAGTTTAGGAGTTATAGCCATTTTAAGATTTTGAATTTTTTTTTCTGGTGCATAATATGACCCCCGGAGACGCCTAGTTTAGGAGTTATAGCCATTTTAAGATTTTGAATGTTTTTTTTTCTGGTGCATAATATGACCCCCGCAGACGCCTAGTTTAGGAGTTATAGCCATTTTAAGATTTTGAATTTTTTTCTTCTGGTGCATAATATGACCCCCGCAGACGCCTAGTTTAGGAGTTATAGCCATTTTAAGATTTTGAATTTTTTTTGCTTTTGCATAATATGACCCCCGCAGACGCCTAGTTTAGGAGTTATAGCCATTTTAAGATTTTGAATGTTTTTTTTTCTGGTGCATAAAATGACCCCCGCAGACGCCTAGTTTAGGAGCTATAGCCATTTTAAGATTTTGAATTTTTTTTTCTGGTGCATAATATGACCCCCGCAGACGCCTAGTTTAGGAGTTATAGAAATTTTAAGCTTTTGAATTTTTTTTTGCTTTTGCATAATATGACCCCCGCAGACGCCTAGTTTATGAGTTATAGCCATTTTAAGATTTTGAATTTTTTTTTTTCTGCTGCATAATATTACCCCCGCAGACGCCTAGTTTATGAGTTATAGCCATTTTAAGATTTAGAATTTTTTTTTTCTGGTGCATAATATGACCCCCGCAGACGCCTAGTTTAGGAGTTATAGCCATTTTAAGATTTTGAATTTTTTTTTTCTTGTGCATAATATGACCCCCAAAGACGCCTAGTTTAGGAGTTATAGCCATTTTAAGATGTTGAATTTTTTTTTCTGGTGCATAATATGACCCCCGCAGACGCCTAGTTTAGGAGTTATAGCCATTTTAAGATTTTGAAGTTTTTTTTGCTTTTGCATAATATGACCCCCGCAGACGCCTAGTTTAGGAGTTATAGCCATTTTAAGATTTTAAATTTTTTTTTGCTTTTGCATAATATGACCCCCGCAGACGCCTAGTTTATGAGTTATAGCCATTTTAAGATTTTGAATGCTTTTTTTTCTGGTGCATAAAATGACCCCCGCAGACGCCTAGTTTAGGAGTTATAGCCATTTTAAGATTTTGAATTTTTTTTTTCTGGTGCATAATATGACCCCCGCAGACGCCTAGTTTAGGAGTTATAGCCATTTTAAGATTTTGAATTTTTTTTTTCTGGTGCATAATATGACCCCCGCAGACGCCTAGTTTAGGAGTTATAGCCATTTTAAGATGTTGAATTTTTTTTTTCTGGTGCATAATATGACCCCCGCAGACGCCTAGTTTAGGAGTTATAGCCATTTTAAGATGTTGAATTTTTTTTTTCTGGTGCATAATATGACCCCCGCAGACGCCTAGTTTAGGAGTTATAGCGATTTCAAAGTTTTAATTTTTTTTTTGTTCTGGTGCATAATATGACCCCCGCAGACGCCTAGTTTAGGAGTTATAGCCATTTTAAGATTTTGAATTTTTTTTTTTCTGGTGCATAATATGACCCCCGCAGACGCCTAGTTTATTAGTTATAGCCATTTTAAGATTTTGAATTTTTTTTTGCTTTTGCATAATATGACCCCCGCAGACGCCTAGTTTAGGAGTTATAGCCATTTTAAGATTTTGAATTTTTTTTTTCCTGGTGCATAATATGACCCCCGCAGACGCCTAGTTTAGGAGTTAAAGCCATTTTAAGATTATGAATTTTTTTTTTGTGGTGCATAATATGACCCCCACAGACGCCTAGTTTAGGAGTTATAGCGATTTTAAAGTTTTGATTTTTTTTTTTATTCTGGTGCATAATATGACCCCCGCAGACACCAAATTTAGGAGTTATAGCGATTTTAAAGTTTTGAATTTTTTTTTTCTGGTGCATAATATGACCCCCGCAGACGCCTAGTTTAGGAGTTATAGCCATTTTAAGATTTTGAATGTTTTTTTTTTCTGGTGCATAAAATGACCCCCGCAGACGCCTAGTTTAGGAGTTATAGCCATTTTAAGATTTTGAATTTTTTTTTTCTGGTGCATAATATGACCCCCGCAGACGCCTAGTTTAGGAGTTATAGCCATTTTAAGATTTAAAATTTTTTTTTGCTTTTGCATAATATGACCCCCGCAGACGCCTAGTTTATGAGTTATAGCCATTTTAAGATTTTGAATGTTTTTTTTTCTGGTGCATAATATGACCCCCGCAGACGCCTAGTTTAGGAGTTATAGCCATTTTAAGATTTTGAATTTTTTTTTGCTTTTGCATAATATGACCCCCGCAGACGCCTAGTTTAGGAGTTATAGCCATTTTAAGATTTTGATTTTTTTTTCCTGGTGCATAATATGACCCCCGCAGACGCCTAGTTTAGGAGTTATAGCCATTTTAAGATTTTGATTTTTTTTTTCCTGGTGCATAATATGACCCCCGCAGACGCCTAGTTTAGGAGTTATAGCCATTTTAAGATTTTGAATTTTTTTTTGCTTTTGCATAATATGACCCCTGCAGACGCCTAGTTTAGGAGTTATAGCCATTTTAAGATTTTGATTTTTTTTTTCTGGTACATAATATGACCCCCACAGACGCCTAGTTTAGGAGTTATAGCGATTTTAAAGTTTTGATTTTTTTTTTTGTTCTGGTGCATAATATGACCCCCGCAGACACCTAGTTTATGAGTTATAGCCATTTTAAGATTTTGAATTTTTTTTTTCTGGTGCATAATATGACCCCCGCAGACGCCTAGTTTAGGAGTTATAGCCATTTTAAGATTTTGAATTTTTTTTTTCCTGGTGCATAATATGACACCCGCAGACGCCTAGTTTAGGAGTTATAGCCATTTTAAAGTTTTGATTTTTTTTTTTGTTCTGGTGCATAATATGACCCCCGCAGACACCTAGTTTAGGAGTTATAGCGAATTTAAAGTTTTGAATTTCTTTTTTCTGGTGCATAATATGACCCCAGCAGACGCCTAGTTTAGGAGTTATAGCCATTTTAAGATTTTGAATGTTTTTTTTTTCTGGTGCATAAAATGACCCCCGCAGACGCCTAGTTTAGGAGTTATAGCGATTTTAAGATTTTGAAGTTTTTTTTGCTTTTGCATAATATGACCCCCGCAGACGCCTAGTTTAGGAGTTATAGCCATTTTAAGATTTTAAATTTTTTTTTGCTTTTGCATAATATGACCCCCGCAGACGCCTAGTTTATGAGTTATAGCCATTTTAAGATTTTGAATGCTTTTTTTTCTGGTGCATAAAATGACCCCCGCAGACGCCTAGTTTAGGAGTTATAGCCATTTTAAGATTTTGAATTTTTTTTTTCTGGTGCATAATATGACCCCCGCAGACGCCTAGTTTATGAGTTATAGCCATTTTAAGATTTTGAATGCTTTTTTTTCTGGTGCATAAAATGACCCCCGCAGACGCCTAGTTTAGGAGTTATAGCCATTTTAAGATTTTGAATTTTTTTTTTCTGGTGCATAATATGACCCCCGCAGACGCCTAGTTTAGGAGTTATAGCCATTTTAAGATTTTGAATTTTTTTTGCTTTTGCATAATATGACCCCCGCAGACGCCTAGTTTAGGAGTTATAGCCATTTTAAGATTTTGAATGTTTTTTTTTCTGGTGCATAAAATGACCCCCGCAGACGCCTAGTTTAGGAGCTATAGCCATTTTAAGATTTTGAATTTTTTTTTCTGGTGCATAATATGACCCCCGCAGACGCCTAGTTTAGGAGTTATAGAAATTTTAAGCTTTTGAATTTTTTTTTGCTTTTGCATAATATGACCCCCGCAGACGCCTAGTTTATGAGTTATAGCCATTTTAAGATTTTGAATTTTTTTTTTTCTGCTGCATAATATTACCCCCGCAGACGCCTAGTTTATGAGTTATAGCCATTTTAAGATTTAGAATTTTTTTTTTCTGGTGCATAATATGACCCCCGCAGACGCCTAGTTTAGGAGTAATAGCCATTTTAAGATTTTGAATTTTTTTTTTCTTGTGCATAATATGACCCCCAAAGACGCCTAGTTTAGGAGTTATAGCCATTTTAAGATGTTGAATTTTTTTTTCTGGTGCATAATATGACCCCCGCAGACGCCTAGTTTATGAGTTATAGCCATTTTAAGATTTTGAATGCTTTTTTTTCTGGTGCATAAAATGACCCCCGCAGACGCCTAGTTTAGGAGTTATAGCCATTTTAAGATTTTGAATTTTTTTTTTCTGGTGCATAATATGACCCCCGCAGACGCCTAGTTTAGGAGTTATAGCCATTTTAAGATTTTGAATTTTTTTTGCTTTTGCATAATATGACCCCCGCAGACGCCTAGTTTAGGAGTTATAGCCATTTTAAGATTTTGAATGTTTTTTTTTCTGGTGCATAAAATGACCCCCGCAGACGCCTAGTTTAGGAGCTATAGCCATTTTAAGATTTTGAATTTTTTTTTCTGGTGCATAATATGACCCCCGCAGACGCCTAGTTTAGGAGTTATAAAAATTTTAAGCTTTTGAATTTTTTTTTGCTTTTGCATAATATGACCCCCGCAGACGCCTAGTTTATGAGTTATAGCCATTTTAAGATTTTGAATTTTTTTTTTTCTGCTGCATAATATTACCCCCGCAGACGCCTAGTTTATGAGTTATAGCCATTTTAAGATTTAGAATTTTTTTTTTCTGGTGCATAATATGACCCCCGCAGACGCCTAGTTTAGGAGTAATAGCCATTTTAAGATTTTGAATTTTTTTTTTCTTGTGCATAATATGACCCCCGCAGACGCCTAGTTTAGGAGTTATAGCCATTTTAAGATTTTAAATTTTTTTTTGCTTTTGCATAATATGACCCCCGCAGACGCCTAGTTTATGAGTTATAGCCATTTTAAGATTTTGAATGCTTTTTTTTCTGGTGCATAAAATGACCCCCGCAGACGCCTAGTTTAGGAGTTATAGCCATTTTAAGATTTTGAATTTTTTTTTTCTGGTGCATAATATGACCCCCGCAGACGCCTAGTTTAGGAGTTATAGCCATTTTAAGATTTTGAATTTTTTTTTTCTGGTGCATAATATGACCCCCGCAGACGCCTAGTTTAGGAGTTATAGCCATTTTAAGATGTTGAATTTTTTTTTTCTGGTGCATAATATGACCCCCGCAGACGCCTAGTTTAGGAGTTATAGCCATTTTAAGATGTTGAATTTTTTTTTTCTGGTGCATAATATGACCCCCGCAGACGCCTAGTTTAGGAGTTATAGCGATTTCAAAGTTTTAATTTTTTTTTTGTTCTGGTGCATAATATGACCCCCGCAGACGCCTAGTTTAGGAGTTATAGCCATTTTAAGATTTTGAATTTTTTTTTGCTTTTGCATAATATGACCCCCGCAGACGCCTAGTTTATGAGTTATTGCCATTTTAAGATTTTGAATGTTTTTTTTTCTGGTGCATAATATGACCCCCGCAGACGCCTAGTTTAGGAGTTATAGCCATTTTAAGATTTTAAATTTTTTTTGCTTTTGCATAATATGACCCCCGCAGACGCCTAGTTTATGAGTTATAGCCATTTTAAGATTTTGAATTTTTTTTTTCCTGGTGCATAATATGACCCCCGCAGACGCCTAGTTTAGGAGTTATAGCCATTTTAAGATTTTGAATTTTTTTTTTTCTGGTGCATAATATGACCCCCGCAGACGCCTAGTTTATTAGTTATAGCCATTTTAAGATTTTGAATTTTTTTTTGCTTTTGCATAATATGACCCCCGCAGACGCCTAGTTTAGGAGTTATAGCCATTTTAAGATTTTGAATTTTTTTTTTCCTGGTGCATAATATGACCCCCGCAGACGCCTAGTTTAGGAGTTAAAGCCATTTTAAGATTATGAATTTTTTTTTTGTGGTGCATAATATGACCCCCACAGACGCCTAGTTTAGGAGTTATAGCGATTTTAAAGTTTTGATTTTTTTTTTTATTCTGGTGCATAATATGACCCCCGCAGACACCAAATTTAGGAGTTATAGCGATTTTAAAGTTTTGAATTTTTTTTTTCTGGTGCATAATATGACCCCCGCAGACGCCTAGTTTAGGAGTTATAGCCATTTTAAGATTTTGAATGTTTTTTTTTTCTGGTGCATAAAATGACCCCCGCAGACGCCTAGTTTAGGAGTTATAGCCATTTTAAGATTTTGAATTTTTTTTTTCTGGTGCATAATATGACCCCCGCAGACGCCTAGTTTAGGAGTTATAGCCATTTTAAGATTTAAAATTTTTTTTTGCTTTTGCATAATATGACCCCCGCAGACGCCTAGTTTATGAGTTATAGCCATTTTAAGATTTTGAATGTTTTTTTTTCTGGTGCATAATATGACCCCCGCAGACGCCTAGTTTAGGAGTTATAGCCATTTTAAGATTTTGAATTTTTTTTTGCTTTTGCATAATATGACCCCCGCAGACGCCTAGTTTAGGAGTTATAGCCATTTTAAGATTTTGATTTTTTTTTCCTGGTGCATAATATGACCCCCGCAGACGCCTAGTTTAGGAGTTATAGCCATTTTAAGATTTTGATTTTTTTTTTCCTGGTGCATAATATGACCCCCGCAGACGCCTAGTTTAGGAGTTATAGCCATTTTAAGATTTTGAATTTTTTTTTGCTTTTGCATAATATGACCCCTGCAGACGCCTAGTTTAGGAGTTATAGCCATTTTAAGATTTTGATTTTTTTTTTCTGGTACATAATATGACCCCCACAGACGCCTAGTTTAGGAGTTATAGCGATTTTAAAGTTTTGATTTTTTTTTTTGTTCTGGTGCATAATATGACCCCCGCAGACACCTAGTTTATGAGTTATAGCCATTTTAAGATTTTGAATTTTTTTTTTCTGGTGCATAATATGACCCCCGCAGACGCCTAGTTTAGGAGTTATAGCCATTTTAAGATTTTGAATTTTTTTTTTCCTGGTGCATAATATGACACCCGCAGACGCCTAGTTTAGGAGTTATAGCCATTTTAAAGTTTTGATTTTTTTTTTTGTTCTGGTGCATAATATGACCCCCGCAGACACCTAGTTTAGGAGTTATAGCGAATTTAAAGTTTTGAATTTCTTTTTTCTGGTGCATAATATGACCCCAGCAGACGCCTAGTTTAGGAGTTATAGCCATTTTAAGATTTTGAATGTTTTTTTTTTCTGGTGCATAAAATGACCCCCGCAGACGCCTAGTTTAGGAGTTATAGCCATTTTAAGATTTTGAATTTTTTTTTTCTGGTGCATAATATGACCCCCGCAGACGCCTAGTTTAGGAGTTATAGCCATTTTAAGATTTAAAATTTTTTTTTGCTTTTGCATAATATGACCCCCGCAGACGCCTAGTTTATGAGTTATAGCCATTTTAAGATTTTGAATGTTTTTTTTTCTGGTGCATAATATGACCCCCGCAGACGGCTAGTTTAGGAGTTATAACCATTTTAAGAATTTGAATTTTTTTTTCTGGTGCATAATATGACCCCCGCAGACGCCTAGTTTAGGAGTTATAGCGACCCCCGCCGACGCCTAGTTTAGGAGTTATAGCCATTTTAAGATTTTGAATTTTTTTTTTCTGGTGCATAATATAACCCCCGCAGACGGCTACTTTAGGAGTTATAGCGATTTTAAAGTTTTAATTTTTTTTGTTCTGGTGCATAATATGACCCCCGCAGACGCCTAGTTTAGGAGTTATAGCCATTTTAAGATTTAGAATTTTTTTTTTCTGGTGCGTAATATGACCCCCGCAGACGCATAGTTTAGGAGTTATAGCCATTTTAAGATTTTGAATTTTTTTTTGCTTTTGCATATTATGACCCCCGCAGACGCCTAGTTTATGAGTTATAGCCATTTTAAGATTTTGAATGTTTTTTTTTCTGGTGCATAATATGACCCCCGCAGACGCCTAGTTTAGGAGTTATAGCCATTTTAAGATTTTGAATTTTTTTTTTCTGGTGCATAATATGACCCCCGCAGACGCCTAGTTTAGGAGTTATAGCCATTTTAAGATTTTGAATTTTTTTTTTTCTGGTGCATAATATGACCCCCGCAGACGCCTAGTTTAGGAGTTATAGCGATTTTAAGATTTTGAATTTTTTTTTTCTGGTGCATAATATGACCCCCGCAGACGCCTAGTTTAGGAGTTATAGCCATTTTAAGATTTTGAATTTTTTTTTGCTTTTGCATAATATGGCCCCCGCAGACGCCTAGTTTATGAGTTATAGCCATTTTAAGATTTTGAATGTTTTTTTTTCTGGTGCATAATATGACCCCCGCAGACGCCTAGTTTAGGAGTCATAGCCATTTTAAGATTTTGAATTTTTTTTTTTCTGGTGCATAATATGACCCCCACAGACGCCTAGTTTAGGAGTTATAGCGATTTTAAAGTTTTAATTTTTTTTTTGTGCTGGTGCATAATATGACCCCCGCAGACACCTAGTTTAGGAGTTATAGCCATTTTAAGATTTTGAATTTTTTTTTTCTGGTGCATAACATGACCCCCGCAGACGCCTAGTTTAGGAGTTACAGCGATTTTAAAGTTTTGATTTTTTTTTTTTCTGGTGCATAATATGACCCCCGCAGATGCCTAGTATAGGAGTTATTGCGATTTTAAAGTTTTGAATTTTTTTTTTCTGGTGCATAATATAACCCCCGCAGACGGCTACTTTAGGAGTTATAGCGATTTTAAAGTTTTAATTTTTTTTTTTCTGGTGCATAATATGACCCCCGCAGACGCCTAGTTTAGGAGTTATAGCGATTTTAAAGTTTTGAATTTTTTTTTTCTGGTGCATAACATGACCCCCGCAGACGCCTAGTTTAGGAGTTATAGCCATTTTAAGATTTTGAATTTTTTTTGCTTTTGCATAATATGACCCCCGCAGACGCCTAGTTTAGGAGTTATAGCCATTTTAAGATTTTGAATTTTTTTTTTCTGGTGAATAATATGCCCCCGCAGATGCCTAGTTTAGGAGTTATAGCGATTTTAAAGTTTTGAATTTTTTTTTTCTGGAGCATAATTTGACCCCCGCAGACGCCTAGTTTAGGAGTTATAGCGATTTTAAAGTTTTGAATTTTTTTTTTCTGGTGCATAACATGACCCCCGCAGACGCCTAGTTTAGGAGTTATAGCCATTTTAAGATTTTGAATTTTTTTTGCTTTTGCATAATATGACCCCCGCAGACGCCTAGTTTAGGAGTTATAGCCATTTTAAGATTTTGAATTTTTTTTTTCCTGGTGCATAATATGACCCCCGCAGACGCCTAGTTTAGGAGTTATAGCCATTTTAAGATTTTGAATTTTTTTTTTCTGGTGAATAATATGCCCCCGCAGATGCCTAGTTTAGGAGTTATAGCGATTTTAAAGTTTTGAATTTTTTTTTTCTGGAGCATAATTTGACCCCCGCAGACGCCTAGTTTAGGAGTTATAGCGATTTTAAAGTTTTGAATTTTTTTTTTCTGGTGCATAACATGACCCCCGCAGACGCCTACTTTAGGAGTTATAGCGATTTTAAAGTTTTGAATTTTTTTTTCTGGTGCATAATATGACCCCCGCAGACGCCTAGTTTAGGAGTTATAGCGATTTTAAAGTTTTGATTTTTTTTTTTGTTCTGGTGCATAATATGACCCCCGCAGACACCTAGTTTAGGAGTTATAGCGATTTTAAAGTTTTGAATTTTTTTTTCTGGTGCATAATATGACCCCCGCAGACGCCTAGTTTAGGAGTTATAGCCATTTTAAAATTTTGAATTTTTTTTTTCTGGTGCATAATATGACCCCCGCAGACGCCTAGTTTAGGAGTTATAGCCATTTTAAGATTTTGAATGTTTTTTTTTCTGGTGCATAATATGACCCCCGCAGACGCCTAGTTTAGGAGTTATAGCCATTTTAAAATTTTGAATTTTTTTTTTCTGGTGCATAATATGACCCCCGCAGACGCCTAGTTTAGGAGTTATAACCATTTTAAGATTTTGAATTTTTTTTTTCTGGTGCATAATATGACCCCCGCAGACGCCTAGTTTAGGAGTTATAGCCATTTTAAGAATTTGAATTTTTTTTTTCTGGTGCATAATATGACCCCCGCAGACGCCTAGTTTAGGAGTTATAGCGATTTTAAGATTTTGAATTTTTTTTTTCTGGTGCATAATATAACCCCCGCAGACGCCTAGTTTAGGAGTTATAGCCATTTTAAGATTTTGAATTTTTTTTTGCTTTTGCATAAGATGGCCCCCGCAGACGCCTAGTTTATAAGTTATAGCCATTTTAAGATTTTGAATGTTTTTTTTTCTGGTGCATAATATGACCCCCACAGACGCCTAGTTTAGGAGTTATAGCCATTTTAAGATTTTGAATTTTTTTTTTTCTTGTGCATAATATGACCCCCGCAGACGCCTAGTTTAGGAGTTATAGCCATTTTAAGATTTTGAATTTTTTTTGCTTTTGCATAATATGACCCCCGCAGACGCCTAGTTTAGGAGTTATAGCCATTTTAAGATTTTGAATTTTTTTTTTCCTGGTGCATAATATGACACCCGCAGACGCCTAGTTTAGGAGTTATAGCCATTTTAAGATTTTGATTTTTTTTTGTTCTGGTGCATAATATGACCCCCGCAGACACCTAGTTTAGGAGTTATAGCCATTTTAAGATTTTGAATTTTTTTTTCTGGTGCATAACATGACCCCCGCAGACGCCTAGTTTAGGAGTTACAGCGATTTTAAAGTTTTGATTTTTTTTTTTTCTGGTGCATAATATGACCCACGCAGATGCCTAGTATAGGAGTTATAGCGATTTTAAAGTTTTGAATTTTTTTTTTCTGGTGCATAATATAACCCCCGCAGACGGCTACTTTAGGAGTTATAGCGATTTTAAAGTTTTAATTTTTTTTGTTCTGGTGCATAATATGACCCCCGCAGACGCCTAGTTTAGGAGTTATAGCCATTTTAAGATTTAGAATTTTTTTTTTCTGGTGCGTAATATGACCCCCGCAGACGCATAGTTTAGGAGTTATAGCCATTTTAAGATTTTGAATTTTTTTTTGCTTTTGCATATTATGACCCCCGCAGACGCCTAGTTTATGAGTTATAGCCATTTTAAGATTTTGAATGTTTTTTTTTCTGGTGCATAATATGACCCCCGCAGACGCCTAGTTTAGGAGTTATAGCCATTTTAAGATTTTGAATTTTTTTTGTTCTGGTGCATAATATGACCCCCGCAGACGCCTAGTTTAGGAGTTATAGCCATTTTAAGATTTTGAATTTTTTTTTTTCTGGTGCATAATATGACCCCAGCAGACGCCTAGTTTAGGAGTTATAGCGATTTTAAGATTTTGAATTTTTTTTTTTCTGGTGCATAATATGACCCCCGCAGACGCCTAGTTTAGGAGTTATAGCCATTTTAAGATTTTGAATTTTTTTTTGCTTTTGCATAATATGGCCCCCGCAGACGCCTAGTTTATGAGTTATAGCCATTTTAAGATTTTGAATGTTTTTTTTTCTGGTGCATAATATGACCCCCGCAGACGCCTAGTTTAGGAGTTATAGCCATTTTAAGATTTTGAATTTTTTTTTTCTGGTGCATAATATGACCCCCACAGACGCCTAGTTTAGGAGTTATAGCGATTTTAAAGTTTTGATTTTTTTTTTGTTCTGGTGCATAATATGACCCCCGCAGACACCTAGTTTAGGAGTTATAGCGATTTTAAAGTTTTGAATTTTTTTTTTCTGGTGCATAATATGACCCCCGCAGACGCCTAGTTTAGGAGTTATAGCCATTTTAAAATTTTGAATTTTTTTTGCTTTTGCATAATATGACCCCCGCAGACGCGTAGTTTAGGAGTTATAGCGATTTTAAGATTTTGAATTTTTTTTTTCCTGTTGCATAATATGACCCCCGCAGACGCCTAGTTTGGGAGTTATAGCCATTTTAAGATTTTGATTTTTTTTTTGTTCTGGTGCATAATATGACCCCCGCAGACACCTAGTTTAGGAGTTATAGCCATTTTAAGATTTTGAATTTTTTTTTTCTGGTGCATAACATGACCCCCGCAGACGCCTAGTTTAGGAGTTACAGCGATTTTAAAGTTTTGATTTTTTTTTTTTCTGGTGCATAATATGACCCCCGCAGATGCCTAGTATAGGAGTTATAGCGATTTTAAAGTTTTGAATTTTTTTTTTCTGGTGCATAATATGACCCCCGCAGACGCCTAGTTTAGGAGTTATAGCCATTTTAAGATTTTGAATTTTTTTTTTCCTGGTGCATAATATGACCCCCGCAGACGCCTAGTTTAGGAGTTATAGCCATTTTAAGATTTTGAATTTTTTTTGCTTTTGCATAATATGACCCCCGCAGACGCCTAGCTTAGGAGTTATAGCCATTTTAAGATTTTGAATTTTTTTTGCTTTTGCATAATATGACCCCCGCAGACGCCTAGCTTAGGAGTTATAGCCATTTTAAGATTTTGAATTTTTTTTTTCCTGGTGCATAATATGACCCCCGCAGACGCCTAGTATAGGAGTTATAGCGATTTTAAAGTTTTGAATTTTTTTTTTCTGGTGCATAATATGACCCCCGCAGACGCCTAGTTTAGGAGTTATAGCGATTTTAAAGTTTTGAATTTTTTTTTTCTGGAGCATAATTTGACCCCCGCAGACGCCTAGTTTAGGAGTAATAGCGATTTTAAAGTTTTGAATTTTTTTTTTCTGGTGCATAACATGACCCCCGCAGACGCCTAGTTTAGGAGTTATAGCCATTTTAAGATTTTGAATTTTTTTTTTTCTGGTGCATCATATGACCCCCGCAGACGCCTAGTTTAGGAGTTATAGCCATTTTAAGATTTTGAATTTTTTTTGCTTTTGCATAATATGACCCCCGCAGACGCCTAGTTTAGGAGTTATAGCCATTTTAAGATTTTGAATTTTTTTTTTCCTGGTGCATAATATGACCCCCGCAGACGCCTAGTTTAGGAGTTATAGCGATTTTAAAGTTTTGATTTTTTTTTTGTTCTGGTGCATAATATGACCCCCGCAGACACCTAGTTTAGGAGTTATAGCCATTTTAAGATTTTGAATTTTTTTTTTCTGGTGCATAACATGACCCCCGCAGACGCCTAGTTTAGGAGTTATAGCCATTTTAAGATTTTGATTTTTTTTTGTTCTGGTGCATAATATGACCCCCGCAGACGCCTAGTTTAGGAGTTATAGCGATTTTAAAGTTTTGAATTTTTTTTTTCTGGTGCATAATATGACCCCCGCAGACGCCTAGTTTAGGAGTTATAGCCATTTTAAAATTTTGAATTTTTTTTGCTTTTGCATAATATGACCCCCGCAGACGCCTAGTTTAGGAGTTATAGCCATTTTAAGATTTTGAATTTTTTTTTTCCTGGTGCATAATATGACCCCCGCAGACGCCTAGTTTAGGAGTTATAGCCATTTTAAGATTTTGATTTTTTTTTTGTTCTGGTGCATAATATGACCCCCGCAGACACCTAGTTTAGGAGTTATAGCCATTTTAAGATTTTGAATTTTTTTTTTCTGGTGCATAACATGACCCCCGCAGACGCCTAGTTTAGGAGTTACAGCGATTTTAAAGTTTTGATTTTTTTTTTCTGGTGCATAATATGACCCCCGCAGATGCCTAGTATAGGAGTTATAGCGATTTTAAAGTTTTGAATTTTTTTTTTCTGGTGCATAATATGACCCCCGCAGACGCCTAGTTTAGGAGTTATAGCCATTTTAAAATTTTGAATTTTTTTTGCTTTTGCATAATATGACCCCCGCAGACGCCTAGTTTAGGAGTTATAGCCATTTTAAGATTTTGAATTTTTTTTTTCCTGGTGCATAATATGACCCCCGCAGACGCCTAGTTTAGGAGTTATAGCCATTTTAAGATTTTGATTTTTTTTTTGTTCTGGTGCATAATATGACCCCCGCAGACACCTAGTTTAGGAGTTATAGCCATTTTAAGATTTTGAATTTTTTTTTTCTGGTGCATAACATGACCCCCGCAGACGCCTAGTTTAGGAGTTATAGCGATTTTAAAGTTTTGAATTTTTTTTTTCTGGTGCATAATATGACCCCCGCAGACGCCTAGTTTAGGAGTTATAGCCATTTTAAAATTTTGAATTTTTTTTGCTTTTGCATAATATGACCCCCGCAGACGCCTAGTTTAGGAGTTATAGCCATTTTAAGAATTTGAATTTTTTTTTTCTGGTGCATAATAGGACCCCCGCAGACGCCTAGTTTAGGAGTTATAACCATTTTAAGATTTTGAATTTTTTTTTTCTGGTGCATAATATGACCCCCGCAGACGCCTAGTTTAGGAGTTATAGCCATTTTAAGAATTTGAATTTTTTTTTTCTGGTGCATAATATGACCCCCGCAGACGCCTAGTTTAGGAGTTATAGCGATTTTAAGATTTTGAATTTTTTTTTTCTGGTGCATAATATGACCCCCGCAGACGCCTAGTTTAGGAGTTATAGCCATTTTAAGATTTTGAATTTTTTTTGCTTTTGCATAATATGACCCCCGCAGACGCCTAGTTTAGGAGTTATAGCCATTTTAAGATTTTGAATTTTTTTTTTCCTGGTGCATAATATGACCCCCGCAGACGCCTAGTTTAGGAGTTATAGCCATTTTAAGATTTTGAATTTTTTTTTGCTTTTGCATAATATGACCCCCGCAGACGCCTAGTTTATGAGTTATAGCCATTTTAAGATTTTGAATTTTTTTTTTCTGGTGCATAACATGACCCCCGCAGACGCCTAGTTTAGGAGTTATAGCCATTTTAAGATTTTGAATTTTTTTTGCTTTTGCATAATATGACCCCCGCAGACGCCTAGTTTAGGAGTTATAGCCATTTTAAGATTTTGAATTTTTTTTTTCCTGGTGCATAATATGACCCCCGCAGACGCCTAGTTTAGGAGTTATAGCCATTTTAAGATTTTGATTTTTTTTTTGTTCTGGTGCATAATATGACCCCCGCAGACGCCTAGTTTAGGAGTTACAGCGATTTTAAAGTTTTGAATTTTTTTTTTCTGGTGCATAATATAACCCCCGCAGACGGCTACTTTATGAGTTATAGCGATTTTAAAGTTTTAATTTTTTTTGTTCTGGTGCATAATATGACCCCCGCAGACGCCTAGTTTAGGAGTTATAGCCATTTTAAGATGTAGAATTTTTTTTTTCTGGTGCGTAATATGACCCCCGCAGACGCATAGTTTAGGAGTTATAGCCATTTTAAGATTTTGAATTTTTTTTTGCTTTTGCATATTATGACCCCCGCAGACGACTAGTTTATGAGTTATAGCCATTTTAAGATTTTGAATGTTTTTTTTTCTGGTGCATAATATGGCCCCCGCAGACGCCTAGTTTATGAGTTATAGCCATTTTAAGATTTTGAATGTTTTTTTTTCTGGTGCATAATATGACCCCCGCAGACGCCTAGTTTAGGAGTTATAGCCATTTTAAGATTTTGAATTTTTTTTTTCTGGTGCATAATGTGACCCCCACAGACGCCTAGTTTAGGAGTTATAGCGATTTTAAAGTTTTGATTTTTTTTTTGTTCTGGTGCATAATATGACCCCCGCAGACACCTAGTTTAGGAGTTATAGCCATTTTAAGATTTTGAATTTTTTTTTTCTGGTGCATAACATGACCCCCGCAGACGCCTAGTTTAGGAGTTACAGCGATTTTAAAGTTTTGATTTTTTTTTTTTCTGGTGCATAATATGACCCCCGCAGATGCCTAGTATAGGAGTTATAGCGATTTTAAAGTTTTGAATTTTTTTTTTCTGGTGCATAATATAACCCCCGCAGACGGCTACTTTAGGAGTTATAGCGATTTTAAAGTTTTAATTTTTTTTTTCTGGTGCATAATATGACCCCCGCAGACGCCTAGTTGAGGAGTTATAGCGATTTTAAAGTTTTGAATTTTTTTTTTCTGGTGCATAATATGACCCCCGCAGACGCCTAGTTTAGGAGTTATAGCCATTTTAAGATTTTGAATTTTTTTTTTCTGGTGCATAATATGACCCCCGCAGACGCCAAGTTTAGGAGTTATAGCCATTTTAAGATTTTGAATTTTTTTTTTCTAGTGAATAATATGCCCCCGCAGATGCCTAGTTTAGGAGTTATAGCGATTTTAAAGTTTTGAATTTTTTTTTTCTGGAGCATAATTTGACCCCCGCAGACGCCTAGTTTAGGAGTTATAGCGATTTTAAAGTTTTGAATTTTTTTTTCTGGTGCATAACATGACCCCCGCAGACGCATAGTTTAGGAGTTATAGCCATTTTAAGATTTTGAATTTTTTTTGCTTTTGCATAATATGACCCCCGCAGACGCCTAGTATAGGAGTTATAGCGATTTTAAAGTTTTGAATTTTTTTTTTCTGGTGCGTAATATGACCCCCGCAGACGCATAGTTTAGGAGTTATAGCCATTTTAAGATTTTGAATTTTTTTTGCTTTTGCATAATATGACCCCCGCAGACGCCTAGTATAGGAGTTATAGCGATTTTAAAGTTTTGAATTTTTTTTTTCTGGTGCATAATATGACCCCCGCAGACGCCTAGTTTAGGAGTTATAGCGATTTTAAAGTTTTGAATTTTTTTTTTCTGGTGCATAACATGACCCCCGCAGACGCCTAGTTTAGGAGTTATAGCCATTTTAAGATTTTGAATTTTTTTTTTTCTGGTGCATAATATGACCCCCGCAGACGCCTAGTTTAGGAGTTATAGCCATTTTAAGATTTTGAATTTTTTTTGCTTTTGCATAATATGACCCCCGCAGACGCCTAGTTTAGGAGTTATAGCCATTTTAAGATTTTGAATGTTTTTTTTTCTGGTGCATAATATGACCCCCGCAGACGCCTAGTTTAGGAGTTATAGCCATTTTAAGATTTTGAATTTTTTTTGCTTTTGCATAATATGACCCCCGCAGACGCCTAGTTTAGGAGTTATAGCCATTTTAAGATTTTGAATGTTTTTTTTTCTGGTGCATAATATGACCCCCGCAGACGCCTAGTTTAGGAGTTATAGCCATTTTAAGATTTTGAATTTTTTTTTTCTGGTGCATAATATGACCCCCACAGACGCCTAGTTTAGGAGTTATAGCGATTTTAAAGTTTTGATTTTTTTTTTGTTCTGGTGCATAATATGACCCCCGCAGACACCTAGTTTAGGAGTTATAGCCATTTTAAGATTTCGAATTTTTTTTTTCTGGTGCATAACATGACCCCCGCAGACGCCTAGTTTAGGAGTTACAGCGATTTTAAAGTTTTGATTTTTTTTTTTTCTGGTGCATAATATGACCCCCGCAGATGCCTAGTATAGGAGTTATAGCGATTTTAAAGTTTTGAATTTTTTTTTTCTGGTGCATAATATAACCCCCGCAGACGGCTACTTTAGGAGTTATAGCGATTTTAAAGTTTTAATTTTTTTTTTCTGGTGCATAATATGACCCCCGCAGACGCCTAGTTGAGGAGTTATAGCGATTTTAAAGTTTTGAATTTTTTTTTTCTGGTGCATAATATGACCCCCGCAGACGCCTAGTTTAGGAGTTATAGCCATTTTAAGATTTTGAATTTTTTTTTTCTGGTGCATAATATGACCCCCGCAGACGCCAAGTTTAGGAGTTATAGCCATTTTAAGATTTTGAATTTTTTTTTTCTAGTGAATAATATGCCCCCGCAGATGCCTAGTTTAGGAGTTATAGCGATTTTAAAGTTTTGAATTTTTTTTTTCTGGAGCATAATTTGACCCCCGCAGACGCCTAGTTTAGGAGTTATAGCGATTTTAAAGTTTTGAATTTTTTTTTCTGGTGCATAACATGACCCCCGCAGACGCATAGTTTAGGAGTTATAGCCATTTTAAGATTTTGAATTTTTTTTGCTTTTGCATAATATGACCCCCGCAGACGCCTAGTATAGGAGTTATAGCGATTTTAAAGTTTTGAATTTTTTTTTTCTGGTGCATAATATGACCCCCGCAGACGCCTAGTTTAGGAGTTATAGCGATTTTAAAGTTTTGAATTTTTTTTTTCTGGTGCATAACATGACCCCCGCAGACGCCTAGTTTAGGAGTTATAGCCATTTTAAGATTTTGAATTTTTTTTTTTCTGGTGCATAATATGACCCCCGCAGACGCCTAGTTTAGGAGTTATAGCCATTTTAAGATTTTGAATTTTTTTTGCTTTTGCATAATATGACCCCCGCAGACGCCTAGTTTAGGAGTTATAGCCATTTTAAGATTTTGAATTTTTTTTTTCCTGGTGCATAATATGACCCCCGCAGACGCCTAGTTTAGGAGTTATAGCCATTTTAAGATTTTGAATTTTTTTTTTCTGGTGCATAATATGACCCCCACAGACGCCTAGTTTAGGAGTTATAGCGATTTTAAAGTTTTGATTTTTTTTTTGTTCTGGTGCATAATATGACCCCCGCAGATGCCTAGTATAGGAGTTATAGCGATTTTAAAGTTTTGAATTTTTTTTTTCTGGTGCATAATATGACCCCCGCAGTCGCCTAGTTTAGGAGTTATAGCCATTTTAAGATTTTGAATTTTTTTTTTCTGGTGAATAATATGCCCCCGCAGATGCCTAGTTTAGGAGTTATAGCGATTTTAAAGTTTTGAATTTTTTTTTCTGGTGCATAATATGACCCCCGCAGACGCCTAGTTTAGGAGTTATAGCCATTTTAAGATTTTGAATTTTTTTTTTCTGCTGCATAATATGACCCCCGCAGACGCCTAGTTTAGGAGTTATAGCGATTTTAAGATTTAGAATTTTTTTTTTCTAGTGCATAATATGACCCCCGCAGACGCCTAGTTTAAGAATTATAGCCATTTTAAGATTTTGAATTTTTTTTTTTCTGGTGCATAATATGACCCCCACAGACGCCTAGTTTAGGAGTTATAGCCATTTTAAGATTTTGGATTTTTTTTTTCTGGTGCATAATATGACCCCCGCAGACGCCTAGTTTATGAGTTATTGCCATTTTAAGATTTTGATTTTTTTTTTTCTGGTGCATAATATGACCCCCGCAGATGCCTAGTTTAGGAGTTATAGCCATTTTAAGATTTAGAATTTTTTTTTCTCTGGTGCATAATATGACCCCCGCAGACGCCTAGTTTAGGAGTTATAGCCATTTTAAGATTTTGGATTTTTTTTTTCTGGTGCATAATATGACCCCCGCAGACGCCTAGTTTAGGAGTTACAGCGATTTTAAAGTTTTGATTTTTTTTTTTTCTGGTGCATAATATGACCCCCGCAGACACCTAGTTTAGGAGTTATAGCCATTTTAAGATTTTGAATTTTTTTTTTCTGCTGCATAATATGACCCCCGCAGACGCCTAGTTTAAGAATTATAGCCATTTTAAGATTTTGAATTTTTTTTTTTCTGGTGCATAATATGACCCCCACAGACGCCTAGTTTAGGAGTTATAGCCATTTTAAGATTTTGGATTTTTTTTTTCTGGTGCATAATATGACCCCCGCAGACGCCTAGTTTAGGAGTTACAGCGATTTTAAAGTTTTGATTTTTTTTTTTTCTGGTGCATAATATGACCCCCGCAGATGCCTAGTTTAGGAGTTATAGCCATTTTAAGATTTTGAATTTTTTTTTCTCTGGTGCATAATATGACCCCCGCAGATGCCTAGTTTAGGAGTTATAGCGATTGTAAAGTTTTGAATTTTTTTTCTGGTGCATAATATGACCCCCGCAGACGCCTAGTTTAGGAGTTATAGCCATTTTAAGATTTTGAATTTTTTTTTTTCTGGTGCATAATATGACCCCCGCAGACGCCTAGTTTAGGAGTTATAGCGATTTTAAAGTTTTGAATTTTTTTTTTTCTGGTGCATAATATGAGACCCGCAGACGCCTAGTTTAGGAGTTATAGCGATTTGAAGATTTTGAATTTTTTTGTTCTGGTGCATAATATGACCCCTGCAGACGCCTAGTTTAGGAGTTATAGCCATTTTAAGATTTTGAATTTTTTTTTTTCTGGTGCATAGTATGACCCCCTCAGACGCCTAGTTTAGGAGTTATAGCCATTTTAAGTTTTTGAATTTTTTTTTCTGGTGCATAATATGACCCCCGCAGACGCCTAGTTTAGTTGTTATAGCGATTTGAAGATTTTGAATTTTTTTTTTTCTGGTGCGTAGTATGACCCCCGCAGACGCCTAGTTTAGGAGTTATATCCATTTTAAGATTTTGAATTTTTTTTTCTGGTGCATAATATGACCCCCGCAGACGCCTAGTTTAAGAATTATAGCCATTTTAAGATTTTGAATTTTTTTTTTCTGGTGCATAATATGACCCCCGCAGACGCCTAGTTTAGGAGTTATAGCCATTTTAAGATTTTGAATTTTTTTTTCTGGTGCATAATATGACCCCCGCAGACGCCTAGTTTAGGAGTTATAGCCATTTTAAGATTTTGAATTTTTTCTGCTTTTGCATAATATGACCCACGCAGACGCCTAGTTTAGGAGTTATAGCCATTTTAAGATTTTGAATTTTTTTTTTTCTGGTGCATAATATGACCCCCGCAGACGCCTAGTTTAAGAGTTATAGCGATTTGAAGATTGTGAATTTTTTTGTTCTGGTGCATAATATGACCCCCAGACGCCTAGTTTAGGAGTTATAGCCATTTTAAGATTTTGATTTTTTTTTCTGGTTAATATGACCCCCGCAGACGCCTAGTTTAGGAGTTATAGCCATTTTAAGATTTTTAATTTTTTTTTTTTCTGGTGCATAATATGACCCCCGCAGACGCCTAGTTTAGGAGTTATAGCGATTTGAAGATTTTGAATTTTTTTGTTCTGGTGCATAATATGACCCCCAGACGCCTAGTTTAGAAGTTATAGCCATTTTAAGATTTTGATTTTTTTTTTCTGGTTAATATGACCCCCGCAGACGCCTAGTTTAGGAGTTATAGCCATTTTAAGATTTTTAATTTTTTTTTTTTCTGGTGCATAATATGACCCCCGCAGACGCCTAGTTTAGGAGTTATAGCGATTTGAAGATTTTGAATTTTTTTGTTCTGGTGCATAATATGACCCCCAGACGCCTAGTTTAGGAGTTATAGCCATTTTAAGATTTTGATTTTTTTTTTCTGGTTAATATGACCCCCGCAGACGCCTAGTTTATGAGTTATTGCCATTTTAAGATTTTGAATGTTTTTGTTTTCTGGTGCATAATATGACCCCCGCAGACGACTAGTTTAGGAGTTACAGCGATTTTAAAGTTTTGATTTTTTTTTTTCTGGTGCATAATATGACCCCCGCAGATGCCTAGTTTAGGAGTTATAGCGATTTTAAAGTTTTGAATTTTTTTTTTCTGGTGCATAATATGACCCCCGCAGACGCCTAGTTTAGGAGTTATAGCCATTTTAAGATTTTGAATGTTTTTGTTTTCTGGTGCATAATATGACCCCCGCAGACGCCTAGTTTATGAGTTATTGCCATTTTAAGATTTTGAATGTTTTTGTTTTCTGGTGCATAATATGACCCCCACAGACGCCTAGTTTAGGAGTTATAGCGATTTGAAGATTTTGAATGTTTTTTTTTCTGGTGCATAATATGACCCCCGCAGATGCCTAGTTTAGGAGTTATAGCGATTGTAAAGTTTTGAATTTTTTTTTTCTGGTGCATAATATAACCCCCGCAGACGGCTACTTTAGGAGTTATAGCGATTTTAAAGTTTTAATTTTTTTTTTCTGGTGCATAATATGACCCCCGCAGACGCCTAGTTTAGGAGTTATAGCCATTTTAAGATTTTGAATTTTTTTTTTTCTGGTGCATAATATGAGACCCGCAGACGCCTAGTTTAGGAGTTATAGCGATTTGAAGATTTTGAATTTTTTTGTTCTGGTGCATAATATGAGCCCCGCAGACGCCTAGTTTAGGAGTTATAGCCATTTTAAGATTTTGAATTTTTTTTTTCTGGTGCATAATATGACCCCCGTAGACGCCTAGTTTAGTTGTTATAGCGATTTGAAGATTTTGAATTTTTTTGTTCTGGTGCATAATATGACCCTCAGACGCCTAGTTTAGGAGTTATAGCCATTTTAAGATTTTGATTTTTTTTTTTCTGGTGCATAATATGACCCCCGCAGACGCCTAGTTTAGGAGTTATAGCGATTTGAAGATTTTGAATTTTTTTGTGCTGGTGCATAATATGACCCCCAGACGCCTAGTTTAGGAGTTATAGCCATTTTAAGATTTTGATTTTTTTTTTCTGGTTAAGGAGTTATAGTCATTTTAAGATTTTGAATTTTTTTTTTCTGGTGCATAATATGACCCCCAGACGCCTAGTTTAGGAGTTATAGTCATTTTAAGATTTTGAATTTTTTTTTTCTGGTGCATAATATGACCCCCGCAGACGCCTAGTTTAGGAGTTATAGCGATTTGAAGATTTTGAATTTTTTTTTTCTGGTGCATAATATGACCCCCGCAGACGCCTAGTTTAGGGGTTATAGCCATTTTAAGATTTTGATTTTTTTTTTCTTTTGCATAATATGACCCCCGCAGACGCCTAGTTTAGGAGTTATAGTCATTTTAAGATTTTGAATTTTTTTTTTCTGGTGCATAATTTGACCCCCGCAGACGCCTAGTTTAGGAGTTATAGCGATTTGAAGATTTTGAATTTTTTTGTTCTGGTGCATAATATGACCCCCGCAGACGCATAGTTTAGGAGTTATAGCGATTTGAAGATTTTGAATTTTTTTGTTCTGGTGCATAATATGACCCCCGCAGACGCCTAGTTTAGGAGTTATAGCCATTTTAAGATTTAGAATTTTTTTTTTCTGGTGCATAATATGACCCCCGCAGACGCCTAATTTAGGAGTTATAGCCATTTTAAGATTTTGATTTTTTTTTTCTGGTGCATTATATGACCCCCGCAGACGCCTAGTTTAGGAGTTATAGCCATTTTAAGATTTTGAATTTTTTTTTTTTCGGGTGCATAATATGACCCCCGCAGACGCCTAGTTTAGGAGTTATAGCCATTTTAAGATTTTGAATTTTTTTTTTCTGGTGCATAATATGACCCCCGCAGACGCCTAGTTTAGGAGTTATAGCGATTTGAAGATTTTGAATTTTTTTGTTCTGGTGCATAATATGACCCCGCAGACGCCTAGTTTAGGAGTTATAGCCATTTTAAGATTTTGAATTTTTTTTTTCTGGTGCATAATATGACCCCCGCAGACGCCTAGTTTAGGAGTTATAGCCATTTTAAGATTTTGAATTTTTTTTTTCTGGTGCATAATATGACCCCCACAGACGCCTAGTTTAGGAGTTATAGCGATTTTAAAGTTTTGAATTTTTTTTTTCGGGTGCATAATATGACCCCCGCAGACGCCTAGTTTAGGAGTTATAGCCATTTTAAGATTTTGAATTTTTTTTTTCTGGTGCATAATATGACCCCCGCAGACGCCTAGTTTAGGAGTTATAGCGATTTGAAGATTTTGAATTTTTTTGTTCTGGTGCATAATATGACCCCGCAGACGCCTAGTTTAGGAGTTATAGCCATTTTAAGATTTTGAATTTTTTTTTTCTGGTGCATAATATGACCCCCGCAGACGCCTAGTTTAGGAGTTATAGCCATTTTAAGATTTTGAATTTTTTTTTTTCTGGTGCATAATATGAGACCCGCAGACGCCTAGTTTAGGAGTTATAGCGATTTGAAGATTTTGAATTTTTTTGTTCTGGTGCATAATATGAGCCCCGCAGACGCCTAGTTTAGGAGTTATAGCCATTTTAAGATTTTGAATTTTTTTTTTCTGGTGCATAATATGACCCCCGTAGACGCCTAGTTTAGTTGTTATAGCGATTTGAAGATTTTGAATTTTTTTGTTCTGGTGCATAATATGACCCTCAGACGCCTAGTTTAGGAGTTATAGCCATTTTAAGATTTTGATTTTTTTTTTCTGGTGCATAATATGACCCCCGCAGACGCCTAGTTTAGGAGTTATAGCCATTTTAAGATTTAGAATTTTTTTTTTCTGGTGCATAATCTGACCCCCGCAGACGCCTAGTTTAGGAGTTATAGCGATTTGAAGATTTTGAATTTTTTTGTGCTGGTGCATAATATGACCCCCAGACGCCTAGTTTAGGAGTTATAGCCATTTTAAGATTTTGATTTTTTTTTTCTGGTTAATATGACCCCCGCAGACGCCTAGTTTAGGAGTTATAGCCATTTTAAGATTTTTAATTTTTTTTTTTTCGGGTGCATAATATGACCCCCGCAGACGCCTAGTTTAGGAGTTATAGTCATTTTAAGATTTTGAATTTTTTTTTTCTGGTGCATAATATGACCCCCAGACGCCTAGTTTAGGAGTTATAGTCATTTTAAGATTTTGAATTTTTTTTTTCTGGTGCATAATATGACCCCCGCAGACGCCTAGTTTAGGAGTTATAGCGATTTGAAGATTTTGAATTTTTTTTTTCTGGTGCATAATATGACCCCCGCAGACGCCTAGTTTAGGGGTTATAGCCATTTTAAGATTTTGATTTTTTTTTTCTTTTGCATAATATGACCCCCGCAGACGCCTAGTTTAGGAGTTATAGTCATTTTAAGATTTTGAATTTTTTTTTTCTGGTGCATAATTTGACCCCCGCAGACGCCTAGTTTAGGAGTTATAGCGATTTGAAGATTTTGAATTTTTTTGTTCTGGTGCATAATATGACCCCCGCAGACGCATAGTTTAGGAGTTATAGCGATTTGAAGATTTTGAATTTTTTTGTTCTGGTGCATAATATGACCCCCGCAGACGCCTAGTTTAGGAGTTATAGCCATTTTAAGATTTAGAATTTTTTTTTTCTGGTGCATAATATGACCCCCGCAGACGCCTAATTTAGGAGTTATAGCCATTTTAAGATTTTGATTTTTTTTTTCAGGTGCATTATATGACCCCCGCAGACGCCTAGTTTAGGAGTTATAGCCATTTTAAGATTTTGAATTTTTTTTTTTTCGGGTGCATAATATGACCCCCGCAGACGCCTAGTTTAGGAGTTATAGCCATTTTAAGATTTTGAATTTTTTTTTTCTGGTGCATAATATGACCCCCGCAGACGCCTAGTTTAGGAGTTATAGCGATTTGAAGATTTTGAATTTTTTTGTTCTGGTGCATAATATGACCCCGCAGACGCCTAGTTTAGGAGTTATAGCCATTTTAAGATTTTGAATTTTTTTTTTCTGGTGCATAATATGACCCCCGCAGACGCCTAGTTTAGGAGTTATAGCCATTTTAAGATTTTGAATTTTTTTTTTCTGGTGCATAATATGACCCCCACAGACGCCTAGTTTAGGAGTTATAGCGATTTTAAAGTTTTGAATTTTTTTTTTCGGGTGCATAATATGACCCCCGCAGACGCCTAGTTTAGGAGTTATAGCCATTTTAAGATTTTGAATTTTTTTTTTCTGGTGCATAATATGACCCCCGCAGACGCCTAGTTTAGGAGTTATAGCGATTTGAAGATTTTGAATTTTTTTGTGCTGGTGCATAATATGACCCCCGCAGACGCATAGTTTAGGAGTTATAGCGATTTGAAGATTTTGAATTTTTTTGTTCTGGTGCATAATATGACCCCCGCAGACGCCTAGTTTAGGAGTTATAGCCATTTTAAGATTTAGAATTTTTTTTTCTGGTGCATAATATGACCCCCGCAGACGCCTAATGTAGGAGTTATAGCCATTTTAAGATTTTGATTTTTTTTTTCTGGTGCATTATATGACCCCCGCAGACGCCTAGTTTAGGAGTTACAGCCATTTTAAGATTTTGAATTTATTTTTTTTCGGGTGCATAATATGACCCCCGCAGACGCCTAGTTTAGGAGTTATAGCCATTTTAAGATTTTGAATTTTTTTTTTCTGGTGCATAATATGACCCCCGCAGACGCCTAGTTTAGGAGTTATAGCGATTTGAAGATTTTGAATTTTTTTGTTCTGGTGCATAATATGACCCCGCAGACGCCTAGTTTAGGAGTTATAGCCATTTTAAGATTTTGAATTTTTTTTTTCTGGTGCATAATATGACCCCCGCAGACGCCTAGTTTAGGAGTTATAGCCATTTTAAGATTTTGAATTTTTTTTTTCTGGTGCATAATATAACCCCCACAGACGCCTAGTTTAGGAGTTATAGCGATTTTAAAGTTTTGAATTTTTTTTTTCTGGTGCATAATATGACCCCCGCAGACGCCTAGTTTAGGAGTTATAGCCATTTTAAGATTTTGAATTTTTTTATTTTCTGGTGCATAATATGACCCCCGCAGACGCCCAGTTTAGGAGTTATAGCGATTTGAAGATTTTGAATTTTTTTGTTCTGGTGCATAATATGACCCCCGCAGACGCCTAGTTTAGGAGTTATAGCCATTTTAAGATTTTGATTTTTTTTTTCTGGTGCATAATATGACCCCCGCAGACGCCTAGTCTAGGAGTTATAGTCATTTTAAGATTTTGAATATTTTTTTCTGGTGCATAATATGATCCCCGCAGACGCCTAGTTTAGGAGTTATAGCCATTTTAAAGTTTTGAATTTTTTTTTCTGGTGCATAATATGACCCCCGCAGACGCCTAGTTTAGGAGTTATAGCCATTTTAAAGTTTTGAATTTTTTTTTTCTGGTGCATAATATAACCCCCGCAGACGCCTAGTTTAGGAGTTATAGCCATTTCAAGATTTTGAATTTTTTTCTTTTCTGGTGCATAATATGACCCCCGCAGACGCCTAGTTTAGGAGTTATAGCCATTTTAAGATTTTGAATTTTTTTTTTCTGGTGCATAATATGACCCCCGCAGACGCCTAGTTTAGGAGTTATAGCCATTTTAAGATTTTGATTTTTTTTTTTCTGGTGCATAATATGACCCCCGCAGACGCCTAGTTTAGGAGTTATAGCCATTTTAAAGTTTTGAATTTTTTTTTTCTGGTGCATAATATGACCCCCGCAGACGCCTAGTTTAGGAGTTATAGCCATTTTAAGATTTTGAATTTTTTTTTTCTGGTGCATAATATGACCCCCGCAGACGCCTAGTTTAGGAGTTATAGCCATTTCAAGATTTTGAATTTTTTTCTTTTGTGATGCATAATATGACCCCCGCAGACGCCTAGTTTAGGAGTTATAGCCATTTTAAGATTTTGAATATTTTTTTCTGGTGCATAATATGATCCCCGCAGACGCCTAGTTTAGGAGTTAGAGCCATTTTAAAGTTTTGAATTTTTTTTTCTGGTGCATAATATGACCCCCGCAGACGCCTAGTTTAGGAGTTATAGCCATTTTAAAGTTTTGAATTTTTTTTTCTGGTGCATAATATGACCCCCGCAGACGCCTAGTTTAGGAGTTATAGCCATTTTAAGATTTTGAATTTTTTTTTTTCTGGTGCATAATATGACCCCCGCAGACGCCTAGTTTAGGAGTTATAGCCATTTTAAGATTTTGAATTTTTTTTTTTCTGGTGCATAATATGACCCCCACAGACGCCTAGTTTAGGAGTTATAGCGATTTTAAAGTTTTGAATTTTTTTTTTCTGGTGCATAATATGACCCCCGCAGACGCCTAGTTTAGGAGTTATAGCGATTTGAAGATTTTGAATTTTTTTGTTCTGGTGCATAATATGACCCCCGCAGACGCCTAGTTTAGGAGTTATAGCCATTTTAAGATTTTGATTTTTTTTTTCTGGTGCATAATATGACCCCCGCAGACGCCTAGTCTAGGAGTTATAGTCATTTTAAGATTTTGAATATTTTTTTCTGGTGCATAATATGATCCCCGCAGACGCCTAGTTTAGGAGTTATAGCCATTTTAAAGTTTTGAATTTTTTTTTCTGGTGCATAATATGACCCCCGCAGACGCCTAGTTTAGGAGTTATAGCCATTTTAAAGTTTTGAATTTTTTTTTTCTGGTGCATAATATAACCCCCGCAGACGCCTAGTTTAGGAGTTATAGCCATTTCAAGATTTTGAATTTTTTTCTTTTCTGGTGCATAATATGACCCCCGCAGACGCCTAGTTTAGGAGTTATAGCCATTTTAAGATTTTGAATTTTTTTCTTTTCTGGTGCATAATATGACCCCCGCAGACGCCTAATTTAGGAGTTATAGCCATTTTAAGATTTTGATTTTTTTTTTCTGGTGCATTATATGACCCCCGCAGACGCCTAGTTTAGGAGTTATAGCCATTTTAAGATTTTGAATTTTTTTTTTCTGGTGCATAATATGACCCCCACAGACGCCTAGTTTAGGAGTTATAGCGATTTTAAAGTTTTGAATTTTTTTTTTCTGGTGCATAATATGACCCCCGCAGACGCCTAGTTTAGGAGTTATAGCCATTTTAAGATTTTGAATTTTTTTATTTTCTGGTGCATAATATGACCCCCGCAGACGCCCAGTTTAGGAGTTATAGCGATTTGAAGATTTTGAATTTTTTTGTTCTGGTGCATAATATGACCCCCGCAGACGCCTAGTTTAGGAGTTATAGCCATTTTAAGATTTTGATTTTTTTTTTCTGGTGCATAATATGACCCCCGCAGACGCCTAGTCTAGGAGTTATAGTAATTTTAAGATTTTGAATATTTTTTTCTGGTGCATAATATGATCCCCGCAGACGCCTAGTTTAGGAGTTATAGCCATTTTAAAGTTTTGAATTTTTTTTTCTGGTGCATAATATGACCCCCGCAGACGCCTAGTTTAGGAGTTATAGCCATTTTAAAGTTTTGAATTTTTTTTTTCTGGTGCATAATATAACCCCCGCAGACGCCTAGTTTAGGAGTTATAGCCATTTCAAGATTTTGAATTTTTTTCTTTTCTGGTGCATAATATGACCCCCGCAGACGCCTAGTTTAGGAGTTATAGCCATTTTAAGATTTTGAATTTTTTTTTTCTGGTGCATAATATGACCCCCGCAGACGCCTAGTTTAGGAGTTATAGCCATTTTAAGATTTAGAATTTTTTTTTTCTGGTGCATAATATGACCCCCGCAGACGCCTAATTTAGGAGTTATAGCCATTTTAAGATTTTGATTTTTTTTTTCTGGTGCATTATATGACCCCCGCAGACGCCTAGTTTAGGAGTTATAGCCATTTTAAGATTTTGAATTTTTTTTTTTTCGTGTGCATAATATGACCCCCGCAGACGCCTAGTTTAGGAGTTATAGCCATTTTAAGATTTTGAATTTTTTTTTTCTGGTGCATAATATGACCCCCGCAGACGCCTAGTTTAGGAGTTATAGCGATTTGAAGATTTTGAATTTTTTTGTTCTGGTGCATAATATGACCCCGCAGACGCCTAGTTTAGGAGTTATAGCCATTTTAAGATTTTGAATTTTTTTTTTCTGGTGCATAATATGACCCCCGCAGACGCCTAATTTAGGAGTTATAGCCATTTTAAGATTTTGATTTTTTTTTTCTGGTGCATTATATGACCCCCGCAGACGCCTAGTTTAGGAGTTATAGCCATTTTAAGATTTTGAATTTTTTTTTTTTCGGGTGCATAATATGACCCCCGCAGACGCCTAGTTTAGGAGTTATAGCCATTTTAAGATTTTGAATTTTTTTTTTCTGGTGCATAATATGACCCCCGCAGACGCCTAGTTTAGGAGTTATAGCGATTTGAAGATTTTGAATTTTTTTGTTCTGGTGCATAATATGACCCCGCAGACGCCTAGTTTAGGAGTTATAGCCATTTTAAGATTTTGAATTTTTTTTTTCTGGTGCATAATATGACCCCCGCAGACGCCTAGTTTAGGAGTTATAGCCATTTTAAGATTTTGAATTTTTTTTTTCTGGTGTATAATATGACCCCCACAGACGCCTAGTTTAGGAGTTATAGCGATTTTAAAGTTTTGAATTTTTTTTTTCTGGTGCATAATATGACCCCCGCAGACGCCTAGTTTAGGAGTTATAGCCATTTTAAGATTTTGAATTTTTTTATTTTCTGGTGCATAATATGACCCCCGCAGACGCCCAGTTTAGGAGTTATAGCGATTTGAAGATTTTGAATTTTTTTGTTCTGGTGCATAATATGACCCCCGCAGACGCCTAGTTTAGGAGTTATAGCCATTTTAAGATTTTGATTTTTTTTTTCTGGTGCATAATATGACCCCCGCAGACGCCTAGTCTAGGAGTTATAGTCATTTTAAGATTTTGAATATTTTTTTCTGGTGCATAATATGACCCCCGCAGACGCCTAGTTTAGGAGTTATAGCCATTTCAAGATTTTGAATTTTTTTCTTTTCTGGTGCATAATATGACCCCCGCAGACGCCTAGTTTAGGAGTTATAGCCATTTTAAGATTTTGAATTTTTTTTTTCTGGTGCATAATATGACCCCCGCAGACGCCTAGTTTAGGAGTTATAGCCATTTTAAGATTTTGATTTTTTTTTTTCTGGTGCATAATATGACCCCCGCAGACGCCTAGTTTAGGAGTTATAGCCATTTTAAAGTTTTGAATTTTTTTTTTCTGGTGCATAATATGACCCCCGCAGACGCCTAGTTTAGGAGTTATAGCCATTTTAAGATTTTGAATTTTTTTTTTCTGGTGCATAATATGACCCCCGCAGACGCCTAGTTTAGGAGTTATAGCCATTTCAAGATTTTGAATTTTTTTCTTTTCTGGTGCATAATATGACCCCCGCAGACGCCTAGTTTAGGAGTTATAGCGATTTTAAAGTTTTGAATTTTTTTTTTCTGGTGCATAATATGACCCCCGCAGACGCCTAGTTTAGGAGTTATAGCCATTTTAAGATTTTGAATTTTTTTTTTTCTGGTGCATAATATGACCCCCGCAGACGCCTAGTTTAGGAGTTATAGCCATTTTAAGATTTTGATTTTTTTTTTCTGGTGCATAATATGACCCCCGCAGACGCCTAGTCTAGGAGTTATAGTCATTTTAAGATTTTGAATATTTTTTTCTGGTGCATAATATGACCCCCGCAGACGCCTAGTTTAGGAGTTATAGCCATTTTAAGATTTTGAATTTTTTTTTTCTGGTGCATAATATGACCCCCACAGACGCCTAGTTTAGGAGTTATAGCGATTTTAAAGTTTTGAATTTTTTTTTTCTGGTGCATAATATGACCCCCGCAGACGCCTAGTTTAGGAGTTATAGCCATTTTAAAGTTTTGAATTTTTTTTTTCTGGTGCATAATATGACCCCCGCAGACGCCTAGTTTAGGAGTTATAGCCATTTTAAGATTTTGAATTTTTTTTTTCTGGTGCATAATATGACCCCCGCAGACGCCTAGTTTAGGAGTTATAGCCATTTTAAGATTTTGAATTTTTTTTTTCTGGTGCATAATATGACCCCCGCAGACGCCCAGTTTAGGAGTTATAGCGATTTGAAGATTTTGAATTTTTTTGTTCTGGTGCATAATATGACCCCCGCAGACGCCTAGTTTAGGAGTTATAGCCATTTTAAGATTTTGATTTTTTTTTTCTGGTGCATAATATGACCCCCGCAGACGCCTAGTCTAGGAGTTATAGTCTTTTTAAGATTTTGAATATTTTTTTCTGGTGCATAATATGACCCCCGCAGACGCCTAGTTTAGGAGTTATAGCCATTTTAAGATTTTGAATTTTTTTTTTCTGGTGCATAATATGACCCCCACAGACGCCTAGTTTAGGAGTTATAGCCATTTTAAAGTTTTGAATTTTTTTTTTCTGGTGCATAATATGACCCCCGCAGACGCCTAGTTTAGGAGTTATAGCCATTTTAAGATTTTGAATTTTTTTATTTTCTGGTGCATAATATGACCCCCGCAGACGCCCAGTTTAGGAGTTATAGCGATTTGAAGATTTTGAATTTTTTTGTTCTGGTGCATAATATGATCCCCGCAGACGCCTAGTTTAGGAGTTATAGCCATTTTAAGATTTTGATTTTTTTTTTCTGGTGCATAATATGACCCCCGCAGACGCCTAGTCTAGGAGTTATAGTCATTTTAAGATTTTGAATATTTTTTTCTGGTGCATAATAAGATCCCCGCAGACGCCTAGTTTAGGAGTTATAGCCATTTTAAAGTTTTGAATTTTTTTTTCTGGTGCATAATATGACCCCCGCAGACGCCTAGTTTAGGAGTTATAGCCATTTTAAAGTTTTGAATTTTTTTTTTCTGGTGCATAATATAACCCCCGCAGACGCCTAGTTTAGGAGTTATAGCCATTTCAAGATTTTGAATTTTTTTCTTTTCTGGTGCATAATATGACCCCCGCAGACGCCTAGTTTAGGAGTTATAGCCATTTTAAGATTTTGAATTTTTTTTTTCTGGTGCATAATATGACCCCCGCAGACGCCTAGTTTAGGAGTTATAGCCATTTTAAGATTTTGATTTTTTTTTTTCTGGTGCATAATATGACCCCCGCAGACGCCTAGTTTAGGAGTTATAGCCATTTTAAAGTTTTGAATTTTTTTTTTCTGGTGCATAATATGACCCCCGCAGACGCCTAGTTTAGGAGTTATAGCCATTTTAAGATTTTGAATTTTTTTTTTCTGGTGCATAATATGACCCCCGCAGACGCCTAGTTTAGGAGTTATAGCCATTTCAAGATTTTGAATTTTTTTCTTTTCTGGTGCATAATATGACCCCCGCAGACGCATAGTTTAGGAGTTATAGCCATTTTAAGATTTTGAATATTTTTTTCTGGTGCATAATATGATCCCCGCAGACGCCTAGTTTAGGAGTTAGAGCCATTTTAAAGTTTTGAATTTTTTTTTCTGGTGCATAATATGACCCCCGCAGACGCCTAGTTTAGGAGTTATAGCCATTTTAAAGTTTTGAATTTTTTTTTTCTGGTGCATAATATGACCCCCGCAGACGCCTAGTTTAGGAGTTATAGCCATTTTAAGATTTTGAATTTTTTTTTTTCTGGTGCATAATATGACCCCCGCAGACGCCTAGTTTAGGAGTTATAGCCATTTAAAGATTTTGAATTTTTTTCTTTTCTGGTGCATAATATGACCCCCGCAGACGCCTAGTTTAGGAGTTATAGCCATTTTAAGATTTTGAATTTTTTTTTTTCTGGTGCATAATATGACCCCCGCAGACGCCTAGTTTAGGAGTTATAGCCATTTAAAGATTTTGAATTTTTTTTTTCTGGTGCATAATATGACCCCCGCAGACGCCTAGTTTAGGAGTTATAGCCATTTTAAGATTTTGAATTTTTTTTTTTCTGGTGCATAATATGACCCCCGCAGACGCCTAGTTTAGGAGTTATAGCCATTTTAAGATTTTGAATTTTTTTTTTCTGGTGCATAATATGACCCCCGCAGACGCCTAGTTTAGGAGTTATAGCCATTTTAAGATTTTGAATTTTTTTCTTTCTGGTGCATAATATGACCCCCGCAGACGCCTAGTTTAGGAGTTATAGCCATTTTAAGATTTTGATTTTTTTTTTTCTGGTGCATAATATGAACCCCGCAGACGCCTAGTTTAGGAGTTATAGCCATTTTAAGATTTTGAATTTTTTTTTTCTGGTGCATAATATGACCCCCGCAGACGCCTAGTTTAGGAGTTATAGCCATTTTAAGATTTTGAATTTTTTTTTTTCTGGTGCATAATATGACCCCCGCAGACGCCTAGTTTAGGAGTTATAGCCATTTTAAGATTTTGAATTTTTTTCTTTCTGGTGCATAATATGACCCCCGCAGACGACTAGTTTAGGAGTTATAGCGATTTTAAAGTTTTGAATTTTTTTTCTGGTGCATAAAATGACCTCCGCAGACGCCTAGTTTCGGAGTTGTAGCCATTTTAAGATTTTGAATTTTTTTTTTTCTGGTGCATAATATGACCCCCCCCAGACGCCTAGTTTAGGAGTTATAGCCATTTTAAGATTTTGAATTTTTTTTTTTCTGGTGCATAATATGACCCCCCAGACGCCTAGTTTAGGAGTTATAGCCATTTTAAGATTTTGAATTTTTTTCTTTCTGGTGCATAATATGACCCCCGCAGACGCCTAGTTTAGGAGTTATAGCGATTTTAAAGTTTTGAATTTTTTTTTTCTTGTGCATAATATGACCCCCGCAGACGCCTAGTTTAGGACTTATAGCCATTTTAAAGTTTTGAATTTTTTTTTTCTGGTGCATAATATAACCCCCGCAGACGCCTAGTTTAGGAGTTATAGCCATTTCAAGATTTTGAATTTTTTTGTTCTGGTGCATAATATGACCCCCGCAGACGCCTAGTCTAGGAGTTATAGTCATTTTAAGATTTTGAATATTTTTTTCTGGTGCATAATATGACCCCCGCAGACGCCTAGTTTAGGAGTTATAGCCATTTTAAGATTTTGAATTTTTTTTTTTCTGGTGCATAATATGACCCCCGCAGACGCCTAGTTTAGGAGTTATAGCCATTTTAAGATTTTGATTTTTTTTTTTCTGGTGCATAATATGACCCCCGCAGACGCCTAGTTTAGGAGTTATAGCGATTTGAAGATTTTGAATTTTTTTTTTCTGGTGCATAATATGACCCCCGCAGACGCCTAGTTTAGGAGTTATAGCCATTTTAAGATTTTGAATTTTTTTCTTTCTGGTGCATAATATGACCCCCGCAGACGCCTAGTTTAGGAGTTATAGCCATTTTAAGATTTTGATTTTTTTTTTTCTGGTGCATAATATGAACCCCGCAGACGCCTAGTTTAGGAGTTATAGCCATTTTAAGATTTTGAATTTTTTTTTTCTGGTGCATAATATGACCCCCGCAGACGCCTAGTTTAGGAGTTATAGCCATTTTAAGATTTTGAATTTTTTTTTTTCTGGTGCATAATATGACCCCCGCAGACGCCTAGTTTAGGAGTTATAGCCATTTTAAGATTTTGAATTTTTTTCTTTCTGGTGCATAATATGACCCCCGCAGACGACTAGTTTAGGAGTTATAGCGATTTTAAAGTTTTGAATTTTTTTTCTGGTGCATAAAATGACCTCCGCAGACGCCTAGTTTCGGAGTTGTAGCCATTTTAAGATTTTGAATTTTTTTTTTTCTGGTGCATAATATGACCCCCCCCAGACGCCTAGTTTAGGAGTTATAGCCATTTTAAGATTTTGAATTTTTTTTTTTCTGGTGCATAATATGACCCCCCAGACGCCTAGTTTAGGAGTTATAGCCATTTTAAGATTTTGAATTTTTTTCTTTCTGGTGCGTAATATGACCCCCGCAGACGCCTAGTTTAGGAGTTATAGCGATTTTAAAGTTTTGAATTTTTTTTTTCTTGTGCATAATATGACCCCCGCAGACGCCTAGTTTAGGACTTATAGCCATTTTAAAGTTTTGAATTTTTTTTTTCTGGTGCATAATATAACCCCCGCAGACGCCTAGTTTAGGAGTTATAGCCATTTCAAGATTTTGAATTTTTTTGTTCTGGTGCATAATATGACCCCCGCAGACGCCTAGTCTAGGAGTTATAGTCATTTTAAGATTTTGAATATTTTTTTCTGGTGCATAATATGACCCCCGCAGACGCCTAGTTTAGGAGTTATAGCCATTTTAAGATTTTGAATTTTTTTTTTTCTGGTGCATAATATGACCCCCGCAGACGCCTAGTTTAGGAGTTATAGCCATTTTAAGATTTTGATTTTTTTTTTTCTGGTGCATAATATGACCCCCGCAGACGCCTAGTTTAGGAGTTATAGCGATTTGAAGATTTTGAATTTTTTTTTTCTGGTGCATAATATGACCCCCGCAGACGCCTAGTTTAGGAGTTATAGCCATTTTAAGATTTTGAATTTTTTTCTTTCTGGTGCATAATATGACCCCCGCAGACGCCTAGTTTAGGAGTTATAGCCATTTTAAGATTTTGATTTTTTTTTTTCTGGTGCATAATATGAACCCCGCAGACGCCTAGTTTAGGAGTTATAGCCATTTTAAGATTTTGAATTTTTTTTTTCTGGTGCATAATATGACCCCCGCAGACGCCTAGTTTAGGAGTTATAGCCATTTTAAGATTTTGAATTTTTTTTTTCTGGTGCATAATATGACCCCCGCAGACGCCTAGTTTAGGAGTTATAGCCATTTTAAGATTTTGAATTTTTTTCTTTCTAGTGCATAATATGACCCCCGCAGACGACTAGTTTAGGAGTTATAGCGATTTTAAAGTTTTGAATTTTTTTTCTGGTGCATAAAATGACCTCCGCAGACGCCTAGTTTAGGAGTTGTAGCCATTTTAAGATTTTGAATTTTTTTTTTTCTGGTGCATAATATGACCCCCCCCAGACGCCTAGTTTAGGAGTTATAGCCATTTTAAGATTTTGAATTTTTTTCTTTCTGGTGCATAATATGACCCCCGCAGACGCCTAGTTTAGGAGTTATAGCGATTTTAAAGTTTTGAATTTTTTTTTTCTTGTGCATAATATGACCCCCGCAGACGCCTAGTTTAGGACTTATAGCCATTTTAAAGTTTTGAATTTTTTTTTGTGGTGCATAATATGACCCCCGCAGACGCCTAGTTTAGGAGTTATAGCCATTTTAAAGTTTTGAATTTTTTTTTTCTGGTGCATAATATAACCCCCGCAGACGCCTAGTTTAGGAGTTATAGCCATTTCATGATTTTGAATTTTTTTGTTCTGGTGCATAATATGACCCCCGCAGACGCCTAGTCTAGGAGTTATAGTCATTTTAAGATTTTGAATATTTTTTTCTGGTGCATAATATGACCCCCGCAGACGCCTAGTTTAGGAGTTATAGCCATTTTAAGATTTTGAATTTTTTTTTTTCTGGTGCATAATATGACCCCCGCAGACGCCTAGTTTAGGAGTTATAGCCATTTTAAGATTTTGATTTTTTTTTTTCTGGTGCATAATATGACCCCCGCAGACGCCTAGTTTAGGAGTTATAGCGATTTGAAGATTTTGAATTTTTTTGTTCTGGTGCATAATATGACCCCCGCAGACGCCTAGTTTAGGAGTTATAGCCATTTTAAGATTTTGAATTTTTTTTTTTTCGGGTGCATAATATGACCCCCGCAGACGCCTAGATTAGGAGTTATAGCGATTTGAAGATTTTGAATTTTTTTTTTCTGGTGCATAATATGACCCCCGCAGACGCCTAGTTTAGGAGTTATAGCCATTTTAAGATTTTGAATTTTTTTTTTTTCGGGTGCATAATATGACCCCCGCAGACGCCTAGATTAGGAGTTATAGCGATTTGAAGATTTTGAATTTTTTTTTTCTGGTGCATAATATGACCCCCGCAGACGCCTAGTTTAGGAGTTATAGCGATTTGAAGATTTTGAATTTTTTTGTTCTGGTGCATAATATGACCCCCGCAGACGCCTAGTTTAGGAGTTATAGCCATTTTAAGATTTTGAATTTTTTTTTTTCTGGTGCATAATATGACCCCCGCAGACGCCTAGTTTAGGAGTTATAGCCATTTTAAGATTTTGAATTTTTTTTTTCTGGTGCATAATATGACCCCCGCAGACGCCTAGTTTAAGAGTTATAGCCATTTCAAGATTTTGAATTTTTTTCTTTTCTGGTGCATAATATGACCCCCGCAGACGCCTAGTTTAGGAGTTATAGCCATTTTAAGATTTTGAATTTTTTTTTTCTGGTGCATAAAATGACCCCCGCAGACGCCTAGTTTAGGAGTTATAGCCATTTTAAGATTTTGAATTTTTTTTTTTCTGATGCGTAATATGACCCCCGCAGACGCCTAGTTTAGGAGTTATAGCCATTTTAAGATTTTGAATTTCTTTTTTTTTATGGTGCATAATATGACCCCCGCAGACGCCTAGTTTAGGAGTTATAGCCATTTCAAGATTTTGAATTTTTTTCTTTTCTGGTGCATAATATGACCCCCGCAGACGCCTGGTTTAGGAGTTATAGCGATTTGAAGATTTTGAATTTTTTTGTTCTGGTGCATAATATGACCCCCGCAGACGCCTAGTTTAGGAGTTATAGCGATTTGAAGATTTTGAATTTTTTTGTTCTGGTGCATAATATGACCCCCGCAGACGCCTAGCTTAGGAGTTATAGCCATTTTAAGATTTTGAATTTTTTTTTTTTCGGGTGCATAATATGACCCCCGCAGACGCCTAGCTTAGGAGTTATAGCCATTTTAAGATTTTGAATTTTCTGGTGCATAATATGACCCCCACAGACGCCTAGTCTAGGAGTTATAGTCATTTTAAGATTTTGAATATTTTTTTCTGGTGCATAATATGACCCCCGCAGACGCCTAGTTTAGGAGTTATAGCCATTTTAAAGTTTTGAATTTTTTTTTTCTGGTGCATAATATGACCCCCGCAGACGCCTAGTTTTGGAGTTATAGCCATTTTAAGATTTTGAATTTTTTTTTTTCGGGTGCATAATATGACCCCCGCAGACGCCTAGTTTAGGAGTTATAGCCATTTTAAGATTTTGAATTTTTTTTTTTTCGGGTGCATAATATGACCCCCGCAGACGCCTAGCTTAGGAGTTATAGCCATTTTAAGATTTTGAATTTTTTTTTTTTCGGGTGCATAATATGACCCCCGCAGACGCCTAGATTAGGAGTTATAGCGATTTGAAGATTTTGAATTTTTTTTTTCTGGTGCATAATATGACCCCCGCAGACGCCTAGTTTAGGAGTTATAGCGATTTGAAGATTTTGAATTTTTTTGTTCTGGTGCATAATATGACCCCCGCAGACGCCTAGTTTAGGAGTTATAGCCATTTTAAGATTTTGAATTTTTTTTTTTCTGGTGCATAATATGACCCCCGCAGACGCCTAGTTTAGGAGTTATAGCCATTTTAAGATTTTGAATTTTTTTTTTCTGGTGCATAATATGACCCCCGCAGACGCCTAGTTTAAGAGTTATAGCCATTTCAAGATTTTGAATTTTTTTCTTTTCTGGTGCATAATGTGACCCCCGCAGACGCCTAGTTTAGGAGTTATAGCCATTTTAAGATTTTGAATTTTTTTTTTCTGGTGCATAAAATGACCCCCGCAGACGCCTAGTTTAGGAGTTATAGCCATTTTAAGATTTTGAATTTTTTTTTTTCTGATGCGTAATATGACCCCCGCAGACGCCTAGTTTAGGAGTTATAGCCATTTTAAGATTTTGAATTTCTTTTTTTTTATGGTGCATAATATGACCCCCGCAGACGCCTGGTTTAGGAGTTATAGCGATTTGAAGATTTTGAATTTTTTTGTTCTGGTGCATAATATGACCCCCGCAGACGCCTAGTTTAGGAGTTATAGCGATTTGAAGATTTTGAATTTTTTTGTTCTGGTGCATAATATGACCCCCGCAGACGCCTAGCTTAGGAGTTATAGCCATTTTAAGATTTTGAATTTTTTTTTTTTCGGGTGCATAATATGACCCCCGCAGACGCCTAGTTTAGGAGTTATAGCGATTTGAAGATTTTGAATTTTTTTGTTCTGGTGCATAATATGACCCCCGCAGACGCCTAGCTTGGGAGTTATAGCCATTTTAAGATTTTGAATTTTCTGGTGCATAATATGACCCCCACAGACGCCTAGTCTAGGAGTTATAGTCATTTTAAGATTTTGAATATTTTTTTCTGGTGCATAATATGACCCCCGCAGACGCCTAGTTTAGGAGTTATAGCCATTTTAAAGTTTTGAATTTTTTTTTTCTGGTGCATAATATGACCCCCGCAGACGCCTAGTTTTGGAGTTATAGCCATTTTAAGATTTTGAATTTTTTTTTTTTCGGGTGCATAATATGACCCCCGCAGACGCCTAGTTTAGGAGTTATAGCCATTTTAAGATTTTGAATTTTTTTTTTTTCGGGTGCATAATATGACCCCCGCAGACGCCTAGCTTAGGAGTTACAGCCATTTTAAGATTTTGAATTTTCTGGTGCATAATATGACCCCCACAGACGCCTAGTCTAGGAGTTATAGTCATTTTAAGATTTTGAATATTTTTTTCTGGTGCATAATATGACCCCCGCAGACGCCTAGTTTAGGAGTTATAGCGATTTGAAGATTTTGAATTTTTTTGTTCTGGTGCATAATATGACCCCCGCAGACGCCTAGTTTAGGAGTTATAGCCATTTTAAGATTTTGAATTTTTTTTTTCTGGTGCATAATATGACCCTCGCAGACGCCTAGTTTAGGAGTTATAGCGATTTGAAGATTTTGAATTTTTTTGTTCTGGTGCATAATATGACCCCCGCAGACGTCTAGTTTAGGAGTTATAGCCATTTTAAGATTTTGAATTTTTTTTTTCTGGTGAATAATATGACCCCCAGACGCCTAGATTAAGAGGTATAGCCATTTTAAGATTTTGAATTTTTTTTTTTTTCGGGTGCATAATATGACCCCCGCAGACGCCTAGTTTAGGAGTTATAGCCATTTTAAGATTTTGAATTTTTTTTTTCTGGTGCATAATATGACCCCCGCAGACGCCTAGTTTAGGAGTTATAGCCATTTTAAGATTTTGAATTTTTTTTTTTCTGGTGCATAATATGACCCCCGCAGACGCCTAGTTTAGGAGTTATAGCGATTTGAAGATTTTGAATTTTTTTGTTCTGGTGCATAATATGACCCCCGCAGACGCCTAGTTTAGGAGTTATAGCCATTTTAAGATTTTGAATTTTTTTTTTTCTGGTGCATAATATGACCCCCGCAGACGCCTAGTTTAGGAGTTATAGCGATTTGAAGATTTTGAATTTTTTTGTTCTGGTGCATAATATGACCCCCGCAGACGCCTAGTTTAGGAGTTATAGCCATTTTAAAGTTTTGAATTTTTTTTTTCTGGTGCATAATATGACCCCCGCAGACGCCTAGTTTAGGAGTTATAGCGATTTGAAGATTTTGAATTTTTTTGTTCTGGTGCATAATATGACCCCCGCAGACGCCTAGTTTAGGAGTTATAGCCATTTTAAGATTTTGAATTTTTTTTTTTTCTGGTGCATAATATGACCCCCGCAGACGCCTAGTTTAGGAGTTATAGCCATTTCAAGACTTTGAATTTTTTTCTTTTCTGGTGCATAATATGACCCCCGCAGACGCCTAGTTTAGGAGTTATAGCCATTTTAAGATTTTGAATATTTTTTTCTGGTGCATAATATGATCCCCGCAGACGCCTAGTTTAGGAGTTAGAGCCATTTTAAAGTTTTGAATTTTTTTTTCTGGTGCATAATATGACCCCCGCAGACGCCTAGTTTAGGAGTTATAGCCATTTAAAGATTTTGAATTTTTTTCTTTTCTGGTGCATAATATGACCCCCGCAGACGCCTAGTTTAGGAGTTATAGCCATTTTAAGATTTTGATTTTTTTTTTTCTGGTGCATAATATGACCCCCGCAGACGCCTAGTTTAGGAGTTATAGCGATTTGAAGATTTTGAATTTTTTTGTTCTGGTGCATAATATGACCCCCGCAGACGCCTAGTTTAGGAGTTATGGCCATTTTAAGATTTTGAATTTTTTTCTTTCTGGTGCATAATATGACCCCCGCAGACGCCTAGTTTAGGAGTTATAGCCATTTTAAGATTTTGATTTTTTTTTTCTGGTGCATAATATGACCCCCGCAGACGCCTAGTTTAGGAGTTATAGCCATTTTAAGATTTTGAATTTTTTTTTTCTGGTGCATAATATGACCCCCGCAGACGCCTAGTTTAGGAGTTATAGCCATTTTAAGATTTTGAATTTTTTTTTTTCTGGTGCATAATATGACCCCCGCAGACGCCTAGTTTAGGAGTTATAGCGATTTGAAGATTTTGAATTTTTTTGTTCTGGTGCATAATATGACCCCCGCAGACGCCTAGTTTAGGAGTTATAGCCATTTTAAGATTTTGAATTTTTTTTTTTCTGGTGCATAATATGACCCCCGCAGACGCCTAGTTTAGGAGTTATAGCGATTTGAAGATTTTGAATTTTTTTGTTCTGGTGCATAATATGACCCCCGCAGACGCCTAGTTTAGGAGTTATAGCCATTTTAAGATTTTGAATTTTTTTTTTTCTGGTGCATAATATGACCCCCGCAGACGCCTAGTTTAGGAGTTATAGCCATTTCAAGATTTTGAATTTTTTTCTTTTCTGGTGCATAATATGACCCCCGCAGACGCCTAGTTTAGGAGTTATAGCCATTTTAAGATTTTGAATATTTTTTTCTGGTGCATAATATGATCCCCGCAGACGCCTAGTTTAGGAGTTAGAGCCATTTTAAAGTTTTGAATTTTTTTTTCTGGTGCATAATATGACCCCCGCAGACGCCTAGTTTAGGAGTTATAGCCATTTTAAAGTTTTGAATTTTTTTTTTCTGGTGCATAATATGACCCCCGCAGACGCCTAGTTTAGGAGTTATAGCCATTTTAAGATTTTGAATTTTTTTTTTTCTGGTGCATAATATGACCCCCGCAGACGCCTAGTTTAGGAGTTATAGCCATTTAAAGATTTTGAATTTTTTTCTTTTCTGGTGCATAATATGACCCCCGCAGACGCCTAGTTTAGGAGTTATAGCCATTTTAAGATTTTGAATTTTTTTTTTTCTGGTGCATAATATGACCCCCGCAGACGCCTAGTTTAGGAGTTATGGCCATTTTAAGATTTTGAATTTTTTTCTTTCTGGTGCATAATATGACCCCCGCAGACGCCTAGTTTAGGAGTTATAGCCATTTTAAGATTTTGATTTTTTTTTTTCTGGTGCATAATATGACCCCCGCAGACGCCTAGTTTAGGAGTTATAGCCATTTTAAGATTTTGAATTTTTTTTTTTCTGGTGCATAATATGACCCCCGCAGACGCCTAGTTTAGGAGTTATAGCGATTTGAAGATTTTGAATTTTTTTTTTCTGGTGCATAATATGACCCCCGCAGACGCCTAGTTTAGGAGTTATAGTCATTTTAAGATTTTGAATTTTTTTCTTTCTGGTGCATAATATGACCCCCGCAGACGCCTAGATTAGGAGTTATAGCCATTTTAAAGTTTTGAATTTTTTTTTTCTGGTGCATAATATGACCCCCGCAGACGCCTAGTTTAGGAGTTATAGCGATTTGAAGATTTTGAATTTTTTTGTTCTGGTGCATAATATGACCCCCGCAGACGCCTAGTTTAGGAGTTATAGCGATTTGAAGATTTTGAATTTTTTTGTTCTGGTGCATAATATGACCCCCGCAGACGCCTAGTTAAGGAGTTATGGCCATTTTAAGATTTTGAATTTTTTTCTTTCTGGTGCATAATATGACCCCCGCAGACGCCTAGTTTAGGAGTTATAGCCATTTTAAGATTTTGATTTTTTTTTTTCTGGTGCATAATATGACCCCCGCAGACGCCTAGTTTAGGAGTTATAGCCATTTTAAGATTTTGAATTTTTTTTTCTGGTGCATAATATGACCCCCGCAGACGCCTAGTTTAGGAGTTATAGCCATTTTAAGATTTTGAATTTTTGTTTTTCTGGTGCATAATATGACCCCCGCAGACGCCTAGTTTAGGAGTTATAGTCATTTTAAGATTTTGAATTTTTTTCTTTCTGGTGCATAATATGACCCCCGCAGACGCCTAGTTTAGGAGTTATAGCGATTTTAAAGTTTTGAATTTTTTTTTTCTTGTGCATAATATGACCCCCGCAGACGCCTAGTTTAGGAGTTATAGCCATTTTAAGATTTTGAATTTTTTTTTTCTGGTGCATAATATGACCCCCAGACGCCTAGTTTAGGAGTTATAGTCATTTTAAGATTTTGAATTTTTTTTTTCTGGTGCATAATATGACCCCCGCAGACGCCTAGATTAGGAGTTATAGCGATTTGAAGATCTTGAATTTTTTTGTTCTGGTGCATAATATGACCCCCGCAGACGCCTAGTTTAGGAGTTATAGCCATTTTAAGATTTAGAATTTTTTTTTTCTGGTGCATAATATGACCCCCGCAGACGCCTAGTTTAGGAGTTATAGCCATTTTAAAGTTTTGAATTTTTTTTTTCTGGTGCATAATATAACCCCCGCAGACGCCTAGTTTAGGAGTTATAGCCATTTCAAGATTTTGAATTTTTTTCTTTTCTGGTGCATAATATGACCCCCGCAGACGCCTAGTTTAGGAGTTATAGCCATTTTAAGATTTTGAATTTTTTTTTTTCTGGTGCATAATATGACCCCCGCAGACGCCTAGTTTAGGAGTTATAGCCTTTTCAAGATTTTGAATTTTTTTCTTTTCTGGTGCATAATATGACCCCCGCAGACGCCTAGTTTAGGAGTTATAGCCATTTTAAGATTTTGAATATTTTTTTCTGGTGCATAATATGATCCCCGCAGACGCCTAGTTTAGGAGTTAGAGCCATTTTAAAGTTTTGAATTTTTTTTTCTGGTGCATAATATGACCCCCGCAGACGCCTAGTTTAGGAGTTATAGCCATTTTAAAGTTTTGAATTTTTTTTTTCTGGTGCATAATATGACCCCCGCAGACGCCTAGTTTAGGAGTTATAGCCATTTTAAAGATTTTGAATTTTTTTCTTTTCTGGTGCATAATATGACCCCCGCAGACGCCTAGTTTAGGAGTTATAGCCATTTTAAGATTTTGAATTTTTTTTTTTCTGGTGCATAATATGACCCCCGCAGACGCCTAGTTTAGGAGTTATAGCCATTTTAAGATTTTGAATATTTTTTTCTGGTGCATAATATGATCCCCGCAGACGCCTAGTTTAGGAGTTAGAGCCATTTTAAAGTTTTGAATTTTTTTTTCTGGTGCATAATATGACCCCCGCAGACGCCTAGTTTAGGAGTTATAGCCATTTTAAGATTTTGAATTTTTTTTTTCTGGTGCATAATATGACCCCCGCAGACGCCTAGTTTAGGAGTTATAGCCATTTTAAAGTTTTGAATTTTTTTTTTCTGGTGCATAATATGACCACCGCAGACGCCTAGTTTAGGAGTTATAGCCATTTTAAGATTTTGATTTTTTTTTTCTTTTGCATAATATGACCCCCGCAGACGCCTAGTTTAGGAGTTATAGCGATTTGAAGATTTTGAATTTTTTTGTTCTGGTGCATAATATGACCCCCGCAGACGCCTAGCTTAGGAGCTATAGCCATTTTAAGATTTTGAATTTTTTTTTTTTCTGGTGCATAATATGACCCCCGCAGACGCCTAGTTTAGGAGTTATAGCCATTTTAAGATTTTGAATTTTTTTTTCTGGTGCATAATATGACCCCCGCAGACGCCTAGTTTAGGAGTTATAGCCATTTTAAAGTTTTGAATTTTTTTTTTCTGGTGCATAATATGACCCCCGCAGACGCCTAGTTTAGGAGTTATAGCCATTTTAAGATTTTGATTTTTTTTTTCTTTTGCATAATATGACCCCCGCAGACGCCTAGTTTAGGAGTTATAGCCATTTCAAGATTTTGAATTTCTTTTTTTTATGGTGCATAATATGACCCCCGCACACGCCTAGTTTAGGAGTTATAGCCATTTCAAGATTTTGAATTTCTTTTTTTTATGGTGCATAATATGACCCCCGCAGACGCCTAGTTTAGGAGTTATAGCCATTTCAAGATTTTGAATTTTTTTCTTTTCTGGTGCATAATATGACCCCCGCAGACGCCTAGTTTAGGAGTTATAGCGATTTTAAAGTTTTGAATTTTTTTTTTCTTGTGCATAATATGACCCCCGCAGACGCCTAGTTTAGGAGTTATAGCCATTTTAAGATTTTGAATTTTTTTTTTCTGGTGCATAATATGACCCCCAGACGCCTAGTTTAGGAGTTATAGTCATTTTAAGATTTTGAATTTTTTTTTTCTGGTGCATAATATGACCCCCGCAGACGCCTAGTTTAGGAGTTATAGCCATTTTAAGATTTTGAATTTTTTTTTTCTGGTGCATAATATGACCCCCAGACGCCTGGTTTAGGAGTTATAGCCATTTTAAGATTTTGAATTTTTTTTTCTGGTGCATAATATGACCCCCGCAGACGCCTAGTTTAGGAGTTATAGCCATTTTAAGATTTTGAATTTCTTTTTTTTATGGTGCATAATATGACCCCCGCAGACGCCTAGTTTAGGAGTTATAGCCATTTCAAGATTTTGAATTTTTTTCTTTTCTGGTGCATAATATGACCCCCGCAGACGCCTAGTTTAGGAGTTATAGCCATTTTAAGATTTTGAATTTTTTTTTTCTTGTGCATAATATGACCCCCGCAGACGCCTAGTTTAGGAGTTATAGCCATTTTAAGATTTTGAATTTTTTTTTTCTGGTGCATAATATGACCCCCAGACGCCTAGTTTAGGAGTTATAGTCATTTTAAGATTTTGAATTTTTTTTTTCTGGTGCATAATATGACCCCCGCAGACGCCTAGTTTAGGAGTTATAGCGATTTGAAGATTTTGAATTTTTTTGTTCTGGTGCATAATATGACCCCCGCAGACGCCTAGTTTAGGAGTTATAGCGATTTGAAGATTTTGAATTTTTTTGTTCTGGTGCATAATATGACCCCCGCAGACGCCTAGTTAAGGAGTTATGGCCATTTTAAGATTTTGAATTTTTTTCTTTCTGGTGCATAATATGACCCCCGCAGACGCCTAGTTTAGGAGTTATAGCCATTTTAAGATTTTGATTTTTTTTTTTCTGGTGCATAATATGACCCCCGCAGACGCCTAGTTTAGGAGTTATAGCCATTTTAAGATTTTGAATTTTTTTTTCTGGTGCATAATATGACCCCCGCAGACGCCTAGTTTAGGAGTTATAGCCATTTTAAGATTTTGAATTTTTTTTTTTCTGGTGCATAATATGACCCCCGCAGACGCCTAGTTTAGGAGTTATAGTCATTTTAAGATTTTGAATTTTTTTCTTTCTGGTGCATAATATGACCCCCGCAGACGCCTAGTTTAGGAGTTATAGCGATTTTAAAGTTTTGAATTTTTTTTTTCTTGTGCATAATATGACCCCCGCAGACGCCTAGTTTAGGAGTTATAGCCATTTTAAGATTTTGAATTTTTTTTTTCTGGTGCATAATATGACCCCCAGACGCCTAGTTTAGGAGTTATAGTCATTTTAAGATTTTGAATTTTTTTTTTCTGGTGCATAATATGACCCCCGCAGACGCCTAGATTAGGAGTTATAGCGATTTGAAGATCTTGAATTTTTTTGTTCTGGTGCATAATATGACCCCCGCAGACGCCTAGTTTAGGAGTTATAGCCATTTTAAGATTTAGAATTTTTTTTTTCTGGTGCATAATATGACCCCCGCAGACGCCTAGTTTAGGAGTTATAGCCATTTTAAAGTTTTGAATTTTTTTTTTCTGGTGCATAATATAACCCCCGCAGACGCCTAGTTTAGGAGTTATAGCCATTTCAAGATTTTGAATTTTTTTCTTTTCTGGTGCATAATATGACCCCCGCAGACGCCTAGTTTAGGAGTTATAGCCATTTTAAGATTTTGAATTTTTTTTTTTCTGGTGCATAATATGACCCCCGCAGACGCCTAGTTTAGGAGTTATAGCCTTTTCAAGATTTTGAATTTTTTTCTTTTCTGGTGCATAATATGACCCCCGCAGACGCCTAGTTTAGGAGTTATAGCCATTTTAAGATTTTGAATATTTTTTTCTGGTGCATAATATGATCCCCGCAGACGCCTAGTTTAGGAGTTAGAGCCATTTTAAAGTTTTGAATTTTTTTTTCTGGTGCATAATATGACCCCCGCAGACGCCTAGTTTAGGAGTTATAGCCATTTTAAAGTTTTGAATTTTTTTTTTCTGGTGCATAATATGACCCCCGCAGACGCCTAGTTTAGGAGTTATAGCCATTTTAAGATTTTGAATTTTTTTTTTCTGGTGCATAATATGACCCCCGCAGACGCCTAGTTTAGGAGTTATAGCCATTTAAAGATTTTGAATTTTTTTCTTTTCTGGTGCATAATATGACCCCCGCAGACGCCTAGTTTAGGAGTTATAGCCATTTCAAGATTTTGAATTTTTTTCTTTTCTGGTGCATAATATGACCCCCGCAGACGCCTGGTTTAGGAGTTATAGTCATTTTAAGATTTTGAATTTTTTTTTTCTGGTGCATAATATGACCCCCGCAGACGCCTAGTTTAGGAGTTATAGCCATTTTAAGATTTTGAATTTTTTTTTTTCTGGTGCATAATATGACCCCCGCAGACGCCTAGTTTAGGAGTTATAGCCATTTCAAGATTTTGAATTTTTTTCTTTTCTGGTGCATAATATGACCCCCGCAGACGCCTAGTTTAGGAGTTATAGTCATTTTAAGATTTTGAATTTTTTTTTTCTGGTGCATAATATGACCCCCGCAGACGCCTAGTTTAGGAGTTATAGCCATTTTAAGATTTTGAATTTTTTTTTTCTGGTGCATAATATGACCCCCAGACGCCTGGTTTAGGAGTTATAGCCATTTTAAGATTTTGAATTTTTTTTTTCTGGTGCATAATATGACCCCCGCAGACGCCTAGTTTAGGAGTTATAGCCATTTTAAGATTTTGAATTTCTTTTTTTTATGGTGCATAATATGACCCCCGCAGACGCCTAGTTTAGGAGTTATAGCCATTTCAAGATTTTGAATTTTTTTCTTTTCTGGTGCATAATATGACCCCCGCAGACGCCTAGTTTAGGAGTTATAGCCATTTTAAGATTTTGAATATTTTTTTCTGGTGCATAATATGATCCCCGCAGACGCCTAGTTTAGGAGTTAGAGCCATTTTAAAGTTTTGAATTTTTTTTTCTGGTGCATAATATGACCCCCGCAGACGCCTAGTTTAGGAGTTATAGCCATTTTAAAGTTTTGAATTTTTTTTTTCTGGTGCATAATATGACCCCCGCAGACGCCTAGTTTAGGAGTTATAGCCATTTTAAGATTTTGAATTTTTTTTTTTCTGGTGCATAATATGACCCCCGCAGACGCCTAGTTTAGGAGTTATAGCCATTTAAAGATTTTGAATTTTTTTCTTTTCTGGTGCATAATATGACCCCCGCAGACGCCTAGTTTAGGAGTTATAGCCATTTTAAGATTTTGATTTTTTTTTTCTTTTGCATAATATGACCCCCGCAGACGCCTAGTTTAGGAGTTATAGCCATTTCAAGATTTTGAATTTTTTTCTTTTCTGGTGCATAATATGACCCCCGCAGACGCCTGGTTTAGGAGTTATAGTCATTTTAAGATTTTGAATTTTTTTTTTCTGGTGCATAATATGACCCCCGCAGACGCCTAGTTTAGGAGTTATAGCCATTTTAAGATTTTGAATTTTTTTTTTTCTGGTGCATAATATGACCCCCGCAGACGCCTAGTTTAGGAGTTATAGCCATTTCAAGATTTTGAATTTTTTTCTTTTCTGGTGCATAATATGACCCCCGCAGACGCCTAGTTTAGGAGTTATAGCCATTTTAAGATTTTGAATTTTTTTTTTTCTGGTGCATAATATGACCCCCGCAGACGCCTAGTTTAGGAGTTATAGCCATTTCAAGATTTTGAATTTTTTTCTTTTCTGGTGCATAATATGACCCCCGCAGACGCCTAGTTTAGGAGTTATAGCCATTTTAATATTTTGAATTTTTTTTTTCTGGTGCATAATATGACCCCCGCAGACGCCTAGTTTAGGAGTTATAGCCATTTTAAGATTTTGAATTTCTTTTTTTTTATGGTGCATAATATGACCCCCGCAGACGCCTAGTTTAGGAGTTATAGCCATTTCAAGATTTTGAATTTTTTTCTTTTCTGGTGCATAATATGACCCCCGCAGACGCCTAGTTTAGGAGTTATAGCGATTTGAAGATTTTGAATTTTTTTTTTCTGGTGCATAATATGACCCCCGCAGACGCCTAGTTTAGGAGTTATAGTCATTTTAAGATTTTGAATTTTTTTCTTTCTGGTGCATAATATGACCCCCGCAGACGCCTAGTTTAGGAGTTATAGCGATTTTAAAGTTTTGAATTTTTTTTTTCTTGTGCATAATATGACCCCCGCAGACGCCTAGTTTAGGAGTTATAGCCATTTTAAGATTTTGAATTTTTTTTTTCTGGTTCATAATATGACCCCCGCAGACGCCTAGTTTAGGAGTTATAGCCATTTTAAGATTTTGAATTTTTTTTTTTCGGGTGCATAATATGACCCCCGCAGACGCCTAGTTTAGGAGTTATAGCCATTTCAAGATTTTGAATTTTTTTCTTTTCTGGTGCATAATATGACCCCCGCAGACGCCTAGTTTAGGAGTTATAGCGATTTGAAGATTTTGAATTTTTTTTTTCTGGTGCATAATATGACCCCCGCAGACGCCTAGTTTAGGAGTTATAGCCATTTTAAGATTTTGAATTTTTTTTTTTCGGGTGCATAATATGACCCCCGCAGACGCCTAGTTTAGGAGTTATAGCCATTTCAAGATTTTGAATTTTTTTCTTTTCTGGTGCATAATATGACCCCCGCAGACGCCTAGTTTAGGAGTTATAGCGATTTGAAGATTTTGAATTTTTTTTTTCTGGTGCATAATATGACCCCCGCAGACGCCTAGTTTAGGAGTTATAGTCATTTTAAGATTTTGAATTTTTTTCTTTCTGGTGCATAATATGACCCCCGCAGACGCCTAGTTTAGGAGTTATAGCGATTTTAAAGTTTTGAATTTTTTTTTTCTTGTGCATAATATGACCCCCGCAGACGCCTAGTTTAGGAGTTATAGCCATTTTAAGATTTTGAATTTTTTTTTTCTGGTGCATAATATGACCCCCAGACGCCTAGTTTAGGAGTTATAGTCATTTTAAGATTTTGAATTTTTTTTTTCTAGTGCATAATATGACCCCCGCAGACGCCTAGATTAGGAGTTATATCGATTTGAAGATTTTGAATTTTTTTGTTCTGGTGCATAATATGACCCCCGCAGACGCCTAGTTTAGGAGTTATAGCCATTTTAAGATTTTGATTTTTTTTTTTCGGGTGCATAATATGACCCCCGCAGACGCCTAGTTTAGGAGTTATAGCCATTTCAAGATTTTGAATTTTTTTCTTTTCTGGTGCATAATATGACCCCCGCAGACGCCTAGTTTAGGAGTTATAGCGATTTGAAGATTTTGAATTTTTTTTTTCTGGTGCATAATATGACCCCCGCAGACGCCTAGTTTAGGAGTTATTGCCATTTTAAGATTTTGAATTTTTTTTTTCTGGTGCATAATATGACCCACGCAGACGCCTAGTTTAGGAGTTATAGCGATTTGAAGATTTTGAATTTTTTTGTTCTGGTGCATAATATGACCCCCGCAGACGCCTAGTTTAGGAGTTAGAGCCATTTTAAAGTTTTGAATTTTTTTTTCTGGTGCATAATATGACCCCCGCAGACGCCTAGTTTAGGAGTTATAGCCATTTTAAAGTTTTGAATTTTTTTTTTTTCTGGTGCATAATATGACCCCCGCAGACGCCTAGTTTAGGAGTTATAGCCATTTTAAGATTTTGAATATTTTTTTCTGGTGCATAATATGATCCCCGCAGACGCCTAGTTTAGGAGTTATAGCCATTTTAAAGTTTTGAATTTTTTTTTTCTGGTGCATAATATGACCCCCGCAGACGCCTAGTTTAGGAGTTATAGCCATTTTAAGATTTTGAATTTTTTTTTTTCTGGTGCATAATATGACCCCCGCAGACGCCTAGTTTAGGAGTTATAGCCATTTAAAGATTTTGAATTTTTTTCTTTTCTGGTGCATAATATGACCCCCGCAGACGCCTAGTTTAGGAGTTATAGCCATTTTAAGATTTTGAATTTTTTTTTTTCTGGTGCATAATATGACCCCCGCAGACGCCTAGTTTAGGAGTTATAGCCATTTTAAGATTTTGAATATTTTTTTCTGGTGCATAATATGATCCCCGCAGACGCCTAGTTTAGGAGTTAGAGCCATTTTAAAGTTTTGAATTTTTTTTTCTGGTGCATAATATGACCCCCGCAGACGCCTAGTTTAGGAGTTATAGCCATTTTAAAGTTTTGAATTTTTTTTTTCTGGTGCATAATATGACCCCCGCAGACGCCTAGTTTAGGAGTTATAGCCATTTTAAGATTTTGATTTTTTTTTTCTTTTGCATAATATGACCCCCGCAGACGCCTAGTTTAGGAGTTATAGCCATTTCAAGATTTTGAATTTTTTTCTTTTCTGGTGCATAATATGACCCCCGCAGACGCCTGGTTTAGGAGTTATAGTCATTTTAAGATTTTGAATTTTTTTTTTCTGGTGCATAATATGACCCCCGCAGACGCCTAGTTTAGGAGTTATAGCCATTTTAAGATTTTGAATTTTTTTTTTTCTGGTGCATAATATGACCCCCGCAGACGCCTAGTTTAGGAGTTATAGCCATTTCAAGATTTTGAATTTTTTTCTTTTCTGGTGCATAATATGACCCCCGCAGACGCCTAGTTTAGGAGTTATAGCCATTTTAAGATTTTGAATTTCTTTTTTTTTATGGTGCATAATATGACCCCCGCAGACGCCTAGTTTAGGAGTTATAGCCATTTCAAGATTTTGAATTTTTTTCTTTTCTGGTGCATAATATGACCCCCGCAGACGCCTAGTTTAGGAGTTATAGCGATTTGAAGATTTTGAATTTTTTTTTTCTGGTGCATAATATGACCCCCGCAGACGCCTAGTTTAGGAGTTATAGCCATTTTAAGATTTTGAATTTTTTTTTTCTGGTGCATAATATGACCCCCAGACGCCTAGTTTAGGAGTTATAGTCATTTTAAGATTTTGAATTTTTTTTTTCTGGTGCATAATATGACCCCCGCAGACGCCTAGATTAGGAGTTATATCGATTTGAAGATTTTGAATTTTTTTGTTCTGGTGCATAATATGACTCCCGCAGACGCCTAGTTTAGGAGTTATAGCCATTTTAAGATTTTGAATTTTTTTTTTCTGGTTCATAATATGACCCCCGCAGACGCCTAGTTTAGGAGTTATAGCCATTTTAAGATTTTGAATTTTTTTTTTTCGGGTGCATAATATGACCCCCGCAGACGCCTAGTTTAGGAGTTATTGCCATTTTAAGATTTTGAATTTTTTTTTTCTGGTGCATAATATGACCCCCGCAGACGCCTAGTTTAGGAGTTATAGCCATTTTAAGATTTTGAATTTCTTTTTTTTATGGTGCATAATATGACCCCCGCAGACGCCTAGTTTAGGAGTTATAGCCATTTCAAGATTTTGAATTTTTTTCTTTTCTGGTGCATAATATGACCCCCGCAGACGCCTAGTTTAGGAGTTATAGCGATTTTAAAGTTTTGAATTTTTTTTTTCTTGTGCATAATATGACCCCCGCAGACGCTATAGCCATTTTAAGATTTTGAATTTTTTTTTTCTGGTGCATAATATGACCCCCAGACGCCTAGTTTAGGAGTTATAGTCATTTTAAGATTTTGAATTTTTTTTTTCTGGTGCATAATATGACCCCCGCAGACGCCTAGATTAGGAGTTATAGCGATTTGAAGATTTTGAATTTTTTTGTTCTGGTGCATAATATGACCCCCGCAGACGCCTAGTTTAGGAGTTATAGCCATTTTAAGATTTAGAATTTTTTTTTTCTGGTGCATAATATGACCCCCGCAGACGCCTAGTTTAGGAGTTATAGCCATTTTAAAGTTTTGAATTTTTTTTTTCTGGTGCATAATATGACCCCCGCAGACGCCTAGTTTAGGAGTTATAGCCATTTCAAGATTTTGAATTTTTTTCTTTTCTGGTGCATAATATGACCCCCGCAGACGCCTAGTTTAGGAGTTATAGCCATTTTAAGATTTTGAATATTTTTTTCTGGTGCATAATATGATCCCCGCAGACGCCTAGTTTAGGAGTTAGAGCCATTTTAAAGTTTTGAATTTTTTTTTCTGGTGCATAATATGACCCCCGCAGACGCCTAGTTTAGGAGTTATAGCCATTTTAAAGTTTTGAATTTTTTTTTCTGGTGCATAATATGACCCCCGCATACGTCTAGTTTAGGAGTTATAGCCATTTTAAGATTTTGAATTTTTTTTTTTCTGGTGCATAATATGACCCCCGCAGACGCCTAGTTTAGGAGTTATAGCCATTTAAAGATTTTGAATTTTTTTCTTTTCTGGTGCATAATATGACCCCCGCAGACGCCTAGTTTAGGAGTTATAGCCATTTTAAGATTTTGAATTTTTTTTTTTCTGGTGCATAATATGACCCCCGCAGACGCCTAGTTTAGGAGTTATAGCCATTTTAAGATTTTGAATATTTTTTTCTGGTGCATAATATGATCCCCGCAGACGCCTAGTTTAGGAGTTAGAGCCATTTTAAAGTTTTGAATTTTTTTTTTCTGGTGCATAATATGACCCCCGCAGACGCCTAGTTTAGGAGTTATAGCCATTTTAAGATTTTGATTTTTTTTTTCTTTTGCATAATATGACCCCCGCAGACGCCTAGTTTAGGAGTTATAGCCATTTCAAGATTTTGAATTTTTTTCTTTTCTGGTGCATAATATGACCCCCGCAGACGCCTGGTTTAGGAGTTATAGCCATTTTAAGATTTTGAATTTTTTTTTTCTGGTGCATAATATGACCCCCGCAGACGCCTAGTTTAGGAGTTATAGCCATTTTAAGATTTTGAATTTTTTTTTTTCTGGTGCATAATATGACCCCCGCAGACGCCAAGTTTAGGAGTTATAGCCATTTCAAGATTTTGAATTTTTTTCTTTTCTGGTGCATAATATGACCCCCGCAGACGCCTAGTTTAGGAGTTATAGCCATTTTAATATTGTGAATTTTTTTTTTCTGGTGCATAATATGACCCCCGCAGACGCCTAGTTTAGGAGTTATAGCCATTTTAAGATTTTGAATTTCTTTTTTTTTATGGTGCATAATATGACCCCCGCAGACGCCTAGTTTAGGAGTTATAGCCATTTCAAGATTTTGAATTTTTTTCTTTTCTGGTGCATAATATGACCCCCGCAGACGCCTAGTTTAGGAGTTATAGCGATTTGAAGATTTTGAATTTTTTTTTTCTGGTGCATAATATGACCCCCGCAGACGCCTAGTTTAGGAGTTATAGTCATTTTAAGATTTTGAATTTTTTTCTTTCTGGTGCATAATATGACCCCCGCAGACGCCTAGTTTAGGAGTTATAGCGATTTTAAAGTTTTGAATTTTTTTTTTCTTGTGCATAATATGACCCCCGCAGACGCCTAGTTTAGGAGTTATAGTCATTTTAAGATTTTGAATTTTTTTTTTCTGGTGCATAATATGACCCCCGCAGACGCCTAGATTAGGAGTTATAGCGATTTGAAGATTTTGAATTTTTTTGTTCTGGTGCATAATATGACCCCCGCAGACGCCTAGTTTAGGAGTTATAGCCATTTTAAGATTTTGAATTTTTTTTTCTGGTTCATAATATGACCCCCGCAGACGCCTAGTTTAGGAGTTATAGCCATTTTAAGATTTTGAATTTTTTTTTTTCGGGTGCATAATATGACCCCCGCAGACGCCTAGTTTAGGAGTTATTGCCATTTTAAGATTTTGAATTTTTTTTTCTGGTGCATAATATGACCCCCGCAGACGCCTAGTTTAGGAGTTATAGCCATTTTAAGATTTTGAATTTTTTTTTTCTGGTGCATAATATGACCCCCGCAGACGCCTAGTTTAGGAGTTATAGCGATTTGAAGATTTTGATTTTTTTGTTCTGGTGCATAATATGACCCCCGCAGACGCCTAGCTTAGGAGCTATAGCCATTTTAAGATTTTGAATTTTTTTTTTTCTGGTGCATAATATGACCCCCGCAGACGCCTAGTTTAGGAGTTATAGCCATTTTAAGATTTTGAATTTTTTTTTTCTGGTGCATAATATGACCCCCGCAGACGCCTAGTTTAGGAGTTATAGCCATTTTAAAGTTTTGAATTTTTTTTTTCTGGTGCATAATATGACCCCCGCAGACGCCTAGTTTAGGAGTTATAGCCATTTTAAGATTTTGATTTTTTTTTTCTTTCGCATAATATGACCCCCGCAGACGCCTAGTTTAGGAGTTATAGCCATTTCAAGATTTTGAATTTTTTTCTTTTCTGGTGCATAATATGACCCCCGCAGACGCCTGGTTTAGGAGTTATAGCCATTTTAAGATTTTGAATTTTTTTTTTCTGGTGCATAATATGACCCCCGCAGACGCCTAGTTTAGGAGTTATAGCCATTTTAAGATTTTGAATTTCTTTTTTTTTATGGTACATAATATGACCCCCGCAGACGCCTAGTTTAGGAGTTATAGCCATTTCAAGATTTTGAATTTTTTTCTTTTCTGGTGCATAATATGACCCCCGCAGACGCCTGGTTTAGGAGTTATAGCCATTTTAAGATTTTGAATTTTTTTTTTCTGGTGCATAATATGACCCCCGCAGACGCCTAGTTTAGGAGTTATAGCGATTTGAAGATTTTGAATTTTTTTGTTCTGGTGCATAATATGACCCCCGCAGACGCCTAGTTTAGGAGTTATAGCCATTTTAAGATTTTGAATTTTTTTTTTTCTGGTGCATAATATGACCCCCGCAGACGCCTAGTTTAGGAGTTATAGCCATTTTAAGATTTTGAATATTTTTTTCTGGTGCATAATATGATCCCCGCAGACGCCTAGTTTAGGAGTTAGAGCCATTTTAAAGTTTTGAATTTTTTTTTCTGGTGCATAATATGACCCCCGCAGACGCCTAGATTAGGAGTTATAGCGATTTGAAGATTTTGAATTTTTTTGTTCTGGTGCATAATATGACCCCCGCAGACGCCTAGTTTAGGAGTTATAGCCATTTTAAGATTTTGAATTTTTTTTTTCTGGTGCATAATATGACCCCCGCAGACGCCTAGTTTAGGAGTTATAGCCATTTTAAGATTTTGAATTTTTTTTTTTTCGGGCGCATAATATGACCCCCGCAGACGCCTAATTTAGGAGTTATTGCCATTTTAAGATTTTGAATTTTTTTTTTCTGGTGCATAATATGACCCCCGCAGACGCCTAGTTTAGGAGTTATAGCCATTTTAAGATTTTGAATTTTTTTTTTCTGGTGCATAATATGACCCCCGCAGACGCCTAGTTTAGGAGTTATAGCGATTTGAAGATTTTGAATTTTTTTGTTCTGGTGCATAATATGACCCCCGCAGACGCCTAGCTTAGGAGCTATAGCCATTTTAAGATTTTGAATTTTTTTTTTTCTGGTGCATAATATGACCCCCGCAGACGCCTAGTTTAGGAGTTATAGCCATTTTAAGATTTTGAATTTTTTTCTTTCTGGTGCATAATATGACCCCCGCAGACGCCTAGTTTAGGAGTTATAGCCATTTTAAGATTTTGATTTTTTTTTTTCTGGTGCATAATATGACCCCCGCAGACGCCTAGTTTAGGAGTTATAGCCATTTTAAGATTTTGAATTTTTTTTTTCTGGTGCATAATATGACCCCCAGACGCCTAGTTTAGGAGTTATAGTCATTTTAAGATTTTGAATTTTTTTTTTCTGGTGCATAATATGACCCCCGCAGACGCCTAGATTAGGAGTTATAGCGATTTGAAGATTTTGAATTTTTTTGTTCTGGTGCATAATATGACCCCCGCAGACGCCTAGTTTAGGAGTTATAGCCATTTTAAGATTTTGAATTTCTTTTTTCTGGTGCATAATATGACCCCCGCAGACGCCTAGTTTAGGAGTTATAGCCATTTTAAGATTTTGAATTTTTTTTTTTTCGGGTGCATAATATGACCCCCGCAGACGCCTAGTTTAGGAGTTATTGCCATTTTAAGATTTTGAATTTTTTTTTTCTGGTGCATAATATGACCCCCGCAGACGCCTAGTTTAGGAGTTATAGCCATTTTAAGATTTTGAATTTTTTTTTTCTGGTGCATAATATGACCCCCGCAGACGCTTGGTTTAGGAGTTATAGCGATTTGAAGATTTTGAATTTTTTTGTTCTGGTGCATAATATGACCCCCGCAGACGCCTAGCTTAGGAGCTATAGCCATTTTAAGATTTTGAATTTTTTTTTTTTCTGGTGCATAATATGACCACCGCAGACGCCTAGTTTAGGAGTTATAGCCATTTTAAGATTTTGAATTTTTTTTTTCTGGTGCATAATATGACCCCCGCAGACGCCTAGTTTAGGAGTTATAGCCATTTTAAAGTTTTGAATTTTTTTTTTCTGGTGCATAATATGACCCCCGCAGACGCCTAGTTTAGGAGTTATAGCGATTTGAAGATTTTGAATTTTTTTGTTCTGGTGCATAATATGACCCCCGCAGACGCCTAGCTTAGGAGCTATAGCCATTTTAAGATTTTGAATTTTTTTTTTTTCTGGTGCATAATATGACCCCCGCAGACGCCTAGTTTAGGAGTTATAGCCATTTTAAGATTTTGAATTTTTTTTTTCTGGTGCATAATATGACCCCCGCAGACGCCTAGTTTAGGAGTTATAGCCATTTTAAAGTTTAGAATTTTTTTGTTCTGGTGCATAATATGACCCCCGCAGACGCCTAGTTTAGGAGTTATAGCCATTTTAAGATTTTGAATTTTTTTTTTCTGGTTCATAATATGACCCCCGCAGACGCCTAGTTTAGGAGTTATAGCCATTTTAAGATTTTGAATTTTTTTTTTTCGGATGCATAATATGACCCCCGCAGACGCCTAGTTTAGGAGTTATAGCCATTTCAAGATTTTGAATTTTTTTCTTTTCTGGTGCATAATACGACCCCCGCAGACGCCTGGTTTAGGAGTTATAGCCATTTTAAGATTTTGATTTTTTTTTTTCTGGTGCATAATATGACCCCCGCAGACGCCTAGTTTAGGAGTTATAGCCATTTTAAGATTTTGAATTTTTTTTTTTCTGGTGCATAATATGACCCCCGCAGACGCCTAGTTTAGGAGTTATAGCCATTTCAAGATTTTGAATTTTTTTCTTTTCTGGTGCATAATATGACCCCCGCAGACGCCTAGTTTAGGAGTTATAGCCATTTTAAGATTTTGAATTTCTTTTTTTTTATGGTGCATAATATGACCCCCGCAGACGCCTAGTTTAGGAGTTATAGCCATTTCAAGATTTTGAATTTTTTTCTTTTCTGGTGCATAATATGACCCCCGCAGACGCCTGGTTTAGGAGTTATAGCCATTTTAAGATTTTGAATTTTTTTTTTCTGGTGCATAATATGACCCCCGCAGACGCCTAGTTTAGGAGTTATAGCGATTTGAAGATTTTGAATTTTTTTTTTCTTTTGCATAATATGACCCCGCAGACGCCTAGTTTAGGAGTTATAGCCATTTCAAGATTTTGAATTTTTTTCTTTTCTGGTGCATAATATGACCCCCGCAGACGCCTGGTTTAGGAGTTATAGCCATTTGAAGATTTTGAATTTTTTTTTTCTGGTGCATAATATGACCCCCAGACGCCTAGTTTAGGAGTTATAGTCATTTTAAGATTTTGAATTTTTTTTTTCTGGTGCATATTATGACCCCCGCAGACGCCTAGATTAGGAGTTATAGCGATTTGAAGATTTTGAATTTTTTTGTTCTGGTGCATAATATGACCCCGCAGACGCCTAGTTTAGGAGTTATAGCCATTTCAAGATTTTGAATTTTTTTCTTTTCTGGTGCATAATATGACCCCCGCAGACGCCTGGTTTAGGAGTTATAGCCATTTGAAGATTTTGAATTTTTTTTTTCTGGTGCATAATATGACCCCCGCAGACGCCTAGTTTAGGAGTTATAGCGATTTGAAGATTTTGAATTTTTTTTTTCTTTTGCATAATATGACCCCGCAGACGCCTAGTTTAGGAGTTATAGCCATTTCAAGATTTTGAATTTTTTTCTTTTCTGGTGCATAATATGACCCCCGCAGACGCCTGGTTTAGGAGTTATAGCCATTTGAAGATTTTGAATTTTTTTTTTCTGGTGCATAATATGACCCCCAGACGCCTAGTTTAGGAGTTATAGTCATTTTAAGATTTTGAATTTTTTTTTTCTGGTGCATATTATGACCCCCGCAGACGCCTAGATTAGGAGTTATAGCGATTTGAAGATTTTGAATTTTTTTGTTCTGGTGCATAATATGACCCCCGCAGACGCCTAGTTTAGGAGTTATAGCCATTTTAAGATTTTGAATTTTTTTTTTCTGGTGCATAATATGACCCCCGCAGACGCCTAGTTTAGGAGTTATAGCCATTTTAAGATTTTGAATTTTTTTTTTTTCGGGTGCATAATATGACCCCCGCAGACGCCTAGTTTAGGAGTTATTGCCATTTTAAGATTTTGAATTTTTTTTTTCTGGTGCATAATATGACCCCCGCAGACGCCTAGTTTAGGAGTTATAGCGATTTGAAGATTTTGAATTTTTTTGTTCTGGTGCATAATATGACCCCCGCAGACGCCTAGTTTAGGAGTTATAGCCATTTTAAGATTTTGAATTTTTTTTTTCTGGTGCATAATATGACCCCCGCAGACGCCTAGTTTAGGAGTTATAGCCATTTTAAGATTTAGAATTTTTTTTTTTTCGGGTGCATAATATGACCCCCGCAGACGCCTAGTTTAGGAGTTATTGCCATTTTAAGATTTTGAATTTTTTTTTTCTGGTGCATAATATGACCCCCGCAGACGCCTAGTTTAGGAGTTATAGCCATTTCAAGATTTTGAATTTTTTTTTTTTCGGGTGCATAATATGACCCCCGCAGACGCCTAGTTTAGGAGTTATTGCCATTTTAAGATTTTGAATTTTTTTTTTCTGGTGCATAATATGACCCCCGCAGACGCCTAGTTTAGGAGTTATAGCGATTTGAAGATTTTGAATTTTTTTGTTCTGGTGCATAATATGACCCCCGCAGACGCCTAGCTTAGGAGCTATAGCCATTTTAAGATTTTGAATTTTTTTTTTTTCTGGTGCATAATATGACCCCCGCAGACGCCTAGTTTAGGAGTTATAGCCATTTTAAGATTTAGAATTTTTTTTTTCTGGTGCATAATATGACCCCCGCAGACGCCTAGTTTAGGAGTTATAGCCATTTTAAGATTTTGAATTTTTTTTTTCTGGTGCATAATATGACCCCCGCAGACGCCTAGTTTAGGAGTTATAGCCATTTTAAGATTTTGAATTTTTTTTTTTTCGGGTGCATAATATGACCCCCGCAGACGCCTAGTTTAGGAGTTATTGCCATTTTAAGATTTTGAATTTTTTTTTTTCTGGTGCATAATATGACCCCCGCAGACGCCTAGTTTAGGAGTTATAGCGATTTGAAGATTTTGAATTTTTTTGTTCTGGTGCATAATATGACCCCCGCAGACGCCTAGTTTAGGAGTTATAGCCATTTTAAGATTTTGAATTTTTTTTTTCTGGTGCATAATATGACCCCCGCAGACGCCTAGTTTAGGAGTTATAGCCATTTTAAGATTTTGAATTTTTTTTTTTTCGGGTGCATAATATGACCCCCGCAGACGCCTAGTTTAGGAGTTATTGCCATTTTAAGATTTTGAATTTTTTTTTTCTGGTGCATAATATGACCCCCGCAGACGCCTAGTTTAGGGGTTATAGCCATTTCAAGATTTTGAATTTTTTTTTTTTCGGGTGCATAATATGACCCCCGCAGACGCCTAGTTTAGGAGTTATTGCCATTTTAAGATTTTGAATTTTTTTTTTCTGGTGCATAATATGACCCCCGCAGACGCCTAGTTTAGGAGTTATAGCGATTTGAAGATTTTGAATTTTTTTTTTCTTTTGCATAATATGACCCCCGCAGACGCCTGGTTTAGGAGTTATAGCCATTTGAAGATTTTGAATTTTTTTTTTCTGGTGCATAATATGACCCCCGCAGACGCCTAGTTTAGGAGTTATAGCCATTTTAAGATTTTGAATTTTTTTTTTTTCGGGTGCATAATATGACCCTCGCAGACGCCTAGTTTAGGAGTTATTGCCATTTTAAGATTTTGAATTTTTTTTTGCTGGTGCATATTATGACCCCCGCAGACGCCTAGATTAGGAGTTATAGCGATTTGAAGATTTTGAATTTTTTTGTTCTGGTGCATAATATGACCCCCGCAGACGCCTAGTTTAGGAGTTATAGCCATTTTAAGATTTTGAATTTTTTTGTTCTGGTGCATAATATGACCCCCGCAGACGCCTAGTTTAGGAGTTATAGCCATTTTAAGATTTTGAATTTTTTTTTTCTGGTGCATAACATGACCCCCGCAGACGCCTAGTTTAGGAGTTATTGCCATTTTAAGATTTTGAATTTTTTTTTTCTGGTGCATAATATGACCCCCGCAGACGCCTAGTTTAGGAGTTATAGCCATTTCAAGATTTTGAATTTTTTTTTTTTCGGGTGCATAATATGACCCCCGCAGACGCCTAGTTTAGGAGTTATTGCCATTTTAAGATTTTGAATTTTTTTTTTCTGGTGCATAATATGACCCCCGCAGACGCCTAGTTTAGGAGTTATAGCGATTTGAAGATTTTGAATTTTTTTGTTCTGGTGCATAATATGACCCCCGCAGACGCCTAGCTTAGGAGCTATAGCCATTTTAAGATTTTGAATTTTTTTTTTTTCTGGTGCATAATATGACCCCCGCAGACGCCTAGTTTAGGAGTTATAGCCATTTTAAGATTTTGAATTTTTTTTTTCTGGTGCATAATATGACCCCCGCAGACGCCTAGTTTAGGAGTTATAGCCATTTTAAGATTTTGAATAGTTTTTTTTTCTGGTGCATAATATGACCCCCGCAGACGCCTAGTTTAGGAGTTATAGCCATTTCAAGATTTTGAATTTTTTTCTTTTCTGGTACATAATATGACCCCCGCAGACGCCTAGTTTAGGAGTTATAGCCATTTTAATATTTTGAATTTTTTTTTCTGGTGCATAATATGACCCCCGCAGACGCCTAGTTTAGGAGTTATAGCCATTTTAAGATTTTGAATTTCTTTTTTTTATGGTGCATAATATGACCCCCGCAGACGCCTGGTTTAGGAGTTATAGCCATTTCAAGATTTTGAATTTTTTTCTTTTCTGGTGCATAATATGACCCCCGCAGACGCCTGGTTTAGGAGTTATAGCCATTTTAAGATTTTGAATTTTTTTTTTCTGGTGCATAATATGACCCCCGCAGACGCCTAGTTTAGGAGTTATAGCGATTTGAAGATTTTGAATTTTTTTGTTCTGGTGCATAATATGACCCCCGCAGACGCCTAGTTTAGGAGTTATAGCCATTTTAAGATTTTGAATTTTTTTTTTTCTGGTGCATAATATGACCCCCGCAGACGCCTAGTTTAGGAGTTATAGCCATTTTAAGATTTTGAATTTTTTTTTTCTGGTGCATAATATGACCCCCGCAGACGCCTAGTTTAGGAGTTATAGCCATTTTAAGATTTTGAATTTTTTTCTTTTCTGGTGCATAATATGACCCCCGCAGACGCCTAGTTTAGGAGTTATAGCCATTTTAAGATTTTGATTTTTTTTTTTCTTTTGCATAATATGACCCCCGCAGACGCCTAGTTTAGGAGTTATAGCCATTTTAAGATTTTGAATTTCTTTTTTTTTATGGTGCATAATATGACCCCCGCAGACGCCTAGTTTAGGAGTTATAGCCATTTCAAGATTTTGAATTTTTTTCTTTTCTGGTGCATAATATGACCCCCGCAGACGCCTGGTTTAGGAGTTATAGCCATTTTAAGATTTTGAATTTTTTTTTTCTGGTGCATAATATGACCCCCGCAGACGCCTAGTTTAGGAGTTATAGCGATTTGAAGATTTTGAATTTTTTTTGTTCTGGTGCATAATATGACCCCCGCAGACGCCTAGCTTAGGAGTTATAGCCATTTTAAGATTTTGAATTTTTTTTTTTCGGGTGCATAATATGACCCCCGCAGACGCCTAGTTTAGGAGTTATAGCCATTTTAAGATTTTGAATTTTTTTTTTTTCGGGTGCATAATATGACCCCCGCAGACGCCTAGCTTAGGAGTTATAGCCATTTTAAGATTTTGAATTTTCTGGTGCATAATATGACCCCCACAGACGCCTAGTCTAGGAGTTATAGTCATTTTAAGATTTTGAATATTTTTTTCTGGTGCATAATATGACCCCCGCAGACGCCTAGTTTAGGAGTTATAGCCATTTTGAAGGTTTGAATTTTTTTTTTCTGGTGCATAATATGACCCACGCAGACGCCTAGTTATAGTCATTTTAAGATTTTGATTTTTTTTTTCTGGTGCATAATATGACCCCCACAGACGCCTAGTCTAGGAGTTATAGTCATTTTAAGATTTTGAATATTTTTTTCTGGTGCATAATATGACCCCCGCAGACGACTAGTTTAGGAGTTATAGCCATTTTAAGATTTTGAATTTTTTTTTTCTGCTGCATAATATGACCCCCACAGACGCCTAGTTTAGGAGTTATAGCGATTTTAAAGTTTTGAATTTTTTTTTTCTGGTGCATAATATGACCCCCGCAGACGCCTAGTTTAGGAGTTATAGCCATTTTAAGATTTTGAATTTTTTTTTTTTCGGGTGCAAAATATGACCCCCGCAGACGCCTAGTTTAGGAGTTATAGCCATTTTAAGATTTTGAATTTTTTTTTTTTCTGGTGCATAATATGACCCCCGCAGACGCCTAGTTTAGGAGTTATAGCGATTTGAAGATTTTGAATTTTTTTGTTCTGGTGCATAATATGACCCCCGCAGACGCCTAGTTTAGGAGTTATAGCCATTTTAAGATTTTGATTTTTTTTTTTCTGGTGCATAATATGACCCCCGCAGACGCCTAGTTTAGGAGTTATAGCCATTTTAAGATTTTGAATTTTTTTTTTCTGGTGCATAATATGACCCCCGCAGACGCCTAGTTTAGGAGTTACAGCGATTTGAAGATTTTGAATTTTTTTGTTCTGGTGCATAATATGACCCCCGCAGACGCATAGTTTAGGAGTTATAGCCATTTTAAGATTTTGAATTTTTTTTCTCTGGTGCATAATATGACCCCCGCAGACGCCTAGTTTAGGAGTTATAGTCATTTTAAGATTTTGAATTTTTTTCTTTCTGGTGCATAATATGACCCCCGCAGACGCCTAGTTTAGGAGTTATAGCGATTTTAAAGTTTTGAATTTTTTTTTTCTTGTGCATAATATGACCCCCGCAGACGCCTAGTTTAGGAGTTATAGCCATTTTAAGATTTTGAATTTTTTTTTTCTGGTGCATAATATGACCCCCAGACGCCTAGTTTAGGAGTTATAGTCATTTTAAGATTTTGAATTTTTTTTTTCTGGTGCATAATTTGACCCCCGCAGACGCCTAGATTAGGAGTTATAGCGATTTGAAGATTTTGAATTTTTTTGTTCTGGTGCATAATATGACCCCCGCAGACGCCTAGTTTAGGAGTTATAGCCATTTTAAGATTTTGAATTTTTTTTTCTCTGGTGCATAATATGACCCCCGCAGACGCCTAGTTTAGGAGTTATAGCCATTTCAAGATTTTGAATTTTTTTCTTTTCTGGTGCATAATATGACCCCCGCAGACGCCTGGTTTAGGAGTTATAGCCATTTTAAGATTTTGAATTTTTTTTTCTGGTGCATAATATGACCCCCGCAGACGCCTAGTTTAGGAGTTATAGCCATTTTAAGATTTTGAATATTTTTTTCTGGTGCATAATATGATCCCCGCAGACGCCTAGTTTAGGAGTTAGAGCCATTTTAAAGTTTTGAATTTTTTTTTCTGGTGCATAAAATGACCCCCGCAGACGCCTAGTTTAGGAGTTATAGCCATTTTAAGATTTTGAATTTTTTTTTTTTCTGGTGCATAATATGACCCCTGCAGACGCCTAGTTTAGGAGTTATAGCGATTTGAAGATTTTGAATTTTTTTGTTCTGGTGCATAATATGACCCCCGCAGACGCCTAGTTTAGGAGTTATAGCCATTTTAAGATTTTGAATTTTTTTTTCTCTGGTGCATAATATGACCCCCGCAGACGCCTAGTTTAGGAGTTATAGCCATTTCAAGATTTTGAATTTTTTTCTTTTCTGGTGCATAATATGACCCCCGCAGACGCCTGGTTTAGGAGTTATAGCCATTTTAAGATTTTGAATTTTTTTTTTTCTGGTGCATAATATGACCCCCGCAGACGCCTAGTTTAGGAGTTATAGCCATTTTAAGATTTTGAATATTTTTTTCTGGTGCATAATATGATCCCCGCAGACGCCTAGTTTAGGAGTTAGAGCCATTTTAAAGTTTTGAATTTTTTTTTTTGGTGCATAATATGACCCCCGCAGACGCCTAGTTTAGGAGTTATAGCCATTTTAAAGTTTTGAATTTTTTTTTTCTGGTGCATAATATGACCCCCGCAGACGCCTAGTTTAGGAGTTATAGCCATTTTAAGATTTTGATTTTTTTTTTTCTGGTGCATAATATGACCCCCGCAGACGCATAGTTTAGGAGTTATAGCCATTTTAAGATTTTGAATTTTTTTTTTCTGGTGCATAATATGACCCCCGCAGACGCCTAGTTTAGGAGTTATAGCCATTTTAAGATTTTGAATTTTTTTTTTCTGGTGCATAATATGACCCCCGCAGACGCCTAGTTTAGGAGTTATAGCGATTTGAAGATTTTGAATTTTTTTTTTCTGGTGCATAATATGACCCCCGCAGACGCCTAGTTTAGGAGTTATAGTCATTTTAAGATTTTGAATTTTTTTCTTTCTGGTGCATAATATGACCCCCGCAGACGCCTAGTTTAGGAGTTATAGCGATTTTAAAGTTTTGAATTTTTTTTTTCTTGTGCATAATATGACCCCGCAGACGCCTAGTTTAGGAGTTATAGCCATTTTAAGATTTTGAATTTTTTTTTTCTGGTGCATAATATGACCCCCAGACGCCTAGTTTAGGAGTTATAGTCATTTTAAGATTTTGAATTTTTTTTTTCTGGTGCATAATATGACCCCCGCAGACGCCTAGTTTAGGAGTTATAGCGATTTTAAAGTTTTGAATTTTTTTTTTCTGGTGCATAATATGACCCCCGCAGACGCCTAGTTTAGGAGTTATAGCCATTTTAAGATTTTGAATTTTTTTTTTTTTCTGGTGCATAATATGACCCCCGCAGACGCCTAGTTTAGGAGTTATAGCGATTTGAAGATTTTGAATTTTTTTGTTCTGGTGCATAATATGACCCCCGCAGACGCCTAGTTTAGGAGTTATAGCCATTTTAAGATTTTGAATTTTTTTTTTCTGGTGCATAATATGACCCCCGCAGACGCCTAGTTTAGGAGTTATAGCCATTTTAAGATTTTGAATTTTTTTGTTCTGGTGCATAATATGACCCCCGCAGACGCCTAGTTTAGGAGTTATAGCCATTTTAAGATTTTGAATTTTTTTTTTCTGGTGCATAATATGACCCCCAGACGCCTAGTTTAGGAGTTATAGTCATTTTAAGATTTTGAATTTTTTTTTTCTGGTGCATAATATGACCCCCGCAGACGCCTAGATTAGGAGTTATAGCGATTTGAAGATTTTGAATTTTTTTGTTCTGGTGCATAATATGACCCCCGCAGACGCCTAGTTTAGGAGTTATAGCCATTTTAAGATTTTGAATTTTTTTTTTCTGGTGCATAATATGACCCCCGCAGACGCCTAGTTTAGGAGTTATAGCCATTTTAAGATTTTGAATTTTTTTTTTTCGGGTGCATAATATGACCCCCGCAGACGCCTAGTTTAGGAGTTATTGCCATTTTAAGATTTTGAATTTTTTTTTTCTGGTGCATAATATGATCCCCGCAGACGCCTAGTTTAGGAGTTATAGCCATTTTAAGATTTTGAATTTTTTTTTTCTGGTGCATAATATGACCCCCGCAGACGCCTAGTTTAGGAGTTATAGCGATTTGAAGATTTTGAATTTTTTTGTTCTGGTGCATAATATGACCCCCGCAGACGCCTAGCTTAGGAGCTATAGCCATTTTAAGATTTTGAATTTTTTTTTTTCTGGTGCATAATATGACCCCCGCAGACGCCTAGTTTAGGAGTTATAGCCATTTTAAGATTTTGAATTTTTTTTTTCTGGTGCATAATATGACCCCCGCAGACGCCTAGTTTAGGAGTTATAGCCATTTTAAAGTTTTGAATTTTTTTTTTCTGGTGCATAATATGACCCCCGCAGACGCCTAGTTTAGGAGTTATAGCCATTTTAAGATTTTGATTTTTTTTTTCTTTTGCATAATATGACCCCCGCAGACGCCTAGTTTAGGAGTTATAGCCATTTTAAAGTTTTGAATTTTTTTTTTCTGGTGCATAATATGACCCCCGCAGACGCCTAGTTTAGGAGTTATAGCCATTTTAAGATTTTGATTTTTTTTTTCTTTTGCATAATATGACCCCCGCAGACGCCTGGTTTAGGAGTTATAGCCATTTTAAGATTTTGATTTTTTTTTTTCTGGTGCATAATATGACCCCCGCAGACGCCTAGTTTAGGAGTTATAGCCATTTTAAGATTTTGAATTTTTTTTTTTCTGGTGCATAATATGACCCCCGCAGACGCCTAGTTTAGGAGTTATAGCCATTTCAAGATTTTGAATTTTTTTCTTTTCTGGTGCATAATATGACCCCCGCAGACGCCTAGTTTAGGAGTTATAGCCATTTTAATATTTTGAATTTTTTTTTTCTGGTGCATAATATGACCCCCGCAGACGCCTAGTTTAGGAGTTATAGCCATTTTAAGATTTTGAATTTCTTTTTTTTTATGGTGCATAATATGACCCCCGCAGACGCCTAGTTTAGGAGTTATAGCCATTTCAAGATTTTGAATTTTTTTCTTTTCTGGTGCATAATATGACCCCCGCAGACGCCTGGTTTAGGAGTTATAGAAATTTTAAGATTTTGAATTTTTTTTTTCTGGTGCATAATATGACCCCCGCAGACGCCTAGTTTAGGAGTTATAGCGATTTGAAGATTTTGAATTTTTTTTTTCTTTTGCATAATATGACCCCCGCAGACGCCTAGTTTAGGAGTTATAGCCATTTGAAGATTTTGAATTTTTTTTTTCTGGTGCATAATATGACCCCCAGACGCCTAGTTTAGGAGTTATAGTCATTTTAAGATTTTGAATTTTTTTTTTCTGGTGCATATTATGACCCCCGCAGACGCCTAGATTAGGAGTTATAGCGATTTGAAGATTTTGAATTTTTTTGTTCTGGTGCATAATATGACCCCCGCAGACGCCTAGTTTAGGAGTTATAGCCATTTTAAAGTTTTGAATTTTTTTTTTCTGGTGCATAATATGACCCCCGCAGACGCCTAGTTTAGGAGTTATAGCCATTTTAAGATTTTGATTTTTTTTTTCTTTTGCATAATATGACCCCCGCAGACGCCTAGTTTAGGAGTTATAGCCATTTTAAAGTTTTGAATTTTTTTTTTCTGGTGCATAATATGACCCCCGCAGACGCCTAGTTTAGGAGTTATAGCCATTTTAAGATTTTGATTTTTTTTTTCTTTTGCATAATATGACCCCCGCAGACGCCTAGTTTAGGAGTTATAGCCATTTTAAAGTTTTGAATTTTTTTTTTCTGGTGCATAATATGACCCCCGCAGACGCCTAGTTTAGGAGTTATAGCCATTTTAAGATTTTGATTTTTTTTTTCTTTTGCATAATATGACCCCCGCAGACGCCTAGTTTAGGAGTTATAGCGATTTGAAGATTTTGATTTTTTTTTTTCTGGTGCATAATATGACCCCCGCAGACGCCTAGTTTAGGAGTTATAGCCATTTTAAGATTTTGAATTTTTTTTTTTCTGGTGCATAATATGACCCCCGCAGACGCCTAGTTTAGGAGTTATAGCCATTTTAAGATTTTGAATTTTTTTTTTCTGGTGCATAACATGACCCCCGCAGACGCCTAGTTTAGGAGTTATAGCCATTTTAAAGTTTTGAATTTTTTTTTTCTGGTGCATAATATGACCCCCGCAGACGCCTAGTTTAGGAGTTATAGCCATTTTAAGATTTTGATTTTTTTTTTCTTTTGCATAATATGACCCCCGCAGACGCCTAGTTTAGGAGTTATAGCCATTTGAAGATTTTGAATTTTTTTTTTCTGGTGCATAATATGACCCCCAGACGCCTAGTTTAGGAGTTATAGTCATTTTAAGATTTTGAATTTTTTTTTTCTGGTGCATATTATGACCCCCGCAGACGCCTAGATTAGGAGTTATAGCGATTTGAAGATTTTGAATTTTTTTGTTCTGGTGCATAATATGACCCCCGCAGACGCCTAGTTTAGGAGTTATAGCCATTTTAAAGTTTTGAATTTTTTTTTTCTGGTGCATAATATGACCCCCGCAGACGCCTAGTTTAGGAGTTATAGCCATTTTAAGATTTTGAATTTTTTTTTTTCTGGTGCATAATATGACCCCCGCAGACGCCTAGTTTAGGAGTTATAGCCATTTCAAGATTTTGAATTTTTTTCTTTTCTGGTGCATAATATGACCCCGCAGACGCCTAGTTTAGGAGTTATAGCCATTTTAATATTTTGAATTTTTTTTTTCTGGTGCATAATATGACCCCCGCAGACGCCTAGTTTAGGAGTTATAGCCATTTTAAAGTTTTGAATTTTTTTTTTCTGGTGCATAATATGACCCCCGCAGACGCCTAGTTTAGGAGTTATAGCCATTTTAAGATTTTGAATTTTTTTTTTTCTGGTGCATAATATGACCCCCGCAGACGCCTAGTTTAGGAGTTATAGCCATTTCAAGATTTTGAATTTTTTTCTTTTCTGGTGCATAATATGACCCCGCAGACGCCTAGTTTAGGAGTTATAGCCATTTTAATATTTTGAATTTTTTTTTTCTGGTGCATAATATGACCCCCGCAGACGCCTAGTTTAGGAGTTATAGCCATTTTAAGATTTTGAATTTCTTTTTTTTATGGTGCATAATATGACCCCCGCAGACGCCTAGTTTAGGAGTTATAGCCATTTCAAGATTTTGAATTTTTTTCTTTTCTGGTGCATAATATGACCCCCGCAGACGCCTGGTTTAGGAGTTATAGCCATTTTAAGATTTTGATTTTTTTTTTCTGGTGCATAATATGACCCCCGCAGACGCCTAGTTTAGGAGTTATAGCCATTTTAAGATTTTGAATTTTTTTTTTCTGGTGCATAATATGACCCCCGCAGACGCCTAGTTTAGGAGTTATAGCGATTTGAAGATTTTGAATTTTTTTGTTCTGGTGCATAATATGACCCCCGCAGACGCCTAGCTTAGGAGCTATAGCCATTTTAAGATTTTGAATTTTTTTTTTTCTGGTGCATAATATGACCCCCGCAGACGCCTAGTTTAGGAGTTATAGCCATTTTAAGATTTTGAATTTTTTTTTTCTGGTGCATAATATGACCCCCGCAGACGCCTAGTTTAGGAGTTATAGCCATTTTAAAGTTTTGAATTTTTTTTTTCTGGTGCATAATATGACCCCCGCAGACGCCTAGTTTAGGAGTTATAGCCATTTTAAGATTTTGATTTTTTTTTTCTTTTGCATAATATGACCCCCGCAGACGCCTAGTTTAGGAGTTATAGCCATTTTAAAGTTTTGAATTTTTTTTTTCTGGTGCATAATATGACCCCCGCAGACGCCTAGTTTAGGAGTTATAGCCATTTTAAGATTTTGATTTTTTTTTTCTTTTGCATAATATGACCCCCGCAGACGCCTGGTTTAGGAGTTATAGCCATTTTAAGATTTTGATTTTTTTTTTTCTGGTGCATAATATGACCCCCGCAGACGCCTAGTTTAGGAGTTATAGCCATTTTAAGATTTTGAATTTTTTTTTTTCTGGTGCATAATATGACCCCCGCAGACGCCTAGTTTAGGAGTTATAGCCATTTCAAGATTTTGAATTTTTTTCTTTTCTGGTGCATAATATGACCCCCGCAGACGCCTAGTTTAGGAGTTATAGCCATTTTAATATTTTGAATTTTTTTTTTCTGGTGCATAATATGACCCCCGCAGACGCCTAGTTTAGGAGTTATAGCCATTTTAAGATTTTGAATTTCTTTTTTTTTATGGTGCATAATATGACCCCCGCAGACGCCTAGTTTAGGAGTTATAGCCATTTCAAGATTTTGAATTTTTTTCTTTTCTGGTGCATAATATGACCCCCGCAGACGCCTGGTTTAGGAGTTATAGAAATTTTAAGATTTTGAATTTTTTTTTTCTGGTGCATAATATGACCCCCGCAGACGCCTAGTTTAGGAGTTATAGCGATTTGAAGATTTTGAATTTTTTTTTTCTTTTGCATAATATGACCCCCGCAGACGCCTAGTTTAGGAGTTATAGCCATTTGAAGATTTTGAATTTTTTTTTTCTGGTGCATAATATGACCCCCAGACGCCTAGTTTAGGAGTTATAGTCATTTTAAGATTTTGAATTTTTTTTTTCTGGTGCATATTATGACCCCCGCAGACGCCTAGATTAGGAGTTATAGCGATTTGAAGATTTTGAATTTTTTTGTTCTGGTGCATAATATGACCCCCGCAGACGCCTAGTTTAGGAGTTATAGCCATTTTAAAGTTTTGAATTTTTTTTTTCTGGTGCATAATATGACCCCCGCAGACGCCTAGTTTAGGAGTTATAGCCATTTTAAGATTTTGATTTTTTTTTTCTTTTGCATAATATGACCCCCGCAGACGCCTAGTTTAGGAGTTATAGCCATTTTAAAGTTTTGAATTTTTTTTTTCTGGTGCATAATATGACCCCCGCAGACGCCTAGTTTAGGAGTTATAGCCATTTTAAGATTTTGATTTTTTTTTTCTTTTGCATAATATGACCCCCGCAGACGCCTAGTTTAGGAGTTATAGCCATTTTAAAGTTTTGAATTTTTTTTTTCTGGTGCATAATATGACCCCCGCAGACGCCTAGTTTAGGAGTTATAGCCATTTTAAGATTTTGATTTTTTTTTTCTTTTGCATAATATGACCCCCGCAGACGCCTAGTTTAGGAGTTATAGCGATTTGAAGATTTTGATTTTTTTTTTTCTGGTGCATAATATGACCCCCGCAGACGCCTAGTTTAGGAGTTATAGCCATTTTAAGATTTTGAATTTTTTTTTTTCTGGTGCATAATATGACCCCGCAGACGCCTAGTTTAGGAGTTATAGCCATTTTAAGATTTTGAATTTTTTTTTTCTGGTGCATAACATGACCCCCGCAGACGCCTAGTTTAGGAGTTATAGCCATTTTAAAGTTTTGAATTTTTTTTTTCTGGTGCATAATATGACCCCCGCAGACGCCTAGTTTAGGAGTTATAGCCATTTTAAGATTTTGATTTTTTTTTTCTTTTGCATAATATGACCCCCGCAGACGCCTAGTTTAGGAGTTATAGCCATTTGAAGATTTTGAATTTTTTTTTTCTGGTGCATAATATGACCCCCAGACGCCTAGTTTAGGAGTTATAGTCATTTTAAGATTTTGAATTTTTTTTTTCTGGTGCATATTATGACCCCCGCAGACGCCTAGATTAGGAGTTATAGCGATTTGAAGATTTTGAATTTTTTTGTTCTGGTGCATAATATGACCCCCGCAGACGCCTAGTTTAGGAGTTATAGCCATTTTAAAGTTTTGAATTTTTTTTTTCTGGTGCATAATATGACCCCCGCAGACGCCTAGTTTAGGAGTTATAGCCATTTTAAGATTTTGAATTTTTTTTTTTCTGGTGCATAATATGACCCCCGCAGACGCCTAGTTTAGGAGTTATAGCCATTTCAAGATTTTGAATTTTTTTCTTTTCTGGTGCATAATATGACCCCGCAGACGCCTAGTTTAGGAGTTATAGCCATTTTAATATTTTGAATTTTTTTTTTCTGGTGCATAATATGACCCCCGCAGACGCCTAGTTTAGGAGTTATAGCCATTTTAAGATTTTGAATTTCTTTTTTTTATGGTGCATAATATGACCCCCGCAGACGCCTAGTTTAGGAGTTATAGCCATTTCAAGATTTTGAATTTTTTTCTTTTCTGGTGCATAATATGACCCCCGCAGACGCCTGGTTTAGGAGTTATAGCCATTTTAAGATTTTGAATTTTTTTTTTCTGGTGCATAATATGACCCCCGCAGACGCCTAGTTTAGGAGTTATAGCGATTTGAAGATTTTGAATTTTTTTGTTCTGGTGCATAATATGACCCCCGCAGACGCCTAGTTTAGGAGTTATAGCCATTTTAAGATTTTGAATTTTTTTTTTTCTGGTGCATAATATGACCCCCGCAGACGCCTAGTTTAGGAGTTATAGCCATTTTAAGATTTTGAATTTTTTTTTTTTTCGGGTGCATAATATGACCCCCGCAGACGCCTAGTTTAGGAGTTATTGCCATTTTAAGATTTTGAATTTTTTTTTTCTGGTGCATAATATGACCCCCGCAGACGCCTAGTTTAGGAGTTATAGCCATTTTAAGATTTTGAATTTTTTTTTTCTGGTGCATAATATGACCCCCGCAGACGCCTAGTTTAGGAGTTATAGCCATTTTAAGATTTTGATTTTTTTTTTCTTTTGCATAATATGACCCCCGCAGACGCCTAGTTTAGGAGTTATAGCCATTTTAAGATTTTGAATTTCTGTTTTTTTATGGTGCATAATATGACCCCCGCAGACGCCTAGTTTAGGAGTTATAGCCATTTCAAGATTTTGAATTTTTTTCTTTTCTGGTGCATAATATGACCCCCGCAGACGCCTGGTTTAGGAGTTATAGCCATTTTAAGATTTTGAATTTTTTTTTTCTGGTGCATAATATGACCCCCGCAGACGCCTAGTTTAGGAGTTATAGCGATTTGAAGATTTTGAATTTTTTTTTCTCTGGTGCATAATATGACCCCCGCAGACGCCTAGTTTAGGAGTTATAGCCATTTTAAGATTTTGATTTTTTTTTTCTTTTGCATAATATGACCCCCGCAGACGCCTAGTTTAGGAGTTATAGCCATTTTAAGATTTTGAATTTCTTTTTTTTTATGGTGCATAATATGACCCCCGCAGACGCCTAGTTTAGGAGTTATAGCCATTTCAAGATTTTGAATTTTTTTCTTTTCTGGTGCATAATATGACCCCCACAGACGCCTGGTTTAGGAGTTATAGCCATTTTAAGATTTTGATTTTTTTTTTCTTTTGCATAATATGACCCCCGCAGACGCCTAGTTTAGGAGTTATAGCCATTTTAAGATTTTGAATTTTTTTTTTTTCTGGTGCATAATATGACCCCCAGACGCCTAGTTTAGGAGTTATAGTCATTTTAAGATTTTGAATTTTTTTTTTCTGGTGCATATTATGACCCCCGCAGACGCCTAGATTAGGAGTTATAGCGATTTGAAGATTTTGAATTTTTTTGTTCTGGTGCATAATATGACCCCCGCAGACGCCTAGTTTAGGAGTTATAGCCATTTTAAAGTTTTGAATTTTTTTTTTCTGGTGCATAATATGACCCCCGCAGACGCCTAGTTTAGGAGTTATAGCCATTTTAAGATTTTGATTTTTTTTTTCTTTTGCATAATATGACCCCCGCAGACGCCTAGTTTAGGAGTTATAGCCATTTTAAAGTTTTGAATTTTTTTTTTCTGGTGCATAATATGACCCCCGCAGACGCCTAGTTTAGGAGTTATAGCCATTTTAAGATTTTGATTTTTTTTTTCTTTTGCATAATATGACCCCCGCAGACGCCTAGTTTAGGAGTTATAGCCATTTTAAAGTTTTGAATTTTTTTTTTCTGGTGCATAATATGACCCCCGCAGACGCCTAGTTTAGGAGTTATAGCCATTTTAAGATTTTGATTTTTTTTTTCTTTTGCATAATATGACCCCCGCAGACGCCTAGTTTAGGAGTTATAGCGATTTGAAGATTTTGATTTTTTTTTTTCTGGTGCATAATATGACCCCCGCAGACGCCTAGTTTAGGAGTTATAGCCATTTTAAGATTTTGAATTTTTTTTTTTCTGGTGCATAATATGACCCCCGCAGACGCCTAGTTTAGGAGTTATAGCCATTTTAAGATTTTGAATTTTTTTTTTCTGGTGCATAACATGACCCCCGCAGACGCCTAGTTTAGGAGTTATAGCCATTTTAAAGTTTTGAATTTTTTTTTTCTGGTGCATAATATGACCCCCGCAGACGCCTAGTTTAGGAGTTATAGCCATTTTAAGATTTTGATTTTTTTTTTCTTTTGCATAATATGACCCCCGCAGACGCCTAGTTTAGGAGTTATAGCCATTTCAAGATTTTGAATTTTTTTCTTTTCTGGTGCATAATATGACCCCCGCAGACGCCTGGTTTAGGAGTTATAGCCATTTTAAGATTTTGAATTTTTTTTTTCTGGTGCATAATATGACCCCCGCAGACGCCTAGTTTAGGAGTTATAGCCATTTTAAGATTTTGAATTTTTTTTTTTCTGGTGCATAATATGACCCCCGCAGACGCCTAGTTTAGGAGTTATAGCCATTTCAAGATTTTGAATTTTTTTCTTTTCTGGTGCATAATATGACCCCGCAGACGCCTAGTTTAGGAGTTATAGCCATTTTAATATTTTGAATTTTTTTTTTCTGGTGCATAATATGACCCCCGCAGACGCCTAGTTTAGGAGTTATAGCCATTTTAAGATTTTGAATTTCTTTTTTTTATGGTGCATAATATGACCCCCGCAGACGCCTAGTTTAGGAGTTATAGCCATTTCAAGATTTTGAATTTTTTTCTTTTCTGGTGCATAATATGACCCCCGCAGACGCCTGGTTTAGGAGTTATAGCCATTTTAAGATTTTGAATTTTTTTTTTCTGGTGCATAATATGACCCCCGCAGACGCCTAGTTTAGGAGTTATAGCGATTTGAAGATTTTGAATTTTTTTGTTCTGGTGCATAATATGACCCCCGCAGACGCCTAGTTTAGGAGTTATAGCCATTTTAAGATTTTGAATTTTTTTTTTTCTGGTGCATAATATGACCCCCGCAGACGCCTAGTTTAGGAGTTATAGCCATTTTAAGATTTTGAATTTTTTTTTTTTCGGGTGCATAATATGACCCCCGCAGACGCCTAGTTTAGGAGTTATTGCCATTTTAAGATTTTGAATTTTTTTTTTCTGGTGCATAATATGACCCCCGCAGACGCCTAGTTTAGGAGTTATAGCCATTTTAAGATTTTGAATTTTTTTTTTCTGGTGCATAATATGACCCCCGCAGACGCCTAGTTTAGGAGTTATAGCCATTTTAAGATTTTGATTTTTTTTTTCTTTTGCATAATATGACCCCCGCAGACGCCTAGTTTAGGAGTTATAGCCATTTTAAGATTTTGAATTTCTGTTTTTTTATGGTGCATAATATGACCCCCGCAGACGCCTAGTTTAGGAGTTATAGCCATTTCAAGATTTTGAATTTTTTTCTTTTCTGGTGCATAATATGACCCCCGCAGACGCCTGGTTTAGGAGTTATAGCCATTTTAAGATTTTGAATTTTTTTTTTCTGGTGCATAATATGACCCCCGCAGACGCCTAGTTTAGGAGTTATAGCGATTTGAAGATTTTGAATTTTTTTTTCTCTGGTGCATAATATGACCCCCGCAGACGCCTAGTTTAGGAGTTATAGCCATTTTAAGATTTTGATTTTTTTTTTCTTTTGCATAATATGACCCCCGCAGACGCCTAGTTTAGGAGTTATAGCCATTTTAAGATTTTGAATTTCTTTTTTTTTATGGTGCATAATATGACCCCCGCAGACGCCTAGTTTAGGAGTTATAGCCATTTTAAGATTTTGAATTTCTGTTTTTTTATGGTGCATAATATGACCCCCGCAGACGCCTAGTTTAGGAGTTATAGCCATTTCAAGATTTTGAATTTTTTTCTTTTCTGGTGCATAATATGACCCCCACAGACGCCTGGTTTAGGAGTTATAGCCATTTTAAGATTTTGAATTTTTTTTGTTCTGTTGCATAATATGACCCCCGCAGACGCCTAGCTTAGGAGTTATAGCCATTTTAAGATTTTGAATTTTTTTTTTTTCGGGTGCATAATATGACCCCCGCAGACGCCTAGTTTAGGAGTTATAGCCATTTTAAGATTTTGAATTTTTTTTTTTTTCGGGTGCATAATATGACCCCCGCAGACGCCTAGCTTAGGAGTTATAGCCATTTTAAGATTTTGAATTTTCTGGTGCATAATATGACCCCCACAGACGCCTAGTCTAGGAGTTATAGTCATTTTAAGATTTTGAATATTTTTTTCTGGTGCATAATATGACCCCCGCAGACGCCTAGTTTAGGAGTTATAGCCATTTTAAAGGTTTGAATTTTTTATTTCTGGTGCATAATATGACCCACGCAGACGCCTAGTTATAGTCATTTTAAGATTTTGATTTTTTTTTTCTTTTGCATAATATGACCCCCGCAGACGCCTAGTTTAGGAGTTATAGCCATTTCAAGATTTTGATTTTTTTCTTTTCTGGTGCATAATATGACCCCCGCAGACGCCTGGTTTAGGAGTTATAGCCATTTTAAGATTTTGAATTTTTTTTTTTTCGGGTGCATAATATAACCCCCGCAGACGCCTAGCTTAGGAGTTATAGCCATTTTAAGATTTTGAATTTCTTTTTTTTTATGGTGCATAATATGACCCCCGCAGACGCCTAGTTTAGGAGTTATAGCCATTTCAAGATTTTGAATTTTTTTCTTTTCTGGTGCATAATATGACCCCCACAGACGCCTGGTTTAGGAGTTATAGCCATTTTAAGATTTTGAATTTTTTTTGTTCTGTTGCATAATATGACCCCCGCAGACGCCTAGCTTAGGAGTTATAGCCATTTTAAGATTTTGAATTTTTTTTTTTTCGGGTGCATAATATGACCCCCGCAGACGCCTAGTTTAGGAGTTATAGCCATTTTAAGATTTTGAATTTTTTTTTTTTTCGGGTGCATAATATGACCCCCGCAGACGCCTAGCTTAGGAGTTATAGCCATTTTAAGATTTTGAATTTTCTGGTGCATAATATGACCCCCACAGACGCCTAGTCTAGGAGTTATAGTCATTTTAAGATTTTGAATATTTTTTCTGGTGCATAATATGACCCCCGCAGACGCCTAGTTTAGGAGTTATAGCCATTTTAAAGGTTTGAATTTTTTATTTCTGGTGCATAATATGACCCACGCAGACGCCTAGTTTAGGAGTTATAGTCATTTTAAGATTTTGAATATTTTTTTTCTGCTGCATAATATGACCCCCACAGACGCCTAGTTTAGGAGTTATAGCGATTTTAAAGTTTTGAATTTTTTTTTTCTGGTGCATAATATGACCCCCACAGACGCCTAGTCTAGGAGTTATAGTCATTTTAAGATTTTGAATATTTTTTTCTGGTGCATAATATGACCCCCGCAGACGCCTAGTTTAGGAGTTATAGTCATTTTAAGATTTTGAATATTTTTTTTCTGCTGCATAATATGACCCCCACAGACGCCTAGTTTAGGAGTTATAGCGATTTTAAAGTTTTGAATTTTTTTTTTCTGGTGCATAATATGACCCCCACAGACGCCTAGTCTAGGAGTTATAGCGATTTGAAGATTTTGAATTTTTTTGTTCTGGTGCATAATATGACCCCCGCAGACGCCTAGTTTAGGAGTTATAGCCATTTTAAGATTTTGAATTTTTTTTTCTCTGGTGCATAATATGACCCCCGCAGACGCCTAGTTTAGGAGTTATAGCCATTTCAAGATTTTGATTTTTTTCTTTTCTGGTGCATAATATGACCCCCGCAGACGCCTGGTTTAGGAGTTATAGCCATTTTAAGATTTTGAATTTTTTTTTTTTCGGGTGCATAATATAACCCCCGCAGACGCCTAGTTTAGGAGTTAAAGCCATTTTAAGATTTTGAATTTTTTTTTTTCTGGTGCATAATATGACCCCCGCAGACGCCTAGTTTAGGAGTTATAGCGATTTGAAGATTTTGAATTTTTTTGTTCTGGTGCATAATATGACCCCCGCAGACGCCTAGTTTAGGAGTTAAAGCCATTTTAAGATTTTGAATTTTTTTTTTCTGGTGCATAATATGACCCCCGCAGACGCCTAGTTTAGGAGTTATAGCCATTTTAAAGTTTTGAATTTTTTTTTTCTGGTGCATAATATGACCCCCGCAGACGCCTAGTTTAGGAGTTATAGCCATTTTAAGATTTTGAATTTTTTTATTTTCTGGTGCATAATATGACCCCCGCAGACGCCTAGTTTAGGAGTTATAGCGATTTGAAGATTTTGAATTTTTTTGTTCTGGTGCATAATATGACCCCCGCAGACGCCTAGTTTAGGAGTTATAGCCATTTTAAGATTTTGAATTTTTTTTTTTCTGGTGCATAATATGACCCCCGCAGACGCCTAGTTTAGGAGTTATAGCCATTTTAAAGTTTTGAATTTTTTTTTTCTGGTGCATAATATGACCCCCGCAGACGCCTAGTTTAGGAGTTATAGCCATTTTAAGATTTTGAATTTTTTTATTTTCTGGTGCATAATATGACCCCCGCAGACGCCTAGTTTAGGAGTTATAGCGATTTGAAGATTTTGAATTTTTTTGTTCTGGTGCATAATATGACCCCCGCAGACGCCTAGTTTAGGAGTTATAGCCATTTTAAGATTTTGAATTTTTTTTTTTCTGGTGCATAATATGACACCCCCGCAGACGCCTAGTTTAGGAGTTATAGCGATTTGAAGATTTTGAATTTTTTTGTTATAGTCATTTTAAGATTTTGAATATTTTTTTCTGGTGCATAATATGACCCCCGCAGACGCATAGTTTGGGAGTTATAGCGATTTGAAGATTTTGAATTTTTTTCTTTTCTGGTGCATAATATGACCCCCGCAGACGCCTGGTTTAGGAGTTATAGCCATTTTAAGATTTTGAATTTTTTTTTTCTGGTGCATAATATGACCCCCGCAGACGCCTAGTTTAGGAGTTATAGCGATTTGAAGATTTTGAATTTTTTTGTTCTGGTGCATAATATGACCCCCGCAGACGCCTAGTTTAGGAGTTATAGCCATTTTAAGATTTTGAATTTTTTTTTTCTGGTGCATAATATGACCCCCGCAGACGCCTAGTTTAGGAGTTATAGCCATTTTAAGATTTTGAATTTTTTTTTTTTCGGGTGCATAATATGACCCCCGCAGACGCCTAGTTTAGGAGTTATTGCCATTTTAAGATTTTGAATTTTTTTTTTCTGGTGCATAATATGACCCCCGCAGACGCCTAGTTTAGGAGTTATAGCCATTTTAAGATTTTGAATTTTTTTTTTCTGGTGCATAATATGACCCCCGCAGACGCATAGTTTAGGAGTTATAGCCATTTTAAGATTTTGAATTTTTTTTTTTCTGGTGCATAATATGACCCCCGCAGACGCCTAGTTTAGGAGTTATAGCGATTTGAAGATTTTGAATTTTTTTGTTCTGGTGCATAATATGACCCCCGCAGACGCCTAGTTTAGGAGTTAAAGCCATTTTAAGATTTTGAATTTTTTTTTTCTGGTGCATAATATGACCCCCGCAGACGCCTAGTTTAGGAGTTATAGCCATTTTAAAGTTTTGAATTTTTTTTTTCTGGTGCATAATATGACCCCCGCAGACGCCTAGTTTAGGAGTTATAGCCATTTTAAGATTTTGAATTTTTTTTTTCTGGTGCATAATATGACCCCCGCAGACGCCTAGTTTAGGAGTTATAGCGATTTGAAGATTTTGAATTTTTTTGTTCTGGTGCATAATATGACCCCCGCAGACGCCTAGTCTAGGAGTTATAGTCATTTTAAGATTTTGAATATTTTTTTCTGGTGCATAATATGATCCCCGCAGACGCCTAGTTTAGGAGTTATAGCCATTTTAAAGTTTTGAATTTTTTTTTCTGGTGCATAATATGACCCCCGCAGACGCCTAGTTTAGGAGTTATAGCCATTTTAAAGCTTTGAATTTTTTTTTTCTGGTGCATAATATAACCCCCGCAGACGCCTAGTTTAGGAGTTATAGCCATTTCAAGATTTTGAATTTTTTTCTTTTCTGGTGCATAATATGACCCCCGCAGACGCCTAGTTTAGGAGTTATAGCCATTTTAAGATTTTGAATTTTTTTTTTCTGGTGCATAATATGACCCCCGCAGACGCCTAGTTTAGGTGTTATAGCCATTTTAAGATTTTGAATTTTTTTTTTTCTGGTGCATAATATGACCCCCGCAGACGCCTAGTTTAAGAGTTATAGCCATTTCAAGATTTTGAATTTTTTTCTTTTCTGGTGCATAATATGACCCCCGCAGACGCCTAGTTTAGGAGTTATAGCCATTTTAAGATTTTGAATATTTTTTTCTGGTGCATAATATGATCCCCGCAGACGCCTAGTTTAGGAGTTAGAGCCATTTTAAAGTTTTGAATTTTTTTTTCTGGTGCATATATGACCCCCGCAGACGCCTAGTTTAGGAGTTATAGCCATTTTAAAGTTTTGAATTTTTTTTTTCTGGTGCATAATATGACCCCCGCAGACGCCTAGTTTAGGAGTTATAGCCATTTTAAGATTTTGAATTTTTTTTTTTCTGGTGCATAATATGACCCCCGCAGACGCCTAGTTTAGGAGTTATAGCCATTTAAAGATTTTGAATTTTTTTCTTTTCTGGTGCATAATATGACCCCCGCAGACGCCTAGTTTAGGAGTTATAGCCATTTTAAGATTTTGATTTTTTTTTTTCTGGTGCATAATATGACCCCCGCAGACGCCTAGTTTAGGAGTTATAGCCATTTTAAGATTTTGAATTTTTTTTTTCTGGTGCATAATATGACCCCCGCAGACGCCTAGTTTAGGAGTTATAGCGATTTGAAGATTTTGAATTTTTTTGTTCTGGTGCATAATATGACCCCCGCAGACGCCTAGTTTAGGAGTTATGGCCATTTTAAGATTTTGAATTTTTTTCTTTCTGGTGCATAATATGACCCCCGCAGACGCCTAGTTTAGGAGTTATAGCCATTTTAAGATTTTGATTTTTTTTTTCTGGTGCATAATATGACCCCCGCAGACGCCTAGTTTAGGAGTTATAGCCATTTTAAGATTTTGAATTTTTTTTTTCTGGTGCATAATATGACCCCCGCAGACGCATAGTTTAGGAGTTATAGCCATTTTAAGATTTTGAATTTTTTTTTTTCTGGTGCATAATATGACCCCCGCAGACGCCTAGTTTAGGAGTTATAGCGATTTGAAGATTTTGAATTTTTTTTTTCTGGTGCATAATATGACCCCCGCAGACGCCTAGTTTAGGAGTTATAGTCATTTTAAGATTTTGAATTTTTTTCTTTCTGGTGCATAATATGACCCCCGCACACGCCTAGTTTAGGAGTTATAGCGATTTTAAAGTTTTGAATTTTTTATTTCTTGTGCATAATATGACCCCCGCAGACGCCTAGTTTAGGAGTTATAGCCATTTTAAGATTTTGAATTTTTTTTTTCTGGTGCATAATATGACCCCCAGACGCCTAGTTTAGGAGTTATAGTCATTTTAAGATTTTGAATTTTTTTTTTCTGGTGCATAATATGACCCCCGCAGACGCCTAGATTAGGAGTTATAGCCATTTTAAGATTTTGAATTTTTTTTTTCTGGTGCATAATATGACCCCCGCAGACGCCTAGTTTAGGAGTTATAGCCATTTTAAGATTTTGAATTTTTTTTTTCTGGTGCATAATATGACCCCCGCAGACGCCTAGTTTAGGAGTTATAGCCATTTTAAGATTTTGAATTTTTTTTTTTTCGGGTGCATAATATGACCCCCGCAGACGCCTAGTTTAGGAGTTATAGCCATTTTAAGATTTTGAATTTTTTTTTTCTGGTGCATAATATGACCCCCGCAGACGCCTAGTTTAGGAGTTATAGCGATTTGAAGATTTTGAATTTTTTTGTTCTGGTGCATAATATGACCCCCGCAGACGCCTAGCTTAGGAGCTATAGCCATTTTAAGATTTTGAATTTTTTTTTTTTCTGGTGCATAATATGACCCCCGCAGACGCCTAGTTTAGGAGTTATAGCCATTTTAAGATTTTGAATTTTTTTTTTCTGGTGCATAATATGACCCCCGCGGACGCCTAGTTTAGGAGTTATAGCCATTTTAAAGTTTTGAATTTTTTTTTTCTGGTGCATAATATGACCCCCGCAGACGCCTAGTTTAGGAGTTATAGCCATTTTAAGATTTTGAATTTTTTTCTTTTCTGGTGCATAATATGACCCCCGCTGACGCCTAGTTTAGGAGTTATAGCCATTTCAAGATTTTGAATTTTTTTCTTTTCTGGTGCATAATATGACCCCCGCAGACGCCTGGTTTAGGAGTTATAGCCATTTTAAGATTTTGAATTTTTTTTTTCTGGTGCATAATATGACCCCCGCAGACGCCTAGTTTAGGAGTTATAGCCATTTTAAGATTTTGAATTTTTTTTTTTCTGGTGCATAATATGACCCCCGCAGACGCCTAGTTTAGGAGTTATAGCCATTTCAAGATTTTGAATTTTTTTCTTTTCTGGTGCATAATATGACCCCCGCAGACGCCTAGTTTAGGAGTTATAGCCATTTTAATATTTTGAATTTTTTTTTTCTGGTGCATAATATGACCCCCGCAGACGCCTAGTTTAGGAGTTATAGCCATTTTAAGATTTTGAATTTCTTTTTTTTTATGGTGCATAATATGACCCCCGCAGACGCCTAGTTTAGGAGTTATAGCCATTTCAAGATTTTGAATTTTTTTCTTTTCTGGTGCATAATATGACCCCCGCAGACGCCTGGTTTAGGAGTTATAGCCATTTTAAGATTTTGAATTTTTTTTTTCTGGTGCATAATATGACCCCCGCAGACGCCTAGTTTAGGAGTTATAGCGATTTGAAGATTTTGAATTTTTTTGTTCTGGTGCATAATATGACCCCCGCAGACGCCTAGTTTAGGAGTTATAGCCATTTTAAGATTTTGAATTTTTTTTTTTCTGGTGCATAATATGACCCCCGCAGACGCCTAGTTTAGGAGTTATAGCCATTTTAAGATTTCGAATTTTTTTTTTCTGTTGCATAATATGACCCCCGCAGACGCCTAGTTTAGGAGTTATAGCCATTTTAAGATTTTGAATTTTTTTCTTTTCTGGTGCATAATATGACCTCCGCTGACGCCTAGTTTAGGAGTTATAGCCATTTTAAGATTTTGATTTTTTTTTTCTTTTGCATAATATGACCCCCGCAGACGCCTAGTTTAGGAGTTATAGCCATTTTAAGATTTTGAATTTCTTTTTTTTTATGGTGCATAATATGACCCCCGCAGACGCCTAGTTTAGGAGCTATAGCCATTTCAAGATTTTGAATTTTTTTCTTTTCTGGTGCATAATATGACCCCCGCAGACGCCTGGTTTAGGAGTTATAGCCATTTTAAGATTTTGAATTTTTTTTTTCTGGTGCATAATATGACCCCGCAGACGCCTAGCTTAGGAGTTATAGCCATTTTAAGATTTTGAATTTTTTTTTTTTCGGGTGCATAATATGACCCCCGCAGACGCCTAGTTTAGGAGTTATAGCCATTTTAAGATTTTGAATTTTTTTTTTTTCGGGTGCATAATATGACCCCCGCAGACGCCTAGCTTAGGAGTTATAGCCATTTTAAGATTTTGAATTTTCTGGTGCATAATATGACCCCCACAGATGCCTAGTCTAGGAGTTATAGTCATTTTAAGATTTTGAATATTTTTTTCTGGTGCATAATATTACCCCCGCAGACGCCTAGTTTAGGAGTTATAGCCATTTTAAAGGTTTGAATTTTTTTTTTCTGGTGCATAATATGACCCACGCAGACGCCTAGTTATAGTCATTTTAAGATTTTGATTTTTTTTTTCTGGTGCATAATATGACCCCCACAGACGCCTAGTCTAGGAGTTATAGTCATTTTAAGATTTTGAATATTTTTTTCTGGTGCATAATATGACCCCCGCAGACGACTAGTTTAGGAGTTATAGCCATTTTAAGATTTTGAATTTTTTTTTTCTGGTGCATAATATGACCCCCGCAGACGCCTAGTTTAGGAGTTATAGCCATTTCAAGATTTTGAATTTTTTTCTTTTCTGGTGCATAATATGACCCCCGCAGACGCCTAGTTTAGGAGTTATAGCCATTTTAAGATTTTGAATTTTTTTTTTCTGGTGCATAATATGACCCCCGCAGACGCCTAGTTTAGGAGTTATAGCCATTTCAAGATTTTGAATTTTTTTCTTTTCTGGTGCATAATATGACCCCCGCAGACGCCTAGTTTAGGAGTTATAGCCATTTTAAGATTTTGAATTTTTTTTTTCTGGTGCATAATATGACCCCCGCAGACGCCTAGTTTAGGAGTTATAGCCATTTTAAGATTTTGAATTTTTTTTTTTCTGGTGCATAATATGACCCCCGCAGACGCCTAGTTTAGGAGTTATAGCCATTTCAAGATTTTGAATTTTTTTCTTTTCTGGTGCATAATATGACCCCCGCAGACGCCTAGTTTAGGAGTTATAGCCATTTTAAGATTTTGAATATTTTTTTCTGGTGCATAATATGATCCCCGCAGACGCCTAGTTTAGGAGTTAGAGCCATTTTAAAGTTTTGAATTTTTTTTTCTGGTGCATAATATGACCCCCGCAGACGCCTAGTTTAGGAGTTATAGCCATTTTAAAGTTTTGAATTTTTTTTTTCTGGTGCATAATATGACCCCCGCAGACGCCTAGTTTAGGAGTTATAGCCATTTTAAGATTTTGAATTTTTTTTTTTCTGGTGCATAATATGACCCCCGCAGACGCCTAGTTTAGGAGTTATAGCCATTTAAAGATTTTGAATTTTTTTCTTTTCTGGTGCATAATATGACCCCCGCAGACGCCTAGTTTAGGAGTTATAGCCATTTTAAGATTTTGATTTTTTTTTTTCTGGTGCATAATATGACCCCCGCAGACGCCTAGTTTAGGAGTTATAGCCATTTTAAGATTTAGAATTTTTTTTTTCTGGTGCATAATATGACCCCCGCAGACGCCTAGTTTAGGAGTTATAGCGATTTGAAGATTTTGAATTTTTTTGTTCTGGTGCATAATATGACCCCCGCAGACGCCTAGTTTAGGAGTTATGGCCATTTTAAGATTTTGAATTTTTTTCTTTCTGGTGCATAATATGACCCCCGCAGACGCCTAGTTTAGGAGTTATAGCCATTTTAAGATTTTGATTTTTTTTTTTCTGGTGCATAATATGACCCCCGCAGACGCCTAGTTTAGGAGTTATAGCCATTTTAAGATTTTGAATTTTTTTTTTCTGGTGCATAATATGACCCCCGCAGACGCCTAGTTTAGGAGTTATAGCCATTTTAAGATTTTGAATTTTTTTTTTCTGGTGCATAATATGACCCCCGCAGACGCCTAGTTTAGGAGTTATAGCGATTTGAAGATTTTGAATTTTTTTTTTCTGGTGCATAATATGACCCCCGCAGACGCCTAGTTTAGGAGTTATAGTCATTTTAAGATTTTGAATTTTTTTCTTTCTGGTGCATAATATGACCCCCGCAGACGCCTAGTTTAGGAGTTATAGCGATTTTAAAGTTTTGAATTTTTTTTTTCTTGTGCATAATATGACCCCCGCAGACGCCTAGTTTAGGAGTTATAGCCATTTTAAGATTTTGAATTTTTTTTTTCTGGTGCATAATATGACCCCCAGACGCCTAGTTTAGGAGTTATAGTCATTTTAAGATTTTGAATTTTTTTTTTCTGGTGCATAATATGACCCCCGCAGACGCCTAGATTAGGAGTTATAGCCATTTTAAGATTTTGAATTTTTTTTTTCTGGTGCATAATATGACCCCCGCAGACGCCTAGTTTAGGAGTTATAGCCATTTTAAGATTTTGAATTTTTTTTTTTTCGGGTGCATAATATGACCCCCGCAGACGCCTAGTTTAGGAGTTATTGCCATTTTAAGATTTTGAATTTTTTTTTCTGGTGCATAATATGACCCCCGCAGACGCCTAGTTTAGGAGTTATAGCCATTTTAAGATTTTGAATTTTTTTTTTCTGGTGCATAATATGACCCCCGCAGACGCCTAGTTTAGGAGTTATAGCGATTTGAAGATTTTGAATTTTTTTGTTCTGGTGCATAATATGACCCCCGCAGACGCCTAGCTTAGGAGCTATAGCCATTTTAAGATTTTGAATTTTTTTTTTTTCTGGTGCATAATATGACCCCCGCAGACGCCTAGTTTAGGAGTTATAGCCATTTTAAGATTTTGAATTTTTTTTTTCTGGTGCATAATATGACCCCCGCAGACGCCTAGTTTAGGAGTTATAGCCATTTTAAAGTTTTGAATTTTTTTGTTCTGGTGCATAATATGACCCCCGCAGACGCCTAGTTTAGGAGTTATAGCCATTTTAAGATTTTGATTTTTTTTTTCTTTTGCATAATATGACCCCCGCAGACGCCTAGTTTAGGAGTTATAGCCATTTCAAGATTTTGAATTTTTTTCTTTTCTGGTGCATAATATGACCCCCGCAGACGCCTGGTTTAGGAGTTATAGCCATTTTAAGATTTTGAATTTTTTTTTTCTGGTGCATAATATGACCCCCGCAGACGCCTAGTTTAGGAGTTATAGCCATTTTAAGATTTTGAATTTTTTTTTTTCTGGTGCATAATATGACCCCCGCAGACGCCTAGTTTAGGAGTTATAGCCATTTCAAGATTTTGAATTTTTTTCTTTTCTGGTGCATAATATGACCCCCGCAGACGCCTAGTTTAGGAGTTATAGCCATTTTAATATTTTGAATTTTTTTTTTCTGGTGCATAATATGACCCCCGCAGACGCCTAGTTTAGGAGTTATAGCCATTTTAATATTTTGAATTTCTTTTTTTTTATGGTGCATAATATGACCCCCGCAGACGCCTAGTTTAGGAGTTATAGCCATTTCAAGATTTTGAATTTTTTTCTTTTCTGGTGCATAATATGACCCCCGCAGACGCCTGGTTTAGGAGTTATAGCCATTTTAAGATTTTGAATTTTTTTTTTCTGGTGCATAATATGACCCCCGCAGACGCCTAGTTTAGGAGTTATAGCGATTTGAAGATTTTGAATTTTTTTGTTCTGGTGCATAATATGACCCCCGCAGACGAATAGTTTAGGAGTTATAGCCATTTTAAGATTTTGAATTTTTTTTTTTCTGGTGCATAATATGACCCCCGCAGACGCCTAGTTTAGGAGTTATAGCCATTTTAAGATTTTGAATTTTTTTTTTCTGGTGCATAATATGACCCCCGCAGACGCCTAGTTTAGGAGTTATAGCCATTTCAAGATTTTGAATTTTTTTCTTTTCTGGTGCATAATATGACCCCCGCAGACGCCTAGTTTAGGAGTTATAGCCATTTTAAGATTTCGAATTTTTTTTTTCTGTTGCATAATATGACCCCCGCAGACGCCTAGTTTAGGAGTTATAGCCATTTTAAGATTTTGAATTTTTTTCTTTTCTGGTGCATAATATGACCCCCGCTGACGCCTAGTTTAGGAGTTATAGCCATTTTAAGATTTTGATTTTTTTTTTCTTTTGCATAATATGACCCCCGCAGACGCCTAGTTTAGGAGTTATAGCCATTTTAAGATTTTGAATTTCTTTTTTTTTATGGTGCATAATATGACCCCCGCAGACGCCTAGTTTAGGAGCTATAGCCATTTCAAGATTTAGAATTTTTTTCTTTTCTGGTGCATAATATGACCCCCGCAGACGCCTGGTTTAGGAGTTATAGCCATTTTAAGATTTTGAATTTTTTTTTTCTGGTGCATAATATGACCCCCGCAGACGCCTAGTTTAGGAGTTATAGCGATTTGAAGATTTTGAATTTTTTTGTTCTGGTGCATAATATGACCCCCGCAGACGCCTAGCTTAGGAGTTATAGCCATTTTAAGATTTTGAATTTTTTTTTTTTCTGGTGCATAATATGACCCCCGCAGACGCCTAGCTTAGGAGTTATAGCCATTTTAAGATTTTGAATTTTCTGGTGCATAATATGACCCCCACAGACGCCTAGTCTAGGAGTTATAGTCATTTTAAGATTTTGAATATTTTTTTCTGGTGCATAATATGACCCCCGCAGACGCCTAGTTTAGGAGTTATAGCCATTTTAAAGGTTTGAATTTTTTTTTTCTGGTGCATAATATGACCCCCGCAGACGCCTAGTTTAGGAGTTATAGCGATTTGAAGATTTTGAATATTTTTGTTCTGGTGCATAATATGTCCCCCGCAGACGCCTAGTTTAGGAGTTATAGCCATTTTAAGATTTTGAATTTTTTTTTCTCTGGTGCATAATATGACCCCCGCAGACGCCTAGTTTAGGAGTTATAGCCATTTCAAGATTTTGAATTTTTTTCTTTTCTGGTGCATAATATGACCCCCGCAGACGCCTGGTTTAGGAGTTATAGCCATTTTAAGATTTTGAATTTTTTTTTTCTGTTGCATAATATGACCCCCGCAGACGCCTAGTTTAGGAGTTATAGCGATTTGAAGATTTTGAATTTTTTTGTTCTGGTGCATAATATGACCCCCGCAGACGCCTAGTTTTGGAGTTATAGCCATTTTAAGATTTTGAATTTTTTTTTTTTCGGGTGCATAATATGACCCCCGCAGACGCCTAGTTTAGGAGTTATAGCCATTTTAAGATTTAGAATTTTTTTTTTTCGGGTGCATAATATAACCCCCGCAGACGCCTAGCTTAGGAGTTATAGCCATTTTAAGATTTTGAATTTTTTTTTTTCGGGTGCATAATATGACCCCCGCAGACGCCTAGTTTAGGAGTTATAGCCATTTTAAGATTTTGAATTTTTTTTTTCTGGTGCATAATATGACCCCCGCAGACGCCTAGTTTAGGAGTTATAGCGATTTGAAGATTTTGAATTTTTTTGTTCTGATGCATAATATGACCCCCGCAGACGCCTAGTTTAGGAGTTATAGTCATTTTAAGATTTTGAATTTTTTTTTTCTGGTGCATAATATGACCCCCGCAGACGCCTAGTTTAGGAGTTATAGCGATTTGAAGATTTTGAATTTTTTTGTTCTGGTGCATAATATGACCCCCGCAGACGCCTAGTTTAGGAGTTATAGCCATTTTAAGATTTTGAATAATTTTTCTGGTGCATAATATGATCCCCGCAGACGCCTAGTTTAGGAGTTATAGCCATTTTAAAGTTTTGAATTTTTTTTTCTGGTGCATAATATGACCCCCGCAGACGCCTAGTTTAGGAGTTATAGCCATTTCAAGATTTTGAATTTTTTTCTTTTCTGGTGCATAATATGACCCCCGCAGACGCCTAGTTTAGGAGTTAGAGCCATTTTAAAGTTTTGAATTTTTTTTTCTGGTGCATAATATGACCCCCGCAGACGCAGTTTAGGAGTTATAGCCATTTTAAAGTTTTGAATTTTTTTTTTTCCGGTGCATAATATGACCCCCGCAGACGCCTAGTTTAGGAGTTATAGCCATTTCAAGATTTTGAATTTTTTTCTTTTCTGGTGCATAATATGACCCCCGCAGACGCCTAGTTTAGGAGTTATAGCCATTTTAAGATTTTGAATTTTTTTTTTTCCGGTGCATAATATGACCCCCGCAGACGCCTAGTTTAGGAGTTATAGCCATTTCAAGATTTTGAATTTTTTTCTTTTCTGGTGCATAATATGACCCCCGCAGACGCCTAGTTTAGGAGTTAGAGCCATTTTAAAGTTTTGAATTTTTTTTTCTGGTGCATAATATGACCCCCGCAGACGCAGTTTAGGAGTTATAGCCATTTTAAAGTTTTGAATTTTTTTTTTCTGGTGCATAATATGACCCCCGCAGACGCCTAGTTTAGGAGTTATAGCCATTTTATGATTTTGAATTTTTTTTTTCTGGTGCATAATATGACCCCCGCAGACGCCTAGTTTAGGAGTTATAGCCATTTTAAGATTTTGAATTTTTTTTTTCTGGTGCATAATATGACCCCCGCAGACGCCTAGTTTAGGAGTTATAGCCATTTTAAGATTTTGAATTTTTTTTTTTCTGGTGCATAATATGAACCCCGCAGACGCCTAGTTTAGGAGTTATAGCCATTTTAAGATTTTGATTTTTTTTTTCTGGCGCATAATATGACCCCCGCAGACGCCTAGTTTAGGAGTTATAGCCATTTTAAGATTTTGAATTTTTTTTTTTCGGGTGCATAATATGACCCCCGCAGACGCCTAGTTTAGGAGTTATAGTCATTTTAAGATTTTGAATTTTTTTTTTCTGGTGCATAATATGACCCCCGCAGACGCCTAGTTTAGGAGTTATAGCCATTTTAAGATTTTTAATTTTTTTTTTTCTGGTGCATAATATGACCCCCGCAGAAGCCTAGTTTAGGAGTTATAGCCATTTTAAGATTTTGAATTTTTTCCTTTCTGGTGCATAATATGACCCCCGCAGACGCCTAGTTTAGGGGTTATAGCCATTTTAAGATTTTGATTTTTTTTTTTCTGGTGCATAATATGACCCCCGCAGACGCCTAGTTTAGGAGTTATAGCCATTTTAAGATTTTGAATTTTTTTTTTCTGGTGCATAATTTGACCCCCGCAGACGCCTAGTTTAGGAGTTATAGCCATTTTAAGATTTTGAATTTTTTTTTTTCTGGTGCATAATATGACCCCCGCAGACGCCTAGTTTAGGAGTTATAGCCATTTTAAGATTTTGAATTTTCTGGTGCATAATATGACCCCCACAGACGCCTAGTCTAGGAGTTATAGTCATTTTAAGATTTTGAATATTTTTTTCTGGTGCATAATATGACCCCCGCAGACGCCTAGTTTAGGAGTTATAGCCATTTTAAAGTTTTGAATTTTTTTTTCTGGTGCATAATATGACCCCCGCAGACGCCTAGTTTAGGAGTTATAGCCATTTTAAGATTTTGAATTTCTTTTTTTTTATGGTGCATAATATGACCCCCGCAGACGCCTAGCTTAGGAGTTATAGCCATTTTAAGATTTTGAATTTTTTTTTTTTCGGGTGCATAATATGACCCCCGCAGACGCCTAGCTTAGGAGTTATAGCCATTTTAAGATTTTGAATTTTCTGGTGCATAATATGACCCCCACAGACGCCTAGTCTAGGAGTTATAGTCATTTTAAGATTTTGAATATTTTTTTCTGGTGCATAATATGACCCCCGCAGACGCCTAGTTTAGGAGTTATAGCCATTTTAAGATTTTGTATTTTTTTGTTCTGGTGCATAATATGACCCCCGCAGACGCCTAGCTTAGGAGTTATAGCCATTTTAAGATTTTGAATTTTTTTTTTTTCGGGTGCATAATATGACCCCCGCAGACGCCTAGCTTAGGAGTTATAGCCATTTTAAGATTTTGAATTTTCTGGTGCATAATATGACCCCCACAGACGCCTAGTCTAGGAGTTATAGTCATTTTAAGATTTTGAATATTTTTTTCTGGTGCATAATATGACCCCCACAGACGCCTAGTTTAGGAGTTATAGCGATTTTAAAGTTTTGAATTTTTTTTTTCTGGTGCACAATATGACCCCCGCAGACGCCTAGTTTAGGAGTTATAGCCATTTTAAGATTTTGAATTTTTTTTTTTCTGGTGCATAATATGACCCCCGCAGACGCCTAGTTTAGGAGTTATAGCGATTTGAAGATTTTGAATTTTTTTGTTCTGGTGCATAATATGACCCCCGCAGACGCCTAGTTTAGGAGTTATAGCCATTTTAAGATTTTGAATTTTTTTTTCTCTGGTGCATAATATGACCCCCGCAGACGCCTAGTTTAGGAGTTATAGCCATTTCAAGATTTTGAATTTTTTTCTTTTCTGGTGCATAATATGACCCCCGCAGACGCCTGGTTTAGGAGTTATAGCCATTTTAAGATTTTGAATTTTTTTTTTCTGGTGCATAATATGACCCCCGCAGACGCCTAGTTTAGGAGTTATAGCGATTTGAAGATTTTGAATTTTTTTGTTCTGGTGCATAATATGACCTCCGCAGACGCCTAGTTTTGGAGTTATAGCCATTTTAAGATTTTGAATTTTTTTTTTTTCGGGTGCATAATATGACCCCCGCAGACGCCTAGCTTAGGAGTTATAGCCATTTTAAGATTTGGAATTTTCTGGTGCATAATATGACCCCCACAGACGCCTAGTCTAGGAGTTATAGTCATTTTAAGATTTTGAATATTTTTTTCTGGTGCATAATATGACCCCCGCAGACGCCTAGTTTAGGAGTTATAGCCATTTTAAGATTTTGAATTTTTTTTTTCTGGTGCATAATATGACCCCCACAGACGCCTAGTTTAGGAGTTATAGCGATTTTAAAGTTTTGAATTTTTTTTTTCTGGTGCACAATATGACCCCCGCAGACGCCTAGTTTAGGAGTTATAGCCATTTTAAGATTTTGAATTTTTTTTTTTCTGGTGCATAATATGACCCCCGCAGACGCCTAGTTTAGGAGTTATAGCGATTTGAAGATTTTGAATTTTTTTGTTCTGGTGCATAATATGACCCCCGCAGACGCCTAGTTTAGGAGTTATAGCCATTTTAAGATTTTGAATTTTTTTTTCTCTGGTGCATAATATGACCCCCGCAGACGCCTAGTTTAGGAGTTATAGCCATTTCAAGATTTTGAATTTTTTTCTTTTCTGGTGCATAATATGACCCCCGCAGACGCCTGGTTTAGGAGTTATAGCCATTTTAAGATTTTGAATTTTTTTTTTCTGGTGCATAATATGACCCCCGCAGACGCCTAGTTTAGGAGTTATAGCGATTTGAAGATTTTGAATTTTTTTGTTCTGGTGCATAATATGACCTCCGCAGACGCCTAGTTTTGGAGTTATAGCCATTTTAAGATTTTGAATTTTTTTTTTTTCGGGTGCATAATATGACCCCCGCAGACGCCTAGTTTAGGAGTTATAGCCATTTTAAGATTTTGAATTTTTTTTTTTTCGGGTGCATAATATGACCCCCGCAGACGCCTAGCTTAGGAGTTATAGCCATTTTAAGATTTGGAATTTTCTGGTGCATAATATGACCCCCACAGACGCCTAGTCTAGGAGTTATAGTCATTTTAAGATTTTGAATATTTTTTTCTGGTGCATAATATGACCCCCGCAACCGCCTAGTTTAGGAGTTATAGCCATTTTAAAGTTTTGAATTTTTTTTTTCAGGTGCATAATATGACCTCCGCAGACGCCTAGTTTAGGAGTTATAGCCATTTTAAGATTTTGAATTTTTTTTTTCTGGTGCATAATATGACCCCCACAGACGCCTAGTTTAGGAGTTATAGCGATTTTAAAGTTTTGAATTTTTTTTTTCTGGTGCATAATATGACCCCCGCAGACGCCTAGTTTAGGAGTTATAGAAATTTTAAGATTTTGAATTTTTTTTTTTTCTGGTGCATAATATGACCCCCGCAGACGCCTAGTTTAGGAGTTATAGCGATTTGAAGATTTTGAATTTTTTTTTTTTCTGGTGCATAATATGACCCCCGCAGACGCCTAGTTTAGGAGTTATAGCCAGTTTAAGATTTTGAATTTTTTTTTCTCTGGTGCATAATATGACCCCCGCAGACGCCTAGTTTAGGAGTTATAGCCATTTTAAGATTTTGATTTTTTTTTTCTGGTGCATAATATGTCCCCCGCAGACGCCTAGTTTAAGAGTTATAGCCATTTTAAGATTTTGAATTTTTTTTTTCTGGTGCATAATATGACCCCCGCAGACGCCTAGTTTAGGAGTTATAGCCATTTTAAGATTTTGAATTTTTTTTTTTCTGGTGCATAATATGACCCCGCAGACGCCTAGTTTAGGAGTTATAGCGATTTGAAGATTTTGAATTTTTTTGTTCTGGTGCATAATATGACCCCCGCAGACGCCTAGCTTAGGAGTTATAGCCATTTTAAGATTTTGATTTTTTTTTTCTGGTGCATAATATGTCCCCCGCAGACGCCTAGTTTAAGAGTTATAGCCATTTTAAGATTTTGAATTTTTTTGTTCTGGTGCATAATATGACCCCCGCAGACGCCTAGTCTAGGAGTTATAGTCATTTTAAGATTTTGAATATTTTTTTCTGGTGCATAATATGATCCCCGCAGACGCCTACTTTAGGAGTTATAGCCATTTTAAGATTTTGAATTTTTTTTTTCTGGTGCATAATATGACCCCCGCAGACGCCTAGTTTAGGAGTTATAGCCATTTCAAGATTATGAATTTTTTTCTTTTCTGGTGCATAATATGACCCCCGCAGACGCCTAGTTTAGGAGTTAGAGCCATTTTAAAGTTTTGAATTTTTTTTTCTGGTGCATAATATGACCCCCGCAGACGCCTAGTTTAGGAGTTATAGCCATTTTAAGATTTTGAATTTTTTTTTTTCTGGTGCATAATATGACCCCCGCAGACGCCTAGTTTAGGAGTTAGAGCCATTTTAAGATTTTGAATTTTTTTTTCTGGTGCATAATATGACCCCCGCAGACGCCTAGTTTAGGAGTTATAGCCATTTTAAGATTTTGAATTTTTTTTTTTCTGGTGCATAATATGACCCCCGCAGACCCCTAGTTTAGGAGTTATAGCCATTTTAAGATTTTGAATTTTTTTTTTTCTGGTGCATAATATGACCCCCGCAGACGCCTAGTTTAGGAGTTAGAGCCATTTTAAGATTTTGAATTTTTTTTTTCTGGTGCATAATATGACCCCCGCAGACGCCTAGTTTAGGAGTTATAGCCATTTTAAGATTTTGAATTTTTTTTTTCTGGTGCATAATATGACCCCCGCAGACGCCTAGTTTAGGAGTTATAGCCATTTTAAGATTTTGAATTTTTTTTTTCTGGTGCATAATATGACCCCCGCAGACGCCTAGTTTAGGAGTTATAGCCATTTTAAGATTTTGATTTTTTTTTTTCTGGTGCATAATATGACCCCCGCAGACGCCTAGTTTAGGAGTTATAGCCATTTTAAGATTTTGAATTTTTTTTTTCTGGTGCATAATATGACCCCCGCAGACGCCTAGTTTAGGAGTTATAGCCATTTTAAGATTTTGAATTTTTTTTTTTCTGCTGCATAATATGACCCCCGCAGAAGCCTAGTTTAGGAGTTATAGCCATTTTAAGATTTTGAATTTTTTTCTTTCTGGTGCATAATATGACCCCCGCAGACGCCTAGTTTAGGAGTTATAGAAATTTTAAGATTTTGTTTTTTTTTTTCTGGTGCATAATATGACCCCCGCAGACGCCTAGTTTAGGAGTTATAGCCATTTTAAGATTTTGAATTTTTTTTTTCTGGTGCATAATTTGACCCCCGCAGACGCCTAGTTTAGGAGTTATAGCCATTTTAAGATTTTGAATTTTTTTTTTTCTGGTGCATAATATGACCCCCGCAGACGCCTAGTTTAGGACTTATAGCCATTTTAAGATTCTGAATTTTTTTTTTTTTCGGGTGCATAATATGACCCCCGCAGACGCCTAGTTTAGGAGTTATAGCGATTTTAAAGTTTTGAATTTTTTTTTTCTTGTGCATAATATGACCCCCGCAGACGAATAGTTTAGGAGTTATAGCCATTTTAAGATTTTGATTTTTTTTTTCTTTTGCATAATATGACCCCCGCAGACGCCTAGTTTAGGAGTTATAGCCATTTTAAGATTTTGAATTTTTTTTTTTCTGGTGCATAATATGACCCCCGCAGACGCCTAGTTTAGGAGTTATAGCCATTTCAAGATTTTAAATTTTTTTCTTGTCTGGTGCATAATATGACCCCCGCAGACGCCTAGTTTAGGAGTTATAGATATTTTAAGATTTTGAATTTTTTTTTTCTGGTGCATAATATGACCCCCGCAGACGCCTAGTTTAGAAGTTATAGCCATTTTAAGATTTTGAATTTTTTTTTTTTCTGGTGCATAATATGACCCCCGCAGACGCCTAGTTTAGGAGTTATAGCCATTTTAAGATTTTGAATTTTTTTCTTTCTGGTGCATAATATAACCCCCGCAGACGCCTAGTTTAGGACTTATAGACATTTTAAAGTTTTGAATTTTTTTTTTCTGGTGCATAATATGACCCCCAGACGCCTAGTTTAAGAGTTATAGCCATTTTAAGATTTCGAATTTTTTTTTTCTGGTGCATAATATGACCCCCGCTGACGCCTAGTTTAGGAGTTATAGCGATTTGAAGATTTTGAATTTTTTTGTTCTGGTGCATAATATGACCCCCGCAGACGCCTAGTTTAGGAGTTATAGCCATTTTAAGATTTTGATTTTTTTTTTCTGGTGCATAATATGACCAACGCAGACGCCTTGTTTAGGGGTTATAGCCATTTTAAGATTTTGATTTTTTTTTTTTTCGGGTGCATAATATGACCCCCAGACGCCTAGTTTAGGAGTTATAGTCATTTTAAGATTTTGAATTTTTTTTTTCTGGTGCATAATATGACCCCGGCAAACGCCTAGTTTAGGAGTTATAGCCATTTTAAGATTTTGAATTTTTTTTTTCTGGTGCATAATATGACCCCCCCCAGACGCCTAGTTTAGGAGTTATAGCCATTTTAAGATTTTGAATTTTTTTCTTTCTGGTGCATAATATGACCCCCGCAGACTCCTAGTTTAGGAGTTATAGCGATTTTAAAGTTTTGAATTTTTTTTTCTTGTGCATAATATGACCCCCGCAGACGCCTAGTTTAGGAGTTATAGCCATTTTAAGATTTTGAATTTTTTTCTTTCTTTTGCATAATATGACCCCCGCAGACGCCTAGTTTAGGAGTTATAGCGATTTTAAAGTTTTGAATTTTTTTTTTCTTGTGCATAATATGACCCCCGCAGGCGCCTAGTTTAGGACTTATAGCCATTTTAAGATTTTGAATTTTTTTTTTCGGGTGCATAATATGACCCCCAGACGCCTAGTTTAGGAGTTATAGTCATTTTGAGATTTTGAATTTTTTTTTTCTGGTGCATAATATGACCCCCCCCAGACGCCTAGTTTAGGAGTTATAGCCATTTTAAGATTTTGAATTTTTTTCGTTCTGGTGCATAATATGACCCCCGCAGACGCCAAGTTTAGGAGTTATAGCCATTTTAAGATTTTGAATTTTTTTCTTTCTGGTGCATAATATGACACCCGCAGACGCCTAGTTTAGGAGTTATAGCGATTTTAAAGTTTTGAATTTTTTTTTCTTGTACATAATATGACCCCCGCAGACGCCTAGTTTAGGAGTTATAGCCATTTTAAGATTTTGAATTTTTTTCTTTCTGGTGCATAATATGACCCCCGCAGACGCCTAGTTTAGGAGTTATAGCGATTTTAAAGTTTTGAATCTTTTTTTTCTTGTGCATAATATGACCCCCGCAGACGCCTAGTTTAGGAGTTATAGTCATTTTAAGATTTTGAATTTTTTTTTTCTGGTGCATAATATGACCCCCGCAGACGCCTTGTTTAGGAGTTATAGCGATTTTAAAGTTTTGAATTTTTTTTTTCTGGTGCATAATATGACCCCCGCTGGCGCCTAGTTTAGGACTTATAGCCATTTTAAGATTTTGAATTTTTTTTTTCGGGTGCATAATATGACCCCCGCAGACGCCTAGCTTAGGAGTTATAGCCATTTTAAGATTTGGAATTTTCTGGTGCATAATATGACCCCCACAGACGCCTAGTCTAGGAGTTATAGCGATTTGAAGATTTTGAATTTTTTTTTTCTGGTGCATAATATGACCCCCGCAGACGCCTAGTTTAGGAGTTATAGCCATTTTAAGATTTTGAATTTTTTTTTTTCTGGTGCATAATATGACCCCCGCAGACGCAAGTTTAGGAGTTATAGCCATTTTAAGATTTTGAATTTTTTTTTTCTGGTGCATAATTTGACCCCCGCAGACGCCTAGTTTAGGAGTTATAGCCATTTTAAGATTTTGAATTTTTTTCTTTCTGGTGCATAATATGACCCCCGCAGACGCCTAGTTTAGGAGTTATAGCGATTTTAAAGTTTTGAATTTTTTTTTTCTGGTGCATAATATGACCCCCAGACGCCTAGTTTAAGAGTTATAGCCATTTTAAGATTTTGAATTTTTTTTTTTTCTGGTGCATAATATGACCCCCGCAGACTCCTAGTTTAGGAGTTATAGCGATTTTAAAGTTTTGAATTTTTTTTTTCTTGTGCATAATATGACCCCCTCAGACGCCTAGTTTAGGACTTATAGCCATTTTAAGATTTTGAATTTTTTTTTTCGGGTGCATAATATGACCCCCAGATGCCTAGTTTAGGAGTTATAGTCATTTTAAGATTTTGAATTTTTTTTTTCTGGTGCATAATATGACCCCCTCAGACGCCTAGATTAGGAGTTATAGCGATTTGAAGATTTTGAATTTTTTTTTTCTGGTGCATAATATGACCCCCAGACGCCTAGTTTAAGAGTTATAGCCATTTTAAGATTTTGAATTTTTTTTTTCTGGTGCATAATATGACCCCCGCTGACGCCTAGTTTAGGAGTTATAGCGATTTGAAGATTTTGAATTTTTTTGTTCTGGTGCATAATATGACCCCCGCAGACGCCTTGTTTAGGGGTTATAGCCATTTTAAGATTTTGAATTTTTTTTTTCGGGTGCATAATATGACCCCCGCAGACGCCTAGTTTAGGAGTTATAGCCATTTTAAGATTTTGAATTTTTTTCTTTCTGGTGCATAATATGACCCCCTCAGACGCCTAGATTAGGAGTTATAGCGATTTGAAGATTTTGAATTTTTTTGTTCTGGTGCATGATATGACCCCTGCAGACGCATAGTTTAGGAGTTATAGCCATTTTAAGATTTTGATTTTTTTTTTCTGGTGCATAATATGACCCCCGCAGACGCCTTGTTTAGGGGTTATAGCCATTTTAAGATTTTGAATTTTTTTTTTCGGGTGCATAATATGACCCCCAGACGCCTAGTTTAGGAGTTATAGTCATTTTGAGATTTTGAATTTTTTTTTTCTGGTGCATAATATGACCCCCCCCAGACGCCTAGTTTAGGAGTTATAGCCATTTTAAGATTTTGAATTTTTTTCTTTCTGGTGCATAATATGACCCCCGCAGACGCCTAGTTTAGGAGTTATAGCCATTTTAAGATTTTGAATTTTTTTCTTTCTGGTGCATAATATGACACCCGCAGACGCCTAGTTTAGGAGTTATAGCGATTTTAAAGTTTTGAATTTTTTTTTTCTTGTGCATAATATGACCCCCGCAGGCGCCAAGTTTAGGACTTATAGCCATTTTAAGATTTTGAATTTTTTTTTTCGGGTGCATAATATGACCCCCAGACGCCTAGTTTAGGAGTTATAGTCATTTTGAGATTTTGAATTTTTTTTTTCTGGTGCATAATATGACCCCCCCCAGACGCCTAGTTTAGGAGTTATAGCCATTTTAAGATTTTGAATTTTTTTCTTTCTGGTGCATAATATGACCCCCGCAGACGCCTAGTTTAGGAGTTATAGCCATTTTAAGATTTTGAATTTTTTTCTTTCTGGTGCATAATATGACCCCCGCAGACGCCTAGTTTAGGAGTTATAGCGATTTTAAAGTTTTGAATCTTTTTTTTCTTGTGCATAATATGACCCCCGCAGACGCCTAGTTTAGGAGTTATAGTCATTTTAAGATTTTGAATTTTTTTTTTCTGGTGCATAATATCACCCCCGCAGACGCCTTGTTTAGGAGTTATAGCGATTTTAAAGTTTTGAATTTTTTTTTTCTGGTGCATAATATGACCCCCGCAGGCGCCTAGTTTAGGACTTATAGCCATTTTAAGATTTTGAATTTTTTTTTTCGGGTGCATAATATGACCCCCAGACGCCTAGTTTAGGAGTTATAGTCATTTTAAGATTTTGAATTTTTTTTTTCTGGTGCATAATATGACCCCCGCAGACGCCTAGATTAGGAGTTATAGCGATTTGAAGATTTTGAATTTTTTTTTTCTGGTGCATAATATGACCCCCGCAGACGCCTAGTTTAGGAGTTATAGCCATTTTAAAGTTTTGAATTTTTTTTTTTCTGGTGCATAATATGACCCCCGCAGACGCCTAGTTTAGGAGTTATAGCCATTTTAAAGTTTTGAATTTTTTTTTCTGGTGCATAATTTGACCCCCGCAGACGCCTAGTTTAGGAGTTATAGCCGTTTTAAGATTTTGAATTTTTTTTTTCTGGTGCATAATATGACCCCCGCAGACGCCTAGTTTAGGAGTTATAGCCATTTTAAGATTTTGAATTTTTTTCTTTCTGGTGCATAATATGACCCCCGCAGACGCCTAGTTTAGGAGTTATAGCGATTTTAAAGTTTTGAATTTTTTTTTTCTGGTGCATAATATGACACCCTCAGACGCCTAGATTAGGAGTTATAGCGATTTGAAGATTTTGAATTTTTTTTTTCGGGTGCATAATATGACCCCCGCAGACGCCTAGTTTAGGAGTTATAGCCATTTTAAGATTTTGAATTTTTTTCTTTCTGGTGCATAATATGACCCCCGCAGACGCCTAGTTTAGGAGTTATAGCGATTTTAAAGTTTTGAATTGTTTTTTTCTGGTGCATAATATGACCCCCAGACGCCTAGTTTAAGAGTTATAGCCATTTTAAGATTTTGAATTTTTTTTTTTTTCTGGTGCATAATATGACCCCCGCAGACTCCTAGTTTAGGAGTTATAGCGATTTTAAAGTTTTGAATTTTCTTTTTCTTGTGCATAATATGACCCCCGCAGACGCCTAGTTTAGGACTTATAGCCATTTTAAGATTTTGAATTTTTTTTTTCGGGTGCATAATATGACCCCCAGATGCCTAGTTTAGGAGTTATAGTCATTTTAAGATTTTGAATTTTTTTTTTCTGGTGCATAATATGACCCCCTCAGACGCCTAGATTAGGAGTTATAGCGATTTGAAGATTTTGAATTTTTTTTTTCTGGTGCATAATATGACCCCCAGACGCCTAGTTTAAGAGTTATAGCCATTTTAAGATTTTGAATTTTTTTTTTCTGGTGCATAATATGACCCCCGCTGACGCCTAGTTTAGGAGTTATAGCGATTTGAAGATTTTGAATTTTTTTGTTCTGGTGCATAATATGACCCCCTCAGACGCATAGTTTAGGAGTTATAGCCATTTTAAGATTTTGATTTTTTTTTTCTGGTGCATAATATGACCCCCGCAGACGCCTTGTTTAGGGGTTATAGCCATTTTAAGATTTTGATTTTTTTTTTTTCGGGTGCATAATATGACCCCCAGACGCCTAGTTTAGGAGTTATAGTCATTTTAAGATTTTGAATTTTTTTTTTCTGGTGCATAATATGACCCCGGCAAACGCCTAGTTTAGGAGTTATAGCCATTTTAAGATTTTGAATTTTTTTTTTCTGGTGCATAATATTAACCCCCCCCAGACGCCTAGTTTAGGAGTTATAGCCATTTTAAGATTTTGAATTTTTTTCTTTCTGGTGCATAATATGACCCCCGCAGACTCCTAGTTTAGGAGTTATAGCGATTTGAAGATTTTGAATTTTTTTGTTCTGGTGCATAATCTGACCCCCGCAGACGCATAGTTTAGGAGTTATAGCCATTTTAAGATTTTGATTTTTTTTTTCTGGTGCATAATATGACCCCCGCAGACGCCTTGTTTAGGGGTTATAGCCATTTTAAGATTTTGATTTTTTTTTTTTCGGGTGCATAATATGACCCCCAGACGCCTAGTTTAAGAGTTATAGCCATTTTAAGATTTTGAATTTTTTTTTTCGGGTGCATAATATGACCCCCAGACGCCTAGTTTAGGAGTTATAGTCATTTTGAGATTTTGAATTTTTTTTTTCTGGTGCATAATATGACCCCCGCAGACGCCTAGATTAGGAGTTATAGCGATTTGAAGATTTAGAATTTTTTTTTTCTGGTGCATAATATGACCCCCAGACGCCTAGTTTAAGAGTTATAGCCATTTTAAGATTTTGAATTTTTTTTTTCTGGTGCATAATATGACCCCCGCTGACTCCTAGTTTAGGAGTTATAGCGATTTGAAGACTTTGAATTTTTTTGTTCTCATGCATAATATGACCCCCGCAGACGCCTAGTTTAGGAGTTATAGCGATTTTAAAGTTTTGAATTTTTTTTTTCTTGTGCATAATATGACCCCCGCAGACGCCTAGTTTAGGAGTTATAGCCATTTTAAGATTTTGAATTTTTTTTTTCTGGTGCATAATATGACCCCCGCAGACGCCTTGTTTAGGAGTTATAGCGATTTTAAAGTTTTGAATGTTTTTTTTCTTGTGCATAATATGACCCCCGCAGGCGCCTAGTTTAGGACTTATAGAAATTTTAAGATTTTGAATTTTTTTTTTCGGGTGCATAATATGACCCCCAGACGCCTAGTTTAGGAGTTATAGTCATTTTAAGATTTTGAATTTTTTTTTTCTGGTGCATAATATGACCCCCGCAGACGCCTAGATTAGGAGTTATAGCGATTTGAAGATTTTGAATTTTTTTTTTCTGGTGCATAATATGACCCCCGCAGACGCCTAGTTTAGGAGTTATAGCCATTTTAAGATTTTGAATTTTTTTTTTTCTGGTGCATAATATGACCCCCGCAGACGCCTAGTTTAGGAGTTATAGCCATATTAAGATTTTGAATTTTTTTTTTTCTGGTGCATAATATGACCCCCAGACGCCTAGTTTAGGAGTTATAGTCATTTTAAGATTTTGAATTTTTTTTTTCTGGTGCATAATATGACCCCCGCAGACGCCTAGATTAGGAGTTATAGCGATTTGAAGATTTAGAATTTTTTTTTTCTGGTGCATAAAATGACCCCCGCAGACGCCTAGTTTAGGAGTTATAGCCATTTTAAGATTTTGAATTTTTTTTTTTTTCGGGTGCATAATATGACCCCCGCAGACGCCTAGTTTAGGAGTTATAGTCATTTTAAGATTTTGAATATTTTTTTCTGGTGCATTACATGACCCCCGCAGACGCCTAGTTTAGGAGTTATAACCATTTTAAAGTTTTGAATTTTTTTTTTCTGGTGCATAATATGACCCCCGCAGACGCCTAGTTTAGGAGTTATAACCATTTTAAAGTTTTGAATTTTTTTTTTCTGGTGCATAATATGACCCCCGCAGACGCCTAGTTTAGGAGTTATAGCCATTTTAAGATTTTGAATTTTTTTTTTCTGGTGCATAAAATGACCCCCGCAGACGCCTAGTTTAGGAGTTATAGTCATTTTAAGATTTTGATTTTTTTTTTTTCTGGTGCATAATATGACCCCCGTAGACGCCTAGTTTAGAAGTTATAGCCATTTTAAGATTTTGAATTTTTTTTTTTTTCGGGTGCATAATATGACCCCCGCAGACGCCTAGTTTAGGAGTTATAGTCATTTTAAGATTTTGAATATTTTTTTCTGGTGCATAATATGACCCCCGCAGACGCCTAGTTTAGGAGTTATAGCCATTTGAAGATTTTGAATTTTTTTGTTCTGGTGCATAATATGACCCCCGCAGACGCCTAGTTTAGGAGTTATAGCCATTTTAAGATTTAGAATTTTTTTTTTCTGGTGCATAAAATGACCCCCGCAGACGCCAAGTTTAGGAGTTATAGTCATTTTAAGATTTTGATTTTTTTTTTTTCTGGTGCATAATATGACCCCCGCAGACGCCTAGTTTAGGAGTTATAGCCATTTGAAGATTTTGAATTTTTTTGTTCTGGTGCATAACATGACCCCCGCAGACGCCTAGCTTAGGAGTTATAACCATTTTAAGATTTTGAATTTTTTTTTTTTCTGGTGCATAATATGACCCCCGCAGACGCCTAGTTTAGGAGTTATAGCGATTTGAAGATTTTGAATTTTTTTGTTCTGGTGCATAATATGACCCCCGCAGACGCCTAGCTTAGGAGTTATAGCCATTTTAAGATTTTGAATTTTTTTTTTTCTGGTGCATAATATGACCCCCGCAGACGCCTAGTTTAGGAGTTATAGCCATTTTAAGATTTTGAATTTTTTTTTTTTTTGGGTGCATAATATGACCACCGCAGACGCCTAGTTTAGGAGTTATAGTCATTTTAAGATTTTGAATATTTTTTTCTGGTGCATAATATGACCCCCGCAGACGCCTAGTTTAGGAGTTATAGCCATTTGAAGATTTTGAATATTTTTTTCTGGTGCATAATATGACCCCCGCAGACGCCTAGCTTAGGAGTTATAGCCATTTTAAGATTTTGAATTTTTTTTTTTTTCGGGTGCATAATATGACCCCCGCAGACGCCTAGTTCAGGAGTTATAGTCATTTTAAGATTTTGAATTTTTTTGTTCTGGTGCATAATATGACCCCCGCAGACGCCTAGCTTAGGAGTTATAGCCATTTTAAGATTTTGAATTTTTTTTTTTTCTGGTGCATAATATGACCCCCGCAGACGCCTAGTTTAGGAGTTATAGCCATTTTAAAGTTTTGAATTTTTTTTTTCTGGTGCATAATATGACCCCCGCAGGCGCCTAGTTTAGGAGTTATAGAAATTTTAAGATTTTGAATTTTTTTTTTTTTCGGGTGCATAATATGACCCCCGCAGACGCCTAGTTTAGGAGATATAGCCATTTTAAAGTTTTGAATTTTTTTTTTCTGGTGCATAATATGACCCCCGCAGACGCCTAGTTTAGGAGTTATAGCCATTTTAAGATTTTGAATTTTTTTTTTCTGGTGCATAATATGACCCCCGCAGACGCCTAGTTTAGGAGTTATAACCATTTTAAGATTTTGAATTTTTTTTTTTCTGGTGCATAATATGACCCCCGCAGACGCCTAGTTTAGGAGTTATAGCCATTTCAAGATTTTGAATTTTTTTCTTTTCTGGTGCATAATATGACCCCCGCAGACGCCTAGTTTAGGAGTTATAGCCATTTTAAGATTTTGAATTTTTTTTTTTCTGGTGCATAATATGACCCCCGCAGACGCCTAGTTTAGGAGATATAGCCATTTTAAGATTTTGAATTTTTTTTTTTCGGGAGCATATTATGACCCCCGCAGACACCTAGTTTAGGAGTTATAGCCATTTTAAGATTTTGAATTTTTTTCTTTCTGGTGCATAATATGACCCCCGCAGACATTTTAAGATTTTGAATTTTTTTTTTTCGGGTGCATAATATGACCCCCGCAGACGCCTAGTTCAGGAGTTATAGCGATTTGAAGATTTTGATTTTTTTTTTCTGGTGCATAATATGACCCCCGCAGACACCTAGTTTAGGAGTTATAGCCATTTTAAGATTTTGAATTTATTTTTTTTCGGGTGCATAATATGACCCCCGCAGACGCCTAGTTTAGGAGTTATAGCCATTTTAAGGTTTTTAATTTTTTTTTTTTTCGGGTGCATAATATGACCCCCGCAGACACCTAGTTTAGGAGTTATAGCCATTTTAAGGTTTTGAATTTTTTTTTTTTCGGGTGTATAATATGACCCCCGCAGACATTTTAAGATTTTGAATTTTTTTTTTTTCGGGTGCATAATATGACCCCCGCAGACGCCTAGTTTAGGAGTTATAGCCATTTTAAGGTTTTGAATTTTTTTTTTTCGGGAGCATAATATGACCCCCGCAGACGCCTAGTTTAGGAGTTATAGCCATTTTAAGATTTTGATTTTTTTTTTCTGGTGCATAATATGACCCCCGCAGACACCTAGTTTAGGAGTTATAGCCATTTTAAGATTTTGAATTTTTTTCTTTCTGGTGCATAATATGACCCCCGCAGACGCCTAGTTTAGGACTTATAGCCATTTTAAGATTTTGAATTTTTTTTTTCGGGTGCATAATATGACCCCCGCAGACGCCTAGTTTAGGACTTATAGCCATTTTAAGATTTTGAATTTTTTTTTTCGGGTGCATAATATGACCCCCGCAGACGCCTAGTTTAGGAGTTATAGCGATTTGAAGATTTTGAATTTTTTTGTTCTGGTGCATAATATGACCTCCGCAGACGCCTAGTTTAGGAGTTATAACCATTTTAAGATTTTGAATTTTTTTTTCTGGTGCATAATATGACCCCCGAAGACGCCTAGTTTAGGAGTTATAGCCATTTTAAGATTTTGAATTTTTTTTTTCTGGTGCATAATATGACCCCCACAGACGCCTAGTTTAGGAGTTATAGCGATTTTAAAGTTTTGAATTTTTTTGTTCTGGTGCATAATATGACCCCCGCAGACGCCTAGTTTAGGAGTTATAGCGATTTGAAGATTTTGAATTTTTTTTGTTCTGGTGCATAATATGACCCCCGCAGACGCCTAGTTTAGGAGTTATAGCCATTTTATGATTTTGATTTTTTTTTTCTGGTGCATAATATGACCCCCGCAGACGTCTAATTTAGGAGTTATAGCCATTTTATGATTTTGATTTTTTTTTTCGGGTGCATAATATGACCCCCGCAGACGCCTAGTTTAGGAGTTATAGCCATTTTAAGGTTTTGAATTTTTTTTTTTTCGGGTGTATAATATGACCCCCGCAGACATTTTAAGATTTTGAATTTTTTTTTTTCGGGTGCATAATATGACCCCCGCAGACGCCTAGTTTAGGAGTTATAGCCATTTTAAGGTTTTGAATTTTTTTTTTTTCGGGTGCATAATATGACCCCCGCAGACGCCTAGTTTAGGAGTTATAGCCATTTTAAGATTTTGATTTTTTTTTTCTGGTGCATAATATGACCCCCGCAGACACCTAGTTTAGGAGTTATAGCCATTTTAAGATTTTGAATTTTTTTTTTTTCGGGTGCATAATATGACCCCCGCAGACGCCTAGTTTAGGAGTTATAGCCATTTTAAGATTTTGAATTTTTTTCTTTCTGGTGCATAATATGACCACCGCAGACGCCTAGTTTAGGAGTTATAGCGATTTTAAAGTTGTGAATTTTTTTTTTCTGGTGCATACTATGACCCCCGCAGACGCCTAATTTAGGAGTTATAGCCATTTTAAGATTTTGAATTTTTTTTTTCGGGTGCATAATATGACCCCCGCAGACGCCTAGTTTGGGAGTTATAGCCATTTTAAGATTTTGAATTTTTTTTTTCTGGTGCATAATATGACCCCCGAAGACGCCTAGTTTAGGAGTTATAGCGATTTGAAGATTTTGAATTTTTTTTGTTCTGGTGCATAATATGACCCCCGCAGACGCCTAGTTTAGGAGTTATAGCCATTTTAAGATTTTGAATTTTTTTTTTCTGGTGCATAATATGACCTCCGCAGACGCCTAGTTTAGGAGTTATAGCCATTTTAAGATTTTGAATTTTTTTTTTCTGGTGCATAATATGACCCCCCCAGACGCCTAGTTTAGGAGTTATAGCCATTTTAAGATTTTGAATTTTTTTCTTTCTGGAGCATAATATGACCCCCGCAGACGCCTAGTTTAGGAGTTATAGCGATTTTAAAGTTTAGAATTTTTTTTTTCTTGAGCATAATATGACCCCCACAGACGCCTAGTTTAGGACTTATAGCCATTTTAAGATTTTGAATTTTTTTTTTCTGGTGCATAATATGACCCCCGCAGACGCCTAGTTTAGGAGTTATAGCCATTTTAAGATTTTGAATTTTTTTTTTTCTGGTGCATAATATGACCCCCGCAGACGCCTAGTTTAGGAGTTATAGCGATTTGAAGATTTTGAATTTTTTTTGTTCTGGTGCATAATATGACCCCCGCAGACGCCTAGTTTAGGAGTTATAGCCATTTTAAGATTTTGAATTTTTTTTTTCTGGTGCATAATATGACCCCCCCAGACGCCTAGTTTAGGAGTTATAGCCATTTTAAGATTTTGATTTTTTTTTTCTGGTGCATAATATGACCCCCGCAGACGCCTAGTTTAGGAGTTATAGCGAATTTAAAGTTTTGAATTTTTTTTCTGGTGCATAATATGACCCCCCCAGACGCCTAGTTTAGGAGTTATAGCCATTTTAAGATTTTGAATTTTTTTCTTTCTGGAGCATAATATGACCCCCGCAGACGCCTAGTTTAGGAGTTATAGCGATTTTAAAGTTTAGAATTTTTTTTTTCTTGAGCATAATATGACCCCCACAGACGCCTAGTTTAGGACTTATAGCCATTTTAAGATTTTGAATTTTTTTTTTCTGGTGCATAATATGACCCCCGCAGACGCCTAGTTTAGGAGTTATAGCGATTTGAAGATTTTGAATTTTTTTTGTTCTGGTGCATAATATGACCCCCGCAGACGCCTAGTTTAGGACTTATAGCCATTTTAAGATTTTGAATTTTTTTTTTCTGGTGCATAATATGACCCCCCCAGACGCCTAGTTTAGGAGTTATAGCCATTTTAAGATTTTGAATTTTTTTTTTTTCGGGTGCATAATATGACCCCCGCAGACGCCTAGTTTAGGAGTTATAGCCATTTTAAGATTTTGAATTTTTTTCTTTCTGGTGCATAATATGACCACCGCAGACGCCTAGTTTAGGAGTTATAGCGATTTTAAAGTTGTGAATTTTTTTTTTCTGGTGCATAATATCACCCCCGCAGACGCCTAGTTTAGGAGTTATAGCCATTTTAAGATTTTGAATTTTTTTTTTCGGGTGCATAATATGACCCCCCAGACGCCTAGTTTGGGAGTTATAGCCATTTTAAGATTTTGAATTTTTTTTTTCTGGTGCATAATATGACCCCCGCTGACGCCTAGTTTAGGAGTTATAGCGATTTGAAGATTTTGAATTTTTTTGTTCTGGTGCATAATATGACCCCCGCAGACGCCTAGTTTAGGAGTTATAGCCATTTTAAGATTTTGAATTTTTTTTTTCTGGTGCATAATATGACCCCCACAGACGCCTAGTTTAGGAGTTATAGCGATTTTAAAGTTTTGAATTTTTTTTTTCTGGTGCATAATATGACCCCCGCAGACGCCTAGTTTAGGAGTTATAGCCATTTTAAGATTTTGAATTTTTTTTTTTCTGGTGCATAATATGACCCCCGCAGACGCCTAGTTTAGGAGTTATAGCGATTTGAAGATTTTGAATTTTTTTTGTTCTGGTGCATAATATGACCCCCGCAGACGCCTAGTTTAGGAGTTATAGCCATTTTAAAATTTTGAATTTTTTTTTTCTGGTGCATAATATGACCCCCGCTGACGCCTAGTTTAGGAGTTATAGCGATTTGAAGATTTTGAATTTTTTTGTTCTGGTGCATAATATGACCCCCGCAGACGCCTAGTTTAGGAGTTATAGCCATTTTAAGATTTTGAATTTTTTTTTTTCTGGTGCATAATATGACAGCCGCAGACGCCTAGTTTAGGAGTTATAGCGATTTGAAGATTTTGAATTTTTTTGTTCTGGAGCATAATATGACCCCCAGACGCCTAGTTTAGGAGTTATAGCCATTTTAAGATTTTGAATTTTTTTTTTTCTGGTGCATAATATGACCCAAGCAGACGCCTAGTTTAGGAGTTATAGCGATTTGAAGATTTTGAATTTTTTTGTTCTGGTGCAAAATATGACCCCCCCAGACGCCTAGTTTAGGAGTTATAGCCATTTTAAGATTTTGATTTTTTTTTTCTGGTGCATAATATGACCCCCGCAGACGCCTAGTTTAGGAGTTATAGCGAATTTAAAGTTTTGAATTTTTTTTCTGGTGCATAATATGACCTCCGCAGACGCCTAGTTTAGGAGTTATAGCCATTTTAAGATTTTGAATTTTTTTTTTCTGGTGCATAATATGACCCCCCCAGACGCCTAGTTTAGGAGTTATAGCCATTTTAAGATTTTGAATTTTTTTCTTTCTGGAGCATAATATGACCCCCGCAGACGCCTAGTTTAGGAGTTATAGCGATTTTAAAGTTTAGAATTTTTTTTTTCTTGAGCATAATATGACCCCCACAGACGCCTAGTTTAGGACTTATAGCCATTTTAAGATTTTGAATTTTTTTTTTCTGGTGCATAATATGACCCCCGCAGATGCCTAGTTTAGGAGTTATAGCCATTTTAAGATTTTGAATTTTTTTTTTTCTGGTGCATAATATGACCCCCGCAGACGCCTAGTTTAGGAGTTATAGCGATTTGAAGATTTTGAATTTTTTTTGTTCTGCTGCATAATATGACCCCCGCAGACGCCTAGTTTAGGAGTTATAGCCATTTTAAAATTTTGAATTTTTTTTTTCTGGTGCATAATATGACCCCCGCAGACGCCTAGTTTAGGAGTTATAGCGATTTGAAGATTTTGAATTTTTTTGTTCTGGTGCATAATATGACCCCCAGACGCCTAGTTTAGGAGTTATAGCCATTTTAAGATTTTGAATTTTTTTTTTCTGGTGCATAATATGACCCCCCCAGACGCCTAGTTTAGGAGTTATAGCCATTTTAAGATTTTGATTTTTTTTTTCTGGTGCATAATATGACCCCCGCAGACGCCTAGTTTAGGAGTTATAGCGATTTTAAAGTTTAGAATTTTTTTTTTCTTGAGCATAATATGACCCCCACAGACGCCTAGTTTAGGACTTATAGCCATTTTAAGATTTTGAATTTTTTTTTTCGGGTGCATAATATGACCCCCGCAGACGCCTAGTTTAGGAGTTATAGCCATTTTAAGATTTTGAATTTTTTTTTTCTGGTGCATAATATGACCCCCGCAGACGCCTAGTTTAGGAGTTATAGCCATTTTAAGATTTTGAATTTTTTTTTTCTGGTGCATAATATGACCCCCACAGACGCCTAGTTTAGGAGTTATAGCGATTTTAAAGTTTTGAATTTTTTTTTTCTGGTGCATAATATGACCCCCGCAGACGCCTAGTTTAGGAGTTATAGCCATTTTAAGATTTTGAATTTTTTTTTTTCTGGTGCATAATATGACCCCCGCAGACGCCTAGTTTAGGAGTTATAGCGATTTGAAGATTTTGAATTTTTTTTGTTCTGGTGCATAATATGACCCCCGCAGACGCCTAGTTTAGGAGTTATAGCCATTTTAAAATTTTGAATTTTTTTTTTTTCTGGTGCATAATATGTTATAGCCATTTTAAGGTTTTGAATTTTTTTTTTTTCGGGTGTATAATATGGTGCATAATATGACCCCCGCAGACGCCTAGTTTAGGAGTTATAGCGATTTGAAGATTTTGAATTTTTTTTGTTCTGGTGCATAATATGACCCCCGCAGACGCCTAGTTTAGGAGTTATAGCCATTTTAAGATTTTGAATTTTTTTTTTCTGGTGCATAATATGACCCCCACAGACGCCTAGTTTAGGAGTTATAGCGATTTTAAAGTTTTGAATTTTTTTTTTCTGGTGCATAATATGACCCCCGCAGACGCCTATTTTAGGAGTTATAGCCATTTTAAGATTTTGAATTTTTTTTTTCTGGTGCATAATATGACCCCCGCAGACGCCTAGTTTAGGAGTTATAGCGATTTGAAGATTTTGAATTTTTTTTGTTCTGGTGCATAATATGACCCCCGCAGACGCCTAGTTTAGGAGTTATAGCGATTTGAAGATTTTGAATTTTTTTGTTCTGGTGCATAATATGACCCCCGCAGACGCCTAGTTTAGGAGTTATAGCCATTTTAAGATTTTGAATTTTTTTTTCTGGTGCATAATATGACCCCCTCAGACGCCTAGTTTAGGAGTTATAACCATTTTAACATTTTGAATTTTTTTTTCTGGTGCATAATATGACCCCGCAGACGCCTAGTTTAGGAGTTATAGCCATTTTAAGATTTTGAATTTTTTTTTTTTCTGGTGCATAATATGACCACCGCAGACGCCTAGTGTAGGAGTTATAGCGATTTGAAGATTTTGAATTTTTTTGTTCTGGTACATAATATGACCCCCGCAGACGCCTAGTTTAGGAGTTATAGCCATTTTAAGATTTTGAATTTTTTTTTTTCTGGTGCATAATATGACCCCCGCAGACCCCTAGTTTAGGAGTTATAGCGATTTGAAGATTTTGAATTTTTTTTTTCTGGTGCATAATATGACCCCCGCAGACGCCTAGTTTAGGAGTTATAGCCATTTTAAGATTTAGATTTTTTTTTTCTGGTGCATAATATGACCCCGCAGACGCCTAGTTTAGGAGTTATAGCCATTTTAAGATTTTGAATTTTTTTTTTTTCTGGTGCATAATATGACCACCGCAGACGCCTAGTTTAGGAGTTACAGCCATTTTAAGATTTTGATTTTTTTTTTTCTGGTGCATAATATGACCCCCGCAGACGCCTAGTTTAGGAGTTATAGCCATTTTAAGATTTTGAATTTTTTTTTTCTGCTGCATAATATGACCCCCGCAGACGCCTAGTTTAGGAGTTATAGCGATTTGAAGATTTTGAATTTTTTTGTTCTGGTGCATAATATGACCCCCGCAGACGCCTAGTTTAGGAGTTATAGCCATTTTAAGATTTTGAATTTTTTTTTTTCTGGTGCATAATATGACCCCCGCAGACGCCTAGTTTAGGAGTTATAGCGATTTGAAGATTTTGAATTTTTTTGTTCTGGTGCATAATATGACCCCCGCAGACGCCTAGTTTAGGAGTTATAGCCATTTTAAGATTTTGAATTTTTTTCTTTCTGGTGCATAATATGACCCCCGCAGACGCCTAGTTTAGGAGTTATAGCGATTTGAAGATTTTGAATTTTTTTGTTCTGGTGCAAAATATGACCCCCGCAGACGCCTAGTTTAGGAGTTATAGCCATTTTAAGATTTTGAATTTTTTTTTTTCTGGTGCATAATATGACCCCCGCAGACGCCTAATTTAGGAGTTATAGCCATTTTAAGATTTTGATTTTTTTTTTCTGGTGCATAATATGACCCCCGCAGACACCTAGTTTAGGAGTTATAGCCATTTTAAGATTTTGAATTTTTTTTTTTTCTGGTGCATAATATGACCCCCGCAGACGCCTAGTTTAGGAGCTATAGCCATTTTAAGGTTTTGAATTTTTTTTTTCTGGTGCATAATATGACCCCCGCAGACGCCTAGTTTAGGAGTTATAGTCATTTTAAGATTTTGAATATTTTTTTCTGGTGCATAATATGACCCCCTCAGACGCCTAGTTTAGGAGTTATAGCCATTTTAAGATTTTGAATTTTTTTTTTCTGGTGCATAATATGACCCCCGCAGACGCCTAGTTTAGGAGTTATAGTCATTTTAAGATTTTGAATTTTTTTTTTTTCTGGTGCATAATATGACCCCCGTAGACGCCTAGTTTAGGAGTTATAGCCATTTTAAGATTTTGAATTTTTTTTTTTTTGGTGCATAATATGACCCCCGCAGACGCCTAGTTTAGGAGTTATAGCGATTTGAAGATTTTGAATTTTTTTTTCTGGTGCATAATATGACCCCCGCAGACGCCTAGTTTAGGACTTATAGCCATTTTAAGATTTTGATTTTTTTTTTCTGGTGCATAATATGACCCCCGCAGACGCCTAGTTTAGGACTTATAGCCATTTTAAGATTTTGATTTTTTTTTTCTGGTGCATAATATGACCCCGCAGACGCCTAGTTTAGGAGTTATAGCCATTTTAAGATTTTGAATTTTTTTTTTTCTGGTGCATAATATGACCACCGCAAACGCCTAGTTTAGGAGTTATAGCGATTTGAAGATTTTGAATTTTTTTGTTCTGGTACATAATATGACCCCCGCAGACGCCTAGTTTAGGAGTTATAGCCATTTTAGATTTTGATTTTTTTTTTTTCTGGTGCATAATATGACCCCCGCAGACGCCTAGTTTAGGAGTTATAGCGATTTGAGGATTTTGAATTTTTTTGTTCTGGTGCATAATATGACCCCCGCAGACGCCTAGTTTAGGAGTTATAGCCATTTTAAGATTTTGATTTTTTTTTTCTGGTGCATAATATGACCCCGCAGACGCCTAGTTTAGGAGTTATAGCCATTTTAAGATTTTGATTCTTTTTTTTCTGGTGCATAATATGACCCCCGCAGACGCCTAGTTTAGGAGTTATAGCCATTTTAAGATTTTGAATTTTTTTTTTCTGGTGCATAATATGACCCCCGTAGACGCCTAGTTTAGGAGTTATAGCCATTTTAAGATTTTGAATTTTTTTTTTTTCTGGTGCATAATATGACCCCCGCAGACGCCTAGTTTAGGAGTTATAGCCATTTTAAGATTTTGATTTTTTTTTTCTGGTGCATAATATGACCCCCGCAGACGCCTAGTTTAGGACTTATAGCCATTTTAAGATTTTGATTTTTTTTTTTCTGGTGCATAATATGACCCCCGCAGACGCCTAGTTTAGGAGTTATAGCCATTTTAAGATTTTGATTTTTTTTTTCTGGTGCATAATATGACCCCGCAGACGCCTAGTTTAGGAGTTATAGCCATTTTAAGATTTTGAATTTTTTTTTTTCTGGTGCATAATATGACCACCGCAGACGCCTAGTTTAGGAGTTATAGCGATTTGAAGATTTTGAATTTTTTTGTTCTGGTACATAATATGACCCCCGCAGACGCCTAGTTTAGGAGTTATAGCCATTTTAAGATTTTGATTTTTTTTTTCTGGTGCATAATATGATCCCGCAGACGCCTAGTTTAGGAGTTATAGCCATTTTAAGATTTTGAATTTTTTTTTTTCTGGTGCATAATATGACCACCGCAGACGCCTAGTTTAGGAGTTATAGCGATTTGAAGATTTTGAATTTTTTTGTTCTGGTACATAATATGACCCCCGCAGACGCCTAGTTTAGGAGTTATAGCCATTTTAAGATTTTGATTTTTTTTTTCTGGTGCATAATATGACCCCCGCAGACGCCTAGTTTAGGAGTTATAGCCATTTTAAGATTTTGATTTTTTTTTTCTGGTGCATAATATGACCCCGCCGACGCCTAGTTTAGGAGTTATAGCCATTTTAAGATTTTGATTTTTTTTTTCTGGTGCATAATATGACCCCCGCAGACGCCTAGTTTAGGAGTTATAGCCATTTTAAGATTTTGAATTTTTTTTTTTTCCGGTGCATAATATGACCCCCGCAGACGCCTAGTTTAGGAGTTATAGTCATTTTAAGATTTTGAATTTTTTTTTTTTCTGGTGCATAATATGACCCCCGCAGACACCTAGTTTAGGAGTTATAGCCATTTTAAGACTTTGAATTTTTTTTTTCTCGGGTGCATAATATGACCCCCGCAGACGCCTAGTTTAGGAGTTATAGTCATTTTAAGATTTTGAATTTTTTTTTTTTCTGGTGCATAATATGACCCCCGCAGACACCTAGTTTAGGAGTTATAGTCATTTTAAGATTTTGAATATTTTTTTCTGGTGCATAATATGACCCCCTCAGACGCCTAGTTTAGGAGTTATAGCCATTTTAAGATTTTGAATTTTTTTTTTCTGGTGCATAATATGACCCCCAGACGCCTAGTTTAGGAGTTATAGCCATTTTAAGATTTTGAATTTTTTTTTTCTGGTGCATAATACGACCCCCGCAGACGCCTAGTTTAGGAGTTATAGCCATTTTAAGATTTTGAATTTTTTTTTTTTCTGGTGCATAATATGACCCCCGCAGACGCCTAGTTTAGGAGTTATAGCCATTTTAAGATTTTGAATTTTTTTTTTTCTGGTGCATAATATGACCCCCACAGACGCCTAGTCTAGGAGTTATAGTCATTTTAAGATTTTGAATTTTTTTTTTCTGGTGCATAATATGACCCCCGCAGACGCCTAGTTTAGGAGTTATAGCCATTTTAAGATTTTGAAGATTTTGAACTTTTTTGTTCTGGTGCATAATATGACCCAAGCAGACGCCTAGTTTAGGAGTTATAGCCATTTTAAGATTTTGATTTTTTTTTTCTGGTGCATAATATGACCCCCGCAGACACCTAGTTTAGGAGTTATAGCCATTTTAAGATTTTGAATTTTTTTTTTTTCGGGTGCATAATATGACCCCCGCAGACGCCTAGTTTAGGAGTTATAGCCATTTTAAGCTTTTGAATTTTTTTTTTTTCGGGTGCATAATATGACCCCCGCAGACGTCTAGTTTAGGAGTTATAGCCATTTTAAGATTTTGAATTTTTTTTTTTCTGGTGCATAATATGACCCCCCCAGACGCCTAGTTTAGGAGTTATAGCCATTTTAAGATTTTGAATTTTTTTTTTCTGGTGCATAATATGACCCCCGCAGACACCTAGTTTAGGAGTTATAGCCATTTTAAGATTTTGAATTTTTTTTTTCTGGTGCATAATATGACCCCCGCAGACGCCTAGTTTAGGAGTTATAGCCATTTTAAGATTTTGAATTTTTTTTTTTTCTGGTGCATAATATGACCCCCGCAGACGCCTAGTTTAGGAGTTATAGCCATTTTAAGATTTTGAATTTTTTTTTTTCTGGTGCATAATATGACCCCCACAGACGCCTAGTCTGGGAGTTATAGTCATTTTAAGATTTGGAATTTTTTTTTTTCTGGTGCATAATATGACCCCCGCAGACGCCTAGTTTAGGAGTTATAGCCATTTTAAGATTTTGAATTTTTTTTTTCTGGTGCATAATATGACCCCCGCAGACGCCTAGTTTAGGAGTTATAGCCATTTTAAGATTTTGTTTTTTTTTTTTCTGGTGCTTAATATGACCCCCGCAGACGCCTAGTTTAGGAGTTATAGCCATTTTAAGATTTTGAATTTTTTTTTTTCTGGTGCATAATATGACCCCCGCAGACGCCTAGTTTAGGAGTTATAGCCATTTTAAGGTTTTGAATTTTTTTTTTTTTCGGGTGCATAATATGACCCCCGCAGACGCCTAGTTTAGGAGTTATAGCCATTTTAAGATTTTGATTTTTTTTTTTGTCTGGTGCATAATATGACCCCCGCAGACGCCTAGTTTAGGAGTTATAGCCATTTTAAGATTTTGAATTTTTTTTTTTCTGGTGCATAATATGACCCCCGCAGACGCCTAGTTTAGGAGTTATAGCCATTTTAAGGTTTTGAATTTTTTTTTTTCTGGTGCATAATATGACCCCCGCAGACGCCTAGTTTAGGAGTTATAGCCATTTTAAGGTTTTGAATTTTTTTTTTCTGGTGCATAATATGACCCCCGCAGACGCCTAGTTTAGGAGTTATAGCCATTTTAAGATTTTGAATTTTTTTTTTCTGGTGCATAATATGACCCCCGCAGACGCCTAGTTTAGGAGTTATAGCCATTTTAAGATTTTGAATTTTTTTTTTTCTGGTGCATAATATGACCCCCGCAGACGCCTAGTTTAGGACTTATAGCCATTTTAAGATTTTGATTTTTTTTTTTCTGGTGCATAATATGACCCCCGCAGACGCCTAGTTTAGGAGTTATAGTCATTTTAAGATTTTGAATTTTTTTTTTCTGGTGCATAATATGACCCCCGCAGACACCTAGTTAAGGAGTTATAGCCATTTTAAGATTTTGAATTTTTTTTTCTCGGGTGCATAATATGACCCCCGCAGACGCCTAGTTTAGGAGTTATAGTCATTTTAAGATTTTGAATTTTTTTTTTTTCTGGTGCATAATATGACCCCCGCAGACGCCTAGTTTAGGAGTTATAGTCATTTTAAGATTTTGAATATTTTTTTCTGGTGCATAATATGACCCCCTCAGACGCCTAGTTTAGGAGTTATAGCCATTTTAAGATTTTGAATTTTTTTTTTCTGGTGCATAATATGACCCCCAGACGCCTAGTTTAGGAGTTATAGCCATTTTAAGATTTTGAATTTTTTTTTTTTCTGGTGCATAATATGACCCCCGCAGACGCCTAGTTTAGGAGTTATAGCCATTTTAAGATTTTGAATTTTTTTTTTTTCTGGTGCATAATATGACCCCCGCAGACGCCTAGTTTAGGAGTTATAGCCATTTTAAGATTTTGAATTTTTTTTTTTCTGGTGCTTAATATGACCCCCACAGACGCCTAGTCTAGGAGTTATAGTCATTTTAAGATTTTGAATTTTTTTTTTCTGGTGCATAATATGACCCCCGCAGACACCTAGTTTAGGAGTTATAGCCATTTTAAGATTTTGAATTTTTTTTTTTTCTGGTGCATAATATGACCACCGCAGACGCTTAGTTTAGGAGTTATAGCCATTTTAAGATTTTGAAGATTTTGAACTTTTTTGTTCTGGTGCATAATATGACCCCCGCAGACGCCTAGTTTAGGAGTTATAGCCATTTTAAGATTTTGAATTTTTTTTTTTCTGGTGCATAATATGACCCCCGCAGACGCCTAGTTTAGGAGTTATAGCCATTTTAAGGTTTTGAATTTTTTTTTTTCTGGTGCATAATATGACCCCCGCAGACGCCTAGTTTAGGAGTTATAGCCATTTTAAGATTTTGAATTTTTTTTTTCTGGTGCATAATATGACCCCCGCAGACGCCTAGTTTAGGAGTTATAGCCATTTTAAGATTTTGAATTTTTTTTTTTCTGGTGCATAATATGACCCAAGCAGACGCCTAGTTTAGGAGTTATAGCCATTTTAAGGTTCTGAATTTTTTTTTTTTTCGGGTGCATAATATGACCCCCGCAGACGCCTAGTTTAGGAGTTATAGCCATTTTAAGATTTTGATTTTTTTTTTTGTCTGGTGCATAATATGACCCCCGCAGACGCCTAGTTTAGGAGTTATAGCCATTTTAAGATTTTGAATTTTTTTTTTTCTGGTGCATAATATGACCCCCGCAGACGCCTAGTTTAGGAGTTATAGCCATTTTAAGGTTTTGAATTTTTTTTTTTCTGGTGCATAATATGACCCCCGCAGACGCCTAGTTTAGGAGTTATAGCCATTTTAAGGTTTTGAATTTTTTTTTTTCTGGTGCATAATATGACCCCCGCAGACGCCTAGTTTAGGAGTTATAGCCATTTTAAGATTTTGAATTTTTTTTTTCTGGTGCATAATATGACCCCCGCAGACGCCTAGTTTAGGAGTTATAGCCATTTTAAGATTTTGAATTTTTTTTTTTCTGGTGCATAATATGACCCCCGCAGACGCCTAGTTTAGGACTTATAGCCATTTTAAGATTTTGATTTTTTTTTTTCTGGTGCATAATATGACCCCCGCAGACGCCTAGTTTAGGAGTTATAGCCATTTTAAGGTTTTGAATTTTTTTTTTTTCTGGTGCATAATATGACCCCCGCAGACGCCTAGTTTAGGAGTTATAGCCATTTTAAGATTTTGAATTTTTTTTTTCTGGTGCATAATATGACCCCCGCAGACGCCTAGTTTAGGAGTTATAGCCATTTTAAGATTTTGAATTTTTTTTTTTCTGGTGCATAATATGACCCCCGCAGACGCCTAGTTTAGGAGTTATAGCCATTTTAAGGTTTTGAATTTTTTTTTTTCTGGTGCATAATATGACCCCCGCAGACGCCTAGTTTAGGAGTTATAGCCATTTTAAGGTTTTGAATTTTTTTTTTTTTTCGGGTGCATAATATGACCCCCGCAGACGCCTAGTTTAGGAGTTATAGCCATTTTAAGATTTTGATTTTTTTTTTGTCTGGTGCATAATATGACCCCCGCAGACGCCTAGTTTAGGAGTTATAGCCATTTTAAGATTTTGAATTTTTTTTTTTCTGGTGCATAATATGACCCCCGCAGACGCCTAGTTTAGGAGTTATAGCCATTTTAAGGTTTTGAATTTTTTTTTTTCTGGTGCATAATATGACCCCCGCAGACGCCTAGTTTAGGAGTTATAGCCATTTTAAGGTTTTGAATTTTTTTTTTTCTGGTGCATAATATGACCCCCGCAGACGCCTAGTTTAGGAGTTATAGCCATTTTAAGATTTTGAATTTTTTTTTTCTGGTGCATAATATGACCCCCGCAGACGCCTAGTTTAGGAGTTATAGCCATTTTAAGATTTTGAATTTTTTTTTTTCTGGTGCATAATATGACCCCCGCAGACGCCTAGTTTAGGACTTATAGCCATTTTAAGATTTTGATTTTTTTTTTTCTGGTGCATAATATGACCCCCGCAGACGCCTAGTTTAGGAGTTATAGCCATTTTAAGGTTTTGAATTTTTTTTTTTTCTGGTGCATAATATAACCCCCGCAGACGCCTAGTTTAGGAGTTATAGCCATTTTAAGATTTTGAATTTTTTTTTCTGGTGCATAATATGACCCCCGCAGACGCCTAGTTTAGGAGTTATAGCCATTTTAAGATTTTGATTTTTTTTTTCTGGTGCATAATATGACCCCCGCAGACGCCTAGTTTAGGACTTATAGCCATTTTAAGATTTTGATTTTTTTTTTCTGGTGCATAATATGACCCCCGCAGACGCCTAGTTTAGGAGTTATAGCCATTTTAAGATTTTGATTTTTTTTTTCTGGTGCATAATATGACCCCGCAGACGCCTAGTTTAGGAGTTATAGCCATTTTAAGATTTTGAATTTTTTTTTTTTCTGGTGCATAATATGACCACCGCAGACGCTTAGTTTAGGAGTTATAGCGATTTGAAGATTTTGAATTTTTTTGTTCTGGTACATAATATGACCCCCGCAGACGCCTAGTTTAGGAGTTATAGCCATTTTAAGATTTTGAATTTTTTTTTTTCTGGTGCATAATATGACCCCCTTAGACGCCTAGTTTAGGAGTTATAGCGATTTGAAGATTTTGAATTTTTTTGTTCTGGAGCATAATATGACCCCCGCAGACGCCTAGTTTAGGAGTTATAGCCATTTTAAGATTTTGATTTTTTTTTTTCTGGTGCATAATATGACCCCCGCAGACGCCTAGTTTAGGAGTTATAGCCATTTTAAGATTTTGAATTTTTTTTTTTTCCGGTGCATAATATGACCCCCGCAGACGCCTTGTTTAGGAGTTATAGCCATTTTAAGATTTTGAATTTTTTTTTTCTGCTGCATAATATGACCCCCGCAGACGCCTAGTTTGGGAGTTATAGCCATTTTAAGATTTTGAATTTTTTTTTTTCTGCTGCAAAATATGACCCCCGCAGACGCCTAGTTTAGGAGTTATAGCGATTTGAAGATTTTGAATTTTTTTTTCTGGTGCATAATATGACCCCCGCAGACGCCTAGTTTATGAGTTACAGCCATTTTAAAATTTTGAATGTTTTTTTTTCTGGTGCATAATATGACCCCCGCAGACGCCTAGTTTAGGAGTTATAGCCATTTTAAAATTTTGAATTTTTTTTTTTCTGGTGCATAATATGACCCCCGCAGACGCCTAGTTTAGGAGTTATAGCGATTTGAAGATTTTGAATTTTTTTGTTCTGGTGCATAATATGACCCCCGCAGACGCCTAGTTTAGGAGTTATAGCCATTTTAATATTTTGAATTTTTTTTTTCTGGTGCATAATATGACCCCCGCAGACGCCTAGTTTAGGAGTTATAGCCATTTTAAGATTTTGAATTTTTTTTTTCTGGTGCATAATATGACCCCCGCAGACGCCTAGTTTAGAAGTTATAGCGATTTGAAGATTTTGAATTTTTTTTGTTCTGGTGCATAATATGACCCCCGCAGACGCCTAGTTTAGGAGTTATAGCCATTTTAAAATTTTGAATTTTTTTTTTTCTGGTGCATAATATGACCCCCGCAGACGCCTAGTTTAGGAGTTATAGCGATTTGAAGATTTTGAATTTTTTTGTTCTGGTGCATAATATGACCCCCGCAGACGCCTAGTTTAGGAGTTATAGCCATTTTAAGATTTTGAATTTTTTTTTTTCTGGTGCATAATATGACCCCCGCAGACGCCTAGTTTAGGAGTTATAGCGATTTGAAGATTTTGAATTTTTTTGTTCTGGTGCATAATATGACCCCCGCAGACGCCTAGTTTAGGAGTTATAGCCATTTTAAGATTTTGAATTTTTTTTTTCTGGTGCATAATATGACCCCCCCAGACGCCTAGTTTAGGAGTTATAGCCATTTTAAGATTTTGAATTTTTTTTTCTGGTGCATAATATGACCCAAGCAGACGCCGAGTTTAGGAGTTATAGCGATTTGAAGATTTTGAACTTTTTTGTTCTGGTGCATAATATGACCCAAGCAGACGCCTAGTTTAGGAGTTATAGCCATTTTAAGATTTTGATCTTTTTTTTCTGGTGCATAATATGACCCCCGCAGACACCTAGTTTAGGAGTTATAGCCATTTTAAGATTTTGAATTTTTTTTTTTTCGGGTGCATAATATGACCCCCGCAGACGCCTAGTTTAGGAGTTATAGCCATTTTAAGGTTTTGAATTTTTTTTTTTTTCGGGTGCATAATATGACCCCCGCAGACGCCTAGTTTAGGAGTTATAGCGATTTGAAGATTTTGAATTTTTTTGTTCTGGTGCATAATATGACCCCCGCAGACGCCTAGTTTAGGAGTTATAGCCATTTTAAGATTTTGAATTTTTTTTTCTGGTGCATAATATGACCCCCGCGGACGCCTAGTTTAGGAGTTATAGCCATTTTAAGATTTTGAATTTTTTTTTTTCTGGTGCATAATATGACCCCCACAGACGCCTAGTCTAGGAGTTATAGTCATTTTAAGATTTTGAATTTTTTTTTTTCTGGTGCATAATATGACCCCCGCAGACGCCTAGTTTAGGAGTTATAGCCATTTTAAGATTTTGAATTTTTTTTTTCTGGTGCATAATATGACCCCCGCAGACGCCTAGTTTAGGAGTTATAGCCATTTTAAGATTTTGTTTTTTTTTTTTTCTGGTGCATAATATGACCCCCGCAGACGCCTAGTTTAGGAGTTATAGCCATTTTAAGATTTTGATTTTTTTTTTTTCTGGTGCATAATATGACCCCCGCAGACGCCTAGTTTAGGAGTTATAGCCATTTTAAGATTTTGAATTTTTTTTTTTCTGGTGCATAATATGACCCCCGCAGACGCCTAGTTTAGGAGTTATAGCCATTTTAAGGTTTTGAATTTTTTTTTTTCTGGTGCATAATATGACCCCCGCAGACGCCTAGTTTAGGAGTTATAGCCATTTTAAGATTTTGAATTTTTTTTTTCTGGTGCATAATATGACCCCCGAAGACGCCTAGTTTAGGAGTTATAGCCATTTTAAGATTTTGAATTTTTTTTTTTCTGGTGCATAATATGACCCCCGCAGACGCCTAGTTTAGGAGTTATAGCCATTTTAAGATTTTGATTTTTTTTTTCTGGTGCATAATATGACCCCCGCAGACGCCTAGTTTAGGACTTATAGCCATTTTAAGGTTTTGAATTTTTTTTTTTTTCGGGTGCATAATATGACCCCCGCAGACGCCTAGTTTAGGAGTTATAGCGATTTGAAGATTTTGAATTTTTTTGTTCTGGTGCATAATATGACCCCCGCAGACGCCTAGTTTAGGAGTTATAGCCATTTTAAGATTTTGAATTTTTTTTTTTTCTGGTGCATAATATGACCCCCGCAGACGCCTAGTTTAGGAGTTATAGCCATTTTAAGATTTTGAATTTTTTTTTTCTGGTGCATAATATGACCCCCGCAGATGCCTAGTTTAGGAGTTATAACCATTTTAAGATTTTGAATTTTTTTTTTCTGGTGCATAATATGACCCCCGCAGACGCCTAGTTTAGGAGTTATAGCGATTTTAAAGTTTTGAATTTTTTTTTTCTGGTGCATAATATGACGCCGCAGACGCCTAGTTTAGGAGTTATAACCATTTTAAGATTTTGAATATTTTTTTTTCTGGTGCATAATATGACCCCCGCAGACGCCTAGTTTAGGAGTTATAGCCATTTTAAAATTTTGAATGCTTTTTTTCTGGTGCATAATATGACCCCCGCAGACGCCTAGTTTAGGAGTTATAGCCATTTTAAGATTGTGAATTTTTTTTTTCTGGTGCATAACATGACCCCCGCAGACGCCTAGTTTAGGAGTTACAGCAATTTTAAAGTTTTGATTTTTTTTTTTTCTGGTGCATAATATGACCCCCGCAGATGCCTAGTTTAGGAGTTATAACCATTTTAAGATTTTGAATTTTTTTTTTTCTGGTGCATAATATGACCCCCGCAGACGCCTAGTTTAGGAGTTATAGCGATTTTAAAGTTTTGAATTTTTTTTTTCTGGTGCATAATATGACCCCGCAGACGCCTAGTTTAGGAGTTATAACCATTTTAAGATTTTGAATATTTTTTTTTCTTTTGAATAATATGACCCCCGCAGACGCCTAGTTTAGGAGTTATAGCCATTTTAAAATTTTGAAAGCTTTTTTTCTGGTGCATAATATGACCCCCGCAGACGCCTAGTTTAGGAGTTATAGCCATTTTAAGATTGTGAATTTTTTTTTTCTGGTGCATAACATGACCCCCGCAGACGCCTAGTTTAGGAGTTACAGCAATTTTAAGGTTTTGATTTTTTTTTTTTCTGGTGCATTATATGACCCCCGCAGACGCCTAGTTTAGGAGTTATAGCGATTTTAAAGTTTTGAATTTTTTTTTTCTGGTGCATAATATGACCCCGCAGATGCCTAGTTTAGGAGTTATAACCATTTTAAGATTTTGAATTTTTTTTTTCTGGTGCATAATATGACCCCCGCAGACGCCTAGTTTAGGAGTTATAGCGATTTTAAAGTTTTGAATTTTTTTTTTCTGGTGCATAATATGACCCCCGCCGACGCCTAGTTTAGGAGTTATAGCGATTTTAAAGTTTTGAATTTTTTTTTTCTGGTGCATAATATGACCCCGCAGACGCCTAGTTTAGGAGTTATAACCATTTTAAGATTTTGAATTTTTTTTTTCTGGTGCATAATATGACCCCCGCAGACGCCTAGTTTAGGAGTTATAGCCATTTTAAGATTTTGATTTTTTTTTTCTGGTGCATAATATGACCCCCGCAGACGCCTAGTTTAGGAGTTATAGCCATTTTAAGATTTTGAATTTTTTTTTTCTGGTGCATAATATGACCCCCGCAGATGCCTAGTTTAGGAGTTACAGCAATTTTAAAGTTTTGATTTTTTTTTTTCTGGTGCATAATATGACCCCCGCAGATGCCTAGTTTAGGAGTTATAACCATTTTAAGATTTTGAATTTTTTTTTTCTGGTGCATAATATGACCCCCGCAGACGCCTAGTTTAGGAGTTATAGCGATTTTAAAGTTTTGAATTTTTTTTTTCTGGTGCATAATATGACCCCGCAGACGCCTAGTTTAGGAGTTATAACCATTTTAAGATTTTGAATATTTTTTTTTCTGGTGCATAATATGACCCCCGCAGACGCCTAGTTTAGGAGTTATAGCCATTTTAAAATTTTGAATGCTTTTTTTCTGGTGCATAATATGACCCCCGCAGACGCCTAGTTTAGGAGTTATAGCCATTTTAAGATTGTGAATTTTTTTTTTCTGGTGCATAACATGACCCCCGCAGACGCCTAGTTTAGGAGTTACAGCAATTTTAAAGTTTTGATTTTTTTTTTTTCTGGTGCATAATATGACCCCGCAGACGCCTAGTTTAGGAGTTATAACCATTTTAAGATTTTGAATATTTTTTTTTCTGGTGCATAATATGACCCCCGCAGACGCCTAGTTTAGGAGTTATAGCCATTTTAAAATTTTGAATGCTTTTTTTCTGGTGCATAATATGACCCCCGCAGACGCCTAGTTTAGGAGTTATAGCCATTTTAAAATTTTGAAAGCTTTTTTTCTGGTGCATAATATGACCCCCGCAGACGCCTAGTTTAGGAGTTATAGCCATTTTAAGATTGTGAATTTTTTTTTTCTGGTGCATAACATGACCCCCGCAGACGCCTAGTTTAGGAGTTACAGCAATTTTAAAGTTTTGATTTTTTTTTTTTCTGGTGCATTATATGACCCCCGCAGACGCCTAGTTTAGGAGTTATAGCGATTTTAAAGTTTTGAATTTTTTTTTTCTGGTGCATAATATGACCCCGCAGATGCCTAGTTTAGGAGTTATAACCATTTTAAGATTTTGAATTTTTTTTTTCTGGTGCATAATATGACCCCCGCAGACGCCTAGTTTAGGAGTTATAGCGATTTTAAAGTTTTGAATTTTTTTTTTCTGGTGCATAATATGACCCCCGCCGACGCCTAGTTTAGGAGTTATAGCGATTTTAAAGTTTTGAATTTTTTTTTTCTGGTGCATAATATGACCCCCGCAGACGCCTAGTTTAGGAGTTATAACCATTTTAAGATTTTGAATTTTTTTTTTCTGGTGCATAATATGACCCCCGCAGACGCCTAGTTTAGGAGTTATAGCCATTTTAAGATTTTGATTTTTTTTTTCTGGTGCATAATATGACCCCCGCAGACGCCTAGTTTAGGAGTTATAGCCATTTTAAGATTTTGAATTTTTTTTTTCTGGTGCATAATATGACCCCCGCAGACGCCTAGTTTAGGAGTTATAGCCATTTTAAGATTGTGAATTTTTTTTTTCTGGTGCATAACATGACCCCCGCAGACGCCTAGTTTAGGAGTTACAGCAATTTTAAAGTTTTGAATTTTTTTTTTCTGGTGCATAATATGACCCCCGCAGACGCCTAGTTTAGGAGTTATAGCGATTTTAAAGTTTTGAATTTTTTTTTTCTGGTGCATAATATGACCCCGCAGACGCCTAGTTTAGGAGTTATAACCATTTTAAGATTTTGAATATTTTTTTTTCTGGTGCATAATATGACCCCCGCAGACGCCTAGTTTAGGAGTTATAGCCATTTTAAAATTTTGAAAGCTTTTTTTCTGGTGCATAATATGACCCCCGCAGACGCCTAGTTTAGGAGTTATAGCTATTTTAAGATTGTGAATTTTTTTTTTCTGGTGCATAACATGACCCCCGCAGACGCCTAGTTTAGGAGTTACAGCAATTTTAAAGTTTTGATTTTTTTTTTTTCTGGTGCATAATATGACCCCCGCAGACGCCTAGTTTAGGAGTTATAGCGATTTTAAAGTTTTGAATTTTTTTTTTCTGGTGCATAATATGACCCCCGCAGACGCCTAGTTTAGGAGTTACAGCGATTTTAAAGTTTTGAATTTTTTTTTTCTGGTGCATAATATGACCCCCGCCGACACCTAGTTTAGGAGTTATAGCCATTTTAAGATTTTGGTTTTTTTTTTCTGGTGCATAATATGACCCCCGCAGACGCCTAGTTTAGGAGTTATAGCCATTTTAAGATTTTGGTTTTTTTTTTCTGGTGCATAATATGACCCCCGCAGACGCCTAGTTTAGGAGTTATAGCCATTTTAAGATTTTGATTTTTTTTTTCTGGTGCATAATATGACCCCCGCAGACGCCTAGTTTAGGAGTTATAGCCATTTTAAGATTTGGATTTTTTTTTTCTTTTGCATAATATGACCCCCGCAGACGCCTAGTTAAGAGTTATAGTCATTTTAAGATTTTGAATTTTTTTTTTCTGATGCATAATATGACCCCCGCAGACGCCTAGTTTAGGAGTTATAGCGATTTGAAGATTTTGAATTTTTTTGTTCTGGTGCATAATATGACCCCCGCAGACGCCTAGTTTAGGAGTTATAGCTATTTGAAGATTTTGAATTTTTTTGTTCTGGTGCATAATATGACCCCCGCATACGCCTAGTTTAGGAGTTATAGCCATTTTAAGATTTTGAATTTTTTTTTTTTTGGTGCATAATATGACCCTCGCAGACGCCTAGTTTAGGAGTTATAGCCATTTTAAGATTTTGAATTTTTTTTTTCTGGTGCATAATATGACCCCCGCAGACGCCTAGTTTAGGAGTTATAGCGATTTGAAGATTTTGAATTTTTTTGTTCTGGTGCATAATATGACCCCCGCAGACGCCTAGTTTAGGAGTTATAGCCATTTTAAGATTTTGAATTTTTTTTTTTTTGGTGCATAATATGACCCCCGCAGACGCCTAGTTTAGGAGTTATATCGATTTTAAAGTTTTGAATTTTTTGTTTCTGGTGCATAATATGACCCCCGCAGACGCCTAGTTTTGGAGTTATAGTCATTTTAAGATTTTGAATTTTTTTTTTCTGATGCATAATATGACCCCCGCAGACGCCTAGTTTAGGAGTTATAGCGATTTGAAGATTTTGAATTTTTTTGTTCTGGTGCATAATATGACCCCCGCAGACGCCTAGTTTAGGAGTTATAGTCATTTTAAGATTTTGAATTTTTTTTTTCTGATGCATAATATGACCCCCGCAGACGCCTAGTTTAGGAGTTATAGCGATTTGAAGATTTTGAATTTTTTTGTTCTGGTGCATAATATGACCCCCGCAGACGCCTAGTTTAGGAGTTATAGCCATTTTAAGATTTTGAATTTTTTTTTTTTCTGGTGCATAATATGACCCCCGCAGACGCCTAGTTTAGGAGTTATAGCCATTTTAAGATTTTGAATTTTTTTTTTCTGGTGCATAATATGACCCCCGCAGACGCCTAGTTTAGGAGTTATAGCCATTTTAAGATTGTGAATTTTTTTTTTCTGGTGCATAACATGACCCCCGCAGACGCCTAGTTTAGGAGTTACAGCAATTTTAAAGTTTTGATTTTTTTTTTTCTGGAGCATAATATGACCCCCGCAGATGCCTAGTTTAGGAGTTATAACCATTTTAAGATTTTGAATTTTTTTTTTCTGGTGCATAATATGACCCCCGCAGACGCCTAGTTTAGGAGTTATAGCGATTTTAAAGTTTTGAATTTTTTTTTTCTGGTGCATAATATGACCCCGCAGACGCCTAGTTTAGGAGTTATAACCATTTTAAGATTTTGAATATTTTTTTTTCTTTTGAATAATATGACCCCCGCAGACGCCTAGTTTAGGAGTTATAGCCATTTTAAAATTTTGAATGCTTTTTTTCTGGTGCATAATATGACCCCCGCAGACGCCTAGTTTAGGAGTTATAGCCATTTTAAGATTGTGAATTTTTTTTTTCTGGTGCATAACATGACCCCCGCAGACGCCTAGTTTAGGAGTTACAGCAATTTTAAAGTTTTGATTTTTTTTTTTTCTGGTGCATAATATGACCCCCGCAGATGCCAAGTTTAGGAGTTATAACCATTTTAAGATTTTGAATTTTTTTTTTTCTGGTGCATAATATGACCCCCGCAGACGCCTAGTTTAGGAGTTATAGCGATTTTAAAGTTTTGAATTTTTTTTTTCTGGTGCATAATATGACCCCGCAGACGCCTAGTTTAGGAGTTATAACCATTTTAAGATTTTGAATATTTTTTTTTCTTTTGAATAATATGACCCCCGCAGACGCCTAGTTTAGGAGTTATAGCCATTTTAAAATTTTGAAAGCTTTTTTTCTGGTGCATAATATGACCCCCGCAGACGCCTAGTTTAGGAGTTACAGCAATTTTAAAGTTTTGATTTTTTTTTTTTCTGGTGCATTATATGACCCCCGCAGACGCCTAGTTTAGGAGTTATAACCATTTTAAGATTTTGAATTTTTTTTTTCTGGTGCATAATATGACCCCCGCAGACGCCTAGTTTAGGAGTTATAGCGATTTTAAAGTTTTGAATTTTTTTTTTCTGGTGCATAATATGACCCCCGCCGACGCCTAGTTTAGGAGTTATAGCGATTTTAAAGTTTTGAATTTTTTTTTTCTGGTGCATAATATGACCCCCGCCGACGCCTAGTTTAGGAGTTATAGCGATTTTAAAGTTTTGAATTTTTTTTTTCTGGTGCATAATATGACCCCGCAGATGCCTAGTTTAGGAGTTATAACCATTTTAAGATTTTGAATTTTTTTTTTCTGGTGCATAATATGACCCCCGCAGACGCCTAGTTTAGGAGTTATAGCGATTTTAAAGTTTTGAATTTTTTTTTTCTGGTGCATAATATGACCCCCGCCGACGCCTAGTTTAGGAGTTATAGCGATTTTAAAGTTTTGAATTTTTTTTTCTGGTGCATAATATGACGCCCGCAGACGCCTAGTTTAGGAGTTATAGCGATTTTAAAGTTTTGAATTTTTTTTTTCTGGTGCATAATATGACCCCCGCAGACGCCTAGTTTAGGAGTTATAGCCATTTTAAGATTTTGATTTTTTTTTTCTGGTGCATAATATGACCCCCGCAGACGCCTAGTTTAGGAGTTATAGCCATTTTAAGATTTTGAATTTTTTTTTTCTGGTGCATAATATGACCCCCGCAGATGCCTAGTTTAGGAGTTATAGCGATTTTAAAGTTTTGAATTTTTTTTTTCTGGTGCATAATATGACCCCCGCAGACGCCTAGTTTAGGAGTTATAGCCATTTTAAGATTTTGAATTTTTTTTTTCTGGTGCATAATATGACCCCCGCAGACGCCTAGTTTAGGAGTTATAACCATTTTAAGATTGTGAATTTTTTTTTTCTGGTGCTTAACATGACCCCCGCAGACGCCTAGTTTAGGAGTTACAGCAATTTTAAAGTTTTGATTTTTTTTTTTCTGGTGCATAATATGACCCCCGCAGATGCCTAGTTTAGGAGTTATAACCATTTTAAGATTTTGAATTTTTTTTTTCTGGTGCATAATATGACCCCGCAGACGCCTAGTTTAGGAGTTATAACCATTTTAAGATTTTGAATATTTTTTTTTCTGGTGCATAATATGACCCCCGCAGACGCCTAGTTTAGGAGTTATAGCCATTTTAAAATTTTGAAAGCTTTTTTTCTGGTGCATAATATGACCCCCGCAGACGCCTAGTTTAGGAGTTATAGCCATTTTAAGATTGTGAATTTTTTTTTTCTGGTGCATAACATGACCCCCGCAGACGCCTAGTTTAGGAGTTACAGCAATTTTAAAGTTTTGATTTTTTTTTTTCTGGTGCATAATATGACCCCCGCAGACGCCTAGTTTAGGAGTTATAGCGATTTTAAAGTTTTGAATTTTTTTTTTCTGGTGCATAATATGACCCCGCAGTTGCCTAGTTTAGGAGTTATAACCATTTTAAGATTTTGAATTTTTTTTTTCTGGTGCATAATATGACCCCCGCAGACGCCTAGTTTAGGAGTTATAGCGATTTTAAAGTTTTGAATTTTTTTTTTCTGGTGCATAATATGACCCCCGCCGACGCCTAGTTTAGGAGTTATAGCGATTTTAAAGTTTTGAATTTTTTTTTTCTGGTGCATAATATGACCCCCGCAGACGCCTAGTTTAGGAGTTATAGCCATTTTAAGATTTTGGTTTTTTTTTTCTGGTGCATAATATGACCCCCGCAGACGCCTAGTTTAGGAGTTATAGCCATTTTAAGATTTTGGTTTTTTTTTTCTGGTGCATAATATGACCCCCGCAGACGCCTAGTTTAGGAGTTATAGCCATTTTAAGATTTTGAATTTTTTTTTTTTTGGTGCATAATATGACCCCCGCAGACGCCTAGTTTAGGAGTTATATCGATTTTAAAGTTTTGAATTTTTTGTTTCTGGTGCATAATATGACCCCCGCAGACGCCTAGTTTTGGAGTTATAGTCATTTTAAGATTTTGAATTTTTTTTTTCTGATGCATAATATGACCCCCGCAGACGCCTAGTTTAGGAGTTATAGCGATTTGAAGATTTTGAATTTTTTTGTTCTGGTGCATAATATGACCCCCGCAGACGCCTAGTTTAGGAGTTATAGTCATTTTAAGATTTTGAATTTTTTTTTTCTGATGCATAATATGACCCCCGCAGACGCCTAGTTTAGGAGTTATAGCGATTTGAAGATTTTGAATTTTTTTGTTCTGGTGCATAATATGACCCCCGCAGACGCCTAGTTTAGGAGTTATAGCTATTTGAAGATTTTGAATTTTTTTGTTCTGGTGCATAATATGACCCCCGCTGACGCCTAGTTTAGGAGTTATAGCCATTTTAAGATTTTGAATTTTTTTTTTTTTGGTGCATAATATGACCCTCGCAGACGCCTAGTTTAGGAGTTATAGCCATTTCAAGATTTTGAATTTTTTTTTTCTGGTGCATAATATGACCCCCGCAGACGCCTAGTTTAGGAGTTATAGCGATTTGAAGATTTTGAATTTTTTTGTTCTGGTGCATAATATGACCCCCGCAGACGCCTAGTTTAGGAGTTATAGCGATTTTAAAGTTTTGAATTTTTTTTTTCTGGTGCATAATATGACCCCCGCCGACGCCTAGTTTAGGAGTTATAGCGATTTTAAAGTTTTGAATTTTTTTTTTCTGGTGCATAATATGACCCCCGCAGACGCCTAGTTTAGGAGTTATAGCCATTTTAAGATTTTGGTTTTTTTTTTCTGGTGCATAATATGACCCCCGCAGACGCCTAGTTTAGGAGTTATAGCCATTTTAAGATTTTGGTTTTTTTTTTCTGGTGCATAATATGACCCCCGCCGACGCCTAGTTTAGGAGTTATAGCCATTTTAAGATTTTGATTTTTTTTTTTCTGGTGCATAATATGACCCCCGCAGACGCCTAGTTTAGGAGTTATAGCCATTTTAAGATTTGGATTTTTTTTTTCTTTTGCATAATATGACCCCCGCAGACGCCTAGTTTAGGAGTTATAGTCATTTTAAGATTTTGAATTTTTTTTTTCTGATGCATAATATGACCCCCGCAGACGCCTAGTTTAGGAGTTATAGCGATTTGAAGATTTTGAATTTTTTTGTTCTGGTGCATAATATGACCCCCGCAGACGCCTAATTTAGGAGTTATAGCCATTTTAAGATTTTGAATTTTTTTTTTCTGGTGCATAATATGACCCACGCAGACGCCTAGTTTAGGAGTTATAGCGATTTGAAGATTTTGAATTTTTTTGTTCTGGTGCATAATATGACCCCCGCAGATGCCTAGTTTAGGAGTTATAGCCATTTTAAGATTTTGAATTTTTTTTTTTTTTTGGTGCATAATATGACCCCCGCAGACGCCTAGTTTAGGAGTTATAGCGATTTGAAGATTTTGAATTTTTTTGTTCTGGTGCATAATTTGACCCCCGCAGACGCCTAGTTTAGGAGTTATAGTCATTTTAAGATTTTGAATTTTTTTTTTCTGATGCATAATATGACCCCCGCAGACGCCTAGTTTAGGAGTTATAGCGATTTGAAGATTTTGAATTTTTTTGTTCTGGTGCATAATATGACCCCCGCAGACGCCTAGTTTAGGAGTTATAGCTATTTGAAGATTTTGAATTTTTTTGTTCTGGTGCATAATATGACCCCCGCAGACGCCTAGTTTAGGAGTTATAGCCATTTTAAGATTTTGAATTTTTTTTTTTTTGGTGCATAATATGACCCTCGCAGACGCCTAGTTTAGGAGTTATAGCCATTTTAAGATTTTGAATTTTTTTTTTCTGGTGCATAATATGACCCCCGCAGACGCCTAGTTTAGGAGTTATAGCGATTTGAAGATTTTGAATTTTTTTGTTCTGGTGCATAATATGACCCCCGCAGATGCCTAGTTTAGGAGTTATAGCCATTTTAAAGTTTTGAATTTTTTGTTTCTGGTGCATAATATGACCCCCGCAGACGCCTAGTTTTGGAGTTATAGCCATTTTAAGATTTTGAATTTTTTTTTTCTGGTGCATAATATGACCCCCGCAGATGCCTAGTTTAGGAGTTATAGCCATTTTAAGATTTTGAATTTTTTTTTTCTGGTGAATAATATGAAGCCCGCAGACGCCTAGTTTAGGAGTTATAGCCTTTTTAAGATTTTGAATTTTTTTTTTTCTGGTGCATAATATGACCCCCGCAGACGCCTAGTTTAGGAGTTATAGCGATTTGAAGATTTTGAATTTTTTTGTTCTGGTGCATAATATGACCCCCGCAGACGCCTAGTTTAGGAGTTATAGCGATTTGAAGATTTTGAATTTTTTTGTTCTGGTGCATAATATGACCCCCGCAGACGCCTAGTTTAGGAGTTATAGCCATTTTAAGATTTTGAATTTTTTTTTTTCTGGTGCATAATATGACCCCCGCAGACGGCTACTTTAGGAGTTATAGCGATTTTAAAGTTTTAATTTTTCTTTTCTGGTGCATAATATGACCCCCGCAGACGCCTAGTTTAGGAGTTATAGCCATTTTAAGATTTTGAATTTTTTTTTTCTGGTGCATAATATGACCCCCGCAGACGCCTAGTTTAGGAGTTATAGCCATTTTAAGAATTTGAATTTTTTTTTTTCTGGTGCATAATATGACCCCCGCAGATGCCTAGTTTAGGAGTTATAGCGATTTTAAAGTTTTGAATTTTTTTTTTCTGGTGCATAATATGACCCCCGCAGACGCCTACTTTAGGAGTTATAGCGATTTTAAAGTTTTGAATTTTTTTTTTTCTGGTGCATAATATGACCCCCGCAGACGCCTAGTTTAGGAGTTATAGCCATTTTAAGATTTTGAATTTTTTTTTTTCTGGTGCATAATATGACCCCCGCAGACGCCTAGTTTAGGAGTTATAGCGATTTGAAGATTTTGAATTTTTTTTTTTCTGGTGCATAATATGACCCCCGCAGATGCCTAGTTTAGGAGTTATAGCGATTTGAAGATTTTGAATTTTTTTGTTCTGGTGCATAATATGACCCCCGCAGACGCCTAGTTTAGGAGTTATAGCCATTTTAAGAATTTGAATTTTTTTTTTTCTGGTGCATAATATGACCCCCGCAGATGCCTAGTTTAGGAGTTATAGCGATTTTAAAGTTTTGAATTTTTTTTTTCTGGTGCATAATATGACCCCCGCAGACGCCTACTTTAGGAGTTATAGCGATTTTAAAGTTTTGAATTTTTTTTTTTCTGGTGCATAATATGACCCCCGCAGACGCCTAGTTTAGGAGTTATAGCCATTTTAAGATTTTGAATTTTTTTTTTCTGGTGCATAATATGACCCCCGCCGACGCCTAGTTTAGGAGTTATAGCGATTTTAAAGTTTTGAATTTTTTTTTTCTGGTGCATAATATGACCCCCGCAGACGCCTAGTTTAGGAGTTATAGCCATTTTAAGATTTTGATTTTTTTTTTCTGGTGCATAATATGACCCCCGCAGACGCCTAGTTTAGGAGTTATAGCCATTTTAAGATTTTGAATTTTTTTTTTCTGGTGCATAATATGACCCCCGCCGACGCCTAGTTTAGGAGTTATAGCGATTTTAAAGTTTTGAATTTTTTTTTTCTGGTGCATAATATGACCCCCGCAGACGCCTAGTTTAGGAGTTATAGCCATTTTAAGATTTTGATTTTTTTTTTCTGGTGCATAATATGACCCCCGCAGACGCCTACTTTAGGAGTTATAGCGATTTTAAAGTTTTGAATTTTTTTTTTCTGGTGCATAATATGACCCCCGCAGACGGCTACTTTAGGAGTTATAGCGATTTTAAAGTTTTAATTTTTCTTTTCTGGTGCATAATATGACCCCCGCAGACGCCTAGTTTAGGAGTTATAGCCATTTTAATATTTTGAATTTTTTTTTTCTGGTGAATAATATGAAGCCCGCAGACGCCTAGTTTAGGAGTTATAGCCATTTTAAGATTTTGAATTTTTTTTTTTCTGGTGCATAATATGACCCCCGCAGACGCCTAGTTTAGGAGTTATAGCGATTTTAAAGTTTTGAATTTTTTTTTTCTGGTGCATAATATGACCCCCGCAGACGCCTAGTTTAGGAGTTATAGCCATTTTAAGATTTTGAATTTTTTTTTTTCTGGTGCATAATATGACCCCCGCAGACGCCTAGTTTAGGAGTTATAGCCATTTTAAGATTTTGAATTTTTTTTTTTCTGGTGCATAATATGACCCCCGCAGACGCCTAGTTTAGGAGTTATAGCGATTTTAAAGTTTTGAATTTTTTTTTTCTGGTGCATAATATAACCCCCGCAGACGGCTACTTTAGGAGCTATAGCGATTTTAAAGTTTTAATTTTTTTTTTCTGGTGCATAATATGACCCCCGCAGACGCCTAGTTTAGGAGTTATAGCCATTTTAAGATTTTGAATTTTTTTTTTCTGGTGAATAATATGAAGCCCGCAGACGCCTAGTTTAGGAGTTATAGCCATTTTAAGATTTTGAATTTTTTTTTTTCTGGTGCATAATATGACCCCCGCAGATGCCTAGTTTAGAAGTTATAGCGATTTTAAAGTTTTGAATTTTTTTTTTCTGGTGCATAATATGACCCCCGCAGACGCCTAGTTTAGGAGTTATAGCCATTTTAAGATTTTGAATTTTTTTTTTCTGGTGCATAATATGACACCCGCAGATGCCTAGTTTAGGAGTTATAGCGATTTTAAAGTTTTGAATTTTTTTTTTCTGGTGCATAATATGACCCCCGCAGACGCCTAGTTTAGGAGTTATAGCGATTTGAAGATTTTGAATTTTTTTGTTCTGGTGCATAATATGACCCCCGCAGACGCCTAGTTTAGGAGTTATAGTCATTTTAAGATTTTGAATTTTTTTTTTCTGATGCATAATATGACCCCCGCAGACGCCTAGTTTAGGAGTTATAGCGATTTGAAGATTTTGAATTTTTTTGTTCTGGTGCATAATATGACCCCCGCAGACGCCTAATTTAGGAGTTATAGCCATTTTAAGATTTTGAATTTTTTTTTTCTGGTGAATAATATGAAGCCCGCAGACGCCTAGTTTAGGAGTTATAGCGATTTGAAGATTTTGAATTTTTTTGTTCTGGTGCATAATATGACCCCCGCAGACGCCTAGTTTAGGAGTTATAGCGATTTGAAGATTTTGAATTTTTTTGTTCTGGTGCATAATATGACCCCCGCAGACGCCTAGTTTAGGAGTTATAGCCATTTTAAGAATTTGAATTTTTTTTTTTCTGGTGCATAATATGACCCCCGCAGATGCCTAGTTTAGGAGTTATAGCGATTTTAAAGTTTTAATTTTTCTTTTCTGGTGCATAATATGACCCCCGCAGACGCCTAGTTTAGGAGTTATAGCCATTTTAAGATTTTGAATTTTTTTTTTCTGGTGCATAATATGACCCCCGCAGACGCCTAGTTTAGGAGTTATAGCCATTTTAAGAATTTGAATTTTTTTTTTTCTGGTGCATAATATGACCCCCGCAGATGCCTAGTTTAGGAGTTATAGCGATTTTAAAGTTTTGAATTTTTTTTTTCTGGTGCATAATATGACCCCCGCAGACGCCTACTTTAGGAGTTATAGCGATTTTAAAGTTTTGAATTTTTTTTTTTCTGGTGCATAATATGACCCCCGCAGACGCCTAGTTTAGGAGTTATAGCCATTTTAAGATTTTGAATTTTTTTTTTTCTGGTGCATAATATGACCCCCGCAGACGCCTAGTTTAGGAGTTATAGCGATTTGAAGATTTTGAATTTTTTTTTTTCTGGTGCATAATATGACCCCCGCAGATGCCTAGTTTAGGAGTTATAGCGATTTGAAGATTTTGAATTTTTTTGTTCTGGTGCATAATATGACCCCCGCAGACGCCTAGTTTAGGAGTTATAGCCATTTTAAGAATTTGAATTTTTTTTTTTCTGGTGCATAATATGACCCCCGCAGATGCCTAGTTTAGGAGTTATAGCGATTTTAAAGTTTTGAATTTTTTTTTTCTGGTGCATAATATGACCCCCGCAGACGCCTACTTTAGGAGTTATAGCGATTTTAAAGTTTTGAATTTTTTTTTTTCTGGTGCATAATATGACCCCCGCAGACGCCTAGTTTAGGAGTTATAGCCATTTTAAGATTTTGAATTTTTTTTTTCTGGTGCATAATATGACCCCCGCCGACGCCTAGTTTAGGAGTTATAGCGATTTTAAAGTTTTGAATTTTTTTTTTCTGGTGCATAATATGACCCCCGCAGACGCCTAGTTTTGGAGTTATAGCCATTTTAAGATTTTGAATTTTTTTTTTTCTGGTGCATAATATGACCCCCGCAGACGCCTAGTTTAGGAGTTATAGCGATTTTAAAGTTTTGAATTTTTTTTTTCTGGTGCATAATATGACCCCCGCAGACGGCTACTTTAGGAGTTATAGCGATTTTAAAGTTTTAATTTTTCTTTTCTGGTGCATAATATGACCCCCGCAGACGCCTAGTTTAGGAGTTATAGCCATTTTAATATTTTGAATTTTTTTTTTCTGGTGAATAATATGAAGCCCGCAGACGCCTAGTTTAGGAGTTATAGCCATTTTAAGATTTTGAATTTTTTTTTTTCTGGTGCATAATATGACCCCCGCAGACGCCTAGTTTAGGAGTTATAGCGATTTTAAAGTTTTGAATTTTTTTTTTCTGGTGCATAATATGACCCCCGCAGACGCCTAGTTTAGGAGTTATAGCCATTTTAAGATTTTGAATTTTTTTTTTTCTGGTGCATAATATGACCCCCGCAGACGCCTAGTTTAGGAGTTATAGCCATTTTAAGATTTTGAATTTTTTTTTTTCTGGTGCATAATATGACCCCCGCAGACGCCTAGTTTAGGAGTTATAGCGATTTTAAAGTTTTGAATTTTTTTTTTCTGGTGCATAATATAACCCCCGCAGACGGCTACTTTAGGAGCTATAGCGATTTTAAAGTTTTAATTTTTTTTTTCTGGTGCATAATATGACCCCCGCAGACGCCTAGTTTAGGAGTTATAGCCATTTTAAGATTTTGAATTTTTTTTTTCTGGTGAATAATATGAAGCCCGCAGACGCCTAGTTTAGGAGTTATAGCCATTTTAAGATTTTGAATTTTTTTTTTTCTGGTGCATAATATGACCCCCGCAGATGCCTAGTTTAGAAGTTATAGCGATTTTAAAGTTTTGAATTTTTTTTTTCTGGTGCATAATATGACCCCCGCAGACGCCTAGTTTAGGAGTTATAGCCATTTTAAGATTTTGAATTTTTTTTTTCTGGTGCATAATATGACACCCGCAGATGCCTAGTTTAGGAGTTATAGCGATTTTAAAGTTTTGAATTTTTTTTTTCTGGTGCATAATATGACCCCCGCAGACGCCTAGTTTAGGAGTTATAGCGATTTGAAGATTTTGAATTTTTTTGTTCTGGTGCATAATATGACCCCCGCAGACGCCTAGTTTAGGAGTTATAGTCATTTTAAGATTTTGAATTTTTTTTTTCTGATGCATAATATGACCCCCGCAGACGCCTAGTTTAGGAGTTATAGCGATTTGAAGATTTTGAATTTTTTTGTTCTGGTGCATAATATGACCCCCGCAGACGCCTAATTTAGGAGTTATAGCCATTTTAAGATTTTGAATTTTTTTTTTCTGGTGCATAATATGACCCCCGCAGACGCCTAGTTTAGGAGTTATAGCGATTTGAAGATTTTGAATTTTTTTGTTCTGGTGCATAATATGACCCCCGCAGATGCCTAGTTTAGGAGTTATAGCCATTTTAAGATTTTGAATTTTTTTTTTTTTTGGTGCATCATATGACCCCCGCAGACGCCTAGTTTAGGAGTTATAGCGATTTGAAGATTTTGAATTTTTTTGTTCTGGTGCATAATATGACCCCCGCAGACGCCTAGTTTAGGAGTTATAGTCATTTTAAGATTTTGAATTTTTTTTTTCTGATGCATAATATGACCCCCGCAGACGCCTAGTTTAGGAGTTATAGCGATTTGAAGATTTTGAATTTTTTTGTTCTGGTGCATAATATGACCCCCGCAGACGCCTAGTTTAGGAGTTATAGATATTTGAAGATTTTGAATTTTTTTGTTCTGGTGCATAATATGACCCCCGCAGACGCCTAGTTTAGGAGTTATAGCCATTTTAAGATTTTGAATTTTTTTTTTTTTGGTGCATAATATGACCCTCGCAGACGCCTAGTTTAGGAGTTATAGCGATTTGAAGATTTTGAATTTTTTTGTTCTGGTGCATAATATGACCCCCGCAGACGCCTAGTTTAGGAGTTATAGCCATTTTAAGATTTTGAATTTTTTTTTTTTTTGGTGCATAATATGACCCCCGCAGACGCCTAGTTTAGGAGTTATATCGATTTTAAAGTTTTGAATTTTTTGTTTCTGGTGCATAATATGACCCCCGCAGACGCCTAGTTTTGGAGTTATAGCCATTTTAAGATTTTGAATTTTTTTTTTCTGGTGCATAATATGACCCCCGCAGATGCCTAGTTTAGGAGTTATAGCCATTTTAAGATTTAGAATTTTTTTTTTCTGGTGAATAATATGAAGCCCGCAGACGCCTAGTTTAGGAGTTATAGCCATTTTAAGATTTTGAATTTTTTTTTTCTGGTGCATAATATGACCCCCGCAGACGCCTAGTTTAGGAGTTATAGCGATTTGAAGATTTTGAATTTTTTTGTTCTGGTGCATAATATGACCCCCGCAGACGCCTAGTTTAGGAGTTATAGCGATTTGAAGATTTTGAATTTTTTTGTTCTGGTGCATAATATGACCCCCGCAGACGCCTAGTTTAGGAGTTATAGCCATTTTAAGATTTTGAATTTTTTTTTTTCTAGTGCATAATATGACCCCCGCAGACGGCTACTTTAGGAGTTATAGCGATTTTAAAGTTTTAATTTTTCTTTTCTGGTGCATAATATGACCCCCGCAGACGCCAAGTTTAGGAGTTATAGCCATTTTAAGATTTTGAATTTTTTTTTTCTGGTGCATAATATGACCCCCGCAGACGCCTAGTTTAGGAGTTATAGCCATTTTAAGAATTTGAATTTTTTTTTTTCTGGTGCATAATATGACCCCCGCAGATGCCTAGTTTAGGAGTTATAGCGATTTTAAAGTTTTGAATTTTTTTTTTCTGGTGCATAATATGACCCCCGCAGACGCCTACTTTAGGAGTTATAGCGATTTTAAAGTTTTGAATTTTTTTTTTTCTGGTGCATAATATGACCCCCGCAGACGCCTAGTTTAGGAGTTATAGCCATTTTAAGATTTTGAATTTTTTTTTTCTGGTGCATAATATGACCCCCGCAGACGCCTAGTTTTGGAGTTATAGCGATTTTAAAGTTTTAATTTTTCTTTTCTGGTGCATAATATGACCCCCGCAGACGCCTAGTTTAGGAGTTATAGCCATTTTAAGATTTTGAATTTTTTTTTTCTGGTGAATAATATGAAGCCCGCAGACGCCTAGTTTAGGAGTTATAGCCATTTTAAGATTTTGAATTTTTTTTTTTCTGGTGCATAATATGACCCCCGCAGACGCCTAGTTTAGGAGTTATAGCGATTTGAAGATTTTGAATTTTTTTGTTCTGGTGCATAATATGACCCCCGCAGACGCCTAGTTTAGGAGTTATAGCGATTTGAAGATTTTGAATTTTTTTGTTCTGGTGCAGAATATGACCCCCGCAGACGCCTAGTTTAGGAGTTATAGCGATTTTAAAGTTTTGAATTTTTTTTTTTCTGGTGCATAATATGACCCCCGCAGACGCCTAGTTTAGGAGTTATAGCCATTTTAAGAATTTGAATTTTTTTTTCTGGTGCATAATATGACCCCGGCAGACGCCTACTTTAGGAGTTATAGCGATTTTAAAGTTTTGAATTTTTTTTTTTCTGGTGCATAATATGACCCCCGCAGACGCCTAGTTTAGGAGTTATAGCCATTTTAAGATTTTGAATTTTTTTTTTCTGGTGCATAATATGACCCCCGCAGACGCCTAGTTTTGGAGTTATAGCGATTTTAAAGTTTTAATTTTTCTTTTCTGGTGCATAATATGACCCCCGCAGACGCCTAGTTTAGGAGTTATAGCCATTTTAAGATTTTGAATTTTTTTTTTTCTGGTGCATAATATGAAGCCCGCAGACGCCTAGTTTAGGAGTTATAGCCATTTTAAGATTTTGAATTTTTTTTTTTCTGGTGCATAATATGACCCCCGCAGACGCCTAGTTTAGGAGTTATAGCCATTTTAAGATTTTGAATTTTTTTTTTTCTGGTGCATAATATGACCCCCGCAGACGCCTAGTTTAGGAGTTATAGCCATTTTAAGATTTTGAATTTTTTTTTCTGGTGAATAATATGAAGCCCGCAGACGCCTAGTTTAGGAGTTATAGCCATTTTAAGATTTTGAATTTTTTTTTTTCTGGTGCATAATATGACCCCCGCAGATGCCTAGTTTAGGAGTTATAGCGATTTTAAAGTTTTGAATTTTTTTTTTCTGGTGCATAATATGACCCCCGCAGACGCCTAGTTTAGGAGTTATAGCCATTTTAAGATTTTGAATTTTTTTTTTCTGGTGCATAATATGACCCCCGCAGATGCCTAGTTTAGGAGTTATAGCGATTTTAAAGTTTTGAATTTTTTTTTTCTGGTGCATAATATGACCCCCGCAGACGCCTACTTTAGGAGTTATAGCGATTTTAAAGTTTTGAATTTTTTTTTTTCTGGTGCATAATATGACCCCCGCAGACGCCTAGTTTAGGAGTTATAGCCATTTTAAGATTTTGATTTTTTTTTTCTGGTGCATAATATGACCCCCGCAGACGCCTAGTTTAGGAGTTATATCGATTTTAAAGTTTTGAATTTTTTTTTTCTGGTGCATAATATGACCCCCGCAGACGCCTAGTTTTGGAGTTATAGCCATTTTAAGATTTTGATTTTTTTTTTCTGGTGCATAATATGACCCCCGCAGACGCCTAGTTTAGGAGTTATAGCGATTTTAAAGTTTTAATTTTTCTTTTCTGGTGCATAATATGACCCCCGCAGACGCCTAGTTTAGGAGTTATAGCCATTTTAAGATTTTGAATTTTTTTTTTCTGGTGAATAATATGAAGCCCGCAGACGCCTAGTTTAGGAGTTATAGCCATTTTAAGATTTTGAATTTTTTTTTTTTCTGGTGCATAATTTGACCCCCGCAGACGGCTACTTTAGGAGTTATAGCGATTTTAAAGTTTTAATTTTTCTTTTCTGGTGCATAATATGACCCCCGCAGACGCCTAGTTTAGGAGTTATAGGCATTTTAAGATTTTGAATTTTTTTTTTTCTGGTGCATAATATGACCCCCGCAGACGCCTAGTTTAGGAGTTATAGCGATTTTAAAGTTTTAATTTTTCTTTTCTGGTGCATAATATGACCCCCGCAGACGCCTAGTTTAGGAGTTATAGCCATTTTAAGATTTTGAATTTTTTTTTTCTGGTGAATAATATGAAGCCCGCAGACGCCTAGTTTAGGAGTTATAGCCATTTTAAGATTTTGAATTTTTTTTTTTCTGGTGCATAATATGACCCCCGCAGATGCCTAGTTTAGGAGTTATAGCGATTTTAAAGTTTTGAATTTTTTTTTTCTGGTGCATAATATGACCCCCGCAGACGCCTAGTTTTGGAGTTATAGCCATTTTAAGATTTTGATTTTTTTTTTCTGGTGTATAATATGACCCCCGCAGACGCCTAGTTTAGGAGTTATAGCGATTTTAAAGTTTTAATTTTTCTTTTCTGGTGCATAATATGACCCCCGCAGACGCCTAGTTTAGGAGTTATAGCCATTTTAAGATTTTGAATTTTTTTTTTCTGGTGAATAATATGAAGCCCGCAGACGCCTAGTTTAGGAGTTATAGCCATTTTAAGATTTTGAATTTTTTTTTTTTCTGGTGCATAATATGACCCCCGCAGACGGCTACTTTAGGAGTTATAGCGATTTTAAAGTTTTAATTTTTCTTTTCTGGTGCATAATATGACCCCCGCAGACGCCTAGTTTAGGAGTTATAGCCATTTTAAGATTTTGAATTTTTTTTTTTCTGGTGCATAATATGACCCCCGCAGATGCCTAGTTTAGGAGTTATAGCGATTTTAAAGTTTTGAATTTTTTTTTTCTGGTGCATAATATGACCCCCGCAGACGCCTAGTTTAGGAGTTATAGCCATTTTAAGATTTTGAATTTTTTTTTTCTGGTGCATAATATGACCCCCGCAGATGCCTAGTTTAGGAGTTATATCGATTTTAAAGTTTTGAATTTTTTTTTTCTGGTGCATAATATGACCCCCGCAGACGCCTAGTTTTGGAGTTATAGCCATTTTAAGATTTTGAATTTTTTTTTCTGGTGCATAATATGACCCCCGCAGACGCCTAGTTTAGGAGTTATAGCCATTTTAAGATTTTGAATTTTTTTTTTCTGGTGAATAATATGAAGCCCGCAGACGCCTAGTTTAGGAGTTATAGCCATTTTAAGATTTTGAATTTTTTTTTTTTCTGGTGCATAATATGACCCCCGCAGACGGCTACTTTAGGAGTTATAGCGATTTTAAAGTTTTAATTTTTCTTTTCTGGTGCATAATATGACCCCCGCAGACGCCTAGTTTAGGAGTTATAGCCATTTTAAGATTTTGAATTTTTTTTTTTCTGGTGCATAATATGACCCCCGCAGACGCCTAGTTTAGGAGTTATGGCGATTTTAAAGTTTTGAATTTTTTTTTTCTGGTGCATAATATAACCCCCGCAGACGGCTACTTTAGGAGCTATAGCGATTTTAAAGTTTTAATTTTTTTTTTCTGGTGCATAATATGACCCCCGCAGACGCCTAGTTTAGGAGTTATAGCCATTTTAAGATTTTGAATTTTTTTTTTCTGGTGAATAATATGAAGCCCGCAGACGCCTAGTTTAGGAGTTATAGCCATTTTAAGATTTTGAATTTTTTTTTTCTGGTGCATAATATGACCCCCGCAGACGCCTAGTTTAGGAGTTATAGCCATTTTAAGATTTTGAATTTTTTTTTTCTGGTGAATAATATGAAGCCCGCAGACGCCTAGTTTAGGAGTTATAGCCATTTTAAGATTTTGAATTTTTTTTTTTCTGGTGCATAATATGACCCCCGCAGACGGCTACTTTAGGAGCTATAGCGATTTTAAAGTTTTAATTTTTTTTTTCTGGTGCATAATATGACCCCCGCAGACGCCTAGTTTAGGAGTTATAGCCATTTTAAGATTTTGAATTTTTTTTTTCTGGTGAATAATATGAAGCCCGCAGACGCCTAGTTTAGGAGTTATAGCCATTTTAAGATTTTGAATTTTTTTTTTCTGGTGAATAATATGAAGCCCGCAGACGCCTAGTTTAGGAGTTATAGCCATTTTAAGATTTTGAATTTTTTTTTTTCTGGTGCATAATATGACCCCCGCAGACGCCTAGTTTAGGAGTTATAGCCATTTTAAGATTTTGAATTTTTTTTTTTCTGGTGCATAATATGACCCCCGCAGACGCCTAGTTTAGGAGTTATGGCGATTTTAAAGTTTTGAATTTTTTTTTTCTGGTGCATAATATAACCCCCGCAGACGGCTACTTTAGGAGCTATAGCGATTTTAAAGTTTTAATTTTTTTTTTCTGGTGCATAATATGACCCCCGCAGACGCCTAGTTTAGGAGTTATAGCCATTTTAAGATTTTGAATTTTTTTTTTCTGGTGCATAATATGACCCCCGCAGATGCCTAGTTTAGGAGTTATAGCGATTTTAAAGTTTTGAATTTTTTTTTTCTGGTGAATAATATGAAGCCCGCAGACGCCTAGAGTAGGAGTTATAGCCATTTTAAGATTTTGAATTTTTTTTTTTCTGGTGCATAATATGACCCCCGCAGACGCCTAGTTTAGGAGTTATAGCGATTTTAAAGTTTTGAATTTTTTTTTTCTGGTGCATAATATGACCCCCGCAGACGCCTAGTTTAGGAGTTATAACCATTTTAAGATTTTGAATTTTTTTTTTCTGGTGCATAATATGATCCCCGCAGACGCCTACTTTAGGAGTTATAGCGATTTTAAAGTTTTGAGTTATTTTTTTTCTGGTGCATAACATGACCCCCGCAGACGCCTAGTTTAGGAGTTATAGCGATTTTAAAGTTTTGAATTTTTTTTTCTGGTGCATAATATGACCCCCGCAGACGCCTAGTTTAGGAGTTATAGCCATTTTAAGATTTTGATTTTTCTTTTCTGGTGCATAATATGACCCCCGCAGACCCCTAGTTTAGGAGTTATAGCCATTTTAAGATTTAGATTTTTTCTTTTCTGGTGCATAATATGACCCCCGCAGACGCCTAGTTTTGGAGTTATAGCCATTTTAAGATTTTGAATTTTTTTTTTCTGGTGCATAATATGACCCCCGCAGACGTCTAGTTTAGGAGTTATAGCCATTTTAAGATTTTGATTTTTTTTTTCTGGTGCATAATATGACCCCCGCAGACGCCTAGTTTTGGAGTTATAGCCATTTTAAGATTTTGAATTTTTTTTTTTCTGGTGCATAATATGACCCCCGCAGACGTCTAGTTTAGGAGTTATAGCCATTTTAAGATTTTGATTTTTTTTTTCTGGTGCATAATATGACCCCCGCAGACGCCTAGTTTTGGAGTTATAGCCATTTTAAGATTTTGAATTTTTTTTTTCTGGTGCATAATATGACCCCCGCAGACGTCTAGTTTAGGAGTTATAGCCATTTTAAGATTTTGATTTTTTTTTTCTGGTGCATAATATGACCCCCGCAGACGCCTAGTTTAGGAGTTATAGCCATTTTAAGATTTTGAATTTTTTTTTTCTGATGCATAATATGACCCCCGCAGACGCCTAGTTTAGGAGTTATAGCCATTTTAAGATTTTGAATTTTTTTTTCTGATGCATAATATGACCCCCGCAGACGCCTAGTTTAGGAGTTATAGCGGTTTGAAGATTTTGAATTTTTTTGTTCTGGTGCATAATATGACCCCCGCAGACGCCTAGTTTAGGAGTTATAGTCATTTTAAGATTTTGAATTTTTTTTTCTGGTGCATAATATGACCCCCACAGACGCCTAGTTTAGGAGTTATAGTCATTTTAAGATTTTGAATTTTTTTTTCTGGTGCATAATATGACCCCCACAGACGCCTAGTTTAGGAGTTATAGTCATTTTAAGATTTTGAATTTTTTTTTTCTGATGCATAATATGACCCCCGCAGTCGCCTAGTTTAGGAGTTATAGCGATTTGAAGATTTTGAATTTTTCTGTTCTGGTGCATAATATGACCCCCACAGACGCCTAGTTTAGGAGTTATAGTCATTTTAAGATTTTGAATTTTTTTTTTCTGGTGCATAATATGACCCCCGCAGACGCCTAGTTTAGGAGTTATAGCCATTTTAAGATTTTGAATTTTTTTGTTCTGGTGCATAATATGACCCCCGCAGACGCCTAGTTTAGGAGTTATAGTCATTTTAAGATTTTGAATTTTTTTTTTCTGGTGCATAATATGAACCCCGCAGACGCCTAGTTTAGGAGTTATAGCCATTTTAAGATTTTGAATTTTTTTTTTCTGATGCATAATATGACCCCCGCAGTCGCCTAGTTTAGGAGTTATAGCGAGTTGAAGATTTTGAATTTTTTTGTTCTGGTGCATAATATGACCCCCACAGACGCCTAGTTTAGGAGTTATAGTCATTTTAAGATTTTGAATTTTTTTTTTCTGGTGCATAATATGACCCCCGCAGACGCCTAGTTTAGGAGTTATAGCGGTTTGAAGATTTTGAATTTTTTTGTTCTGGTGCATAATATGACCCCCGCAGACGCCTAGTTTAGGAGTTATAGTCATTTGAAGATTTTGAATTTTTTTTTCTGGTGCATAATATGAACCCCGCAGACGCCTAGTTTAGGAGTTATAGTCATTTTAAGATTTTGAATTTTTTTTTTCTGGTGCATAATATGACCCCCGCAGACGCCTAGTTTAGGAGTTATAGCGGTTTGAAGATTTTGAATTTTTTTGTTCTGGTGCATAATATGACCCCCGCAGACGCCTAGTTTAGGAGTTATAGTCATTTGAAGATTTTGAATTTTTTTTTCTGGTGCATAATATGAACCCCGCAGACGCCTAGTTTAGGAGTTATAGCCATTTTAAGATTTTGAATTTTTTTTTTTCTGGTGCATAATATGACCCCCGCAGACGCCTAGTTTATGAGTTATTGCCATTTTAAGATTTTGAATGTTTTTTTTTCTGGTGCATAAAATGACCCCCGCAGACGCCTAGTTTAGGAGTTATAGCCATTTTAAGATTTTGATTTTTTTTTTCTGGTGCATAATATGACCCCCGCAGACGCCTAGTTTAGGAGTTATAGCCATTTTAAGATTTTGAATTTTTTTTTTTCTGGTGCATAATATGACACCCGCAGATGCCTAGTTTAGGAGTTATAGCGATTTTAAAGTTTTTAATTTTTTTTTTCTGGTGCATAATATGACCCCCGTAGACGCCTAGTTTAGGAGTTATAGCCATTTTAAGATTTTGAATTTTTTTTTTCTGGTGCATAATATGACCCCCGCCGACGCCTAGTTTAAGAGTTGTAGCGATTTTAAAGTTTTGAATTTTTTTTTTCTGGTGCATAATATGACCCCCGCAGAAGCCTAGTTTAGGAGTTATAGCCATTTTAAGATTTTGAATTTTTTTTTTTCTGGTGCATAATATGACCCCCGCAGACGCCTAGTTTAGGAATTATAGCGATTTTAAAGTTTTGAATTTTTTTTTTCTGGTGCATAATATGACCCCCGCAGACGCCTAGTTTAGGAGTTATAGCCATTTTAAGATTTTGATTTTTTTTTTCTGGTGCATAATATGACCCCCGCAGACGCCTAGTTTAGGAGTTATAGCGATTTGAAGATTTTGAATTTTTTTGTTCTGGTGCGTAATATGACCCCCGCAGACGCCTAGTTTAGGAGTTATAGCCATTTTAAGATTTTGAATTTTTTTTTCTGGTGCATAATATGACCCCCGCAGACGCCTAGTTTAGGAGTTATAGCCATTTTAAGATTTTGAATTTTTTTTTTTTTGGTGCATAATATGACCCCCGCAGACGCCTAGTTTAGGAGTTATAGCCATTTTAAGATTTTGAATTTTTTTTTTTCTGGTGCATAATATGACCCCCGCAGACGCCTAGTTTATGAGTTATTGCCATTTTAAGATTTTGAATGTTTTTTTTTCTGGTGCATAAAATGACCCCCGCAGACGCCTAGTTTAGGAGTTATAGCCATTTTAAGATTTTGATTTTTTTTTTCTGGTGCATAATATGACACCCGCAGACGCCTAGTTTAGGAGTTATAGCCATTTTAAGATTTTGAATTTTTTTTTTTCTGGTGCATAATATGACCCCCGCAGATGCCTAGTTTAGGAGTTATAGCGATTTTAAAGTTTTTAATTCTTTTTTTCTGGTGCATAATATGACCCCCGCAGACGCCTAGTTTAGGAGTTATAGCCATTTTAAGATTTTGAATTTTTTTTTTTTTGGTGCATAATATGACCCCCGCAGACGCCTAGTTTAGGAGTTATAGCCATTTTAAGATTTTGAATTTTTTTTTTTCTGGTGCATAATATGACCCCCGCAGACGCCTAGTTTATGAGTTATAGCCATTTTAAGATTTTGAATTTTTTTTTTCTGATGCATAATATGACCCCCGCAGACTCCTAGTTTAGGAGTTATAGCCATTTTAAGATTTTGAATGTTTTTTTTTCTGGTGCATAAAATGACCCCCGCAGACGCCTAGTTTAGGAGTTATAGCCATTTTAAGATTTTGATTTTTTTTTCTGGTGCATAATCTGACCCCCGCAGACGCCTAGTTTAGGAGTTATAGCCATTTTAAGATTTTGAATTTTTTTTTTCTGATGCATAATATGACCCCCGCAGACGCCTAGTTTAGGAGTTATAGCGATTTGAAGATTTTGAATTTTTTTGTTCTGGTGCGTAATATGACCCCCGCAGACGCCTAGTTTAGGAGTTATAGCCATTTTAAGATTTTGAATTTTTTTTTCTGGTGCATAATATGACCCCCGCAGACGCCTAGTTTAGGAGTTATAGCGATTTGAAGATTTTGAATTTTTTTGTTCTGGTGCATAATATGACCCCCGCAGACGCCTAGTTTAGGAGTTATAGCCATTTTAAGATTTTGAATGTTTTTTTTTCTGGTGCATAAAATGACCCCCGCAGACGCCTAGTTTAGGAGTTATAGCCATTTTAAGATTTTGATTTTTTTTTCTGGTGCATAATCTGACCCCCGCAGACGCCTAGTTTAGGAGTTATAGCCATTTTAAGATTTTGAATTTTTTTGTTCTGGTGCGTAATATGACCCCCGCAGACGCCTAGTTTAGGAGTTATAGCCATTTTAAGATTTTGAATTTTTTTTTCTGGTGCATAATATGACCCCCGCAGACGCCTAGTTTAGGAGTTATAGCGATTTGAAGATTTTGAATTTTTTTGTTCTGGTGCATAATATGACCCCCGCAGATGCCTAGTTTAGGAGTTATAGCGATTTTAAAGTTTTTAATTCTTTTTTTCTGGTGCATAATATGACCCCCGCAGACGCCTAGTTTAGGAGTTATAGCCATTTTAAGATTTTGAATTTTTTTTTTTTTGGTGCATAATATGACCCCCGCAGACGCCTAGTTTAGGAGTTATAGCCATTTTAAGATTTTGAATTTTTTTTTTTCTGGTGCATAATATGACCCCCGCAGACGCCTAGTTTATGAGTTATAGCCATTTTAAGATTTTGAATTTTTTTTTTCTGATGCATAATATGACCCCCGCAGACGCCTAGTTTAGGAGTTATAGCCATTTTAAGATTTTGAATGTTTTTTTTTCTGGTGCATAAAATGACCCCCGCAGACGCCTAGTTTAGGAGTTATAGCCATTTTAAGATTTTGATTTTTTTTTCTGGTGCATAATCTGACCCCCGCAGACGCCTAGTTTAGGAGTTATAGCCATTTTAAGATTTTGAATTTTTTTTTTCTGATGCATAATATGACCCCCGCAGACGCCTAGTTTAGGAGTTATAGCGATTTGAAGATTTTGAATTTTTTTGTTCTGGTGCGTAATATGACCCCCGCAGACGCCTAGTTTAGGAGTTATAGCCATTTTAAGATTTTGAATTTTTTTTTCTGGTGCATAATATGACCCCCGCAGACGCCTAGTTTAGGAGTTATAGCGATTTGAAGATTTTGAATTTTTTTGTTCTGGTGCATAATATGACCCCCGCAGACGCCTAGTTTAGGAGTTATAGCCATTTTAAGATTTTGAATGTTTTTTTTTCTGGTGCATAAAATGACCCCCGCAGACGCCTAGTTTAGGAGTTATAGCCATTTTAAGATTTTGATTTTTTTTTCTGGTGCATAATCTGACCCCCGCAGACGCCTAGTTTAGGAGTTATAGCCATTTTAAGATTTTGAATTTTTTTTTTCTGATGCATAATATGACCCCCGCAGACGCCTAGTTTAGGAGTTATAGCGATTTGAAGATTTTGAATTTTTTTGTTCTGGTGCGTAATATGACCCCCGCAGACGCCTAGTTTAGGAGTTATAGCCATTTTAAGATTTTGAATTTTTTTTTCTGGTGCATAATATGACCCCCGCAGACGCCTAGTTTAGGAGTTATAGCGATTTGAAGATTTTGAATTTTTTTGTTCTGGTGCATAATATGACCCCCGCAGACGCCTAGTTTAGGAGTTATAGCCATTTTAAGATTTTGAATTTTTTTTTTCTGATGCATAATATGACCCCCGCAGACGCCTAGTTTAGGAGTTATAGCCATTTTAAGATTTTGAATTTTTTTTTTCTGATGCATAATATGACCCCCGCAGACGCCTAGTTTAGGAGTTATAGCCATTTTAAGATTTTGAATTTTTTTTTTCTGATGCATAATATGACCCCCGCAGACGCCTAGTTTAGGAGTTATAGCGATTTGAAGATTTTGAATTTTTTTGTTCTGGTGCGTAATATGACCCCCGCAGACGCCTAGTTTAGGAGTTATAGCCATTTTAAGATTTTGAATTTTTTTGTTCTGGTGCATAATATGACCCCCGCAGACGCCTAGTTTAGGAGTTATAGCGATTTGAAGATTTTGAATTTTTTTGTTCTGGTGCGTAATATGACCCCCGCAGACGCCTAGTTTAGGAGTTATAGCCATTTTAAGATTTTGAATTTTTTTTTTCTGATGCATAATATGACCCCCGCAGACGCCTAGTTTAGGAGTTATAGCGATTTGAAGATTTTGAATTTTTTTGTTCTGGTGCGTAATATAACCCCCGCAGACGCCTAGTTTAGGAGTTATAGCCATTTTAAGATTTTGAATTTTTTTTCCTGGTGCATAATATGACCCCCGCAGACGCCTAGTTTAGGAGTTATAGCCGTTTTAAGATTTTGAATTTTTTTTTTCTGATGCATAATATGACCCCCGCAGACGCCTAGTTTAGGAGTTATAGCGATTTGAAGATTTTGAATTTTTTTGTTCTGCTGCGTAATATGACCCCCGCAGACGCCTAGTTTAGGAGTTATAGCCATTTTAAGATTTTGAATTTTTTTTTCTGGTGCATAATATGACCCCCGCAGACGCCTAGTTTAGGAGTTATAGCCATTTTAAGATTTTGAATTTTTTTTTTCTTTTGCATAATATGACCCCCGCAGACGCCTAGTTTAGGAGTTATAGCGATTTGAAGATTTTGAATTTTTTTGTTCTGGTGCGTAATATGACCCCCGCAGACGCCTAGTTTAGGAGTTATAGCCATTTTAAGATTTTGAATTTTTTTTTCTGGTGCGTAATATGACCCCCGCAGACGCCTAGTTTAGGAGTTATAGCGATTTGAAGATTTTGAATTTTTTTGTTCTGGTGCATAATATGACCCCCGCAGACGCCTAGTTTAGGAGTTATAGCCATTTTAAGATTTTGAATTTTTTTTTTCTGATGCATAATATGACCCCCGCAGACGCCTAGTTTAGGAGTTATAGCCATTTTAAGATTTTGAATTTTTTTTTTCTGATGCATAATATGACCCCCGCAGACGCCTAGTTTAGGAGTTATAGCCATTTTAAGATTTTGAATTTTTTTTTTCTGATGCATAATATGACCCCCGCAGACGCCTAGTTTAGGAGTTATAGCCATTTTAAGATTTTGAATTTTTTTTTTCTGATGCATAATATGACCCCCGCAGACGCCTAGTTTAGGAGTTATAGCCATTTTAAGATTTTGAATTTTTTTTTCTGGTGCATAATATGACCCCCGCAGACGCCTAGTTTAGGAGTTATAGCGATTTGAAGATTTTGAATTTTTTTGTTCTGGTGCATAATATGACCCCCGCAGACGCCTAGTTTAGGAGTTATAGCCATTTTAAGATTTTGATTTTTTTTTTCTGGTGCATAATATGACCCCCGCAGACGCCTAGTTTAGGAGTTATAGCCATTTTAAGATTTTGAATTTTTTTTTTCTGATGCATAATATGACCCCCGCAGACGCCTAGTTTAGGAGTTATAGCGATTTGAAGATTTTGAATTTTTTTGTTCTGGTGCGTAATATAACCCCCGCAGACGCCTAGTTTAGGAGTTATAGCCATTTTAAGATTTTGAATTTTTTTTTCTGGTGCATAATATGACCCCGGCAGACGCCTAGTTTAGGAGTTATAGCCATTTTAAGATTTTGAATTTTTTTTTTCTGATGCATAATATGACCCCCGCAGACGCCTAGTTTAGGAGTTATAGCGATTTGAAGATTTTGAATTTTTTTGTTCTGGTGCGTAATATGACCCCCGCAGACGCCTAGTTTAGGAGTTATAGCCATTTTAAGATTTTGAATTTTTTTTTCTGGTGCATAATATGACCCCCGCAGACGCCTAGTTTAGGAGTTATAGCCATTTTAAGATTTTGAATTTTTTTTTTCTGATGCATAATATGACCCCCGCAGACGCCTAGTTTAGGAGTTATAGCCATTTTAAGATTTTGAATTTTTTTTTTCTGATGCATAATATGAACCCCGCAGACGCCTAGTTTAGGAGTTATAGCGATTTGAAGATTTTGAATTTTTTTGTTCTGGTGCGTAATATGACCCCCGCAGACGCCTAGTTTAGGAGTTATAGCCATTTTAAGATTTTGAATTTTTTTTTCTGGTGCGTAATATGACCCCCGCAGACGCCTAGTTTAGGAGTTATAGCGATTTGAAGATTTTGAATTTTTTTGTTCTGGTGCATAATATGACCCCCGCAGACGCCTAGTTTAGGAGTTATAGCCATTTTAAGATTTTGAATTTTTTTTTTCTGATGCATAATATGACCCCCGCAGACGCCTAGTTTAGGAGTTATAGCCATTTTAAGATTTTGAATTTTTTTTTTCTGATGCATAATATGACCCCCGCAGACGCCTAGTTTAGGAGTTATAGCCATTTTAAGATTTTGAATTTTTTTTTCTGGTGCATAATATGACCCCCGCAGACGCCTAGTTTAGGAGTTATAGCGATTTTAAAGTTTTTAATTTTTTTTTTCTGGTGCATAATATGACCCCCGCAGACGCCTAGTTTAGGAGTTATAGCCATTTTAAGATTTTGAATTTTTTTTTTCTGATGCATAATATGACCCCCGCAGACGCCTAGTTTAGGAGTTATAGCGATTTGAAGATTTTGAATTTTTTTGTTCTGGTGCGTAATATGACCCCCGCAGACGCCTAGTTTAGGAGTTATAGCCATTTTAAGATTTTGAATTTTTTTTTCTGGTGCGTAATATGACCCCCGCAGACGCCTAGTTTAGGAGTTATAGCGATTTGAAGATTTTGAATTTTTTTGTTCTGGTGCATAATATGACCCCCGCAGACGCCTAGTTTAGGAGTTATAGCCATTTTAAGATTTTGAATTTTTTTTTTCTGATGCATAATATGACCCCCGCAGACGCCTAGTTTAGGAGTTATAGCCATTTTAAGATTTTGAATTTTTTTTTCTGATGCATAATATGACCCCCGCAGACGCCTAGTTTAGGAGTTATAGCCATTTTAAGATTTTGAATTTTTTTTTTCTGATGCATAATATGACCCCCGCAGACGCCTAGTTTAGGAGTTATAGCCATTTTAAGATTTTGAATTTTTTTTTTCTGATGCATAATATGACCCCCGCAGACGCCTAGTTTAGGAGTTATAGCCATTTTAAGATTTTGAATTTTTTTTTCTGGTGCATAATATGACCCCCGCCGACGCCTAGTTTAGGAGTTGTAGCGATTTTAAAGTTTTGAATTTTTTTTTCTGGTGCATAATATGACCCCCGCAGACGCCTAGTTTAGGAGTTATAGCCATTTTAAGATTTTGAATTTTTTTTTTTTTGGTGCATAATATGACCCCCGAAGACGCCTAGTTTAGGAGTTATAGCCATTTTAAGATTTTGAATTTTTTTTTTTCTGGTGCATAATATGACCCCCGAAGACGCCTAGTTTATGAGTTATTGCCATTTTAAGATTTTGAATGTTTTTTTTTCTGGTGCATAAAATGACCCCCGCAGACGCCTAGTTTAGGAGTTATAGCCATTTTAAGATTTTGATTTTTTTTTTCTGGTGCATAATATGACCCCCGCAGACGCCTAGTTTAGGAGTTATAGCCATTTTAAGATTTTGAATTTTTTTTTTTCTGGTGCATAATATGACCCCCGCAGACGCCTAGTTTAGGAGTTATAGCCATTTTAAGATTTTGAATTTTTTTTTTCTGGTGCATAATATGACCCCCGCCGACGCCTAGTTTAGGAGTTGTAGCGATTTTAAAGTTTTTAATTTTTTTTTTCTGGTGCATAATACGACCCCCGCAGACGCCTAGTTTAGGAGTTATAGCCATTTTAAGATTTTGAATTTTTTTTTTCTGGTGCATAATATGACCCCCGCCGACGCCTAGTTTAGGAGTTGTAGCGATTTTAAAGTTTTGAATTTTTTTTTTCTGGTGCATAATATGACCCCCGCAGACGCCTAGTTTAGGAGTTATAGCCATTTTAAGATTTTGATTTTTTTTTTCTGGTGCATAATATGACCCCGCAGACGCCTAGTTTAGGAGTTATAGCGATTTGAAGATTTTGAATTTTTTTGTTCTGGTGCAAAATATGACCCCCGCAGACGCCTAGTTTAGGAGTTATAGTCATTTTAAGATTTTGAATTTTTTTTTTCTGATGCATAATATGACCCCCGCAGACGCCTAGTTTAGGAGTTATAGCGATTTGAAGATTTTGAATTTTTTTGTTCTGGTGCATAATATGACCCCCGCAGACGCCTAGTTTAGGAGTTATAGCCATTTTAAGATTTTGAATGTTTTTGTTTTCTGGTGCATAATATGACCCCCGCAGACGCCTAGTTCATGAGTTATTGCCATTTTAAGATTTTGAATGTTTTTGTTTTCTGGTGCATAATATGACCCCCGCAGACGCCTAGTTTAGGAGTTATAGCGATTTGAAGATTTTGAATTTTTTTGTTCTGGTGCATAATATGACCCCCGCAGACGCCTAGTTTAGGAGTTATAGCCATTTTAAAGTTTTGAATTTTTTTTTTTCTGGTGCATAATATGACCCCCGCAGATGCCTAGTTTAGGAGTTATAGCGATTTTAAAGTTTTGAATTTTTTTTTTTCTGGTGCATAATATGACCCCCGCAGACGCCTAGTTCATGAGTTATTGCCATTTTAAGATTTTGAGTTTTTTTTTTCTGGTGCATAATATGACCCCCGCAGACGCCTAGTTTAGGGGTTATAGCCATTTTAAGATTTTGATTTTTTTTTTCTGGTGCATAATATGACCCCCGCAGACGCCTAGTTTAGGGGTTATAGCCATTTTAAGATTTTGAATTTTTTTTTTTTCTGGTGTATAATATGACCCCCGCAGACGCCTAGTTTAGGGGTTATAGCCATTTTAAGATTTTGAATTTTTTTTTTCTGGTGCATAATATGACCCCCGCAGACGCCTAGTTTAGGGGTTATAGCCATTTTAAGATTTTGAATTTTTTTTTTTCTGGTGTATAATATGACCCCCACAGACGCCTAGTTTAGGGGTTATAGCCATTTTGATTTTTTTTTCTGGTGCATAATATGACCCACGCAGACGCCTAGTTTAGGAGATATAGCCATTTTAAGATTTTGAATTTTTTTTTGCTTTTGCATAATATGACCCCCGCAGACGCCTAGTTTAGGAGTTATAGCGATTTTAAAGTTTTGAATTTTTTTTTTCTGGTGCATAATATGACCCCCGCAGACGCCTAGTTTAGGAGTTATAGCCATTTTAAGATTTTGATTTTTTTTTTCTGGTGCATAATATGACCCCCGCAGACCCCTAGTTTAGGAGTTATAGCCATTTTAAGATTTTGATTTTTTTTTCTGGTGCATAATATGACCCCCGCAGACGCCTAGTTTAGGAGTTATAGCCATTTTAAGATTTTGAATTTTTTTTTTTTCTGGTGTATAATATGACCCCCGCAGACGCCTAGTTTAGGAGTTATAGCGATTTTAAAGTTTTGAATTTTTTTTTTCTGGTGCATAATATGACCCCCGCAGACGCCTAGTTTAGGAGTTATAGCCATTTTAAGATTTTGATTTTTTTTTTCTGGTGCATAATATGACCCCCGCAGACCCCTAGTTTAGGAGTTATAGCCATTTTAAGATTTTGATTTTTTTTTCTGGTGCATAATATGACCCCCGCAGACGCCTAGTTTAGGAGTTATAGCGATTTTAAAGTTTTGAATTTTTTTTTTCTGGTGCATAATATGACCCCCGCAGACGCCTAGTTTAGGAGTTATAGCCATTTTAAGATTTTGATTTTTTTTTTCTGGTGCATAATATGACCCCCGCAGACCCCTAGTTTAGGAGTTATAGCCATTTTAAGATTTTGATTTTTTTTTCTGGTGCATAATATGACCCCCGCAGACGCCTAGTTTAGGAGTTATAGCCATTTTAAGATTTTGAATTTTTTTTTTTTCTGGTGTATAATATGACCCCCGCAGACGCCTAGTTAAGGAGTTATAGCGATTTTAAAGTTTTGAATTTTTTTTTTCTGGTGCATAATATGACCCCCGCAGACGCCTAGTTTAGGAGTTATAGCGATTTGAAGATTTTGAATTTTTTTGTTCTGGTGCATAATATGACCCCCGCAGACGCCTAGCTTAGGAGTTATAGCCATTTTAAGATTTTGAATTTTTTTGTTCTGGTGCAAAATATGACCCCCGCAGACGCCTAGTTTAGGGGTTATAGCCATTTTAAGATTTTGATTTTTTTTTTCTGGTGCATAATATGACCCCCGCAGACGCCTAGTTTAGGGGTTATAGCCATTTTAAGATTTTGAATTTTTTTTTTTCTGGTGTATAATATGACCCCCGCAGACGCCTAGTTTAGGGGTTATAGCCATTTTAAGATTTTGAATTTTTTTTTTCTGGTGCATAATATGACCCCCGCAGACGCCTAGTTTAGGGGTTATAGCCATTTTAAGATTTTGAATTTTTTTTTTTCTGGTGTATAATATGACCCCCACAGACGCCTAGTTTAGGGGTTATAGCCATTTTGATTTTTTTTTTCTGGTGCATAATATGACCCACGCAGACGCCTAGTTTAGGAGATATAGCCATTTTAAGATTTTGAATTTTTTTTTGCTTTTGCATAATATGACCCCCGCAGACGCCTAGTTTAGGAGTTATAGCGATTTTAAAGTTTTGAATTTTTTTTTTCTGGTGCATAATATGACCCCCGCAGACGCCTAGTTTAGGAGTTATAGCCATTTTAAGATTTTGATTTTTTTTTTCTGGTGCATAATATGACCCCCGCAGACCCCTAGTTTAGGAGTTATAGCCATTTTAAGATTTTGATTTTTTTTTCTGGTACATAATATGACCCCCGCAGACGCCTGGTTTAGGAGTTATAGCCATTTTAAGATTTTGATTTTTTTTTTCTGGTGCATAATATGACAACCGCAGACCCCTAGTTTAGGAGTTATAGCCATTTTAAGATTTTGATTTTTTTTTCTGGTGCATAATATGACCCCCGCAGACGCCTAGTTTAGGAGTTATAGCCATTTTAAGATTTTGAATTTTTTTTTTCTGATGCATAATATGACCCCCGCAGACGCCTAGTTTAGGAGTTATAGCCATTTTAAGATTTTGATTTTTTTTTCTGGTGTATAATATGACCCCCGCAGACGCCTAGTTAAGGAGTTATAGCGATTTTAAAGTTTTGAATTTTTTTTTTCTGGTGCATAATATGACCCCCGCAGACGCCTAGTTTAGGAGTTATAGCGATTTGAAGATTTTGAATTTTTTTGTTCTGGTGCATAATATGACCCCCGCAGACGCCTAGCTTAGGAGTTATAGCCATTTTAAGATTTTGAATTTTTTTGTTCTGGTGCAAAATATGACCCCCGCAGACGCCTAGTTTAGGAGTTATAGTCATTATAAGATTTTGAATTTTTTTTTTCTGATGCATAATATGACCCCCGCAGACGCCTAGTTTAGGAGTTATAGCGATTTGAAGATTTTGAATTTTTTTGTTCTGGTGCATAATATGACCCCCGCAGACGCCTAGTTTAGGAGTTATAGCCATTTTAAGATTTTGAATGTTTTTTTTTCTGGTGCATAATATGACCCCCGCAGACGCCTAGTTCATGAGTTATTGCCATTTTAAGATTTTGAATGTTTTTGTTTTCTGGTGCATAATATGACCCCCGCAGACGCCTAGTTTAGGGGTTATAGCCATTTTAAGATTTTGAATTTTTTTGTTCTGGTGCATAATATGACCCCCGCAGACGCCTAGTTTAGGGGTTATAGCCATTTTAAGATTTTGAATTTTTTTTTTTTCTGGTGTATAATATGACCCCCGCAGACGCCTAGTTTAGGGGTTATAGCCATTTTAAGATTTTGAATTTTTTTTTTCTGGTGCATAATATGACCCCCGCAGACGCCTAGTTTAGGGGTTATAGCCATTTTAAGATTTTGAATTTTTTTTTTTCTGGTGTATAATATGACCCCCACAGACGCCTAGTTTAGGGGTTATAGCCATTTTGATTTTTTTTTTCTGGTGCATAATATGACCCACGCAGACGCCTAGTTTAGGAGATATAGCCATTTTAAGATTTTGAATTTTTTTTTGCTTTTGCATAATATGACCCCCGCAGACGCCTAGTTTAGGAGTTATAGCCATTTTAAGATTTTGAATTTTTTTTTTCTGGTGCGTAATATGACCCCCAGACGCCTAGTTTAGGAGTTATAGCCATTTTAAGATTTTGAATTTTTTTTTTTCTGGTGCATAATATGACCCCCGCAGACGCCTAGTTTAGGTGTTATAGCGATTTCAAGATTTTGAATTTTTTTGTTCTGGTGCATAATATGACCCCCGCAGACGCCTAGTTTAGGAGTTATAGCCATTTTAAGATTTTGATTTTTTTTTTCTGGTGCATAATATGACCCCCGCAGACGCCTAGTTTAGGAGTTATAGCCATTTTAAGATTTTGAATTTTTTTTTTTCTGGTGCATAATATGACCCCCGCAGATGCCTAGTTTAGGAGTTATAGCGATTTTAAAGTTTTTAATTTTTTTTTTCTGGTGCATAATATGACCCCCGCAGACGCCTAGTTTAGGAGTTATAGCCATTTTAAGATTTTGAATTTTTTTTTTTTTGGTGCATAATATGACCCCCGCAGACGCCTAGTTTAGGAGTTATAGCCATTTTAAGATTTTGAATTTTTTTTTTTCTGGTGCATAATATGACCCCCGCAGACGCCTAGTTTATGAGTTATAGCCATTTTAAGATTTTGAATTTTTTTTTTCTGATGCATAATATGACCCCCGCAGATGCCTAGTTTAGGAGTTATAGCCATTTTAAGATTTTGAATGTTTTTTTTTCTGGTGCATAAAATGACCCCCGCAGACGCCTAGTTTAGGAGTTATAGCCATTTTAAGATTTTGATTTTTTTTTTTTTCTGGTGCATAATCTGACCCCCGCTGACGCCTAGTTTAGGAGTTATAGCCATTTTAAGATTTTGAATTTTTTTTTTCTGATGCATAATATGACCCCCGCAGACGCCTAGTTTAGGAGTTATAGCGATTTGAAGATTTTGAATTTTTTTGTTCTGGTGCATAATATGACCCCCGCAGACGCCTAGTTTAGGAGTTATAGCCATTTTAAGATTTTGAATTTTTTTTTTCTGATGCATAATATGACCCCCGCAGACGCCTAGTTTAGGAGTTATAGCGATTTGAAGATTTTGAATTTTTTTGTTCTGGTGCATAATATGACCCCCGCAGACGCCTAGTTTAGGAGTTATAGCCATTTTAAGATTTTGAATTTTTTTTTTCTGATGCATAATATGACCCCCGCAGACGCCTAGTTTAGGAGTTATAGCCATTTTAAGATTTTGAATTTTTTTTTTCTGATGCATAATATGACCCCCGCAGACGCCTAGTTTAGGAGTTATAGCCATTTTAAGATTTTGAATTTTTTTTTTCTGATGCATAATATGACCCCCGCAGACGCCTAGTTTAGGAGTTATAGCGATTTGAAGATTTTGAATTTTTTTGTTCTGGTGCGTAATATGACCCCCGCAGACGCCTAGTTTAGGAGTTATAGCCATTTTAAGATTTTGAATTTTTTTGTTCTGGTGCATAATATGACCCCCGCAGACGCCTAGTTTAGGAGTTATAGCGATTTGAAGATTTTGAATTTTTTTGTTCTGGTGCGTAATATGACCCCCGCAGACGCCTAGTTTAGGAGTTATAGCCATTTTAAGATTTTGAATTTTTTTTTCTGGTGCATAATATGACCCCCGCAGACGCCTAGTTTAGGAGTTATAGCGATTTGAAGATTTTGAATTTTTTTGTTCTGGTGCATAATATGACCCCCGCAGACGCCTAGTTTAGGAGTTATAGCCATTTTAAGATTTTGATTTTTTTTTTCTGGTGCATAATATGACCCCCGCAGACGCCTAGTTTAGGAGTTATAGCCATTTTAAGATTTTGAATTTTTTTTTTCTGATGCATAATATGACCCCCGCAGACGCCTAGTTTAGGAGTTATAGCGATTTGAAGATTTTGAATTTTTTTGTTCTGGTGCGTAATATAACCCCCGCAGACGCCTAGTTTAGGAGTTATAGCCATTTTAAGATTTTGAATTTTTTTTTCTGGTGCATAATATGACCCCCGCGGACGCCTAGTTTAGGAGTTATAGCCATTTTAAGATTTTGAATTTTTTTTTTCTGATGCATAATATGACCCCCGCAGACGCCTAGTTTAGGAGTTATAGCCATTTTAAGATTTTGAATTTTTTTTTCTGGTGCATAATATGACCCCCGCAGACGCCTAGTTTAGGAGTTATAGCCATTTTAAGATTTTGAATTTTTTTTTTCTGATGCATAATATGACCCCCGCAGACGCCTAGTTTAGGAGTTATAGCCATTTTAAGATTTTGAATTTTTTTTTTCTGATGCATAATATGACCCCCGCAGACGCCTAGTTTAGGAGTTATAGCGATTTGAAGATTTTGAATTTTTTTGTTCTGGTGCGTAATATGACCCCCGCAGACGCCTAGTTTAGGAGTTATAGCCATTTTAAGATTTTGAATTTTTTTTTCTGGTGCGTAATATGACCCCCGCAGACGCCTAGTTTAGGAGTTATAGCGATTTGAAGATTTTGAATTTTTTTTTTCTGATGCATAATATGACCCCCGCAGACGCCTAGTTTAGGAGTTATAGCGATTTGAAGATTTTGAATTTTTTTGTTCTGGTGCGTAATATGACCCCCGCAGACGCCTAGTTTAGGAGTTATAGCCATTTTAAGATTTTGATTTTTTTTTTCTGGTTCATAATATGACCCCCGCAGACGCCTAGTTTAGGAGTTATAGCCATTTTAAGATTTTGAATTTTTTTTTTCTGATGCATAATATGACCCCCGCAGACGCCTAGTTTAGGAGTTATAGTCATTTTAAGATTTTGAATTTTTTTTTTCTGATGCATAATATGACCCCCGCAGACGCCTAGTTTAGGAGTTATAGCGATTTGAAGATTTTGAATTTTTTTGTTCTGGTGCATAATATGACCCCCGCAGACGCCTAGTTTAGGAGTTATAGCCATTTTAAGATTTTGAATTTTTTTTTTCTGATGCATAATATGACCCCCGCAGACGCCTAGTTTAGGAGTTATAGCCATTTTAAGATTTTGAATTTTTTTTTTCTGATGCATAATATGACCCCCGCAGACGCCTAGTTTAGGAATTATAGCCATTTTAAGATTTTGAATTTTTTTTTTCTGATGCATAATATGACCCCCGCAGACGCCTAGTTTAGGAGTTATAGCCATTTTAAGATTTTGAATTTTTTTTTTCTGATGCATAATATGACCCCCGCAGACGCCTAGTTTAGGAGTTATAGCCATTTTAAGATTTTGAATTTTTTTTTCTGGTGCATAATATGACCCCCGCAGACGCCTAGTTTAGGAGTTATAGCGATTTGAAGATTTTGAATTTTTTTGTTCTGGTGCATAATATGACCCCCGCAGACGCCTAGTTTAGGAGTTATAGCCATTTTAAGATTTTGATTTTTTTTTTCTGGTGCATAATATGACCCCCGCAGACGCCTAGTTTAGGAGTTATAGCCATTTTAAGATTTTGAATTTTTTTTTTCTGATGCATAATATGACCCCCGCAGACGCCTAGTTTAGGAGTTATAGTCATTTTAAGATTTTGAATTTTTTTTTTCTGATGCATAATATGACCCCCGCAGACGCCTAGTTTAGGAGTTATAGCGATTTGAAGATTTTGAATTTTTTTGTTCTGGTGCGTAATATAACCCCCGCAGACGCCTAGTTTAGGAGTTATAGCCATTTTAAGATTTTGAATTTTTTTTTCTGGTGCATAATATGACCCCGGCAGACGCCTAGTTTAGGAGTTATAGCCATTTTAAGATTTTGAATTTTTTTTTTCTGATGCATAATATGACCCCCGCAGACGCCTAGTTTAGGAGTTATAGCGATTTGAAGATTTTGAATTTTTTTGTTCTGGTGCGTAATATGACCCCCGCAGACGCCTAGTTTAGGAGTTATAGCGATTTGAAGATTTTGAATTTTTTTGTTCTGGTGCATAATATGACCCCCGCAGACGCCTAGTTTAGGAGTTATAGCCATTTTAAGATTTTGAATTTTTTTTTTCTGATGCATAATATGACCCCCGCAGACGCCTAGTTTAGGAGTTATAGCCATTTTAAGATTTTGAATTTTTTTTTCTGATGCATAATATGACCCCCGCAGACGCCTAGTTTAGGAGTTATAGCCATTTTAAGATTTTGAATTTTTTTTTTCTGATGCATAATATGACCCCCGCAGACGCCTAGTTTAGGAGTTATAGCCATTTTAAGATTTTGAATTTTTTTTTCTGGTGCATAATATGACCCCCGCAGACGCCTAGTTTAGGAGTTATAGCCATTTTAAGATTTTGAATTTTTTTTTTCTGATGCATAATATGACCCCCGCAGACGCCTAGTTTAGGAGTTATAGCGATTTGAAGATTTTGAATTTTTTTGTTCTGGTGCGTAATATAACCCCCGCAGACGCCTAGTTTAGGAGTTATAGCCATTTTAAGATTTTGAATTTTTTTTTCTGGTGCATAATATGACCCCGGCAGACGCCTAGTTTAGGAGTTATAGCCATTTTAAGATTTTGAATTTTTTTTTTCTGATGCATAATATGACCCCCGCAGACGCCTAGTTTAGGAGTTATAGCGATTTGAAGATTTTGAATTTTTTTGTTCTGGTGCGTAATATGACCCCCGCAGACGCCTAGTTTAGGAGTTATAGCGATTTGAAGATTTTGAATTTTTTTGTTCTGGTGCATAATATGACCCCCGCAGACGCCTAGTTTAGGAGTTATAGCCATTTTAAGATTTTGAATTTTTTTTTTCTGATGCATAATATGACCCCCGCAGACGCCTAGTTTAGGAGTTATAGCCATTTTAAGATTTTGAATTTTTTTTTCTGATGCATAATATGACCCCCGCAGACGCCTAGTTTAGGAGTTATAGCCATTTTAAGATTTTGAATTTTTTTTTTCTGATGCATAATATGACCCCCGCAGACGCCTAGTTTAGGAGTTATAGCCATTTTAAGATTTTGAATTTTTTTTTCTGGTGCATAATATGACCCCCGCAGACGCCTAGTTTAGGAGTTATAGCGATTTGAAGATTTTGAATTTTTTTGTTCTGGTGCAAAATATGACCCCCGCAGACGCCTAGTTTAGGAGTTATTGCCATTTTAAGATTTTGAATGTTTTTTTTCTGATGCATAATATGACCCCCGCAGTCGCCTAGTTTAGGAGTTATAGCGATTTGAAGATTTTGAATTTTTTTGTTCTGGTGCATAATATGACCCCCACAGACGCCTAGTTTAGGAGTTATAGCGATTTGAAGATTTTGAATTTTTTTGTTCTGGTGCATAATATGACCCCCGCAGACGCCTAGTTTAGGAGTTATAGCCATTTTAAGATTTTGAATTTTTTTTTCTGGTGCATAATATGACCCCCGCAGACGCCTAGTTTAGGAGTTATAGCGATTTGAAGATTTTGAATTTTTTTGTTCTGGTGCATAATATGACCCCCGCAGACGCCTAGTTTAGGAGTTATAGCCATTTTAAGATTTTGAATTTTTTTTTTTTTGGTGCATAATATGACCCCCGCAGACGCCTAGTTTAGGAGTTATAGCCATTTTAAGATTTTGAATTTTTTTTTTTCTGGTGCATAATATGACCCCCGCAGACGCCTAGTTTATGAGTTATTGCCATTTTAAGATTTTGAATGTTTTTTTTTCTGGTGCATAAAATGACCCCCGCAGACGCCTAGTTTAGGAGTTATAGCCATTTTAAGATTTTGATTTTTTTTTTCTGGTGCATAATATGACCCCCGCAGACGCCTAGTTTAGGAGTTATAGCCATTTTAAGATTTTGAATTTTTTTTTTTCTGGTGCATAATATGACCCCCGCAGATGCCTAGTTTAGGAGTTATAGCGATTTTAAAGTTTTTAATTTTTTTTTTCTGGTGCATAATATGACCCCCGCAGACGCCTAGTTTAGGAGTTATAGCCATTTTAAGATTTTGAATTTTTTTTTTCTGGTGCATAATATGACCCCCGCCGACGCCTAGTTTAGGAGTTGTAGCGATTTTAAAGTTTTGAATTTTTTTTTCTGGTGCATAATATGACCCCCGCAGAAGCCTAGTTTAGGAGTTATAGCCATTTTAAGATTTTGAATTTTTTTTTTTCTGGTGCATAATATGACCCCCGCAGACGCCTAGTTTAGGAATTATAGCGATTTTAAAGTTTTGAATTTTTTTTTTCTGGTGCATAATATGACCCCCGCAGACGCCTAGTTTAGGAGTTATAACCATTTTAAGATTTTGATTTTTTTTTTCTGGTGCATAATATGACCCCCGCAGACGCCTAGTTTAGGAGTTATAGCCATTTTAAGATTTTGAATTTTTTTTTTTTGGTGCATAATATGACCCCCGCAGACGCCTAGTTTAGGAGTTATAGCCATTTTAAGATTTTGAATTTTTTTTTTTCTGGTGCATAATATGACCCCCGAAGACGCCTAGTTTATGAGTTATTGCCATTTTAAGATTTTGAATGTTTTTTTTTCTGGTGCATAAAATGACCCCCGCAGACGCCTAGTTTAGGAGTTATAGCCATTTTAAGATTTTGATTTTTTTTTTCTGGTGCATAATATGACCCCCGCAGACGCCTAGTTTAGGAGTTATAGCCATTTTAAGATTTTGAATTTTTTTTTTTCTGGTGCATAATATGACCCCCGCAGACGCCTAGTTTAGGAGTTATAGCGATTTTAAAGTTTTTAATTTTTTTTTTCTGGTGCATAATACGACCCCCGCAGACGCCTAGTTTAGGAGTTATAGCCATTTTAAGATTTTGAATTTTTTTTTTCTGGTGCATAATATGACCCCCGCCGACGCCTAGTTTAGGAGTTGTAGCGATTTTAAAGTTTTGAATTTTTTTTTTCTGGTGCATAATATGACCCCCGCAGAAGCCTAGTTTAGGAGTTATAGCCATTTTAAGATTTTGAATTTTTTTTTTTCTGGTGCATAATATGACCCCCGCAGACGCCTAGTTTAGGAATTATAGCGATTTTAAAGTTTTGAATTTTTTTTTTCTGGTGCATAATATGACCCCGCAGACGCCTAGTTTAGGAGTTATAGCGATTTGAAGATTTTGAATTTTTTTGTTCTGGTGCAAAATATGACCCCCGCAGACGCCTAGTTTAGGAGTTATAGTCATTTTAAGATTTTGAATTTTTTTTTTCTGATGCATAATATGACCCCCGCAGACGCCTAGTTTAGGAGTTATAGCGATTTGAAGATTTTGAATTTTTTTGTTCTGGTGCATAATATGACCCCCGCAGACGCCTAGTTTAGGAGTTATAGCCATTTTAAGATTTTGAATGTTTTTTTTTCTGGTGCATAATATGACCCCCGCAGACGCCTAGTTCATGAGTTATTGCCATTTTAAGATTTTGAATGTTTTTGTTTTCTGGTGCATAATATGACCCCCGCAGACGCCTAGTTTAGGAGTTATAGCGATTTGAAGATTTTGAATTTTTTTGTTCTGGTGCATAATATGACCCCCGCAGACGCCTAGTTTAGGAGTTATAGCCATTTTGAAGTTTTGAATTTTTTTTTTTCTGGTGCATAATATGACCCCCGCAGAAGCCTAGTTTAGGAGTTATAGCCATTTTAAGATTTTGAGTTTTTTTTTTCTGGTGCATAATATGACCCCCGCAGACGCCTAGTTTAGGGGTTATAGCCATTTTAAGATTTTGATTTTTTTTTTCTGGTGCATAATATGACCCCCGCAGACGCCTAGTTTAGGGGTTATAGCCATTTTAAGATTTTGAATTTTTTTTTTTTCTGGTGTATAATATGACCCCCGCAGACGCCTAGTTTAGGGGTTATAGCCATTTTAAGATTTTGAATTTTTTTTTTCTGGTGCATAATATGACCCCCGCAGACGCCTAGTTTAGGGGTTATAGCCATTTTAAGATTTTGAATTTTTTTTTTTCTGGTGTATAATATGACCCCCACAGACGCCTAGTTTAGGGGTTATAGCCATTTTGATTTTTTTTTTCTGGTGCATAATATGACCCACGCAGACGCCTAGCTTAGGAGATATAGCCATTTTAAGATTTTGAATTTTTTTTTGCTTTTGCATAATATGACCCCCGCAGACGCCTAGTTTAGGAGTTATAGCGATTTTAAAGTTTTGAATTTTTTTTTTCTGGTGCATAATATGACCCCCGCAGACGCCTAGTTTAGGAGTTATAGCCATTTTAAGATTTTGATTTTTTTTTTCTGGTGCATAATATGACCCCCGCAGACCCCTAGTTTAGGAGTTATAGCCATTTTAAGATTTTGATTTTTTTTTCTGGTGCATAATATGACCCCCGCAGACGCCTAGTTTAGGAGTTATAGCCATTTTAAGATTTTGAATTATTTTTTTTTCTGGTGTATAATATGACCCCCGCAGACGCCTAGTTAAGGAGTTATAGCGATTTTAAAGTTTTGAATTTTTTTTTTCTGGTGCATAATATGACCCCCGCAGACGCCTAGTTTAGGAGTTATAGCCATTTTAAGATTTTGATTTTTTTTTTTCTGGTGCATAATATGACCCCCGCAGACGCCTAGTTTAGGAGTTATAGCGATTTGAAGATTTAGAATTTTTTTGTTTTAGTGCATAATATGACCCCCGCAGACGCCTAGTTTAGGAGTTATAGCGATTTGAAGATTTTGAATTTTTTTGTTCTGGTGCATAATATGACCCCCGCAGACGCCTAGCTTAGGAGTTATAGCCATTTTAAGATTTTGAATTTTTTTGTTCTGGTGCAAAATATGACCCCCGCAGACGCCTAGTTTAGGAGTTATAGTCATTATAAGATTTTGAATTTTTTTTTTCTGATGCATAATATGACCCCCGCAGACGCCTAGTTTAGGAGTTATAGCGATTTGAAGATTTTGAATTTTTTTGTTCTGGTGCATAATATGACCCCCGCAGACGCCTAGTTTAGGAGTTATAGCCATTTTAAGATTTTGAATGTTTTTTTTTCTGGTGCATAATATGACCCCCGCAGACGCCTAGTTCATGAGTTATTGCCATTTTAAGATTTTGAATGTTTTTGTTTTCTGGTGCATAATATGACCCCCGCAGACGCCTAGTTTAGGAGTTATAGCGATTTGAAGATTTTGAATTTTTTTGTTCTGGTGCATAATATGACCCCCGCAGACGCCTAGTTTAGGAGTTATAGCCATTTTAAAGTTTTGAATTTTTTTTTTTCTGGTGCATAATATGACCCCCGCAGACGCCTAGTTCATGAGTTATTGCCATTTTAAGATTTTGAATGTTTTTGTTTTCTGGTGCATAATATGACCCCCGCAGACGCCTAGTTTAGGAGTTATAGCGATTTGAAGATTTTGAATTTTTTTGTTCTGGTGCATAATATGACCCCCGCAGACGCCTAGTTTAGGAGTTACAGCGATTTTAAAGTTTTGATTTTTTTTTTCTGGTGCATAATATGACCCCCGCAGACGCCTAGTTTAGGAGTTATAGCCATTTTAAGATTTTGAATTTTTTTTTTTCTGGTGCCTAATATGACCCCCGCAGACGCCTAGTTCATGAGTTATTGCCATTTTAAGATTTTGAATGTTTTTGTTTTCTGGTGCATAATATGACCCCCGCAGACGCCTAGTTTAGGAGTTATAGCCATTTTAAGATTTTGAATTTAGTTTTTCTGGTGCATAATATTTTAAGATTTTGAGTTTTTTTTTTCTGGTGCATAATATGACCCCCGCAGACGCCTAGTTTAGGGGTTATAGCCATTTTAAGATTTTGATTTTTTTTTTCTGGTGCATAATATGACCCCCGCAGACGCCTAGTTTAGGGGTTATAGCCATTTTAAGATTTTGAATTTTTTTTTTTTCTGGTGTATAATATGACCCCCGCAGACGCCTAGTTTAGGGGTTATAGCCATTTTAAGATTTTGAATTTTTTTTTTCTGGTGCATAATATGACCCCCGCAGACGCCTAGTTTAGGGGTTATAGCCATTTTAAGATTTTGAATTTTTTTTTTTCTGGTGTATAATATGACCCCCACAGACGCCTAGTTTAGGGGTTATAGCCATTTTGATTTTTTTTTTCTGGTGCATAATATGACCCCCGCAGACGCCTAGTTTAGGAGTTATAGCCATTTTAAGATTTTGAATTTTTTTTTTTCTGGTGTATAATATGACCCCCGCGGACGCCTAGTTAAGGAGTTATAGCGATTTTAAAGTTTTGAATTTTTTTTTTCTGGTGCATAATATGACCCCCGCAGACGCCTAGTTTAGGAGTTATAGCCATTTTAAGATTTTGAAGTTTTTTTTTCTGGTGCATAATATGACCCCCGCAGACGCCTAGTTTACGAGTTATAGCCATTTTAAGAATTTGAATGTTTTTTTGCTTTTGCATAATATGACCCCCGCAGACGCCTAGTTTAGGAGTTATAGCCATTTTAAGATTTTGAATTTTTTTTTTCTGGTGCATAATATGACCCCCGCAGACGCCTAGTTTAGGAGTTATAGCGATTTGAAGATTTTGAATTTTTTTGTTCTGGTGCATAATATGACCCCCGCAGACGCCTAGTTTAGGAGTTATAGCCATTTTAAGATTTTGAATTTTTTTTTGTCTGGTGCATAATATGACCCCCTCAGACGCCTAGTTTAGGAGTTATAGCGATTTAAAGATTTTGAATTTTTTTGTTCTGGTGCATAATATGACCCCCGCAGACGCCTTGTTTAGGAGTTATAGCCATTTTAAGATTTTGAATTTTTTTTTTTCTGGTGCCTAATATGACCCCCGCAAACGCCTAGTTTAGGAGTTATAGTCATTTTAAGATTTTGAATTTTTTTTTTCTGGTGCATAATATGACCCCCGCAGACGCCTAGTTTAAGAGTTATAGCGATTTGAAGATTTTGAATTTTTTTGTTCTGGTGCATAATATGACCCCCGCAGACGCCTAGTTTAGGAGTTATAGCCATTTTAAGGTTTTGATTTTTTTTTTTCTGGTGCATAATATGACCCCCGCAGACGCCTAGTTTAGGAGTTATAGCGATTTGAAGATTTTGAATTTTTTTGTTCTGGTGCATAATATGACCCCCGCAGACGCCTAGTTTAGGAGTTATAGCGATTTGAAGAGTTTGAATTTTTTTGTTCTGGTGCATAATATGACCCCCGCAGACGCCTAGTTTAGGAGTTATAGCCATTTTAAGATTTTGAATTTTTTTTTTCTGGTGCATAATATGACCCCCGCAGACGCCTAGTTTAGGAGTTATAGCCATTTTAAGATTTTGATTTTTTTTTTCTGGTGCATAATATGACCCCCGCAGACGCCTAGTTTAGGAGTTATAGCCATTTTAAGATTTTGAATTTTTTTTTTCTGGTGCGTAATATGACCCCCAGACGCCTGGTTTAGGAGTTATAGCCATTTTAAGATTTTGAATTTTTTTTTTTTCTGGTGTATAATATGACCCCCGCAGACGCCTAGTTTAGGGGTTATAGCCATTTTAAGATTTTGAGTTTTTTTTTCCTGGTGCATAATATGACCCCCGCAGACGCCTAGTTTAGGGGTTATAGCCATTTTAAGATTTTGATTTTTTTTTTCTGGTGCATAATATGACCCACGCAGACGCCTAGTTTAGGAGATATAGCCATTTTAAGATTTTGAATTTTTTTTTTCTGGTACATAATATGACCACCGCAGACGCCTAGTTTAGGAGTTATAGCGATTTTAAAGTTTTGAATTTTTTTTTTCTGGTGCATAATATGACCCCCGCAGACCCCTAGTTTAGGAGTTATAGCCATTTTAAGATTTTGAATTTTTTTTTGCTTTTGCATAACATGACCCCCGCAGACGCCTAGTTTAGGAGTTATAGCGATTTTAAAGTTTTGAATTTTTTTTTTCTGGTGCATAATATGACCCCCGCTGACGCCTAGTTTAGGGGTTATAGCCATTTTAAGATTTTGATTTTTTTTTTCTGGTGCATAATATGACCCCCGCAGACCCCTAGTTTAGGAGTTATAGCCATTTTAAGATTTTGATTTTTTTTTCTGGTGCATAATATGACCCCCGCAGACGCCTAGTTTAGGAGTTATAGCCATTTTAAGATTTTGAATTTTTTTTTTTCTGGTGTATAATATGACCCCCGCAGACGCCTAGTTAAGGAGTTATAGCGATTTTAAAGTTTTGAATTTTTTTTTTCTGGTGCATAATATGACCCCCGCAGACGCCTAGTTTAGGAGTTATAGCCATTTTAAGATTTTGAAGTTTTTTTTTCTGGTGCATAATATGACCCCCGCAGACGCCTAGTTTACGAGTTATAGCTATTTTAAGAATTTGAATGTTTTTTTGCTTTTGCATAATATGACCCCCGCAGACGCCTAGTTTAGGAGATATAGCCATTTTAAGATTTTGAATTTTTTTTTTCTGGTACATAATATGACCACCGCAGACGCCTAGTTTAGGAGTTATAGCGATTTTAAAGTTTTGAATTTTTTTTTTCTGGTGCATAATATGACCCCCGCAGACCCCTAGTTTAGGAGTTATAGCCATTTTAAGATTTTGAATTTTTTTTTGCTTTTGCATAACATGACCCCCGCAGACGCCTAGTTTAGGAGTTATAGCGATTTTAAAGTTTTGAATTTTTTTTTTCTGGTGCATAATATGACCCCCGCTGACGCCTAGTTTAGGGGTTATAGCCATTTTAAGATTTTGATTTTTTTTTTCTGGTGCATAATATGACCCCCGCAGACCCCTAGTTTAGGAGTTATAGCCATTTAAGATTTTGATTTTTTTTTCTGGTGCATAATATGACCCCCGCAGACGCCTAGTTTAGGAGTTATAGCCATTTTAAGATTTTGAATTTTTTTTTTTCTGGTGTATAATATGACCCCCGCAGACGCCTAGTTAAGGAGTTATAGCGATTTTAAAGTTTTGAATTTTTTTTTTCTGGTGCATAATATGACCCCCGCAGACGCCTAGTTTAGGAGTTATAGCCATTTTAAGATTTTGAAGTTTTTTTTTCTGGTGCATAATATGACCCCCGCAGACGCCTAGTTTAGGGGTTATAGCCATTTTAAGATTTTGAATTTTTTTTTTCTGGTGTATAATATGACCCCCGCAGACGCCTAGTTTAGGGGTTATAGCCATTTTAAGATTTTGAATTTTTTTTTTTCGGGTGCATAATATGACCCCCGCAGACGCTTAGTTTAGGAGTTATAGCCATTTTAAGATTTTGAATTTTTTTTTTCTGGTGCGTAATATGACCCCCAGACGCCTAGTTTAGGAGTTATAGCGATTTTAAAGTTTTGAATTTTTTTTTTCTGGTGCATAATATGACCCCCTCAGACGCCTAGTTTCGGGGTTATAGCCATTTTAAGATTTTGATTTTTTTTTTCTGGTGCATAATATGACCCCCGCAGACCCCTAGTTTAGGAGTTATAGCCATTTTAAGATTTTGAATGTTTTTGTTTTCTGGTGCATAATATGACCCACGCAGACGCCTAGTTTAGGAGATATAGCCATTTTAAGAATTTGAATGTTTTTTTTTCTGGTGCATAATATGACCCCCGCAGACGCCTAGTTTAGGGGTTATAGCCATTTTAAGATTTTGAATTTTTTTTTTTCTGGTGTATAATATGACCCCCGCAGACGCCTAGTTTAGGGGTTATAGCCATTTTAAGATTTTGAATTTTTTTTTTTCGGGTGCATAATATGACCCCCGCAGACGCTTAGTTTAGGAGTTATAGCCATTTTAAGATTTTGAATTTTTTTTTTCTGGTGCGTAATATGACCCCCAGACGCCTAGTTTAGGAGTTATAGCCATTTTAAGATTTTGAATTTTTTTTTTCTGGTGCATAATATGACCCCCGCAGACGCCTAGTTTAGGTGTTATAGCGATTTCAAGATTTTGAATTTTTTTGTTCTGGTGCATAATATGACCCCCGCAGACGCCTAGCTTAGGAGTTATAGCCATTTTAAAATTTTGAATTTTTTTTTTCTGGTGCATAATATGACCCCCGCAGACGCCTAGTTTAGGAGTTATAGCCATTTTAAGATTTTGAATTTTTTTTTTTCTGGTGCATAATATGACCCCCGCAGACGCCTAGTTTAGGAGTTATAGCGATTTGAAGATTTTGAATTTTTTTGTTCTGGTGCATAATATGACCCCCGCAGACGCCTAGTTTAGGAGTTATAGCCATTTTAAGATTTTGAATTTTTTTTTTCTGGTGCATAATATGACCCCCGCAGACGCCTAGTTTAGGAGTTATAGCCATTTTAAGATTTTGATTTTTTTTTTCTGGTGCATAATATGACCCCCGCAGACGCCTAGTTTAGGAGTTATAGCCATTTTAAGATTTTGAATTTTTTTTTTCTGGTGCGTAATATGACCCCCAGACGCCTGGTTTAGGAGTTATAGCCATTTTAAGATTTTGAATTTTTTTTTTCTGCTGCATAATATGACCCCCGCAGACGCCTAGTTTAGGAGTTATAGCGATTTGAAGATTTTGAATTTTTTTGTTCTGGTGCATAATATGACCCCCGCAGACGCCTAGTTTAGGAGTTATAGCCATTTTAAGATTTTGAATTTTTTTTTGTCTGGTGCATAATATGACCCCCTCAGACGCCTAGTTTAGGAGTTATAGCGATTTGAAGATTTTGAATTTTTTTGTTCTGGTGCATAATATGACCCCCGCAGACGCCTAGTTTAGGAGTTATAGCCATTTTAAGATTTTGAATTTTTTTTTTTCTGGTGCATAATATGACCCCCGCAGACGCCTAGTTTAGGAGTTATAGTCATTTTAAGGTTTTGATTTTTTTTTTTCTGGTGCATAATATGACACCCGCAGACGCCTAGTTTAGGAGTTATAGCGATTTGAAGATTTTGAATTTTTTTGTTCTGGTGCATAATATGACCCCCGCAGACGCCTAGTTTAGGAGTTATAGCCATTTTAAGATTTTGAATTTTTTTTTTCTGGTGCATAATATGACCCCCGCAGACGTCTAATTAGGAGTTATAGCCATTTTAAGATTTTGAATTTTTTTTTTCTGGTGCATAATATGACACCCGCAGACGCCTAGTTTAGGAATTATAGCGATTTTAAAGTTTTGAATTTTTTTTTCTGGTGCATAATATGACACCCGCAGACGCCTAGTTTAGGAGTTATAGCCATTTTAAGATTTTGAATTTTTTTTTTTCTGGTGCATAATATGACCCCCGCAGACGCCTACTTTAGGAGTTATAGCGATTTTAAGATTTTGAATTTTTTTCTTTCTGGTGCATAATATGACCCCCGCAGACGCCTAGTTTAGGAGTTATAGCGATTTGAAGATTTTGAATTTTTTTTTTTCTGGTGCATAATATGACCACCACAGACGCCTAGTTTAGGAGTTATAGCGATTTTAAAGTTTTGAATTTTTTTTTCTGGTGCATAATATGACCACCGCTGACGCCTAGTTTACGAGTTATAGCTATTTTAAGAATTTGAATGTTTTTTTGCTTTTGCATAATATGACCCCCGCAGACGCCTAGTTTATGAGTTATAGCCATTTTAAGAATTTGAATGTTTTTTTTTCTGGTGCATAATATGACCCCCGCAGACGCCTAGTTTAGGGGTTATAGCCATTTTAAGATTTTGAATTTTTTTTTTTCTGGTGTATAATATGACCCCCGCAGACGCCTAGTTTAGGGGTTATAGCCATTTTAAGATTTTGAATTTTTTTTTTTCGGGTGCATAATATGACCCCCGCAGACGCTTAGTTTAGGAGTTATAGCCATTTTAAGATTTTGAATTTTTTTTTTCTGGTGCGTAATATGACCCCCAGACGCCTAGTTTAGGAGTTATAGCGATTTTAAAGTTTTGAATTTTTTTTTTCTGGTGCATAATATGACCCCCGCAGACGCCTAATTTAGGGGTTATAGCCATTTTAAGATTTTGATTTTTTTTTTCTGGTGCATAATATGACCCCCGCAGACCCCTAGTTTAGGAGTTATAGCCATTTTAAGATTTTGATTTTTTTTTCTGGTGCATAATATGACCCCCGCAGACGCCTAGTTAAGGAGTTATAGCGATTTTAAAGTTTTGAATTTTTTTTTTCTGGTGCATAATATGACCCCCGCAGACGCCTAGTTTAGGAGTTATAGCCATTTTAAGATTTTGAAGTTTTTTTTTCTGGTGCATAATATGACCCCCGCAGACGCCTAGTTTACGAGTTATAGCTATTTTAAGAATTTGAATGTTTTTTTGCTTTTGCATAATATGACCCCCGCAGACGCCTAGTTTATGAGTTATAGCCATTTTAAGAATTTGAATGTTTTTTTTTCTGGTGCATAATATGACCCCCGCAGACGCCTAGTTTAGGGGTTATAGCCATTTTAAGATTTTGAATTTTTTTTTTTCTGGTGTATAATATGACCCCCGCAGACGCCTAGTTTAGGGGTTATAGCCATTTTAAGATTTTGAATTTTTTTTTTTCGGGTGCATAATATGACCCCCGCAGACGCTTAGTTTAGGAGTTATAGCCATTTTAAGATTTTGAATTTTTTTTTTCTGGTGCATAATATGACCCCCGCAGACGCCTAGTTTAGGTGTTATAGCGATTTCAAGATTTTGAATTTTTTTGTTCTGGTGCATAATATGACCCCCGCAGACGCCTAGCTTAGGAGTTATAGCCATTTTAAAATTTTGAATTTTTTTTTTCTGGTGCATAATATGACCCCCGCAGACGCCTAGTTTAGGAGTTATAGCCATTTTAAGATTTTGAATTTTTTTTTTCTGGTGCATAATATGACCCCCGCAGACGCCTAGTTTAGGAGTTATAGCCATTTTAAGATTTTGATTTTTTTTTTCTGGTGCATAATATGACCCCCGCAGACGCCTAGTTTAGGAGTTATAGCGATTTGAAGATTTTGAATTTTTTTGTTCTGGTGCATAATATGACCCCCGCAGACGCCTAGTTTAGGAGTTATAGCCATTTTAAGATTTTGAATTTTTTTTTTCTGGTGCATAATATGACCCCCGCAGACGCCTAGTTTAGGAGTTATAGCGATTTGAAGATTTTGAATTTTTTTGTTCTGGTGCATAATATGACCCCCGCAGACGCCTAGCTTAGGAGTTATAGCCATTTTAAAATTTTGAATTTTTTTTTTCTGGTGCATAATATGACCCCCGCAGACGCCTAGTTTAGGAGTTATAGCCATTTTAAGATTTTGAATTTTTTTTTTTCTGGTGCATAATATGACCCCCGCAGACGCCTAGTTTAGGAGTTATAGCGATTTGAAGATTTTGAATTTTTTTGTTCTGGTGCATAATATGACCCCCGCAGACGCCTAGTTTAGGAGTTATAGCCATTTTAAGATTTTGATTTTTTTTTTCTGGTGCATAATATGACCCCCGCAGACGCCTAGTTTAGGAGTTATAGCCATTTTAAGATTTTGAATTTTTTTTTTCTGGTGCGTAATATGACCCCCAGACGCCTGGTTTAGGAGTTATAGCCATTTTAAGATTTTGAATTTTTTTTTTCTGGTGCATAATATGACCCCCGCAGACGCCTAGTTTAGGTGTTATAGCGATTTCAAGATTTTGAATTTTTTTGTTCTGGTGCATAATATGACCCCCGCAGACGCCTAGCTTAGGAGTTATAGCCATTTTAAAATTTTGAATTTTTTTTTTCTGGTGCATAATATGACCCCCGCAGACGCCTAGTTTAGGAGTTATAGCCATTTTAAGATTTTGAATTTTTTTTTTTCTGGTGCATAATATGACCCCCGCAGACGCCTAGTTTAGGAGTTATAGCGATTTGAAGATTTTGAATTTTTTTGTTCTGGTGCATAATATGACCCCCGCAGACGCCTAGTTTAGGAGTTATAGCCATTTTAAGATTTTGAATTTTTTTTTTTCTGGTGCATAATATGACCCCCGCAGACGCCTAGTTTAGGAGTTATAGCCATTTTAAGATTTTGATTTTTTTTTTCTGGTGCATAATATGACCCCCGCAGACGCCTAGTTTAGGAGTTATAGCCATTTTAAGATTTTGAATTTTTTTTTTCTGGTGCGTAATATGACCCCCAGACGCCTGGTTTAGGAGTTATAGCCATTTTAAGATTTTGAATTTTTTTTTTCTGCTGCATAATATGACCCCCGCAGACGCCTAGTTTAGGAGTTATAGCGATTTGAAGATTTTGAATTTTTTTGTTCTGGTGCATAATAGTTTAGGAGTTATAGCCATTTTAAGATTTTGATTTTTTTTTTCTTTTGCATAATATGACCCCCGCAGACGCCTAGTTTAGGAGTTATAGCCATTTTAAGATTTTGATTTTTTTTTTCTTTTGCATAATATGACCCCCGCAGACGCCTAGTTTAGGAGTTATAGCGATTTGAAGATTTAGAATTTTTTTGTTTTAGTGCATAATATGACCCCCGCAGACGCCTAGTTTAGGAGTTATTGCGATTTGAAGATTTTGAATTTTTTTGTTCTGGTGCATAATATGACCCCCGCAGACGCCTAGTTTAGGAGTTATAGCCATTTTAAGGTTTTGATTTTTTTTTTTCTGGTGCATAATATGACCCCCGCAGACGCCTAGTTTAGGAGTTATAGCGATTTGAAGATTTTGAATTTTTTTGTTCTGGTGCATAATATGACCCCCGCAGACGCCTAGTTTAGGAGTTATAGCCATTTTAAGATTTTGAATTTTTTTTTGTCTGGTGCATAATATGACCCCCTCAGACGCCTAGTTTAGGAGTTATAGCGATTTGAAGATTTTGAATTTTTTTGTTCTGGTGCATAATATGACCCCCGCAGACGCCTAGTTTAGGAGTTATAGCCATTTTAAGATTTTGAATTTTTTTTTTTCTGGTGCATAATATGACCCCCGCAGACGCCTAGTTTAGGAGTTATAGCGATTTGAAGATTTTGAATTTTTTTTTTTCTGGTGCATAATATGACCCCCGCAGACGCCTAGTTTAGGAGTTATAGCGATTTGAAGATTTTGAATTTTTTTGTTCTGGTGCATAATATGACCCCCGCAGACGCCTAGTTTAGGAGTTATAGCCATTTTAAGGTTTTGATTTTTTTTTTTCTGGTGCATAATATGACACCCGCAGACGCCTAGTTTAGGAGTTATAGCGATTTGAAGATTTTGAATTTTTTTGTTCTGGTGTTATAGCCATTTTAAGATTTTGAATTTTTTTTTTCTGGTGCATAATATGACACCCGCAGACGCCTACTTTAGGAGTTATAGCGATTTTAAGATTTTGAATTTTTTTCTTTCTGGTGCATAATATGACCCCCGCAGACGCCTAGTTTAGGAGTTATAGCGATTTGAAGATTTTGAATTTTTTTTTTTCTGGTGCATAATATGACCACCACAGACGCCTAGTTTAGGAGTTATAGCGATTTTAAAGTTTTGAATTTTTTTTTCTGTTGCATAATATGACCACCGCTGACGCCTAGTTTAGGAGTTATAGCCATTTTAAGATTTTGAATTTTTTTGTTCTGGTGCATAATATGACCCCCGCAGACGCCTAGATTAGGAGTTATAGCCATTTTAAGATTTTGATTTTTTTTTTTCTGGTGCATAATATGATCCCCGCAGAAGCCTAGTTTAGAAGTTATAGCGATTTTAAAGTTTAAAACTTTTTTTTTTCTCGTGCATAATATGCCCTGCAGACGCCTAGTTTAGGAGTTATAGCCATTTTAAGATTTTGAATTTTTTTTTCTGGTGCATAATATGACCCCCGCAGACGCCTAGTTTAGGAGTTATAGCCATTTTAAGATTTTGAATTTTTTTTTTTCTGGTGCATAATATGACCCCCGCAGACGCCTAGTTTAGGAGTTATAGCCATTTTAAGATTTTGAATTTTTTTTTTTCTGGTGCATAATATGACCCCCGCAGACGCCTAGTTTAGGAGTTATAGCCATTTTAAGATTTTGAATTTTTTTCTTTCTGGTGCATAATATGACACCCGCAGACGCCTAGTTTAGGAGTTATAGCGATTTGAAGATTTTGAATTTTTTTTTTCTGGTGCATAATATGACCCCCGCAGACGCCTAGTTTAGGAGTTATAGCAATTTTAAGATTTTGAATTTTTTTTTTCTGGTGCATAATATGACCACCACAGACGCCTAGTTTAGGAGTTATAGCGATTTTAAAGTTTTGAATTTTTTTTTCTGGTGCATAATATGACCACCGCTGACGCCTAGTTTAGGAGTTATAGCCATTTTAAGATTTTGAATTTTTTTTTTTCTGGTGCATAATATGACCCCCGCAGACGCCTAGTTTAGGAGTTATAGCCATTTTAAGATTTTGAATTTTTTTTTTCTGGTGCATAATATGATCCCCGCAGAAGCCTAGTTTAGGAGTTATAGCGATTTTAAAGTTTAAAACTTTTTTTTTTCTCGTGCATAATATGACCCCGCAGACGCCTAGTTTAGGAGTTATAGCCATTTTAAGATTTTGATTTTTTTTTTCTGGTGCATAATATGACCCCCGCAGACGCCTAGTTTAGGAGTTATCGCGATTTGAAGATTTTGAATTTTTTTTTTCTGGTGCATAATATGACCCCCGCAGACGCCTAGTTTAGGAGTTATAGCCATTTTAAGATTTTGAATTTTTTTTTTTCTGGTGCATAATATGACCCCCGCAGACGCCTAGTTTAGGAGTTGTAGCCATTATAAGATTTTGAATTTTTTTTTTCTGGTGCATAATATGATCCCCGCAGAAGCCTAGTTTAGGAGTTATAGCGATTTTAAAGTTTAAAACTTTTTTTTTTCTCGTGCATAATATGACCCCGCAGACGCCTAGTTTAGGAGTTATAGCCATTTTAAGATTTTGATTTTTTTTTTCTGGTGCATAATATGACCCCCGCAGACGCCTAGTTTAGGAGTTATAGCGATTTGAAGATTTTGAATTTTTTTTTTCTAGTGCATAATATGACCCCCGCAGACGCCTAGTTTAGGAGTTATAGCGATTTTAAAGTTTTGAATTTTTTTTTTCTTGTGCATAATATGACCCCCGCAGACGCCTAGTTTAGGAGTTATAGCCATTTTAAGATTTTGAATTATTTTTTTTCTGGTGCATAATATGACCCCCGCAGACGCCTAGTTTAGGAGTTACAGCGATTTTAAAGTTTTGAATTTTTTTTTTCTTGTGCATAATATGACCCCCGCAGACGCCTAGTTTAGGAGTTATAGCGATTTGAAGATTTTGAATTTTTTTTTTTTCTGGTGCATAATATGACCCCCGCAGACGCCTAGTTTAGGAGTTATAGCCATTTTAAGATTTTGAATTTTTTTTTTCTGGTGCATAATATGACCCCCGCAGACGCCTAGTTTAGGAGTTATAGCGATTTGAAGATTTTGAATTTTTTTTTTTCTGGTGCATAATATGACCCCCGCAGACGCCTAGTTTAGGAGTTATAGCCATTTTAAGATTTTGAATTTTTTTTTTCTGGTGCATAATATGACCCCCGCAGACGCCTAGTTTAGGAGTTATAGCGATTTTAAAGTTTAGAACTTTTTTTTTTCTCGTGCATAATATGACCCCCGCAGATGCCTAATTTAGGAGTTATAGCGATTTGAAGATTTTGAATTTTTTTTTTCTGGTGCATAATATGACTCCCGCAGACGCCTAGTTTAGGAGTGATAGCCATTTTAAGATTTTGAATTTTTTTTTTCTGGTGCATAATATGACCCCCGCAGACGCCTAGTTTAGGAGTTATAGCCATTTTAAGATTTTGAATTTTTTTTTTTCTGGTGGATAATATGACCACCGCAGACGCCTAGTTTAGGAGTTATAGCGATTTTAAAGTTTTGAATTTTTTGTTTTCTGGAGCATAATATGATCCCGGCAGACGCCTAGTTTAGGAGTTATAGCCATTTTAAGATTTTGAATTTTTTTTTTTCGGGTTCATAATATGACCCCCGCAGACGCCTAGTTTAGGAGTTATAGCGATTTGAAGATTTTGAATTTTTTTTTTTTCTGGTGCATAATATGACCCCCGCAGACGCCTAGTTTAGGAGTTATAGCCATTTTAAGATTTAGAATTTTTTTTTTTCTGGTGCATAATATGACCACCCCAGACGCCTAGTTTAGGAGTTATAGCCATTTTAAGATTTTGAATTTTTTTTTTCTGGTGCATAATATGACCCCCGCAGACGCCTAGTTTAGGAGTTATAGCGATTTGAAGATTTTGAATTTTTTTTTTTCTGGTGCATAATATGACCACCGCAGACGCCTAGTTTAGGAGTTATAGCCATTTTAAGATTTTGAATTTTTTTTTTCTGGTGCATAATATGACCCCCGCAGACGCCTAGTTTAGGAGTTATAGCGATTTTAAAGTTTTGAATTTTTTGTTTTCTGGAGCATAATATGATCCCGGCAGACGCCTAGTTTAGGAGTTATAGCCATTTTAAGATTTTGAATTTTTTTTTTTCGGGTGCATTATATGACCCCCGCAGACGCCTAGTTTAGGAGTTATAGCCATTTTAAGATTTTGAATTTTTTTTTTCGGGTGCATAATATGACCCCCGCAGACGCCTAGTTTAGGAGTTATAGCGATTTGAAGATTTTGAATTTTTTTTTTTCTGGTGCATAATATGACCACCGCAGACGCCTAGTTTAGGAGTTATAGCCATTTTAAGATTTTGAATTTTTTTTTCTGGTGCATAATATGACCCCCGCAGACGCCTAGTTTAGGAGTTATAGCGATTTGAAGATTTTGAATTTTTTTTTTCTGGTGCATAATATGACCCCCGCAGACGCCTAGTTTAGGAGTTATAGCGATTTTAAAGTTTTGAATTTTTTTTTTCTTGTGCATAATATGACCCCCGCAGACGCCTAGTTTAGGAGTTATAGCGATTTGAAGATTTTGAATTTTTTTTTTTCTGGTGCATAATATGACCCCCGCAGACGCCTAGTTTAGGAGTTATAGCGATTTGAAGATTTTGAATTTTTTTTTTCTGGTGCATAATATGACCCCCGCAGACGCCTAGTTTAGGAGTTATAGCGATTTTAAAGTTTTGAATTTTTTTTTTCTTGTGCATAATATGACCCCCGCAGACGCCTAGTTTAGGAGTTATAGCGATTTGAAGATTTTGAATTTTTTTTTTTTCTGGTGCATAATATGACCCCCGCAGACGCCTAGTTTAGGAGTTATAGCCATTTTAAGATTTTGAATTTTTTTTTTCTGGTGCATAATATGACCCCCGCAGACGCCTAGTTTAGGAGTTATAGCGATTTTAAAGTTTTGAATTTTTTTTTTCTTGTGCATAATATGACCCCCGCAGACGCCTAGTTTAGGAGTTATAGCGATTTGAAGATTTTGAATTTTTTTTTTTCTGGTGCATAATATGACCCCCGCAGACGCCTAGTTTAGGAGTTATAGCGATTTGAAGATTTTGAATTTTTTTTTTCTGGTGCATAATATGACCCCCGCAGACGCCTAGTTTAGGAGTTATAGCGATTTTAAAGTTTTGAATTTTTTGTTTTCTGGAGCATAATATGATCCCGGCAGACGCCTAGTTTAGGAGTTATAGCCATTTTAAGATTTTGAATTTTTTTTTTTCGGGTGCATAATATGACCCCCGCAGACGCCTAGTTTAGGAGTTATAGCCATTTTAAGATTTTGAATTTTTTTTTTCGGGTGCATAATATGACCCCCGCAGACGCCTAGTTTAGGAGTTATAGCGATTTTAAAGTTTTGAATTTTTTTTTTCTTGTGCATAATATGACCCCCGCAGACGCCTAGTTTAGGAGTTATAGCCATTTTAAGATTTTGAATTTTTTTTTTCTGGTGCATAATATGACCCCCGCAGACGCCTAGTTTAGGAGTTATAGCGATTTGAAGATTTTGAATTTTTTTTTTCTGGTGCATAATATGACCACCGCTGACGCCTAGTTTAGGAGTTATAGCCATTTTAAGATTTTGAATTTTTTTTTTTCTGGTGCATAATATGACCCCCGCAGACGCCTAGTTTAGGAGTTATAGCCATTTTAAGATTTTGAATTTTTTTTTTCTGGTGCATAATATGACCCCCGCAGACGCCTAGTTTAGGAGTTATAGCCATTTTAAGATTTTAAATTTTTTTTTTCTGGTGCATAATATGACCCCCGCAGACGCGTAGTTTAGGAGTTATAGCGATTTGAAGATTTTGAATTTTTTTTTTTCTGGTGCATAATATGACCACCGCTGACTCCTAGTTTAGGAGTTATAGCCATTTTAAGATTTTGAATTTTTTTTTTCTGGTGCATAATATGACCCCCGCAGACGCCTAGTTTAGGAGTTATAGCGATTTTAAAGTTTTGAATTTTTTGTTTTCTGGAGCATAATATGATCCCGGCAGACGCCTAGTTTAGGAGTTATAGCCATTTTAAGATTTTGAATTTTTTTTTTCTGGTGCATAATATAACCCCCGCAGACGCCTAGTTTAGGAGTTATAGCGATTTTAAAGTTTTGAATTTTTTGTTTTCTGGAGCATAATATGATCCCGGCAGACGCCTAGTTTAGGAGTTATAGCCATTTTAAGATTTTGAATTTTTTTTTTCGGGTGCATAATATGACCTCCGCAGACGCCTAGTTTAAGAGTTATAGCCATTTTAAGATTTTGAATTTTTTTTTTCTGGTGCATAATATGACCCCAGCAGACGCCTAGTTTAGGAGTTATAGCCATTTTAAGAGTTTGAATTTTTTTTTTTCTGGTGCATAATATGACCCCCGCAGACGCCTAGTTTAGGAGTTATAGCCATTTTAAGATTTTGAATTTTTTTTTTCTGGTGCATAATATGACCCCCGCAGACGCCTAGTTTAGGAGTTATAGCGATTTGAAGATTTTGAATTTTTTTTTTCTGGTGCATAATATGACCACCGCTGACGCCTAGTTTAGGAGTTATAGCCATTTTAAGATTTTGAATTTTTTTTTTCTGGTGCATAATATGACCCCCGCAGACGCCTAGTTTAGGAGTTATAGCGATTTGAAGATTTTGAATTTTTTTTTTCTGGTGCATAATATGACCACCGCTGACGCCTAGTTTAGGAGTTATAGCCATTTTAAGATTTTGAATTTTTTTTTTTCTGGTGCATAATATGACCCCCGCAGACGCATAGTTTAGGAGTTATAGCCATTTTAAGATTTTGAATTTTTTTTTTCTGGTGCATAATATGACCCCCGCAGACGCCTAGTTTAGGAGTTATAGCCATTTTAAGATTTTAAATTTTTTTTTTCTGGTGCATAATATGACCCCCGCAGACGCGTAGTTTAGGAGTTATAGCGATTTGAAGATTTTGAATTTTTTTTTTTCTGGTGCATAATATGACCACCGCAGACGCCTAGTTTAGGAGTTATAGCCATTTTAAGATTTTGAATTTTTTTTTTTCTGGTGCATAATATGACCACCGCTGACTCCTAGTTTAGGAGTTATAGCCATTTTAAGATTTTGAATTTTTTTTTTCTGGTGCATAATATGACCCCCGCAGACGCCTAGTTTAGGAGTTATAGCGATTTTAAAGTTTTGAATTTTTTGTTTTCTGGAGCATAATATGATCCCGGCAGACGCCTAGTTTAGGAGTTATAGCCATTTTAAGATTTTGAATTTTTTTTTTCTGGTGCATAATATAACCCCCGCAGACGCCTAGTTTAGGAGTTATAGCGATTTTAAAGTTTTGAATTTTTTGTTTTCTGGAGCATAATATGACCCCCGCAGACGCCTAGTTTAGGAGTTATAGCCATTTTAAGATTTTAAATTTTTTTTTTCTGGTGCATAATATGACCCCCGCAGACGCGTAGTTTAGGAGTTATAGCGATTTGAAGATTTTGAATTTTTTTTTTTCTGGTGCATAATATGACCACCGCTGACTCCTAGTTTAGGAGTTATAGCCATTTTAAGATTTTGAATTTTTTTTTTCTGGTGCATAATATGACCCCCGCAGACGCCTAGTTTAGGAGTTATAGCGATTTTAAAGTTTTGAATTTTTTGTTTTCTGGAGCATAATATGATCCCGGCAGACGCCTAGTTTAGGAGTTATAGCCATTTTAAGATTTTGAATTTTTTTTTTCTGGTGCATAATATAACCCCCGCAGACGCCTAGTTTAGGAGTTATAGCGATTTTAAAGTTTTGAATTTTTTGTTTTCTGGAGCATAATATGATCCCGGCAGACGCCTAGTTTAGGAGTTATAGCCATTTTAAGATTTTGAATTTTTTTTTTCGGGTGCATAATATGACCTCCGCAGACGCCTAGTTTAAGAGTTATAGCCATTTTAAGATTTTGAATTTTTTTTTTCTGGTGCATAATATGACCCCAGCAGACGCCTAGTTTAGGAGTTATAGCCATTTTAAGAGTTTGAATTTTTTTTTTTCTGGTGCATAATATGACCCCCGCAGACGCCTAGTTTAGGAGTTATAGCCATTTTAAGATTTTGAATTTTTTTTTTCTGGTGCATAATATGACCCCCGCAGACGCCTAGTTTAGGAGTTATAGCGATTTGAAGATTTTAAATTTTTTTTTTCTGGTGCATAATATGACCACCGCTGACGCCTAGTTTAGGAGTTATAGCCATTTTAAGATTTTGAATTTTTTTTTTCTGGTGCATAATATGACCCCCGCGGACGCCTAGTTTAGGAGTTATAGCGATTTGAAGATTTTGAATTTTTTTTTTTTCTGGTGCATAATATGACCCCCGCAGACGCCTAGTTTAGGAGTTATAGCCATTTTAAGATTTTGAATTTTTTTTTTCTGGTGCATAATATGACCCCCGCAGACGCCTAGTTTAGGAGTTATAGCGATTTGAAGATTTTGAATTTTTTTTTTCTGGTGCATAATATGACCACCGCTGACGCCTAGTTTAGGAGTTATAGCCATTTTAAGATTTTGAATTTTTTTTTTCTGGTGCATAATATGACCCCCGCAGACGCCTAGTTTAGGAGTTATAGCGATTTGAAGATTTTGAATTTTTTTTTTCTGGTGCATAATATGACCACCGCTGACGCCTAGTTTAGGAGTTATAGCCATTTTAAGATTTTGAATTTTTTTTTTCTGGTGCATAATATGACCCCCGCAGACGCCTAGTTTAGGAGTTATAGCGATTTGAAGATTTTGAATTTTTTTTTTCTGGTGCATAATATGACCACCGCTGACGCCTAGTTTAGGAGTTATAGCCATTTTAAGATTTTGAATTTTTTTTTTCTGGTGCATAATATGACCCCCGCAGACGCATAGTTTAGGAGTTATAGCCATTTTAAGATTTTGAATTTTTTTTTTCTGGTGCATAATATGACCCCCGCAGACGCGTAGTTTAGGAGTTATAGCGATTTGAAGATTTTGAATTTTTTTTTTTCTGGTGCATAATATGACCACCGCAGACGCCTAGTTTAGGAGTTATAGCCATTTTAAGATTTTGAATTTTTTTTTTTCTGGTGCATAATATGACCACCGCTGACTCCTAGTTTAGGAGTTATAGCCATTTTAAGATTTTGAATTTTTTTTTTCTGGTGCATAATATAACCCCCGCAGACGCCTAGTTTAGGAGTTATAGCGATTTTAAAGTTTTGAATTTTTTGTTTTCTGGAGCATAATATGATCCCGGCAGACGCCTAGTTTAGGAGTTATAGCCATTTTAAGATTTTGAATTTTTTTTTTCGGGTGCATAATATGACCTCCGCAGACGCCTAGTTTAAGAGTTATAGCCATTTTAAGATTTTGAATTTTTTTTTTCTGGTGCATAATATGACCCCAGCAGACGCCTAGTTTAGGAGTTATAGCCATTTTAAGAGTTTGAATTTTTTTTTTTTCTGGTGCATAATATGACCCCGCAGACGCCTAGTTTAGGAGTTATAGCCATTTTAAGAGTTTGAATTTTTTTTTTTCTGGTGCATAATATGACCCCGCAGACGCCTAGTTTAGGAGTTATAGCCATTTTAAGAGTTTGAATTTTTTTTTTTTCTGGTGCGTAATATGACCCCGCAGACGCCTAGTTTAGGAGTTATAGCCATTTTAAGATTTTGATTTTTTTTTTTCTGGTGCATAATATGACCCCCGCAGACGCCTAGTTTAGGAGTTATAGCCATTTTAAGATTTTGAATTTTTTTTTTTCGGGTGCATAATATGACCCCCGCAGACGCCTAGTTTAGGAGTTATAGCCATTTTAAAGTTTTGAATTTTTTGTTTTCTGGAGCATAATATGATCCCGGCAGACGCCTAGTTTAGGAGTTATAGCCATTTTAAGAGTTTGAATTTTTTTTTTCGGGTGCATAATATGACCCCCGCAGACGCCTAGTTTAGGAGTTATAGCGATTTTAAAGTTTTGAATTTTTTTTCTTGTGCATAATATGACCCCCGCAGACGCCTAGTTTAGGAGTTACAGCCATTTTAAGATTTTGAATTTTTTTTTCTGGTGCATAATATGACCCCCGCAGACGCCTAGTTTAGGAGTTATAGCGATTTGAAGATTTTGAATTTTTTTTTTTTCTGGTGCATAATATGACCACCGCAGACGCCTAGTTTAGGAGTTATAGCCATTTTAAGATTTTGATTTTTTTTTTTCTGGTGCATAATATGACCCCCGCAGACGCCTAGTTTAGGAGTTATAGCCATTTTAAGATTTTGAATTTTTTTTTTTCGGGTGCATAATATGACCCCCGCAGACGCCTAGTTTAGGAGTTATAGCCATTTTAAGATTTTGAATTTTTTTTTTCTGGTGCATAATATGACCCCCGCAGACGCCTAGTTTAGGAGTTATAGCGATTTTAAAGTTTTGAATTTTTTGTTTTCTGGAGCATAATATGATCCCGGCAGACGCCTAGTTTAGGAGTTATAGCCATTTTAAGAGTTTGAATTTTTTTTTTCGGGTGCATAATATGACCCCCGCAGACGCCTAGTTTAGGAGTTATAGCGATTTTAAAGTTTTGAATTTTTTTTCTTGTGCATAATATGACCCCCGCAGACGCCTAGTTTAGGAGTTATAGCGATTTGAAGATTTTGAATTTTTTTTTTTTCTGGTGCATAATATGACCCCCGCAGACGCCTAGTTTAGGAGTTATAGCCATTTTAAGATTTTGAATTTTTTTTTTTCTGGTGCATAATATGACCACCGCAGACGCCTAGTTTAGGAGTTATAGCGATTTGAAGATTTTTTCTGGTGCATAATATGACCCCCGCAGACGCCAACTTTAGGAGTTATAGCGATTTTAAAGTTTTGAATTTTTTGTTTTCTGGTGCATAATATGATCCCGGCAGACGCCTAGTTTAGGAGTTATAGCCATTTTAAGATTTTGAATTTTTTTTTCTGGTGCATAATATGACCCCCGCAGACGCCTAGTTTAGGAGTTATAGCGATTTTAAAGTTTTGAATTTTTTTTTTGTGCATAATATGACCCCCGCAGACGCCTAGTTTAGGAGTTATAGCCATTTTAAGATTTTGAATTTTTTTTTTCTGGTGCATAATATGACCCCCGCAGACGCCTAGTTTAGGAGTTATAGCCATTTTAAGATTTTGAATTTTTTTTTTCGGGTGCATAATATGACCCCCGCAGACGCCTAGTTTAGGAGTTATAGCCATTTTAAGATTTTGAATTTTTTTTTTCTGGTGCATAATATAACCCCCGCAGACGCCTAGTTTAGGAGTTATAGCGATTTTAAAGTTTTGAATTTTTTGTTTTCTGGAGCATAATATGATCCCGCCAGACGCTTAGTTTAGGAGTTATAGCCATTTTAAGATTTTGAATTTTTTTTTTTCGGGTGCATAATATGACCCCCGCAGACGCCTAGTTTAGGAGTTATAGCCATTTTAAGATTTTGAATTTTTTTTTTCTGGTGCATAATATGACCCCCGCAGACGCCTAGTTTAGGAGTTATAGCCATTTTAAGATTCTGAATTTTTTTTTTCTGGTGCATAATATGACCCACGCAGACGCCTAGTTTAGGAGTTATAGCGATTTTAAAGTTTTGAATTTTTTGTTTTCTGGAGCATAATATGATCCCGGCAGACGCCTAGTTTAGGAGTTATAGCCATTTTAAGATTTTGAATTTTTTTTTTCTGGTGCATAATATGACCCCCGCAGACGCCTAGTTTCGGAGTTATAGCCATTTTAAAGTTTTGAATTTTTTTTTTCTGTTGCATAATATGACCCCCGCAGACGCCTAGTTTAGGAGTTATAGCCATTTTAAGATTTTGAATTTTTTTTTTCTGGTGCATAATATGACCCCCGCAGACGCCTAGTTTAGGAGTTATAGCCATTTTAAGATTCTGAATTTTTTTTTTCTGGTGCATAATATGACCCACGCAGACGCCTAGTTTAGGAGTTATAGCGATTTTAAAGTTTTGAATTTTTTGTTTTCTGGAGCATAATATGATCCCGGCAGACGCCTAGTTTAGGAGTTATAGCCATTTTAAGATTCTGAATTTTTTTTTTCTGGTCATAATATGACCCACGCAGACGCCTACTTTAGGAGTTATAGCCATTTTAAGATTTTGAATTTTTTTTTTCTGGTGCATAATATGACCCCCGCAGACGCCTAGTTTAGGAGTTATAGCGATTTTAAAGTTTTGAATTTTTTTTTTTGTGCATAATATGACCCCCGCAGACGCCTAGTTTAGGAGTTATAGCCATTTTAAGATTTTGAATTTTTTGTTTCTGGTGCATAATATGACCCCCGCAGACGCCTAGTTTAGGAGTTATAGCGATTTAAAGATTTTGAATTTTTTTTTTCTGGTGCATAATATGACCCCCGCAGACGCCTAGTTTAGGAGTTATAGCGATTTTAAAGTTTTGAATTTTTTGTTTTCTGGTGCATAATATGATCCCGGCAGACGCCTAGTTTAGGAGTTATAGCCATTTTAAGATTTTGAATTTTTTTTTTTTCTGGTGCATAATATGACCCCCGCAGACGCCTAGTTTAGGAGTTATAGCCATTTTAAGATCTTGAATTTTTTTTTTCTGGTGCATAATATGACACCCGCAGACGCCTAGTTTAAGAGTTATAGCCATTTTAAGATTTTGAATTTTTTTTTTTTCGGGTGCATAATATGACCCCCGCAGACGCCTAGTTTAGGAGTTATAGCCATTTTAAGATTTTGAATTTTTTTTTTCTGGTGCATAATATAACCCCCGCAGACGCCTAGTTTAGGAGTTATAGCGATTTTAAAGTTTTGAATTTTTTGTTTTCTGGTGCATAATATGACCCCCGCAGACGCCTAGTTTAGGAGTTATAGCCATTTTAAGATTTTGAATTTTTTTTTTTCGGGTGCATAATATGACCCCCGCAGACGCCTAGTTTAGGAGTTATAGCCATTTTAAGATTTTGAATTTTTTTTTTCTGGTGCATAATATGACCCCCGCAGACGCCTAGTTTAGGAGTTATAGCGATTTTAAAGTTTTGAATTTTTTTTTTCTGGTGCATAATATGACCCAGGCAGACGCCTAGTTTAGGAGTTATAGCCATTTTAAGATTTTGAATTTTTTTTTTCTGGTGCATAATATGACCCCCGCAGACGCCTAGTTTAGGAGTTATAGCGATTTGAAGATTTTGAATTTTTTTTTTCTGGTGCATAATATGACCCCCGCAGACGCCAAGTTTAGGAGTTATAGCCATTTTAAGATTTTGAATTTTTTTTTCTGGTGCATAATATGACCCCCGCAGACGCCTAGTTTAGGAGTTATAGCCATTTTAAGATTCTGAATTTTTTTTTTCTGGTGCATAATATGACCCCCGCAGACGCCTAGTTTAGGAGTTATAGCGATTTTAAAGTTTTGAATTTTTTGTTTTCTGGTGCATAATATGATCCCGGCAAACGCCTAGTTTAGGAGTTATAGCCATTTTAAGATTTTGAATTTTTTTTTTTCGGGTGCATAATATGACCCCCGCAGACGCCTAGTTTAGGAGTTATAGCCATTTTAAGATTTTGAATTTTTTTTTTCTGGTGCATAATATGACCCCCGCAGACGCCTAGTTTAGGAGTTATAGCGATTTTAAAGTTTTGAATTTTTTTTTTCTGGTGCATAATATGACCCACGCAGACGCCTAGTTTAGGAGTTATAGCCATTTTAAGATTTTGAATTTTTTTTTTCTGGTGCATAATATGACCCCCGCAGACGCCTAGTTTAGGAGTTATAGCGATTTGAAGATTTTGAATTTTTTTTTTCTGGTGCATAATATAACCCCCGCAGACGCCAAGTTTAGGAGTTATAGCCATTTTAAGATTTTGAATTTTTTTTTCTGGTGCATAATATGACCCCCGCAGACGCCTAGTTTAGGAGTTATAGCCATTTTAAGATTCTGAATTTTTTTTTTCTGGTGCATAATATGACCCCCGCAGACGCCTAGTTTAGGAGTTATAGCCATTTTAAGATTTTGAATTTTTTTTTTCTGGTGCATAATATGACCCCCGCAGACGCCTAGTTTAGGAGTTATAGCGATTTTAAAGTTTTGAATTTTTTGTTTTCTGGAGCATAATATGATCCCGGCAGACGCCTAGTTTATGAGTTATAGCCATTTTAAGAGTTTGAATTTTTTTTTTTCGGGTGCATAATATGACCCCCGCAGACGCCTAGTTTAGGAGTTATAGCCATTTTAAGATTTTGAATTTTTTTTTTCTGGTGCATAATATGACCCCCGCAGACGCCTAGTTTAGGAGTTATAGCGATTTTAAAGTTTTGAATTTTGTGTTTTCTGGTGCATAATATGATCCCGGCAGACGCCTAGTTTAGGAGTTATAGCCATTTTAAGATTTTGAATTTTTTTTTTTTTCTGGTGCATAATATGACCCCCGCAGACGCCTAGTTTAGGAGTTATAGCCATTTTAAGATTTTGAATTTTTTTTTTCTGGTGCATAATATGACCCCCGCAGACGCCTAGTTTAGGAGTTATAGCCATTTTAAGATTTTGAATTTTTTTTTTTTCGGGTGCATAATATGACCCCCGCAGACGCCTAGTTTAGGAGTTATAGCGATTTTAAAGTTTTGAATTTTTTTTTCTTGTGCATAATATGACCCCCGCAGACGCCTAGTTTAGGAGTTATAGCGATTTTAAAGTTTAGAACTTTTTTTTTTCTCGTGCATAATATGACCCCCGCAGATGCCTAGTTTAGGAGTTATAGCGATTTGAAGATTTTGAATTTTTTTTTTTCTGGTGCATAATATGACCCCCGCAGACGCCTAGTTTAGGAGTTATAGCCATTTTAAAGTTTTGAATTTTTTTTTTCTGGTACATAATATGACTCCCGCAGACGCCTAGTTTAGGAGTTATAGCCATTTTAAGATTTTGAATTTTTTTTTTCTGGTGCATAATATGACCCCCGCAGACGCCTAGTTTAGGAGTTATAGCCATTTTAAGATTTTGAATTTTTTTTTTCTGGTGCATAATATGACCCCCGCAGACGCCTAGTTTAGGAGTTATAGCCATTTTAAGATTTTGAATTTTTTTTTTTTCTGGAGCATAACATGACCCCCGCAGACGCCTACTTTAGGAGTTATAGCGATTTTAAGGTTTTGATGTTTTTTTTTTCTGGTGCATAATATGACCCCCGCAGACGCCTAGTTTAGGAGTTATAGACATTTTAAGATTTTGATTTTTTTTTTCTGTTGCTTAATATGACCCCGCAGACGCCTAGTTTAGGAGTTATAGCGATTTTAAGGTTTTGATTTTTTTTTTCTGGTGCATAATATGACCCCCGCAGACGCCTAGTTTAGGAGTTATAGCGATTTTAAAGTTTTGAATTTTTTGTTTTCTGGTGCATAATATGATGCCCGCAGACGCCTAGTTTAGGAGTTATAGCCATTTTAAGATTTTGAATTTTTTGTTTTTCGGGTGCATAATATGACCCCCGCAGACGCCTAGTTTAGGAGTTATAGCCATTTTAAGATTTTGAATTTTTTTTTTTCTGGTGCATAATATAACCCCCGCAGACGCCTAGTTTAGCCATTTTAAGATTTTGAATTTTTTTTTTTCTGGTGCATAATATAACCCCCGCAGACGCCTAGTTTAGCCATTTTAAGATTTTGAATTTTTTTTTTTTTCTGGTGCATAATATGACCCCCGCAGACGCCTAGTTTAGAAGTTATAGCGATTTTAAAGTTTTGATTTTTTTTTCTGGTGCATAATATGACCCCCGCAGACGCCTAGTTTAGGAGTTATAGCCATTTTAAGATTTTGAATTTTTTTTTTTCGGGTGCATAATATGACCCCCGCAGACGCCTTGTTTAGGAGTTATAGCGATTTTAAAGTTTTGAATTTTTTTTTCTAGTGCATAATATGACCCCCGCAGACGACTAGTTTAGAAGTTATAGCGATTTTAAAGTTTTGATTTTTTTTTTTCTGGTGCATAATATGACCCCCGCAGACGCCTAGTTTAGGAGTTATAGACATTTTAAGATTTCGAATTTTTTTTTTTCTGGTGCATAATATGACCCCCGCAGACGCATAGTTTAGGAGTTATAGCGATTTTAAGATTTTGAATTTTTTTTTTCTGGTGCATAATATGACCCCCGCAGACGCCTAGTTTAGGAGTTATAGACATTTTAAGATTTTGATTTTTTTTTTCTGGTGCATAATATGACCCCCGCAGACGCCTAGTTTAGGAGTTATAGCCATTTTAAGATTTTGAATATTTTTTTTCTGGTGCATAATATGACCCCCACAGACGCCTAGTTTAGGAATTGTAGCCATTTTAAGATTTTGATTTTTTTTTTTTCGGGTGCATAATATGACCCCCGCAGACGCCTAGTTTAGGAGTTATAGCCATTTTAAGATTTTGAATTTTTTTTTTTCGGGTGCATAATATGACCCCCGCAGACGCCTTGTTTAGGAGTTATAGCGATTTTAAAGTTTTGAATTTTTTTTTCTAGTGCATAATATGACCCCCGCAGACGACTAGTTTAGAAGTTATAGCGATTTTAAAGTTTTGATTTTTTTTTTTCTGGTGCATAATATGACCCCCGCAGACGCCTAGTTTAGGAGTTATAGACATTTTAAGATTTCGAATTTTTTTTTTTCTGGTGCATAATATGACCCCCGCAGACGCATAGTTTAGGAGTTATAGCGATTTTAAGATTTTGAATTTTTTTTTTCTGGTGCATAATATGACCCCCGCAGACGCCTAGTTTAGAAGTTATAGCGATTTTAAAGTTTTGATTTTTTTTTCTGGTGCATAATATGACCCCCGCAGACGCCTAGTTTAGGAGTTATAGCCATTTTAAGATTTTGAATTTTTTTTTTTCGGGTGCATAATATGACCCCCGCAGACGCCTTGTTTAGGAGTTATAGCGATTTTAAAGTTTTGAATTTTTTTTTCTAGTGCATAATATGACCCCCGCAGACGACTAGTTTAGAAGTTATAGCGATTTTAAAGTTTTGATTTTTTTTTTTCTGGTGCATAATATGACCCCCGCAGACGCCTAGTTTAGGAGTTATAGACATTTTAAGATTTCGAATTTTTTTTTTTCTGGTGCATAATATGACCCCCGCAGACGCATAGTTTAGGAGTTATAGCGATTTTAAGATTTTGAATTTTTTTTTTCTGGTGCATAATATGACCCCCGCAGACGCCTAGTTTAGGAGTTATAGACATTTTAAGATTTTGATTTTTTTTTTCTGGTGCATAATATGACCCCCGCAGACGCCTAGTTTAGGAGTTATAGCCATTTTAAGATTTTGAATATTTTTTTTCTGGTGCATAATATGACCCCCACAGACGCCTAGTTTAGGAATTGTAGCCATTTTAAGATTTTGATTTTTTTTTTTTCGGGTGCATAATATGACCCCCGCAGACGCCTAGTTTAGGAGTTATAGACATTTTAAGATTTTGATTTTTTTTTTCTGGTGCATAATATGACCCCCGCAGACGCCTAGTTTAGGAGTTATAGCCATTTTAAGATTTTGAATATTTTTTTTCTGGTGCATAATATGACCCCCACAGACGCCTAGTTTAGGAATTGTAGCCATTTTAAGATTTTGATTTTTTTTTTTTCGGGTGCATAATATGACCCCCGCAGACGCCTAGTTTAGGAGTTATAGACATTTTAAGATTTTGATTTTTTTTTTCTGGTGCATAATATGACCCCCGCAGACGCCTAGTTTAGGAGTTATAGACATTTTAAGATTTTGATTTTTTTTTTCTGGTGCATAATATGACCCCCGTAGACGCCTAGTTTAGGAGTTATAGCGAACCTAAAGTTTTGAATTTTTTTTTTCTGGTGCATAATATGACCCCCACAGACGCCTAGTTTAGGAGTTATAGCGATTTTAAGGTTTTGATTTTTTTTTTTTCTGGTGCATAATATGACCCCCGTAGACGCCTAGTTTAGGAGTTATAGCCATTTTAAGATTTTGAATTTTTTTTTTCTGGTGCATAATATGACCCCGCAGACGCCTATTTTAGGAATTGTAGCCATTTTAAGATTTTGAATTTTTTTTTTCTGGTGCATTATATGACCCCCGCAGACGCTTAGTTTAGGAGTTATAGCCATTTTAAGATTTTGAATATTTTTTTTCTGGTGCATAATATGACCCCGCAGACGCCTAGTTTAGGAGTTATAGCCATTTTAAGATTTCGAATTTTTTTTTTCTGGTGCATAATATGACCCCCGCAGACGCCTAGTTTAGGAGTTATAGCCATTTTAAGATTTTGAATTTTTTTTTTCTGGTGCATAATATGACGTCCGCAGACGCCTAGTTTAGGAGTTATAGCCATTTTAAGATTTTGAATTTTTTGTTTTTCGGGTGCATAATATGACCCCCGCAGACGCCTAGTTTAGGAGTTATAGCCATTTTAAGATTTTGAATTTTTTTTTTTCTGGTGCATAATATAACCCCCGCAGACGCCTAGTTTAGCCATTTTAAGATTTTGAATTTTTTTTTTTCTGGTGCATAATATGACCCCCGCAGACGCCTAGTTTAGAAGTTATGGCGATTTTAAAGTTTTGATTTTTTTTTTCTGGTGCATAATATGACCCCCGCAGACGCCTAGTTTAGGAGTTATAGCCATTTTAAGATTTTGAATTTTTTTTTTTCGGGTGCATAATATGACCCCCGCAGACGCCTTGTTTAGGAGTTATAGCGATTTTAAAGTTTTGAATTTTTTTTTCTAGTGCATAATATGACCCCCGCAGACGACTAGTTTAGAAGTTATAGCGATTTTAAAGTTTTGATTTTTTTTTTCTGGTGCATAATATGACCCCCGCAGACGCCTAGTTTAGGAGTTATAGACATTTTAAGATTTTGATTTTTTTTTTCTGGTGCATAATATGACCTCCGCAGACGCCTAGTTTAGGAGTTATAGCCATTTTAAGATTTCGAATTTTTTTTTTTCTGGTGCATAATATGACCCCCGCAGACGCATAGTTTAGGAGTTATAGCGATTTTAAGATTTTGAATTTTTTTTTTCTGGTGCATAATATGACCCCCGCAGACGCCTAGTTTAGGAGTTATAGCCATTTTAAGATTTTGAATTTTTTTTTTCTGGTGCATAATATGACCCCGCAGACGCCTAGTTTAGGAATTGTAGCCATTTTAAGATTTTGAATTTTTTTTTTTCTGGTGCATAATATGACCCCCGCAGACGCCTAGTTTAGAAGTTATGGTGATTTTAAAGTTTTGATTTTTTTTTTCTGGTGCATAATATGACCCCCGCAGACGCCTAGTTTAGGAGTTATAGGCATTTTAAGATTTTGAATTTTTTTTTTTCGGGTGCATAATATGACCCCCGCAGACGCCTTGTTTAGGAGTTATAGCGATTTTAAAGTTTTGAATTTTTTTTTCTAGTGCATAATATGACCCCCGCAGACGACTAGTTTAGAAGTTATAGCGATTTTAAAGTTTTGATTTTTTTTTTCTGGTGCATAATATGACCCCCGCAGACGCCTAGTTTAGGAGTTATAGACATTTTAAGATTTTGATTTTTTTTTTCTGGTGCATAATATGACCTCCGCAGACGCCTAGTTTAGGAGTTATAGCCATTTTAAGATTTCGAATTTTTTTTTTTCTGGTGCATAATATGACCCCCGCAGACGCATAGTTTAGGAGTTATAGCGATTTTAAGATTTTGAATTTTTTTTTTCTGGTGCATAATATGACCCCCGCAGACGCCTAGTTTAGGAGTTAAAGCGATCTTAAAGTTTTGAATATATTTTTTCTGGTGCATAATATGACCCCGCAGACGCCTAGTTTAGGAGTTATAGCCATTTTAAGATTTTGAATTTTTTTTTTCTGGTGCATAATATGACCCCGCAGACGCCTAGTTTAGGAATTGTAGCCATTTTAAGATTTTGAATTTTTTTTTTCTGGTGCATAATATGACCCCCGCAGACGCCTAGTTTAGGAGTTATAGCCATTTTATGATTTTGAATATTTTTTTTCTGGTGCATAATATGACGTCCGCAGACGCCTAGTTTAGGAGTTATAGCGATCTTAAAGTTTTGAATTTTTTTTCCTGGTGCATAATATGACCCCCGCAGACGCCTAGTTTAGGAGTTATAGCCATTTTAAGATTTTGAATTTTTTTTTTCTGGTGCATAATATGACGTCCGCAGACGCCTAGTTTAGGAGTTATAGCCATTTTAAGATTTTGAATATTTTTTTCTGGTGCATAATATGACCCCCGCAGACGCCTAGTTTAGGAGTTATAGCCATTTTAAGATTTCGAATTTTTTTTTTCTGGTGCATAATATGACCCCCGCAGACGCCTAGTTTAGGAGTTATAGCCATTTTAAGATTTTGAATTTTTTTTTTCTGGTGCATAATATGACGTCCGCAGACGCCTAGTTTAGGAGTTATAGCCATTTTAAGATTTTGAATTTTTTGTTTTTCGGGTGCATAATATGACCCCCGCAGACGCCTAGTTTAGGAGTTATAGCCATTTTAAGATTTTGAATTTTTTTTTTTCTGGTGCATAATATAACCCCCGCAGACGCCTAGTTTAGCCATTTTAAGATTTTGAATTTTTTTTTTTCTGGTGCATAATATAACCCCCGCAGACGCCTAGTTTAGCCATTTTAAGATTTTGAATTTTTTTTTTTCTGGTGCATAATATGACCCCCGCAGACGCCTAGTTTAGAAGTTATGGCGATTTTAAAGTTTTGATTTTTTTTTTCTGGTGCATAATATGACCCCCGCAGACGCCTAGTTTAGGAGTTATAGACATTTTAAGATTTTGATTTTTTTTTTCTGGTGCATAATATGACCCCCGCAGACGCCTAGTTTAGGAGTTATAGCCATTTTATGATTTTGAATATTTTTTTTCTGGTGCATAATATGACGTCCGCAGACGCCTAGTTTAGGAGTTATAGCGATCTTAAAGTTTTGAATTTTTTTTCCTGGTGCATAATATGACCCCCGCAGACGCCTAGTTTAGGAGTTATAGCCATTTTAAGATTTTGAATTTTTTTTTTCTGGTGCATAATATGACGTCCGCAGACGCCTAGTTTAGGAGTTATAGCCATTTTAAGATTTTGAATATTTTTTTCTGGTGCATAATATGACCCCCGCAGACGCCTAGTTTAGGAGTTATAGCCATTTTAAGATTTCGAATTTTTTTTTTCTGGTGCATAATATGACCCCCGCAGACGCCTAGTTTAGGAGTTATAGACATTTTAAGATTTTGAATTTTTTTTTTCTGGTGCATAATATGACGTCCGCAGACGCCTAGTTTAGGAGTTATAGCCATTTTAAGATTTTGAATTTTTTGTTTTTCGGGTGCATAATATGACCCCCGCAGACGCCTAGTTTAGAAGTTATGGCGATTTTAAAGTTTTGATTTTTTTTTTCTGGTGCATAATATGACCCCCGCAGACGCCTAGTTTAGGAGTTATAGCCATTTTAAGATTTTGAATTTTTTTTTTTCGGGTGCATAATATGACCCCGCAGACGCCTTGTTTAGGAGTTATAGCGATTTTAAAGTTTTGAATTTTTTTTTCTAGTGCATAATATGACCCCCGCAGACGACTAGTTTAGAAGTTATAGCGATTTTAAAGTTTTGATTTTTTTTTTCTGGTGCATAATATGACCCCCGCAGACGCCTAGTTTAGGAGTTATAGACATTTTAAGATTTTGATTTTTTTTTTCTGGTGCATAATATGACCTCCGCAGACGCCTAGTTTAGGAGTTATAGCCATTTTAAGATTTCGAATTTTTTTTTTTCTGGTGCATAATATGACCCCCGCAGACGCATAGTTTAGGAGTTATAGCGATTTTAAGATTTTGAATTTTTTTTTTCTGGTGCATAATATGACCCCCGCAGACGCCTAGTTTAGGAGTTAAAGCGATCTTAAAGTTTTGAATATATTTTTTCTGGTGCATAATATGACCCCGCAGACGCCTAGTTTAGGAGTTATAGCCATTTTAAGATTTTGAATTTTTTTTTTCTGGTGCATAATATGACCCCGCAGACGCCTAGTTTAGGAATTGTAGCCATTTTAAGATTTTGAATTTTTTTTTTCTGGTGCATAATATGACCCCCGCAGACGCCTAGTTTAGGAGTTATAGCCATTTTATGATTTTGAATATTTTTTTTCTGGTGCATAATATGACGTCCGCAGACGCCTAGTTTAGGAGTTATAGCGATCTTAAAGTTTTGAATTTTTTTTCCTGGTGCATAATATGACCCCCGCAGACGCCTAGTTTAGGAGTTATAGCCATTTTAAGATTTTGAATTTTTTTTTTCTGGTGCATAATATGACGTCCGCAGACGCCTAGTTTAGGAGTTATAGCCATTTTAAGATTTTGAATATTTTTTTCTGGTGCATAATATGACCCCCGCAGACGCCTAGTTTAGGAGTTATAGCCATTTTAAGATTTCGAATTTTTTTTTTCTGGTGCATAATATGACCCCCGCAGACGCCTAGTTTAGGAGTTATAGACATTTTAAGATTTTGATTTTTTTTTTCTGGTGCATAATATGACCCCCGCAGACGCCTAGTTTAGGAGTTATAGCCATTTTAAGACTTTGAATATTTTTTTTCTGGTGCATAATATGACCCCCGCAGACGCCTTGTTTAGGAGTTATAGCGATTTTAAAGTTTTGAATTTTTTTTTCTAGTGCATAATATGACCCCCGCAGACGACTAGTTTAGAAGTTATAGCGATTTTAAAGTTTTGATTTTTTTTTTCTGGTGCATAATATGACCCCCGCAGACGCCTAGTTTAGGAGTTATAGACATTTTAAGATTTTGATTTTTTTTTTCTGGTGCATAATATGACCTCCGCAGACGCCTAGTTTAGGAGTTATAGCCATTTTAAGATTTCGAATTTTTTTTTTTCTGGTGCATAATATGACCCCCGCAGACGCATAGTTTAGGAGTTATAGCGATTTTAAGATTTTGAATTTTTTTTTTCTGGTGCATAATATGACCCCCGCAGACGCCTAGTTTAGGAGTTATAGACATTTTAAGATTTTGATTTTTTTTTTCTGGTGCATAATATGACCCCCGCAGACGCCTAGTTTAGGAGTTATAGCCATTTTAAGACTTTGAATATTTTTTTTCTGGTGCATAATATGACCCCACAGACGCCTAGTTTAGGAGTTATAGCGATTTTAAGGTTTTGATTTTTTTTTTCTGGTGCATAATATGACCCCCGTAGACGCCTAGTTTAGGAGTTATAGCGATTTTAAAGTTTTGAATTTTTTTTTCCTGTGCATAATATGACCCCCGCAGACGCCTAGTTTAGGAGTTATAGCCATTTTAAGATTTTGAATTTTTTTTTCTGGTGCTTAATATGACCCCCACAGACGCCTAGTTTAGGAATTGTAGCCATTTTAAGATTTTGAATTTTTTTTTTTCGGGTGCATAATATGACCCCCACAGACGCCTAGTTTAGGAGTTATAGCGATTTTAAGGTTTTGATTTTTTTTTTCTGGTGCATAATATGACCCCGCAGACGCCTAGTTTAGGAATTGTAGCCATTTTAAGATTTTGAATTTTTTTTTTCTGGTGCATAATATGACGTCCACAGACGCCTAGTTTAGGAGTTATAGCGATCTTAAAGTTTTGAATTTTTTTTCCTGGTGCATAATATGACCCCCGCAGACGCCTAGTTTAGGAGTTATAGCCATTTTAAGATTTTGAATTTTTTTTTTCTGGTGCATAATATGACGTCCGCAGACGCCTAGTTTAGGAGTTATAGCCATTTTAAGATTTTGAATATTTTTTTCTGGTGCATAATATGACCCCCGCAGACGCCTAGTTTAGGAGTTATAGCCATTTTAAGATTTCGAATTTTTTTTTTCTGGTGCATAATATGACCCCCGCAGACGCCTAGTTTAGGAGTTATAGACATTTTAAGATTTTGAATTTTTTTTTTCTGGTGCATAATATGACGTCCGCAGACGCCTAGTTTAGGAGTTATAGCCATTTTAAGATTTTGAATTTTTTGTTTTTCGGGTGCATAATATGACCCCCGCAGACGCCTAGTTTAGAAGTTATGGCGATTTTAAAGTTTTGATTTTTTTTTTCTGGTGCATAATATGACCCCCGCAGACGCCTAGTTTAGGAGTTATAGCCATTTTAAGATTTTGAATTTTTTTTTTTCGGGTGCATAATATGACCCCGCAGACGCCTTGTTTAGGAGTTATAGCGATTTTAAAGTTTTGAATTTTTTTTTCTAGTGCATAATATGACCCCCGCAGACGACTAGTTTAGAAGTTATAGCGATTTTAAAGTTTTGATTTTTTTTTTCTGGTGCATAATATGACCCCCGCAGACGCCTAGTTTAGGAGTTATAGACATTTTAAGATTTTGATTTTTTTTTTCTGGTGCATAATATGACCTCCGCAGACGCCTAGTTTAGGAGTTATAGCCATTTTAAGATTTCGAATTTTTTTTTTTCTGGTGCATAATATGACCCCCGCAGACGCATAGTTTAGGAGTTATAGCGATTTTAAGATTTTGAATTTTTTTTTTCTGGTGCATAATATGACCCCCGCAGACGCCTAGTTTAGGAGTTAAAGCGATCTTAAAGTTTTGAATATATTTTTTCTGGTGCATAATATGACCCCGCAGACGCCTAGTTTAGGAGTTATAGCCATTTTAAGATTTTGAATTTTTTTTTTCTGGTGCATAATATGACCCCGCAGACGCCTAGTTTAGGAATTGTAGCCATTTTAAGATTTTGAATTTTTTTTTTCTGGTGCATAATATGACCCCCGCAGACGCCTAGTTTAGGAGTTATAGCCATTTTATGATTTTGAATATTTTTTTTCTGGTGCATAATATGACGTCCGCAGACGCCTAGTTTAGGAGTTATAGCGATCTTAAAGTTTTGAATTTTTTTTCCTGGTGCATAATATGACCCCCGCAGACGCCTAGTTTAGGAGTTATAGCCATTTTAAGATTTTGAATTTTTTTTTTCTGGTGCATAATATGACGTCCGCAGACGCCTAGTTTAGGAGTTATAGCCATTTTAAGATTTTGAATATTTTTTTCTGGTGCATAATATGACCCCCGCAGACGCCTAGTTTAGGAGTTATAGCCATTTTAAGATTTCGAATTTTTTTTTTCTGGTGCATAATATGACCCCCGCAGACGCCTAGTTTAGGAGTTATAGACATTTTAAGATTTTGATTTTTTTTTTCTGGTGCATAATATGACCCCCGCAGACGCCTAGTTTAGGAGTTATAGCCATTTTAAGACTTTGAATATTTTTTTTCTGGTGCATAATATGACCCCCGCAGACGCCTTGTTTAGGAGTTATAGCGATTTTAAAGTTTTGAATTTTTTTTTCTAGTGCATAATATGACCCCCGCAGACGACTAGTTTAGAAGTTATAGCGATTTTAAAGTTTTGATTTTTTTTTTCTGGTGCATAATATGACCCCCGCAGACGCCTAGTTTAGGAGTTATAGACATTTTAAGATTTTGATTTTTTTTTTCTGGTGCATAATATGACCTCCGCAGACGCCTAGTTTAGGAGTTATAGCCATTTTAAGATTTCGAATTTTTTTTTTTCTGGTGCATAATATGACCCCCGCAGACGCATAGTTTAGGAGTTATAGCGATTTTAAGATTTTGAATTTTTTTTTTCTGGTGCATAATATGACCCCCGCAGACGCCTAGTTTAGGAGTTATAGACATTTTAAGATTTTGATTTTTTTTTTCTGGTGCATAATATGACCCCCGCAGACGCCTAGTTTAGGAGTTATAGCCATTTTAAGACTTTGAATATTTTTTTTCTGGTGCATAATATGACCCCACAGACGCCTAGTTTAGGAGTTATAGCGATTTTAAGGTTTTGATTTTTTTTTTCTGGTGCATAATATGACCCCCGTAGACGCCTAGTTTAGGAGTTATAGCGATTTTAAAGTTTTGAATTTTTTTTTCCTGTGCATAATATGACCCCCGCAGACGCCTAGTTTAGGAGTTATAGCCATTTTAAGATTTTGAATTTTTTTTTCTGGTGCTTAATATGACCCCCACAGACGCCTAGTTTAGGAATTGTAGCCATTTTAAGATTTTGAATTTTTTTTTTTCGGGTGCATAATATGACCCCCACAGACGCCTAGTTTAGGAGTTATAGCGATTTTAAGGTTTTGATTTTTTTTTTCTGGTGCATAATATGACCCCGCAGACGCCTAGTTTAGGAATTGTAGCCATTTTAAGATTTTGAATTTTTTTTTTCTGGTGCATAATATGACCCCCGCAGACGCTTAGTTTAGGAGTTATAGCCATTTTAAGATTTTGAATATTTTTTTTCTGGTGCATAATATGACCCCCGCAGACGCCTAGTTTAGGAGTTATAGACATTTTAAGATTTTGAATATTTTTTTCTGGTGCATAATATGACCCCCACAGACGCCTAGTTTAGGAGTTAAAGCGATCTTAAAGTTTTGAATATATTTTTTCTGGTGCATAATATGACCCCGCAGACGCCTAGTTTAGGAGTTATAGCGATTTTAAGGTTTTGATTTTTTTTTTTCTGGTGCATAATATGACCCCCGTAGACGCCTAGTTTAGGAGTTATAGCCATTTTAAGATTTTGAATTTTTTTTTTCTGGTGCATAATATGACCCCGCAGACGCCTAGTTTAGGAATTGTAGCCATTTTAAGATTTTGAATTTTTTTTTTCTGGTGCATAATATGACCCCCGCAGACGCCTAGTTTAGGAGTTATAGCCATTTTATGATTTTGAATATTTTTTTTCTGGTGCATAATATGACGTCCGCAGACGCCTAGTTTAGGAGTTATAGCGATCTTAAAGTTTTGAATTTTTTTTCCTGGTGCATAATATGACCCCCGCAGACGCCTAGTTTAGGAGTTATAGCCATTTTAAGATTTTGAATTTTTTTTTTCTGGTGCATAATATGACGTCCGCAGACGCCTAGTTTAGGAGTTATAGCAATTTTAAGATTTTGAAATTTTTTTTTTCTGGTGCATAATATGACCCCCGCAGACGCCTAGTTTAGGAGTTATAGCCATTTTAAGATTTTGAATTTTTTTTTTCTGGTGCATAATATGACGTCCCCAGACGCCTAGTTTAGGAGTTATAGCCATTTTAAGATTTTGAAATTTTTTTTTTCTGGTGCATAATATGACCCCCGCAGACGCCTAGTTTAGGAGTTATAGCCATTTTAAGATTTTGAATATTTTTTTCTGGTGCATAATATGACCCCCACAGACGCCTAGTTTAGGAGTTATAGCCATTTTAAGATTTCGAATTTTTTTTTTTTCTGGTGCATAATATGACCCCCACAGACGCCTAGTTTAGGAGTTATAGCCATTTTAAGATTTCGAATTTTTTTTTTTTCTGGTGCATAATATGACCCCCGCAGACGCCTAGTTTAGGAGTTATAGCGATTTTAAAGTTTTGAATTTTCTTTTTTCTGTTGCATAATATGACCCCCGCAGACGCCTAGTTGAAGAGTTATAGCAATTTTAACGTTTTGAATTTTTTTTTTCTGGTGCATAATATGACCCCCGCAGACGCCTAGTTTAGGAGTTATGGCCATTTTAGTGTTTTGAATTTTTTTTTCTGGTTCAAAATACGACCCCCGCAGACGCATAGTTTAGGAGTTATAGAGATTTTAAGGTTTTGATTTTTTTTTTTCTGGTGCATAATATGACCCCCACAGACGCCTAGTTTAGGAGTTATAGAGATTTTAAGGTTTTGATTTTTTTTTTTCTGGTGCATAATATGACCCCCGCAGACGCCTAGTTTAGGAGTTATAGCCATTTTAAGATTTTGAATTTTTTTTTTTCTGGTGCATAATATGACCCCCGCAGACGCCTAGTTTAGGAGTTATAGCGATTTTAAGATTTTGATTTTTTTTTTCTGTTGCATAATATGACCCCCGCAGACGCCTAGTTGAAGAGTTATAGCAATTTTAACGTTTTGAATTTTTTTTTTTCTGGTGCATAATATGACCCCCGCAGACGCCTAGTTTAGGAGTTATAGCGATTTTAAGATTTTGATTTTTTTTTTCTGTTGCATAATATGACCCCCGCAGACGCCTAGTTGAAGAGTTATAGCAATTTTAACGTTTTGATTTTTTTTTTTCTGGTGCATAATATGTCCCCCACAGACGCCTAGTTTAGGAGTTATAGAGATTTTAAGGTTTTGATTTTTTTTTTTCTGGTGCATAATATGACCCCCGCAGACGCCTAGTTTAGGAGTTATAGCGATTTTAAAGTTTTGAATTTTCTTTTTTCTGTTGCATAATATGACCCCCGCAGACGCCTAGTTTAGGAGTTATGGCCATTTTAGTGTTTTGAATTTTTTTTTCTGGTTCAAAATACGACCCCCGCAGACGCATAGTTTAGGAGTTATAGCGATTTTAAGATTTTGATTTTTTTTTTCTGTTGCATAATATGACCCCCGCAGACGCCTAGTTGAAGAGTTATAGCAATTTTAACGTTTTGAATTTTTTTTTTCTGGTGCATAATATGACCCCCGCAGACGCCTAGTTTAGGAGTTATGGCCATTTTAGTGTTTTGAATTTTTTTTTTCTGGTGCGTAATATGTCCCCCACAGACGCCTAGTTTAGGAGTTATAGAGATTTTAAGGTTTTGATTTTTTTTTTTCTGGTGCATAATATGACCCCCGCAGACGCCTAGTTTAGGAGTTATAGCCATTTTAAGATTTTGAATTTTTTTTTTTCTGGTGCATAATATGACCCCCGCAGACGCCTAGTTTAGGAGTTATAGCGATTTTAAAGTTTTGAATTTTCTTTTTTCTGTTGCATAATATGACCCCCGCAGACGCCTAGTTTAGGAGTTATGGCCATTTTAGTGTTTTGAATTTTTTTTTCTGGTTCAAAATACGACCCCCGCAGACGCATAGTTTAGGAGTTATAGCGATTTTAAGATTTTGATTTTTTTTTTCTGTTGAATAATATGACCCCCGCAGACGCCTAGTTTAGGAGTTATAGCCATTTTAAGATTTTGAATTTTTTTTTTTCTGGTGCATAATATGACCCCCGCAGACGCCTAGTTTAGGAGTTATAGCGATTTTAAAGTTTTGAATTTTCTTTTTTCTGTTGCATAATATGACCCCCGCAGACGCCTAGTTTAGGAGTTATGGCCATTTTAGTGTTTTGAATTTTTTTTTCTGGTTCAAAATACGACCCCCGCAGACGCATAGTTTAGGAGTTATAGCGATTTTAAGATTTTGATTTTTTTTTTCTGTTGCATAATATGACCCCCGCAGACGCCTAATTTAGGAGTTATGGCCATTTTAACGCTGGCTCTTGGTTTAGCAGACAGCATTGAGTTTTGGAAGCATAGTTCCCCAATTGGTAATGCTGTTAATATCGGAATTTAATGAGCTTAAAATACGCTGCCGTTGCCGTTCTCAACCGAAGAGCAGAAACGTGTGTCAGAGAACGAATATGAAAAGCAGGGCGGACTGTCATCAGTAAAGGAATTTAGTGGGTTAGAAGTAGCAGACAATGAAAATCAAAAATATTGTCGGACCCAAAACGGAGCCCTGGAATACCACAGCATTTATTTTGCGAATATCAAACTTGAAATCGTCCTAGTCAACTTGAATTGAACGTTCCGAAAGGTAATTTCTTGTCCATTGAAGAAGAGAGTAATCGATTCCGAAAGCACGCATTTTCGACAGAAGAGCCTGATGGCAAACTTTGTCAAATTCCTTAGAAATATCAAGTGCAACTATCTTGCTTTCGCCAGATTGATGTCCGCTTTGGTTCCATTTTTCGATGAAACATGCATCAAATCACCAGTGGCCCTGTTGCTACGAAAGCCATACTTCCGGTCATTGAGAAGATTTCGTGTTTCGAGATATTTCATTAGCTGACGGTTTATCGGCGTTTCCATGACCTTGGAAAGAAGGGACGTGAGTCTAATGGGTCTGTAGGAGGAGAGTGAAGAAGAATCCTCGCTGGACAAACGCTGTTTTCCATCTCAGTCCTAAAGAGTAGGATTGAGGAAAAAACTTACGCAGTGGTTTTGCCAGCAAAGAAGAACACCTCTTCAGAAGAAGGGGAGATTTACCATCTGGACCAGCGGATTTAGGTATATTAAGATCTTTAAGTACTCTTGCTACTACACTAGTGCGAAAGTGGATTCGTCCCATTGAGGATTCGATGCACTCAAATATACTATATACGGGGACAAAGCACAATCTGGGAGTGTTGATCTAACCGCAAAGTTTGCATTAAGCAGATTGGCATTATTTAAAGAGCTGGCAGCTGGAATTTCATTGTAAATGAGCTTTGGGGTGGAGGATGAGGCAGAATTTCTAATGTTTTTGACGAACGACCAAAAATTTGTACTGCCTTTGGGACATTGCAGTATTTTCTGCCTCAGTTTTTGGTCGTATTGAAATTTCACACGCTTAAGAAAGACGTTGCAGTCATTTCCGGTTGGTTTAAACGTTTTCGGTTTTCCTCTGTCGGATTGGTCTTGTAGGACCGAAAAAACATTTCTCTAACCCTGACAGCCTCTTTACAGCTCGAGTTGTACCATGCCTTTTCTTTTGGTTTGATACTCTTCATCCGATGAGGGATAAAGCATCTCATTCCGAAGAGAATAGTTTCTGTGATCATGTCAGCAGCTGGATGTCGCTGCTGAAGCAACGACCAGTTAAACTTCCTAAAGAAGTTGTTAAGTTCGCTCCAATTCTCTTTCTCGTATTGCCATACGGTTCTTTTAGGAATCTTTTCTCTAACTGTGTGGTGGGTGTACGACAAATTAGCTGATATAACACAATGGTCCGACGAGCCTAGAGGGGAGAGCACATCAACGCAGTACTTATCAGGGTGAGAAGTTAAAAACAAGTCCAGAGGGTTGGCGGTATGACAATCAACGTCTGGTATTCGTGTGGGCTCGTTTACAAGCTGGGTTCCACGGCGAAGATCTCAACACACCGTCCTTCGGGTGTTGTCTGTCCAGAATGTCGATGCCATCCAGAATTCTGTATATTGAAATCTCCCGTAATCACGATTTCAGTATGAGGATACAGTTAAACAATTCTTTGTATGGAGTCAGGCAGCGCATCAAACTCGTTAAAGGTCGAGTTGTTGTCCAGTTTGGGGCTTCTTTAAATAAAGCAGTAGTGGATAATTTGGTTACGGAAATGGAATTTTAACCACATGAAATTGAATTCTGGATTGGAACAGGGACTAGATACGTGGTTGGGCAGTTAACCCCATGCACAACCCCCTACCTAGAGAGCCGAGCCCTTTTTGGGACCCCTAGGACAAAAGCTGCCGGACCAAATTCAGGAGCCAGTAACCCGCTGCGGGAATGTGAGCGCCGCCGTTGGCCCTCATTAAGTGCTCATTCGCCACCAACTCTTTTTCAACACCCTGACTTAGTGTTGGAGATCGCTGCCGCCCGGAATACCACGTAGAGGTGAGAAGTAGTAGTTAATGGTGTGAGACGAAAGTGGGGGCGCTTGCGTTCTCATACATATAATCGCATTCACCACCCTTTTGACCACCTCTATTTTTGTAAAATAATCAAAATAAAATAAAATAAAAGACCTGCTCGGAATTTAAGAATTAATGTGAAATCGATGAGAAATGTAAACGCAAATACAACAAACGATTCGAATCGTCATTTCCATAAAACAGTGGCTATGCACAAAAAAACGCTTAATTGGAATGAAAGCTATGTTGACAGATGGGGGAATCTGCAATCTAAAACATAAGATATCGTCGGAGTAGTAGGTTGACACGGATAAATTTGTTTTACGAGTAGTTACAAAACAACAAGAATGATAGTGAAGACGCTATATCAGCAGTAGGATCACCAAATCTTCCGCCCAACAACAGGAACATAACCAGCATATGCAACACGCCTGGTTTTAATCAAGAATCAATTTCCTTCTTTCTAATTTAATTCGCTTTTTCCTTCAATTTCCCTCGCACTCTAAGTTTCGACGATCACCAACGATCAACAACGATCAGCGAAAAATGAAGAAAATTTATGGAGGAAGAGGCTTTGAAAACAGAACGGTCACACCTTCACAGAAAATTATATTCTTAAGGCTTCCTTCCGTACGGTGTAAATCCTCCTATGGTCGGAAAATCGAGAATTGTTTCTTAAGTTGGTTTTCGGGTGAAGAATGACCTTTTTCCCATATCGTTCCATTTCTGGCATGTTTTTTCATTTTAGTTTTGATCGATGCAAGGAAGTGTAAAGGAGAGGAAAAAAGGTATGTTTTAACGCAACTGCTCATATTGAAAAATTAAAAATGGTTCGATTCCCCTTGCTAAAAAGTCTTTCATCCCCATGAAAAAAATGTGGGCAAGACCTTCATGCCAACCCTAATGTAAATACGCACATGAGTAAGCAAGTGACACATAACTCAAAATACATTGTTTAAAAATCTTTGTGGTAGGCTTACATCAAGCGACGACGCTATTCAAAAACGTGCGAAAAAATACTTTACAAATATTCGTTCGTAAAATGCCGCGTTTGCAATTGTTAGCTATGAAGCTAAACTGTGTGGTACAATTTTAAATGGAATCTATCAATTCAAAATGCATGATACATTTTACCATCCGAACATGGGAATCAATATAGAATGCGTCAGAAGGCCAATGCCGGGTGTGATGTAAAATGAATGCCACTGATATTGCAGCCATAATCAAAAATCAAGACGTTCGAATGAAATATTTTACGGTTGTACATATTTTCGAAATTATCGAATACTGTATATAGTAGATTCATCATTAGACCCTTTAGCCTATCCGTTATTATTTAGGAACGGCGGTACGGGCTGGCACTTGGAAATGCCTGCTTCCAATACGACCAAAAGCTGAGGTAAAAAAAAGATAGTAACAATTGTTGGTCGTTCGTCAAAAACATTAGAAATTCTGCCTCATCGTCCATCCCAACGGTCATATACAATGAAATCCCAGCAGTCAGCTCTTTGGATAAGGCCAATGAGCTTGTTGCACACTTTATGGCCAGCTCAATACTTCCAGTTTGTGCTTCGTCCCCACCAACACTTGAGTGCGTCGAATCTTCAATGAGACAAATCCACTTTCGCACTAGTGTAGTAGCAAGAGTACTTAAAGATCTTAATATACACAAGTCCGCTGGATCAGATGACACTCGTATAACACATCGGCTGAAAAGTCCGCGCCGTTTTATAGTAAAACACAAAATTTTTGCAAAATTCAACTTTATTTATCAATATAGTTACCTTCGAGGGCGATACACTGATTGAAACGATTTTTCAATCTTTCGATACCAGTTTTGTGGTACGATTTCGGTTTAACCTCAAAATAAGCCTCTGTTCCGGCGATTCGGTCTTAAATCTCTTTCCGGCGAGCATTCTTTTGAGGTCTGCGAACGGGAAATAGTCGCTGGGAGCCAAATCTGGAGAATACGGTGGGTGGGGAAGCAATTCGTAGCCGAATTCTTTCAATTTTGCCATCTCGTTTTCATCGACTTGTGACACGGTGCATTGTCTTGATGAAACAGCACTTTCTTTTTCTTCAAATGCTGCCGTTTTTCTGCGATTTCGTCCTTCAAACGCTCCAACAACGCAATGTAATAGTCGCTGTTGATAGTCTACCGCTTTTGGAGATAGTCGATGAAAATTATTCCATATGCATCCCAAAATACGGATACCATAACCTTGCCAGCCGAGGACGAGGTTCGTCGTCTGCTCGCCACTCAGCTGACTGCCGACTTGACTCTGGTGCGAAGTGATGGAGCCAAGTTTCATCCATTGTCACATATCGATGCAAAAATTCGGCTTTATTGCGGTTGAACAGCTTTAAACACTCCTTTGAATCATCAACACGTTGTTGTTTTTGGTCGACTGTGAGCAAACGCGGCAACCAATTTGAACACAGCTTTCGCATGTCCAAATATTCGTGTCTGATATATCCAACCCGCTCTTTTGATATCTTCAGAGCCTCAGCTATCTCGACCAACTTCACTTTACGGTCATTCGTAATCATTTTGTGGACTTTTTTAATGTTTTCATCTGAAACAGCCTCTTTTGGACGTCCACTGCGTGCATCATCTTCGGTGCTTGTGTGATCACTTTTAAATTTTTCAATCCACTTGCGAATAGTTCGTTCGGCTTGTGCAGAGTCCGGGTAACACTTATCAAGTCATTTCTTTGCATCGGCTACATTTTTTCCCATCAAAAAGCAATGATAAATCAACACATGAAATTGCTTTTTTTCATAATAACAGAAGTTGCTTCACTCACAACGCTATATCTCGAGAACTAATCGTCCGATAGCTGTCAAATTTATACACGTATCTTTTGAAAGTTGGTACTAACTGAAAATGGTATGGATTTAATTCAAGTGGTGCCCCCTCTTAGAAACGGCACGAACTTTTCCCTACTTCTGAAGATGTGTTCTTCTCTCTGCATAAACTTTTCCATGAATCCTACTCTTTAGGATTCTTTCGGAGCAGATGGAAGCAGCATTTGTCCGGCAGTACGGCATTTGTAGCAGCAGCGTACATCAACATGGCGAGAAGAAGATAGTTGCACTTGATATTTCTAAGGCATTTGACAGAGTTTTGCATCAGGGTCTTTTATCGAAAATGCGTACTTTTGGGATCGACAACTCCCTTCTTCAAGGATTAGAAATTACCCTTCGGGACGCTCAATTCAGGTTGTCTTGGATGGTTTCAAGTTTGATATTCACAAAATAAATGCTGTTGTATTCCAGGGCTCCGTTTTGGGTCCGACACTATTTTTGATTTTCATTAGTGATCTCCTGTCTGCTACTTCTAATCCTCCTTTGCTGATCCTCTGCTGATGACAGTACTCCCTGCTTTTCATATTCGTTCGCTGACTCACGTTCCTGCTCTTCGGCTGAAAACGGTAACGGCAACGTATCTTAAGCCCATTAAATTCCGATATTAACAGCATAACCGATTGGGGAACTATCAACAGAGCGAAATTTAATACTTCTAAAACACAATGCTTTCTGGTGTCGTTAAAGCATAATTCAAATACGCAGCCTTTATCCATGAATGGTACTTGCATCGTCGAAATCGAAAAACTTTCCATTCTCGGTGCGAAATGACTAGGTTTCCTCAAGCGATGTAAGAAATATGCTACCCCATCTGATCTGGCCCCAATATACTCGTATAAGGCATTCATCCGCCCAAAATTTGAATGTAATGCCCCCATCTGGTCACGTCCTCCTAAAACACCTCTGCATCTGCTAGATGGGATTCAAAACCGTGCGATAAAACTCACAGGTGATACTATTGGCTCTATAACTTTGTTATTATTCCATTGGAACATGCGTTGGAAAGCTATTGTCATTGTACGTCATTTCATTATATGTCACTCATTTGAAGCGTAAACAGCAATAATTTTTTTTTCACTCAAATATGTCGAACTTTGTGCCTGAAAAAGTGTTTTGCGGGGAGTTCTTCTTCTTTAATATGAAGAAAACTGCTGCCGAAAGTCATCGTATTTTGGTGGAAGTTTATGGTGAACATGCGCTAGCTGAGCGAACGTGCCAAAAGTGGTTTGCACGATTTAAAGTGGTGATTTTGGCTTGGGCAGCCAAAAAAGTTTGAAGATGAAGAACTGGAAGCATTACTCTATGAAGATTGTTGCCAAACACAAGAAGAGCTCGCAGAATCTTTGGGTGTCACTCAAGCAGCCATTTCAAAACGTTTAAAAGCAGCTGGATATATTCAAAAGCAAGGAAATTGGGTTCCATATGAACTCAAGCCAAGAGACGTCAACAGAACGCCACAAAAGGAAGTCATTTTTGCATCGGATTGTTACTGGCGATGAAAAATGGATCCATTACGACAACCCCAAGCGCAAAAAATTATATGTGAAACCCGGCCAACCAGCCAAATCAACGGCAAAGCCGAATATCCATGGCGCGAAGGTAATGCTCTGTATTTGTTGGAATCAGATAGGTGTGTGTATTATGAGCTGCTAATACCGGGTGAAACCATCAATGGACAACGCTACCGAACACAATTAATCCGTTTGAAGACACGAGGCAATAATTTTCCATCATGACAATGCTCGGCCCCACGTTGCTATTCCGGTTAAGAACTATTTGGAAAACAGTGGATGGGAAGTCTTACCCCACCCGCCTTATAGCCCAGACCTCGCCCCTTCTGACTACCATTTGTTCTGGTCGATGCAGAACGCCGTCACTGAAATACAGTTCACATCAGAGCAGAATATCAAAAATTGGCTTGATTCATTCTTGGCTGCCAAGCCGGCGCAGTTCTTTTGGGATGGGATCCACAAATATATTTATATACCCAATATACCCAATACCCACGAATATATTTATATACCCAATAATATCAGTCAGTCAATTGACAACTTCGAACACCGACGTATGGTCTCCTGTCTCACTTTGTTTAATCGTTACTTCCACCGCTAGTGCTCCATTGAAATTGCCAGTAGCAACTGTAATACCCGTATCGCTATGAATGCTCATCAGTATACACTCTGGCCCACTTTCGGACGCACTCAGAAATATCGTGATTCGTTCCTAAGCCGTAAAACTTGCTTATGGAATGCTCTACGGAGCTCTCTATTTCCTATTCATTATAACTTGCAAACATTTAAGACCAATGTACATCGGTATCTCTCTTTTCTTCCTGCCTAATTTTCCTTACTTCGTACTGAACTTTATAACAATCTAACTGATTATTTATAAGAACATCCAAATGGTAATAACATTGGTCAGACAGCCGTAAAGTAATTTTGCCATCATCATCATTCGTTGATAGGTGGTGAATTACGTATTGATGAAATTTTGGCGGCAGTTGCTAATCTATTATCCTATTTCAAATTGGATAGAAGTGACCAAATAGCCCATGGACTTTTATACTCTGAGATACCAGTGCATTATGTGTGGAATGATCAAGGGAAGAAATGGAAATATGTAGAGACAGCGTAGGGAAGAGAAAGTAATTTCTCGATTGCATATTGGCTCACCAAAAGTCATGTTTCATTTGCGATTACTTTTCGAAATCCCACAGTCATTTGAAATGTTTTGTATTCAAGGTCATGAAGTCATGAAGGTGCAATACCTAATGATAAAGAATGGAAAGAATGTTTGAATGAAGCCAAAAGAAAAACAAATCTGCTCGGCAAATACATGAATTGTTTGGATTCACTTGTAGTTTGAATATTCCATCGAATGCCTTAGCATTATGGAATGAGTCTAAACGTGAAGACTTTATGAGAAATTATAGCGAAAACATTCCATTTAATATAGCTCTATTGGAAATCGAAGATGTACCATATTGTAAAATGACTTATGTACTCCTTTGAAGACAATCACTTTATTCAATACAATTACAATTCACAATTTAACCTCTTATCTCAACCACTTTTACTTTTCTTTATCTCTTACTTAAACCACTTAACCACTCTCTTAATTTACACTTAAACTGACATGCATACCTTGGGGGATGCTGATGTTTATACTCCCCTGAAATATTTCCAGAACAATCTGTACCATCCAGTGTTCCACACAATTTTCCATTGTGCTAGAAAATTCAGCAGAAAATTGTCTATTCAGCAATGGTTGAGGCTTCTGCTATTCAAATATCGAACTCTTTTGCTAATCAAATATAGATGTTGCAGTTCGCATTCAGATATCACACTGCTCCCGCCCTAAAATTGTTCGTCCCGAACAACTTCGTCATTCATTGTTCCTTTGAAATGACACATTCTATCCAAATGGACCACCTTCATTTTCCTCGGTAGACAACGTCGTTAATACGGGTTATCACCTTGTATGGACCTTCCCAATCCTGTTTTAATTTTTGTGATTTGCCTTTATTACGCAGATTATACACCCATGCCAGATCTCTTTTGTTGAAGCCGGAAGATTTCGCTTTGATGTCGTATCTAGTCTTCATGCGGTTGCTCTCTAGCTTCATCTTTTCTCGGGTGATTTAATGCAATTTACGAATCCTGCTGCACATGACATCCACATGGTCGTTTACCTCCTTGCGCTTCGTAGGTGGGAATCCGAATTTCGTTTCACTTGGTAACTGAACTTTTTGACCAGATTTATATGCCCTGTTGAAGTATGGACCGCGTTTCGGTAGGGGATTAAGAAGAGCGGTGTGTCGATCCCAATCCCGCTTTCAGCTACCGACGACATTAGACAAATATTCACTCAAGGTCCTATGAAGCGATCTTTCCATCAGATTGAGGGTATAGTGACGTTGTGCTTGTCTTCCTTATTTCCAGATATTGACACCCCTCAATCTGCTTACACAGTTGTTGACTATCTGTTCGGATACGGTCTTAACCTCTTGATTTGGGATTGTGAACACTTCTTGCTACGTACTGAAGTAATCCATGATCACGAGGGTGTATCGGTTGCCGTTAAAGGTTTCGGGAAACTAACCAACGATGTCGATGGCTATTTGTTCGAATGATGCTCCGACATTGATTTGTTGCATTCGTCCCTGCGACTTTAGTTTAGCGCTCAGCGAATAGAAACGTTCCCTTACCTAATCCAATGTCTTGTTTATTCCCAAACGGCCTCCTGAGATTCCATCATGCATTTCATGGAGTACTTTGGATCGTGGCACGATTAACTGCATAGTTGTTTCATCTGCATTTTCTCATTTTCTCTTGAGCAAACCATCTTGTATACAAAGTAAAATGTGCCCAATATGACTTCAGAGTTTGGCTCCGGTCCGATATCTCCTGCCATCTTGGTCTTTCCTCGTGTTGCCTCCAGGCCAATATTATAACCCTCTATTAGTTCGGTCCTGATCATTTGGATAGTGACCTACCTGTTCGTTCACTTCTTTACGGTTGCAGTGTTCACATTTAACTCCGCAGATTCGACGACAGAGAGTATCAGCATTTGAGTAGTGTTTTCCCATGCACTGTTGCACTTCAAACTCGTAGCCCTGCAGCTGCTCGATCCAACTCGCAACTTGGCCTTCAGGGTTTTTAAATTGAAGTAGCCATTTCAGAGCTGCGTGGTCTGTTAGAAGAATGAACTTTTGTCCATAGAGTTACTTACGGAAATGCTTCATAGCCAGAATTAAAGCCAGAAGCTCGCGCAGATTTACGCAGTAGTTCCTTTCAGGTCTGGAGAGTACCTTGGTGTAATATACAAACACTTTCTCTTGACCATCATGAACTTAAGAGATCACAGCTCCGACCCTAACATTCCTAGCGTCTGCGTGCGTAATGAACATTCTTCCGGATGTGGGGTAACCCAAGATGGAGGCGTTACACAGCTGCCGCTTGAGTTCTTGGAATGCTTTTTCGCACACTCCAGACCACCTGAACTGTCGGCCTTTTTCCGTAAGTTGATGCAGGCCTTTTTTCAATACCAGCAAAATCCTTTACGAACCTTCTGTAGTACGTGGCCAGTACCAAGAAGCTTCTCAGTTGGTGTTTATCTTTTGGGATAGGCCAGCTTTTTACCGCTTCGATTTTGGCAGGATCCATCCTTACTCCTTCCGATGATATAATAAGCCCCAGATATTTTACTTACGGACGGAACAAGGCACACTTTTCTGGGTTCAGCTTCAAATGAGCGATTCGCTTCCTCTCAGATACTTCATTTAGGTTTACCTCGATGCTCTTCGAACGTCTTACGTATGACGATACCGTCGTCTAGATACACTAGGCAGGTTTTCCACGTGAGCCTTTACAATGTTCGTTCCATTAGTCGCTCGAAGGTCACCGGAGCGTTGCACAGTTCAAACGGCATCGCCGTAAACTGCCAAAGACCGCTTCCTGTAGTACTATGAGAGTCGTTTTCTCACCATCTTTTCGATCAATTTCTATCTTTTCTTTTTTTCTTTAAAAAAAAACTTAACACTCAAGTGCGTGTGACTACTACCTACACTTATGATGCCAAGACATCTGTTAAGTTTTTCGGAAAATGGGACAGAAAGAGAAAGAAAGATGTTTGGGCTCAGTGGTTATTTCGCTCCATAGGTGACATCCAACATTTAATGGCGAGACTAAATTTTGATGATGTATTTAGGCAACCATTCACCTCACGAGATTTTTGTTGCCTGAAAAAACGACTTTCGACCACGGCTGGTATTGAACCCCGAACCGTCCGATTGGGAAGCCAATACACTACCAGTTGAGCCACGGCCACCCACAACCGCCAGTAACCACTCTTTAGGTATAGTGTCGAGAACGATTTCGCTCCAGAAAGCGTATCCAAAGTATCACCAATAATTGGTAATGGGTAGCTGTCCTTTTTGGTGACGTCGTTGAGACGTCGATCGGTAGTCTACACGAAACCTCGTGCTGCAGTCTTTCTTCTTCACGAGGACTATGGAGTTGCCGACTCAGCCCCTCAAATTTCATGGATTGGTCGGGCGTTTCCGGTGTCAATATAGTGTTGAACAAGTTGCGTGCGTCAATATTCTCCATCTTGTGTAGCAAGTACTCGTATATCAGCGTGCTCACCGATTAGCTTGTCTGCCAGGATACGCTGCTCTTGATCCAAATTACAGAGGTTGAGGATTTTGTTTTTGATTTTCTTACTCTGGACACTTGTGAACGGTGCTGCACAACATGTTTCCTGTAGCTGTTCTTAAGGGGACATGACATCTCAAAAAAAAATTGTTTTGATGTTTTAAAATGCGTATAACTATAATAAAAAAACAAGATATCATTTTGAAACTTTACATATATATATATTTTGACATAAAAAAATGTTTTGTAGAAATTTTTCTATGCGATTTAAAACCACTAGAATTTTCTGAAAAAAAAAAAACCGCAAAAAATTACGGCGGGCGCGATTGCGGCTTACTGGAACATCTGCAAAAAAAAGAGGAGGTTTTAATCAGAATCGAAGCCGCCATGGAATGAACTACAAGAAACAATTTTGGTCGAAAAATAACAAAATGGCGGCATTTTTTCGAAAATGGTCAATTTTTGAGTCCAAAATCGTATCAAAAATCAAAAACTATAATACCGATCTTTCTGCCCGTAGTTCAATCCATGCATTAATATGTGCACAATAACATATTAAAATTTTAGAAAGATTAGTCAAGTAGTTTTTTTTGTTATTACGCCCGCCAACTCGAAACGTGGTTTCAAGAAAAACTCGTTTAAAACTTTTTAACTATAACTTTTCAAGAAAATGTTACCTAAAGTCAATCGGCATTGCCTGCGATTCTGCGTGCAGTTCTTGCTTCTTTTCAAGCCTCAGTGCTCTGACGATTCGCCTGCTTAATTCGTGCAGCGTCACGAACTTTCGCGTGCTGCAGCGAATGTTGGCCGATGATAATGCCCAAAACTTGTATAATTTTCAAAATGGACATAAATCCTTTATTGAAAACACACGTAGCGATGTCATCAGCAAGTCGTATTATGTTTTTTTAGTAAAATGTGTGTCTCGGGGCCATGTTTCACACGCAAGCGTTGAAGCTTTCATTATTATTTTGCGTGTTATTACCTAAACAACGCTGTAACAAATCGTTGGAGGCCAATTCCTCGTATATTGGCTTCAAAGCTTCTTGCACTTCAGCATCTAAAGCAGGAGGATGCTTGTATTTTTTCAACTCTTTTGCTCCAGCTGCTTCCGATTTACGCCACGCGCACCATGAATTTTCGCCTTTTGGACATTTGAAATGTGGCGTATTTTCATCAGTTGAAATCTTGTGGTAAAAAGCAGCCCAAACTTCACTTCTCTTATCTTCAAGTGAGTATGGGTGGCGTCGGATTGCTAAACTGTAGTAGGTGGATAAATTTTTCATCAATTTAATTGTTAACTGAACAGGTTTTGGAGTTTTTTTTTAGAGTTTGTGTCGGTGTATTTGCATTTTTTCCAGTCAATTTTTTTTTGCTTTTAAGTCATTCGCTTTTTATCATCTTTAACTCTTCTAAACATTCGTTTTTTCACATGCAAAACGCATTCTTTTTTTTTTTCAGAATCATAAGGCTGCTAATCTTGCAAAGGACTTAAAAGTCTTCGTATTACCATCTCCAATATAATATTTGTACCGTGTGTCATGAAGGTCTTCAGATTTCTGAAACATCTCAATAATACCATCGACTTCCACTTTTCCTGCAGAACTTTCGTGATTGGCGGTGCAGATCTCCTCATGCTCAGCATAAAATGTTCCATACTCTAGGGTGTTTTTTTTTTTTTTTGAAACCCACTACAGAGTTTACAATAGCTGCTCTTTACCATAATATATAAAATTTTACCGCTGTATTTTCCAAACAAACTTACTACACCTAAAAGCGAAGAAAACCCCCTTTTTGCCCACGATCCATCACCAGATACACTGAGCTCGTTTTCTATATTACCGGCAGCTTTATTTGTTTCCTTCTCTTCATTGCTCGCTTTATTGAGCACTATTTTGAGCACACCATCAACTGCTACATTTATATTATCGACACAATAATAATATGTTTTATTACTCCAACTCGATGCCATAAGACAGCAGGAATTAATAATGGGCCGTATTGCGGTTGTCGATTGTCGATCAATTCGTCGATTGTCGAATCGACTGATTTCAAGTTTGGTATTGTGTAACTCAATCGACAAAGGATTGTATTATTGTGAATACTCGTAAAAACCATAAAAGTGACTATTGTGAATACAGTTTTTTTGACAGTTTTTGTTTGCTTATTTATTCATTGCGGTAATATTTTTGAAGAAAACTTAAAAATGAGCTCCATTGAATTGTGGTTTAGTGATTCAGATGATGAAAACAATAATAATTCTAATATTGAAATGGCCAGAAAAAGAAAAAGGATAAGAGACGCCTCAAACCATTTAGAATTGGAGGAAAAAGTGTAAGTATTTTGTTCGAAAAATCAAATACATACATAACTTCAATTTATCTTTTCCAGTTTTGTGAAATATTTCCGTTTGTCTAAGTTGGCATTCAAAGATCTAGAATAGAAAGTAAGCTAAAGCCAACTGTAAGAAGCTCTTCTATTCCAAATATTTTAAAACTGGCAACGGGAATGAATACTGTCTCGGTCTGGCACAACCCACCGTGTCTTTAGTGCTTAAAGAGGTTTTCCAAGTACTAGAAACATATACTTGTTTCAAATGGATTAAGTTTAATTATTCCGAAACATCCGAGCAAAAATGAATTTTTTTGAACGAATCGGAATACCAGGCATAATAGGTTGCATTGATGGTACACACATAAAAATTGCATCTCCTAAGAAGGAATTGCAACATACCTACTATAACCGAAAAGGATTTTATAGCATAAATGCTTTGATAGTAAGTTTTATATCACAAGCAATTCAAGTTTTTGAATACATACCTATCATTTTCTTTCCAGGTTTGTGATGATAAAATGAGAGTTCGCTTTATCAATGCAAGATATCCCAGATCGGCACACGACTCATATGTTTTTAATATGTCGAACCTAAAGTCAATTTTAGAAGAAGAATACCAAAGAGGGGAAAGAAATACATGGCTATTGGGTACTACGAAACAAATATTTCCTAAATTTAAATGATATTCAAATTTATTTTAGGAGATGCTGGATATTCTCTGAAGCCATATCTAATAACACCATTTAGGAATCCGGAACAAAATTCGTTGGAAACTACAATACATTCAATAAAAAACATGCAAAGCCGAGAAATATTGTTGAAAGCACAATCTGGGTTTTAAAAAATAGATTTCGGTGTTTATTAAGAGCACGAGAGTTGCATTACAGGCCGAAAAAAGCTACGCAGATCATAAATGTTTGTGCGGCTCTTCACAATATATGTGTTTCGTACAATATTCCTTTAGTTGAAGAAGATATGAATGCTGACGATGAAATAAATGCAGATCTTAGAGGAGAACATATAATGGATGAACGTTCCGGAAATAATGAAGCAGTTGAAATCAGGAACAACATTCTAAGGTCAATGCAGATGTAATTTTTAAATAAAAAAGTTGAAAAGTTAAATAAAAAGTATTTTAATTCATTGATTTTATCACATATGTTGCTTACGTCTCTAAATAACTTCTTAAAAAAACAAACAAACAAAACTTCAGATAAAAAAAAATAAAATAAATTCATAAATACGAAAGGTGTTTTACATAAATATTCAAGAATCACTTAAATTCTCTCTGCAACTCTAATATTTGCTGTTTTAATTTTAATTTAATAGCTCTGTCGTTCTGATTACTTTTGACTTCGCTTTTATAAACTGCCAGCTTTTCTTTTTTTATTGCCAACAGCTCCTTAGTAGTGTCTTTCTGCAAATAGTATGCTTTTTTTGCATACTCTGCTTTAACATCAATCATAATACTGCTTAGCTCATTATAAAATTTTTCTTGAGCATTTGTTTGCTTTTCTAACAAAATCAGCCTATCTTCCAAAGTTTTCTTTGGCTTGCTTTTTTCAGTGTCCCTTTTTTGTGATTTCTTTTCGAAGTGAATACTGTAGAGTGAACTTTTGATCGGTGTTACACTTCCGTTTCATACTCAAAGTTCATTGAAACTTCAGGACGATGATTTTCCTGGTCCTGGTCTAACACTCCTTCCGTCACCTCACCAAATTCAACACCAGGTGGATCTACATAAGTGTTTATTTCCAAGAGATTGATGACTGATTTTTCTAAGGGACTAAAGAAGTGTAGCTTATTTGGTCCACCACCCGTTGCCTTCATCTCGATTTTATTTTCCGATTTTTTTTTTTAATCTTAAATTTGAAATCAGTCCAAACCTAGGGTTGGAATTTAATTTAATATTGTAAGTGCATATAATCTGATAATGAATTTTTTTTTTCTTACCTTGATCCATTTCTCCCATGTATGAACAGGAGGTCCTAAACTATTCAGTTCTATTGCTATTTTTTCCCATCTTATTTTAGCTTGATTTTTAATACAAATTCCTTTAGCAATGTCTGGATTTTCTTCCATTGATTTTACTAAATGCTCCAGCTGTGTTTTATTGGTCACTTGCTTCGCCCTAAATTCAAATTATTTTTTTTTTTTACATAAACTTAATTTTTTTTTATTAAAATACTCACATTTCAATTTATTTTTCCGCAAGCCACACACCAACGATCAGAAAATTTCGATCGACTAAAAACAGCTGTCAAATCGACAATAGTCGATCACAATCGACACTCGCAATACCGAAATCAAAAATCGACGACGACAATCGACTATTATCGATTGTCCATCAACGATCGACAACCGCAATAAGGGCCAATGCCATTGATTCCAACACCAAGTAATCTCATTACCAAAACAAACCCTCTATTTATTTCATACGCTCTATCGATTTTCGGACTTGAATAGGTAAAATTATCACTGCACTTACATGTCACACAAAGCTTGAAATCCAGTGCCTTTTCATCACTTTTAGAAAATTTTACATCCCTAAGTATTACAGATTTTGTATTTTAAAATTGTTTGTAAATAACTAAATTGCAATATACAATATTGGAAAGTTGGATTTACCGACAGTTCAAGTTCATCACCTTTTTGCAGCTTAGCTGCAGAAGCACTTGTAAATTCATCGCTGTATTCACCCGTAAAGCGATTTCCACAAAATTTTCTTTTTTTTCGGCTTTGCAGCACGCTTATTACTAGTTTTACCAATTTTCTTAGGCATTTTGTAACGAATTTTTTAATTAAATTTCGATAATTAAATACTCTTTGCACCATTGAGGTGTATGGTTTCAATATGTTCGGCCGTAAGGCGAACGCATCGCCTGCAACGAGTACATACGGAACAGGCACTGTTGAACACACCACCATCGGAAAATCGCCCATTGCGGCCGACGTCGATATACAGCAGTTTATATTCCGCATCGGCAATGCGCCTTTATAGTTGTAGAATATGGTGCCAGCATTGGGTGGTGCGATCATTACTACATGCTTTCCATCCACTGCTCCAATGCAGTTTGGGAATTGCAACAGTTCGCTGAATTTGCTGGCAACAACATCCCAGGCCTCGGGTGTTCTCGGCGTCTGTGCATTTGTGTGTAATGTAAGGTAATGAAATTAATTTACCTGAAGATATTTATCGACGAGCACTTTGTAGATTGCATCCAAAACTTCTGGAATGATGGATGAGATCGTTGACACAGGAATGCGGAGCAGATATTACACAGACCGAAAATATTCGCCGGTAGCTAGGTATCGTAGCGTCAACACAAGCCGCTCAGCCGCTGAAATGCTCGCGCGCATATTCGTTTCTTGCTTTTAGATGTGTGGAGTCACCAAAGCTAGAAGATCATCGAATTGTTTACTAAAAATACGCTAAATTTTGCGATAAAATTCTGGTTCCTCAGCTCTTAATTCGACAAGCAATTTTGCATAAAGTCCCTCCTGCAGACGGCGGGCCACCCAATCCTTCATCCAAACACACCGACGTTTTTGTGGCAATTCATCCTCCTCGCTGCTTTCCAATATATACGTGGCCAAAAAAACCGCAAGTGCATCTTCGTTTTCCATTTCGATTATTTTATTAAAATTCTCTCAAAAAAAAAAAAACATGTCACTCAGTGCCGAATGAAAAAACAATTTTTAATTTGGCTGACAATGCCTGTCAACGAATCTACAAATTTTTTGCAAACAAACATCTGCTAACCGTGTGAACCGACAATTTTCTACCTAACAAAGTTGCCTTGCAAAGTATTGTCAGGCCAACCATCTGACAATGAAATTTGCCAGAGTTTAGGACAAAATATAGCAACCGTGTGAACTGGCAATTTAGCATTGTAAGGTAGTTCGCTATTGTCAGCTCATTTGTAGGTCATTGTCAGAACATTTGTAGACCTGACAATATTGTCAGATCGGGGCAATCGTCTGAGCATAGCTTTAGGGTTATAATTTAAATTTTTTTTATTCTGGTGAAGATGTTTTCTCTCCTTTGACTGTTTTTAAAGTCATCAGTGATTCGCTCTGAGGTTGGACAAGGTTTTATAATTTGGTTGTTTTTGAATTTGTTGAATGAGCTAATGAAACACAGATGGCGCTCATAGAAGAGAATGTAATTTTTTAACCCACTAACTAATATAACAAGATAATGAAAACGATTCTATGGTTGTTTAAAGTAGTTATTGATACTTATAAAAATTTTCGAAATTGGCGGGATTAACGTCTTCACGCATTGCTGGCTATGAAAGGAATAATGGTGTTCTCTCTCTCTCGGCCATCATCGTTTTTCTATCTATTTATTGAGTTCCCCCTAATTCAACTATCATGGCTGTTCACAACACAATAAATTAACGAGTTGTTTGAAGTATTCAATTGACAGTTTAGCTGTTAGATTTCTGCTTCTGCTGCAAGAGTGTGTTCAACTAAGAGGGATTATAAAATGCTTACAACTCGTCCAATCTGACATTTGATCAACCACGATCAAGATATTAGAAAAAGATGGCATACTACTTAACATCTATATCTGGAGTGTTACCCCGTTTGTCGATATCTGCAGCCTTGTTGTCAGGCTTCGAAACACACTTCTATATATTAGCTTCAACAACCCCATCGTAAGGTGGCTGAGTGAACTAATAGTTCGTATCTATTGTTTCACAAAACTTTATGTACAAAATAAGGTTCACTGAATTTCAGCAAAAACCTTTTATTCATCCCTATCGTAGTACCAACATTCAACATAACGACAAAATCGCAAACCTGATAGTTTTTTACTTCCTTGCTGTATCTAACAAAATAACTCAAATTATCTTTCTGAACTCTATCAGTTCCCAGTGCGGCGTCTTTCCTGATTTCCATGAGACCATGAGGAGTATCAATTTATCGTCTAAACGTTCCGTAATTTCGTTTATTAATTCCCTTCGCTGCTCAACGCCAAACATCAATACACTAGGGGAGTTTCTCATTGCTTTTTGAATAGAATTACATGACCAATCAGCCCGATTGATTCGCTTTATTTGCCCATTCGTCTGCGGTGAAGCCACTGCCACATTCACGTACCCTATATTCCGACTCAGCAAGAATTCCTCAACCTCAAATGACATAAAACACGTACCCCTATCAGTCACAACTCACCTAGGGCGGCTATAATACTGAAAGTCGGATTGTCGGATACTACTTAACGAATTTCGTAAAGGCATTTGAATTCACAGACGGCAGCGGACCAAAATGATCCAAATGGATAGTGTCGAAGGGCAATGATTTTTTGGGTATATTAAATACATAAATTCACTTCGGTAGAGCGAACAGGAGCGACATACAGGACACATTTGAGAAAGTTTTGGATAAACTTCTGGCACATACTCGGAAACCAATAATAAGCGACAATCTAAACATAACACTTATCAACCACCTGATGCCCGAACTTTTCGTGAGTCAGCCGAAAAACATTGTCCTGCATTTCATTCCGGACATATAATGCTTTCCGATAATTATTTCTTACTTTAAATACAAGTCCATCCGTCAACTCAAAGACCTTAACTGTTATACGATACCGCAGACTTTTAGCTTGTTTCGTCCAATCCTTGGACGACCTGAATTTGAAAATCAACTTCGCCGTGGAAACACCACTACGATACCCAATCTTATAATTTCAATTCTCAATCTCTAAGGCCCAGTGGGTCTTATTACGAGTAACTTGTTTTTTCTCTAGCGTCATCGCTAATGAACTACAGTCTGTTATAATCTGAAAGGGCATTCCTTCTAAATAAACACGGAAACGTCTCAATTCATAAATTATGGTGAGCGTCTCAAGCTCAAAGCAGTGGTATCTGGATTCGGCAACAGAAGCAGTTTTCGAGAATATGACACTGGATGGAGTTTTCCATAGTCCTGCCTTTGCAACAAAACGTCCCCAAAGCCAATTAAGCTGGCATCGCAATGTAGTTCCGTTTCTTTCGTAGGATTGCAGATGCAAAGAACGGCCACCTCAACCAGTCTAGATTTCAGCTCGCTGAACGCATTACGGCATTGTTCATCAAAATCAGTAACGGCATCTCTTTTTAATAGGTTTTTTTAATGGCTTTGTGATTCGAGAAAATGAAGGCATAAATCGCCCAAAATAAGAAAACAACCCAAGAGAGGAATGCAATTGCTTCTGGTTTGTCGGAACTGGGTATCTTTTTATAGCACTCGGCGGAAAACCATGTGGTATAACGGCATACCCTAGGTACTCTATCTGTGTATAGCAAAACTTACACTTCCCTAAGTTTAATTTGAGATTTCATTGCGTAATTTGCCTCAGCATAATTTGAAATAAAAGCAAATGTTCGCCAAAATCGACAGCAACAATCAATATGTCCTCCACATAAGCAGCTAATTTACCTGAATGGATTAGGATGCGAAAAATAATATTAATGAACCGCTGAAATACAGCTAGCGCATTCTTCAATCCGAACGGTATTCTTAGATATTCCAACACTTGCCGACAGGAAGCAGCAGTGGCTGGTCTCCCTATTTTTTTACCAACATGATAGCAGAAGCATAAGGTAAACTACTTGATCTAATTATTCCATCTTTTTCTAACTGATTAACTATTGACTGAACCCTCGTACGCTGAATATGAGAAAGCCGACAGGGAGCGCAATGGAATGTCGTCGCTTAAATGAATTTTCATTTCGTAATCTAAAGGCTAAATTTGTACGTCTTTCGGAAGAATCTACAATATACTCGCAACCAAGTCATTTAATTTTTTACAGCAAGGTTCATCTAACCTAAAATCAATATTCAGCTCAACTTTACCAGCGGCAATTTCAAAATTAAATATGTGTATTCAGCACCATAATTAGTCCAAGTTGACCCAACTTCCAAGACCGGTCTTATCTTTTCGTCCCAAATTAACGGCATAAACATGGCTCCGTCAGGCAAAACAACGATTTGAACTTCATCGTCTTTATTATCGAATTCTACACAACTTAAGATTTCGCCTACAACTTTTAATTGTTATCATCCATGGAAACGGTAGCTATTTGTTTCTCTGCATTTACGGCAGCGAGTCGAGGCTGCATTTAGGCACGACCAGTGGTCATGTCCCATTTTCCAACATCAAAAACAGGATCCGTTCGGACACAGCGGATGTGGACAGTACGACTTAATATGTCCCATTTGTGAGCAATTAAAGCATAACGGCTCTTTTTTCTCGATATTACAATAGTCTTTTTAGTAGCGGCACGTTTCGTCGTAAGGCAGATTTTCTTGAGGCGACATGTGGATCACGTCCCATGGCATTTTGGCAGAGGTATCGTTGTTGATACCAATAGGTCAACCGCTTTAGCTCCTAAATGGTGTGAGCTCCCAGCAGTAGGTTAATGTTCGGCACATCTTCAATCGTGTTGACGATAAAATCTATTGTATCCAACTCACTGAAATCGAAGCGTTTGGCAATCGCCGGCTTCTTCCATCGTCGACGGTTCAGCATTTTCTGAAAGTCCTGGCGGGAAACGGCAACATCGAATGCCCTAACAAGTGCCGTCTTCAATTCGCTGTAGTTTAAGGCGGTGGTCGACGCCAAAGAAGCCCGAGCAGTCCCAACAACTTAAAGCGGTCGTCTGCTTTAAATGTAGCCATACCTTCCCGAAAATTTCAGACGAAATGTAAACTTCCACAGGGCGTGCTCGATATCTCCGAATTCCGCCCTGCATTGGCTGTTTGGATCTGCATCCCCCTCTAGCTCGCGGATCTACTTACAAAGCTTATGCATTGAAACACAGAGGACGCTCATAGAAGCGAGTGTGTTCAACTAAGAGAGATTATAAAATGCTTACACACTTTCAATGTTTTCGTGCCATTAATTTCATTATCAACACAAAATTTCCAAATTCGTTGCTCATTTTTGCATCCATTTTAAAAATTGATAATAAATAATCGATGTAAACGCAACGCTTTATCTTCTACAAATATCACACTATATTGATAAAATTTGGTGGGAATGTGAAGAATGTCAATGAAACCAAAGCGGCACATACTGAATACTCCAGGAAATGTTTAAACAAGGTAGTGTGTTACATTCAAAATACCACTCCTTTTATTTTTTATAATACATATATGAAAAAAAGTTCCCGAAATATTCTGGAAAATCTTTAAATTCAATGAAATAAACAAATTTATTCCTAGACATTAAAAAAAAAACCTTTTAAAATATCTATTTATTATACACAATCAAACTAATTTTATAAGATGCCCTCTTCTTTTCCTTTATTACGTGTACAGATTTTGTGCCTAAACATGCAAAATGCTTACACAGTTGACTTACTTAAACTTTTTGATAGGCTGATTTTAATATTGTTATAGTCGCAATTCATTTACATATATCTTTAGTTGAAACGTTCGAAATATGTTTCTTAAGTCCTTTTTATATTTTATTCTGAAATTATTCTCTTGTTGTCCACTTGAAACAAACAAAAAAAAGGTTTTTTATTCACATATTCTACTGTTTACTTTTTCACCACTTTGAAATAAATATTCACCACGGTAAAATATTTTTCCTTTTACTTTTGCCTTTATTGTACAATAAGTACACACCTAGTGAACGTTACGTAAAATTTGCTGTCAGTTTGGCGCGTACCGGCTTCGAAATGTGTTTGCAATCCAAACAGTTGATTCGTGTGGAGCGCGGTTAGCGTTGCAATTGTGGTATAATTGCATTGGTAGAGTTTAGTCCATTTATGATTAGGTTTATTTTGATAGCAGAAAATCTGGAAAGTTTGTTTATAATTGTGGCTATTTCACCGTGTGTACTTGGTATCCTAATCCAGGGCCAACCATAATTCATTTATAGCATTTTTCATTACGGAGAGAAAAAAAAATTACAACTGTTACGTTGATACTTCTAATATTTTCAAAGTCTAAAGTTTTTGTTGTTCCATTGGAGTCGCCCAACCTCCGGAGAAATTGTATATCGAAAACGCCATTAAGTGAACTCTAGCATCGCCAAAATGTAGTTAATTTTATTCAACAAATTTTGAAGGCAGCTGGCAATTTTACGTGCGTAGGGAAAATTGATGCCAAATCAAATCGTGGAAATATATCTCTGTGAAAGTAAAAAAGTTGATAGCTGAAAACTAAAATTGCTAGAAGACCTGAAATTACCGCATGCTGCAATCGAAGCATTGGCTCCATTAATAGCCACCGAAGATTTCCGGTTGAGCCTAGAGTTGTGCAGACTAAAAACAATTTCAAACCCGAATGCAAGTCAATAAATAATCATTCACGACGTAAACTAAATAATAATACTATTTGCATCCCGCATGGGAATTCATTACAAATACCGCCTGCTGTTGAGTGTTGTCAACGCCGGGGGGTACTATGACCCGTTAAAAACTAAATTAACATTGTGAAAAAATAGTTATCGGTTTACATATATCGGAAAGTAAATACTATAGTTATGGTGCGGAAAAATTGTTCAAAAAAGTGGGAAAGTCGTGCCCAGGAGCAGATATCAGCAAATTTGTACGTACACACATACGTGCATATGCAACAAGTGTGTACCTTGAAACAGTTGAACCTGGTGAAGCATGGCCGATCATTACAACATTTTAGGTGGGAGTCCGGTAAGATCTTTTCATACATACAACTTATATTTTCCATTGGTACAATATGTAACAATGAAGCTCTTCTAGTTATCCGCGATCATGGGTTCTAAAATCAGTATTACGTATCATCATTCCGCGACTGATTTTCTTGTGCTTATTTGGGAATAAGTTGATCTAAAATACTTGCTAGAGTTGGGAACCACATCGTTACTAGTCAAATGTTATTACTGCCGTTTGATTTGCTCTTCGTCAAAAGTCAGCAGGGAGTTTTCTAATTCTTTCCCTGATTATTGTTTGGAAATTCGACCAAAAGTTAGTTCCCGAGTGATGCTTTGGATTTCAGATTTTGCTTTTGCACTCAGTTGCTCCTTTGTGTAGCTCATATTTTGGCTCAATTTCTCCCCTGGTGTTGCTGCGCTTCCTAATACCAAACTGGACACTAGTCCAAGCTTCTGTGCCGTTAAGCAGGACTGGGATGATCAATATCTCTTATAAGTTTTTTATTTTGTTGTTCGAGAGATGCCCTCCATTGGTTGTCAAGCCCAAAGAAGCATCGATTAGCAAGAGAGATTCTTCGCATTAGCGGAGTTGGTAGTGGAACCAAGATATATAAATTCCCTTACTGCCTATCGTATAGTTTTTTCGAGTGTCTTGTATATCCCTTACTTTTAACAACATACATATATCGGGCTGTATCATATGTATGTATTGCGCGATTTTTGAATGGCTGTTCAATGTTAATTAATTTGCACCAATTCCAAAAATTTAGTCGTCAATATAATTTCCTTGCCACACTGAAAGCATCGGTTCCCGCTAGATCACCGAAATTAAGCAGTGTTGGGCGCAGTAAGTACGTAGGTGGGTGACCACATGGGAACTCAGTACTCCGCGTGCTGTTGACAAGAACGCGCCACATGGGCATAGTACCCCGGCGTTAAATCCCGGACCCTACAAATTAATTTGTATCGTTCCCTTGATAATAATAATAATAATAATATAATTTCCTTCATTAGGTAACACTTCTGCCCACCTCTCAGGCAAATTTCTTAATGCCGTCACTAAAAAAATTATTTGGCTTTGACGACAAAATACACCAATTGCCTCTTGCGCATCATCCCGAGATCTAAATTTTTTTTCATGAAGGAAGTTCTGAAGAATTCAGAACAAGTGGAAATCTGAAGAGTAAGGCAGATGTACAATTTTTTCCCAATCGTACTCCTCTAACTGTGTGCAGATGGTCCTAGCTATATGAAGGCGAGCGTTATCCTGATGAAATAGAATACTCCTTCGATTAAAAGACCTGGCCGTTTCTGCTCTTGTGTCAACTTGAATCTGCATAGCAGTTGACAGTAGACTTCTGCGGTGATGGTCTGATGATGAGGCAACAGCTCAAAATGGATTATTCCCTCAGCTACCACGATGCGGATAGTAAAACATTAAGCGAGTAAAGTCTATCTCTTTGATGCTGTACTGGTTTGTCTTCTGGACTAAGCTTTGGATGGCGACATTTAATGTTATTGTAAAGAACCCACGTTTAATCTCCCAGAGCGCAGTGCAAGCTAGTAACTAGACATGGCTCTGTATATGTAGTTCGTCTCTATAGGTCTTGTATGCAAACATTTTAAGGATACCTTAGTACCTTGAGCACGCTAACTTAAAAAAAAATGCAGTTTTCAAGTCGATGAAGATGCGTGTCGATCTGGAACTCTTTGGTTTTTTCCAAGATCTGTCGGGATGTGAACATTTGATACATGGGGAACTTTCCTGATCTAAGACTAAACAGATAGGGGCCGGTTAGACTGTCTTAGGCGATCACATAATACGGCATGCAGGATTTTATATGCTATGTTGAGGAAATTTATTCCTCTGTCGTTGGCGCAGTTAAGTGGATAGAACAAAGGTTTGTTCTCGCTTCATTTTGGTCGGGTGTACGAAAAAGTTGTCTCCCTTAAAATCTAACATTTCCGTTTGTTGGTCATACTTCACCTCGAAATAAAGATCAGTTCGAAACCAACCGTTGAATGGACAGCATCATCTTTTATTTGACCCTCGTTAGCGTACCATCTACAGGGTGACTTACTCGAACTATAACTTTTTAAAATGTTATAATTCTTTTATTTTTTGATAAATTTTATTGTGCCAAAACAAAAAATGTTGGAAAATACATCAATTTTCAAATTGTATCAGTAGTTTTCAATATGGCCACCTTTGGCGTGAATAATGGCCTTGAGACGGCCGAAGAAAGCATCGCACGCTGCACGCAAGTGGCCCTGCGGTATTTTGGCCCATTTCCGGCGAAGTGCTTGTTAGAGGTGGTCCAAACTTTGGTATTTTTTAGTACTAACCTTCGCCTTCAAAATACCCCAGACAGAGAAATCCAACGGATTTGCATCCGCATTGTGTTGTGTCGAAGAAATGAAGTGTGGAACATTGTTTTTTAAACGATCTTGGTTGACGCGCGCTTTGTGAGACGGTGCCGAGTCTTGTTGAAATGTCCACGGTCTCCGACCGAAATGATTGTTTGCCCAAGGCTTCAATACTGCCTCTAAGACAGTTTCACGGTATACGATCGCATTAATTTTAACGCCACGGTCCAAAAATACGAGCGGAGAGCGACCATCGGCGGTTATGGCGGTCCAAACCATCACCATCGGTGCTGCCTGCTTTCTGGTGGCCGCCCGAAGGTGTAAATTTTCGAGGGACCTCTCTGGCAAGTAAACTCGGTCATTTTGTTTGTTGACATATTGCTCGATAACAAATGGCGACTCATCGGGAAAAACCAAATTCGGCAACTCACCACTTTCGTGCAAGCGTAGCAACTTCTTCGCTCTTTCGACTCTAACTGTTTTCTGTTGCGGTGTAAGATCGTGTCCTTTTTGGAACTTCAATGGCTTGAGCCCAAGCTCATTTTTCAGTATGTGTTGCATCCGTTCCGACGATATGTTGAGCTCACGAGTCATTTTTCTTCCACTTCGACGCGGATTTCGTTCAATTCGAGCCTTCACTTTCCGAACCATTTCTGCCGATGTTGCTGTTTATGACCACCTCCACGGCGTTTTGCAACGCTGCCAGTATCACGGTAACGAGCTATGGTTCGAGACACAAATCAAGTTTGAATTCCATCGCGGATAAAAATTTTTCAACACAAATGAGACGCAAATCGTTTAAAAGGCTTGTAAATAATAAAATTATCTGTCATGCGTCAACATTTGAGCTCACTGTCTATTAGGGAACGCCTAACTCGTAAATAAAACACTTTTAATTTAATTTATACGAAAAAAAAAGATATTTATTTGCACAAAGGTGGACTGTATTCACTTTTGATACACTCCGCACTGGTTAAAGAACGATAACTAAGTGAAGGTAAAACGGAATTCTTCTTGTCATCGTATCGGCTCTTATGTGTGCCACGTTCATCGATACGAAATCTCGGTTGCAACCACCGCTATCCAGCGCACTATGGAATGGAGTGTGGTCTCCGGGTAGAGCACATACGATATGTACTTGCATGCATGTGATCATCTTTGATGATTTCTATTTTTCGGTTGCAGGTACCGCTAATCTTCAGATGATTACTCTAAGGAAGGTTTTGTTGACAATCGTAGACGGCTCTCGTCTGGCTCCTTCTGCGTCCGGTGTTGGGCACCGTTGGTTGGTGATATGATGTTTTGTTCGCCGCCGACATGGTGCCGTTGTTGTGAGGGTTCGGAACACTGTCATGAACGGTTTGGAAATTATAGCAGTCTGAAGTTGGTTGCAGTTCGAGTCGTTCAACGTGTAGAACCTGTACTGAAGAAAAACATACAAAATTCAACATTCAGCATGAAAAAGCAAGGAATTTAGTTGAACGTTGCATTGGTGTTTATAAGGGTAAACATTTCTAGTTTGTTTCAGTTCAATAACCCAAAATAGTTAATTCTATCAAGGTCGCTGGCGAGTTCTTATGGAAGAACGAAAAAGTAGTTACACCCCGGAGAAAATGATGAAATTTGGGAACGTGTGTGCTGCTTTACACAATATTTGTTCTCTCTTTAAAGGGGAGACATTTTTAGATTACACAAATGAAGAAAGATAAACATACGGCAGTGAAAATACGAGTGTGTAAATAATCACCAGCAGAATCTTCGATCAGTTACATTAAGAAAATGCATCCCACATTTGGTTTCTGCGAACTTTACCAGCTGAAGTGTTCAACACACTTTTCTTATCTTTTCCATAAAAGAAACAAGCAATTGCAATTGCTTATTGGTTGCACACCTAAAAATTTGCTATAAATCGCTTTTTCAAAATTTATTTTGTAGTACAATATATACTGACATTTTCTATCAATTCAGTGAGATGAAACTTTTAAAATTCTAAACAAAGCACACACCAACCGAAATATATGACAATTTGAAATTTTTTTACTGTTTTTCATAATTGTCAGTTAAACTGTTACCAAAATTTGTGCGTAAGTAAGGAACGAAATTAATTTGGATGAGAATGAAAACGAGAGTATCACTATCGTTTTACAGAAAGCAAATCTTCGCCACTCTCACTCTCATTATCATTATCGTTTTTACTATTATTTGAAAGAGAGTCAGCTATCGCGTTACAGAATTACTATCCAGAATAGTGCCCAAACCAATCTCATTCATAAATGACCCCAAGTTCTTTTTTCAAATTGCAAAAGTAAGACTGGTGGTTATCCTGCCTCCCTCGCTTTCGAAACCAAATCTTCAAGTGATTCTCCTACCATCGCCAACATTTTTGCTATATTTTTCAAATAATCATTTGCCAACAACTTCCCTCTTACTTTAACGTTCTACCAAATTTCTCTGTTGGTCCCTTTCTCACTCAAAATTTCGATCCTGCAGTTATTGAGGAAAAGTTGCTAAATCTTAAAAAAATTCACCTGGCCTAGATGTTCCCCGCCGTGATTCTTAAAAACTGCTCTTCCAACCTGTCTCTACCCCTTTCCTACCTTTTTCGTCTATCCCTTATACAGGGAGAATTTCCCCAGATTTGGAAGACCTCTTTTATAATCCCGATACATAAGAAGGGATCTAAGCATGAAGTTACCAATTATCGTCCCATTGCTAAACTCTCTCAGGTACCAAAACTCTTTGAAAGCATTTTATTCGTAGCCTTAAGCTTCAAATGCAAGCCTTTTATTTCGCCCCGATAACATGGTTTTCTAAAAGGTAGATCGACTACCACAAACCTAGCTGAATTCGTGTCTTTTGCTCTCGCAGCCTTAGAAAATGGCAAAGAAATCGATGTTGTCGCAACTGATTTTACTAAAGCGTTTGATAAGATATCTCATCAATTGATCCTCTTCAAATTGTTATAGTGTTCGGTTTAGATACGCCGTTTCTGTTCCATTCCTGGCCTCATCTGGAGTTTCACAAGGCAGTCATCTTGGCCCTCTTTTCTTCGTTCTTACTATTAACGATGTTGAGAGAGTTATTAAACAATCTTCCTTCTCTCTTTACGCTGAGGACACAAAATATTTTAAAACTATTTTTTCTGCCCATGACTCTGCCCTTCTTCAGGAAGACCTCGATCGGTTTTCAATCTGGTGCCTCAAAAACTGCCTAGAACTTAATATAGCCAAATGTCAATCTATAACCTTCTCACATAAATGCAACCCGTCTCCTCTATGACTTTATTTTCTCTATGGTCAACCAATTCCTCTGGTTCAGTCTTTTCAAGACCTTGGCGTATTATTCGACTGTGAGCTTAACTTCCGTACGCATATCGAAAAGATGATCCTCAAAGCCAACTCATCACTTGGCTTTATTAAACTGTGGTCCAAAGAATTTTGCAACCTGTATGCAACCAGATCTCTCTATGTTACCTCTGTCCGCTCCCTGCTTGAGTATGCCGGTCGAGCTTGGTCCCCTTTCACCGGGTTTATGTTTCCTGAGTCGACGGTATTCAACGTCGATTCCTCCGATTTACTCTCCGTGGTCTGCCTCCCCATCAGGACCGCCTCAAACTTCTCAATATGAATTCGTTAGAAGAACGTAGGAAAACTGCTCTCAGGTTCCATCGACTGCGCATAAATTTTGAACTTCATTTCCTTCAATACCAACCCCCGCAATCTACGTTGTCCCCGTCTCTTCTATCTATCAATCCACCGCACCTCTTATGGCTCCAACGAACCACCTCCCGCACGCTCCGAAAGGTCAACTCAAACCTCTCACTTTTTGATTTTTACCTGAACACTGCTCGTCTCAAACAAGATCTCCTCCATCGCTCTCTTGGTCCCTAGCTCTTAAGTCTTTCTATTAGTTTTTAGTCTAGATGAAGCTTGTATTAAACCAATAAATGGGGGCCTCAGCCCCACCAAAATTAAAAAATTGTTAATAGTTGCTATCAAGGTGATGACACACCAAAACAATCTCTCTGCCCTTGTCCTGCTTATGATTGAAAAGTGATATCAAGATAGGTGGATATGTTTTAGCCGTTTATCACTGAACCTCTTCCAGTAAAGAAAGGCACAATAAATCTCATTACGACGCATTGTACCCTAAGGCGGGGTTTGCAATTATTGGTTTTAAGTTTTGAAAATTTAAAGGCTGAATATGAGAGTTCTATCAACTATTTTATCTACAATACAAATGTTGACAAATTTCAATGTTTTGCAACAAGTAGTAGTACAATAGTTTTATACAACAATAATGATTCAAAAAAAAGAACTTGCAAATAATTATTTTTTTTTTCATTTTCAGGTTGAGGACATAGCAAATTCAATGCTTCATCACGTCATTAATAACCAACATCGATGCGACAAAGGCATACCATGGAATTTGATGCAATCGCATGACTATACCTAATTTTTGCAGACCATTTAATCCAGGTCATGGTGCAGATCGTAAGTGCTAAGCTTAAGCTATCTAACCGTAGAAATTACAATAAATGAAAAAAACAAAGCTTTCCTCATGTAATGTGATGATTGCTGGTGACAAAAAACAAACAACAAAAAGAGGAAACAACATGAAATAGTGATAATGAAACAAAACAACAACAATTGGGATTTAACGTCAACAATTTATTAACTCACTAGATAATAGTTAGGTTTAAGTTTTTCTTTATCAAATTCATAAAAAAGGGGTTAGTCATGTAAGATATATTCGTATATATTGTATGTACGTATAAAAATTTGATATAGATACTTAAGATGTAACATAACACTAGACTCTAGAGATATGATGAACAATTGAAATTTTTCGTGCAAAATTTAATATTTCTTTATTCAATAATTAATTAAGTGTGATTTCAAATTGGTAGAACGGCGAATTAAGAAATGACTACCGGGTTTTGGAGTTTATTTTCCAAACAGTTCTATGTAGAAAGATAAAATCCAACATTCTATCCCGCCAGAATTTCAATGATTTATAATGATTTTTCTTTTGGAATTTATTCGTAGAACTATTAAGGTAATCGGATATTTTTCACTGATGTGGTTTTTAATTTATATGCTTATCAAGTTAGGGGAAAACTAAAACAGAAAGTAATTTAAAAAAAAAAAAACAAATTGTGAGTCGGTAAGTGCAGTAAGAAATATTTTCTCAACAATTTCTTTTGGGATTGCTGTTAAGAGGTATATACAAAAATGTTACACTTTATCGTTACATCTAATTTTATTTGTGACAATTCAGATGCAAATCAATTCTATTGAGAATTCTAAAATACTCACTAACGGGCCGACATGTGTTTGTTTGTTCGTCCCTGTTTATGCCGAGCTTTAGATAGTAAAATGAAAATGCTCAGGTTTATTCATCATTTATCTCACTTATCTTTTCTGGCATTTTGTGTTTTTTTTTCATTATTATTGCCACAAATACTATGTTAAGTATCAGAGTTTTTCATAGCATAGCATAGTATAGCATAGCTTATATATCCTCATTCCTCTCCTCTCTCTCCGGTGTGTTAGTGTCATCATCGGTTTCAGATAGCTATCCACAGCTGTTGTCGTTGTATTTGGTCCCTCGTGTTGCCAGACTATTCTTACATCGTATCGATATTTACCTTTCCCCTTAACAACTTCACAGCTTCCTATTTTAGAGTTCCTTTTCCGAATAGTTCTATGTAGTAAAATAAAGTCCAACATTCTATCATACCAGACGAATAAGAGGTCAATTAATAGCCTCTCCTCGTACATTAGTTTTAAAATATTTAAAATGATATTTAAGATGAACATAGCCACCCTGATAAAGATAAATATAGAAAATACTACGGATCCAAACTCTCCTAGGGTGTGATAAACTCAACTGAAGAAACCTCTAACCCTAGTGCTCAACTGAGCATAATAATAACGGTTAGTGGAATTTTTAAAGTAAAACACCAACTTTATTTTGTATGGTCACGATGACCGTTTATTGTTGAATCTATCTTAAGACTATTCTAAATGGACAACGTTTTATATTACTCGGAACCACCAATAATTCCCATGCAATTGATTTCTTAATCGATTCTTGGCATTTATTTAATGAGGTTGGTTGGAGAAAAGCAAAGTACTCTAAATGCAAATGTGCTGACATACTCGTATGATAAAGGTTCAGAGTTTGTTGGCGTATTTATGTGACAACAACTCATGCATTCGATGCATTTGATAGTATGTTATGTAAACATACTTTTCTAATTTATGTGATATTTCAAATGAGTATGGAATGATTGCATACTCATGGCATGTTTGTGTTTGGTTTTAGTATTTTGGTTTTAGATTATATGCTTATCTGTAACTGCTAATCTCGTTGAGATTAGTAACTTAGTATCCTGCAAATTCCACTTTTTATCATCCTCCCTAAAAGAAATATACATTAATCAATTTTACCAAGTAAATTTAATATTTGAAATCACATTACTTACATTTTTCTTCTCGTAAAATCATGTTTACAGCACATTTTTAACGTACTAGATTTTTGAACGTACTAGATTTCTGTCGCAAAGGCTTTCGCCTTTAATATTGGTACACTCATTGTGCATTTCACGTTGATTTAAAAACCATTCAAAAAAAAGACTTTCCATTTCCGGATATTCAGCGCTGTATAAAGATTTAGTTTTTGATTCTTGATAGGTGTTGGAAACAGCATCTAATATCGCTTCTTTCTTCGATTTCATATAGCTGATGGCAGATTTTGTCACATTGAAATCTAGAGGTAAACGATTCCCTTGAACGCTTTCATCAAGCTTTTTTAAAATCTTAACTTTGGTTTCCAAAGACAAAGTATTTTTTTTTTACGTTTATTTGACATTTTTAATAAATTACATTCACCTTTTGATCGAGACTGAGCCAAATATATACAATCACCACATACTCGTACATAATTTGGTGATTCCTCTTTTTATTTTTGCCTTGTTGAAACAAAATAAATACAAAAATGGAGATTCCCCTATGTGTACAAAGCTAAAAAAAATCGCTCAGAAAATAGAATCAGTCTTAATTTTGTTTATTATAATCTTTTCCGCGGTTAACCTTTTTAACGTTGCAGAAGTGGCCTTTTATACACTTCTGTTAAAGCCATATCGATTGAAAAAAGTTTTATTGTAAACTTTAGTTTGATTTAAAAGAAAACCGCGGATTTTTATTTTGTTTTTTTCTGTTTATTCTCTTTCTTTTCGTTTTTATTCAAAAGTGCCGGAAAAAATGGCGGACCCTCTTCAAGTCCCGCCAACTTAACAACTTTTATAAAAAAAAAATTACATTTTATTGTACAAGACTACAGAGGTCGCTTAAGTTGACAAAAGGAATTATCACATCCAAATTAACGGCCGCCGAAAAAGAAACCCTCTGGGTACTTGCTTAATTTCTTAAGGAAATTGTCCAACAACTACAGCATACAACACTGTATAACCTTATGGAGATTTTCTCCATTTTATCACCATATGTAGCGCGCCCCTTTACAAGGTATCCCGGCTTTGCTTATAGGACGGTATTTTAAATCACCCAACAGCATGGGAAGTGGTTGTTCAACACCAGTTTCATCATATGTAAAAAAAAACATTCTATTTGTGCAGTGGTTAGCATAGCTAACCTCCTTCCATCAGTGTGAAAGTACATTATAAATACAAAAATATACACATTATTTATCAAATATATCTAAAAGATGTCTAAGAGCATCTGTTCGCGCTGAAATACCTCCAGTCTTAGGAGGTAGGTTCCAAACACGATGACTACTTGGAGTCTGGAGAGATTGCAGGTTGGCTTAGGTAGAATCTCTAAGCCAGTACAACTTTACTCTGATTCTTTGCAGTCGATTATCGTGGAACTTGGCCCACGGATTCTTTGAAGAACCAAGTATTTCTACTTGGTCGTTGGTGATCTAGGAACGTCGCCTAGATCACTGATGGCTTCCTCCAAATAGTCCGGAGTTCCGGGAGATAACTAGGTAACTCTTCTAGTTATTAAGGTTCCGATGAAAGGGTGGTGAGACAAGGAAAATCATCTAGTTCACGATGTTAAAATGAAAACACTTTCTTCAATGTTCAAAACTTAACTGACTTTATTCTAAAATCTGTGGTTCTTTTATACAAATTTTTATCCCTACTTAGAGCTAAACTTAATTTACAACTACATGGAAATATATTATATTCAAATGCGAAATATATCTTATTATACATGATAATGCTGAGTCAAATTATGGCAAGAATACAACGTATTTACAGTGATTTAATGAGCCGAATTATGCTACTAATGTGAATATTTTTACAGTGATTGTGCTTATCAATATTCGAGAAGCAAACAAAAAGGCAAAAATGATTATTTTGTTTACTATGGTCACGATGACTGTTTATTCTTGAATCTATCTTGAGACTAATTTTACATTTTTCTAGTTTCTTTTTTTATACTTTAAAAATTGGGACACAGATAATTCCGATTGGACGAATGTGGTAATTGATTCCCGGAATTAATTACGATTGCGAAATGCAGTCGATGCATTATCTTAAATGGGTTATTTATTGGTACGGAAAAGAAAAGGCAAAAAGCCGATACCCTCGAATATCGCTGAATTGAGTGTCAAGTGACACGAAAAAGAAAAGCCGAAATACTCTATATTGACAGCTCATTATTATTTATGTGCTGATATAGGATTGGGGTACTGAGTTTGTTGGCATATTAATTGACGAAATATAGATTGTTTATGTGATGACTTGGAATGAGTACTTTGTTTACATTCTCACAGTCGTCACATGGTTTGGTAGAGACATGATTATATGATATGCTTATCTGTAACTTTTAATCTCTTAAGGAGACAATAAAATAAATGTGAGTCAGAATATGATTACTTGCATTGTTTACACAGACAAGATATGCTGTCAGTCAGCATATCTACCGACGATAACCGGATGTTTTGAGTCAGCCTATTTATTTAATCTTGATTACAACAATGCTTTATCAGGCGGGGTTTGCCTCTATCGACAGGGGAACATGTTTTGCAATATGTTCGGCCTGAACAGCATCAATAAAAAAACAATCCCAATAATAAAATACAAACTCACCCCATTTTTAAGTTTTTTTCCGATCTCGAGACGAAAACACCAATTTCAGAATGCAACACAATTGACACATCAACGATTACTAGTGCAAATAACCTCCTCAATTTAATCAAGCGTAATGTGCACTGGTATGTTCGAATCTATATCTTCTTTCGTGGCAATTTGCAAAAGTTCGTCATGCAACCCCGTAAAATCTACCCACGAATCATTTAATTTACAAAGTCTAATTTCAATCATTTCGATAGTCGTATCTACGTCTATTGCATCGGTGAAAGCCGCTGCACGAGTTAGATGACCCTTCCCCGTTTTAATCTTAGCACATTCATGTTTAAGCACAGATTGGTGCTTGCGATATTTCGACTGCTTAAGGATGAAGTGCTAGATGGTGAATCTTCACAGTAGATGACTTTTTTTTTTCCTCTCAATAGCTGCATGGTCAACATCACCCTCTATATGAGTGTGACCAGGCACTAAAAATTTGTGGTCAATAACATCAATATTGGAGTTGTTGCTAAAAATTTCAAACATTGTGGCAACAATTTGACCCACACAATAATCTGTTATGCCTGATCTGGCATAGTTCTTTTATTGTACCTTAACTCACACGCGGGCTGATTGTATGGGAGGGTTTTTTCCATCAGCTTTACCTTTGTGTATTTGGAATTGGAAAAAATGATAGTGCAGTTGAGCACTAGCATGAACAACGAAAGAAAGCTCAAAAGCGAAACCAAAACGAATGAACAAGTGACGACGATCAACCAAAACGAACGAACAAATGACGACGATTCACAAAAATAAAGTAATTTAAACGCACAACAAATTTTAGGTGTATTCAAGGTTTTATTTTTATCTCATGTAAGGTTGCAATCGAATGAACTCACAGAGTCATTCTACTGTAAGTTTTTATAGCCGTGGGAAATGGTATCAGCAACAATTCCCATTTTTTGTTGCAATGTTGACTCAAAATGCTGACTCTGCATGCTGGCTCTGCGTAACAAATCACTGTAGAATTGAATTTGATTGAATCATTATTAATTCTTGCATTTTCCTTGTCCTTTGCTTTGCTTTCGTACGCCATCTCAGCAGCTTTATGATGGTCATCCTGCTCTTTTTTTTTTTAGCAAAAGTGCCCCTTCTCCCTTTTCTGGTTCCATTTCTATTTGTGTTTCAATATGTCACATTTATGGCAATTATCGAGCTTAGGCTTTTCAAATTTTATATTCATTGTATTATGAACCCTTCGATGCAAAATAAAACAAACACAATAATCCTTTTTCTTTAAACTTTATTTATTGTCTTAACAATCAGCCGCACTCGAACATGTCTCGGAGAGTAATGCCAGCAACCCTTCTGCTTCTTTATTTTCTTTCCGTGCGTACATTACCAACGTAACAATTGTTTTGAATATTTTTGAAGAAGTAGAAATTGAAGCCACTCATTTGTATTTTTCACAGTATAAATTATACATCGATGAAAGTGTCAGATTACTATGAAAATATTTTTGGGCAGTCTTTTTTTTTTAAATTTTTTTCAATTCAAATTTGTTTATTTAACAGTGTTTAGCTATTCTATTACAACAAAATAATCAAATAGAAAAAAAAATTAAAACTTCATTTGGTTTTTATTTTAACGAACTACTTATTCAAAAAAGGAACATAATATAAAATATAAATTCATTTAAGCACAACCATAGAAACAAAAAAATTAAACTAATTCAAAACTTTTGAAGAATCGCCTTCAAAAGTTCGTTGCGTTCGTTATCGCATTTCTTTTTGTGATCCAAGAATTGAACCACTTTAGAGTGGTATTCAGCTCATTCTTTCCCAATTTCGTCGATCCTCCGTAAAATTCTCTCCTGAACGGATTCGGACTTCCTCGTTCGTTTAATTGCTGATCCGCTCGAGTTTTCTGTAAGAATATGCATTAATTTCATGAAAATGAAGAAACATTTTATGCTAAACCTGAAATTGAAGATGTGTTAGGTTCAGAGAAACATTCGTTGGCTAGCAGGTCTTCCCTTGTCAAACAGTTCTGTGCTTCGTTATCTAGGATATACTCAGGATGTATTCCTCGTTTTTCTGACAGGACTTTATGTAACTCACTGTAACCAAATACATCATTAAATTAATATAAAATGTTTCCAATAAACATACCTTTGGTAAGGACAACTCTCCCTATTTCTTCCTATTTTTTTTTTTTTATTGTGGATTTTGGTCGATTTTTTCGATATTTCCCTTGAACTTGGGCTACAGTAAAAGTGTAACCCTATTCAAACACTTTTTTTTTTGGATTTTTTGCCACATTTTGGTTTTATTTTTTAAATCAAATATTTTCCCCACTTTTGGACGGAGATCTTCCACCAACAAAAGTAGCAATTTTGTTGGTGCTTCCAACCAAACATCTTTACATGTTTCACCAACTCCTACTTTGGATTCAACCTCAATATTCGGATCACTTTCACTGGATCTGATTAGCATATTTGGAATAAAGTCGTTGCCCTGTGTTTTCATCACTTCCTGAGGGACTAAATCCCGGTATTCCTTGTCTACAAAGAAATTGTTGTTATTTATGTACATACTACGAGTATATGTGGTAAAAAAAAGCTTATCGTCTTACCTGTTTGAAGACGGTGATACGTTTTTGGCGCGAACATTCCACTTCCAAATTTTCGTTGTTATACATGTTTTTTTTTACGACAGAAAACGAAACCAAACGCACAGCAAAACTAAATTCAATTTTTTGACACATCAATTGATTTGACAGAAGACCAACAAACTACCCACAGAAATTTCTTATGCTAAAATGGACAGGGCGGGGAAATTTCTTACTCCCTCGAGAGAGCGCTCGTTGAACAACATAAAACCCATTTTTTTGGCATACGGGAACAGACTTTCGTAGATTTTCGTTGTTTTGTACACTTTATTTTGGATACGGGAACACACCTATTATGTCGTCTATATAGATGTTTATCTTACGCATTCTTATTAAATCATCAAACACTGTGGGCCTTACTAACAACCAAATTAAGTATACAGCTTAAGTATAATAGTAAAAGGCATAGATTTTATATGCGATTTTGTTCTTTATTAATGGAAAACGTTTACAATATTACAATATGTTATTGAAAGTTGCACGTTCGAAAGTCTGCGGAGTAACTACACACTGATTGGAGTTTTGTTTCCCTATTTATACTCATAGTTGATGTAGTTGAACTTTGTTGTACGTGTTATGCCATACCTGGTATTGGTCGCGCGAATTATATTTATTAACGAATGGAAAAATGAAACTACACTGCTTTTGGTGTCGTCTCACGTTGTTATCGGCGTCGTATACAAGATACTCTTTGCTGTCCCCACGATCTTGATGTTGTATATCGCCCTAAACACCTCCGCCTTTCGGTTATTAGGAAGTAAGGAATTGGATCAGCTCGTCTTTCTCACCGGAAAACTCCTTTATGTAAGAAATAGTTTTCTCTGTGGGTTCTGGTCTCCTCTGATTAAGTTGTTGCTGGAAGTCCTGTTGTTGCTTTTGAACAGCGGCTATGTTGTTGTTAAGTGCTTCGACCATGCTTTGCATCATCTGCTCCATGTTGTTATTTATAAATATCCCTCGGTTAGCAGTGAACAGTGACAATCGTTATCTCGACTCGACGCAATTTTGGACAAAACTGAGTTCACTGGATATATTTTCGAGTGGTTCGTGGATGGAAACGAAAAGTTGACTTTTATGTACGATCACTTTTGCACAACCGATTAGTAACTCCGTATTAAGTACTGATTTTTAGAGTGTATACCGTCGTGATTACTTTTTCAGGTTCGACTTAAATATCCTCCAATTTAGAAGAAACACACCGACTGCGCCAATTATATTTATTAACGAATGGAGAAATGAAACTACACTGCTTATTTTCTTTATTTGAACATATTACTTCATGTCATATCATAAACATAGATATGGTCAACGCATTCCGTGTCCGATGGCCTTCAGACAGCACCATTGACACCGGAATGTAATTGACACTTTTGTTATTCGCAACATAAATGTGCCGTCAGCAAGTTTGCTGACTTGCATTTGTGTAACTCGCGTTTTTCATATCTGTTTATGATCGATATTTATGCTGAGTGTTGTGTCTTCTGTTTGTTGATTAATTGTTATTTTATGTAATCAATGTAAGAGTGGAGTATCGGACATTAGCCTATGTTCAGTATTTACTTTGTGTTTGTTTGTTGTGTAGAGTTTATTCTTCCATTTGTATACCTAGTAATGTCTGTTTGTTTACGCTTGTTATAATATCAGCTTTAGGAGGGCATTGTTTCGATTGACTACATTATGTTTGGTATAGCGTTTTCTGATATAACTCTTCACCTCGCACATGTACAGGAACTTTGTTCAAGCGCACAGCAAGGGTTGATTTTGTGCCGTTAGTTGGCAACCCAAGCCGTTGCAACCATTCCCGCAGCTGCGCGACCGAATACTCTCACATCTGCGAGTATCTGTTCTTCCATCGCACTCACGAAAACAGTAATTAACGAGAAAAGAATTCAGTGTCTCAACCGAAAACACACTTTTTTTAAGGGTGGAAAATAAAGCGCGGCAGAAAGACAAACGAAGACGCAAAAACTGGATTTTTTTTTTTGCATTTCAAATACCACTTCTGAACTTGTACCCGGGACAATGAAAAACAAACTTTCCTCTCTGCGTGTTCAGTATCGACAGGCTTTATTGTGTCCTTCTTGTGTTTTGTACATGATTCTTTAATACTGTTTATGTGTATATCGGAGTGTGTGTATGACAATCTGATTTACTTTATATATTACTAACTGCCTACTGAGAGTATCACCTGGGGCCAAATCGTCTCTTCCGTGAACGTATGACTCGTCACGTAAAAACACACATTCCGGACTTTATCATCCGTGAACGAGCACTTTTGTTTACGTGAACGTACTCATTATTTCGATACGTCATTCGATAGTCAATTTCGTGACGGAATTATTTAAATGTCAGCAGTAAAATGTTAACAAATTTTTTGCACTTTTATAAAAAAAATAAAAGCTTTATAAAGTTCATGAAAACAGTTGGTTTTGTGTGAATCTATTTTAATTGAATAATGATTGCTTAATGTTATTTCTTATTTGTTGTCCAATTCTTGTTAAGTTTATTGTTTGTTCAATTGAGAAGTCACCCAGAGTTGTACTGACTGATGAAGCTTGGTATGGAAATGGGATTTGAAAGTCTATGCAGATATTATGTAAAGCTACACACACATTTGCGAATGAAGCGACTTTTTCTGGGCTATATCGTCCTCTCTAATGGTATTGTAAAATTGTCCATTGCTCCTTCAAAATCGCAATGGTGCGCTTTATAATGTATTTCATTAAATAAGCACTCACTTGAGCCCGCTACCTATATGGCGTTATACACCACGGTTCAATTGGATACCCAGAGTCTCCTGCAAAGAATTTAACAATTAGGTTTTTATTTCATCACAAATATGGTTTGTAACATACCAAGGAGCCAAGAACTTTCATTGCCATAGGCTTGGAACTGATCTTCCAAAATATTTCTTTCATTTGCTTGTTTCCACACAAATGAAACATGTGCTGCTCCTCCATATTTACAATTAATTGCAATAATCCGATACTTATGATCACAAATCTTTAACAGTAAAGTACAAATGTTATTTATATCTTTAATATACTATAATTAACTTACAATCAGGGCATTCAGACTGTGGAAACCTTTTCTATTAAAAAACATATGTTCATTCGCGCTGGGTCTCCGCATTCCAATATGAGTGCCGTCAACACATCCAATTCCCAATGAAAGTTGATTAGTTTGATTTTATAAAAATTGCGAATATTTACCTCCCGGAATATTGTATTTGAGCATAAACCATTCTTTACAGTTGGTTGAATTCCTGGGGTTGAATACTATGTGCTGCGAGCACAACTTGGATTCCATTTCCTTCAAAACATTTGTTGTTATTTTCGAAGTCGTACTTTGACACATTCCGATTAAATAATCATTTCCAACGGTGTTTTGGAATCCACCACTTCCTAAAAGTAGGAGTATTGAGGCTAATTGAAGTACTGACGGAACTGCGGTAGATAACTGGCACTGACAAAAAATTTGACAAAACAAAGTTAAAAGTTTCTTTGTTTAATCGAAATCTCTTGATAAATCTGAAAACGAAAATAAATAGTGTTTTAATTAAAGGCAATTATTTTCTTTTCACCTACGCATTTTCACATAAGGATAGCGGATTACTTCCGTCTCGTAAATGCCTTCTTATAATTTCCTCATCATATTGATATTCATCTTCATTTTCACTTAATAAAACAAGTAAGGCCAATGAATCGATATTTTTCTTTAAATATTTATGTAGTTATCCAAACTCACTTTCTACTTTAACACAATTCCAAATAAATATGAATGACACTTCAAATAACATAATTGTACCAGATCTTGTAATATAGATCTATTACATTACGTTCCGTGAGCAATCGTATGCCATAATTCCAATGCATTCGATACGATCGTTCGCATCGTAATTAATTACGATATGAATGGCTGTTCGATCACGGAAGAGACGATTTGCCTCCTGATCGTGGAAAGCATTCGTGCAACTGTTATATGTATATAATTATGCAGTAAGTGTGACAATGTGTATTACTATTTAAACGTATGTGACTACTACAGTATATAACTACTACAAACAGTAACACGAATAGAGTGTAAGGGACGTTGATGGAGATTTTTGGGACTCTGTGTGCCCCAAAATCTGCAATTTTCCGTGGTTACAAAGATGAAAATGTGCCTCGTCGCTCACCATAAAATTTCCTAAACATTCTTGGTCATTGTCGGCGATGTTAAGGATAGCTCTGCAGTACTCCAAACGTTTTTCTGGGTCACCAGGATTGAGATGTTCGTAAGGCCACAGTCACAATCGCGTTCATCGTCTGCGTTCGCCATCTTAATTCAGAATTCGAATTTAGTTTCGAGTCAGCACAGTCAGTCAGTGTTCGGTTTGTTGTGTCGTCGGCAGTTCTCAAGCAAAAAAATGGGTTTACCTCGTGTGTTCTTTGATATGACCGCTGATAATCAGCCTGTGGGACGCATTATCATGGAACTGCGTTCCGATGTCGTCCCAAAGACTGCTGAAAATTTCCGTGCCCTTTGTACACATGAGAAAGGATTCGGCTTCAAGAACTCAACATTCCATCGTGTTATCCCGAACTTTATGTGCCAAGGTGGTGATTTCACCAATCACAATGGCACTGGAGGCAAGTCCATCTATGGCAATAAGTTCAATGATGAGAACTTCACCTTGAAGCACACCGAACCCGGCATTCTGTCAATGGCCAATGCCGGTCCCCACACCAACGGATCGCAGTTCTTTGTTACCACCGTTAAGACAGCGTGGTTAGATAATCGCCACGTTGTATTCGGCAAAGTTGTCGAAGGTATGGATGTTGTTAAAAAGATTGAATCTTTCGGCAGCCAGTCGGGTAAGACTAGCAAAAAGATTGTCGTCGCCGATTGTGGACAACTTTAAAGCCCAGCCCAGTAATTTTACAACACCACACATCTCCTAAATAATATACAAATTCACTTAACCCTAATAACCCAACCCCCCCCCTTCTTCGATAAAAAATAAAAAATAAAAAAACACCAGAGAAAGGATAAATAATTTCAATAAAGAGAAAACGAATGAAAATATAAGTAACAACAAAATTTAATAAAAAGAAAAAAAGAACAAATAGACAACAAAACAAGGAAAAAAACTACAACAAAAGCAAAAGAAAAACAAACAAAAAACTACTTAAGAAGAAGAAAACAAAAGCAAAAACAAAAATCGTATTCCTTTTGAATGTTGCATTTCTTAGATCTTACACATAGAGATGTAGGATTCTCCCAAAGGCTTGTTTGTATTGGCCTTTGTGTAAGTTAAAACATTTAAAACATAAATGTTTAAAAAAAATAATTTTTTATTTTAAGGAGGTTGAACCTCTTTATTCGAGAAATTATTACAAACTGAACTTCTTAAAACTAACAATTATCTTTACACCTAACTTAACCTAGTGTGGAGCATCGCATACGTGAAGGAATGTGGGGAGTCAGCTTTTTCTGTAAAAAGCATTAGGTGAACTTGAGATACCTTAAATGCAATCACGCGTTGGTATGGTGGAGTCGTGGATGTAGGAGGAATAGATGGAGGTGTCGTGTATCGACATTGTGTTATTATGGGAAAATGCAAAGCTTGGGTGGAAGATGAACGGATGCTCGTGTCTGCGATATGACATTTAAAAATTCGCATGTCTCGTGTTAACTCCTCCTTTTTTAATATCAAACGTCCTCGTTTGACCCAAATTCAGAAGAATGGTATTTGACTTATCCTGGATGGCTTGACGGGTGGTTTTTGTTGTATGTTTTCCCGGTCTTCGTTAATGTCTTCTTCTTGGATTTCATTGTCTTGATTAATGGTAGATTTAGGGATTGAATGCGGCGTTACTGAGATTTCTTGGAACTCGTTTGTAATTTTAACTTCTGGTATCTTCTTAATGCAAATAGTTTTTGCTAGGATAAGCAGAATAAGTATTGATATTGTTGCTATCGATCCAAAGTTGGTGATCGTATTTATTTTGGTCTTTGTTTCCATACCGTTGATGTTCTCTGTATTATTTAAGTGAAGTTCTTTTAGCATTTCGAGAGTAAGGATCTCTTTGAACGAATTTGTAGCAGATTGAGGTTGTATGAGTGCAGGAAGTGGTTTGTAGCGGCCTTCAAAACTGGATAGGTATGTTGTGTTCTCTATGATAACTGAAGAATTTTGTATTTTTATCAAGAATGTGCCGATGAGATTGAGGAGGTCATTATTCGCGAAAATTGTTCCGTTGAAATTATTTAAGAGCAGGATTCCGGGAAGTATTTCTTCAATGGTGGGTATGTGTTGGGAATTGATTCTGGTGCAATTTGGAGCGATGCTTTTGAAGAGGTTGGGTATGCACGATGTTCCACTTAAATCTATTACATTATTGTTGTTACATATAGATAAACTGTTAAAATTCTTACAGGCTAACTTAATTCCGTATATCTTATTTTGACACTTTAATATATTCTCATAACCGATTTTATTGACATGTGTTCTTGTTTTGACAGCTTTCATAAGGATTGCTTCACATTGCTCTGAACTGATAGTGGGTAGGCTGACAATATAGATAATCATTGTATTGTTTGTTACAATTTTTACATCTGCAAATTCTATAATTTCATTTATTGAATCATATGGGAGTTTTCCCTTTTCTGATATATTTCTTATAACATTTAGTTCTTCTTTCGAAAGTAAAAATGAATTAACAATTTTATTCTTCGCCCAATGTGTGGCGTACTCAACATTTAAGAGTTCCTCTTTTAATAGCTTAATTTTATACTGTATTACTGAAACAAGGTCTATTTCAAATAGTTTATTCGTTTTTAATTTCATTAAGATTTCATTTGTGATATTACTAAGTTTATTAATTCTATCGATAGAGACTTTATTTATTGTAATTTGCTTATTATTATTTTCGATTACATTATTGATCTTTTTCTTTAAAATATGGAAGTCGTCATGGTCAGGATTTCCTGCTATCCATTTCCATGCGCTTCCAATAAAGTTCAATGAACGTTTTATTTTATTGGGTTTGATTCTATATAGAAGGTTCTGGAGTTGGGAAAGTTCTTGGGAAAGGAATGGATAAGTGGGATAATTCTTACTAATCTTAGTACCAATGCATGTCGATATGTCGTTAATTAATTCTTCATAGATATTTAAGTCGATCTCGTGAATTAGTTTGAAAGTACCGGTCTGCAACCTTGCGGTTCCTGTTTTTATTGCTATTGCTTGTGATTGGCTATAATCCAAGATTTGTACCTCGCCGAATGCGGCCATGGCTGTGGTTAATCTATTAGGATGAATTTAGATTTTTTATATTGCTTTTGTGTACGACTTTATTTGATTGGGTTAGTATTTGTGTATTTCGGTCTTCTTTGACTATTTCTTTTTTATATCTTGGGGTGAGTTTTGAACCGAGACGCTTATTTATCTTAACATAAATTTCTTCTCCGGGAGAATAAGTTTTAATGGGTTGACGTTTTTTGTTATGGTTTTGTAAGTCTGTCTGTTGTTTGTCTCTAAGTTTTTGTATGTTTTCTTTCCTAAATTTTTCAAACTGAGTGGGGTCAGAACTGACGTTTCTACCGAAGAATACTTCTATGGGTTTTCTTTCCGTGGAGGAATGTATGGAACAGTTATATTCGTAAATGCTACGCTCGAGTAACTCCTGAAAATTTCTATGGATGCGATCTGTCTTGAGACAGCGCATAATTTCCGAAAGGGTTGAATGTAATCTTTCTACCTGTCCGTTCGCGGAACTATTGTAAGGTGGGGTTTGGTAAATTTGGATACCTAATTGATCTTGTACCATAAATTTTATTGATTCAGAGTTTAAGGATTTCTCGTTGTCTATTACTATCATTTCGGGAAGCCCGAAAGAAAATAGTAAGTCTCTAAGCGGTTGTCTGATGTCTTCCGCTGCTCTGGATTGGAGAATTTTGGCTTGGGCGTATTTCGAAAACTTATCTATTGCTGTGAGTACAAGATTGTTTTCTGTTATGTATATATCTAGATGAAGTATCTGTCCTGGGAATTGGGGAATAGGAGTTTCTTGTAGTAGCGGTTTATTCGGATGCCTATCATACTTGCTTTGTTTGCATATTGCACATTGCTTTATGAGGGTCTTTATTTTTGCAGCCATTTTAGGGAAATAGAAACGTTCCAGTAATTGGGTTTTATTTTCAAGTGAATTTCGGTGTGCGCGATTGTGGGTTTTTAGAATCTCTTCCTCCTGGTCCTCCTCCTTTTTTAGATCGTCGACCTTGGTTCGGGTAAATCGAACTTTATATTTTTTAAAGTATAAACTATATATTTCCTGAACATGTCCCATAGTCTGTTCGGTAGTCATCAAACCGTTTATGACGAATGGGTTAAGGTATCTTCTGAATATAGATATAATATTCTCTTTAGTGTATGTTGGTTGAATGAATGTATGTCTAATATATTTTGGGAAAGGGTTTTCTAACTGATAGCTATTTTGTGGACCTACAGAAAGGATTATTTGCGTCTTAAATGCGTTTATAGGGGCTTCTACGCAAGGAATAAGTTCTTGTGCAGAACTTTCAGCGCTATGCTGTGTAGATGTTAGTGCGTTAACATCGGGTGGATTCGGAGCACGAGAGAGGGCATCAGCGACGACATTTGTTTTTCCAGGTTTATATAGTATTTCGTAATTGTATTCCTCGAGGAAAGCCTTCCAGCGCTTCATCTTGCTATTATTATTTTTGTTGCTTAAAGCAAATGTTAAGGGTTGGTGATCTGTAATTATTTTCACCTTAGATGAACCGTATAGGTAGTTTCTTAGGGATCCTAATGCCCAGACTATGGCCAACATTTCCTTTTCATTGGTCGCATAGTTTTCCTCAGTTTTGCTGAGGGTTCTGGATATAAATGTGATTGGCTTTTGGTCTTGTTCGAGGACAGCGCCAATCGCGAAGTTCGAGGCATCAGTGGTAAGCTGGAATTCTTTAGAGAAATCGGGATATTTCAGAAGGGTGTCTTCTGACACTAAAGTGTTTTTTAATTTTCTAAATGATTCCATTGCTTCAGAGTCTAGTTTAATGAGGGTTTTGCTTGAAGTATGTTTAGACATACGGCCTTTTTCTCCTCTAAGGAGTGATGTAAGCGGCTTAGCCACCTTGGCGTAGTCTCTTATGAAGCGTCTATAATAGCCGGAAAGGCCAAGGAAAGACCGAAGGTCTCTCAAAGTCTTCGGGCAAGGAAAATCTGAAATAGCTTTTACCTTAGCTGGGTTGGTTTTAATTCCATCTTCTGAGATTATGAAGCCAAGAAATTCGACTTCGTTCTTAAAAAATTCGCACTTGTCGAGTTGAATTTTAACATTAGCTCTCTCTAATGTTTTGAAAATTTGTTTAATGTTCTCAAGATGGGTTTGTTCGTCTTTGCTGAATATCACGATATCGTCGATGTAAATAAAGCAGGTCTTACCGATATGCTCTCGCAGGATGTCATCCATTGCACGCTGGAATATCGAGGGCGCGTTCTTTAGTCCGAAGGGGAGGCGGGTGAACTCATATTTTCCATGGTTTATGGAAAACGCTGTTTTCTCGATATCAGATTGTTTAAGTGGAATTTGGTGGAAACCACTTTTAAGATCGAGTACGGTAAACCACTTGTTTTGCCCCAGTTGCGAGAGAACTCCGTTTATTTCCGGAATCGGATAACGGTCGGCAATAGTTACAGCGTTCAATTTCCTGTAATCTATTACTAGCCTGTATTTCTTTTCTCCGGATGCATCAGGTTTTTTTGATACAATCCATACAGGTGCATTATATGGGGATTTTGACTTCCTTATAATGCCGTCATCCAGAAGTTGATTTATTTGTTTTTCAACTTCGTCTTTTAAAGACATGGGGTATGGGTAGTTTCTAGAGAAGACATGAGTTTCACAGGATGTCCTTATTTCTCCCTTAACGTTGGTTATATAGGTAAGCTTCCCATTGGGTTCGGAGAAAAGATTAGGTACGTTACTTACGAGTTCGTTTAAGGCGTCCTTTTGATCAGAAGTCATATGGTCAGTGCGCAAGTTTAAATTATTTACCGATTGTGAAGGTTGTTGTTTGATTTTTATCTTAAGGCCATTCTTAAGTTCCATATAATCGTGCTTTGTGTGGATTATTGCGGACAGTTCCTTGAGACTGTCGTTGCCCAATATCGCATGAAAAGATTTAAGCGTTGGTAAAAGGAAAAATTTGATCTTTGGATCTTTCAATCCGAACAGATTGGTTTCTATGTAGTGAGTGATTTTAACGCTGCCTCCAATGGAATTTGCGTAAAAACACTTTTCGTTCGGGGATGGATTTTTAACAAGGGAAGGTTGAATATAGTTATTTGTGGAGCCTGTGTCTATCAGTATTCTTATAAATTGTCCGTTCTTCGTTTTTCCCATAAAATAAGGTAACGAAGAATTCCTTAGTCTAAAAAATTAACATCTGTAAAGTCATTTAGGTCCTTTACGTCAGAATTTTCGGGGTAATCTGTACGTTCCTCGTATTGTACATAATTGTCAAGGTTTTCGTCATTGTTTGTGTCCTCGACTTCAAAAGCTTTGTCGTACTCTTCCTGTTCAGGTTCTATGTTATAATTGGGAGCGGGTCTATGAGTTTGTTGGGATTGCTTAAAATGTTGTGTTGTTCGCATTTGTGCGCTTTGTCCGAATGGTTCTTGTTTTACCCGTGTTTGCTGCTGAGGTTGCGCGTGCGTTTGCACTGGTCGAATATTGTGCTGTGGTTTGGAGGCTTGTTGATTATTGTTATAATGTTGAGTCTTTACTTGGGGCATATACTGTTGATTTTGGGCTCGTGGAATTGCTCCTTGTGAGCTAGAGTTTTGCTGTGGATATGCAATTTTCCCAGTCTGCGGTGATGGGAAGTTATTGGTATGAGATCTAGGTGAGGCATGGTTGGAGTTATAGGGTTTCTTGTTCGCGTTTTGATTGGCGTGCTGAGTTCTGAAATTCTGATTCTCAAGTTTGAGACAGAGGTGCAGGGCTTGTGGTAGGTCGTCGGGTTCGCGTATAGCGAGAAGCCTAGAAAGGTCACCCTTTAGACCTCTAATAAATGTATCGAGGGCTTTGTCTCGATACGATTGCTTAAAAAGTCTCATGGATTCGCTGCCGATATCAAGGCAACCAATCTTGTTTAGAATGAGAGACAAGTGTCCATATACAATTTGGTAAAACTCCTCTACTGAGTTGTTACCTTGAACGAGGGACATAAGTTGGTACTCGAGGGTACCTAAGTCCCTCTTGTCCGCATAATGCATGACCAGGCATCTAGAGATACAATCCCAATTTAATGGAGTGTTGTATGACTCTAGAGCTACATCAGCTTCGCCAACAATTTTATTGCGTATGACATTCAGGATACCGAAATATTTCGGTGTACCCCGAATGGGTCCGTAAGCTTCGAAAATCCTATCTACGCTTCGTTTCCATGAGATGAATTCACTTCGATTGCCGGAGAATTCTCTTAGGCACCTGACCACTTCTGGTATTCTGTCTAGGTCTGATAGGTTTTCTCTGTATTCTGGTTGGATAATCTGGTCTTCACCAGCGAATTGGTCAGCGTTTGGATTTAGAGTTCTCTGAATAATGTTGGGTATTTGTTTTTCCAATACCCGATTCACGATACTTGTGATCAGTGATTCAAACTCTAGAGTTGTGCCAGGTTCTAGATTTTGCCTTTCGGCTCTAGAAGAAGTAGATTGGAAAGAGTTATTGTGACCTGATTCATTTGTCATTTCGCGCGATGTGCTCGGTACAGAAGTTGGGGGAGTAATAGAGGGAATAGGAATAACTTCGGCTTGTAAACCTTGAGTGTTAGAATCAGTTTTGCTGGTAGTTATTGATCTTGTAGTAGGCATATTAATTTAATTAAAATTTTTCAAATTATTAACGCAAAGCAAAGAGTGACAAAAGTTTGAAATGTTGTTAACGACAAGTTGGATAGTCTTAAATCTAATTTAAAATTTTAATTAAGTACATATAACTTATACGAAAAATTTTTTTTTTTCACTAATATTCCAATAAAAATTCTCTCACAAAATTTGCTTTTTTCCCAATTTTCTTTTCACTCAGTGGGGAATTTTACTTAAGATTTAATAGATTTTTATAGTATATGTTTAAATATGATTTCTCTTTTCTGTTTTCACTTTTTGTATAAACTTATTCTAACTTACATTACTAAACGCAGGAAATCCATTCGGTCCTGTCTTCGTGTGAGTGCGGCTAACGATTCCTATCGTTTCCTTTTCTTCCGCCAGACGAGTTCTCAGCTGCTGCCGGCTACTAAGGGGCCCTGGTGATTGATTGAACACTTTCACTACACACGCGAGGGTAGGTGGGACCACAGCTTCCACTTCCGCGACACTACTTAAGGGTTTTATGCGGTTCGCGTTACTTTACTACGGTACACGACTAAGTGGTTATTGCGCGGCACTACTTAAGGGCGTATGCGACTATTAGACTGTGGTCCCTGCTCGGGCGCCAGTTAAAACATTTAAAACATAAATGTTTAAAAAAAATAATTTTTTATTTTAAGGAGGTTGAACCTCTTTATTCGAGAAATTATTACAAACTGAACTTCTTAAAACTAACAATTATCTTTACACCTAACTTAACCTAGTGTGGAGCATCGCATACGTGAAGGAATGTGGGGAGTCAGCTTTTTCTGTAAAAAGCATTAGGTGAACTTGAGATACCTTAAATGCAATCACGCGTTGGTATGGTGGAGTCGTGGATGTAGGAGGAATAGATGGAGGTGTCGTGTATCGACATTGTGTTATTATGGGAAAATGCAAAGCTTGGGTGGAAGATGAACGGATGCTCGTGTCTGCGATATGACATTTAAAAATTCGCATGTCTCGTGTTAACTTGTACTCCTTTCTATTAGTAACATACATAATGACTAAACTAAAAGAGATAAAATAGTATGTTGTAACGGTTTGATTTTATTTCATTGGTAGGTCCTTAATTGAATTTGATAATAATTCGTAATTAGCATTGAAATATAGCAATTCAATTATTTCCTCCAAACCACGTAGATATATGATAGGAAAATATTTTTTGTACTTGATTGAAATTTGGTTTTTATTTCCATTTTCTTATGTTTGTTTTAGTTTTTTTCATTTCGATTTACTTTTTCCTCGGTTTTCTACTATATGTATGGAAGTTTCTTCTTTATTTTTTGTAATAAGAAATATAAATGAATAAAAGATTTATGAACTACTATTGTATGGAGATGTTGGACCAACTCGATTTTGTAAGAGTATAGGTGCAGATCTTTCCTCAAAATCCGATGAATCGTGCCACGCGATATGCCTAACTGTGTTGAACGTCGTCGTGTCGATGTTTCAGGATCGGCTACAGCACTTTCACTAACGACTGAATGTTTTCGGTCGATCGTCCATAACGAGGTCTACCGATACGTCTCACATCGCCAACGTTCCCATATAGCTCAAAGTTGGCCATTATTGCACGAGCAATGGGAGCTGTTGGAGCATTTCGAACTCCATAAATTTGCCGGTAGGAACGTTGAGTGTAAATTATTGACCGACTGTTTTCCAAAAAACTAGGCCCGCCCGTCGTTGAAATTCAACGATTATACGAGGGGCGTTCAAGATATTCTCGGTATCGGGGTGAAGCTGTGGTTGCATATATAAATTGACTTATTTATCAAGTAACACTATTATTTTAGTGCATTCATGTAAAATTTCATATAAATGTGATTATTAATTCGCGTTTTATCTCTAGTTAAACAGAATCATAATGGCAACTGAGGCGATGATGGTGAAAATTGAGCATCGCGCTGTAATTAAATTTCTCACTAAGCAAGGAAAAAGTCAAAAAACTATTCATGAAGAGATGGTGGCTGTTTACCAGGGTTCCGCACCTTCATTATCAACTGTGCAAAAGTGGTCAAGTGAGTTCAAGAGAGGCAGAGAGAGCATTGAGGACGACCCCCGCTCCGGCGCCCCGGCTACTGCTTGTACGGGAGAAAGCATCAAAGAAGTCGAAAAACTTGTTCTTGAGGATGCCCGAATAAAGGTGAAAATGATGGCAGAGATCACCAAGCTTTCAATTGGTACCATTCACACCATTCTTCATGACCATCTTAACCTTTCAAAGGTCAGTGCAAGGTGGGTGCCACAAATGCTCACAGCGCCTCAGATAAAAAGTGAGAATCGCATGCTGTAGAGAGCTTTTGGAGATGTGTAGTGAGAACGCGGACGGTGTTATGGATCGAATTGTTACTGGGGACGAAACATGGGTCCACCACTATGACCCTGAAAGCAAACAAGAGTCCATGCAGTGGCATAAAAAAGGAACAGACCCCCCGAAGAAGTTCAAAGTCACTCCGTCTGCCGGGAATCTCATGGCCACAGTTTTTTGGGACTCAAAGGGAATCTTGCTCAGTGAGTACAAAAAAAAAAGGTGAAACCATCAACGCCACATCCTACGCTTCCACTTTGCATAATTTGCGGGAGGAAATTAAAAAGAAAAGACGGGGTAAACTCGCAGCGGGTGTGTTGCTTCTTCATGACAACGCTCCTGTTCACACGGCGCGAGTTTCCAAGGTTGCTGCGCGAGATTGTGGTTTCGAAGAAATCCAACACCCACCCTATAGTCCAGACCTTGCCCCTAGTGATTATTTCCTGTTTCCGGATTTGAAAAAATGTCTTCGTGGAAAAAGATTTTCGGATGATGAAGAACTCAAGTCGGTATTTTGCAGAGAAAGAGGAAATTTATTTTTTTGAGGGTTTAAAAAAGCTTATCTCAAGATGTAACAAATGCATTGATGTTAGGAGAGATTATATTGAAAAATAAAAACAATTTAAATTGAATTCGCATTTTCCTTCATATCGATACCGAGAATATATTGAACGCCCCTCGTAAGTGTGTGAGTTAAGAGTTTCTTAACTAAGTGGGATAGAGCCTAAACAAAATGGAAAAAAGAGAAACATAGTGACAAGTGACGACACTTCTGTTATGTACACGAAAACTGTTGCTTTTGTTTTGTGTATTTGCAACGCGCATGCACGTTTGGTTCAACAACATTATACATATGTATATTTTAGTAGAAAAGCTGTGTAAAGGAGAGAGAGCGTTCACATAACAGAGGAATAAATCATGTTGTGTATTTGTTAGTATCTGTTCACATTGGCGTGGGCAGGACGATTGTCCGAAAGAGAGGGAACACTTTTTATTGAAGTGGGAAGAAGAAAGGTTATTTTCGCCGAAAATCCATTTCTAAATTGCTAAATTGGATAATCGTTGAATTTCAACGATGGGCGAGCCTAGTACAAGTAAATTCACGCACTCTTGATCCATCATAACCATTTTGTGATTTCCACCAAAAAGGTCATTTTAACAATCAATATTTTACAATACAAGATGGCACATGTCTACAACCAAATCCAACCCTGCTTCGGGAGCGTATAAGACGAGGTAATCACGGATGTCGTACGACTGGTGATCGCGTACACTCGAAGCAGGACAACGCACATCTCCGAGTGTTGAACCAACGGACGGACAAGCGCAAAACAACGACAAGTCCTTCCAACGAAATATACGAATGTGAAGCACCGCCTACTTCATGAGCAAAGAATAGATAGGTATATCCCCGTTCCCCTATCCGCGCTACAAGAGTGGATCCTCGAACATCGAATGGAGAGGTAAACCACCATTCCCCCATTCGCGCTACAAGGCTGGATCTTCTCACTCCATTACGCATAGTTAAAAGAATTTTAAATATACGCACTTCCGTTCTCCATCATCTGACAGCTCCGTCATACATATTATACATAATATTACCAAATACTTTATAATGAATAATATAAATATAGCAATATATTAATATATTATACATACAAAAAGTAATCAGTAAATTATTATAAAATATAAGACAAGTATAAATTAATACCTTAATAAATAAAAACAAAAGTTAATAAAAACCACAAATAAAATAGCTGAGAAATACTCAGTGATTAACTCACCAACTGTCCTTTATGTCCTCTCAGATTTTTATATATATATATTTTTTTTTTATTTTCACTAGTACCTATAAGCTTTCCTGTCTGGAGTCATTAGAATAGAAGACGCGTAAGGCGCTAGCATACCGTCCCCCACTCCGTTTTTCTTTTGAAGAAAAGGGACAATGCTAACAAATCTACTATTCAATCCCTACGCAAATAACCAAAGAGAAAGAATTAAAACTTGCATACTGTGCGCAGAACTTCTGTGATAGTTATGAAAATGGTCAATTAATATATGGAACTTGGCGTACAGAAGTCGTGGCTTCTTTGTTAAAAATTCTTTAACACACTTCATGGTACCTGCCAAATCCGTCTCCAAATTTATCTGCTTCTTCTGCTCTGCTCGTTGTGACGAAGTTGAATTTTTTGACGTTATCGGAGCCTTCACAGCGTTGTCAAAAAACGGGGGAGAAGTATTTTTCCCATCTTCGAAAGGTGATAGGGGCTCTTGCGAAGGTGAATCAACTACATTAACTATGCTGTCTGGTGGAACGTATTTACTTACGGAACTGAAATGGTAAGGAAATTATAAAGAAATGAAAATTGAAAGACTATCCCAAATTTGAATTACTTACGGTCTTGGTTTCTAATGTTCTTTTAAGAACTCCAATCACTCTGTTGTAGCTGTCTCGTAAACCCTTCCACTTTTTTTTGCACTCATCATCAACTGTAAGCAATGAAAACAAAACAAATGGAAATAACATTTATAAATACTTTTTTTTACTTACCTGTTATTTCAAATTCGTCCATTTTAATACATTTCTATACATTTAATGTCTTGACAGCTTGCGACACAGATACAAATACACATTCTGTTCGGCTCTTTATTGATCACTTAAACCAATCGTTACTAACTTCGTTTTCTCATCATTTGAAGTGCTGCCAGGTTTTAGTTTTTCAGAAAAGTGCTGATATCAATTCCTCCTGCCTGTCAAATCCTCCCGACCTCACCCTAACCATTTCCATTTGGAACAAAGACTCTGTGGATGTATTTAGTTACCTGTTTTGTTGGTTTGTCTAGCTATATCTTCGCACGAGTTACCGCTTGGGAGAATCAATTCAGCAATTGTTTTCCTTTAACAACAAATTCTTTATTTTCAGATGAATTAAGGTATTCACTCTTCGATGTACAAAACAAGACTGAATCCACCGTGTTAACATAATGTTAATCGCTTAGCCTAATTTCTATTTCTATATAATGTTGTTTGTTAGCATTAGCGGATGAGAAACAAAGGAGAACGGAACATACAAAAGAGAGATCGGCTGACAAACATGTTTTCCCTAAATTCAAGTTGACAGCATTTGAGTTCTTATTAAGATAGTGACACCCATCCTATGCGTGATCGTCATGCATTGTGCAGATGTATGTATGTGCAACGCGAATCATGGGAAGATGGTATGGGAGTTGGGGAAAACCCAGCCTGGTACAAATGTTCTATTCGTTAGGGTTTTGGTGCCTTCCCATAACTCACGCCTTTTCTTCCTTCAGACGATTAAAATAAAAGGGATCCTTTTTTTCATACAGACATTTATTTTGCTGAACAAGGTTGCTTAGCTGCGAAAGAAAATCGTAGTCCTCTGCACAAGCCACCATTTTTTTTATCTTCTTTTATTCTATTAATCTTTTAAATGATAATTATATTAATTGTAAATGCACTTGCCTTATAAACAAAACGAAATTTCTTTGTTTACGAACTTCGAACTTTGAAATTACTCCGCTGTTTAAGTCAAATGTCATTTTTTCGTATGAGCGAATGAATTCGCTTTTTCGTAAGTGACCAAAAGTGGCCGAAAACTGAACCAATCGAAGCGAAAAGCTATTATGGTCGAACAATACAAATTGTGTGTATTCGCACAATTGCGGAAGTGTACGTACGCAACCATCTTCAATTATAGTTAAAACACAGGATTACTTCGCGTATTCTACCGATTGGGCCAATTTTAACTTACGTATTTGTGAAATAAATAAAAACTTTTTAATTGTTACGTTTTATTGATCTTTATTGATTTGAATCTTTCTTAAGACTAGTTATTACAGAAAAATGTATTAATATTTATACACGATTGGAGTCAAAATTCACAAACACAAAATCCCAAAAAACAACATCCATAAACACAAAGTCCCCAATATTGAAATAAATATGTTTAGATTGTTGCAATTTTATTTCGCCGCGGTTGTTGCAATTTATTTTATTTATCTCGATATTTAGTAGCCGGTCTGCCGGCAGGAATCAAACTTAAAAAAAAACAACACAACGCTCGCGAACCACACAGGTGGTGGTTATTTCGGTAATGGCGGACTGCAACGCCAACAACAAAAAAACCAAAAAAGGGAAATTTGCAACAGGCAGCCGGTTGAGTGCTGCCACTTTCGGCTGCTCAGCTGGGGGTGGGTTTATGGTTAAAAAAAAACGAAATAAAAAAATATATGGAAGTCGCAGATCTCAAAAAAAATTAAAGATACACAAATGTGTCCGTAGGCGCCACGCAATCTTTTTAGGAAGGAATTGCGAAACCTCAAAACGATGGAAAAACACAGCAAAAGCCGAAAGTCACGTTATAAAGGGGTACTTTATTGATCGGATTTCTTTTTTTGAACAAAGGAATTAAGCTGTAGACACGGTTTACAGAACCAGACAGTTAAAACTACCGTAGCAGAAACAGCTTAAGAGTGGGCCGCTATCGTCCGCCTTCCCGAACGATTGAAACTAATTTATTTCTAGCGGGTCGCGTGAAAGGTAAACGGGCCTTTATTACGAAGTACTAACAACTTTTTTTTTCTCTCACGTTGGCGAAAGCCTACCGGGATCTCACTATCCACTGTCACTACACAATACTTAGCTTGCTGGGTATCCTTATTTCCTCGTCTTCCCAGTTCTCCCTGTGGTTCCCTGATCCTGTCTTTTTTCCTCTCGCTTTGCACTTAAATTTCTTTCTTGTTTTGTTGTTTAAATTTAAATTTCCTCTACTTTCTTGGTCACTTGGACCTAGATTACTTTACTCGTTTGCTTAAAAAACCTCTATCACGTGTTACGGTCAACCAAGAAGTGGCTGCCCTGATTCGACTTATGTTCACTCAGACCATTGGTCACTCACCCACACATTCGTGCATTACATCTACTCGGTTAGCGGGCCCAATGTCTGGTATATGTGTACAGCGCTCCGCTACCTAGCTGGAGCGTGTAACCATGGCTTGGGGCACTGCTAGACCGCTCTTTCATACACTCAAGTGTGCCACTTTGACTACCCAGATCTTCGGGGAAATTTCCGAATTCTGGGGATTTCCTTTGGCCTGAGTGAACATTTCCCCTGAGTTGTCTTGGGTTCAAATAACCCCTTCTTTCCCCGAATTTGATCCCTGAAGTAAGTCGAAGTGACAAAGAAAGTTCCTTTTCTATTCGTTTGCAATTTCGAATGGGGAACTAAGTCAGGATCTAGGGATCTTAGGTTGAACTTTTCAAAAGTGACGGAGGCAGAAGGAAACTTTTTTCGACTTAAATTCCCGAATGAAAGGTGGACCCGGTGGGCTTCCGTGCAGATTTTGGAGGGGGAGAAAAGGGAATACCAGATAGCGTCCCACTCCTTACATTAATTATGTTTTATTTTTAATTGTACAATTTGTTGTTTCTTTTTATTTGTTTCTGTATTCTGTTTCGTTTTCTGTGTTTGTTTTTTTTCTTTGTTTTTATGGGTGTGTTGTGTGGTGTGTGTTGCAGAGAGTTGCAGGCGGTCCGCCTGGCTCTAGGCAACGTGTGCGGGTTGTAGATGTTTCATTTACACAGAGGGTTCCAGACCGCCCATCTGGCTCTAGGTGTATAGTTCAAATAATATGGCCGTCCGCCATATGCTCAGAGTGTTCCAGGCCGTCCGCCTGGCTCTGTCTTTCCCGTGTGGACCTACTGGTTGTCACTTCCGAGGAGCGTAAAGGCAGAAGTCCGGGATTGGAAGAATCCACAGGTACCTTTCACAAATACGTTCCTCCAAAGCGACAACGGACATAACAGACAAGGCGGGTCAAAAGGTGAAGGGGTTAGGAGCTGGAAGGATGGAGCGGATGCCTTAGCTCTACTTAAGGCTGGCTATTTCGTGTTGGACCCTTGCACAAAAACTAAAACCTATAGCGCTTTCCTTGCGCTCTTGTAGCAGACCGTCCGCCTGCTCTGCGGGGTTCTTCCTCGAGTTTTATTTATTTTGACCGTCCGTCGTACCTATTTATGTTGTCCTTCCAAGATGCTGAGAAAGTGCACCGATGGCTGATGCGCCCATGGCTGCCCATCACTCTCTCAGAATTTTGGGCGAACAACCGTTACAAGGGGAAAGGTTCGAAGGAGTGAAGCGAAGGTTTCAAGGAAAAAGAGTCCAGCTTGTTGTGGTAAATTTTACCGCAACAAGATTTATGTTAGTTTTGAAATCTCCGCATTTAGAATTCCCCAAAGATGTCGAAGAACCTGCACGCCCAAAATCACTTTCTTTCAACACGAAAAGATCGCCCTGCAAATATTTTAAATATTGTGGTATATTTATTTCTCCTAGAATAGCAGTTCAGTCTCCATTATTTTACGAACCCGTGCAACTTTCACCTTCTGAGTTCGTTTCGACGGAAGATGAACTCGGAACTCTGGTTGGCAGCCTACAATAGATTCTCGCAGTGCCTGCGAGTTCCGCAAACCCAATGAGCTGGCCATGTCTTTTAAATTATTATTTGCAACAGCTACAGGAAGCTGTTGTAGTTTCGGTTCATGGTTATGTTCTGAAGGTGGCCTTTTGACTTTATGTTGCTCATCAATTTCAATTGTCATTATAATAGGCTGAGTTCATAATCGCAGTATCAGCGCAGTACTGCATCGTCAAGCGTTCTTAATTGCAAACAATGATGCGATGCATCGCGTTCTAAAATGTAACATGAAAAGCTGTAATCTGGAGGCAGGTTCATCAGCACATATTAAAGGACTTCCCTGATTTTCCAGGGATGCGCATTTTTTTTTGACGTTTACGAACTCAGCCATACGTTTGCACAATAGAGACTTTCTTTCCGCACAACAAATGGTAACCAAATCCATCCACAAATAATTTATTTTTTCCTTTATTCGATTTAACTATATTTATTTCCATAATGTTTAATTAAACTACACAATTAGACTAAGCACGTTGAATTAATCAGAGGAACTAAACAATAAAGAAAGGCACATGTTAACCGTGTGTTTTGTTATTATTTTTAAGACCTGTGATAATTACAAATAAAAACAAATGCAGTTATAAACAATTTGGGGATTTTGTATTTGGGGATTTTATGTTTGGGGATTATGAATTTCTAGGCATAGGGGATTATGGGGATTACAAGCCTCTTCCATTGGAGACACAAGTATTTCCTGCTCGATTGTTAATCGATCCTTGGAATTGTACAATATGTATCGGTATGCAGTCGATACCCTTGCATATTGCTTAAATGGGTGTCGGCAAAGTACCCTATGTTGTCGACACCTTATTATTTATGTGCTGACATAGGATTGGGGTATAGAGTTTGTTGGCATGTTTATGTGACAACAAACTCAGATTGGGCTAGGTTTCGGAGTTCGTGATCGATGCATTTGTTGCATCACTTGATATGTTTTAACATAAAAATGTTTCACATAGAATTGGAGTACAGAGTTTATTAGCATATTTATGTGATAACGAAATCATATTGGGTTAGGTTGGGAACTTGCCTTCGATGCAGTTCTTGTGATCGATACACTTTGTTGTGTTTGTGGGTGAAAAATTAAGAACGCGTGTTTTTCTTTATAAACTACTTTATTTAATTCATTTAAAAAGTTATTTATTATCTACTGCTGCTGGGAAAACTCGTGGTTTCTGTTGGACGGAAAGAAAACGACTGGGGAGAAGCTTTGAAGGAAAAAGTATTGCGTATGTCATTACAGTTCAGTGGAATTTTGACAAGTGACAGTGCGACCAAGTATAATAATACTTTTCAAACATTATAATAGTGTAACCTTAATGTAACACACTTAATGTGTTTTAATGTAAACACGTGTACTATTTATGTGATAGTTATTGAATTTACTTGGCATATTTGTATGGTATAGGGTATAGATATGTATACTTCTTTGTGTTTAGATGATATGCTTATCTATAACTAATAAGCTCTTGCAAAAGTACCAGGCAGGTTTTAGACCAGGCTAATCAACTATTTCTCAGCAAACGCTAATTGCATTTTTCGTGGACTTCAAGTCAACGTTAGGCAGGATCTACAAGCCCTCTTACATTGGTATGCCAATAAAATTTGACAGAGTCATGCGAAACTTACATATTGACACAATGGCGGCAGTTTAAAACAAAGAAGAGAGGCCTGAGTGGTTTAAAACTGAATCAGGCTTCAGACAAGGTTGTACTATGAGCCCAAACTTGTTTGCTTTGTTCATTGATAATCTCGTAAGCTACTTACCGTGTGGCATCGAATACGCGGGTCATATAATCAAGGCACTGCTATTCGCAGACGACATAGCGCTCTTGGCGCCTTTGTCATTTCATTTAATTTTTTTTTCCATCACAGAGCACACAGACCACTACATTCTCTTGGTGTATACTCTCAGGATCGCTTTACACAACTGTTGTTTGTTGCGATACTAAACGCCATCTACCGATCTTGTATATTACAACAAATGTTCAAACTGTTCAAAAAATAAGCAAACAAAAAAGAAAAAAAAAATTAAGTTCAATACACTGAACTCCTACGAAACGAAAATCAATATTTTTATACATTTTGAAACGAATAATCTGAGCTATCATCGGATATAGAAGAGATGCTGGAATTAGTCCTCGAGGGTGAAAGATTGTGGTTAGTTTTCTAGTACAATTAACCACTAGATATTTGTGATTCAGTTTACTGCTGCGGGGCTGTAAGAATAAACATAGATTGTGGCTCAGAACGGCGGAGTTCCTTCTGGAACGGTTTAGCCGCAGACATTGTATCATCTGCAGAAGGATGTCTCCGCTGCCCTATGTTCTTTACGATTTTCAAGATCTCCATTTGAAAATCAAGTGTGTCACATTCATCGAAATCTTTAAGAGAAATCAGTAATCCCTTGAAAAATGAAAGGTGTCGATTTGATCTCCCTTTCAGGGCTGATATCATCTCTAGCTCAACGGGATCGATCTTCCGTTTGATCGTCTCTGGCTATTTGAAATACGTTTCATTTTTTTTTAGCGGACGTTGCATCACTTAATACGCTCGGACCTGGAATGTTTTCTTCATTTCCAACCACTACAACTCCATCATCATCATTTTCTGGCAGCGTATTTCTCACTTCAAATATTTTGTCAAGAAAACGCAACTGGCATGAATAAATGTATGCTTTTGTTTTTGAAACTTCCTGATCCAGTTTTCATGGCAGCCTTAGTTTTGCTAAGGGATTTTCGACATGAGTCTCTGACTTGTGTCCACTTTCTTATAACATGTTCTTATTTGGCAAGTGGTTGCACTTTTACGGATTTGCATTACACATTTCTGGTTGGGATTTCGACAATCAGCAAGATCATCAAAGAGGTTTGCCGTGCTATTTGGACGGTATTACGATTAGACTGCATTCCTGTTCTAGATAAAAATAAATGGGAATCAATTGCCCAGAAATTTGAGACAAATGCCAACTTCCCAAATTGCATCGGAGCCGTTGACGATAAACACATAAAAATAGTTCATCCTCTTAACTCGATGCACATCAACTACAAACGATATTCATCCATAGTTCTAATGGCTGTAGCTGATGCAGAGTATCGATTTGTTTACGCTAACGTTGGAGCTTATTGAAAAGACTGCGACTCTAATGTTTTTCAAAACTGTCAAGCAACACAATTTATTCACCTGGCCCCTAGAATACCATATTACCTGGTAGGACATGATGCTTTTGCTTTGTACAAGAATCTTCTTAAACCTTACGGTGGAAATAATTTGGCAGTCGAAAAAACGATATTTAACTATCGGCTATCTAGAGCTCGCAGGTATGTGGAATGTACTTTCGGAATACTATCTAACAAGTTGAGAATTTTTCATCGCACAATTAACCTGGATCCTGAGTATGTTACGGGTATATTGAAAGTTGTGTAGTGTTACATAATTTTGTACGCGACCGGGACGGCTTCGAAATGGAGAATACTTTGTCCATAACAGGATTGGAAAATATCCTTGTAAACTCCGAAGGTGAAATGAGAAGCAAGCGACTACCTCAGCCAAAGATATAAGAAATGTATTGAGTAAATATTTTATGACTGAAGTTGGTTCACTGAGCTGGCAATTTTCGAAAATCTGATTTCGTAATTTCATACTTTTACATACTTATTGCTTAGTTAAAATTATGAATTATAATACTAACTTACTTGTAACTTTACATGCATTTTTTGTTGAAATTGTTTTTAGTACGCACCAAAATCATTTTTCTTCTTGTCGTCCAAATCATCGAAGTTATTAATAATTTCCACAAAAATTTTTTAAATTTATCTTTATACTTTCCTTTCCGGGCTAAAGAAATTAATTGGGTTATATCTATATCAGGTAAATCACTCATTTTAATAAAACAACACAACAGTTTTAATAAAATAATAAAACAATCTTGACAAGTCAAAGCATAAACCGAAATTAAACCGAATTGAACCGAAAATGTGTGAACGACACGATTACTTTGTGTTCCCTTGACACGAATTCAAACGTTTTTGAAACCGCATGAAACCGACTCGTGTCACGGGTGCCTTCAGTGCTATTCAGTGTCTATCAGGTGCTTATGTGCACCGAATTCATCGTTTCACACTTGTCGGACGCGACCGAAAGCAAAACGAATACGGACCGAACCGAATGGAACCTGATAAGTGTGAAACGGATCCGATCGTGAGGGATGATGAGACGAGAGCGGCACTCGTCAATAAAAGCTAGTGAATGCTAGTTGTGTATCTTTTGACAGTTACTTAAGCCCCCCATATACATGACACCAAGTCTTAACACCTGGGCTCTCAGCACGTAACTTTCCAGACGATCATCGTCTAGTCGATATCATTGAACGATATCGTCGGTAGTTTGCTTCATGTAACTCCTCCAATGTCGTGTCGTCTATCGTTTATTTTTTTAAAGTTTGAGTGCAATTGAGAACCACCAGTCAAAAATGACGTTTGTCCTGTCATTCGTCTTGTGTTGTGATTTATTTTTAGTTGGATATTTTAAACAAATTGAAGAAATGTAAGTAATAATCAACAATTTAACAATATATTTTCTGCATTTAGTATTAATAATTAATGTTTAGGTCAGCAACGGCAAAGCAAATGGAAATTTTATTGAAATTCATAGAGAAGCACCCTCAGATGAGCAAGAATTATATGCCAAACAACCTTCAAGGAAGGCATGCTTTAAATAAGCTGTGGAGCAATTTAGCCAATATTCTTAACGCCACTGGACTCCCGAACAAGTCAGTTACTTCTTGGAGAAAGGTATACCATATTATCCAGCACATCTTTTACATAATCTAATAAAAATTGTAACATTAATTTTTTGAAGGTTTGGACTGATTTCAAATACAGGGCGAAAAAAAAATGCAGTCACAACTTTCTCTCAATTAAGAAGACGGGTGGTGGGCCATCTGAAGAAGTTCCAATATCGGAACTTGAAGAAAAAGCAATTCAGATGTCTTCACTTCGTGCTTCAGTATGCGGTAGCAATTCAAAATGCTTTTTCAGTCCAATCGAAATTTCTCAAGAGAATGAAGCTGCCGAAGAGATCGAAGCTGTAGTAGTCAATAAGAGGTAAATTGTATAAGTATTTTAACTTTATAATAAAGATTACAATCTTAAACAAATTTATACAAATGAATTCAGGAAATCATCGTACATGTCAGCTGCCACGCCAAAACGAGCACGGCTAAGTACGAATGAATCTGAAAAATTGCAGATTCTAAAGGATCAAATGGCAGCGAATAAGGAGTTCCAGGAGGAGGTTCTCAATGTGTTAAGGGAGCGGAATCAACAAGAGAAGTTTTTCATTCTCAGGTGCTGGCCCTGTTAGCAAGAAGAAACCAGATTGCCAAACAGCAACTTCAACAAGACGGAGGAAGGAAAGACTAAAGTGCACTGGCCAATAATACAGTTATTGTAATAACTAAGAAACGTGTATATTATACTACTCGTATTTGAGAACAGACTGAATTAAATGTGATTTTTTTTATTTATTTTTAGTGCATATTAGAGAGTCAAATTTTGTTTTTATTTTAACTGTACACTTGCGGTCATAAAAACCGCACCATATCAAAATGATTGAAAAATTGTTAATAACTACGATAATAATTTTTATAATGAAATGAAATTTTTGTTGAGTACCCCGCAGTAGTTTATAAGTATTTCTATCTAATTTCCATCTGTTTATTGAATGTTTGAAAAAAGATATTAACAAAGAAAGAAAAACCAGGTAATTTTCTTATTTTTTTTTAAATATTTTAATACAGTCATTGGTTAACAAAATCAAACGATACATTTTTTATGTACGAGTATGTGTATATAAGATGTTTAGATATGCCACTTTTACCAAAAAATTATCAATACCGAGTTGCTTCTCCTTTGGCGGTTATAACCACTTTTATTCTAGAAGGCATCAAGTTTACTAGGTGTTAACTCTGAATTATAAATTTTAATAATTAATTAAAGCACACACACTTTCTTCAAAGGTTAACAAAAGAATGTCCATTTTATTTTTCTTGACTTTAACACATTAGTTTACATTTTGACATTTGTAACAATTGGGGAAATTACGTGGAGAGTTGGAGACTTTTCCGAGTATGTAGATGGGCTCCAACATTCTCCCCCGGCATAAAAATGATCAATTTATTGAATTTTACGTTAATAACAATAGAAATTTAGCAAAAATATAAAAATTATTTCAAACGTTTGAGTGTCAGTGGTAAAAAAAGTTTGATCTCCATTGATGTACCCATGATCGCAAAGTTGGTACTTTTGCTTCGTAAGCGGCTATTTGCATTTATGCTGATTGTTTGTTTTCATTGGTTTTGTTGTGTTGTTTTGTGAAAAAAAAAGAAGTAAAAAAGTGAATAAAGATGCCCAGCGGTGGACCCAATGAGTACCTGGTGAGTAGACTTAAATTCTATTAATATTATTTCATTAATTGTATTAATAGTTGTTGAATAAATTCAAAATTTTTTTTTTTTTATTAATGTGAGAAAAAGAAAGTGCATGTAGTTACGAAACGTATGTGTGTGTGAGTGAGTGTGTAAATTACCGATTCGCGGCGGTATGAATGAGTTGTGTGACGTCTGTATACAGCATGTGTGCGATGTCAACATACACTGGAAGTATGTTGAAGCAGTATGTTGATTCAAAGTACATATGTTGCTTAGCATTATGTTGACAAGCAATATGTAGGTCAGCAACTATTGTCAGCTGTGACCTTGTTGTAAATTAATTTTTTTTGGGAAATGTATGTATTTATAAAGATTTGTAAAAATAATAAAAATTATGTGTGTTCTATCTGTAAGTTATGGATGATAGTGTGAATGTTATGAATTTGTAATGTGAATTTGAATTATTTGATTTTTATTTAAATTATTGTGTCTTCTGAATGTGTTGTGTTAGAGGGCAGGGGGCATAATTTGGATATTGGTCGTTTGAATTCTGAGTGCTGTGTCTTCAATGTAACTACGCGAGTGAGTTCGTCTGGTCCTGGATGTTTATCGATAACGCGCGCTAATATCCACTTAAGTGGTGGAAGGCGTTCATCCTTGACCAGTACTAAGTCTCCTATTTAAGGCTGTGGCTCGATTTTATGCCATTTTGGTCGGTTTTGTAGGCGCGATAAGTATTCGGAACTCCACTGCTTCCAGAATACTTGATATAGTCGTTGGATCCGTTGCCATCTATCCAAGTGATTAGTTTTGATGTCGCTGATATTCGGCTGTGGTATGCTTGTTAGTGGTTGTCCAACAAGAAAGTGCGCAGGTGTCAGTGCGATGAAATCGTCAGGATCTGTTGTCATGGGGCAGAGAGGTCGGGAATTCAGGCACGCTTCTATCTGACAGAGAAGCGTGGCGAGCTCTTCAAATGTGAAGACCTCTTGTCCAATGATGCGTTTGAGGTGGTACTTGATGGACTTAACGCCTGCTTCCCATAATCCACCGAAGTGAGGGGATGCAGGTGGAATAAATTTCCATTCTGTGCCATCATTCGCTAATTTTTCTACGATCTCCTTCCAATCTATCGCTGCTTCTCGTAAGAGTTTCTGTAGTTCTTTGTTGGCTCCCACAAAATTGGTACCACAGTCGCTAAACATTTGTGAGCACAGGCCTCTTCGTGCTGTAAACCTCCTTAATGCTGCAATAAAGGCTTGGGTAGTCATATCGCTTACCAACTCGATATGTATCGCCTTCGTGGCCAAACATATGAAGACAGCAAAGTACGCCTTGAATGTTTTGGAACATCGGCCCTTCCACGCCTTTACATCGATGGGGCCAGCATAATCGACTCCCGTGTTTGTAAATGCTGGCGCAATGCGGACTCTTGCTTTCTGGCAGATTACCCATTCTCTGTTGGAATGGTTTAGCTCTGAATCGATAACATATCGTGCAGGAATGAATGTGCTTCTTAACACTACTTTTGAATTTTAGAATCCAGTATTTGTTACGCAATTGAGATATGGTTTGCTGGATTCCTCCATGTAGCGTCTTCACATGAGCGTCACATATCAAGAGGTTGGTTAGATGATGGTTGCTGTGGAGGATAATTGGATGCTGCTGTCCGAATGTGAGCGTGGAATTTTGCAACCTGCCTCCAACCCTTAGCAGGCCTTCAGAATCTATAAATGGGTTTAAGGATTTCAATGTTTTTGGCGTTGCTCTGGTCTTAATTGCTGTGAATTCTTCAGAGAACGTCTCGTGTTGGGATATCCTTATCGCTAAGGACATGGCTGTATCCAATTCTTCCGGAGAAAGTGTTGAAAAGTTTCTGTAAACAGGTAATTTTTTCGAATTTGATACATATCTTAAACAAAATGCTATGATTTTTAATATTTTCCCTAATTTAGAGATGGAATGAATAAGAGTGCTTAAACGATTTTCTTGTACTTGGGAACAGTGTGTTCTAATGCATCCTCATCCGTCGTGAGCTGTAATGGTTGAAGTGGGCGGGTATAGTCCCATCCACTTCGTAGAAACTCTGGTCCATTCCACCAAAGCTTATTTGCTTCCAGCGCTGACGGCATCAAGCCCCGTGAAGCGAGATCAGCTGGGTTGAATTGGGTTGGAATGTGTTTCCAAATACTACGGTGAGTCAACCTCTGAATCTCGGCAACACGGTTGCAGACAAAAGTTGTCCATTTTGATGGGGGTGCAGAAATCCAGGCTAATGTGATCGTCGAGTCGGTCCATGCTACTCGTTTGACGTCGTTGAAGCTGAGTGCCTTGCATGTATAGTCGATCAGTTTAGCTAAAAGGACTGCTCCACATAACTCGAGTCGTGGCAAAGATATTGTTTTCAAAGGGGCCACTTTGGTCTTGGAAATCAATAGGTGCATGTGAGTGTTGCCTTGGCCATCTAACACCCGTAAGTATAAAACCGCTCCGTATGCTCTTTGAGACGCGTCGCTAAAGCCATGTATTTCCAGATCCTTTTGCGTGTTGTGTGTGCAGATCCACCGTGGAATTTTGATGCGTTCGATGAGGGGAAGCTCATGGCGAAAGATGTCCCAGACCTTCTTGTGCTCCAGTGTTATTGGACTGTCCCAGTTGATGCCAAGCTTCCATAAATGTTGCATCATAATCTTCGCTTTGACGATGCAAGGGGCAATCCAGCCTAAGGGATCGAACAGTTTAGCAGTTGTCGATAAAACTGTTCTTTTTGTGATTGTCGACTCGTCGAGCTGAACATTTTGAAATGAAAACGAATCCTTCAACGGGTACCATTTCATACCTAAGGCCTTGATATGTTCGGATGATCCTAAGGGCAATTCGAAATCAACTTCCCGCTGGTTTTGTGGTATTCGGTCTAGAACCTGCTCCGAGTTGCTTATCCATTTTCGTAAGTGAAAACCTGCTGACAATAAAAGATTTCTTACCTCATCTCTTTTCAGTAAAGCTGTCTCAACCGAATCTGCTCCCGATATTAGGTCGTCGACGTACATGTCGTCTCGAATCATCTTGGAAGCTACTGGATACTTGTGATGTTCATCTTCAGCTAACTTATTTAGTGTCCTTATGGCAAGGTACGGTGCTGAACTTGTGCCAAATGTGACTGTTTTGAGCCGAAATACCTTAAGTTGGTCCTCCTTCCTGTCGCGCCAATATATAAGCTGGTAGTAAGAGTCTCTGTGATTCATGCGGATCTGTCTGTACATTTTTTCTATATCAGCGACAAAGGTAAATTTGTGTGCTCTCCATCTCAGAATAATGTCTACTACGTTGTTTTGTATTTTAGGTCCTATTAGCAGATGTTCATTCAAGGATGTTCCATCCGAAGTTTTTGCCGCTGCATCAAAGACTACTCTAAGCTTGGTAGTCGAACTGGACTCCTTGAAGACCGCATGATGGGGAACAAAGTAGTGAAATGATGTCTTCAAGACTTCGTCCGAGAAAACATCGACTTCCTCCATGTGATCGAGCAGTGAGTACTCTTTGACGCATTTTACATATTCGGCTTGTAGTTTGGGGTTGTGTTGAAGTCGTCTCTCCAGTTGCAAAAACCTACGCAAGGCGCCTCCTTTCGAGGATCCTAGCCCAGGGCAACTACCTTCCTTAAACGGGAGTGCTACTTCGTAGCGTCCGTCCCGCATGCGTTTGGTTTTTCTGCTGAACTGTTGTTCGCAGGCTTCATCTTCATCTGTTTGGAGTGTATGAAATGGAGTTTCTTCGATTTCCCAGAATCGTTTGAGCTGATTGTCGAGGTCGAGTTTCGAAACAAAGCTCCTAACACTTCCTGTTGTATTTGAAGGGACTCTACCTAGTAATATCCAGCCGAGCTGGGTCTTTTGTGCAATTGGTAACGTTGCACTATCCCCTCGACGTATCTCCGGCATTACGAGATCAGCGAATACATCGCTGCCTAAAAGTAAATCGACTCTTGATGGTTTGTGGAACTCCGGGTCTGCCAAGAGTAAGTCCTTAATGTGGTTCCACTTGTTGAGTGCCAAGTCGTTGGCCGGAATAATACCTGTTAATGATTTAAGAACGAATGCACGAGTGTCCGTTTCAAATGTTGAGTATAATGAACCGATTGTAATGTTTACATAATTGTGACAAGTTCCATTTTTAATTTTACCTAGCCCTGACACTTCAACAAACGTGCGGTGGTATTTCGAATGGAGCAGCTGTGCGGCAGATTCGGTGATAAACGATGCCTCGGAACCAGGATCTATTAATGCTCGGAATTCGCAGGATCGTCCCGATGCTGTCCTAATCTTAACGATTGCTGTAGCTAAAAGAACCTGTGTATTATGGTGAGTTGCATGGAAATTGTTAACTAATGCATTTGGTTTACTTTGGTTTTCCCCCCCGAATGAGCTGGGATGAAAAACTGGAGCATCAGTAGATATTTGAAAAGAATTTGTTAGGTTACTTGTAGATGGAGATGATTGTATGTGTCTGATGTTATTGTTAGAGTGTGGGGTGGTTGATTTATATGGAGGGTGAGTGGACTGTATGCTATTGTGTGTGTGTTGATTAGAATAGTGTGGAGTGAAAGGGGTGTGTGTTTGATAGGGGTTCTGATTTGTGTGTGGCAGATTAGTTAATTGATTCGAATGCAGAAGTGAGTGATGTGGTAGCTGACAGAAGTGACACCGCACTCTGCTAGGGCACTGATGTGTAGGGTGGCTGTAAGCTAAACAGTTAAGACATACTCCTACCTTGCCTACAATTACTATTCGCGTACCTACATCCATTTTTAGAAACTTACTGCACTTGCGTAGACTATGAGGACCCTTGCTGCAGAGCTTGCACGCGAATGGTTCATTTTTCATATATTTAAGATGAAACGAATTTGTTTTATTTATTCCTGAAGATCGTTTTGTTATTTTTTTGTCATAGGAAACGCTTCCCTGAGGTTCTTGTTGATCAACTACTTCTAGTGTCCTAAATCTAGATTCTAGGAACTCAGAGAACTCTTTGAACGAAGGTAAATCTTTCCTATTGCCTAATTTTTCCTCCCAGAGCTGTTGTGTGGATGATGGAGCCTTCTGCAACATACAGTAAATCAGGATTGAATCCCAATACTGCACTGGCAGTTCCAAATTCTGTAAGGAATGACGGCATTCAGTGGACACATCAAGGAGTTTCTTAAGTCCCGTTGAGTCTTCTTGTTGAAGAGCTGACTGACCGAAAAAGAGCTTAAATTGGGTGTTAACTAGTATTCGCTTATGGTCGTACCGGGATGTGAGAATTTCCCATGCCTTTTCGTAGTTTCCCTTATCAATGTTGAGATGTTGAAGTAGCCGTTCTGCTTCGTCTGTCAAACTCGACTTCAGATAATGAAGCTTTTCAATTTCTGATAAGGATTTGTTTTTGTGAATCAAGGAGACGAAAAGGTCATGGAATGTCCTCCAGCTTTGGTAGTTCCCGGAAAAAACTGGGATATTAATTTTCGGCAACCTGAGTTCTTGTTTTCCTGATTGTGATATATTTTGCACAGAACTTACCGGTACTCCCGTTGTTGCGGTTAGTTTGTCCATTGCATCTAAAAGTTCAGCTCCGTATTCCAGATAAATCTCTTTTATTTTTTCATAGATGGCTTCCAGTTCTTCTACCTTGACGGTCTCTGTTGAAATAATTCCTTCAGCGTTGTATCCGGAACTTGCCTTGTAATTGCTTTCAAGAATTGTGATCCGTCCTGACAAATAATTTTTTGTCCTCTGATGCTCCGACCGCTTACAAAAGTTGCTGTGATCTCTTGTGATCTGTGCAAGAATGTTCTTCTGCAGCTTCTCAAACGAACCCATGATGTGCAATACAATAACTCGCAGACGTAAAAACAAAAAAAATTTTTTTTTTTTTTAAATTTAAAAAAAAATGTATTAATTGTGACTGTACTTACAGATACTCCCAGCGAGGCAAAGAAAAATTAGGAGTCAGATAAAAAGGAAAAAAAAAATCACAAAATTCCGGTGAAGCGGTATGACGGTGATGCATCGTTGGCAAAGTGGTACAGGAGCGTTTAGCCGTTAAAAGCGGTATCCTTCAGGTGCACCGTTGATGAAGCAGCCGTAGTTTTTACAGCAACGTACTCCCAACGGGGCCGTTGATACCGGTTTTGCGGTAATGCTGGACGATGATGTTCAACGGTGGATGATTGCTTTATATTTTTTTTTTTTTTTTTTTCGAACGAATTTTAATTAAATATTTTCAAAAATTAAATAACTTTTTAGGATATTGTCACTCAATTTCTTATTTGTGAAATAATTTCATTTATATCAACCGGCGCGGGAAACCGTTTGGCACTTAATATGAAAAAAAAACTCACTGTCTCTTGTTTAATTGATTAGCTTAATAAATTGTAAAAGTCTAAAAGGCTCGATGGACCAATGTTAACTCTGAATTATAAATTTTAATAATTAATTAAAGCACACACACTTTCTTCAAAGGTTAACAAAAGAATGTCCATTTTATTTTTCTTGACTTTAACACATTAGTTTACATTTTGACATTTGTAACAATTGGGGAAATTACGTGGAGAGTTGGAGACTTTTCCGAGTATGTAGATGGGCTCCAACACTAGGAGTTCAGTAATATCCCTTGAAATTTCAGTATTCCATACATGTTCATTTAGCTTTTTTTTACTCTCTGGTTTATGTTCAGCCACCTTACGTTTCATTACATGCCACAAGTGTTCGATTGGGTTTAAATCGGGCGAATTAGCCTGCCAGTCTAGTCTGGTAATTCCGAGGTCATCAAACGTTGTCTTGAGCTGAAAATTATTGAAAGACCCTAGTTACTTGTCTGTTTATTATTTATAAAGTAGACATCTAGAAGTTGATTTATAACACTTTACTTACGGATTTGGCGCGGAGGCAAGGTGCAGAATCATCTTGAAAAATGCACTTGTCAGTATACGAATGATGCTGTCCAATTGCTGGTACCAATGACTCCCTTACTACTTCTCCATACTTTTGAGAGTTCATAGTTCCATTAACAAAGTGCAAAGGGCCCAAAACGTAAAAAGAAAAACATCCCCAAACCATCTGGCTTTGAGGAAACTTCACTGTTTTGACTATGCACTCGTCTTTGAACCTTTCACGTTTGTCAAATTGTCGGCACACAACAAATTAAATTTACTTTCATCGGACAATATCACACATCGCCAATCATCCTGCGTCCAATCTTCGTATTTTTTTTCCCACGTCAAGCGAGCTTTTTTCATTTTTGTGGTTAGGAGAGGTTTTTTCGCTGGTCGCTTCGCTTCCATATAAAGCTATTTCCCGTAGCCGTCGGCGTATGGTTTCGGCGCTTAGATCAGCTTGATGAAATTCACTCAGCTCTGCTCTTATACGGACAGCACTTTTAAAGCGATCTTTCATGCTAATTCGTTGTAATACATTGTCCGTCTTCTGGGTTGTCTTACGTTTTCGTCCCGAGCGTTTTTTCCTTTCCAGTGGATCCAAATCTTCTTTTTTCTTCATCAGTCGTACGATAGTTGAATGACAGCATCTTATTTTAACCGCAATCTCACGATAGCCAAGCCCTTCTTCGACTAAAATCAATATTTGAACAATGTGAACAGACATTTCACTTTTTTTTTACTTGTCACCGTCACAACCGTTACAATTCAAACTGATTTTTTTTGCACTGAATACGTGCTTTATTAGTATGGGAAAAACCCTTACGATCTGATGTAATTAGGCATTTTTTGAGAACTCATTAGGTGGTGCGGTTTTTATGACCGCAAGTGTATATATACAAACAAATTAGAGTGAATTGTTTTTTTTTTTTAACTGTGTAAATATGGATTAGAGTGAATAATTTTTGAAAAATAAATATTATGGAAAAACATTCTGGGAATCTTTTTTAATAATCAAGGGTTTTGAGTGAACAATGATTCTTTTATTTTATCTCTTATTCTTTCGGCCTGCTGTTTTAAACGACCACTGGATATGGTGGAAGTGCGATTGAAGCTTTCCATGATATGGATTTCATCTGCTTCCACTGTAAAAATGTTATCCATGTTGTGGTGTATACAAATGTTATGCAACGCAGCACAAACGTTAGCGAAAACAGGAATCTTGCTCGGGTCGTATTTACTTTTTCTTTCTTCCATTATGATTCTCCATCGGCCTGGGAAGTAAAACCAATCGTTAAAGTTGAAAATGAAACAAAAATTAAAATAGGAATGTACCTTTATATATACCAATGCATCTTTCGATTACATTCCTTGCTTTTGCATGAACCTCGTTGAAATAATTTTTTTTGGATATCATTAGAACTCCGATATGGTGTTAGCAACCAAGGCTCCAACGGATATCCACTGTCACCTAGAACATGTGTATTTAAAATTTCTCAATTAAGATTATGCTTAGAATTTCTATAAAATCTTGTCATTACCCAAAAGCCAGCATTTGTGGTCTCTCTCATTAAAAATTCGTCCAAAGAAAGCTCTTTCATTTGAATGCTTCCAAACAAGAGAATCATGAGCAGATCCAGAATATTTTGGATTTATTCCGATTATTCTCATCCTGTGGTCGCAGATCGCAGATCGTAGTACTTACGATCATAGCGTTTAAGCTGTGCTTACCCTTCCTGTTAAAATAAGCCTCTTCATTTTCTTGTGGCCTTTGTATGTACAAGTGTGTACCGTCTATACATCCCACAACTAAAAATGAACAGCATTTAAATAAATTTGATAGAAAACATACTTTTATCCATCTTACCCCCAGGCATTCCAAATTTTCTGTAGAACCATTGTTTTGTATCTTCTACAATGGTCTCACTTAGTATCTCCCATTTAATCCACAATGGACATAGTTTTTCTTCCATCACGGCTGTGGTCTGCGAAATTATTGCAGATAGTGTGCTTTGACCAACAGAGACACCAAAATCATTCCCTGTAAGCCATTAGTAACCACCTCCACCCAGAACTTCCAAGGTAGCACCAAGTCTTAATATTGGAGGAATATAAGTAGACCGAGATCCGCTTTCCAGATTGATTGAGTCCAATACCAAAACAAATGCGTCTTTCGAAAGACGGAAGCGTTGAATGAAGCTAAACATATTATTAGAATAATAAATGAAGTATGAATTATTATTTTTTTCACAATGCGCCTACTTGTTTGTTGGAAGTGATAAAGGATCAGATGCATCTCTTAGTGTTCTTCGCCTTCGTAGCAGTTTTAATTTTTCTGCATTTTCACTTTCGTGATCAATAAAAAAAAACACATTGCGACGAAACATTATTTTTCTGGAATTATTTTACTAATTATTTTTTCAAAAAACGTACAAAACATCCAAATATACCTACTCGTATTTAAGGACGATAGTGAAATAAGTATCGTTCAAACACTATCGACGGGACGATGAAGCATGAAGCAAACAATAAAACGTCAAATCGGTATCGTTCAGTCGATAGTACTATTTGATGTTTACATGAAGTAAAACTATCGTCGAAACGCTATCGTCAGACGATTGTCGTCATACGCGATGAATGCCCTGGTTATGGTTTACCTGCCGAGTTCTATTACGTTGGAAATCATTTTATCTGTTATTCGTTCCATTAACAGAGCTTCCTAATTCCATAGGTTCTTACGTTGGTAAATTAATTTGCTGATTATGATTCCTTTCAGGAAACCTAAAATTATTCTGAGACCTTGGATTCGCATTACGAGTATTTTGATGGTTCTGAGACCTTCCGAATTGCAGAGCGAAAATTGCTCTCATATTATTTGATTCTAACTTCTGAGCTTTTGCCAATGCACTAGGTAAATCTTCTGGAGATAAAGAGAACAATATGTTTGAGAGTGGAGTGTTCAGCCCTGTAATAAATATTCTTAATGCTTTTTTGCGATTCATATTGCTTAATTCTCTAGTTAGTGCAGTATTTATACCATTGGTCATTATTGTTTTATTTATAAGTAACTAGCTGACCCCGCAGGCGTTGCCCTGCGTCTTTTCAAATTGCAGAAAATCTGTGGTCAATTGTCCATTGAGAATTTTTGAATTGTATTTTACCTCATTGAAGCACTCTGTGATAAACGATATTTTTCGTTTTGTTGTCAGGTGCAAAAACGACCAAAGCAGATGGTTTTCCGACAAGGGAATATGCGACATACAGTTGATCGTGTAAAAAACATTCATTTTCCAGATTCAGGCCACAAACACTCAATGATTGGCCTTGTGATTTATTGATTGTCATAGCGAATGCGAGACGAATTGGAAATTGGATTCGCTTAAACTCGAATGGCATATCGGTTGGGATCATTGGGATTCTCAAAATGAGAACTTCCTCACTAATTCAGAATGCCTCAGACAAAATTGAATAAAACGACTTATGAAAACTTTATACTCGTGATTATTTTATTATCCATTGGCAATTCAGCTCAAGTCGAAATTCTGTAGGGAGGTAACCCTCGACGGTCTGGTTTGGGGGTTGCTACAAAAGTGATCTCAAATGGTCTTGCATAATTTTATCAGATAGCAATTAAACGCAGACTAGTCGCTAGAAACCAGTATTATGACGTCATCAATGGTCCAATATTCATTGAACAATAGCATCGCAGTAATCAATAATTTCATAATAATAAAAAAAAACGATTCGCGAAAGTGTGTGTGCCACTGCAGTGATAATGATGACCAAAAATTAGAATTACTTTTAACATTAGATAAATAGGAAAAATAAACAACATAAGGAATATGTTCGAGCCATAGGGTAATAAATATTTGCAAAAGTTAAATTCAACAAGATTAATAACAAATTCAAATAAAAATTGGAACATTAAATATTTTAATAATGAACAAGTATTATTCGTTTCTCAACATGCCGCCCCCGCTGAAGGTATTTCAGGAACATGGTAGGATCGCTAACTTGGTGATGGGGCGCTTGAACTCTCCGTTTTTCGTGGCATTACCACTCGTACATGTCCATCTTGGCCTGGATGGACTTCGGTAACTCTGCCTAGAGACCATGGTGAAGGTGGCAGGTTTGGCTCCTTCAGAACAACCATATCGCCAATTCGAAAATTTCTTGTAGGTTCTCTCCATTTTGGGCGCTGCTGCAACGTTGTTAGATAATCGTGGTGCCATCTGCGCCAGAAACCCTGCATCAAATTTTGGAGCAATTCACATCTTCTTAAACGATTTATAGGTGTTTCCAGATAGCTTGGCTCAGAGATCGCGGTATATGGCCTTCCTATAAGAAAATGAGAAGATGTTAATGCATAAAGTTCTAAATGGTGCTTTTCTGCTCCTTCTCCGGTTTTTTTGCTGTCGTCTGAGGTTACCTTATATGCTTTAAGTAAGTTTTTCATTTCTACCTGAAGCATTTCGACAGTGGTCGGGTAGGTCTAAAATATAAGAATTATATGTTAGTAAAGTGGAAAAATGCAATCTTTTGCAACATACCAATACATCTTGTGCTAGCAAATCTTCTAGCACATTTTGCATAGCATATTTCTTTTATTTGGCGTACTGAAACTCGCTTTTCCTCAACATGTAAGCAGCCAAAAAACTTTCGGTCTCGGCAGCATTCCAATTTCTTCTTAAATTGCTACAAAAGAGATTGTATTTATGTATGTTATATACATAGTATAGCAAATGCATTAATAGATTTGAATATTTAAATTTTTTTCTCCGGGCGAAACATTTTCCCCCCACTACTGCAATTCTTTTGACGTTTGAGTACGGAGTTTCCATGCCAACGAGTTTTATTATCCATATGAAAATTTGATACGTTCGTTTTTTATGCTGATGTTTATAATTTTTAGTTCACATGCATCATTTTCGAATTCTGCTTTGTTATTCCATTCTGTTTCTAGAGCGCTATTGCACGTTGAAATGGATTCATGAATCTAGTTTGACAGTTCTCTTTTATTTTCATTTCGGGTACGTAGAAGAAAGTTTTATTTTCTAAGATGAGTTTCTCATTGTTGGAATCCTTATTGGAGTGCACAGAAAAGTGTATCGAGCAAATGGATACCGATAGCAATGATGACGAGAAAATTGTACGGGAATTACTTTGCCTTTGTAATGATGTTTCAAAAGAGTTGGAAACCAAAAAAAAAAAAGGAAAGGATGTGGGTTAAACCATGGAGGAAAGAAAGATCACAACAAGGTTCTTATAGTTTTCTAACAAGGGAGCTCAGGCAAAAAGATAAGCCATCGTTCTACAATTATTTAAGGATGAACGAAACATCGTTTGAGTTGTTGTTATCTTTAATACAAAGTGATATTGTAAAAAAAGACTATAATGAGTGATGCAATTTCACCCGCAGAAAAATTAGCTGCAACTTTAAGATTCCTAGCGACAGGCGAATCTTTAAAGAGCACAGATTACCAAACTAACCTTTCACAGCCTTTTTTAACGAAAGCCGTGCCGCAAGTTTTCGAAGCCATTTGGAAAAATTTGAAAAATTCATACTTGAAAATAAGTCTTAATTTATTTTAATTTATTTAATTTATTTTAATTTATACGAAGACTGCTCTAGAATGTCTACAGGGAATGGACTTCTGGCAGCATCAGAATTTGCAGATGCTGGTCGTATCATCTTAACACTGGTTATGTGCAACAATTTTTTTTTTTGCGTACATTCTTCAGATGTTGACGTACTTTGTGATCTGATCACAGATGACTCACGCTGCATTTTGAGGTTTTCCTCCCTACTGCTTTGTGATGTAGATGGAAGAGACTCACTTTGGGTGCTTTTTGCCAAATCTTCTTCACCAAAGACCCTACAAATTTTTTGGATCTCCCAAGCGGCTTTTCTTTTTATTTTGTCGTCTGCCATTTGGTCTATTTCAAAGACAACCTGCTTTCCTAGCCAAGCGTGGGGAGATTTGCGGACTTTTTTTTGCTCAAGGCGATCTTCAAACGTTTGTTGTAATCTCCTAGAGATGATTTTACCTGAAATAATAACAACAAAAAATTAATGAAATTAGCATCATTTCTTATTAATTAAGTTTTGATTAGCCTATTAAATGTTACACTGTCTTCGTTAATTGTTTTATGATTGAAATAACTAATAATTTGTGTTTTTTTTAGTGTCCGAGTTCGAAATCAGAATGGGTGAAAATAGCGGATGAATTTGCCATTCATTGGCAGTTTCCAAACTGCCTGGGTGCCCTTGATGGCAAACATATACTATTTAAAAGCCTGCGTAAAGATGGTGCATTCTACCATAATTATAAAGGTTCAAACAATATAGTTTTGCTGACATTAGCTGACGCAAATTGTGCCTTTATATACGTGGACATAGGATACAACGGACAGACAAATGATGCAGGTGTTTTGCTTCAAAGTACACTAAAAAAAGTAATTGATGATGCATCGAAAGATTTTCCAGATGACAAAGTAATTGGAAATGAAAGAAAATTCTCCTATGTGATAGTGGGAGATGATGCATTTCCATTACAAAAACATTTAATGAAACCCTATCCATACGCAACACCATGTAAGAAAAAACGGATCTTTAACATTCGTTTATCCAAAGCAAGACATGTTATTGAACACGCGTTTGGTATACTATCACAAAGATTTAGGATATTTCAAACAACAATAGATCTTCGTGTTGAAAGTGTAGAGATTGTTACGCAAGCTTGTTGTGTTCTACACAACTTTTTACTACACCACAATAATTTCGATCAACTGAGGTTCAAAACAAAATCTTCAAAGACGGTACAAAAAATTGATAATCCTAATAAAGGTGCTGCGGAGCGAATACGCCAGGCCTTCACAGAATATTTTGTTAATGAAGGAAAAGTGGACTGGCAACATATCGACTAAAAATATGAAACATGCCTTTCCTTTGGGAGTAAAGCTGTCATCTTCTTCAACTAAACTATCGAATCCCGGTTTTTCAATTTCATTTCCATCAATAATTGGTTGCTCTGTCTATTTAATAAAAAATAAATTAATGAAAATAATATACAAAATATGCCATATGACTTGCCTTTTCTTCGTAACTGAAATGGAATCCTTTGTTTTACAATGATTTTTTAAAAACAGCATTTCGGTGAAGCACCACAACTTTGACTCAAAAATGTCTTCCACTCCAGCTCCACTTTTTCTTGATTTTTCAACTTCACGTAAATCTCTTGTGAATTGGTTCCGCAACGAATGAATTTTCCGTTTTGTGGATTCAATTGTAACGTTTGGAGCCAAATGCTTAAGAGAATCGACTATCATTTGAAATGAATCGGCCCTCTTAATCCTATTAATATAATCGGGATGTTTAACGACATAAAGGTTCTGGTTCATCTCGTACAAGCATAAAAGCTCAAGAATTAATTCTTTGCTCCAAATTAAATTGTTCTGCATTTTTTTTTTTTTAATTTAATTCAAACCAAAACGCATCGATGTTTTCTTCTTGTACAACGAAACCATATGAAAGAGAATAGAAAGAAAACGGACAAGAGCAAAGAAAATCGTCAAACAGATGCACGGAAAATTTTACCCACGCGACACAGATCAATTTTTTTCCATCTGATATTTTCGAATTTTTTTTCTCTTTTGCACATCGTGTAATAGCAGACATACCTATATTTGGAAGAAGTCTTATACCTAGTAGGGGCATAAATAATTATTTAAACAATTTTTTTTTTATTGGGTTATTCAATGGCTACAAATCTTAGAACAACTTATTCGGAATGACTTCCATTTGCCTTCCAGCACGACTTAAGACGATGTGGCCACTCATCGATTGCGAGATACACTTCATGCTTGAGTCAATATTTGAGTGTCGAGTAGAGCAAGTCATGCCCTGTAATACAGACCAAAACTTGTAATCCAACGGGTTGAGGTCTGGACTACCAGCTGGCCAATCATCCGTTGATATGCAGTCCGGAACGTTGTTTTTGAGCCACAGTTAAGTCGTTTTTGCTTTGTGAGCCGGAGCAGAATCTTTGGTGGAAAGTCCATGGCTTGTTGTTGAATATTGATTGGTTGAGAGACTTCACAATGGGTTCCAAGATGTTTTCACTCCTTTCTCGCAAAAATAGAGCTTGGTAACGCCATCGTAGCACACTCCCCACCATACCATTACAGACGCGGGATGGTGGCCTCTTTGAACCTTCGGGATGAGTTGGGATGCTTCTCTGGATGACCGAGCATACACACGATCGTTTTGCTTATTGAACGATTCTTCTACGGTGAAGATTTTCTTGTCAGTAAATAGAATTTGTCTGTGAACGTTCTTCGCGTACCGGCTGAGTAACGCTTTCGATCTTCGCTTGCGATTTTCCTTCAATGCGGCCGTGTGCAGGTATCCAGTGTGCCGCTTGCACGCGCTGAGTCTTAAATCTTCTTTGATAATGCGAAACATGGATTTTTGCGAAATTTGCATTTCCCGCAACAAGATTTTCTGTTTTCGCTGCGGTTTTCGGTCGATTCGTATCTTCACGGCTTTGATCGCTTTCGGAGTTCTCACAGTGCGCGGACGTTGCCCGTTGAAAGATGCTTGGTGCATTTTTCAATCCAAATGTCATTCTTAAGAATTCAAATTCCCGCGTCTGCGGGGTCATATTATGCACCATAAAACAAAAAATTCAAAACACTAAAATGACTATCTCTCCTAAATTAGGCGTCTGCGGAGGTCATATCATGCACCGGACAAGAAAAAATTCAAAACGCTAAAATGACCATCTCTCCTAAACTAGACGTCTGCGGGGGTCATATTACGCAAAATAAACCAAAAAATTCAAAACACTAAAATGGCTATAACTCCTAAACTAGGCGTCTGCGGGGGTCATATTATGCACCATAAAACAAAAAATTCAAAACACTAAAATGACCATCTCTCCTAAACTAGGCGTCTACGGGGGTCATCTTATGCTCCAGAAAACAAAAAATTCAAAACGCTAAAATGGCTATAACTCCTAAACTAGTCGTCCGCGGAGGTCATTTTATGCACCAGAAAACAAAAAATTCAAAACGCTAAAGTGACTATAACTCCTAAACTAGTCGTCTGCGGAGGTCATATCGTGCACCAGAAAAATAAATTTCAAAACGCTAAAATGATTATAACTCCTAAGCTAGTCGTCTGCGGGGATCATATCATGCACCAGAAAACAAAAAATTCGTAAACACTACAATGAGTATCTCTCCTAAACTAGGCGTCTACGGGGGTCATATAATGCACCAGAAAACAAAAAATTCAAAACGCTAAAATGGCTATAACTCCTAAACTAAGCGTCTGCGGAGGTCATATCATGCACCAGAAAAATAAATTTCAAAACACTGAAATGACTATAACTCCTAAACTAAGCGTCTGCGGAGGTCATATCATGCACCAGAAAAATAAATTTCAAAACACTAAAATGGCTATAACTCCTAAACTAGGCGTCTACGGGGGTCATATCATGCACCAGAAAACAAAAAATTCAAAACGCTAAAGTGACTATAACTCCTAAACTAGTCGTCTGCGGAGGTCATATCGTGCACCAGAAAAATAAATTTCAAAACACTAAAATGACTATAACTCCTAAACTAGGCGTCTGCGGGGGTCATATTATGCACCATAAAACAAAAAATTCAAAACACTAAAATGACCATCTCTCCTAAACTAGGCGTCTACGGGGGTCATCTTATGCTCCAGAAAACAAAACATTCAAAACGCTAAAGTGACTATAACTCCTAAACTAGTCGTCTGCGGAGGTCATATCGTGCACCAGAAAAATAAATTTCAAAACACTGAAATGACTATAACTCCTAAACTAAGCGTCTGCCGAGGTCATATCATGCACCAGAATACAAAAAATTCAAAACGCTAAAATGGCTATAACTCCTAAACTAAGCGTCTGCGGAGGTCATATCATGCACCAGAAAAATAAATTTCAAAACACTAAAATGACTATAACTCCTAAACTAAGCGTCTGCGGAGGTCATATCATGCACCAGAAAAATAAATTTCAAAACACTGAAATGACTATAACTCCTAAACTAGGCGTCTGCGGGGGTCATATTATGCACCATAAAACAAAAAATTCAAAACACTAAAATGACCATCTCTCCTAAACTAGGCGTCTACGGGGGTCATCTTATGCTCCAGAAAACAAAAAATTCAAAACGCTAAAATGGCTATAACTCCTAAACTAGTCGTCCGCGGAGGTCATTTTATGCACCAGAAAACAAAAAATTCAAAACGCTAAAGTGACTATAACTCCTAAACTAGTCGTCTGCGGAGGTCATATCGTGCACCAGAAAAATAAATTTCAAAACGCTAAAATGATTATAACTCCTAAGCTAGTCGTCTGCGGGGATCATATCATGCACCAGAAAACAAAAAATTCGTAAACACTACAATGAGTATCTCTCCTAAACTAGGCGTCTACGGGGGTCATATAATGCACCAGAAAACAAAAAATTCAAAACGCTAAAATGGCTATAACTCCTAAACTAAGCGTCTGCGGAGGTCATATCATGCACCAGAAAAATAAATTTCAAAACACTGAAATGACTATAACTCCTAAACTAAGCGTCTGCGGAGGTCATATCATGCACCAGAAAAATAAATTCCAAAACACTAAAATGGCTATAACTCCTAAACTAGGCGTCTACGGGGGTCATATCATGCACCAGCAAACAAAAAATTCAAAACGTTAAAGTGACTATAACTCCTAAACTAGTCGTCTGCGGAGGACATATCATGCACCAGAAAAATAAATTTCAAAACACTAAAATGGCTATAACTCCTAAACTAGGCGTCTACGGGGGTCATATCATGCACCAGAAAACAAAAAATTCAAAACGCTAAAGTGACTATAACTCCTAAACTAGTCGTCTGCGGAGGTCATATCGTGCACCAGAAAAATAAATTTCAAAACACTAAAATGACTATAACTCCTAAACTAGGCGTCTGCGGGGGTCATATTATGCACCATAAAACAAAAAATTCAAAACACTAAAATGACCATCTCTCCTAAACTAGGCGTCTACGGGGGTCATCTTATGCTCCAGAAAACAAAACATTCAAAACGCTAAAGTGACTATAACTCCTAAACTAGTCGTCTGCGGAGGTCATATCGTGCACCAGAAAAATAAATTTCAAAACGCTAAAATGATTATAACTCCTAAGCTAGTCGTCTGCGGGGATCATATCATGCACCAGAAAACAAAAAATTCGTAAACACTACAATGAGTATCTCTCCTAAACTAGGCGTCTACGGGGGTCATATCATGCACCAGAAAACAAAAAATTGAGAACGCTAAAATGGCTATAACTCCTAAACTAAGCGTCTGCGGAGGTCATATCATGCACCAGAAAAATAAATTTCAAAACACTAAAATGACTATAACTCCTAAACTAAGCGTCTGCGGAGGTCATATCGTGCACCAGAAAAAAAAATTCCAAAACACTAAAATGCTATAACTCCTAAACTAGGCGTCTACGGGGATCATATTATGCACCATAAAACAAAAAATTCAAAACGCTAAAATGGCTATAACTCCTAAACTAAGCGTCTGCGGAGGTCATATCATGCACCAGAAAAATAAATTCCAAAACACTAAAATGGCTATAACTCCTAAACTAGGCGTCTGCGGGGGTCATATTATGCACCATAAAACAAAAAATTCAAAACGCTAAAATGGCTATAACTCCTAAACTAAGCGTCTGCGGAGGTCATATCATGCACCAGAAAAATAAATTTCAAAACACTGAAATGACTATAACTCCTAAACTAAGCGTCTGCCGAGGTCATATCATGCACCAGAATACAAAAAATTCAAAACGCTAAAATGGCTATAACTCCTAAACTAAGCGTCTGCGGAGGTCATATCATGCACCAGAAAAATAAATTTCAAAACACTAAAATGACTATAACTCCTAAACTAAGCGTCTGCGGAGGTCATATCATGCACCAGAAAAATAAATTTCAAAACACTAAAATGGCTATAACTCCTAAACTAGGCGTGTACGGGGGTCATATCATGCACCAGAAAACAAAAAATTCAAAACGCTAAAGTGACTATAACTCCTAAACTAGTCGTCTGCGGAGGTCATATCGTGCACCAGAAAAATAAATTTCAAAACACTAAAATGACTATAACTCCTAAACTAAGCGTCTGCGGAGGTCATATCATGCACCAGAAAAATAAATTTCAAAACACTGAAATGACTATAACTCCTAAACTAGGCGTCTGCGGGGGTCATATTATGCACCATAAAACAAAAAATTCAAAACACTAAAATGACCATCTCTCCTAAACTAGGCGTCTACGGGGGTCATCTTATGCTCCAGAAAACAAAACATTCAAAACGCTGAAGTGACTATAACTCCTAAACTAAGCGTCTGCGGAGGTCATATTATGCACCAGAAAACAAAAAATTCAAAACGCTAAAATGACTATAACTCCTAAACTAAGCGTCTGCGGAGGTCATATTATGCACCAGAAAACAAAAAATTGAAAACGCTAAAATGACTATAATTCCTAAACTAGTCGTCTGCGGAGGTCATATCGTGCACCAGAAAAATAAATTTCAAAACACTAAAATGACTATAACTCCTAAACTAGGCGTCTGCGGGGGTCATATTATGCACCAGAAAAAAAAATTCCAAAACACTAAAATGGCTATAACTCCTAAACTAAGCGTCTGCGGAGGTCATATCATGCACCAGAAAAATAAATTCCAAAACACTAAAATGGCTATAACTCCTAAACTAGGCGTCTACGGGGGTCATATCATGCACCAGAAAAATAAATTTCAAAACACTGAAATGACTATAACTCCTAAACTAGGCGTCTGCGGGGGTCATATTATGCACCATAAAACAAAAAATTCAAAACACTAAAATGACCATCTCTCCTAAACTAGGCGTCTACGGGGGTCATCTTATGCTCCAGAAAACAAAACATTCAAAACGCTAAAGTGACTATAACTCCTAAACTAGTCGTCTGCGGAGGTCATATCGTGCACCAGAAAAATAAATTTCAAAACGCTAAAATGATTATAACTCCTAAGCTAGTCGTCTGCGGGGATCATATCATGCACCAGAAAACAAAAAATTCGTAAACACTACAATGAGTATCTCTCCTAAACTAGGCGTCTACGGGGGTCATATAATGCACCAGAAAACAAAAAATTCAAAACGCTAAAATGGCTATAACTCCTAAACTAAGCGTCTGCGGAGGTCATATCATGCACCAGAAAAATAAATTTCAAAACACTAAAATGACTATAACTCCTAAACTAAGCGTCTGCGGAGGTCATATCATGCACCAGAAAAATAAATTCCAAAACACTAAAATGGCTATAACTCCTAAACTAGGCGTCTACGGGGGTCATATCATGCACCAGAAAACAAAAAATTCAAAACGCTAAAATGACTATAACTCCTAAACTAAGCGTCTACGGAGGTCATATCATGCACCAGAAAAATAAATTCCAAAACACTAAAATGGCTATAACTCCTAAACTAGGCGTCTGCCGAGGTCATATCGTGCACCAGAAAAATAAATTCCAAAACACTAAAATGGCTACAACTCCTAAACTAGGCGTCTGCCGAGGTCATATCATGCACCAGAATACAAAAAATTCAAAACGCTAAAATGGCTATAACTCCTAAACTAAGCGTCTGCGGAGGTCATATCATGCACCAGAAAAATAAATTTCAAAACACTAAAATGACTATAACTCCTAAACTAAGCGTCTGCGGAGGTCATATCATGCACCAGAAAAATAAATTCCAAAACACTAAAATGGCTATAACTCCTAAACTAGGCGTCTGCCGAGGTCATATCATGCACCAGAATACAAAAAATTCAAAACGCTAAAATGGCTATAACTCCTAAACTAAGCGTCTGCGGAGGTCATATCATGCACCAGAAAAATAAATTCCAAAACACTAAAATGGCTATAACTCCTAAACTAGGCGTCTGCCGAGGTCATATCATGCACCAGAATACAAAAAATTCAAAACGCTAAAATGACTATAACTCCTAAACTAGTCGTCTGCGGAGGTCATATCGTGCACCAGAAAAATAAATTTCAAAACGCTAAAATGACTATAACTCCTAAACTAGTCGTCTGCGGAGGTCATATCATGCACCAGAAAAATAAATTTCAAAACACTAAAATGGCTATAACTCCTAAACTAGGCGTCTACGGGGGTCATATCATGCACCAGAAAACAAAAAATTCAAAACGCTAAAGTGACTATAACTCCTAGACTAGTCGTCTGCGGAGGTCATATCGTGCACCAGAAAAATAAATTTCAAAACACTAAAATGACTATAACTCCTAAACTAAGCGTCTACGGGGGTCATCTTATGCACCAGAAAACAAAAAATTCAAAACGCTAAAATGACTATAACTCCTAAACTAAGCGTCTGCGGAGGTCATATTATGCACCAGAAAACAAAAAATTCAAAACGCTAAAATGGCTATAACTCCTAAACTAGTCGTCCGCGGAGGTCATTTTATGCACCAGAAAAATAAATTTCAAAACACTAAAATGGCTATAACTCCTAAGCTAGTCGTCTGCGGAGGTCATATTATGCACCAGAAAAATAAATTTCAAAACACTAAAATGACTATCTCTCCTAAACTAGGCGTCTACGGGGGTCATATTATGCACCATAAAACAAAAAATTCAAAACACTAAAATGACCATCTCTCCTAAACTAGGCGTCTACGGGGGTCATCTTATGCTCCAGAAAACAAAAAATTCAAAACGCTAAAATGACCATCTCTCCTAAACTAGGCGTCTACGGGGGTCATCTTATGCTCCAGAAAACAAAAAATTCAAAACGCTAAAGTGACTATAACTCCTAAACTAGTCGTCTGCGGAGGTCATATCGTGCACCAGAAAAATAAATTTCAAAACGCTAAAATGATTATAACTCCTAAGCTAGTCGTCTGCGGGGATCATATCATGCACCAGAAAACAAAAAATTCAGAACGCTAAAATGGCTATAACTCCTAAACTAGTCGTCCGCGGAGGTCATTTTATACACCAGAAAAATAAATTTCAAAACACTAAAATGGCTATAACTCCTAAGCTAGTCGTCTGCGGAGGTCATATTATGCACCAGAAAAATAAATTTCAAAACACTAAAATGACTATCTCTCCTAAACTAGGCGTCTACGGGGGTCATATTATGCACCATAAAACAAAAAATTCAAAACACTAAAATGACCATCTCTCCTAAACTAGGCGTCTACGGGGGTCATCTTATGCTCCAGAAAACAAAAAATTCAAAACGCTAAAGTGACTATAACTCCTAGACTAGTCGTCTGCGGAGGTCATATCGTGCACCAGAAAAATAAATTTCAAAACACTAAAATGACTATAACTCCTAAACTAAGCGTCTACGGGGGTCATCTTATGCACCAGAAAACAAAAAATTCAAAACGCTAAAATGACTATAACTCCTAAACTAGTCGTCTGCGGGGATCATATCATGCACCAGAAAACAAAAAATTCGTAAACACTACAATGAGTATCTCTCCTAAACTAGGCGTCTACGGGGGTCATATCATGCACCAGAAAACAAAAAATTCAGAACGCTAAAATGGCTATAACTCCTAAACTAAGCGTCTGCGGAGGTCATATCATGCACCAGAAAAATAAATTTCAAAACACTAAAATGACTATAACTCCTAAACTAAGCGTCTGCGGAGGTCATATCATGCACCAGAAAAATAAATTCCAAAACACTAAAATGGCTATAACTCCTAAACTAGGCGTCTACGGGGGTCATATCATGCACCAGAAAACAAAAAATTCAAAACGCTAAAGTGACTATAACTCCTAGACTAGTCGTCTGCGGAGGTCATATCGTGCACCAGAAAAATAAATTTCAAAACACTAAAATGACTATAACTCCTAAACTAAGCGTCTACGGGGGTCATCTTATGCACCAGAAAACAAAAAATTCAAAACGCTAAAATGACTATAACTCCTAAACTAAGCGTCTACGGGGGTCATCTTATGCACCAGAAAACAAAAAATTCAAAACGCTAAAGTGACTATAACTCCTAAACTAGTCGTCTGCGGAGGTCATATCGTGCACCAGAAAAATAAATTTCAAAACGCTAAAATGATTATAACTCCTAAGCTAGTCGTCTGCGGGGATCATATCATGCACCAGAAAACAAACAATTCGTAAACACTACAATGAGTATCTCTCCTAAACTAGGCGTCTACGGGGGTCGTATCATGCACCAGAAAACAAAAAATTCAAAACGCTAAAATGGCTATAACTCCTAAACTAAGCGTCTGCGGAGGTCATATCATGCACCAGAAAAATAAATTTCAAAACACTAAAATGACTATAACTCCTAAACTAAGCGTCTGCGGAGGTCATATCATGCACCAGAAAAATAAATTCCAAAACACTAAAATGGCTATAACTCCTAAACTAGGCGTCTGCCGAGGTCATATCATGCACCAGAATACAAAAAATTCAAAACGCTAAAATGGCTATAACTCCTAAACTAAGCGTCTGCGGAGGTCATATCATGCACCAGAAAAATAAATTTCAAAACACTAAAATGACTATAACTCCTAAACTAAGCGTCTGCGGAGGTCATATCATGCACCAGAAAAATAAATTCCAAAACACTAAAATGGCTATAACTCCTAAACTAGGCGTCTGCCGAGGTCATATCATGCACCAGAATACAAAAAATTCAAAACGCTAAAATGGCTATAACTCCTAAACTAAGCGTCTGCGGAGGTCATATCATGCACCAGAAAAATAAATTCCAAAACACTAAAATGGCTATAACTCCTAAACTAGGCGTCTGCCGAGGTCATATCATGCACCAGAATACAAAAAATTCAAAACGCTAAAATGACTATAACTCCTAAACTAGTCGTCTGCGGAGGTCATATCGTGCACCAGAAAAATAAATTTCAAAACGCTAAAATGACTATAACTCCTAAACTAGTCGTCTGCGGAGGTCATATCATGCACCAGAAAAATAAATTTCAAAACACTAAAATGGCTATAACTCCTAAACTAGGCGTCTACGGGGGTCATATCATGCACCAGAAAACAAAAAATTCAAAACGCTAAAGTGACTATAACTCCTAGACTAGTCGTCTGCGGAGGTCATATCGTGCACCAGAAAAATAAATTTCAAAACACTAAAATGACTATAACTCCTAAACTAAGCGTCTACGGGGGTCATCTTATGCACCAGAAAACAAAAAATTCAAAACGCTAAAATGACTATAACTCCTAAACTAAGCGTCTGCGGAGGTCATATTATGCACCAGAAAACAAAAAATTCAAAACGCTAAAATGGCTATAACTCCTAAACTAGTCGTCCGCGGAGGTCATTTTATGCACCAGAAAAATAAATTTCAAAACACTAAAATGGCTATAACTCCTAAGCTAGTCGTCTGCGGAGGTCATATTATGCACCAGAAAAATAAATTTCAAAACACTAAAATGACTATCTCTCCTAAACTAGGCGTCTACGGGGGTCATATTATGCACCATAAAACAAAAAATTCAAAACACTAAAATGACCATCTCTCCTAAACTAGGCGTCTACGGGGGTCATCTTATGCTCCAGAAAACAAAAAATTCAAAACGCTAAAATGACCATCTCTCCTAAACTAGGCGTCTACGGGGGTCATCTTATGCTCCAGAAAACAAAAAATTCAAAACGCTAAAGTGACTATAACTCCTAAACTAGTCGTCTGCGGAGGTCATATCGTGCACCAGAAAAATAAATTTCAAAACGCTAAAATGATTATAACTCCTAAGCTAGTCGTCTGCGGGGATCATATCATGCACCAGAAAACAAAAAATTCAGAACGCTAAAATGGCTATAACTCCTAAACTAGTCGTCCGCGGAGGTCATTTTATACACCAGAAAAATAAATTTCAAAACACTAAAATGGCTATAACTCCTAAGCTAGTCGTCTGCGGAGGTCATATTATGCACCAGAAAAATAAATTTCAAAACACTAAAATGACTATCTCTCCTAAACTAGGCGTCTACGGGGGTCATATTATGCACCATAAAACAAAAAATTCAAAACACTAAAATGACCATCTCTCCTAAACTAGGCGTCTACGGGGGTCATCTTATGCTCCAGAAAACAAAAAATTCAAAACGCTAAAGTGACTATAACTCCTAGACTAGTCGTCTGCGGAGGTCATATCGTGCACCAGAAAAATAAATTTCAAAACACTAAAATGACTATAACTCCTAAACTAAGCGTCTACGGGGGTCATCTTATGCACCAGAAAACAAAAAATTCAAAACGCTAAAATGACTATAACTCCTAAACTAGTCGTCTGCGGGGATCATATCATGCACCAGAAAACAAAAAATTCGTAAACACTACAATGAGTATCTCTCCTAAACTAGGCGTCTACGGGGGTCATATCATGCACCAGAAAACAAAAAATTCAGAACGCTAAAATGGCTATAACTCCTAAACTAAGCGTCTGCGGAGGTCATATCATGCACCAGAAAAATAAATTTCAAAACACTAAAATGACTATAACTCCTAAACTAAGCGTCTGCGGAGGTCATATCATGCACCAGAAAAATAAATTCCAAAACACTAAAATGGCTATAACTCCTAAACTAGGCGTCTACGGGGGTCATATCATGCACCAGAAAACAAAAAATTCAAAACGCTAAAGTGACTATAACTCCTAGACTAGTCGTCTGCGGAGGTCATATCGTGCACCAGAAAAATAAATTTCAAAACACTAAAATGACTATAACTCCTAAACTAAGCGTCTACGGGGGTCATCTTATGCACCAGAAAACAAAAAATTCAAAACGCTAAAATGACTATAACTCCTAAACTAAGCGTCTACGGGGGTCATCTTATGCACCAGAAAACAAAAAATTCAAAACGCTAAAGTGACTATAACTCCTAAACTAGTCGTCTGCGGAGGTCATATCGTGCACCAGAAAAATAAATTTCAAAACGCTAAAATGATTATAACTCCTAAGCTAGTCGTCTGCGGGGATCATATCATGCACCAGAAAACAAACAATTCGTAAACACTACAATGAGTATCTCTCCTAAACTAGGCGTCTACGGGGGTCGTATCATGCACCAGAAAACAAAAAATTCAAAACGCTAAAATGGCTATAACTCCTAAACTAAGCGTCTGCGGAGGTCATATCATGCACCAGAAAAATAAATTCCAAAACACTAAAATGGCTATAACTCCTAAACTAGTCGTCTGCGGAGGTCATTTTATGCACCAGAAAAATAAATTTCAAAACACTAAAATGGCTATAACTCCTCAGCTAGTCGTCTGCGGAGGTCATATTATGCACCAGAAAACAAAAAATTCAAAACACTAAAATGACTATCTCTCCTAAACTAGGCGTCTACGGGGGTCATATCATGCACCAGAAAACAAAAAATTCAAAACGCTAAAATGGCTATCTCTCCTAAACCAGGCGTCTACGGGGGTCATATCATGCACCAGAAAACAAAAAATTTCAAAACACTAAAATGACTATCTCTCCTAAACTAGGCGTCTACGGGGATCATCTTTTGCACCAGAAAACAAAAAATTCGAAACACTAAAATGACTATCTCTCCTAAACTAGGCGTCTACGGGGGTCATATCATGCACCAGAAAACAAAAAATTCAAAACGCTAAAATGGCTATCTCTCCTAAACCAGGCGTCTACGGGGGTCATATCATGCACCAGAAAACAAAAAATTTGAAAACACTAAAATGACTATCTCTCCTAAACTAGGCGTCTGCGGAGGTCATATCATGCACCAGAAAAATAAATTTCAAAACACTAAAATGGCTATAACTCCTAAACTAGGCGTCTGCCAAGGTCATATCATTCACCAGAAAAGAAAAAATTCAAAACGCTAAAATGGCTATCTCTCCTAAACCAGGCGTCTACGGGGGTCATATCATGCACCAGAAAACAAAAAATTCAAAACGCTAAAATGACTATAACTCCTAAACTAGGCGTCTACGGGGGTCATCTTATGCTCCATAAAACAAAAAATTCAAAACACTAAAGTGACTATAACTCCTAAACTAAGCGTCTGCGGAGGTCATATGCACCAGAAAACAAAAAATTCAAAACGCTAAAGTGACTATAACTCCTAAACTAGTCGTCTGCGGAGGTCATATCATGCACCAGAAAAATAAATTTCAAAACACTAAAATGGCTATAACTCCTAAACTAGGCGTCTACGGGGGTCATATCATGCACCAGAAAACAAAAAATTCAAAACGCTAAAGTGACTATAACTCCTAAACTAGTCGTCTGCGGAGGTCATATCATGCACCAGAAAAATAAATTTCAAAACACTAAAATGGCTATAACTCCTAAACTAGGCGTCTACGGGGGTCATATCATGCACCAGAAAACAAAAAATTCAAAACGCTAAAGTGACTATAACTCCTAAACTAGTCGTCTGCGGAGGTCATATCATGCACCAGAAAAATAAATTTCAAAACACTAAAATGGCTATAACTCCTAAACTAGGCGTCTGCGGAGGTCATATCATGCACCAGAAAAATAAATTTCAAAACACTAAAATGACTATAACTCCTAAACTAGGCGTCTACGGGGGTCATATCATGCACCAGAAAAATAAATTTCAAAACACTAAAATGGCTATAACTCCTAAACTAGTCGTCTACGGGGGTCATATCATGCACCAGAAAACAAAAAATTCAAAACGCTAAAGTGACTATAACTCCTAGACTAGTCGTCTGCGGAGGTCATATCGTGCACCAGAAAAATAAATTTCAAAACGCTTAAGTGACTATAACTCCTAAACTAAGCGTCTGCGGAGGTCATATTATGCACCAGAAAACAAAAAATTCAAAACGCTAAAATGGCTATAACTCCTAAACTAGTCGTCTACGGGGGTCATATCATGCACCAGAAAACAAAAAATTCAAAACGCTAAAGTGACTATAACTCCTAGACTAGTCGTCTGCGGAGGTCATATCGTGCACCAGAAAAATAAATTTCAAAACGCTTAAGTGACTATAACTCCTAAACTAAGCGTCTGCGGAGGTCATATTATGCACCAGAAAACAAAAAATTCAAAACACTAAAATGGCTATAACTCCTAAACTAGGCGTCTGCCAAGGTCATATCATTCACCAGAAAAGAAAAAATTCAAAACGCTAAAATGGCTATCTCTCCTAAACCAGGCGTCTACGGGGGTCATATCATGCACCAGAAAACAAAAAATTTCAAAACACTAAAATGACTATCTCTCCTAAACTAGGCGTCTACGGGGGTCATATCATGCACCAGAAAACAAAAAATTCAAAACGCTAAAGTGACTATAACCCCTAGACTAGTCGTCTGCGGAGGTCATATCGTGCACCAGAAAAATAAATTTCAAAACACTAAAATGACTATAACTCCTAAACTAGGCGTCTACGGGGGTCATATCATGCACCAGAAAACAAAAAATTCAAAACGCTAAAGTGACTATAACCCCTAGACTAGTCGTCTGCGGAGGTCATATCGTGCACCAGAAAAATAAATTTCAAAACACTAAAATGGCTATAACTCCTAAACTAGGCGTCTACGGGGGTCATATCATGCACCAGAAAACAAAAAATTCAAAACGCTAAAGTGACTATAACCCCTAGACTAGTCGTCTGCGGAGGTCATATCGTGCACCAGAAAAATAAATTTCAAAACACTAAAATGACTATAACTCCTAAACTAGGCGTCTACGGGGGTCATATCATGCACCAGAAAACAAAAAATTCAAAACGCTAAAGTGACTATAACTCCTAGACTAGTCGTCTGCGGAGGTCATATCGTGCACCAGAAAAATAAATTTCAAAACACTAAAATGACTATAACTCCTAAACTAAGCGTCTACGGGGGTCATCTTATGCTCCATAAAACAAAAAATTCAAAACACTAAAGTGACTATCTCTCCTAAACTAGGCGTCTACGGGGGTCATCTTATGCTCCATAAAACAAAAAATTCAAAACACTAAAGTAACTATCTCTCCTAAACTAGGCGTCTACGGGGGTCATCTTATGCTCCATAAAACAAAAAATTCAAAACACTAAAGTGACTATAACTCCTAAACTAAGCGTCTGCGGAGGTCATATTATGCACCAGAAAACAAAAAATTCAAAACGCTAAAGTGACTATAACTCCTAAACTAGTCGTCTGCGGAGGTCATTTTATGCACCAGAAAAATAAATTTCAAAACACTAAAATGGCTATAACTCCTAAGCTAGTCGTCTGCGGAGGTCATATTATGCACCAGAAAAATAAATTTCAAAACACTAAAATGACTATAACTCCTAAACTAAGCGTCTGCGGAGGTCATATCATGCACCAGAAAAATAAATTTCAAAACACTAAAATGACTATAACTCCTAAACTAAGCGTCTGCGGAGGTCATATCATGCACCAGAAAAATAAATTCCAAAACACTAAAATGGCTATAACTCCTAAACTAGTCGTCTGCGGAGGTCATTTTATGCACCAGAAAAATAAATTTCAAAACACTAAAATGGCTATAACTCCTCAGCTAGTCGTCTGCGGAGGTCATATTATGCACCAGAAAACAAAAAATTCAAAACACTAAAATGACCATCTCTCCTAAACTAGGCGTCTACGGGGATCATCTTTTGCACCAGAAAACAAAAAATTCGAAACACTAAAATGACTATCTCTCCTAAACTAGGCGTCTACGGGGGTCATCTTATGCACCAGAAAAATAAATTTCAAAACACTAAAATGGCTATAACTCCTAAACTAGGCGTCTGCCAAGGTCATATCATTCACCAGAAAAATAAATTTCAAAACACTAAAATGGCTATAACTCCTAAACTAAGCGTCTGCGGAGGTCATATCATGCACCAGAAAAATAAATTTCAAAACACTAAAATGGCTATAACTCCTAAACTAGGCGTCTACGGGGGTCATATCATGCACCAGAAAACAAAAAATTCAAAACGCTAAAGTGACTATAACTCCTAAACTAGTCGTCTGCGGAGGTCATATCATGCACCAGAAAAATAAATTTCAAAACACTAAAATGGCTATAACTCCTAAACTAGGCGTCTGCGGAGGTCATATCATGCACCAGAAAAATAAATTTCAAAACACTAAAATGACTATAACTCCTAAACTAGGCGTCTACGGGGGTCATATCATGCACCAGAAAAATAAATTTCAAAACACTAAAATGGCTATAACTCCTAAACTAGGCGTCTACGGGGGTCATATCATGCACCAGAAAACAAAAAATTCAAAACGCTAAAGTGACTATAACTCCTAGACTAGTCGTCTGCGGAGGTCATATCGTGCACCAGAAAAATAAATTTCAAAACGCTTAAGTGACTATAACTCCTAAACTAAGCGTCTGCGGAGGTCATATTATGCACCAGAAAACAAAAAATTCAAAACGCTAAAATGGCTATAACTCCTAAACTAGTCGTCTGCGGAGGTCATTTTATGCACCAGAAAACAAAAAATTCAAAACACTAAAATGGCTATAACTCCTAAACTAGGCGTCTGCCAAGGTCATATCATTCACCAGAAAAGAAAAAATTCAAAACGCTAAAATGGCTATCTCTCCTAAACCAGGCGTCTACGGGGGTCATATCATGCACCAGAAAACAAAAAATTTCAAAACACTAAAATGACTATCTCTCCTAAACTAGGCGTCTACGGGGGTCATATCATGCACCAGAAAACAAAAAATTCAAAACGCTAAAGTGACTATAACTCCTAAACTAAGCGTCTGCGGAGGTCATATTATGCACCAGAAAACAAAAAATTCAAAACGCTAAAATGGCTATAACTCCTAAACTAGTCGTCTGCGGAGGTCATTTTATGCACCAGAAAAATGAATTTCAAAACACTAAAATGGCTATAACTCCTGAGCTAGTCGTCTGCGGAGGTCATATCATTCACCAGAAAACAAAAAATTCAAAACGCTAAAGTGACTATAACTCCTAAACTAAGCGTCTGCGGAGGTCATATTATGCACCAGAAAACAAAAAATTCAAAACGCTAAAATGGCTATAACTCCTAAACTAGTCGTCTGCGGAGGTCATTTTATGCACCAGAAAAATGAATTTCAAAACACTAAAATGGCTATAACTCCTAAACTAGGCGTCTGCCAAGGTCATATCATTCACCAGAAAAGAAAAAATTCAAAACGCTAAAATGGCTATCTCTCCTAAACCAGGCGTCTACGGGGGTCATATCATGCACCAGAAAACAAAAAATTTCAAAACACTAAAATGACTATCTCTCCTAAACTAGGCGTCTACGGGGGTCATATCATGCACCAGAAAACAAAAAATTCAAAACGCTAAAGTGACTATAACCCCTAGACTAGTCGTCTGCGGAGGTCATATCGTGCACCAGAAAAATAAATTTCAAAACACTAAAATGACTATAACTCCTAAACTAGGCGTCTACGGGGGTCATATCATGCACCAGAAAACAAAAAATTCAAAACGCTAAAGTGACTATAACCCCTAGACTAGTCGTCTGCGGAGGTCATATCGTGCACCAGAAAAATAAATTTCAAAACACTAAAATGGCTATAACTCCTAAACTAGGCGTCTACGGGGGTCATATCATGCACCAGAAAACAAAAAATTCAAAACGCTAAAGTGACTATAACCCCTAGACTAGTCGTCTGCGGAGGTCATATCGTGCACCAGAAAAATAAATTTCAAAACACTAAAATGACTATAACTCCTAAACTAGGCGTCTACGGGGGTCATATCATGCACCAGAAAACAAAAAATTCAAAACGCTAAAGTGACTATAACTCCTAGACTAGTCGTCTGCGGAGGTCATATCGTGCACCAGAAAAATAAATTTCAAAACACTAAAATGACTATAACTCCTAAACTAGGCGTCTACGGGGGTCATATCATGCACCAGAAAACAAAAAATTCAAAACGCTAAAGTGACTATAACTCCTAGACTAGTCGTCTGCGGAGGTCATATCGTGCACCAGAAAAATAAATTTCAAAACACTAAAATGACTATAACTCCTAAACTAAGCGTCTACGGGGGTCATCTTATGCTCCATAAAACAAAAAATTCAAAACACTAAAGTGACTATCTCTCCTAAACTAGGCGTCTACGGGGGTCATCTTATGCTCCATAAAACAAAAAATTCAAAACACTAAAGTAACTATCTCTCCTAAACTAGGCGTCTACGGGGGTCATATCATGCACCAGAAAACAAAAAATTCAAAACGCTAAAGTGACTATAACTCCTAGACTAGTCGTCTGCGGAGGTCATATCGTGCACCAGAAAAATAAATTTCAAAACACTAAAATGACTATAACTCCTAAACTAGGCGTCTACGGGGGTCATATCATGCACCAGAAAACAAAAAATTCAAAACGCTAAAGTGACTATAACTCCTAGACTAGTCGTCTGCGGAGGTCATATCGTGCACCAGAAAAATAAATTTCAAAACACTAAAATGACTATAACTCCTAAACTAAGCGTCTACGGGGGTCATCTTATGCTCCATAAAACAAAAAATTCAAAACACTAAAGTGACTATCTCTCCTAAACTAGGCGTCTACGGGGGTCATCTTATGCTCCATAAAACAAAAAATTCAAAACACTAAAGTGACTATAACTCCTAAACTAAGCGTCTGCGGAGGTCATATTATGCACCAGAAAACAAAAAATTCAAAACGCTAAAGTGACTATAACTCCTAAACTAGTCGTCTGCGGAGGTCATTTTATGCACCAGAAAAATAAATTTCAAAACACTAAAATGGCTATAACTCCTAAGCTAGTCGTCTGCGGAGGTCATATCATGCACCAGAAAAATAAATTCCAAAACACTAAAATGGCTATAACTCCTAAACTAGTCGTCTGCGGAGGTCATTTTATGCACCAGAAAAATAAATTTCAAAACACTAAAATGGCTATAACTCCTCAGCTAGTCGTCTGCGGAGGTCATATTATGCACCAGAAAACAAAAAATTCAAAACACTAAAATGACCATCTCTCCTAAACTAGGCGTCTACGGGGATCATCTTTTGCACCAGAAAACAAAAAATTCGAAACACTAAAATGACTATCTCTCCTAAACTAGGCGTCTACGGGGGTCATCTTATGCACCAGAAAAATAAATTTCAAAACACTAAAATGGCTATAACTCCTAAACTAGGCGTCTGCCAAGGTCATATCATTCACCAGAAAAATAAATTTCAAAACACTAAAATGGCTATAACTCCTAAACTAAGCGTCTGCGGAGGTCATATCATGCACCAGAAAAATAAATTTCAAAACACTAAAATGGCTATAACTCCTAAACTAGGCGTCTACGGGGGTCATATCATGCACCAGAAAACAAAAAATTCAAAACGCTAAAGTGACTATAACTCCTAAACTAGTCGTCTGCGGAGGTCATATATTGCACCAGAAAAATAAATTTCAAAACACTAAAATGGCTATAACTCCTAAACTAGGCGTCTGCGGAGGTCATATCATGCACCAGAAAAATAAATTTCAAAACACTAAAATGACTATAACTCCTAAACTAGGCGTCTACGGGGGTCATATCATGCACCAGAAAAATAAATTTCAAAACACTAAAATGGCTATAACTCCTAAACTAGGCGTCTACGGGGGTCATATCATGCACCAGAAAACAAAAAATTCAAAACGCTAAAGTGACTATAACTCCTAGACTAGTCGTCTGCGGAGGTCATATCGTGCACCAGAAAAATAAATTTCAAAACGCTTAAGTGACTATAACTCCTAAACTAAGCGTCTGCGGAGGTCATATTATGCACCAGAAAACAAAAAATTCAAAACGCTAAAATGGCTATAACTCCTAAACTAGTCGTCTGCGGAGGTCATTTTATGCACCAGAAAACAAAAAATTCAAAACACTAAAATGGCTATAACTCCTAAACTAGGCGTCTGCCAAGGTCATATCATTCACCAGAAAAGAAAAAATTCAAAACGCTAAAATGGCTATCTCTCCTAAACCAGGCGTCTACGGGGGTCATATCATGCACCAGAAAACAAAAAATTCAAAACGCTAAAGTGACTATAACTCCTAAACTAAGCGTCTGCGGAGGTCATATTATGCACCAGAAAACAAAAAATTCAAAACGCTAAAATGGCTATAACTCCTAAACTAGTCGTCTGCGGAGGTCATTTTATGCACCAGAAAAATGAATTTCAAAACACTAAAATGGCTATAACTCCTGAGCTAGTCGTCTGCGGAGGTCATATCATTCACCAGAAAACAAAAAATTCAAAACGCTAAAGTGACTATAACTCCTAAACTAAGCGTCTGCGGAGGTCATATTATGCACCAGAAAACAAAAAATTCAAAACGCTAAAATGGCTATAACTCCTAAACTAGTCGTCTGCGGAGGTCATTTTATGCACCAGAAAAATGAATTTCAAAACACTAAAATGGCTATAACTCCTAAACTAGGCGTCTGCCAAGGTCATATCATTCACCAGAAAAGAAAAAATTCAAAACGCTAAAATGGCTATCTCTCCTAAACCAGGCGTCTACGGGGGTCATATCATGCACCAGAAAACAAAAAATTTCAAAACACTAAAATGACTATCTCTCCTAAACTAGGCGTCTACGGGGGTCATATCATGCACCAGAAAACAAAAAATTCAAAACGCTAAAGTGACTATAACCCCTAGACTAGTCGTCTGCGGAGGTCATATCGTGCACCAGAAAAATAAATTTCAAAACACTAAAATGACTATAACTCCTAAACTAGGCGTCTACGGGGGTCATATCATGCACCAGAAAACAAAAAATTCAAAACGCTAAAGTGACTATAACCCCTAGACTAGTCGTCTGCGGAGGTCATATCGTGCACCAGAAAAATAAATTTCAAAACACTAAAATGGCTATAACTCCTAAACTAGGCGTCTACGGGGGTCATATCATGCACCAGAAAACAAAAAATTCAAAACGCTAAAGTGACTATAACCCCTAGACTAGTCGTCTGCGGAGGTCATATCGTGCACCAGAAAAATAAATTTCAAAACACTAAAATGACTATAACTCCTAAACTAGGCGTCTACGGGGGTCATATCATGCACCAGAAAACAAAAAATTCAAAACTCTAAAGTGACTATAACTCCTAGACTAGTCGTCTGCGGAGGTCATATCGTGCACCAGAAAAATAAATTTCAAAACACTAAAATGACTATAACTCCTAAACTAGGCGTCTACGGGGGTCATATCATGCACCAGAAAACAAAAAATTCAAAACGCTAAAGTGACTATAACTCCTAGACTAGTCGTCTGCGGAGGTCATATCGTGCACCAGAAAAATAAATTTCAAAACACTAAAATGACTATAACTCCTAAACTAAGCGTCTACGGGGGTCATCGTATGCTCCATAAAACAAAAAATTCAAAACACTAAAGTGACTATCTCTCCTAAACTAGGCGTCTACGGGGGTCATCTTATGCTCCATAAAACAAAAAATTCAAAACACTAAAGTGACTATAACTCCTAAACTAAGCGTCTGCGGAGGTCATATTATGCACCAGAAAACAAAAAATTCAAAACGCTAAAGTGACTATAACTCCTAAACTAGTCGTCTGCGGAGGTCATTTTATGCACCAGAAAAATAAATTTCAAAACACTAAAATGGCTATAACTCCTAAGCTAGTCGTCTGCGGAGGTCATATTATGCACCAGAAAAATAAATTTCAAAACACTAAAATGACTATCTCTCCTAAACTAGGCGTCTACGGGGGTCATCTTATGCTCCATAAAACAAAAAATTCTAAACACTAAAGTGACTATAACTCCTAAACTAGTCGTCTACGGGGGTCATATCATGCACCAGAAAACAAAAAATTCAAAACGCTAAAATGGCTATAACTCCTAAACTAAGCGTCTGCGGAGGTCATATCATGCACCAGAAAAATAAATTTCAAAACACTAAAATGACTATAACTCCTAAACTAAGCGTCTGCGGAGGTCATATCATGCACCAGAAAAATAAATTCCAAAACACTAAAATGGCTATAACTCCTAAACTAGTCGTCTGCGGAGGTCATTTTATGCACCAGAAAAATAAATTTCAAAACACTAAAATGGCTATAACTCCTCAGCTAGTCGTCTGCGGAGGTCATATTATGCACCAGAAAACAAAAAATTCAAAACACTAAAATGACCATCTCTCCTAAACTAGGCGTCTACGGGGATCATCTTTTGCACCAGAAAACAAAAAATTCGAAACACTAAAATGACTATCTCTCCTAAACTAGGCGTCTACGGGGGTCATCTTATGCACCAGAAAAATAAATTTCAAAACACTAAAATGGCTATAACTCCTAAACTAGGCGTCTGCCAAGGTCATATCATTCACCAGAAAAATAAATTTCAAAACACTAAAATGGCTATAACTCCTAAACTAAGCGTCTGCGGAGGTCATATCATGCACCAGAAAAATAAATTTCAAAACACTAAAATGGCTATAACTCCTAAACTAGGCGTCTGCGGGGATCATATCATGCACCAGAAAACAAAAAATTCAAAACGCTAAAGTGACTATAACTCCTAAACTAGTCGTCTGCGGAGGTCATATCGTGCACCAGAAAAATAAATTTCAAAACACTAAAATGACTATAACTCCTAAACTAAGCGTCTGCGGAGGTCATATCATGCACCAGAAAACAAACAATTCAAAACGCTAAAATGGCTATAACTCCTAAACTAGTCGTCCGCGGAGGTCATTTTATGCACCAGAAAAATAAATTTCAAAACACTAAAATGGCTATAACTCCTAAGCTAGTCGTCTGCGGAGGTCATATTATGCACCAGAAAAATAAATTTCAAAACACTAAAATGACTATCTCTCCTAAACTAGGCGTCTACGTGGGTCATCTTATGCTCCATAAAACAAAAAATTCAAAACGCTAAAGTGACTATAACTCCTAAACTAAGCGTCTGCGAAGGTCATATCATTCACCAGAAAAGAAAAAATTCAAAACGCTAAAATGGCTATAACTCCTAAACTAGGCGTCTACGGGGGTCATATCATGCACCAGAAAACAAAAAATTCAAAACGCTAAAATGGCTATAATTCCTTAACTAAGCGTCTGCGGAGGTCATATCATGCACCAGAAAAATAAATTTCAAAACACTAAAATGACTATAACTCCTAAACTAAGCGTCTGCCGAGGTCATATCATGCACCAGAAAACAAAAAATTCAAAACGCTAAAATGGCTATAACTCCTAAACTAAGCGTCTGCGGAGGTCATATTATGCACCAGAAAAAAAATTCCAAAACACTAAAATGGCTATAACTCCTAAACTAGGCGTCTACGGTGGTCATATCATGCACCAGAAAACAAAAAATTCAAAATGCTAAAGTGACTATAACTCCTAAACTAGTCGTCTGCGGAGGTCATATCGTGCACCAGAAAAATAAATTTCAAAACACTAAAATGACTATTACTCCTAAAACGGGGGTCATCTTATGCACCAGAAAACAAAAAATTCAAAACGCTAAAGTGACTATAACTCCTAAACTAAGCGTCTGCGGAGGTCATATCATGCACCAGAAAAATAAATTCCAAAACACTAAAATGGCTATAACTCCTAAACTAGGCGTCTGCGGGGATCATATCATGCACCAGAAAACAAAAAATTCAAAACGCTAAAGTGACTATAACTCCTAAACTAGTCGTCTGCGGAGGTCATATCGTGCACCAGAAAAATAAATTTCAAAACACTAAAATGACTATAACTCCTAAACTAAGCGTCTGCGGAGGTCATATCATGCACCAGAAAACAAACAATTCAAAACGCTAAAATGGCTATAACTCCTAAACTAGTCGTCCGCGGAGGTCATTTTATGCACCAGAAAAATAAATTTCAAAACACTAAAATGGCTATAACTCCTAAGCTAGTCGTCTGCGGAGGTCATATTATGCACCAGAAAAATAAATTTCAAAACACTAAAATGACTATTACTCCTAAACTAGGCGTCTACGGGGGTCATCTTATGCACCAGAAAACAAAAAATTCAAAACACTAAAATGACTATCTCTCCTAAACTAGGCGTCTACGTGGGTCATCTTATGCTCCATAAAACAAAAAATTCAAAACGCTAAAGTGACTATAACTCCTAAACTAAGCGTCTGCGAAGGTCATATCATTCACCAGAAAAGAAAAAATTCAAAACGCTAAAATGGCTATAACTCCTAAACTAGGCGTCTACGGGGGTCATATCATGCACCAGAAAACAAAAAATTCAAAATGCTAAAGTGACTATAACTCCTAAACTAAGCGTCTGCCGAGGTCATATCATGCACCAGAAAACAAAAAATTCAAAACGCTAAAATGGCTATAACTCCTAAACTAAGCGTCTGCGGAGGTCATATTATGCACCAGAAAAAAAATTCCAAAACACTAAAATGGCTATAACTCCTAAACTAGGCTACGGTGGTCATATCATGCACCAGAAAACAAAAAATTCAAAATGCTAAAGTGACTATAACTCCTAAACTAGTCGTCTGCGGAGGTCATATCGTGCACCAGAAAAATAAATTTCAAAACACTAAAATGACTATTACTCCTAAAACGGGGGTCATCTTATGCACCAGAAAACAAAAAATTCAAAACCTAAAATGGCTATAACTCCTAAACTAGGCGTCTACGGGGGTCATATCATGCACCAGAAAAATAAATTTCAAAACACTAAAATTTCTATAACTCCTAAACTAGGCGTCTACGGGGGTCATATCATGCACCAGAAAAAAAAATTCAAAATGCTAAAGTGACTATAACTCCTAAACTAAGCGTCTGCCGAGGTCATATCATGCACCAGAAAACAAAAAATTCAAAACGCTAAAGTGACTATAACTCCTAAACTAGTCGTCTGCGGAGGTCATATCGTGCACCAGAAAAATAAATTTCAAAACACTAAAATGACTATAACTCCTAAACTAAGCGTCTGCGGAGGTCATATCATGCACCAGAAAACAAACAATTCAAAACGCTAAAATGGCTATAACTCCTAAACTAGTCGTCCGCGGAGGTCATTTTATGCACCAGAAAAATAAATTTCAAAACACTAAAATGGCTATAACTCCTAAGCTAGTCGTCTGCGGAGGTCATATTATGCACCAGAAAAATAAATTTCAAAACACTAAAATGACTATTACTCCTAAACTAGGCGTCTACGTGGGTCATCTTATGCTCCATAAAACAAAAAATTCAAAACGCTAAAGTGACTATAACTCCTAAACTAAGCGTCTGCGAAGGTCATATCATTCACCAGAAAAGAAAAAATTCAAAACGCTAAAATGGCTATAACTCCTAAACTAGGCGTCTACGGGGGTCATATCATGCACCAGAAAACAAAAAATTCAAAATGCTAAAGTGACTATAACTCCTAAACTAAGCGTCTGCCGAGGACATATCATGCACCAGAAAACAAAAAATTCAAAACGCTAAAATGGCTATAACTCCTAAACTAAGCGTCTGCGGAGGTCATATTATGCACCAGAAAAAAAATTCCAAAACACTAAAATGGCTATAACTCCTAAACTAGTCGTCTGCGGAGGTCATATCGTGCACCAGAAAAATAAATTTCAAAACACTAAAATGACTATTACTCCTAAACTAGGCGTCTACGGGGGTCATCTTATGCACCAGAAAACAAAAAATTCAAAACGCTAAAATGGCTATAACTCCTAAACTAGGCGTCTGCGGAGGTCATCTTATGCTCCATAAAACAAAAAATTCAAAACGCTAAAGTGACTATAACTCCTAAACTAGTCGTCTGCGGAGGTCATATCGTGCACCAGAAAAATAAATTTCAAAACACTAAAATGACTATAACTCCTAAACTAAGCGTCTGCGGAGGTCATATCATGCACCAGAAAACAAACAATTCAAAACGCTAAAATGGCTATAACTCCTAAACTAGTCGTCCGCGGAGGTCATTTTATGCACCAGAAAAATAAATTTCAAAACACTAAAATGGCTATAACTCCTAAGCTAGTCGTCTGCGGAGGTCATATTATGCACCAGAAAAATAAATTTCAAAACACTAAAATGACTATTACTCCTAAACTAGGCGTCTACGTGGGTCATCTTATGCTCCATAAAACAAAAAATTCAAAACGCTAAAGTGACTATAACTCCTAAACTAAGCGTCTGCGAAGGTCATATCATTCACCAGAAAAGAAAAAATTCAAAACGCTAAAATGGCTATAACTCCTAAACTAGGCGTCTACGGGGGTCATATCATGCACCAGAAAACAAAAAATTCAAAATGCTAAAGTGACTATAACTCCTAAACTAAGCGTCTGCCGAGGACATATCATGCACCAGAAAACAAAAAATTCAAAACGCTAAAATGGCTATAACTCCTAAACTAAGCGTCTGCGGAGGTCATATTATGCACCAGAAAAAAAATTCCAAAACACTAAAATGGCTATAACTCCTAAACTAGTCGTCTGCGGAGGTCATATCGTGCACCAGAAAAATAAATTTCAAAACACTAAAATGACTATTACTCCTAAACTAGGCGTCTACGGGGGTCATCTTATGCACCAGAAAACAAAAAATTCAAAACGCTAAAATGGCTATAACTCCTAAACTAGTCGTCTGCGGAGGTCATATTATGCACCAGAAAAATAAATTTCAAAACACTAAAATGGCTATAACTCCTAAACTAGGCGTCTACGGGGGTCATATCATGCACCAGAAAAATAAATTTCAAAACACTAAAATTTCTATAACTCCTAAACTAGGCGTCTACGGGGGTCATATCATGCACCAGAAAAAAAAATTCCAAAACACTAAAATGGCTATAACTCCTAAACTAGGCGTCTACGGTGGTCATATCATGCACCAGAATACAAAAAATTCAAAACGCTAAAATGGCTATAACTCCTAAACTATGCGTCTGCGGGGGTCATATCATGCATCAGGAACAAAAAAATTCAAAACGCTTAAGTGACTATAACTCCTAAACTAACCGTCTGCGGAGGTCATATTATGCACCAGAAAAATAAATTTCAAAACACTAAAATGGCTATAACTCCTAAGCTAGTCGTCTGCGGAGGTCATATTTTGCACCAGAAAAGAAAAAATTAAAAACGCTAAAATGGCTATAACTCCTAAACTAGGCGTCTACCGGGGTCATATCATGCACCAGAAAAATTAATTTTCAAAACACTAAAATGAAAACAAAAAATACAAAACACTAAAATGACTATCTCTCCTAAACTAGGCGTCGTTCCGTGATGTCGTAGTTCCATGATGTCGCTCTCGAACTGTGCCACTCTGTTATTAAGAGAAGCAATGGCTTCGCACAGTTTGTTATTAAAACTTTGTTCGAATTCAGAGAGCAACAATTTAAATTTTGTAATTAAACTTGTTTCCAAACTCGAAGATGATCAGATAGGGATGCTTTTTTATCTGTTGGCTTCACAGGTGGTGTATTAAATTTCAGGTGGTTGTAACCTGACTCGAATTTATCTGGAGTCACTACAGCGGCCAAGGCGGATTTCTCTTTGCGAGTTTGTTGGCGAGTAGTTGACATATTTTCATAGGCAGTAACACAAATCACAAAGTAATAAAACACTTATATACGTTTTTATTCGAAGTGTTTATGCGTACAAAGATTTCAAGTAAACCAAATAGATATTGGATTGTATTTCAACAACTAAATATTGGTTATTTATCACAAAAAAGTGGTTAAACAATTGCTTTAGCGACGGAACAATTCCAAGCACGTCTATTCACTTAGCATCGCTTCTCCTTCAACTTCTTTTTTTCTATTTGTAAACGTTATTTTGTTCTCCGATTGACGCACTTGCCAAGTTTTAAAAGGAGGCCTATAGGAAATGTGTAACAAGCATTCAAAGCATCTTATCCAAGAATGTAGGGTGGATAAACCAAAACGGTAGTTTTATTCATTCGGGAGCATTTCATTGACTGCTACCCCATTCATCTCTTTAGGAGTCGCACCGCAAATGTAACACTTTGATGCAGCATTTGTTCTTGATAAAATGTTACAAGCACTCCCATCAATCATCGTAAATAACATTTTGAAAGAAATTTGTATACTAAAACCATTTTTTCGTATACAATGGTTAAAGAGTTGACCAGTAACTTCATTCATTTTGGCCTCTTCATCTCGCACAAGTCTTAAGGGGACAAAACGCAATCAAAAATAAAAATTCGTCTGTGCTTTCTAAATCAGCAAACAGTTGTTTGTAACTTCCGTCAAAGCCCCACTTACATACTAACGTTGCAGTTGTGTTTTGCTCTATATGAGCAATTTCAGCTATACTTTCTCCAGTCCTACTCAGCAATTCTTGGATATCAACCGATGCCGTTGTTTCTGTTGCCTCTCTATTAATAGGAAGCACTTGTTTTTTAAGTTTTTTTTATTTTATATAAGCTCGGAAAGCACTCCTTGTGCAAAGCATTAACAACTGTTTTTAGTATGTTATACCTTCTTTCTGATAGGTCTAATTCTAAATATAATGCTAAGGCTTCCTGGGTTGTTAAAACTGATCTGCTTCCGACAGTTGATGCCCCTGCACCAGCTAAGTGACCAGACAGTTCTGCTGCGTATTTTAACTCCTCACTTGTTTTTGATCAATAGATCCTCTACTCTGCGCTTTTTGGTTTTGTTGGAAGCTTCTTCAAATGGCTTTTGGGGTCTTCCACGACTGGAAGAGGTGGTCTTATTCGTTATATTAATGATACTCTGAGGAAGTATAAACTGGCTTTTTAACCACACATCGTGACGCTTAACAAACATAGCGCGGGTTCGGGAACATTGTTTCCATCGCCTGGCAATATTGCAGTCACATTCTCTAATTTTTTGGGTCAAATCACTTTCAATCCTCTTTGAGCAATTGTTTATTCTTAGTAAACTCAAAACATAATCCTTTAATTCCTCAATCTTTGAACCTTTTATAATCGAAACCCATTTTTCAAATTTGTTCGTTTTTTATAATTGGAATTGGTCCTATAAAAAGTCGAATTTTTTCAAGGTTAGCAATTATTAACAAGAAAACTTTTTACTTTTGTACAGCATAAGAATGGAGGAAGTTAATGAGATAAAAGATTTTGCTACAGCTAGCTACGTTCTAATTCAAATTTACACTTTAGTGAATTTTTGGTCCTCAAAAAAAAACCTTTTTTGATTTATTAGTTTAAAAATGAATTTCACTCCAAAATAATTAAAAAAGTACATATACCAGCCCGAGAGGTATCCATAATTATAGTTCAAAAAAAAAATTGATAAAACTTTTGGAATTTTTCACACAGGCTAAATAACCACACAGCGAAAATTGATTGCAAACCAGAACTAAAGCTAAAATTGCCCTACCTTCTGACAGAAATGCCGCTACTCCACAAAAGTGTAAATAATGCAAAAATAGGAATTTACTACAATTAGATATATGCCAATTGAGTTCCGCAGCATTACATCTCTTTATAGCACATTCGATTTTTTGATTTTTGTCCACTAGTCAACGCACTGTGCAAAAACATAGAGGTACCAACCTTCCGTGAGCGAGAATTTTTCATTTCCTCTGGTATTTCGCGTTTATTTGATCTAATGGTTCCCACAAGTGTCAACTTATAAGGCTCCTTTAGCGAGGTCTTTGCCAATGGAATAGAAGTGAACCAATTATCGCAAGTAATGTTGCGACATGTTCCATGTATTGGTCGAGTCAATTCTTTTACAAAATACTCGCCTAATGGTAGATCTGAAGTTTTGGTCGTTTTACCCAAATAAGGAATTGCGTAGAACATATTGTATAATCTAGTACTTGTCATAGCCGATTTTGAAAATATTGCTTTATGACAAAAATGGCGGACGTTTGAACGTAAATAGTGATTTTTGGACCAACAATTTGCAGTACAATAACATCTAAATTATAAAAACCTTAACTAAAAGATGCACTGTATATAAAAAAAATTATGGAATAAATCATGTGCTTCAACATTATGTATTTATTACTTACTTTTTATGTTTTTCTCTTTGGCCCAATTGGTGAGTATTGCAGCACACACTTCTATCTACTTTTTTTTTTTTAAATTTCTGTCACTATATTGTTTGAGCTTCCTATCATAAATGATTGGACGCTTTTCTATTTCGACTATCAAAGCCTCCGTATCTACATAATACAGTTACTAGCAAAACACTGCACGCTTCGTTGCGCTGTATCAGTAGTTACTCGTATTTCATTTGAGGAAACAAACATTTGTTTGTATTTTTTTGCTTCGTTGAACCATTTTGAGTATATAAATAACACAATGATTTCCATACAAAAAAAAAATAAAACATTACATGTCCATTGGGTGGAATAGAGAGAAAAAACTGCTTGCTCTAGCAAACAAATACTTACAAAGTCCATGTGTTATTTGTAAACTAACCTAAAATGAATGTTCAAAACAAACATACAAAAATGTATATTTCACACATGAATTTATTTACGGTGTTTCAACCTTGAAAACTAATTATTATTAAATACAATCTTTTAAACTTATGTTTGCTTAGACTTTAAAAAATTGAATTGATTTTCATGTTTTGATTTGTATTTCTATTTGTTTTGTATTTATAATTTGAAGCAAAAATACGCAATTTCTGAAATCAAGGTACTTTCTCAATGTACAGCCAAGAAACCGGCATGAGAATACCGAGATTCTATCGTATTGTTGCCTTGAGCGAGTATTCCAGGGGGTATAGCTTGCTGAAATCCAAAGCTTACGCAAGCATCCGTACACGCGACCAACAACGATATTAACATGGTTATAGCCAGAAAGCTTTCGGTTTATGGTGATACCTAGACTTGTAGCCGCCTCAACTAACCTAATCTTACTACCGGCTAAGCAAACATCAGGAACTAGACTTATCTGAAAAGGCTTGTTTGATATTGGAATTACTTGTGTTATGCCTCGTTTAAGAGCAACACAATTTAAAATATAATCTCAGAGGGGTTTGGGTTGTCCTCAGGCCAGTTGGATGAGGGGGTTCTTCCTCCCGGTACTTCCGTTGGACACAAAAACTGATTGTTTATGGGAATCAACTTCCAAGTACACTGATTGTCTATGAACTTCCAAGTACACAATTACTTTCACTTATATTATCAATTTCCAAGTTGATCAGAGAGAAACAGAAATGTCTTAATTAATGAAACACTATTTTTATATATATTAATGACAATATTTATTTTGATAATGATAATACTTATTTTGATAATGACAATATTTATTCACTTAATTAAATGAGACCGCGATCTTTACAGGTGTACTTTTGTTAACCAAATTCCGATGTGAACCTGTTGTGCACTCATATTTATCTATGCTAAATGATTAGTTTGCATTTTTCTTTATCGTTGTGCAGGTGTCGTGAGAAGCTAAGTTGTCGTCTGGTTAAATTTGCTGATCTAGCTTCTGGCGCATGACCTAGTTTGTTGCATACATAACACTTGGCATTTTTTGGGTTCAAAGCTAGTCCATTTTTAGTCGCCCATTCAACAATAGAAGCGAGATCCTCATTTAATAGTGACACTAGTTCACCCATTTTTTTAACCGGATGAGATAGGTAAGGTTGAACATCGTCAGCGTAGAAATGAATAAGTGCGTGCTTACAAATCGATGTTAAGTCATTTATGTACATACAGAACAAAATTGGCCCCAATATTGATCCCTGAGGAACCCCTTGAGAAACTGACCGGAGAGCTGAGCGGTTGTTACCAACAACGACTATTTGTGACCGTCCACATAAAAAGTTTCGAATGAGCTGTACAGCTCTTTCACTAAAACCATAGTAATGGTATAGTTTCCAACAAAGAATGGTGTGATTCTGTCAAAAGCCTTAGAGAAACCAAGCAGGCAAAGCAGCGTCACAAATCCTTTGTCAAAATCTTGCCTGATATCTTCCAAGACTTTTACCATGGCAGAAGAACAGCTATAGTTCTTTCTAAAGCCCGATTGAAATGGGCTCAATAGGGAATTTTAAGCCAAGTGTTTCTGAATTTGTGACTCTATTACCTTTTCAAAGACCTTAGACAGGCAATGTAAGATACTAACAAGTCTGTAGTAAGAAGCATCGGAAGCAGTGGTCTTTTTAGGAACAGGTACAACCTTAGCACATTTCCATGCCAGAGGAGTAGTAGATGTTACTATAAAAGAATTGGTTATATCTGTTAGATGGTCTATGACGTGTGGCAAAATAAGTTTTATGGAGGGCAGCGGCAAGCCGTCTTCACCAATAGCATTTGATTTTAAACCTTTAATGATACAAAGGACATCAACCTCCGTAACTACCTCAAAATCAATTTCCTCTTCAAAGCCTCTGCCGGAGACAACGTCATATTCGAAACAATCGGCAGCAACATCATTTGAAACAAAATAGTCGTTTATTTCATCTAAATCAATAGCGCACCACTCACACCAATGCCAACTTGGCGTAGATTTCTCCACAGTACCGTGGAGGTTAAGGAAGCGCTCAGTTTAGATGAATAGTAGTGTCGCTGAGATGCACGAACAGCATCGGTTGCAGCGTTACGAGCAGCTTTATACCTGTTCCAGTTAATCGCGATTTGGCTACGCTTCCACTTACTGTACAGTCTGTTTCGCTTCTTTAGAACATCAACCACCCCTTCCGTGAACCAGGGACACGCACTGTTTCGGATCGCTATGGTTTTTGTTGGTACATGATCATTCCATTACATGACGCATTACAAGCGTCTGGAAAATGGCTAGCTTTTCATTTGGATCGGCAACCATTCTGCAACTCAACCATGGGACCCAGTTTGTTGCGGTCGTTAGTGTTTCGTGGCTTATTGATTAGTAATCCCTATAAACAAAAGAGCTTGAAGAAGACTTGTGGTTAAAGACAACATTGTAGGTACAGAGCAACATTGTAGGTACGGAACAAAAGATCATGTTCACTGACTCCTTCAAGAGAAATCTGACTTTCTTGAAAGTGTCCATTAGATCCTGTAAACATTTGATTTTGGCTCTCTCAATATCATTCTTTTCTCTCTCCATTGTCATCCTTTCCTCATGCGTCTGTTGCTCTTTCAAATCCTCTTCTCTCCAATAATTCAGCACATCTTCACTCATACGCATTCGTTTAGCCCTGGGGGTTGAAGAACAACTTACCTTCGGCTCTGCGCATTGTTCCTCCGGTTGTTCCGAACTTGGTTGACTTTCTGCACTTGAATGAAATACAATGTTTGAATGTGGAGAAATGTTATATTTCGATCCATACACTTCATCGAAATCTTGGAAGTTTGGCCATGGAACTGCATCCTTTCCTGTTTTCTTGTTGTTGCGTTTTATCCTATTGTAGGTTATTACCATATTGCTGAACTTTTTTCTACAATCAGCACAAGAAAAGGGAAATGTTGGCTGAACGGAAATGATTTTCTTTTGAACAATGCTCCAAGGAGATGAACGAGACTTTTGTCCCTTGGAAAATTGACTTTCCAGCCCTAAGCGTGTTGCTACCAGCAATTTTATATTATCGACCTTCCACGAAAAGCTAAAATAAAAATTTTTTTAATACAAATGTTTGACACAAAAAATAGACCGAACCTCTTGGAAGTGCCTGCAGCTGAAACATTTTCTTCTTCAAATAAATCGCCTAAGTTTCCATCAATTTTGCTAAAAAGTGATTATTGATTTATAAATATTTTCTGAATAAATATTTGCTGTAATATTCCCACAATAAAACTGATAAATCTTGTGTATTCATTATAGTTTGTTTTTGAGGCACAAGCACTAGATCACAGATTTATTTTTCTTTTGTTTTGACACAATTGTGACATTTCGAATTTGACGTTTATGTTGTGCGGCCAGAGCAGCCAGAAAAAACTGCTGCAGGAAATGCGCAGCGCTGCCGTTACTATCTGAATATTTGAAAGCCAGGATGCACGCAGCCGCCTTTATGTCTGAATAATTGAACGGTCAGCTGCACTATCTGTGCAGCCGGCTGAATTCTTGAAAGCACCCAGAGAAAGCTCGGTTGATGCTTGATTCTTGATTCTTTGTATGTGCTGATGAAATTAATTTCTTACGGCTGAGTTCACTAGCACTGCGGAGGAGTCGTCTAGTGTGCATTGTTAGGCTCTGATTTACGAAACATTTATTAGGTGTGTTTTCTTGTTATTCTATATAGACTTAAAAAATACTTGCTAATAAAACATATATCCAGGATAAGCAATTTCAACACATTTGGTTTTGTTTTGTTTTGTAATTTGTAAATTTTTCTGTTTTTAAATACATATGTATACATAGCAAAATGATGGAAAATGAAGAAAATTCTCAGGTAAATTTTAAGGGAATGACTTTATTCATTTCTTCTTAATGCTGGGAAGTTATTTGTTTCAGTTGCTGTCTATTGCTGGCGAGTTCAACATCAAATTTTAGCAACATTTTGCAGAAAATTCAGCCAATGCTTGCATTACTAATAAGTGACTCCAGTTCCAGCAGTGATTCCGGTGAATTTGAATTGGAGGAACACCGCAAATTTGTCAATTTTGTGCAAACAATTAATTCTTTTAATGAGCAAGACTTCAAGTCACATATGCGAATGGACCGTCAAACCATGGAGTACATCATATGTATGTTGCTTTTTTTGTTCTTAAATGCGAACAGACTTTACTTTTCACTTGTTTATGTGTGTTTTTTCAACTAGATATTTAGAATAAGTATGTATGTGTCTTCACATTCATCGAGTTCTCATGGCGGAAAAACCAGAATTGATCTCAAGACAACAGTGTACAATGTACATATAAGTTTATAAAGCTTGTTAAAAGACTCAATGTATTGCAGGTCTTTTGTGTTTTCTTTTTTAAGACATTTAGTCATTGGAAGGGCTATTTTTGAATAGTCCTTAATGAACTTTCTGTAAAATCCTGTTATACCAAGAAATGATTTTATTTGTTTTGGTGTCTGAGGTATTTTTATTTGCTTAATCACCTTGATTTTATTTGGGTTGGGCCTTATACCATCCCGTGAAATAATGTGCCCTAGATATTCTGTTTGACGTTAAAGAAAATTACATTTATTGACTTGAAGCTTTAAATTATATTCGAGTAGTCTTTTCAAAATTTTCTTTAAGGAATCTATGTGCTCCTACAGCGATGTGGAAAATATGAGGACATCATCAAATACACTACAAAGATTTTATTAATATAGTCAGAGAGAACTTCATTTATTATTCGCTGAAAGGATGCTGGAGCGTCTTTCAAACCAAACGGCATACGATTAAATTCGTAGTGTCCACCCGCCGTTGAAAAAGCTGTCTTATGCCTATCTCTTGGACTAATAGGGATTTGATGGAACCCTTTAGCAAGGTCGAGCGTTGAAAATTACTGTACATTACCGAGTTTGGACAATACCATATGTCTACAATATTTGGGATCGGAAACTTATCGTCTGTTGTTACATCATTTAATTTTCTTTAATCAACAACAATCCTCCATTTTTGCTCTCCAGAATTATCAATTTTTTTGGGAACTACCCAAATCGGAGCATTATGTGGACTTGTCGAATTTACTATAATTCCAGATCTAAGCATCTCTAATATTTGTTCATCGACTTCATTTCTATGTGCTTGTGGATATCTACATGTTTTGGAATATACAGGGATATCGTTTTTTGTAGGGCAATGGGCAGTATTTTGGGACTGATGACAATTTGTGACGTTCGAGGTAGAAAACTTTCTTCAATTTCCGAATAGTGTCAGATAAAGATTTTATTTCTTCTGAATTAAGGTTCTCGAACTTAAGTTTTTTTTTAGCAATTTCGTTTATATCTGCTCTTTAAAATCGATTTCTATTTCATCTTTTAATATCAACTTAGTAACAGAATTGCTAAAGATTAGAAGCAGAGTAGCTTGATTTGTAATTAACTGTGATTTCTCTAGGTCGATTTTTGCATGTAATGGCTTTAAAACATTACACCCAAGAATACCAGCAAAGTCACCATTTAGTTCAGCCTCCAGCATTTCGATCTTAGTTAATGGTCTGTTAAATTCCTTGAAGAGTAGTATTGTGACCTTTGATCTAACAGATAAGCTAGAGTTTATTGACTTAAGCAATAATGTCTTTTCAAGGTCCGTTGTTAAGGATCTGTGAAAAATGCCTTTCTGAATTAATGATGTACTCGCTCCTGGATGGACTAATAATTTGATTGGACTTGATTTTGCCTGCACTATTACGAGTATGTAGGGAAGAGATCGGAGGTGTCTGATTGAAAATTTTGGAAGCGCGAATCGTACGGATCTTCATTAACAGTTATGTCCTCTGTATGGATGTGATCTGCTTCCATCTATCTCTGCTGATCCCTTCTAGAATGCCCTGAAAACTGTGGTCTTTCCGCAATTTTGTGCGAATTATGTAACCTACTGTAATGGGTGCCATTTCTTTTTGAGTTAAAAGATGTGCTAGTCCGTTGATCAACAGACCTGTCTTGACTAAAATGTCCTGGATTGCGAGAATTCAGATATTGGGAATTTTGACGAAAGCTATTGGGGTAGGTTTCTGTTCTGCTGTTATGATTGGGGATATTTGGATAAAAGGTCGGTCTAATTGGTCTGCTATTGTTTGCTTGGGAAACGAGTCTATTCGGGATATTGTAGTTTCTGTGGAAATTATTCGTATCAATTAAAATTATTTTTGCTTCCCTAAATCCAGATGGATTCCTAGCTTGAAGGATAAGTTTAGGTTTGAGTGGGAGTTTAGTTATGAAAAGCTTTAAGACCATTGCCTCATTTTCTGCGCTACTAAACCAGGCCGGAGTATGATCCTCGAGGCCGGATTTCATATTAAGCTGTGTCAAAACCTTATTTTATCAATAAGGTTATTCAATACTGTCATTGACTGAACAGTTTTCCTTCAAAATCGACTTTATTTTTAATTTTTTGCCTTATTTTTAGTTCAAGAAAGCCTTTGGAAAGTTCATCTAAATCTTTTATGTAATCGAAAACATAATCTACTTGTTTGATGAATAAATTTAGTTCTTCCGGTAAACCCGTATAACTACTTATACTATTTACTAAATCTAGCGCTTTCATAACTGCTGTACCTTGTTCCCTCTTGTTCTTGATGTTTTTCGATGTCCGCTCCTATGTATAGTATCTGTTGGTGTCCTGATGATATCAGTTATTTCTGCTTCTGTCCTGTGGCTGGTTTTCTGCACTTACATATCTATGTACTATTTGTCTATCTTTGTTACTTTTTCAGTTGTATGCATGTAGTTTTTGTTTAATTTTTTTTTTTTTTTTTTTTGAGTTTGCACTGGTTTTTATGATTTTTTTTTCTTGAATATTTTCTCACATTCACCTTTTCACCGTAGGTGAATAGGTGTACTCGTATTTATACCACTATTTAATTTTTCTTAAAAATATTTTTTTTCACTCTTTTTTTTAACAAGGTTCTCAAGTTCTCAAGACATTTATCCACTTTAGGATAAATTGCAAAAACCGACTGCGCCGGTAATTATCATGGGCCGAACCATGATCTTTAGTTTTAATTATTTCATGTATTCCATAACAGATCTTTACATCATTATTCTTTTAGCTTTTCGTTATTCTACTGTACTATTGTTCTTAATTCTAACTCAACATAACGAGAAAAAGAGAAACGCAAAAGAATAGTAAAATACAATAGTATCGCACGAGACGTATGAGTCCAACCACCAACACAGCAACAACCACTTATTGCCAGTTTGCTTTGCACTCTTATTTGTTTTCGTGGACTTCAGTCAGCCAAGCCACAACATATTCGAGCTTTGTCTCTCTTATGTCTGATGATGTTGGCTTGTAAACACGACGCAGATCTTGGTTTTGGCAACATACAATGTGCGATCTGGCTTGTATTGTACATAGGTGACAAGTAGTCTACTATACCAGCATGATATGAGAGATGGTTACATGTAACTCCTGAGAACGCTTTTGTTGAAACCATTGCACTCCAAATGTTGAATCTGCAAAGAAGAAGGCATTAAATATGTTGTTACGCCTCGAGCGCTTCAGAAATGATTAAAATAATATAAAAACGTCACACGTGGGGTGGATTTTTAGCTGGGGATTCGCCTCCAGTATTTCCTTTGTGTATTGTCAAAAAAAAGAGAAACAAACCAAACTGTCGAATCAAACTGTTGTAGCGTTGACGTGGATACCGTCGTGGCAACTTGAGTCGGTAGAGCGGTAAAAGGCGAGGGGGCGTATGACTCGATATATATGCCTCTGTTGGCGTAATGAAAGACGTTACTTTATTTTGTTATTTTTATTGTTTTTTAAAACTCTTTCGAAACAATAATACAAAAAATTTTTACTGCCTTTGAGAAGTCCTTACCCACAGGTATGCGGTCCGGGGACTGCAGTATCTGTTAAAGTACGGGCTTCTAAAAGGGTTAACCAAGGGGCAAAATAATCAGCCAAGGGGCAAAAATATATTTATTAATTAATCCGCGCAAGAAGTGTGGTGTGTTCTTCCAAGGACGGTAGAAAACGGTCGCATTGAAAGACACCTCAAACTCCTGATTGAACAAGAGTGAAGATCTCGCGATCAGTGCTGGCTATTTATACCCATTTGGTGGAGTAGAACACATACAGCTGGAAGAGCTTTTTGAAAACATATGTTAAAGCTTTATGAGCTTTTGTTATACTTTTGATCCTAGTGTACAGTAAGAGCAAACATTTTTTTGAAAATTAACTTAAATTCAGATTTTTTTTACATTTCATTAAATAGTTCAAGAAAATAGAATGTTTTATGTTGCCAATTAATTATTGGGTTGTTACACTGTTGAATAAAGTATCGTCAAACATCAGAAATGAAGACAATAAGAGAAAAATAAAACAACACGAAATTTAGCTTATGAATTACAGTAAATTTTATTGTTCTATTCGTTAGCGGGTCTAGAATTAAACTCATCGATTTTTACTTATTCACTGATACTTATCATCTACAGTAAACTACCTTATGCTGACCTATGCATTCATGATTTTTGTATTCAATTCCACGAGCGTTGTTTTTCTCAGGTACTTCGTCGTCTGTGTAATATTATATGATGAAATATTGTATCATATCACAACATTTTTTGTGGGAACATTTTTGTTTGACAATTTTCCTTCGTCAGCATCACACCTTCCTAACAATATAGCTAAACTAAAATGTATACATTTTACCCACACGATGGTTCCACCCTGGGAACGCTTTTGTTGGAACCATTACACTCCAAATATTGAATCTGCAAAGAAAAGGCCGTTAAATATATATGTAGGAAATATTATTTTATTGACAAAAGTGAAAAATAATGATTTTACAAAAATAAAGGCAACAAAAACTGACAAAATTTAATATTAAAATTAAACTGAATCGCCTATGTCGCCGAACTGCACTGCTGCCAAGAGAAGACTCTCATCCGCATTCATCATTCGCTCGTCCGTCGACCTCAATAGTTTGTACCACGTCCACACTTGATCGCCGAGGTCAATATCAACCATCCGCCGCCTACCGCAACAACGATTAATGTCGCCCTCTGTGGAGTCACAACACTAAGCAAATCGCATCGGGTTTTATGCTGCTGAATGTAGGCGCTTTCGAATTCCATCGGCGACGAATGTAAACATACTCTCGGTGACTCAAACGATGATTGCCGATGAGGGTAAACAAAACTGCGATCGCCTGGGTCGACAAACAAGCGAAAGACATCTCAGGTTATTGTAAATAATTTTAAATCGAGCGCAGCTGGCGGTCGACGATCCATTACAAATGAGTAATTAAAAAATGAATACAAATGAATACATAGCTTTTCTACATATAGCGAAACTAAAATGCATATAGTATTTTTTACTTACATGTAATTAGTTAGCATCACTTATCCACATTTCTTCAAGCTCTTTAATGGTGCATTTGGATTCATTATTCTTACTGTGAAAAAGAAGTAAAATAAATTATTTTGAAATTAAAATGTTTTTACTTATTCACAAGAAAATGTAAACAAACTTTTCCAACTGCTTTTGCCACATCCAATCCAAAACAATCTGTTGGTGGTTCTTGCCCCAGATGTCTTGATTTTTCTTCTTTTGTTGTCCTAGAAAATATAATAAAGAAAATTATTGTCCATCATTAAATTTTTTTTTGCAACTTACATGAAATTAGATTTGTAAACATGAGAAATGTCAAAATAGTAAATTCCTTTATATTGATGTTGGAGGAAATGGAAGAGCATCGGATTTTATTCTGTATAAAAACTCCAGCCTTTGCAAAGTGCTTATCACAGGGCGTCTAAACATACTTCGAACCTCTAAATTAACGACAAAACAAAAAATCCTAAACTATAGACTCAGTCGGTGCCGGCTGACCCACAGAGGAGTATTTGCATCAAAAAACCTGGGCAAAATTATTTTTCGTTGTTTTTGCTATTATTTATTTAGAAAATGAATATTCACACATTAAAGTACAATATACAGTACATTTCCTTTATTTTAGATATGTTTTAATTAAAATAAATGCCAATAAGTTTGTTATGATTAGCATATTAGGGTAAATTATTATTTTTTTTTTTTTGTAATAATGGTGAAACTAATCGCTGGGCTCTGCCTAATAATCTTCATCAAATGAATCTTCGCTAATTTCATCTTCACTCAGAGAAAAAAATCTTTCATTATTTATATTTGAGTCCTCTGGAAGGAGCAGTTCTCGGGTCTCCTTGGAAAATGACTGTCTTGGCTTCGATACCGACTTTTTGAGACAATTTATTAGTGGATCAGAACTAAGAAGTAATCTGTTAAGGACATCCATAATACCATCTCTTCTAGAGAACTTCCTAGCATTCCTTAGACAGTAGAGTCTGTAAGTTTAAATTTTATTATTAAGTAATATTTACCTGTTATTTTTATTTATTTACTTTAAAAAGTAAAGATAAACTTACCTGAAGTGTTTATATCTAGCTTCTGCTGCTTTTTCTGGTAGTTGACCAATAGGAAGCAGGGCGTTTTCTATGACTGCAGATGCATGCATTAAGATTTTATGCATGGTTGAAGGGTACCATGGGTATAACTCGACATAACGCCTAGCTGCATCCATGGTGTACAACCCAAATTTGCCAGTATCAATCTTGAATCCACTTGAAATTGTCTCTAGAATGCCTTTAAAGCGGAAAATTAACTGCAAATCGATTCCCGTTATTTCAGAGGCAAGTTCCGGGTTATTAAAAAATCTTCGACTGGTGTTTCCGTCATTTGTGTTGCCAAAACCAGCACGTGGAAAATCCACAATAAGGCCAAGCTTTTGTCTAAATTCTTCCTGAATTTGAGTTTTTCGAATCATACATGTCTCTTTGTCTTCCGATGTTCGTAATTGCCATTTTTTAATTGGGAGGTTATAAGCAATATGCAGAAGGCTTTCGAAAAGTCTGATTTGAGCATGGATAATAAACAACCGAAACTCATTAATTAAGTTTTGTTTACTTAATATGTTAAATTCTTTTGATGTCACTCCGCAAAGATAGCACTTCTGCGTTGATGCAGTTTCAGTTACTGCATTGCATATTTTGCCATCAACCATAGTAAAAATCAATGTATGCTTTACCCCCATGTTAGTCATTGTAATTTTTACTAGTGAATCAATTTTGACTTGAACATAGTTTATTTCACTTTTTATAAAGTCTGTACTTTCTTTAACAAAGTTGATTCGAATTGGTCTACAGAATCGGGGAGAAGAGGGAGTCGGATTTTGCCAAATGATTTTTGATCCACAAACCAAGCGCAAGGGAACAAGTGAGCTTTGAAATATGAATGCATCTGACTCTGATCTATTTTCAAATTTTTGTCGGTATTGGGATTGCTGGGATCCGTCACAAGCCCACTTTGTAATTAGCTCTAGAGACTTGCATTCATTTTCATCTGATTCAACAAATTCTGCAGGGATATTTCGGCCAAGGTTTCAGTTACAGTGTATGATTCTTGGATAGGATAACAATCTTTTTTTGACTTTTTGAAGGATAGTGTAACAAGGAAAAAAGCCCTTATTTGTTGCTGCGATAATTTCATATTGTTTTCGCGATAACCCTGCTTCAATAAACATTGAAAGTGCTTTTAATATCGGCAATTTTTCTTTATTTTCTGTGCTTCTGTGCTCTTTGGGGTGTTTTTAAAATCTCTGTCATTAATTTTGAAGCATCATTCTCCCCAGCCTGTCTTAACTTCATCTTAATTGCAAATGCTAGTTCCTCAGTTTAAAAATTTTCCCGAATATTTTCGGTTTTTCTCCTTTTACTTCTATCACTAAGTTCTTCAAATGACTTTTCAGATCTACCTGGTCCGGCAGTTGTGTTTGGGATTGATAAAGTTCCTTCAAGCCATGCTTTATAAAAATAAATTCTTTTTTCTTCTTGATTCTAACCATTTTCGTTTAAGGTCGCACAAAAATTTTGCTACTTTCCGCTTAAAAATTGCAAGTTACTGTGTTGAACAAGAAGAAGTAGTACTTAATAGATAATTTTTTAAGTAACTTAATTTTTCATTAATATTCGCCTGGCAATTTTCTTCCATAGTGTCAAATAAATATTGTGTTGTCACAACTGTGAAACCTGATGATCCTAATAGGAAAAATTATGCTGCATAGCGTATGAGTGCTTTTTACACAAAAGTGAAAAATTCTTTGACCCACAGTACTGTTAAGAGCAACCAATTTGTGTTGCATTGACTTAAGAAATATTCAAATTACTTTATTATGTGTGCCTGTTGTATGCCTTATTGCAAAACAAGTGCCTGGTGTTCTTACGGATCATGGACGGTACTAGCATGCTGGATTATTGCGCGGCTGAAGCTCATCGGAGGGGGTGTGGTTCTTGCCCATTTTCCATTGCACTATACACATAAAAAAAAAAGCATACTCATGCTAGATTTTCACATCAAGAGAAATAAATATTAGGGGTAACCTAGAAAGATCTACGTCAACTGACTCTACAAATGACTGACTCTAAAAAATTGACTGACTCTAAAAAATTGACTGACTCCTCTTACAACATGAATCCTCTCTGACAGGTGTTAGCAAAACCTTCCCTATTAAGATAATACACATCCTCTAATTCATACCAGAATATTCCAGCCCCCACAGTCAACGACTAATAAAAAGTTTTTCTTGACTGTACCCATACTCTCCTTGTACCATCAATAATCTACTTATCCTTACATTAATCCATTACTCTTTTAGTAATTCATAGTAGAAAACAGTGTCTATCAGAATTCAGATTTATTATTGACAAACTATTTATAGTGTTTTTTTTTATACATATTACTAATAATATGTTGATAATAAAATTATTTTTCGAAATTTGGACAAGTTTCATATATATGTATATTTCCAAAATGGCGAGTGTCCTATATATAGGACGTTAGGCGTATATGGTACCATGACACAATTATTTTATTGTTTATGGAAATCCACAAAGCACTTCACGTGAACTCTAACATCGCACTTAAGGCATCTTGTCGTCGTTTTTGTATGGCAAAAAAGCACATCTCGTCTGTTTTTCTTGTGGGACTACCATATGATCAATGCGATCGTAGTGTGTGTTTCGTCCTTCAGACGCTGATGGACGTCCTCGGTTGGAAGAAAATGTTTTTTTTTTTTTGTTCTGTGTCAGCAATTGTACGTCGATTTGTCTTCTAAAACTTAATGGGTCTAAGTCGCCTCCATGGATTCGGTGAATTTGCCAAGCGTTATGAACTGCATGGTCGATGCAATGAGTGATAAGCGAACAGTACAATTTCTTTGCTCGAATTGAAGTTCTATAGAGGCTTACATTCTGATCGCACCTATCTACACCTCCCATGTTTGCATTGTATAAATGTACCAGGTGCGGCTGCTCTACTTAAAGTCAAAGTGTACAAAATTTGTTTATTTTACAAAAAAATGTCAATAAATCAGTACCAGTATGTTTTTTTTTTCTTTTTGGAAATAACGCTTCACTGAATGGATTGGTGCTATACCTGTAAAGCTTGAGCAGAACGATACAATATTATTATCATTCCATTTCACGGCGATTGTATGTTGTCCTTGAATTTTTCTAAAGTCGTAAGAACCTGTTTTTTCTTTCTTCAACAATTTTGAGTCGACCAATGGGTTCTGCGCTATTCGGTTTTCGCGAATGGTACCAGTAGCGAAGAAGTTTCTTTGAGCGAGGAGATCTATAAGTTCTACTGCTGTGAAGAAATTATCAAAAAACAAGTGAAACTTGTTTGTGTGCCAATTTCGTCTCAAAGCGTCTGCATATTCAAGGACCACCCCAGCACCAACTCCGTACTCCGCATATGTGATGCTAATATTGGTGGACGCGCCTTGGTAAGGTTCAAACCAGTTGACATATCCCAACCTTGTTGTACCAATACACAATTTGTAGCCATACATAATGGGCTTGCCATGGATAAATAGCTTACAGCCATGACGCACGAAATAAAGTACTATTGCGTCGTCAAGAGAATGGTTTTCCTCAATTGGGGCATTATCCATACACTTTTTGTTCAAGTGTCTGAATAAAGGCCTAACTTTGGAAAATTTGTCGGCGTGATCCAAGTTTTCGTTGTCTGCTAGATGAAGATCTGAAAAGATGTATTCAAACTTATCCCTTGTAATTGCCTCTGCAACCAAGGTATTATGGCCATTCTTTTCTCGTTCCCAGTAAATTCTTCTGCGTGGCACCTAAATGTAACCGCTCAAAACTAAGACTCCAACAAAAGCTTTGAGTTCATTCAATTCGATGATTCCTAGCCTGTTTTTTTTGTAAAATATATCTGTTGCTTTCAGTTAGTATAAGTTCAAATAGCTCTCCATAAAAAAATCTATAAAATAAATCTAAAGGAGTTTGTAAGGGGTTGAACTCTTCCGGATTTTCAAAGTCGGTATTGTTGGAAGCCAGTGCCGGTAAATCCTCTTTTACCCAATGGTAAATCTTTTTCTTCTTCTTTAGTTGGTTCTTAGAAGATTGCGGTGAAGTACATGGCGTCGCCGGCTTTATAAATTCGGACAAGGGAATGTCATCATCAGACGAATATTCAACATGAATACCACGACTGCATGTTATTTCAGCTGAAGCTTGTAACTGAGAACCTGGTAAATTGCTGACAGAAATAAATTCTTCGCCACCAGAATCTTCATCTGTCAATTCCGCACAAGCATTTTTCGGTGGAAATATTGTTATTTTATCCACCTTCGCCGTAAGAATCTCATCATCTTCGAAATAAGAAAGTGCTTCATTCAAAGAAAATCCCCTGAAAAATAAGATGTCGTAGACGAGTATTTTCTTGACGTCCTACATGTAGTACACGAAATTTTATACACAAACAACATGGTGAAACGAAATTCTAGAAACTGATTTGATTATTTCTATCAAAAGAGTAATCATATGATAGAACATACCACAATCAGTCTAATTTGTAAATCTAAACTTAGAAAAAAACCAATACATACCTTGCGAACCGAATACCGTATTCCGACATGTTGCAATTTCTTTATAATAGACCACTCTAAAATCACACTTTTTTTTATTGAACGCACTAAAAACACGTCTTTTCGTGAAGAATGACTATTTCTCAATGCAATCAGCTAATAAACAAACGGCACGTGTCAAACGCTTTTTACCTGTTGGCACATGTTCTGACCGACCTACATGTAGGACATCAGGCATATCTGGGTTAATATTCACAGCATATAACTTACAGGATATTTATTCATACTAACATTTATTGCATACAACTAAAGACTATTTGGCGATTCTACATTGATCACATATTGATATGGCCAATACAATTGTGTTATCATGAGCAAGTTTTAATTCCAATAGATGGAAAATGTTCCAGTACAATTACCCTAATTGCGACTTGGCCTTGATTTCCCCTATTACGCTTACCTGGATCGAGCTCGAACTGGTACCTGGGCTAGAGTTCCACGTTATGGTTTTACAAATTTTCCGACAATGCAAAATGATCTAAGGGTAAGCATTAAGATGCAGTTGTATGTTCAATGTATAAGATATAGTTTGATGCTTATAATTAGATATACGAGGGGGCGTTCAAGATATTCTCGGTATCGGGGTGAAGCTGTGGTTGCATATATAAATTGACTTATTTATCAAGTAACACTATTATTTTAGTGCATTCATGTAAAATTTCATATAAATGTGATTATTAATTCGCGTTTTATCTGTAGTTAAACAGAATCATAATGGCAACTGAGGCGATGATGGTGAAAATTGAGCATCGCGCTGTAATTAAATTTCTCACTAAGCAAGGAAAAAGTCAAAAAACTATTCATGAAGAGATGGTGGCTGTTTACCAGGGTTCCGCACCTTCATTATCAACTGTGCAAAAGTGGTCAAGTGAGTTCAAGAGAGGCAGAGAGAGCATTGAGGACGACCCCCGCTCCGGCGCCCCGGCTACTGCTTGTACGGGAGAAAGCATCAAAGAAGTCGAAAAACTTGTTCTTGAGGATGCCCGAATAAAGGTGAAAATGATGGCAGAGATCACCAAGCTTTCAATTGGTACCATTCACACCATTCTTCATGACCATCTTAACCTTTCAAAGGTCAGTGCAAGGTGGGTGCCACGAATGCTCACAGCGCCTCAGACAAAAAGTGAGAATCGCATGCTGTAGAGAGCTTTTGGAGATGTGTAGTGAGAACGCGGACGGTGTTATGGATCGAATTGTTACTGGGGACGAAACATGGGTCCACCACTATGACCCTGAAAGCAAACAAGAGTCCATGCAGTGGCATAAAAAAGGAACAGACCCCCCGAAGAAGTTCAAAGTCACTCCGTCTGCCCGAAAGCTCATGGCCACAGTTTTTTGGGACTCAAAGGGAATCTTGCTCATTGAGTACAAAAAAAAAGGTGAAACCATCAACGCCACATCCTACGCTTCCACTTTGCATAATTTGCGGGAGGAAATTAAAAGGAAAACACGGGGTAAACTCGCAGCGGGTGTATTGCTTCTTCATGACAACGCTCCTGTTCACACGGCGCGAGTTTCCAAGGCTGCTGCGCGAGATTGTGGTTTCAAAGAAATCCAACACCCACCCTATAGTCCAGACCTTGCCCCTAGTGATTATTTCCTGTTTCCGGATTTGAAAAAATGTCTTCGTGGAAAAAGATTTTCGGATGATGAAGAACTCAAGTCGGTATTTTGCAGAGAAAGAGGAAATTTATTATTTTGAGGGTTTAAAAAAGCTTATCTCAAGATGTAACAAATGCATTGATGTTAGTGGAGATCATATTGAAAAATAAAAACAATTTAAATTGAATTCGCATTTTCCTTCATATCGATACCGAGAATATATTGAACGCCCCTCGTAGTTCAGTGCTTATTTAACGGAACTTGAAATAAACCAAAAAAAAATCTTCAAGTATTTACGCGTAGCATCTGCGTCCAAGGCTTATAACTTGTGCTGTGCTCAAATTATTAAACAAAAAAAAAAATATTGTCACGCAAAAGAATTAATGGTTGAATTTGAGGGTTAAAATTTGCATAGTTAGTACTTAAGCATACCCTCTACTTCACCACTTAATCACGAATCAGGTGAATATCAATTTACGGGAAGTATTTACACTTCCAACCACGACAGTCACGAAGAACCTAGACATAAGACATGTCACATTTAACCCTTGGTTGATTTAACGTTCTCAGAAATAAGTTTGTGAATACTTTGATATTTCTTTACAAATTTAATAGATAGATTTACTTATAACCTATGGTAGGTATTTTCAAGATTTTAGGGTTCCGATCAAAATTGGCAAGTATTTGCACCTACTAAGATATTCGTTCCGAATTTTACTTTCCCTTTCCTATTTTGTTTATTAGGTTTTAGGGTTTCGTTTGACAATGTTAATTACTATTTAAAAATTTTAGTGCTCGCTTAAGCAAGGGTAAACAATTTTATTAAAATTTTAAGATTTGCTTACCCAAAACTAAGTATTTCAAAAGTTTAGGTTTAATTATATTCAAAGGTAAGTATTTGAAATTACAAAAATTTCATTTCAGGATCTAGATTCCCTTTGTCTCCCTTTTAGGTCAGGGCACACACACCAAAATATCCCGAATTATAAATTTTCCAGGTAAAGATTCCCGGGTAAACTTTATACCAAAAATTTAACTAACAAATGCGGAACTATGGCCTACTTTAAGTTGGAGGTAAGTATAAACAAATTTCTTTATATTTTTCTTTAGCACTTCCCAGGTATGAAGTAATCAAAAATTAGGACAAAGCGCAATTTTAGCGGTTGGAGGTAAGTTTTGATGATGTTGCAGGTAATTTTGATGATGTTGCATGTAAGTAACTATATTGTTGCAGGTATTTCTGCAGACAATGATAAAGTTGCTGGTGTTTCTGCAGACAAGGTTAAAGTTCCTGGTGTTGTTACCTTTCCAAGATTTTCAAAAGGATAATGTTTTCCTTCTTATGTTTACTGCCTTACAAGCTTACCGTTAAAAAGAATCACCACTCTACATATATTATTCCCCTACACCCGTCTCTATTCTTTTGCTTTTTTTTCTTCTTCCCACCTTCACCTTAACTTGCCAAGATGTAGATTTTTTCCGAGCTGGCAAGACGTTTCACTTTCCTCTTTATTATCCATTCCAGCTGACAGTTTATCAAAGCGTACTAGGTGCACATAACATTCGTATGCATTAGTAGGATATTATTTTATTATGTTGGTCAACAGAAGAGAATGAATTTTAATTAAATTTTGCTACTTATAACCTTGACAACACTTAAAAAAACTCTTTCGAAACACACTGATAATGTTCCAGCGTGTCTGGAGTGAGCACATTCGTTGCGAAGTCTCTAATAACTTGCAATAAATGTTGAAAAACGAATGTTGAATACATGGCAAAAGAGTGTCAATGTACTCGTATCTGCAGAACCTGGATTTTGTCTTAATTTTTCTTGCAACGACCAAAGTGTGATATAATTCCTAAGCCTTAAACCTATTAACATCAATTTCATATTTATTTTTGATATTGCGAGCTTATGAGGGCACTTGTGTGCTAACGCCTCATAAGACTTCCATCAGGAAAATATCCCTTTGCTTTTAGAAACAATATGCCAAGAAACCATATACTCGTGCTTACTATTTTATTTCAACCAATTTGAAATCACGTATAATTAATTTAAAACTAAAAAGTTATTTAAATTAGAAAAATAAATAAAGAAACAATAAATCATATCGATTTTAAAAATAAATACTTGACAATATTATATAGCGAAACTGAAATCACTTTTATTAAAAAATAAATCACAATTAATTAAAACCAATTTCTTTTGTTTCTCCAAACCCCAGGAGATATATTTATATAAATAAAAAATGTATTAGCAAAGCTAAAGCACATATTTTAATGATTTTTAGATTTTAGTATATTCTTCATTAACTACAACAGAAAGAAAAAACAGTTTTTTTATAGGAAGAAAAAATCATATAAAAAGGAAGATATTAATATTGTAGTTCAAGTTTAAGCAAAGAAGGTTAAAAAAAATATTAAAAATTGTAAATATTAAATTTATTTAAACATAGTTTTCATATTAAAATAATTATTTCCATTTTCTCCAATAAATATACAAAGTATCAAATTTACACATATTTACAAGTATCAAATTCTAAAGAAATACGCAAGTAATAATTAAGAAATAAAGCCAAAAAACAAAGTAGAAAATGTTACAATACATTTTATTGTATTTATTATAAGAAGCAATATTTTAAAAAATAAAATCAAAATTTCTTTGAATGGACTATGTTTGTTTTTCATTTATTTTTGAAAATGTTTCCAGCTTTAGTCCCTATTTTTATTAGAAATGAAAGCAGGGTCTTTTAAAAGTCGCGTCTAGATATCAGTAGTGAATAATTTTTGAACGCTGCATTTTTTATGCCATCTTTGACATTTGTGAAGTAGTTACATGCTAGAACAACGCGTTAAAGTTATTCAAACTTACGAGTATTATGAAAATGTTCGATGTTTGATGTCGTAAAATTCATGATTTTGTTGTTGTAAATAATCGCCCAACTAAGTCAACGATTCAAAGGTTAGTGAAACTGGTTCTGTCGAAGATCGAAAATGATCTTTTAGACCTAATAGTGGACGCTCTACTGAGAACATTGCTGCTGTAGCACAAAGTGTCGATTTCGTCAAAGTAAAATTGATGAACTTAATGCGGTAATGTGTAAGCGAGTCCTTGAAAATTTTGATGTTCACATGTGAGCCTTCAGACGTGCTTCGGACTCCCACACCTGGAGAGTCAATATCGAAACCAAGCACACCTGAGTTTCAAACCACTACATCACAAACTTTCCTTTCTCCTCCTATCTTTCCGCCCGCGCCCTGGCAACAGTATAAGGGTATTCATAACCCCTTAGGCGCGCGTAAATTATAAAAAAAAAAAAAACTAGACGCGACTTTTGAAAGAACCTACATTTTTAAGTTCACTTTCATCTTCTATTGTATGTTATATTATAGCATACTATGTTATTAACACAGTAAGTAGCTTAAACAAAATTAAAATATATATCATTAAAAAATAATATTTATAAAGAAATACCTATTTAAAAAGTGTAAGCGGAAAGTTGCTTATTGTTCAGTACAATCACCTCGGAAATCAAAAAATATCCTAAAGTAATAACTAAAGGTCTGCTTTCTTCCTATTCCAACGCCATCTGTCCAAAAGTCACAACTATAGGAAAGTGGTCCGAAAACGGGACATGTTCAACTTTGAAATCGACAATGTGATCATTCCATTTTCCACCAACGAGACTATAATCTATTACCCAGTTTCCTTGCTTACCAACAAAAGTAAATTCACCACCCATATCTGACAAGCTAGTTTTATTTTGGATTCACCGCCCATAAGAATTACAAAAATTTAATAACTTTACCTCTCTTGCATTAAGGACGGTATCTTTCGATTTTCGTTGAGTTTCAACCTCTAAATTTTCGTTTCCAGCTGCATTTCCAATTCTTCCATTCAGGTCACCAACCACCATTGAATTACTGCTCCTTTCTCATGCTATAAATTTTTAAAATATTTTGAAGTCACTGTCCCAATGAATGCAATTAATGTATGTTGGGAGTAACCGAAATGTCACGTTATTAAAATTGAGATTTGGGTATGTAACTCGTTCAAATACTCGAAATTCACAGCTGATACCTTGTAGATCCTTTTTATACCCAAAAAAACATCCTCCTCTGGGTCTTCCTCATTACTGTATTCTAATACTAAATTCAAAGCTAATAAATCTATTTTCAAAATTGATGGAGCTATTTTCTTTTAAAAATGTTTGACATAGAAAAACAAATTCAAATTGATTGATAATTTTAATTAATTAATTTTGGTGGGGGCGAAAGTTGAAAGAGACGCGTTGGCGCGGGGGCTTGGGTGGAACATTGGAAATTAGCGGATTAGAGGATTGGTCTGTAAGGGCTTTGTGTCGGATAAGTGAAGAGGGGGGACTAAAATCGGGGAACAAATTCGTTTTGAAGCTCCAGTTGGGATCGGGATTAGAGCTTCGTTTTTTATTAGCGTGCTTTTTAGTTGGAAGGGGGTTTGGGAGCGGTCTTTTTTTAAGCTTATCGTTACGTTTATTTTTAAAATTTTGGTTGTCGTCGACACGTGGGTTTACTCGTTCCTCAGAGCACTTGGTGATACTTATCTTCCCAGGTTTAGTGGCCTTACCAGGGGAAGTGGGGAATAACCATGAATATTTGGTTGGGATGCTGATTTTGAAGCTGCAGAAACTATTGGAGTCAGCAGGGGAAATCATCTCGCACTCGCTAATGGTGATGGCATAATTTCGGTGAAAGAAATTCCGCACCCAGTTAACATCAGCGTGTTGAGGAGCCCCTTCAACGTAGAATGCTGTATGGTTTCCCTCTTTCAACTTTTCGAGTCGGCTTTTCCATTCGGAGGGGGTCCATGAAGTTCCGAATTGTTTGAGCAGTTTACGTGGGGCGGGAGCGGGCGGGATAGGCAGCGCGGTTTCAGTTTCCGTTGTTAGGGCGGCGGGAGGAGTATTTGGAAATGACTCAGTGTCTACTACTCGTAATTCATTATGAACTGAGACATTGTATAGGGAACTAGCTTGGAGTTGAATTTGATCGGGGATTCCATCGATTTTGTGGGAAGCCAATCTCACTTCTTTACCGATTTCGGCAACGGTCAACCGAGTTGCTATGAGTTCCTCGCTGACGTCTATTATTTTTAGGATTAAGTCATCGAGCGTAGAGTCTGATGGATGCGGGGTGGGATGTATTGTTTTGGAGGAGGATTGAAAAAGCAAGTCGAGATCAGTACGGAGAAGATTGATAGAGTCGTTTATGTGTGTGAGTACGTTGGATTTAAGGAGGTTGGCAAAATTTGTTTTGAGGAATGCTTTTAATCCATGCAAGTGATATTTGATCACTTCGCTCTCGTTGTCGTGATGAGATTGATTTTTGGACAGATTGTGGATCGCTGTCAGTTGCTTTTCTATCATTCTTCCTGTGGACTTGTAAGCTTCCACATTACTGTCAATGCAGTTTACTGAGTCTTCAATCTTCTCTATTCTGTCGAGAATAGTTCTGCTAATATGATTGTTCTCGGCTCAGCATAACGTGAGCCAAGGTGATCTCTTTGCACTCGTCGCAGTAAAAAGTGAAGAGACTGCAATACTCCTTGAGGTAGGTAATGGATCTCCGGGTAAGTCCGATGCATATGACATGGAATGATTTTCCGCAGAGACCATTGCAGGCTACCCATTCCGCGTTGGGGTCAACAATTGAGCACAAAACACTAGCACAGCACTTTTCCATTGTTTTTTTTTATTTGGGCTACGAACACTTATTGACACAATTAATTTTTGTTAGGGTTGTTTATTTATTTATTTTTTTTTGTTTTTTTTTTTTTTTTTTTTATGGGGTACGAAACTGGCACAGGTGAAACTAGGTCGACGAACAGAGACGGGAAATATGAAATTTACTGATTCGGCAGTTTACGGGGCTTTGAAGGAAAGCGGAAAAGTAACAGAATTCGGTATACAAGAGAAAACACGTCCGCACAGGTTGACAGTCAAACTAGCAACAATACTCTTATTATTTAATCCTGATACATTATATTATAAGAAGGGGTTTTATACTTTAAAAACTTAAAATTATTTATTTTAACATTATCATTATTTAAAGAGATTGAATTATGGTAGACGGCATTACACCTAAAAGCGACTCGTATAAACATCATCGGCAGTTTGAGAGCTACTGCTGCTTCCAACACATGTGGTTCCACCATTAGTACCACTGTAAATTCATTTCTGTCATCCGCAAGTACTTGAGTACAAACTATTCTCATGATCAGATGTCAGTTTCCCATCTCTATCAAAACAAAATTTAGTTTCGTCTATTTGAAGAGTTTCGCCTCGTATTTGAACTTATATGCCCTAGTTTTGTGAAATTATGTCGATTGTTAGCTTATTGAATTGCCTGCTGCGTTCTCTTGATGCCGCTGCATAATCCTTGTGGATAGAAGTACCAGCGTTATGCAATTTGGATTTAGCTCGAAGCACACCAACAACATCATCATGTAAAGCCGTTTTTACAATATAAGTTCTAGTGTTACGCGCATTTGTAAATGATGTAAAAAAAATAAATAAAAAATAGGATGTTGAAATTCCATTTATTCTGAAAAATAAATAAACTTATGCTAAAAGATAGAGAGGGCAGTGCATTGTGAGAGGTATACAGTGGTTCACAAATATTCATAAACTGTTTCTCTCCAACACTTCCCATTTTTATAACTTCAATTCCATTTTTTTTTTTAAATAATTAAATCATTATGACATTATTCGATATTCAAGTTCACAATAAATTCAAAATTTAAGCAAGAAGACTTAGAACATTGCTGTAATCTTTAGGACAATTAATTTTGGAATGAATTCAAAAATTTAGTAAGAAAATTAGGAATATTACTTTACAATTTAGTTAATGAAAATACGCCAATCATATTCCTTTGTTTTTAGAAGTGATCTCGAGGTAGCGGCTTAGTCAAAATATCAGCCTTCTGCATCTCGGAAGGAACATAGTCGATGTCGAAAATCTTTTGAGCATATTTCTCACGTATAAAGTGATATTTTACATCGATGTGCTTCGTCCTTCTGTAGAATTCGGTGTTTTTTATCAGTCGGATTGCTTTGAGTGTTGAACTTTCGCAGCAGACACCAAGATCTTTCAGCAGCAGTTTTAACCAGGATAGCTCTTTAACTGCTTCAGCTGCAGCTATATATTCCGATTCGGTTGTCGAAGGTGCTACACACCGCTGTTGAGTAGCCCCAAGTGATAGGAATATAGCCCAAAAAGCAAACGTACCCACTAGCAGATCGTCTACTTTTCCGATCTCCAGCATAATCAGCGTCACTGTAAGTATTAAGTTTAAATTTAGCATTAGAGTTAAAAACTATACCGTAGTCCTGAATCCCTTTTACATATCTTATGATACGTTTTAAAGACGTCACATGGATTTTGGTTGTTTTTTCCATGTATTAGGTTCATCTAATCTAAACTACGAAAGTTAATTGAAGCAAACTAAATTCGTTAGGGTTATAATTTAAATTTTTTTTATTCTGCTGAAGATGCTTTCTCTCCTTTGTCTGTTTTTACAGTCATCAGTGATTCGCTCTGAAGTTGGACACAATGTTATGTTTTATAATTTGGTTGTTTTCGAATTTATTGAATGAGCTAGTGAAAAACAGATGGCGCTCATAGAAGAGAGTGTGTAGCGTTCAGAGGATGCAGTCTCAACCGCAGAGTACTTCAAGAGCCGTAGCGTTCAGTGTACGCTGATTCAACTTAAAACCACTTCAAGTTGTTTTTTTCATAGATACACTTCTTTTTGGCCTACGTGACAAAAAGTCTCGGTGTATTTCTCTGATTTAACCCAATTTATTAAAGTTTAAAAAAACAAAAAAAAAACATGTCAAAAGTTTTTTTTTATTTTTAATTTTTGTAGCTTATGGATGAAACGGTTGCAACATATTTTTAACAGTTTCGTCCCAAAAATGTGGTTTTTCAACCCACTAATTAATATAGCAAAATAATGAAAACGATTCTATGGTTGTTTAGAGTATTTATTGCAACTTATAAGAATGTTCGAATTTGGTGGCGTGGCTGGCTATGAAAGGAATGAATGGTGTTATCTCTATCTCGGTCATCATCGTTTTTCTATCGATTTATTGAATTCTCCCTAATTCAACCATCATGACTGTTCACAAGACAATAAATTGACAAGCTGTTTGAAGAATTCAATTGACAGTATTATTGTTAGATTTCTGCTACCGCTGCAGGACTTTGTTCAACTAAGAGGGATTATAAAATGCTTACAACTCATCCGACCTGACATTTGATCGACCACGATCAAGATATTAGAAAAATTAAATTTTAACAATGGTATAGAACACTAATTTTATATAGATGGCGTACTACTTGACATCTATGTCTGGAGTACTACGCCGGTTATCGATATCTACAGCCTTGTTGTCAGGCTTCGAAAGTCACTTTCACCTTCTTCATATTAGCTTCAACAACCCCATCGTAAGGTGGCTGAGTCAACTCGTAGTTCGTATCTACTTTTTCACAAAATTTTATGTACAAAAAAAGGTTCACTGAATTTCGGCAAAAACGTTTTATTCATCCATATTGCAGCACCAACATTCAACATAACTACAAAATCCCAAACCTGATAGTTTTTTACTTTCTTGCTGTACTTTTATCTTTCTGAAAACTATCAATTCCCAGTGAGGCAGCTTTCCTGATTTCCATGAGACCATGAGGAGTATCAATTTATCGTCTAAACGTTCAATAATTTCGTTTATTAATTCCCTTCGCTGCTCAATGCCGAACATTAATATACTACGGGAGTTAGGTCGCGAAAAATAATATTAATGAACCGCTGAAATACAGCTAGTGTATTCTACAATCCGAACGGCATTCTTAGATATTCCCACATTTAATTGGAAGTCACAAGCGCAGTGGAAGGTATAGATTTCTCAGAAACACTAAATTGATGAAACCCGCTCTTCAAATCTAAAAGTGGGAAATATTTCTTTCCTTCAAGCTATCCTACACGAGTACAATACTCAATAAGCAGCAGTGGCTGGTCTCCCTATTTTTTTACCAACACGATAGCAGAAGCATAAAGTGAAATACTTGATCTAATTATTCCATCTTTTCTAACTGATTAAATATTGACTGAACCCTCGCACGCTCAATATGAGAAAGCTGACAGGGAGCGCAATGGAATGGAGTGTCGTCGCTTTAATGAATTCAATATTCAGCTCAACATCACTAGCGGCAATTTCAAAATTAAGTATGTATATCTAGCACCGAACTAGACTCATAATTAGTCCAAGTTGACTCAACTTCCAAGACCGGTTTTAACGTTGCGTCTCAAAATTAACGGCATAAACATGGCTTCGTCAGGCAAAATAACGATTTGAACTGAATCGTCTTCATTATCGAAGATTTCGCCTACAACTTTTCATTTTTCTCCATCTATACCGAAATAATAATAATCTGGTTGTCTTCAAGATTTTCGGCATATTACTCGGGATGTACGACAACTTTATGAATCTAATTCGGCCAATTTATAGTACCAATTACGGCTCTATCGTCTTCATCACAATCGTCTGTGTCATCCACGGAAACGGTAGCTATTTGTTTCTCGGCATTTGCGGCAGCGAGTCGAGGCACCAATTTCTTCGCATTTAGGCACGACCGACGGTCATGTCTCATTTTCCAATATCGAAAACAGGATCCATTCGGGCGCAGCGGATGTGGACAGTAATGCTTAATATGCCCCATTTGTAAGCAATTAAAGCATAACGGCTCCTTTTTCTCGATATCACAATAGTCTTCATAGTAGCGACACGTTTCGTTGTAACGGCAGATTTCCTCGAGGCGGCATGTGGATCACATCCCACGGCATTTTGGCAGAGGTACCGTTGTTGGTACCAGTTGGTCATCCGCTTTAGCTCCTAAATCGTGTTAGCTCCCAGCAGTAGGTTAATGTTCGGCACATCCTCAATTCCATTGACGTTAAAATCTATTGTATCCAACTGAAATCGAAGCGTTTGGCAATCGTCTGCTTCTTCCATCGTCGATGGTTCAGCATTTTCTGAAAGTCCTGGCGGAAAACGGTAATATCGAATGCCCTAACATGTGCCGCTTTCAATCCGCTGCAGTTTAAAGCGGGAGTTGACGCCAAAGAGACCCGTACAGTCCTAACAACTTAAAGCGGTCGTCTGCTTTAACTGTAGCCATACCTTTCCGAAAATCGCAGAGGAAATGTAAACTTCGGCAGTGCGTGCTCGATATCTCCGAAATCGGTCCGGCATTGGCTGGGTGAATCTGCATCCCCCTCTAGCTCGCGGATCTGCTTACAAAGCTTAGGCATTTCCAGCCGTTTATGGAGATTAATCAGCTCCCCGTTTAGAGCAGCAACCTGCAAGTCGTTGTCGGCATTTGTGGCATCGTAAGCAGCATTAATGGCAGCGTCCACATCTTTGCTTATCGCCAGCACATCGATGTCATCTTCCCTGTAGATTCGTGTAGTTGGCACGTGAAATCATCAAAAACTGATTAGGAATCTTTTTGTTATTTTTTTTTAAATTCTTTATAAAAGTTGGGCCAGCTCTATAATGTCCACGCACCTGAGTTTTAAACTAAAAAAGTTAATTAAAAAAGACGGGATTCGTTAGAATTATAATTCAAATTTTTATTTATTCTGCTTTTGGTGCTTTCTCTCCTCTGTCTGTTTTTCCAGTGATCAGTGATTCGGCCTGAAGCTGGGAGTAATGATATTTTTTCAGTGGTTTTCCAATTTTTTGAATGGGGTAGTGTAACACAGACGGCGCTCATAGAAGCGAGTGTGTTCAACTAAGAGAGATTATAAAATGTTTACACACTGAAAATACATTTTCAACATTTTCAATGTTTTTGTGCCATTAATTTCATTATCAACACAAAATTTCCAAATTCGTTGCTCATTTTTGCATCCATATCAAAAATTGACGATAATAAATAATCGATGTAAACGCAACGCTTTACCTTTTACAAATATCAAACTAGGCCTGTTCAGTGAGGCTGTTCTGGGCAGAAAAGAACAGAAAAGTACAAGGTTTTGTGTTCAGTGAGAAAAATTTCTGTCCGAAACGGTTCTGCTTTGTGTTCAGTGAGGTTGCCAGAACAGAAAAGAACAAAAAAACTTGCACCTACTCTTGATGTAGAGCAGACTGGTGTGCAGATGTCAAAATCAGCTTTGGCTGTCATTCTGATTTGTTTCCAGCAATTTATTTGTTTGCGATTGTTGTGTGCAATTAATTTGAAATTAAAAATTATGTAAAATGCAACATTAGAAGTAAGAGGGTGAAGGATTTCGAAAGGAAGTACTGTCATGGACAAAAGTTTTCACACAAAGTGGTATTAAATATATATTTAAATATTTAAGTAAAAAAACTAAGAGATTTTGGATTCATTCTTTTTTCTTAATAATAATCATACATAACGGTAATAAATTGCACAGAAATTAAAACTTAAAAATAGTTCATAATCTCTTAATTTTAACAAAAACAAAAAAATTCAAGATTTTAGTGTGGACAAAAGTTTTCACACAGTTTAAAGAATTGTAAAAAAGTAATTTAAAACAAACAAATTAATACTTTGTTGATAGTCCCTTATGTTTTTTTACTTCCTTAAGTCTATTAGGCATTGATTCCACCAGCTTTTTCGTGAAATCAGGTGAAATATTTGACCACTCTAATTGAAGGGCCCGTTTAAGTTGTTCTTTAGTGGAAACACTATGTTTTCGGACTCGATTTTCCAATTCATTCCATACGTGCTCAATTGGATTGAGGTCCGGTGACTGTGGAGGATGTGGTAAAACGTGTGAAAGGCTCCAAGCAACCCACATCCGTACATTATAAGCCGTATGCTTGGGATCATTATCATGCTGAAAGTAAAAGCTTTCGCCTAATCCCAGTTTTCTTGCACATTGTTTCACATTTTGCTTGAGTATGTTGAGGTACATGTACTGATCCATGTTTTGTTCAATAAAAACTAGTTCACCGACACCTGAGGCGGCCATGCAACCCCAAACCATAACGCCCCCTCCTCCATGTTTAACAGTGCTGACGATGTTTTTTAATTCTAACTCTGTGTTTGGTTTTCTCCACACGAGAATTCTCCCATCGGATTGAAAAATGTTGAACTTACTTTCGTCCGAAAACAATACATTATTCCAAAATTGTTCTGATTTGTTTCCAAAGTCTTCTGCATACTCCAATCTCTTTTTTTTATTCACTTTACTAATTAGTGGTTTTCGTCTTGCAACTCGTGCTTTGTACCCAGCACTATGCAGAACCCTTCGGACAGTTCTTGGGTGGACATCCTTTGAAAAATCTTCTTTGATTTGTGCTGCAAGCTCCGAAGATGAAGTTTTAGGCTTTTTTTTTATTGTTCGCACAAGGTGCACCTCTTCCCTTGGTGTCAGTTTACGGGGGCGACCACTGCGTTCGGAGCTATTTAAACTTTCAACATTCTTAAAACGTTTAATGACGCTAAAAACTGTAAACCGACTTCTTTTGACAATGTCACCAATTTCTCTGAGCGACTTTTTTTGTTTATGCAGTTCTAATATTATTTTTCTTTCTTCACAGCTAGTTTCTTTCTGCCTTGATCCCATTGCTATAACTTTTTTTACTTAAGCCTTTAAATAAACAAATAATCAAATCTGTTTTTCCTCCTTCAAAAAAGTAACGGGATTTTCCCATTGCGTAAATTAAAAGAGTGATGCCAATGCGCAACATTTTTGACAGAAAAAGCAAAAAAAAAATACTTTAATTCAGTAGAACGATTCTCTTGTGTGAAAACTTTTGTCCACACTAAAATGGTAGTTATTTTTTACAATCCGTTATTTTTGTCAAACAATTGTATTTCTAGTTTTCTTTTTTGTTCTATTGAAAAGCCAATTATTCAGAGGTACTGATATAATCAATTAAATATAAAATTTCCCTTAATTTTTTTTGTTTAAGCTTGTTGAATTTCCAAAAAGACGTTGTGTGAAAACTTTTGTCCATGACAGTATTTAATCAGTCGTTCGGAGCCGAATCAGCAACCAGTCAGGATTTCGTGGAAAATGCAACAACTTCTGCAGATGCAGAAGAAAAACAAAAAGCAATTTGGCTAGAGAAGAACTGCCAGCTCCTCATAACTCTTAATAAAGATTTACAACCAAAGCTCGGTAAAATCTTTGACCGACCTGCAATTATTCCAGCCTATCGGTTGGGCAGTACCACTGGAAGTGGAAAAGCAAAGGAGGCAATATTTGTGGAGTCTGGAATTACTTCTATTGCAAGTATAACATTAGATAATACAAAAGATTCAAAACTCCTCCATTTCTTTTTGATAAGGAATTCCAGCCAGTGAAAGTGATACTTCGCCGGATAGTATAGAAGATACATCTTCAGAGAACGTAGAGCCACCAAGAAAACGGAATAAAACCAGCACCGTGACAGAAGAGTTGAAGAAGTGGGGGCAGCAGTTCGCTGAAGAAAGGAGCTCAGACCGAGAGTACAAAAATGCCAAGTTTGAGGCCTATAGAGAGAGAACTGCTAAGCTGGCCAAGTAGAAAGAAGAGAAGCGCGAATTGCGGTTGGCTTTAATAGATTCTCTAAATAAAAAATAAATACATAAATAACAAAACAAAAAGTATAAAAATAATTTTATTCTTTTTTATTTAGTTTTTCTTATCTCCTCAATTAAAATATGAAAACACTTCTTCACACAGCCTATTTCAAAGGCTGAATCTTTGCTGCTGGTCAGCAACTGTATTGAAATTGTCATTTTCTTCAATGTTTTCGTCAATTCCAAATGGCAGCTCATCATCGTTTCATAAATTATGCAGCACAACACAAGCTCGAATAAAATGACAGAATTTCTTTACTCCTCTCAGCTTGCAATAATAAAGTTGTCGAAAGCACTGTTTAAGAACGCCAAAGGAGTGCTCTATTACGATCCTACGATCTATTACGGTTAAAAAACTTCTTCTTTGAAGATAAGTGGCCATTGCCGCGATATGGGCTTATTAGAAACTGTGAGGACGTATAAGCGGAACCTCCCAAGGAAACACGCTCCCACATAAATTAGGTAATTTAGAATGTATATCCGACAATAAACCCTGTTGTCATGAATATAACCCGGATATCCAATGAAAATGTCTATAAACCTCCTTTTCTCGTTGCATATTGCTTGAAGAGATAGACTTGTAATGTCCTTTCTATCAATGTAGTCGTCTTTTCCATGCCTAGGGGGTCAATTTTGTACCATCTAAGATCCCTGCAAAAGTAAAAAAAGAGGTTACTACATCGTTTGTCAATTATTATATGCAATTAATTTAGTACCTACCTATAACACCTTCAACTTCAGTTTTGTTTCTCATATACGAGCTGGTTTCCATTTTCTCATCCTCAGAAGGCCATCGGATGACCGTGTCGCAGAGATTGCTGATGAAATACAGCACTCTATTGATAAGACTGCATACAGTTCCCAAGGCGAGGTTGAATCTATCGGCAATATCTCTGTAGGAGCAAGCCTCATGCCCAGCAAACCAAACAAAGAGCGTTATATGCATTTCAGCAGAATATGTTTTGTGGGCCTCTAATTTGGCGTAAATATCCGATGTTGCAAACGTGTCTACCAACGGTTTATAGAGAGTGCGTGATATGCGGAAATGTGTCACAAGTTCCTTTTCATTGTAAAAACTAACTATCTCTTTCCATAAATGTGCGATACAGTTCCTTGAATCTCTCCCGACAGAAAAAGAAATAACGCTCACTACAGTCTTCATATCACTGCCATTATAACTGTCCACCAACTCTTCTAATACAATTTGTTGAATTTTATTTACAGCCATTTTTATTTAATTTTATAAGATGCCCTTTTCCTTTTCTTGATTACGTGTCCAGATTTTGTGCCTAAACATGCAAAATGCTTACACAGTTGACTTACATAGGCTGATTTTAATATTGTTATAGTCGCAATTCATATACATATATCTTTAGTTGAAACGTTCGAAATATGATTCTTAGGTTGTTTTTATATTTTATTCTGAAATTATTCTCTTATTGTCCACTTGAAACAAACAAAAAAAGATTTTTTATTCATATATTCTACTGTTTACTTTTTCACCAACTTGAAATAAATATTCACCACGGTAAAGTATTTTTGCCTTTATTGGAAGTACACACCTAGTGAACGTAACGTAAAATTTGCTTTCATTTTGGCGCGTACTGGCTTGGAAATGTGTTTGCAATCCAAACAGCGGATTCTTGAGCAGCGCAGTTATCGTTGCAGTTGTGATATAATTGAGTTGATAGAGTTTGGAGTTTAAGTTGCCCAACCTCCGGAGAAATTGTATATCTAAACCGCCATTAAGTAAACTCAAGCATTTGTCAAAACGAACGAAAAGTGAACAGAAGCATCATCGAAATGTAAAGTGCCTATAATTGTTTTTGCTTAATTAATTTTATTCAACAAATTTTTGAAGGCAGCTGGCAATTTTACGTACGTAGAGAAAATTGCTGCCAAATCAAATCGTGGACACATATCACTGTGAAAGTAAAAATTGGATAGCTGAAAACTAAAATTTCTAGAAGACCTGAAATTACCGTATGCTGCAATCGAAGTATTGGCTGCATTATTAGCCACTGAAGATTTCCGGTTGAGCCTAGAGTTGTGCAGACTAAAAACAATTTCAAACCCGAATGCAAGTCAATAAATAATCATTCACGACGTAAATTAAATAATAATACTATTTGCATCCCGCATGGGAATTCATTACAAATACCGCCTGCTGTTGAGTGTTGACAACGCCGGGGGTACTATGCCCCATTAAAAACGAATTTAACATTGTGAAAAAATAGTTATCGGTTTACATATATCGGAAAGTAAATAGTAATTGGAAAGTCGTGCCCAGGAGCAGATGTCAGCAAATTTGTACGTACACACATACGTGCATATGCAACAAGTATGTACCTTGGAACAGTTGAACCTGGTGAAGCATGGCCGATCATTACAATATTTTAGGTGGGAGTTCGGTAAGATCCTTTCATACATACAACTTATATTTTCCATAGGTACAATATGTAACAATGAAGCTCTTCTAGTTATACGCAATCATGGGTTTTAAAATTAGTATTACGTCTGATTTTCGCTTACGGCTTACGGTTATATATGTTCCTGTATTCGAGCTCCTACCATACGGGAACAAACATAAACCGAAGAATTTTTGTCTCTTGACATGTCGAGCTGGATATTGGTATTTTTCAACTATTCTGTGTTGCAGAAAGCTTTGAGACATTTTCTTACTCCATATAAAACGTGCTTTTAGTGCTGCTATTTTTGTATTTTATCAGCACTCGGGTTTGTATGTATGTTAAGTCCAGGTTGACTGACTTAGAAATAAGAAAAGCAAAGTTTATGCGAATTCATAGTCAGAATATTGTTCACCGTCTGGTTGGGGTCAGCTAATGTCAATCTCACTCCTGTGGCAGTTGTATTGTATGAAGTTACGAATTATTCGCAGAGCAACCATTCTCTTGAAATAGTATCTAGGTTCAAACCGTCGATAGTTTCTTCCGAGTGAATATCGTGATACATATAATGATTCGTATGGTTTTAATATGGTCCATGCGTGACATTGATTGTTGAGTCTAAGTGTTGTTTATAAGCTCCACGACTATAATCTCTTTGCTACGACTGGAGTATGCACATTCATATCAAAACTCAATCATCATACCGCGATTTATTTTCTTGTGCTTATTCGGGAATAAGTTGATCTAAAATACTTGCTAGAGTTGGTTTGGTCTTCATCAAAAGTCAGCAGGGAGTTTTCTAATTGTTTCCCTGATTATTGTTTGGAAATTCAACCAAAAGTTAGTTCCCGAGGTATGCTTTGGATTTCGGATTTAGCTTTTGCACTCAGTTGCTCCTTTCTGTAGTTCATATTTTGGCTCATTTTGTCTCCTCAAGTTGCCGCGCTTCTTAATGCCAAACTGGACACTAGTCCAAGAATCTGCGCCGTTAAGCAAGACTGGATGATCAGTATCTTTCATAAGGTTTTTTTTTTTGGTTGTTCGAGAGATGGCCTCAATTGGTTTTCAAGCCCAAAGAAGCATCGATTAGCAAGAGTGATTCTTCGCATTCGAAGAGTTGGTAGTGGAACCAAGATAGATAAAGGATAAAGTCCCTTACTGCCTATCGTATAGTTTCGTCGAATGTATTGTGTATGCATCACTTTTAACAACATACATATATCGGGTTGTATCATATGTATGTATTGGGCGATTTTTTAATGTCTGTGCAATGTTAATTAATTTGCACGAAATCCAAAAATTTAGTCGTCAATATAATAATAATTCTGTCCACGTCTCAGACAATTTCTTAATGCCGTTACTAAAAAAGTTATTTGCCTTTGAGGACAAAATACGCCATGCTCTTTCTTACCTTTTTCGTCTATCCTTTACATGGAGAATTTCCCCAGATTTGGAAGACCTCTTTTATAATCCTGGTACACAAAAAGGGATCTAAGCATGAAGTTACCAATTATCGTCACATTGCTAAACTCTCTCATATACCCAAACTCTTTGAAAGCATTTTATACGAAGCCTTAGGCTTCAAATGCAAGCCTTTTATTTCGCCAAGACAACATGGTTTTCTAAAAGGTAGATCGACTACCACAAACCTAGCTGAATTCGTGTCTTTTGCTCTCGCAGCCTTAGAAAATGGCAAAGAAATCGATATTGTCGCAACTGATTTTACTAAAGCGTTTGATAAAATATCTCATCAATTGATCCTCTTCAAATTGTTATAGTGTTCGGTTTAGATACGCCGTTTCTGTTCCATTCCTGGCCTCATCTGGAGTTTCACAAGGCAGTCATCTTGGCCCTCTTTTCTTCGTTCTTACTATTAACGATGTTGAGAAAGTTATTAAACAATCTTCCTTCTCTCTTTACGCTGAGGACACAAAATATTTTAAAACTATTTTTTCTGCCCATGACTCTGCCCTTCTTCAAGAAGACCTCGATCGGTTTTCAATCTGGTGCCTCAAAAACTGCCTAGAACTTAATATAGCCAAATGTCAATCTATAACCTTCTCACATAAATGCAACCCGTCTCCTCTATGACTTTATTTTCTCTATGGTCAACCAATTCCTCTGGTTCAGTCTTTTCAAGACCTTGGCGTATTATTCGACTGTGAGCTTAAGTTCCGTACGCATATCGAAAAGATGATCCTCAAAGCCAACTCATCACTTGGCTTTATTAAACTGTGGTCCAAAGAATTTTGCAACCTGTATGCAACCAGATCTCTCTATGTCGAGCTTGGTCGAGCTTGGTCCCCTTTCACCGGGTTTATGTTTCCTGAGTCGACGGTATTCAACGTCGATCCTTCCGATTTACTCTCCGTGGTCTGCCTCCCCATCAGGACCGCCTCAAACTTCTCAATATGAATTCGTTAGAAGAACGTAGGAAAACTGCTTTCAGGTTCCATCGACTGCGCATCCATTTTGAACTTCATTTCCTTCAATACCAACCCCCGCAATCTACGTTGTCCCCGTCTCTTCTATCTATCAATCCACCGCACCTCTTATGGCTCCAACGAACCAATCTCCCGCATGTTCCGAAAGGTCAACTCAAACCTCTCACTTTTTGATTTTTACCTGAACACTGCTCGTCTCAAACAAGATCTCCTCCATCGCTCCCTTGGTCCCTAGCTCTTAAGTCTTTCTATTAGTTTTTAGTCTAGATGAAGCTTGTATTAAACCAATAAATGGGGGCCTCAGCCCCACCAAAATTAAAAAATTGTTAATAGTTGCTATCAAGGTGATTACACACCAAAACAATTTCTCTGCCCTTGTCCTGCTTATGATTGCCAAGTGGTATTCAGATATGCCCGGCATAGGTGGATATGTTTTAGCCGTTTATCGCTGAACCTCTCGCAGTAAAGACACAATAAATCTCATTACGGCGCATTGTTACCCTAAGGCGGGGTTTGCAATTATTGGTTTTAAGTTTTGCAAATTTAAAGGCTCAATATGACAGTTCCATCAATTATTTTATCTACAATACAAATGTTGACAAATTTCAATGTTTTGCAACAAGTAGTAGTACAATAGTTTTATACAACAATAATGATTCAAAAAAAAGAACTTGCAAATAATTTTTTTTTTTTTTCATTTTCAGGTTGAGGACATAGCAAATTCAATGCTTCATCATGTCATTAATAACCAACATCGATGCGACAAAGGCATACCATGGAATTTGATGCAATCGCATGACTACACCTAATTTTTGCAGACCATTTAATCCAGGTCATGGTGCAGATCGTAAGTGCTAAGCTTAAGCTATCTAACCGTAGAAATTACAATAAATGAAAAAAACAAAGCTTTCCTCATGTAATGTGATGATTGCTGGTGACAAAAAACAAACAACAAAAAGAGGAAACAACATGAAATAGTGATAATGATACAAAACAACCACAATTGGGATTTAACGTCAACAATTTATTAATTCAGTAGATAATAGTTAGGTTTAAGTTTTACTTTATTAAATTCATAAAAAAGGGGTTAGCATGTAAGATATACTCGTATGTATTGTATGTACGTATTAAAATGTAATTACATACTTAAAATGTAACACTCTAGAGATATGATGAACAATTGAAATTTTTCGTGCAAAATTTAATATTTCTTTATTCAATAATTAATTAAGTGTGATTTCAAATTGGTAGAACGGCGAATTAAGAAATGACTACCAGGTTTTGGAGTTTATTTTCCAAACAGTTCTATGTAGAAAGATAAAATCCAACATTCTATCCCGCCAGAATTTCAATGATTTATAATGACTTTTCTTCTGGAATTTATTCGTAGAACCATCGCATATTTTTCACTGATGTGGGAAAACTAAAAAAGAAAGTAATTTAAAAAAAAAACAAATTGTGAGTCGGTAAATTCAGTAAGAAATATTTTCTCAACAATTTCTTTTGGGATTGCTGTTAAAAGGTATATGGACATTTCCATTATATCGAACACATTTAAAATGGAAAAAAAGTCAAAATAAAAGGGATTTTTATTTTGACAATAGGTTTAACTTATAACTCTTAATTAGTCCTATAATTAGTGCTAATGTTGATTTTATGCATTTTTTTCGTTTTCAAGATAATTGCAAAAAATCAAGGCATTCGCACGGGACAAAAAACAAAAGTTGGTTTCGCGGGCAATAATTCAAACGCCGATATCAGCGAAACCTAAAGCAACTTTCCAATGTGACTAAATTTAGAACGTTGTGTAGTGATGTTTCTTAACCCTTAAATGCGAAATTTTTTTGTTTTTAATGAAAAAAACATAGGAGCTTCTTAAAACGCGTTATTGTGAATGGCATTCACAGTTTTTTGATAAACTTATTAGGAGGTGCAAAAAATTGGAAAAATGTGGTTGATTCACCAGGTCATATGCATCATGGCGCATTTGTGGGCTTACGGAATAGTTGTTTAGCAAACAATCATTTGATTAAATTGTTTTTTTTTTTAGATTTCAAATGACATTATTATAATTTTTTAAAGACTTATGAGTCTTGTTTGTGTCATAAGTCTGATAAAGAGTAGAACAGATGTGTATTCGCGAAAAAAAAATTTCTGGAAATAGGAGAATATACTTTTCAATATAAGAATAAAAACAAGCCCATTTTTATACATATGTGTATTTAATATCACTTTAATTTGTAAATAATATAAGTATGTAATTAGTTTACTTACTATGGAAATCTAGGAAACAATTTTTATCCTTATTGAGGCAAAGTGAAACGGCGCATCTTGTGCATTTAATGTATGTTTGAGAATTGCACAAGGGTAGCTTACACCTCAGCCTCTTCTCGCATACTTCTGGGAAATGGTTAAACCCATCGTGACGGATATCAACTGGTGGAATAGGCGCCATGGTCGTAGACTTTTTTTCTTTTCGGCATGCATGCTTGAGATTGAAGTACTGGGGGAGTTAGATGGCCTTCCCCTTTTGGTCGATGTCTCGTTCGAAAATGCGTATAAACACATGACAGTTGCCAACTCAAACCGGAAGTCTGCTTGACTTTTCGGACTTATCCCTTTTTTCTCGCGGTAGCGCTTTTATAACAACCAAGAGTTTATTATAGTTATATCTGTAAGGTGGTGGAAAATGCGGAGGTACCACTTTCTAGACTTTGTAGTGATTCTATATTTTCCCACAAAGCTATCTAGCAAGTCAACGCCTCCCATATGCTTGTTATAATCCAAAATAATTGCCGGGCATGGTACATCAATGACCTATTTGGATTTTCGGTCGTAACTGTTTGTGGCAAAGAGAAGTTGTAAATGAGTGAAACTGTAATACAAATTAAAAAATTATTAACACGTACCGCTTAACTGTCGTCACTGTTTCTTTCCCAACGAAAGTAGATAGTAAAGTTACAGGTTTATTGTTTTTCCAAAGTATATTTGTGATCTCTGTATCTTGAAAGTTCGCTGTAACTCCAAAAGATGTTCCCCTAGTAACTGCCTTCAATTCACAATCAGAAGGAAGCTTGCAATTGGGTATTCTGTTTCTTCTTACCGTTCCCAAGCAGTAGATTCCTTCCTTACGTAGGTTTAAGAAAAGTGGCACCGAGGTGTAATAATCATCACAGTAAAATGCCGATGTAGAGGATCAAGTCCGTTTTTGAAACAAAAAGAGTTTTACTTGGATCCTTAGATCCGCTATACTTAATTGTTTCTGTGCGTATTACTTCCAACAGCTCATCACAGAAGAAATGCCGGAAAAACTGAACAGGTACTAAGTTCTTCTAGCTGATCTGAGAATTCATGTGAACCTTGGAAGGTAGTTATTTCTCCTGCCACTGACAGCTTCCTAGTTTTCCAAATAAGTCTCTTAAAATCATCCTTCTCGGGATGTATGACCGAAGATGTGGGTCCGCGGATGTGGGTATATTGATTTCGTCAGATTCTAGTTCAACCGATCTTTCTTCTCGAATATCTCCTAATTCCTCTTCAGTAAGCTTAACAAATTCGGCTGAATGAATATCTTCCAAGTCATCACTATCTGATTCACCTCCATCTTCGCTTTCCGATGGAATTTCTTCGAATACAGATCGAATTGCAGCTTCTGTTTGTAAAAATTTCCGCGACATTTCAGCTAAAAGAACAGTGATCCAAATAAAAAAAAACACTTCTGACAAATGCGCAGTGATTCATATATGAATCATCTGAATATACGCAAATAATTACGTACTTTCTAGATAAAAAAGGTTATTTTCCCTAATTATAAATCACAAAAACATGAACTTACATAAATATAATTTTTGGAACACTCACAATTATTCCTTTTTTTTCTTAATAACTTCAAAGTTTAGCAAACTTCACTCTCACGAAAAAAAAACAGAACTGATCTTACACAAATTTTTCTGTCAAAACTAGGAACAGAATAACTGTAAATCGTTGCGGTCACAAAAAAAGAACTTTATATAAGGCAACTGAAGAGCTTAAGCTTAGCTGTTATTGAGCTTTTTAAAGACGATTCATATATGGGACGCGGCGGGTTTAATGTTAAAAAAGGTTTTGATTTTACGCAAAAATGATTTATATTTTTTTTTAAATTTAATTTTAATCACTGTCGCACGGGACATGTCGCACGGGACATGTCGCACGGGACATGTCGCACGGGACACTTTTTTCCATCATGATATTTATGTGGTTTCTGTTGTCTTCTTTATTAAATTATACGAGTAAAAAAGTTTTAAAAAAGTTTTTAAATCAACAGAAGTATTCAATGTAATATGTAGTATGAATTAAATGTAGTATTAAATAAAATAACAAAAATTAATTTAAATGAAAATATTATCAGAATTATCAAACACAGTTCTTTTTTCCGAACAGGCGGTCCTAGCTGCTTTTACGACTTGTCCATTGCAACAAAAGAAGTGCAACTGGGATATGCCTGGAATGTTTTTTTTTACTTGTTTCCACTTTTGATCTAAATTGTATAAAAAAGAATGCTTTTCGATCTGATCAGATGGCATAAAGTACATTTTAACCCCATGTATGTTATTTTGTGCACATTGATAAAATGAAAATGCATCGGGAATAATAACGTTTTTGGATTTCGTTATCTGCCAGACTTTCCTTGTGATATCTGCTCCGACTCCGTCGACGTCTCCATTCTAATGAGGAACGTTCCGAATTGTTTTATAAAGTTAACTAAGCTTGTTAACATAAATTTGTTTTTAAATTGAGAGCAGCTCCCATCAGAAAAAATAAATATTTTTGAAAAGCATCCATAAGATTTCTTAATTGATTAATCAAAAAAATAAAGACGTCGTGTTTGTTATGCGTTAGCTTATCACTTATGACAGCAAACGACTTCGTAGCTCCTGTCAACCAAGCTACACAAGTAAAAATGGATACCTGTCGATAGCTAAAATGTCAGCCTATAATTTTCGGCAAAATCTATTTGAAGAGCTAATTCAGTAGGCACCAAGTTGTTTTTGGTTTCCTTTAAATAATTTTGCTGAGCTCTTTTCACAAAAAAATGAGTTTTGAATGAGGGTAATTTTCTTTCCAAATCGAGTATTAGGTCAGACTCTGAGTCTGAGCTTTGTGCCTATAGACGTGAGCCTAAAAGTGAGCCAGAGTTTATGCAGTCCAGCATAGATTCGCCCAATAATATAATTTATGTGGTCAACAGCGGAAAAAAGTGATCTATTTAAGTTGTAACCCAGATTACGTTAACAAAATTAAGCTATCTGTCATTCAGGAATACTGGTGGTATTCCATTCGTGTTAAAGTGTGGTTTGGATACTAAAATCAGTTGTGATTTCATTGGGTTGAGATGAAGTCCGTTACAGATAGAGCAGTCATAAATTTTGGACAGGTCTTCATTTAATTTGATGACTAGGTGCTCAACGAGTCCAACTGGTCGCGAAATATGGATCTGTGTATCCTCAGCATATAATTGGATATCAACATTAGAGCAGACTTTTGGTAGATTATTGACAAAAAGACACAATAGAATCGGACAGGCCGATTGTAATTTTCTTTCCAAATCGAGTATTAGGTCAAAAAAAGTTGCAACGGTATTGGCGAGAGCTATATGATTGTCTATTTTCCGCCAATACTACCAGTTCACTTCATCTTCCATATTTGATAAATATGCTTGTTTATGAAGGGGGGTGTGGACTGTTGTAAAGATTTTATTTTATGGATTCTATGTATATGTAAATTTATTAAAATGATAAATAAATTAATATCTGCTACTTATCCTTCCTCTTAGTCTTTTGCCACGTGTTGACGAATTGGTTGAGTGAATGTGTTTGTGTTTTATGTGTCTGTATTTTATTATTAAATAATTTGTATGGCGAAAACTAAGAAAAATACTCTGATAATCAAGTAATACGTTTTGTTTTGAACACGTTACAAAATTTATTTTATTAAATGATTTATATGTTTAAATGTATGTACCACGATTTTGTTAAACCAACCGATCTCGATGGCAGCATAAGAACAACGACCCGCTCAAAAAAAGAAGTTACAAAATTCTGCTCAAATGTTAAATGAGTATAGGTTCATTTACACTCAATAGAAATGAATAAAGAGTGGAATTAACAATTGTGTACGATTTTACATTGAGTGGGTTTTAAAATGAACAAAAGATCGATTTATACCAAAAACATTTCTTAACAATGCTAGGGGAATAAATTGATATTTTTGCACTTGGCGTTGCTTCGTTGCATTCCGCATTCTTTCCTTGTTTTTCATTTTATTGCTTTGTAATTTTATTTCATCTTCCTTTAACTTTTCTCTCCACCGTTTGCAATTCTCTTTATTTCTTTCGCCACCGTTTTTGCTCATCTTGATTTAATTAATCTATAAGTATGTAATTTCAAATTTTTAAATTTCACACTTACGATGTCGCACGGGACAAACTTTATATAAGTACCAAGATAACAAAACTTTTTATTTTTCACCAATTTCTTGTTATTTTAACTGTATATAAAATCTCTGTTTGTACTTAGTGTTTAATAAGCCTTCTGAAATTACTGGTTGATGTTATACACATGTGCTCCGTTACCAATTTTCACATCGAAATGCTACGAGGCCAGCTAGGTTCAAGAGTCGTGCGAATGGTGATCGCGATACTCTGAGCAGTTAAAACCACACACTCGGAGTATTTGAGAAAGAAAGAGGACCAAATAGCTAGCATGTCAGTTCATCTAAATAAGAGTGTGAATGGAAGGGCACCACTCACGTCTTGAGCAACGAATTGAGAGGTATATCCCCGTTCCCCTATCCGCGCATCAAGAGTGGATCCACTAACTCCATTTGGCACAAATACAAGTAAATTCACGCACTCTTGATCCATCGTAACCATTTTGTGATTGTGATATTAACAATCAATATTTTACAATACAAGATGGCACGTGTCTACAACCAAGTCCAACCTTACTTCGGGAGCGTATAAAACGAGATGATCACGGATGTCGTACGACTGGCGATCGCGTACACTCGAAGCAGGAGAACGCACCTCTCCGAGTGTTGAACCAATGGACGGACAAGCGCAAAACAACGACAAGTCCTTCCAACGAAATATGTGAAGCACCGCCCACTTCATGAGCAACAAATAGAGAGGTATATCCCCGTTCCCCTATCCGCGCTACAAGAATGGATCCTCGAACATCGAATGGAGAGGTAAATCCTCGTTCCCCTATTCTCGCTACAAGGCTGGATCTTCTCACTCCATTACGCATAATTAAAAGAATTTTAAATATACGCACTTCCGTTCTCCATCATCTGACAGCTCCGTTGTACAAAATAATATTATAATATTATGTATTGCTATCTTTATATAATGAATAATATAAAGATAGCAATATATGTATTGCTATCTTTATATAATGAATAATATAAAGATAGAAATATATGTATTATACATACAAAAAGTAATCAGTAAATTATTATAAATTATAAGACAAGTATAAATTAATACCTTAATAAATAAAAACAAAAGTTAATAAAAACCACAAATAAAATAGCTGAGAGTATTTCTCAGTGATTAACTAACCAACTGTCCTTTATGTCCTCTCAGATTTTTATATATATTTTTTTTTTATTTTCACTAGTACCTATAAACTTTCCTGTCTGGAGTCTCACTACTAAATGAAATCTTCATTAGAATAGAAGACGCGTAAGGCGCTAGCATACCGTCCCCCACTCCATTTTTCTTTTGAAGAAAAGGGACAATGCTAAGAAATCTACTATTCAATCCCTACGCAAATAGCCAAAGAGAAAGAATTAAAACTTATCAAATGCAATTAAATGCGTAGTGATAACAGGAAACAAAGGGTGCAGTGTGTACCATAAAAAAAACAAAAGAATGAAGACAATGGGTCAATAATACCCCGAAAAGAAAAAGAAACAACAACCGAATCCTATATATGTTTACATGGGTCCGACAAAAAAGATAAGAGGATGTAAATTAAAATTAACTAAATTTATTTAATTAAAAAAAAAAGATCTTTATTTATCGGGCAGCAGTTCTGCCTTCTTTAAAATCAACTGAACAATCATGAATAACTTAACACTACTTAGATACTACAAAACTGCTGCGACTGCATTTTGATTGCGACTGCATTTTGATACTTCCCATCAATCGATCGTGGGAACGTTGCGTTGAGTTTGATTTTGGTTGAAACTGCTGACATGCCAAGTTGACGGAAGCGCGTGTCGTATTCGTCTACGCGTGTTTCCTATCTAACGCAAACATTGTTTGGTGTTAACTTGTATGAAGAATAAAATCATAAAAAAAGGATACTTGTTGGCCTGCCCATCAAGTACCACAGTGAAAAGGGTTACAGTGAAGAACAGCAACAATATTTTGTATTTTACTTTTAATTTTATTTTTAGTTTATACACGTAAGCCTTCGTTTGTTTTCACCATGTGTCCAAGGTTTATGCATTCCTGAATAAACTTTTCCCTTTTTTTTTTTTTAATTTTGTCTCCATCGATAGTAGACGTGGCACTGCTTATTTTCGTGATTCGCCAAGTTCAATATCTTTTCTAAAAGGAATTTCAACTATGAATCTTCCGTCAAAATCCTTTTTGGTAGTTTCTTCAAACTTTCTAAGGTACTCGTAAATAGCATCTTCTTTGTTCGGTTCTTCATCTTTGCAGTTTATTTAATCTATTTCCCAAAAGCGTTCAAGATTTGTTATTGTTGAGATTATTTTGTTGGCCTTTTTGTGTGGACAAGATCCACCAGAATTCAGTTGCTTACCCGACGATTCTATTTGATTTTTTGACACCATCTTCATTAATTCTGCTGAATACATCTTTTCCAATTACCATGTCAATCCGATCTGATTTGTTAAATAAAGGGTCAGCTGGTATGTAGTTGTCCCATTCTTTTAGATTGTATTTGAACGATTGATCAGGCTGTGCACTAGTTAACGACCGTAGTACTACAGCTCCTACTTTTTCAACATGATTGCTCAGGAATCTTGGCTTTAATTCTACCTTAACTTTTTGATTGGATTGTCCAACTAATCCAAGTCCATGCAGTTTTGTTTTGATGCGGGGAATACCCAGTATTTGTTCCGCTTCTTTCGATATTGATGTTATCTAAGAGCCTTGGTCGATAAGCGTCCTTAAGGGGCACACCTAGTGTGACCGCCAAAAGTGAAAGGTGATTTTTGACAATTTTTTTAAAAAGAAAACTACTGCATCAAATGTTTTAAAATTTCGACGATATATTTATACATAAATAATAAATATACACTGAAATTTTCAAAGGAAAAAATTAAATTTTCAGCGAGCTATTCGGTATCTCCCGAGTTACAAAAAAAAAGGTCGTCCACTGCTGCAGTGATTGCGGCCTTCACCGTGGCTGAAATTAAAAAAAACAAAAAAGATTGTTAAACTAGAAGGTATTGCCTATACAATGACCCAGGATTGTGAAAAAAAAATTTAATTTAACGAAATGACAGTTTTGAAAAAAAAAATTCGAATTTTTCCCGAAAATTTGATGATTTTTGGCCCGCCAAAATTTTCATATAATCAAAAAGCTGGAGGGTCATTGTATAGAGAAACATATACATTCGGCGAAGAAAGGCCCATTTTTAAGAATTTTTTTAGACGCTACAGATAATACAAATTGATTTGTATTTAACCTCATGTCCGAAGTTAAATTTTGAAGGTTTTTAAGGATTTTTTTTTGCGGAAAATGAAATACAATCTTCTTAAGATAATTACATATTATTTAGCTATTTAGAATAAAAAAAAAAAAATTGTTAAATTAAAAAAAAATATATTTTTACGTCATTTTGGTGAGGTAAAATAGGTGGCTTCAAAAAAAGTAGGTGGCTGGCCCCGCTGATTGCTCCTTTTGTAATCATCTGAAATTAAAATTCCAAAAGGATGATTATTCAGTAGGGTTGTTATTCCCCGTCACGTAGTAGATTTAAAAGATTTGAGTGGAAAATAACAAAATGAGGACCTGTAAAAAAAATTTTCAATAATCAACTGTTTTTTTCGGTTTAAAATTGTAGTTTCGAGAAAAATGTGTTTAAAATCTGGAGAAGAAAAGAAAATGCAGGGTATCCTCGCTCTCCCCTATTATGTGCTGTTACCTTAAAATGACTTAGTGTATCGGTCTAAAATTTTCACAGGGGGTAGCGTCTCATGTTCGATCTTCAAAAAATCGATTTTTTTGTTTTGCATATTTTCAAAGTTTAATAAGTTGAGAATATACTGTGACAATTTTAGATCGATACACTAAGTCATTTTAAAGTTACAGCAAATAATAGAGGAGAGCGTAGAAAGTATAAAGAGCTGTTTTGTTGACGCTCCTCACACGGGCTATGCTTATCCTTTCTGGTTTTCGCACAGAAAGTGATCTATTCCTTTTTAAGAAAACAAAGAGCCGGCCCTCGGTAGCTGCTTTTCCGTCATCCCATTTTTTGGACGAGTTATTGAATTTATAGTCACATATTCAAAAACCAACTTTCTGAACGTATGGTAAGTCAATTTTGATGAAAACTTAGCTAGTATTGTGGAAAAGTTGGCGGAACAATTCTCAAATCAAGTATCAACAATCATGCACATATGTCATAACAAAACATCAAGACATGAGAATTTGCACTTCCAGCAGAGTATTTACGTAGAGGAAGCCAGTGAAGAAGAAATATTTCGAATGTTGTGTCGCCTGCAGAGCAACAAGGGTCCTGGAGTGGATAATATTAGACCAATTGACCTTAAAATTAATGCTTATGTTTTTGCCCCAGTTATACAAACGATAATAAACCGAAGTATAACACAAGCTCATGTTCCAAGATTAATGAAAACGTCAATTATTCGGCCCATTTATAAGGCAGATGAGAAAAACAAAACCGAGAATTACCGGCCTATATCTATACTGTCAACTGTTGAAAAATGTTTGGAAGAAGTTATTGTTAATCGTCTTAATACTTCCGTAGAAAGACATAAAATATTACACCCAAAGCAGTACGGTTTTCAAAAAAATAAAAGTACGGATCTACTATTAGGAGAGTTTACAAACACGGTCAATGGAGGCCTTAACAAAAATCATCATGTGCTTGTGCTGTTTGTTGACTTTAGTAAAGCTTTCGATACCATAACTCATAAAACTGTCAATCGAGTTGGTGTGAGAGGAGTGCTGGCAAACTGGATCGAAAACTATCTAACTGATAGAAAGATTAGAGTTAGAGTGTGTAAAGATGAAATGTCTGAAATATTTAAGAGTTTTTACCAGGAAAAGAATTTAGGAGACAACCTCACCCGATCACGTTTTGTTTGAGAAGAAAAATTTATTAGGCAAAATCATTTGACATTTGTTAGAAAAATGGCTATGTGCTTATATAATGACAGCACAGATGGAGTTGGTGTAAGATAGAAATAGTTCTACATAAAATGGTGAAATACAGACTTCAGTGAAACAATTATATAATGATTAAAAGATAGTGTGTAATGATTTCTAAACATTCCGCCCGCTTCGACGTCTCAATTTGAGCGTTGAAAAATAACTGCTACTTAACTTGACGATTTTAACTTGACGATTTTTTCTCAGTAGCATCATTGGAAACTGGTAGCAAACAAAGTTTTGATATGGGACGCTTAAGTGTTGTTGACTGCGTCTTCACAGTGACGACTCTTACAAGTCCGTCACCACCTGGATATGTTGAAATAACTCGCGCCAGTGGCCATTTGCTTGGAGGATAACGTTCGTCAACCACAAGTACTAAGGCTCCTTCTTTGATATTTTCTGATGATTTATGCCACTTACCAATATCTTGCAAGCGTTGAAGGTACTCGTGAGACCATCTCTGCCAGAATCTTTCTAGCATTTGGCGAAGTTGCTGATAACGCAAAAGTCTTGATGTGGGTAACTGGATTAAAGATGGTTCAGGAACTGTTGTTAAAGCATCTCCAACAATGAAGTGGCCTGGGGTGAGAGCTTCCAGATCACTTGGGTCATCCGAGAGAGGGCAAATGGGACGAGAGTTCAGAACAGATTCCACTTGTGTCAGGAACGTGGAAAATTCCTCGTATGTGAGAACAGCATCTCCTATCACTCTCTTAATGTGGAACTTGGTTGACTTAACAGCTGCCTCCCATTTACCTCCAAAGTGAGGAGCTGCGGGAGGGTTGAATGACCACTTCGTGCCATCATTGGCTAGTAGATTGGCTAAAGATTTCATGTTATTAGAGGCAGAATTGAACAACTTACGCAGCTCTGCATCAGCGCCAACAAAATTGGTCCCACAATCACTTTTCAAAGTCGAACAAATTCCCCGTCGGCCAGTGAAGCGCTTGAAGGCCGCAAGAAATCCGTCTGTAGAGTAATCCGTGACAAGTTCGAGGTGAACTGCAGACGTAGAGAAGCATACAAACACAACTAGATATCCCTTATATCTTTTAGCTCCTCGCCCTTTCCAGGTTTTTAGTGTGAAGGGGCCTGCATAGTCCACACCTGAATGTAAAAATGGACGTGAAGGAATCGTTCGATTGATGGGAAGCTGGCCCATAAGTTGACTCGGTGTTGAAGCTCGATAGCGTGCGCAAACAACACAGCGATTAATGAAACTACGAACTGTATTGCGACCTCCTATAATCCAGTAGCTCCGTCTAAGCGTGGCCAGCATTAATTGAACTCCACCATGCAGTGTAGACTTATGTGTATGGTCCAGAATCAGCTTCGTTAGGTTTGACTCACGTGGAAGGATTATTGGATGCTTCGTGTCCGGATCGATTTGGGCGTTCCGAAGCCGCCCGCCAATTCGAAGAATTCCATAACAGTCAATAAATGGGGTAAGACGATAAATTGGGCTGCTGCGATGAATGGACTGTAAGCTAGACAAATTTCTAATTTCTGATGAAAAACTCTCGATCTGTACGTATTTGATCCAAAACACCTTAGCTTCATCTAGTTCCTCGGGCTTCAACCATCGACTGAATTTTGTGATTTTTGGTGGGACATTTCCATCAGATTTCGCTTTTTGTTTGAGGGTTTTCGAGAACGGTATTAGCCGCCTACACCAGGCAGTTATGCGTAATAGTCGTATCAGCGATGAGTATTTGTTTATGAGATCCCAGGTAGTATTGGATTTTTGCCTCGTAGTGAAAGCTACTATTGGCCGACGTTCCTCCAGATCAGTGCTAGTATCCAAATTAAGACACAGAGATGGCCAAAGACTTGAGTCGAGTTGCAGCCAACTGGGCCCGAACCACCAAAGTGATTTCTCAGATAGCTGACGTGGTGACAAACCCCTCGACGCATGATCAGCTGGGTTGTTCTCTCCTGGTATATGATGCCAATGCGCCTCAGGAAGAATTTCTTGTATTTGAGAGACACGGTTGTGTACAAAATCTTTCCACCTAGTTGGTTGGCCTTGAATCCAAAACAAGGCGGTACTGGAATCCGTCCAGAGATGAATAGCTGATACCTCAAGATTCAAGACTTTCCGAATATAATTGACGTGGCGTGTAAGAAGCAAAGCCGCTGAAAGTTCCAAACGGGGAGTTGTAACACAAACATTTCTAGGTGAATTACTTGATTTGTTGGTTTTTTGAATAGGAGCCACTTTGGTCTTCGAGGCTAAAATAGTGATTTGAATATTGTCTATATCTCGGGCAACACGAAGATAGATGATTGCACCTAGAGCCGAATGAGAGGCGTCCGCAAAGCCATGAATCTCAACAGATGAATATGATGAAGTTAATCCAAGCCATCTTGGTACGCTGATTAAATAAGATCTTGAAGCTCATGAATGTAGTTTTTCCAGCGCAGCTCAAGGCTTAGAGGAATAGCTTCATCCCAGCTTAGATTAGCTTCCCAAAGCTCCTGCATGAATATTTTTCCTCGAACAACCACTGGCGATAGCCATCCCAACGGATCGAACAGCTTCGCAATACGAGACAAAACATTTCTCTTGGTGTAGACATCTGGTTCATTGAATTGTTCAGAAGTGAATATAAATCGATCTTCAGCAGGTTGCCAGTTGAGTCCCAAAGTACGATGTATGGGACCACCTTTAATAGAATGCGTTTGGGATGATGTACAGGACGCACGTTCTTGAATAGGCACATCTTCTAAGAGACTTTCGTGGCTGGCTGCCCATTTTTGAAGTGGAAAACCACCCGCCTTGAAAAGATTTATTATTTGACTAATTTTGTGCTTACCCTTCAAGATGGATGAAGCTCCACTGTAGACATCATCGACGTAAGTGTTCTGCTCGATAACTTCCTTGGCCTCTGGATAAAGACGACCTTCGTCTGCTGCAAGTTGTCGAAGAACTCTGTTTGCGAGATACGGAGCTGGGCTGGTTCCGTACGTTACCGTTGTTAAGACGAATTCTACCAGATTTGAGTTTTCAAGCCACAAAATTCTCTGAAAGTCCCAATCATCGGGATGAACCAGAATTTGCCTAAACATTTTCGTGACGTCAGATGAGAAAGCAAATTGATTCATCCGCCATCGTGTTATAACGTCTGGAAGATCCACATGAAGCTTTGGGCCTTCGTGAAGGAATTCGTTAAGTGACAACCCTTGTTGAGTCTTAAAGGATCCGTTAAAAACAACTCGAAGTTTAGTTGTGGAGCTCATCTCACGCACAACTCCATGATGTGGTAAATAAAATACCTGATTAGCTACTTTAGGGGGTTCAGATGTTCGGCGCATGTGCCCTAAGTCCTCGTACTCTCTGATGAACTTAGAGTACGAGGGCGGGTCAATAAGTCCGTGACTTTTGGATTAAAACAGATTTTTTGATAAAAAAATAATTTTATTTTTCAACGTAGTCTCCCTTGAGCTCTATACACTTTGTCCAACGCTTCTCCAATTTTTTTTATCCCTTCCAAAAAAAATGATTTGTCGAGGTTCTCAAAATAGGCCTTTGTTTGCGAGATGACTTCATCATTGGAGTCAAATCTTTTTCCGAGGGCGGGTCAATAAGTCCGTGAATTTCGTGTGCTTATTAAGCATTATTTCTTGCGAAAAAAAACCATTACCGAGACCAAGGCTAAGCTTGATAAATACTATGGGGACTCTGCACCATCGATTTCAATGGTAAAAAAGTGGTTTACTGAATTTCGTTGTGGCCGTACAAGCACTGAAGATGCCGAACGTCCTGGACGCCCAGTTGAGGTCTCTACACCCGAAACAATCGAAAAAATTCACGATATGGTGTTGGCCGACCGAAGATTGAAAGTGCGAGAGATTGTGGAAGCCGTAGGGATCTCGCATGGCTCAGTGGTTTCAATTTTGAATGATCACTTGGGCATGAGAAAGCTTTCCGCAAGATGGGTGCCGCGTTTGCTCACAGTCGACCACAAACGCAATCGTGTAACAACTTCACAGGAAGGTTTGGCGTTGTTTAATCGCAATATGGAGGAGTTTTTGCGCCGTTTTGTAACCGTGGACGAAACATGGATCCATCACAACACACCAGAGAACAAACAACAGTCAAAACAGTGGGTTTCTAAGGGTGAATCGGCGCCAAAGAAGGCCAAGGTGGGTTTGTCAGCCAATAAAGTTATGGCGACTGTTTTTTGGGATGCACGCGGGATAATCCACATTGACTACCTTCAAAAGGGAAGAACAATCAATGGGGAATATTATGCCAACTTATTGGACCGATTCAATGACGATTTGAAAAAAAAAACGACCTCATTTGGCCAAGAAAAAAGTTCTTTTCCACCAAGGCAATGCAAGGGTGCACACATGTGCAGTTGCCATCTTCATAGAACGTTGAGTTTAGCATGAAACGTTTTTGCATCCTATGAATCATGTTTACCGCCGCAGTGCGAGAGTCTCCGAAACTTACTGGACGTGACTTAAAAGGAAGCCTCACGATATATCTTCCTTCCGAGTCTCGAGAGTGAGTGGTGTTAAAAATCTCCTCGCGTTGTTCCTCTTCTAAAGTTAGTTGATTACAAGGCGAATTGAAGACTTCTTCTTGAATCCAAAATCGTTTTATTAGGTCGTTGAGTTCGTGGTCAATATGGCAATGGAAAACCTCCGCTTCCATCGATGCTGTATGTGCTGCTAATTGTACTGAGCCAGAGAGTATCCAGCCCAAACTAGTTAGTTGAGCAATTGGCGCTTCCGATGGACCCTTCCGAAGCCCATTTTGGATGATTTGGCTATAGACTTCAACTCCTAGTATAAGATCAATTCGACCGGGCTGATGATATTCAGGATCCGCGAGTTGCAGACCCTTAAGATGAGGCCAGTTGTTGATGGCAACCGTTGTTGAAGGAAGATAGCTAGTTAGTTTTGGCAAGATAAATGCGTCAAAAACAGTTTTGTATTCATTCACACATGATTGAATATCCAGGGTAACTTTTCCATTTGCTCTGCGTGAAGATAATGTGTCTGCTCCTATACCAGCTATAGACAACGATGTGTGAACACGTGGCAATCGAAGAATTTGACTAAGCTTTTCCGATATCAAATTTATTTCAGACCCTTGGTCAAGAAAAGCTCTAACCACGTGACGTGCTCCATTGCACGATTTGATTTTAACTAAAGCTGTTGCTAGGAGTATTCCGCTTCTTGGAGATTTATAGATGTAAGTGGCGTTTACTGATGCAGTAGATAAAGATGGTCCAATCGATACTGATTCTCTTGTAGAGCTGTTCTGTGCCAAGATGGTAGATTGTTGATTGGAAGCATTTCCACCTGGGTGAATTGAAGTGTGATGACGACCAGAACAGATGTTACACCTCTTCTTTGAATAGCATCTGCTGATTGAGTGCGGTCCAAGACAATTAAAGCATAGTCTTTTTTGTGTGACAAACTGATGACGCTCTTCAAAACTTTTCGAGAGATAACTTGGGCAAGTTGAGATAAAATGATTCCCGTTGCAAAGAGAACACGATTGGGAAGAGTTCCGTATAGCAACATGATGAGATCTGGCTTTAGATAACTGATTCTTGACTGTTGATGATGGTTTTCTGATATCTTGCTGTTTCGGATTCACCCGTTCGAAGGCCTGAAGTGAACGAATGCGTGTTTGAAGGAATTCTTTAAATTCTTTCCAAGTAGAAGTTTCTGTTTTGGGACCTAGATGTTTTTCCCATTCTTTTATAGACACAGAATCCAATTTACGAGAAACTAAAAATACTAAAATCTCGTCCCACTGATCGACTTTGCTACCAAGGCCTTCTAAAGAACCTACTGCTTGATTAATTGTGTTGAGCAAAGAATCAAGATGTTCTGCTGATTCTTGGGTGACGGATTTTGCAGAAAACAGTAAATCCAATGCTGAGTCAGCTAGAAGCCGCTTGTTGTCATAATGCTCCAGAAGATCATCCCATGCTACCTTAAAGTTAGCTGCTGTTAGAGGCGTCGTGTGCAAACGAGAAGCTGCTTTGCCACCAGCGAGACATGCTTTTAGATATTGTAATTTTTCGACGCACGTCAAGGAAGTATGAGCTCCGATTTGCGATGTAAAAGCGTCTTTGAATGGAGCCCAATCTGAAAACTCTCCACTAAAGATGGGAAGATCCATTACTGGCAAGCGAACATGTGTAGTTAACGAAGATGATTCTCGAACAATAGAGTAATCGGACAATGCTTTGCCATCCATGGAAGATTTTGGTTTGATTTGTTCTAGCAAAATCGCCATCTGCTCCATAGCATCGAGATAATTTTCTTCACATTCCATGAAGGCTTTTCCCTTGAAATATGGATCCTCGTCATACTCTGCTTTCTGTTCACTCTTGACTGATGCCCGTAGTATTCCCAATGAATTATGGTTATTCTTGTAGTCATTCCAATTATTAGAAAGAGCTTTAATGCGGGATTCTATTCGATGACTGGTGATATTTGAGCTGGATTTAAGTTTAGCAAACGAGTTCGAGATTAACTCAGAAAGCTCGCCTTGCTGCTCTAGTAAATGATGAATTTGATTAGCCTTAGACATGATAGATTTATATTCCAATATATTCGGCTTGAAAAGGACCAGAAATGTAAAGATGAAATGTCTGAAATATTTAAGAGTTTTTACCAGGAAAAGGATTTAGGAGACAACCTCACCCGATCACGTTTTGTTTGAGAAGAAAAATTTATTAGGCAAAATCATTTGACATTTGTTAGAAAAATGGCTATGTGCTTATATAATGACAGCACAGATGGAGTTGGTGTAAGATAGAAATAGTTCTACATAAAATGGTGAAATACAGACTTTAGTGAAACAATTATATAATGATTAAAAGATAGTGTGTAATGATTTCTAAACATTCCGCCCGCTTCGACGTCTCAATTTGAGCGTTGAAAAATAACTGCTACTTAACTTGACAATTTTAACTTGACGATTTTTTCTCAGTAGCATCATTGGAAACTGGTAGCAAACAAAGTTTTGATATGGGACGCTTAAGTGTTGTTGACTGCGTCTTCACAGTGACGACTCTTACAAGTCCGTCACCACCTGGATATGTTGAAATAACTCGCGCCAGTGGCCATTTGCTTGGAGGATAACGTTCGTCAGCCACAAGTACTAAGGCTCCTTCTTTGATATTTTCTGATGATTTATGCCACTTACCAATATCTTGCAAGCGTTGAAGGTACTCGTGAGACCATCTCTGCCAGAATCTTTCTAGCATTTGGCGAAGTTGCTGATAACGCGAAAGTCTTGATCTGGGTAACTGAATTAAAGATGGTTCAGGAACTGTTGTTAAAGCATCTCCAACAATGAAGTGGCCTGGGGTGAGAGCTTCCAGATCACTTGGGTCATCCGAGAGAGGGCAAATGGGACGAGAGTTCAGAACAGATTCCACTTGTGTCAGGAACGTGGAAAATTCCTCGTATGTGAGAACAGCATCTCCTATCACTCTCTTAATGTGGAACTTGGTTGACTTAACAGCTGCCTCCCATTTACCTCCAAAGTGAGGAGCTGCGGGAGGGTTGAATGACCACTTCGTGCCATCATTGGCTAGTAGATTGGCTAAAGATTTCATGTTATTAGAGGCAGAATTGAACAACTTACGCAGCTCTGCATCAGCGCCAACAAAATTGGTCCCACAATCACTTTTCAAAGTCGACCAAATTCCCCGTCGGCCAGTGAAGCGCTTGAAGGCCGCAAGAAATCCGTCTGTAGAGTAATCCGTGACAAGTTCGAGGTGAACTGCAGACGTGGAGAAGCATACAAACACAACTAGATATCCCTTATATCTTTTAGCTCCTCGCCCTTTCCAGGTTTTTAGTGTGAAGGGGCCTGCATAGTCCACACCTGAATGTAAAAATGGACGTGAAGGAATCGTTCGATTGATGGGAAGCTGGCCCATAAGTTGACTCGGTGTTGAAGCTCGATAGCGTGCGCAAACAACACAGCGATTAATGAAACTACGAACTGTATTGCGACCTCCTATAATCCAGTAGCTCCGTCTAAGCGTGGCCAGCATTAATTGAACTCCACCATGCAGTGTAGACTTGCCGATGCGGGAGCATCGTTGGCAGTTTTCGCTAGTGATGCCAGCACATTCTTTGTTGTGTCTTCCTCCAGCCTCCTCTTCTCCTTGTTCTTCGATATGTCGTCTATCACCGTCCCGACTATCGATCCTATCCCTGCGCCCGCTGCCCCTATCGGACCCCCCGTGGCGAAGCCCCCCATCGCAGCTAAGGCAGGTAGTACTAGATAGTTTTTTGCAATCGACATTATGTCACCAAAACTAGGTGGGTCTGGCCATTGTATAGGGGTGTGGAATGGAATGTGATATTTCCATTCAGTGCCATAGTACGAATCTAGGAGGTATAGGTTTATATGTTCAGCTGCCATATACTTTACGACACATAGTGCCTCAGTTGGGGTGGCCGTGGCTGTAAATCGACGCTTTCTAACCGGTTGAGCCATGGAATGGTATGTGGAAAGGTAGCTATATTGGTCTACCCAAGATCCGCACACTGGCCTAGGGGCGGCAGTAGTATTGGCTGTTATATCCAACAGCACAGGGTGCTTCTCAGATGTGTCACAGGACCCAAGTATATACGGTAGATGTGGGTGGGTTGTGGTTGTTATTTTTGTGCCAGTCTACACGTATCGAATAGGTCAAGCATTGTTGTCTGGTAAGAAAATTCTGGCACTCTACTAAATCCGAGTTTCTCCATCCATTGTATGGTCATATGGGTAGGTACTGGGCTGTGGCTGCCCCAGGCGCGATTGTCGTAAGGGTCCATCATCCCGTAGTAAGCCGGAATCCATGATTCGTCGTATGTCCGCCACGTCATGTGGACGTCTTCTTGTACTACGTGTCCAAATATGCCGGTGCTCATGGTCCTTTTGAGAGCCTCCAATTCGGTCACCCTATTATACCGGGCCCAGGAGTTATTGAATCCGGTCCAGTCTCTCGTGGGGATGTCATTTAGTACCAGGAACGATGACATGTTCATGGCCTGAGCTGTGGCAAGCATATGTAGCCAGGAGGGGAGCCCCTCTGCAGTGCCAAAGGTATATCTGTGCGGAGTCGTATCTATTAGACCGATGTAGACACACAGCCGTTTTATTGAACTGGCTACTGAGACAGTGTACGACATGGTTGATGATAGTGTGTCAGGGGTGCGGTCCAGTTTGAACCCTTCTTGTTTACTACCGTGTACATTGGCAACGCCGCTAGGTGGTAGATGGTGTCCTGATAGTGAAGAAAAATTAAACCCGTTGATCATATTTACGATGGGAGGTAGCGTATCAGCCCCCAAATTAATGTAGGTTACTTGATAGGGAGATCCTTGGGCCAGGTGTGTTGTTGTTTTTTGCTCATATCCAATAGAATATCCACCGTTCGTACGGATCTACTATTAGGAGAGTTTACAAACACAGTCAATGGAGGCCTTAACAAAAATCATCATGTGCTTGTGCTGTTTGTTGACTTTAGTAAAGCTTTCGATACCATAACTCATAAAAAGTTAATTGAAACTGTCAATCGAGTTGGTGTGAGAGGAGTGCTGGCAAACTGGATCGAAAACTATCTAACTGATAGAAAGATTAGAGTTAGAGTGTTTAATACCTTAAGCAAAGAAATGCCAATTGCGCTTGGTGTCCCACAAAGCTCCAAATGAGGTCCAATTCTATTTGTTTTGTATACAAATAAACTTCTCCATTTATTCAAAAAGTGCACAGCCTATGCCTATGCAGATGATATAGCACTTGTCGTCAAGCACAAAAACTTTAACAAGGCATTGGAAATAATTCAAGAAGAATTTGATGCGATGTCAAAATGGTGCCATTATCAAGGGCTAATTATTAATGCTTCAAAAACAAAAGTAATGCACATACGAACACCGTTCAAGCCAAAGGAAGCGTTTAATATATATCACCGAAACGCCCTATGTCCGGATTCGGCCAACAACACAGCAATAGAAGTAGTAAACAAAATAAAGTATCTAGGAGTTACCATCGATGAGAATTTCCTATGACGTGAACATATAAATGTGCTGCGTTTACAACTCAAAAGCTCACTCTTTGCGATGGTTTATATAAAAACGTATTCAAGTTTTGAAGTACGTAAGCAGGTTTACTACTCGCTAGCAGAATCGCGAATAAGATATGGAATACTGGCATGGGGAAATGCATCCAAAACTCATATGGATAGGATATTACATCTACAGCACCGCCTTGTTAAAATTTTTAAAACCGACCAACTCATCTTTTAAGATGTGTACGCGATTTATAGGATGACATCATTGCTATATTACATGGACGACCAAAGGTTTCTACAGCCTATACGCCATTTCCAAAACACCAGGAGGCGAGCCCAGGGGACGCTCGAAATTCCAGATGTATGTAACATGTATGGGGAACGAGAACTTAGATATGTCATTCCAAAAACTATGAATGAAATACCTCACCATATCAAACACGTCGAACATTCAAAAAAACTTAAAAAAAATTTTAAGGAAATTTCTAATTGATTTATATTTTGTGTAATATGCTAATCCACTATAAATTAATTCCTATATAAATATAAATTCATTCTTATTTATACATACACATATATATATATTAATCTCTTACCACTGTTTTAACATTGTATATTTTTATTTCAAGATAGCTTAAACTTCAATATTATTATTGTATTTTGTATTCAAATATTAATATTTCTATATTCACAATTTTATTGCATTAAGTTATTTATAGCCAAAATACGATTTCACTTTGGCGAAAACAACGAGCGAAAAGGGGCGCTCGGAGTCAATAAAACCTCCAACGTTCTTGGGAAGATTAAAACCTTTCTATGCATAAAATGAAACCGTTGAGAATTAAAGAATAAGTATAGTATGAACTTTATTTAAAAGAATTTTATCACTTTAAAATACTAATCCATTGTTATCAACCACCTACAGATAAGCATTTTGCTTTGCGGGTAAAAAACAAAAAACTGTGTATAATTATACTCGTAGATAGATGAAATAAATAAATAAATAAATAAAAATTCGTGCTGGTAAAATGCACATTTTTTTACGTGTAGGACTATAGCTCTTCTTCGGTTTTTGTTAAAACCTGGTTTGACGTATACTTTGATTGAAAATCATGTCTTTCTTGACCATCTGAATCGGAATTACTTAATTTCAAAGGGTCCTCCTTTTTGATTCTAGATTGTAACGTTCTGCGTTTTATATCATACTTCAACGCAGCTGAAGTTAGAGTTTCCCGATCGTGTTTTATATCGGCAATCGCTTTTTTGACTACATCTTCTCTTATGTTAATTCTGTCTGTCAGTATAAATAACATCCTCGGGGTACATTCGCTAGCTGCCAAATCTGCCCCTGGCTTAAACGACGAATGTGCCCCGATGCACAGTGGTTCCGCTTCCTAAAAAAGGCGGTCATAGGGGTTTCGAATAAACGTATCGTAAAATAACAGAAACTGAAGCACTGAACCTTTGTTGATATTTTACTGACATTTTTTTTCGTGTGAAGGGCCGATTTTTGTGGAAATACCCATCTAGAAAATAAAATTGAAATATCGATAGTCCAAAATTAAATGCTATCGTAACTATAACGAATCTACTACTAAATTTACTACTCCTCTTTTGATAGAACAGACTTCTTCTTTCGTGGCAACTTCCTGAGACCAGAAATAAAAGGGTCAGAACTGAGAAGAAGCCTGTTCATCAAGTCGGTGTTTGTGACAACCGGAGACATTTTCCTGGTGTTGTCACGCCTAAACTCCCTAACTAACTTATTACAGGATTCGGATGCTTCCTCCTACAACTCACCTATTGACAACAGGGAGTTCTCAATTACTTCCGACCCAAGAATCAGTACCTTATGTACTGATGACGGCAAGTTGTACCACGGATAGGCAGCAACAAGCTTACGCGCGGTCTCTAGGGAATATTCTTTAAAAGTTGTAATATTTATGTTGTATCCTAACGAGAGACACTACAGCAGATGGTTGCATCTGTCTAGAAGGTCCTTGTCTAATCCAGTGATTTCTGCTGAAATAGCTGAATTAGAAAAAAACCTTCTCGCAGTGTTCCCGTCGTTTGATGTACCGCTTCCTCCACTTTGCGGTTTATCAACAATCAGTTCTAACTGCTCCCTAAACTTTAGCTGAACGAGTTGTTTTTTCTGTGCAAGAAGAGCTTTATGTTCTGCTGAACGCACCTGCCATTTTTGAAAATCTAACCTGTACGAAAGATGAATAAAACATTCAAAGAAACGGATGTATGAGTGAAGAGGAGATAAGCCAAACTGATACCTACTAGCATTTATGGTTTTACTCAATGATTTCTAGATATCATTCATATCTTTTGGAGTCAAACCACAAATATAACACCTGCTACAAGACATGTAACTAAGGGCGGTACACACTTTACCGTCAACCATAGTTAATTGTAAAGAATGCAGTACCTTTATGTCGCGGCCGTTGCAGGTGAAAGAGGATGGTTGCAAGTTATCTATTTTGTTCTTGAAATAAGCCTCTTCTTGCACGGACAGATCTTTTGTTTCTCTTGCGAATTGAAATCGAATAGGCCTACAATATCTTGTGGAGGAAGGCCGTGGGTTTTTCCAAACTAATTGATCTGTGTTGGAAGTATTTGATTTACAAATTAATTGTAGAGGACAATAAGAGGCAACAAACATAGTACCATCCTCAATACTAGAAACTCCAAAACACTGTTTGTATTCACTGTGGCCGGTACTGCCATCAAACCCCCATTTATCGATCAAAGCCAAATCCTCATTAATGTCAATACTATCAAGAACTTGTTTTTGAGATTCCAGTATCCGAGGTGCAGTATGATCTAATAAAGATTGTAGTTCTACTTCAGCAGACGATTCTGTGACCAACACTTCAGATGCTTAACACCGCTTCTTAGCCTTTGTTGCTTCCCAACAAAATCTACCGCGTGATGAAAAAATGGGAGATTGTGTGTTTGCAGGAATCTAATTAGCTTTGATGCACACAACACAAATAACAAAAAATGAACACAAACCAACGAGTTAAATGTAAACTTAACCGCACCATAAAACGGTTTGCCTCGGAACAAAACTCACAACTAACAAACTATCAATATGCTGAGCTACGAAGAACATATCGATCTCGCTTTGACGCATTTCAACGCCACTGGAAGAATATGGTCATAATCTCTGGCCAAAGGCAACGAAAATCCAGGATGGCCGAATTGCATGTGAGTGAGATGCACTGCAACACAATGCACTCTAACATCTACTCCGAAAATATGGGGGCATTGTTGGTGCTGGTGTGTTGTTCACATAGGTAAATAAGCCAGGGTGATTGACCTTAGACGAAACAGCTGAGTGGTACATAAGCCATCAGCACCTTCGAAGGAAGAAGAAATTAATATGTTAAACCACTCTTCAGCCAACAGTCAAGCAATCAAGTTTCAAGTTTAAAAAAGGTCACGAGTTTTTTTTTATTTAACCATTTTTATTTTACTTGCTTCAGTTCATCTAACTGAAGGAGTATAAACGGTTTTTTCATCTCTGAAGTTCATCTAACTGAAAGGGTAACCACCGCTTGTGAATCGTCTATTCCAAGCTCACCTTTTAAATCCCGCTCAGTTCAGTTAGGGACAGCCTTCAATACTTTTTTGTATGATGGTAACACGTTTGAGGATTTTGAATTAATAAAGTCTTTCAATAGTAGGTACTGATGTTTTGTAAGCTTAGCCTCAGTGATTAAAGATAACACTTCGTCAGTATTGAATTCTACAGAAGCGGCGTTAGATCTGCTGGAATTATTCAAGAGTGAGTTAACAATGGAATTATGTACTTTACTTAGCTCTGCTAGGCGGCGTCGTTGTGATCTCTTGCTGCACTCCTCAAAGTAAGTTCTTTCTGTGATGATCCTGTTGACTGCTTGAAGAAGGTACTGCAGCTTCTGGTCGCTGACTGTTGACATCTGCCACAGAAGTTAGTAGGAAGCACACTTCAATTTCGTCAAGACATTCGGCGTACTTCGACACCATGCGTGAATGTGTTCGTACGACTTGCTTCCAAGGTGCTACAAATCTTATACAGAGATTCTCGATTCGTTTTTCCAAGTCGTCAGGAATCACATTTTCCACATCAGGCAAAAACTGCAACATGGCTTGAAAAACTTGACGCCGCCGCTCGAGTTCTGATTTATTGCTTTTGATAGACAGCCAAGTATCTAGTACAAGCTTTCTTTTAAAAGAGCACTCAATACTAGTACCTAAAACAAAAAAAGAAATTGTAAAAATCGGAACAAAAATTAATTAAAATTTCCTAGCAAGTGCTACTTGGCTGGAGTACGTGGCGTAGACCCTGACTAACTCCTGCAAAGGCAGGAGTTATCCCAAAACATAAAAATTCTAAGCTACATTCTAATACCAAATTCAATCCTATAACTACACACAAATATGAGTAAAAACTTAGATTTAAAACAAATTTCAAAAAAAAAACACGTAAGAAATGATATAATTAAAATTCAAAATACATAGATAAATAGAGAGTACATACCTTTACCTTGAAAATCCATTGCTATGTAACAGGGTGACGAATAAGTTTGAGCTTGAAAACACGTGACGCGATTTGAGCTAATTAGCGCTTGGTGATAACTAGAGACCGTATTATATGCAACATAAAAACCTTGAAATATGCATGCAAATGCATGAAAAATACTTAAAATATGAATGAAAAGTGTCAAAATATGCAACATTAAATACTAAAAAAATAGTAGTTTTAAGTCTTTTATTTCTAATTCAGCATAGTATATAACTAATTAATAGTATATAACATACAACGAATGTAATTAAGAGTTAATAAATTTATTTGTTACTTTTATAAACGTAAACAATCAGGTATTGCTCCAAATCTTCGGCGGTAATGTTGTGTTTTCAATCACTCAAAATATTTTTATAAGTGGAAAAGGACCGTTCCACATCCACTGAGGTAACTGGGCAGTACTTGAATTGGGGTGCTATATTGGCACTTATCGTTTCTGGCAAAAGTTCATCCGTCCCATTGATAAAACTATTTACTTGGCACAAAGATTCAAGACCTGGGTTATTGCTTAACATTTTTTCATATTTCTCCTTAAGTTTAGCGAGGAATACATCTGGCAATGCGGAGTTCATTCGGCGAATTTTGTTTATTAACTCAACAGATTCCATTAACGCCAAACCCTGAGTTTCGAGCCTTTTAATACTCGCAGGTATGAGTTTCGAGCCTTTTAATACTCGCAGGTAGGTGGGAAAAGTGAGTGCTAATCACAGCTATGTTTTTTTTTTTAATGCTGTGGTCGGTAAACGCTTCCTTGGACTGACGAACTACTACAGCCTCCGTACTATCGAAGTCTGTAATTACATGTGATGGCCTCGAAGTGTTCACTGTAAAACAGCACAGCCTCAATCCACGTTCCCCATCGAGTTACCACTGGTTCAGGAGGTAAAGGCGCATTTGGTAGCTTTTCTTTAAAGGCTTTAATGCGAGCAGGTGCTTTAAGAAACACTTTCTTTGTCGATGAAATGAGTCTATTTACATTGGCAAACGTTAACCGTACTTCTTTAGCGAGACGATGTACTCCGTGAGCAAAGCATGTCACATGGATCATGTTGGGATAGAAGACTTGGAGGGCTTTGGCTGCCTTGATCATATAGGGAGCAGCATCTGAGAGAAATATAAACACTCTTTCATCTGCAGATGATCCAGGAAATATGTGTTTGATACCATCATTCACAAATCTGGCGACCGTAGAATGATTTGTCTTTTCAAGCTGTTTGCAGGCCACCAAATAAAACGAACAAGGCTCTAGTTTTAACCCACCGACAATTAAATTTTGCAATGTAACGGCCACAAATGTCGGTAGTTTCGTCAGTTGAAATCCAAATAAGGCAATCCTTGAGTTCATTGCGTATCTCTTCCAAAACGTGTAGGTAAACTATTGGAATGTAGTTTTTACGCAATGTTGATTCATCTGGTATATTTTGATTCAAGCAATATTTTCGCAGAAAAGCTTTGAAGGTAGGATTTGCAAGTTTGTGAAGAGAAATATTACTTGCAAGCAATGCTTCACATAAATCCATGCTGAAGTTGTTTTTTGGTTGGTCTGTGAAAGTGGAGTTACTGCTACTTGCTGCTGTTAAAAGTAGTTGCCGGGCGCCTTTCTTTTGGAATCCTGCAATATGAACACTTTTGTTGATATGCTTGTCTATTTGAAACTTCTTTGTGCATGAAATATTTTTATCGCAAACTCGACAATATAAGACTTTTCTGTCGTACGCAAATTTTCCAGGATATTCAGCTATCCACGACGTTACACTTTTGTCTTTCGAGAGAGAATATGTACCATATTCAACTTTTCACAAATAAGTTAAAAAATAAACTGATGCAACAGACGTAGTTCTAATTGCCTAGAGGGAAGGGTTTCGCAGTAGGCGAGTGTAACGCGAAATAATATCGCCCTACCTTGTCTCACGTTAGCCTGTGTTTTAAGCGGCCCATACACACTACACAAGTGAGTGAGGAAAATTAAAAAGTTTTCACTTTTTGTGTATGCACCAGCCGAGTGAGTGAATATGCAATAGAGGAGCGTGTCAAATATAACATGCGTAATTGTTTAGAGGAAGGAGTGTCGCAGTAGGCGAATGAGAGGCACATTTGTGGTTTGTGGTAAGATGCGATAACTAGAGATTGGATTATATGTTTGCCCTACCTTTTCGCGCGTGAATCTTGGTGCCGCCAAGTAGGTTTATAGCGAAAATATGCATCACCACTAGATTTTCAGTATAATATGCAAAAATATGCAATAACCGGGCAGAATGGTTAAAATATGCAAATGCATATAATCCGGTCTCTAGTGATAACAATGTTGACACTAATCCGATGTGTTCACTTCCGATGCAGAAAAAAGAATGTTTTAAACCATGGATTGCGAAACCTTTTATATCATCAGGTAGTGTGACAATTAAAGGGTAATGGAGCGATTAAGCAATCACAGAAATCTGCGGCCTATGACCTACTATGGTACGACTGTGCCATGTGGGAAATTTCGATTTATCAACTCTTTTAACAATAACAAATTTATGAATTGCAAATTCGTTCTATTCCACTTAAAGTCGAATATTTATGAATACTCCTCACAAAATTTCACTGGTTTTTGCAAAAAAAAAAAATAGGCTATTGCTAGAAACCTGTTGACGATCTGGATATTGCTGATATCTAACGGGTACATGAAATCTACTTGCAAAGAGTTGATTTTGATTTGGAGCAAATGTGTTAGTTGAAAACTGCTGTTGGTTATACTGAGGGAGGTGATTTCTATAAAGGTTTCTGGTTCCAAATGTTTGTGCGTGAAAATTATACGGATTGCGAAAGTAAGTGGAGTTTTGCTCTTTAAGGCAAAAATTTAAAGCATCGGAAAGCTTAATTGGTCTCATGGCTCGAACGGTTCACCCAAGCGGTCCTCGAAGTCCCGAGAGAAAAGTGTTGAGACACATCTCTTCATATAACTTCTGTTTTGAAATGATGACGTTGCAATCAATTTCATGTACTTTTACATGATTCATCATAGCAGATAATATTTCTATTATTTTAGAATAGGATACATCAACAGTTTCGCGGTTTTGTCTAATCTGGTGGAGATCGCGTATTAAACTTGTTTCATTGCGTTTATCTGAATAATGTACAATTAAATTTTGTTTAATTTCATTCCAAACTAAAGGAGTACTGTACATATTCAGTACCTCATTAGCCTGACCGATAACTTTATTACGAATAGCACGAAGAATAATTTTACCATAACTATTATTGTTTATTTCCGGAATAAGGTCTAATATTTCTTCAACATTTGTGAGGAAATCATGGATAAGCCTTGGATTTCCATTGAAATTAGGAAATCATCTAAATTACAACTTAATCAACTGTGATTAGAATTTTTACGAATTTTCTTAATTCTATCGGCTTTGAAGGATGGCATTTGAAAGGAGGGTGAACAATTTGTAAAAACTTGCCTGGTTGTCTTCCAAAAGCTGTCGATTTGCTTCAATACGTTATGTGATCCTTTGTACACGTCCCGATCTTCTTGTAGGTGTTATTCTACAGGTACACGACTTGATTTCACTGATTTTTCGTTTGTGTGTTAGTTTAATTTGAATGATTCTCTATTATTCTTTTTATTTATGTAATTAATTTTCAGATAGATTTTTTATTTGCCTTTTTTTTTTTATTAAAATGGAAGGTTATGATATGAACAACAAGATTTAAGATTGTGTTTTATTTTTCACAGATTTGTTTCATAAATTGTATCACTGCATTCGTTTTCACAATGTCATGTTTTCCACTAAATTATTTAAATGTTTTCTTGGTGTTTGATTTATTTTTCGCGTCTTTTATTAGAACGCGTTGGTTCTCTAGATTTTTTTCAGGTGCACGTTGGCTACTAAAATTGTTCGCGTTTTGCACTTTTGCGAAAAAAAAAAACTATCCGACTGCACCAGTTAAAGATAAGTTTAAATAAAACACTTTTGAATTATTTTCAACTAAATTTTATTAAACAATTTTTGCTTCTATCCATCTACATTTCTTGTGAACTGCTCGTCGACTACTTCCGAAAACGTTACCCAAGCGTCACCCAAGCGCAAGCAAGCCAAAAGACACTGTTACCAAAACAGTAAAACATGGAACATGAAAAAGCAAAGCGACGCGTAAACACTTGTTGCCAAGATTGGTAGGAACGATTGGCGTAGATTTGTTGCTGACGCTTAGGTGTGCACCTAGATGTAGGCAACGTGTTCCGGAATGTAACTCACGCGTACACTAAAATACTACCACAGACACTATAGTTTACATAGATATTGCACGCCGAAGGAAAAAATCTAACCATTTTTCCATTCAATGAGACGTACCCGTACGTCCCAGTTCGATCGAACTAGAGTGAATCATACTCAAACATGATGTTACTCTTAATTGTTTTGTTTTATCAAGTTGCGTGTTCTGTTTGTTGGATAGAAGTTTTCCGTTTTTCGCAACGTATTTTTTTTTAAATCAAATTTGACTGATAATAAACATTGATCAGCAATGATAAAAAAGCAAAAGAAAAATATAAGGCGCAAATTTCAAACAACGTTATAATTTTATTTAATTCTAATTGCCAGCGATCAAGACAAAATTTATTTAAAAGGTGCGGACTGGTAGCTGATGTATCGCGGTTGGTGGTTACTAGGTAAAAAAGAAAGCGATAATGCAATGCACCCGCACACGAAGCTTAATTCTCCGATATAATTCCGTTGTACATATGATTAAGCAAGTGCAAAAAATTTAATTGATAAGGAAACTATACATAGGATATTATATGACATGTTTTTTAAGCAAAAGATAGAATATAGCAAATTACAATGAATAATATAGAATGTTTTAAGCAAATTAAGATTTAGTTCTAGTTAGTATACAATTTTAATTCAATAACTAAGTTAAGATTGATGATAGATGAAAGCTATAGATTGCATTCCCGAACAAACATTATATTTGAGAACCGTAGGAAGATCAAAGCAGAATGCGCTCTCTTTAATGTTGTGTTTATTGAATAGTTGTTTTACGTTTTTTTCCAGATAAAATTAGAATTTTTTGATTTTTGGATGCTATGCTTTTTTCTATCTTCCACGAGCAATGCTTTCGTAATAGAACGAAGAGAGCAAAGTATAGAAGGTCCTTGCGATGCTCATAGCAAGGAATTTTTTCATTAAATCATTTCGGATCTCTAGTATTTGTTATCCTTATGCATTCCAAGGCCATTGTCTCTCTTATATTTCTTTCTTGTGGACGTAATCATGACAAAGTAAAAAGACCCCGTTTATAGTTTGTTCGATTCCTTTTAACCCTTTCGACCCGCAATTCGAACAAATAGGTTAGAGACACTTTGAGTGGCCTTATATGTCGGTAAGAACCCACTTAAGCTTAATATGATAAAAAAGAATGGCCTCGGGGGCGGGGATAGGGCGGGGCAGACTGGTACAAAAACGTACCAGTCGGGATGTTATCTGGTACGTTTGTGTACCACTCGTCCTTTCTGACATACCAACAAATGAAACAATTTTTTTTGAAAACTTCAAAGATTCTATTTATTTACGGAACAGTGATTTTCAGAATCAAGTATGGTAAGGGGTGAAACATTTTTTACACAATGGTACCTCGCATTCCTTGCAGATTATTTTGGTGCGTGACTGTTTCTTGACCAGGCTGCAGCTATAACATCGACGTCTGGTAGATACTTCGATTGGTAAATGTTTTATTGCCGATTCTTTTTTTGGTCGACGACCTCGATGAAATGATCTGCGAATAGACGTTTTTTTCGAACCTTGACAAATCAAATCCTCCGACAAATCCACCAAAAAGGTTTTGAATGGCACTTTTTTTCTATTCAAGTCACAGTGAATAACCCATGCGTTGACGGCTGCCATCATAATCAAACGGTAAAACACCTTTTTCCACCATTTATCCGATTTTCGATCGTATTCGTAGAGCCCACTCATTTGGTCCGCCAAATCAACGCCTCCCATTATTTCACGATAGAATTTGATCATATCTGGACATGGCACTATGACTTTTTCTCCAGTCTTCAAAGTTTTTGTGACGTTTTTCATATCATTAGTGTGACAATTACTCAGCACTAAGACTTCTTTTGTCTCTTGCCATTTCACACATAAGAGACCGGAGGACGTACCTTTGAACTCTGCCTCACCTCTTTGTAATTTTTTCTCGAATTTGGGTACATTTTTCCGATTGGCCATTAGAGTACCAACCGCTGGATAGGCAATTGAGTTCAGTAAATTTACAGATGTGAAGAAACGGTCAAAGCACAAGTTTACATCCGGTTCTGTTATTGTACTGGCTAATTTATTCACAACTCGCTCTCCAAGTGTTCCTTCGACTGATTGAAGTTCTTTCCCGCTGTATATATTGAAATCATATGTATAGCCGGTTTTAGCGTCACAACGTAGCCACATTTTTATACCCCTTTTGACAGGCTTTAGAGGCATGTATTGCTTCAATGTACTGCGCCCTTTGAATTTCGTCATTGATTCATCGATACTTTGGTATATACTGTCCTGTCTGCAATTTTGAAAGGTTTTTTTCAAACATTCAACCAAATCACTGACATAATATGTTTTCGAACTATTTGAAGGCTTCTTGGGATCAGTGAAATACATCTTCGACGTTATCATTGTAAAGCGATCACGAGTTATTGCATTGATGATAGACTGGTTTCCTAATGATTTATGCATTGACCAATAATCTTTTAGGCATGGAAGGCGATTATAGCACATAATGAACATGCACCCAATGATTACCTCAACTTCTCCAGCGTCCGTAGGTTGCATGTTTTTGCATCGATTATTTTTTGTCAATCTTCGGTAGATTTCCAGGCGCTCATTGGTACACTGTGCAATGTAAATGTACAGAGATCGTGGCAGAAGCTTATGAAAAATATCAAGATTTGACGAAGATTTATGTATTCTCTCTGCTACTCTGCACCCTCGTGAAGGAGTTATATTCTTTTTAGGAACGAATGTTTCATTTACCGTAGTCCAGATATAACCTTCACGGTTTGCCTCTCCTGAAGAGTTGGGCAGATTTAATTCGTCAGCAGCAGTCTCCTCGTCATCTAATTCGTTCTCAGAGTCGGAATATTCATCATCATCGTCGGAATCTGCGTCGGGCTCATCTCTAGCTGGTGGTTTATAAGAATCACCGCTATCAGAAGAAAAGTCTTCGCCGCTCGAAATACTAGGCTCTTTTTCCAAGAACATTCTGATTTCGTCTTCATCCATTGCAATCTTAGAGTAAAAAAAAAAAATATGGCTGCTGAATTCATGCCATAGGAGACGAGTGGTACATATTTGTACCACCATAGAAGACGCATGGTACATTTGAGTACCACCTACTAAATATTGTTCACAAAAATGAACATTTCAATTCGAAACACTTACCTTGTCTAATTATATCACAACTTCAATTATATCCACTGAATTATCAATTTGTAATAGACTTGTCTATGCCCAATCGTCAGAAAACTCCAAAAAAAATTAAAGAACACCACGTTTTTGCATGAATCACAAGAGAACAATGACAGACAAACCCACACAGCTGAAACCAAAATAAAATGTACCGCTAGTTTTCACTTCCGGAATACTCAAGCACGATCTGGTACAAATTTGAACCATATTAAATAGTAATCAGAGATTCTAGGGATGTTTGAACTTTTGCTGGTACATTAATGTACCATGCGGGGCGAAAGGGTTAAACAAAAGTTTCTTGGAAGGTTAACTGATTTTTGTCTTCTTTTAAGTAAGACAAAAATTGTTTCAACTCATTATAAGCTGGGTTCTCTAGCTGAACTCCCCGCCTTAAAACATTCTTGTCAAATATGTACCACAGTTACACAAAGGTTTCACATATGTTATGTAACATCAAAACCAAAGTTGTCGCGGCTGGGATTCATCAACCAAGTGTTCTTGGAATAGCAGTTGTTAGAGTCAGGTCTATTTTCATCTTAGGGCATTACTCGATCCTGGATCTGTAGCAACTTTTATTACCGAGTCAGCTGTACAATTCCTAGAGCAACGGCGAACTCTTATTAAGGGGTTATACGCTGTTGCGTGTTTTTATGATTTTGTTCTGAAAAGTTATTTTAATTTACAAAAACAACAAGTGTACGTACATTTAGAGGCAACATCTAAGTTTATAATGGCACTAATGATTTGTAAAAATATCGATTTGGTGTGCTCCTGCAGACGATCTCTTGAAGGTCCTCCAAAAAAAAGGTGTTCGGCGGTGATCATGATATCTCCGGTTTAGTTCATCTGAAATCAAAAAAACCAGAAAGATTCTTTTAGTGGATAATGAAAACTAGGTATTGATTGAAGGAATCGAAATTTTGATTTTTGACAAAATGGCGGCTTCGTAAAAAAATCGAATTTTACATATTACGGTAACATTTAACTTTATTTTAACATTTTTTTGTTTGTAAAAATAATTATATTGAAAGCTGATATACCTGATCTTTAATAAAAGGCGTTTTGCGGTGAGCACGATTTTTCTAGACTGGATCATCTGAAATTAAAAACCAAATAAATTTAATACCCAAGGGTATCAAAAATTAAAAAAATATATATAGTTTTACGGTATTTTCTGTTTATTGGGACTAAATTTAAGACATATACAAAAAAAAAAAATTTGATTATAATATATGAAGGTGTAGGGGAGACTGGGTACCGCTGAAAAAATTTTTCTTCTATCGTCCATAGCATTGGCATTAATAAGATTAGCCATGATGGAGTTAGGTGAAATGCAAGATCAATATTCTTTCTATTAATGCACAGTGTTTTTTTTAGTTCATAGTATGCTTTTTAAGCAATACATCAATTTTTATGAAAAAAGTCAATTTGTTTCAACCGCCCCTGGTATGGTATGAATGGGGTCAATTGAAACACGTTGAATTAAAAAAAAATCTTACATTGTAACGTATTTAATCCATTTTTTATTTCAAAAAAATGCCACAATTTAAAAAAAAAACGAAAATAAATAAAAACTAAAAACTTTCTTGATTAAATTAAATAAAGTCAACAATAAAAATAAATTAAAGGAACCTGTTTCTTCGTAATAAAAAAAAAATTAGTTCTCAGAATCACTCTGAATAACAGTTGTGACATTGCCACCTTTGGTGCACTCTTCGTGAGCCCCCATTTTACATGTGATGCATTGCATCCACTTTTCCCTTGATCTGCTCTCAGAATACGGTTCCATACAAATGAGGCAATAGTACTCCTCGTTTTCTGAACTTAAAGATTCTTGTGGGCTTTTATTTTTTTTAGTTTCCGTAGTTTTTTTTTTTTTGTGTTTTCAACATTGCCCAATCTTTTTTTTACTTGCTTAAGGTACGATCAAGATCCAAACTTGTCATCCGGATGACATGGATGACATAGATGATCGTCAGGGAACTTTTGTAATTCGATTGTCATCTGCATGTCATCTGCGAGCGTGTCATCCGCTAGATTACACCCGATCACACAGTGTCATCCGAGTGTCAGTGTATCCCAAAATGGATAACATGCTTGCTTTGTCATCCGGTTGACTACCTGGATGACATAGCCGGATCACACGAGATGACACTAATGGCACGGATGACACTAATGACACTGGTGACAATTTGTAATTAGATGTTTGTGAAAAACGAAAACGTCAGTAAAATAAAAATAAAACAACAAAAAAAGTGTCAGAGAAAAACGCGGGGGGGGGGGGAAGTTTGTTTGATTAAAAAGTGCTGTAAAAAAAAAAAACAATATTAAGTAAGTGTTTCAGTTTTACTGCGAAAAAATTGTGCAATAATTGCCGCGGATTGTTCAAAATAAATTGGCAAGAACCGTGGGAGAATTGTGGCGGAAGTTTTTTTATATTAAATATTAACATAATAAGTAATTACCAATGAAAAGAAGTGTTTATTTAATATATTTTAAAAAAAAAAAAAACAACAAAAAGTGATACTTACGGGCAGAACAGTAAAATGAATTTTTTAATCTTGTTTTTTCGGGTCAAAGTAGTATATGTTGAACCTGATATCCAACTTCTAGAATAAGAGTCTCATCAAAAATATAAATACACCACTGTGTAGAACAAGAAAATTGCAACTTGAGCGTGAAAGATTTTCGTTAATCGGATAAGCGGTTCAGTTCGTGAGAAAATGACACTTTCGAAATCTCTTTTCGACATTTTATATAAGGGGATAGGGATTTTACGACAAAGTCAGTTTCAATTGAGAAAAAAAGACAACAGAAAAAGTGTCACAAATTTTTTTTGAATCTTTGCAACTTTTTCGGGTTAAAGTAGTGTATGTTGAACTTGAATCACGAAAGCGCCTTGCTGTGTGGACAAAAAAAGTGGTTGATGCGTCGTACGAAGTAAGGTGTTTAATCAAAGTTGCGGCTCGAGCTCCGTATGTCATCCACTCAATTTGACTACTTGCTGGCTTTAGTGAAGCCGATCATACAAAAAGAGGACACCAATATGCGAGAGAGCATTTCGGCAGAGGATCGACTGGTGCTCAAGTTATAGATGCAAACACGAGTTTTCTTAAAAAAAAACTTTATTTACTTGTCAACTTCCAGAACGAATATTATTTCACTATCATATATTATAACAGAACTCTTTATATTTGTTAATTTTACAATTGTTATGTTAAATTTCCTAATCTCTTCTGGAAGTAATAGATCACTTCCTAAGATTCCTAATTGACTTGCCAGCAAATTTTCTTTGACTTTTCCTACCTGTTCCCTTAGGAGCTGTATGTCATATTGTATTTGAAATACCTGCTGCATGTGTGCAATTTCTGAGAACTCTCTGTTGATTGCATTTCCTAAATTTTTTAACTGTCCTTTGATTTCTAATTGCTGTCTATTAATATGTCTTGTAATGTTTTCTATAGCTTCATTGAAATGGTAATTAATGTTGATTTGTTCATTTAGTCCATTAATCAAATTCTGACTACTTCTCTCTTTGGCTTCCAGACTCTTTCTTATTTCTTGTTCATCTTCAGAGTCCATTGTTCCTACTAGGTATTTTAAACCTTTTCCGACAATATTGACTAATCCCCTTCTGACTTTATGCCTATTCCTATATGAAATATTTTCTATCTCTTGTGCCAAAAGTTTAAAGCTATGCATTAAGGTCGGGTATTCATTTTTATTATTTAATTTGTTAATGTTGTGTTCAATAATGTCTAAGTTTTCTGTCCATGATGTTAGGTTAACACAGTGAAGTAGTTTCGTGTAGCCTTTTATTACTTGAAGCTGTTCGTCTCTTATTGTCACGTGTCCTTGTCCATTTCTTAAGTCTTGTACGTCAATTTTTTGTCCATATATGATGGTCATTGTAATATAAATTAAAAATATTTTTGATGCTGGTTCCTGTGTTGCCATTTCCAAATTTCTTCTCTGTTCAAGCAGCATCCGTCGGTGTATTTTCCTTAATTTTTCCAGGACTTCTCACTTTTTAGATTTATTGTTATTATTGTCCTCTTTTTTATTTTTTTATTTTTGTATTCACATTCACTCTGTTATTTTTTTTTTGTTTTGTTTGTTCAATAATTTATTTTCTTTTTATTTTCTTACTTGTATTTTATTATATATTGTTTCTTCAATTTTTTTTGCAGAGGGGGGAAAAAAAATTTTTCACTTTTTCTTTTCTAAATAAACTCGTTTTTTTTTCTCTACATGGATTTTTCACCTTTTCTGCACTAATAATGTTCTTTAAACAAATCTTTTCACTTTGTTGTATATTCTTTTTTTCACTTTTAGCGGCGTTTTTGTCCTTAAACGGATCTTTTCACCTTGTTTTACTTTTTTCACTTTTGGCAGCGTTTTTGTCCTTAAACGGATCTTTTCACCTTGTTTTACTTTTTTCACTTTTGGCGGCGTTTTTGTCCTTAAACGGATCTTTTCACCTTTTTTTTTAATTATTTCACTTTTAGCGGCGTTTTTGTCCTTAAACGGATCTTTTCACCTTTTTTAATTATTTCTCCTTTATCGGAGTTTCATTTCTTTCTCCTTGAACGGAGTTTAATTTATTTCTCCTTGAACGGAGGACCGACTGCGCCAGTTATAGATGCAAACACGAGTTTTCTTAAAAAAAAACTTTATTTACTTGTCAACTTCCACTTAAAAACTAAACTAACAATCAGTTTTTACCTATACTTATAGCTACAATTTTGCAAACGTCATCATATTTTTGTGGGAAAGGAATTTGTATGCTCTTGGCTTGTCACTTGATTCCAAGCGCATGTACTTTTTGTGGGAAAGGAATTTGTCTGTTGTTGGCTTGTCACTTGATTCCAAGCGTATGCACTGATCGTGCACTATTGAGTGCAAAGTGTGCATGTGGGGTATGCGTGATCATTTACCTGAGTGAACAGACGTAATGCATATTTGCATGGTGGGATTGGGATGATGGCGAAGTAACGGGATAAAGGGGGAGGTGGCGGTTCCTTCCATTCAATGCCTTTATCATTGGTTAGATTGGCTAGAGGAGGTGGGGAGACTAACGGGATTAAAAGGGAGTGGTCTCTGAGACGTAACTCTCACGCTGCGCTACCTGGCCACTGGAGAAAATTTTCGTTCACTGCAATACAATACCTCTTCCGAATTCCTCAGCCAACCATCTCGGCAATCGTTCCAGAAGTTCTCGAAGCTATTTACACGGTTCTGGTCAAGGTGCATAGATTCCGAAGGATGAAGCCGAATGGGAGGAAGTATCGAAGCGATTCGACGAGGCGTGGCAATTTCCAAATTGTATCGGTGCTGTGGACAATACCGGTAGCATATATTATAATTATAAAGGTATGAAATAGTTGAATAGAATGGACTATATTAAAATCAAATTATTTCGATAGGCGCGCACAGCATAGTTTTGATGGCAGTCGCAGATGCCGATCACAAATTGTTGTACGTTGACGTCGGCCGTAATGGGAGAATATCAGACTGTGGGGTATTCAATAGATGCACTTTCGGCCAGGCATTAGACAACAATCGGCTACACTTGCCTGCACCGAAACCATTACCTAGCAGGGATGTAGCCGTTCCGTATGTACTCGTCGCGGACGACGCATTCGCGATGAGGCCAAACATAATGAAACCGTATGCACAAAGAGGTCTAACGTTGCCGGAGCGGGTATTCAATTATCGGCTCAGTCGTGCGCGTCGCATTATTGAAAAAGTGTTTGGCATTTCACCGGCGAAGGCGAATTATCTTGGCAGTATACTTACGTTTAGTTTTACTACTGTAACTCATTTACTAAAATACAATTTGCTCCATTAAATTCATGTTTTTATTTATTTCTAATGCTATTTACTTCATACCTGCCATAGTAGACAGAACGTCTCTTGTGTTTTACGTGGACACCTGCCGTGAAGGCCTTATCCCACGGAGCGCTTACGCTCATAACAGGATTAAAATAATGCGTCAATCAACGCCCTTCGGATAGTATAAATACTACCACCAGTACGTACTAGATGTCGTGTGTAAGGCACAATCTTCTCCCTTGGTATAGGGTTGAGGCCTATCTAAAACCTCTGCCATTCTGTGGGTCATGGCACCCGGTTGCAATGCAACTCCACATCGAGCAGACCAATTAGCGCCACGGCTATCAAATAGCTGAGCACAGGTCATAGCACGCTACAACATATACTCAGCCACATGATGTACAAACACCACTTGGCCTACTCTCCCCGCGATTTTGGGTACAAACCTACAGCCACCACGATACTCCCACAAGGGGGCCAACTCCTAGGTCAGGCCGGAACCATAGTTCCAGGGGCTCCTGACCTCCCGTGGTACCAGAATATAGCCTCCGGTCGAGCTTCACAACCTTCCGGTTACTTCCAGTGGGGCACCTTATTGCCCAGGACTGGCCGCCTTTTGGCCCTGCTCACTGAGCTCCAGGGTTAAGCTACCTATACCGACGCCTAGCAAATACTATGTTCGCATAGTCCTGAATCCTTGCTATTTGTGCGCTGTCAGTGAGAACACTGCTAACGTCACAAACACCGTCTTCAAAACCTACGCCCATAGCTTCAAGATTTCTCACGTCATCATACCGCGAACATTCACACAAAACGTGCACTCAGTCCTCAAAAGGAGCTCGACACGAGCAGCCTTCCACCTGGCTTAGACCCCTCTTATGCAAGAATGCATTAAAGGAACCATGACCAGTAAGAAGAAAGCCCAAGTTGAGGTTAAAACTCAGCTCAGGCCGCTCTCGCATGAATAGGACATTCTTCAGGAAACGGTAAGTGACTCTGCCGTTTACGCTATCGTCCCATCTAGATTGCCATCTCGATATGACGCATTCGTCTAGCAAGCGCTTACGCTCCCGGAAGGACATCTGGTTGACTCCATTGTCAGACACCCAATCACGCACACTTAGCGGTATACCTCTCCTCACTGTGAAGGCTAATCCACGATGGATAGCTTCCAAGTCAAGAGGTGGTACTCCCAATAACACCTGTAGTGCCTCTGTAGAGACAGTGCGGCAAACGGGTAAGCAGCCAAGTAAGACCACTCTGTGGCAAGAGAGGATCTTCCTGAGACCCCACTTAGTCATGACTATGTCACTCCACACTGCACAAGCAACAAAAAAGGCCACCATATATGGTGCGCACAGCACGCCTACTAAGCCCCCAGTCAGACCGCATAATGCGCCTTACCTGTCCCACAACGTTTGTGAGTCTGTCCTTGATTCTTTCCAAATGTGGTTCATGGTTATGCCCAGATACTTGATTTGCGTCACATAACTAAGGCTATTACCATTCAAACGGATTGTGGGAGGTCGTCGTTGAAATGATTTTCCCTTGAGGACCATCATTACAGACTTTTCCTCTGATACGGCGACGCCCACACTGTCGCTCCAGGCCGCGACGATTTGGATTACACTGTTTCCCATTTCTTCTAACACTCTCCTGGAGTGTCCCTCAAGAATGAGTAACAGGTCGTCCGCATATGCTCAGCACTTGCAGGTCTCACATATCTGCCCTAGCAGTGAGTCCATCATGAGGTTCCAAGTGAATGGACCACAGATAGGGCCCTGAGGACATCCACGCTCCACACTCACACGCACACTTTCACTTACACCTGTGTTCATTGCACATGCGCTTCTGCCAGAAAAGTAGCTTTTCCAAAGCTCAATTTCCCGGCATCCCACATCCTGCAATCTACGGAACACACTTCCCCAGCTTAAGTTGTCAAAAGCACCTTTAAAATCTATAAAGATGCCTAAGACATAGTTTTCCCTACTTTCCTGGACACAGTCTTTGACATATGCCCAAGCGTCCTCAATAGACATGCCTTTTTTGAATCCGAATTGGAAAGGAGACATTGGTTCGGTCATATTCTCCAAAAGTCTTTCCACCATAACCCTTTCCAGTACTTTTCCAAGTACCGGAAGCAGGCTGATGCCCCGATAGAATCCAGGGTTTGACATAATCCTATCAGGAGACTTCAATAGAACGACCACCTTTGCCTCCTTCCAACCCAACGGAAAGTGATTCGCCTCAATGCATCTGCTGAAAGTGCAGCCTAGATAATCTGGAACGACTTTCCAAATGGCTTTCATCATTTCGCCAGTCATTCCGTCTAGTCCAGGAGACCTCTTTGAACGGAGAAGTGAAACAGCGTGTTCCACCTCCTCGGTACGCAATTCTGAGTTAGCTACTGATTCTGTAGCCAGAGGGGCCTCAGCTCGATCATCTCTAGGGAAGAATGCATTGAGTAAGGCACCTATGCAGTCCCTCCACTCCCTATGTGTAGTATCACCCACACATATTCGTCCAACCTCTGGTAATTTATTGTTACCTCTACATATTTTGTAGAACCTTCCCCAAGGATTGTCCCTATTTGAATCCGCGAGTCTTCTCCAATCATCTTCCTTGACTTGAACAATCATTCTCTTGTACTCAGCAAGGCATCGCCGGAAGGCAGAGCCCAACTGAGTCAAGTTTTCAGCGTTGGTAGCCCGAGCCCTTTGGAATTTCTTCCTTAGTTTTCGGACTTCCCGCCGCTTCGCATTTAGACTTCGTGTCCACCACTTCACTCTTTTGAGATTAACCTTAGGGCTCCTCTCAAAGAGATCGTCGTAGACACGCCCCACACACTCATTGATGTGCTCGATCTGCTGATCAATGTTCAGGCTTCCATACACCCGAAGGGGTATCGAGGATACCTCTGCAAGTATATGGGAACCGTACTTTCTAACCTAGGCGCCCTAACAGTGTCTTCATAGGTGACTTCAACTTGTATCCAGCTGTGGTCACTTATGCTTCTGGAGATTTTCCATGAAAAAGAGAACGCCCTAAGTGCGGATTCATTCGTAAATGTGACGTCAATGTCGCTCTTTCGACCATGCGTATCGAAAGTGTACAACTCACTCGGTCGATTGAGAGGGTGCATATCAGATGATATAGCCCATTCACTAAGCATTTCACCCCGTGGATAGCTTGGATATCCAGACGAGTTACTGGACATCTTACTATGCCATAAAAGGGAAATCGCATTAGCGTCAACGCCAAGGATGAGGGGGTCGCTCCCGACTAGCGAACGCACTTCCTCCATGTATTGGATGTATGGCTCGATTTCCTCACCGTACTTGCAGTAGACGCTGGCAAAGTATATTTTGCCAAAAAGGCCCTCTACTCCAACACATACGCCACGTTCATCTGCATCTTGAAGGATGCATGTATAGGTTTGCGTCCCTTACAATTACTGCAGCTCTTCATCTGGTGTCAGGGAAGACCCGCATGGAGGCGGGTAGACCCCTAATTACTCCCCTCGAAGCATAGGGCTCCTGAACCAGAACAACGCTGCAGTCCCTCTCGCACATTCGAGCTCCCAGGTCTACCATAATGGAGAAAGCGCCCTGGCAGTTCAATTTCACGAAGTTGAATACCATATTAGTTTCTGGCATTTAACCTTGCAAGAGCAGCCGCATAAAGCGGACATTCAGCCGACACCATGCGATGGTTGGCTGCTCGTCCTTTCAGCGAGCAGTTCCGGCATTTGGCCGGTTTTGAGCACCCTTTTGAGTGGTGTCCTTCTTCGCCACAACGGCGACATACCTCCTGGTATGTTGCAATCGCTAATGCCATGGTCAAGACCGAGGTATCGGAAGCAGCCAACAATGGTTTTGTACTCCTTTACAGGAAAGGAGTACCACCCAATGTAGCAGGGCCCACTATCAAGGAGTGCTTTAAGCGCTTCCGCTGAGCCAAGGCTCTCCAGCACAACGTTAACGCTGCCTCCTTCTTTGGTACTCCATGGTCGGGTAACCATTTTCACCTCATATTTGAATTTCTCGAGGGTATATTCCTCCTTGAAATTTAGTTCATGAAGCTGGTTCATGAACTCCACCGGGGTGATGGAGGTAGTCACGCCTTTTATAACCACCCTTGGGCCAGGTTTTTCAGGGATTGAAACCTCTAGCCCTCGTTTTCCCCAACGAGCAGCCAAATTATGCCTTCGTAGGCCTTACACGAACTATTTACCCTGTTCGCAATTACAGGGTCAACTTCCCCCTTTCCGAAAATGACCTCAGAAAGCCCCCTTGCCATAGCGCCTAGCTGCCGATTTAGGTACAAAATATTTGTACCTCTGGCATCCAGGAAGGCTTTCTCGTTTACTTCGGAACCTAATCCCAAACCTGAAATATTATTTGTAATTTTCGAATCACTCACTGATTTCTTCCTTTTAACCCTGTTCGGGCTTACGACCTGGCAGGTTCTCTTTTTTGCAGGGGCTGTAGCCGTCTCCGTGCCCGAGTTTTCGTGGTTGACGATCCCCTTCTCCACAAGCTTTTTCAGCTTTTCCCGTATGTCCGCTCCTGTTTTCTTTTTGGTAGGAGGCATGTCTCCAAGCTGGCAACACTTAACACTTAGCAAAGTAATTAAAATGCAATTAACACAGCACAGTAACACAACAACGCTAATTGTGGGAATTACTCCTCTTTTAATCATAATAAAAAGTAATTACGGCACAAAATAACAACACTAGTTGTGGCAATTCCTGCTCTTTTAAAGGTAATTAAAAAGTAATTAACTCACAGTAACAACACAACACTAACTACACAATTGTGGGAATACCTCCTCTTTTATGCTAATGGTACAAACACAACAACCGTTATAAAAAGTAATTAGCATTAAAAAAAAATGCTACAACACAACGACCGTAATAAAAACGTAAATTATTTCTACTGTAAATCTGCACTGAGAAGTGCATGAACACGTTTAGTAAAATTGAAACACCGTAACACGTCCGTACACCTTGAAAGTCAAGTGACAACTGCCATAGTAGACAACAGGTATGAAGTAGATACGAAGTTATTATTAAGTTATTACTGTATATTGCTTTGACTCATGTCGACAGGATTGATGATTTCCTCGCCATGGTCAAAATCGTCATCTTCCAATATACGAGTATCATGCGATCCCTGTAATAATAGAAAAATAATCAACGTCTTCAAAAGGAATGAATAGAAGAAAAAGAAAAACAAGTAATAACCCTTATCTGGATTTTATTACGTGGTAGTGGAGGATGTAATCCCAATTGGCGGGATATTGGTCGATGGACGGCCCGCTGCTGATTCGGTACGGAGTCAAATCTGCGGTGGCTTAATAGAAGTAGTCGTCATGGTGTTCGGATCGATGACATTTGTGCGTGAAGGCGCCGGCTGAGAGTAAATCAATTCCATGATTCGACCCTCCAAATTGAAGGCTGCGTCTTCTAGAAGTCCTCGCAAATGTGATGCGACCAGTTCACCGAACACACCATGCCGATCATCTTGCCTGCGTGCTACTCGTATATTTCCCAACACTTCAGCCGCTAAATTCCGAAAGTTACCAGAATTGGAATTCGAGGACAACGATGGTGATGGCGTTGCTGTTGACGACGGTATTTTCCCTGTTTCTCTCTTTTGCCTTTTTTTCGGCACTGGTGTTGGTTGGACAGCTTCGAGGGACGGTTCAGCATTTGACAACAGCGTCAACTCATTTAAAATTGAGCAATTATCGTACGCATCCTCCTGAAAAACAACAAACGAATATATATAGTAATGTGTGAATGTATAGATACATGAAAGCAGATCAATTGAAGAACGAGTACCTACCAATTCTAATGTGGACGTCGATGGAAACGATTGTGTCACTTCGGAAGACTTCAATAACATCATTTCACTCAGATGAGGCCACGATGTTTTCGCAATTTCGCCTGTCCCTTGGCCTGATTTTCTGGCTCGAAATTTGCCCAAATGGGCTTTAAAATGGCTGCGAAGTGATTGCTATTTAAGACGCACCTCAACATCGTCAACACCCTCAATATTCAAATTGACCGCCGCCTGTTTCCAGGAATCAATTTTGGAGTTCGGGTTTTTATAATCCTTCCACAGGATTTATTTGCACAGCTGCAATTAAAGTAGACTCTGCTTCACGGTCCCTGCACCTTTTTTTTCCTGAAACCGTGTGTGGTTTATTTCTAGCCACAATATCGTTGTTGTCACTCATTTTATAACACAGAAACAAAACGAAAATTAACTTTTAACTTTTTCAACTTTGTCATCCGATGTTAGATGACAATGTGGAAAATCAAGTAATGTCATCCATGGGACCTTGCTATTCGGATGACACGCTGTCAAAAAAATTTGGTCATCCAGTTCCAATAGCGATGACAAGGGATCACACGGTCAACCAAATTAGTCATCTGGATGACATAGAAATCGTGTCATCTGGTGTGTCATCCGGTTGACATGTTGAATGACATGGCGGATGACAGGTGATCACACGGGATGACCACTATAGGACAAATTCTACGTCATAGTGACGTCAGGATGTCATCCGGATGACGAGTTTGGATGACCGTCTGATCGCACCTTTAGCCTTTTGTTTCTTCACCTTTGTTTCATGTTTCTTCTGTATTTTGTTTTTCTCCGGGGTGTCAGTGTGGATCGTGGACTTTCTTTTTTTTCGACCTCTATTCGATTTTCTTGCCAGGGCTTTGGGTAGAGGCCGGACAATTTCCGGAGAAAACACAATAGCACCACTTAAAAGTGCTTGTGTACTTGTACATGGTCCTGATGTTGAGCTCTGCTGTCCATTTATGCTGCGTCTTCCTGGTGTAGTTTCTTCCGGAACCGGAATATCTCTTTGCAGGATCTCTGCTTGAGGTGGTAGTTCCAAAGGTTCGTCAACAGCTTGAGTAGTAGGCAAGCTATGTGGCATTAGAACCTCAACACCTATTGCGTTTTCAGGAGGTGGTCTATCGATCACGAAGGAGGATGTGAAATCAAGCTCTGTGAATAAATTGCGATTAAATGGGAATATTTCAGTTTTTCGAAATCCGGGTTAGCGCAATTGGCATAGCGAATTGATGTGGACGTGCGAGGCATGATTGTCAAGGATAAGTAAAATTTTGTGTGATGTGGAAGCATTTGTAGGTTTTTTCAAATGATCCAAAAAACCGAGGAACGAATCATCCTGCATCCAACCAGAAGGGTTCGCAGCTCCAGAAGATCCAATGGGCCCATCTCTTAAAAAGTAGTCTTGATACCGCACTCTTGGGAAGACAAAAAAAGGTGGAATTACATTCCCGATAGCATTCCCGGCAAAGGCCACAGACACTAAATTTCCTCTTTCGGCAAAAGTTACATAGCCAACTTGACGAGCATCACACCTAGTCACTACCTTGCGGGTTTTTGCACAGTTATGATGCCGGTCTCATCGGCGTTGTATATATCATGGGGCTCAAACTTTTGACGATCCATTACAATCGTCAAATTGTCGTAAAATAAGCCCACATTAAATTTATTGAAACTGGTGGCCCTTGAGAGACTTGTTGTCTGTGCATTCGTGTTGTCTAAACATTCGGAACCGTTCTTCACCAGCCATCTCTGTCTCATCCCAGATTCGTGGTCGAGTTAAATTATATTCCACTGTTAGCTCAAATGCCAATTTCCTTACCTCCTTCCTGTTTAATCCGAAATAAATACCCGCATATCGTATCAAATATTTTGATAGCTCCATTTCTTGGTCTTGGGAAAATACTTTATTGTGTGCTTTGTATCCCATGAGTTATGTTAACTGATTCTTATAAATAAAAATCACACAAATTAGATTTTATTTCAAATGGGTCCTTATTGTCACAGCTCACAAATCAAAGTGAAAGTATTCATATTCCTTCTTCTTACTCTAAACTTAACCTAGACTTACGAAATAGACTTAGATGGTTCTAAGTATTGTACATTAATGATAAACAAATAGGAGCACTAAGAGAACATGTGATAACAGGTGTCCGACAAACAAATGACGGGATAGAGAAGAATTCCATTGGCAGTTTTAGATGGGGAAAAGCGTGGGCAACATACATGGATATGATCATGATCCACAGCAATCGTCCACTTCGTTTCGCCATACATTTGTTATGCACATACCAATACGTCACATGGAGTACACAGTACGAGCATTCATGGTCATGTAACTCATGGTGCACTGGTCTTCTCCTTCGGACGCATCTCTCTTTCGAATGAAGCTTAACAGAGAGCTGTGATTCATTTCGTGGTTCTGTGCCGCATTCCGCAATGAACTGCCTACCTTCACCTCGTCATAAGCCACTTTGTAGGCTGACAAATCCACATTTTCTCTTGTAGAGACGCACTCGGGGCATCTATAAAACACAAAAAAAAAATTTAAGCAAAAGAAAATTTGTTTCAATAGCACAGCTTGACCTTCCTCTACTGCACGAGTTAAAGATAAGTTTAAATAAAACACTTTTGATTTAATTGAATTTGAATTTGAATTGAATTTTATTAAACAATTTTAGCTTCTATCCATCTATATTTCTTGTGAACTGCTTGTCGAATACTTCCGAAAACGTAGGAACGATTGGCGTAGATTTGTTGCTGACGCTTAGGTGTGCACCTAGATGTAGGCAACGTGGTACGGAACGTAACTCACGCGTACACTAAGATACTACAGGAGCACTTATACATATATAGGTTCAGGAGTTAAATCCGTGACGTGTCTACGGGGCCGGATGCTAGGGTATATTGATGGACTAGACTCACAGGTAATGGGCGAGATACAGATTCTAAAATTATTTTCTCGTTAGACCCAAAAAGGTTTGTAATCAGAGCTCGAAAATAACTCTCTCAACCTTTATTTTCATTTGGTTTCTCTCTGAGAGATATTGCATTGGGCATTGAGATTTAGGTCTCGCTTGAGATTTATTTTTTAATTTCAAATATATCTGTCCTCTATTGACTTTTTTTTTATAAAAATTAAATGGAACTGATCAACCTACAGCATTTTTCGTCGAAAATAAATCAAAAGAATAGAATTTAATTGTTGTCTTTATATTTCGCATATATAATAAGTATTATAGGTATAAAAGAACGTTTTATCATGGGATCTCATATGGTGAAAGTGTATGAAGGCCTTAGCTGCTCAAGCTGTATTTTCTATTATTGTCAATGTTATTGAATTCGTTGTCAATAAACTTATAATAATAATAATAATAATAATTTTAATATTTTAGGAAGTAAGTTTTACGAAAAGTAGACTCTCAAGTGTTTTAGAACTTAAGCTATATCTTTTCTCGCTTCAAATAAAATGTAAAGAAGAAAAAGCTCTTTCGACAGTTACTTGCGTTGCCGGTACGCTAAGAACAACCAATGCCACTTCAAAAATATAAGGAGACTTTAGCTTTAATTTGTCGAAAAATGAAAGTATATTTGTATCTAACGGCAAACGTGTGTACTCTAATTTAAAATTTTCAATATCTGCGGATATTTTTGATAAGATCTCACTACTTTTATTAACGTCACTGTTTCGATTTGCTTCTCGTTCTTGTTCTCCAATGCTATCTAAATATAAGCTTAAAAGTGAGTCTTCTGTCGCTGTCTCGTTAGCTTGACTAGTTGAATTAGTTGGAATATCATCGCTGAATATTGCTATCGTTTCTTGAAGAACTGAGGAAAAACTCTACATAGGAGATATTATGAGATTTAAATTAAGTTTTAAAGATCAGAAAGGGCAAAACAAACACGAACGTAGATGGAAGAAACGATTTTTAAATTCATATTTTGTTTTATACCTGTTGCATGTTTAATATATTCTTCGCAATTTTCTTTAAATGAATTTTTGCGGATGTTTTTTGACTATTAGTCAAAACCAAGTTTAACCTAGGATCTAAAAAGATTGCACCCAACATTGCGGCGTTCTCCAGAAGCAAACCTTCACGTTCATTTAGAGAATCTAGTAATTTTCTTTTCAGGTCGCATGAGCTGTTCTCGTAGTTCAATTTAAGCTCCATCCAAATTTTAAAAAAATCACTTAGTACAAGCTGCTATTGTTCCATTTTAAGAGTAGCGATCCATACAGGCTTTAAAGAATCAATATACTCTCCAACGAATTCCCAATCTATTGTTGCTTCAATCATGAGTTGCTCGGGTTCCTCAAGAAATGATTTTATTTCAAGTAACTTTTTGAGCATTAGATAGGTGGAATTCCATCTGGTGGAAACGTCAAGTGGAAGCATACATTTATCGGAATGATTTAATATACGTCTATGTAGGAGATAGAGCATAAGACATTGAAAATTGTTTTTAAATTATGGTACATACAGAAACTAAAAAAATTAAAAAAAAAAATATATTTACGAATATATACCTATATTTTGCAGTTCTTAAAATAGTTTCCTCCCACTTTTGGCAAATATTTACATCCTTATGTACGTCATTAACACACAGCTGAAGGGTATGAACTGCACAACGTATTGAGTGAATATTGGGAAATATAACTGTCTTCGTTTAAATCGGAATCTTCATTAAGGATTTCTACTGCCTTCAGCATGTTTCTCCCGTTGTCTGAAATAATACTTAAAAACAAACACACAGACAAGTTGCAATCTATCTGTAATGGATCGTATCGTCCCCCATATGCTAGAAATATGAAAAAACACGATTTCCAAAAATTATCAATTTTGCACATTCATGCTTCTGTCATATGGCGGACGGTATGATACCCTATCTCTTAACCCAGCCCTATTAAAGTGTCCGAGGCCATATTTACTGCATGGGTGAATTATAGATAACGTTAATGCCAAAATATTATTTCAGCGCAATTTTTTTTTATAATTTTTAGTAAAAATTTGGAAAAACAAGTTAGAAAAGCCTGAACACCAAATTTCAACTTTCTAGATCAAAATTGAAGACCCAAAAAGTGAGAACAGACGGACATGACTCAATCGAATCGGCTATTCGTACTGATCATTTATATACATATCATTTATATACCTTATATGGTGTATCTCTATTATTTTTCTATGTTACAACAAACTATGTACCAAACTTTATATACCCTATAGGATAAGTTTATACCTTACATACCTTTATACCTATTAGTAAAAAAATAAAACAGTAATGTCTAGAATAAAACATAGAAGTAAAACTACTTCTCGAAACCTTTAGCTAGTTATGTATCAAAGAACTTACCTGTAAATTTGACAAAGCTGAATTTCAAAATCCGCCAGAATTTCTAGAATTTTTTCTTTGAGGAATTGCCCCGTATGACGCTCAATTAACTGCACCATTCCTAACGTTTTTACGGCAATATTCATTGAATTCGCCTTAAGTTCAATAAACTGTAAATTTACACCAAGAATTGATCTATCCATTCGAGTGGCACTATCAATTTTCAAAGACAGAAGTCTACCTTTTATACTCCTTCGAATTTCATTTTTTAAAGACTGAACTTTCAATTCAACAACTATTTCTCTAAATCCTTCACTGTCTAAATGTGTAAAAGGTCTTCCATCATTGGTAACTATTTTAATTATTGCATTAATAAAATCTTCCTTGTTCACTTCCAAACATATTTTCACTTTCTCTTTAGGCAATTCGTTGGCATTTTCTATGCTGTTTTTAATAACAGTATTTTCCAAAATATCCTCTTGTTTCACCTCTAAATGCCTTCTTAAATTAGTTAAATGACGCCCACGCAACTCCAAATCACAAGCATTGCACTTTGATTTTACTGTACTCGCATTATATTGAAAAAAGTTTCTAATTGTATTATCTGATTTTCTGCCCATAGTCACTTCAACTTGCATTCACTACCACTGAACTTTATTAGACGAATGTTTGTTACACTATAAATGACTAATCAAACCACTAATCTGCATTTCTGTATACACAGCTTGCTAACTAAGCGACAACAGTAAATGCAATTTATTTTTTTCTCTCAGTGATATATCTCATTGATTGACCAGAACCTAAAAAAAAAACGTAAGGGTTTCTCTCCGACGAAGAGCAAAAAAAAGTACGCTAAAACAAATCGGTTATTAAGTGATCTTATTTTATAATCTCAACAGCAGAGACAGTGACAGAAGCACTCCATAACATACTTCCTTCAAAGATAGGCACCGATGTATCTAAGAAATGAATTTCAACTGGAACCAGACGGTATTTCATTTTCTCCTGCTTCCTTTCGCAGGAAGGAAGAGGTGGGATAGGCATGGCTATTTTAGAAGAATAGGTGCGAAGTGCAACTTCGAGTCCTTGGACGCTAATTAGCATGAGGAGAATCAAAAAAATGAGTACTCATTTTTACAGGTATTCCTATCCAAGTCTATCTCTCAAAAATTTATAGGCGCTTTGTGAACTATAGTATAATAAATATTTTGGGAAAGTTCTTTTTCGTGGCTGTTGTATTTTGTAGTCTTTGATTCTTTCAGAAGCATTTTACAAAATGTTTTTGAATGGTCTGAAATATTGAGCCTTTCGATTTGAGACGTCGTAGATATTTTATTTTTATTAAAAATTTTTATGGCAGTATGCGCTCTGTTTTTTTTATAATGTTTTATTTTTAAATTTCTTAATTTAAGTTTGTAACTTAACAATATTTTGTTTACAGTTGCATTTTTTTCTCTTCTTTTGCACATCTTTCCAATAACTGATCGCACCTTGCACACGAAATACTGCAACTGCTCGACGTTCTTCTTCATCTAGTTAAAGGAGACTTCAGATCTTCTAAATTCAAGCTTGAATCCAAATCAGAATTTAAATTTAAGGAAGGAACAGCATCCGCCTTAAGATATTTTTTTCCTACAAACTCGGGACAAAAATGATCTCCACAAACAAAGTACTCGTATTTGTCTTCATTCTTAAAACCACTTGCCTTCATCCACAAATTATTTAAAATTTAATTTTTTTCCCTAGAAGGACATTTAAAAATTTTCAAGTCAGAGTAATTCCTTTCAGTTTTCCTACAAACAGAACAAGAAACTCCAGATAGTCTCTTGTCACCCATTGCTATCGAAAAATAAACTGCAAAATATTATATCGCTGAAAAAGTACCGCTGACAAAATTTACAAAGAAAAATTGTTCAGTCACATAAATAAACATCCAAATTGGTCGAGAGTCGACGGCGAATGAGGTAAAACAATTACACAGCCAGCGAGCGCGCTGCGTAGCTCCGTGAACTGGTTGTTTTATGTATGAAGGTGTTCGGCGCTGGTTATTTTGTTTAACCGTGTTGTACTTAGTTGAATTATGAGTCGTACAGTATCAACTGTTTTCTTACTCGAATATTAAAAAATGTGCTGTCTTAAAAACTGTACAAAACTGTGTAGAGAAAATAACTTTAAAAATAAAACCAACTGTTTGCTTCAACGTTATAAAATTGATGATTTATTTTGTGTAAAAATGTCTTCCTTTTATGTTAGATTTTGACATATGCAATTTTGTCTCATGAGAGATTTATCATAAGTGTGTTCGTTTACACATTTAAGTGTGCAATACTCCATGTTTTTATTTTACATTTTATTGAACAATTTTCAATTTAAACTTTTATCAGCAACAGAAGGTAAGGGTTGAAAACAGAAACCACAGACACATCTGCACGACGCGGCGCATGCCTGCCGACACAATACAACACATACGATCCCAAGAATTGACTTCGGTTTTATAATACATTTTGTTCATACAAATTCTTCAGAACTTGAAGTTCGAAGTACGATGATGTGATACTACTTTATTCGAACCAAGTAAACGTGCTCGCAGGCACAATCATGACTCTTGAATACTTAATGGTATCATTGTTGCTTTTGCCCTTTACACCATATCCACACAGCTGCTTTGACGATCATATCGCACTACAGTATGTGACAACAAATACATATTCGTTAGAGATAATTATGTATGTATGTAGTAATTAAGTAGAATTGAAATGTAGTAATTTATGCTTTATTTTCTATTTTAAGTAACAATGCATACGTTATAGTGCTAAAACTTAATCTTTTATTATCTAATAAATCTTCTAAGAACCATCCGACCACGACGATGAACCAACGAGAACTCTCCGATCGTTTTTCCATCTGTCCGTACCTCGCCTCATAGCAATGACCAGACGTTTCGTTGATCGAGCATTCGATACCAGGCCCACGCCTTGGCTACCCAGCTGAATACGACTCCGGCTCCACATACCCCAGCGAGCAACAATATGAACCTCTTCCAGCTTGTCATTGCTCCGAATTGTTATCCGCTACCGCACGTTCATTCACTTTTATTTATTCTTCTTTCTGGGTCATCTTCCTCGCATTACTCAAGTGTAATGCACTGCCTAGTCACCCACTATGTTGTTGTCACTTGATCTTCATTGAATGTGGCGAGGTAGGGACAGCGACCGCAATAGACAAACAAACAAACAAAATACGATACTGCTTGAAGGTGGTCTGAAAAGATTTTCTTGTTAGCATTTGTTCTTTATCAATTCTACTTAATTAACTTATCTCTCTAATTATTTGATTCCACATGTATGTTATGTGGTTTTCTTACACTAACAAAAAAAAAAATCCAAAGCAACATAAAGAACACGGAATCGTTTGTGCATATTACTTTATTATATTCTACATTCTTTTCTGCACACACAAAAATAACACTCAACATTCTCACTGGAATTCTGCTCACACAACAAAGAAAAATAAAAACAAAAAACTTACCAAAAGATTGTCAAAAAAATTATAGTCTCCCTATCCACAACCGAGCAGCGTGACGATCAAAGCAAGACTGAATATCGTGAATAGGCCGGTTTCTGCTTAATTCTCTCTCAGAACTCATACACATTGCGCGAACGGCTTCTGAGATATTTGTGATGTGTCAACCGTCCTGTGTTTCTACCGTACCCAGTCTACCCTACTTTATTGAGTACAGTGGGAACATACATACTATTTTAATTTGCATTGATGTGAAAATTTTTAAAACAAACTTTACACAATTCGCAGCACCATTTCGATCGTAGATGGCACTGGCGACATCTAAGCTGATTGGCTAGTTTTTTGGGAAAGTGATGTCCTGTGCTCTCCACAATGCTTCGCTTGATACTAAGAGAGATGTAATGGGGATTTGCGGGAATAAAAAAAAAACAATTTTTATTTTCTTCAAACACTTTATTGCTAAAACTTATTTTTATATTCGCGGAGCTTTAGACTAACTGACCGAACTCAATAACAACCAAAATATGAACCAACCGTTGTGATCCGATTCACCTGTATTTATACTTTGTTAAATTGCTGACATATTGTCTGTGTTTACTGCACGTTCGTGGAATAATGCAATGACCTTTGACTATTGCAACATCAGGTGTCTCTTGTGTATGGGAATATTGAAATGCACTTCTTGGAATTGTTTCTTTGCGTTTCTAGGAATTGCTTTGAGGTGAATTGGTTCACAACGGAGAAAAAAAAAAACTGATATCACATTCTTATGAATCTCCAATTTAACTACTAAGCTTAGGATATCCTTGCTGCAAGCTGTGAAATCGGAGGTAATGGAGTGTAACTGCTCTCGTGAACTCAAGTAAATCACCCTTGTAGCGTTGTCGAGGTTTTCGATGTAATCATGGATGTGAAAATGTTCCACCACCACTTCTTGCCTTTTATTTCAATGGGATAAGTATTGATGTACTGGTCATGTAGGTCAACATCGCCCACATTCCTATTATAGTTTTTAAAGAGTAATGGCTGAGGTATATTTACTTTTTTCTGCTGCTCTTTGATCCACCTCTTGATATTTCCACAGTGTTCGATTTTGTCGTAGTTTGTCGCCATTGTTACGATTCTGTTATCCTTCCATTTAACAAACAGCAATTTGTTGGTCTCATCAAACTGGTGATCATAAGTACCCCTCTTCTGCTTCTGAAATTCTTTATTGGGAGGAAGAGGACATTTCTTTAGCCGATTATCTCGAGCTATTCCAGTGGCTCTGAATTGTCCTTCTCTTAAAATCTTCATAAGCCCATAGCTAGTAAAAAAGTTGTCGAAATAAACAGCATGATCACTTGGGAACTCAAACATTCTTCAGAAGGTTGAGAACCACTCTTAACGCTAACGGCAGGGCTTTCAAAAAAGACTTTACGTTCATTTGGTCCTTTTCGAGCCGAATACTTAATAATTAATAGACTACACAAAACATTAAACATTTAAAAGAAAAAAATTAGTAAAAAAGTGCAAGTGCAAAGTGCAAGTTTGCAATATAGGTATGTATAGATATACATTAGGGTGTCCCAGGCTATAAGGGTTAAATTTTTTTTTTTAGATAGAGATACGCATACCTTTTTTTTTTTTTCTATTTGACCCAGATAAGTGAAATATCAAATATTATTGCGATCGGATGACGATAACCCGTGCCGACTTAACGCCAAAATCTAAACATAAAAATTAGTATGGAGCAATGGAGGGAAAAGCAAAACTCATTTATTTTTGAAATAAGGCATCCGGTATTGGACTTTATTATTATATTAATTGTTGAAAGTAGGTTAATTATTTATTAATTTTCTTTTTAATGTTTGTTTTTTACAGTCAGGATACTTTTGTCGATGTTCTTGTACGCAACGAAATAAAAATTGCTTTTGCTCCTCTTGAACAGTTAGCAGGCCGTGAAAATCTTGCATCAACTTGACTGCTCTTTCAGCAGAGTCATTAACTGCTTTCAGTTTTAATAGCTTGCTTTTAGCATGTTGGTACGAAGCATTTTTAAGCCACAAAGAGGGGCACTCGTGGAGAAAAGCACCATCAATTTTCAATCGACTAAATAAGGACTTGCTTTTGACTGAAACAAAGTCATCGATGTTTTTTTCTGAAAACAAAAAAAGGAGGATTATTGATATAATTTTTTAGTTATGTAAATAAAAAAGTTAAAAAAACAAACTTAATTTTCAAACTTACCATAAAGTCTGCCACAAAGTTCTTCTTTCGATGGAATGTAGCATTTACCATAGGCAGATGGATATTCTTTGGCTAAGTTAGCAACCATTTTGACTTTCGTTTCTTGGCTTACATCATCATCAAATAGAGACAAGATAGACACTTCGTCTGTCAAATACCACAAATGCAAGCAAAACTTCTGTAATGCTGCTTTCGAGATGCTTTCATCTATTGTTTCATAAGATTTTATAGCTTTCAGAAAACACAAATCCTGGTAAGGTGCTTTTACTGCTAAAATGCATTGCAACCAAGGCCTAACGTATATTGTCACGATGAACAGGCAGACGTCTAACAGAGCTTCTTTATCTTTGTTAGAAATTCTTAATTGATCACCAAGTAACGATATTTTTAATGAGTAAATCGCTCTCGCCATCCATCGAGCTTGGTGCATGGCACCTGGAGGCCGGATCTTAAATTTTTTTTCTGCATCGCCGCCAAGAAATATTATTGAAAGTTCGATTAACTCTCTGTAATCATCCCTAGTAATTTCTTTAGTTAATTCAATTTGGTAAAAATCGATAAGTCTGTTGATCTCAGAAACATTCAAACATGATAGCTTTTCTGTACAGCTCTGTATTTTCTCGGGATCGACATTCTTCCAGTTCTCTCGAAATTTCTTGAACATTGGAATGTCTGGGCTTGTGGTAACTTGGCAGATTTTTGCTTCAAACACGCTTTTTAGTACTAATTCGTAGACGTGATGGCGGCAAGCAAAAATAATCATTTCCCTGCCTAGTTTCTGTGCGAGAAGTACACAAGTACCATTGATTCGACCAGTATTTGAAGCAGTCGTATCACAACACAAAATCTGCACTTTATCCTCAAGATTCCAATCAATTATAGCATTCCAAAGTACCTGGGCCTGTTCCTTTCCTGTAGAGTTATCCAACTTTGGTACAGCGATAAGTTGTTCTTTATCGTCAAACGTTATAACTATCGGCAGACGTTCTTCCTTAGATTTGCGTGAATCTAAAGCCGGCAAAAGTTTACCATCCCAGTGGAGTGTTACAATATCCGGAACCTGGTTTTGAAAATTAACCTTTATGGCTTCCGCTCGCTCTTTTCGCTTTTCCGTACGAACCCTTTGAATAGTGGACTTGCTTATAGGAAATTCGTCTGTGTTATGTCCAAGAGCTTCAATAGTTGCTTCAATAATAAACACAGCATCTCTCACACTCAATTGACACCGATCTAATGCTGCCACTAATTTTGGAGTGATAAAATTCTTCCTCATAACAGTTTTATTTATACTGGATTCTGTTTTGGTTAGGTTTGGCAAAATTTCCTGTAAATCCATCAATTCTGAATCAGGCGACAAACTTTCTTGTAGCGGGTCATAAGATGATGTTGAAGGAGCTAAGGATGAAAAATATTTAGCACGTCGTTTTTGCTCCTCGACGTTTCTAAGGTGCGCTCTTTCTTCTTTGTGTGTTTGTTTTTGGTCAACTCCGGCTAAATGACCAGGTCGGCCTGGTTCTCTTTGGCGCTGCAAAAAAATCCTATCTTCATCTATCTTTATTAATTGAAGTGCATCCGCATGTGCAATGTCAAACAAATTGTTTAAGTTTGTAACAAACTCATGTCGACGCTGCTCAAACACGTTTTTTGTTTTGTTTGAATTTTTTTGCAAATTTCTCCAAACTTGATACAATGTAATTAATTTTTTAACACAATTAGGTAGAGATCTTGTCGGGATACGGGCCTTTTCCCAATAAATAATGCACTCACGAATAGTAAGATTTGCGCTCTCATTGACACTTAAATTCACTTCACGAATATTATAGAACAAAACTGCCAGTGCTTGCCCATTAGAGGGAAGTTTTGAACCAGTAATTTGATGTTTAACGTTCCCTATTAAAAATATCTCCTTTCTACAACTGCGTAACTCCACCGACATGTTAACAGAACGAGAACAATGTGTTTACTAATAAAATAAACATGCAATAACAAGTTATCGATATGTTATTACTCGCGTGCCATGCCTTGCAAGTACTGACATGTTTAGATGCAAGTCGGCACGGGTTCCTCTGGTTCAAAGTACATGAAACTTTATTTACTATTGTTTTGACAGTATTCGAATAAAATAAGAGGGTATGCGTTACAAAAATTTAAACTTGATTTTTTTGGGACACCCTAATATTTGTATCTAACGGCAAACGTGTATACTCTAATTTAAAATTTTCAATATCTGCGTATATTTTTGATAAGATCTCACTACTTTTATTAACGTCACTGTTTCGATTTGCTTCTCGTTCTTGTTCTTCAATGCTATCTAAATATAAACTTAAAAGTGAGTCTTCTGTCGCTGTCTCGTTAGCTTGACTAGTTGAATTAGTTGGAATATCATCACTGAATATTGCTTTCGTTTCTTGAAGAACTGAGGAAAAACTCTACATAGAAAATATTATGAGATTTAAATTAAGTTTTAAAGATCAGAAAGGGCAAAACAAACACGAACGTAGATGGAAGAAACGATTTTTAAATTCATATTTTGTTTTATACCTGTTGCATGTTTAATATATTCTTCGCAATTTTCTTTAAATGAATTTTTGCCGATGTTTTTTTGACTATTAGTCAAAACCAAGTTTAACCTAGGATCTAAAAAGATTGCACTCAACATTGCGGCGTTCACCAGAAGCAAACCTTCACGTTCATTTAGAGAATCTAATAACTTTCTTTTCAGGTCGCATGAGCTGTTCTCGTAGTTCAATTTAAGCTCCATCCAAATTTAAAAAAAAATCACTTAGTACAAGCTGCTCTTGTTGCATTTTGAGAGTAGCGATCCATACAGGCTTTAAAGAATCAATATACTCTCCAACGAATTCCCAATCTATTGTTGCTTCAATCATGAGTTGCTCGGGTTCCTCAAGAAATGATTTTATTTCAAGTAACTTTTTGAGCATTAGATAGGTGGAATTGCATCTGGTGGAAACGTCAAGTGGAGGCATACATTTATCGGATTGATTTAATATACGTCTATGTAGGAGATAGAGTATAAGACATTGAAAATTGTTTTTAAATTATGGTACAAAATTTAAAAAAAATATATATATTTACGAATATATACTTATATTTTGCAGTTCCTAAAATAGTTTCCTCCCACTTTTGGCAAATATTTACATCCTTATGTACGTCATTAACACACAGCTGAAGGCTATGAGCTGCACAACGTATTGAGTGAATATTGGGAAATATAACTGGATCCACAATTTCCTCTAACTCTAACTCGTCGTAGTCTTCGTTTAAATCGGAATCTTCATTAAGCATTTCTACTGCCTTCAGCATGTTTCTCCCGTTGTCTGAAATAATACTTAAAAACAAACACACAGACGAGTTGCAATCTATCTGTAATGGATCGTATCGTCCCCCATATGCTAGAAATTTGAAAAACACGATTTCCAAAAATTATCAATTTTGCACATTCATGCTTCTGTCATATGGCGGACGGTATGATATCCTATCTCTTAACCCAGCCCTATTAAAGTGTCCGAGGCCATATTTACTGTATGGGTGAATTATAGATAACGTTAATGCCAAAATATTATTATTTGATACAACAAACTATGTACCAAACTTTATATACCCTATAGGATAAGTTTATACCTTATATACCTTTATAGCTAATAGTAAAAAAATAAAACAGTAATGTCTAGAATAAAACATAGAAGTAAAACTACTTCTCGAAACCTTTAGCTAGTTGTGTATAAAAGAACTTACCTGTAAATTTGACAAAGCTGAATTTTAAAATCCGCCAGAATTTCTAGAATTTTTTCTTTGAGGAATTGCCCCGTATGACGCTCAATTAACTGCACCATTCCTAACGTTTTTACGGCAATATTCATTGAATTCGCCTTAAGTTCAATAAACTGTAAATTTACACCAAGAATTGAGCTATCCATTCGAGTGGCACTATCAATTTTCAAAGACAGAAGTCTACCTTTTATACTCCTTCGAATTTCATTTTTTTAAAGACTGAACTTTCAATTCAACAACTATTTCTCTAAATCCTTCACTGTCTAAATGTGTAAAAGGTCTTCCATCATTGGTAACTATTTTAATTATTGCATTAATAAAATCTTCCTTGTTCACTTCCAAACATATTTTCACTTTCTCTTTAGGCAATTCGTTGGCATTTTCTATGCTGTTTTTAATAACAGTATTTTCCAAAATATCCTCTTGTTTCACCTCTAAATGCCTTCTTAAATTAGTTAAATGACGCCCACGCAACTCCAAATCACAAGCATTGCACTTTGATTTTACTGTACTCGCATTATATTGAAAAAAGTTTCTAATTGTATTATCTGATTTTCTGCCCATAGTCACTTCAACTTGATTCACTACCACTGAACTTTATTAGACGAATGTTTGTTACACTATAAATGACTAATCAAACCACTAATCTGCATTTCCGTATACACGGCTTGCTAACTAAGCGACAACAGTAAATGCAATTTATTTTTTTCTCTCAGTGATATATCTCATTGATTGACCAGAACCTAAAAAAAAAAACGTAAGGGTTTCTCTCCGACCAAGAGCGAAAGTACAAATCGGTTATTAAGTGATCTGATTTTATAATCTCAACAGCAGAGATTAAAAACCTTTGAGAAGGTTGAGAGTAATTTTCGAGCTCTGTTTGTAATGCATCGGGAAGTGACAGAGGCACTCCATAGCATACTTCCTTCAAAGATAGGCACCGATGTATCTAAGAAATGAATTTCAACTGGAACCAGACGGTATTTCATTTTCTCCTGCTTCCTTTCGCAGGAAGGAAGAGGTGGGATAGGCATGGCTATTTTAGAAGAATAGGTGCGAAGTGCAACTTCGAGTCCTTGGACGCTAATTACCATGAGCAGAATCAAAAAAGGAGTACTCATTTTCACAGGTATTCCTATCCAAGTCTATCTCTCAAAAATTTATAGGCGCTTTGTGACCTATAGTATAATAAATATTTTGGGAAAGTTCTTTTTCGTGGCTGTTGTATTTTGTAGTCTTTGATTCTTTCAGAAGCATTTTACAAAATGTTTTTGAATGGTCTGAAATATTAAGCCTTTCGATTTGAGACGTCGTAGATATTTTATTTTTATTAAAAATTTTTATGGCAGTATGCGCTCTGTTTTTTTTATAATGTTTTATTTTTAAATTTCTTAATTTAAGTTTGTAACTTAACAATATTTTGTTTACAGTTGCATTTTTTTCTCTTCTTTTGCACATCTTTCCAATAACTGATCGCACCTTGCACACGAAATGCTGCAACTGCTCGACGTTCTTCTTCATCTAGTTAAAGGAGACTTCAGATCTTCTAAATTCAAGCTTGAATCCAAATCAGAATTTAAATTTAAGGAAGGAACAGCATCCGCCTTAAGATATTTTTTTCCTACAAACTCGGGACAAAAATGATCTCCACAAACAAAGTATTTGTCTTCATTCTTAAAACCACATGCCTTCATCCACAAATTATTTAAAATTTAATTTTTTTTCCCTAGAAGGACATTTAAAAATTTTCAAGTCAGAGTAATTCCTTTCAGTTTTCCTACAAACAGAACAAGAAACTCCAGATAGTCTCTTGTCACTCATTGCTATCGAAAAATAGACTGCAAAATATTATATCGCTGAAAAAGTACCGCTGACAAAATTTACAAAGAAAAATTGTTCAGTCACATAAATAAACATCCAAATCGGTCGAGAGTCGACGGCGAATGAGGTAAAACAATTACACAGCCAGCGAGCGCGCTACGTAGCTCCGTGAACTGGTTGTTTTATGTATGAAGGTGTTCGGCGCTGGTTATTTTGTTTAACCGTGTTGTACTTAGTTGAATTATGAGTCATACAGTATCAACTGTTTTCTTATATTAAAAAATGTGCTGTCTTAAAAACTGTGTACAAAACTGTGTAGAGAAAATAACTTTAAAAATAAAACCAACTGTTTGCTTCAACGTTATAAAATTGATGATTTATTTTGTGTAAAAATGTCTCCCTTTTATGTTAGATTTTGACATATGCAATTTTGTCTCATGAGAGATTTATCATAAGTGTGTTTCGTTTACACATTTAAGTGTGCAATACTCTATGTTTTTATTTTACATTTTATTGAACAATTTTCAATTTAAACTTTTATCAGCAACAGAAGGTAAGGGTTGAAAACAGAAACCACAGACACATCTGCACGACGCGGCACATGCCTGCTCGTCGGCTGTACACACAATACAACACATACAATCCCAAGAATTGACTTCGGTTTTATAATACATTTTGTTCATACAAATTCTTCAGAACTTGAAGTTCTAAGTAAAAACAGGCAATTAAAAACTGGTTAGATTTTTTCCTTCGGCGTGCAATATCTTCATATGTAAACCATAGCATCTGTGATACTACTTTATTCGAACCAAGTAAACGTGCTCGCAGGCACGAACATGACTATTGTTGCTTTTGCCCTTTACACCATATGCACACAGCTGCTTTGACGATCATATCGCACTACAGTATGTGACAACAAAAACATATTCGTTCGAGATAATTATGTATGTATGTAGTAATTAAGTATTGTAGAATTGAAATGTAGTAATTTATGTTTTATTTTCTATTTTAAGTTACAATGCATACGTTATAGTGCTACAACTTAATCTTTTATTATCTAATAAATCTTCTAAGAACCATCCGACCGCGACGATGACCCAACGAGAACTCTCCGATTGTTTTTCCATCTGTCCGTACCTCGCCTCATAGCAATGACCAGACGTTTCGTTGATCGAGCATTCGATACCAGGCCCACGCCTTGGCTACCCAGCTGAATACGACTCCGGCTCCACATACCCCAGCGAGCAACAATATGAACCTCTTCCAGCTTGTCATTGCTCCGAATTGTTATCCGCTACCACACGTTCATTCACTTTTATTTATTCTTCTTTCTGGGTCATCTTCCTCGCATTACTAAAGTGTAATGCACTGCCTAGTCACCCACTATGTTGTTTTCACTTGATCTTCATGGAATGTGGCGAGGTAGGGACAGCGACCGCAATAGACAAACAAACAAACAAAATACGATACTGCTTGAAGGTGGTCTGAAAAGATTTTCTTGTTAGCATTTGTTCTTTATCAATTCTACTTAATTAACTTGTCTCTCTAATTATTTGATTCCACATGTATGTTATGTGGTTTTCTTACACTAAAAAAAAAATCCAAAGCAACATAAAGAACACGGAATCGTTTCTGTATATTACTTTATTATATTCTACACTCTTTTCTGCACACACAAAAATAACACTCAACATTCTCACTGGAATTCTGCTCACACAACAAAGAAAAATAAAAACAAAAAACTTACCAAAAGGTTGTCAAAAAAAATTATAGTCTCCCTATCCACAACCGAGCAGCGTGACGATCAAAGCAAGACTGAATATCGTGAATAGGCCGGTTTCTGCTTAATTCTCTCTCAGAACTCATACACATTGCGCGAACGGCTTCTAAGATATTTGTGTTGTGTCAACCGTCCTGTGTTTCCACCGTACCCAGTCTACCTTACTTTATTGAGTACAGCGGGAACATACATACATACATACTATTTTAATTTGCATTGATGTGGAAATTTTTAAAACAAACGTTACACAATTCGCAGCACCATTTCGATCGTAGATGGCACTGGCGCCATCTATGCTGATTGGCTAGTTTTTTGGGAAAGTGATGTCCTGTGCTCTCCACAATGCTTCGCTTGACACTAAGAGAGATGTAATGGGGATTTGCGGGAATAAAAAAAAAAACAATTTTTATTTTCTTCAAACACTTTATTGCTAAAACTTATTTTTATATTCGAGGAGCTTGAGACTAACTGACCGAACTCAATAACAACCAAAATATGAACCAACCGTTGTGATCCGATTCACCTGTATTTATACTTTGTTAAATTGCTGACATATTGTCTGTGTTTACTGCACGTTCCTGGAATAATGCAATGACCTTTGACTATTGCAACATCAGGTGTCTCTTGTGTGTGGGAATATTGAAATGCACTTCTTGGAATTGTTTCTTTGCGTTTCTAGGAATTGCTTTGAGGTGAATTGGTTCACAACGGAGAAAAGAAAAACTGATATCACATTCTTATGAATCTCCAATTTAACTACTAAGCTTAGGATATCCTTGCTGCAAGCTGTGAAATCGGAGGTAATGGAGTGTAACTGCTCTCGTGAACTCAAGTAAATCACCCTTGTAGCGTTGTGGAGGTTTTCGATAAAATCATGGATGTGAAAATGTTCCACCACCACTTCTTGCCTTTTATTTCAATGGGATAAGTATTGATGTACTGGTCATGTAGGTCAACATCGCCCACATTCATTTTATAGTTTTTAAAGAGTAATGGCTGAGGTATATTTACTTTTTTCTGCTGCTCTTTGATCCACCTCTTGATATTTCCACAGTGTTCGATTTTGTCGTAGTTTGTCGCCATTGTTACGATGCTGTTATCCTTCCATTTAACAAACAGCAATTTGTTGGTCTCATCAAACTGGTGATCATAAGTACCCCTCTTCTGCTTCTGAAATTCTTTATTGGGAGGAAGAGGACATTTCTTTAGCCGATTATCTCGAGCTATTCCAGTGGCTCTGAATTGTCCTTCTCTTAAAATCTTCATAAGCCCATAGCTAGTAAAAAAGTTGTCGAAATAAACAGCATGATCACTTGGGAACTCAAACATTCTTCAGAAGGTTGAGAACCACTCTTAACGCTAACGGCAGGGCTTTCAAAAAAGACTTTACGTTCATTTGGTCCTTTTCGAGCCGAATACTTAATAATTAATAGACTACACAAAACATTAAACATTTAAAAGAAAAAAATTAATAAAAAGTGCAAGTTTGCAATATAGGTATGTATAGATATACATATTTTATGGGCGCACTGATAATAAAAAAACGTTTATTTACTTTTCGTATTTAGCTTTATTTTCTATCATCCGTATCTCACGATGGTTTGCTAAGCACTAAACTCTACCTACCGGCAGATTCTCTTACTCTTACAATTACAATATATCTTTAGCAGTGTTACCACTTTGTTATTCTACTACAATATATATGTGTGATGGGGGTTAAGGGAGGTTTGAAATAAGAACACGTTTCTTTAAGAGTATAATTCAAATGTAGTTTAATTCACTTAAGTGTTAATTTGTAGATATTATAGGTAATAGTAAATAATTTAGATTAAGATATGTAACTAGATTAAGAAAAAAAAAGCATATCGGGGAATAGTTTCTGGGTTCGTGTCGGTTATAAACTTCCGTTGCTCTTCGTGGCTGCTGGTCAATTCTGTAGTTAGTCTCTCTTCCTTTTTTGTTTTTCCAAAGCGATTGATGATGACAATGACCAAATATGGTAATAGAGAAGTTGCATTTTAAAGAACAGTAGATTGCGGTAGATTATAGTTTAACGTTTGTGGTTCGCTGTGACGGACTTAGGTTTGAGTTGATAGGCACATTCTGTCTACATATATAAAACAAATAAAGTACATAGTATGTATATAAATTCCCTCGCGGTCGGTGTCTTGCCCCTTGTCTTGCTCCTTTTTAAACTTAAAGACTCATTCGGTAGTTGTGCATAAATCGCATTTCCCGCGCCTTGTAAAAATTAAATTTATCAACTTTAACCTCAACTGTCACCAGCTGGGTAAAGCTGACCAAAGGTCGTAAATATCTTAATAAACTGTATGTAATAATAATTTAATAAATATTGTACTTGATACATACACACATATTGGTTAGTTAATTTACAAAAAAAAAGTGTCGTAATTGTCATCGGGTGCAGATCAGAAAGGTATTCTGGAGCAGATTATTCGTGACCGCTCCAACTTCAAAAAGACTGGAGCATCACGTCGTACAGCCAGCTATCTTTCAGGTCGTCTTCTTATTCTATATTCCTGGAAACACGTTTTCGAACCTTGGAAGCATTAGCTGGAACGTGTGACACAAAGGGTAGCGGTTCTTCTTCACATAAAGTGGTTGCTGTGTTATATTACGATTGCTTGCTCCGTGTTTTCCGTGTAATAGTACGGAGAGAGAGAAAAGACTTTTGTTTGGAATGGTTATAATAGTTTTTTTTATTTTTATTTTTTTATAGTGAAAGACCCGCTGGGTTACCCAGGGCTGCGACCTTTACTATTTCGGTTTTTTGTATTTAATTATTTAAATAATTTATAGTACAATAAAGGCCCGCTGCGACCTCTACTGTTTAAGGTATTTCTCGATCTCTGAATTTGTCCTTCCCAACCACGCAATAGCTTTAGTACAAAATAACTCCCACGATGCATTATTCATTTATTGATTTCGGTTTCCGATTTAATTGCCTATTTAAGTGTCCCAATTAGTTACCCTTTCGTGTCGGCTCTCATAATCGTTCGTACGATCGGTAATTGGATTCATTTTGTGTACGACTGCTTGCTGGCGAAGTGCAACGACACTTAATGCCTGCCCTGTGTTGTTATTGTCGAGTCGGCATTTTGGCTTTGACCCATATGGTATATCACACTTCGGGGAGAATGCATTGGTGCTTACAAGTGTTTCGCTTGTGGCAGCGTAAAGTGGATTCTCCACAGAGTTATGACGTTGGTATGGGAATCACTTGTTCTGGACTTTGTGTCTCGATTATGGGTATGAATTATGATTCACTTGTTGCTATTGGAAGATGCAAGTGTTGCTTATGGGGTAAGAATATATTAGTGTAGCGGAGTACTACAGCTGTAGAGAAGAAAACGGTGCTGCTCGTCGGGAAAAAGCAGTTTGCATGTCAGGTATGTGGTAGAGGTCAGAACTTCCTTCGGACTTGTCAAATGTTTATTGACATGGAGATCTGTGAATGATCTAAGGCAGTGGATAGCATCGGGGTTTGTCGGAACTGTTTGGGTTACAGTCACAAGACTAACCATTGCCAATGCAGTGTGCGCTGCTATTACTGCAAGCAGGCACACCATTCTCTGCTACATGTTAATAATTTCAGCTCCAAACCTACAAGGGATTATACAAATACAACTATAGGCACACAAATTTTTCACACTCCTGAAGTACACGTCAAATGGTAATTATTTTAATCTGAGGGCATTAGTCCATTCTGGATCTGAAGCAACTTTTATTACTGAGTCTGCTGTGTAATACTAGGGCTTCATCAAGGGCGAACACTTATTAAGATATTTGGATTGGGAAAACATAGCAGTGGTTCATATCAGTGGTTATGTAAGTCTTACCTTTGGGTCGCTGGTAACACCTTTTGAGACAAATACCCCAGCCTGTGTGTTCAAGTCCCTGAGTGGTCTTTTGCCATCCAAGCCCTTAGGTCTGCAAAACTGGGAACATATCCAGGGCTTAAAATTGGTTGATCCACAGTTCTATAATCCAGCCACCGTTGATCTTCTCCTGGGAAGCGATGTTGTCGGGTCGGGTCGATTTTAAATTGTATTTCCCCTCATTGAAGCACTCTGTGATAAACGATATTTTTCGCTTTGTTGTCAGGTGCGAAAACGATCAAAGCGGATGGTTTTCCGACACGGGAATATGCGACATACAGTTGACTGTGTGAAAAACATTCATTTTCCAGATTCAGGCCACAAAAACTCAATGTTTGGCCTTGTGATTTATTGATTGACATGGCGAATGCGAGACGAATTGGAAATTGGATTCGCTTAAACTCGAATGGCGGTTGGGATCATTGGAATTCTCGGAATGCGAACTTCCTCACCTTTGAACTTTCCTTTAGTACCCCCAAAACGTCTTGCATCATTACGCAGATCTTTCATAGTGCGATTCAGAACTTCTAACGCACGTTTATGCGACATTGTGCATTCGTCCCAGATAATGATTTTGCTTGCTACCAAGACTTTGGCCATTGCGGAATGTTTCGCTATGTTACATGTTGGTTCTTCAATCGCTTGGAGCGGTTCGGCAACCTTCCAGCAGCTTAGCCACTATTCTAGAAGAAGCAACTGCTACAGCAATTTCTGATCTTGCACGAACTGTAGCCAAAATCAATGATATGAGGAATGTCTTGCCAATGCCACCAGGCGCATCAAGGAAAAACATGTCAGCATTTCCATCATCAATCACCGTACACTTCTTTTTGTTGGGGATTCAACGAAGGTACATTCGTTCGAATCAGCACGCTGGAGGAAAATTTTAAAATGAGTACACAGTATAACAACAAAGGAATTACTGAAGCTGAACCCGAAGATGTAGCGAAATTAGAAGACATCTTCGAGAAGATCAAGGAGCTTTACTACGACTATAAAGCGTCAATGCAGGATGCGTTGGACAAACTAGAAGTAGTAACGGAAAGCACGGTGAGTACTAAGTTAAGCAATGATAGTGATAAGCTAAAGATAAGTCTACCAAAAATAAATATTCCAATTTTCTCCGGGGATTATAATACATGGAGATCGTTTCACGATATCTTTGATTCGCTTATAAACTCTAATAAAGAATTATCTGACGTCGAAAAATTACATTATTTAAAATCTAGTCTGCGTGATGAAGCAGAGCGTTTGTTGCAACACCTACCAATAAATGAGGGGAATTATAAGCCTGCATGGGAAATATTAATTTCGCGGTATGACCACAAACGTGTGCTCGTCAATACGCAATTAAAAATATTTTTCGACCAAGAAACGATTCGAGTTGAGTCAGTCGCGGCACTAAAAAAGCTACTCGATACTTCAGTGGAGTGCAAACATGCTCTTCAAAATTTAAAGCTGCCAGTCGAACACTGGGATACGGTCTTAGTTTTCTCAATGGTGAGGAAACTACCGCCTGTCACTCAACAATTGTGGGAGGAGAAATTAGGAACCGATAAAGAACTACCTAAATTTAAAACCTTTTGCGATTTTTTAGAATCGAGATTTAGAACGCTAGAAGCTGTAAAGCAACAGCAAGATACGAAAATAAATAAAGAGGTATCGGTAAAAAAACAGTCTTTTCTTCTTAAACAAACTAAAAAGATTCAATACAGTTGCAAGGTTTGCAATAAAGATGCCCACGCACTACGTAAGTGTAGTAAATTTCTTAAACTCGATATCGCTTCACGCAAGTCATGGGTTAATCGAATAGGGGTTTGTCAGAACTGCTTGGCCTACAGCCACGACACAGCGCAGTGCCCAAGTAGGATCAGGTGCTACTTCTGTCAGCAACTCCACCATTCGCTGCTCCATTCAAATTTAACTCCACACAGTTCACACACTACAAACACACAACACCACACCATACATACAGCGCCTAGTACATCCACCAATAACCAACATCCACACTATAACCCAACACATGCACAATCACCACATCTTAATCCTAACACTTTACCTTTTCAACAAAATCATATACAGAGTCTTCACACTACACAAGAAATTAGGGAAGTATTGTTAGCTACAGCGATAGTAAGTATAGGGTCTGCTTCAGGAGAGAAGGTCAATCTTCGCGCGTTATTTGATCCAGGGTCAGAGGCAAGTTTCATCTCTAGACATGCGGCAAACATGTTAGGTATATCAGAAAAACGCACTCATGTGGAGGTAACAGGATTGGGGAAGGTTAGTAGCGGAACTTGCTACGGATACGTTGATATAACTCTCAGGTCTTTGCAATCAGAGTTCGAAACTAACGTGCAAGCGCTTATCTTCCAATCGCTGACCGGTCTCCTTCCATCCCACAGGGTGCAAGCGGCAAAATGGAGCCACATTATGGGGTTACCTCTGGCCGATCCGACATTTTATATACCATCGGAAATAGATTTAATACTAGGTAACGACGTATACGCTCAAGTTGTGCTACCCCAAATTGTCAGAGATGAATTAGAAATAGGTCCAATAGCCCAAAACACGAAGTTTGGATGGGTTGTCATGGGTAAAACTTCTCAAGTATGCAGGAGCGTAAAAAGCTTTGTTCAGATTACTGATATAGATAAACAATTGCGACGCTTTTGGGAGATAGAAGAGGCACCATTCAAGACTCATCAAACCGACGAGGAAAAAGCATGCGAAATATTTTTTCAGGCGACAACAAAGCGATTGACGAACGGACGCTACGAGGTATCATTGCCTTTCAGAGCAGGGAGGAAACCCGCGCTTGGACCCTCGAAGCAAGGTGCCTCGCGTAGGTTTACACACCTGGAGCGGAGGTTCCGCGACAACAAGAATTTAAAAATCGAATATTCTCAATGTATAGAGGAATACTTACGTTTGGGTCATATGACAGAGGTAGACATGATACAGGATGAGGTTCTCAATAGTCCATATCATTATTTTCTACCACACCACGCCGTGTTCAAAGAGGCCAGCTCCACTACAAAATTGCGTGTGGTTTTTGATGCGGCAGCCAAAACGTCAGATGGCACATCATTAAATCAGCACTTGTTAACAGGACCTAAGACACAGACAAATATTATGGATATAATTTTAAAGTGGAGAAAGCATAAATTTACCTTTACAGCGGACATCGAAAAGATGTACCGCCAAATCCGCGTCGGTAAAGACGACTCATATTACCAACTAATATTCTGGCGCAGTGATGAGACACAACCAATCAAATTGTATCGATTACAAACGGTTACTTTCGGAACGACTTGTGCTCCATACTTAGCTATTCGCTCGCTCAATCAGTTAGCTGACGATGAAGGAAATATGTATCCTCTGGGTGCATGCATGGTTAAAAACGACATCTATGTTGATGATTTGTTTGCGGGAGCTGACTCGGTTGATGAAGCAGTAGAAAAACGGCACCAAGTTGACAATCTCTTGCGGGCGGGAGGATTCACTCTGCGAAAATGGGCAACAAATGCGGTTGAAATTCTTGATGGGGTACCTATGGATCAACGGGAAGTAGATTTGTCCTTACCTCTGTCTTCGCTTGCGCAGGTCAAAGCGTTAGGGATTAAGTGGTTTCCAGGGGATGATTATCTCTCGTTCCAAAACGCACAGCCAGACCAGTCTGCACCCACCAAGAGAAACATTCTTTCAGCCATATCCAGACTTTTTGACCCGCTCGGGTGGATTTCACCCTGTGTTGTAAAAGGTAAGATGATTATGCAAAATCTTTGGATAAGCCAAGTGGATTGGGATGAACCGATTCCGATGGAAATGAGGAAGGAGTGGACTACGTTCAGCGCGGAGCTACCACAGCTCGAACATATCAAAGTTCCACGCTGGATAAACACCCATGGAACACAAAAGGAACTGCAACTGCACGGCTTCAGCGATGCTTCCCAGAAAGCATACGGGGCCGTAATTTATCTTCGTGTGTTGGACCAAGCGGACAAAATACATACACACTTGGTGATGGCCAAGACCCGTGTAGCTCCAGTGAAGACACAAACTTTGCCGCGTCTGGAACTTTGCGGAGCAGCTCTTCTGGCGACTCTTTTGGACTACACGGCGAGAGTTTTAGACATTAAAGAGGCAAGGCAATATGCGTGGAGCGATTCAACGATTACCTTAGCCTGGATAGCCGCACCTCCAAACAAGTGGACTACATTTGTATGTAACAGAGTTGCAGGGATTCAACAACTGGTGAAACCGGAGAGTTGGATGCACATTCCGAGTGAGATGAATCCTGCGGATTTAGCTTCAAGAGGGACGACGCCTTCAGCGTTGCAAGCGAATACGCTCTGGTGGAAAGGTCCAGAATTCTTGAGAGAATCATGGGACTTTCAATACCCTTCACAGCCGACGAGCCTAAGAACAGAGGAGGAAAAACGTACCGTCAAAGTACATGCAATCAGACAGGTAAAAAATAATATAAGTTCTTTGATATTTTCACACTCCAATCTAGGTAAGCTGCTCAGAATCGTCGCCTACTGTCAGCGCTTCATAGCCAACATGAGAAGTTCGCCTGAAGTTCGGAAATGGAAGCCATTATCACCGAAAGAAATCCATTCAGCACGAGTCGCGTTGTTAAAAGTCGTTCAATCGGAGATGTTTCATGGGACTGAGAAGTTCGAGGTTCCAAAATCCCTCTGCCCGTTTACAGACACCGAAGGAATCATGCGAGTAGGTGGCAGATTACAAAACTCGGAGCTTCTATACGAACAACAGCACCCCATCATACTCCGAGGTAATCACCATTTCACGAAACTATTAGTGACAGAGGCCCATCTCAACACCCTGCATGGAGGCCTACAGTTAACGTTATTATACTTACGGAACAACTATTGGATCCTAAAATTCAAAAATGTGGTCAAAGGGGTGATCAACCGTTGCATTATATGCTATAGACAGAGAGCAAAGGCAGCAAATCAACTGATGGGTAATCTGCCCACCCCGAGAGTATGCATATCTTATCCATTCTCGCATACCGGAGTCGACTACGCAGGGCCCATTGAGATAAAAACATGGAAGGGCAGGAACGCGAAGAAGTACAAGGCGTACTTCGCTATCTTTGTATGCTTGGCTACAAAAGCCATACATATCGAAGTTGTCAGCGACCTCACCACAGACGCTTTCATCGCCGCCTTGAGACGATTCACAGCACGACGAGGTCTATGTTCGCAGATATTCAGCGATAACGGCACAAACTTCGTGGGAGCCAATCGAGAACTGAAAAGGTTACTGGAAGAGGCAAAATTCGACTGGGCAAAGGTTGCTGAAACGCTGGCGATGGACAGCATCAAATGGCACTTCATCCCACCAGCCTCCCCTCACTTCGGGGGCCTGTGGGAAGCGGGAGTGAAGTCCATAAAACACCATTTGAAACGCGTCAGCAGAGCAGAAGTATTCACCTACGAAGAACTTACAACGCTACTACATCAAATCGAGGCGTGTCTCAACTCGAGGCCACTATGTCCACTCAGCGATGACCCACAGGATTTTAATGTACTTACTCCGGGACACTTTCTAATTGGAAGACCACTCAACGCTATTCCTCAGCCCGATTCGACGAAAACATCAATAGGTCATCTTAAACATTGGCATCGGATACAACACATGCAGCTTTTGTTTTGGAAAAAGTGGCAAACCGAATATTTGACACGACTGCAACAAAGACCGAAGTGGTTGAAGGTGGAGCGACAGCCTAAAATAGGAGATTTGGTGTTACTGAAAGAAGATCAGTTACCACCCACTAAATGGAGTCTCGCACGCATACTGGAAACTCATGCAGGTGACGACAAACTAATCAGAGTCGTGACGTTGAGAACACCGAAAGGAGAAATAAGGCGACCAATCACCAGGATTTGTATCTTACCGTCGAACGAGCACCAGGAAGAAACAACATTAGAAATGGAAAACCAAACACCAATGACACATAAATAAAACCATCAGTTATTATCAATATTAAATTAAATCACAACACTAGAACTTAAATGCTTCATAATCATTTTATTTTCGATCAAATATCTCGTAAATACAACACAAAATATCAAATAATTACAACAAGACAGCCTACTACATTATCATATTAAATAATTCGTCAACCCAGTTAGTACATAGCGCTGTCACAATATCATCATAGATCAGCTGTCTTCACAAAATTCGTGCCAATTCCGGTGATCCAGGTCAATGCACGTACAGTGTGCCATTTCGCACTCCACATATGTATGTACAACCCCACACAGCAGGAATCCACACTTAACAACAAAAAATCCGTCGCGTAACGATTATATTAGTACACACACACACGCAAATCGTATCGTCTATTTTACATAAGCACTTTGTTTTTCTCACAATTTCAAAAAAAAAAAAACATTTACTAATTACTTTTTTTTAAGATTCTTTTTCTCCAGAACTACAATTTACATTTCACAAAGCACAAACAATACTGCTACTGGCGTCTGGCATGGCGAGCTGCAACAACAACATACTTTGAGACGTCATCACAAGGATCGAGAATCGAAATGGATATGGATGGCGGCATCGATCTGTTTGTTTAAAAATTTCGTGCACTCCGCGCACGGCCGGGGAGGATGTTCAAGAAGATATTAATATAAACAAGAAATATTGTATTCAATTTGAATTTATTGTTATTGGGTTGAGTTAATATTGTTAATTAATTATCTAAATATAAATGTTAAGTTAATATCAAGTCACACTACCTAACCAGTAATTAACTAAGTAGTACTAAAAAACTCAACGAACATTAGAGTATAAATAGAAGTGTGTCAAAGTTCAAAGTATCAATTAATATTGTATTGTGGAGAATCGAAATATATTTTATAACGTGTGGATGAAGTTATTTTTTCTTTTCCTTAAATTATTAAGATTAAACAAATTGGCTTAATGCATTTTTATCATATTCACGTTCACGCTGCAATTCTCGTTCGAAAGCATCGTTTATTTCACGATCTGGCGATGGCATTCCCAACCTAACTAAAAAACTGCCGCACATGAGGTAACACATGTCTTCTATCAAAACCAAAGCCTGGTTGTGCATCTCTTCATTCACCTCAAGATGGGGATTCTCTGAATGGACACGAACTCGATGCAAAAATTCTTCTGACATGTCATCCTTGTACTTGTCCCACAATTCACATGGATTCAATGGAAAACATGTGGAGATAATGATCGCAAATAATGTGCGTATCTGACTTGGAGATGCGAAAACAGTTGCTTCAGCGATTGTCGTGTCCCAATGCGTATCGTTTTCAAGCAAATTGAGCAACGTACGTGCAAACGGATCACTTTGGCGAATCGAGAAGAAACTGGTGAATGTTGTCGCTGGTGGGTTTTGAGCACGTTGAGCGGCATTTGCTGCAGTGAAATAAACTCGTTGACCGTTCTCCAGATGAACAGCCAAATGTGTAACAGTCGGATAGCGTTCGTGAACGGGAAATGAGAATATACGCCAAATCGCCTCATTGCAGCTTACGTATCGACCAACTGGATAGCGCGTGATTTCATCATTGGGATCAGGAGCTTGAAGACCAAAAGCCGCCATGTCACTACCTTTCGTGACATATTTGCAGATGGACTTGATGGACTTTACTGAATTGCAATACTCCACGTTACAATGCGCCTTGAATGTTTTGGAAAGAAGTGGCGAATACGGAACAACCCAAGAGTTGTCGACCACGAAATCATTTCCTTTCACTTCGACTGTGATTGTTCTACCGCCATCATCAGATGATCGACGCCGATACAGTGGATAACCTTGGAACATACGGTCCATGAACCATGTTTGTAATTATTACATCATGCAGGTCTGGATCGGTTGCATTTCCTTCGGTGCAAATTGAATCGCGTAAATGAATGTACTCCTCCATACGTAGTTTGGTTTGACTTAAACTGATAAAAAGGAGGCGCTCCGCTTCTATTTTGGCATACATATCGATGCAAAATTGGTGAAACAATCGGCGAAATCGAAGCAAATAGTTATCGACATTTTGGCGAATCATCAAACGATACGCGTAAAAATTCATTGCGCTGACTTTCTTGTGTGGTTTCCTCACCTAAAATGATAGCAGTGACATTAGTGTCATATTGAAATGAAAATTATTATGATATCGATACCCACAAAACGAATGTCACAAAAGCAATTAAGGAATTATCGATACATACACATGGGCTGAAAAGTCCCTTTTATAGTAAATCACAAATTTTTTGCAAAATTCAATTTTATTTATCAATATAGTTGCCTTCGAGGGCGATACACTGATTGAAACGATTTTTCAATCTTTCGATACCAGTTTTGTAGTACGATTTCGGTTTAGCCTCAAAATAGGCCTCTGTTTCGGCGATTACTTCTTCATCGGTCTTAAATCTCTTTTCGGCGAGCATTCTTTTGAGGTCTACGAACAGGAAATAGTCGCTTGGGGCCAAATCTGGAGAATACGGTGGGTGGGGAAGCAATTCGTAGCCAAATTCATTCAATTTTGTCATCGTTTTCATCGACTTGGGACACGGTGCATTGTCCTGATGAAACAGCACTTTCTTTTTCTTCAAATGCGGTCGTTTTCTGCGATTTCGTCCTTCAAACACTCCAACAACGCAATGTAATAGTCGATGTTGATACTCTGCCCCTTTTGGAGATGAAAATTATTCCATGAAAATTATTCCATGTGGATCCCAAAATACATGCGCTCAAATGTCATAACCTCACAAAATAAACGTCTTTGTTGGTAACTTACCGTTCGAAAATAGAATTCCACACGAAAATGATCAATCAGACTGAAATGAACAGCGAATTCGAACAGATTTTCAAAGTAATCCACCTAAGAATTAATTGCACAATCCGAAATTAACGATTGGATTGATTGTCGATGCGCACGCAATCACAAAGAACATAACCATTCACAATGTGCACTTCATCAAACTGAACACACGTCTATGAAATCACTTTTCGCTGGTAATTTCCACAAAAAATCGTTTCAAAACAATGTATTAAATCAAATTGAATTACAATAACTGTTGAAAGCTGATAAAAATTTGATAAAACTTGAAAAAATGCTGATAAATCGCAACACAATGAATTTTTTTCATAAGTTTTTTTTCGGGGATTTTTCGGGAATTTTCTTGGGTATTCTTCTTGTTTGGCCGGAGATCAGCCCGAATTGGTGCGAATTGTTGAAATCGGTCCAGGCGTTCTTGAGTTATAAGCGTAGTAACTAACGTCACTCTCTTTTATATAGTAAGATTTCTCACGCTACACACACACGCGCACCATAAATATATCAGTCAATAGAACAACAATTTCACTCATCAAGGAAAAGCTAAAATACTACAGAAAATTATAATATATTGTATGTATGCTTGTAGCATCACACACATCAAAAAATATATTTCACACACAATAATTATAAACAAAAAAGAATAAATAAATATATAAAATTAAAACAACACTCACCTGAATTTTCAACACCGACGATACCATAAACGAATTAAATTATTACTTAAACAAATTCCCGCACTAAAAAGTGAATTTAAGCACAAAATATCCACCACTGCTGTCATTGTCAATATTCATACAATACAATTGATCAATGAATAGCCATCACAATTCAATCACGCACTCTTCTTCAAGTTGGCAATTAAAGGAAGTAGTGCAAAGAGGGCAACACTATACAATTGAAACTATTAGCAAAATATCCGCATAAGCATTCAGCCATTTCGGTATAGGGGTGCTCTTTTCACGTTTGTGTCCCAAAGTGTTTTGTGTTGTCTGTCCTTTTTGCAAAATTTAATAATTTGGTTTCCTTTCATATGAGCCTTCGATGAAGTTGTGGCAGATGATCGAGCCAAAGGGTGTTCCAGCACAAAGGAAAATGATTGCGAACTTTGTTCACGGCGGGGAGAATGTTGATGACAAAACTTATAAAATTATAAATTGTTCATAAAATGTAGATTAAATTAAAAACATAGAACACACTTATAATAAAACTCTATGACATAAAAAATTGCATATGTCAAATTAGCATAAAAGGGAAACATTTACACAAAATAAAAAAATCCCATTTTATAACGTTGAAGTGAACAGTTTGTTTTATTTTAAGTTATTTCTTAATCTACACAGTTTTCATACGATAGGTGCGTCCTATCTTATGCTCCGTCCCTACCCAGACACACTCTTCGGAACTGTGGTTATTTGCGCACTTCACGCATCGAGGTTGCATTTGGCAGTTTGACGCGGCGTGCCCAAACCTCTGGCAGCGAACGCATTGTATATAGCCTTCGCTTCTTTTTAATTTTTCCCAGTGAACCACCTGGTAGTCTAGGACATTGATACTCCTTAGACTATCCAGACGGTTTTCAGGACTGAGCTGCACCAGGAAGAACGGCAGACTCCGTTTCTCTCGCCTGGCTCTAGCTGTGGTAAATGGCTTTACCCCACAAACTTGAGTCCTTCGCACTCCTTCTCTTTGAGCATTGTCAGGATCTCCTCAGGACCAGAAGATGGTTCTAACCCCTTCAGCAGCATCGATTGCCGCTTTTCACACTTCAGCGTGAATGAGTAGTGCTCCGTCGTCGTTTCTTTTAGGAGGTCTTTCACTTTCGCATAGCCCTCCACTGTATTGCAGTGGATGGCATGGCAATCGTTCCCCAATCTCTTAATGTTAAAATTATTACCAATGGCCAACTTACACCGTTACTTGGTTGCATTTACCTCTAATTTGTGGGTGTTGATAGGAAACACCTTCTTCTTCTTCTGTTGCTGACTTGTTTTTGTGTTTACTGTTGTTTCTGCACACTTTTTTCCTGCAGTTGTTGTTGCTGTTGCTGTTGGCCGCTCGCCACAGCTTCATGTTTCCTTTGTCTTCGGGCAATTTGCTAGCTTCAATAGCAATCGCCTTTTTTTGTAGTTGCAGGATGCTGCTATTAATAGCATTCAATTCATCCTCTTCGTCTTCCGACTCAGAGGTTACCAACGACGCAAAGCTACAAGTATTATTATCCCCTTTATAATGAACACTTAAGTTATAAACATGACATAGCACATCAATTACATAAAAAGAAATACTCTTCAAAAGATTGTTTGTAATACAGTCAGATGTAAAAGAATTTTTATTATCGAATGTCATAATACATTTATGTATCTCGACAGGTGTAAATGGACGGAAAACGAAACTATTACTAAATGAAATATCATTCACTAAGTCAGGAAACATATTACAATTACAGCTGTAGTGGCTAAGAGTGGGTTTCATATCTAAAGCGATAGTGGTAAAGAACTTATTAAATTGATTTGCAATGTCCATTGGCTCTGTTATTCTCATGTCATTAACTTCAAGTATATTGATATCATTTTTTTCATTTTCTCTGTTGAGGATGCTGTTTACTACTCTCCACTTCTGTTTTACATCAGCTTTGTAATTTTGAAGTTTAGTTGAATAATATTTATCTTTACAAACCTTTACTTCTTTCTTTATGTCTTGGCATAGTTTCAAATAAATATGTTTTAATGCTGTACTCGTATTTCGAGGGTGACGTTGACATTTTTTTCTTGGCGAATTTTTGTTGTTTATTTTTACAAGCAACTTTTTGTTAATCCAAGGCCTAAGACGTTTTAGCTTTGATTTGCCTGATCTAATAGTGACCGTGCAGTTATGAATATGCCTTTTTAGAATTTGTATAAGTAAATCGTAAGCAGTTGATGGATTACGTTCTGCATATACGGATTCCCAAAATTCGAACTTTAGACTATCTGTTAGGACGCAAGAGTTTTTACGACCCCGAAATATAAATAAGAAATAGATTTTAGAAACGAATTCAACTTTTTCCAGAATTTTATTTCATGATCAATGTCGTTTTAAGGCTAAGTGAACACTACTCATTTCTTTTGTAAATTTACAGCTTGGAACTCCTGTTGGCTGTACAATTACATTTGCATAATGATAAATGTATTTATTCAGCAAAGTATTACATTATACCATATACCAAGTACATAAATTTCAATATGTGAACATATACAGTCTGCTGTAAAAGTTACGCCTTTGTTGCTTTTAAAATTCAAATAATTCAATTAACTATTATATTTATTCGTATGTACATATTGAAAATAAATAAAACAAAATTAATCTGCGTTTCATACGCAACATTCTGCCACCCTTGATGTATCTGCAACTACATCAACTTTCTTTAATTCAGAAATGGGATCGGAGCAACCTTATGTATAGCGCGTCGAACAAAACCATTTTTTGTTTTTATATCGATTATTCGAATAAAACCTTCGCTATCTGGTATTGTCTTTGCTACTCTTCCCAAAAGCCATTGCTTAGGTGGTGCGTTGTCTTCAGACACCAGAACTAAATCGCCCTCTTCGATGTTTCGTTTTCTTCCAGTCCACTTCGCTTTTCGTTGCAGTTCGTGTAAATATTCTGAAGACCATCGACGCCAAAAATGCTGATGAATGGCCGTAATTCGCCTCCAACGGTTTAGAGGTGAAACCTTTTCATTCTCTATATTAGGCTCCGAAATGCCAACCAAAGGTTCACCTATCAAAAAATGTCCTGGCGTTATGACTGATTCGTCGCATGGATCATTCGACATTGCCGTCAAAGGACGCGAATTTAATATCGCCTCGATTTCTGCAACCACGGTGGTGAGCTCTTCAAATGTTAGAAATGACTCCCCCAGGATGCGAGTCAGGTGGTATTTTGCAGATTTTACCGCCGCCTCCCAGAGCCCGCCAAAATGCGGGGAGCGAGGTGGTATATGACGAAAATCGATGTTCTTCGCTGCGCAGAATCTCGAGACATCTCCTTGTAACTGCTGCTCAGAGAAGACTTTGTAGAACTCCTTTAATTCGCGGCGAGCCCCAACAAAATTTGTTCCATTATCGCAGTGGAGTCGCGTACATGCACCTCGACGAGCAATAAATCTTTTAAGTGCTGCAATGAATGCTTTTGCTGAGAGATCGGAAACAACTTCCATATGCACTGCCTTCGTGGCAAAACATATAAAAACTGCTATGTAACTTTTTATACTGCGCATTCCTCTTTGCTTGTATGTTGTCAACACTGGTCCACAAAAGTCTACGCCGGTGGTTTTAAATGGTTTTGCTATATTGACCCGTTCTTTCGGTAGATCTCCCATAATCTGCTGCTCCAGGCGTGGACGACATCGAAAACAGCGCAAGCATTTTGTAGTCACCGATCGAACAACTTTCCTCAGATGTATGACCCAAAATCGCTGGCGAAGAATGGCCATTAAAGCTTGAGTACCTACGTGCATATTCGTTTCATGTACAAAGCGCACATAGCTTCGAACAAAACTGCTTTCAGCCGGTAACAAAATTGGATGCTTTACATCATGGGCCAAACTTGAATTCTTAAGTCTGCCTCCCACTCGCAGAATGTCAACATCATAGCAGCTTTCGATAAAAACACTTAAGTTCTTCAGTTTACTTGAAGCGTTTACACCTCCTTGATTTTTGAGTGCTCGATACTCTGCGCCGAAAAAATGCTGCTGCAAAGAAAACACAATTCGAATTGTCGCTTCGTCCAACATTAGTGCAGTGAGTGTCGGTAATTTGCCGCATGAACCTTTAAATCGCCTCGCTATGCAGAGAATAAGTGCAACCCGTTTTCTTGTTTGTTCAAAAACACTTTGTCCTTCCAGCCATTCAACGAAATTATTCATTTTACCTGCCGTAATAAGTGATGTAGTTCCCTTTCGTCTCTCTTTCTCAACCTCCGGTGACTTCTTACGCACTTTGTTAGCTGGCCATTCATTTATTGGCTTTTTCAAGAACGGTGGACCTGAGAACCAAAAGGAATTTAGTAAATCGTCTGCATACATACCCCTCGATATAATGTCCGCAGGATTCTTTTGAGATGGGACATGACGCCATATCGCAGACTTCGTAGCTTCTTGGATCAAGGCAACTCTGTTGGCTACAAACGTTGTCCAGGAGGATGGATGAGCGTTCAGCCAGTCAAGTACTATCTCCGAGTCGGTCCACAAATATACACCATCCGTTCGAACCGGAAAATTTTCCTGCGCCTTTGCCATTAATGCGGAAAGCAAATATGCTGCCATTAATTCCAATCTAGGTAGTGATTTGGTTTTGAGGGGTGCAACTCTTGATTTAGCACTCCATAAATGAACCGTAACACCATCGTTATTATCGATACAACGAACGTAAATACAGCATCCATACGCCCGTTCCGAGGCATCAGCGAACCCATGCATCTCAACTCGTGCGCAACCTTTTGGCGTTAAAATGTAGCGTGGTACTTTGACATTCTCTATTGTTTTCAGCTTATCGCGGAATTCTTCCCAAAGGCTGTAGAGATGCATTGGTAACGATTCATCCCAAGCAACTTTTTTAATCCAAAGATCTTGTAGAAAAATCTTTGCCTTCACAATGACTGGATTCACAAGTCCAAGAGGGTCGAACAAGCTTGACATTTCCGCCAATACAATCCTTTTCGTAATTGTCTTACTATAACTTAATTTTGGCCACACATACCTGAATAAGTCTACTGTAGGCTCCCAGATGATCCCAAGTGTTTTTATTATTTCTGCATCATTTACTCGCAAAGGCTTCTCTTTGTTTGCTTCTGGTACTTGCTGCAAGAACTCTACATTGTTTGAGTGCCATTTGCGCAGTGTAAAGTGCGCTGAATTCGTTAGTTGTGACACTTCCGCATACATTTGAAACAGCTCTTCTTCTGAATCTGCTCCACTGATGAAATCATCCATATAAAAGTCGGATGAGACCTTCTTTGACCCCAATGGGAATCTCTCGGCATTGTCGTCTGCCAGCTTCTTTAAGCAGCGGGTTGCTAGGTATGGAGCAGCAGTAGTTCCGTAAGTTACTGTCAAGAGCCGGTATGCTTCTAGCTTGTCTTCATTGGAAGGCCTCCATAGAATTGCTTGATAGTTCGTGTCCTTTTCGTCAACCCATATCTGGCGATACATCTTGGTAACATCAGCTGTTAGAACGAATCTGTAACAACGAAAACGTAGTATTATCGCTAGTAAATCATCCTGTACAATGGGTCCTTTCATCATAACATCATTAAGCGAGAGCCCACTGCTTGTTTTAGCGCTGCAGTTGAAAACAACACGAAGTTTCGTGCTCGTAGATTCAGTGTGAAGGACATATTGATGAGGCGAAAAATATTTAAGCTTACCTATCTCCGCTGCTTCAACTTTAACCATATGACCTAGTCTAACGTACTCATCTATGAAATCTGCATACGAGTTTTTAGTTGATAGATCTTTATTAAGACGCCTCTCTAATGAATAAAACTGCCGTTCAGCTGCCTTAAACGAATCTCCCAACTTGTCGACATTGTCCTTGAATGGGATTTTAACAATGAATTGACCATTGTCTTTCCTGCTCACACTTCGTAAGAACTTAGCCTCACATTCAGCTTCCTCTTCAGTTGGAAAGGAAGATTTCGTAGGAATTTGCTCCATCTCCCAAAAGCGCTCTACTAAATTGTTGAGTGGCTCACCTTCTTCCTTTGTCTGGTCCACGCTGACTGCAAAGCTTTGAATCTTCCCACTAATATTTTCATATTCCTTGACCGCTCCAGACACAACCCATCCAAGAACTGTTTTTTGTAATCGTGGCAATCCATCTTTGAGCCTTATTTGCCCAATCGACAACAAATCCAAAAATATTTCTGCCCCTAGCAGCAGATCTACGCGCGCTGGTATATTGAAACCTGGATCCGCCAATTTTATATTTTTTGGTATTTCCCATTCAGCAATGCTTATGAATTGATCAGGCTTACTGCATGTAATTTTAGGCAAAACATAAAATTCCACCCCCGTCGTATAATCGCTGAACCTAGATTTTATTGTTGTTTCTACCCTCCTTGTTATTCTCGTGTTGATGCCGCTAATGCCATTAACATCTAACGTACACGTACTTCTTGGAAGTTTTAAGATTTGTGCCAAGTAATTGCACATAATATTTATTTGCGAAGCTGAATCTAAGATTGCACGCGCTTCGTGATAGCCTCCGGAAACATCCTTTACTAAGATAACCGCCGTCTCTAAAAAGACCTCTTGCATCCCAGATGTATTCGTAAAAAGAGTACCCCTTTTAGGCACGGAAGTTCCAACATTGTTTGCAGATCCGCTTATGTCATTAGACGGCACTTCTGAATCTCTATGCCGATGCAACAATACATGATGAGGTTGCTTACATGATGAACACTTCTCCGCATTACATTGCTTAAACCAATGACCTTTTTTCAAACATAAAATACATAATTTCGACGCTCGAGCAGCGGAGTAGCGCTCATATGCCGTCATGCGTAAAAATTTAGAACAATTCAATACATTGTGATCATCTTTGTGGCAAATGCTACAACTCACCTTCTCTATTGCGAAAGAAGAGGATTTATTCCATTTTGACAACGCAGCTTTTGGCTTACCTTCTTTATGTGCCTCTCTTACCGCACTCTGCTTAGGATCAACGCGCTCCAACTTTGTTTCACGGGCTTCTAACGTTTGACATCGTCTAGACAATACTGCTGAACAATCTTCCCATGAACACAATTTAGTATAGTCAACAGTTTCTTCCCATTTTGCTTGTGAATCCGAATCCAGCTTTTCCATAACGAGATATATAATAAGAGCGTTAGCAACATTTTCATAACTACCGAGCGAAAGCATCGCATTCAAGCGCGCATTTGTGGTGTTAATTATTTTACGTAAATGCTCAGCAGACCCTCTGGTAGTCCGTGGCATTTCAAACAACGCAGCGATGTGCTCTTCAAACATTAGTGCCTTTTTATGGAAACAATTCTTTAAACGCTCCAATGCTTTGGAATAGTTTTCATCCGTCTCGTCGAATTCTGCGATTGCTGCCAAAGGTCTTGGACCAAGACTTTCCTTCAATATAAGAAAACGCTCACAGTTATCCAATGATTCATCTTGATGTACCAACTTATTGAATAATGCGATAAATTTGGGAAATTCTGCATATTTTCCATCGAATTTTGGAAGTTTTATCTCACGTCGTAATCTTGATGTTGAAGCTGCAAATGCAGCTGTGTTGGACATGCTGATCTCACCTGCTGAAGTACGCCGTTTTGGCATAAACATCATTATGCTTGACTTAGCACTTACATATAACTCCTCTACTTCGCCAAGGAAGGTGGCATTTGCACCTTTATCTGCCTTTGAAGCAATTTTGTCTATACTTGCTTGCACCGTAAGAATCTGCTTGAAATATGACTCTAAGATTCCGAGTCTGCACTCTAATTCTTCTGAGGGCAGAGTAGATCCCTTTTTTGCAATAAGATTTCTTATCCGAGTTATGCTACCCTTTGTTGTGGCTCTCAAAGATTTCAGCTCTATTAGCCTTTGATTGCCCTTTGATGTTGTCCTCCCCTCAGCAATTTCTTCGCGTTCATCTTCCGAATTCATATTTTGCCTTGAATGTTCTTGATTACTTTATACTACTGTCAAAACAAGAAATCTGCACAGAATAGCTTTTTCTAAACACTTTTGACTGTTGCCCTCGCTGATAAACTTTTATTCTGAACAGGTTTTGATTACCTATGCGATAGACGTTTGGCTGCAAAAGAAATCGTTTTTCGCCCGCGCTTTTCCTATTGTACTTATGTTCCGCACCGCTTTCTGCAAAGAGTTGGGATGAACTTTTGGGTGTAAACGAGATTGTTTTCGCCCGCGCTTTTATTATTAATCCGCGCTTTTATTTTTAATCCGCGCTTTTATCAATAATCAATTGCGCAACTTTTGAACAATCTTCCGCGCTTTAATGCATTTGATTCTGCGAACCGATATTTTGCTAAGACTGTATCGATCGCTCTATGATTGCATGAAAATGCGTGGACTTTGATCGCGACTCACGATATTAACTTTATATTGAAAATTAAATTTAAATCGCGGCGCTAGTTCACTTAGCCAATTCGTATACGACCAACAAATATTTTATATTTCGCCTTTGCTTCCAATGAAGCGTTTTTTACAGAAATTCAATTGAGACCTATGTCCCGGGTTTCGGCACCAAAATGTTAGGACGCAAGAGTTTTTACGACCCCGAAATATAAATAAGAAATAGATTTTAGAAACGAATTCAACTTTTTCCAGAATTTTATTTCATGATCAATGTCGTTTTAAGGCTAAGTGAACACTAATCATTTCTTTTGTAAATTTACAGCTTGGAACTCCTGTTGGCTGTACAATTACATTTGCATAATGATAAATGTATTTATTCAGCAAAGTATTACATTATACCATATACCAAGTACATAAATTTCAATATGTGAACATATACAGTCTGCTGTAAAAGTTACGCCTTTGTTGCTTTTAAAATTCAAATAATTCAATTAACTATTATATTTATTCGTATGTACATATTGAAAATAAATAAAACAAAATTAATCTGCGTTTCATACGCAACACTATCTATTAATTTATCAAAGCTAATTTTATTTTTAATTTTAAAAGGTACATATTTGTCAGCATTACTCAGCCCAGTAGCTTCTACTTTTATATTAGTCATACAATGATCAGATATTTTCAAGTCAATTACTTCACTAGTCAAGTTATGTGTAAAATTTGAACCTACTCTAATAAAAATTTGATCTATGCAAGTCTGGGTTTTATCTGTTATTCTAGTTGGTAGTAAAACAAGTGGTTTCAAACCAAATGAGGACATTAAGGATAAATAATTATATGAGTCATTATTGTTTTTGAAAATGTCCACTATAAGATTTTTAGTCCTTACGTCATTAAGTAAACTGTTCAATTCTCCTAAGAAAATGTCAATATTGAGATTATTTTTATGCAGACGGTACGAGTATATACACAGAATAGTAAAACATTCATTACATATAGGACAACAAATTTTTAGGACATCAGCACTCACTAGATATATTTTACGAACTTTGCTATTTGATGCTTCCTGTTTTTTAATATATACAGCGACACCACCTGCGCAGTATGAATTACTGCAGTTAAAATAAGGTTCATATCCTGGAATATTATATGTGGATAGTTCATAGCCGTATAACCAAACCTCTGTTAGAGCAATAAACATTGAATTAAAATTACATGCATTCAAGTGAGATAATAATATATCGAAGTTCTTTCTCATACTGCGAATGTTTTGATGGATAAGAAGGGTAGTAGTGGGAGGAACGTAATAATTTCTTGCGTTAGGTGAGATATTTTGCTTCATTTATTTTTATTTAAATTTGATTGAGGTCATTCTCTTTTATTAACGTTTGAAGATTTTTAATCGAGGATTTCAGAGTCCAAATCTCTGGGACTTGTCTGTCAGTTAACTGTCTGTACAAGTTTTTGAGTTTTGACAGAAGTCTACTTTTCTGTTGGTGCAATGCGTCAATAGTAGGATTGCGGAACAGGTCTTCGTTAGTCGTATGCAGATATCGCGGTATTGTAGTGTCAATAGTTTGTTTAATTGTCTCGTCCATTCGTTTTAGGTACTTGTCGATCTCCTCGTTTCACAAATTCTTATTGGACGGTGGGTGGAGCATTTTCGAGGAGAGTGCTCTTGTCAAGGTTGCGTAGAAACGTCTGCATCGAGTCTTACTGTAGTTGTAAGAATTTGGACAAACTCCTCCAATTCCACAATTTTGTGGGGAACTGTAATTTCGTTGCTAAAACCGCAATGGTCGCTGTCATACACGAATGTGCGCAGACAGTTTAGCGTCTGTAAATTCGTACCTGTCAGTCGTATAGCAGTAGATCCAAATAATACCCGCCTCTGGGAAACGACGGGTTATCCGTCGCTTTAAAACCGATTCTATACATGACATCGTCCTGACACGACCAAACGAGTAGTAGATTCCCTCTAGTATTTGGCAAATTATTTCCCCAATCTCTGTGTTTGGCGTTGAGAACCCCGCCGATTATAAAATAACTCTCCCCCGATGCCAGCCTCAGAAGTCGAAAAAGCGTGTCGAGCTCTGTAATAAATAAGGTGGATTGTGAAGCCTCAGGCGCATAAACAGACACCAAGTACAGCCGCTTTCCACTGCAGAGCGGGATGTAAATGACGACTGCCTCCAACACCCGGAACCTGCGCAACACTCTCTTGTACACTCTGTGAAATTTTATACCTTGTTTAATGAAGATCGCAACACCGCCACCTCGTTTGGATCTGGGCCGGTTTCTTCTTCTAACAATATAATTATTGTACTCCAGTTTGTGCTTATCGGTTGGCTTGGTTTCGCTAGCGAAAAGCACATCAGGAGTTTGGTCTTGTAGCAAGTTAAACATCGCGGCTCTTCGGTTGATCCTAATCAGTGAATTAACATTCACTGCAAGGACCTTCAAAGTTTGTTCCACTAGGTGCGTACCCATTACGACATGTGTTGCATTAGACTCGGCAGCAGCGCGTAGGTCTGGTCCGACCGCTTGGCCTGTTCATGTACCTGCTGTTGGCAGTTGAGCCATCTGCCCTTGGTTTGTGAGCAAGATGGCCAGCATGTTAGGTGCAGCTTCCGTTGTTCTCGACATTGGTGCCGGAGAAGTAACATTCGCTTCCTGTGCCGTAGCGCCCCTACCTGACGCCATTTGCATCGATAGCCGCTTGCATCGATAGCCGCTACTTTCGCATAGCCCTCCACTGTATTGCAGTGGATGGCATGGCGATCGTTCCCCAATCTCTTAATGTTAAAATTATTACCAATGGCCAACTTACACAGTTCCTTGGTTGCATTTACCTCTAATTTGTAGGTGTTGATGGGAAACACCTTCTCCTTCTTCTTCTGCTGCTGACTTGTTTTTGTGTTTACTGTTGTTTCTGCACACTTTTTTCCTGCAGTTGTTGTTGCTGTTGGGCGCTCGCAACAGCTTCTTGTTCCCTTTGTCTTCGGGCAATTTGCTAGCTTCAATAGCAATCACCTTTTTTTGTAGTTGCAGGATGCTGCTATTAATAGCATTCAATTTATCCTCTTCGTCTTCCGACTCAGAGGTTACCAACGAGGCAAAGCAATAAGTATTATTATCCCCTTTATGTTATAATGTGCCACTCTATCAGAGACGTATGAGGATCCGCCATCTGACTCATGACGTGAGGGGCGTTTTCCTAAGCTTGATGTTCGGCTTAGTTTTTTCCTCCGTTTAACACTTGTAGTTTTTTCATTGGTCACCGCTGTTGTTTTTATGCCGTCCACTAATCCCACAATGGGGATAACGGGACGGTCTTTGCCACTCATCGCGTGTTTGATTGTGTCCACGTCACTAATTTTATTAGTAGACCTCGCAGGCGTTGCCCTGCGTCATTTCAAATTGCAGAAAATCTGTGGTCAATTGTCCATTTTTCGTTATGTTGTCAGGTGCGAAAACGATCAAAGCGGATGGTTTTCCGACGCGCGACAAACAGTTGACCGTGTGAAAAACATATTTTCCAGATTCAGGCCATAAACACTCAATGATTGGCCTTGTGATTTATTGATTGTCATGTCGAATAATGAAACGAATTGGAAATTGGATTCGCTTAAACTCGAATGGCATATCGGTTGGGATCATTGAAATTCTCGGAATGAGAACTTCCTCACCTTTGAACTTTCCTTTTAGTACTTTCGCGTGAATCACATTGCTCATGAGTTTTGTGACCGCTAAACGTTCCGTTGCATAATTTTGGTTGATTGAGATTGCGAAGCATGATGACGACTGAACCAACCTTCAATTGTAAATTGTGCAATTCCTCACTTAAAATGATATCACTGACATTAGTGTCATATTGAAATGAAAATTATTATGATATCGATACTCACCGGTCAATGGATTTATCATCTTGATGTTGATATAATTTCCATTGTCTCCTTGCCAAAGCATCAGTGGGTATTGCAGTGCATCGTATGGACGATGTGTTTCGGATATTCGTTGCAATTGCCCAGAGTCCCGAAGTGTGAGAGCAATATCGCGTGATTCCAGATTTTCGCCAACAATCACAACTGCAACATCATCTATTGTTGGAGCGTTAAATTGGCGTTCATGCGTTCAAGCAGGTCGTTTATCCGCTCTGATCACGACTTTATAGTCATCACTTGGCATGCGATCCAATGCGGTTTTGAATAACCGAACCCATGCATGATGTTCATGAAGTAACTGCTGCAGATCTCGAAGAATTCCTCTTCTCATTGCCGTACTGATTGTTTGGCGCTGATCAAGTTAATTTTCCACATTGCCCATGAAGTAGATTTGGAGGAATTTATGTTGTGCGTCTTCAAGTGGTAGCAATGATCCAATTCGATGGTGAATTTGGCCTTGGATCTGTAGAATCGATGATGAAATTAGTATCAATGATTTACTTTAAGTTATAGAATCTTAATTTCTTTAATCTTTTATTACCTTGAATGTCTAATTGAATCTGCGTTCATCAATAATATCTGCTGTAAATGAAGTCATTTGAAAGCATCCGTTATATTTCTGAGTGTTCGATGGAAAATGACGTGATTCTGGTGTTTCACTACGAAGCAAAGAATGCAATGTCTCTGGTAGCAAGAGTAATGGTGGTAATTTAACCTTGCCACTGAGACAACACAATCCAGGCGTTTCTCCAGCGGACTTCAATGCACCGCAATGGTTGCACACAACCTCCCTTGGGCCAATTTGAACGGAAGGATGCGAGCTGTAGTCAATTGTGCAATCGTAATGAAACGCTACTCGATTCAAATCAACACTTGAAGCACTTCTTCTTACGCGTTGATTTCGATTTTGACGTTGTTGAGTTGTTTGATTTTCTCGACGATTTGTTATTGTTAACTGAGCCGTTTCATTTGCGCCTGTCTTTCTTTTTGCGTTTGTGATGCACGAAGTCGGGCCATACTGACACGGTGCTGTTCTCGTGCGATTTCTTCATCTTACATCTTCTGTAAAAGAAAACTTAGGTTGAATAAAAATAAAAACATATCCAAATACTTACCAGAACATCTTCTTCTTATCTAAACAAAACAATTTAATTTGTTTGACAATTGTCAAACCCAGAACCAAGATGGTGGGGATAGGAATTCGAACTTCGAATGAATTTCGATTTTCGAAGAAAACCAAGAAGGTGGTGCCAAACCAGCAAGGCTTAGAACCAAAAATTTTAGGCAGTGGGTAAGGTAGAGAGCAATAGCTTAAAACTTCCAATAAGCTATTCAGAAGAGAACCCTGAATGCCTACGATGAATAAGCCTGTGTTAGTGGGAGCGGTACAGAAAGCAACAGAATATGAAGACATTGGAATAGGGAAAGCTAAAACCATCACGCCATAATATCAAGTGCAGTGATTGTAATGAGACAATTGTGGTAATCCTCCAGAAAAATAAAAGAAAAAAATATATAAATTTAAATTTTTTTGTGAAGCGACTCAAAATACAAGATACAAAAAAAGGGAATAAAGACACAAATACGTATTAGAAAACAGTGAGAAAGTTAGAAAAAAATATATATATATACATATATCATATTGTGGTAAGTACTTAAAAAACATTATGTAGGAATCTGAATATAGTTCTCGTTTGCGGTTGTCAGTAAGCGAAGAGGACTGGAAAAAGCAAGCTGATGCATTTTACCATAGATGGAATTTTCCGATTTGTATAGGGGCTGTAGATGGCAAACATGCTGCTATTACAAAACCCTCTGGAAGTGGATCTTTCTATTTCAACTATAAAAAATGCTTTTCCATAGTTTTAATGGGTGTTGTAAATGCTAATTACGAATTTCTGATGGTGGATATTTTTTTCAAAATTAAGGAAGAACGAACTCAAAATACCGACCCAAAGGTCTCCTCCAGGATGCGATACTGCCATATGTTTTTGTTACAGATGATGCGTTTCCTGTGATGGAAAATATAATGAAACCCTTCAGCTATAAGTCGATGATTAAACATGAGATAACATTCAACTACCAACTCTCGCGTGCGCGAACAGTAGTTGAAAACGCATTTAGAATTCTGACGTCAAGATTTCGAATTTTGTTGAAAACTATAAATTTGTCGCTTGAAAAGGCGATTACAATAGCCCTGACTTGTTGCTATTTTCATAATTTTTTAATCAATAAAAGTGACCAAACATGCTCCAGCTGCGGTAATCTTGCAACAAATGCAGAATCTTCTTATGTTTCCAATTGTGTTGGCATCAATATCAGTGAGGGGTTTATAAGGTTACCATGTAACTCACGCGCGGCCCACCGGAGTCTCAACTTTCAAAGAAAAAAAATGAATTTCTATTTTTACACTGCACTACACTATACTTATCATTTTTTTTGTCCTAGCGGTGCTGCGCTCCTTTCTGGCACTTTCCTTTCTCCTTCTCCTGTTTTCCCCCTTTTTTCCCTTTATTTTGCTTTTTCCAAGCACACTCGCGATTCTACTTTAAACTACTTCAATCCACTCTACTTTTCTTTATTTGGAACAAGAATTGCTTTTTTTTTGTCACCAAGTTACTTTCGCGCTGTATGACGCTTTCTATTGCTGACCTCCAAATCTTTTTTGTTCCACAGCTCCCGCAGACACACACACATTCGCACACCCGCTTTCTCATCCATTCATTTGGCTCTAGCGGACGCAACAACGGGGTTTTTAGCTGCAACACTAGCAAGCTTTGCTAGTGTGCACCCGTCCAACTGGGCCTCTCATTCATACCAATTTTCCACATTCACACTAAACTCCTTAGTATCGGAGTTCGCTCCCACTTCCAGTAATGACTGGGAACTCCACTGAGAGAGTTTATGAAAGCTGTGGATCCTAACTATTGAAAATAACACAACGATTATAATAGATTTTTTTGGATTTTATTTTTGTTCTCTTGGCTCCTTCGACCTTCTTGTTTGACGTCTTCGATCAGAAAGGAAACCAAAAACACCTTCTTTCTCTCTCGCACGAAAATCGTGATGGCTGCTCTAATACAATATGGCCATGCCTACTTAGGTTCTCTATTCGACAATAGAGGGCGCTCCATACTCTACAATTTAATTATACATTTCTCTATTTCTAACTACCATTCGGTTCTACATACACTTAAATTGCGAAAAGCAGAGTTTCTTTCTTTTCTGCTACACGGGCATTTTTCCCCCATCGGAATACCATACACTAATAAAAATTATTTTCAAAAATTAAAACGATCACGAAGGGGAAAGGGAGTTCGACGGAATGGTAGCTGGAGTGTTGGGACAAACGGAAAAACGTGTAGATATAATCCAGAAAGAATTTTATCTCGATCCAACCATCTGTTGGATCGCCGCCCCTAACAAAAGCTAAGTTTAGTGCCTGTGCAAATTTAAATTTTTATATTTTGGTGGGGACTGACCAATAGCGTGTCACCCCGTACAATTATTTATTTATTTTTTTGTAATTGGGCTCTTCTGTCCTCTGGCCTCTCTGCCCTCGGGCCACGGCCGGTTTTGTGGTTTGTACTTTTGTTCTTTGTTGGTTGGTGTTGTTTGTTGTGGTTTGTTGTTGTTGTGTTGGTTGTTCGATGTTGTTTGCTTGTTTGTGTGTTTGTATGTATGTTTGTCTGTTCCCTCGGTGGAGGCTGTCTTATTTCTTGGCCATCCGCCTACACGCCTCTGCTGCTCCTTCGGTGCTCCATCGGTGGGGTGCTGGCTTAAAAGGGGTCGTCATCCCTTCACCCACCGAACCTAACTTTTAAAGCTGGTACGTCGTTGGGGTGTGCCCGATTATGCTGGCCGTCGGCCTGCACACCACTGTCGATCCTTTGTTGCTCCCTCGTTGGGGTGTTCCTATAAAAGAGATCGTCGTCTCTTCACCCATCGATCAATTGGCTCGATGCTAGCTCTGGCTAGCTGCATCCGGTGGGATGTCATGCCGGTGTCTGCACCCACATCGGTAGCAGGATGTGGTGTTATTTAAGCCTCCTGTTGCTTGGCTTTTGTGGGGGTGTCTGTTCCAGGGATCGTCTTCCCCACCCGTCATCATCGTGTTGGGGTGTCTGGATTGAAGGACCGTCCGTCCCCACGAGTCGGTGACTTTCAGACGTCTTGTCTGATGTAGCCCGTTGCGAGTCTCCCGTCTATCTATGGGCTCCGGCAACGGTGTTCCTGGTGGACCTCCTGTCGCACCCTGGGCTTCCTGGTTCGTCGTGAGTCTCCCTTCTGTCCAGAGGGCTTCACCGACCGAACCTCCTCGTTCTCCTCTGTCGGGCCAACCGCCCGTAAACCTGTGTGGGTTGTTTTCCGAGGTCTGGGGTTAGTGGATCACTGGATGATGGGACCATGGCTGCCCTCCACCACCGCCAGAGCTCGGTGTTCCCACTCAACTAAAAGAGGGACCGAAGGGACTTGCAAGGAAGAAGAGAGCCAAACTTATTGCGGGAAAATTTTTCGCAACAACAGAAACAGTCTCCATAGCACCATTCAATCACACTGTTATAAGAAATGCTTCAAATAATGTAAAAGATACTAGAAACCAATTGTGCGCATACTTCAATTCTGACGGATCAGTACCATGGCAAAACAATATGTATGAAAAACTAACAAACAAAAATGTCAATGAGCTTATTAAAATAAACAACTTTATTAAATAATAAAGAAAAAAAAAGTATTTTACGAGTATGTTAACTCTATAATTTGAAAAGTGTTCCTGAATTGAATCCTGTAATTCCAGTGTTATTATTGTGCGAAGTGGAGTATTTGTGAATTCTACTGGCGATGGAGTAGATACGTAAGAAATTGTTGAGCTCGGTCTGGATTGGAAAAAATTTGACGACTCTTGTACGTGCGATTTATCCAAATTTCCAATACACCCTTGAAATAAAACATCCGAAATAAGCAAACGCCGTGATGGCCGCTAAAATCACCAATAACAACAACGTCAAAAATAACAATGCGCAAGTGAAAATTGGAAAAACTTACGCGCAAATAGCGGCGCGAACAAATACGACCAACTGTGATTCACCTGATCCTGCCTCAAATGTTTTCTCATTAATTCTCAAGAGATTAGAAGAACTGATTAACACAAATAAGATAATAGTCGAACGGCTTCTCAATCTCGAAGCAGATCTGTGTAACTAATCATCACAAAGAAACTCAATATTCTTGCGTGGAATGCCAACGGCCTACAGAAAAGGCTTGATGAACTAAATATTTTTATTCAGGAAAAATCAAATGATATATGTTTAATTTCTAATACTCACCTGTCGACACAATCGCGCGTGGAACTAAGAAGTTACCGCGACTACCACGCTCACCATCCATCGGGAAACGCAAGAAGCGGGTCATCCCTCTTTATAAAAGACCGCGTTGAACACTCTCTGGAAGCATAAATTGAACTTGACATATTTCAAATGACCACGGTGAGCGAGTTACAACTTGATAGTTGAATTAAATAAAACAATCAGTTTATTCAAGAAAATATAAAAGTTTATTTTTAATCTATGAATTAAATCTTTCCTACTCTATGGTCAAACATCGAGTGATCTTGATTTCCGCTAAACGTTTCTTTCGTTCTTCACACCTACATACGTACCTCATTCCATTCCATTCCATTTCACGCGTAAGAACAAAGGGACCAAAAGAGAGAACATGCAAACAGATTGTTTCACACAATGGGAAGACACATGCATGTACCCCACGCCAAGTGGTATGATATGAATGTATAGGTCATTGTTGGTCATAAGAAGAGAATATGTGTTTGATTTGCGCTTAGCAACAACTGGCGTTTGACGCATCACAATACCCATCAATGCACCAACCACACATGTTCGCATGGAGTGGGCACGTACGCAAACATACTGTAAGAGGTTGCATCTATGCAGGTTACCACAACATGTTATGGTGTGCCTTGGTTGTGCTGTTGCCTGTGCACATAACTCGCGCTAAAAATAAAAATTACTCTTTTAGTATATCCTCAATCTATTGCCAATTGCAATATAAAAACATGAATTTATTGACCTATTTAACTCTCTTGGTTATTGGTGGCGACCTTAATGCGAAGCACACCTTTTGGAGCTCAAGATGTATCTCACAAAAAGGCAAAACTCTCTACAGGGCTGGAATGGAATGTGGGTGCCAATTTTACTCAACAGTCAGACCGACGTACTGGCCGTCGGATGTCTTCGAAACACCCGATCTGATAGACTTCTTTATGGGAAAAGGAGTAAACGCTCTTCATATGGAGAGTCCTCAAAGCGCTCCTCTCTCGGGAAGAACTGACCAAGCAATGCAGTAAGGTAGTCTTTCCATGTGGATAAAACCGTATTATCCACACGTATGCCTTTAATGTCGGCAGTCTTTTTAGTTCTACGGCAAATCTTGTATAGTTTGCCCCAGGGATCATCTCTATTATTAGAGGCAAAATTTCTCCAGTGAGACTCCTTTGTGCTGACAATGAGCCGCTTGTACTCAGCGAGCACTTGCCGAAAGGCAATGCCCATCTGAGCCAGGTTCTCAGCGTTAGCCGCCCTAGCCCTTTGGAATCGCTTCCTTAGGCTTCTGACCACCCTTCGCTTTTCTGTCAGACAGCGGTTCCACCAACTTACCCTTTTTTGATTCGCCCTACGGCTCCTCTCAAAGAGTTCGTCATTAACCCGCCATACGCACTCATTAATGTGTGCGATTTGCTGGTCTATGCTTAAGCTGCCGTACACTTGCGGTGTCAGGGAGGAAACCTCCGCAAGTATACGCGCACTATAAACACTCCAATCAGCGCCTCGCACACACCATCTCCTGTCTGAAACTGCATTGTTTAAATCTATTTCGTGAGCGATCTCAAACTGAATCCAGTTGTGATCACTCACCCCTACACTAACACGCCACCTAAAGCTAAACGCCCTAAAAGCTGCCTCATTGGCAAGAGTAACATCAATGTCACTCTTGCCACCGTTGACCGCATCAAAGGTATACACCTCACTCGGCTCGTTGATAACATGGGCGTTGCAGGCAACTACCCATTCACCAAGAACATTCCCCCGATTCTGGCTCCGGTTACCCGTTATGGGGTCCGGTTTCCTTGCTGAACCAGAGAGGGGAGGTTGCGTTGGCGTCAACACCGATAATAAGGGGTTCACTGCCGGCAAGCGAAAACAAACCATCCATATACTCAATATATGGGTCAATTGCCTCACTGTATTTGCAGTAGACGCTGGCAAGAAAAATCCTGCCAAAAGCGCCTTCCACGCTTACGCAAACACCTCGTTCGCTGGAGGAAACAGGCACACAAACTAGATTTACATCCCTTATAATAATCGCAGCATTTCCTCTGGTATCAAGAAAGACCCGCATTCCTGCAGGCAAACCCCTAACACATCCATCGGATGTGTAGGGCTCCTGAACCAGGGCAATGCTCCAGCTCTGCCTAACCATCTGAGCTCCTAAATCAACCCCTACCAAAAAAGCGCCCTGACAATTTTGTTGGACTATCTTCATAGTCCTAGTTCTTGGCTTCCAACCTTGCCAACTCTGCTACTTGCATGGGGCAATCGGTTGACCCCATAAGGTGGTCAGCCGGCCGTCTTCTTGCAGCACAGTTTCTGCACTGCATCGCTGCCTTGCAGCTTACTGCCTTATGGCCTTCAAGGCCGCAACGACGGCAAATGTCCTCCTTATGAGGACAGTCGGCAACTCCATGACCCGGAGCAAAGCACCGGAAACATCCCACTCTTATTTTGTATTCCCTTACCGGGAACGAAAACCACTTAATGTAGCATCTGCCCGTGCTACGTAAGGCGTCTATGGACGCAGCTGGGCCTTCTAGCACTACATTTGTTGTAGCCCCTTCAGCAACCTTCCATGGTTTGGAGATTACGAGTACCTTCAGCCTATTTTGTTCGGCAGCCTCTGGGAAGTTCAGACGGTGTATCTCCGTCATAAATTCTTCCAGCGATAGGGTCGTGGTACATGGCGTACACACATTGCCCGGTTTCTCGGGTACTGCCACGTCAAGGTCCATATCCTTGAACTTCTTGCTGCTGAAAATCTGCTCTCTTTCAGCAGCCGAGGGAGTGCGTATTACTACGCCCCCATTTTTCAGCGGTCTGACCGCATTAACCCTAACTCCCAGGGTGGGGGCAATCTTATCCATTATTCTGGATACTACCTCAGTGGAGGAAAATGCCGACTTCTTACTTCGCACTACCACTGACCAAGTGGGCAGCGGTGCCTTTACTGATTGGGCCAATTCCACAACTTTAGTGGCCTCTTTCCTCACCGCACTGGCGGCAACTTGCGCAAAGCTAGCAACTTTGACGGCGCTGCTGGTAGTCGCTGCTTCAGTCCGTTTAGGACAACTTGCTACCAACGGTGCAGCCACTCCATGAAGACCCTTAGACACTTTAATCAGAGCATCATTTGCTCCCCGCAGCGTTTTATTTTCGGCCATAAGCTGCCAAACCACTTGGTCGTAGCCCATGAGCGCACACCTAATTTTCCTAGCTAAAATAGGGTCTACCACTTTCTCGAACACTACGTCGACCACCTTTGCTGCCAGGTCGGCTAGCACCCTGGTCAAATTTGTTACATCATTAAAATCTATGTTTTTGATATCTAATTCACTCACCTGGCTCCTGTTTTTTTTCTCCCCTGTAGCCATTTCATTTTCCGTCCTTACAGCGGCGTCGCTGTCTTCCATCCTCCTCGCCTTCTTCTTTTTTTTGGTTTTTGGAGGTGCAACCTCAATTTCCGCCGGGCTAAGGTCACTAGTTTTTTTGATCTTCTTTCTTGGCGCCACTTCCATATCTGTGTCCACATCTGCATCCTTTGTCACTTGTTATTTATTATTTATTATTATTATTATTATTTTAGGCACTCTGTTGAGCACTTCTTGTGAATATTCAATTAAACTGTCCGCACTGAAAAGTGCAGCCACTTAATTGAAACTAATTGGCACTAATTGACACTAATTGACTTAAAACACACCAATTATACTTAATTACACTTAATTGCACGGAAACGCAATACCACGACGACCGTAATTTCCGGAAAACACGTCCGCACACGATCGATGTTGAAATACAACTCGTTGACATATACAGAACAAAAACAAAAAAAACACTGAAAGATCCACAATCATCGCCTCATTTTCATCGAATATTTGCAAATAACAAGTTATGAAACACGCGAGTTACGAGTATATGGGAGCGAAAACGCGGGAGTTAAAAAAAAATTATAATTTTGTTGAACCTTCTTCTCGAAATGACAAAACAAGATTGAAATTTTACAAATATTCACCTAACTTGCAAAGGTGAACTTTCTTATCTGCCGGATGTCGCCAGACGCTTAGCTTGCAAAAATGCATGAGAAAGTTTCACCCGTGCAATTCACATTTTCAATTCTAAGAATTACAATTTTGTATTTGACTTAAAATATTGTTGCTGAGTTGTATCCGGTGGTGTCCTATTGCTGGGTTGGTTTCTTATTGTTGTGTTATTAGGGTGACATTGGTTGGTTCTTTGTTCTTGTTTATTACAGGTATTATTGGTTACGTAACCCGCGCGATCAAATCGCCCCATCACACTGAAAAAGGTTATGCAAAATACCTGCTCTACACCAGAAGCAGTCGCCGATGCCACTGTTTACATAAACAATCAGCTGACAAAGCAAAACAAACACTTTGTTTGGCAAAAGTAAACTGGAGGTATGGGTGGGAAAATGCTGGACGAGTGTTAGCAAGGAAAAATGAGAACACTTCCTCGTTGCTGATAAGCACCGTAAACGATGTGAGTAAAATCACTCGAACAAATTATAAAAACATAAAGTTTTATTTTTAAAAAAATATTTATTTCGCAGTCAGCGTGACTGCCTTCAAAGAGATACTTAACAAATGAACCGTTAACTACTTATTTCCTAAAGCTTAAATACCTAATTACAGCTAGCTGCGGACATCCGTTGGCTGTGTGTTCCCACAGGTGGTTGGCGAGATGTTCCCACAATATGTTTGGTCGTCGCATTTCATTTCGTATGTGACGGAATCCAAAAGGTGTCGTGTGGACCCAGACACGGTGTCAGCAGATGCGAGCAATTGCGTGAATGTTGTTGGGAGTGATATTGGAAATTTTGCTGACGTTAACTAACATAAGATTGACGATGTATGTGTGATAGTATTAGTAGATAAAAATGGAGAACGCAAACGGAAATGATAACTTGTTAGATAACTTAGATTATAAGGTAATACGTGGTTTTACTGATAGCAAATTATATGAATTAAAAAAAACTGAACTTTATTTGCTTATGTTTCAATATAAGGTCAATGCGAAAAAACTGGGATATTTTTTGCTCAAGCATAAACCCCCTACTGACAAGCCTTAAAATGATTGTTGTAATGGAAATAAATATTAAGAATATTAAACATTATACAATAGACGGCTACAATCCAGAATATATAAACAGAGAGGAAGAGGATAGTCATATACACTTTGTCAAGAAAGTGTTTTTACAACCAAAAATATTGTTTGAATGTATGTATGTATGTACTTTTCCTAATAAAGACAAAACTATATATTTTTTTTAATTTTTTTATTTTCATTTCCTAAAACTAATATTTAAGTAAACAGATAACAAAGAAATATATTAAATTTTATGGAAGAAAACATAACAAAAAACAACAAAAACGAAAGAATTCACAAAATCATAATGTCAAGAAAGTGTTTTTACATATTTTTCTTTAGCATTTTTTATCAAATATTTGTATTCAATATTTTGTGTGGCGGCCTTGTAATCTGCTTTTCATGGATCTAATTAATTTTTTTAAGTCGTATTCGTGAGGAATTTTTGACCATTCTTCTTGAATAAATTGCGTCAACTCGGGTCTTAGGACTTCTTTTACTCACCTTTTTTTTTTCAAATGTGCCCACAAATTCTCTATAGGATTTAGGTCGGGGCTCAAACACTGGTGTATCAAACACTTTGGTACAGTTGTGAAGCAGCCACATCTTAACTGTGTGCTCCTTGTGCTTGGGATCATTGTCCTAGTAAAATTTGAATTTTGGTTTTGTGGTAAAATCACCGCCGTCGAATCCAAATTTACGGGCACTACTGTGTATGTAAGATTGCAAAATGCTTAAGATCTGCTTCGCATCCATGTGGCCATCAATAAAAACTAGGTCTCCAACTCCTTTGCTTGATATACAAGCCCACACCATAAAGGACAATTTACCAAATTTTACTGTTGGTATTATATTTCTGTTATCCAAGGCTTTTAAAGGTTGCCGTCACACTCTATTGGCTCCCTCGTTATAATAGAGCATTATTTTAGTTTCGTCACAGAAAATAACGTCATCCCAATGTTCATCAGACTGCCGAATATGCTCTGTAGCGAACGACATCCTTTTCCTTATGTTGTCTTGTGAGAGCAACGGTTTCTTTCGCGCTACTCTTGATGAATATTTGTGCTTTAAAAGCACCTGCCGAATAGTCTCGTGAGATACATCGGCTCCACATTCCAACTTCAATTCATTTGCCAGCGCCCTAGTCGATATTCGGGGATTTTAATATATTTTCCTAATTATTTTCATTTCTTTCTGACAATTTATTAGGCCTGCCCTTTGCCTTTGTTAAATGCAATCGTCCTTCATTTTCTGCACCACTATGCACAGGGTAGTTTCCGCCACGCTTGTCGTTTGGGCATCAAACAACAAGCGTGCAAAAGAACTTCGGAATTATTTAAATGTTTTGCGAACAGACTATCTGAAATATTACTTTCAAAATAATCGCCATAATGTGTATCTAACAACGGTTGACAAGTTCTCAAAATATGCGACAATCCATAGTTTGGGAGACAGAAATTGGATAGCCATTCTGAGTGCAATAAAGCAACGAATCCAATTCCTTGGAAAACCGAACGAAATAATATCCGATGGAGATACTTGCATATTGCACTCAGCCGTAGAACAATTTTTGAAAGAGAGCAATATTATCTTCCATAGAACGACGGAATCACTTAAAGTCGGCAATACTGATATTGAAAGGCTACATGGTACTCTAAATGAGCATTTGAGGATTAGAAATGCTGCCAAAGATAATACTGAGTTAGATGAAAAGCTATTCAACATTGTGTGTATATATAAAAGCACCATAGATTCGACGACCAAACTAAGGCCAATAGATTTCATTTCTAAAAATCTCACCGAGGAAGATATTAGAACGTTAGCATACAAATTTAAGAAAGACAAAGAGGCGAGAACAAATAACGGAAATAGGGAAATAGGAGCTAATTTAAACCAATGCATAGACAGAGTTAAAAACAGAACGGTCGTCAAAATTAAATCGAAATACAAAAAGTTGGGAAAATTTAGCGCAGAAGGTAATTATATCCTAAATAAGTCAACAAAACGAAATATAAAATATCATAAAAAACAAGTTAAAAGAAAATATAAATACCAAGAATAATGAAATACGTACATAATTAATAGTTTTTTTTTAATTCGATAAAAAACTATTACCTTTCCATGACTCCTTTTTCTCATTTACATAATCTTATTCTTTATGTACTATTTTTTTTTTCTTTTTTCTCATTTCCTTGCTCATATTGGTTTCTATAGTTAAATATGTATTTTCTTATTTTTCTACTATTTAAATTTCTCAACGTCCATTAATGGTAGCTTTCTAATGTTTATTACTCTTTCATCGATATTCAGCTGCGTAAGCTGAAATGTCACTTTAATGGATGCGTTCAGGGTAGTGGTTAGTTGTGTTCAAGAAAAGGGTACGTTCAAGGTTTAGATAGTAGAATACTCCTGTTTACACGTGTTGATATTGACATTAATGCTCGTTACTATTTTGAATTATGATTCAAATGTAAGAATGAATCGAAACGTTTCATATTGTTTATTTTAAATGTATTTTGAATTAATTTGAATTATACATAAATGGTTGCCAATGAGATACCTTCATCAAAATATTAATAAAGTGAATTATTAAATATTAAGATAATTACTTAATAATTGTAAAACAGGTAATTATAAAGTGTAAACCAAAAATTAAAAAAAAATGTGTAGATGAGGCTTTATTAGAAAAAGAAAAATAAATTAGAACAATGTTTTTGCTTGTAAAAACACTTTTCTTGACAAACTGTAGATAAAAAATGATATTTAGCAGAGTGTGATTTTCATAACATCTTGTGAATCTCTCAGAATAAAAATTAGGAGCGGAGCTAAAGTAGAGTATTTGTATGCAGTATGTTTAGTTCCCGGCACCGATACGGCGATGCCCCGAACCAAACGGTAGCACTTTATGGTTTTGGGATTTACTATCCCCGCGGTGGGTTCCCACCAGGTAGCGCTTTGATGGCAGCTAAACCTGGGAAACGAAGTGGGCGCCACGTGATTTTTCCCCCGGAATCACGAAACCTTTCGACAACAAAAAAAAATGGACGGAAAATCTTCCCCGGAAAAAGAAACGACCAAGAAAAGGAAGAGAAAAAAATAAATAAAAAAAGCCCTCTTTTTTTTTTTCTCAACGTTATATAGCCCCGTTGGGGCTCGACGATTTATTTAAAAAGAGTTTTGTAGCGGTACACTCGTCGATAGAGTGACCCGCTATTTTTACCGTCCCGAAACAAGCACACTGAAACGTTAGCTAACGGGTCGCGTGTCCCGTCTGTTCTCGGGAATCTTAAGCGCACGCGCGGCCTACCGGAGTTTTAATTATCAAAAAGACAAAAAAAATGACGCGATTCTACTATTACTATTTATTTATTTAATTTTTTTTCTACACTTCACTGCACTATACTTAGCTTTTGTTCAGGCTGGTTGTGCCCCTCTCTGGCACAATCTGTCTCCCGGCAATCCTGCTACTCCCGCTACTGTGTCCTGTCCTTTCTCCCTTTTTTTTTCTTTGTCCTCTTTTTTTTTTTTTTTTTTTTTTTTTTTTGCACAATCCGCGACTCTACTCTACTTTTCTATTTTTTTTTTTTTTTTTGGCAAGAAAAAAAAACCGACCGAATTGCTTTTCGCAATTCGTAACTTTCGTCCAAGAAAACTGCTTTTCGCAACACAAAAAAAATCTCAAAATTAAAGTTAAAAAAAAATTGGCTGACCCTATCAACTCGCTGGTCGTCACCAATCTGACCTCCAGACCTTTTTTGTTCCACAGCTCCCGCCAAGCACACACACATATTCATACGCCCACTCTCTCGCACATTCATTCAGCGCTAGTGGACCCAACGACGGGATTTCTCGCTACACAACTAGCAAGCTTTGCTAGTGTGTGCACCCGTGTCCGACTAGGCCTCTCACACATTCCATTTTCTCCATTCACACTAAACTCCTCAGTCTCGGCGTTCGCTCCCGCTTCCAGTTATGACTGGGAACTCCACTGAGCGAGTTTATGGAAGCTGTGGATCCTAACTATGCCTACCATTTCCCCTACTCCTAGGTTCTACATACAATCTATTGCGAAAAGCAGAGTTTCTTTTCCTTCTGATTACCGGGTAATTTTCCCCAATCGGAATACAGTAAACGTCTTTGCCAAAATTGATTGACACGATCGCGAAGGGGGAAAGGAGTTGGACGGAACGATAGCTTGAGTGTTGGGACAAAGGGAAAAAGTGTCGATACAATCCAGAAGGGATTGTATCTCGACCCAACCATCCGTTGGATCACCGCCCCTAACAAAAGCTAAGTTCCGTGCCTGTGCAATTTTAAAATTTTGTATTTATTTCCGCGGGTCCCTAGCTACTCCGGTGGACCGGATTTCAGATTTGGGGGGGGTGGGACTGGCCAATAGCGGGTCACTCCTTACAATTCTTTATTATTATTATTTTTTTTTCATTGGGCCCTTCTGCCCTCTGGCCTCTCTGCCAGTTTTGGGGTTTGTACTTTTCTTCTTGTACAATAGTAATTGTTGGTTGGCGTTATTTGTTGTTGGTTGTTTGGTTGTTTGCTTGTTTGTGGTTTGTTGTTGGTTGTTCGATGTTTTTTTTTTCTTGTTTGTGTGTTTGTCTGTTTGTCTGTTCCCTCGGTGGAGGCTGTCTTGTACTTGGCCGTCCGCCTACAAGCCTCTCCTGCTCCTTCGGTGCTCCATCGGTGGGGTGCTGGCTTAAAAGGGGTCGTCATCCCTTCACCCATCGAACCTAACTTTTAAAGCTGGTGCGTCGTTGGGGTGTGCTCGATTGTCTTGGCCGTCCGCCTGCTCACCACTGTTGCTCCTTTGTTGCTCCCTCGTTGGGGCGTTGCTATAAAAGAGATCGTCGTCTCTTCACCCATCGATCACTTGTCTCGTTGCTAGCTCTGGCTAGCTGCATCCACATCAGTTATGGGATGTGATGCCTGTGTCCGCACCCACATCGGTAGCAGGATGGGGGGTTCTTTAAGCCTCCTATTGTTGGCTTTCGTTGGGGTGTAGGTTCCAGGGATCGCCATCCCCCACCCGTCGTCATCGTGTTGGGGTGTCTGGATTAAAAGGACCGTCCGTCCCCACCCGTCGGCGACTTTCAGACGTCCTGTCCGATGCTGCCCGTTGCGAGTCTCCCGTCTGTCTATGGGCTCCGACAACGGTGTTCCCGGTGGACCTCCTGTCGCACCCTGGGGTTCCTGGTTCGTCGTGAGTCTCCCTACTGTCCTTAGGGCTTCACCGACCGAACCTCCTCTCACTCCTCTTGCTGGCAAACCCGCCCGTGAACCTACGTGGGTTGTTTTCCGAGGTCTGGGGTCGGTGGACCACTGGCTGATGGGACCATGGCTGCCCTCCACCTCCGCCAGAGCTCGGTGTTCCCACTCAAAGAGAAGAGGGACCGAAGGCACTTACAGGGAAAAAGAGAGCCAAACTTGTTGCGGGAAAATTTACCGCAACAACAGGCCACCGGCATTATGTATAAAAGACTTCGTTGAAGAATTTGGAAACCTACTCCAGCAAACAGCAAGGCAAAAAAATAGAGAGATACGGCGTTAATGGGTGACATGAACATTAATATTCAGGATCATGATCAAATTCACGCGAGAAACTATTTAGAAATGTTGGCACTCATTTTGCTTTACTGTTGCTTTCGGTCAGCAGTATACCATAAGTCGATTTCGGTAGTCAGTTAGTACAAGCCTTAGCGTCGAAAATGCTCGTTCAACCGTCACCTGTTACAAATGAAATTTATAGTGCTGTGAACTTTAAAGAATTCGTATACGTATTAACCTGAGTTGGTGGTACTGCAAAAAAAAACGTTGCTAATTGCGTATAATTCCTGGTCGGTGTACTGCTTTTCTTTCCAAAACGTTAGAACATCAGTATCACTTTTTCTGAATGGAAGCTGGAGATTTTCAATCTTTGTATACACGTTTAATGTACTGTTGACTTCTGTTTGAACTCCTTGAAGTAAGTACTCATTCAACAGTTTTTCCTCCTCATCAAAACAGTGGTTTTGGGATTGATATGAAGTAGAATTTGGTGTTAAACATAAAGTGTCCGCAGGTTTAGCTTCATATATTCTATCCCAAATTGTTTTTAAATGATTTATTGCATCAATTTTTTGTTGGGCTGTTAATGTATGTTGGAACCGAGGATCCAAGAACAAATACGAAATTAAAAATTTGTTGTTTAATAATGTTTTCATTTGTGTTTCTATGGAATTCAAAATCTTTTTGCCAATCGTTTTTGTAAGATCTTGACTGGAATCGTTCACGATTTTGTCAGTATATATCTTGAGTTTTAAACCATTGGGCGTACAAATTTCCATAGTGTAACTGATCTTCTTCAAATTTTTTTATTATCTTTTGCAAGGGACTAAACACAAAGCAATAATTTTCAATGAAATCTCAAAATGACGCATCTATTTCAAAGTTTGCATTTTCCGATTTGTTTCTAATAGATTCAATTTTTGTTAGAACGTCTTTAGCTACTAACAAATCCTGTAACATAATAACATATATGTGAATCCCCATCTGTTTCTTGTTTTAATTAAAAAATATTGAATAAAACTACCGATCTCCGATACGTTATAAATTCATTTGTTTTATTGCTCTAAGGTTTTCCTTTTATATGTGTAGGATAGGCGAGCGAGTCAAATGAAACAACTTGAGAGGAGATGTGCTACTTACGACAATTTATTGAGAAGAAGGAAAATTGACATGACGGGTTGTATTTATACTTTCATATGAAGCGGTACGCTTATGTAAAAGAAATGAGAAAGTGTGAGCATCATACGATATGACAATAGTTTCTTATGACAATAGTTTCTTATGACAATAGTTTCTTACTTTCGGTTAACATTTACTTCTGACAATCTTAAGTATGTGTTATACGAGAACACTTACAGTAGTGTACAAAAAAATGCCTACATATGTTAATTGATATTTCAGTATTTTCGATGTTTATTGCATGAAAGTTAACAATGATACTACGCTTACACATATATATAAAATTTAGGTTGATTCAACCCTACTTGGTTGAATTTAATTTCCAACACTATCTATGTAGTTGGGCAATCTAGTTGAGGCATTTTCAATTGTTTCCTCTCAAATATTTCGTGATACACATTTCACGTTTTTCTTATTTGTCGCTTTTATCATATTGGCACTGTTATCAGATGCTATATGTATATGTATGTATGTACATATGGATTACGGTATAAGCTTCATGTAATCGGTATTTTTGAAGTTAGCATTTAGAAACACCAATTGTATAGCCAGCCTTCGAAAATGTTCTCTCACTTGGAACAGATGTTGCGATCATATTACACTTTATAGTAAATATTTTTGATAAATGAGGATTATTATTATTATTATTATTATGAATTTATTAAAATGTAAATGAATTACAATAGTAATACTGCCTAAATTTAGCGCTAGCTGTCAGGGCTTTCGGCTATGATAAATGAGGATATTTATATCTATTGGTTCGCCACCAATTACAAGGATCACACAGATTGCCAGCGAAATCATCATTCAAGTATAATTCTACCTCTTCCTTTGACAGTGAGGTGGTGTTTGGACCTGGAGCAGCTTTTCTTTTTTCAATTAAAATATTTCTTCGTCTCCATAGATCTATTTCTATCTCACCCATTTCGATATTATTCAGACTCTGTGAAAATCCATTGGTGTTTCCAGAGTTTTCTTTACTTTACTTATTTACACTACCGTAACATGGGGTTACTTTGCTCCGTTTTTTTGCACTATTTTTAGAATCCTCTTAAAAATGGTACACAAATAATTTTGATCTATTTTTTTCCACACCGTTTCATTAATAAAATATGAAATAATGCAGTTATGCTATGAAAACTGTTTAAATAATAAATAAAATATATAACGGTCAGCCTTGAGGTGACAGTCTCGGGTAGAGTGATTTTCTTCTCCAACTTCGTCGAATTCCCCAGAAGGAAAGAGAAACTCAGCGAGGTTTTTTCTAGCTCTTTATTGCGTCAGTGTTCAATGGTAGCGATGAGGAGCTCAATTAAAGCACTCGACAAAATTGATTTACCCTCTACCGCAGGACATGCGAAATAACGCAGTACCCTGCTGAATAGGCGGTAACGCAATTATAACAATATTTAAAGAAATTTATTAAAGAAAAGTGGTGAAATCAAAGAGGCGGTAGTGTACCACCGTCAATGGGACAAACAAAAAATATGCTCGGTTATCCAATTGTAATAGCTTGGGCTTAAAAGGCAGTAGCACAGATAATAAATCTATACAGATGTCTCATTCACATGGGAAGTTGTGTCCTATGAAAATGAAATCAAGCCAAAAAAATATCTTTTTAAAAAACTGCATGTTCTCACAAAGAGCAGAAAGATCTTTTTATTTCTTTTCGCTTTTTGCTCTTGCCACTTGTCACCCACCCACGCAAAGTCGTTTACCTCATATGCAAAAACAATACGTAACGAAAGAAATAAATAAAAAAAAACCATTCGCCCATCTGTACTGGAATGGACTACGATTTGCAAAGGCATCATACGTTGACGTTGCCCAGTATAACCGGTTTTCTTGGGTTTATGTACGTGTGCTTGTTATTTTGTTTGTAACTTGTTATGCAATGTAAATTAAATGGGAGTAGGAATATAATTTTTAAGATCATGAAATCGAAGGTCCTTGAAGGTGGAAGTGCTGGAGGAGGTGGGTATGACATTGCACCACACTATAAAAGTGTTTGGTATTTGAAGCACGAGGTGTTAAGGGCTAAAACATATTATGAGATTGAAGATATAAATTAAATAACTATGATGTTATTTATTAAGAAAAATTTATTTATTTGGGCATAGGTTGCCCTTACACTTCACTTAAGACTAATTTACAAATTCACTTACGCTACCTTAAATACTAATCCTCTTGCTTGCATGTTCACGCGCCGACGCACTATGGGACCAACCCGCAGTTATCGTCTCAAAAATCTCTATCTTTTTTGTTTTTAGTGATAAAAAGGTGAAACTTCGCACACATAATCTGGAATATTTAGGCTTTTAAATAATGTTCATACCATATATATATATATATGTTTTATTATATTAAAAAAAATCATAAAAATTCAAATGTCACAACTATAGTACACAATTGAGGCTTGCTTGCAAAACTGGAGACGGCTAGCTGGAGACAGAGCTGGCTGACGAGGTTTGTTGGCTGAGGCCAAGGTCCACCAAGGACTGTAGCGTCATCTAAAGTAAGTAAGTTAGTAATTTAGGCTTTCGATACAATACGAAAAAAAAAAACGATAAATAGCACGAAATAAAAGCATTTATTCTTACCTTTAATGATTAGTTAGTTTGTTCAAATGAATATAAGAGCAGCTTAGCTTCTTCCAATAGATCTTTAGAATCTTTAGCAATCAGTTTTCTCATATTTGAAATAAATGGATCAGATGTAAATAACAGAGCATTGAAAACGTCTTGATTTGTTGCTACTCTCGAACATTTTCTGGAGTGGTTCAACCTTATTTTTTTATAGTCTTTATTGCGCGATTCCTGTGCATCTTCGGACAACTGACCAATTGGCAATATCGCGAAATGTTTAATGATGTTTTCACCATGAACCAATATTTTATGGACCGAAGAGGGCATATAGTACCAATTATATTTTTCTACATACAATTGTGCAGTGTTAAGGCTATACTTGGCACACAACTCTGGGTTGATAGCCATGCCCGATGAAAATGTTTGTAAAATAACGTAAAACCTTCTAATTACGTTTTCATCAACTCCTGTTATATTTGCCGAAGAGTGATAATTTTGGAAAAATCGACGAGCTGTGTTACCATCATTGCTGTTTCCACTACCTTGTCGTGGTTTATCTATATGTAAGCCCAGTTCAGCCCGGAAACGATCTTGCACATATTTTTTCTTTTCCTCCTTGCTTTTCTTGTTCTCAGGTGTAGTGGCAGACCATTTCTCGAACGAAATATTGTACGATATATGCAAAATGAGTTCCATATACCTGATCCAACAATGCAAAGTTGAAAGGCCATACTGATATGCATTTTTATTTTCAGATTTTAATCTAACTTTGTTTAACTCATTCATTTCTTTTGGTTTTGCTCCACATATAGTACACACAGCACCAGAACTGGTATCAGTAAGAACTTGAGCTACTTTTCCATCAATCATTGTTAAAAACAGCTCGTGCTTGATTTTAACCACTTCACCATCTTTGTTTAATAAAGTTGGTTGTAACTCATTTATCTGTGTTCGTATATCATTAACTACAGATCTTGTTTTGTCTTGAGTTTCTTTTGAAAACTCAATAGAAATCGGACGACAATATCTTACCGAAGAACAAGTGCGATTTTGCCAAAGAACTTCGTTTGTATCCATGTTAAAAAGCTTTATCGGCACGAGTGAAGCAATGAATAAATTTGAGTCAGAAATCAAATTATCTTCTCCTGACAATATCTGTTTATATTCACTCTGTCCCGAAGACACTCACTCACTGTGCGCGTAACACACAATGCAGAAAAAAAGCTTAGCATTTCATCAAATTTAGCAGCTGCTAAAGATGTAAAAAAATTAAACTTCTGTCAGCGCCAATGGCGAATGATTGCGTACTCTCGGCGCTGCGGGTCTGCCTGCGGATGTCAATTGTCATAATCGTCATCGCTGTCGTCATCATCGGACGAGCTAATGAATTTGTTGTGGTAACACCTTTCGCACACCTTGATGTAATGCTTTGGGTAGTTGGGCACTAACCACAATTTTTCGCTTTTGTAAGGAACGCATCGCTGCAGCTTGTTCTGCAAATAAATGAAAATGGATAAAGAGAAGAGAATTACATGAATAGATGTACCAAAAAAAATAAAAAAGATCTTCGCTTATTACCTGTTCACTGGCATGACGGCTTGAAACCGGTCAATTTCATCGCTTCCAAAGTCGATTTTTTCAACGGAAGCTTGCATCGATCCTTGAGATGTGGTTTTATAAGCTCTAAGGCTAGCTCCTTCAAGAAAACTTTGCATTTATCGGAAGATCGTAGATGCCACGAAGGATGACACAGTTCAAACAGTCTAAAAGCACAGAATGCTCCCACATCATGTTATAAAACAGGCACATTGGCCACCGGTTGCACTTTCGTTTGAACGTAGAGCCACCAATCATTTGGTCGAACGTATCGATTCCACCTTTGAACTTGTTATAGTCCAAGACTACAACAGGCTTCTTTGTTCTCGAGTTCGAATCAATATTTTCTGTCTGATGAGCTGCTGACAATAGCACAACATTTTTCAGCGTGTTCGATGTGTAGCTAGTGAGCCCACATTCATCAGAGAAGCAGAACACCGATGCGAATTTGCCACGTTGTTTAGCTAGGGCAGCTGAGGAAAGTGGAACAGGAATTTCGCGTTTATTTTTTCGAATTTTGTATTGTAATTTGTCCATAGATCTTTTCCTAGGGCATAGCTTGTAAAAAAGTTATCCATCGTTATGTTGGCACCATTATTCAGCCAACAATTTGGCAGACGATTCACCAATTGATGGGCAATGCCAGTTGAACGTGCTTGGCTGTGTGCCAAGATAAATTTCGTAGTGCTCAGCAGCTGTTCATCAATGCACAACTCTTGCGATGGCATATAGTTCAAAGTAAGATTATTATTTATATAAAGCGTCCAAGTTATGTCGAAATGTTGCCATCTTATCACTTTGCAAACGAAACCCTCTGGTGCGGCTATCATCTAACCGTAAATATCTATATATCTGCTCGAACCTTTTCAATGACAGATGTCTCTTGTGTTTTACGTAGGTACCTGCCGTGAGGGCTTAAGCCTACGGTGCGTCTTCGCACAAGATATCAAAATAATGCGTTGATAAGCGCCCTTCGGGTAGTACAAGTACTACCACCAGTACCAGATTCGTAAGGCACGAACTTCCCCTTTGGTGAAGGGTCGAGGCCTATCTAATACCTCAGCCATTCTGTGGGTCATGGCACCCGGTTGCAATGCAACTCCACATCGAGCAGACCAATTGGTTACATAGCAATCCCATGGTTTAGCACAGGTCGTAGTAAACTACACACATGCTAAGCCATGAGATGTCCAAGATCCATTCGGTCCATCCTCCCTGCGATTTTGGGTTTAAACCTACAGCCACCACGATACTCCCACAAGGGGGCCAACTCCTAGGTCAGGCCGGAACCATAGTTCCGGGGGCTCCTGACCTCCCGTGGTACCAGAATATAGCTTCCGGTCGAGCTTCGCAACCTTGAGGTTACTTCTAGTTGGGCACCTCACTGCCCAGGACTGGCGGCCTTGCAACAATTTGAAGATCTACAAATTTCCCGCTAGCTCCTACTGCGCCTTCTATTGAATACATCTTTTGCAAAATTACGGGTTCTTTCAAACCGTACGGTATCAGTGATAATTCCACTGACATCGTAGGTCTCACCATTAAAGGTGATGCCCATAGCTTGCAAGTTCCTTATGTCAGCGTAATTGGGACACTCACATAGGACATGAAGCCAGTCCTCATAGGTAGCTCCACATGAGCAGCTCGCAACCTCGCTAAGCCCCCTCTTATGCAAGAATGCATTGAGAGAGCCATGCCCGGTCAACAAAAAGCCCAGGCTGAGGTTAAAATTCCGTTCAGGAAAAATTCTCATGGTTAGCACATTCCTTAGGAAGCCATAAGTAACCCTACCATTTTCGCTAGCATCCCATCTAGATTGCCATCTAGATAGAACACATGCGTGTAGCAAGGTCTTACGCTGCTTTAGGGATAGGCCATCCACTTCTTCCGGGGAAACCCAATCGCGCTCATTTAGAGGGAGACCTTTTCTGATCTTGAAAGCAATACCACGACGTATCACTTCCAGATCCAGAGGTGGCACTCCCAGCAAGACCTGCATTGCCTCTGTGGAGACAGTGTGGCACACTGGTAAACAGCCAAGCAAGGCGACTCTTTGACAAGCCAGGATCCGCTTTCGACCATCAACAGTCATAACTCTGTCGTACCATACCGATGCTCCATATGTTGCACAGGCAACAAAAAGGCCATCGTATATGATACGAACAGAACGCCTGCTGAGTCCCCAGTCGGATCGCAAAATGCGCCTTACCTGGCCTACAGCACTCAGCATGCGTTGTCTGGTTCGAACTAGGTGAGGCATGAAGTTCATACACTCACCCATCGTTATGCCCAGATACGTGACCTCAGTCACACATCTAATGCCAACGCCGTTCAGACGTATCGCAGGAGCCCGACGTCTTACATTCAATTTGCCCTTGAGCTTCATTGAAACAGTCTTATCCTGCGACACACTTACCCCAACACTCTCTCCCCATTCAGCAACGACTGCTAGAGCTCTTTCTCCTGATACCTCAATTTCGGCCCCAGACTGGCCCTCGAGGATGAGGAGCAGGTCATCTGCGTAGGCGCAGCACCCACAGAGCTCATTTAATCGCCGCAAGAGTGGATCCATCATCAGGTTCCAAATAAAAGGACCACAGATGGACCCCTGGGGGCAGCCTCTCTCAACATTGATTGAGACGCTGTTGTGTGCACTTACCACACTCGCTTTTCTGTCGGAAAAGTAGCTTCCCCAAAGCCCAATTTCTCGACAGCCCAATTCTTGCAACCTGGTTACTATTTTCTGCCAGTTCAGGTTATCAAAGGCACCTTTGAAATCAATAAAGATGCCTATAACCACACTGGCCCTGCTTCTGAGGACTCTGTCTTTTAGGAAAGACCATGCATCCTCGACACACTTGCCTCTTGTAAAGCCGAATTGGAAGGGGGACATTGGTTCCGCCATGCTCTCTGCAACCCTTTCCACCATAACCCTTTCCAGTACTTTTCCCAGTACCGGAAGCAGGCTGATGCCCCGATAAGATTTAGGGTCAGACCTATTCTTATCAGTGGACTTCAGGAGCACAACCACCCTTGCCACCTTCCAATCCTTGGGGAAGTAGCTACAAGCAATGCATTTGCTGTACAGTCCGAGTAGGTATTCTGGGACGGCCTTCCAGATGGCTCTCACCATCTCTCCGGTCATTCCGTCAGCTCCAGGAGATCTCCTGGAGCGAAGAAGTGAAACACCATAGTCGACTTCTTCAGTTCTTAACTCCGGAGGGATCGGAGGCTCTTCATATGAAGAGTCCTCAAAGCGCTCCTCTCTCGGGAAGAACTGACCAAGCAATGCAGTAAGGCAGTCTTTCCATGTGGATAAAACCGTATTATCCACACGTATGCCTTCAATGTCGGCAGTCTTTTTAGTTCTACGGCAAATCTTGTATAGTTTGCCCCAGGGATCATCTCTATTATTAGAGGCAAAATTTCTCCAGTGAGACTCCTTTGTGCTGACAATGAGCCGCTTGTACTCAGCGAGCACTTGCCGAAAGGTAATGCCCATCTGAGCCAGTTTCTCAGCGTTAGCCGCCCTAGCCCTTTGGAATCGCTTCCTTAGGCTTCTGACAGCCCTTCGCTTTTCTGTCCGACAGCGGTTCCACCAACTTACCCTTTTTTGATTCGCCCTACGGCTCCTCTCAAAGAGTTCGTCATTAACCCGCCATACGCACTCATTAATGTGTGCGATTTGCTGGTCTATGCTTAAGCTGCCGTACACTTGCGGTGTCAGGGAGGAAACCTCCGCAAGTATACGCGCACCATAAACACTCCAATCAGCGCCTCGCACACACCATCTCCTGTCTGAAACTGCATTGTTGTCTTCTATTGCGTGAGCGATCTCAAACTGAATCCAGTTGTGATCACTCACCCCTACACTAACACGCCACCTAAAGCTAAACGCCCTAAAAGCTGCCTCGTTGGCAAAAGTAACGTCAATGTCACTCTTGCCACCGTATCAAAGGTATACACCTCACTCAGCTCGTTAATAACATGGGCATTGCGCGCAACGACCCATTCACCAAGAACATTCCCCCGATTCTGGCTCCGGTTACCCGTTAAGGGTCCGGATTCCTTACTGAACCAAAGAGAGGAGGTTGCATTGGCGTCAACACCGATAACGAGGGGTTCACTGCCCGCAAGCGAAAACAAACCATCCATATACTCAATATATGGGTCAATTTCCTCGCTGTATTTGCAGTAGACGCTGGCAAGAAAAATCCTGCCAAAAGCGCCTTCCACGCTTACGCAAACACCTCGTTCGCTGGAGGAAACAGGCACACAAACTAGACTTACATCCCTTATAATAATCGCAGCATTTCCTCTGGTATCAAGAAAGACCCGCATTCCTGCAGGCAAACCCCTAACACATCCATCGGATGTGTAGGGCCCCTGAACCAGGGCAATGCTGCAGCCCTGCCTAACCATCTGAGCTCCTAAATCAACCCCTACCGAAAAAGCGCCCTGACAATTTTGTTGCGCGATCCTCATTAGTATCTAGAGTTCGCTCTGAGTATTGCCGCTTCATGCAGAGGACAATCAACTGTCCCCATGAGGTGCACGGCTGGCCGTCCCCTAGTTTTGCAGTTCCTACACTGCATGGCCTCCTTACAGGAGATGGCTCTATGGCCCTCTTGCCCACAACGGCGACAGAGATCTGCCTTAAATGGGCAGTCCGCTACGCTATGGCCTAGGCCATAACATCTGTAGCACCCCAGTCGGGCCTTGTATTCCCTTACCGGGAATGAATTTAGCCCAACATAGCATCTCCCAGATTTAATTAAGGCCTTTACGGCCTCACTGGTGCCTTCAAGTAGCACATTTGTGGTACCGCCTACTGCCACCGTCCATGGTCGTGAGACCAGCTTGAAGGCACCCTTTTCGGAGTAGTTCAGGCGGTGCAGATCCGTCAGAAACTCCTCCGGACTGATGTCGGTGTTGACACCTTGTACCACCACCCTGTCACCGGGTTTCTGTGGTACCGCAGCTTTAAGGCATACGGCCTTGAAATTTCCACTCTGCAGCAGCTTTTCCCTCTCAATGGAGGACGGCATTCTTACCAGAACGCTTCCATTTTTAAGCTCCACCACCTTTTCAACCCTCACTCCCAATGGCCCAGCCTTCCTCAGAGGGGTTACAATTTCCTTCGAGGAAGCGCCTTCGTTAGTGCTGTTTAGCACGACAGCATAAGTGGGCGGGGGCACCTTGATTGCGTGCTTGGTCACCGAGGATGCGGCTGGTGTAGCAGCGTTTTGCGCAGAAGTTTTTATTATTTTCCTCGCTACTTGGGCATAGCTTGGGAGATTAGCAGCCGTGGAGGCTTTTGTGGTAACCTGCTTAGGGCAAGCACCTCTTTGAGTCGCCACCACCTGGTTAACCGCCTTTGATGCCTTTAGGGCTTCATTTAAGCCCCTAAGGTACTCATTTTGGGCCACCAGTTGCCATACGATGCTATCGTATCGCGACGCAACCGTCCGTACCTCCCTAGCCAATTCGGGGTCGACGATTTTCCTAAAAACGACATCGACTATTTCATTCGAAATAGTCGACAAAGTCCGCGTAAGCAGACTTACGTCCCCAATATCTATCCTAGTAATCTCCCTATGTGTATTCCCACTAGTGTTATTATTATTGTTATTATTTATAAAGGGCCTTACCAATTTTTCCGGTGCAGTCTCACAAGCTTCCTCTTTTTCCTCGTCGCTCTTCCTGGCTTTTTTCTTTCTCTTTTTCTTGACCTCCTTGAAGCCAACGAAGTCCTCGGCGTTGCTTTCTTTGCAGCTCTCCTCGCAGGTTTCTTGGGCGCATTTCTTCGCAGCCCTCTTCCTTTTAAACACCTCCATCTCAGCTTCCATCACCACTTCACTCACTTTTTTTTTTTTACTCTTTAATATATTAAAATTATTAATAATGTAAATTAATAAATTAAGCACCTCACACTTTGGTCTTTTTGGGAATTTTTTTTCTCTTTTAGTTTGGTAAAAACCAATCAGCGCACTAATTACTATTTAAAAAGTGCAGTCACTTAATTGACACAATTTGAGTTCCACTACACTAATTACTATTTAATTACAGTTACACTAATGTCTTCGCTTCGACCCGTAATAAGTGATGACCGTAATTCCCGCAATTAAAGGGTAATTAAGAACTCGTTAAAAGTCTAAAAAGTAGAAACCGAAACACACCACGGTAACGAAAACGATTATGATTACGACTGCCGAAATACGTCCGTATACTTCTGATGTTGAAACACAACTGACCTTTTCAATGACAACGTCACTCGATGAATAGGCATGCGATCCTTGGCAAACAAATCCTTAGCCTCAACAAGACATTTAAAAGCGTACTGTTAGGTCGCGCCAAAGCCGCATTTTTTTGGATTTGGCAAAGCTGCATTTATATGCATAGCTCGTCGGGCCTTTTGATAGTTCGTGGCCAATAAAATTGCTTCTACTATTGAAGTGTTCAGAATGGTCGTAAATACGTATTTTTTTTCTTTTCAAACGTCGTCGTACAGAAAGAATAGTACATTTTCGAACAGCAGACAGAGTATGGGTTCGTGCTTTTGCAGTGACGGATGGCATTGACCACCTTGACCCAAATATTGTTGTCCACAATTGGCACCGATTGCTTGTGCAGGCTCATCCACCAGCTCACCAAGGACATTCTCTAATAAATCGTGAGCTAAATCAAGAGCAGCCGTGTCTGGCAACGGCGGATCGTTCACATATGGAAAACTATTTGAAATTTCGGATTGGGAGTTTAACTATCTAAAAGTATACACATTCAGAAATGTGTTTAATTTTCTTATTTAAAAATATCAAAAATATACAAGGATATTGTATGATTCTTGTAGCATCGTAAAAAAAATCTGCGTAAACGGTACCAACTGGCGCTTCTTCAAAAATCATCTGGAAAAAAAAAATCAAAAAGATTATTAACCCTTTTTTTCTCCAAAAATATACAAGGATATTGTATGATTCTTGTAGCATCGTAAAAAAAATCTGCGTAAACGGTACCAACTGGCGCTTCTTCAGAAATCATCTGGAAAAAAAAAATCAAAAAGATTATTAACCCTTTTTTTCTCCAAAAATATACAAGGATATTGTATGATTCTTGTAGCATCGTAAAAAAAATCTGCGTAAACGGTACCAACTGGCGCTTCTTCAAAAATCCTTAAAAAAAAAAACCAAAAATATACAAGGATATTGTATGATTCTTGTAGCATCGTAAAAAAAAATCTGCGTAAACGGTACCAACTGGCGCTTCTTCGAAAATCATCTGAAAAAAACCAAAAAGATTATTAACCCTTTTTTTCTCCAAAAATATACAAGGATATTGTATGATTCTTGTAGCATCGTAAAAAAAATCTGCGTAAACGGTACCAACTGGCGCTTCTTCGAAAATCATCTGAAAAAAACCAAAAAGATTATTAACCCTTTTTTTCTCCAAAAATATACAAGGATATTGTATGATTCTTGTAGCATCGTAAAAAAATCTACGTAAACGGTACCAACTGGCGCTTCTTCGAAAATCATCTGAAAAAAACCAAAAAGATTATTAACCCTTTTTTTCTCCAAAAATATACAAGGATATTGTATGATTCTTGTAGCATCGTAAAAAAAATCTGCGTAAACGGTACCAACTGGCGCTTCTTCAAAAATCATCTGGAAAAAAAAAATCAAAAAGATTATTAACCCTTTTTTTCTCCAAAAATATACAAGGATATTGTATGATTCTTGTAGCATCGTAAAAAAAATCTGCGTAAACGGTACCAACTGGCGCTTCTTCAGAAATCATCTGGAAAAAAAAAATCAAAAAGATTATTAACCCTTTTTTTTCTCCAAAAATATACAAGGATGTTGTATGATTCTTGTAGCATCGTAAAAAAAATCTGAAAATCTGCGTAAACGGTACCAACTGGCGCTTCTTCAAAAATCCTTAAAAAAAAAAACCAAAAATATACAAGGATATTGTATGATTCTTGTAGCATCGTAAAAAAAAATCTGCGTAAACGGTACCAACTGGCGCTTCTTCGAAAATCATCTGAAAAAAAAAAATCAAAAAGATTATTAACCCTTTTTTTCTCCAAAAATATACAAGGATATTGTATGATTCTTGTAGCATCGTAAAAAAATCTGCGTAAACGGTACCAACTGGCGCTTCTTCGAAAATCATCTGAAAAAAACCAAAAAGATTATTAACCCTTTTTTTCTCCAAAAATATACAAGGATATTGTATGATTCTTGTAGCATCGTAAAAAAAATCTGCGTAAACGGTACCAACTGGCGCTTCTTCAAAAATCATCTGGAAAAAAAAAATCAAAAAGATTATTAACCCTTTTTTTCTCCAAAAATATACAAGGATATTGTATGATTCTTGTAGCATCGTAAAAAAAATCTGCGTAAACGGTACCAACTGGCGCTTCTTCAGAAATCATCTGGAAAAAAAAAATCAAAAAGATTATTAACCCTTTTTTTTCTCCAAAAATATACAAGGATGTTGTATGATTCTTGTAGCATCGTAAAAAAAATCTGAAAATCTGCGTAAACGGTACCAACTGGCGCTTCTTCAAAAATCCTTAAAAAAAAAAACCAAAAATATACAAGGATATTGTATGATTCTTGTAGCATCGTAAAAAAAAATCTGCGTAAACGGTACCAACTGGCGCTTTTTCGAAAATCATCTGAAAAAAACCAAAAAGATTATTAACCCTTTTTTTCTCCAAAAATATACAAGGATATTGTATGATTCTTGTAGCATCGTAAAAAAAATCTGCGTAAACGGTACCAACTGGCGCTTCTTCGAAAATCATCTGAAAAAAACCAAAAAGATTATTAACCCTTTTTTTCTCCAAAAATATACAAGGATATTGTATGATTCTTGTAGCATCGTAAAAAAAATCTGCGTAAACGGTACCAACTGGCGCTTCTTCAAAAATCCTTAAAAAAAAAAAAAACAAAAATATACAAGGATATTGTATGATTCTTGTAGCATCGTAAAAAAATTTACGTAAACGGTACCAACTGGCGCTTCTGCAAAAATCATCAAATAAAATAAAATAAAAAGCGTTTTTTTAATTGCTTGATTAATTTGTGATTTAATTATTTTAGTAGATAAGCTAGATAACTACAGTTTATTAGCAAATACATAATCTTAATTGTTAAAAGTGTTTATGCAGCTTTGCCGCATTAAAGTATTGGCTTCTTTCACTGGATTCATTTTCCTCAATTGTTTCCATTGCAAGGAGAGGTTCTGGTGTTTGGTTTTCGTCGTCATATACCAAATCTATCCCGTTTGTTTGCATTATATTGTGCAAAATACTATATGCATAAATTATACGTTCTGCACTTTCGTGAGATTAATACAATACTCTATCCTTCAGCAAGCATCTAAAGCGAGACTTTAAAACGCCGAAAGCTCGTTCGATGGTAATTCGAGCCCTGATGTGTGACTGATTGTACAGAAGCTCAGCTTGCGAAGTAGGACCATCCACTGGAGTCATTATCCAAGGCTCTAATGTATATCTTGAGTCAGCCAAAAGCCACTTGAATTGTCTGCTGGTATGGCTTTGTATAAGATGTATCCGAACTGGCGACGTTGTCCAGATGCCGGAATCGTGGCATGATCTAGGAAATTTGGCGTTTAGATGCAGAAATTTTAAATTTGCATTGCAAACCTCCACATAAAGAAGGAGAAGAAGAAAAAAACTGTGAATAATGAAAATAAAGAAAAGAAAAATATGACTTACGGCTTCTACAATACATTTATGCTATAATAGCCTTTGCTGTTCATATATAAATGCACAGGAGTTGTGGGATCTCTAGCAGGCAGGGAAACAATTGATATGTGGGTACAATCGATCGCTCCAATTGTACCTTTTACGTGAAATCGTTGGTAAAACCTTTAAAAAAAAAAGTAATGAATTACGCACTTTCATTATTGTATAACAGTTTTTACGACCCTTTTGTCTTTATTTGTTGTATTGCACACATCGAGAAACCAAAGCTTGGCTTAATTCAATGGTATAGTTATTTCTTATGCATTTTTGGTAGGAGCCATTCCCCGGAAAATTCAAAACTGAAAGGAACTGTTGTAATATAATGATTTTTAGCAATAAAATTACATGAATATGAAAGGGCAAACTATTTGCTTGGTCATCGTAAATACGCAGCTCTTCTATAATATCTTTGCACAATGTTTTCGAAATACGGAAGAATTTTATAAAGCAGCTACCATTTCTTTCCCGCAAATTTCGTAGAATTCTCCTACGTTGTAATCTAAAAGAATTCAAAAGTTTTTTTGCATTTGCATAGGTACTGCCCAATAAAAAATAAATATATTTGTTTACTTTTCCTCTTTTTTGTTAATTTCATTCACAGGCAGCAAAATTAAAAATTCTTCCTGTAGATTGTTGTGTTTTTAGGTTTTCCTTTATTAACATAAAAACCAATGGGTTGAAATTTTTTTTACAAAATAATTAAAAGAACAATGTTGGTGTTTGCTTGTTAGCAACAGAAAATACGGATTGACCCGGCATACACCACAGTCTCCAATATTTCTGTTGCCACCAGAAGAAAGTTCTCCCCAGTCAAGCGCTAATCGGTCTAAGGAACAAATTAATGAACAGTTAGGTCCAGGTTAGTACTTGGCTGGCAGAAAAACTTACCTTTTGCTTGCCAAAACCAGAGTGACTTTGCTCCGATGAATTTCCTCCTTTTATACAAATTTTTAGGCGCAAAGTCAACATAAATGCAAATAAGCCAAACCCCATTGCGCATAAACGTATTCAATACAAAAGCATACTAAGTTTATGCTTTGCTACATGGATGTGTGTGCTTTTTACAAAAAAAGATTTACAGTATGTGTTTACATATTTTAAATTACATTGTGTGTTTACAAGTTATAAGAATTAGAATTAATTCTAAACACTTTTATTACGTAGCAACTGCGATTGATCGTGCCGTACGTCTATTCCACTCAAGAACTAAACTCCAACAACCCTTCTGTCTCGTGTGTGTTGTTTTCATTTCCGTTGGTAGACTAGACAATACCAATGGTGCGCGGTGGTGACAGATGCTATAAATTAATAAATTAAAGACTACGCTTTAATAAAAAAAACTGAGGCGAACCTCTTTATTTGAATCTCTTCTTAAGACTAATTCTACTTAACAAATTTTATAATAATCTAACCTATGCTTAACCTATTGCATCAGCCCATTCGTGTTCCCACACATTGCATCAGCTCGGGTAACGACCGACAGGTGCATTACTGGGAATTACGCTCGTGGTGGAACCAGACGCTGAGTCGGCAAATCGGATGTTGTGTTATGCCTTCCCACGGGAACGTTGTTTTATATCAGGTGTCGTTAACTCCTCCCTTCTGAGACTGATGCGTCCTCGCAACTTCATATAAATGGAATGTTGTAAATGCTAGGATACCTTTGAGAAGATGCTGGATGAATGATTTCAGGTTGCGTTGTCAATGCAAGTATTGGTGGCGTCAGTGATGAAGTGACGGGGTTGCCTCTGGCTCTTCTGTTGTATCCAATAACTGCTAACGCCAGGAAGAGTACTGTGAAGGTCCCATATATTACCATTTGGTGCATCTTCTTCTCAGCTTGAATCCTCTCGATGTGTTTGGTGTTTCTCGTATGAAGCTCTTTCATTAGTTCCAAAGAGAGGATTTCTTCGACTGCTGGACTATCGTATGTTGGGTGGAGCATTGGAGGTAGAACTTGCATTCTTAGGATCTCCTTGGAAACGTACCGTTGGTTGTTTATCATGATACTTTCGTTGGTGAACTTGATGACGAATGTCCCTTGTAATGACTGGCTTCCATTTCGAACTACTATGGTTCCGTTGAAATGGTTAAGAACGACGATTCCTGATGCTACTTCTTCGATTTGGGGAATGTGCTGGCTGTTCGTCGCATTGCATGATGCATTCTTATTTTCTAACAAATTTACTGTGCAATTATCTTTACTTATATCTATTACATTCGAGAATTTACATAAGGACAGTTCATTAATTAGCTTACAACTATTTTTAATTCCGTACAATGATTTATTTTTCCTTAACACATTTTTAAATTCAATTTTGTGGATAATCCCATTATTCCTTTTTATTGGTACTAATAATAGTTTCTCATATAATTCGGATTTCGTTTTTGGAATATCGATTATGTAAATTAAACTTTTTGAATTTGATGCGATCTTTATGTCTGCAAATTTGAGTGCTTGTTCTATATTTGAATATGGTATTACATCTTTACTTAAAGTATCTAATACTAAATCTAATTCGTTTTTAGCAAGAATATTTGAATTAACAATATTGGCTTTAGCCAGTTCAATAGCATATATTACGTTACTTAATTCTTCTTTTATCAATTTTAACTTATATAATAGGGTTACATTTATTTCGTATTGAAGTATGCCATCTTTCTTTATGGTATTTAATATTTCGTTGGTTACATTGGTGAGCGCGTTTATTCTTTCTTCATACTGTTTATTTATAATTATTTGACTATTGCCGTTATCAATTACGTTATTAATTTTATTTTTTACTATTTCAAAGTCTTCATGGTCGGGATTGCCTGCGATCCATTTCCAGGCTGACCCGATGAAATTTAATGATCGTTTTACACGGATAATCTCTAAGTTTTGAATATAATTCCTTATTTGCTTGGTTTCGAATTGTAGGAGTGGGTAGAAGGGACTGGAGCGAGGAACTCGGGATTGGATAACGGGATCGACCTCTGCGATGAATTGCTCGTACGGTGCTATTTCGATGATGTGCATCAGTTTTAAGGAGCCTTCCATAATTTTAGCAGTGCCATCATTTAGGACGATTAACGGGGAGTTGGTATAGTCAAGAATATTCACATCTCCTTGGCCAGTTCCGATTAACAATCTGTTAGGGTGAAATTTTTTTTTTAACTTCGTATGTTAGATTTGTGCACAATTTTCCCTGACTCTGTAACTACTGTAGTAGATTTGTTCTCTTTTACTGTTTCTTTTTTATACCTGGGTGATAATTTGGAGCCTAATCTTTTGTTAACTTTAATGAAAATAATATCTCCTGCAGAATAATTTTTGGTGGAAGGTCTGTTTTTGTTGTGGTATGTCAAGTCGGCTTCCTGTTTCAATTTCAATTTATTTATGGTTTCCAATCGGGCTTCTTCAATTTGAGTGGGATCTGTTCCTATGTTCCTACCAAAGAATATGTCAACGGGTCTTTTGTGTGTAACTGAATGTACTGAAAAATTGTAAGCATTAACAGCTGCTTCTAAAAGTTCTGCAAAGGACTGGTAGACCTTTTCACGTTTCAGACATCGCATGATCTCAGCAATAGTCGAGTGAAAGCGCTCTACTTGACCATTAGATTTGCTTGTATAGGGAGGTGTTGTATATATCTGAATTCCAAGTTCATTTTCAACCATAAAGGTGATAACGGATGAGTTAAAGGATTTCTCGTTGTCGAAAACCAAAATGTTTGGTACTCCATAACCAAAGATGATGTCTCTCAAAGGTTGTTTAATGTCCTCAACAGCCTTTGACTTTATAATTTGTGTACGAGCGTGTTTAGAAAATTTGTCTATTGCAGTGAGAACTAAATTTAATTCTGTGGAGAAGATATCTACGTGTACAATCTGACCTGGGTATTTGGGTATTGGCGTGGCCTGAATCTCAACTTTGCTGGGGTGTCGGTCGTATTTGTTTTCCTTGCATATCGAGCAGAGTTTAGCTATTCGTTTGACTTTCTTCGACATTCCAGGAAAATAATATTTTTCTAATATCTGACTCTTGTTTTCTTTATCATTCCTATGGGCACGATTATGTGTCTGAATGATTATATTTTCTTGATCCTGATCATTCTTTACGTCCTCAACCATAAGCTGAGTAAAGCGTATGCGGTATGAACTAAAATGTTCTCTGAAGATAGTTTGAATCATTCCCATTATGCGTTCAGGAGTTTTAATACAGTTGGTGACGGTTGGATTGAGACGTTTCCTAAGAATTTCGATGAGTTTCGGTTCATCGTAGCTGGGTTCAATGATGGTATGTCTATGGAAGGTTGGAAATACAATTTCAAATTTTTCAGAGGGTGGTGCACCTACTTGAAGAAGAATTTGATTTTTAAACACGTTGATAGGACATTCAACCCTGTAGATTAAACCGTGAGATGAGCTCTCATCGCTATGGATAGTAGGAGTCAGTGAATTAACTTGGCTGCTCTGAGGTGGTCTAGAAAGCGCGTCGGCAACTACGTTGCTTCTTCCTGGCTTGTATTTAAGCTCATAGTTGTAATCTTCCAACATGGCTTTCCACCTTTTCAATTTTGTATTGTTGTTCCTATTGCTTAGAGCATAGGTCAACGGTTGATGGTCAGTGTAAATGAGAACCTTTGCCGAACCGTATAGGTAATTTCTGAGAGAATTCAAAGCCCATATAATGGCCAGCATCTCCTTCTCATTGGCGGCGTAATTTTCTTCCGTTTTAGTTAAGGTCCTCGAGATGAAGGTAATTGGTTTGTTCTCTTGTGACAGGACAGCACCCAGTGCATAGTTTGACGCATCTGTGGTGAGCTCGAAGGGTTTTTTAAAGTCTGGATAGACTAAAATGGTATCTTCTGATACAAGGGATCTTTTAAGTTTTTGGAAAGCATCTTGCGCTGCATCGTTAAGATGTATTAGCTTTTTGCTAGAAATGTTCTTGGACACACGTCCATCCTCCCCTCTTAAAAGGGATGTCAGGGGTTTAGCAAGTTTGGCGTAATCGCGTATGAAACGGCGATAATACCCTGACAGACCGAGGAAAGATCTTAAATCCTTCAGAGTTCGAGGAGCCGGGAAGGCTTCTATAGACTTCACCTTTTCTGGGTTGGTAGTAATACCCTTTGACGATACGATAAAACCTAAGAACTCTATCTTTTCCTTGAAAAACTCACATTTATCAAGCTGAACTTTTAGATTCGCGTCATTAAGAGTTTCGAAGACTTTGCGGATGTCCTTAGAATGTTCTTCTTCGCTCTTACTATAAATTATTATGTCATCGATGTAAATGCGGCAGCGTTTGCCAATGTGTTTACGCAAAATATCATCTAATGACTTCTGGAAAGTTGTAGGGGCATTCTTTAATCCCATAGAGAGTCTGGTGAATTCATATTTGGCGTTGTTGATTGAAAAGGCAGTCTTCGCCATGTCCGAATCTTTAAGCGGAATTTGGTGAAATCCACTTTTGAGATCAACAACTGTAAAATATTTATTTTCACCTAATTCGGACAAAAGTTTTTCAATATTCTCCATCGGATATTTCTCAGGAATAGTGACATCGTTAAGCTTACGATAGTCGACAACTATCCTGTACTTTTTTTCTCCGGAAGCGTCAAGCTTCTTTGGTACAATCCACACTGGTGCATTGTAGGGAGACCTGGAAGGCCTGATTATACCATCCTTTAACAGTTTTGCGATTTGGCTCTCAACCTCTTCTTTGAGGGCCATAGGATAGGGGTAGAATTTGGCGTAGACTGGGGTATCTGTACTCGTTCTTATTTCTGCCTTAACATTAGTAGCACAAGTTAATTTGTTATCGGGGTCATCGAATAGGTTAGGGAATTGTTTCGCAATGGATCGGATATGAGATTTTTGTTCAGCTGTCATGTGATCAGTTCGGATATTTATGGAATTGACCGATTGCGTAATCAACTGTTTTATTTTAACTTTTACGCTGTTGTTAATTACCATATAGTTGTCTTTCGTGTGAATCACAGCTGAAAGGTCTTTTAACGTGTCATTGCCCAAAATGGCATGGAAAGATTTTAATTCCGACATGAGGAAAAATTTAATTTCGATATCATTGAGGCCAAATAGATTTAAAAAGGTGTGATGACTTATTTCTACGTTACCGCCCATGGAATTGGCATAAAAGGGTTTTTCATTCGGTTTGGGGTTTTTAATAAGATTGGGCTGAATATAGTTTTTATTTGATCCTGTATCGATCAAAATTTTTAAAACTTCTCCGCTCTTCGTTTTGCACTCAAAGTACGGAAGCGAGGAGCGGTTTAATCTAAAAAATGAATATCATTGAACTCAGGAAGTTCTTCTAAGTTATTGTTTCCGCATTCGAGTGATTCCGAATATTCCTGGAAACTTTGGTCGTACTGACTATCTCCACATTGCTGTTGAAATGATTCTGAATATTCCTGAAAGCTTTGATCGTACTGGCTATCTTCTGCCTGAATCATCTGCTCATATTGAGTAGGATTGGGATTATTAGATGTACACGGGAATTGTTCGGGGTCAATAGTGTTCAGATGAAAATTCCTCTGCATCTTATGAGGATGAACTTGATTTGATGTTGCAGCAAATTGCCTTTTTGGTGCGGGTGGCCAGTTCCTTTGCCGAGGTCTGTTCATGTAATTTACATTGTTCGTCCTGATAGTGGATGTCTCCATTGGCGTTTGTTGAGGTCTAGTGGTCTGGTTCTGCGGCGGATTAAAGGGCGCGAAAGGTCGCTGAGGCCTTGGGGGAACTGTTGGTCTGGGGTTGACATTCATTGGGGGTCTCGGGGAATAGTTGGTTGGGTACTGATTATTCCAACTCATAGGATTATGGAATAACTGCGGGAAAAACTGGTGGTTATTTTGCGGAGGTGGATGTTGCACTTGAGGATGACGTTTTGGTGGGATAGGAGGTGGTAAATGATGCGTCCTTCTGTTGTTATGATTGTTCGCATTCGCATACTGAGCTCTATAGGTTTGGTTTTCGAGCTTCATGCATAAATGTAATGCCTGGGGCAGATCTACAGGTTTACGGATACCGAGAAGCCTGGGTAGGTCTCCTCTTAACCCTCGTATGAAGGTGTCGAGTGCCTTGTCCCTATAGGTATGCATTAATAAATTTAGGGCTTCCTCGCCAACGCTCATACATGAAATTTTATTCAAAATAAGCGAAAGGTGGGAATATATCTGCTGGTAGAACTCTTGTACCGAAAGGTTACCTTGCACCAATGACGTCAACTGATACTCCAGTGTGCCTAAGTCACGCTTGTCCGCGTAATGCAGCGTGAGGCACCGAGCAATACAATCCCAGTTCAGTGGGGTATTGTATGATTCAAGAATGTGGTCCGCATGTCCAACGATCTTGTTTCGAATCACGTTAATGATGCCGAAATACCTTGGCGAACCCCTAATGGATTCATATATGCGCAATATCCTTTCTACGCTCTTTCTCCAAGAGCTAAATTCTCCGGGTTGCCCCGAGAATTCTCTTAGGCTTCGAACAACATCGGGAATTTTATCTAATTCCGCTATGTTGGTTTGTTGGTCATGGTTAATGGCTTGATCAGTTCCTGCGAACTGGTCTGCATTGGGATTTAAAATTGACTGAACTAGGCTTCTTCCTTCAGTCTGTAAGGCATGGCTTACGATTGAGGAAATCAGACTTTGTAAGGCAGGATGGGATATTGGGACGGTACTTGGGTTATTTTGCGCCTCTGGGGTTGGGTTTAAGACCGGAGGCCGGATCATAGGAGGGGTCATTATTAAGCAAGGAAGAACGAACCCAAGGAAGTGGAAAGAATTCGATTATCGAAAATAATAGCGGCACTAAACGGTAAAACCAAACAACTTTATGTCGCGGCAAACACAGAGTATATCAAAACTTGATTGTAGATACGACCGAGGAAACTTAACTGCGGCAAGAGTCAAACAACAAAAACACAAAAAGGGAAATAAAAAATAATAATGTGATATGAGTTTAGGAAACGTTGTCGAATAAAAGGGGATTTTATATGGCTATGACTCTCAATACCTTTATAATTAAACTATTTAATTTTGCAATAAATTCTTTTAATCACTGTTTTGCTTGAATTCTCAAACTCTTAATTTCTAATCTAATCACGTATTCTTATTTCTTTTCTTTAAGTCTTATCACTACTTAATCTATGCTTACAATATCAGCAGCATTCCCACGCTGGTGCTTTGGATTGTTCCCTTTTTTCCGTCGTCTGGCGGTGACTCGGGGTCCTTGGTCACTCTGGCACTGCGCTACTTGAGGGCTTGGCTTGCGTCGGGTTTGCGCTGAGCGACGGTCGCAGGTCGACGTCGCTGGACCGGTGATTGCGTGGATGCGCGCACTGCACTATATATTTTTATATATTGTCCCAAAGTCACTGGACTTGTTCCGGGTCACTGGGCTACTTTAGGCACTGGACAGCACGGAGGTAAGGTCGCGGGGCTACTTGAGGCACTGGACGTATTTGGGGTACAGATCACGCGCTATCTTAACACAATACCGGTCCCTGCTCGGGCGCCAATTAATAAATTAAAGACTACGCTTTAATAAAAAAAACTGAGGCGAACCTCTTTATTTGAATCTCTTCTTAAGACTAATTCTACTTAACAAATTTTATAATAATCTAACCTATGCTTAACCTATTGCATCAGCCCATTCGTGTTCCCACACATTGCATCAGCTCGGGTAACGACCGACAGGTGCATTACTGGGAATTACGCTCGTGGTGGAACCAGACGCTGAGTCGGCAAATCGGATGTTGTGTTATGCCTTCCCACGGGAACGTTGTTTTATATCAGGTGTCGTTAACTTATATATGTTATGTGTGTTGGTAAAAGCCACACAAACGCCGGCGGTGGACTTCGTGTTGTGGCACAATTTTAACAGTTGTTGTGATGCTCACAACTTGTGAGGTTTTTACTACAATACGAAAACGTCACAAATTGTGACTCACCACTCTCTTGTGAGGTTGTTGTGACATATGAGGCATCACAGAGGTGTGCCAGAATACGAGCACAAGTTAACTTCAGTGGGCAAACGAAATCGATCATCATTTTTCTGAGCAGTGTAAAGCTCAAACTTGTAAGCATACCCAGATGCTCCACGCAAAACAAAAACTTGTAACCCCATTTATAAGGCTTCACTGGAAGATACTGTTTAATGCAGTGTCTCGTTTTTTTGTTGAGCACATTTGTTCATCCACACATAAAAACTCTTCAAATGGAGCTTTTTGGAAGTTTTGTATCAATTTGTTTATGAGAGGACGAATTTTATGGATGCGATCATGAGCAATGTTCGATTTTAGAACAATTTTTGCGTTGTCATTCAAATGGAGAAATCGATGAATTTTCTCGAATTTATTTACAGACATTGTACTCCGAATAAGTTTATTGCTTATAATTGGCTTCCAAGAACGTCGTATGTCAGGAGTCTGCAGAATTGACATTAGCATGCAAATACCAATGTATTTTCGAATCTCAACTGCCGTTACAGCAAACTGTTTACCTGACTCCCAAGGATGAGGCGACTTTCTTGAGGACTTCAGCCTCAACTTCTTTTGCCGACGCACCGGACTTCTTACTCCGCACGACCACGGACCACGTAAGAGCTGGTGTCGGCACAGGTACAGGGACCTTTCCCGATTGAACAGGAACCCTTCCTGGAGCCCTTGTTGAGGTGGCAGAAGCAGGAGCCTTTGCCGTGGTGGCAGAGGCTTTAATCCCTACTGATTCTGTAGCCACAGGGGCCTCAGCTCGGTCATCTCTAAGGAAGAATGCATTGAGTAAGGCACGTATGCAGTCCCTCCACTCCCTATGTGTAGTATCACCCACACATATGCGTTCAACCTCTGGTAATTTATTGTTAGCTCTACATATTTTGTAAAGCCTTCACCAGGGATTGTCCCTATTTGAATGCGCGAATTTTCTCGGACAATCATTCTCTTGTACTCAGCAAGGCATCGCTGGAAGGCAGATCCCAACTGAGCCCTTTGGAATTTCTTCCTTAGTTTTCGGACTTCCCGCCGCTTCGCATTCAGACTGCGTGTCCACCACTTCACTTTTTTGAGATTAACCTTACGGCTCCTCTCAAAGAGATCGTCGTTGACACGCCACACACACTCATTGATGTACTCGAACTGCTGATCAATGTTCAGGCTTCCATACGCCCGAAGGGGTATCGAGGATACCTCTGCAAGTATATGGGAACCGTACTTTCTAACCTAGGCGCCCTAACAGTGTCTTCATAGGTGACTTCAACTTGTATCCAGTTGTGGTCACTTATGCTTCTGGAGATTTTCCATGAAAAAGAAAACGCCCTAAGTGCGGATTCATTCGTAAATGTGACGTCAATGTCGCTCTTTCGACCATGCGTATCGAAAGTGTACAACTCACTCGGTCGATTGAGAGGGTGCATATCAGATGATATAGCCCATTCACTAAGCGTTTCACCCCGTGGATAGCTTGGATATCCAGACGAGTTACTGGACATCTTACTATACCATAAAAGGGAAATTGCATTAGCGTCAACGCCGAGGATGAGGGGGTCGCTCCCGACTAGCGAACGCACTTCCTCCAAATTGGATGTATGGCTCGATTTCCTCACCGTACTTGCAGTAGACGCTGGCAAAGTATATTTTTCCAAAAACGCCCTCTACTCCAACACATACACCACGTTCATCTGCATCTTGAAGAATGCATGTAAGGTTTGCGTCCCTTACAATCACTGCAGCTCTGCATCTGGTGTCAGGGAAGACCCGCATGGAGGCGGGTAGACCCCTAATTACTCCCCTCGAAGCATAGGGCTCCTGAACCAGAGCAACGCTGCAGTCCCTCTCGCACATTCGAGCTCCCAGGTCTACCACAATGGAGAAAGCGCCCTGGCAGTTCAATTTCACGAAGTTGAATACCATATTAGTTTCTGGCATTTAACCTAGCAAGAGCAGCCGCATAAAGCGGACATTCAGCCGACACCATCCGATGGTTGGCTGCTCGTCCCTTCAGCGAGCAGTTCCGGCATTTGGCCGGTTTTGAGCACCCTTTTGAGTGGTGTCCTTCTTCGCCGCAACGGCGACATACCTCCTGGTATGTTGCAATCGGCAATGCCATGGTCAAGACCGAGGCATCGGAAGCAGCCAACAATGGTTTTGTACTCCTTTACAGGAAAGGAGTACCACCCAATGTAGCAGCGCCCACTATCAAGGAGTGCTTTAAGCGCTTCCGCTGAGCCAAGGCTCTCCAGCACAACGTTAACGCTGCCTCCTTCTTTGGTACTCCATGGTCGGGTAACCATTTTCACCTCGTTTTTGAATTTTTCGAGGGTATATTTCTCCTTGAAGTTTAGTTCATGAAGCTGATTCATGAATCAGCTTCATGAACTCCACCGGGGTGATGAACGTAGTCACGCCCTTTATAACCACCCTTGGGCCAGGTTTTTGAGGGATTGGAACCTCTAGCCCTGCCTCCCTGAAATTGGGGTTGCCCGCAATTTTGCCCCTCTCCAACGCGGTTGGAGTACAGATAACGACGCTCCCGTTTTTAAGCGTTCTAACGCTATCCACCCTGACTCCCAAGGATGGGGCGACCTTCTTGAGGACTTCAGCCTCGACTTCTTTTGCCGACGCACCGGACTTCTTACTCCGCACGACCACGGACCACGTAAGAGCTGGTGTCGGCACAGGTGCAGGGACCATTCCCGATTTATTAGGAACCTTTTCTGGGGCGGCAGAAGCAGAAAAATTTGCTGAGGTGGCAGGAGCAGGAGCTTTTGCCGTAGTGACAGAGGCTTTAATCGCTCCTGCTGCCACTTGAGCGAAGCTAAACTCCTTCTCTTTGGCAGCTGAGGTCTGCGGACGGACTACCTCTGGGGTGTGCTTGTAGGCATCCAGGCAACCTTTTAGCCGCTCGTTTTCCCCAACGAGCAGCTAAATTATGCCTTCGTAGGCCTTACACGAACTATTTACCCTGTTCGCAATTACAGGGTCAACTTCCCCCTTTCCGAAAATGACCTCAAAAAGCCCCCTTGCCATAGCGCCTAGCTGCCGATTTAGGTACAAAATATTTGTACCTCTGGCATCCAGGAAGGCTTTCTCGTTCACTTCCGAACCTAATCCCAAACCTGAAATATTATTTGTAATTTTCGAATCACTCACCGATTTCTTCCTTTTAACCCTGTTCGGGCTTACGACCTGGCAGGTTCTCTTTTTTGCAGGGGCTGTAACCGTCTCCGTGCCCGAGTCTTCGTGGTTGACGATCCCCTTCTCCACAAGCTTTTTCAGCTTTTCCCGTATGTCCGCTCCTGTTTTCTTTTTGGTAGGAGGCATGTCTCCTACCCAAGATGGCAACACTTAACACGTAACAAAGTAATTAAAAAGTAATTATCGCACAATAACACAACAACTTTCCACCGTAATAAAATCGCACAAGACCAATTAAGAGTAAATTCTGTGAAGCTCCGCACACAAAAATTCACACTTAATTGATTTACTCGTAAAAGTCCGCACTGAAAAGTGCAACCCGAAATCGCCCGTTGCTAATCACTTCGATATATGAATTCCAAATTCGAAAAAAAATCGTCCGCACTCCGCAAAAAGACGTCCGCACACTTCCGCTGTTGAAATACAACTGAGACTGAAAAGTGCAACCCGAAATCGCCCGTTGTTAATTACTTCTGCAAACTGTAAAACACTAATTATCAACGAAAGTATGCACAAATTTGTATATACAGCGACCGATATATGAATTTTAAAAATTTTAAAAACCGTCCGCACTCCGTAATAAAACGTCCGCACACTCTGAAAGTCAAGTGACAACTGGAACATATGAACAATATTTCCTTAATTTTTGAAAGCAAAATATCAATAGTTAAGCCGATGGCAGTAAATCTTCGGGGGCGCCTCGAAAAAAGTTGCCCGCCGGTGAACCGTATAACTCATGACTGGATCATCTGAAATCAAAAAATCAAACTACTTTAGCAAACTCTCTTTAAGGGGTTATATAAATACAAGCCCAAAAACATCAGTTTTTCAAGAATTTTTCGTGAGAAGAATTTACAATATTAATGTAAAATTGTTTACACATATTATGGTAACATTTAACTTTATTTTAACATCGGTTAAAATAAAAGTTTCGTTAAGGGGGGTGTGGGTGACGAAAAGGCTCATTCTCAAGAATTTGTTTAGACGTTACAGGTAATAATATTGATTGTGACATTATAGTACAACATATGAACAATATTTCCTTAATTTTTGAAAGCAAAATATTAATAATTAAGCCGATGGCAGCAAATCTTCGGAGGCGCTTCGAAAAAAAGTTGTCCGCCGGTGAACCGTATAACTCATGACTGGATCATCTGAAATCAAAATGCTATCATTAGATAATGGTATTGTATCATGCTTTCTCGTAGAATAGAGAAGAGTCTAGCTACGGAATCGATTAAAAAGACTAATTAATGTTCTTTATTATATTTATTTTATTCTATTGACTAAAGGTCCGCCGTCTTCAGCGTCGCTGCAACCTTGTCGTCCGTATTAGTCTAATTAATCAACTGTCTTTCTTTTCGCATCGTATCTCTTTTATAACTTTCCTGTGCGTAGCCAAATCGGCTTGCGCAACCACTCCCATAACACTAACGATCATTCACCGCTTGTTCCAGTTTATTTTACAGCTTGGGTGGTTTTTCTTTTGTCGGTTTCAAATGTCATCCCATTTGTCATTCACTTCCACACTCCGAACATTGTAAGTGCAATCCCATTCATAATTATTCATTAATTGTTTCCTGGGATCGACCCAAATACGAAACATGTTCAGCGTCGTATTTCGGCAGTGCGGCGAATGTACGCCAGCACGTATGGCATATGGTATACAGTATTTACATGCGGCTTCGAATTTCGGTGAATGACTCGGGTATGAACTTGACCGAAAATGCATATGCAGCTGGATAAGTGGATTGTTGTGATAGCAAGTGCTGGGATCATGCGGTATGTGAATCACAACAATGGCTTTCCCAAGGTATCTCTGGGAGGAAATTTTTTTTTTTCGATTTTTAATTTGTTGGTGACCAATTTTCACCCCCTAAAAAATTGGCCAATTTGTTATTGTAAAATTAATAATTGACACGAGGAAACTACTGTTGTACATTTTCTTGTGACTTGGCCTCAGAAAAAAAAAAATTCTCAGGGGCCATGTCACACATGACACACAAAACTCCTTATAATTTTACAAAAATGACGATAAACAACAACTGGGAATTGGTTGGGAATTACTTTTTAGGTACTAATATGTATACACAAAATTAAAAAAAAAAATACTTTGGCCTGGGACGACCCGAAATGTCAAAACAGCTTGGCAGTCAAAGTGGTAAAGTGGAAGTGCGATTATGTCTTACAGAAAAAAAAAACCAATTTAAACCACGCAGTTCACTTCACTTTAGCCAAAGAATATATAATAAGAATATAAAAATTTGAACAAAGTGAATTTTCCATAGAAATATCGTAGATATTGTTCAAACAATGTAAATAGTTAAGTCCTCGCTCCAAAATGGCTCTGATTTTAGAAAAAAAAACGGACAAACCATCGTATTTATTAAAATAAAAGGGAACTTCATTTGCTCAGCAAATGTTTTTGTTCTTTTATTTTCCACTTCGCCACCTGTACTTTTACTTTTAAATTCATTTTTATTATTTCTTTCATTATTACTTACATTCTAGACAAAAATGATTAAAGCTAATTTAACATTTTTAACATAGGTACTTATTCTAACTTACTGGCTCTTACCGAACGCTCACTTCGCCACCTGTTTTCATGAAGCAATGAACATTTTGTGTGTGAAAAAGCAAACGAAGTAGAATTATGCGATCATCAAAAAATAAGTGAGAATGTAAATTGGCAATGCGTAGAGAATCAAGATTGTGTGAGAAAGATCTGTTCTCTCAAATATTTTTTGTTTCGTTTATGTTTTTACTAGCTGACCCCGCAGGCGTTGCCCCACGTCATTTCAAATTGCAGAAAATCTGTGGTCAATTGTCCATTGCAATTGATGCTTTGTGTTGAAATACTTGCTGAATGGGTTGCGGTCGGGTCGAATTGTATTTCCCCTCATTGAAGCACTCTGTGATAAACGATATTTTTCGTTTTGTTGTCAGGTGCGAAAACGATCAAAGCGGATGGTTTTCCCACACGGGAACATGCGACATACAGTTGACCGTGTGAAAAACATTCATTTTCCAGATTCAGGCCACAAACACTCAATGATTGGCCTTGTGATTTATTGATTGACATGGCGAATGCGAGACGAATTGGAAATTGGATTCGCTTAAACTCGAATGGCGGTTGGGATCATTGGAATTCTCGGAATGCGAACTTCCTCACCTTTGAACTTTCCTTTAGTATCCTAAAACGTCTTGTATCACTACGCAGATCTTTCATAGTGCGATTCAGAACTTCTAACGCACGTTTATGCGACATTGTGCATTCGTCCCAGATAATGATTTTGCTTGCTAGCAAGACTTTGGCCATAGCTGAATGTTTCGCTATGTTACATGTTGGTTCTTCAACCGCTTGAACGTTTAATGGCAATTTCAATGCCGAATGAGCGGTTCGGCAACTTTCCGCCAGCGTAGCCACTATTTTAGAAGAAGCAACTGCTACAGCAATTTCTGATCTTGCACGAACTGTAGCCAAAATCAATGATATGAGGAATGTCCTGCCAGTGCCACCAAGCGCATCAAGGAAAAACATGCCAACATTGCCATCATCACCATATCGTACACTTCTTTTTGTTGGGGATTCAACAAAGGTACATTCGTTCGAACCAATTGGCTTAATGCATTTGTGTCGTATTCACGTTCACGCTGCAATTCTCGTTCGAAAGTGTCGTTTATTCCACGATCTGGCGATGGCATTCCTAACCTGACTAACAAACTGTTCGTGAATGGGAAATGAGAATATAGCGCTTGATTTCATCATTGGGATCAGGAGCTTGAAGACCAAAAGCCGCCATCTATTCAGGTAGCCCAGTTTAGCGTTAGTCAGGTCCGGATGAGGTACGTTGTTAAGTGATTCACCGATGAGAAAGTGTCCTGGTGTCAATGGTGAGAAGTCGTCGGGGTTTCCTCAAAAGTGAAAACCTCTGACCCAATAATGCGCCTCAAATGGAATTTGATGTATTTCACTCCTGCTTCCCATAATCCTTCAAAGTGGGGAGAAGCTGGAGGAATAAAATTCCATTTTGTGCCATCCTTCGTAAGTATTTTGGCGACCTCATTCCAATCATTTTGGGCAACCTTCAGCAATTACTGCAACTCCTTGTCAGCTCCCACGAAATTGGTTCCGCAGTCGGAATAGTTGTATGGTAATACCTTTTCGTGCCGTAAACCTTCTAAACGCCGCTATAAACGCTTGAGTAGTAAGATCACTTACCAGCTCAATATGATGACGAGCACAGATATCCTCTTGGAGCAAAAATGATTCAGCAAGACATGTACGTGGATGACCTTATAAGTGGGGTTTGTTCTAAAGAAGAAGCCTTACGTAAAAAGGAAAAAATACAAGGTTTGCTTTCCTCAGCAGAATTCATCTTAAGAAAATGGACGAGCAATTCCGATGAAATTCTCCATCACATACCGGCAGATCAGCGTGAAGTCGACTTTTCTCTTCCCTTGGGTTCATCGGAACACATAAAGGCTTTAGGTGTTAAATGGTTTCCTCTAGAAAACTCATTCTCATTTCAAAACATTTGCTGCGACACATCCCAGGTGACGAAAAGGTCCATTCTTTCAATAACTGCGAGATTGTACGACCCATTAGGATGGGCCTCACCCTGTATCATAAAGGCCAAAATAATGATGCAGCAATTATGGTCTCAAAAATTAGACTGGGACAAACCAATACCTCCAGAACTGCACAACGATTGGTCTATCATCCCCAGAGAGCTTTCGTTACTTGAAGCGATACGAGTTCCTAGATGGATTTACATACACAACACTTTACAAAACATACATACACCCTAAACATATGGTCTAAATATATAAGTGTACATACGCCCAAATCAAATATAGGTCATTCATACATGGTATCTCTACACAAATCAAATCTGGGCCCTAAAATCTTCTACACGCTAGTGCCACCGAATGTCTTGTAAAATTCTGGTCAATCCAGTGGCAAGTATGGCCAAAGAAACTTCGACGGGTAGCAGACCAAATATCCGCAGTAGTGCAAAAATAATTAACAGATTTCATTGCAATTTTTATGGTGTCTATCATATTTTCATAATGTTCATTTAACAGACGCATTACTTTAGGTCTGCTTCGCACTTTAAAACCCGTTCCTATAAACAAGTTGACGAACGATTTTCTCTCCACAATAGATAATGGTGAAATTGAATCAACGTTAAAGGCGATTGATCTTTGATCAAATTGCGCTTGTCGGCTTCCAGTTGCGCTCACAGCTCTTTTTTCGGAGCTCCTATTTTCTTTCCAAGACAAATATTCTTTAAAGCTATTGGGGTGGACTCTTTTCAGATGTTTAATGAAATTCGATGTGACCCCATTTGATCCCTTGATTTTCTTTTTGCACACCTGACAAACTGCTGTTATATCCGTTTTTTTCCTGAGCTACTTACATAAGCAAAAAATAAGCAAACATTGTTTAAAAAATTTTTATAACAAACAAAGATTAAGAAATAAATAAGTAAATACCTTCTGTACTTCACCGAAGAATTTTCCGTTTAATATAAAACTTTTGATCTCTGACGTATATCGAATACATTTATGTGGCGGGGAAATCGAATTATCACTGTCATCAGTATCAGTATCACTTGAAATGTTTCTTTTTCTTAAAACAGTCAATGGAAGAGAAGGTAGGATCAATAGAATCGAAATCAGAATCCATATTGATTACAGAATCAAGATCTATCTTCAAAGGTATTTCTCGGAAATTCACACAGGTCTAATAAAAAGAATTGGTATGATCAGAATATACCTGGTTACTTAATTTTGTTACCAATCTTTTGGGACAGATGTTTTAATAAGAAAAACGAAATTGCAACTGTTACTACTTTCTTATTTTAAGCTTACATAAAGCCAATGGACGGTTATAAAAGTGATCTTAATTTACACAAAACAACAACAATGTTTCCATTTTCAGTGTTTAGTTAGCTGTATTTAGCAGCTTGATACAGTATTAGTCTAATTCAATCAATGTGTTATCGTTATGTTAGTGTTGACGTGTTACACAAAATATCACTGAAGAAATTGTACTTGAAAATGTACTGGTCAACATTACAATACCCAGTAAATGTACTTGATAGAGAGTACTTGGATAAGTACTTGTAGAAGTACAAGGTACTGCGTACAAATGTACTTAAGTACTTTACAATTCTGCCTGGATTATACTTAAGACATCAGCATTAATTTATCGTAATAAACCCGAAATTTAAATTTACGCACTACACATCACAAACTCGCCATTTCAACGGCGCACTCCGACTACAGTAATACATGCATTACTATGGCCATTAGATCATATTCATAGGAGTGATGGAGACAACTTATATTTTCATTGTTTGTGCTGTCGGACATTTTCTTTGTCTTCATTAAGTTGATCATATTAATCAAGTTCTGTTTCTTTAAATGTTATGAGCTAAGTGCCAGAGATGTTATGGAGGCAAAAAAAAAAATTGCAAAACACACCTTTTACTATATTGATCGTGCACGACGTGAATGATGAAGATTAGAAGACTGCAATTCGTGAGCCTTGCTCATTCCAAAACTCAAATCATGGTATCCCGTGAAAATTCGACTTAGGGGGAGTCCACTGTATTTATCGACATTTTGGCGAATCATCAAACTATACGCGTAAAAATTCATTGCGCTGACCTTCTTGGTGGTTTCCTCACCTAAAATGATATCAGTGACATTAATGTCATATTGAAATGAAAATAATTATGATATCGATACTCACCGGTCAATGGATTTATCATCTTGATGTTGATATAATATCCATCGTCTCCTTGCCAAAACATCAGTGGGTATTGCAATGCATCGTATGAACGGTGTGTTTCGGATATTCGTTGCAATTGCCCAGAGTCCCGACGTGTGAGCACAATCCCAGATTTTCGCCAACAATCACAACTGAACCCTTGTTGGAGCGTTAAATTGGCGTTCGTACGTTCCAGCAGGTCGTTTATCCGCTCTGACCACGACTTTATGGTCATCACTTGGTATGCGATCCAACGCAGTTTTGAATAACCGAACCAATGCATGATGTTCATGAAGTAGCTGCTGCAGATCTCGAAGAATTCCTCTTCTCATTGCCGTATTGATTGTTTGGCGCTGATCAAGTTGATTTCCCACATTGCCCATGCAGTAGATTTGGAGGAATTTATGTTGTGCGTCTTCAAGCGGTAGCAATGATCCAATTCGATGGTGAATTTGGCCTTGGATCTGTAGAGTCGATGGCGAAATTGGAATCAAAGATTTTCTTTAATTTATTGAATCTTAATTTCTTTAACCTTTTATTACCTTGAATGTCGGATTGAATCTGCGTTCATCAATAATATCTGCTGTAAAGCATCCGTTATATTTCTGAGTGTTCGATACAAAATGACGTGATTCTGGTGTTTCACCATGAAGCAAAGAATGCAATGTCTGATGGCAAAAGCAATGATAGTAATTTAACCTTGGCACTGAGACAGTACAATCCAGGCGTTTCTCCAGCGAACTTCAATGCACCGCAATGGTTGCACACAACATCCACTGAGCCAATTTGAACAGAAGGATGCAAGGTGTAGTCAATTGTGCAATTGTAATCAAACGCTACTCGATTCAAACACTTGAAGCCCTTCTGTTACTAGTACTCGAAATACTCACATTTAACACTCGTATAGTAACCATTTACTTTTACCAATTTGAAATCACAAATAGTTAAGATATAAATATTTTTTTATGTAGCATTATATAATGTATGTATAATAAATTATTTAAAATTAAAAAAAAATATATGAACAAAACTAGTTAAAAAATGAAAATCATCGAACTGATCAGCAACAGTTCAATAAAATTTTAATACAAAACCGAAATATACATACAATTATATATAATATATTCAATTATATAGTAAAAGTTAACAAAGAACAGTAACAATTTTTATATCTATATATACATAAACGTAACAAATTTTTTTTGAATACATATATTCTATTAAGGGACACATCTAGTGTGACCGCCAAAAAAAAGGTGATTTTTGAGAATTTTTTTTAAATAAATTCACTCGATCGGTCCATCGGGAGGTTCTCCCTCTCAATGGTAAGGTTCATCATATCCTAGGTGGTCTGAAAATGTTCAATGTGGATCTGCTTGTCCAAGATCACATCGCCGGGAGTAGGAAAAATTATAACATTCTTTTTATATTTTTTATCTTTATTGTTGCTTGCCATTCTCTAAAAAAATAAACAAATTGTATAAATATTTCGAAATATTTCTATTGGAAATGTTACCTCTTTATCCGATTGCCACAATTGTTTTGACATCTTAATGAAGCTTACGCTGTATGTTGATGAAATCTCGCGATTTCGTTTGATGGAAATATAGCATAAAATAAAATAAAAAGAGAAACAAATTGTACAAGTAAAATTTATCAGAATTTATTAAAATTTATATTTATTTGTAAAGGAAGAAACATGTAATAATTATCATAACTAGCTGAAACTGAAAAGATAATAATAAATATTGTGCAGGTTGTCCAAACTATAAGAAATAACTGCAACGCAGATTTTTCTTTTTTATTATTTGATGTACTTTTTTCTTATAAAAAAAATAAGAAGCTTTTTTCTATATTAAGAATTAATATAAATTTATACCTGAAAATTGTTAGAAATTATTATAATAAAATTGTTTCAAATTTTTGTCACTTAATAAAAATACAACAGCTTTAAATGGAGTTTGTTTGTCTTTCATTTATTTAAAAAATATGATCTCCAGCTCTGATGATCGTTATGGGAAGTGATGGTATTTTAAAGTTCACTTTATCCATCATTATTTAATAACACAGTAAGTAACCAAAATAAAATCAAAAACATACATACTTTTCTAGGTTTACATATACATAAATACGAGGGGCGTTCAATATATTCTCGGTATCGATATGAAGGAAAATGCGAATTCAATTTAAATTGTTTTTATTTTTCAATATGATCTCCCCTAACATCAATGCATTTGTTACATCTTGAGATAAGCTTTTTTAAACCCTCAAAATAATAAATTTCCTCTTTCTCTGCAAAATACCGACTTGAGTTCTTCATCATCCGAAAATCTTTTTCCACGAAGACATTTTTTCAAATCCGGAAACAGGAAAAAATCACTAGAGGCAAGGTCTGGACTATAGGGTGGGTGTTGGATTTCTTCGAAACCACAATCTCGCGCAGCAGCCTTGGAAACTCGCGCCGTGTGAACAGGAGCGTTGTCATGAAGAAGCAACACACCCGCTGCGAGTTTACCCCGTCTTTTCTTTTTAATTTCCTCCCGCTAATTATGCAAAGTGGAAGCGTAGGATGTGGCGTTGATGGTTTCACCTTTTTTTTTGTACTCAATGAGCAAGATTCCCTTTGAGTCCCAAAAAACTGTGGCCATGAGCTTTCGGGCAGACGGAGTGACTTTGAACTTCTTCGGGGGGTCTGTTCCTTTTTTATGCCACTGCATGGACTCTTGTTTGCTTTCAGAGTCATAGTGGTGGACCCATGTTTCGTCCCCAGTAACAATTCGATCCATAACACCGTCCGCGTTCTCACTACACATCTCCAAAAGCTCTCTACAGCATGCGATTCTCACTTTTTATCTGAGGCGCTGTGAGCATTCGTGGCACCCACCTTGCACTGACCTTTGAAAGGTTAAGATGGTCATGAAAAATGGTGTGAATGGTACCAATTGAAAGCTTGGTGATCTCTGCCATCATTTTCACCTTTATTCGGGCATCCTCAAGAACAAGTTTTTCGACTTCTTTGATGCTTTCTCCCGTACAAGCAGTAGCCGGGGCGCCGGAGCGGGGGTCGTCTTCAATGCTCTCTCTGTCTCTCTTGAACTCGCTTGACCACTTTTGCACAGTTGATAATGAAGGTGCGGAACCCTGGTAAACAGCCACCATCTCTTCATGAATAGTTTTTTGACTTTTTCCTTGCTTAGTGAGAAATGTAATTACAGCGCGATGCTCAATTTTCACCATCATCGCCTCAGTTGCCATTATGATTCTGTTTAACTAGAGATAAAACGCGAATTAATAATCACATTTATATGAAATTTTACATGAATGCACTAATAGTATTACTTGATAAATAAGTCAATTTATATATGCAATTACAGCATCACCCCGATACCGAGAATATCTTGAACGCCCCTCGTATATAATAATTACTTATTTAGATAACCTGGGTGAATCTGAGCCTCAGCTAACTAGCCTGTTCCGTCTCTTAAGGTTTTTTTTGTAACTACTTAACACTCCAATGGGTATTACTACACTTAAAATGCCTAAGCACGTGTTAAGTTCTTAGGAAAATGGGACAGAGGGAGAAAGGTTCTTGGACTCAGTGGTTATTTCGCATTCAACATTTAATGGAGAGACATGATTTAGTTGCCTGAAAAAAAGAAAGTCTTTCGGGCGCGGCCCCGGACCGTCCAATTTGGAAGCCACACTTCTCCTCCAAAGTCCATCGAGGTAAACGGGGCTGAATATTTTACGAAGAGCTTTTTTCTCTAAACGGCCGATAATATCGTCATCCGCTGTCGATGGCGCCAAAAAGTAAGACTGGGGTGATCAAGGCCTTATAAAAAATCACCGTAGTTCCTCGAGATAGCGTTTTACTATTCAATTGCATTTTAGTCCAAAGAAACAGCGAAAAAGGAAGTTACAGGACAGCGCGTCACCTTGTCTAAAACCTTTTTTGACGTCAAAGGAAAAAAGAAAGTCGGTATTTATCTCGACGGTGCAGCGAGCTTTCTCCGCTGTCATTCTACACAGACGGACGAGGTTTTTTTTAATGATTCCATTACCAACAACTGTATACTCGTACCTCGTCTCTATAAATCCTGGTGAATATGGATTAAGACTTCTTGAGTTTTTTCCAAGGTCTGCTGCAGTGTCAAAACTTAGTCCACTGCGAACCTTACTGGCCGAAACCACACTTAAAGGGGCCAATTAAATTGCAGAATTTTACACAATATAGCAGATAAGATATTGTAGCAAACTTATACTTTTACAGTCGGCGCTGTTGTGGGATGCTCCTTTTTTGTGGATTAGACGTATGATACTGAGCTTCTACTTCAAATCTTAGGAATGAGTTGGTGTATGCTCTCCAAAAGTCACTTCCAGCAGCTTTGAACACCGCGGTTTGTAAGTATTAGCTCCAGAAGCTTTGTTTAATTTAACCTTGGCTATTGCTATCCTTATTTTGTTTTGGTTAGGTAGACGGAAGTTTTGGGTATGATCGTCCAGACCACCTGCCTGACAGTGAAATGTTGGGCTAGGTCGCCCAAGTTTTCCAATATTCTCCGGGCCGGCTGTGACTATTACAAGCTTTCCTACTTCATCTTTACAGGTTTCTGTACGGGTCTTAGCTGGATTTCTTCTTCTTACCTTTTAATGTGGTTTCTGGGGTACAAACTCTCAAAATTTTCGATTGCGCGCTATACGTACTCCTTTTTTTCCTCTGGAGAAGCCGATGTTCTTCCCGTCTTTTGTTCGCGTTGCGACGCCGTGTTGTATGTTTCTGGTTTAGCTGCTTGTCGACATTCTTCATCAAACCCAGTACTTCAGTTGCGGCGTCGCTGATGGCAATGTTGCCACTACTCTTCGGTACTTAACGCTGGTGGCATAAAGTTGCTGAGAGATTTCAGGATACGCGTTCGGCAAAGATTCTAGGGTTCTTTTTCGACCACAGTTTTCCTACATTATAACTTCTCAAAGTAGTTCTTTTTTGTTGTGGCGCTTAGGACAGGTGGTGATCTAAATCAATGTTAACTCCCCGGAAGATTTAGACATCTAGAATACTGAAGGCTTGCCTTAAGCCGACCGATAATCCAGAGAACGCCATGTCCCCTTACCTATGTTGAGATCAGGAAACTGTATACTTCCTATAGTGATATTTCGTCCCTCCGCAAAACCAATAAGCCTAAGTCCTTTGCCAGGCGTGGTGTCATGTAGACTATACTTAGCAACTGTTCTGCCAGAGATGTCCTCCTTTCGTTAAAATCGTACTAACCGATGTCATATATCTTGCCTAGAAACATTGTATGGTGGGGTCGTTCTTGTCATCTTTGGGGCATGGGCGCATATTAGGTTCATGTTAGCGAATTTAGCCTTGATGCTAAATAAAGTTCACGCGAAATAAAATTTATATTCTTTTATTATTATTTAATAAAGTACTTCAACTTTCATGATCTCAGATGACTTCAATGACCTCAAAGACTTCAATGACTTCAAGTGAATGCAGTGAATGCAATGATTTCAAAGTGACTTCAAAGAATGCAATCAAAATGAGTGTATTCATTTTGATTGCAGAAAGTGACTCGGCTTTCATGACTGCAAAATGAATGGTCTTTTTATTTTATGTTGAAGTCATTGAATAGAAACAAATTCACGTGAATTCAAATGAATTAAATGCCAAAATGATTGCAACCTCTTTCATTTCTTCCGTCTCCCAACAATATTGGACATCCCTAACGGCATTCATCTTGAAATTTGTGTATTCAGCTTAACAAAAATATTGGCCACACCGAGGTGAAATGAGCAAATGTCAATATTTTATTTGAAAAAAATAAACACAACAAAAAATCTAGATACGGTTACATTGGCAGTAAGACGACTTTTGCATGCGACGAGAAAATTCGCATGAGTTTTCGTTATTCTCTTTTAAAGCTTTTTCACACCAAAACAAAAACCACATCAAAAACACAAGTTTTCCGATATATTTTTAGTAAACCACAACTTTTCGTAAACACAATTTCAAACTACTTGAAATTGAATGTTCAACTAACCAAACAAACCTTTTGGAGCGAGTTCAGTAAATTTTAGCGAATTCACAAACCTTATAAAAACAGCTGGCAAGATGCTGTCGGTTGAAATTTAATTAAAATTGTGAATCTGAATTTGTATTTGAATGAAATTCAATTGTTTGGATTTCAAAATTGAGATGTTTCCGTTTACTTTTTAAAATGGAAGACTGAGATGAGAAGAAGTCTAGTAAAATCTTATTATCGTGCTCAGCTTTATTTCCATGAATGGAAATTACATTTAAAATGTTCTTATCTTATCTTACATCTTTATTTCGTTTAATATATCACATTTGTACTGCAACCGCACAATTTACATTATGCAGGAATTTAACGTTATTAGTTTTCCTCTGAAATATTATTAAGTGTATCTTCTAAGTATAATAAATAATAATAGGAAAGATGTTTGGAGGAAAACACGAAAGCGAAAACCTCCAATTACAATTATCTTCATAGGGATAGTAACTATATAAAAATTAATTATAATTTGAATAAAGAAATACATAAATTATTAATTCAAAAGAATAAATAGAAAAAAAAAAGTGGAAAGTTATTACAATCCGATATGCGACGCCCAATAACTTGTTCCAACAGGTGCAAACAGGTTTCCAGCTGATTCAGCAAATAATTGGTCTGTTGAGTTTCCAACGGAAACGAATGCACGAGCAGGCTATTCGACGCCGGATCAAGTGCACGCGAATTGGTAAAGTGCACAGTCAGGAGGAATGCATGGGAATCTTTGCATAGCTAACGGAGCTTTGGAGTTAAGCTGATGAGGATTGTGAAATCAGTTCTAGTCTGGACTGCATCGAGTGTGTATAAATCGAACTCGGAGATTCCAATAAATTTATAACCAGTATTAAAAAACGGTTTTTTTATTGTAAGTCGAACAGTTGGTTCAGCCCCTTGGCTGACGTTCGCGTTTTTTTTATTGTCCATGTAAAGGACAACTTTAACTGGAAACTTAAATAAATAAATAAATAATTGAATGAATAAATAAATAAATATACAAACAAATAGGTAAATTAAATATTTTTTTCTTTTTTTTTTTTAACAAGACAAATAAATAAAAATGAACAGTAAGGTTGAACATATAACAAGTAGCAATTAAATAATTGATTTATTAATGTCAATTCAATTGGCGTACTAAAGGATTATCAGCAAAATTACAACGGCTTAAAAAGTTTTCGTTAAGTTTTTTGATTCTAGAACATATAGGTTCAACGCTCGCTTTCCGGTGGATATCTGTAGTGGAATGATGCCAAGGTAAGTTGAGCATCATTTTTAATATTTTGTTTTGACATGTTTGTAGTTTTTTAAGGTGACATTTAAAATGTTAGAATTCATTATTTTAGTCGTATTATTTAAAGTTATATGCGCGCAAATTGGTTTCTTATCAAAAACGTAAAACTTTAACAGCTGATGTTGAAATAATTGAAATGTCAAACAAAAACCTGTAAGTAGTTGGTGTGAAAGCATTTGGAGTTTTCGAAAACTTTTAGTCAAAAACCGCGTTTATGATTCCGTGTGGAAAGACTATTAGGCTCGTGTTTTACTTTTACACGTCGCGATTGTTTACAGCTGATTATTGCTATTTCTGTTTCTCCCTTCATTCGTAATTTGCTGTGTTTTCTTTATTCGTAATGAGTTGTGTTCAGATCTAGTTGCTGTGTCAGTATAAGAATTAAAAATACAAGAATAAAACAAACGAATACGAAACGAAATTAAAGAGAACCGCTAATCATCCGAGTCGGTCTAACCCTGCACTTTTCCGCTCCCTATCTATGACAATCGACTGTCGGCTGCGTTTTCCCGTACCGTGTAAAAGTCAACTAACACGGCGTCTCCACGGGCAATATTTCATAGAATGCCATCTGTCACTTTTCATAGAAAGAAAGAGAGATAGAATGATATAAAATTAATGGTGGGCATTTCATAGCTTACTATTCCAGTCATAGATAAACTAACTAGATGTCAAACTCTACTTATACTTTTGCAAACTCCTAACTTTTGCACAGACACACTGTAAGTGAATTCAAACACTTCTACATCTCTATAGCTTTATCAAAATCTGCTAGAAGGAGAGCAATTTACAAGTAAAATTGCTAGAATGAGAGCGATTTGCACAAATGTGTGTAATGGAGACGACGTTTTTTTGATTAAAATGGGTGTGGTTTGTATAAAAGGAGAAGGAAATTGCCCTTGATGACAATCAAAACCGGTAGAAAACCGGTTTCCAATATCTGGAAAGTTTGCCATCTAGATTAGTTTATGATTTCAGTCTTGAAAATGTCGCAGAACAAAGCATTTCGATGTGTTCTCACTTTAGAGGCATTAAAGGAATTGCAAAAACAATCCATTGGGTGAATCCATTACCGGAAAAAAGGGAACTACACGCCTTGGAGCAATATTTATTGAATGACATTTTGTGGAAAGCTAGCAAGAGTATTGTAATTTTTGCAGAATGACTATTGAGAAGTTAGAGGAGGTTTCGCACTGGTATGATGCAATTGTTAGTTTGGCTATAGTAACTTTTTTTTCAGTTCAAAATCGCATTCAGGTGGATTGCACAATTAAAAAAAAATACATAGTGGTGCGTTATGCTATCACTTCGAGAGTGCGGCTTACCATAACATTGAGATACATTGCTACTGGAGACTCTTGAGTTTTTGTCACATATTTCCCAAAAGACCACGTCTAAATTTATACCGGAGGTACTGAATGCCCTAAACCACGCAATGCAATTCCAATATCTAATGATAGTTTGTTGTTTCTTTACTTGTTTGCATTAGTTTTAATCATTTTTCCTTAGACACCTACCACGCAAGGCGAATGGTTTGCAATTGCTAAGGATTTTCACATATTTTGGGGCTTTCCGCATACTTTAGATGATGTCGATGGAAAATATATATACGGATTAAAGCTCCACTAAAATCGGGACCGATTTCTTCAGTTAATTTTTCTAAGCGTTTTATTTGCTGTTGTTATGCGCATAACAATTTCGGTAATGGAAGAGCATCCGAAGTTGTTGTGATGAAGAACTGCAGCTTGTACCAAGGACCAATATGCGGAGAGTTGTACATTGTGAATGATATACACATGTACGAGTATTTTCCGCCGATGTCCCCGTTTTCTTTTTTTTTTTTTTTTAAAGAACTTAACACTCAAGTGGGTATGAATACACTTATAATGCCTCAGCATGTGTTAAGTTTTTTTTGGAAGATGGGAGAGCCCAAGAACGTATCGAGCCAATTTTTGATTTCCTCTACTGAGCTGAAGCGTATTCCCGTAAGAGCGTTCTGCATCGAACGAAACAAGTGGTAGTCAGATGGTGCCAAGTCTGGACTGTAAGGCGGGTGAGGCAGAATTTCCCATCCACTATTTTGCAAATAGTTTTTCACCGAAACCGCAACATGTGGCCGAGTGTTGTCGTGATGAAAAATAACGGTCTCATATTCTGGCCGTTTTTCCTTTAATGCCCGCTTCAAACGAATTAGTTGGGTTCGATATAATGGTCCTTTGATGGTGTCACCACTCGGAAGCAGTTCGCAGTATACGACACCCTTTTGATCCCACCATATGCAGAGCATGACCTTATTCAGGTGAATATTTCGTTTCGGCGTCGATTGGGCGGGCTCGCCGGGCTTTGTATACGATTTTCTGCGTTTAGGATTATCATAATAAATCCATTTCTCACCACCAGTGACAATACGATGCAAAAATGATTTATTTTTATACCGCTGCAGTAACATTTCGGACATGCAAAATCGCCGTTCGACGTCTCTTGGCTTCAATTTGTACGGCACCCAGTTTCCAGCCTTTTGAATGAATCCCAGTGCTTTTAGGCGCAGGGAAACAGCTTGTTGCGTGACGCCCAATGATGCAGCAAGTTCTTCTTGAATCTGACACGGATCCTCATCCAGTAAAGCGTCCAATTCCTCGTCTTCAAAACTTTTCGGCTTTCCGGGGCAATCTTTGTCTTCAACTCCAAAATCACTACTTTTGAACCGTTTGAACCACTCGCGGCACGTCGATTCACCAATACATTCCGCCCCATAAGTTTCCGAAAGCAAACGATAGGCCTCAGCCGCACTTTTCTTCATATTAAAGAATAAAAGCAGCGCTTCCCGCAAATGACGTTTATTTGGCTGGAAACTTGCCATGATTTTGCTCGATAAAATGTACGACACCGATAGAACTGCTCAAATATAACGCTGCAAAGTTGTTGACAGATACAAAACCTACAAATAAAACACATGGGGTCTGACATTTCTGCCCGGGATTCACTGGTGGCGCCATCTCTGAGAAACGCTGGAAACTTACTTGTAGACCCAATATTTCCAGCCGTTTACGGACATTAATCAGCTCCTCGTTTATAGCAGCAACCTGCAAGTCGTTGTCGGCATTTGTGGCATCGTAAGCAACATTAACGGCAGCGTCCACATCTTTGTCATCTTCCCTGTAGATTCGTGTAGTTGACACGTGACATCATCAAAAATTGATTAGGAATCTTTTTATTTTTTTTTTAAATTCTTTATAAAAGTTGGGCCAGCTATTATGTCCACGCAACTGATAGTCTAAGAGCCCGCAGTATAGTTTTGGCAGTGAAGGATAACCAAAAAATATGAACATTCATAGGTAGTATTTATTAGTGTGATTTCAAATAAGGCGGTCTGGCAGTCCTCACTGACGGCCGAGGAAAATAACAGTACTTTTAAAATACTAATCTATTTAATTAACGTGTGTTAAACGAAATAAAAACCCATTGAAACTGATTGTATAAGACGCCCTTTTCTTTTTCTTCATTACGTGTCCAGATTTTGTGCCAAAACATGCTAACTGCTTACACAGTTGACTTCAGTTCTGATTTAAACTTTTTGATAGACTGATTTTTATATTATTTCAGTTGCAATTTATTTACATATATATTTAGTTGAAACGTTCGAAATAGGATTCTTAGGTCCTTTTTATATTTTATTCTGAAATTATTCTCTTGTTGGCCACTTAAAACAAACAAAAAAAGTTTTCTATTCATATATTCTACTGTTTAATTTTTCACCACTTTGAAATAAATATTCACCACGGTAAACTATTTTTCATTTTACTTTTGCCTTTATTGTACGTACACACCTAGGGAACGTAATGTAAAAATTGCTGTCATTTTGGCGCGTACTGGCTTGGAAATGTGTTTGCAATCCAAACAGTGGATTCGTGCAATTGTGAGATAATTGTTTAGTAGAGTTTAGTTCATTTATGATGAAAGTTTTGTTTTGATATCTGAAAAGTTTGTTTATAATCGTGGCTGTAGTGATCAGTTTGAATCTCCCCTCTATTACACTGTGTGTACATTTAAACAGTAAAACTTGTTATCCTAATCCAGGGCCAACCATAATTTTATGGCATTTCTCATTCCGAAGAGAAAAAAAAATTACAACTTACGTTTAGACGAAGTCTAAAGTTTTTGTTGTTCCATTGGAGTCTAAGTTGCCCAACCTCCGGAGAAATTGTATATCGAAAACGCCATTAATTGAACTCAAGCATAAATCAAAATCGAACGAAAAGTGAACAGAAGCATCGTCAAAATGTAAACTGCCTATAATTGCTTTTGCTTAGTTAATTTTATTAAAAATTTTGAAGGCAGCTGGCAATTTCACGCACGCAGGGAAAATTGCTGCTAAATCAAATCGTGGAAACATATCCATGTGAAAGTGAAAAGTGGATAGCTGAAAACTAAAATTGCTAGAAGACCTGAAACTACCGTATGCTGCAATCGAAGCATTGGCTGCATTAATAGCCACCGAAGATTTCCGGTTGAGCCTAGAGTTGTATAGACTAAAAACAATTTCAAACCCGAATGGAAGTCAATAAATAATCATTCACGACGTAAACTAAATAATAATAATACTATTTGCATCCCGCATGGGAATTCATTACAAATACGGTCTGCTGTTGAGTGTTGACAACGCCGGGGGTACTATGCCTCGTTAAAAACTAAATTAACATTGTGAAAAAATAGTTACATATATCGGAAAGTAAATAGTTACGATGCGGAAAAATTGTTCAAAAAAGTGGGAAAGTCGTACCCAGGAGCAGATATCAGCAAATTTGTACGTACATATGCAACAAGTATGTACCTTGGAACAGTTGAACCTGGTGAAGAACGGCCGATCATTACAACATTTTAGGTGGGAGTTCGGTAAGATCCTTTCATACATACAACTTATATTTTCCATAGGCACAATAAGTAACAATGAAGCTCTTCTAGTTATACGCGATCATGGGCTCTAAAATTAGTATTACATCTGATTTTCACAGTAAGTGAAGAGTGCTACTATTTCTATCAGCGTTATATGATATTAATTGTCATAAAACACATGGCGTCTTCATCTAACTTCTACTCAGTTATCTCTATGAGATAATATAAAAACTTACGGTTATACATATATTTTCCTGTATTCGAGCTCCTACCATACGGGAACAAACATAAAGGATGTTGGTATTTTTCAACTATTGTGGGTTGCAGAAGGATTTGAGACGTTTTCTTACTCCATCTAGGACGTGCTTTTAGTGCTGCTATTTTTGTATTTTAACAGCACTCGGTTTTGTATGTAAGTTAAGTCCAGGTTGACTGACTTAGAAATAAGAAAAGTAAAATTTTCACCACCGTCTGGTTGGGATCAGCTAAGGTCAACCTCAATCCTGCAGCAGTTGTATTGTATGAAATTACGACTATTCGCAGAGCAATCATTCTCTTGAAATAGCATCTAGGTTCAAACCGTCGATAGTTTCTTCCGAGTAAATATCGATTCGTATGGTTTTAATGTGGTCAATACAAGCTGACGTGCATGCAACATTGATTATTGAGTCTAAGTTTTGTATATAGACTCCACGAATGTGATCTCTTTGCTACGATTGTAGTATGCACATTCATCTCAAAACTCAATCATCATTCCGCGACTTATTTTCTTGTGCTTATTCGGGAGTAAGTTGATCTAAAATACTTGCTAGAGTTGGGAACCACATCGTTACTAGTCAAATGTTATTACTGCCGTTTGATTTGCTCTTCGTCAAAAGTCCGCAGGGAGTTTTCTAATTCTTTCGCTGATTATTGTTTGGAAATTCGAACAACAGTTAGTTCCCGGGCGATGCTTTGAATTGCAGATTTTGCTTTTGCACTCATTTGCTCATTTGTGTAGTTCATATTTTGGCTCATTTTCTCCCCTTAAGTTGCCGCGCTTCTTAATGCCATACTGGACACTAGTCCAAGATTTTGCGCCGTCTTCTATAAGGTTGTTTTTGGTTGTTCGAGAGATGCACTCAATTGGTTTTCAAGCCCAAGGTAGCATCAATTAGCAAGAGTTAGTCTTCGCATTCGAGAAGTTGGTAGTGGAACCAAGGTAGATAAAGTCCCATACTGCCTATCGTATAGTTTTGTTGAGTGTCTTGTGTATCCCTCATTTTTAACAACATACATATATCAGGTTGTATCATATGTATGTATTGGGCGATTTTTGAATGTCTGTTCAATGTTAATTAATTTGCACGAAATCTAAAATTTGGTCGTCAATATAATTTCCTTCATTATAGCTAACAATTCTGCCCACCTCTCAGACAATTTCTTAATGCCGTTACTAAAAAAGTTATTTGCCTTTGACGACAAAATACGCCATGCTCTTCCAACCTGTCTCCTACCCCTTTCCTACCTTTTTCGGCTATCCCTTACACAGGGAGAATTTCCCCAGATTTGGAAAACCTCTTTTATAATCTCGATACACAAAAAGGGATCTAAGCATGAAATTACCAATTATCGTCACATTGCTAAACTCTCTCATATACCCAAACTCTTTGAAAGCATTTTATACGAAGCCTTAAGCTTCGTATAAGCAAGCCTTTTACTAGATGGAGTGAAAAGTGACCTCCTTGACCGCCAGCATGCGCTGCTACTGCAAAAAAGGTTATGGTGCCGTTATGAAGTCCGTTCATATTTAGGCAGACATGCCAAATTTCAGTGCGATACTGTCTTTAGTTTTGTTTTGACAGCTGATTGTTGTTGACATGTTTGGCATCATGTTGAATATGAACAAAAACGATTTTCGTTCTCTCATAAAACATTATTTTTTGAGAGGCAAAACGGTGAAGGAAACAAAATAAAAGTTGGATAAATATTATGGGGCTAATGCTCCGTCAGATTACACCGTCAAATATTGGTTTCGAGAGTTTCGTGGTGGCCGCAACTCCACTACCGATCAAGTCCGCAGCGGTAGGCTCTCCGATGCGGTTACAGAGGACAATGTCAAAAAAAAAATACATGAAATGGTGTTGCCTGACCGGAAAGTGAAGGTGCGCGAGCTAGCAGATACCACAAAGATTAGTACTGAGCGCACACGCCATATTTTGGGCAATATTCTGCATATGAAAAAGTTATGGACTCACCGGCGGCCAATCTTCTGCTGCTATAAAGCCAGGAATATTGACTCTGAGCCACTCCTGCGTGGTTTTGGCTTTGTGGGCTATACCAGAGTCCCGTTGGAAGATCCATCTGTATCCATTGAAAAGGGTATTTGTCAAACCCTTCACAACACCCTCTGGTATATCTTCTTCGTAAACCTTTGCACCAGTTTTTACGCCTTTTTCACAGAAATGCAGGGATGTGACACCATGGAGAGAGACCCCCCACCAAACCATTACGGAAGTGAAATGATGATCACGTTGAATCTTTGGAACAACTTTTTTCATTTGCTTACACATTGTAAAGTAGCATAAATTTTGTCATTTCGTTATTTGAAAACTTCTTCCACGGTAAAAATTTTCTCATCCGTAAACAGAATGTTTTCATGGACATCATCTGCGTGCCACTGCAAAAGTCGCTTGCATCTTTCCAGCCTAATTTTTTTTAGTTGAGCAGTTCGAAGATGACCCGTGGACCGACGATAGGCTTTCATATGCAGATCATCCCGAATCAGCCTAGACATGGATCTGGTTGATATATCCAATTCCTTGGACATGATCTTCTGCTTCCTAAGGGGATTTCTCCGAATTCGTTCACCCACTGCCTTTACTACCGCATTCGTACGGACGCGCGGGCGATTACTTCTTGGCCTGTCCTCTACTCCAGGCAACTTGCCGAAGCGAGCAATAGACCGATAAACGAATATTCTCGATATTCCGAGTGGTTTTAGGAGCACGAAAATTTGGCCAGCACTCTTTCCGCACTTATGCAACGCTATTACCGCGACTCGATTCTCTTTAACGCTTCACTCCATGTTAACAGTTTGCAAACTGAAACTAAGCTGACTAGTATTCTTCACTCATCAGTGCATGTGTTCCGAAAAAAAAGTTAACGGTTCTATTCCGTCAAGAAGTTTTGAACGATAAGCGCTGGAAATTGTGTAACAGAACTTATGGCAGGACTAGGTACATATAATTTTTTTCAGATAATTATTTTTTTTTTCATTTTCAGGTTGAAGACATAGCAAATTTATTGCTTTATCATGTCATCGATGCGACAAAGGCATACCATGGAATTTGATGCAGTCGCATGAATACACCTAATTTTTGCAGACCATTTAACCCAGGTCGTGGTGCAGATCGTAAGTGCTAAGCTTAAGCTATCTAACCGTAGAAATTACAATAAATGAAAAAAACAAAGCTTTCCTCATGCAATGTGATGATTGCTAGTGACAAAAAACAAACAACAAAAAGAGGAAACAACATGAAATAGTGATAATGATACAAAACAACAAAAATTGGGATTTAACGTCAACAATTTATTAATTCAGTAGAAATAGTTAGATTTAAGTTTTTCTTTATTAAATATATAAAAAAGGGGGATTAGTCATGTAAGATATACTCGTGTGTAATGTACGTATAAAAATTTAATATACATACTTAAGATGTAACATTAGACTAGATATGATGAAAAATTGAAATTTTTCGTGCAAAATTTAATATTTCTTTATTCAATAATTAATTAAGTGTGATTTCAAATTGGTAGAACGGCGAATTAAGAAATGACTACCGGGTTTTGGAATTTATTTTCCAAACAGTTCTATGTAGAAAGATAAAATCCAACATTCTATTACGCCAGAATTTCAATGATTTATAATGATTTTTCTTCTGGAATTTATTCGTAGAACTATGAAGGTAATCGGATATTTTTCACTGATGTGGTTTTTAATTTATATGCTAATCAAGTTAGGGGCAAACTAAAAAAAAAAAGTAATATTAAAAAAAAGAATTGTGAGTCAGTAAATTCAGTAAGAAATATTTTGTCAAAAGTTTCTTTTGGGATTGCTATTAAAAGGTACATACAAAAGTGTTACACTTCTATCGTTACATTAAATTTTATTTGCGACAATTTAGATGCAAATCAATTCTATTGGGAATTCTAAAATACGCACTAACTGGTCGACATGTATTTGTTTGTTCGTCCCTGTTTATGCCGAGCTTTAGATAGTAAAAAGAAAATGCTCAGGTTTATTCATCATTTATCTCACTTATCTTTTCTGGGATTTTGTGCTTTTTTGCGTTATTGTTGCCACAAATACTATGTTAAGTATGAGAGTTTTTCATAGCATAGCTTATATATCCTCATTCCTCTCCTCTCTCTCCGGTGTGTCAGTATCATCAACGGTTTCAGTTAGCCATGGCCTTATACCATCCCCAGCTGTTGTCGTTGTATTGGCTCCCGCGTGCTGCCCCCAATATTCTTACATCGTATCGATCTTTACCTTTCACCTTCACAACTTCATTTTCATTTCATTTCATTTCATTTTCATTTCATTTATTCATTATTCTTTGTTTTACAAATTTTGTATTACTTAAAACTAACTTAACAGTATAGAGACTAAGAATAAGTAGTGACATTTGTATTTATATAATATAAAATAGTGATAATGACACTTTACAAATCAAAAATACTTTGAGTCGTGGGGTGACTGGATAATTCATAATAATTTGTACAAGAATTGAAATTCAAAAATTTTTTGGAGCAAAATTTTACAACAATTTAGAATTTAAAAATAAAGAAAAAGGTTAAAAAAGGTAAAGCTTAATATACATTAATGACGAAACAAGCAAGCAAACACAGAGATATGCAAGTTTAGACAACATAGTTCAGCAAAACTTTGATTTCTTTATGATCAAAATCAAGAAGCCACATTCTTACACGATTTAGGAACTGAGACAAGGAAATTATTCGCCGGATATCAATAGGAAGCGTATTGAACAACTTACATGATACAATGGAATAAAAGTTTTTGAATTTAGTAGTACGGAAACGAGGTGTAACGACAACATTAATTGAATTGCAGCGCAAAATAGGACTCTGTAAATAACCAGCTCTCATGAAAAAAATTTTCAAAACCTTGTAATAATACAAGTGTTTAAGAGGTAGAACTTTTAATGATCTGAACAAGACTATGGAATGAGCTAATCGATTGACCCCACATACTTTTCTTATAGCGCATTTTTGCAAAACGATTAAAGGTTCAAGATTTGTCTGGTATGCTCCACCCCAGCAACTTATTCCGTATTCAAGCTTAGGTTGCAGAATTCCATAATATACTGTTGTTAAAGTTTTTTTGTCGCAAAATTTTGTAAGACGATAAAAACTACGTACTGCGGATCGCAAATATTGCTTAAGTATTGCAATATGTCTGGACCACCTCATATTCTTGTCAATAGTAATGCCAAGATATTTAAAATCATTAACATCTTCAATTTTGAAACGGCATGTACTACAATATGCCTGATTAATCAGCATTGTACCTACAGCATCCTCAGAAGTAGAATTAGAACACACACAATATGACAAATTAGACCTTTCACAGTTATTTGCATGAAATAAAATTTCAAAGCTAGGAAATTCTTGACTGTTGAGACTAAAGTGCATTAGTTTAGTTTTATTACTCACTATTAATTTGTGCTCCAAAAACCAGAGTCCCAGGAGGTGCACATCGTGATTAATGTCCGCACTTAAGTTAAGAGGACTATCAGATCTGTATGCAATGCCAAGATCATCTGCAAAGGCTGTGACTAATCCTCTAAACGGTTGGCTAAACAAGGAGTTGATGTAGACAAGGAACAAAATGGGACCAAGGACTGAACCCTGGGGCACACCTAAGTTCATGGTTTTCTCATTGCTGGAAAAGTTAGCAACTATGACTTTTTGAATTCTATTCCTTAAGTAGGACTCAAACCAGTTGTACATAAAACCACGAAATCCTAAATTGTATAATTTATTTAGAAGAACTCTGTGGTTAACCATGTCAAGGGCTTTGGTTATGTCTACAAAAAGCCCGGCGCAAAATTTTTTGTCATCCAGAGCTTTGTAAATAAAGGACGAAAATTCCAAAAGAGCATCTTCTGTAGAAAGACCTTCCCTGAAACCAAACTGAGAATGATTAAGAAAACTAACTTTTGCGAGGTAACTCATTATTCTGGTTTTTATTGAGAGCTTGAGCTGTTAAGTGAAGAAATAATTCTATATAGTTCAGAACCTGTAATTTCATCATAATAGAAACTGTTATTTATAACAATATCGTTTACTAAATGAGACTTAACGCAAACTCTACAATACATAGGAGACTCAGAAGAGGACATCCGACCAACCGAAGAAAAAAAAATCATTAAAAATGTTTGACACTGTTGTGGGATCATCAAAAGTAACACCATCATTACACAAACTTAAAGATTTAGTCTTAGCGGGAGAGCTTCCATCAATTATGCTATTAATAGCCTTCCATTCTTTTCTTGGATTACCAAGCGCATTACGGACTTTGGAGTACTTCATTATTTATCTCTTTACTCAGAATTTTAAAACGAGTTAGTAGCGCTGTATTGAGGGGATGTTTGTAGCACTTAAATCTCAACTTATTTTTAAGTTTGATTCTTTTTAGAAGAGAAAAAGTTATCCAAGGTTTTAACCTATCTTCAGACTTTTTACGTACAGTAGTATAAGTGAAATTGTTGATGTAGCTTTGAAGAAAGGTTAAAAACAGGTCATAAGACTTAGAAGCGCTACTTATTTCATAGACTTCCTGCCAGGTTTCAGACCGTAATTCGATATTTAGTAGGTCGTAATTTATCTTTGTTACCTCCAGCGACGAAAAATACTTCACAGGTTTTTTAGTTTTTAAAGTGCTGATCAGAGTACCAGTCATACAGTGATCGGTAATTTGAAGATCAAAATTAATACCGGCACATTCATTAAGTGATATTTTCACAAATCGACCAAAGACATGATCAAGACAAGTCCTAGCTAATGGCCTAGTGATTTCGTTTATGAAAGATGTTAGACCATATTCAGCCATTGAGGCAAGGCAGAGATCAGAAAAGTTAGAAGAAGTTAAGATGTCGATATTGAAATCACCCAGGAAAATAAGGTTAGCAACTTTTTCGATACTCAAAAAATCTCCTAATTCTTTTAAAAACACTTGAGCATCATATAGATGTAGCCTATATACACAAACAAATTTAAAAACATCATCACGTACCTTGCACGTCAATTCAATAACGTCCGCGCTCACGAAATTTATACATTTGACTTCATAGTCATCCGAATTCAAGGAATCACTCACAAATACTCCTACTCCACCTGCAGCATAAGTTTCATTAGGATTAACATACAAGGAATAATCCGGAATCCGATAATAGTCTTTTTCGCAGTCAAAGATCCATATCTCACTTACAAATATCAAGTCGGGTAAAAATACAAGCGCTTCAAGATTACACACCAACAAGTCAAAATTCTGCCGTAAACTACGAATGTTTTGATGCACAACAAAAAATGAATTGTCTTTAATTGAACTTCGGAAAAAAGTTTCATCATTAATGTTAACAATTGTGTTAAGGGCTGGGTTGTTGCTTAAGAAATAATCATATTTTTTTAAAAATGACATAGGTAAAACCAATTAAAACTAATAGAAAGACTGTATTAGGCTTCCAAAGAGGAAAAATCAAGAAAGAATCTTATAGCAACAACCCTACCCTTGCAAACCACAGATATTTGTAATATTTTTCAGCTTTAATTCTTTTCGCTTCCGTAAATAAGGCTCTAGTATAATTAGTAAAGCAATGGTTTATATAAATTTTATCACTAGAACCCGGGACAAACAGAGAAGAATTTAATTTGCTCATAGAAGATTTTTTCGCTTTCATGAGTTTTGTTTTTACTGCCGTACAAGTGAAATGAACACAAATTTTGTTGTTACTGTCATGGTTTTTGTTTTTTTCCTTCCATACACGTTTAACAAAGCATTTCTGAATATCAGAAGGTGACAGAGAGATATCCAATGTCTTATTGAGAATTACTTTCACGCAATCTTCCGCATTCTCATTTTTTACACTAGGTACACCAGAAATCTCGATGACATTTTCCAAACTTTTCTGCTCTTTCCAATTAAGTCTGCTCTCCAGCGAGGCAACCTTAGATGCAAGTTTTTCGTTCTCTTCTTTCAGCTGGTTGATTGCGCTGAGAAAGTCACAGTGCATTTGCTTTATTGATACAATTTCTTTATAAAGCATTTGCATCGTAACTGTGCTGTCGTCGGCTGCCTGTGCCTGCTGTGGTCGTGGTGGAGGAACTGTAGCTGATGATTGCCGTTCAACGGGTGAGTCAGTGGGCTTCTTTTGCTTAGCGATAGTTTGCTGATTCCGCTTTGCCACCTGTTTCGCTGTCGATGTACCAGCCACCGCCGCTGCTGCTGTCGATGTACCAGCCACTGCTCCTGCTGCCGATGATAGTTGCAAAGATTTACGACGAAGAGCGGTGCATTTGTCGCAACGGAAAGGAATGTTTTGTGTTTTCATGTATTCTATGTCCGGCGGAGTCAGTTTAATGCACGACCAGTGGAAAAAAATATGACAATCGACGCAAGTAATTTTTGTTTCACATCCGCGATCGATTTTTGTTTTGCAAATAAAGCACTGCATTTTACGAAAGTTGTATGCCAAGAACCACACGTAAATTATCTAAAAGTATACACCCCACGCAACTTAGAGAAAAAACACGTCCGCTCTCTTATGCTCATACCGGTTCACAGCTTCCTATTTTGGAGTTCCTTTTCCGACCAGTTCTTTGTAGTAAAATAAAATTCAACATTCTGGCTGAGTTCATAATCGCAGTATCAGCGCAGTACTGCATCGTCAAGCGTTCTTAATTGCAAACATGGAAGCAACCGCTGCGCAAAAAAAAGCAACCAGTGCATCATAGATTATCGTGATGCGATGAAATTTGACATTTCATATATGTTCGCGCCAAAAAATGGAAGCTTCAAAGAGACGCTTTCGAACAAGAATTCGTGTCCAAAAAGAGGAAAAAAAGCTGTGATCTGGAGTATTAAATGTGTATTGTCTGTTTCGATGTTGTAGATAAAGATAGAAAAAGATGACCGGTCTCTTCTCAGTTCTACGTTATATTAGTTAAATGATTATTATTTTGTATTACATATTTTATTTGATTTAAATGATTTTGATGTTGAACAAGCACATATTAAAGGACTTCCCTGAATTTCCATTTACGGTGGATGTAATTATAAGAAAATAAAAGGATCAAAGTCAGGAACAAATCGTCGGGGAGAGGCTACCACATACTGGGAGTACTTTGATTTGCTCGATGAATATTATGGAAAACTGGATTCGATTTCAGTTCCTGATGAGAATTTGGTTGGAACACTGGATGACACCCAAGATGATGTAGAGGAGGCGACTGCTCCACAACTTGTTCAGCATCATCCAGAGTTGCAAACAGAATCCGTCAAATCACTCCCAAAGAAAATGGAAAAAAAATTCAACCTTAGAGTTTCTCAGATCTGAGGCTGAGAAAGACAGGGCATCCTTGAATGAGCTTATAAAAATAGAACATGAACGCCTCAAAGTGGACAGGGAAAGGGTTAGTGAAATGCGTGACATTAAATTATATCTCAAAACACTTCTTGATAAGGAATAATTAACCAATTGAACAAATTTGAAAAATTTGATCTCATACGAAGTATGTACGTATATACTGACTGAATTTAATCTTAATTTTTAACGCAATGAATTGTATACTAACTGTGGTTTATTTCTCAGTTCCTTTTTTAATAAATATTGCAATATAAATCATATACGTTTAGTGTTTTTATTGGTTTCAACATTAGGCTGAAAAGAGTGTAGTTAATTGTTTCCTATTAGCTTTAGCTTCATTGTTTAAAATTGGAATATTCTCATCATGTGAACAGTCTTCGGTTTGTGGGAAATCTTCTTTTAAGTAAAAGGATAACACATGCCATTACTATTTGCTTGGTAAAAGCAATTTTTTGTGCAGTAACATTGTTCAGTATTCGCAATTTCTTTTTTAATACTCCAAATGCTTGTGCAATTAATACACGAGTAGAACTATGGCAATAATTGAATCGTTTTTGTTCTGGCGTTAAACTTCCACAATCTCTGTAAGGAACCATTAAGTGAATTTCAAGAGGATAAGCTGAATCTCCGAGGAGATGACATTCTCGTGGTATTTTTATTTTGCCGCTTTCTATTGATTTTTGAAGTGGGCTGTTACGCTAAACTCCTGCATCATGACAAGAGCCAGGATATCCAACGAATGCATTCAGAAAAACTAAGTGGCTGTCGCAAATACCCTATCGGAGTAAGTATATGAAAACAATTCTCAGAAATGTTATGAAATTAATAATACCTGCATGATTATTGAATTTACACCTTTTCTATTGTAATAACTCGAAGAATCTTCTATTGGGCATGCAATTTTGAAATGCGTCCCATCCAAACATCCCAAGACAAAAGGGATCAATAATTTTTCGTTGCGTTTCTCTACTCTTAGGCCATTTTATTAACCGGTTCTTTAATTTCAAAATGTGTGTTATTGTTTTTTTTAAAAATGTTGTGCGCTGCACCCTTCCCTATCCCAAACCGCTCAGATACCTCTCGAAAGCTATACTGATTAGCAAGTTTCCAGAGAGTTACATATAAACATTGGTGCAAAGAGAAACTTGGTCTGCCAGTTTTTGGAAAGTTCCATATGGTTTTTAGCATCTTCTGCATGGCCTAGAAAAAGAAAGCTTAATATTTTTTTAATTTGTTTAAAGTATTGTTTGTTAGCCAAAAATGTTTTTCTTTTCATGCGAAAATGGGAAAAAAACACATCATCAGGATAAGTTTTAATAACTTCAAAAAAAAGTTTGCACTTGGGTATACATCTTGTTTTATTTAAGAACGAAGAAATTAACAATATTTTTCGACTCAATTGTTTCTTTTTTAGTCTAAAATATGTTTAAATATTCTGCCATTATAATTGCCAACATTATTAAGAAAAGTATTTAGAAAAATCGTCGCTGCTGATTTATTTGGCATTTTTTTTTTTTTTTATAAAAAACAAAACAACCAGCCGTTCAAGAACGTTGATGAATTGCACTCAAATAAAAGACGATTCCCGTCGATTTATAACAAGACTTTATTGGAAGATGTAATTCAGTAAAAAAAAAGCAAAAGTCAAAATGACGGACGAAAAAAAGATTACAGCCATCTTGTTGTGGACTGTAGTCATGGATTGTGGAACTGCTTCTTCTGCATGTCTAATCCTACTAAGTAGGATATAAAGATATCCACTGGCATTGCGACTATCTCGCTTTTTGGTGTCTCTTCCGTAGGGTGGGATATCTGGGTGCTCAGTTACTTGGTGTTGTCGAAGTTCCTGAGCAAGGTGTCGGGGGTCCAGTCAAATGCAGCGACGTCTGGGCACAAGGACGTCTGTAGGTTTAGAAGACGTACTAAGGGTGCCACGTCTCTGAATTCTCCCCTCTCGTGCTGCAGTACCTTGGCTAGTGTGTACCAGGCTGTTGTCTCTCGCATCAGGGGGGATTTTACCGATGCGTTCAGCGTAGTTTCAGTGTCTACTGAGAACGCAGTGGTATACGTTGTGTAGATCTGGGTGAACAGGGGCTGGCGGGGTCTAGCTAGAGGGTTGACGTGGCTAGGTTCCTTTATTCGCACCGGAATATATGTGGCGACCACCCGTTGCGCCTGCGTTAAGGACGAAGCGTCCGTCTCTGGAGCCGTTCTGTTTGAGCCACTGCTGCCATACGTGCTTGCTGATGCCTGGGGGGCATTTTGGCTCCGCTGCTGTGACGTTGGGGTGGATGGGGGCGGGAGAGGTGTGAGCCTGATGGTATTGGTCAGCACTATTGCGTCTCCCCTTCTTGCGCGCTCCTGTTTCGTCAATATAGCTGGCAGTGGTAGGAAACCGTATGCCTGGGAGAACTTGGTCTCCCCCGGAAATTAAGCATTCCTCTGAGATGTTGTCAGCCGTGCTAGCTCCGCTTCTGTTGGCTGGCGGATGTCAGGCTCTCCGGCTTCTGGGACCTGTGTTAGCCTCGATCTCGTCGGCGGGTCTAGTGGCCTTGCTTCTATAACAGATAAATACGAGGAGGATAGGCAGGAATAGGAGGAGTAATGCTGCGCAGGTGATCCATGAGCCTTGGCGATATCCCATCCACCGGTGTATGCTGTTAATGGCCCATTGTTTGCTGCGACTATTGTTAAGGGGGCAAGGGTCCACGCTGCGAAGTTGGTTGCTGCGTGGGTAGATAAAAAGGTCTTCGTCATCACTGGAGAAGGCGACGACTTCAGACCAGTACTGGCTTGAGTTACAGTTTCTGATAGATGTTCCATTGTACTCTTTTAGCATTTGTGATTCTCTTTTTATTGCTTCCAGTTACGTTGTTTCCAACGGGAGATGTCTCTACTACAAACTCCAAACTGGATGTGTTCAGTGAAACTTTGCTTCACATTACTCACCCAACAGACGTTAACAAAATGAAAGCATTATGATGCATCGCCTCTATCCTACCAGACGAATAATAGGTCAATTAATGGCCTCTCCTCGTACATTAGTTTTAAAATATCTAAAATGATATTTAAGATGAACATAGCCACCCTGATAAAGGTAAATATAGAAAATACTACGGGCCCAAGCTCTCCTAGGGTATGATAAACTCGGCTGAAGAAACCTCTAACCCTATTGCTCAACTAAGCATAATAATAACGGTTAGTGGAATTTTTAAATAAAAATAAAAAAAAACACCAACTTTATTTTGTATGGTCACGATGACCGTTTATTGTTGAATCTATCTTAACACTATTTTAAATCTATAATGGACAACGTTTTATATTTCCCATATAATCGATTTCTTAATCGAATCTTGGCATTTTGTTTATTTGTTTATTTAATTAAAGCAAAATACTCTAAATGCAAATGTGCTGACATACCTACTCGTATGATAAGGGTTCAGGGTTTGTTGGCATATTTATGTATGAAATTATTTTAAACACAAGTGATATATTAAAATGATAGATTTATTACATATGTTTTACAGAAAGTTTATGAACAAAACGAAACAATTATTTGCTCGCGAACCGCTGAGCCGCATCCGACTGTGCGCTGTTGCACCTTGATGAAGACTTTCTTTTTGCTTTGTCGTCTGCCCCTTATATCCAGCCCCAAATGTCCATGGAACTCAACACGCTGTGCCAAATCCACAGTTTTAACCCCAGGCTTAGCACCATCCAACTACCGCATACCCCAATCACGACGACTATTACCTTTAGTGGAGTCATTATGACAAGAAGATAATATTGCCCACATCGCCATCCGCGATGTAAACAACATTATTTCCGTGACTCAAGGAGAATAAATAGACCCCAAACGTTTGGGTCAAATGTAAACAACCTAGTGGACGACGACTCATACTACCAACAAGAGTAAACAAATCCCGAACAATTGGGTCGATGTAAACAAATGCGCGATACTCATGCTGCTGAAATTGGAGATTCATTATATCGGGCGCAGCTCAGCGATCGATGATCTGAAATTACTTTAAGACTTAATGGGTTATTTAATAGGATACTTAATTGAATAACTTAGCAATTCTACATTTATGTGATAACAACTCATGCAATCGATGCAGGAAATTATGATTGCGATCGATGCACTAGATAATATGTTATGTAAACATACTTTTGTAATTTATGTGATATTTCAAATGAGTATGGAATGATGTTTATGTTTGGTTTTAGTATTTTGGTTTTAGATTATATGCTTATCTGTAACTCATAATCTGAGTCTGTTGAAATGTTGGTCATGTCGCCATTCCAAGAATGATTCATAGGAACGCAGATTCGTCTCTTCGGTTTTACTCTGTATATGTGCACAATCAACCTTATTATGCTTTGAGCAAAGCATGTTATACTGATAATAAATGAAAGAGAAACGCACAAATACTTTTAAATACTTTATTATGAATCCCTTGTATTTCTCTGACAATCTTTTGTATTTGTTCAGAAGCGTTTTTCTGAATTGATTTATATCAAGCACATAAACTTGATGAAGGTATGTATTGTGAAACAAGCACTTAAACCTGTTCACTAAAAACCGCTGGTAGCTAAAATTAAAAGAGTGAATTAAAGGCGGATGGTATCGATATTAATCAATACTGACTTTATTCTTGATTATTTCACGTCTTTTATACAAAAATATTGCTTATCCTAACATTTACAATAAATGCTTAAAATTAAAGTCATTGGCGGTACTGCAGCGTCAGCATAATGGGTCGTTGGCTTGACCCAATAAATATTGTATTCATGCTATGGTGGCGTCAGCACGATGGTTGTTGTTGATGTGAAGTAGCTGCATTATCTTGACTTATATCAGGCTATGTGCGCGTCGTCAGCACACAGGTACTTGAACTGAACAGTATTCTTCTAATAGATATGCGCAAATTCATAATGCGATTTTTAAACTTTTTTAAAAACAAAACTTTATTTGTCTATTAAAAAATACTAGAAACTTCTTAAAATAATTACACCGTGATGACGAAAATAAAACTGCCTCTAGGTTTTTTTTTCGATTAAGATTTTTATTTGTACGTCTAAAATATATACAATAGGACTTATAACTAGAGTTATAAGTCTAGAATGTCGGCTCAACAACAGGGACCCGACGTATTGTCTATTTTCGTAGTATAAAGAACTACGTTCATGCCTACTTAATCTATTACACGGTGGTTTATAAAATTTTTATTTTTTTTAAAAAGTAATAATACAAGTTTAGAAGGAAATATGAAATATGGGGAGCTTTAACCCCTAAAATGGCTACTGTTTCTATGGAGGTAGAAGCCGTTGTCGTTTTGAGAAATTTCGAACCGCGGGTCAGTCATTGCCCGAGTGCTTAAATATCGATGTAGTGGTTCAATTGGGTGTACTAAAAGTTGCTGAACTTCCTGAACTTGGGTGGTCGGTTGATCTTTGTAATACCACCTTGATCAACAAGTTCCCAGGGGACATCACAATGTCGCGCTCCCATTGTGCCGATTTGAGTTCTGTTTTTTTGTTTGTTAAATTGGTAAATTCCCTGTTGACATTCCCTCTAAATCTTAGCGTCATAGCTTGACATTTGCAAAAGTTACGTAGCCAAGAGTACATCTAACTCTGTGTGTGTTGGCGATTTTTTACACTTTTAGAAATCGATTTAAATTTGCAACAATGAACATGTATTCAATTTTGCGTAAAAAACGGATTTAATGGTGCGCGAACGTTGGAAATGTTGGAAAAGTGTTTCGGGAATGATTCTCCAAAGAAAACGGTCGTTTAACAGTGGCATGAGCGGTTCAAAAGTGGTCGTGAGTCAATCGAAGATGATGAACGCAGTGGCAGACCATCGACATCGAAAACCGAGGAAAACATTGATGAAGTAAAAGGAATGTTGGTCAATAACCGCAAATTAATCATTAGAGAGATAGCGGAGGACTTGAACATTGCCTATGGATCCGTCCAAGACATTTTGGTTAATAATTTGGGTTTCCGTCGTGTAGAAGCAAAGTTGGTGCAAAAAAACCTCAATTTCATGCAAAAACGAGACCGTGTTGACATCGCAAAAGGATCATTACTGGAGACGAGATATGGGTTTATGAGTACGACACGCAATCCAGACATCAGGCAAGTGAATGGCGTTCACCAAATGAGCCGAGAACAAAAAAACCACGTTGTTTTCAGTCCAAAAAGAAGGAAATGCCCACGGTTTTCATGGATTATAACGGTGTAGTGCATCATGAATTTTTGCCAGAAGGCCAGACAGTAAACAAAGAGTATTATTTGGGCGTTATGAGACGTTTGCGTGAAGCAATTCGCCGAAAGAGACCAGAATTGTGGGCACCATGATAACGCATCGTCGCACAGAGCCATCATTATTCGTAATTTTTTGACGAAAAATGCAACAAATACCATCCAACAGCCACCGAATTCATCTGATTTGGCTCCCTGTGGCTTCTTTCTATTCAATCGAGTTAAAAAACCACTACGGGGAACGCGTTTCAGCAGCCGAGAGGAAGTAATGGAAAAATCGCAGGAAGCACTGCTGGACATACCGAAAACCGAATATAAAAAATGTTTCGATGATTGGATAAAGCGCTGGCATGAGTGTGTTGCAGTCGATGGGGATTATTTTAAAGGGAAAAATATAGATTTAGATGAATAAACTTGTATTTCAAATTTTCTGAATACATTCCGGGAACATTTTGATCAAGGTAGTATGCGCTTAGAAATATTAACCATAACCATTAACCGAGTAGAGTATTTCGTTGCGGAAATATTTGAGATTATCTGGACGTCTATATAGACCCGTGTAAATCCTAAGAACTTTTCGCTCAAAGATGAGGATCTGCCTCATCTTGGTTGGTGACATTGTAAACCAAATTGGACATCCATATGCTGTTTGTATATTAGTAGCTTTGTCCTCTGGCTTAGTCCGGCTCGTTTCCTTAGTAGAGGATGAATAAGATGAAGCGCGAAGTTGGCCTTTTTGATAGTAGCTTCGACATGTCCGTTGAGTTTAAATCTTTCGTGAAACTGTATTCCTAGATAAGTTGTAGTGGGTTTGCAGGTGATAATGCTGTTGTCCTGAAGCTTTATGGTGATATTTCTGCATCTAGTGGCTAATAGTCGCCGAGACGGAGTCCGGAAGCATATGACTTCTGTTTTGCTCGGGTTGATCTTTAGTCCTCATTTGAGATAGTAGTCCCAAAGTTTCCTTATGTGCTGTTCAACTCTGAAGGCGGCTAGTTCAGCCGACGCAGAGATGGCATAGGTAATTGAGTCATCTGCGTATAAGGATGTTTTTGTTGACTCAGAATTTGTTGGCTGATCTGCGGCCATAATGTTGAACAGAATTGGTCCCAGCCTCGATCCCTGGGGTACTCCGGCATATATCCGTTTGGTTGCCGACAACGTGTTGTGAATCTGCACGAAAAAGAATCTATTGTTAAGGAAAATTTCAATAAATCTTACCAAGTGATGTGGAAATCCAAATGCTATTAGTTTAAATAGTAGTCCTTTAATCCAAACGCTGTCAAAGGCTTTTTCTATATCCAATAAGCAAGCCTTTTTATTAAGGTCTTTGGTGACATCGTGGTGTAACTTCAGGAGTGGATGAACAGTGGAGTGTAGGGCCCGGAAGCCGTATTGGAATGAAGGGATAATTCTATTTTCTGTGCAGAAATAGTTTATCTTCTTCATTACGACTGATTCCAATATCTTGCTCACACAGCAAAGTACGGCGATAGGTCTATATCCCTCGACACTGTTGCGATTTGTTTTTTTGGGGATCGGTATGATTTTGGCTATTTTCCAGTTTCTTGGAAAATAGGGTTATACAATTATTAAAAATGATGGTGAGGAAGAGAACTGTAAGTCTTGGAATTTTCTTCAGGATATGATTGGATATCTTGTCGGTCCCGGCTGACTTCTTAGAATTGCTGGTTTGGATAAAGTCCGTGACCTCCTCGTAGCTAGTAAATCTATCATACAGTAGTGGTTCATTAGCTAGGTTGTCGCTACTGAAGGATGTTATGTAATCCGGGTTTGAGAGAACTTCCTGGACGCGTGAATCCACTTCTCTGGTAAAACCAGGGAGATGCGTTGGAGGCCGGCCTTTGAAGTTTCCTTCGAAATAATTGGCAAAAGCTTCGGCCTTTTCTTGGGGTGTTGTGACAATTCTCTGACCATTGTTAATATGGTCAGGAATCCCTCTTGATTTTCCAATGATGGAATTGATTTTTTTAAAAGCATCAGGGCCTGATTTAATATCTTCCAAACGTTTTTGCAAAATGAGATTCCTGTGATATTTCACCGCTTGAGAGAACATCGTGTGTGTGCACCGGAGTTGGGAAAGAACATTTTGGTATTCTTCATTGACTGAGTTTAATATCCTCTGTTGAATCCTCTGCAGCCTTTTGCGCAAACGTTGTCTGTGTGCGTAGATTGACTGAATGTATGGTGGGAGGTTATCGTACCGATTTCTATTGGCGTATGGAGTCCTTTGGCGATCGATCGCATTGTTTACGGTCGTATGGAATTGGTTGACGTATTCATAAATTTCTGTGCAACTGAGATTTCTATCTACTGGAGGCTGCACAAGGTCATCCTCTCCTCTACGTGAAATCGGTTCCAGTTTATTTTCCTGAAGTTGATATGCATCTTCTGGTGGGGATGTTCTAACATAATTTTTTGGTTGAGTCGGATTTTCATCTCCACGGCGAGGTGATCCGAGTCACTTGGATGAGCCAGACATGAAAAATTGTTGAATTCCGGATGAATGTTGATGATACTTGATGTTGCCAGGAAGAAGGCGATTGTTGATGAAGTCTTTGGAAAGTCTTCTGGGGTTGCGATACGACTTCAAAGGAGTGTTGGTGGCTGTTTGCGTTGAGTCAATTTATCAACACCAATCATGGGGTGAACACACTTCATCTTGCCAAAGGGTGTGACGTGCGTTAAAATCTCCTCCGATGACACAGTATGTGTGGTCGTTGGATATTCTGGTCAGTATTTGCATATCCCTTCGAGTACTCTCATTTGTGGCAGTACACCTGACATAGGCGGATATAATTAATAACGTCTCGTTATCCTTGGCAGTAAGTATGAGCGCAGTTACTTCCATCGAAGACGATTTTGAATCCAAATCGGTTCTCCTTTCAAAACGTTTCGAAGAAGGATTGCTGTACCTTTTTTCCCTTGTTCCAGTCTTGTCTTCTTTACTCTAAATGGGATGTATCCATCGGTTGTTAAGGGGTTCCTGTCCGATAAATTTGTTTCCTGAAGAAGTACGATCTCGGGTACATTGACTTAATAAAGAAATTAAGAGAAGCCCTCCTGTGGATAGAGTAAATAGAATTAACATTATATGTTATTATACTTAGCTTATTTATGGATAACATAGTGCACAAATCAGTCTGGCTAGAAAAGGAGTCTTCCCTCTATCGTCCAGGGAGGCGTAGTTAGGTGGAATAATCTCTTTTGCTTTTTGAAGTATGGTGAAGAGATCTGCTCCAAAAATTCTTTCAGTATCCTCGAAAATACTGTTGGAAGAAGTAGGCTTTGGTGAGGGTGTTTTGTGTAGTGTTGTTGTAGGTTTGTTTCCTTTACAATCTATTGTTGCGGGTGTTGCGGTTACCTTCATTTCCTTAGATTGGGTTCCCGTAGCGGTACCCATGGCCATGACATTAGCGAAGCTTAATCCTGACTGGATTCCCTTAGTGGCTGACTCTCTAGCAAACGCCAGTTGCTGCTTCTTTTTTACAGCTAGTTTGGCCTTTTCTGCTACTTTCTCCTTATATTTTGGACAACCCCGATAGTTCGCTGGATGCCCAGTTGCCTGACAATTTACACAGAAAACTTTTTCGTCCTTCACTGTGTTTGTTCTAGGACAGTTAGCTGGTCCGTGATTTAGGTTACACTTGACGCACCTATATTTCATGCCGCAGTTACTGGTAACATGGCCAAACTTTTGGCAATTACGGCACTGAGTGAACCCGTTTGCCTTAAATTTTTCCCAAAATACCTTTTGGTTTAGCAAAAGGTTTTTGAGAAGATGGCAGGTAAATCACTGCCCTTCAATTACGAAGTTGTTGAAAATTTTGTCAGGTTTGCTCGTCTTATAGGGGGTCACTTTAATGGCTGGGATTCGTTCCTTAATTAACTCGTCCTTGACTTCCTCCACCTGAAAGGAGTGATGTATCCAATTCAGGACCAGCAAAGGTTTTTTGTCCTCCTTTGCCGTATACGTATTGTACTCTGTTTTTCTGTTATGTAGGTACTCTTTTATTTTGTTGTGCACGTCCTTGGTTGTGGTTGTCACCACTGTTTTTGTGCTGTTTATGTTATGCACTTTGTATGCAAGTCCTAGGGGCTTTGCATAGCGTTGAGCCGGAAACAGATTGTAGGTGGCATCATATCACGGCTTTTGGGCTCAGATGTCTTCTTAGTGTTATCTTTCATCATGGCAGCTTTGGATGTTGACGGTTGTGAAGCTGGGGGAGAAGGTGTTGTTGGGTGGCGGTGCTGGTCTTATTGTTGCAGTTGTTGTTGGTGCACTTGTTGGTGGTAGTGTTGTCCCTGGGGGGTTTTTTGTTGGTAGTGGTGAGGCCGACTTCTTCCGCTTCTTCGCCTGAATGGCCGGAAATTCCCCTTCAGAGGAAGACAGGTCTTGGTGTTCTTCTTGATCGGACAACTCGTCATCCTCGCTGTCTTCCACTTCTGACTCAGCTTCCCTTAAGTCGTTGATGGCCGTATCTTGCAACACCTCATGAACATCGATGACCGGAAAATCCCCAGCGATCTCCTCTATATTGGATGTTAGTTTTTGGTGTATCTGAGCCGCAAAGCCCACACCAAAAACTTCCACTTGTTGCCGACAGGAAGCCAGGAACTTGTCGTAGAATGCCTGTGCCGCCTTCTCCTTCTCCTTCCGACCTATCGGGAATGGGTGTGCTCAGTTAGTTGGTAGTATTCCTTTTTTTATTTTGGTTTTTCCGATGACGCTGCGGTAAGGAACAAATAGTTAAATTGTTTTTCCTGTTTCCTGCAAAAAAGATAATAAAATATTATTATTAGTAAATAGTTTTTACTCGTTAATGAATCTTCCTAAAGTATTACGTGCAAAATGATGAATGAATAACAATCAAATATATTGGGTCTACAAGTAAGTTTCCAGCGTTTTTTTTCCCAAATTTTAAGTTTTATTATGAAAACATAGTTGTGCTGTGCTTTATTCAAAGTATCGTCCATCGGAAGCTACAACTTTCCCCCATCTTTCTGGCAACTTATGAATTCCGGACCAAAAAAATTTCTCGTCTTTCGAGCCCAAGAACGTATCGAGTCAATTTTTGATTTCCTCTACTGAGCTGAAGCGTATTCCCGTAAGAGCTTTCTGCATCGAACGAAACAAGTGGTAGGCAGCTGGTCCCAAGTCTGGACTGTAAGGCGGGTGAGGCAGAATTTCCCATCCACTATTTTTCAAATAGTTTTCCACCGAAACCGCAACATGTGGCCGAGCGTTGTCGTGATGAAAAATGACGGACTCATGCCTGGTCTCATATTCTGGCCGTTTTTCTTTTAATGCCCGCTTCAAACGAATTAATTGGGTTCGATATAATGGTCCTTTGATGGTTTCACCACTCGGAAGCAGTTCGTAGTATACGACATCCTTTTGATCCCACCATATGCAGAGTATGACCTTATTCACGTGAATATTTCGTTTCGGCGTCGATTGGGCGGGCTCGCCGGGCTTTGTATACGATTTTCTGCGTTTAGGATTATCATAATAAATCCATTTCTCATCACCAGTGACAATACGATGCAAAAATGATTTATTTTTATACCGCTGCAGTAACATTTCGGACATGCAAAATCGCCGTTCGACGTCTCTTGGCTCCAATTCGTACGGCACCCAGTTTCCAACCTTTTGAAGTTTCCGAAAGCAAACGATAGGCCTCAGCCGCACTTTTCTTCATATTAAAGAATAAAAGCAGCGCTTCCCGCAAATGACGTTTATTTGGCTGGAAACTTGCCATGATTTTGCTCGATAAAATGTACGACACCGATAGAACTGTTCAAATATAACGCTGCAAAGTTGTTGGCAGATACAAAACCTACAAATAAAACACATGGGGTCTGACATTTCTGCCCGGGATCCACTGGTGGCGCCATCTCTGACAAACGCTGGAAACTTACTTGTAGACCCCAATATGAATCTATCAATAGCCTAATGATAATCAATGAAATGAATCACAATCAAGAGCGAATAGCGAATGAATGAATGAACTGCCTCTAGGTCTCCTTGGTCATGCTTTATATAGTCTTGCGGTGTGTTGTTCTTTTTAAGTATCCTTAGAAGGGTCGTGTGAATAGTGAGATAAGGATTCTGGAACCTCATGAAGGGTCGTGTGAAGTGACAAGACTTCTGGAATCTCATGAAGGATCGTGTGAACAGTTCGATAGATTTCTTTTAAAATTTTCCCTTAATATATTAATGCTGTGGTTTATTTGTTATCTTTCCGTTAAAACAAATAGCATGGTCCGTTACACGTGTTAACTTGCATGTTGCTGACAAATTCTACCGCTAGTGCAGCTGGACGCATCGGTTTTATGACCGTGGGACGCCCATGCTGCTAAAAATAGATGAAGTAGGTACTAGGTACCAGAAAAGGCAGATGGTGTGAAATCATCTGTTGTGTTTCACTATGTTTGATTGCGAAAATTCTGTGGGCCCGAACATTCTGTGTACCAAATTTTATTTTTCTTATATAAACAATTATTATTATGAAGATAATTATTGAATATAGTATCAAGTAAAGATCACCACTATGATTTTACAAGTTTAAATCATTTAATTTTCGTTCACTGTTACTTAGGCTCCTTACCAGTTCGTCTTAATCCTTTTCATTACTTCGGCTGTTGAGTTGAAGTGGTGTTATTTCGTCTTCTGGTAGCTCGTGGATAGTTGTTGCTATTGGGTCCTGAGCAGCATTAACAGTATCCTCTATTTCGTAAAGTTGAAGACCTGATAGTGTGATGACCCATTTGTGTGTGTTGTTGGTTGGTGTTTGGGTGGACGTGCCCTGGGTGTCTTTCTGTCTTTTTCGCCCTGAAAAAGAGCAGATATAGGATGAGGACAAACAGCAGGCTGATGTGTAGCTTTGCTCGAGTAACCCAGGTACTCGAGCTTTGTCCATGCCCACCGGATACGATGTCATCGATTCGCTTGGTGAGCACCACAGGCAGAAGTGCGACTAGCAACATCGCGACGTTTTGCCCGGACTTGGGGTGAGGAAGCATTTGTGTTTTTAACATTTAAACATTTAAAAGAAAAAAACAAAAAATAAAAAGTGCAAAGCGGAATTGCAAAGTGCACGTGTGCAATATATGTATAGATATATATATATAAACCAAATAAAGTACAAGCATACGACCTTGCGGTCGGTGTCTTGCCCCTTGTCTTTCTCCTTTTTAAAACTTAAAGACTCATTCGGTGGTTGTGCATAAATCGCATTTCCCGCGCCGTGTAAAAATTAATTTTTCAACTTTAACAGAAACGACTATTAAGTAAATAAAACACTAATAATCTTTATCAGTCACTATGACTGCTTTATTTTGAATCTATCTTAAGACTGTTTTACAATTGATTTTCTTACGTTTATATATTCGTCGTGGAGCTACAATGTAGAGTAACGAACCCTATGAAAACACTTACACTATCATAATTTATGTTGACATAGGATTGGGCTTCAGAGTTTGTTGTCATATTTATGTGACAATAAATTTATAGTAGGTTATGCGCGTTCGATGTACTTAGTATCGGCGCACTTGAATTTTCGTAAAACATCTTTTGCTTATGCGACAATTCAAGTGGATGTCGATAAGTCGCTATCGCTTCACTTTTGCGATCGATACACCCGAATATTGTTTTTTTTTTATTTATGTGACAACTGAAGTGTATGAGTTCTCATGCATTCGATTGCCGTATCTTTCTGTTATTTATGTATTAAATAGACGCCTCAAGTGCATGGGTTTGATTGCATTGAGTCGTCGTAGTTTCTTAAATGACGTGAATTTGGTCAATGTTGCGATTACGATCTGTAACTTTTAACCTCAACTGTCATCGGCTGGGCAAAATTGACAAAAAGCCGTAAGTTATTGAAATAAAAATTAATAAATTAATATAATTTAATAAAAAAAAAACTGTAGTTATATAGTTGATGCGTACACATATTGTTAAATCAATTTTACAAGTAAAAATCGTTTTAAAAAATGTCGAAATCATCATCGGGTGTAGAACAAAACGATGTTCTGGCGCATATTCTTCGAGACCACTCCAACTTCAGAAAGACTTCTTTTTCTGGAAGGGAACTTCAAGAATGGAGTGGACCATCAATCGAAGATTCGACGAGAAGAAGTAGAGGATGATCTGGAATTGGAAGATTTTGATGAAATATTTGATATGTTGCGAGAAACATATTTCACTTATTGAGGTGAAGTGAATCCACAGATGCTGCTTGTAATGAATTTTCTTTATCCAAAATTTAAACTCCGCATTTTGGGGCTCGAATACAAAATGGCGGGCTTTCCATGATGTCTTTTTGTCTCTAGTTCACAAAAGTAAAAGGCTCACTTCCAACTTTTTGAATAGCAAGTTCGAAACAAGACAAAGGAGATGGCAAGCAAGATAAAGTCTCTACTGGACACGCCCCAGGAATGTTTCCATAACCTGGAAAATTTAGAATTATCGGTTCGCTCTTGGGAAGACATACTAGTAAAAAAATTACATAGTTTTACTCAGATTTTGTGGGAGGAATGTCTACGTTTTTATTTTATAAAAAAAAGGTGTTTTCCCTTCTGTCTACTGTCTACGGCACTTTTGTTTTATAAAAAAAGTGCTTTCTCTTCTTAGAGAATGTCTACGGCACTTTTCCTTTTTTTTTTGTTCCACTCTCGAACCTTCTTTGGATCGCACTTCAGTTTTTTAAAAAAAATTCAGAATTCTCTTAGAGAATATGGAACGTTTTCATACGCGATTAAGTGTTAAAATACAAGATTACTTCGCGTATCCTACCGACTGCGCCAGTTTTATTTATTATTTAAACAACGGTTTTATATTTTAAATCTTTATTGACTTTTATAATTTATACAACGAGTTTATAATTTAAATCCTATTGTGCGAACCGAAAAAAGACTGAAAAAGACCGTCGAAGACTGTAGAGAGACTGCAGAAAGACTGCCTTTACATTTTCCTAGTTTCTCTTATACTTTTCAAATTGAGACACATACTTGTTCTCATATAATTAAGCCATTGTAAGAGGTTATTTTTCCCCTTAGTAAAATAAAGAAAATTTTCTTCAAATAAATTTTTATTTTTCTTAAACAATTCAAACACAATAAAATACCAACGACCCTCCTAGGAAAACCTTAGAGTAGCCAAATGGAAGTAGATCATGTCTGAATGATCTCTTCAGTAATTCTACAGTTGTTGACTTTTCCTTGACTGTGCGAAAAAGCCGTTACCCTTGAGTATCGCTGAATTGGATTGGGTGTCAGATGACACGGAAAAGAAAAGCCGAAGTACTCTAAGGACTGAAACGAATAAAATTTGGAAACTTCAAAGTAAAAAAAAAAAATATTTTCATAATTCATGTAATTTTTTTTTATTTGCTTTAAAACTCTGTTTTTATTAAATTCATTCACAATTACAAAAAATAAAAAAAAAATTATTTGAGTTCCCATTCTTTCCTCAACTTCTTTCGAATGTCCTTCATAAGGTTGGTGACAGTTACATCCGTGATCTTTTTGGACGCTCTTTTTCATTTAGCACTAAAATCTTTTACGTCCTTTGCACTTTAGCTTTGACCAAAGCCCAATACCTTTCAATGGGACGGCACTGTGGAACATTGGGTGGATTCATGTCTTTTGGGACAAAGTCGACATTTTTAGCAACAAGAAAGCTCAACGTCGCATGAGCATAGTGAGCTGAAGCTAAATCTGGTCAAAATAATGTTGAACCCTCGTGTTTGTTTAAGAAAGGAATCTACCTTTTTTTTAGGCACTATGAAATAAATTTAGTTATACGTTTTTTGTATAATTTTATTAACATTATGAATAACAAAAAAAAAATTATTTCATTTGTAACAAAATCTAACAATTTATGTTTAGCGATTTATATCAAATTATATTTTCAAAATGAATACATTTTGAAACAAAGATATTTTCAAGTACGCATTTTTTTATTTAGAGAAAAAACTTTAACAACATTTTGAACAATAGTTCTACAAAATAGACAAAGGATTGAGGAGCGCGAGTTTATAACCATTTTTGAGTAGCAATCTTGTCAAAGTTTTAAATGATTGCAGTAAAATGTTCTTTTTTTTTGTCCAAACAAAGAATGCACAAAATAGTGTCTTCTGTAAAATTTTCTTCTACTGAATCGTCATTTTCATCCGATGAAATGTGTTCATCATTTGGAAGTAAATCAGATTTTTTGTCGAAAATTTTAATGATTTGTGGAAGAAACTCGGAAATACTGATTTTATTTCTTGTCAGTTTTGTAGTCAAATTTTGTAGTCAAATTATTGATTTCTTTTTTTGAAAAAATCCTTTGGACCTTCGAAAAGCTGAAAAGTTTCTCCATCCAAAGCTGATATAAAGTCCCTAGTTGTGTTGTATTCCTCATCAAGTAAACAGTCTACGAATTTAAAGAAATTTCCATGCCTATGAATTTTGTTTGCTAGTCGACTATTATAACCTTCCAAGGCACTTGTAGTTCTCATATTTTCACTGGCCACAGAAAACATTTTTGGGGTTTCCTACAAAAAGAATGACGAAAGTAGACTAATTTCTTACTTCAGTCGTTATAAATGAATTATTGAAGTATTTACCCGTAACATCCATTGTTTTTGAAAATACCCAACAAATAATGTTAAGCAATCCAAGTTCAAGGTTAAGGCCTCAGCTTTTAATAAATCGAACGCTTTTTCGATGTTTTTTGGACACAACTATGGAAGTATCAATAGTTTCTTAAACCACTTAGAAAAAGTTGAATTTTTTCGCATTATTGGTATAAAATTTTTAATTTTTGAACCCTTTCTCTCTCCGCAGCGCTTGCGTGTAGTGGAACCAACATCCTTTCATTGTAACGTTAGGAAATACTTTTCGAAGCGCATTTCGCAATGCTGGTTCGAAATCCGTCATAAACGATGATGGACAAAATTCAAACAAATTTCTATCCACAAATTGAAATAAATGAGTGTATATTTCTTCTGTCTTGTGTGTAGTTAATACATACAAAAAAGGATACACCTGTTGCAAACAAAAGAAAGCTAACACATTAGTTACCAAAAAAAATATCGCGATTTTTCAGTTTTATTTTCATATACGTGGAAAATGTATCTAGAAAAATCGCTCGATTTTTCAGTTTTCTTTTCTCAATCCTAGGAGAAAAGAAAAATAAAACCTAATAACTCTAAAAACCTAATTTAGGTTTTATTTTACATTTTCTACGATTGGGAAAATTAAACTGAAAAATCGCGATTCATTATTCAAAAATAAATAGCACTTAACATACATGTTCCGAATACGCAAAATGAGCAATTAATAACTGCTTATAGCCGCAGGATGTGGTGACAACATTAAAAGTGCCATCAATAAAAAATTTCTTTCGCTTAGGATCAGAGTAATTGGAATTAATCATATCAACAATTTTTGATGCCATAAAAATAGTGTAGGCGAAATTATTTTCCACAATTGTATGCTTGCTCTTTTTTTATATTTTGACGTTCCATAATTTTGTAAAAATACTTTATTTTCAAAACACTTTTGAATCTCCGTTGGCGTTTTTGGGCATTTTGGCAAACTTTGTTGTTTTATTGTATTTAAACACCTTCTTATTTGATTAAAGTTTACGTTTATGGGTTGTCATTAACTTGCATCCTGTTCTCATTAAAAATCTCTTTTGCTGTTGTCCTATGATTTAGTGGCTTGTTCACGCAATCACCTTTTATTCTATTTAAGAATTTCATTTTTTTCATTAAATTTTCCAGATTTTCATGAGGATGAAGGGCTTCGTTCCCACGGAGTACTTTATTTGTTGTATTATCAACTAATAAGCTGGCCTTGCATCGATCACTTTGATAACATGTATACCGTGAAACATTTTTTCTGGTATTTATTTTACTTATTTTACTTCATACAATTAAAGATTTTTGATTGAGATTACTACTCGGCTTGACGGCTAATTATCGACTCTCTCCACTGCTTTACGCATCCTATTCTTAAGGGGAGATATACACCTTGGAGCCGCAAAAAAATGTGATTTTTGTGTACTCGTATATTTTTAAGGAAACCAATTAGAAATTTCGGATTGGGAGTTTAACTATCTAAAAGTATACACATTCAGAAATGTCTTTAATTTTTTTTTTAAAATATCAAACATACATACATACAAATACAAGGATATTGTATGATTCTTGGAACGTCGTAAGAAAATCTGCGTAAACGGTACCAACTGGCGTTTCTTCAAAAATCATCTGAAAAAAAAACCACAAAGATTATTATTAAATCAGATACTATAATCTAGTACTTGTCATAGCCGATTTTGAAAATTTTGCTTTATGACAAAAATGGCGGACGTTTGAACATAAATAGTGATTTTTGGACCAACAATTTGCAATACAATAACATCTAAATTATAAAAACCTTAACTAAAAGATGGTGAGTATTGCAGCACACACTTCTTCCCACTTTTCTTTTTTTACATTTCTGTCACTATATTGCTTGGGCTTCCTATCATAAATGATAGGACGCTTTTCTATTTCTATTATCAAAGCCTGCGTATCTAATATACAGGTATTTGACAGATGTTCATTAGATAAAATGACAAAAGTGACAGCTACGGTCACTTTTTTTAAAAAAAAAAAATAAAATTAATTCAATTGCTCAATAAACAACGATACGTCCAAACATATTAAAGAACCGCGATTGAATAATCACCAGTGCGCGAAGTTTTATAATTCTCTATGTGCTCCAGTTATATTTGCGACTAAGAAATCGCCTGCAAACTAGCTTAATTCAATCGCGACGATTGCTTAGTCGCAGGTGCGGGCGCACGCATTAAAAGCCACGTGCTCTATTTTATTGCGATTAATAAATCGCGACTTTTATTTTCTAGCCAGTTGTGTTTAGTATAAATTATTTGCATTTAAACACTGAGTTAATTTTAATATATTTTATTTTAATTTATACGGGGAGTGAAAGATGTCTCTCGTCTCGTGGTTCACTTTCAACTTTGAAAATAATTGTACTATGGACAATTTAGCAACAAACCAAGCGCATAATGCCCCCAAAATTGCTTTAAGTTTTCGAAAGAAACTATGTACATATTTAAAGAATAATTAAAAATAAAACCCAACATTTAACACTAGTTTAACACATTTTTTATTAACTCTAGAGTATAATTATAGATTTTGCTTTGAATTTCCATCAGTATAAGTGGAGATAAATTTAAATCTTCAATTGTGTCAGCCAAAGTCTAGAAAAATTTATGTGTTCCGTATCCTGGCATGCAAAATTGACAAACCAAATTTTATCGCAGCATTATCAGCTTCTTTTGTTGTGGAAAGATCATTAAAATCTTTAGAAGTTGCTCCACAAATATAACGTTTTATTGTAGATTTAGTGTTAGTTGCTGCATTGCAAACTTTACCATCGACTATTGTAAAAACTAATTAATGTTTTACTTCCAGTATTCTATCGCCTTCTATGAAAGTTTTGTTCAATGTATTTATCTTGGATTCAATGTAGGCTATTTCGCTTTGCGTAATATCACGAGTTTCTTTTACAAAACTTATTTTTATCGGACGAAAATAGCGTGGCAAGGCAGGCGTTGGATTTTGCCAAATAATTTTGTTGGTTGAATTGCAAAACAAACGTAAGAGCACAAATGATCATTGGAAGATGTTTGCATTTGAATCAGAAATATTTTCAAAATTTTGCTTGAATTGCGTTTGTTGCGAACCATCACATCCCCATTTTGAAATAAGTTCTAAGGAATTCCACCCGTTTTCACTTAAAGTTTGTAGTACCTTATTTTAATTCAGCAATAATCGTTCAGCTGCATGGCTTAATAAGTCCTGTAAGTTTATTTCAGCTAAAGTTTCTGTTATACAATAGTATATGACTCAGGGATAGGTAGCATTGTTGCTTTTTGAAGCATACTGTAGCAAGAAAAAGTTTTTTGTCACTAGTTCTCACTATCTCATACTGCTTTCGTGATAGATTTGCTTCAACAAAAATAGAAAGAGCTTTAAGAGTACATAATTTCTTATGTTAGAAACTATCGGACAATGCTTTCTTATACCTCTTTGCCCTCCCAGGAGAGTTCACGATTTTGTAACTTGCGATTTTCCTGCTTCACGTAGCTTCATTTGAGTAGCAAACGCAAGTTCCTCTGTTTTATTAGTATTACGTAAGTTCTGCATTCTTCTTTTCTTGCTCTGCACACTAAGTTCTGTGAAAGCTTTCGACGGCCGACCACGTACTTCAAAAACTCCCTGAAGCCAAACTTCATTTTTTCTTAAAAATCTAACATTTGTCCGTTGTGAACTTAACCATCTTAATTTAAATTCATGTCTTAATATAATTAAAAAGATTTTAGGTTGAAACTACCAATAAACATAAAGTTGTGCTTAGTTTAATACCTTAAACGTCCAATTTTAAGTTTAAAATCTTTAAGTTTTCCTCCGTGCAAGACGCTTTATTAAGCAAATAGCTCTGAAGGTGATCCAATTTAGCTTCCAAATCATTCTCTTCATACTCATTTATAACATCATATAACTGCCTTTTAGTTAAAATACAGAAGCCAGACGATCCTTCAAGCAAAAGAATTTATTTTATGATAAGCAATTTTTGAATTTTCATGATTACTTCTCAACTCTACATTTTGAAACATAGAGTTTTGATCAGGTTTACGAGGCAAATTCCCCTATATGCGATGGCAGCAAATCTTCGGAGGCGCCTCGAAAAAATATTGTTCGCCGGTGAACCGTATAACTCATGATTGGATCATCTGAAATCAACAAACTAAGGGGAGGGGTTGAGTAGCAGCTGTGACAGCTATATTGTGGGTGGCGTTAAAGCGAAATTGGTATAGGTACAATGCAATAGCCAGAGTGTGCTGAGTGTTTCACATATTCGCGGTATTGACCGCATCCTACGGATTCTGTGAGGGTGACAGTATCAAAAAATGTTACGTTGAATCTAACGCATCACCAGATCGTCTATGTAAACACTACGGACGTGGGAATTACATATATCAGATTTAGACTAACCAAGTGGGTAGACCAAAATCTAAAAGTAGCATACACCCGAATATCAGGTGGTATTCCTGCATCGTTTTGTCGTATTTGGAAATATCGCTCGCCATGAACTTTGGGAGTCTACGAATCCGTTTATGCGACTTTTGAGTTCATTCATGGACATACATGTTTAATAGACAAATTTTTAGTCTATTGCGAATGATTGTGAACAAGGGACAAAAGATCATATTAAAGTTTCAAGGTTGGTAGGCGATTGTTTGAAGGCCCTGATATTTTACCACGCCGACCTGGTCAGTCGGTGGTTTGATTGCAGATAAAAAGTTGTCCGCCGGTGAACCGTCGTATAACTCATGACTGCATTATCTGAAATCAAAAAATCAAAATGCTATCATTAGATAGCGAACTCTCTTTAAGGGGTTATATACAATCAGGAAGCTCTAAAACATCGATTTTTCAAGAATTTTCCCGGAGAAGACCTTTTAATTTATTAATGTAAAAATGTTTACACATATTATGGTAACATTTAACTTTATTTTAAAATTTTTTTATTTGTAAAAATAATTATATTGAAAGCTGCTAAAGCTGATCTCCTCTAAAGAAAGGCGTCTTACGGCGAGCATGATTTGTCTAGACTGCATCATCTGAAATGCAAAAACAAAATAAGTTTCGTTACGGGGGGTGTGGGTAACGTTAATTCGGTGACGAAAGGGTCCATTCTCAAGAATTTGTTTAGACGCTACAGGTAATAATATTGATTGTGACATTATAGTACAACATATGAACAATATTTCCTTAATTTTTGAAAGCAAAATATTAATAATTAAGCCGATGGCAGCAAATCTTCGGAGGCGCCTCGAAAAAAAGTTGACCGCCGGTGAACCGTATAACTCATGACTGGATCATTTGAAATCAAAAATCAATTAGAAAATGGCCTCCCCAAGGTATCTCTGGGAGAAAATTTTTTTTTTTCGATTTTTAATTTGTTGGTGAACAATTTTCGCCGCCTAAAAAATGGGCCAATTTGTTATTGTAAAATTAATAATTATGAAAAATAAAAAAAAACTACCAAGGATACCAGGTCATATATGTAAGGAAGTAGTACACCCTGACTGACTCGAACTGCAATCAACTTCAGACTGCTATAATTTCCAAACCGTTCATGACAGTGAGCTCAAATTTTGGCACATGACAGATAATTCTATTATTTACAAGCCTTTTAAACGATTTGCGTCTCAGTTGTGTTGAAAAATTTTTATCCGCGATGGAATTCAAACGTGATAGTGTGATTGCTTTATATTTTGCTGGAAAACCACAAGTAGCTATCGTTACAGCCCTCCAGCACCTCAACGTGAATAAATCATTTGTGTCTCGAACCATAGCTCGTTACCGTGATAGTGGCAGCGTTGCAAAACGCCATGGAGGTGGTCATAAAAAAACAGCAACATCGGCAGAAATGGTTCGGAAAGTGAAGGCTCGAATTGAGCGAAATCCGCGTCGAAGTGGAAGAAAAATGGCTCGTGAGCTCAACATATCGTTGCAACGGATGCAACACATACTGAAAAATGAGCTTGGGCTCAAACCATTGAAGTTCCAAAAAGCACATTCCAAAGTTGCAGTTCGAGTCAGTCGCCAGTATACTAAATTTCAGAAGGATCGGTCGAATAGATATAGATTTAAACCGTTATATGCATTACATCAAATTTGTATCAATCATTCTCACAAGAAAACGATCGCAAACTCACCACAAATGAACCTACTCACTCAACATTAACATCACAAATAAATAAATTAATTCCACAATATAACGAATTAAGAACATCAAAACAACACAGTTACATGAAAGCTATTTAGTTGCTGCTCTGCATACCGATTTGTCTCATGAACTAAAAGTTGAATAACTTCCTTATCCATAAAAAGGCCAAAAGCTTCCATGCAGCTAATAACTGAAGAGATATCGGTTAGGAAACCAGATCTTCCAGTGAAAGAAAGGATTTTTTACCGAGAAGAAAACTCCGTCCACCGTACGAAGACATTTGGATCACCCGTAACTGGCATTTCCTCTGCTTCCCCTTGCATTTCTTCGTCATCACTTTCTAGATCCTCCTAATAAACTGCATACAAATCATCTGGTTCCGAGTCGGTATCGGAGTTAGGGTCATCATTTGGAAGCGAATTCTCCTCAAGATCCTTATCATCGCTTGAGAAATTGGCATCACTTTCTTCCATTTCCAACTTCCTGGCAATCTCGCTGACAGTTATGTTTCGCCTTTCCGTTTTTTATGTGCTTTTTTACTTGATAAAAAAAAAAAATAAAAAATAATAAAAATAAAATTATACTTACTAAAAAGCAAACAAGATGACACGAGGTAACACTTCTAGCACGAGGAAACTACTGTCGTACGTTTTCGTTTCGTGTGACTTGGCCTCAGAAAAAAAAAGTTCACTGGGGCCGTGTCGCAAGAAAACGCGCGACACACAAAAACCGTTATAATTTTACAAAAATGGCGATAAACAACTGGGAATTGGCTAGGAACTACTTTTATAAATTAAAAACAATCTTCGGTTATCAATCAAAATTTTATTTCACTTTATTTAATTTTGGTTTTACAATTTTATTTATTTCAATTTCACTTTGTTCATTTATTTTATTTGATAGTATTGTCTTTAATTATTTGTATTTCCGATGGAAACGTGTTACACAATCCTTTACGAAATCCCGAAATTAAGTGAGTAGTCGGAGGTTGGTTGTAGAGCTTTTATATGTAGGTGGCTTGTTGTTTACATGGAAAAAAATCCATGGCAGTGTATATGTCCTTATGTTTCTTTGTACATCTGCGCATTTGCGTAAACAACTTGTTTGCGCCAAGTTAGCTGTGCACCTAACAGTTGGATGTTAATTTATACACAAAATTAAACAGAAAAAAATCCACTCATCTCAAGTTTAACACAAAAAAAAATTCACAAAGAAAAAGTAAAATCAAAAACAAATTAAACAAAACGATTGCAACACAAATAAGCAAAATATTTCCTGTATGCACCGATAAGTTGCGTAATTATGTAAAAAAAATAAAATTTCATAATTATGCATGCATATAATAATAAAACTAAACTCACCTGCGATTATGTCTTACAAAAAAAAAAAAAAAAAACAATTTAAACCACGCACTTCACTTCACTTAGCGCTACCGTCATGTCTTCATGTAATTTTGTTTCATGAAAATTCTTGTACTTCTTTTTGAAGCCAAAATCGTTGAATGGCTTCAAATAGATCGTTGTCTGTCGAACACTGATAGATCTGCATTGGGGTAGCGTCTGGAAGAGCTGATGAAAGACCTGTAGCCGGACCAGAGATTATCCAACCAAGGCCAGTGCGCCGAGCGAGGTCCTTTACCTAGATCAGGTTCAATGAGTTGAGCGTAGAGGTCGATTCCTATTACAAGATCTATTTGCTCTGGATAGAGATACGATGGGTCGGCTAATGTGAGTCCATGCAGATGAAACCAATGCCCATTGACTGATTCAAATGAGGGCAGATCTGCTTTGGGCCTCGGTAATATATAGGCTGTTACATCCCATTCGAGTTCTGAAATAAAATGAGTCTTTAGAGTAACTTTTACAATATCTTTTGTCGTTCCTACTAATTGAGTCCCAACTCCGTAAAGTGGAATGCATGCACTTTGGCGTCTGAGACGTAGTTGTTGTGTGGCAGACTCACTAATGATTGTGAGTTGAGAACCCGGCTCAATAAGGGTACGAAATTGCAATTCTGTTCCTTCTGTAGTGCATATTCGTACGAGAGCGGTTGCCACAAGAGTACGAACACGTTTTGTTTTAACTTGTGGTATTGCTTGGTGAGATAAAACCGGTGGAATATCGGTGTTTGACATATTTTGAGGATCTGCGGATGATTGGTTGATATTTTCCTTATTGGATTTTGTTGATGTTGATGCAGTGAACTGTAACGGATGTGAGTTTCATACCGAACGATGGATTGATGTATGATGATGTTTGTCACACAACAGACACCTCTTCGTTGAACGGCAAACTGCTATTCGATGAGGGCCAAGACAATTAAAACAAAGACCCTTTTCTACGAGAAATTCATGATGTTGATTCGGCTTCAAATTTGCATAAACAGTGCAAGCAGATATGTAATGTGCCTTGTTACATATAACACACGTCTGGGTAGACGCAGTACGTTGAGTATGAGTAGATTGTGATGTTCCCAATGAGTTCTCCATGGAAGCAACGTGTACTTTGGCAGAAAAGAGACTTTTAACGTCACTTGCCGATTTTCTTTGAAATGGTTTAAGCTTAAAGATTTTATCGAGATAAGTATCAATCAGGAACCGCTTGTTTTCATACCTGGCCACGAGTGTATCCCAAGCACGTGTGAAGTTATCACTGGAGATCAATATATTGGCAATAAGAAGAGCAGCTTCATCTCACATGTTTTGAGCTAGTGTAATTTTTCTACGTTTGTGAGCTGCGCGTTGTTACTTATGATTGAGGTAAAGAGGCCAATGATGGTATTATCCTCTAAAGGCGGGTAATATAATGTTAGGAAGAGAACGTATCTGATGAGATGGACTTTTCACATCTACAATTGGTTGAGCAGGAACTAATTTTTCCATCACGTCCATCATGGCTGCCCGGGAGTCTGCATACACCCCTTCATATTTGGAGTACATTCTATCAGTAAAGTATGGAAGTTCTATGATAGCATCCGTCATACGAGCGTTTGTGAGGCTATCATGCCCGGTCTGGAACTTTTCTTAGTTGACATCGAGAATTTTCAGTCTGGTTTCAATTTGAGATTTGTTGATTTTATCATTTCCAAGAGCACGTAAACTATTAACCGATGCACAAATTGAGTCATATCGCTCTTTTTGTTTTCCCACGAGATTTTCTTGTGCAGCAGACGTTTTGTTGAAAGAGAATCGTGCTCAAACAAATTTAATCTGTTTCCATCAGGCCAAGAAGGACCAAAAATGATGGGAGATTTATGAAAACGAAGTCCGAAATTTATACAAATATCAAATTCGCTTTTATTTTGTATTCAACTTAAATTTATTACAATGATAAATTGAAGATAACAAACAAAATAGTACTACTTGGTAGCGAGGCAATCCGAGAAAGAGCAACAAAAGAGAAAGAATGAGAGAAAAGCAAAGAAAAGCCAAAGGCAAAAAAAGAAAAATGACAATTAGTGTCAGAGATGTTAAAAAAACTCAACTTTTTCCAGATATGTTACAACAAATTTACTATAATAAAATATAATTATTCACTCAGACAGAGAATTGCAATTTGTTTATGGGAATATACAAACAAAAAAAAGAAAATATTCGTGTGGGTATAATACATATAAATATAGTATAATAACTAATAACGTATTATGATAATTTTTAAGAGTTACTTGTTCTTCTGATGTCGTTTTTGAGTCCTGAGTCTTCTTCTGGTGTTGTTTTTGAGTATTGAGTCTTCTTCTGGTGTTGTTTTTGAGTCTTGAGTCTTTTCTTATTACACTCGCGAACGTTTTTATTATTACACTTTTAACAAAAAAAAAAATTTGTTTTCTCTTAGAGAATATCTATGGCATTACCCTTTTTTATTCACTCGCGAGTCTTCTTAGTATCGCACTTAGGGTTTTGTTTTATAAAATAAAAGCATTTTCTCCTCTTAGAGAGTGTTTTTACGGCACTGTTCCCTTTTTTTTCCACTCGCGAACCTTCTTAGTATCGTACTTCAGGAAAGAGAAAAATTCGGATTTATGTGCGGTGGTTCCACCGGGATTTAGGATTTATTTTGACGTTCGCTGTCAAAAATGTCAAAAGTAATAATTTAGTTGCTTCAATTTGTAGTATAATTATAAAATATAAAATGGATTCAATTAACTTAAAATTGCTTTTGGCAATGAATATGAAGCGAAAAAATCAAGCGCATATGTTGATAGATATATTTAGGAGGATTGCCTACCACCGGAGAAAACGGCATCAGATTATTGTTAATCTTTTGCAATGGAGGAAAAAAATATATGGAATAAAGAAGCAAACAAAAACAAGAAGTATCTGGACAAAAGTGAGTTTTTTGTTAATATTATAAAAATACATCACTTAATGAAAACTTTGTAATATTTGTAGGTACGTACGGGTAAGTTCTGGGAACATGACCTGGCTCAAAATAGTGACGTGTTCTTCAAGGAAAATTTGCGATTGTTTGGAATATTGTGCGCCCACCTACAGCGAATCGAAAAACGAGGCACAAATTACAGAAAAAGCATATTGCTTCAAAAACGAACTGCAATAGCTCTGTACGCTTTGGGATCTTCAGCAGAGTACCGAAGTATTGCTGGTCTTTTTGGGGTGGGAAAATGTACGGTTGGCAAAATCCTTAAAGAATTCTGTGAAGAAACTTGGAATGTGCTAGCACCATTATTTTTAAATGCATATCCCGTAACGGAGGAGCTAGTAGCGGAAAACGTGAGAGGTTTTGAAAAACTCGGTTTTCCTCAGTGCTTTGGTGCTATCGGTAAGTAGAAATGGTAGTGAAAAAATCCTCAATATAATATATATTTTAAGATGGTTGTCATATTAAAGTAAAGCCGCCTGCAGAAGATGCCATAGATTATTTTAATATTTACAAGGGATGGTATTCCACTGTATTGCTGGCTATAGTGGATTACAGGTAAGAATTTTGATGTTTTTTATAACATATGGTGAATTACTATTTTTATTTCTCATAGGTATAGATTTCTCTATATAAATGTGGGTAGTCCAGGTCGTTGTAACGATTCCCAAATTTTCGAAGATTCGTCCGTAAGGGAACAGCATCGAAACCCAATTTCCAAGAACATGTCAAAAAATATTTGCGGTGTAGATGTTCCAGTACTTCTCATTGGAGATGCGGCTTTTAGATTCTCAGATATTCTTATGAAACCTTACCCATTTAATACCACACTGTCTGCAGAAGAAAAGCAATTCAACTATAACCTATCAAAATGTCGAAGGGTTGTTGAAAATGCGTTTGGACATTTAAAGACAAGGTTTTGCCTTTGTTGTGTGTTGTGTACTTCACAATTTTTTTAATGTTCACAACGACCACATCAACCAGCAGTGGTTACAAAGGCCAAGTGAACCCTCAAGTAGAGACCAGCAGGAGTGTCCCAACCAAATCAGCGACAGTAATCCCACGGCTGTAAACATAAGAAAAGCTATCATTAGATATTTAGGTAAAGACAAAAAACTCATATTCTTAAAATATATTTGTAAGCGGAGGTAACTTACACAGTGAAGAGACGCCTGGGTCTTTATAGAATTCGCTGAGAAAAAAAAGAAAGATTGCTGTCCGAGGAATCCGTACGCGCAATTTATTATTAGGTTACACGACTTGCTGTCCGCGGAATCCGTACGCGCAAGATCGCTTTACCCTGGTTTATGGTGTTATCTGGGTTGCTGTCCGTGGAATCCGTACGCGCAACCAGATTTTACACCTCAAAACTATCAATTTCCAAAGGAAATTGTAAACGGAATCGAATCCAGATAATTTTCCAGTTTACCAGCTGGATGTTACCCGAGTACTTCGCAAAGAAAAAGATCTGACTTGCAATACTTGAAATAATTCACAACTAATTGAATGACTGGATTGGATCTTCTCCTCAACCTCATAATTTTTATTTTACTTAAGGTTTTCTATGTTCCAAGTGAATGTGAAGTACATCCTTGGATTAAAATTTTAGTTTTACATTTTAATGCATACTTTAGGGTGTTAACAATATAATTTTTTACTTTACTGTAGTTATTTACATTTTAATGCATATTTTTTTGGTGTTAATATAATTTTCCTCTGCAAGCGCCGCTACATATTCATTTTTTTAATAATTTCAATATCTCTGCGTTAAACTTATCGCAAGAGTTCACAAATTCTTTTAAAATTGTATTTCGTTCTGCTTCTAGTTGCAGAACTATCATCATTTTTTTGTATTGCCTCTAATTGTGTTTTTATGAGGTTGTCAATACATTCAATTTTTCTTTTGGGGTGGATGAAGTATTACTTTCTGGTGGAGCCACACGTGTAAATGCTTCTGCGATTTTTGATTTTGAGTTCTCCCAGAATGGCATGTATTTTCTGGTATAAACGCCATTCTGAAGGAGAACCTCCTGTGGAACCAACTGCACGCTTTTCTTTCCTGAAAAAAAAAAATAAAGAATAAAAAATATAAATAAATAGATAAAGATTATAAACTTATCTATACGTATTGGATAGGTTGTGCAACTTTACTTTGATTTCCACAGGTGAGTAAAAGGTAGTAATTTTACTCAAATCCGACGACATCTCTTTATATATGTGGGAGTTTTTCCACATCTCCACCAGCAGATCTTCATCTGCATTATTCCATCCTTTCCTTTCCCTCCCTTTTTTCTTTTGATTCTTTATCCATTGTCTGCAAACATAAAAAATTTTAATTTTAATCAAAATATTGCAAAAATTCTTACCAAAATTGCCGCCTTTACTTTGTTTATAAAATTGCTGCCGTCAATGTCAATCCTTTCATTTATTTGACGTTTTGGGAAATTTGTTTACATTTTTTTTTGTCAGCACACGAAAATGACATGTGCTGAGAAAAAAAAAGGACTGTTTGATTTGTTTCACATGAGGATTTAACTGAGATTTATTATAAATCTCGAATTTAGTTGAGATTTATAAACGTCAATTCGTATGACAAATCCTCGGGATTTAGGGAGACTAAGCTAAATCCTTGTTAAGTCGCGGATTTAGGTTTGGTGGAAACATCACCTAATAAACTTGGTACAAAAAATATTGAATAGAAAAATAACAACACAACAATTTCTTTGTATTCTACAAGTAACTTTCATTTTAAGATTTCTAAACACTTCACAAGCAGTTATTTCAAAACTTACGTATTTTTTCTCGACATTTTAACTATTTATTTGTATTTGAAAGCAACAATTGGTTGAAATTCAACAACGAGTTCTCAGAAATAAATCTAACAAACTTGGTACAAAAAATCAATGAGGCGATTAAAACAAATTTATTGATCGGTAAATACTAGGTGTAGTAACCTCCTTGATCGCCGGAATGCGCTGCTACTGCAAAAAAGGTTATGGTGCCTTGAATTCCGTTCATATTTAGGCAGACATGCCAAATTTCAGTGCGATACTGTCTTTGGATGTCAAGATTGTTTTTGACGTGTTTGGCATCATGTTGAGTATGGACAAAAACATTATTTTTTGAGAAGCAAAACGGCGAAGAAAACAAAAGAAAAGTTGGGTAAATATTATGGGGCTAATGCTTCGTCAGATTACACCGTCAAATATTGGTTTCGAGAGTTTCGTGGTGGCCGCAACTCCACTACCGACCATGTCCGCAGCGGCAGGCCCTCCGATGTGGTTACAGAGGACAATGTCAAAAAAATACATGAAATGGTGTTGGCTGACCGGAAAGTGAAGGTGCGCGAGCTAGCATTACCTTCCGGAAAATTACTTTTCGGACGGGATCAAAAAGTTGGAAAATCGCTGGAATAAGTGTATCAAACTAAAAGGGGACTATATTGAATAAAAAAAAAAATATTTAAAAAAAAAAAATTTTCATTCCCAAGGAGGTTACTTTTCACTCCATCTAGTTGTATACGACACTTGCAAACTGTTGGGGTGTGTAGGATTTATTTTCTCAATCTATACGTGTAGGGTAAAAAGAAGGGGAGGAAAAATACGGTTTTAAGTTAAACACGTCTTTTCTTGTTGAATAATCACAGCAAAGAGACTCTTTATTCGTCTTCCGGAAATTACTTCCATCTTTAATTACAATAAGTGTTATGCAATAGTAATATCCTAACCTTACGTTACGTTTACTTGTTTACATTCGAAGTTAGTAGTTACATTCAAATTTATTTGTAGTTACAATAATTAATACAATCTCAATAAATTTTAATTATTAAAAAATGAAATGAAATGAATTGTGTTTACGAACACAAACAGTAACTGGGGCAATTCATTACTATGAGTTTTAGTATGATTGTCTCGTGTTAGCACGATGCCACTGGATGCCATCTCAATTTACAATGGCGAAATGTATCGCAATTAGTAGCAGATGATGCAGCTTGTTCCGTGGCGTTAGCTTTAGTTGTACTCTGTCCCGGGGTCAAAAAGAATGTTTTTCTGCTTCGTATAGTTTTCGGCCCTACCTTGCGGTAGAGAAGTCGTCGTAACCAAGCCCAAAAATCTGGTGATTTTACTCAACCACTCGTCAAAATGGTTAACGGCGGGGTACAACTGGATGAACACATTTTGCTGCGCGGACTCCAAGCGTTTACTCATCGGTAGCATTCCAACAGGTTCGTCAATCAGCGTCGGGTTAGCAAGTTGCTAATGCAATCAATTAGCCTCGAGAACGGTAGCGAAGTTCTGCACCCTAGTCGCAAAGGGAATAAGCATTTCCAAGTTTCCTTCTGGAATTATTGAAATTTCCCCCACTTTGGTCAATTGGCTTTGTAGTAGCCACTCCGGGCGGTCAGAGCGAAATTCCAAAACAGCCTCTAATGAATCTGATGGAGCCGGTACATGGTACTCCCATTGGGCAGTGTTTTCCAACATGATGTTATCAACTTCAGATTCACTGTCTTTAGCTGCATTGGTGTCTGATGGAAGATACTTAAGTTCGGCGACAGTTGCCCTTCTCTTATTACGAGAACTTCTTTTAAGTTCTCGTTGAAATCGTCCATCGAAGCGTGTTATTGAGACCTAACCTGCGAATTGTAGGGCAAAATGGCGGCGGTTCTACGATCTCCCTTGCAATACGCTGGTCCAATAAAACAAACAAAATGGCGACTATATTTCTTGCGATGTATGTCGGCTGGCGAAATCTTGTCAAGTTGAAGTATATAGCGTAATACTGGTTGTACTAAAATTAATCACCTCATTTCTTCGCGTTATATTTTTCGAAATAATTAATTAAAACTATCATAATAAATGGCAAGTGGTAATTGATTTCAATAAATTATTTATTTTTAAGTTCGAACATTAGAGTTCTGACAAATACGAGCCCTTTCTAGGGCATTTTGCATGATTTGCATTTAGCCAATGTTTCTTGTGTTATTGCGGCTATTTCAGCTGGAATGTTCTCCTTGAGGTGTTGTAGAGTAGCTGGCTTATTAATGTAAGCTCTCGTACAGGAAAAAGTACGGTGCAGTTAAATCCGGTGAATGCGCTGGCCAGTCACCATATTTTGATATTAGGCGGTTTGGAAAAATTTCCCTCAGTATGTCCATTGATCTTCGAGCTGTGTGGGCAGTGCCTCCTTCTTGTTAGAACCACATATTCAAGCCTAATCTATTCAGTTCTGGTACCAAATTCATGGATCATCTCACTACAGCGTTCACCATCTTCTTACTTCAATATCTTGGAAGAAGTACGGCCCTATGATGAATCCGGAAGTCACCCCACACCAAATTGTTACATTTTGGGTGTGTAAGGGTCTGGAATGAATTTCTCCTGAGTTCGTTTCTCCCCAAAACCTGCAGTTTTGTTTGTTGACTGTTCCGTTCAGCTCAAAGTGGGCTTCGTCCGTCATCAATAACTTTGCATAAAAATCATCAATTTCATTGTTTAGATTTAAGATCATTGCAGAGTATGTCAGACGTGTTTGGAAATCAGCTGGGCGCATATAAATTGAACTAACTGTATCTTATAAGGAAACAGGTGTAAGTCTGAATGCATTATTCTGCGCAGAGATGTTATTGGAATCCCCTACTGTGCGCATCGTCGTCTTAAAGATGTTTTACGAGTTTCTCGCGAACTTTCGCTAACAAGCTCAATATTTTCCAAGGACCGACTTGTTCGGTGTCTTCGTGTATGCATACGATCACTAATGGTTTCATTCTCCTCAATTCGAGCCACTAAACGTCTAATTGTTAGAGCAGTAGGTGCCTGCTGCCGAGGGAATTTTCTTCGAAATTCTCGTTGCATAGCAATAATTGAATTATTGTTTCGGGTGTACATTAACTGTCTTATTCGTAAAAACTTACAAGAGGCTTATAAGCTTGCTATAGAGAGGTTCTTGAAAAACATTATCCATAAACGTTCAACAGCACTAAAACGATCTATAAGCATTCAATAACCACTCCACTCCAAGTTATAGAAGGATTTACCCTACAATAAACCTCTGATAGGTAGGAGCTTAATTTATTTAAGCACGCCAAATATGAAACCTTGAAATTTAAAATGATTGAAGTGAAAAGTGAAAGTGTTAAATTGTATCCTAGTATGCCAGCGCTGCAAGCTTTAGCCACCTTGGAGTTTGTAGAAAACACTCCGCATCGTCGGCGTCGGAAGTTGTACCAGAAGAGGTACAACCCATTTTCTTTACTGGACGTGGAGTTTAAACGGCGATACCGCTTCAGTGAACATACGGCAAATTTCAACATTGATCTTGTAAGGCAGGATTTGCAACTCGATCCAAGAGGTTGTGGTACATCACGAAAATCTTAACCGCTGTAAGATGTTGGGGTTGTCGTGAAGTAAGTATACTCACTTCTGCACAGTTTCATGTGCTTCCCATTTAGGTTCAAGATCCATGGTTTGTCCCAACCAACCGTAAGTCGCATATGTTCCAGAGTAGCTCGCGCACTCTGCAACTTACATTAAAATGTCACAGTTTCTGCCTGAACAGCAAAGAATTATCAGGGAATTCAAAGAGATAAGAAATTTCCCAACTGTGTTGTGCCGCATTGACTGTAGTCATATAAAAATTAAAAAATATGGCGGTGATGGTTAAACCAATAATTGTTTACATTTTCGGATCTACATAATTTAGATGAACACTTTTCTGATGCAGAACTTTCTCCCCAAGTTAATGAAGCAGGGGGAAGAGGCTCAAACAATGCTCTCTTAAGAGCATTTATTGATAGACATTTCAGTCAATAGTAGTTGGTATATAGGTAAAACATACTCGTATACACAGAAATTTAATTTTGAAGTAATTTATTCCTTTTGTCATCATAATACTCTATTTATTTATTTTTTAATAAAATTTATGGCGTCCTTTTTTTCATTTTCCATTTGGATTTGGTGCAACTCTTTCCTGCACTGTCTCCGTCTTTGGCTGAAATAGAATTAGTTGTATGTAACATAAGTTTTCAATGCAAATTTAACCTTATTATTATTTACGTTGTTCTTATTTGCATCTTTTTTTCTAGTTTTCTTAAAGGATGTTTGCAAGGGTGCTGCTTCACGTTTAACAGCACGATATGTATGACTGGAAACATCCTATATAAAGTTAAAAAGTCTATGTTGGTGTCATGTAAATTATAGAAAAAATAAAGATATCAATCTCACATTATTTATGCTTTTATTGTCTGGTGGCTCTTCCACTATAGTATGCTGATCTCAATCTTGTTCTGAAAAATTCTAGTAAACATCAGTTACTTAGTTGCTTGTCTTAATTCAGCAATGGCTAAAACATATTATTTTATATAACATTAACATAAATACTCACATTAGTAATCTCATCTACTATTATAGCATCTGTTGGGGTGTGTAAGGTTATTTTACTTTTTTATTAGGTGTAGGGTAAGTGTGGGGTAAAGTCCGGGTAGGAAAAATGCGGTTTAAAAGAAAACACGTCTTTTCGGCTTCAAGTGTAACAGCAAAGAGACTTTATTCATCTTCCGGAAATTACTTTCATATTTAATTAGTACACTAAGTGTCATAGAAAGCAAAATCAGCACTTTACGTTACGTTTATTAGTTTACATTTTATGTAGATTAAGTTCAATTTACATAGTTTATCTTAATTTTAAATAAAGATTGTAATTTCAAGGAAAGTAATTAATTTCTAATTTTAACAAAGCCAAAGACAAAAATTGCAATTATAAAAGTATGTTGTACTTGCGAACAGCATCTGAATCAAATTCATTGCTATCAACAAAAAATTCAGTGGGTAGCCAAGAACTGATGCCATCAGTGTTGTCGGGTTCCTTCGGTGGTGGTGGGCCACCACTGTAAGAGCTTTGAGTATGATACAATAACAGGTGGACATACAACATTGAAAATCGTATTCACCATTAGTTGGGCTTATCGTTATGCAGGAAACATCTTTATGAGCAGTCACAGCAATTTCGCTATGTGATTCTATGGGAACAAAAATAAGCACATGATATTTGATTGCTATATAACAACAAAAGAAATACTTTATCAATTTTTATGTGCCATGTAGAAATATTAGGTTCTGCTTTACTTACCTAACCGCAAACACAGCAAAAGTAATAACTAGTGTTGCTAATAGTGCTGCTACACATAATTATAATAACTCGTTTTCAAACAGTGATTTTACTATATCTACACTTACTGAAAAATCATCATTATTAAAAAGTGGACCTTGGGGGCATATGACAGATCAACAGATGCAACCTAGTGTTCATGTCGGTATACAACCAATTCCAGCTTTGACTAGTACAGATGCGTTAACATCGGCACGACAATATACAGATTCACAAGCAGATTTTGAAGTATATGCACAAATGTATGTAGAAGAATACACACCAACAGCTTTACCACATGCAGTAGTACCTAATGTGCCAACAGGAGACGTTGTATATAGAATTGAAGGAGGTTCATCTGAAAGTTTCTCATGTACTTACGCTGGTTTATATCCAACAACTAAAATACATTTGTAAGATAATATTTTATATTTTATTATAATTTCAAAAAAAGCAATTGGATTGGGTTTTGATTTACAGTTTTTTTTTAACATTTCAGCAACTTTCCATTTATAAATGTATATCCTGTCTTTAAAAGCATTGTCATACATGAATTCTACTATGTTATTTGTTAAAACAATAATAGGAGTTCTTTTAACGTGTGTATCCAAGCTATGTTTTACTCGTACAGTATAAGGATCTCCTCTAAGCATCATTTTTAATGTATCTGTTAAAGATGATTCGTAATTAGGTTCATTCCATAATAATAATCTTTTGTTTGGTGCTTCTTGAAATGCGAATACATTGTTTTTGTTTGCTTGTCCTAATTGTCCGTAGCTCATTACTATACCATAAATCATATCTATGGAAAAGTTTTTTTCCACCACTTGGAGGTGAATGTAAGAAAAACCCATTACGTTTTGGAATATTTTTATCAATAACGTCAACTAAATTTGTTAAAAATTGAAAAATGGCTATTTCATCATCATTAAATTGAAATTTTAAGAGATCATCTATCCATTTTAACGGATGTTTCAATGTCCATATAAGTAAATCCACATATAAAAATTGATTGATTATTATGTTGCATTATGTTAGTATAAAAATCCCTTAACTGCATTTCTAAAATCTTTGAAGAAAATAAATCAATAGCCGTTTGAACGTAATCTTTATTTTTTGAATTAGTTAATTGTATATTATTTCGAAACTCTCTAATCATTCGTATCGCCTGTAAGGGTGATATGTGCTTTTCCTCGAGCATTGATGATACTTTGGATAATATTTCTCCATAGTTCGATTTGGACGTTTTGCCATGAAGTCCATTTTCGTTAGTGTTAATAGCACTTTTCTAAGCTTGATTTTCTTCTCGTCGTCCACGGAGATCATACTCCCCCAAATTTTGGCTTCGAACCAATTCTTGCCTAGTGTTATAGAGCGTGACCCATCGTATAAGTTCAACTGTAAGTTTAAATATTATTATAAAATAAAATATATAATACTCAAACTTACCGTCATTCTGTACTTTCCAATCTTTTCCTCTAATGAATATTTCCGCATCTCCTTTGTTGTTTTGTCTACAAAAGAAATACTTGATGACATCGATCCAATCGATTCTTCTAAACCTCCAAAGAGGTCTATTGTATCTCCTTGCGGGTTTGAATTCTCCATACATTGCAAGTTGCAGTCGTGAATAATGTGCACATGGTCTCTGTCCACACAAAACCCGAACGATCCGCTTCGTCTACTGCTTCCGATTGAATGCAATCTTTCCATAATTTTAGGAATATTTCCAATGTCTTCCGGGATAAAGACATCAGAAATGTATCTCCTAGTACTGTCTTTGCATAACGTCATAAGTTCTCCGATGAGTTCATCTACCACTTGTTCTGTTTGGTTGACCATTTCTCGAGAAAAACGAATAAGATCTTCGAGATCCGATTCAAAATCTTGTTCGGTTTCTCCTGGTATTGAAGGCGCTCTATTAAAGCCTTCAGAAGGTAACTCCACGAAGCTGGATTCCATACGAGGGGCGTTCAAACTATTCTCGGTATCGGGGTGAAGCTGTGGTTGTATATATAAATTGACTTATTTATCAAGTAATACTATTATTTTAGTGCATTCATGTAAAATTTCATATAAATGTGATTATTAATTCGCGTTTTATCTCTAGTTAAACAGAATCATAATGGCAACTGAGACGATGATGGTGAAAATTGAGCATCGCGCTGTAATTAAATTTCTCACTAAGCAAGGAAAAAGTCAAAAAACTATTCATGAAGAGATGGTGGCTGTTTACCAGGGTTCCGCACCTTCATTATCAACTGTGCAAAAGTGGTCAAGTGAGTTCAAGAGAGGCAGAGAGAGCATTGAAGACGACCCCCGCTCCGGCGCCCCGGCTACTGCTTGTACGGGAGAAAGCATCAAAGAAGTCGAAAAACTTGTTCTTGAGGATGCCCGAATAAAGGTGAAAATGATGGCAGAGATCACCAAGCTTTCAATTGGTACCATTCGCACCATTCTTCATGACCATCTTAACCTTTCAAAGGTCAGTGCAAGGTGGGTGCCACGAATGCTCACAGCGCCTCAGAAAAAAGTGAGAATCGCATGCTGTAGAGAGCTTTTGGAGATGTGTAGTGAGAACGCGGACGGTGTTATGGATCGAATTGTTACTGGGGACGAAACATGGGTCCACCACTATGACCCTGAAAGCAAACAAGAGTCCATGCAGTGGCATAAAAAAGGAACAGACCCCCCGAAGAAGTTCAAAGTCACTCCGTCTGCCGGGAAGCTCATGGCCACAGTTTTTTGAGACTTAAAGGGAATCTTGCTCATTGAGTACAAAAAAAAAGGTGAAACCATCAACGCCACATCCTACGCTTCCACTTTGCATAATTTGCGGGAGGAAATTAAAAAAAAAAGACGGGGTAAACTCGCAGCGGGTGTTGCTTCTTCATGACAACGCTCCTGTTCATACGGCCCGAGTTTCCAAAGCTGCTGCGCGAGATTGTGGTTTCGAAGAAATCCAACACCTATAGTCCAGACCTTGCCCCTAGTGATTATTTCCTGTTTCCGGATTTGAAAAAATGTCTTCGTGGAAAAAGATTTTCGGATGATGAAGAACTCAAGTCGGTATTTTGCAGAGAAAGGGGAAATTTATTCTTTTGAGGGTTTAAAAAAGCTTATCTCAAGATGTAACAAATGCATTGATGTTAGGGGAGATCATATTGAAAAATAAAAACAATTTAAATTGAATTCGCATTTTCCTTCATATCGATACCGAGAATATATTGAACACCCCTCGTATTAAACAATTTTCTAATTCAATTTGTTCCTCACAAATAGATTTAATAACCGCTTCAAATGTACTTTTACGCATATTTTCAGTTTTTTACAAGTATTTTGAACTTCTCTATACTTGTTCCAACAAAGGTGTGTTTTACGAAAAACTGCACAAATATCGCTATACCAATTACCACAAGATTTAATAATTCTTCTAAATGGAATTAAATCTGCAATTTAAGTATTCAAATAAAATATTATTTCGTCTCCAGATTCTTGTTCAATATAATCAACACAAATATCTTCATATGGTTCTAAACAAACATTTAAATTTGTAATATAATAAAATTTTACAAATAAAATTATATTGATTTCCAATACAAATATGTTTAATAATAATATTTTCTGCGCACAACTGTTTTAATGTAGATGGATAATAATTTTTCTAAGAACTTCTTAGCATTGTTGCCATTTAAAACTTTAATACATAAAACTGACAATTTTTCAGGTTTTTTTTTACTCTGGCTGTGCCATATCTACTGTTGATTAAAATGTAATATTTATAGATCTTTTTATACTAATGCTACTACAAAGTAAAATAACCTGTATGACTTTCTAAAATTCTACAACTAAAAACAAGTTTATCAATATCACGCACATAATGCGTGGAGGGCGTGACGTCATTACACCAAAAACGATAGCTTGGTACTTGCTTAATATCCTTAGGAAATTGTTCTACAACCTCACCCAACAACTCTGTATAAAGTAAATGGGGAATTCAAAAATATAACCGTCATATGTAGTGCGCGTTTTTTATTACACTGCAGTAACAGTATAAGCCTTCGGCCTTTATTATATATATATATATATAAGTCTTATGCACTGTTCCATTATGTCCCACTGGTAGGGTGTCAAATTGTGTACTATGTCGTGGTCAGTGATAAACAGAGAAATGACTCGTTTCTGTTCTAACAATCGCTCCAGCCAGTAATACGTTGAATTCCAACGTGTACAGATGTCTTGGACTAGTTGATGTTGTGGTAAATTCAATTCTTTTTGTATCATCCTCAGTTTTTCTTGAGCCAAACTCGAAAGATTAAAGTGCCTAACAATTCGTCTTGCAGCAGAAATCATCTCCAATGCTTCAAGGTGGTGAGACTTCAACGATTCATTCACTGCCAATTGAAGCGAATGAATAAAGCATCGGTCAGAATCATACCCGGCGACTCTTACACCTTTCACAATGTTGGCCCCGCTATCATGAATAAGCAAATGTATTTTGGATTGAGGAATATTCCAGCGAGTCGCGATTGCATTCAGTTCTTTTGCAATGTTTTCCCATGTGTGAGATCCTGCAAAGGGTTTCATTGCCAGTATGGCATGTTCCAGTTTAAATTCAGAGGACAACCAATGAGCTGAGAAACTGCTGTTACCGAAATTGCAGTAGCTTTTAAGATACATGCATCAATTTTAGAATGTATTTGATCATATATGTCAGGAATAATTTTGTCAGCAATACAATTTCGGCAAGGCATTTTATAACGAGGCAGTGCTTTCTCCATAAGCCTCTTAAAGCCAATAGATAGTGGTTCATTGTCCAAAGCAATCATTTCCGCCATCAAATAGTGGTAATCTTTCGATTTTGAATCGTTAATGTCCCAAAGTATTTTTTTTCCAAAGTTTCTGCCAAAGTTAATTGTTTCTGCTCCTTTTTTTTGTGACAGAAATGATGCACTTGTAGACGGAATGGCATTGATTTCAGAAAGCTTATCCGGATGTTTGAATTTAATGTGATTTTTCATAGCTGTCGTACCGGCTTTTTATCCTGTTCCGCCACGAGAAATCTTCCTTACAGTCATTCTCACAGATTTCAAAATGATTCCAAATTGGGGATCTTTTGCTCAGCGGTTCCATTTCACTTTATTTGCTACAGGAAAGTTTAATAAGTATGTACCTATCGTAATATTTATTCATTATTAACAACTTACGTAATAAACAAGGAATACAAAAATGTAAAGAACACAACAATTTCGCAAACGTACAATAAGCGTCTTAGTTCGACCAGTAATTTATGCCAACTGTGTGTTCTACGGATTCTCCGTAGCACTCTCCACATTCAACACACGAGCCGTACCAACAAATAATCTAACCAAACAAGTTACAACTTGTACACGTGTCGTGTTTGAACTAGAATGCATCGCTATGAATGTATTTTGCTCTCGACAGTATATTCGGCCGCCGGATATTCGGCTATCCGGCCAAAGTATATGCTGAATATCCGGTATCCGGTATTTTTCCAAATCACTATCCGTTACATCTCTAATAATAACTATAACTATTAAAATAACAATAATAACTATAAAACAAAAAAGAAGCAACAAAAAATTCAAAAAATAAAAATAAATTAATTTACATTCAAAATAAGAATTATTTTTTAAATAGCTCTTTTAAAACTTGCACCTTCCTCTCAAATCTGTCCTGTTTGGCTTTTTCTTTATCTTCTAATATTTTAATTTTTTTTTCTGCATATTCAGCCAATATTTTATTTTTTTTCTTCCGCCAGCTTCCGTTTAAATTGGAACTCTTCTTTTAGGAGGTTTTCCCTAAAAGATGTTCTTTTTGTAGCCCTTCTTCCTAATGGCGTACTTTCCGAACTGTTGGACGTAGATGCAGTTGGTGATAGGATTGATAATGGACGCTCTGATTGAACTGTAATATTAAATCGGTTACATTAAAATAGTTCATTTAATTAAAAACGAATATTTACTTGTGCAAGCGTTGTTTGATATCGGCAATGCTTCTATTACATCCCACGACAAATTAATGGTATGGCTGTTGCAGATCTCGGGCTTAGTACCAAAGGTGTCTTCCATCTCCTCCTCGAATGGAACTTTGGTGGCTGACTCTCCAGTTCTTTTGCTTGTGTCGGAACTTGCTTTGTACGCTCTAAGCAAATTTTTGAATTTCACGTTCAACATTTCAACGGTAGTTGGTTGGCTCTGGAAGTAGAAAAAAAATGTACAAGTGTGCAAACAGATTACGGCAACAAACCAAAGCATTTTGTGCTAACAGATCTTCCAGGACATTGCTCATTGTGGCCTTTTTTTTCCTTGTATGCTGGAATTCCGCTTTCCTGTCACCATATGCTACAAGAAAAGCCTTTGTTTCTGCTGCCGTCCAAATTCTTCTTAAACTACAAAAGCAATTGTTAACTTCATAAGTATACGTGTCTATTTTAATTAAATAAATTATTATTTTTGAAGATTTACCTTTTATTGTTTGTCGACCCCATTGACACTCCGCTATTGAAATAATTTTTGACGTTTGTGTATGGAGTTTACACACCAACGAAAAAAAAAAAAAAAAAAAATAAAAATTTGATACGTTCGACTTTTTGGAATTTACTTAAAGGTTTTAGAACTTTAAAGAACTCGTTTGTTTAGTTCAATTTCGTTCTTTATTTTTTCTTCTTTCCACTTTGACAATCGTTATTTTGTATTATTATTATTTTTTGTTGGATTATATCCCACTTCTGATTTTTAGCCGCTAGTCTTATCGCGAATAAAACAAACACAATCCTTTAAAAAAAAAATAATTTACGCTCTTTATTTGGTTGCTTATAGGCGTCTGTATTCTACAGTGTTTGACTTACGACTAATCTCCTACCTACCGGCAAACTCTTTTCCTAGTGTGGCCACTTTACAATCACTAGTTAGTGTTGCCACTTTATATTTCTTACATTCTTATCAGTTTCTCTCCTATGGCTTGCTACATTTGCTAGAATGTTAGAGAATAATTCCCTAAATATTCCAAATGCAAAGGAACTCGTTGCAGGCGGTGAAAAGCTGCCGTATGTTTTCGTGGCGGATGACGCTTTCCCATTGAAGGAATACATAATGAAGCCATATTTTCAGGCACCCAAATATCTGCACAGGAGTTACATTTTGAGTTCTGCAAGAGTTCGCGTAGAAAATGCTTTTGGCATTGAAGTATTGCTTAAAGCAATAAACTTGTGTCCTGAAAAAGAAACCAAAATTGTCTTAGCTTGCTGTTTCTTACATAATTATTTAAAGAAGAAGAATGGTCCCATATATGAAGCTAAGGACTGAAACGAATAAAATTTGGAAACTTCAAAGTAAAAAAAAAATATTTTCATAATTCAAGTAAATTTCTTTTATTTGCTTTAAAACTCTGTTTTTATTAAATTCATTCATAATTACAAAAAATAAAAAAAATTATTTGGGTTCCCATTGTTTCCTCAACTTCTTTCGGATGTCCTTCATAAGGTTGGTGACAGTTACATCTGTGATCTTTTTGGACGCTCTTTACCATTTAGCACTAAAATCTTTTACGTCCTTTGCACACTGCTCACTTTTCCTCAATTTAGCTTTGACCAAAGCCCAATACCTTTCAATGGGACGGCACTGTGGAACATTGGGTGGATTCATGTCTTTTGGGACAAAGTCGGTATTTTTAGCAACAAGAAAGCTCAACGTCGCATAAGCATAGTGAGCTGAAGCTAAATCTGGCCAAAATAATGTTGAACCCTCGTGTTTGTTTAAGAAAGGAATCAACCGTTTTTGTAGGCACTCGTTAATGTACACTTCTCTGTTAATTGTTCCCGTTGTAATAAACGATGAGCTTCTGTGTCCACATTGGCAAATGGCCTGCCAAACGAGATATTTTGACCCGAATTTTTCCATCCCAATCGATATTGTTGATTGCGGAAGAATCTCAGCTTCAAACGAGTTGTAAAACTGCGCACCTGCAAGAGTAGTAAAGTCGGCTTTGACATAAGTTTCGTCATCCAAAACCAAGCACGCTTTCTTGTTGCCGTTCAACTCGTATAGCTTTCGGGCTCGTGTTTTTATTCCTGCGCTTCTTCTTTTCGGCTCATATTTTCTAGATGCATGCAGGCTTGTTGCAAAAACTCCTGCTTTGGATCATTCTTTGCCCGCTTTGATGGAGTTTTCTGAAATGAGAACATAGGTATAAGATTTGAAGGTATATTAAAAACAAATACATAGGTACTTACCGGAACATCAAAATCAAGAGAGGAAATACTATCTGCTGCATCCTCCTGGTCTTTTAGAAAATCTAAAAATAATTCATGGAAATACCATAAGGTCGGTACACAAACTTCTTCCTCTCCAGCACCTGATTTCATGGAGTCCTATATTTTTTTCAATTCGCGGCGGTAGCAAATTTTATGTTCGTTATCCGATTTTTTAGTGTGCTTAGATTTGCATCAGGTTCGATCTCTTTAAATTTCTGCAGCAGCAATTCCCACGCCTGGTTTTTCCTCATTTCATTTTTGTACTCTGGGCTCTTAATTTTCCAAAGTGCTGAATTTTCTCTAAGGAGATCAAACAACTCTATCCACAAATGCCTATTTCCACTTTGTGTCATTTTAATTTAAAAATAATTGTTGATTTTAGCCCAAAAAAAAACACGACCACCGCATATGCAGACGATTTCACAATGAATGTAGGTATACTTCAAATTCTTAAATTTGACAGCTTGTCAACCGAATTGCCCACACACGGTTCAATCAAGTTGAAAGACTTGCCAGTCAACTTCGAAAAATCAAAATCTTTTGATTTTTCATCAACCAAATCGTCAACCGTCAAATCGATCAAATGACAAGGGCACACACGATTTGATTTGGGGAATAACCGACTGAGTTGAATCGTTGTATGGCATGCTTAAATGTTCTACGACGTGGCATAAATAAATATGTATTTTTACCTTTCACTAAAAAATATGAAAAGATGTAAAAGAAAAATGATGTTAGTTTCATTAAATGCTAAATTTTTATTTTATACAAAAAGAAATGCACTTTCCAAAAGTTAATAAAATTAAGTAACGATGTAAGTTCGGTTTGGCGGAATTGACATCGATGAGTATTATTTTCACTTTCCATTTCTTGAACAACTTGAAGAAAATACACAAAACAATTGTTAGTAATTTAAACATTTTTTTTTGTTGTTAATCAAATAAAATTCTCTGAAAAATTGTCACAATTAAAAATCACTTACCGTCTAATGTGTATCATTTCCTTTGAAGTTGTTTAGTTATCTCAACACGGTCGGCAATGCTCGATGTTATTTGTTTCGATAGCGAAGCAGTTGGTCGTTATGTAGACGAACTAAATTGAAATGATCAAATGTTTAACCTTGATCTCATCCTCAAAAACACTTACGTTGCTTACCCTCGTGTGTGAATTTTCACACATATGGGATTTCTATGTATTTTTGCACCAGAAACGTAATTTTTTGTAGTCCAATTTATGAATTACCGTGAATAATATTTATGTTTATTTTTATTTTTTAGTTACATCAAATTAATTTATTTGCAATACAATTAATACAAACATTTCTGTTGTGAGTACGCTTGCAAACACCTTTTTGGCAGAAACAGCACATAGTTTCATGTGTGTTGTTCTTATTTTTCGATTTCTCGCTGTAACAAATGTGGCATCTAGCCTTTCCTTTGATATTCTGTGGAACACTTTTACATCTCTTACGAGGAATGTCGAATATTCGTGGTGAGCTCTCACGAGACACTGAAGATTCGCAAGATAGTGTTGACGATGTGTGGACTAATGAACCCCTGGGCCTGGTCATTGCTTCATTTACTGATCCTCTGCTAATGGTTGTAAGCAAAGAAGCCGCTGATTCGGTTCGTGGCATAGCTGTTCTCATTGTCATGTATGGTTTTGCAAGAGATATTGCAAACTCACGCAACAAAACTCGTCCAATTGTTTTTTTTGATCATTTGCCAATTTGGATTTATATCTTTATAAACAATCAATGCATTCAGAGCTGAGATGTCGATCATATTTGCGAATACCGCCATCGGCCATCGATTCGTCTTTCTTTTACAGCTGTACCAAGACAGCATTTTATCAACAGTATCCACGCCACCTAAAGGAAAAAGTTTATCAATAAAATCAAAATTATGAGCATAGGAAGAAACCTTTGGTTTTGTTGTACAATTGAACTATTTCTAGCAACTTTTTCCCGTCCGACTGAGCAGCATTCGAAGCATGCATTGTGCTTTGCAGAACTACGCATTTGTCGTTTCTGCCGACGTATGATACAAGTGTTGTATCTTCGGTGAATGCAAATGTTGATTGGAACAACTTAACTTTTTTGCATTCCAGAAGTTTTGGTGGGATGCTTCTTTTGTTTTTCCTTGAGACAACAACTTTTGACCGAGATCGTAAGATGAGAAAAAATTGTCCATTGTTAGGTTGTGCCCCTTTAGCCCACGAACCAGATCCGGTACTACACGTTCACCTTGATGTTTTTCTGCAGAACCACCAATTGGTTTCCCCAAATGCGATTGGATTTTCTAAACATAGCAAGTTTCAGAGCAAACCAATAGCCATAATTTTATACCACATCTCTCAGGCTTAGATGGCATGTATTGGCGAAACTTGCATCTTCCACGAAAACCAAGTAATTGTTCATCAATGGTAACGCATTCAGATGGGTTGAAGAAATCAGCCAAAAGTTCTGACCATTTACCAAATATTTCTCGGATTGGAGCAAATTTGTCGGTAGAACTTTGCTGACGTCGGCTTATAACATCATCAAATCGAATTACTTCATTCATATATTCAAATGTTTTCTTTGACATTATCGCTCTGAAAATGGGACGTCCATATTCACCATCAAATAAATCCAACATTGATTCATTTTTTGGATCTAAATAAAATTGATTGTAAGAAAAACAATAGATATGAGACAAAAAAAAAACACACCTGTACACTCCAGCCAAAAAGAGAACAGCGATCTATGCATTCAACAAATTTGAATCAATTTCTATATATTTGTCACCACATTTCGCATTTGCATATGCGTTTGACCACTTCGAAATAATATTCTCAATTGGTGGTGGAAAGAACACGTGTTTTTGCATATCTTGTTGTACCTGGGCCCCTATTCCGGTTCTATGATAAAATGAAATGATAAAATTCTTTTCACAAAACTTTTCATAGGACTTTTTCATTTTATCATTTCATTTTATTCAGCAAGTTGATTCTGGTTTCAATATGATAAACTCAGCTGACTTTTTTGCTGAATTTCAATATATCATTTGACATGTAATTTTTATGTCATATTTTTTCATACTTGAAGAAGATAAGATAAGATATTTCAAATTTAAAGCAAAAGGTGCGATGAGCAACATATTTATTTATTTACTCTTGGATGAAGATCGCAGAAATTCTGAAAGGTTTGCATAAATGGTCGTATTAAAGCGATGTTAAATTTTGTGTTTGCATTTCAGATTTAGGATGATAACTTTCCGAAGAAGTTTAAGGGACGCTCAAAACCATTTCGAAGTTTTATCCGAAGAAAGATTTATAGAACTGTTTCGTTTTCCTAAACATCTTTGCCGCGAATTAATTGAAACTATGAGTGATGTGTAGGACAAGATGCACTCTTGGCATTATCCCAAACTTCTGTTAGCCGTTGTGTTACTGAAGTACGAGGGGCGTTCAAGATATTCTCGGTATCGGGGTGAAGCTGTGGTTGAATATATAAATTGACTTATTTATCAAGTAACACTATTATTTTAGTGCATTCATGTAAAATTTCATATAAATGTGATTATTAATTCGCGTTTTATCTCTAGTTAAACAGAATCATAATGGCAACTGACGCGATGATGGTGAAAATTGAGCATCGCGCTGTAATTAAATTTCTCACTAAGCAAGGAAAAAGTCAAAAAACTATTCATGAAGAGATGGTGGCTGTTTACCAGGGTTCCGCACCTTCATTATCAACTGTGCAAAAGTGGTCAAGTGAGTTCAAGAGAGGCAGAGAGAGCATTGAGGACGACCCCCGCTCCGGCGCCCCGGCTACTGCTTGTACGGGAGAAAGCATCAAAGAAGTCGAAAAACTTGTTCTTGAGGATGCCCGAATAAAGGTGAAAATGATGGCAGAGATCACCAAGCTTTCAATTGGTACCATTCACACCATTCTTCATGACCATCTTAACCTTTCAAAGGTCAGTGCAAGGTGGGTGCCACGAATGCTCACAGCGCCTCAGATAAAAAGTGAGAATCGCATGCTGTAGAGAGTTTTGGAGATGTGTAGTGAGAATGCTGAAAGCAAACAAGAGTCCATGCAGTGGCATAAAAAAGGAACAGACCCCCCGAAGAAGTTCAAAGTCACTCCGTCTGCCCGAAAGCTCATGGCCACAGTTTTTTGGGACTCAAAGGGAATCTTGCTCATTGAGTACAAAAAAAAGGTGAAACCATCAACGCCACATCCTACGCTTCCACTTTGCATAATTTGCGGGAGGATATTAAAAAGAAAAGACGGGGTAAACTCGCAGCGGGTGTGTTGCTTCTTCATGACAACGCTCCTGTTCACACGACGCGAGTTTCCAAGGCTGCTGCGCGAGATTGTGGTTTCGAAGAAATCCAACACCCACCCTATAGTCCAGACCTTGCCCCTAGTGATTATTTCCTGTTTCCGGATTTGAAAAAATGTCTTCGTGGAAAAAGATTTTCGGATGATGAAGAACTCAAGTCGGTATTTTGCAGAGAAAGGGGAAATTTATTCTTTTGAGGGTTTAAAAAAGCTTATCTCAAGATGTAACAAATGCATTGATGTTTGGGGAGATTATATTGAAAAATAAAAACAATTTAAATTGAATTCGCATTTTCCTTCATATCGATACCGAGAATATATTGAACGCCCCTCGTAGCAGAAGCACTTGGGATTATTACAGTTCAATTCGTCAAATTTCCAAATGATGAAGAGCTTACTAGAGTGAAGCAGAAGTTTTTTGAAGTTGCTTCCTTTCCGGATGTTATTGGACTAATAGATGGAACCCACATTAAGATAACTTGCCTCAACAAAGATATCGAGCACGTCTATTATTGCAGGAAAGGAGGTCACTCAAAAAATGTGCAAATTGTTTGTGATAGCAATTTTATTATATTGAATATAAATGCACGATTCGGTGGAACTCACGATGCATATATTTGGCGACGCTCGATTTTAAAAAGACATTTGGAAGGAAAATATCAGTTACCAATTTTAACGCCCACACGTGAGGCTGAACAAAAATACAACGTTCACAACACGAGAAATATTGTTGAGGGTTGTATCGATATCCTCAAGGGCAGGTTTCGTTGTTTACTGAAAGATAGAGTTCCGCATCATAGTCCTGAAAAAGCTGGAAAAATAATAAATGCATGTGCAGTGCTGCATAACATTTTAATGAAGGACTCGAGTTCCTTTACCTGAATATGTTGAAGAGATAGAGGACGGTGAAACGAACTCGAATTCAACAAGTTTTAATTCCTTACTAAGTGAAGGTCGAAGAATTCAATCAGCTATATTAAACCATCATTTTCAGTAAATATTTCAACAAAAAAAAAAAAAACATTTATATCACAAATTTTTATTAATGAATAAACACTTAGTTCACCAAGTTTACCAAGACTTCACTTCTTCGATACTCTGGTCGATTTATAACAAAGCTTTCAAATTCCTATAGGTACTTTGTCCAGCTACCCAAAATTCTAGAAATTCCTAGCGGAGGAGAATTTCAAAACGCTTAACTTTCAGCGGTGCTCTTTTTGCTTCACCACAACACAGATCCTACCCATTACATACCTCAAGGGGTTTTACCTATATTTCTACCGTTTTTGTTTTTTTTTTTTTCGAGATGGGAAAAGGATTTGCGTTCCTATTGGTCTCAACCACCTCGGCCTTGTGAGCTTGCTAACATTGGTAACATAAGTAAATGAAATTTTAAAAAAAGTTTATTTATTTTAATTTGTGTTTTTATTTCTTTTAATATTTCGGAAATAGAAGCAAGAACTTCTGTGTTTTGTTTTATTAATAATAATTTTTCTTTTTTCAGTTCAAGTTTTTCTTCTTCTATCTTCATTTTTTTTTTCCTCAATTTCCAAATATTTGCTCAAACTGTTGTCAGATTGACGCTTGGCCTTTCTTTTTGGATTACGGGTTGAGGTTGATGTTGTTGGCAATTCATCTTGTGGCACGTTATTAGTTTCCACCGTTGTGTCTTCTAGGTAAACGATATCCGTAGATATGTAGATAAACATACATAGAAAGAAAATCTTTTTTTAGATTTTTTTTTGAAAATATAAAAAATGTGTTTAACAAACCTCATACAACTCGGCTTGAAAGCCTAGTTCGTCAACTTCTATGTCACCGTCAACCGCCTGGGGTGTCATCAACGTTATTATACGCTTTTCTACTTCCGTTAACGGTTTAACAACTTTGGTACCGTTAACACCACTCCTCGAGATACTGTCTAGGATCTGGCAATTACGCTCTTTGGTATATTGCCTAGAGGATGGAAAACAATATTAAAATGATCAAAAACGAATAAATGTTAATACATGTATGTATGCAAATTACTTTAAATCCTGCCAAAATTTTCTCCATTTGCTTCCATCCTTGTTGGCTCCACCTAGCCCGTTTAATTCTTCGGCTAGTGCTTTCCACATAGCCTCTCTATTTCTTCCCCAATCGATGAAATCCAATCTAAAAAGAAATATGCAAATTTTAAGAAATTATACATTATATACATAATATTTGAATACTTACCTATCGTGAGCCAAATCAATATTATTTTCCAAATAATCGATTAAATATGATTTTTGTTCTTCGCTCGCACTCGCACGCTTTCCGCGGTTGAGTTTATTGTTTTCCATTTTTTTAATGTTTTAAATTCAAAATCGTTCTAGTTAACGCACTTTTCAGCTGAAAATCCACGATGATAAATAACTTTCCATATGATAATTCTTTGACATTAGATTCCATGTTTTCAAAGAACAGGAATCGCAAAATTACGTTTATCAGTGAAAAGTGTTTTCATAGCTCTTTTCATAGAACCGAAATAGCGGCCCTGGACGTAAATTGATAACATTTTCTTTTCGTAATCTTCCGGTTCGATCTTGCACTGGTTGTGATTTCCAAATCATATCGTCTTTTGAAACGAATAATGGATCGACGATTTCAGCTACTGATGCAATTGTTTTTGCTCCAGGCTCTTCACTCTGTTCTGTTTCATCAAATTCAGAATTACTTTCACTTCCAATCAATTCAACATTTTCTTCCAACGAATAATTTTCATCATTATCGGAAATATATTCATCAGAATCATTCAAAATTTCGTCCACCTCTTCCGCGTTAAGATATTTCGGTCTGTTCATGTTGTATTGAAAATATAACTTGTCCAACGAATCAACGACACACGAACGAGTTTTGCGCGCTCTCCAAGTACGAGTATGTGATATTTCTCAAATAAAGCAAAAAGCACACTGACCTAGAGCAATGATGCATGATTTTGGCAAGCATTCGTTCAGTGTATTCGGCTTTTGGGGGGTTATTGCTGGCGGTTTCGATCATTGTTACACACTTTTGTTCTTTCTTTCTCTTCTTCTTTCAGTGCTGTGTACAGACAACGGTATTTTCAAGTACACGTGTGCACGCACTTTCAGTGGCTTTCAGAAGTAAATTTGTTTTTGTTCTATATCTATTTAGTTTGCCAAAATACGAGGGCGGGTCAATAAGTCCGTGAATTTTTGAATTTCTGACCTCTTTACTGAAACAGCAACACTGCTCCTGTCAACAGGCATCTGTCAGTTGACTCCTGTCAAAATTTAAACTTACTGCGTCAGTTAGTTTGTGTTTGACAGCTATTTTTATCAGACTACTCACTAATTTGAGGAGAAAATGGAAAAAAGTGAATTTCGTGTGCTTATTAAGCATTATTTCTTGCGAAAAAAAACCATTACCGAGACCAAGGCTAAGCTTGATAAATACTATGGGGACTCTGCACCATCGATTTCAATGGTAAAAAAGTGGTTTACTGAATTTCGTTGTGGCCGTACAAGCACTGAAGTTGCCGAACGTCCTGGACGCCCAGTTGAGGTCTCTACACCCGAAACAATCGAAAAAATTCACGATATGGTGTTGGCCGACCGAAGATTGAAAGTGCGAGAGATTGTGGAAGCCGTAGGGATCTCGCATGGCTCAGTGGTTTCAATTTTGAATGATCACTTGGGCATGAGAAAGCTTTCCGCAAGATGGGTGCCGCGTTTGCTCACAGTCGACCACAAACGCAATCGTGTAGCAACTTCACAGGAAGGTTTGGCGTTGTTTAATCGCAATATGGAGGAGTTTTTGCGCCGTTTTGTAACCGTGGACGAAACATGGATCCATCACAACACACCAGAGAACAAACAACAGTCAAAACAGTGGGTTTCTAAGGGTGAATCGGCGCCAAAGAAGGCCAAGGTGGGTTTGTCAGCCAATAAAGTTATGGCGACTGTTTTTTGGGATGCACGCGGGATAATCCACATTGACTACCTTCAAAAGGGAAGAACAATCAATGGGGAATATTATGCCAACTTATTGGACCGATTCAATGACGATTTGAAAAAAAAACGACCTCATTTGGCCAAGAAAAAAGTTCTTTTCCACCAAGACAATGCAAGGGTGCACACATGTGCAGTTGCCATGGCAAAAATCCATGAATTGGGCTATGAATTGTTCCCTCATCCCCACCCTATTCTCCAGATTTAGCTCCGAGCGACTACTTCTTGTTCCCAAACCTGAAGAAATGGCTTGGTGGAAAAAGATTTGACTCCAATGATGAAGTCATCTCGCAAACAAAGGCCTATTTTGAGGACCTCGACAAATCATTTTTTTTGGAAGGGATAAAAAAATTGGAGAAGCGTTGGACAAAGTGTATAGAGCTCAAGGGAGACTACGTTGAAAAATAAAATTATTTTTTTATCAAAAAATCTGTGTTTTAATCCAAAAGTCACGGACTTATTGACTCGCCCTCGTACATAGAAATCCCATATGTGTGAAAAGTCACACACGAGGGTAATGTATTTTTACATTATTTGCATTGTATTTTTGCATCGAATAATAGCTTTTTTGTGTTAAACTGATGCGTCAGGAATTGTCAAGTAGTTTTATGCACATCGGTCAAAAAAAAAAGGTGAAAAGGTATCAACATTTTTTTGTGTGATTTTTCACACCAGGAGGAGATGAAGGTTAAAAAAAAATTAGCACCTTAACTTAATTGAAATGAAAAAATTTTTTAAAAAAAAAATTTCACTTATATATGTACAGAAAAAATGTCGAAGCACCCTCGTTATGCAGAAAAATTTATGTGAAATGAAAAAAATCCAAAAAAAAAAAAATTACACTCGTGTACAAAAAATGTGTACGTTCCCTCGTATTAGATGACCGTTATGGATACAAACGAAATGCAATGCACAGAGTTGTTGTGACTACGTACGTACTGTGTTATATAACGATAATGGCGACATACGGAATGACACAAAACGACCTACACAAATTCTCTGTTTATTTCAAGCACTTTGAATTTCCAAAAAAAAAATCACTTTTTTCATTAAAAAAAATTCATTTTGTTTGCTAATTTAATTGAAATGAGAACAAATTCAATTAAAAAAATATACACATGCAGGGGAGAACGTTTACCCGTTACCGCACCTATATTTCCCATATGGGGGAAAAAAAACAACACAACGTATTTCTTTCTGCTTCTTTTATTTAAAAAAAAAAAGATAAATGAGTAAAGGAAGTCAAAAGAAACTGGGAGTTATGGAAAAAGCGACCGTACTGCTCGGATTGATCACGGCGACTGCTGTTTCATGGTGAGGTATTCTCATTTGCCGGTAACAGCGTTGCAAGCTGCGAACCGACACACATGTTTTTTTTTACTTAATTGTCTCGACGCTTCCTCGTTGTTCAGACAATTTTGTAATTTTTTAAAAAGAATTACACTTTCTTTGCCACAAATATTTAGAAAAAAATTCAGTTTAACAAAATTACACTTTCACTCGCACGTGAGTGGTGATTAAAACCTGGTCACCTATTTTTAAGCTGGGTTGTTGTCTTCGCTTAGTATCTGCATATGACTTGTTTCGATCCTGAGTGCTCTCAGTTATTGCCTGAGCATTTCTGATTGCTTTAGTGAGCTGCTGCAACTTCGGAATAATTTGAGGTATGAAATTTTTCTCTTGCTCTATAGGTCTTAAATCATGAATAACGTCGTCTATTGTTCTTGGCTCTCGACCAAACATCAGGTAAGTTGCTGTATATCCTGTGCTTTTACATTTTGCTGTGCTCATCGCAAATCTTATTGCGGGTATGAGATCGACCCATACAATGGTAAGGGCTTTGCGTTCCGTGGTTGAAAAATTCCGTTCTCGGGCTGTGAGAAGTCTCGACGCATATTCTATAACATCTTCCTTCTCTTTCTTCCCCTGGACTAGAACTGCCTCATCTTCACGTAGTGCGATGTCGAACGCTAAAATTTCTGTAAAGAATTTGTCGAGAAACACTTCCTCTTCTGACCGCACCATTGCAGGGAATAGCTTTTGTCGCTTCTGTTTTCGGTCTGGTGTATGCTCATTTCTGAGGCTGTCGCTGAAAATTCTTTGGATCGAGTGTGGCGAGTAGTCGTTGTCTCTCGTTGATGTTACAACTGACCTACGTGATGGTGTTTGGGTGTTTAACTCGAAGTGTGGCTTGGGTGTTGAAGCTACCAGAGAGATTGGGTCTATTGTTTTGAACCAATTGAGGAAAATATTGGTCTCTCGGGTAGGGGTGCTTTCAGGCTGGAGCTTTTGCAAACCCAAAAGTGCGTCTATTTGAGCATTTTTGTGTTTTAATTGTGTATGTGAAGTGTCATAGAAATCAAATTTCTTTTCGGGTTGGTCGGCGAAGTACCATAACCGTTGACCTATGTCAAGGACTATCCCGTTTTCTTCTAGGAAGTCTATGCCAATGAGGGTACGATTATCCGTGGCTTTTGGCAAAGCGATAAATTGGATGGGTCTCAGGCGGTTACCGATTATGATATTTATTTCTCCAATAAATATTTCATGTCCGTTGGTTTCACCGTCGGCAAGCGTGACGTCAGCTTTGACCTTCGAGAATTTGATTCCATTCTTCAACAACTGAATAAAAAGTTCCCTTCCCGCAACGCTTGTACGTGCTGCTTTGTCTAAATATGCAATGCCTGACTCACCATGAACTCCGATTGGGATGGTTGGCAAATCGGCCCCAATTGATGTTCTTATGCAATTAAAGGATACGGTAGACGGTCCTTTTGGAAGTTGTTTGCAGTTAGGGCATGTGGAACGTACTACCCCAGGGAGTTTGCATGAATAGCAGAAAATCTTGGTTTCCACAGATTGCGTGGACGTATTCTTCGTGGCGTTGTACCTTTCTTTTTTTCTACATTTATCTGTTGTATGACCCGGATGTTTACAGAAATTACATCAGTTTTTTATTGAATCAGATTCGGTTCTATGGTTTGTTATTCCATTCTTCTCTTCTATGAATAACTCCACGGCTCTAGCTTTTGAAAGGAGCTCATCAAACTTCGAGAAACTATCTCGTGGAACACCGTCATGGATGCGAATATGTAGCAGACCGTATATCATATCGAGCATCATTTTCACACATGGTTTTGGATCTACCAGTTTTGAAAGAAGTGCTCGTTTTTCACACAGGAAGTCGTCCGTTTTCTCGTGGGCCCTTTGCTTCCTATCAAAGATCTCCATATAGTCGAGAGATCACATCAAACCAGGTTTTGGCTTCATCTTTTACTCCTTGCCACCAGTTGCTCGCACCTTCTTTCAAGAGTAAGGGAAACGCTTTTATGGCATCTTCGTCGCTTATGCGTTCTACATCTTTGTAAACGTTAATCGTAGCTATGAAGCCTTCAACGATGGCAGCAATCGTTGTTGTCGTGAGCGAAGGACACGACCTTTAAAAACGTCGTTTTGCTACCCTCTCTGCCGCGTTTTGTGCTGTCCGAAGACCGCAGCATACTGAACAGGCAGTTAAGCAAATGATTAGTCAATAGAGAAAAAAAACTTAGACGATTAAATCCAAAAATATCTTTTCTTATTTAAAAAGGAAAAAAAAACAATTTAATTCAATTCAATAGTTATAAAAATTCCAAGAAATGTAAAAGAAAAGGTATAGTAAAATTGAAAAAAATAAAAGAAATTAAAATTAAAAGGTCTTTGAGTGTGCGTGCTTAAAGCAGTGGAAATAACCAGACTGTTGAAGCACTCAAACTCAAATTTTGCAGTTTTACAATTCACCGCAGGATTTTCTCACGCATGTGTGGCACCTTTCAAGACTAGTGGACAAACCCGACCTGTCGTTTGTGAGATGAAACGTCATCCGTTTCGGATTTATGTTTATCCCACGCAATACTTGGGTGTGAATCATAAACTAAGTAAAAGCTTTTAGTTGCAATACGAGCTTTCGTTAGTACGAGCTTTTGTATGCAAGTATGATCTTGAACTTTCTTTTATGGCGTTGCCAAATTCACTCGTCACTATGTTTCTCTTTTTTTTTCATTTTGTTTAGTCTCTATCCCACCTAGTTAGGAAACTCTTTTGCAATCGTGTAGTGACTTTCGCAGTCACAAGCTTACATAAAAAACAAAACAATACATTTCATAAGTCAAAGCAGTCAAGCGAATTCCTTAGGCTCGTTTCACATGTATACGGTTTGATTCGGTTCGGTTCGTTTTCGGTAGCCCCCAAAAACGAATGAAAACTCTTCACACAAACTCGGCTAGTATTACTATAGGTTTGATTTCACAACCGCATCATCAAATACCATCTTGATCAAAAAGTTCCGTGTGGCGCTCCCATTGTTCCGATTTGAGTTCTGTTTTTTTTTTGTTAAGTTGGTAAATCTGTTGTTGGCATTCACTCTAAATCTTACCGTCATAGCTTGAGATTTGCAAAAGTTACGTAGCCAAGAGTACATCTATCTCTGTGTGTGTTGGCGATTTTTTTACCATTTTAGAAATGGATTTAAATTTGCAACAACGAACTTGCATTAAATTTTGCGTAAAAAACGGAAATCGAAGATGATGAACGCAGTGGCAGACCATCGACATCGAAAACCGACGCAAACATTGATGAAGTAAAAGAAATGTTGGTCAATAACCGTAAATTAACCATCAGAGAGATAGCGGAGGACTTGAACATTGCCTATGGATCCGTCCAAAACATTTTGGTTAATGATTTGGGTTTCCGTCGTGTAGCAACAAAGTTGGTGCCAAAAGACCTCAATTTCATGCAAAAAAGAGACCGTGTTGACGTCGCAAAAGGGATGATTTGCGAGGCTGAATCCGATCCCACATTCATCAAAAGGATCATTACTGGAGACGAGACGTGGGTTTATGAGTACGACACGCAATCCAGACATCAGGCAAGTGAATGGCGTTCACCAAATGAGCCGAGACCAAAAAAAACCACGTCGTTTTCAGTCAAAAAAGAAGGCAATGCTCACGGTTTTCATGGATTACAACGGTGTAGTACATCATGAATTTTTGCCAGAAGGCCAAAGTTGGTATGCAGTCGCCTTCTATGTCCACAATTCTCACTGTGGAGAAAAGACAAATTATTACTGTGTTGTTTCTCTATAGAAGAAACAAAAAACGAAAGAGGAACAATCGACTTCACTGGGTGCATCCTATCCTCATCAAACGGATGAGATTTGGTGCATTTTATACCGAAGTTAAGGGAGCACGAAGACAAATTTTAGAATCACTTCAGGATGTCGATGACATCATTCGATGAATTACATATCAAGCTGAAGAACTGTCTTCAACGCCAAGATACATTTATACGGGAATGTATTCAACCAGTGCAGATGTTGGCCATAACTTTGAGGTAAGTTAGTAAGATCAATAATTCGAATGAAATTTACTTCGAGTTTAACAAATTAAACAAAAAATGAAATAGAGTATTATAATTTTACGCTATATTGTTACATTATTCAATTTAAATTTAAAAAATAATCTGAGCTGTGGTTCTCTCAGTGCTGAAATGATCTCTAATTCAACAGAATCCATTTTTCGTTTCTTTCTTTCGATTTCTGTGTAAGGTTTTTTGAAAGATGATTTGGGTTTTTCAGCTGATCCACTACTCGATGTACTTGGAACATGTTCTACAGGGTTATCTCCAATTTCAACTGCGACATCCTCATCTTCATAATCGTCAATATTTTGAGACAGAGTGTTTTCTATGTTTCTTTCTTGGAATATTTAGGCTTTAAATTTTGACGCCCCAAATCCAGATTTATTAGTTTTTTTAGTTTTTTCTAGTGATTTTCGGTAAGAGTCTCTCACTTGCGTCCACTTCTTTAGAACGTGTTTACCTATAAAAAAAGTATTGGATTTAATATCCAAGAAAAACTATTATTTCACTCTTCAGATTGATTATATGTTTTCTTTTATCTACTCGTATTTTAGATACTTAGTTGCACTTTTATGGATTTGCATTATACTTTTCTCTATCGACTATCAGCAAGATCGTCAGAGAGGTTTGCTGTCCTATCTGGTCTGTACTACGATTAGAATGCATTCCAGAGCCAGATATAGACAAATGGAAATCAATTGCCCAGAAATTCGAAAAATTTACAGAAAGTTCCAGAAAGTTTTATATTTCCAAAAGACATATATAAGTTACTGTGTAAGATATCTAGATTAAGAATTTTACAGTTTAAGACTATTGTGGTGGAAAAACAAGAAATAGAAGATAGATTTGAATTTAATTTAGTTAACAAAATTGAATATTTGTACTTTGATCAAATTGTTGATTTAAGAGATTAATATAGAGGGTGTTGTAAGATTAAATATTAAAGAATCCAAAAAGTGGATCACTTTCTTCCATCCAATTGATTGAATTGAATTTCTAAATAGAAAAAATAGTTTTGAATATTTATCTGATTCCAATTAATTTACCATTTGTGTGTTATAAAAATTAATGTGGTTCGGTTCTTCTAAACAAAAATTTAATACGTCAGTAAGTTTTGTTGGTCGCATGGCCCTTATTGTTGGCCCCAAAGGCTCCCTTAGACCTGATAAAAATTAGTTAAGACACATTTCTTGGTATAAAGTTCTTTTAGCTCCAATGACCGTTACATTATGTTCATGCATTTTGCATCATTGCGGAAAAAATTTCAGTTACCCTGGAATAAAATGTTTCCACTGTGGACTGGTTTTGTCTAAGCTGATGCAAGTCTCTGATAAGAGTGGTTTCATTCCTCTTATCCGTATAATGAGTGATTAAACTGCTTTTAATTTCCTCCCATTCCATTGCGGTACCATACATATTTAAAGCCTCATTGGTCTGGCCTATTATTTTATTCCTTATCGCCCTTATTATAATTTTTTTATAGCTTAAATTTTCTTTAATTTGTGGAATCAAGCTTAGTATCTCTTCGACATTGCTTATAAAATCAAAAAAAAGTCGCGAATCGCATCCGGAATCCGAAGCGAATTAAAAATATTCATAGCGACACCAGCGTTAGCATTAGATAACATTTTACTTGAATTTTCCTGAACGTTAGATGTAGTTAAATTTGAATTGGTAGATGAATATTTAGCACTTAACACTTTTTTATTTAACACAATTGGTTTTTTTTTCTCCAACTCGGAGCAAAGAGCGAACTTGTATTAGTAATTTTTTTTACTTGGGATTTGCGGAAAAAGGGATAAAGGAAACCGATAAAAATTATAAATCAAAATTTGACTCACTTTGCCAATGTGTTCTGTGTGGTTCTCCTCGATGCTGAAGGATTGATATCCACCACTGCGATAAACTGCCGAAGTGTGCACGTGCTTGGTTCCAACTATCGTTTGTAGCTGCTATATAAATTCACTATAGATGTTGGATCCAGAGTCCCAAACGACTGCGCCAATTACGTTCTTATTGTCGTAAAACACTTAAGCAAATCAAATTTAGTCATTTTATTTTATTTTTTTTAATTTATTTATTTTTTATAAAAAACTTTATTATGCTTTTACAACTTTTACTTTTCCACTTGTCTTCATTGTTCCGTGGCTAACTCCAGACTAACTCACAGCTGTGCAGAAAGATCTGCGTAGTGCACCCGCTATCAGCATACCCAAGCCAAACCGATGCAGTAGGTAGGTGAAGATATTTGAGACAAACAATGTGTTGTGTTGTGTTGGCTGCTGTACTATCTCCGATAGTAGATGAGTTCGGGGGATTTTGGTTGATTCGTGTTGCTAGCTGTTGTCAAGCACTCTCTTTCTCCAGCGAATCTTCTTATGCTTCCAATTGTGTTGGCATCGGAGTTTATAAGGTTACGATGTAACTTGGTTTGACCGCATTTACCCTAACTCCCAAGATGGGAGTGATTTTATCCATTATTTTGGATACTACTTCCGTGGAGGAAACAGCCGACTTCTTGCTGCGGACTATCACTGACCAAGTGGACAACGGTGCCTTCACTGGCTGGGCCAATTCCACAAATTTTGTGACCTCTTTCCTTACCGCACTGGCGGCAAAGCCAGCTACTTTGGCGGCGCTGCTGGGAATCGCTGCTTCAGTCCGTTTAGGACAATTTTTTGCCAACGGTACAGCCACTCCAGGTTGCCCCTTAGATAGTTTCGTCAGGGCATCATTTGCTCCCCGAAGTGTTTTATTCTCATCCATAAGCTGGCAAACCACCCGGTCCTAGCCCAGGACAGCACTCCTAATTTTCCTGGCTAGGACAGAGTCTACCACCTTTTCAAATACTACATCGACCACCTTTGCTGCCAAGTCGGCTGGCACCCTGGTCAACTTCGTGACATCATTAAAATCATCATCCTGGCTTTCTTCTCCCGTATAACCATTTCAGCGTGGGTCCTTACAGTGGTGTCGCTATCAGCCATTTTGTTTTGCCTTCGCCTTCTTCTTCTTTTTAGTTTTGGAGGCGCCACTTCACATTCTACTGGGTTTTGGTCGCTTGACTTTTTGGCCCTCTTCCTTGGCGTAATTTTATTTTATTATTATTTTCTTTTCTTATTTAACTCAACACCCTGTTCAACGCACTATATCAAGCTGTCCGCACTGAAAAGTGCAGCCACTTAATTGACACTTAATTACAGTTACACTATTACACAGTTTCGCAATTACTCGGAATCGCAATAAAAACACGACCGAAGCGACCGTAATTGCCTTAATTACAGCAATTAAAAATCACTTATCGCCCGAAAAATGAATACCATATAGTATATATGCATGTGAATGCCCGTAAATATACTCAAACACCTTTCGACAGTAACTAAACATCTAGTACCGCAAACACGTCCGCACAGTTTTGCTGTGGAAAGACAACTGCAGTCTTTGAGAACAGATGTCTCTTGTGTTTTACGTAGGGCTTAAGCCTACGGTGCGTCTTCGCACAAGATATCAAAACAATGCGTTGATAAGCGCCCTTCGGGTAGTACTACCACCAGTACCAGATTCGAAGTCGTGTGTAAGGCATGAACTTCCCCTTTGGTGAAGGGTCGAGGCCTATCTAATACCTCAGCCATTCTGTGGGTCATGGCACCCGGTTGCAATGCAACTCCACATCGAGCAGACCAATTGGTTCCATAGCAATCCCATGGTTTAGCACAGGTCGTAGTAGACTACACATATGCTAAGCCATGAGATGTCCAAGCGCCATTAGTTCTGTTCTCCCCGCGATTTTGGGTACAAACCTACAGCCACCACGATACTCCCACAAGGGGGCCAACTCCTAGGTCAGGCCGGAACCATAGTTCCGGGGGCTCCTGACCTCCCGTGGTACCAGAATATAGCTTCTGGTCGAGCTTCGCAACCTTGAGGTTACTTCCAGTTGGGCACCTCACTGCCCAGGACTGGCAACCTTTCAACTATTTGGACAATGAATTTATAATCTACCCGCTAGCTGCCTACTGCGTCTTCTATAAAATACCTCTTTTGTAAAACTACGGGTTCTGTCGAACCGTACGGTATCAGTGATAATTATACTGATATCGTAGGTTTCACCATTAAAGGTGATGCCCATAGCCTGCAAGTTCCTTATGTCAGCGTAAATGGGACACTCACATAAGACATGAAGCCAGTCCTCATAAGTGGCTCCACATGAGCAGCTTGCAACCCCGCTAAGTCCCCTCTTATGCAAGAATGCATTAAGAGAGCCATGCCCGGTCAACAAAAAGCCCAGGCTGAGGTTAAAATTCAGTTCAGGAAAAATTCTCATGGTTAGCACATCCGTTAGGAAGCCGTAAGTAACCCTGCCATTTTCGCTAGCATTCCATCTAGATTGCCATCTGGATAGAACATATGCGTGTAGCGTGTAGATCTTGAAAGCAATACCACGACGTATCACTTCCAGATCCAGAGGTGGCACTCCAAGCAACACTGCATTGCCTCTGTGGAGACAGTGTGGCAAACCGGTAAACATCCAAGCAATGCGACTCTTTGGCAAGTCAAGATCCGCCTTCGGCCATCAACAGTCATAACCCTGTCGTACCATACCGATGCTCCATATGTTGCACAGGTAACAAAAAGGCCATCGTATATGATACGAACAGAACGCCTGTTGAGTCCGCAGTCAGATCGCAAAATGCGCCTTACCTGGCCTACGGCACTCAGCATGCGTTGTCTGGTTCGAACCAGGTGAGGCATGAAGTTCATACACTCACCCATCGTTATGCCCAGATACCTGACCTCAGTCACACATCTAATGCCAACGCCGTTCAAACGTATCGCAGGAGCCCGACGTCTTACATTCAATTTGCCCTTGTGCTTCATTGAAACAGTCTTATCCTGCGACACACTTACGCCAACGCTTTCTCCCCATTCAGCAACGACTGCTAGAGCTCTTTCTCCTAATTCCTCGATTTCGGCCCTAGATTGGCCTTCAAGGATGAGGAGCAAGTCATCTGCGTAGGCGCAGCACCCACAGAGCTCATTTAGTCGCTGCAAGAGTGGATCCATCATCAGGTTCCAAATAAAAGGACCACAGATGAACCCTTGGGGGCAACCTCTCTCAACATTAATTGAGCCGCTGTCGTGCGTACTTACCACACTCGCTTTTCCGTCGGAAAAGTAGCTTCCCCAAAGCCCAATTTCCCGACAGCCCAATTGCTGCAACCAGGTTACTATTTTCTGCCAGTTCAGGTTATCAAAGGCACCTTTAAAATCAATAAAGATGCCTATAACCACACTGGTCCTGCTTCTGAGGACTCTGTCTTTTAGGAAAGACCATGCATCCTCGACACACTTGCCTCTTGTAAAGCCGAATTGGAAGGGGGACGTTGGTTCCGCCATGCTCTCCGAAACCCTTTCCAGTATTTTTCCTAGTACCGGAAGCAGGCTGATGCCCCGATAAGATTTAAGGTCAGACCTATTCTTATCAGTGGACTTGAGGAGCACAACCACCCTTGCCACCTTCCAGTCCTTGGGGAAGTAGCTGCAAGCAATATATTTGCTATAAAGACCAAGCAGGTATTCTGGGACAGCCTTCCAGATGGCTCTCACCATCTCTACGGTCATTCCAGTTCTTAACTCCGGAGGGACCGGAGGCTCTTCATATGTAGAGTCCTCAAAGCGCTCCTCTCTCGGGAAGAACTGACCAAGCAATGCAGTAAGGCAATCTTTCCATGTTGATAAAACCGTATTATCCACACGAATGCCTTCAATGTCAGCAGTCTTTCTCCAGTTTCTCCAGTGAGACTCCTTTATGCTGACAATGAGACGCTTGTACTCAGCGAGCCCTTGCCGAAAGGCAATGCCCAGCTGAGCCAGGTTCTCAGCGTTAGCCGCCCTAGCCCTTTGGAATCGCTTCCTTAGGTTTCCGACCACCCTTCGCTTCTCTGTCAGACAGCGGTTCCACTAACTTACCCTTTTTTGATTCGCCCTACGGCTCCTCTCAAAGAGTTCGTCGTTAACCCGCCATACGCACTCATTGATGCGCGCGATCTGCCGGTCAATGCTTAAGCTACCGTACACTTGCGGTGTCAATGAGGAAACCTCCGCAATCAGCACCTCGCACACACCATCTCCTGTCGGAAACTGTATCGCTTTCGTCTATTGCTTGAGCGATCTCAAACTGAATCCAGTTGTGATCACTCACCTCTACACTAACACGCCACCTAAAGCTAAACGCCCTAAAAGCTGTCTCGTTGGCAAAAGTAACGTCAACGTCACTCTTGCCATCGTTGACCGCATCAAAGGTATACACCTCACTTGGTTCGTTGATAACATGGGCATTGCGCGCAACGACCCATTCAGCAAGAACATTCCCCCGATTCTGGCTCCGGTTACCCGTTAGGGGTCCGGATTCCTTACTGCACCAAAGAGGGGAGGTTGCATTGGCGTCAACACCGATAATGAGGGGTTCACTGCCGGCAAGCGAAAACAAACCATCCATATACTCAATATATGGGTCAATTGCCTCACTGTATTTGCAGTAGACGCTGGCAAGAAAAATCCTGCCAAAAGCGCCTTCTACGCTTACGCAAACACCTCGTTCGCTGGAGGAAACTGGCACACAAACTAAATTGACATCCCTTATAATAATCGTAGCATTTCCTCTGGTATCAAGAAAGACCCGCATTCCTGCAGGCAAACCCCTAACACATCCATCAGATGTATAGGGTTCCTGAACCAGGGCAATGCTGCAGTCCTGCCTGACCATTTGTACTCCTAGATCGACCCCTACTAGATATGAACCCTGACAATTTTGTTGCACGATCCGCATCAATATCTAGAGTTCGCCCTAAGTAATGCCGCTTCATGCAGAGGACAATCAACTGTCCCTATGAGGTGCACGGCTGGCCGTCCTCTAGTGTTGCAGTTCCTACACTGCATGGCCTCCTTACTGGAGGTAGCTCTATGGCCCTCTTGTCCACAACGGCGACAAAGATCTGCCTTGAATGGACAGTCCGCTACGCTATGGCCTAGGCCATAACATCTGTAGCACCCCAGTTGGGCCTTGTATTCCCTTACAGGGAATGAATTTAACCCAAAATAACATCTCCCAGATTTTATTAAAGCCTTTACGGCTTCACTTGAGCCTTCAAGTACCAAATTTGTGATACCTCTTACTGCCACCGTCCACGGTCGTGAGACCAACTTGAACGCACCCTTTTCAGAGTAGTTCAGGCGGTGCAGATCCACCAGAAACCCCTCCGGACTAATGTCGGTGTTGACGCCTTGTACCACCACCCTGTCACCGGGTTTCTGTGGTACCGCAGCTTTAAGGCCTACGGCCTTGAAATTGTCGCTCTGCAGGAGCTTTTCCCTCTCAATGGATGACGGCATTCTTACCAGAACGCTACCATTTTTGAGTTCTACCACCTTTTCCACCCTCACTCCCAATGGCCCAGACTTCCTCAAAGAGGTTATTATTTCCTTCGAGGAAGAGCCTTCGTTAAGGTTATTTAGGACCACAGCCCAAGTGGGCGGGGGCACCTTGATTGAGCGCTTGGTCACCGGGGATGCTGCTGGTGTTGCAGCAGTTTTCGTTATATATTTTTTTGCCACTTGGGCATAGCTGGGAATACTAACAGCTGTGGAGGCTTGTTGAGCTTTAAATCTTATCCAATTTAATTTTATGAAATGTAAATAGATATTGTCTATAATATTCCTAACAATGTTCCAACAATTAATGTAAGATAATTTTATGTTGTTTTTGTAATTTAATGTCACTTGAGATAAGAGTTTTTTGGCGCAAAACTGAATACATACATTTTTATAACGAAAGTGAAGACATTTTTTTCTTTACCCCCTTTTTTCAATTTTGGAATAGAGTGTGTATAAATACGAAGAGAACATTGGTCCTTCGAGCCGGATCCCTTTATTGTGTATTTTTATGTCGATCATTGGATCGACTTAACACTCACTCAACACATGCCATCTCCATTTATTAGCGGAATGGAGTTTATCACACAAATTACAAATGGTCCCGCTTGACCCAAAAGGCACGCACGTATGCGACATACTAATTTTTTTTTTCATTTCCTAACGCACGGATCATATGGAAAACGCAAACTAAAGGGAACACCGAACAATACGACACAATACAAAATAAAATCGAAAATAACTGAATTTTAATTTTGCAACAAACAAAATAAAATCAAATTAAAACAACACTTAATGCGCCACGACCACGACCGAAACTCAATACGATGACAAATTATAAACAACATTTGCAACGATCGCGCTGAATTCTTCTTCGGCATGAAAACGTCTAAGAAAGCAACAAACAGATAAATAGTCACTACCATCTATTCACTTCACTGTTGTCTTATGTGTTGTCTTGTTTTGTCTCATTGTCTCATTAATCAAAATACTCGTAAGTTGTTTTTCCATAGAAAACATACAATGAGATGATTTGGATGATACATAAAGTCGAAGCAGATAAGGCAGTGCAAAAAACAGCAGACAGAAATTCTGAACTTCGTTCATGGCCGGGGAGAATGTTGAGCGTTAAAATTTTATCCAATTTAATTTTATGAAATGTAAATAGATATTGTCTATAATATTCCTAACAATGTTCCAACAATTAATGTAAGATAATTTTATGTTGTTTTTGTAATTTAATGTCACTTGAGATAAGAGTTTTTTGGCGCAAAACTGAATATATACATTTTTATAACGAAAGTGAAGACATTTTTTTCTTTACCCCCTTTTTTCAAATTTGAGCCCCTAAGGTATTCATTTTGGGCCACCAGTTGCCATACGATGCCATCGTATTGCGAAGTAACCGTCCTTACCTCCCTTGCCAATTCGGGGTCGACGATTTTTCTAAAAACAACATCGACTATTTCATTCGAGATAGTCGGCAAAGTCCGCGTAAGCAGACTTACGTCCCCAATATCGATTTTAGTACATTTCCTATGTACTGTCCCACAAGTATTGTTATTACTATTATTATTTATTAAGGGTCTTACCGTTCTTTCCGGAATCTCCTTTTCAAGCTCCCTAGCATCTTCTTTCTCCTCGTCGCTCCTCCTGGCTTTTTTCTTCCTCTTCTTCTTGACTTCCTTAAAGCCAACGAAGTCCTCGGCGTTGCTCTCCTTGCAACTCTCCTCGCAGGTTTCTTGGGCGCATTTCTTTGCAGCCCTCTTCCTCTTGGTCACCTTCATTTGCGCTTCCATTGTCACCACTTCACTTTATCACTTTTTTAATATTAATAAATTATTATTAAAAAAAAAACAAAAAATCAATAATCAATAAAATAATAAATAACTAAATTCAGTTAGTGCCACACACTTTGGGAATTTCTCCTCTTTTATTGTTGGTAAAAACCAATCACAACACTAATTACCACACTAATTACGACACTAATGTGAAACAAATATCCAAAAATTCGTCCGCACTGAAAAGTGCAGCCGCTTTACACTTCACACTTAAGTCTTAATTTATATTTAATTACGGAAAAAAACACGACCGAAGCAACCAATCGACCGAATTACGTTAATTCCTTAACTTAATACCGACTACCGATCACTCCAAACACGTCCGTTCTATTTCGATGTTGAAAGACAACTAAGTTTTTGAGAACAGTTATTTTTTCATCAGCCACCTTCTGCTTCAGATTCATTTCCTCTCTTTGAAAGAAAGCCGCTTCTTTTATCCTAAAGTAGTCGCGCTACAGGAAGTAGATGGTGCTGGGGACGTATTTTCGCACGGAACTGTAAAGTTGTATAAAAATTGAAAACATTACTTCTATGATTATAAAATGTATAAATTAAGAATACCTACATTCATCGTCACTTAAATTATATGTGTCACACTCGAACTCAACTGAAAATCGAAATCTATTAGTTAAAAACTCTGTTTGAAAAAGAAATACTTACTTGTCTCAATGCTACAGGGACTACTTGATATACGCAGTGCCTCAATACTTGCCCCTGACAAGTTCAGGGTGTGGGTGTTCCGAATTTCGGGACTGTCCCCGAAAATTGCATCCATTTCCTCCTGAAATGGTGCTTTGTTGGTGCTCCTCCTCCGGTTTTTTTTTGCTGGCGTCTCAGGTTGCCTAATATGCTCTAAGTAGGTTTTTCATTTTTACCTGAAGCATTTCGGCAGTAGTCCGCTGGTTCTAAAATATAAGAAATATATGTTAGTAAAGTGGAAAAATACAATCTTTTGCAACATACCAATACACCTTGTGCTAGCAAATCTTCGAGCACATTTTGCATAGCATATTTCCTCAATATGTAAAGAGTCAAAAAAGCTTTCGTCTCGGCAGCAGTCCAATTCTTATTAAATTGCTGCAAAAGAAATTGTATATATGTATATTATATAGTAAATGCATTAATAGATTTGAATATTTACAATTTTTTCTCCGGGCGAAACATTTTCCCTCAACTGCTGCAATTCTTTTGACGTTTGAGTATGGAGTTTTCATGCCAACGAGTTTTATTATCCGCATGAAAATTTGATACGTTCGTTTTTTATGCTGATGTTTATAATTTTTAGTTCACATACATTTGGAAGAAGTTTTGTATGTGCAAACTACTCAAGGTTAAAACCTAATTTATGAATTAAATGTTTTTATCAGTAAACTTTGAAAAAGTTTTAACCAAATTCACACCAGGGCCCCTATTCCGGTTCTATGATAAAATGAAATGATAAAATTCTTTTCACAAAACTTTTCATAGGACTTTTTCATTTTATCATTTCATTTTATTCAGCAAGTTGATTCTCGTTTCAATATGATAAACTCAGCTGACCTTTTTGCTGAATTTCAATTTATCATTTGACATGTAATTTTTATGTCATATTTTGTTCATACTTGAAGGAGATAAGATAAGATATTTCAAATTTAAAGCAAAAGGTGCGATGAGCAACATATTTATTTATTTACTCTTGGATGAAGATCGCAGAAATTCTGAAAGGTTTGCATAAATGGTCGTATTAAAGCGATATTAAATTTTGTGTTTGCATTTCAGATTTAGGATGATAACTTTCCGAAGAAGTTTAAGGGACGCTCAAAACCCTTTCGAAGTTTTATCCGAAGAAAGGTTTATAGAACTGTTTCGTTTTTCTAAACATCTTTGCCGCGAATTAATTGAAACAGTGTCTCCATTTTTGAAGAAAACAAGTCGCATTTAAAAATACTTGCTGCACTTACATTCTTTGCAAGTGGAAGCTATCAGCGATGTGTAGGACAAGATGCACTCTTGGCATTATCCCAAACTTCTGTTAGCCGTTGTGTTACTGAAGTAGCAGAAGCACTTGGGATTATTACAGTTCAATTCGTCAAATTTCCAAATGATGAAGAGCTTACTAGAGTGAAGCAGAAGTTTTTTCAAGTTGCTTCCTTTCCGGGTGTTATTGGACTGATAGATGGAACCCACATTAAGATAACTTGCCTCAACAAAGATATCGAGCACGTCTATTATTGCAGGAAAGGAGGTCACTCAAAAAATGTGCAAATTGTTTGTGATAGCAATTTTATTATATTGAATATAAATGCACGATTCGGTGGAACTTCGCACGATGCATAAAAAGACATTTGGAAGGAAAATATCAGTCGGGACAAAGAAATTTTTGGTTACTTGGAGATAGTGGATATCCTCTGCAACCATGGCTGATGACACCAATTTTAACGCCCACACGTGAGGCTGAACAAAAATACAACGTTCACAACACGAGAAATATTGTTGAGGGTTGTATCGATATCCTCAAGGGCAGGTTTCGTTGTTTACTGAAAGATAGAGTTCCGCATCATAGTCCTGAAAAAGCTGGAAAAATAATAAATGCATGTGCAGTGCTGCATAACATTTTAATGAAGGACTCGAGTTCCTTTACCTGAATATGTTGAAGAGATAGAGGACGGTGAAACGAACTCGAATTCAACAAGTTTTAATTCCTTACTAAGTGAAGGTCGAAGAATTCAATCAGCTATATTAAACCATCATTTTCAGTAAATATTTCAACAAAAAAAAAAAAAACATTTATATCACAAATTTTTATTAATGAATAAACACTTAGTTCACCAAGTTTACCAAGACTTCACTTCTTCGATACTCTGGTCGATTTATAACAAAGCTTTCAAATTCCTATAGGTACTTTGTCCAGCTACCCAAAATTCTAGAAATTCCTAGCGGAGGAGAATTTCAAAACGCTTAACTTTCAGCGGTGCTCTTTTTGCTTCACCACAACACAGATCCTACCCATTACATACCTCAAGGGGTTTTACCTATATTTCTACCGTTTTTGTTTTTTTTTTTTTCGAGATGGGAAAAGGATTTGCGTTCCTATTGGTCTCAACCACCTCGGCCTTGTGAGCTTGCTAACATTGGTAACATAAGTAAATGAAATTTTAAAAAAAGTTTATTTATTTTAATTTGTGTTTTTATTTCTTTTAATATTTCGGAAATAGAAGCAAGAACTTCTGTGTTTTGTTTTATTAATAATAATTTTTCTTTTTTCAGTTCAAGTTTTTCTTCTTCTATCTTCATTTTTTTTTTCCTCAATTTCCAAATATTTGCTCAAACTGTTGTCAGATTGACGCTTGGCCTTTCTTTTTGGATTACGGGTTGAGGTTGATGTTGTTGGCAATTCATCTTGTGGCACGTTATTAGTTTCCACCGTTGTGTCTTCTAGGTAAACGATATCCGTAGATATGTAGATAAACATACATAGAAAGAAAATCTTTTTTTAGATTTTTTTTTGAAAATATAAAAAATGTGTTTAACAAACCTCATACAACTCGGCTTGAAAGCCTAGTTCGTCAACTTCTATGTCACCGTCAACCGCCTGGGGTGTCATCAACGTTATTATACGCTTTTCTACTTCCGTTAACGGTTTAACAACTTTGGTACCGTTAACACCACTCCTCGAGATACTGTCTAGGATTTGGCAATTACGCTCTTTGGTATATTGCCTAGAGGATGGAAAACAATATTAAAATGATCAAAAACGAATAAATGTTAATATATGTATGTATGCAAATTACTTTAAATCCTTCCAAAATTTTCTCCATTTGCTTCCATCCTTGTTGGCTCCACCTAGCCCGTTTAATTCTTCGGCTAGTGCTTTCCACATAGCCTCTCTATTTCTTCCCCAATCGATGCAATCCAATCTAAAAAGAAACATGCAAATTTTAAGAAATTATACATTACATACATAATATTTGAATACTTACCTATCGTGAGCCAAATCAATATTATTTTCCAAATAATCGATTAAATATGATGTGGCTTTTCTGTTACTAGTACTCGAAATATATTTAACACTCGTATAGTAATCATTTACTTTTACCAATTCGAAATCACAAATAGTTAAGTTATAAATATTTTCTGTATGTAGCATTATATGTATAATAAATTATTTAAAATAAAAAAAAATATATGAACAAAACTGGTTATATAAAAAATGAAAATAATTAAACTGAATAGCAAAAAGCTCGCAGCTTGTTGGCCATCTCGGCGTAAATGTGGCTATTTTTTCTCCCCACAATTGGACCAGAGTCACCTCTTCCGTGAGTGTCCACAGTTGCCTTTTTTATATTTTTTATCTTTATTGTTGCTTAAAAATTATTGTCTAAAAAAATTAACAAATTGTATAAATATTTAGTAATATTTCTATTGAAAATGTTACCTCTTTGTCCGATTGCCACAATTGTTTTGACATCTTAATGAAGCTTACGCTGTATGTTGATAAAATCTCGCGATTTCGTTTGATGGGAATATAGCATAAGTTTTAAAATAAAAAGAGAAACAAATTGTACAAGTAAAATTTATTAGAATTTATTAAAATTTATATTTATTTGTAAAGGAAGAAACATGTAATAATTATCATAACCAGTTGAAACTGAAAAGATAGTAATAAATATTGTGCAGGTTGTCCAAACTATAAGAAATAACTGCAACGCAGATTTTTCTTTTTTATTATTTGATCACTGAAAATTGTTAGAAATTATTATAATAAAATTGTTTAAAATTTTTGTCACTTAATAAAAATACAACAGCTTTAAATGGAGTTTGTTTGTTTTTCATTTATTTGATAAAATATGATTTCCAGCTCTGATGATCGTTATCAGAAGTGATGGTATTTTAGAGTTCACTTTATTTTCATTTAAATAATGATTATTTAATAACACAGTAAGTAACCAAAAAAAATCAAACACATATATAGTTTTCTAGGTATACATATATATAAATATACATATAATAACTACTTATTTAGATAACCTAGGTGAATCTGAACCTCAGCCAATAAGCCTGTTCCGTCTGTTAGCCCGATCCTCAGCTACATAACTGCCTCCAGTTGCGCGCTCCAAATTTGTTAATGTTTTTTTTTTAACAACTTAACACTCAAGTGGGTATTACTACATTTAAAATACGTGAGCACATGTTAAGTTCTTAGGAAAATGGGACAGAGAGAGAAAGGTTTTTGGGCTCAGTGGTTATTTCGCATCCTACATTTAATGGAGAGACTAAATTATTAGTGTAATTGGACTCATCTTGCATGATTTAGTTGCCTGAAAAAAAGAATGTCTTTCGAGCGCGGCTGGTATTAAACCCCGAACCGTCTGATTTGGAAGCCAATACACTATCACTTGATCCACAGTCGCGTCCTCAGGTGTGGTCTTCTACTGGGTTGGTCCTGTGGATTAGATTCGAAGACTCTGCGGGGCAGATCACTGATGTCTATTTGCTCTACATGTCCAAGCCATCTCAAGCGACTGATCCGCGGTTTTGTGACTAGATAGATAGTAGATATAGATATAGTACAGTTCGGCATTGAATCTTCTCCTCCAAACTCCGTCGAGGTAAACGGGGCCGAATATTTTACGAAGAGTTTTTTCTCGAAACGGCCGATGATATCTTCATCCGCTTTCGATGATGCCAAAAAGTAAGACTGGGGTGATCAAGGTCTTATAAAAAATCACCGTATTGCTCGATATGGTTTTTTACAATTCAATTGCCTTAGCCCAAAGAAACAGCGAAAAAGGAAGTTATAGGACAACGCGTCAAACCTAAATCAAAGGAAAAAAGAAAATCGGTATCTATCTTGACGGTGCAGCGAGCTTTCTCCACTGTCATTCTGTACAGACGGACGAGTTTTTTTAAGGATTCCATCACTAGACATGACTCTATATGTATACCTCGTCTCTATAAATGCTGGTGAATATGGATTAAGGCTTCTTGAGTTTTTTCCAAGGTCTTCTGTAGTGTGAAAACTTAGTCCACTGTGAACCTTGCTGGCCGAAACCACAGTTAAAGGGGCCAATTAAATTGCAGAATTTTACACAATATGGCAGATAAGATATTATAGCAAACTTATACTGTTACAGTCGGCGCCGTTGTGAGGACCTCCTTTTTTGTGGATTTGACGTATGATACTGAGCTTCTACTCCAAATCTTAGGAATGAGTTGGTGTATGTTCTCCAAAAGTTACTTCAAGCAGCTTTGAGCACCGCGGTTGATAAGTCATTAGCTCCAGAAGATTTGTTTAATTTAACCTTGGCTATTGCTATCCTTATTTTGTTTTGGTTAGGTAGACAGAAGTTTTGGGTATGATCGTCCAGACCACCTGCCTGACAGTGAAATGTTCGGCTAGGTCGCCCAAGTTTTTCAATATTCTCGGTGCCGGCTGTGTCTCTATTACAAGGTTTCCTACTTCATCTTTACAAGTTTCTGTACGGGTCTTCTTAGCTGAACTCCTTCTTACCTTTTAATGTGGTTTCTGGAGTACAAACTCTCAATATTTTCGATTGCGCGCTTTACGTACTCTTTTTTTTTCTTCTGGAGAAGCCGATGTTCTTCCCGTCTTGCGTTCGCGTTGCGACGCCGTGCTGTATGTTTCTGGTTTAGTTGCTTGCCGGCATTCTTCATCAAACCCAGTACTTCAGTTACGGCGTCGCTGATGGCAATGTTGTCACTACTCTTCGGTACTTAACGCTGGTGGCATAAAGTTGCTGAGATATTTCAGAATACGCGTTCGGCAAAGATTCTAGGGTTCTCTTTTGACCACAGTTTTCTTACGTTATAACTTCTCAGAGTAGTTCTGAGAGATCCGCATTCGAACCTTGGCTGCAATAAGATGTTGATCTAAATCAATGTTAACTCCCTGGAAGATTTGGGCCTCCAGAATACTGAAGGCTTGCCTTAAGCCGATCCCAAAATAATCAATTTAATTTTGCGGTGGATAATCCAGAGACCGCCATGTCCCCTTACCTATGTTGAGATCAGGGAATTGTATGCTTCCTATAGTGATAATTTGTCCCGCCGCAAAACCAATAAGCCTAAGCCCCTTGCCAGGCGTGGTGTCCTGTAGACTATACTTAGCAACTGTTCTGCCAGAGATGTCCTCCTTTCCTACCCTATCGTTAACATCGTACTAACCGTTGTCATATGGACATTACTCATATGTCTTGCCGATGAGTGCATAGAAACATTGTTTGGAGGGGTCGTTCTTGTCATCCTTGGGACATGGGCGCATATTAGGTGCATGTTAGCGATTTAGCCTTGATGCGAAATAGAGTTCACGCGAAATAAAATGTATGTTCTTTTATTATTACTTCAACTTTCATGATCTCAGATGACTTCAATGACCTCAAAGACTTCAATGACTTCAAGTGAATGCAGTGAATGCAATGATTTCAAAGTGACTTCAAAGAATGCAATCAAAATGAGTGCATTCATTTTGATTGCAGAAAGTGACTCGGCTTTCATGACTGCAAAATGAATGGTCTTTTTATTTTATGTTGAAGTCATTAAATTGAAACAAATCCACGTGAATTCAAATGAATTAAATGCCAAAATGATTGCAACCTCTTTCATTTCTTCCGTCTCCCAACAATATTGGACATCCCTAACGGCATTCATCTTGAAATTTGTGTATTCAGCTTAACAAAAATATTGGCGACACCGAGGTGAAATGAGCAAATGTCAATATTTTATTTGAAAAATATAAACACAACAAAAAATCTAAATACGGTTACATTGGCAGTAAGACGACTTTCACATACGACGAGAAAATTCGGCTGAGTTTTCGTTATCCTCTTTTAAAGCTTTTTCACATCGAACCAAAAACCGGGTTTTCGCAAAAAAAAAGCAAACACCACATCAAAAACACAAGTTTTCCCATATATTTTTCTTAAACACAAGTTTTTGATAAAACTTATCAGAAACTACTTGAAATTGAATGTTCAACTAACCAAACAAACCTTTTGGAGCGAGTTCAGTAAATTTTAGCGAATTCACAAACTTTATAAAAACAGCTGGCAAGATGCTGTCATTTGAAATTTAATTAAAATTGTGAATCAAAATTTGAATTTGAATCAAATTTCTTTAAAATTGTTTGGATTTCAAAATTGAGATGTTCCCGTTTACTTTTTAAAATGGAAGACTGAGATGAGAAGAAGTCTAGTAAAATCTTATTATGTTCCTCAGCTTTATTTCCATGAATGGAAGTTAAATTAAAATGTTAGAATTCATTATTTTAGTCGTATTATTTAAAGTTATATGCCCGCAAATTAGTTTCTTATCAAAAACGTAAAAACAGCTGATGTTGAAATAATTGAAATGTCGAACAAAAATCTGTAAGTGGTTGGCGTGAAAGCATTTGGAGTTTTCGAAAACTTTTAGTCAAAAACCGCGTTTATGATTCCGAGTGAAAAGACTATCAGGCTCGCGTTATACTTTTACACGTCGCGATTGTTGATTGGTGAATATTGCTATTTCTGTTTCTCCCTTGATTCGTAATTTGCTGTGCTTTCTTTATTCAGAAGTGGTTGCTGTGTCAGTATAAGAATTAAAAATACAAGAATAAAACAAACGAATACGAAACGAAATTAAAGAGAACATGCAAAAATCGTAACTGATTCCGCTACTCATCCGAGTCGGTCTAGCCCTGCACTTGACTCCCTGCTCCCTATCTATGACAATCGAGTGTCGGCTGAGTTTTCCCATGTAAAAGTCAACTGACACAGCGTATCTACCAGCAATATTTCATAGAATGCCATCTGTCACTTTTCATAGAAAGAAAGAAAGATAGAATAATATAAAATTAATGGTGGGCATTTCATAGCTTACTATTTCAGTCTTGAAAATGTCGCAGAACAAAGCATTTCGATGTGTTCTCAGTTTAGAGGCATTAAAGGAATTGCAAAAGCATTGGGTGAATCCATTACTGGAAAAAAGGGAACTACACGGCTTGGAGCAATATTTATTGAATAACATTTTATGGACAGATGGCAGAGTATTGTAATTTTTGCAGAATGACTATTGAGAAGTTAGAGGAGGTTCTCGCACCGGTGAGATGCAATTTCTAGTTTTTCAAAATCGCATACAGGTTGATTGCACAATTAAAAAAAATTACATATTGGTGCGTTATGCTATCACTTCGAGAGTGCGGTTTGCAATAACATTGAGATAAATTGCTACTGGAGACTCATACAGTTCTCTTGAGTTTTTGTCACATATTTCCCAAAAGACCACGTCTAAATTTTGTACCGGAATGCCCTAAACCAAGCAATGCAATTCCAGTATCTAAAGGTAGTGTGTTGTTTTTTTACCTGTTTGCATTAGTTTTAATGATTTTTCTTTAGACACCTACCACACAAGACGAATGGTTTGCAATTGCTAGGGATTTTCATATATTTTGGGGCTTTCCGCATATTTTAGTTGATCTCGATGGAAAATACATACGGATCAAAGTTTCTTCAGTTAATTTTTCTAAGCGTTTTATTGTCTGTTGTTTACGCGCATAACAATTTCGTATAGGTATATCGATGTAGGCGGTAATGAAAGAGCATCCGACGTTGTTGTACTGAAGAACTGCAGCTTCCACCAAGGACTTATATGTGGAGAGTTTTACATCCCAACTCCAAAGCCTTTAAAGGGTCAGCACGTCAAAACGCGATAGGTGATGATATCATCGGCTTAGATCGAAACTTTATGAAGGCCTATGGTAGAAATGTCAACTTATGCATATCGCAGGAAATGTTGAACAATCGCTTGAGTAGTGCGAGGTTAACGGCCGTGATGGCTTTTGGTAGGTTTTAGAATTTTTCATCGTCCTATAGAAATAGACGCGGACATTTGCATTAATCTGGTGAAAGCACGTTGTGTGCTACACAAATACCTTTCAGCAAAAAAAACAAACACGAGATAACACCGATCAAGTTAACCCCATTATTGATTTGCCTGACACAATAACACCTTTGTCAACCCAAGACCACAATATGTATAAATATGCATGCGAAGTAAGAGAAAACGTAAGGAAATATTGTGGCGATGGCGATGTTCCATATCAATGGACAAAAATTAACAAATAATGGATGTTTGCATTCATTAATGCTGTGCAAGTATTGGCGTACTTCTAGTTGAAGGGGACAACGGGCCCCCGCCCAATTATCAAGGCTTCGCCCATCAATGACGTTGTCTAATAAAAAGCGGGGGTAGATTATTCTAAACTGGTCTTATCGTAAACATCCAGATTTTATTGCATGACTGGATGATACGATTTGACCAGTTACAAGTTGCCGGTCATAGGTCTTGTTGGTAGGCTTGACCACCGGTAGTCCATACCAGGACTTAAATCACGGTACCATGGGAGTCAGGAGCCCCCCGGATTTCGGTCCGGGCCTGACTTGTTAGAGGTAGGCCCCCTTGTGGGAGCGTCATGGTGGCTGTGGTTTAAACCCAAATCGCGGGTACGGGTTTCCTTTTTGGTTTAGCCCATTGTGGAGTGGCAAATGAAGTGCTGGGTGCTGCGACCCTAAGAGCAGCAAGAGGTTTTGGGTAGGCCTCGACTCATACCAAGGGTGGAACTTGTGCCTCCAACACAGTTCCGAATTGGTATAATACAAAAGCGAACTATTAAAAATAATACAAGCGGGTGATTAGCGATGGCAAGGCGTATCCTTGCTCCCTATGGGTGTATGGGCACCTCGTAAACATTAAGTCTACATGACAGGTGGTTTACGTTAAAAATCCAGGTACGTTCTGAAGGGGACAACGGGGAATAGCTCTGTATAGACTGCACTATTTTCCAGCAAATTAACTGCTGAATTTCCGCCATTGTTTTATCCGCTTCCAACGGAGATAACTGCTGCAGTTGCAAGGCAATGCTTTTAGTAAACGAGGAGTACGAGTACACATTATCCTGCTCCCTTTCTTTGGCAAAATTGACAATTTTGTTGATAGCAGATTCGAATACGTCTTTGACTGCTCGTCCTGATACTTTTCTCTTAAATCAGCAGTCGATGGTATTAGAGAGAACACGTTCGACTGCAACCCAGGAGACGAATTTCTGAATTGAAAATCAGCCTCGACTGCTTCCGTAGCACACTCCATGCTGTCCTCCTGTAAAAATAAACAACAAATTCCTTTTTGTGCTATTTAAAACAATCATCGAATCTAGGAATTGCAGGTCATCATAGTATCATAGTAATAAAGGTGTGAATGATACACACGTACGAGTATTTTCCGCCGATGTCCCCGTTTTTTTGTTATCGTCCATCTTTCTTTTCAACGATATAACCCTTCCGCACGTTTTTCACTTTTTGTTTAGCTCTGACATTTTTATTTCAGATCCAATCTCTTATATTCAGCACTTTTGTAATTCCACAAACACTGGAATTGTCGATAATTATTTATAAATTTAATTATTTCGTCCATTCGCCACTCAGCCACAATAAAAAAGAAAACCCAAAGAATGATATCCATAGAATGCTATGAGCTAAGAAATACATAGAATGCAATTTTTCATAGAATACTATTTATGGAATTTTTCATGGAATGCTACATGACATTCTATGATACATTGCTCCTAGAAATGCCCTGTAAAAGAAAAAAACAATGAAACTGTTTCGCAACCGAAATTCGAATTCGAAATCCAGCAGCGCAGCGTTTTTTACCAACCCCGATTGTTGTTTAATAACATACAGTGTGGCGCATAATTTTTACAAGTAATTAAAAATCCAATTAATGGCATAAAAAATTTAAAATACTTTACCCCTTCTGTTTCTAATAGAATGTGTACTTTAATTTAAATGACAAAAATAACAAAATTCAAGTAAACAATAAAAAAAATAATAACATTACATTTAAATCCATAATACTTGCGTTCAAAAAGTATTGTCACCCCTGGAAAATTAAAGACATTTTTAACTTTTGTTTCAAAAGCAATACCTAATATTTAGTGGGAAACCTCTTTAGTTTTAAAACCTCGTTTAAGCGGTTTGGCATGCATTGCACAAGCTTTTTTGACCCTCGTATCCGGAGTTATCTGTTGTCATTCTTCTTTTGGTAAATCTTTGAGCTGAGATTTACTTTTTGTCTCATATTTTCGGTTTTCTAAATGGTCTTATAAGGGCCCTATTGGGTTGGGATCTGGACTTTGTGGTAGTGTTACAAGCATATGGGGTGTGTTATAAACAATCCACATTTTAACATCTAAGGCGGTATGTTTAGGATCGTTGTCCTGTTGAACGTAAAATGTGCTCGAGATACCCAATTTGTCCGCGCTCGGGTGAAGATTTGCTTTTAAAATATTCAAATACACTTCTTTGTTCAAGATCTCGTCAATTATCACCATTCCGTACACATGCAGACGCCATACACACCCACACCACGCAACCTCCACCACCGTGTTTCACTGCCTTTATGGTATTTCTTGGGTTAAGTGTTGCGCCTTGTTTGCTCCATACTCTGAAACGTCCATCGGAGCCAAATACATTAAATTTCGACTCATCCGAAAAAATCACATTATCGCAAAAGTCATTTGCCTTATTTTTGAGCTCATTGGCGAAGTCAATTCTCTTCTTCTTGTTTAGTTCACTGACAAGTGGTTTTCTGCGAGGTGTACAAGAATTGTACCCGGATCTCTGAATCGATCTTTGCACAGTCCAAACAAATACGGTTTTGTTTAAACATGTTTCAATATCTGCAGCTACTTTTGGAGAACTTTTAAATGGAACTTTTGGAATGATAGCTGCAATTTTTATTTATTTATTTATTTTGTTTATTTCATTGCACACTTATACTATAAATAACAATATTATAATTACAAAACAATTTAGGAATGAAATAATGCAGTACATTCTGTTGCCTAATAAACAAGTGACGAATGTAAACTTATAAAATAGTACAAAATTAAATTCAAAATGTTGATGGGGGAAAAAAAACTGTGAATATTTTTCAAAGAAGAAAAGAAATAAAGCAGAAAACCCAAACAGATGTTACAAATAGGTTAAGTTAACGGTTCAAAAGTTTGTTGAATATCCGTGTAATTAAAAGAAAAAAGCCATTTTTTAACATTAACTAAAAATACTGTTTTTACTCTTTGGCATTTAATGTTATCAGGAAGCAAGTTAAAAAGACCAGGTGCAACAACAGAATAAAACCTAGAAAAGTGTGATTTTTTTAACTACTGGTACTGTTACAAAATTCCTGGTGTTATTGCGCAAGTTATAATTTTCATATATTCTAACCTGATAATAACCAGATTTCTCAAAAAATATTTTTAAAACTTTATAGCAGTATAAGTGTTTTAAAGGAAGAAATTCGAGGTTCCTAAAAAGTTCTAAGCTATGCATTGTACGACTCACTTTGCAGATAATTCTGACTGTATGTTTCTGCTTAATTAACAAGGGTTGGATGTGCGTGTAATAAGCCCCACCCCAGCAGGATAACCCATACTGGAATTTCGATTTTAAGAGTAGTAAACCATTGTAAATTAGCTTTAAGATAGATGTATTACAATACTGGCTTAAGTGGTACAACTGTTTTATTACTCTATTCATATACTGTTTCAAACAATTAGCATGATCCTTCCAACTAAATTTATGATCTAAAATAATACCCAAATACAATATTTAAATTGTTGAACACACTCAATATCGAAGCAGGAATCACAACAATTAGTGATGTGATCAAAACTAATCGAATTCTGCGAACAACAGATTAAAGGAAAACGTGTACAATTCGGGCTATGGTAAGATAACGCAAAATCTTGATAGTCCATGCTTCTGATATTAAAAAAAAATTTGCCGGTCATCTCTTTCTGTAAGCTTACGTGGGCCTCCAGACCTCGTCTTATTCTCTATCCTATTTTCTTTTTCATAGCGGTGTATTACCTTCTGAATTGCTGATTTAGTTCTTTTCACTATTTCACCAATTTTAAGATATGATTTTCCTTGTTTGTGACAATTTATAATTATCTCCCTTTCTTCTATCGTTAATTTTTTCCTGATTTTGTAATTTTTATTTTAATGTGAGTGTTACTCCACTCTTTCGTTCGTAAAACTGACAGTTCTACTCATTGCCTCTTCCATTATGACGAAATTAAGTTGAACCAGAATTACCGCTATTTTTTCGTACAGTGGAAGCTTAACAATTGTAAGAGCACCAATTGCACTGCCATTTTGTTGTTTTAAAATGCTAAGTATGATTTATTTTTTCATGTTTGTTAAAAATCATTACTTTTTGTTTATTAAATTAAAGAACACACTTCATTCCAATTAGAAACTCCAACATTTTTAAAATTTTAATTTAATTTGTGAAAAATGATGCAGGGTACCATGACTTATGCTCTACACCGTATAAGTAGTGTCATTTCCCATAAAAAAAAGGGATTTTTGCATTGTGGACTGGATGTCAACAAAAGAAATTCACCTCATCATATGTAAACGTAAGGCGTCCATATTGCAATTTGATTTGAACTATGCATTGCTGACGATTGATTGAAAATGGATGTCATATACACAGCATCCGGGCTTTTGAAGCAGGTGATTTATGCTTAGAGGGCTTAGATTCTGGAATTGCTTTTTAAAGATGCATATTTCATTCATGTGATTGTACGTCAAGAGATCAATTTTAATTTGGTTTTAGTGCCGTCGTGTGTGTATTTCCACAAGATATAGTCCTTGGAATTATTGAGACTTAGCAGAAGCGTTTCAAATTTGAAATACCCATTGAAGAGGTAAACTAAAAACAAGAACTAAATTAACATTATAGAAAAGTGTAACAGAAAGTGAATATGTAGCAAAATAGAAAATTTGTTCAAAAAAAAAAAGGGAAAACCCGTTCCCGGGAGCAGATGCCAGCGAATTCATACGTACGTATACACGTATACTCTGCTACAAGTGCGTCGGAGCAGTCTTTCATTACAACATTTAGCTGGAACTGGTAAGATTTTTTTTTTATCCATACACACTTGTACATATATATAAAATATATGTATATATATTTCATATGCATAATATCCTACAGTGATGCAATATTTTCGGGATTATCCGTGCTCATTCGTCTGAAAATTAGAATTCCATCGCAGTCTGCGAAAATCTTTAGTAACTTTGGATATATTTTCACAGTACACACATGTTTCTGTCAGCGTTAGAGGTTATTAATGGGCAAATGGAATTCTCGTCTTAATTTCTGAAGCTATCGATTTTTTAGGTTTCTGTGAACCCATTGAGTTTTCGCCAGCTCATCTTCAATCGTCTAAATTCCTTCTGATTATTGTTTATCTTATGTATATGGTATTAGTTTATTTAGAGCGCTTCACTATTCTAAATACATATATAATTAATTACCTTTGTATGTATATTGACTATAGGGTTGCCAATTTTTTTGTTGATCCTGTAAGGGACAAATGCTCAATTTGGTTAAACAAAAACCGGATCTCAAATTTTTTCCCGGGACAAATGAAGAACATAGATATAAGTACTTGTACATTAAGATCTTAGTTTAATATTTATTGCTACTTATATTTTAAAGAAGATCGTGTAAGTTTTAACATATCTTTGTTTGATTTTAAATATTTTTAAAATCCAATGCAATTATAGTCATAGTTGAAAATGGTCATTAATTCACTCTTTATACAATCCGGGGTAAAAATCCTTTCTACAAAACAGTTCGAACTAGGAGTACTGAAGATAAACGATATAATTAGAAAAATGTTAGGAATTTCATTCTTGGAAAACCCTTCCATGATTTTCTTCCACTTCTCAATCGCACTCATACTTTTGTCATTAAAGGACGTTACAATGTCTAGGCCTTTTTTAATCATTTGAAATTCTTCATATAACGAGTCGATATTAAATTGATCGATACTTAAAAGTTCTGCAGCTTTTTGAAAATGCTCGAAATTTATTGACGATTTCAAATTTAAAAATAGCATCTTGGAAAGTATGTTGTTCTCTGAGAAATCGTATCGTGTTGTTAAATATTCTAAAAAATTCTTGTAGAACTGTCGAAAATCTTTTTCGATAGATTCTTTTGCATAAGTACTTAATCCGCGAGCTATTTGTCTTGATTGCCTTCCAAAAATGTTGTCCTTCATTCTTTGCTCAATTTTATCGCGAATCCCGTGCATTTCGTTATGCATCTCACCAACTGATAGAGAATCTGCTTCAATCTTTTTCATTGTTGATTCTATCGAAAACATTACATTATGAAGGAACGCCAAATACGCCAAAGTTTTGTTCTCCTCTTATTCAGATATAAAAATATTTTCTAACAGACGAGGGCATTCGTCGTGGGATTCTACATAGAAAATGAGATTTTAAAGCTGGCCATATTTTTATGACTCTTTCCACTGCAGGACCAAGAGATAAAAATCTTATTTCCACATGTTTTACTGTTTCTTCTCATTGCATCTCATTTGCTTCAAATTGGAGTTGCAAGTTCGCTCTTCGTTTCGCAGATCTACTGAGGTGACTGTAAATTTTCAAAATCAAACTTTCAACGTCCACTTCCAATTAGTTCGTACTGTGTTTGGTAGCATTGTGGAGTATATGGACGGGACAACCAGCTTTAATAATTTTATCATTTTCAGCTAACAAAAGCGTTTAAATCGAATGGTTACGATTTTACGTTAGTGTTGTCAGCAGAGAATGCTGAAACTTTTTAGAAAGTCCTTTTTTTTATCCAAAGTGTCTGTTAATAACTTCGATACTTGATTAGCACATTCGCCATTCTGTTCTACAAATTCAGGTAGACAGTTTTCAATACCGGTATTGTAATCAAAAAACCGTATGCAAATTGGAAACATTTTTCTGTTATTTTTATTACTCGCGTCGGTTGCTATGGGAAAATATAGATTGTTTTCCTGCTGGCAACAGTTACGTGAGATTTATTAAACGAATGTTTTACATCAGTAATTCCACCATGAGGACAAGAGAAATCCTTTTCAAACAGACTACAGGACGCCTTGTATGAGTTCTGCTTTACTGGTCTTAACCAGGAATCATTTTTTTCCCAGTTCGAACTATATTTTGTAAGTCTTTTGGCTACTACCTCTTGCAGACGAATTATTTATGTCACTATCACTTGTATCTTTCATTTTATTTTAGCAATAATTAATTGTCAAAAAAAACATTAACACGAAAGTAACACGTATTTACTCAACAATTGATCGCGCAACAAAGCAATTCGTCTTCTGAGGGTGAACGTGAGCTAAGTTTCTGCTGCTTTTGAGAAGAGAGAGCTGAAAACAAAAGCTAAAGGGTAAAATCCAATTAAAAAAAAATGCTCGAGCTGTATCCGTCAATAGGTGTCTGCCTATTTGGAAAAAAGGATTCGAAGGATGTCGATGCAGACTCACTGCGTAGTGTATGGAGAAAGCACATTCGCGGATACAAGCGTCTGCAATGACTTGTTTATCGTGTATGGGCGCTATAACGAAGCAATGAACAGAAAGTGTGAACAAAAGAAAATGGGTGTTAAAATCATGAGTTAAGGGGGGGCTAAGGTTAATTCGTACAAAAAAAAGGCATGTTTTTGTGAATTTTTTGTGACGACACAATTAAAATCTCTTTATTAAAACCAATAGTACTCGTACATTAAAGTATGACATTCGAAGAATGTTGTAGAAAATTTTCACTAAGAAATATTAAAAAATACGGCAATGGCAGCAATTATTCGGACGTGTCTCGGAAAAAAATAGAACTGCGGTGCCCCTCATAACTTGGTGCTGGATCATTTGAAATCAAAAAGTCAAAGCTCATTCGTTAGATAATGGTTTTCCCCAGGTAACGTTGGGTGGGTTTTTCGAAATATAAATTTTTCACTTTTATGGAACACTTTGAAGGGAAAAACGCGGCTAATTTGTTATTGTAAAATAAAAATTATTAACAAATTTGAAAAAAAAACTCTCCAGCGTAAGCTCGTAAATTATGTACAGAAATAGTGTTCAAAATTTCAAAAGGATCGGTGCAGTAGTTTTGAAGTTATGAGGGGCATCGGCTTTGAAAACGTGAGTTGTGGGGAAAACGCTTTAAAGTTTTGAACACTAAAAAATCTGGTATAAAACGTTCATAAGCGAATTTTATCGGCTTACCTCACACTGAATCATCAATGCCTGCTCCATAAAGGATGTTGCTATCACCCATGATGTCTAAAGCACTTTTTTGTTCCTGTCTACGACGAATCCTACCTTCTTTAGTTTGTCTTTCAGCTTCCTGCTCTGCCCGGCTTATACGTATGGAGTCAGTTGATCGCGCGCAGTACTGAGCACTTGATCCACTACTGATTCCCATGTCTTGCATGAAGGTTAATAAAGCAAAATAACCTTCATTGAAGACACTGGCTGCCACATACGCTGTAATTTCAACGATGACAGAGGTTCCACTCAAGATCCTCCGTAACTTCATCTTCAACGGTCACTTTTATTTTTTTAATTAACCTCGTCAATTTTGCTCCAATCGACTTGAAATTTTGACACAATATTCTTAAGATATTATGCATTCAATTAAAAAAATAAAAAAATGCAGAAAAAAAAATTTTAATACTGAATACCGCTGAAGGCAAACAGTTTGAACATTTGTTGTAAGATACAAGATCGCTAGATGGCGATCCTGAGAGTATACAACAAGAGAACGTAGTGTTCTGTGTGCTCTGTGACGGGAAAAAAATGAAATGAAATGACAAGGGAGGCATCTCTATCTTTTTCACTCACACTTGGTACTCATTTTAACTTATTAAAAAGAATTAACTATGAATCGGATTTCTTTAACAAAATATTAAGCGTTAGTCTAGCAAGTGTCATACTATTTTGGAATCCAGACTAAATACACCATCTTTTAAAGTTACTGGCCAAAATGGAACAGTACATTTTTTTGTCAGTACAGTCAGTTATAGTTAGGTGATTAATGATTTTCAGATACATGGATGAACAAAAAAGCAATATTTTAGTTAAAACCGATATAGTTATGTTTCAATTTTGGACCGTAATTTACAGAACAGTTACTCAGGGTTACGTGACAACAAAAAAATCGAAGCAAAGTAAAGATTTGCGGTCACAGTGCTTGAAAGATCGTTACAGGGTGTCAGATTTCTCGATTTTTTTTGAGTAGCAATAATTTTAAAAGTACATGACTTAGATTTTTTTTATAATTTTGTGATAACCGACACCACTTGACCTATCACCCGTTTTTGGCTTGACGTTGATTTTTGGGACACCCTGTATGTTGTCTTTGGTGTCGGTCGTCGGGGGTTGCTAGCGGGTGGGCATCGTATCTACGACATCGTCTTACAGGTCGTCTCGACATCGCAGTCCGTACTTGTGAATATCGGCCGTAGTACGATAGATTTCGTAATAATAATTTGATAAGGTTTAAATACGGAACAGAGGCTATCCCGGCGGGAGGTTTAAAATTATGCCTGAAAATTGGAACGTCCCGGGAAATACAGGACGTCTGGCAACACTAATATTGACGTTTTTGAGGTCATCCCATCCCTAGTACTACGAAATCCTTAACCATAAGTTGAAGATCTATAACTTCATGAGATAACATTGACATAGTAAAATAGTTTCAAAGCTATGTGACAATGATAACCATCACAAAAAAGAACAATGGAAAAATGTGAACTTGATTTAAAAGTCCTTCTGCACATACCCATTGCCTACAACATATCATCTACTTAACGAGTTCCAAACCTTTGAACAGCATTTGCCAGAGACTTAACCGTTCATCCTGAGACATCCGCACCAGAAGATCCAAACATCGGGTATCGAATTTTGAATTTTCTGACTGTGTTTTCTGTCTTATCGGAATGTGTAAAATGTAAATAGTGTGATAGTGATGTTGGATTCTCAATAGAAAGTCCTCGAGGACTCGATTTTAAAATTGTACAATAGTTTCGTGTTCATCGTGCAAACCGACTTTCATTCCTTCGTGCCTTTACATCAACATAGCTTACGAAATAAATACACGTTTCTTTTTTGTTATCCGTTTATTGGGGATTGGTTCGCGTGGAGTTATGAAATTTTGTGGACTCATGGATTTACTGCCTCCGCTTCAACAAACGACGTATGATATGATAATTAATTAATAACATTCATTCTGCTGCTTCAAATATTGTTCAATTTGTGTTAAACAATCTAAAAGAAGAACAACAGGAAATAACAAAACAAAATTCGAGTGCTGATATAACAAAACTGGCCGTTTCAGGAGATGGTATGTAGCGAAAACGTGGTTTTACCTCATTGTATGGAGTTGCGGTTCTCATTTTCTTGATTTTCTTGTAAAATTTTCTTATTGTGTTGAATGTAACTATTGGAATAAACACGAAAATACCGAGCAATACGCGAAATGGAAATCTAATCATGATGAAAATTGCCAGATCAATCATGACGGATCGGCAGGCAAAATGGAAGTAGACGCCATGAAAGAATTATTTTTAAAATCCGTCGAAAAGCATGGAGTTATGATACTAATTACGTCGGGGATGGCGACACTAAGACGTACACGAGATTTGTGAATGCGAAACCGTATGGTGATGAGATTGAAATTGTAAAAAAAGAATGCGTGGGACACGTTCAAGAGCGAATGGTAACAAGTCTTCGCGAATGCTAAAAAAGAAATCCTGGAATCGGCGGCAAAAACAAATTGACGGCAAAATTTATAGATAAACTGACCATTTACTATGGCTTAGCTATTCGCAGAAACTGTAACTCCAAGGATAACATGAAAAAGCGGTATGGGCAACATTCTTCCATTACGACTCAACAGACAGCAACCCTCAAGTGGCAACAAGCAAAAGCTAAAAGAGAACTGAAAAATTTCCGTCACGATTATTCAGCATTGGCAAAAATGGTGTTAGATGTCATCAAACCAATATTCGAAGACCTCAGCGATGACCAATTATTTGAGCATTGTGTTAGCGTATATCCCCAAAACAGCACTGAGAGCTTCAACCAACTTATTTGGAAGATAGCTCCAAAAACGATGAACAGCGGGGCCACACGTTCAACAATGGTGTCACCTCATTGCTGGAAGTCATGAACGTGTTAGGAATATCGGTGGGATCGGGAGTACGCTGCACAAGAAGACAAAACTCGCATAGCGAAAGCCGAGCTGCAATCGCAAGAACAGACGAAAGAGGGTCGAATACGGCGCCGACAACAAAATCTAGAAGCTATGAACATTCCGTCGACCGTAAAAGACATACTATGGGCCTGTATCGATGATTCCATGTAAGTTGACAAATTTCATGATTTATTCATTACCAAATTCTCAAACGCGTTTTTCTCAAAACCACGTTTTTCAAATCGGTACCCAAAAATTCTCGAAAACCAATGAACCGATTGCCTTTTTTTGTGGCTAATATACCGGGGCGTTCGTCATCTTCAACATCCTCACGGCCACCTTGGAAACGCTTATACCTCTCGTAAACTCTTGTTTTACTCATAGCAGACTCACCAAGGGCATTTGTTAACCTGTCACACACTTTGTTACACTTTATTTATTTTTTTACAAATACGAATTCTTTTAACAAACGAAAATCGCCGAGCTCATAAAACATACGGGTGGCCGTGGTGTAGTGGTACTAGCAATCGCTTCTCACTCGGAAGGTCAAGGTTCGAATCCTAGCCACAGCAAGTTTTCATTTGTATAATTGGAACTCAGTCAGAAAAATCTGCGTGTGAAGGCATAACACTGACATGTGGGTTTGGCTGTTGTAGGGTTTTCAAACACAAAAACAACCGTTAAAATTCACAACCTCACCATTCCGAGTGAAGAAAATCTCTCCGTCCTATTCGGACTCCCACCCCTGGAGAGTCAATATCGAAACCAAACACACCTGAGTTTCAAACCACTACATCACAAAACTTTCCTTTCTCCTCCTTCTACCTTTCCGCTCGCGCCCTGGCAACAGTGTAAGGGTATTCATAACCCCTTAGGCGCGCGTAAACAATAAAGCAATAAACATGCGAAATAGTAGAGCAGAAAGAGCAATCAAACAAATTCAACAAGATAACGAAAATGTGCGTGCGAGCATGTCACAATTGCGTGCATCTCAATCACAAGAGGCACGAGCTGAACGAAATCAACAACGGCAATTGGAACGGAGACAAGCGCGCTGGTTACTAATTGACACACACAGAGCAAATGACCGACAACGCCAACAAGTATATCGAGCATTTACATCCGCTTCGTTCCTTCGTGTCGCATTCGAGTACGAACCAGATATTGAATATTCCCCTCATCCGAAAGTGCTGATTGGTGTTATGGATGAAGAATGTCCCTATTGGCATGCGCTCAACTTCAAACATGAGTCAGGCGGCATGTGTTGCGTATCAGGAAAAGTGCAACTATCAGAAATTGAGACACCACCAGAACCATTGAACGGCTTGCTCATCGGCACGGATCTAGATTCAAACCTGTTCCTGAAGTCCATTCGCAGATTCAATTCATGCTTCCAAATGACATCGTTCGTAGCAACAGAAATAGTTCACAATACTGCGGCAAATGATCAACAATTCAATTCAACGTTCAAAATCAAAGGCCAAGTGTACCACAAAGTGGTCTCTTTGCTGCCAATGCCAAACGAACCACATACATTTTTACAAATTTACTTGATGGGCGGTGGGGACATCAATCGTGTAGATCGCGTGGATGCACGTTCCGGCTACAATAACCTCAATTCGCCTGAAATCAGGCGCATCGTCGGCGAGCTGGACGCCTTATTGAATGAGCACAATGAATTATTGAAATTCTTCAAGTCACACATGCACGAATTGCAAAGTGACAATCACGCTATTGTCACCAATCCTGATAAAACCCCAGCTGGACAGCACGTGCGTAGATTCAATGCGCCTGTTGTTGACGACGTTGGTGGAATAATGCTTGGCAACCGCACAGTAACGCGAGGATTTGTGATTCGAATAAGAAACAATAATCTGGAGTTCATCGCCGATAGACACCGTTCATACGACGCCCTCCAATATCCGCTAATTTTCTGGAAGGGACAAAACGGACATTGCATAAACATTAGCCAACGAGATCCCGCCACAGGTATTTCATTCATTATGGACATCATTACACATTTTGAATTAATATTTATGACTATGTTGTTACAGGAGCCGAAACAAACAAGAAAGTGAGCTCGATGAATTTTTATGCGTATCGTATGATGTTCAACGCGGTCAGGATAACGTCATTCTGCGATGCCAACAATTCATGGTCGACATATACGCGAAGATAGAGAGCGAACGACTGCGATTCCTACGACACAATCAACAGAAGCTGCGTGCGGAAGAATACATTCACTTGCGAGGCGCTATGAAGATCAACGTCGACACCGTCGAACGTGGTAACTCCATCATTCTACCATCATCGTACGTAGGCAGTCCACGTCATATGCAAGAATACATACAGGATGTGCGCGAGTGCGGACGACCGTGTTTATTTATCACATTTACATGTAACCCAAAGTGGCAGGAGATTACATCTTTGCTATTGCCAGGCCAAAACGCAATGCATCGTCATGACATTACAGGACGTGTGTTCAAACAAAAATTTAAGTCTTTAATGAGCTTCATTATAAAATTACACGTATTCGTGCCCACACGTTGCTGGATATATTCGGTTGAATGGCAAAAGCGAGGATTACCTCATGCACACATTTTGATTTGGTTAGTCGACAAAATACGCCCTGAGGAAATAGATAGTGTAATTTCTGCAGAAATTCCAGATCCGTCTACTTATCAACTACTGTTCGATATTGTTACCACAAACATGATTTATGTCCCATGCGGTGATCTGAATCGTTTATCGCCTTGTATAGCTGATGGAAAATGTACAAAACGTTTTCCTAAAAATTTCACCAAAGACACGATCGCGAACCTCGATGGATATCCAATATATCGTCGTACCATATTCGCCTCTGTTACGCAAAACATTCAATGCTCATATTAATGTTGAGTTCTGCAGCTCGGTGAAGTCCATAAAATACATTTGCAAGTATGTGAATAAAGGCAGCGATATGGCTGTGTTTCAAATTCAGAATACGGATGTGGATACTCCTCGATTGAATGACAACGACGAAATAATGCGCTAGCAAATTGGCCGGTACATCAGCTCCAATGAAGCTGTCTGGTTTCTCAATTCATGAACGAGATCCAACAGTTGTACATTTAGGAGTTCATCTTGAAAACGGCCAGCACGTATTTTTCACCAACGAGACAGCAATTCATAGTGCGCCATGAATCTACCAAAAACTACACTCACCGAATTTTTCGAATTGTGTAATCGTGCGGATACTTTCGGTGCCTTTGCACGAACACTGCTCTATTCCGAACTACCACGCATTCAATTCCATTTCACATGGAATCAAACAAATAAATGGATGCCCCGCAAGCAAGGCACATCAATTGATGCGTGCCCCGGCCTATTCAAATCAAACTCTTTGCGCCGAGTGTATACAGTCAACCAAGGCAGACTGTGTTCTTCTATCTGCGGCTGTCATTGATTAATGTCACCGACCCATTGTCATTTCAAGATATACGCAAAGCGAATGGACAACAGTATCCAACGTATAAAGATGCATGTCTTGCACTCGGTTTGCCCGAAGACGACAATAACTGGGACGATATGATTGCTGAAGCAGCATTAGGATGTACAGCAGCACAAATTCGTCTACTATTCGCTATAGTGCTACATGTTTCCCGGGACGAGCAGAAACGTTGTGGGATCAACAAAAATATTCAATGGCTGGCGATATATTGCATCGAATTCGTACACGGTGTAATGATTTAACGATTACATTCAGCGAAGCTATGTACAATGAAGCATTGATTGCTATCGAGTATATTTGCGTTGTCATTGCCAATTTACCACTCAGTCATTTCGGTATGCGTTCGCCAAATCGAAGTGCATTTGATTTAATGGACACCGAAATGAATTGTGAACTGCAGTACAATACTGCAGAAATGGTAGCGATTGTTGCTCGCAATGTCCTACTGACTCATGAACAAAAAATAATATACGACCGCATTATGCTGGATTCTTTTTTTTTTGATGCACCGGGTGGAACTGGCAAAACATTTCTCATTTCGCAAATTCTCCCCAATCAAATAATGGCATCGCATTGGCCGTTGCATCATCTGGCATTGCAGCAACTTTATTGAATGGAGGCAGAACAGCTCATTCAGCATTTAAGCTGCCTCTGAATATTCAAAATAACCCAGACGCAGTGTGCAACATAAAAATAAAAATCGTCGATGGCCACAGTGCTGAAACAATGCAAAATGATTATCTGGGATGAATGCACTATGGCACACAATCATTCTCTTGAGGCGTTGAACAGAACACTCAAAGATATAAAAAGCAACGACAAACTATTCGGCGGCACTCCGTTAATCCTTTCAGGTGATTTCAGACAAACACTTCCCATCATTCCACGTTCAACGTACTGTGGCGCAATGTTGAAGAAGTCCAGCTAAAAATAAACATTCGCTTCCAAATGCTACAAGATCCATCCGCGATGGAAAAGTTGCTCTCCATGAAAATACTGGCTGCATAAAATTGCCCACCGATTTCTGCACGATCGTTGATTCGCAAAATGCTCTCATTGCCGCATATTCCACAGAAAAAACCATTTTGGCAGAAAAAATGTGGACGTTGAGGATTTAAACTTCAAGATACCACAGTCGTTGCCAGGTGATTTGGTATCATACAAATCGGTCGATACAGAGTTTTTAAACTCACTGGATTTGACAGGCATGCAACCACACCTTGTAACTTCAAGTTCTATCTCCGGCCATTTTACTTCGGAATTTGAACCCACCACGGCTGTGCAATGGCACGCGGTTGGTCACTAAAAAATTGATGAAAAACATTATCGAAACCACCATTTTGAATAGCAAATTCCGAGGCGAAAATGTTTTGCTGCCACACATTCCAATGATTCCCTCACACGTGCCAATCGAATTCAAACGCGTTCAATTTCCTATTAGATCCGCATTCGCAATGACAATTAATATGTCGCAACCAAACGATGTCCGTTTGCGGCTTAGATTTGGGCACAACATGTTTTTCACACGGACAATTATACGTGGCATGCTCTCGCGTGGGCAAGTCATTTAGCTTATTCGTGTTGCCTAAAGACGGACTGGCAACAAATATCGAACACTCAATTGCTCTACGAAATTAATATTGATTTTCTTTTCTTCATTTTTCTAATTTACGACAAAAAATTATATCATGTTTCCCTTTACATTTAACTTTTAAGAGATCAAACAATGAATGTTATATCAGTTACGTTAATGAAATACATTTAATTGAGAAAATGAATGGTTGGTGTTTTTTTTTTATTTCAATCGACGCTACATTTTTCTTTGTCATAGATCCCATCCCCACATATCCGTTTGATCTTCATCAAAGAATTTACTGCCATCATACTCGGACTCAGGAAGACACTTTCGTTCAAATCGTTTCATTCGCTCTATTTTATCGATCACGTTCGATCAATTTTATCGATCGTTAAAACATTCAAACACATTTGTAAATACATTCGTTATTTTTTATTTAACCAAAATATTCATTAGAAATCATTTATATGGCAGTACAACGTTTGCCGGGCCAGCTAGTTGCATTATATTTTATAGTCCACTCGCTTACATTTATTTTTCTTGGTATGCGGTTTTAGGTTCACCAATCGCAAGTTGTTACGGTTTCTTCTGTAGCTTTTTCTAGCATGCAACGGGAAAAGGGAGCTCTCATATATCAGTGAAAAGTCATGCGATGTGGTCTCATCGTGAATTGTATTAAAACGCCCAATGTTGTCGTGACGCCCTAAACAGCAACCAAATTGATTTACTAGACAAGAGTTAGTTGACTCTTAAAACTTCACTTTTCGTCCCCGATCGCGGTTTCTGGATACTAAATGATTATGATATTTTGTAGATTTGTCTGAAATTAAATAGCAAGAATAAATTGCGCATTCTAAGAAAGGCCTTTATAAGCAAGTACTTTTAATTGTATCTATACATTTCTACTTTTTTACCAAAAGGTCTCTGCGATGTAGAAGCCATTATCCGAATCCAGGGACCATGGGTTGTAGAAGGCGTAGCTTGTGAACTTGGGATACCTGTATACGCTCTGCTCTATACAAAAGACAAAGGTAAGATTGGAATTTGTATATTAGTGAAACGTAACCGTAATGCACTCTTACTTCCTAATCTCAGTGACCCAGTTGCTATTCTGTAGACTGCCAAAGGTGTCTACTGGTGGGCATCGGCATATCTTGGCCACACGACTACATGGGCCCTGTCCCTGGTGGCAAACTAGAAAGGGTGGTCTTAGAAGCTGGAAGGCAGAAAACTGGCCTTACCAACATCACACGGTTAGAGACAGTATTGACAATGATAGAGGTGAAACATTTTTTGATAACATTATAGTAATGACGTTAATATTTGCATTATTGGCAATGAGCCTATCTTTACAACTAAGAAAGTACTAGATATCTACGACAACATCACTTCATTATATCGAACTGGATTGAAGGAATTGCATGTATCGGTGATCTGAACTCTTTTTCTGATCACAGATACATCCAATTCAGTCCTCCCCGCCAACTAGCATTTCGGAATCATCGGAAAACTGATTTGCCAAAATACGGAGGAACACTTTTAAAGCACTTCCCTCTGAACTATTAAGTCCCCCATTTAACACTAATGAGTTCGACATGAAAGTCAAGGATTTTACCCTGGCCCTCAATCAGCCAATTTCTGTTTTCTGCCCTCTTACCAAACTTAGAGGCAAAAAAGCTGGTGGACATCAGCACTGGGAGCGCTGAGAAGAAACACATGCAGGAAACTTTTCAAGCAAGCAAATAGCATAGGCAAAGGCAAAGGCAAAGCGACAATCTTAGAAGGTCATTCTATGGCAATCTAACATAAACCTCCGAGGCATCGCGGTTAAGAAAAATTCTCCACCATTATACGATGCCTAGCTGTTTGAAAAAAAACCGATTGCCCTTGGATGACCTCAAGAGCTGCACTTAACCTGAGACTGCCCGTCCATCTTCCAGAAGCTCTCTATTCCCGACCAGTAGCAACATTAACAGGACTTTTGCTGCCGCGACTAAAATTCACGGTCTAGTTGTAAGAGACAAATTGCTCTGTACGCTGCATAGCTTCAAACCATACAAGGCTGCTGGACCAGACGGTATAATACCTGCCAATGCTGAAGAATATCATGCATCAGACATATAAATCTATCTATCAGCTTTCCTTCTGAAAACTCTAGAACGACTGATTGATATCCATATACGATCTAGAATTGATCCACGGCTTCCGTGTATGGCTCAACATGCCTACTGTAAAGAAAAGTCGTTGGAATAGCCTCTATATACATACATTAGCTAGCTTGATCGAATTAGGGATTCATTATAGGGAGTACATATAGCGGATGGCTATGATGACACCCCTACAACTCGCTTATGGAATGCACCGCCGAGCTCTCTATTTCCTAGACATTGTAACTTGCAAACATTTAAGACCAACGTGCATCGGTACCTCACTTTGCTTCCTCCTTAAGTTTCCTTCGAATGCGCTGTGTGCAAACATTTTACTAATAACCACTTAAGACTTTCATGTAAGCATTCGTTCTAGATCTTTCTGAGAGGAAGATGCTTTCATGGACATGCCAATCCATTTTTACACAGATGGATTCGAGACTGATAGCGGGCGGGGTTAGTGGCAGAGCTTTCTCAGATGAGCTTAAACTAAACCTCTTTCCACCTAACAATTCAGTGTAGCGTTTCCCAGGCAGAAACTTTGGCGTTTAAAGAAGTCCTCGCCTGGCTGAAGAGGAACAAGGTATTTGCAAAAGATACCCGTATTTTTTGGGATAGTCAGGCCGCTATCAATTTCATGGATTCAGTCTCACTAAATCTAAAATCACCCTTTACTGCCGATCATCTCTCATGCAGATGGCAGATCAGTTCAGCATTCACATATGTTGGGTGCCGGGGCACAGAGATACGCCAGGGAATTGTAGGGTCGACGAACTGTGGATACTATTAGAACAATCCTTAGGTAGACTGTTGGGTTGTCTAGCGACCAAACAAATCAGGCTAAGACTGGATCTGAATCACTCTAAGAGTTTGATCTTTTTAAATAGGAAGGATCTCAGCGCTACAATAGGTGTAAGCACTGTCTTGTAGGCAAGCATGCTTTGCGTTTTCACAAACGTCTTCTGCAGAAGCTGCATAGACGAAAAACTCCACGTGGGAGCTTTGTTCAGGAATGACTTAAGCGATCTAAACAATGTAGACGTTAACAGTCTCCTACCCTTCATAAGCTAACCTACGAGTATTTTTTATCAAAAATTATAATTTGTGTTTTTTTTTTCAGTCTGACACTTAACTTGCAGAACATTATACTGATGACTTTGCGGATAACGTATGTGCCAGGATAGCCATGAATACTGTATGGTATTTATACATCGACATAAATCTCTGGAACCTTTTACACGTCACTGGTCAACAGCTCTTTGATATATTGGACATTACGGAAGAGGAGCAGACTGCAGCGTTAGTTGCGAAATTAGACTCTGTGAATCGTAAATCATGCACGTTAGCTCTATGAGTGTTGCAACGTTTCAACAAAGATCGTTGCCTCTATTCGCAAATATAAAATGGTAAGTTTAATTATTGTTCATTGTTTTTTAGCGATTTCGATTGGGTAGAGGATTGCGATCGCGCCGCCATTGCTTTATAGAAAATATTGGTGCATTTGATAAATGATAGGTAAGGTTAGGTTAAAGTTCCGTCGACAGAAGAGAGAAACGAGTGTGACCGGCCTTGCATTATTTGTGGCCCTGCTCTTTCGTCTAGTAGAATTTGTTGTACTTTGATCTTTTTTTAGTCCTCTCCTTTTTGTAACCAAAATCTTTCGTCAACGCAACAGGCGTAGACAAGTCACTAGTTTTGAAAAGCAATGTTGATGAATAGGGCACTTATTGCGAATGCGAAAGCGAATGTTGACTGTAATATGTGGTGTTCAGTGTTCACGGATAATAGTGGTTGCCCGCATGTAGGCGCCTGCTTGCCTGCTATGGTGCATGTTGATCGATTCATTGCTTAATGCTCTCAATAGTTCTGAGGCCTGTGGTAAAGCATATGTAGATGATTTAGCTATAGTATACTGTCTGTTGGATTACGTCTAGCGATTTCTTTTTTTTTTATTAACCGTTGAAATATGTTACATATTTGTAATAACACATATTTCTCCAAAGTATCTTGTTTTTTCTTATAATCAGCGCGCGCTTAAGGGGTTTTTGTACCCTTAAAATGTTCGTACACAGCGCGGGCGAAGGACATTTAGGAAGGAAGAAAAGACAGGTACCGATGTACATTGTTTTTAAATGTTTGTAAATTATAACGACCAGGAAACACAGAGATCGGCAGGGCATTCCATAAGCGAGTTGTACGGCTTAGGAAAGAATTACGATATTTTAGAGTACGTCCGAAAATGGGCTTGAGGGTATACTAATGAGCATTCTTAACGAGACGGGTGTTACGGTTAAAAGTTTGAATGGGCGGAATGCTACTGGCGATTTCAATGGGGCACTGTTGGTGGAAAAGCCATAAAACAAAGTGAGACAGGAGACATTACGTCGGTTTTCGAGAGTGTCAATTGATTGACTGATATTAGTATCACCTATGAGTTTTATCGCAAGGTTTTGAATCCTATTTAGCAGGTGCAGAGATGTTTTAGGAGCACCTGGCCAGATGTGGGCATTGTACTCCAATTTTGGATGAATGCCTTATATATTGTGGCCAGATCAGAGGGGGTAAAATATTTCTTACATCGCTTGAGCAAACTTAGACATTTCGCAGCAGTTTTGGCGACATCGAATATGTGGTCATTCCACATTCCACACACATACCGAGAATAGAAAGTTTATCGGTTTCGACGATGCAAGTGCCATTCATGGATAATGGCTGGGTATTTGAATTTCGCTTTAATGACAGCATTGAGTTTTGGAAGCATTAAATTTCACTCGGTTGATAGTTCCCCAATTGGTTATGCTGTTAATATCGGAATTTAATGAGCTTAACATACACTGCCGTTCCCGTTCTACAGCTTCAGGGGCGTGGGTCCGGGAACGAATATGAAAACCAGAGAGTACTGACATCAGCAAAGGAATATATTGGATTAGAAGTAGCAGACAAGAGATCATTAATGAAAATTAAAAAGAGTGTCGGAGACAGAACGGAGTACTGGGGCACAACAGCATTTATTTTGTGAATATCAGACTTGAAACCATCCAAGACAACTTGAATTGAACGTTCCGAAAGGTACTTTCTAATCCCTTGAAGAAGAGAGTCATCGATCCTAAAAGCACGCATTTTCGACAAAAGAGCCTGACGCCAAACTCTGTCAAATGCCTTAGAAATATCAAGTGCAACTATCTTGCTTTCGCCGGATTGGTGTACGCTTTGTGGTTCCACTTTTCGGTGAGACATGCCATCAAATCACAATTGGACCTGTTGCTACGAAAAGCATACTGCCGGTCATTGAGAAGTTTTCGTGTTTCGAGATATTTCACGAGCTGACGGTTTATCAGCGTTTCCATGGCCTTGGTCAGAAGCGACGTAAGTGCAATGGGTCTGCAGGAGGTGAGAGAAGAAGATTCGCATTTTTTAGGAAAATCTTCTCGGAAAGATCCCTAAAGAGTAGGATTGATGAAGGAGCGGTTTTGCCAGCGTGGAAGAATACCTCTTCAGAAAAAGGGGAGATATACCATATGGACCATCGGATTTATGTATTTTGAGATCTTTAAGTACTCTTGCTACTACACGAGTGTGAAAGTGGATTCGTCCCATTGTAGATTCAACGCACTCAAGTGTAAACGGGGACAAAGCACAATCTGGGAGTGTTGAGCTAGCCGCAAAGTGTGCAGCAAGCAGATTGGCCTTTTCCAAAGAGCTGACAGCTGGAATGTCATTGTAAATGAGCGTTGGGATGGAGGATGAGGCAGAATTTCTAATGTTTTTGACGAATGACCAAACATTTTTACTGCCTTTGGGACATTGCAGTATTTTTTGCCTCAGTTTTTGATCGTATTGGAATTTCACACGCTTGAGAAAGACGTTGCAGTCATTTCTGGCTCGTTTAAACTTTTTTCGGTTTCCAACATTATTCATTGTTGTCAAGAAATGGGGGATGGAAAGGAAATTATTGTCTTGAAGTGTCAACCAAGTTGCATTTAAGACATTGCTTAACTCAGTTAGCAGTTTTAAAGGAGACCAACAAATCTCTATTCGAATAGGGTCTTAGGTAGCATTTGAATAGGGATTAGAAGAAAGTTCTGCCGGATTCGAAGGAGCTTTATTTTGTCTCCCACTACGAGTGGGGCTTTACGAAACACACAGAAAAACATTTTCTCTGCATATGTTATGCGCATTATCGTCAAGTGATATTACAATAAAATACTCATATATCGGCTTAATATGGAGAATGATTGCCATCTTAGCCCTTCGCCACTGAAGCATGAATAAAATCTGTAAATTTTAATACAGGCCATACTTTCAATGCGTAAAAATCGCAATCCCATTTTGTAGCCAAATTAACCAAAGTGGAGCACATGATACAAATTTGGACAGGAAAATAGTGGGTGCCATCGTAAAAAACCGGACTATGTCATCCAGAGATGTTGCTCGCAAATGTAATACCAACCAAACAATGGTACAAAGATCTAAAAAACGTAACGGTCTAAAAACACGAAAAAAACAAAAAATACCAAAAGTTACTGAAAAGCAAAAAAAAAAGTCATAAAAACACGAGCGCGAAAGCTATACGAGTTGATCGGCAACAAGAAAGCGTGCTTGGTTTTATATGACGAAACTTATGTCAAAGCCGACTTTACTACTCTTGCAGGTGCGCAGTTTTACAACTCGTTTGAAGCTGAGATTCTTCCGCAATCAACAACATCGATTGGGATGGAAAAATTCGGGTCAAAATATCTCGTTTGGCAGGCCATTTGCCAATGTGGACACAGAAGCTCATCGTTTTTTATAACGGGAACAATTAACGGAGAAGTGTACATTAACGAGTGCCTAAAAAAACGGTTGATTCCTTTCTTACACAAACACGAGGGTTCAACATTATTTTGGCCAGATTTGGCTTCAGCTCACTATGCTCATGCGACGTTGAGCTTTCTTGTTACTAAAAATGCCGACTTTGTCCCAAAAGACATGAATCCACCCAATGTTCCACAGTGCCGTCCCACTGAAAGGTATTGGGCTTTGGTCAAAGCTAAATTGAGGAAAAGTGAGCATTGTGTAAAGGACGTAAAAGATTTTAGTGCTAAATGGAAAAGAGCGTCCAAAAAGATCACGGATGTAACTGTCACCAACCTTATGAAGGACATTCGAAAGAAGTTGAGGAAAGAATGGGAACCCAAATAATTTTTTTTAATTTTTTGTAATTGTGAATGAATTTAATAAAAACAGAGTTTTAAAGCAAATAAAAAAAATTTACATGAATTATGAAAATATTTTTGTTTTTACTTTGAAGTTTCCACATTTTATTCGTTTCAGTCCGTATTGTCGAGTAGCCCTCGCAAGCTCGTCCGCTTGTTCATTTCCGTAATACCGCAGTGCCCTGGCACCCAGCACAGTCTTACCCGGTTGTGACTGCATAGTGCCTTGAGCACTGTGCGACAGCCCCTGACTGTATCAGAGTTGACGTTGGTTGATTCCATTGCCTTAAGTGCGGCCTGGATATAGATGTACATAGCGATATCTCTTTCGGATCCCGATCTCATCAGCATTAGCTCAGCCGCCCTGAGGGCAACCAGAACCTCTGATTTGAAAACACTGCTTGCGTCCGGTAGTCTTACAGACACTCTTAGCTCTGAGTCTTCTGAAAAGATAACAGAACGTGTTCTGCAATTTCATTCGACCTGATTATTGAATTTTTTTGCCAGTCCTTCCCCTCCGGTATATTATATCATACGGAATGTCGAAATTGACCAAGAAGGGATTTCATCCGTTAGAATTGGATTGCCTGCCAGCAGCTCTGTTAGGACCATGCCTTGTCCAAACTACAGCTCTTGAAGTAATACTGCCGCAGGGGTGGTACAGAGCGCGCCTGTAATCGCTATCGAAACCGGTCTTTGAACCGCCGCTAATTTTCCGTAAATGGTTTTCTTGTTTGTTGCTATCCACCATACTAGTGCGCCGTATGTAAGTAATGGGTCTTACTACCTCCGTATACAGCTAATACACCATAACAGGTTTTAAGCCCCAAATTTTTCCTACTGTTCTTTTGCAGATTAAAAGAACATTATATGCTTTTTTCAATTCAATTCAGTTTTTTGTCCAGAATCACACCCAGATACTTCGCATTGTCGGAAAGGGACAGTTCCACTCCGTAAATTTTGGAATAGTAAAATTGTTATTTACCTGTCTTTAAACCTACTAAAGATGATTTGTTCGCGGTCCCTGAGCTGTGAATGGAGCTGTGAGCTGTGAATTGACCTTAAGCCTTCCTCTGATAGCGAATCCGCATCCGAAAAAACGCCCTATTACTGTCCTTGTCGCGGTGTTTGCCTGTAAAATTATCCATAGTAGATATCATAGCTTTTCATTCTTTTTTTTCCAGGGAGTCCTATCGCATTTCTTGGAATGCGGTTATGTCTGCCTTATAGCATTCGAGAATCTCGGCTAGTTATTCGGCTGAACACGGTCTGTTAAGGGCTCGTGCATTCCACGAACATTCTGATCGTTGTCTTTAATCGTTTACCAGGGTCGTCAACAGTGAATCCGCTACTATCCGAGGCTATTGACTAATTCGTCATATTTTGTTTTATCTCTTCCGCATAGAGTCGTATGCTCTCGTAGGCCAGTATTATCCTACTGGGCGAGGATGCACTTGCAAATTTAGCTTGAATAAATTCATGCAGGGACCACCATTGGGCGGTAGAATAAGCACTACCCTACTTGACTGTTGCGTTGTTGGCCCAGTCCAAGTTATAGGACAGTTGCCCGATCAATCTCAGTACAGATACCCCACCAACAGACAGCAATAATAATTTAAAATAGCTTATAACTTTTTTTATTGTATTTTTTTTTTCTATTTTTAGGTTGAAAATATAGCAGATTTGCTCTAAAAGATATCCTCAACGACCAATAATGATGCTTCAAAGCCATATCATCTAGTTGGGTTGCCTCTTGACTACATCTCAGACACATTTTCCATGCTGTTATGTTGGTCGTAAGTGTTAGACTTAAGCTATCTAAGTGTAGGGATTACAATAAAAGAGTAGGAAATCAAATCTCTTATCGAAAGGCAGCAACATGAAAATTTGAAAGTGAAATAAAACAAAATATTGAAAGTATGTCCGGGGTTTAACAACACCAACCAGCTAGTTTGGATGTTTTCATATTTTGTTAAATGTATACAAGGATTAGTCATTTAAGATATATGTAACATACTTATAAAAACATGACATACATACGAGTATGTATTGTACTTAAGATATAAAAAATATGTCATATTAAGTGTGATTTCAAATTGGCAGGGTATAGAACTACACGAATTATTATAAATAATTCTTAGAACTGTAGTCGATTTAAATAAAACACGTTCTTTCCTGATTACTGTTTTTATTCGACTGCCTCCTTGCTGTATGATGAATATAACGCATTACAAAATGTAGTGGAACATACAACTAAGAGAATACAATGTGTGGTGAAACTGAAAGTTAAGAGAATAATAAATATACATAGATAACTGACTTACTTACAAGTAAGAGAATGACAGCACCAACCTTTGAACATTCACTAGTTATACTTATTGCTACAACTCGGCCATCCTGACCAGTAAGATCCCCTGATCTTTATTTATTTTTTTATGTATCATTATTATATATTTTTTTTGTGCCTATAATATTTTTTACTATATTTTCTCTTATCCAAGGCCGCATATTCCCGGCCGCCCACACTCCCTGGTATGGTACTCGTGACTGTTGAAAATTATCTGCATTTCGGATTATGTGCCGATCATTTTACAAAATCTTTGTTATCTGATAAGGTCTCCTAAATTTCGGAAGTAATTTTTTAGATGCACCAGGCTGTGAGTCAAAGTTTCTCACTATTACATAGTCTTCTTCTTTGTATTTAGTTGGTTCTCGTTGTTTACTATCGACGTATCGTTTATTATATACTTGTAACTGATTTTGTTTCTCTGTTGCCTTTTACCGTACCTCTTTAAGGTTCTTTTGACTTTGAATTCGTTCTTTTTTACCGCATCTATCACTTTACCTTTTTGACTTACACCAAACAACATAACGTTTGGGTGCTCACCTATTGTTCAATGAACCGTGTTGTTAAGCGCGTGCTCTATAGTTCCTATTACCTGATTCCAATATATTCCCTCTTCTGGTTTCACTAAGTTAGCTATCATTGGTCTTAAACTTCTATTTATCCTCTCAACTTGACCATTCGCTTGCGGCGAACCAGTATACACTGCTGTGCAAAATAATAACAGCGTTGTACTATAATTGAATTTTAAATTTAAGAAAAACATAAAGTTACGTCTCAGAGAGACCACTCCCTTTTAATCCCGTTAGTCTCCCCACCTCCTCTAGCCAATCTAACCAATGATAAAGGCATTGAATGGCAGTAACTGCCACCTCCCCCTTTTTCCCGTTACTTCGCCATCATCCCAATCCCACCATGCAAATATGCATTACGTCTGTTTACTCAGGTAAATGATCACGCATACCCCACATGCACACTTTGCACTCAATAGTGCACGATCAGTGCATGCGCTTGGAATCAAGTGACAAGCCAAGAGCATACAAATTCCTTTCCCACAAAAATATGATGACGTTTGCAAAAGTGTACCTATAAGTACAGGTAAAAAATGATTGTTAGTTTAGTTTCTAAGTGGAAGTTCGGAAAGAATAAAGTTTTTGTTTTAGCAAACTCGTGTTTGTAACTATAACTATAAGTTTAAATTAAATTCAGAAATTGATTTAAATTATTTTAAGTAAATGCAGGCTTATAACTAAATAAATAAACACTGATTTTGACAAACATTAATAAAAGAGAAAAACAATTTAAGAAAAATTCATTGATCTCGTCTGTGCAAAAAAATAAGAACACTAAACACTATTTTGTTCTTAAATAAACATAAAAACAATAATGAATCAAACGAAAGTATTGAAAATGACTTAAAAATTAATATTTTGTTGTGCTACCCTTGCTAATTAAAACAGCTCCGCACCTACGGGGCATTGAGTCCACAAGTTTTTGGCAAAGTTGTGGTGGGATCTCGTGGCAAATTTTTTTTAACATTTTCCCACAGCTCTGCCTTGTTTTTTGGTTTTGACGTCTTACTAAGCTGCCTCTTAAGATGACCCCAAAGATTTTTAATTGTATTAAGATCTGGGGATTGCTCTGGCCATTCAAGAAGCTGGACCTTTTTTTTTGTTACCTTGGCTGTGTGTTTAGGATCGTTGTCCTGTTGAAACAGCCAAAATAACGGCAAATTATCATATGCAAAGGGATATATAAATGTATTCAAGATCTCTATGTACCTCTCCTTCGTTAGAGTGTCCTGTATGCAATGAATTGTTCCAACGCCATAATAAGAAAAGCAGCCCCACACCATAATATTACCACCACAGTGTTTTACTGTCTTAACGGTATATTTAGGATCGAATTATTTCACTGTCGGCCTTCTTACATACTGGTTTCTTGTGTCTGGTCCAAATAAATTAATTTTGGTTTCATCAGACCAAAGTATGTTACGCCATTTCTCAGCTGGCTTTTGCAGATGACGTTCGGCAAAATTTAATCAGTCCCTTATATTCTTTTTTGATAAGAGAGGACATTTATTTGGGTGGCAGACTTTAAGATTGTTTTCTATAAGTCTTCTTCTTATCAGACAACTGTCTACTTTTAGATTTAAATCGGTTTTGATTTCAGCCGAAGTTATAAACGGGTTCTTTTTTGCGCATCGAAGAATGCGTAGGTCAGTGTGAGATGATGTTTTGCGTTTTCGGCCACGTGTTTCTTCATTGTTTTTTTTTCTTTTAGAGCATTCACGACCATTCCCAAGGAGCAAGAAAGAATTTTGGCGATTGCTCTTAGAGATTTCTTCTCCTTATTTAAACCTTGAATAATGCTTCGAAGCTCTGCAGAACAATGTTTATTACGACCCATTTTTTTCTAAAATAATCAGAATTTTTTTTGGAACTTCATATCACATATACTCATTTTAGATGCTTACCACTAAAAATAATAAAAAATTAATAGCGCTTAAACAAATAGTAACCCGGCTTTATTTCTGTTCTTATTATTTTGCACAGTCAAAAATAACCTTCTTCCTTGCAAAGTGTCTAGGCTAATGCAGTCCACACAATTGACGAAGCAAAAACATCAATAATTTACCGCTATCCAAACGTGGAGTAAAAGAAAAGAAAACAACAAATTGTGAATGAATCAAAAACTGCAAATATTTAAGAAAACTTTTCCGGCAATAGCTGTTCTTATTATTTTGCACAGCAGTGTATATCTTTACATACTGTATATTATTCTGTTTCATAAACTCACTAAAATCATTGGATGTAAATGAACAATGCACCTAGGGTGGCTATAAGACCTGAAGTAATCTGTTAGCGCGCTAATCACTTCTTTCGTATTGGTGGGTTTGGTTGAATATATTGGGTCTATAACTTAATTCGTGCGGCGTTTTTTAAAAATTTGAACGTTTATTTAAGAACAACATGTAAAATAGTATTATTTAAAGTATTGCCCATCTGAAGCTATGACTTTTTCACATCTTTCTGGCAATTTGTGGATCCCATCCCAAAAGAACTGCGCCGGCTTGGCAGCCAAGAATGAATCAAGCCAATTTTTGATATTCTGCTCTGATGTGAACCGTATTTCAGTGAGGGCGTTCTGCATCGACCGGAACAAATGGTATTCAGAAGGGGCAAGGACTGGGCTATAAGGCGGGTGGGGTAAGACTTCCCATCCACTGTTTTCCAAATAGTTCTTAACCGGAATAGCAACGTGGGGCCGAGCGTTGTCATGATGGAAAATTATTGCCTCGTGTCTGGTCGCATATTTCGGGCGTTTTTCGGCCACTGCTCTCTTCAAACTGATTAATTGTGTTCGGTAGCGTTGTCCATTGATGGTTTCACCCAGTTTTAGCAGCTCATAATACAGCACACCCATCTGATCCCACCAAATACAGAGCATTACCTTCGCACCCTGGATATTCGGCTTTGCCGTTGATTTGGCTGGTTGGCCAGGTTTCGCATATGATTTTTTGCGCTTGGGGTTGTCGTATTGGATCCATTTTTCATAACCAGTAGCAATCCGATGCAAAAATGACTTCCTTTTGTGGCGTTCCAGCAGCATTTCGGACATGCAAAACCGCCTTTCGACGTCTTTCGGCTTGAGTTCATGTGGAACCCAATGTCTTTGCTTTTGAATATATCCATTTTAAATATTTTGAAATGGCTGCTTGAGTGACACCCAAAGATTCTGCGAGCTCTTCTTGTGTTTGGTAACAATCTTCATAGAGTAATGCTTCCAGTTCTTCATCTTCAAACTTTTTTGGCTGCCCAGGACGTTCAACGTCTTCCAAGCCAAAATCACCACTTTTAAATCGTGCAAACCACTTTTGGCACGTTCGCTCTGCTAGCGCATGTTAACCATAAACTTCCACCAAAATACGATGACTTTCGGCAGCAGTTTTCTTCATATTAAAGTAATGAGGAAGAACTCCCCGCAAAAACACTTTTTCCCTGCACAAAGTTCGACATATTTGAGTCAAAAAAAATAATTGTTGTTTACGCTTCAAACGAATGACATATACTGAAATGACGTACAATGACAGTAGCTTTCCAACGCATGTTCCAATGGAATAATAACAATGGAACAATACAAGTTGCGCCATCTCTTAGCAAACCGCACGAATTAAGTTATAGACCCAATAATTGTACAAATTTTGTGCAAGCATCAAGTACTACCAGTATGTGTTTTTTTTTTGCCAACCTTGAATGATCTATGGGTCCGGAATGATCTTACGTATACTCGTATGTGTTACTTCGAAAGTGGTATTGCATTTAAGGATATTATGGAGGAACCCTTCCTCTCTGCCTTGTTTAGAAGAATATACGATACATTTTAGACAATTGCTTATGTGATTTCTTACTTTCTCTCTTACCTTCGGAATCCAATAGCTCATTGAAATTAGTTCAACTACTTTGTCAATGCCAACAGGCCCAACCTCGTCAAGATATTTGTACGAGGGGCGTTCAACATATTCTCGATATCGGGGTGAAGCTGTGGTTGTATATATAAATTGACTTATTTATCAAGTAATACTATTATTTTAGTGCATTCATGTAAAATTTCATATAAATGTGATTATTAATTCGCGTTTTATCTCTAGTTAAACAGAATCATAATGGCAACTGAGGCGATGGTGGTGAAAATTGAGCATCGCGCTGTAATTAAATTTCTCACTAAGCAAGGAAAAAGTCAAAAAACTATTCATGAAGAGATGGTGGCTGTTTACCAGGGTTCCGCACCTTCATTATCAACTGTGCAAAAGTGGTCAAGTGAGTTCAAGAGAGGCAGAGAGAGCATTGAAGACGACCCCCGCTCCGGCGCCCCGGCTACTGCTTGTACGGGAGAAAGCATCAAAGAAGTCGAAAAACTTGTTCTTGAGGATGCCCGAATAAAGGTGAAAATGATGGCAGAGATCACCAAGCTTTCAATTGGTACCATTCACACCATTCTTCATGACCATCTCAACCTTTCAAAGGTCAGTGCAAGGTGGGTGCCACGAATGCTCACAGCGCCTCAGAAAAAAGTGAGAATCGCATGCTGTAGAGAGCTTTTGGAGATGTGTAGTGAGAACGCGGACGGTGTTATGGATCGAATTGTTACTGGGGACGAAACATGGGTCCACCACTATGACCCTGAAAGCAAACAAGAGTCCATGCAGTGGCATAAAAAAGGAACACACCCCCCGAAGAAGTTCAAAGTCACTCCGTCTGCCGGGAAGCTCATGGCCACAGTTTTTTGGGACTCAAAGGGAATCTTGCTCATTGAGTACAAAAAAAAGGTGAAACCATCAACGCCACATCCTACGCTTCCACTTTGCATAATTTGCGGGAGGAAATTAAAAAGAAAAGACGGGGTAAACTCGCAGCGGGTGTGTTGCTTCTTCATGACAACGCTCCTGTTCACACGGCGCGAGTTTCTAAGGCTGCTGCGCGAGATTGTGGTTTCGAAGAAATCCAACACCCACCCTATAGTCCAGACCTTGCCCCTAGTGATTATTTCCTGTTTCCGGATTTGAAAAAATGTCTTCGTGGAAAAAGATTTTCGGATGATGAAGAACTCAAGTCGGCAATGGGTATTCTGCAGAGAAAGAGGAAATTTATTTTTTTGAGGGTTTAAAAAAGCTTATCTCAAGATGTAACAAATGCATTGATGTTAGGGGAGATTATATTGAAAAATAAAAACAATTTAAATTGAATTCGCATTTTCCTTCATCTCGATACCGAGAATATATTGAACGCCCCTCGTACATTATATGATTTTCCATACTTTCTGTAACACAAAACACAATTGTTGCATTACTTTTCTTTCTGTATACTATGCCATTTCGCATCTCATACAAGGGGTGTTCTGACTGTTCTAATGTCTTTCGTAGTTCGATCAATTTGCTATCTTTACCCTGACAAATCACTAAATTTTCCTCAAACGTATTAGTTTCTAACACCAGTATATTGGTAGATCGACTTAAAGCTTCGACGTGTTGCATTCGGGTGTCGTGCAATATCGGCAGCAGGGCCTGAAAATCTTCATATAATAGAAGGCATAATGTACCACAAATATTATCTAAACGTTTTATGATCAAATCTGTCGGAATCCCCCGAAAAATTGGGTATTGCCAATGATTACTACTTCTACCAGGATAACGATCCCAAATACTAGGCCTATAATATCAGAGGTTGGCTTCTCTATAACTGCCCCAATGTGCTTGAAACGGCACCACAGTCGCCGGATCTGAACCCCATAGAGCATGTGTGGAGTTATTTAGAAGAAAAACTAAAAAAAACACCAAATTAGCAATAAAAATGACTTGAAATCAACTCTGAAGGATGAATAGTAAAAAATTTCACCAGATTATTACCAGAAAATAGTGAAATCGATGCCTAATCACCTAGAAGCAGTAATACGGCAAAATGGCCGTATATACAAAATATTAAATCTTTAATTCTGAGACTGAATTAAGTTTTTTTTTGTGTATTTATGACGTGTGTCCCATTATTACTTTGAGCTACAGGATGTGACCTTTTTTAGTTTTTAGTTGTTTTTTTTCCTTTGTGTTAATGAATTCATATGATTTTTGTTTCTTAATAAACTGATAGTATGAACATTCAAATTCGATATCTATTTCATCTATAACATTTATAACTTCCTAGAAAATAATTGATATTTTTCATTTTTGTAAGTGTCCCATTATAATGTTGAGCCCTGTAGATAAATTCGGAAACGATGCAAAACACTTATTATTGCTAAAGTCTCCAATTCGAAACTACGATGCTTTGCTTCTGTTTCGGTAGTTATAATACATATATAAGATTACCTTTAGCCGATCTATCAGGTAGCTCAAAAATAAAAACACTATTGGGTTCCTGTAATAGGAGAATTTTATTATTGTTACAATTTTCACAGGTACAATTGTAAGATTGTTTACTTAGGTAACACAGAACACTTTTATTTTCTAGGGGTTAAAATTATATATTTACATTTACTTAAAATAACTGATAAAATATGAGTGTAAGAATTTGTTTGTTGCAAATCGGAAAACAACTGCCCTCATCCTTCGAGTGCGTCCTTTTTATATCCTGTCTCTCATATTCCTCCGCGACAGTGTTGCTGATTGCCAACAGCAGCAACAACGGCAACAGCCAGCTCCGAATCACCAACAGCTGCAACAGCCAGCTCCAAAGCAGCAACAACTGCAACAGCCAGTTTCAAAGCAGCAGCAACGGCAACAGCCACTTCCAAAGCAGCAACAACTGCAACAGCTAGCTCCAAATCAGCAACAAAGGTAACAGCCAGCAACAATGGCAACAGCCAGCCCCAAAGCAGCAACAACTGCAACAGCCAGCTCCAAAGTTGCAACAACGGTAACAGCCACTTCCAAAGCAGCAGCTCCAAAGCAGCAGCAACGGTAACAGCCACCAACAATGGCAACAGCCAGCTCCAAAGCAGCAACAACTGCAACACCGAGCTCCAAAGCAGCAACAACGGCAACAACCACTTCCAAAGCAGCAACAACTGCAACAGCCAGCTCCAAATCAGCAACAACGGTAACAGCCACCAACAATGGCAACAGCAAGCTCCAAAGCAGCAACAACTGCAACACCGAGCTCCAAAGCAGCAACAACGGCAACAACCACTTCCAAAGCATCAACAACTGCAACAGCCAGCTCCAAATTAGCAACAACGGTAACAGCCACCAACAATGGCAACAGCCACTTCCAAAGCAGCAACAACTGCAACAGCCAGCTCCAAAGTTGCAACAACGGCAACAACCATCAACAATGGCAACAGCCAGCTCCAAAGCTGCAACAACTGCAACAGCCAGCTCCAGAGCAGCAACAGCTGCAACAGCCAGCTCCAAATCAGCAACAACGGCAACAGCCATCAACTATGGCAACAGCCAGCTCCAAAGCAGCAACAAATGCAACAGCCAGCTCCAAAGCAGCAACAACAGCAACAGCCACCAACAATGGCAACAGCCAGCTCCAAACCGGCAACAATTGCAACACCTAGCTCCAAAGCAGCAATAACTGCAACAGCCAGCTCCAAATCAGCAACAAGGGCAACAGCCAGCTCCAAAGCAGCAACAACTGCAACAGCCAGCTCCACAGGAGCAACAACTGCAACAGCCAGCTCCAAAGCAGCAACAACTGCAACAGCAAGCTCAAAAGCAGCACAACTGCAACAGCCAGCTCCAAATCAGCAACAACGGCAACAGCCATCAACAATGGCAACAGCCAGCTCCAGAGCAGCAACAACTGCAACCGCCAGCTCCAAAGCAGCAACAACTGCAACCGCCAGCTCCAAAGCAGCAACAACTGCAACAGCGAGCTCCAAAGCAGCAACAACTGCAAAAGCCAGCTCCAAAGCAGCAACAATGGCAACAGCCAGTTCCAATGCAGCAACAACGGCAACAGCCACTTCCAAAGCAGCAACAACTGCAAAAGCCAGTTCCAAAGCAGCAACAACGGCAACAGCCAGCTCCAAAGCAGCAACACCTGCAACAGCAAGCTCAAAAGCAGCAACATCTGCAACAGCCAGCAACAAAGCAATGGCCACTTCCAAAGCAGCAATAGCTGCAACAGCAAGCTAAAAAGCAGCAAAAACTGCAACAGCCAGCTCCAAATCAGCAACAACGGCAACAGCCACCAACAATGGCAACAGCCAGCTCCAAAGCAGCAACAACTGCAACCGCCAACTCCAAAGCAGCAACAACTGCAACAGCGAGCTCCAAAGCAGCAACAACTGCAACAGCCAGTTCCAAAGCAGCAACAACGGCAACAGCCACTTCCAAAGCAGCAACAACAGCAACAGCAAGCTAAAAAGCAGCAAAAACTGCAACAGCTAAAAAGCAGCATCAATTGCAACAGCCAGCTCCAAATCAGCAACAACGGCAACAGCCACCAACAATGGCAACAGCCAGCTCCATAGCAGCAACAACTGCAACCGTCAGCTGAAAAGCAGCAACAACTGCAACAGCGAGCTCCAAAGCAGCATCAATTGCAACAGCCAGTTCCAAAGCAGCAACAACGGCAACAGCGAGCTCCAAAGCAGCAACAACTGCAACCGCCAGTTCCAAAGCATCAACAACGGCAACAGCCACTTCCAAAGCAGCAACAACAGCAACAGCAAGCTAAAAAGCAGCAACAACTGCAACAGCCAGCTCCAAATCAGCAACAACGGCAACCGCCATCAACAATGGCAACAGCCAGCTCCGAAGCAGCAACAACTGCAAAAGCTAGCTCCAAAGCAGCAACAACGGCAACAGCCACTTCCACAGCAGCAACAACTGCAACAGCGAGCTCCAAAGCAGCAACAACTGCAACCGCCAGTTCTAAAGCATCAACAACGGCAACAGCCACTTCCAAAGCAGCAACAACAGCAACAGCAAGCTAAAAAGCAGCAACAACTGCAACAGCCAGCTCCAAATCAGCAACAACGGCAACAGCCACCAACAATGGCAACAGCCAGCCCCAAAGCCGCAACAATGGCAACAACGAGCTTCAAAGCGGCAACAACTGCAACAGCCAGTTCCAAAGCAGCAACAACGGCAACAGCCACTTCCACAGCAGCAACAACTGCAACAGCGGGCTCCAAAGCAGCAACAACGGCAACAGCCTGCTCCTAAGCAGCAACACCTGCAACAGCAAGCTCAAAAGCTGCAACATCTGCAACAGCCATCAATAAAGCAATCGCCACTTCCAAAGCAGCAACAGTTGCAACAGCAAGCTAAAAAGCAGCAAAAACTGCAATAGCCAGCTCCAAATCAGCAACAACGGCAACAGCCACCAACAATGGCAACAGCCAGCTCCAAACCAGCAACAGCTGCAACAGCCAGCTCCAAAGCAGCAACAACTGCAACAGCCAGCTCCAAAGCAGCAACAACTGCAACAGCTAGCTCCAAAGCAGCAACAACTGTAACATCCAGTTCCAAAGCAGCAACAACGGCAACAGCCTGCTCCTAAGCAGCAACACCTGCAACAGCAAGCTCAAAAGCTGCAACATCTGCAACAGCCATCAATAAAGCAATCGCCACTTCCAAAGCAGCAACAGTTGCAACAGTAAGCTAAAAAGCAGCAACAACTGCAACAGCCAGCTCCAAATCAGCAACAACGGCAACAACGAGCTCCAAAGCAGCAACAACTGCAGCAGCCAGTTCCAAAGCAGCAACAACGGCAACAGCCACTCCCACAGCAGCAACAACTGCAGCCAGTTCCAAAGCAGCAACAACGGCAACAGCCTGCTCCTAAGCAGCAACACCTGCAACAGCAAGCTTAAAAGCAGCAACAACTGCACAACTGCAACAGCTAGCTCCAAAGCAGCAAGAACTGCAACAACGAGCTCCAAAGCAGCAACAACTGCAACAGCGAGCTCCAAAGCAGCAACAACGGCAACAGAAAGTTCCAAAGCAGCAACAATGGCAACAGCCACTTCCAAAGCAGCAACAACTGCAACAACCAGCTCCAAAGCAGCAACAACTGTAACAGCCAGCTCCAAAGTTGCAACAACGGCAACAACCACTTCCAAAGCAGCAACAACTGCAAAAGCTAGCTCCAAAGCAGCAATAACTGCAACAGCGAGCTCCAAAGCGGCAACAACCTTAACAGCCATTTCCAAAGCAGTAACAACTGCAACAGCCAGTTCCAAAGCAGCAACAACGGCAACAACCACCAACAATGGCAACAGCCAGCTCCAAAGCAGCAACAACTGCAACAGCCACCTCCAGAGCAGCAACACCTGCAACAGCCAGCTCTAAATTAGCAACAACGGCAATAGCCACCAACAATGGCAACAGCCAGCTCCAAACCAGCAACAGCTGCAACAGCCAGCTCCAAAGCAGCAACAACTGCAACAGCCAGCTACAAAGCAGCAACAACTGCAACAGCCAGCTCCAAAGCAGCAACAACTGTAACAGCCAGCTCCAAAGTTGCAACAACGGCAACAAGCGCTTCCAAAGCAACAACAACTGCAAAAGCCAGCTCCAAAGCAGCAATAACTGCAACAGCGAGCTCCAAAGCGGCAACAACGGTAACAGCCATTTCCAAAGCAGCAGCAACTGCAACAGCCAGTTCCAAAGCAGCAACAACGGCAACAGCCACCAACACTAACAACAGCCAGCTCCAAAGCAGCAACAACTGCAACAGCGAGCTCCACAGCAGCAACAACTGCAACAGCGAGCTCCAAAGCAGCAACAACAGCAACAGCCAGTTCCAAAGCAGCAACAATGGCAACAGCCACTTCCATAGCAGCAACAACTGCAACAGCCAGTTCCAAAGCAACAACACTTGCAACAGCAAGCTCCAAAGCAGCAACAACTGAAACAGCGAGCTCCAAAGCAGCACTAACTGCAACAGCGAGCTCCAAAGCGGCAACAACGGCAACAGCCATTTCCAAAGCAGCAACAACTGCAACAGCCAGTTCCAAAGCAGCAACAACGGCAACAGCCACCAACAATAGCAACAGCCAGCTCCAAAGCAGCAACAACTGCAACAGCGAGCTCCAAAGCAGCTACAACTGCAACAGCGAGCTCCAAAGCAGCAACAACGGCAACAGCCAGTTCCATAGCAGCAACAATGGCAACAGCCACTTCCAAAGCAGCAACAACTGCAACAACCAGTTCCAAAGCTGCAACAACGGCAACAGCCAGCTCCAAAGCAGCAACGCCTGCAACAGCCAGCTGCAAATCAGCAGCAACGGCAACAGCCATCAACAATGGCAACAGCCAGCTCCAAAGCGGCAACACCTGCAACAGCCAGCTGCAAATCAGCAGCAACGGCAACAGCCATCAACAATGGCAACAGCCAGCTCCAAAGCGGCAACACCTGCAACAGCAAGCTCAAAAGCAGCAACAACTGCAACAGCCAGCTCCAAATCAGCAAAAACGGCATCAGCCACCAACAATGACAACAGCCAGCTCTAAAGCAGCAACAACTGCAACAGCCAGTTCCAAAGCCGCAACAACTGCAACGGCCACTTCCAAAGCGGCAACAACTGCAAAAGCCAGCTCCAAAGCAGCAATAACTGCAACAGCGAGCTCCAAAGCGGCAACAACGGTAACAGCCATTTCCAAAGCAGCAGCAACTGCAACAGCCAGTTCCAAAGCAGCAACAACGGCAACAGCCACCAACACTAACAACAGCCAGCTCCAAAGCAGCAACAACTGCAACAGCGAGCTCCACAGCAGCAACAACTGCAACAGCGAGCTCCAAAGCAGCAACAACAGCAACAGCCAGTTCCAAAGCAGCAACAATGGCAACAGCCACTTCCATAGCAGCAACAACTGCAACAGCCAGTTCCAAAGCAACAACACTTGCAACAGCAAGCTCCAAAGCAGCAACAACTGAAACAGCGAGCTCCAAAGCAGCACTAACTGCAACAGCGAGCTCCAAAGCGGCAACAACGGCAACAGCCATTTCCAAAGCAGCAACAACTGCAACAGCCAGTTCCAAAGCAGCAACAACGGCAACAGCCACCAACAATAGCAACAGCCAGCTCCAAAGCAGCAACAACTGCAACAGCGAGCTCCAAAGCAGCTACAACTGCAACAGCGAGCTCCAAAGCAGCAACAACGGCAACAGCCAGTTCCATAGCAGCAACAATGGCAACAGCCACTTCCAAAGCAGCAACAACTGCAACAACCAGTTCCAAAGCTGCAACAACGGCAACAGCCAGCTCCAACGCAGCAACGCCTGCAACAGCCAGCTGCAAATCAGCAGCAACGGCAACAGCCATCAACAATGGCAACAGCCAGCTCCAAAGCGGCAACACCTGCAACAGCCAGCTGCAAATCAGCAGCAACGGCAACAGCCATCAACAATGGCAACAGCCAGCTCCAAAGCGGCAACACCTGCAACAGCAAGCTCAAAAGCAGCAACAACTGCAACAGCCAGCTCCAAATCAGCAAAAACGGCATCAGCCACCAACAATGACAACAGCCAGCTCTAAAGCAGCAACAACTGCAACAGCCAGTTCCAAAGCCGCAACAACTGCAACGGCCACTTCCAAAGCGGCAACAACTGCAACAGCAACCTCCAAAGCAGCAACAACTGCAACAGGCAGCTCCAAAGCAGCAACAACTGCAACAGCCAGCTCCAAAGCAGTAACAACTGCAACAGCCAGCTCCAAATCAGCAAAAACGACAACAGCCACCAACAATGACAACAGCGACAAACAATGGCAACAGCCAACTCCAAAGCAGCAACAACTGCAAGAGCCAGCTCCAAAGCAGCAACAACTGCAACTGCGAGCCCCAAAGCAGCAACAACTGCAGCAGCCAGTTCCAAAGCAGCAACAACGGCAACAGCCACTTCCAAAGCAGCAACAACTGCAACAGCCAGTTCCAAAGCAGCATCAACGGCAACAGCTTGCTCCAAAGCTGCAACAACTGCAACAGAAAGCTCCAAAGCAGCAACAACTGCAACAGCCAGCTCCAAAGCAGCAGCAATTGCTACAGCTAGCTCCAAAGCAGCAATAACTGCAACAACCAGTTCCAAAGCTGCAACAACGACAACAACGGCAACAGACAGCTCCACAGCAGCAACACCTGCAACAGCAAGCTCAAAAGCATCAACAACTGCAACAGCTAGCTCGAAAGCAGCAACAATTGCAACAGCGAGCTCCACAGCAGCAACAACTGCAACAGCGAGCTCCAAAGCAGCAACAACAGCAACAGCCAGTTCCAAAGCAGCAACAATGGCAACAGCCACTTCCATAGCAGCAACAACTGCAACAGCCAGTTCCAAAGCAACAACACTTGCAACAGCAAGCTCCAAAGCAGCAACAACTGAAACAGCGAGCTCCAAAGCAGCACTAACTGCAACAGCGAGCTCCAAAGCGGCAACAACTGCAACAGCCACTTCCAAAGCAGCAACAACTGCAACAACCAGTTCCAAAGCTGCAACAACGACAACAACGGCAACAGACAGCTCCACAGCAGCAACAAATGCAACAGCCAGCTCCAAAGCAGCAGCAACTGCAACAGCAAGCTCCAAAGCAGCGACGACTGCAACCGCTAGTTCCAAAGCAGCAGCAACTGCAACAGCGAGCTCCAAAGCAGCAACAACTGCAACCGCCAGTTCCAAAGCAGCAACAACTGCAACAGCCATCAACAATGGCAACAGCCAGCTCCAAAGCAGCAACAAATGCAACAGCCAGCTCCAAAGCAGCAGCAACTGCAACAGCGAGCTCCAAAGCAGCGACAACTGCAACCGCCAGTTCCAAAGCAGCAACAACGGCAACAGAAACTTCCAAAGCAGCTACAACGGGAACAGCCAGTTCCAAAGCAGCAACAACGGCAACAGCCACTTCCAAAGCAGCAACAACTGCAACAGCGAGCTCCAAAGCAGCGACAACTGCAACCGCTAGTTCCAAAGCAGCAGCAACTGCAACAGCGAGCTCCAAAGCAGCAACAACTGCAACCGCCAGTTCCAAAGCAGTAACAACGGCAACAGCCACTTCCAAAGCAGCAACAACGGCAACAGCCACTTCCAAAGCAGCAATACCTGCAACAGCAAGCTCAAAAGTAGCAACAACTGCAACAGCCAGCTCCAAGTCAGCAAAAACGGCAACAGCCACCAACAATGACAACAGCCAGCTCTAAAGCAGCAACAACTGCAACAGCCAGTTCCAAAGCCGCAACAACTGCCACGGCCACTTCCAAAGCGGCAACAACTGCAACAGGCAGCTCCAAAGCAGCAACAATTGCAACAGCCAGCTCCAAAGCAGTAACAACTGCAACAGCCAGCTCCAAGTCAGCAAAAACGACAACAGCCACCAACAATGACACAAGCCAGCTCCAAAGCTGCAACAGCGACAAACAATGGCAACAGCCAACTCCAAACCAGCAACAACTGCAACAGCCAGCTCCAAAGCAGCAACAACTGCAACAGTCACTTCCAAAGCAGCAACAACTGCAACAGCCAGCTCCAAAGCAGCAACAAATGCAACAGCCAGCTCCAAAGCAGCACCAACTGCAACAGCGAGCTCCAAAGCAGCAACAACTGCAACCGCCAGTTCCAAAGCAGCAACAACTGCAACAGTCACTTCCAAAGCAGCAACAACTGCAACAGCCAGCTCCAAAGCAGCAACAAATGCAACAGCCAGCTCCCAAGCAGCAACAACTGCAACCGCCAGTTCCAAAGCAGCAACAACGGCAACAGCCACTTCCAAAGCAGCAACAACGGCAACAGCCACTTCCAAAGCAGCAATACCTGCAACAGCAAGCTCAAAAGCAGCAACAACTGCAACAGCCAGCTCCAAGTCAGCAAAAACGGCAACAGCCACCAACAATGACAACAGCCAGCTCTAAAGCAGCAACAACTGCAACAGCCAGTTCCAAAGCCGCAACAACTGCCACGGCCACTTCCAAAGCGGCAACAACTGCAACAGGCAGCTCCAAAGCAGCAACAACTGCATCAGCCAGCTCCAAAGCAGTAACAACTGCAACAGCCAGCTCCAAATTAGCAAAAACGACAACAGCCACCAACAATGACAACAGCCAGCTCGAAAGCAGCAGCAACTGCAACAGCGAGCTCCAAAGCAGCGACAACTGCAACCGCCAGTTCCAAAGCAGCAACAACGGCAACAGAAACTTACAAAGCAGCTTCAACGGGAACAGCCACTTCCAAAGCAGCAACACCTGCAACAGCAAGCTAAAAAGCAGCAACAACTGCAACAGCCAGCTCCAAAGCAGCAACAACTGCAACTGCGAGCCCCAAAGCAGCAACAACTGCAGCAGCCAGTTCCAAAGCAGCAACAACGGCAACAGCCATTTCCAAAGCAGCAACAACTGCAATAGCCAGTTCCAAAGCAGCATCAACGGCAACAGCTTGCTCCAAAGCTGCAACAACTGCAACAGAAAGCTCCAAAGCAGCAACAACTGCAACAGCCAGCTCCAAAGCAGCAGCAATTGCTACAGCTAGCTCCAAAGCAGCAATAACTGCAACAACCAGCTCCAAAGCCACAACAACTGCAACAGCAAGCTAAAAAGCAGCAACAACTACAAAAGCCAGCTCCAAATCAGCAACAACGGCAACAGCCATCAACAATGGCAACAGCCAGCTCCAAAGCAGCAACAAATGCAACAGCCAGCTCCAAAGCAGCAGCAACTGCAACAGCGAGCTCCAAAGCGGCAACAACTGCAACAGCCACTTCCAAAGCAGCAACAACTGCAACAACCAGTTCCAAAGCTGCAACAACGACAACAACGGCAACAGACAGCTCCACAGCAGCAACACCTGCAACAGCAAGCTCAAAAGCAGCAGCAACTGCAACAGCGAGCTCCAAAGCAGCAATAACTGCAACCGCCAGTTCCAAAGCAGCAACAACGGCAACAGAAACTTCCAAAGCAGCTACAACGGCAACAGCCACTTCCAAAGCAGCAACACCTGCAACAGCAAGCTCAAAAGCATCAACAACTGCAACAGCTAGCTCGAAAGCAGCAACAGCTGCAACAGCCAGCTCCAAAGCAGCAGCAACTGCAACAGCGAGCTCCGAAGCAGCAATAACTGCAACCGCCAGTTCCAAAGCAGCAACAACGGCAACAGCCACCAACAATGGCAACAGCCAGCTCTAAAGCAGCAACACCCGCAATAGCAAGCTCAAAAGCAGCAACAACTGCAACAGCCAGCTCCAAATCAGCAACAACGGCAGCAGCCACCAAAATGGCAACAGCCAACTCCAAAGCAGCAACAACTGCAACAGCTAGCTCCAAATCAGCAGCAACTGCAACAGCGAGCTCCAAAGCAGCAACAACTGCAACAGCCAGCTCCAAATCAGCAACAACGGCAATAGCCATCAACAATGGCATCAGCCAGCTCCAAAGCAGCAACATATGCAACAGCCAGCTCCAAAGAAGCAGCAACTGCAACAGCGAGCTCCAAAGCAGCAACAACTGCAACCGCCAGTTCCAAAGCAGCAACAACGGCAACAGAAACTTCCAAAGCAGCTACAACGGCAACAGCCACTTCCTAAGCAACAACACCTGCAACAGCGAGCTCAAAAGCAGCAACAACTGCAACAGCCACCTCCAATGCAGCAACAACTGCAACAGCCAGCTACAAAGCAGCAACAACTGCAACAATCAGCTCCAAAGCAGCAACAACTGCAACAACCAGCTCCAAAGCCGCGACAACCAGCCCCAAAGCCGCAACAACTGCAACAGCAAGCTAAAAAGCAGCAACAACTGCAAGAGCGAGCTCCAAAGCAGCAACAACGGCAACAGCCACTTCCACAGCAGCAACAACTGCAACAGCGAGCTCCAAAGCAGCAACAAATGCAACAGCCAGCTCCAAAGCAGCAGCAACTGCAACAGCGAGCTCCAAAGCAGCGACAACTGCAACCGCTAGTTCCAAAGCAGCAGCAACTGCAACAGCGAGCTCCAAAGCAGCAACAACTGCAACCGCCAGTTCCAAATCAGCAACAACGGCAACAGCCATCAACAATGGCAACAGCGAGCTCCAAAGCAGCAACACCTGCAACAGCAAGCTCAAAAACAGCAACAACTGCAAAAGCCAGCTCCAAATCAGCAACAACGGCAACAGCCATCAACAATGGCAACAGCGAGCTCCAAAGCAGCAACAACTGCAACCGCCAGTTCCAAAGCAGCAACAACGGCAACAGCCACTTCCAAAGCAGCAACAACGGCAACAGCCACTTCCAAAGCAGCAACAATGGCAACAGCCACTTCCAAAGCAGCAACACCTGCAACAGCAAGCTCAAAAACAGCAACAACTGCAAAAGCCAGCTCCAAATCAGCAACAACGGCAACAGCCATCAACAATGGCAACAGCGAGCTCCAAAGCAGCAACAACTGCAACCGCCAGTTCCAAAGCAGCAACAACGGCAACAGCCACTTCCAAAGCAGCAACAACGGCAACAGCCACTTCCAAAGCAGCAATACCTGCAACAGCAAGCTCAAAAGTAGCAACAACTGCAACAGCCAGCTCCAGGTCAGCAAAAACGGCAACAGCCACCAACAATGACAACAGCCAGCTCCAGGTCAGCAAAAACGGCAACAGCCACCAACAATGACAACAGCCAGTTCCAAAGCCGCAACATCTGCCACGGCCACTTCCAAAGCGGCAACAACTGCAACAGGCAGCTCCAAAGCAGCAACAACTGCAACAGCCAGCTCCAAAGCAGTAACAACTGCAACAGCCAGCTCCAAATCAGCAAAAACGACAACAGCCACCAACAATGACAACAGCCAGCTCCAAAGCAGCAACAGCGACAAACAATGGCAACAGCCAACTCCAAAGCAGCAACAACTGCAACAGCCAGCTCCAAAGCAGCAACAACTGCAACAGTCAGCTCCAAAGCAGTAGCAACCGCAACAGCGAGCTCCAAAGCAGCAACAACTGCAACCGCCAGTTCCAAAGCAGCAACAACGGCAACAGACACTTCCAAAGCAGCAACAACGGCAACAGCCACTTCCAAAGCAGCAACACCTGCAACAGCAAGCTAAAAACAGCAACAACTGCAAAAGCCAGCTCCAAATCAGCAACAACGGCAACAGCCATCAACAATGGCAACAGCCAGCTCCAAAGCAGCAACAACTGCAACCGTCAGCTTCAAATAAGCAACAACTCCAACAGCGAACTTCAAAGCAGCAACAACTGCAACAGCCATCAACAATGGAAACAGCCAGCTCCAAAGCAGCAACAAATGCAACAGCCAGCTCCAAAGCAGCAGCAACTGCAACAGCGAGCTCCAAAGCAGCGACAACTGCAACCGCCAGTTCCAAAGCAGCAACAACGGCAACAGAAACTTCCAAACCAGCAACAACGGCAACAGCCACTTCCAAAGCAGCAACACCTGCAACAGCAAGCTAAAAAGCAGCAACAACTGCAACAGCCAGCTCCAAAGCAGCAACAACTGCAACAGCCGGTTCCAAATCAGCAACAACGGCAATAGCCATAAACAATGGCAATAGCCATAAACAATGGCAACAGCCAGCTCCAAAGCAGCAACAAATGCAACAGCCAGCTCCAAAGCAGCAGCAACTGCAACAGCGAGCTCCAAAGCAGCGACAACTGCAACCGATAGTTCCAAAGCAGCAGCAACTGCAACAGCGAGCTCCAAAGCAGCAACAACTGCAACCGCCAGTTCCAAAGCAGCAACAACTGCAACAGCCATCAACAATGGCAACAGCCAGCTCCAAAGCAGCAACAAATGCAACAGCCAGCTCCAAAGCAGCAGCAACTGCAACAGCGAGCTCCAAAGCAGCGACAACTGCAACCGCCAGTTCCAAAGCATCAACAACGGCAACAGAAACTTCCAAAGCAGCTACAACGGGAACAGCCACTTCCAAAGCAGCAACACCTGCAACAGCAAGCTCAAAAGCAGCAACAACTGCAACAGCCAGCTCCAAAGCAGCAACAACTGCAACAGCCAGTTCCAAATCAGCAACAACGGCAATAGCCATAAACAATGGCAATAGCCATAAACAATGGCAACAGCCAGCTCCAAAGCAGCAACAAATGCAACAGCCAGCTCCAAAGCAGCAGCAACTGCAACAGCGAGCTCCAAAGCAGCGACAACTGCAACCGCTAGTTCCAAAGCAGTAACAACGGCAACAGCCACTTCCAAAGCAGCAACAACGGCAACAGCCACTTCCAAAGCAGCAATACCTGCAACAGCAAGCTCAAAAGTAGCAACAACTGCAACAGCCAGCTCCAAGTCAGCAAAAACGGCAACAGCCACCAACAATGACAACAGCCAGCTCTAAAGCAGCAACAACTGCAACAGCCAGTTCCAAAGCCGCAACAACTGCCACGGCCACTTCCAAAGCGGCAACAACTGCAACAGGCAGCTCCAAAGCAGCAACAATTGCAACAGCCAGCTCCAGAGCAGTAACAACTGCAACAGCCAGCTCCAAGTCAGCAAAAACGACAACAGCCACCAACAATGACAACAGCCAGCTCCAAAGCTGCAACAGCGACAAACAATGGCAACAGCCAACTCCAAACCAGCAACAACTGCAACAGCCAGCTCCAAAGCAGCAACAACTGCAACAGTCACTTCCAAAGCAGCAACAACTGCAACAGCCAGCTCCAAAGCAGCAACAAATGCAACAGCCAGCTCCAAAGCAGCACCAACTGCAACAGCGAGCTCCAAAGCAGCAACAACTGCAACCGCCAGTTCCAAAGCAGCAACAACGGCAACAGCCACTTCCAAAGCAGCAACATCGGCAACAGCCACTTCCAAAGCAGCAACACCTGCAACAGCAAGCTCAAAAACAGCAACAACTGCAAAAGCCAGCTCCAAATCAGCAACAACGGCAACAGCCATCAACAATGGCATCAGCGAGCTCCAAAGCAGCAACAACTGCAACCGCCAGTTCCAAAGCAGCAACAACGGCAACAGCCACTTCCAAAGCAGCAACAACGACAACAGCCACTTCCAAAGCAGCAATACCTGCAACAGCAAGCTCAAAAGCAGCAACAACTGCAACAGCCAGCTCCAAGTCAGCAAAAACGGCAACAGCCACCAACAATGACAACAGCCAGCTCTAAAGCAGCAACAACTGCAACAGCCAGTTCCAAAGCCGCAACAACTGCCACGGCCACTTCCAAAGCGGCAACAACTGCAACAGGCAGCTCCAAAGCAGCAACAACTGCAACAGCCAGCTCCAAAGCAGTAACAACTGCAACAGCCAGCTCCAAATCAGCAAAAACGACAACAGCCACCAACAATGACAACAGCCAGCTCGAAAGCAGCAACAGCGACAAACAATGGCAACAGCCAACTCCAAAGCAGCAACAAGTGCAACAGCCAGCTCCAAATCAGCAACAACTGCAACTGCGAGCCCCAAAGCCTCAACAACTGCAGCAGCCAGTTCCAAAGCATCAGCAACTGCAACAGCAAGCTCCAAAGCAGCAACAACTGCAACCGCCAGTTCCAAAGCAGCAACAACGGCAACAGCCACTTCCAAAGCAGCAACAACGGCAACAGCCACTTCCAAAGCAGCAACACCTGCAACAGCAAGCTCAAAAACAGCAACAACTGCAAAAGCCAGCTCCAAATCAGCAACAACGGCAACAGCCATCAACAACGGCAACAGCCAGCTCCAAAGCAGCAACAACTGCAACCGTCAGCTTCAAATAAGCAACAACTCCAACAGCGAACTTCAAAGCAGCAACAACTGCAACAGCCATCAACAATGGCAACAGCCAGCTCCAAAGCAGCAACAAATGCAACAGTCAGCTCCAAAGCAGCAGCAACTGCAACTGCGAGCTCCAAAGCAGCGACAACTGCAACCGCCAGTTCCAAAGCAGCTACAACGGCAACAGCCACTTCCAAAGCAGCAACACCTGCAACAGCAAGCTCAAAAGCAGCAACAATTGCAACAGCCAGCTCCAAAGCAGCAACAACTGCAACAGCCAGTTCCAAATCAGCAACAACGGCAATAGCCATCAACAATGGCAACAGCGAGCTCCAAAGCAGCAACAACTGCAACCGCCAGTTCCAAAGCAGCAACAACTGCCACGGCCACTTCCAAAGCGGCAACAACTGCAACCGCCAGTTCCAAGGCAGTAACAACTGCAACAGCCAGCTTCAAATCAGCAAAAACGACAACAGCTATCAACAATGGCAACAGCCAGCTCCAAAGCAGCAACAACTGCAACCGTGAGCTTCAAGTAAGGAACAACTCCAACAGCGAACTTCAAAGCAGCAACAACTGCAACAGCCATCAACAATGGCAACAGCCAGCTCCAAAGCAGCAACAAATGCAACAGCCAGCTCCAAAGCAGCAGCAACTGCAACAGCGAGCTCCAAAGCTGCGACAACTGCAACCGCCAGTTCCAAAGCAGCAACAACGGCAACAGAAACTTCCAAAGCAGCTACTATGGCAACGGCCACTTGCAAAGCAGCAACACCTGCAACAGCAAGCTCAAAAACAGCAACAATTGCAAAAGCCAGCTCCAAATCAGCAACAACGGCAACAGCCATCAACAATGGCAACAGCGAGCTCCAAAGCAGCAACAACTGCAACCGCCAGTTCCAAAGCAGCAACAACGGCAACAACCACTTCCAAAGCAGCAACAACGGCAACAGCCACTTCCAAAGCAGCAATACCTGCAACAGCAAGCTCAAAAGCAGCAACAACTGCAACAGCCAGCTCCAAGTCAGCAAAAACGGCAACAGCCACCAACAATGACAACAGCCAGCTCTAAAGCAGCAACAACTGCAACAGCCAGTTCCAAAGCCGCAACAACTGCCACGGCCACTTCCAAAGCGGCAACAACTGCAACAGGCAGCTCCAAAGCAGCAACAACTGCAACAGCCTGCTCCAAAGCAGTAACAACTGCAACAGCCAGCTCCAAATCAGCAAAAACGACAACAGCCACCAACAATGGCAACATCCAGCTCCAAAGCAGCAACAACTGCAACAGCCAGCTCCAAATCCGCAACAACGGCAACAGCCACCAACAATATCAACAGCCAGCTCCAAAGCACCAACAACGGCAACAGAAACTTCCAAAGCAGCTACAACTGCAACAGCCACTTCCAAAGCAGCAACAACTGCAACAACCAGTTCCAAAGCTGCAACAACGGCAACAGACAGCTCCACAGCAGCAACACCTGCAACAGCAAGCTCCAAAGCAGCAACAACTGCAACAGGCAGCTCCAAATCAGCAACAACGGCAACAGCCATCAACAATGGCAACAGCCAGCTCCAAAACAGCAACAAATGCAACAGCCAGCTCCAAAGCAGCAGCAACTGCAACAGCGAGCTCCAAAGCAGCAACAGCTGCAACCGCCAGTTCCAAAGCAGCAACAACGGCAACAGCCACAAACAATGGCAACAGCTTACTCCAGATCAGCAAAAACGGCAACAGCCACCAACAATGCCAACATCCAGCTCCAAAGCAGCAACAATGACAACAGCCAGCTCCAAATCCGCAACAACGGCAACAGCCACCAACAATATCAACAGCCAGCTCCAAAGCAGCAACAACTGCAACAGCCAGCTCCAAAGCCGCAACAACTGCAATGGCCACTTCCAAAGCAGCAACATCTGCAACTGCAAGCCAAAAAGCAGCAACAACTGCAACAGCCAGCTCCAAATCAGCAACAACGGCAACAGCCACCAACAATGGCAACAGCCAGCTCCAAAGCAGCAACAACTGCAACAGCCAGTTCCAAAGCTGCAACAACTGCAACAGCCAGCTACAAAGCCGCAACAACTGCAATGGCCACTTCCAAAGCAGCAACAACTGCAACAGCAAGCCAAAAAGCAGCAACAACTGCAACAGCCAGCTCCAAATCAGCAACACCTGCAACAGCCACCAACTATAGCAACAGCCAGCTCCAAAGCAGCAGCAACTGCAACCGCCAGCTCCAAAGCAGCAACAACTGCAGCAGCGATCTCCAAAGCAGCAACAACTGCAACAGCCAGTTCCAAAGCAGCAACAACGGGAACAGCCACTTCCACAGCAGCAACAACTGCAACAGCCAGTTCCAAAGCAGCAACAACGGGAACAGCCACTTCCATAGCAGCAACAACTGCAACAGCCAGTTCCAAAGCAGCAACAACGGCAACAGCCTGCTCCAAAGCAGCAACACCTGCAACAGCAAGCACAAAAGCAGCAACAACTGCAACAGCCAGCTCCAAATCAGCAACAACGGCAACAGCCATCTACAATGGCAACAGCCAGCTCCAAAGCAGCAACAAATGCAACAGCCAGCTCCAAAGCAGTAGCAACTGCAACAGCGAGCTCCAAAGCAGCAACAACGGCAACCACCATCAACAATGGCAACAGCCAGCTCCAAAGTAGCAACAAATGCAACAGCCAGCTCCAAAGCAGCAGCAACTGCAACAGCAAGCTCCAAAGCAGCAACAACTGCAACCGCCAGTTCCAAGGCAGCAACAACGGCAATAGCTACAAACAATGGCAACAGCCAGCTCCAGATCAGCAAAAACGGCAACAGCCACCAATAATGGCAACATCCAGCTCCAAAGCAGCAACAACTGCAACAGCCAGCTCCAAATCCGCAACAACGGCAACAGCCACCAACAATATCAACAGCCAGCTCCAAAGCAGCAACAACTGCAACAGCCAGCTCCAAAGCAGTAGCAACTGCAACAGCGAGCTCCAAAGCAGCAACAACGGCAACAGCCATCAACAATGACAACAGCCAGCTCCAAAGTAGCAACAAATTCAACAGCCAGCTCCAAAGCAGCAACAACGGCAACAGCCACCAACAATGGCAACAGCCAGCTCCAAAGCAGCAACAACTGCAACAGCCAGTTCCAAAGCTGCAACAACTGCAACAGCCAGCTACAAAGCCGCAACAACTGCAATGGCCACTTCCAAAGCTGCAACAACGGCAACAGCCTGCCCCAAAGCAGCAACACCTGCAACAGCAAGCACAAAAGCAGCAACAACTGCAACAGCCAGCTCCAAATCAGCAACAACGGCAACAGCCACCAACAATGGCAACAGCCAGCTCCAAAGCAGCAACAACTGCAACAGCCAGTTCCAAAGCTGCAACAACTGCAACAGCCAGCTACAAAGCCGCAACAAATGCAATGGCCACTTCCAAAGCAGCAACAACTGCAACAGCAAGCCAAAAAGCAGCAACAACTGCAACAGCCAGCTCCAAATCAGCAACAACGGCAACAGCCACCAACAATAGCAACAGCCAGCTCCAAAGCAGCAGCAACTGCAACCGCCAGCTCCAAAGCAGCAACAACTGCAGCAGCGATCTCCAAAGCAGCAACAACTGCAACAGCCAGTTCCAAGGCAGCAACAACGGGAACAGCCACTTCCACAGCAGCAACAACTGCAACAGCCAGTTCCAAAGCAGCAACAACGGGAACAGCCACTTCCACAGCAGCAACAACTGCAACAGCCAGTTCCAAAGCAGCAACAACGGCAACAGCCTGCTCCAAAGCAGCAACACCTGCAACAGCAAGCACAAAAGCAGCAACAACTGCAACAGCCAGCTCCAAATCAGCAACAACGGCAACAGCCACCAACAATGGCAACAGCCAGCTCCAAAGCAGCAACAACTGCAACAGCCAGTTCCAAAGCTGCAACAACTGCAACAGCCAGCTACAAAGCCGCAACAACTGCAATGGCCACTTCCAAAGCAGCAACAACTGCAACAGCAAGCCAAAAAGCAGCAACAACTGCAACAGCCAGCTCCAAATCAGCAACACCTGCAACAGCCACCAACTATAGCAACAGCCAGCTCCAAAGCAGCAGCAACTGCAACCGCCAGCTCCAAAGCAGCAACAACTGCAGCAGCGATCTCCAAAGCAGCAACAACTGCAACAGCCAGTTCCAAAGCAGCAACAACGGGAACAGCCACTTCCACAGCAGCAACAACTGCAACAGCCAGTTCCAAAGCAGCAACAACGGGAACAGCCACTTCCATAGCAGCAACAACTGCAACAGCCAGTTCCAAAGCAGCAACAACGGCAACAGCCTGCTCCAAAGCAGCAACACCTGCAACAGCAAGCACAAAAGCAGCAACAACTGCAACAGCCAGCTCCAAATCAGCAACAACGGCAACAGCCATCTACAATGGCAACAGCCAGCTCCAAAGCAGCAACAAATGCAACAGCCAGCTCCAAAGCAGTAGCAACTGCAACAGCGAGCTCCAAAGCAGCAACAACGGCAACCACCATCAACAATGGCAACAGCCAGCTCCAAAGTAGCAACAAATGCAACAGCCAGCTCCAAAGCAGCAGCAACTGCAACAGCAAGCTCCAAAGCAGCAACAACTGCAACCGCCAGTTCCAAGGCAGCAACAACGGCAATAGCTACAAACAATGGCAACAGCCAGCTCCAGATCAGCAAAAACGGCAACAGCCACCAATAATGGCAACATCCAGCTCCAAAGCAGCAACAACTGCAACAGCCAGCTCCAAATCCGCAACAACGGCAACAGCCACCAACAATATCAACAGCCAGCTCCAAAGCAGCAACAACTGCAACAGCCAGCTCCAAAGCAGTAGCAACTGCAACAGCGAGCTCCAAAGCAGCAACAACGGCAACAGCCATCAACAATGACAACAGCCAGCTCCAAAGTAGCAACAAATTCAACAGCCAGCTCCAAAGCAGCAACAACGGCAACAGCCACCAACAATGGCAACAGCCAGCTCCAAAGCAGCAACAACTGCAACAGCCAGTTCCAAAGCTGCAACAACTGCAACAGCCAGCTACAAAGCCGCAACAACTGCAATGGCCACTTCCAAAGCTGCAACAACGGCAACAGCCTGCCCCAAAGCAGCAACACCTGCAACAGCAAGCACAAAAGCAGCAACAACTGCAACAGCCAGCTCCAAATCAGCAACAACGGCAACAGCCACCAACAATGGCAACAGCCAGCTCCAAAGCAGCAACAACTGCAACAGCCAGTTCCAAAGCTGCAACAACTGCAACAGCCAGCTACAAAGCCGCAACAAATGCAATGGCCACTTCCAAAGCAGCAACAACTGCAACAGCAAGCCAAAAAGCAGCAACAACTGCAACAGCCAGCTCCAAATCAGCAACAACGGCAACAGCCACCAACAATAGCAACAGCCAGCTCCAAAGCAGCAGCAACTGCAACCGCCAGCTCCAAAGCAGCAACAACTGCAGCAGCGATCTCCAAAGCAGCAACAACTGCAACAGCCAGTTCCAAGGCAGCAACAACGGGAACAGCCACTTCCACAGCAGCAACAACTGCAACAGCCAGTTCCAAAGCAGCAACAACGGGAACAGCCACTTCCACAGCAGCAACAACTGCAACAGCCAGTTCCAAAGCAGCAACAACGGCAACAGCCTGCTCCAAAGCAGCAACACCTGCAACAGCAAGCACAAAAGCAGCAACAACTGCAACAGCCAGCTCCAAATCAGCAACAACGGCAACAGCCATCAACAATGGCAACAGCCAGCTCCAGATCAGCAAAAACGGCAACAGCCACCAACAATGGCAACATCCAGCTCCAAAGCAGCAACAACTGCAACACCCAGCTCCAAATCCGCAACAACGGCAACAGCCACCAACAATATCAACAGCCAGCTCCAAAGCAGCAACAACTGCAACAGCCAGCTCCAAAGCCGCAACAACTGCAATAGCCAGCTCCAAATCAGCAACACCTGCAACAGCCAGTTCCAAAGCAGCAACAACGGCAACAGCCTGCTCCAAAGCAGCAACAACTGCAACAGCCATCAACAATGGCAACAGCCAGCTCCAAAGCAGCAACAAATGCAACAGCCAGCTCCAAATCAGCAACAACGGCAACAGCCACCAACATTAGCAACAGCCAGCTCCAAAGCAGCAGCAACTGCAACCGCCAGCTCCAAAGCAGCAACAACTGCAACAGCGAGCTCCAAAGCAGCAACAACTGCAACAGCCAGTTCCAAAGCAGCAACAACGGCAACAGCCTGCTCCAAAGCAGCAACAACTGCAACAGCCATCAACAATGGCAACAGCCAGCTCCAAAGCAGCAACAAATGCAACAGCCAGCTCCAAAGCAGCAGCAACTGCAACAGCGAGCTCCAAAGCAGCAACATCTGCAACAGCCAGCTCCAAATCAGCAACAACGGCAACAGCCATCAACAATGGCAACAGCCAGCTCCAAAGCAGCAACAACTGCAACAGCCAGCTCCAAATCAGCAACAACGGCGACAGCCATCAACAATAGCAACAGCCAACTCCAAAGCAGCAACAACTGCAACCGTCAGCTTCAAATAAGCAACAACTGCAACAGCGAACATCAAAGCAGCAACAACTGCAACAGCCATCAACAATGGCAACAGCCAGCTCCATAGCAGCAACAACTGCAACCGCCAGCTCCAAAGCAGCAACAACTGCAACAGCGAGCTCCAAAGCAGCAACAGCGGCAACCGCCAGTTCCAAAGCAGCAACAACGGCAACAGAAACTTCCAAAGCAGCTACAACGGCAACAGCCACTTCCAAAGCAGCAACACCTGCAACAGCAAGCTCAAAAGCAGCAACAGCTGCAACAGCCAGCTCCAAAGCAGCAACAATGGCAACAGCCAACTCCAAAGCAGCAGCAATTGCAACAGCCAGCTCCAAAGCAGCAACAACTGCAACAACCAGCTCCGAAGCCGCAACAACTGCAACAGCAAGCTCAAAAGCAGCAACAACTGCAACAGCCAGCTCCAAATCAGCAACAATGGCAACAGCCACCAACAATGGCAACAGCCAGCTCCGTAGCAGCAACAACTGCAACCACCAGCTCCAAAGCAGCAACAACTGCAATAGCCAGCTCCAAATCAGCAACAACGGCAACAGCCAGCAACAATGGCAACAGCCAGCTCCAAAGCAGCAACAAGTGCAACCGCCAGCTCCAAAGCAGCAACAACTGCAACAACGAGCTCCAAAGCAGCAACAACTGCAACAGCCAGTTCCAAAGCATCAACAACTGCAACAGCCAGTTCCAATGCAGCAACAATTGCAACAGCTAGCTCCAAAGCAGCAACAACTGCAACAGCTAGATCCAAATCAGCAACAACGGCAACAGCCACCAACAATGGCAACATCCAGCTCCAAAGCAGCAACAACTGCAACCGCCAGCTCCAAAGCAGCAACAACTGCAACAGCAAGCTCAAAAGCAGCAAGTGCTGCAACAGCCAGCTCCAAATCAGCAACAACTGCAATAGCCAGCTCCAAATCAGCAACAACTGCAACAGCCAGCAACAATGGCAACAGCCAGCTCCAAAGCAGCAACAACTGCAACAACGAGCTCCAAAGAAGCAACAACTGCAACAGCCAGTTCCAAAGCATCAACAACTGCAACAGCCAGTTCCAAAGCAGCAACAACTGCAACAGCCAGTTCCAATGCAGCAACTATTGCAACAGCTAGCTCCAAAGCAGCAACAACTGCAACAGCCAGATCCAAATCAGCAACAACGGCAACAGCCACCAACAATGGCAACATCCAGCTCCAAAGCAGCAACAACGGCAACAGCCAGTTCCAAAGCAGCAACAACGGCAACAGCCTGCTCCAAAGCAGCAATACCTGCAACAGCAAGCTCAAAAGCAGCAACAACTGCAACAGCCAGCTCCAATTCAGCAACAAATGCAACAGCCAGCTCCATAGCAACAACAACGGCAACAGCCACCAACAATGGCAACAGCCAGCTCCAAAGCCGCAACAACTGCAACAGCCAGCTCCAAAGCCGCAACAACTGCAATATCCACTTCCAAAGCAGCAACAACTGCAACAGCAAGCTAAAAAGCAGCAACAACTGCAATAGCCAGCTCCAAATCAGCAATAACGGCAACAGCCACCAACAATGGCAACAGCCAGCTCCAAATCAGCAAAAACGGCAACAGCCACCAACAATGGCAACAGCCAGCTCCAAAGCAGCAACAAATGCAACAGCCAGCTCCATAGCAACAACAACGGCAACAGCCACCAACAATGGCAACAGCCAGCTCCAAAGCGGTAACAACTGCAACAGCCAGCTCCAAAGCGGTAACAACTGCAACAGCCAGCTCCAAAGCAGCAACAACTGCAACAGCCAGCTCCAAATCAGCAAAAACGGCAACAGCCACCAACAGTGACAACAACCAGCTCCAAAGCAGCAACAACTGCAATATCCACTTCCAAAGCAGCAACAACTGCAACAGCAAGCTAAAAAGCAGCAACAACTGCAATAGCCAGCTCCAAATCAGCAATAACGGCAACAGCCACCAACAATGGCAACAGCCAGCTCCAAATCAGCAAAAACGGCAACAGCCACCAACAATGGCAACAGCCAGCTCCAAAGCAGCAACAAATGCAACAGCCAGCTCCATAGCAACAACAACGGCAACAGCCACCAACAATGGCAACAGCCAGCTCCAAAGCGGTAACAACTGCAACAGCCAGCTCCAAAGCGGTAACAACTGCAACAGCCAGCTCCAAAGCAGCAACAACTGCAACAGCCAGCTCCAAATCAGCAAAAACGGCAACAGCCACCAACAGTGACAACAACCAGCTCCAAAGCCGCAACAACTGCAATATCCACTTCCAAAGCAGCAACAACTGCAACAGCAAGCTAAAAAGCAGCAACAACTGCAATAGCCAGCTCCAAATCAGCAATAACGGCAACAGCCACCAACAATGGCAACAGCCAGCTCCAAATCAGCAAAAACGGCAACAGCCATCAACAATGGCAACAGCCAGCTCCAAAGCAGCAACAAATGCAACAGCCAGCTCCAAAGCAGCAGCAACTGCAACAGCGAGCTCCATAGCAGAAACAACTGCAACCGCCAATTCCAAAGCAGCAACAACGGCAACAGCCACAAACAATGGCAACAGCCAGCTCCAGATCAGCAAAAACGGCAACAGCCACCAATAATGGCAACATCCAGCTCCAAAGCAGCAACAACTGCAACAGCCAGCTCCAAATCCGCAACAACGGCAACAGCCACCAACAAAATCAACAGCCAGCTCCAAAGCAGCAACAACAGCAACAGCCATCAACAATGGCAACAGCCAGCTCCAAAGCAGCAACAAATGCAACAGCCAGCTCCAAAGCAGCAGCAACTGCAACAGCGAGCTCCAAAGCAGCAACAACTGCAACCGCCAATTCCAAAGCAGCAACAACGGCAACAGCCACAAACAATGGCAACAGCCAGCTCCAGATCAGCAAAAACGGCAACAGCCACCAACAGTGGCAACATCCAGCTCCAAAGCAGCAACAACTGCAACACCCAGCTCCAAATCCGCAACAACGGCAACAGCCACCAACAATATCAACAGCCAGCTCCAAAGCAGCAACAACTGCAACAGCCAGCTCCAAAGCCGCAACAACTGCAATAGCCACTTCCAAAGCAGCAACAACTGCAACAGCAAGCCAAAAAGCAGCAACAACTGCAACAGCCAGCTCCAAATCAGCAACAACGGCAACAGCCACCAACATTAGCAGCAGCCATCTCCAAAGCAGCAGCAACTGCAACCGCCAGCTCCAAAGCAGCAACAACTGCAACAGCGAGCTCCAAAGCAGCAACAACTGCAACAGCCAGTTCCAAAGCAGCAACAACGGCAACAGCCTGCTCCAAAGCAGCAACATCTGCAACAGCAAGCACAAAAGCAGCAACAACTGCAACGGACAGCTCCAGATCAGGAAAAACGGCAACAGTCATCAACAATGGCAACAGCCAGCTTCAAAGCAGTAGCAACTGCAACAGCGAGCTCCAAAGCAGCAACAACGGCAACAGCCACCAACAATGGCAACAGCCAGCTCCAAAGCAGCAACAACTGCGACCGCCAGCTTCAAACCAGCAACAACTGCAACAGCGAACTTCAAAGCAGCAACAACTGCAACAGCCATCAATAATGGCAACAGTCAGCTCCAAAGCAGCAACAAATGCAACAGCCAGCTCCAAAGCAGCAGCAACTGCAACAGCGAGCTCCAAAGCAGCAACATCTGCAACAGCCAGCTCCAAATCAGCAACAACGGCAACAGCCATCAACAATGGCAACAGCCAGCTCCAAAGCAGCAACAACTGCAACAGCCAGCTCCAAATCAGCAACAACGGCGACAGCCATCAACAATAGCAACAGCCAGCTCCAAAGCAGCAACAACTGCAACCGTCAGCTTCAAATAAGCAACAACTGCAACAGCGAACTTCAAAGCAGCAACAACTGCAACAGCCATCAACAATGGCAACAGCCAGCTCCAAAGCAGCAACAACTGCAACAGCCAGCTCCAAAGCAGCAACAACTGCAACAGCCAGCTCCAAATCAGCAACAACGGCGACAGCCATCAACAATAGCAACAGCGAGCTCCAAAGCAGCGACAACTGCAACCGCCAGTTCCAAATCAGCAACAACGGCAATCAACAATGGCATCAGCCAGCTCCAAAGCAGCAACACCTGCAACAGCAAGCTCAAAAGCAGCAACAACTGCATCAGCCAGCTCCAAAGCAGCAGCAACTGCAACAGCCAGCTACAAAGCAGCAACAACTGCAACAATTAGCTCCAAATCAGCAACAACGGCAACAGCAAGCTCAAAAGCAGCTACAACTGCAACAGCAAGTTAAAAAGAAGCAACAACTGCAACAGCCAGCTCCAAATCAGCAACAATGGCAACAGCCACCAACAATGGCAACAGCCAGCTCCATAGCAGCAACAACTGCAACCGCCAGCTCCAAAGCAGCAACAACTGCAACCGCCAGTTCCAAAGCAGCAACAACGGCAACAGAAACTTCCAAAGCAGCTACAACGGCAACAGCCACTTCCAAAGCAGCAACACCTGCAACAGCAAGCTCAAAAGCAGCAACAGCTGCAACAGCCAGCTCCAAAGCAGCAACAATGGCAACAGCCAGCTCCAAAGCAGCAGCAATTGCAACAGCTAGCTCCAAAGCAGCAACAACTGCAACAACCAGCTCCAAAGCCGCAACAACTGCAACAGCAAGCTCAAAAGCAGCAACAACTGCAACAGCCAGCTCCAAATCAGCAACAATGGCAACAGCCACCAACAATGGCAACAGCCAGCTCCTTAGCAGCAACAACTGCAACCGCCAGCTCCAAATCAGCAACAATGGCAACAGCCACCAACAATGGCAACAGCCAGCTCCATAGCAGCAACAACTGCAACCGCCAGCTCCAAATCAGCAACAAAGCTAAAAAGCAGCAACAACTGCAACAGCCAGCTCCAAAGCAGCAGCAACTGCAACAGCGAGCTCCAAAGCAGCAACATCTGCAACAGCCAGCTCCAAATCAGCAACAACGGCAACAGCCACCAACAATGGCAACAGCCAGCTCCAAAGCAGCAACAACTGCAACAGCCAGCTCCAAATCAGGAACAACGGCGACAGCCATCAACAATAGCAACAGCCTGCTCCAAAGCAGCAACAACTGCAACCGTCAGCTTCAAATAAGCAACAACTGCAACAGCGAACATCAAAGCAGCAACAACTGCAACAGCCATCAACAATGGCAACAGCCAGTTCCAAAGCAGCAACAACGGCAACAGCCTGCTCCAAAGCAGCAATACCTGCAACAGCAAGCTCAAAAGCAGCAACAACTGCAACAGCCAGCTCCAATTCAGCAAAAAATGCAACAGCCAGCTCCATAGCAACAACAACGGCAACAGCCACCAACAATGGCAACAGCCAGCTCCAAAGCAGCAACAACTGCAACAGCCAGCTCCAAAGCCGCAACAACTGCAATATCCACTTCCAAAGCAGCAACAACTGCAACAGCAAGCTAAAAAGCAGCAACAACTGCAATAGCCAGCTCCAAATCAGCAATAACGGCAACAGCCACCAACAATGGCAACAGCCAGCTCCAAATCAGCAAAAACGGCAACAGCCACCAACAATGGCAACAGCCAGCTCCAAAGCAGCAACAAATGCAACAGCCAGCTCCATAGCAACAACAACGGCAACAGCCACCAACAATGGCAACAGCCAGCTCCAAAGCGGTAACAACTGCAACAGCCAGCTCCAAAGCGGTAACAACTGCAACAGCTAGCTCCAAAGCAGCAACAACTGCAACAGCCAGCTCCAAATCAGCAAAAACGGCAACAGCCACCAACAGTGACAACAACCAGCTCCAAAGCAGCAACACCTGCAACAGCAAGCTCAAAAGCAGCACCATCTGCAACAGCCAGCTTCAAATCAGCAACAACTGCAACAGCCAGCTCCAAAGCCGCAACAACAGCAATGGCCAGCTCCAATGCCGCAACAACTGCAATGGCCACTTCCAAAGCAGCAACAACTGCAACAGCAAGCTTCAAAGCAGCAACAACTGCAATAGCCAGCTCCAAATCAGCAACAACGGCAACAGCCACCAACAATGGCAACAGCCAGCTCCAAAGCGGTAACAACTGCAACAGCCAGCTCCAAAGCGGTAACAACTGCAACAGCCAGCTCCAAAGCAGCAGCAACTGCAACAGCGATCTCCAAAGCAGCAACAACTGCAACCGACAGTTCCAAAGCAGGAACAACGGCAACAGAAACTTCCAAAGCAGCTACAACGGCAACAGCTACTTCCAAAGCAGCAACAACTGCAACATCCAGCTCAAAAGCAGCAACAACTGCAACAGCCAGCTCCAAATCAGCAACAACGGCAATAGCCACCAACAATGGCAACAGCCAGCTCCAAAGCAGCAACAAATGCAACAGCCAGCCCCAAAGCAGCAGCAACTGCAACAGCTACTTCCAAAGCAGCAACAACGGCAACAGCCACTTCCAAAGCAGCAACACCTGCAACAGCAAGCTCAAAAGCAGCAACAACTGCAACAGCCAGCTACAAAGCAGCAACAACTGCAACAATCAGCTCCAAATCAGCAACAACGGCAACAGCCACCAACAATGGCAACATCCAGCTCCAAAGCAGCAACAACTGCAACAGCGAGCTCCAAAGCAGCAACAACGGCAACAGCCACTTCCTCACCAGCAACAATGGCAACAGTCAGCTCCAAAGCAGCAGCAACTGCAACAGCGAGCTCCAAAGCAGCAACAACTGCAACCGCCAGTTCCAAAGCAGCAACAACGGCAACAGAAACTTCCAAAGCAGCTACAACGGCAACAGCCACTTCCAAAGCAGCAACACCTGCAACAGCAAGCTCAAAAGCAGCAACAGCTGCAACAGCCAGCTCCAAAGCAGCAACAATGGCAACAGCCAGCTCCAAAGCAGCAGCAATTGCAACAGCTAGCTCCAAAGCAGCAACAACTGCAACAACCAGCTCCAAAGCCGCAACAACTGCAACAGCAAGCTCAAAAGCAGCAACAACTGCAACAGCCAGCTCCAAATCAGCAACAATGGCAACAGCCACCAACAATGGCAACAGCCAGCTCCTTAGCAGCAACAACTGCAACCGCCAGCTCCAAATCAGCAACAATGGCAACAGCCACCAACAATGGCAACAGCCAGCTCCATAGCAGCAACAACTGCAACCGCCAGCTCCAAATCAGCAACAAAGCTAAAAAGCAGCAACAACTGCAACAGCCAGCTCCAAAGCAGCAGCAACTGCAACAGCGAGCTCCAAAGCAGCAACATCTGCAACAGCCAGCTCCAAATCAGCAACAACGGCAACAGCCACCAACAATGGCAACAGCCAGCTCCAAAGCAGCAACAACTGCAACAGCCAGCTCCAAATCAGGAACAACGGCGACAGCCATCAACAATAGCAACAGCCTGCTCCAAAGCAGCAACAACTGCAACCGTCAGCTTCAAATAAGCAACAACTGCAACAGCGAACTTCAAAGCAGCAACAACTGCAACAGCCATCAACAATGGCAACAGCCAGCTCCAAAGCAGCAACAAATGCAACAGCCAGCTCCAAAGCAGCAGCAACTGCAACAGCGAGCTCCAAAGCAGCAACAACTGCAACAGCCAGCTCCAAATCAGCAACAACGGCAACAGCCATCAACAATGGCAACAGCCAGCTCCAAAGCAGCAACAACTGCAACAGCCAGCTCCAAATCAGCAACAACGGCGACAGCCATCAACAATAGCAACAGCCAACTCCAAAGCAGCAACAACTGCAACCGTCAGCTTCAAATAAGCAACAACTGCAACAGCGAACATCAAAGCAGCAACAACTGCAACAGCCATCAACAATGGCAACAGCCAGCTCCATAGCAGCAACAAGTGCAACCGCCAGCTCCAAAGCAGCAACAACTGCAACAGCGAGCTCCAAAGCAGCAACAGCGGCAACCGCCAGTTCCAAAGCAGCAACAACGGCAACAGAAACTTCCAAAGCAGCTACAACGGCAACAGCCACTTCCAAAGCAGCAACGCCTGCAACAGCAAGCTCAAAAGCAGCAACAGCTGGAACAGCCAGCTCCAAAGCAGCAACAATGGCAACAGCCAACTCCAAAGCAGCAGCAATTGCAACAGCTAGCTCCAAAGCAGCAGCAACTGCAACAACCAGCTCCGAAGCCGCAACAACTGCAACAGCAAGCTCAAAAGCAGCAACAACTGCAACAGCCAGCTCCAAATCAGCAACAATGGCAACAGCCACCAACAATGGCAACAGCCAGCTCCGTAGCAGCAACAACTGCAACCGCCAGCTCCAAAGCAGCAACAACTGCAATAGCCAGCTCCAAATCAGCAACAACGGCAACAGCCAGCAACAATGGCAACAGCCAGCTCCAAAGCAGCAACAAGTGCAACCGCCAGCTCCAAAGCAGCAACAACTGCAACAACGAGCTCCAAAGCAGCAACAACTGCAACAGCCAGTTCCAAAGCATCAACAACTGCAACAGCCAGTTCCAATGCAGCAACAATTGCAACAGCTAGCTCCAAAGCAGCAACAACTGCAACAGCTAGATCCAAATCAGCAACAACGGCAACAGCCACCAACAATGGCAACATCCAGCTCCAAAGCAGCAACAACTGCAACCGCCAGCTCCAAAGCAGCAACAACTGCAACAGCAAGCTCAAAGGCAGCAAGTGCTGCAACAGCCAGCTCCAAATCAGCAACAATGGCAACAGCCACCAACAATGGCAACAGCCAGCTCCTTAGCAGCAACAACTGCAACCGCCAGCTCCAAAGCAGCAACAACTGCAATAGCCAGCTCCAAATCAGCAACAACGGCAACAGCCAGCAACAATGGCAACTGCCAGCTCCAAAGCAGCAACAACTGCAACAACGAGCTCCAAAGAAGCAACAACTGCAACAGCCAGTTCCAAAGCATCAACAACTGCAACAGCCAGTTCCAAAGCAGCAACAACTGCAACAGCCAGTTCCAATGCAGCAACAATTGCAACAGCTAGCTCCAAAGCAGCAACAACTGCAACAGCCAGATCCAAATCAGCAACAACGGCAACAGCCACCAACAATGGCAACATCCAGCTCCAAAGCAGCAACAACGGCAACAGCCAGTTCCAAAGCAGCAACAACGGCAACAGCCTGCTCCAAAGCAGCAATACCTGCAACAGCAAGCTCAAAAGCAGCAACAACTGCAACAGCCAGCTCCAATTCAGCAACAAATGCAACAGCCAGCTCCATAGCAACAACAACGGCAACAGCCACCAACAATGGCAACAGCCAGCTCCAAAGCCGCAACAACTGCAATATCCACTTCCAAAGCAGCAACAACTGCAACAGCAAGCTAAAAAGCAGCAACAACTGCAATAGCCAGCTCCAAATCAGCAATAACGGCAACAGCCACCAACAATGGCAACAGCCAGCTCCAAATCAGCAAAAACGGCAACAGCCACCAACAATGGCAACAGCCAGCTCCAAAGCAGCAACAAATGCAACAGCCAGCTCCATAGCAACAACAACGGCAACAGCCACCAACAATGGCAACAGCCAGCTCCAAAGCGGTAACAACTGCAACAGCCAGCTCCAAAGCAGCAACAACTGCAACAGCCAGCTCCAAATCAGCAAAAACGGCAACAGCCACCAACAGTGACAACAACCAGCTCCAAAGCAGCAACACCTGCTCAAAAGCAGCAACAGCTGCAACAGCCAGCTCCAAAGCAGCAACAATGGCAACAGCCAGCTCCAAAGCAGCAGCAATTGCAACAGCTAGCTCCAAAGCAGCAACAACTGCAACAACCAGCTCCAAAGCCGCAACAACTGCAACAGCAAGCTCAAAAGCAGCAACAACTGCAACAGCCAGCTCCAAATCAGCAACAATGGCAACAGCCACCAACAATGGCAACAGCCAGCTCCTTAGCAGCAACAACTGCAACCGCCAGCTCCAAAGCAGCAACAACTGCAATAGCCAGCTCCAAATCAGCAACAACGGCAACAGCCACCAACAATGGCAACCGCCAGCTCCAAAGCAGCAACAACTGCAACAACGAGCTCCAAAGCAGCAACAACTGCAACAGCCAGTTCCAAAGCATCAACAATTGCAACAGCCAGTTCCAAAGCAGCAACAACTGCAACAGCCAGTTCCAATGCAGCAACAATTGCAACAGCTAGCTCCAAAGCAGCAACAACTGCAACAGCCAGATCCAAATCAGCAACAACGGCAACAGCCACCAACAATGGCAACATCCAGCTCCAAAGCAGCAACAACTGCAACCGCCAGCTCCAAAGCAGCAACAACTGCAACAGCCAGCTCCAAAGCAGCAACAACTGCAACAGCCAGCTCCATATCAGCAACAACGGCAATAGCCATCAACAATGGCAACAGCCAGCTCCAAAGCAGCAACAAATGCAACAGCCAGCTCCAAAGCAGCAGCAACTGCAACAGCGGGCTCCAAAGCAGCAACAACTGCAACCGCCAGTTCCAAAGCAGCAACAACGGCAACAGCCAGTTCCAAAGCAGCAACAACGGCAACAGCCTGCTCCAAAGCAGCAATACCTGCAACAGCAAGCTCAAAAGCAGCAACAACTGCAACAGCCAGCTCCAATTCAGCAAAAAATGCAACAGCCAGCTCCATAGCAACAACAACGGCAACAGCCACCAACAATGGCAACAGCCAGCTCCAAAGCAGCAACAACTGCAACAGCCAGCTCCAAAGCCGCAACAACTGCAATATCCACTTCCAAAGCAGCAACAACTGCAACAGCAAGCTAAAAAGCAGCAACAACTGCAATAGCCAGCTCCAAATCAGCAATAACGGCAACAGCCACCAACAATGGCAACAGCCAGCTCCAAATCAGCAAAAACGGCAACAGCCACCAACAATGGCAACAGCCAGCTCCAAAGCAGCAACAAATGCAACAGCCAGCTCCATAGCAACAACAACGGCAACAGCCACCAACAATGGCAACAGCCAGCTCCAAAGCGGTAACAACTGCAACAGCCAGCTCCAAAGCGGTAACAACTGCAACAGCTAGCTCCAAAGCAGCAACAACTGCAACAGCCAGCTCCAAATCAGCAAAAACGGCAACAGCCACCAACAGTGACAACAACCAGCTCCAAAGCAGCAACACCTGCAACAGCAAGCTCAAAAGCAGCACCATCTGCAACAGCCAGCTTCAAATCAGCAACAACTGCAACAGCCAGCTCCAAAGCCGCAACAACAGCAATGGCCAGCTCCAATGCCGCAACAACTGCAATGGCCACTTCCAAAGCAGCAACAACTGCAACAGCAAGCTTCAAAGCAGCAACAACTGCAATAGCCAGCTCCAAATCAGCAACAACGGCAACAGCCACCAACAATGGCAACAGCCAGCTCCAAAGCGGTAACAACTGCAACAGCCAGCTCCAAAGCGGTAACAACTGCAACAGCCAGCTCCAAAGCAGCAGCAACTGCAACAGCGATCTCCAAAGCAGCAACAACTGCAACCGACAGTTCCAAAGCAGGAACAACGGCAACAGAAACTTCCAAAGCAGCTACAACGGCAACAGCTACTTCCAAAGCAGCAACAACTGCAACATCCAGCTCAAAAGCAGCAACAACTGCAACAGCCAGCTCCAAATCAGCAACAACGGCAATAGCCACCAACAATGGCAACAGCCAGCTCCAAAGCAGCAACAAATGCAACAGCCAGCCCCAAAGCAGCAGCAACTGCAACAGCTACTTCCAAAGCAGCAACAACGGCAACAGCCACTTCCAAAGCAGCAACACCTGCAACAGCAAGCTCAAAAGCAGCAACAACTGCAACAGCCAGCTACAAAGCAGCAACAACTGCAACAATCAGCTCCAAATCAGCAACAACGGCAACAGCCACCAACAATGGCAACATCCAGCTCCAAAGCAGCAACAACTGCAACAGCGAGCTCCAAAGCAGCAACAACGGCAACAGCCACTTCCTCACCAGCAACAATGGCAACAGTCAGCTCCAAAGCAGCAGCAACTGCAACAGCGAGCTCCAAAGCAGCAACAACTGCAACCGCCAGTTCCAAAGCAGCAACAACGGCAACAGCCAACAACAATGGCAACAGCCAGCTCCAAAGCAGCAACAACTGCAACAGCCAGCTCCAAATCAGCAACAACGGCAACCGCCACTTCCAAAGCAGCAATACCTGCAACAGCAAGCTCAAAAGCAGCAACAACTGCAACAACTGCAACAACTGCAACAGCCAGCTCCAATTCAGCAACAACGTCGGCAATAGCCATCAACAATGGCAACAGCCAGCTCCAAAGCAGCAACAAATGCAACAGCCAGCTCCGAAGCAACAACAACGGCAACAGCCACCAACAATGGCAACAGTAAGCTAAAAAGCAGCAACAACTGCAACAGCCAGCTCCAAATCAGCAACAATGGCAACAATGGCAACAGCCACCAACGATGGCAACAGCCAGCTCCATAGCAGCAACAACTGCAACCGCCAGCTCCACAGCAGCAACAACTGCAACAGCCAGCTCCAAAGCAACAACAACGGCAACAGCCACCACCAATGGCAACAGCCAGCTCCAAAGCAGCAACATCTGCAACAGCGAGCTCCAAAGCAGCAACAAATGCAACAGCCAGCTCCAAAGCAGCAGCAACTGCAACAGTCAGCTCCAATTCAGCAACAATGGCAACAGCCATCAACAATGGCAACAGCCAGCTCCAGTGCAGCAACAAATGCAACAGCCAGCTCCAAAGCAACAACAACGGCAACAGCCACCAACAATGGCAACAGCCAGCTCCAAAGCAGCAACAACTGCAACAGCGAGCTCCAAAGCAGCAACAAATGCAACAGCCAGCTCTAAAGCAGCAACAACGGCAACAGCCTGCTCCAAAGCAGCAATACCTGCAACAGCAAGCTAAAAAGCAGCAACAACTGCAACAGCCAGCTCCAAATCAGCAACAATGGCAACAATGGCAACAGCCACCAACAATGGCAACAGCCAGCTCCATAGCAGCAACAACTGCAACCGCCAGCTCCACAGCAGCAACAACTGCAATAGCCAGCTCCAAATCAGCAACAACGGCAACAGCCACCAACAATGGCAACCGCCAGCTCCAAAGCAGCAACAACTGCAACAACGAGCTCCAAAGCAGCAACAACTGCAACAGCCAGTTCCAAAGCATCAACAACTGCAACAGCCAGTTCCAAAGCAACAACAACGGCAACAGCCACCACCAATGGCAACAGCCAGCTCCAAAGCAGCAACATCTGCAACAGTCAGCTCCAATTCAGCAACAATGGCAACAGCCATCAACAATGGCAACAGCCAGCTCCAATGCAGCAACAAATGCAACAGCCAGCTCCAAAGCAACAACAACGGCAACAGCCACCAACAATGGCAACAGCCAGCTCCAAAGCAGCAACAACTGCAACAGCGAGCTCCAAAGCAGCAACAAATGCAACAGCCAGCTCTAAAGCAGCAACAACGGCAACAGCCTGCTCCAAAGCAGCAATACCTGCAACAGCAAGCTAAAAAGCAGCAACAACTGCAACAGCCAGCTGCAAATCAGCAACAATGGCAACAGCCACCAACAATGGCAACAGCCAGCTCCATAGCAGCAACAACTGCAGCCGCCAGCTCCAAAGCAGCAGCAACTGCAACCGCCAGCTCCAAAGCAGCAACAACTGCAACAGCGAGCTCCAAAGCAGGAACAAATGCAACAGCCAGCTCCAAAGCAGCAACAACTGCAACAGTCAGCTCCAATTCAGCAACAATGGCAACAGCCATCAACAATGGCAACAGCCAGCTCCAAAGCAGCAACAAATGCAACAGCCAGCTCCAAAGCAACAACAACGGCAACAGCCACCAAAAATGGCAACAGCCAGCTCCAAAGCAGCAACAACTGCAACAGCGAGCTCCAAAGCAGCAGCAACTGCAATCGCCAACTCCAAAGCAGCAGCATCTGCAACAGCGAGCTCCAAAGCAGCAACAAATGCAACAGCCAGCTCCAAAGCAGCAACAACTGCAACAGTCAGCTCCAATTCATCAACAATGGCAACAGCCATCAACAATGGCAACAGCCATCAACAATGGCAACAGCTTGCTCCAAAGCAGCAACAAATGCAACAGCCAGCTCCAAAGCAACAACAACGGCAACAGCCACCAACAATGGCAACAGCCAGCTCCAAAGCAGCAACAACTGCAACAGCGAGCTCCAAAGCAGCAACAAATGCAACAGCCAGCTCCAAAGCAGCAACAACGGCAACAGCCTGCTCCAAAGCAGCAATACCTGCAACAGCAAGCTAAAAAGCAGCAACAACTGCAACAGCCAGCTCCAAATCAGCAACAATGGCAACAGCCACCAACAATGGCAACAGCCAGCTCCAAAGCAGCAACAACTGCAACCGCCAGTTCCAAAGCAGCAACAACGGCAACAGCCACTTCCAAAGCAGCAACAACGGCAACAGCCACTTCCAAAGCAGCAATACCTGCAACAGCAAGCTCAAAAGCAGCAACAACTGCAACAGCCAGCTCCAATTCAGCAACAACGACGGCAACAGCCATCAACAATGGCAACAGCCAGCTCCAAAGCTGCAACAAATGCAACAGCCAGCTCCGATGCAACAACAACGGCAACAGCCACCAACAATGGCAACAGCAAGCTAAAAAGCAGCAACAACTGCAACAGCCAGCTCCAAATCAGCAACAATGGCAACAGCCACCAACAATGGCAACAGCCAGCTCCATAACAGCAACAACTGCAACCGCCAGCTCCACAGCAGCAACAACTGCAACAGCCAGCTCCAAAGCAACAACAACGGCAACAGCCACCAACAATGGCAACAGCCAGCTCCAAAGCAGCAACATCTGCAACAGCGAGCTCCAAAGCAGCAACAAATGCAACAGCCAGCTCCAAAGCAGCAACAACTGCAACAGTCAGCTCCAATTCAGCAACAATGGCAACAGCCATCAACAATGGCAACAGCCAGCTCCAAAGCAGCAACAACTGCAACAGCCAGCTCCAAATCAGCAACAATGGCAACAGCCACCAACAATGGCAACAGCCAGCTCCATAGCAGCAACAACTGCAACCGCCAGCTCCACAGCAGCAACAACTGCAACAGCCAGCTCCAAAGCAACAACAACGGCAACAGCCACCAACAATGGCAACAGCCAGCTCCAAAGCAGCAGCACTTGCAACAGCTAGCTCCAAAGCAGCAACAACGGCAACAGCCACTTCCAAAGCAGCAACAACGGCAACAGCCACTTCCAAAGCAGCAACACCTGCAACAGCAAGCTCAAAAGCAGCAACAACTGCAACAGCCAGCTCCAAATCAGCAACAACGGCAACAGCCATCGACAATGGCAACAGCCAGCTCCAAAGCTGCAACAACTGCAACAGCCAGTTCCAAAGCAGCAACAGCGGCAACAGCCAGCTCCAAAGCAGCAACTACTGCAACAGCCAGCTCCAAATCAGCAACAACGGCAACCGCCAGTTCCAAAGCAGCAACAACGGCAACAGCTACTTCCAAAGCAGCTACAACGGCAACAGCCACTTCCAAAGCAGCAACACCTGCAACAGCAAGCTCAAAAGCAACAACAACTGTAACAGCCAGCTCCAAAGCAGCAACAACGGCAACAGCCACTTCCAAAGCAGCAACAACGGCAACAGCCACTTTCAAAGCAGCAACAACTGCAACAGCAAGCTCAAAAGCAGCAACAACTGCAACAGCCAGCTCCAAATCAGCAACAACGGCAACAGCCACCAACAATGGCAACAGCCAGCTCCAAAGCAGAAACAACTGCAACAGCCAGTTCCAAAGCAGCAACACCTGCAACAGCAAGCTCAAAAGCAGCAACAACTGCAACAGCCAGCTCCAAATCAGCAACAACGACAACAGCCACCAACAATGGCAACAGCCAGCTCCAAAGCAGCAGCACTTGCAACAGCTAGCTCCAAAGCAGCAACAACTGCAACAGCCAGCTCCAAAGCCGCAACAACTGCAACAGCAAGCTAAAAAGCAGGAACAACTGAAACAGCCAGCTCCAAATAACCAACAATGGCAACAGCCACCAACAATGGCAACAGCCTGCTCCATAGCAGCAACAACTGCAACCGCCAGCTCCAAAGCAGCAACAACTGCAACAGCGAGCTCCAAAGCAGCAACAACGGCAACAGCCACTTCTTCACCAGCAACAACGGCAACAGTCAGCTCCAAAGCAGCAGCAACTGCAACAGCCAGTTCCAAAGCAGCAACAACGGCAACAGCCACCAACAATGGCAACAGCCAGCTCCAAAGCAGCAACAACGGCAACAGCCACTTCCAAATCAGCAACAATGGCAACAGCCACCAACAATTGCAACAGCCAGCTCCAAATCAGCATCAACGGCGACAGCCACCAACAATGGCAACAGCCAGCTCCAAAGCAGCAACAACTGCAACAGCCAGTTCCAAAGCAGCAACAACGGCAACAACTGCAACAGCCAGCTCCAAAGCAGCAACAACTGCAACAGCCAGCTACAAAGCAGCAACAACTACAACAATTAGCTCCAAATCAGCAACAACGGCAACAGCCACCAACAATGGCAACAGCCAGCTCCAAAGCAGCAGCACTTGCAACAGCTAGCTCCAAAGCAGCAACAACTGCAACAGCCAGCTCCAAAGCCGCAACAACTGCAACAGCAAGCTAAAAAGCAGGAACAACTGAAACAGCCAGCTCCAAATAACCAACAATGGCAACAGCCACCAACAATGGCAACAGCCTGCTCCATAGCAGCAACAACTGCAACCGCCAGCTCCAAAGCAGCAACAACTGCAACAGCGAGCTCCAAAGCAGCAACAACGGCAACAGCCACTTCTTCACCAGCAACAACGGCAACAGTCAGCTCCAAAGCAGCAGCAACTGCAACAGCGAGCTCCAAAGCAGCAACAACTGCAACCGCCAGTTCCAAAGCAGCAACAACGGCAACAGCCACTTCCAAAGCAGCAACAACGACAACAGCCACTTCCAAAGCAGCAATACCTGCAACAGCAAGCTCAAAAGCAGCAACAACTGCAACAGCCAGCTCCAATTCAGCAACAACGACGGCAACAACCATCAACAATGGCAACAGCCAGCTCCAAAGCAGCAGCAACTGCAACAGCGAGCTCCAAAGCAGCAACAACTGCAACCGCCAGTTCCAAAGCAGCAACAACGGCAACAGCCACTTCCAAAGCAGCAACAACGACAACAGCCACTTCCAAAGCAGCAACAACTGCAACAGCCAGCTACAAAGCAGCAACAACTGCAACAATCAGCTCCAAATCAGCAACAACGGCAACAGCCACCAACAATGGCAACAGCAAGCTAAAAAGCAGCAAAAACTGCAACAGCCAGCTCCAAATCAGCAACAATGGCAACAGCCACCAACAATGGCAACAGCCAGCTCCATAGCAGCAACAACTGCAACCGCCAGCTCCAAAGCAGCAACAACTGCAACAGCGAGCTCCAAAGCAACGACAACGGCAACAGCCACCAACAATGGCAACAGCAAGCTAAAAAGCAGCAACAACTGCAACAGCCAGCTCCAAATCAGCAACAATGGCAACAGCCAGTTCCAAAGCGGCAACAACGGCAACAGCCTGCTCCAACGCAGCAATACCTGCAACAGCAAGCTCAAAAGCAGCAACAACTGCAACAGCCAGCTCCAAATCAGCAACAACGGCAACAGCCACCAACAATGGCAACAGCCAGCTCCAGAGCAGCAACAAATGCAACAGCCAGCTCCAAAGCAGCAGCAACTGCAACAGCGAGCTCCAAAGCAGCAACACCTGCAACAGCCAGCTCAAAAGCAGCAACAACTGCAACAGTAAGCTCCAAAGCAGCAACAACTGCAACAGCCAGCTACAAAGCAGCAACAACTGCAACAATCAGCTCCAAATCAGCAACAACGGCAACAGCCACCAACTATGGCAACAGCCAGCTCCAAAGCAGCAGCAATGGCAACAGCTAGCTCCAAAGCAGCAACAACGGCAACAGCCACTTCCAAAGTAGCAACACCTGCAACAGCAAGCTCAAAAGCAGCAACAACTGCAACAGCCAGCTCCAAATCAGCATCAACGGCGACAGCCACCAACAATGGCAACAGCCAGCTCCAAAGCAGCAACAACTGCAACAGCCAGTTCCAAAGCAGCAACAACGGCAACAGCCACCAACAATGGCAACAGCCAGCTCCAAAGCAGCAACAACTGCAACAGCCAGCTCCAAATCAGCAACAACGGCGACCGCCAGTTCCAAAGCAGCAACAACGGCAACAGCTACTTCCAAAGCAGCTACAACCGCAACAGCCACTTCCAAAGCAGCAACACCTGCAACAGCAAGATCAAAAGCAGCAACAACTGCAACAGCCAGCTCCAAAGCAGCAACAACTGCAACAGCCAGCTACAAAGCAGCAACAACTGCAACAATTAGCTCCAAATCAGCAACAACGGCAACAGCCACCAACAATGGCAACAGTCAGCTCCAAAGCAGCAGCACTTGCAACAGCTAGCTCCAAAGCAGCAACAACTGCAACAGCCAGCTCCAAAGCCGCAACAACTGCAACAGCAAGCTAAAAAGCAGGAACAACTGAAACAGCCAGCTCCAAATCACCAACAATGGCAACAGCCACCAACAATGGCAACAGCCTGCTCCATAGCAGCAACAACTGCAACCGCCAGCTCCAAAGCAGCAACAACGGCAACAGCCACTTCCTCACCAGCAACAACGGCAACAGTCAGCTCCAAAGCAGCAGCAACTGCAACAGCGAGCTCCAAAGCAGCAACAACTGCAACCGCCAGTTCCAAAGCAGCAACAACGGCAACAGCCACTTCCAAAGCAGCAACAACGGCAACAGCTACTTCCAAAGCAGCAATACCTGCAACAGCAAGCTCAAAAGCAGCAACAACTGCAACAGCCAGCTCCAATTCAGCAACAACGACGGCAACAACCATCAACAATGGCAACAGCCAGCTCCAAAGCAGCAACAAATGCAACAGCCAGCTCCGAAGCAACAACAACGGCAACAGCCTCCAACAATGGCAACAGCAAGCTAAAAAGCAGCAACAACTGCAACAGCAAGCTCCAAATCAGCAACAATGGCAACAGCCACCAACAATGGCAACAGCCACCAACAATGGCAACAGCCAGCTCCATAGCAGCAACAACTGCAACCGCCAGCTCCAAAGCAGCAACAACTGCAACAGCGAGCTCCAAAGCAACGACAACGGCAACAGCCACCAACAATGGCAACAGCAAGCTAAAAAGCAGCAACAACTGCAACAGCCAGCTCCAAATCAGCAACAATGGTAACAGCCACCAACTATGGCAACATCCAGTTCCAAAGCGGCAACAACGGCAACAGCCTGCTCCAAAGCAGCAATACCTGCAACAGCAAGCTCAAAAGCAGCAACAACTGCAACAGCCAGCTCCAATTCAGCAACAACGGCAACAGCCACAAACAGTGGCAACAGCCAGCTCCAAAGCAGCAACACCTGCAACAGCAAGCTCAAAAGCAGCAACAACTGCAATAGCCATCTCCAAATCAGCAACAACGGCAACAGCTACCAACAATGGCAACAGCCAGCTCCAAAGCAGCAACAACTGCAACAGCCAGTTCCAAAGCAGCAATAACGGCAAAGTAAACGATTTTACTCGTTGAATAATAAAAAAAAAATTTTCCCCCTTTGGTGAGAGTCTCTGTATTGAAGTCAAACTTAAATTTAAACATACGTAATTTGTTCTTATCATCTATTTACAACATTGTTGTAATTGCTGACCATGCAATATTGTGGGAAAGTATTCCAGACGGAATACGAGTCCCATTCAAATGCATCTGAAGAAGTATTCAATTACCGAAGGTTTTTGGATAAGCGCGTGTGCTGACCTAGCAACATCAAATATGATGCATGTAGGATTGAATCGACGCGTGTGCTGCATCAGCAGGAGTTGGTGTGATAACTCCTCCCTCCTTAAAATCCTCGTGTCTCGGGTCAATGTTACGCTTAATAGGTTGAGGGTAAAAGTCATTGAGCTTTGGTAATTGAACTTGAATAGGCTTATTGACGTTTCTTAATTTATATTTATATTTGAGTAGACAAAAACTGACAATTAGTAATAGATATATGTATACTCGTAATTGAATCGGAAATCATTGATATGTCGGTAATACTTCTAAATTTATCTATTTTTTCCTCTCATTACTCGACTAACACAGTGATCTGAGGAGAGTGCCTGGAGCTGGTTTTCGTTACAGATTGTAGCGCTCAAAATTTTTGAGCACAACCCCTTAACTCCAAATATTTCATCTTGCGAGACAAATAGTTCGTTGACATCCAGGTGTATTCTCTTGCTGTTTCTGACAGTAGATCGGATCAGCACATGACGTACAGTAAAAGTGATCCTTTTTGCAGCATTATAGGTTCCGCGTATCTCATTGTCATACGGGAGAGTTTCTATCTGCGAAAGCACATCCAGAATTTCCTCTTTATTTATGTTAGAAGGTTGGTGTTAATGATCCCTTTCTCTGCCAAGTGCATTGCCGAGACGATTTCACTGAGTTCTTGTTTTATTAGGCCGAGCTTGTTAAAAAGCATCTGCTCGTACTTATCAATGCTGGAATTGCCTAGTCTTTTAGCAATCCTGTTGTAGCCATCCAATAGCTCTCTAGTAATCGATGTTAAGCGTTCATTAATCTTGAACTAGTTGTTGTTGTTATCTATTATGGCATTTTGGTTTTTTAATAATTCATCCCAATCTGTCGCATCGGGGGTGCCGGCTATCCATTTCCAGGCCGACCCAATCTACGTTCTTATAACGTAGCCTGACTAATAATTGGTCAATGTATTCGAGCTGATGGATCAGCTGTGGACGTAAAATACTGGCCTTATCGATTTGATCCGTTATCATGGGAGTGAGGTTGCTGACTATATCTTCTTAGGTTGTCAGATTAATGATGTACACCATTCTGAAGGTTCCACTGGCTATCTTGCCGTTTCCCAACTTTAATGTCACTATAGGTGTGTGTTGTATTCGTATATGTTGACTGTTCCGAGCACCAAACGTTGCAACATCCTGAAATTAAACAGAGTCTTTATTGAGAAGTATTTTTAATTTGGGATTTGTGGATCTTTTTTCCAGATTCGGTTACTACCGTAACCTTGTTGTCTTTAAGCATCGTTTCTTTTGTGTACAAGGGCTTTTGTTTACCGTCGCGGCGTTTAACTGCTGCTGCATAAATAGTTACTCCTGGTTCGTACTTTTTTTGGAATGTGTCTCTTACGGTTCTCTCTGCTATTTTTCCTTCTTTGATTTCTTGTTGTTGTTTGTAGTTGATTTATTTGTCTTTCTTAACTCTTCACAATTTGCTTAAGTATCTGCGAAGCCTTTGGCTTGTCTGCAGAAGATTAGACTACTTAATGGTTAGTCTTTGCGCATTATAAGTTAACATATTAAAACTAACTTAGTATCTATAATTGATAAAATATTTAGCCTATATTGATTTTATATTTCATTATTCAAAAAGAAGGTTTTGATCGCTTTTTTCTAGTTTTAAAATTTACAATGTTTGTTAGTTCTCGGGGTAGATTGTTGATTGTTGCCGGAACGCTGTGTAGGATTTGTCTTCTTCCATATTTATTGCAAATGCTTGATACTTGAAGCATACCTTGGGCCCGTCGTCTAGTATTCACTTCATGATCCACTGGCCGGGTAAACCGTATGTCGTCGTAGTATTCTAAAGTGAGTGTTATTGATGGTCGTGCGGGACGATATTCAAACGCAAAACATTTAATTTTCCTTTGGCTTGTTTAATATTCTGTTGGAGATAGTTAGAAAATTAATATATGTACATATAAATTTAAAATACTTACAATTTTGTGTCCCTTCGGCAAGTGCACGCACCATCAAATTAGAGCATTCCAATGCGATCGCCTCCTCTTGCAATTGAACGAAAAAATAAGTGTTCGGAAATTCAGAAATTTAACGAAAGAATGAGTGTTCATAGAATGTGAGATCAGAGGGCGCTTTCGCAATGCTCTCGTTTGATGGGCGTTTACATCGTGTTTTTTTTTTTTAGATTTATAAATACATAGTTTTTCTTTTTTACAAATTCAATTAATTCATGCTTATTTACAATAAAAATTCGATTAATTCACGATATTTATAATAGTAAGCTATATTCATCGAACGGCAACAGTGAGCGTCATCTTAAAAATGTCTTCTACTTTAAGGACTTTGAAGGTAGTGTCGTTGTTTCGTGTATTCATAGAGTTGATGTGTTTCAATGCGGATTTTTGAAATTTTTGCAGTTTTTGAATATGGGTTGCCGCTGCATTGCCCCAAGCAAGAACACCATAGCGCAGTTTTGACTCAATTAATGAATAGTAGACCTGCCTCAAGACGGACACCGTAGCGTGATATTTCAGATGGTCTAGTGCATAGATGGCTTTCTTTAAATCCATACGTAGCTTATCAATCTGTTTGTTCCATAAGAAATGACAGTCTATGATGACTCCTAAATATTTATAGCTGTCAACAACTTCGATTACTTCTGTACTTGGCGCTAGGACATGCATCATTTCTCAGGTATACTGGAATTTGTGTCGATGTGAAACTAGGATTTCGGATGTGCATCATCTTGGTTTTCAACGCATTAATCACCAAGCCGTTATCATCTCACCACTTGACCGCAGCATCCAACTCTTCCTGCATTATTGCTGTCGCGATTTCCAGCGGCCTGTGATGTACCACGATTGCTGTGTCATCAGCGAAAGCAAACGGTGTGCTCTGCTTAAAAGAACGAAGAAGCTCATTAGTGTACAAGATAAAAAGTATTGGAGCTAATTTCGATCCCTGTGGCACACCATATTCCACCTTTGTTCTTACGCTCTGTACTCCGCTGATTTTCACGCAGAATAGCTTGTTACACAGATAATCTGTTAACCAGTCCGCCATTAATTCTCGTATACCAACACGTTGTAGCGCTTCTATTAGGGTTTTGTGGTTTAAGGTATCGAAGGCTTTACTGAAATCCATGAAGAGTACCAATAAGTGGTGACAATTGTTCAAGCTCTGGTTGACACAATTTGCGAATTCAGCTAACAATTTGCTTGTACTTTTATTTTTCTGAAAGCCGTATCGACTTTTATGGATCAGGGAATGTTTTCCCATAAAACTCTTTATTCTTTCAGTAATTACATTTTTCCATTACCGGAAGAATCGATATCGGTCTATAATTGCTGAGCTGACTTTTAACTCCTCCTTTGTAAAGGCCCAAGCCCATAGAATCCGTCGCGTGCGTTGCATTTACAATCCACAAAAATTATATTTGACGGATTGCAAAAAGGTGCCCAATGAATACGTACGTTGCGTCTGAAATCCATCTGTCAAATTTAAATTACTGTTTTGTGTGTTTGTTATTATTCTATGTCCATATTTCGAAAAGAATAGAAATAGAATTTATCAAATTTAGTGAAAGTGCATAATTTTATTTTCGATGGTTATACTCGTAGCAGAAACAATAAATTTAGTAATAATAGTTCTTGCAGCATGTGAAATTGTCAAATGTCTCGAAATAATGGACAAAAGCCGTCGTTTCTGGGCACGTTCTTTGTACAAGAATCGCGACATACACGGATTCTTTGCACTTAATTTTAATCAAATGTACTATGAAGATCCAGAACAATTTCATTTGGCCGTGCGGATGAGAAAAGAAGTTTTTGATTTGTTGTTCGGCCTATTCTATAATGATCTTACCAAACATTCGAAGAGACCAGTTATATCAGCAAAATGTAGGATGTTCCTCACTCTGGTGTAAGCATATTCTCTCGTATTATTTTGCATGATAAAAAAAATGTTTATCATTTCATCTTTTAGCTACTTGGCTCACGGAGGGAATAAACAAATGTTTTCGATGGCATTTAAGATGGGTCTGACCAGTGTTAGACGAATTGTAAACGAGACTTGTGACGTTATTTGGGACACTCTCAGCCACATTTATTTGTCAGTCCCGAATACCACTGAATGGAAATACATAGCAGAAGATTTCAACACTATGTGGAATTTTCCAAACTGTGTTGGGGCAATTGATGGCAAGCATATAAATATGAAATGCCCTAATAATGCAGGTACCATATGCCATGATCAATGTTATGTACTTATAACAATATGCCATTCATTTATAGGGTCTCTGTTTTATAATTATAAAGGACATCACTCAATCATTCTGTTGGGGATTTGCGATGCCAACTTTACATTTACGGGCATTGATATGGTTCACAAAGTGATGGTGGAGTCCTTTGGAACTCGCCCTTTGGCGAGTACATCACATGAAATCACACTACATTAAGTCACTACTATTGGCTTGTGTTCTCGCAACTTCCTTCTATGCCAAGTCATACATTTTAAATTTGAGGTCTTGCTGTGTAGCTTCAGGTAATTTCTTGAGAAGCCCATCCAGAACATCATAGAAAGGGTCATGAGCTGGAGTTTTCGTTTTCGTTGCCACTGTCTCCACAATCCCCATTAACTTGTCTATGCATTCTTGTGCATCTCTTTTTTGTTTTTTTAATGGGGTTTCTGGAGTCACTGGCAACGAAAATGAAACCTCCTCGAAAACATTTTCATTTATTCCCTGTGCCGACTGATTGTCACCTTCAAAGGTTGAAAGGCTTATGTTTGATGAAGTTCTGTAAAAAAGGATGTCATAAAATTAGGGTACAAATCGTGAAAAGGACAATTTCACCTACCTACGAGGAGCAACATAAGTTTGCAAGAACGTCATGGCATTGAAAAATTCCCATTTCGATGAGTATTCGGCTTCTCTTCCCGAAGCTGTTTTCCGTCCCATTTCCTTGACATAGCGGTCTCTTAAACTTCTCCATCGTTGTTGGCAGTAATCGACTGAAAGGAAAAAAGTAATTAATAAATATAAAAAGCAATAAACATATTATATATTGGCACGCGGCACCCAGCGGCAGGATAACTTTTTTATATGCAGAATATCTTTGTGGTATCTGCTAGCTCGCGCACCCTCACTTTCCGGCCAGCCAACACCATTTCATGGATTTTTTTGACACTGTCCTCTGTAACCGCATCGGAGGGCCTGCCGCTGCGGACTTGATCGGTAGTGGAGTTGCGGCCACCACGAAACTCTCGAAACCAATATTTGACGGTGTAATCTGACGGAGCATTAGCCCCATTAATATTTATCCAACTTTTCTTTTGTTTCCTTCGCCGTTTTGCCTCTCAACAAATAATATTTTATGAGAGAACGAAAATCGTTTTTGTGCATACTCAACATGATGCTAAACACGTCAACAACAATCATCTGTCAAAACAAAACTAAAGACAGTATCGCACTGAAATTTGACATGTCTGCCTAAATATGAACGGACTTCGAGGCACTATAATCTTTTTTGCAGTAGCAGCGCATTCTGGCGGTCAAGGATGTCGCTTTGTCTACAAGTAAGTTTCCAGCGTTTTTTTTTCCAAAATTTGAAGTTTTATTATGAAAACATAGTTACAATGCTTTATTCAAAGTATCGTCCATCGGAAGCTACAACTTTCCCCTATCTTTCTGGCAATTTATGAATTCCGGACCAAAAAAATTTCTCGTCTTTCGAGCCCAAGAACGTATCGAGTCAATTTTTGATTTCCTCTACTGAGCTGAAGCGTATTCCCGTAAGAGCGTTCTGCATCGAACGAAACAAGTGGTAGTCAGATGGTGCCAAGTCTGGACTGTAAGGCGGGTGAGGCAGAATTTCCCATCCACTATTTTCTAAATAGTTTTTCACCGAAACCGCAACATGTGGCCGAGCGTTGTCGTGATGAAAAATGACGAACTCATGCCTGGTCTCATATTCTGACCGTTTTTTTTGTTAATGCCCGCTTCAAACAAATTAGTTCGGTTCGATATAATAGTCCTTTGATGGTTTCACCACTCGGAAGCAGTTCGTAGTAGACGACACCCTTTTGATCCCACCATATGCAGAGCATGACCTTATTCACGTGAATATTTCGTTTCGGCGTCGATTGGGCGGGCTCGCCGGGCTTTGTATACGATTTTCTGCGTTTAGGATTATCATAATAAATCCATTTCTCATCCAGTGACAATACGATGCAAAAATGATTTATTTTTATACCGCTGCAGTAACATTTCGGACATGCAAAATCGCCGTTCGACGTCTCTTGGCTTCAATTCGTACGGCACCCAATTTCCAACCTTTTGAATGAATCCCAGTGCTTTTAGGCCTAGGGAAACGGCTTGTTGCGTGACGCCCAATGATGCAGCAAGTTCTTCTTCAATCTGACACGGATCCTCATCCAGTAAAGCGTCCAATTCCTCGTCTTCAAAACTTTTCGGCTTTCCGGGGCGATCTTTGTCTTCAACTCCAAAATCACCACTTTTGAACCGTTTGAACCACTCGATAAAATGTACGACACCGATAGAACTGTTCAAATATAACGCTGCAAAGTTGTTGACAGATACAAAACCTACAAATAAAACACATGGGGTCTGACATTTCTGCCCGGGATCCACTGGTGGCGCCATCTCTGACAAACGCTGGAAACTTACTTGTAGACCCAATATATTTTGTTACCATCTGTGCCGACATCTTCTGCTACCTTATCCCATGCCTTAAATTTTTGTATTTTGTTCCGGTAGCTACGGCTAGATTTGTCAATAATACATGGGCTATTCCGGACGGCTTCAATAATGTGTTCATCCATATTTGTTTTCTGTTGAATGAAATGAGTTGGTTAAATACATAATGTACATTTAAATTTATAACAAAATGTTCTTTCTTACCGAAACACAGTCTTCTTCAATAATTTTTTTTCTTTTCATTAACTTTTCCTCTTTTGCCCTTTTAATTTCCAGCTTAAATTTTAGAATTTTTTATTTTTTCAGTACGAAAGCAACACAACCGCACTACGCCAACTTCAAGAATCAAAATGATTTTAGGCGGGTAAAAGCACAAAGGAGCAACCGAATTAATTTCTATGGAAACATCTGTCAGACGCAAAAAAAGTTTAAAGTTGACCAATTTCATCCGAAGTAATGCATTCCACTTGTGGGTCGCATTTGCTGTCTCCCTTCCTCTCATTAGGGCTTATGAGTTGTCAAGTTTTTGACATGACGCAACGTACGCAACGTATTCTATGGGCTTGGGTCTTAAATCGACCTTACCACAGCTGTTTTCAGAATGTACGGGGTATTTATTTGTGCCAGGCTGATGTTTATGAATTTGCATATAGTAGGTGCGAATATATCGGCGCGTCTTCGAATTCTATCAATTCCCGGAGATTTATCTTCCCCCAGCAAACTGATAATGCTATGAACCTCTTGAATGTTGGTTGGCTTCAGAAATAAAGTCTTATTAAGGCTTCTGCTCCGGTGTCGGAATGTTGTCGCATCACAATGATGTATGATATTTGTAGTTTTTGATGCAAAATAATTTGAAAATTTGTTAGATAATTCATGCGGCTCTGTATCAAAGTTTTTATTCAATGTCTCATCAATGTTTAATTTGTTTCGTCCCAGGATAGCATTTATCAATCCCCATGTTTTTCTGGGATCGGTTTTGAATTGAATGAACTGGTTTTTAAAATAGCTTGATTTTTGCAGTGATATTTCTTTGTTTATTTTGTTTCTAAAATTTTTATATGCAACTTCATAAGCTTTGTTTATCCTGTTGTTTTTCCATCTACGGTATAGTTCATCCCTTCTTTTGCATTTTTCGATAAGATTGGCTGTCATCCAGGTGCTGTTTTTTTCTTTTTCTCGTTGTTGTTTTCATGTTGGTTGATTTTCTATAAATACCTTCAAATTTTGCTACAAACAAGTTGTAAAAGTTTTCAGCATCATTTTCATTCATAACGTTATCCCAATTTGAATCACGGATTAGCTGGTTAACTTTTGTGTTACTTAAGTACTTTGTACTAACCACTTTTCTTGTTATTGTTTTTGAACCACAAGTGTAATAAAGTACCGGGTAGTGGTCGGTCATGTCACTTTCTATCACTATTGAATTCATCTGAACATCTGTTTTACTGACCAGTATGTGATCGATCAACGACTTCGACCCATTGTCTGACTCCACTCTTGTGAACTTAGTAATGACGTTCAAAAGTCTTAACCTTCATCTCATCCTTTTGTTTTCTTAATTTCTCAAAAACCACTAATTGCAAACTTTCGGAATTTTCAGATTTTGTTTATATCGTTGATTACCGAAAATAAAACGTACCTCCCCATAATAAAAATGTTTATGTCGGTTAATAATGCACTAATTACCTTGTCTACCCACATGTGTAGATTTCTACACATATGGTCAGTAAGTGCATGTCATATAAAGAGTCATTTGCGTTAAGTTTAGCAAGTGAATATCGTTGGTAGATTTAGTGAAATTTATAAAAATAATAAAAGATAACAATGTCAAAAGCAAGATATCTGACAGAGGAAGAAACGGAAGCATTTTTGAATGGCGATATCAGTGATGATTCTTTAGACAGTGATGACGAATTTGTGCCAGAAGAGAATATTGATGATGACGATAACTTATATTCAGACGATAGCGATTCTGACGAAGATCAAGGGATCAAGGCTCAAATGAAACCACTGCTTGTTTCGAAAGATGGTATTGTTTGGCAACTACAGCCATTTCAGCATCAAAGTGGTAAACTGCAGAATGAAAATATAATTTCTCTTCATCCTGGAACAACAAGATATGCCAAAGCTCGTGTGGATGGCATCAAAGATGCTTTTTTGCTTTTCTTCCCACCACAAATTGAAAATACCATTTTGAAGCATTCAAATGCAACATATGGTAAGGATTTCAAGCAAATCAATTCGAATATGTTGCAAGCATATATTGGTGTTTTGATTTTAGCTGGTGTTATAGGTAAGTCGTAGTTGCTTTCTTTCTTATTACAACTGATTCTTGACTTTTTTACTTTTAGATCGAAAAACGAAACTACAATTGAATTTTTGATGATATTAACGGTCGTCCGATGTTTAGGGCAATTATGTCGAAGAAAACATTTGAGTATTTGAATCGAGCTATTCGTTTTGATGATGTCATAAATTTGCACCGATTCGGGATGTATTTGATAAATGGTCCAATTTATTGAGTAACTACTACAATCCACATGCATGTATGACATTTGACGAGCAATTACTTGGTTTTGGTGTAAGATGTAAATTTCGTCAATATATGCCATCAAAACCAGTAAAATACGGACTAAAATTCTGGTTGCTGGTTTGTTCTTATACCTGCTATGTTTGGAAAATCCAGCCATATTTGGGAAAGGCGATTGGAGCCAGTTCGAGTGAAAAAAGACAAGGCGAACGAGTAGTTTTGGATCTCGTTGATGGCTTGAAAGTTCACAACATAACAATGGATAACTTCTTTTCCTCATATGAGCTTGGGCAAAAATTGTTGTCAAAGGGCATTACAATGGTTGGCAAAATGAGAAAAAAAAATAAAAGAAGCATCCCACCAAAGCTTCTTGAATGCAAAAATAGATCGTTGTATGAATCTACTTTTGCATTTACCGAAAACACAGCAATTGTTTCGTATATTGGACGGAAAAATAAGTGTACCGTGTTGCAAAGTACTTTGCATAACTCAATTGAAATCGAATCGACTGAAAAAAAGGTTACCAGCGATTATAGCCTATTACAATAAAACAAAAGGTTTGTTCATATACTACTTTTTGAAATTTCAAGACCCTCTAATGTTTTCATTGAATATAGGCGGTGTGGATACGGTTGACAAAATGCTCACTTGTTACAGCTGTAAAAGAAAATCTAACAGATGGCCAATGGCTGTATTTGCAAACATGATTGACATTTCTGCTTTGAATGCATTAATTATTTTCAAAGAAGTGAATCCGAATTGGCAAGCAACACAAAAAACAACAGTAAGAAGGAATTTTCTACGTGAACTTGGAATATCCCTTGCAAAACCACTTATGGAAGCTAGAAGTGCGAAGCCAAGATCAGCATCGTTTTGGAAGAAAGTTCACCGTCCTCACCTTTAGAGGATGTTTCTGCATCAACTTCAACAAATCCACCAAAACGGTCAAGAAGCGTTCCACCACAAATTAAAGGCAGAGCAAGATGTCACGTTTGCTATGAAGAAAAATCCGCCAAAAAAAAATAATGTCTATGAGACGGTTTGTTGTTTTTGCACAAAAGTTGCATGTAAAAATCAACATAATCGAAATGTATGTGTAAAATGCATTCAAGAAAAATTAATTTGAACCTACCTACCTTCTCTTGTTATTTTAAAAATAAATTATAAAAGCAATTTTTCGGTTTAATTTAGAAAATACATTAAAATCCCATATGTGTAGAAATCCACACACGAGAGTAGAGAACTTAATTGTTTTTGAGGATGAGATGAAGGTTAATGATGCTAGCATTCTCCAAATAATCTTTTACATAATATGCATTAGTATCGCAGACATTAATATTGATATCACCCAACACGAACATTTCTTCGTTTTTAGCTAATTCGCCAACATTTCGTATAAACTCTTCAACAAACGCCTTCTTACTAAACCCAGGCGGTCTATAAATTCCCAACACATACGTAGTCGTTTGTCCCTCAGTAAAACTAATCTTTACGTTTTCGTAAGAAGTGGTTTCGTTAGGTATTAACGCGTGTTTTAAATCTTGGCGAATAAATATCAAAACACCTCCTCCTCTTCGTTTGTTTCTATTCGAAAACTTAGGCAAGTAGCTTTCTATTTTGTAAAATCCCTTTTCTTCATCTTCAAAAATATAACTGATCATATAAATAGAGAGCAAATAACAATAGAAAAATTTTTCAAAAACACAGCCAACACAGTTAAAAGGGAACACCACAAACTTATAGAAATACAATATCTTAACCAACTTAATTACAACATTGACCTTTTAACTAACCACCTTTCAAGTATAGCAGAAGCAGTAATTCTAAGCAAACTTAACATTATTCCTATGAAGAACTAACTAATATTAAAACTAAATTACAAAACCAAGATATTATTATTAATGCATTTGAACAAGTGTATGAATTTTTGAAGCTTCAAGCTTATTATAATGGTTCAAATATAATTCTTAACATACGTATACCTACTGTTTCACAAGAAAAATACTATTTATATCATGTTATACAATACCATTAGCCATAAACAATACAAAAACAATAATGACTAAACCATTTATAAACTATAACGAAAAACACATACAACATTTTAACACACTTTGCCCCAAGATAGAAGAAATATACTACTGCACAACACCGATTTCCGAAGAAGATGCTGATAATTCCCCATGTATCGGAAAGCTGATGAGTAACAAGGCAGCTCATTGTCCACTTAATGATGTGGGCCCTATCCAATCAATCTCTCAACCACAACCAAATTTTGTATTATTTGTAATAATAAATTCCACCTGCAGCTCCAAAACATTCTCAGTAGAAGGTACTTCCCTGGTGCATTTCAAAGGGTATGTGGTGTTCTCTTTTAACTGTGTTAGCTGTGTTTTTGAAAAATTTTTCTATTGTTATTTGCTCTCTATTTATATGATCAGTTACAATATATTTTTGAATCGTTCGATCATTACATGCGTGTTGAGCATGTGATCGTTTCCTAGTAAATATGTTAAATTGTTTATGTTAGTGTTGATATTCAATATTTGTTTGTTAATGTTGAATGCGTCTTGTGCGTTATAAGTTTAATTGTTGACCCTAGTCCGTCTATTAGGCCACGTCTGTTCCTTCTAAAAGGGTAGAGCGTTTCCAGTTTCCTATTAAGTTCATCTATTTTGTGTTTTGTTACTTTGAAGGTGTTAGTTATGGTGCCTGACTTTTTGAAAATGTTAAATGAGCTAATGATATCTTGGATATTATTATAATAGTCGTTAAGGTCAATGATATGTACAATATTAGATTATGATAGTTGATAATATGTCTCGAAGGCCCTAAGCGAAGTTGTAATAGGCTATGATTTTTCGGCAAGTTGTAAGTTTCTATTAGTTGAGAACTAGTTAGGGGGATTCTAAAATGGAATTAGTAAAATTCAGAGAGTTTAGTATTGTAAAATAGAAATGTGTTTGTTTTATAGGAAGCAGCATTCAACAATATGTTCAAATTTTTATGACTTATACTAGGTATTATTAAAGTACAATATTTTTCGTTTTTTTCTTAATTTACTTTTATGGATTTTTCTATTTTCTTTTGTCAGAATCGTTATTTTGTTATTTTTGTCAGCTAGGTGTTTCGAAAACCTCGGAGTCAATTTATTTCGTTTTGCCTCTTTCCTGAAAACTATTTGATTATCTACTATTTCTTCTGGCTCTTCTCTCGACTGATTAGTTTTTTCGATTCTTGCGTTAGTAATTTTTTCAACTTGTTTTTGGATTTTCGGATATAATTCGTTAAGAAATTCGTTGAGCTTTTCAAGATATTCATGTTCGTTGGAAAATGCTAATGTTTTGCTAAATTTATAAGGGCGACCAAAGAAAAGTTCGTAGGTGTGTGTTTCACAGTTGAATGGATTGCGTTGTTCTAGGTACGAGTATATATAAATGGAAGCATTTATTCGCATCTTCCAATCGAAAAAGAAAAGTAATCTTTGTATAACATACAGTGCAGATTGCAGGTTTGTTTCAATGTTAAAACCAACTGAATCTGATGAGAAAATTGCTTTTTCGCAGTTTGTTAAACTTGGGAAATCATAGGTAAAAATAGAATACAAGATTGGGCCTAGTACTGAACCTTGAGGTACACCTGCTGAAATATTGGAAATATCGGAGTCCCAATTATTAATTGAAACCTTGAATTTCCTTTCAGACAGAAAGGATTGGATATTTCTGATTAAGTACATTGGAAAATTAAATCTCAAAAGTTTATGTAATAAATCATCATGCCAAACCGTATCAAACGCTTTCTCAACGTCAAGAAGTACCATTCCTGTACTTTTTCCTCTCCTAAAGTTGTTTCTAATGTATTTAGTTATTCTATGAACTGTACTATGATGAGCCCTAAATCCAAATTGTTCAAGTGGTAGAATGTTATTTCTTGTTAATTGAAATACAAGTCTACTCTTTAATAATTTCTCAAAGCATTTGCTTAGAGAGCTTAAAAGACTTATTGGCCTATAGTTGCTAGGCATGTTTGCACTTTTACCCAGCTTTAAAATTGGTATTATTTTAGCTGTTTTCCAAGCATTAGGAAAGTAACTTGATTTAAGACAGCTGTTAAATAGAATATGTAAAAACTGTATTCCTGATTTAGGCAAGTTCTTAAGGTATACATTTTTAATGTGATCAAAACCTGAGGTTTGACAGAACATCTTTGACTTCTTCAAATGTAAACACATCCTGAGTACCATTTGAAGGACTTGAATTAATAATATGGATTGAGTCACTGACCACTGATTCAACTATGCTATTACAAGGAATACCGCTAGTTACCAAATAGTTATCATAGAAAGTTTCTGCCAGGACATTAGCTTTTTCGGTGCTAGAAAGTATTACATTGTTTCCTACTTTAAGAGCTGGAATGAACATGTTTTTCTTTTTAATTATTTTGGCCACGTTCCAAAAAGGTTTACTTCCTTTATCTAAACTTTGAAGTTTCTGATTCCAAGATCGGTTTCTATAAGTTAAAATTGAATCTTTTATTAGAACAGTAAGTGCCTTAACTTCAGAATTATAGAAAGGGTCTCTTGTTCTTATCTATTTTCTTCGATTGCTATTACGAACTTTTATTAGTTCAAGAATGTATGGAGGTAATAAATTTGCACTATTATGACGTATTAGTTTTTTAGGAACTGCTTTTTCAATACTTTCTTGAAATACTAAGGTCTATTTGTTGTTGATTGGCCACGTCAGTTAAAGGTACATGAATATTTGTTAGCCTAGATCGCATTTCGGTCCCATATGTGTACCAATTTGCATTCTTAATGTCTAAAATTTGATGTTGCCATAGGTAAGAGATCTAATGATCTGAGCTTAGGTCATTTATGACCATAGGTTGGTTAAAAAGATTGGACATGTTACTCAAAAATAAATCCAAAGTTGATGGGTTTGATCTATTATTAGCAGGGTAGTAAGTCGGATGAGGAGGATACAAAATATCAAATGGATGCCTAGAATTAAGGTTTGCAAGAATGTTACCCCACGCATTTGCCCTTAAGCAACCCCAACTTCTGTGCCTGTAATTAAAATCACCTCCGATTAGAAATGTCTCGTTTATACTGATAAGCTTCCTCAAGTCGTTATTTAAATGAAGTCGTTTCTCCGCATTCGCTGAACCTCCAGAAAAATAAGCCGAAAATATTTTTAAAGCGGTACCATTTGCAAAAGGAATTAACTCATGTCTTCAGTGTTCTTTTCACTAAAATGGCAACACCGCCACCCCTTTTATCATCTCTATCAAGACGATAGCAAATGTACACTTGATTAGTCAATTTGTCATCTAAACTTAACCAGGTTTCAGACACTAAACTTAATTTAAGAAAATTAAAAAATTCCAATGCTTCGAGCATTCCAACATATTATGTTCATGGCTGTTCTATTCATGGCTTATTATTATAAATATAATTAATCGCTAATTGTGTAATTGTATTGAACTGGTCTGCTTTGGTTTTGCATTTCCCCAACAAAGTTAACATCACCGCAGTAAGCTTGTTGATTTCTTCCATTAAAAAAAGACCGCTGGTGTTATCATCAGCAGCAACATTGTTTGTCGACCATACACCACAGTCCGTGGGAACAGGAATAGGGACGGAAACGGGTTCAACATACATGTGCGCCCGCAGATGAGTTTGACGCTTATTCTTAGTAGAAAGCTTTACTGTCATATCGAAAAAGCTTTTACGGCTCAAACATGAGAGGTCAGTGGATTTGTGTGTTGCATTGCAGTTTGCACATTTGATGATGATGATTTGCACTTACTTGTTTCATGGTTTTCAGAACAGATCGCACAGTGGGTCTTGATGTGACAATTTTTTTCTCCGTGGCCGAACAACTGGCAATTGAAACACTGTGTATAATTTTGCTTTCGACGCCGTGCAAAATCCCACTTCACTTTTGTTCTGAATATGGATGGTATATATTTTTTTAAATCTGCAAGCCTAATTGTACCGCGTTCAAGGAAGACTATATAGATAACATTACTGAAATGTTCATGCTGTTTTTCTATAAGTTTAACATTTTCACATTTTAAGCCAAGTGTGTTAAGTTCATTTTTTAAGTTTCCAATTGGCATTTCGTCAAGCCCAAAGAGAACAACTTGAAATGATCTTAATGTTGGAAGGTCATGTGTAAAAAATTGCCAGTTTTTAGATTTCAATGCAGAACATACACTTTCATGATCTTCACTTTTGTCACAGTTAATTTTTATGCCAATTGATGTTTGTATTGGGTCTATAACTTAATTTGTGCGGTTTGCTAAGAGATAGCGTAACTTGTATTATTCCATTGGAACATGCGTTGGAAGGCTACTGTCATTGTACGTCATTTCAGTATATGTCATTCATTTGAAGCGTAAACAACAATAATTTTTTTTCACTCAAATATGTCGAACTTTGTGCCTGAAAAAGTGTTTTTGCGGGGAGTTCTTCTTCATGAAGAAAACTGCTGCCAAAAGTCATCGTATTTTGGTGGAAGTTTATGGTGAACATGCGCTAGCTGAGCGAACGTGCCAAAAGTGGTTTGCACGATTTAAAAGTGGTGATTTTGGCTTGGAAGACGATGAACGTCCTGGGCAGCCAAAAAAGTTTGAAGATGAAGAACTGGAAGCATTACTCTATGAAGATTGTTGCCAAACACAAGGACAGCTCGCAGAATCTTTGGGTGTCACTCAAGCAGCCATTTCAAAACGTTTAAAAGCAGCTGGATATATTCAAAAGCAAGGAAATTGGGTTCCACATGAACTCAAGCCGAGAGACGTCGAAAGATGCTGCTGGAACGCCACAAAAGGAAGTCACTTTTGCATCGGATTGTTACTGGTGATGAAAAATGGATCCATTACGATAACCCCAAGCGCAAAAAATCATATGTGAAACCCGGCCAACCAGCCAAATCAACGGCAAAGCCGAATATCCATGGCGCGAAGGTAATGCTCTGTATTTAGTGGGATCAGATGGGTGTGCTGTATTATGAGCTGCTAAAACCGGGTGAAACCATCAATGGACAACGCTGCCGAACACAATTAATCCGTTTGAAGAGAGCAGTGGCCGAAAAACGCCCGGAATATGCGACCAGACACGAGGCAATAATTTTAAATCATGACAACGCTCGGCCAAACGTTGCTATTCCGGTTAAGAACTATTTGGAAAACAGTGGATGGGTTCCACTGAAATACGGTTCACATCAGAGCAGAATATCAAAAATTGGCTTGATTCATTCTTGGGATCCACAAATTGCAAGAAAGATGGGAAAAAGTCATAGCTTCAGATGGGCAATACTTTGAATAATACTATTGTACATCTTTTGCTTAAATAAACGTTCAGATTTTGAAAAAAAAACCGCACTTAATTAAATTATAGACCATTTATTTTTATATATTTAATATTTAAGCTTACTACTGGAGTGCTCTCTGGTGGAGATCGTAGTAATTAACATTATTTATTGATTAATTTATATATATGTTTTGTTATTTATTATTTCAACTGGAGTCCCTTGCAATAAGGATCGCAGTTTTTATACCGGAGTGCCTTGCGATAAGGTTCGCGGTTATACTTGAATATTATTTAACAGTTATTCACATACAAAATATATAAAAACTTACATGCACCCAAGAGTGATGGTTATGAAAAGCATTTTATTGTAGAGATGAAGTGCCCTTGTTTGACAAACTGGGTTTTACAAATATGTGAAGCAAAAGAAGCGATGATGACAGATTTATCAGGGCTTTTATTTTTGGTTCTGAAAATATCGGTGATGTCAGAGTCTTTTATTTCGTGGTTTATTGTTTTACTTTTTCCTTTAACTATTTCCACTAAATTTTCATGAGCAGTCGGAGGAATGTTTTTAATGTCGACATTGTTTTTAATTAATTGTTGTTCCATAGCGTTAATTTGTGCTTGCATATTGTCTATGATTTCGTCCTTTTTTTTTGTTGTTTGCTTTCAGTTCATTCATTTCTTTCGTAATGCTTTCCATTAAGCTATTGTTCCTAATCATATTAGGATTGATGTCTTCGTATTTGGCAGCTAGAAAATCACAGCTTGCTATTATCTGCTTCATCTCAGATCTTATCATACGAATCTCCAACAAGACCGCTGTGTTGTTATTAGATGAGTTTTCGTGTGGTTTATTTGGGCTACAGGCCGGTCGCACTCTTTTTGCCGCTTGTGCTTCCGATGTCAGAACTGGTGTAGATATTACCGCTTTAATTGAACATGCAGCACCTTGCTCGCTTCCAGAGTTTCGGCAAGTCTGGCACCTCCACGCGTCCCTCCTTGCGCTCATGTTTCTCCACGATTTCTGCGTGACCGTAGTGCATTCGAAGTGGAGCTTACGAGTACACATCATACAGACAGCGAAATCGCCGTCTCCGGATAGATTTTCACCACAATGACCACACACATACATTGCAAGAACAGATATAAAGCAAAGGGTAATGGGAATAGAACAATTTTAAATTAACTACACGAATAAATTGCTGATTTATAGTTTCAAAGTTGATTTTTTTTTATAAAGTCACTATCTTAATATTTGTATTTAATTACACTTCGGGAAATTAAATCGATAACTTGGTAGAAAGAGTACTAAATATCAGAGCGTATTAAAAACACGTCCTATCGCTAAACTCACGCTCTCAGAATGATGAACAAATTGGTCGTCCTTTCTTAGCACTTGTTTTGATAGCCTCTTTTTTGTTTATTTTTGTTTATAAAAATTTTCTATTTTTTCTACTGACACACTTTTTCCAGCCGCAACGGGGATCTGAAACTTTTGTCTTTGTGTTACCCCCAAGTCAACACTTCGAATTTCATTGATATAAGTCTTAAAGCTTTCCCCAATTGACTCCTTTATTTCCTCAATTGGCTTGTCATAATCTGGTAGTTCTTTCAGAGGTACTGTAACATTCAAGGGACATGAATCCTGAAATAATATTTAGCCCAGCCGTTTTCCCACCCATCTCCAATGTTTTCCTTAATAAAGGAGCAAAAACGCTCTTTGGCAGAATATTTGTTATTGTTCCTCTTTTGGTCTGTCCCCATTCATCTAAAACAGAACGCCAGTTAGTTTTAATGGAGCTGAAATAGGCTACATCTAGTGGCTGCAGCAGATGTGTTGAATTGGGCAATAGACAGATAAATTTTATATCATTTTCTTCACACAATCTTAATGTTTTAATACTTATATGAGAACTTAGATTATCACCAATTATTGCCTACTTGCCTTCTTTCTTCTTGAGTACCGGTAGCACTTGTCTCTCAAAGCACTCATCGAATGTCTCACTATCTATCCAACCTGACTTAGTCACAGCCATTCTAGTCCACGGTGGTGCACCAGTTAGCCAATCGGACCATTTTTGTTTGGCCTTATAAATTATAAATGGCGGAATGAACTCACCGGTTCCATTTCCACAAAACATGACGGTGAAGCACGACTTAGTCGAATTTTTGATGATTTCTGGATTTCGGCACTGCCGTCGGAAGAGCAGTTTAGATTTTTTAGGATTGCCATGGAAACCGGCAACCTGAACTCGTTTCCTACTTATAGTATGCGCAACTCTTTACTTGACAGATGAATGCCTTTCTAGAAACATTTTACCCCATTCCCAACCAGGTAAATTATTTTTAAAAGCTGGCACATTCCTACTGTTTTCATCTAAGTATTTTTCCACTACAACTCTAACATCTAGCATACCTATTGGTATTCCAATGTCTGCTAAGGACACAACATGACTTACAAAAATATTCTCTTCTTCTAGTGTTAAACTATGTGGTCTTCCCACACTTTTTGAGTGTTCCTCTTTTAACTTGTACTTAAGTGTACTTCTTGGGATATTATAAAATTTGGCTGCATTTCTTTAGGAAATTTTGTATGTTTTAATTTTATGTAAAGCTTCGTTGAAAATTTCTTCAGTATATCGAGCTCTTGTTCCATACTGGCGCTTTCCTGGCGTGGGATGTTTATTTTTTTCGAATCGAATTGTAGAATCCTAGAAAACAAACATACATAAATATTACAATCCATTTGTACGGATCGACGTATGTATCTTATTTTTCTTTTATCAAAAGTGCATTCTTCATATATATTTTTAAAATAAAATAATTTTGTAATCAAAATACATTCTGAAAACTAAAATGTAATTTGTTTAAACCTGTCGCCTATCTATAGAGATTCTTCTCTAAGTGTCAAAATCTCGACATCTTAGTATACAATAACAATGCGTTGTAATCTATATAAGGTTTTATTATACCTTACTCCTATATTCAACTTATTTTAAGGTCAAAACTATAGAAATTAAATGAGTCACATTGATTTAATCATATCGGGAAGTAAAAATTAAAAAAAAAACTATGAAAAAACAGAAAAACAACAGATTGCAACAGACTGGTAAAAATATAAATGAAAGAATCTCAATAATTATTCTATAATAACTCCTGGCAATGTTACCCACACGTTTGAATAAGTCATTTTCAACTCCTTGGGTAACATTGGCACGGGACAAAGTTACTCTAAATAGGCGAAGATTCAGTAGCACAAAATTTATTTCTACTTGATTTGACTTAAAATTGAATGAAATCATAAAGATTAATATTTTACGAAGTGCCAAATCACTGCTTTAAAAAGTGAAACACAACTTACCGTTCTAAATTACCCTGGATAATCACAAAAGACAACTTTTTACCGACTGTATTTTGGCGCGATCTATATGTGTCACAGAAAATCAACGATTGTCAAAGAACCAATATGACATATGCGTTCAGGTGAATAGGTTTTGAGGTGCGTTCCCAGAAACACAATGTTTTTGCAATTTAACTGTATAAAATGAGTAAAAACCTTCCGAATTCAAAATTGGGCCAATTTTATATTAAGAGCTTAAGTTACCCAGATCGACTGTATTACATAGTTAAATAAATACCTGGTCTGCAATTATCCATAGTTACTGAAATTTTAGAAAAAATTAAATCAAAAATACAAAAAATTCAATGATGCACTCACTCAATTGGCGCTTTTTCCAAAAGTGATTTGACACTTTACACAATTGTTTATGTTCGACTGATCGCGTTGCACTCTATGACAAGATAAAGCTTTGGGGATTTTGAATTTTGATGTGTTTACTGCTTATTAAGCTTTTAAGAAAATAACAAACCAGGGATGGCAATTGAAAACAAAAAAATACCATTTTGGCCGGGAATTGGGCCAATATACTCCTCTCTGCGCTGTATGGCATATTGTGCCGTCCTGCTGATACCATTTGTCTCTTAAGTTGCCCATAGACGTTATACATCTGCGTGGATCCGTGTGAAGCCGTTTTGCCACAGACTTCATATAAATCCATAAACATTCATTTCGTATTTGTTCTTTGCGGAGTAAACATGTCAAATAAGAGTGCGGATATTTTAGCTCTCATGGTGGTACTGTAATATGTTGTTTTACTAAATAATGCCTTCGACGAAAGTGTAACGTAGCAAGAAACATGACTCCACAATCGGTGATACATTTGCTGCAGTATTTCTAAGGCGGAGCACTTGAATTAGTTCAAATGAATATTAGGTCACTGGCACCGTGAATCATTTGTGCTATATTTATGTAATTGGTATTCTGTTGTGTGGTTTGCTTCTTGATACGCTACCGTACACATATGTACGAAAAGAAAGTAAAAAGAAAACAACGTGAGTGGATGCAAGAATGGCTCCAAGAAAAACAGGAATATTCACACGTGACTTTGCTTAATAAATTAGAAGCGATTGTTCCAAAAGATTTTAAAAATTTCCTTCGAATGGATTCAAAGACATATATGGAATTATTAAGCCTAGTAACTCCATTAATAGAAAAGAAAGACACATGTATGCGGGCCGCAACAACAGTCAATGAGAGATTATCAGCAACTTTGAGATTTCTTTCTTCCGAAGGAAGTTTTGAAGATCTTAAATATTTGACACTCATTTCTCCGCAAAGCCTGGGACTTATAATAATTGAAACATGTAAGGCGATAATATCATCATGAGAAGAATTTATTCAAGTGACTGTAAAACTAAACAATTTTATTTTAAAAGAAACAATTTTATCGTTTTCGATACTATTTTTTCTTGTTTGGTTTCTTCCTTTTATTTTAATTTAATTCTTTATTTTGTAACAATGAAGCAATACGTCTTACTCGTATTCTCGTCCTAATTGAAAAAGACCGAATGCTGGGATACCGGAAATCATCGTCGCTCAAGATTCCCAAGATGGAGGTTTTGCCAACTTTGCCTTAAGGGCATGTGGTGCGATACGTAATGTAAGGCCGCGTTTATATCATTAGCGACTCTACATCACTAAACAATTTATTTAGTAAGAAATAATATAGTATTGGTCGTTTAAGTATATTTATGTTTAATTATTAAACAAATCTTGAAAATACCTGTTTGATTGCCTTATCTGTACAGGCTCTTCTCTGACATATCCTGTTTGCGGTTCTGTCAATATTGGTGCAAACACTGGCAAATCACCAGTGGGTGTTGAGCTGTGTGAGCTTGAAATATAATGTTTGGTGTGAATAAAAACTGAGGGAACACTCCGAGGAAACCCTCTTGAGGGAAGTGTTTTCCTAAAAGAGAGCACTCAGTTCAAGTAGGTTCATCCCCTCAAGTTGAAGTTTTAAAAATGAAGTGTAGGACTGTCAAATTGAACTGTGAAGTTGCTTATAAATGGCCAAGTGAAAGTGAAATATAAATATGTTTTTAAACGTACAAACGCAAAAAATAAAAAATTATAGTTCTCGGCGTTTCGGTCACAGGGGTGATAACTTTAAGAGCCTGTATAGGTTCGAATTTCACAATGTGGAGTGGTTAAGCACTCATTTCCTTTCCGGGATTACTGAGGAAACCCGTGGTGGTGCCATACCAAACTTTGAAAAAATAAAAATCTTTTTAAGATACATTGGGGACCACCCGGGTTTCCAAGTTGGAGTTGGTGAGGATATTGGAATTCATAAATCCACCGTATCGAAAATAGTGTGGCAGGTGTGTTGCGCTATATGTTCAAAAGCAGATTTATGAATCAAATCTCCATCGTCGATGGAGGAAATGAGAGAAGTAAAACAAGAATGGCAATCCAAATACTATTTTCCTAGTGCAATTGGTGCTCTAGATTGCACTCATATAGAAATTGTAAAGCCTCATTTGCATGGCGATGAGTACCTAAATCGCAAGGGCTATTTTTCTCTGAATGTGCAGGCAACGTGTGATGCGAAAGAGTGTTTCACTAGCATTGATGTCCAATGGCCAGGATCTGGAGCTATCCTCCTTGCAGATGAAGCGTATGGTCTGACACCATGGATCATGACACCTTTTAAAAATCTAATCACAGAAGCTGAAAAGAAATATAATAAGTTGCATACTCGTGAAAGAGTAATTATTGAACGCATGTTTGGACAAGTGAAACGAAGATTACCTTTACTGGCTTTACGAGTTAGACTAGCTACAGTTAGAGTGCCAAAAATTATAATAGCTTGTTTTGTTTTTCATAACATAGCAAAATATCTCTACGACGAAGACTTCCCAACGTGTGAGATCTTAACGTTCCAAGAAGCGCCTATACCGGAACCTTAACTGAGCATTGATTGCTTTTTTTAGGTGTTGGCGTAACGTGCAGCAATTGTGGAATACTCCTTGACGGCCCTGGTAGTTCTTCCACTTGAAGCAGGATGTCCTCAGCTACATTACAATCTTTGCTGGTACCCGGCAACCCATATTGCTCTGCACCTGTAATTCAATTAAGTGTTTTAAAATTTGTAAAACTGTATTTAAGAATTGAAAAATACTTACCAGGTATTTTGTTCAGAATAGTATTCGTTTTGTAATCCATGAGATTTAGCAGCTGCTCTTCATGCGATTTCAATATTACTGGAAAATTTCCTGTCTTTTTTTTATCTCCTTTTGCTTTGATGCGCCCCTTCATAGGAGCTGTTCAACTGAATGGCATACATTTGTTTAACTTTTTCTTCCACAGCTTGAAGCGCATATAGCTTTTTAATTTTCATCGCTGGAGTTTGGCTTTTCTCAAAAAGGCACGGATAAAATTGGATAATTCGTACAAAATCTTCTTCCTCCATGCCAAATCTCTTTTTTTTGTTTCTTTTGTTGGTTTTTCACTAATTTCGTCCAAGTACTCCTCGTCCGAATGATTGTCCATATTCTCTTGTTTAAAAAAGTTCCTCTCAAGCACCTACAACTTTTACGAGTGTTAACTCATTAAAATTGAATTTTATTCACACCACAATCAAGGAAACCCTCAACTGTCAAAATTTGTGAGGGGAGTGTTTTCGTTAAGTTTAACGACAAACATTTTTATTCACCTCAAATGGAGTGTTCCCTCTAAAAACTTGAGGGAACACTCACACTCAGTTTTTATTCACACCACCCAATACGTCTGTTGACTACTGGAAGGCGTGGAACCTGCAAAATTTTGTCTTCCAAGATTCAAGCTGCTGCTATAGGACAGATTGTCAAGTTGGGCATGCATCAATGTTTCGTCGATAATGCATTTTGCATATAATTGTTGGTCAGGGTTTACTTTACGAAACATCAATCCCCATCCTTCTCCGAACACGTCAGCAGCGTCTCTTTGGCGATTCCCTTGTTGTTCTAAATGTTCTACAGCTTTTTGTAGAAAATTCTGTTGTAAATCGATCTTCCTTTTTTTTAGATTCTCTAGGTGGCTGAAAAGATAAATTTTCAAAATTCATTTATTAACTTTATTTACCATTTGATTTATGAATTTTATGCTTCTATATTTTAGATTTCAAAAACTGCAAAAGAAAGGAAGGAAACAGCAGTCGAGTTTAAAAGAAAATGGAATTTTAATAATTGCATTGGAACCACAGACGAAAAGCATGCCCATATTAAAAAACCACTAAAATCCGGTTCTTTTTGCTTCAATTATAAAAAAAGTTTAAGTATAATCATGATGGCCATAGTAACATAAATGCAAACTGTGAGTTTATGGCTGTGGAAGTTGGGGCTTCGGATGCAGGTGTTTTTGGGCAGTGTAAGTTCAAACAACAATATGATGTAGGAATGTTAAATATACCAAGCCCAGAAAAACTTGAACTCAGTGACGATTTGTTTCCATTTGTACTTGTGGGAGACGACGCTTTTGCGTTACTTGAAAATTTAATGAAACCCTACAGCCGCAACGAATTGACAAATGAGGACCAAATATGTAATTATCGGTTGTCAAGAGCTAGACGCGTTGTAGAAAATGCATTTGGCATTTTAGCAAATCGATTTAGAGGTCTTTTGACCAATATCAATTTGAGTCCAGAAAAAGCATCTATTATAACTCTTACATGCTGCTACTTACACAATTTTTTGAAGATGAAAAATCGATCAATCTATTTTCAAAGAAGTGTTGAAGATGAGGACATTGCCATGACCAATTTGGGACCCATTAAAGGTGGAAATGCAACAGGCACAACGGTGAAGTGCCTTGACAAAGAAAGTTTTCATAACTGCCTTCAAATTTCAAAATAGTATTTCCACATATTGTTAAAGTAATCATCTGTACTAAGTTTAAATAAAATTCAATTCTTCCACAAACTCAACTCTCGTTTTCTTCCATGTTTTTTTTATTTTTTTTTTTTAGTTAGATTTTCATATTGCCGTCCGTTTGGCGGCAAAACACAAATTCACATACGAAAGTACATACTTACTTGTTCAAAATCTATGGAGTCATCTAAGGTATTTAATCCTTCTGTTTGCGTCTCCTGGTCTCTTAAAAAATCTAGCAAATCAAAATACCACAATTGTGGAACATACACATCATCGGTACCCGGCTCCAGACCTTTCACTTTTCTTTATTTTAGCAAGTTCCCGCTTGTAGGAACTTCTCAAACCGTTCATTTTTTTCTGAACTACATCTAAGGTCACGTTTTCGTCCACTTCTTTATATTTCTCCACCAAAATAGCCCACGATTTATTTTTTTCGATTTTGTTCTTGCAAGTGTCGGTTTTAGTTTCCCACAATGCAGGCTGGGAGCGAAAAACTTCTAATCACTTAACACATCGGCTGAAAAGTCCGTGCCGTTTTATAGTAAAACACAAAATTTTTGCAAAATTCAATTTTATTTATCAATATAGTTGCCTTTGAGGGCGATGCACTGATTGAAACGATTTTTCAATCTTTCGATACCAGTTTTGTAGTACGATTTCAGTTTAGCCTCAAAATAGGCCTCTGTTTCGGCGATTCGGTCTTAAATCTCTTTCCGGCGAGCATTCTTTTGAGGTCTGCGAACAGGAAATAGTCGCTGGGGGCCAAATCTGGAGAATACGGTGGGTGGGGAAGCAATTCATGGCCGAATTCTTTCAATTTTGCCATCGTTTTCATCGACTTGTGACACGGTGCATTGTCTTGATGAAACAGCGCTTCCTTTTTCTTCAAATGCGGCTGTTTTTCTGCGATTTCGTCCTTCAAACGCTCCAATAACGCAATGTAATAGTCGCTGTTGATAGTCTGCCCCTTTTGGAGATAGTCGATGAAAATTATTCCATATGCATCCCAATATACGGATGTCATAACCTTGTAGTATAATAATAAGAAAATAGGTGTGAGAGCGAGGTGGTGTGTCAAAAAAAATTCTCACATTGAAGCAGCGGTTGGCATGCTTGCGGATGCACGGCAATTAGCTCGTCGGTGGGGGGGTACTTGCTGCTTTTCTTCTGGTCTACAAAAAAAAATCATGCCAAAAGATGTTTACAGATATTCTCACTTTTAAGAGGTGAGACGAGGGAAGATAGAAAAAGGGGCTTAATCCTGCGTTTTGAATACGCATAATAAGGCTATTGCAAATATGGTTCGAAATTTGGGTGAGAAATACAAAAGAGGTATATAAATCAGCTTGTCCTTATTGGTTGAAGGAGAAATCCTACAATTGTGTCCGGCTCATAATATTGAACTATAATTGCATAAATTACAAAGATTCTGGATTGTGGTAGGATTAACTCTAACGATTATCCTTCACGAACACTAATCAGATCACATATCTCAACAAACGAAATATTTATTAACTCATGATTATATGAAAACTATTTTGTATTTAAAATAAAATTCTTTACATTCGATTTCTGGTTACCTAAGTCTAAGTATATGTATATGTAGGTATATGATTCACTTCATTTGTTAGATATAAGATAATATATTAAGTAAGTTAAAATTATGTATATTATTATGTAGTTATTAAAGTAAGTATATGTATATGAATATAATGTATATGTGTTTATGACATCAAGGTAAAAAAAATAAGTCTGAAATTATTGTCTATATCAAAAGCCAATGAATTAAGTTTTATAAGCAAAGTTGTACTCACTGTTTTGCATATTCATGATGTTCCTGCAGCGTCGAAATTTGTGCACAAATCCCATCCTGCTTTGATTTATTTGACAAAAAGGTTATAATAATTTACGTTAATTCTTAGGCTTTTAGAATTTGTTACAGTAGGGTAAGTAGTAGTTAAGGTGGTTTTATCAAATTCACAAATGTAGGTTAATTTAGCTTTTTTATAGATTAAGTATTGTAATTATAAGAATAATTATGAATAGGTATATACATACATATGTATTCAATTAAAGAAAAGTGAACAGGTAATTTAAACAAAATCATCTTTAACATTGATCAGTAACAAACTGAATGATAACGGAAACTTTGCATGAATCGAATGAAATGAATAAAAAGTTAAGACACAATAAAATTGATACACTGAATTGATTTATATGTCGGTTTGATTGCTAATATTTGATCAAGCTAACTGTTTCACTTGCTGTAGATCGCCGCGCCAAGCATTCGCCTTTATATGGTATGATTAGGCTAATTTTTCTGGCGTTTTGTTGCAGGCTAATTTTTGATGTTTGTAATATTTGTTGAATTTTTGATATATGTATGTATGTCGTTCGATGTGTGATATGCGTGCTTAAGTGCATTTTCTTCTTTTTTTTTTTTTTTTTTTTTTTATGTTGCGTTTTTGTTATTTAGCATTTTGTAAATTCTATCAGCTTATAGGAACTGCGGATGACATGCGGTAAAATGAGGAATATTGGTCCCGTTACATTGGGCCGCTAGGTAACTGTTTCCTTCTGAGTGGGACACAGAAGTACCGTATGGGTATTCCTTACCATTGGTCATCCGCAGTTTTCTGCAGAAATACAGAGATTTTATTAATTTATTAATTGACCTAATGGAATTACATTTTTACCTGGTTTGATAGATTTGCTTCTCAAAATTAATTAATTTAAACTTATTTTATCTGTATGCAATCACTTCAACAATCGGGAAAGTCTTATACAAAAAGAAAAAGGTAAAAAACTCACTTTCCGATCTTCTGTACTAATCGAGTTGGTCTGAGCAAAAGAAAGATTTCCACACAAGCTTTGCTTTAAGTACTTGACACTGTGTACTAAATTTTAGATAATTGGTATAAACAAAGTATGTTCAGGGATCAATTAAACTACTGATTCTTAGCAACATGTTGCTAGTGAGATGGTGAGTTCACACAAAAGTTAGTTGAAGTTTTTTTTTAGGTTTGCTTTATTATTATTTAAAAATAAGAAAAATCACATTTCAATGGGTGTACGCCACAACCTTGCCAGCCGAGGACGAGGTTCGTCGCCTGCTCGCCACTCAGCTGACTGCCAAGTTTCACCCATTGTCACATACCGACGCAAAAAGTCGGCTTTATTGCGGTTGAACAGCTTTAAACACTCCTCTGAATCATCAACACGTTGTTGTTTTTGGTCGACTGTGAGCAAACGCGGCACCCACTTTGAACAGAGCTTTCGCATATCCAAATATTCGTGTATGATATATCCAACACGCTCTTTTGATATCTTCAGAGCCTCAGATATCTCGATCAACTTCACTTTACGGTTATTCGTAATCATTTTGTGGACTTTTTTGATGTTTTCATCTGAAACAGTCTCTTTTGGACGTCCACTGCGTGCATCATCTTCGGTGCTTGTATGATCACTTTTACATTTTTCAATCCACTTGCGAATGGTTCGTTCGGCTGGTGCAGAGTCCGGGTAACACTTATCAAGCCATTTCTTTGCATCGGCTGCATTTTTTCCCATCAAAAAGCAATGATAAATCAACACACGAAATTGCTTTGAATCCATTTTTTCACAATAGCAAAAGTTGCTTCACTCACAGCGCTATATCTCGAGAACTAATCGTCCGACAGCTGTCAAACTTATACACGTATCTTTTGAAGGTTGGTACTAATTGAAAATGGTATGGATTTAATTCAAGTGGTGCCCTCTCTTAGAAACGGCACGGACTTTTCAGCCAATGTGTTAAAAATGTTTTGTTTAGTCAACGGCCTCGCCACACTGAAAGCGTCGGTGCCGACTAGATCACCGAAATCAAGCAGTGTTGGGCGCGGTAAGTATATAGGTGGTTGACCATATGGGTACTCCGCGTGCTGTTGACAAAACGCGCCACATGGGCATATAGTACCCCGGTGTGTTAAATCCCGGACTCTACAAATTAATTTGTATCGTTCCCTTGATAATAATAATAATAATAATGTTTTGTTTAACGTCGCCATTGAACCGCACTCCATGAAATACACCACTCAAATGACAGAAAATCCGCATACAACGCCACAGACCTCATGCTTGTTCGTGCAAGTTATTAAGATTGAAATACGAGTCGATGGTTAGTTTAAATTTATTAATAATTAATGCGAGTCGTTGGTTTATATTCGATTTATTAATAACTATAACTATTCCTCTATGAGGAAACTTATTTAAGCAACCGTTCTGTAAGTCTGAATCACAAGAACTGACTTTTTGCCAACACTCAGCCTGCCAACTGTGCCGGTCCAGTTATTGCTGTACTATTGGTTTCTCTCACACCAAACGGTGTCGGTATTGTTGCACTGTAAATTTGTGCGCTTCCAACTTCTGTTGTTGCTAGCTCACTTGAATAGAAATTGGTGATCATTATGAACTCATCACAGCAGTGCTTGGCTTGGGTGTCGTTTACTCACACTGGTGTGACCAGCTTGCTGTTGCTGGGTTTCAACCTGCAACAGAATCGTGTTATCTGTTGTCCATAACTTGCACGAATCCACAAAATTGAAATTTTTCAATTTATTTGGATCGGTGTGACAACAGCGCCAGTTTTCAGTTTTCAGTTTATATGCATTTTTATTGTATTACTTAATTTACTCTTACTTGCTAGACAAAAAATGCTTAAAAATTAGCTTAATTAACTTAAAATTATCTTATTCTAGCTTACTGACCCCATGCGGGCACTCTAAGTTAAACCTAACACTTAAATTATGTCTTTCGACGTACCTTACTACTATACTATACTATTTCTATTCCTTATAATTAAAACTAAGAAAACATTTTTTCAAAAAAAAAACTTAGTAACTGACTTTTTTTTATATTTTATTATAAAACTAAAATCCTACAAACTACCTACAAATAAGTCTTAATCTACTTAAACTACTTACATCTAGTACATACATATATATATATATACATAATATATATATATATACATAATATATATATATACTTAATATATAAATATATGTATATATATATAGATGTATGTTTTTTTTGAATTTTTTATTTTTATTAATTTTTTTTTTGGTTTTTATATATTTTTTTTTCTTAAATCTAACTTACTCCTACTTAAAACTATGTAAGCCGGCCATGGCTAAAAGAAAAATTAGGCGACCCACTTTGCTTCACATGAAGCTACTAAGAATTGGAGGAATTCGACGACGAAGCATCCCCTCCTTCTAAAAGCCACCAAAATTGTTGGTGCTGCCGATCAACATCCCTCATGTCGCGACTCCCTACCGCTCTACTGAACCGGAGACGCTCCGCACTGCCGTGTGCGACGTCTCTGTCGTAGTTGAGTCGCCTGTCCGCAGCTGTTCGAGCAACGTGGAAGATTAGCGGCACAGCCAATCTGTCCTGGATCAGACCTTTGCTATCAAGGTAGAGAAACGCTTCTGGAGGAACATAGCCGTCTAAGCGAACTCTCTCGTGATACATATAATTAGGGTAGTAAGCCCCGGAGATCAGGTTGTTCGATGAGGTCATTGCTCTTGCAATGTGCCTTCGAGTCAACTTAATAACAAAATTGTCCACTCTTATTAGGTTCGCCCTATTGTACAAGACCTCATTACGATAGAATTTTATGTACTCAGACTCTGGTGTTCTGTATAACCGAAGACAAGCCCTAAGGCAAGCCCTCTCAAACACCCGAATCTTTTCCAATAAACTTGCTCTCACGTTGAACCACACGGGACATCCAAACACAAGCATAGGCCGGATAAGGGCCATGTAGCAGATCACCTTCACCCTCGCATCGAGTTGGCTGTTGTAAAACAGTCTCCTTGTAAGGGCAAAAGCACCTCTGGCTCTGGCCAGAGCAACATCCATATGTTTGTTAAAATATAGATATTGATCTAGCCAGATCCCAAGGTATCTGACTACATTTCGACAAGCAAGTGGCTGTCCATGTTGTCCGACGATAGAGAACTTTCGCCAATTCTTTCTGGTATCCCTAGAGGCCCCAGACAAAGGCGTCCTAAACAGAATGGTTTCCGACTTCTGAAAGTTGATTTTCAACTTCCAGTTATCGCAATATTGCTTAATTTTGTCGAAGTCACGTTGCAAAAGCATATTAATGACCTCGATTTTTGGACCTGATCTGTACGCGATTAAGTCGTCTGCGTACGCTATGGCATGGTGAAGTGAACCTATCAGATCACTTGTGTAAATGTTGAATAGGATCGGCGAATTTACCGCACCCTGTTGCAGACCGTTTTTAATGTTAAATATTCCAGCAGAAGTCACATCGCCATTCTTCACGATGAACTGTCTACTGGAGAGCATATCAAAAAGAATATACAGCAGTGGTTTACTAATGCCCAACCTATCTAGCTTGAAAAAGAGTCCCTGTAACCATACGGTATCGAAGGCTTTTTCCAAGTCAATCAGGCAGGCACCAGTGCACTGTTTCTTGCCTTTGTTCCATTGGATATCGGAAACCAGTTTAGACGCAGCATGAATGATATCATGCCCCGCCTTGAAACCGAATTGATTATCCGGAACTATATGTTTGTCCTCAACCCACTTGGTCAGGACTCTATTGATTACCTTCTCGAAAACCTTACTGATGTTTGGAAGAAGACTGATCGAGCGGAGATTCGCCGGATTGGAAGTATCTTTATCCCTTTTGGGGATGGGATGTACCACCGCAGTTTTCCAATGCGCTGGATAATGTGCATTATTCATTGCATTATTAAACAGGGTGGTATAAATGTCCACCGCTACTAGTGGGAGATGTCGAAGCACAATGTTCGGTATTTCATCGGTTCCCACTGATTTCTTACTTCTAAGTGATTCGAAGATCTTTTGGAGCTCTTCCTTCGCAATGAAAGGTGGTAATACCCTTTCGTTGGTGATGACATTATTTGCCATATTCTCGTCACTGAACTGGGTGAAACCCGAGCTCTCGAATCGCCAATTCACAATTTCATTTCGAAGGCAGGCATTGTGCATAAGGACTCGACTTTCCAGGTCGTGGTTCGGGCCAATGATGTCATTCGCCTTGTACACTTCCTGGAAAGTCGCTCCTATAGCCTCTACCTTCTCCTGCGGATCCTCGACCACAAAGAAGTTGTCATCATCAACGGCCTCACTTGGATCAATGCCTGCTGCTACAAGTATTTGTTCGTTGTTCGTCGTTCGGGTGATTCTAAGACATGGAAGGTCGTTCTGATTATTTCTCCGAAATATTTTATTTATTTGCGGGAACATATTCGGGTTGCTGGTGTTTACAGCCCGAATTTTATTGTTCCAGTACAAACTTACAGAATTTCTGTAATTTTCCTTTATTAATGTTTGGAGGTTTTTAATCGACGACTTCAATGTCATGATCTCCGGGTTATGTCTGTCAGTAAACTGTCTGTACAAGGTTTTTAGTCTTGACAGCAGTCTACTTTTTTGTCGGTGCAGTGCGTCAATAGTTGCGTTGCGGAATAAGTCTTCGTCGTCAGTGTGTTGATACCGAGGTATCGTTTTGTCCATTGTTCGTTTGATTGTATCGTCCATTAGTCTAAGATACCTGTCAATCTCCTCGTTTGACAGATTTCTGTTGGACGGTGGGTAGAGCGAATTCGAGGAGAGTGCTCTTGTCAGTGTTCTGGTGAAGTGTGTCCAACGCACCCTACTATAATTGTAGGAATGCCTTTGAACAAACTCATCCAATTCCGCAATCTCGTTGGGGACAGTTATTTCGGTGCTGAGACCGCAATGGTCACTGTCATACACGAACGTGCGTAGACAGTTTGTAGTTTGTTGGTTAGTGCATGTCAGTTGTATTCGTGAGTCGAACAGCAGAAGATCCAAATAGGACCCGTGTCTGGGAAATGACGGACTATCCGTCGCCTTAAGCCCGAGTCGATACATTATGCTGTGTTGACCCCACCAATTGAATAGTAGGTTCCCTCTAGTATTTGGTGTATTATTTCCCCAATCACTATGTTTGGCGTTGAAATCTCCGCCGATAATAAAGTAATTCTCCTCCAATTCCAGCCTCAGGAATCGAAACAGTGTATCGAGCTCTGAGATGAATAAAGTGGATTGAGTAGCCTTAGATGCATAAACAGACACCATGTATAACCGCTTTCCACTACGGAGAGGGAAATACATGATGCATGCTTCCAGCACCTGAAACCTACGTACTACACGACTGTATACTCTTTTGAAACGCAGTCCCTTTTTTACAAAGATCGCAACACCACCTCCTTGAATAGAATTGGGTCGGTTTCTTCGTAATATTTCATATCTTCTGTGCCTCATTTTGTGTCTTTTGGTAAGCTTAGTTTCGCTAACCAAAAGCACATCAGGGGCTTGGTCTTTAAGCAACTTAAACAGTGCGGCTCTTCGTTCGAACCTAATCAGTGAATTAACATTCACTGCAAGGACCTTCAGGGTTTGCTCCGCCATGTACGTACCCATTACGACTGGAGGTGCGTTAGGCCCGGCAGCAGCGCGTATATTTGATCTACCCGCGTAGCCTGTTCCTGTATTTGACGCTGAAGCTGAGCCATCTGCCCCTGAATAGAGAGCAAGATAGCCAGCATGTCAGGTACAGGTTCGGGTGCTCTAGGCGCTGGGGCCTGAGAAGCTACCTTTGCTTGTTGTACCGTAGTTCCCCTACCTGCCGCCATTTGGGCGTAGGTAACTTGGGGAGTAACGGCTGGTGTTTGTGCCTGCACGAGTGGACGTTTAACTTCCACTTTCTGCTGCCGAGCCAGATTTACTCTTTTGATGTATTGGAATTTGAGACAACCCCGATAATTTGCGGTGTGTCCCGTGTTCCTACATAAAGCACAAGAGAGTTGGCTTTTTTCAGACGCTCCGTCCTTACCTAGAGCACATTCCTCTGACTTGTGGTTCTTTCCACACTTCACGCATCGAGGCTGCATTTCGCAGTTCGACGCGGCGTGCCCGAACCTTTGGCAGCGAACACATTGTAAAATGTTTTCGCTCCTCTTTAATTTTTCCCAGTGAACAACCTGGTAGTCTAGGACTTTTGTACTCCTTAGACCATCCAGTTTGCTGTTGGGACTTAGCTGGACCAGGAAGAACGGCAGTTTCCGCTTCTCCCTTTTGGCTCTAGCCGTGACAAATGGCTTGACCCCCACGAATTTGAGCCCTTCGCACTCCTTCTCTTTCAGCAGTGCAAGGAGCTCCTCCGGATCAGTCGACGGTTCTAACCCCCTCAGCAGCATTGTCTGCAGCTTCTCCCCCTTCGGGGTGTAGGAGAAGAACTCCGTCGTCGAATCCTTCAATAAAGTTTTAATTTTATGGTAGCGCTCCACTGTATTACAGTGGATCGCGTGCCTATCTAAGCTAAGTCTTTTAATATAAAAATTATTGCCTATGGCCGACTTACATAGTTCTATTGTTTCCTTTAGTTCCATCTTAAATGTATTTATAGGTGGAACCCTTTGTTTTGAAAGTTGCTGTTTCTGCTGCTGTTGTTGTTGCTGCTGCTGTTGTTTTTGCTGCTGCTGTTGTTGTTTCTGCTGCTGCTTTTGCTGTTGCTGTTGCCGTTGTTGTGGTTGCTCTTGTTGTTTTTGTTGGTGGTTTTTAAGTTGTTGTTGTTGTTTGTGTAGCACCTGTGCTATCGTGTTTGCTTGGTGTTGTTGGCTCTGATTTTGAGCTAGCTGCGTCTGCTGTTGCTGCTGGGATTGCTGTTGCTCTTCCCTCTTCCTTCTTACCATTTGTTTTTCTTTTATGGCCAGTACCCTTTGTTGCAGCATTTTTATGCTGCTACTTATAGACGCCATTTCTTCTTCTTCATCTTCCGATTCGGTTGCCACCAAGGAAGCGAATCTGTTCTCTCTCAGGTGTAGATCTGAGAAAAATGGGTTACCGTCAGTAACTTTCTCGGGACAATTATTTGCTGCAGTTGATGACGTTGAGTGCGCCCCTTCCCTCACTCCACCAAGCAGCTTTACGGTGGAAGTTGGTAGGGAGGGACGTTGTGCTAAGGTGGAAGTTGGTCTTAGCGCCCTCCTTCTCTTCGTCTTCGTTTCTGTTTGGCTTGAACCGCTTGACGCCTCGCCTGATTTGTCCGTTACTGGCATAACGGACCGCTCCTCACAATCCATCGCGTGATGATTCTTAACACTCACTATCAATTTATTTTGTTTGTTTTTTTTTAACTGAACAAAATACAAAAAAAAAAAAAAAAAAGTCTATTCGATCCGGAGTCGAACCCGCAACCTTCAACTTGGTAACCGGGCACACTACCTCTGGGCTAATTGGAGCCCTATATGAATTTTGTCTAATTCTTTTCTGTTGGTATCACTACACAACCGAAAGCCGAAACACGTCTATATTCTGCGGAGATCAATGAACGACTGGATAACAGCGCCATAGACGGCAAATATTACCTCAAACTAGAGTTGTAACGGAGGCCTTCTTAGCGGAGGCGGAGGCGGATCCGGAGGAGAAGTGGTTCACCTACGCGGATGCGGAAGTTATCGGAGGCGGAGTTGAAGTTTGAAGTGGAAAAAATATAAATTCATAGAATAGAAAGTCAATAATGTTTATTCCAGATACGTACAGTATTGTTCGAAACCTAAGCAACTTTTTCTTCTAAATTATTCAAAGTCGAATATTTATGTATTCATTATTATTTTTAGAACTTAGATAATTTTTATTTATTAAAGTAAGTACTTAAATAGATTTAGAAAAAACAAAAATAAAAAATCAATTCATTCAATGAAAAAAAAATAAATAAATGCAAACTCCTCTCAAAATGCAGCTGTTCGAAACCTAAGCAACTTTTAATATTTAGTGTGATAACCTTTATTTTTGATTACCTCCGCACATCTACGGGGCATAGACTCAATTAAGTTTTGTATTGTGGACGTTGGTATCGATTTCCATTCCGTTTTCAAACAGGTCATGAGCTCATCCTTATTTTTGAAGCGTTGATTCCCAATTCTGCGCTTTAAGATCCCAAACAGATTTTCAATTGGATTGGCCAGCCCAATCCCCCGACTTGAATCCCATTGGTCGACAGCCATGCTTTTACCAGCTTCGATGAATGCTTCGGGTCATTGTCATGCTGAAACACCCACCGAAGTGGCATATCACATTCGGCGTATGGTAGCATTTGATCTTGCAAGATGTCACGGTAGACAAATCGATCCATTATAGTGTTTATTTGGCAAAAATGTCCAATTCCATTCGCAGAGAAGCAAATCCACGGCATTACACTCCCCCCTCCATGCTTAACTGTGCCTTTGCAATACCGGGGATTCAGCTTTTGACCCTTTCTTCTCCGAACGTGACAGATGCCATCAGAGTTGAACAGGTTGAACTTTGATTCATCACGAAAAAGAACCGTCTTCCACTTGTCTACGGACCAATTTATATGCGCTTTTACAGAATCTGATCTGAAAATTTTAACATTCGAGACAAGAAACTAAAGTTTTTTAGGTATACCTTTTTTTTTTAATGTTGCTTTGTTAATAAGCTCTTATTAGATGGCAAATAACTTTTTAAGCCGTTTTCCAGTGCACGTTTTCTAATAATGCTGGAACTAACGTTGAGTTGCAATTCATTCGCAATGTCTCTGGATGACATAAAAGGATTCTTTGTGATCAAGCGAAGAATTTTTTCTATCGATCCAACGTGTTGTTTTGCGAAGACATCCACCGAAATTCACTTTCTCGGTTGTTCCAATTGTTCTATATTTCTTAATAAGCCGTAAAATAATAGATTTCTTGATATTGAACTTTTTAGCTATTGATATTTGTGATTCTCCATTTTTATAACACTTAATTGTTTTATTTTTAATCGTTTATTTATACTGTGTACGCGCCATAATTAATTAATATATCAATTAAAAAAACGGGTGTGAACTCGAACCTCTTTACACAACAAATGCTCTCAACTAATTTAAACAAAAGGCGTTGCATGCAAAATTGCAAAAAAGTCGCAAAAAAATTACCGTAAGGTACCGTTTTTCCCTGAACAGTTGTGTTTACGTAGAAGTTGCTTAGGTTTCGAACAGCTGCATTTTGAGAGGGCTTTGCATTTATTTATTTTTTTTCATTGAATGAATTGATTTTTTATTTTTGGTTTTTCTAAATCTATTTAAGTACTTACTTTAATAAATAAAAATTATCTAATGAATACATAAATATTCGACTTTGAATAATTTAGAAGAAAAAGTTGCTTAGGTTTCCAACAATACTGTATGTACGTACATACATAGTACAACATCTTATACAAACTACTAATAAACGAAATTAAGTAGAGGCAAATTATATTTAATAAACAATAGCTTTGCAGCTTTGTCCCCCTCTAGTCGATTTCTTAACGGTTCATATATTAAACTGGCTGTGCTAAATAATTGTTCACTTGGCACTGAACCTGCCGATGCCGATAAGTAAGTGCGAACTATGGGAGCAAAACCTTTATATTTAGTGTTATGTCTCCACCACAATAAAGGATCTACGTCTGGTTGGAGTCGTTTTTCTTTAGTATATTCAGTAATAAGCGATTTCCATATCATGAGGTTGTTGTTGGTAACCGTGCTGTCATTTTTGTATTTGTATTTGTATTTATTTATTGGTATATTCATTGTACATATAAGATATAAATTATACATCTTTTAAGTTTCACATGCTTATATTATATTTCAGAGTTACAATAAATAAACTTAAAACTTATAAAAGAAATTCAGTTTTAAAAAATTAGATGAAATAAAGAAGAAAAAAAAGGGAAGAGAGAGAAAATACGAAAAGTTAGGAAGGAACATGTAAAAAAAAAATAAAAAAAATAAATGCAGGAATTAGGAATTTTCGGCAAAAAATGTGAAAGCCTTTTTCGTGAAAGTGTTTGTGTTGATTATAAGTTTAATACTGAGGGGAAGTTGGTTCCAAAGTTGAACGGCATGAACAAAAAATTGCCTTGAGGCCATAAGGTACTTATATCTGGGTAGTAATATTTGTAATGTCCGATTACTTCTTACAAACTTGATATGGTCAAAAAGATATTTTGGTTCTTTAGATTGTATTACTTTTTTTAATAATAACATAGTTCGATATTTCAATAGATTTGATAAGGAGCAGCCTGCTATTTGTTTAGAGTAGTCGGAAATGTGGTCGTATCTTTTCAGACCAAATATATATCTTGCGCAGCTGTTATATGCAACAGTAAGTTTTCTCTTGGTCTCAAAGTTCATGTTAGCAAATAACTCGCAGCTGTACAGAAAAATGGGTAAAATAAATGATTTTATTAATTTGAGTTTCACATTGGTTGGTAAATACTTTGCTGTGGGACTTAGGCCTCGAAGCGCACCATAGATTTTTGAAACGGTCCTATTTATATGTACATCCCAGTTTAGGTCGAAATGAAAGTAAACCCCAAGATTTTTTTGTGTTTTCCACATATGCGATTGGGATCTGGTTGAGGAGGAGAGAAGAGAAGTATTCTTTACATCTGCTTCTGCTTAAGATCATGGCTTTGGTTTTTGTTAGATTGAGTTTCAACTCATTTTCAACTGTCCAAGATGAGATTTTACACAATTCCTGATTCATTCTGCTGGAGGCTGGAATTATATCCGATTTTGGAAACATTTTATAAATTTGAACATCGTCTGCATAGATGTGGTATTCGGTATCTGAGAAACATTCAATTATATTGTTAATGAAACAGGAAAATAAAAGGGGTCCTAGCACAGAGCCTTGTGGGACGCCCATTGGAACTTTTAATCTACTAGAGCATTTAGTTTCGTGAAACACATACTGTGACCTATTAAAAAAGTATGATTTGATCATGTTGCATAAGGAGTTTTCAAAGGAAAACTTAGTCTTAAGTTTATTCAATAAAATGTTATGATTTACGCTGTCGAATGCCTTTGAAAAATCCAAGAATACAATCAATCCCACCATATCCTTGTCGAACCCAGCACGAATATCTTCACAAATTTTAATCAGAGACGTAGTGCAATTGTGTTTTGCACGGAAACCGGATTGATGGTTAAGCAATTAGTTTCTTATTATTAAAAAAAAACTCTATCTGATTGCTCATAATTGTTTTCATAACTTTGCTCAAAAATGGCAAAATGGAGATTGGGCGGTATTCGGTTTTATTTGCTAGGGAGGGCTTAGGTAATGGCAAATCTTTGACAACTTTCGAGATATAAGGGAAAACAGAAGTGGTCAAAATAGTATTAAAAATAAACGTTATTGGGTGTAGCAAAACGGGTAGAAGAGTCTTAATAAATTCTGGTTGGATGTTATCTGAACCAATAGCTTTTGACTTCATTTTTAAAATTTCATGGCCAACCACCTCCATGTCAACACAAGAAAGTGAAAAAGTATCTCCTTGATTAATAAAGGAATTAGGAATGTGTGAGCTTACGTTCGATTGAGGTTGAACGAATTTCCTGTTCAACTCCTCAATATTTATTTGATCTGAAACAGATTGCATACTTCGACTTATTCCAGCTTGATGAACGTTTTTCCAAAAAGTGGAACTTGAATCACCAGGATTAAATTGGTTTTTAAAGAAAGATTTTTTGTTTCTCCTTATAAGATAAGTGACTGCATTGCGGGCAACCTTGAATTCATTATGAATAATAGAACATTTATATCTGCGCCATCTCGCGTATAAATCATCATGCGCCTTAATGTGGTTTCTTACTTCGTGTGTTATCCATGGACAATTATTTTTTTTAAATTTGTTATGTTTTACTTTCACATGATTGTTAAAAAGGTAATAAATATTATTATTGAAGTATTCAATCTGTTTATTAACATCACATGTTGAGTAAATAGGTGACCAGTCAACGCTTCGACTATCATTAAACAGATCCACTAAATTTATTCCCGAATAATCATAGTAGTTTGCAGACGTATCCACTGTGTTGGTTTAGTGTCACGAAAATTAAAAACATCTAACAAGGTGGATGAACAATTTGGTTTAAAATGTGTGAGCTGCTTGGTGTTAATTAAACTTAGGCCAAAAGAGTCCACCATTTCGATAAAATATTTATTTTTATTATCTAATAAGATTAAGATCTCCGCAAATCAGAATATCGGTGTACAAGGGAACTAACTCTTTTAGAAGATTTCTTACTAAGGTAAAATGTGCTACATCAGGTGCCATATAAATACAACCAACTAAAAATTTACCACATTCACTCACTATTTCAATAAATAGATATTCTATTGATTCATTGAATGACGACTTTTTTATGACATTAAAATTATACGAGTTTCTAATAAAAATAGCTGTCCCTCCTGCCAGCTTATTACATCTATCTGCGCGTTTAAGTTTAAAATTATTTAGTTTAAAAAGATCGTCACACATCTCCGGCTTTAACCAAGTCTCAGATATGCTTTGCTACTGGGCATTTAGGTGACAGACATTGATACGAGTACCTTTCTTTTGTTTGCATAATATATCAACCAGGATATTGCATTCGACCATGGAACCGCCCTCGATGTTAGAGCCTGCGAGGGCACTTAGCAACAACAACAAAACCAACACCAACACTTTCGGAAAGCTTGACAAGAGACTTAATTAAAGATATATTGGGTCTACAAGTAAGTTTGCAGCGTTTGTCAGAGATGGCGCCACCAGTGGATCCCGGGCAGAAATGTCAGACTCCATGTGTTTTATTTGTAGGTTTTGTATCTGTCAACAACTTTGCAGCGTTATATTTGAGCAGTTCTATCGGTGTCGTACATTTTATCGAGCAAAATCATGGCAAGTTTCCAGCCAAATAAACGTCATTTGCGGGAAGCGCTGCTTTTATTCTTTAATATGAAGAAAAGTGCGGCTGAGGCCTATCGTTTGCTTTCGGAAACTTATGGGGCGGAATGTATTGGTGAATCGACGTGCCGCGAGTGGTTCAAACGGTTCAAAAGTGGTGATTTTGGAGTTGAAGACAAAGATCGCCCCGGAAAGCCGAAAAGTTTTGAAGACGAGGAATTGGACGCTTTACTGGATGAGGATCCGTGTCAGATTCAAGAAGAACTTGCTGCGTCATTGAACGTCACGCAACAAGCCGTTTTCCTGCGCCTAAAAGCACTGGGATTCATTCAAAAGGTGGGAAACTGGGTGCCGTACGAATTGAAGCCAAGAGACGTCGAACGGCGATTTTGCATGTCCGAAATGTTACTGCACCGGTATAAAAATAAGTCATTTTTGCATCGTATTGTCACTGGTGATGAGAAATGGATTTATTATGATAATCCTAAACGCAGAAAATCGTATACAAAGCCCGGCGAGCCCGCCCAATCGACGCCGAAACGAAATATTCACGTGAATAAGATCATGCTCTGCATATGGTGGGATCAAAAGGGTGTCGTATACTACGTACTGCTTCCGAGTGGTGAAACCATCAAAGGACCATTATATCGAACCCAACTAATTCGTTTGAAGCGGGCATTAAAAGAAAAACGGCCAGAATATGAGACCAGGCATGAGTCCGTCATTTTTCATCACGACAACGCTCGGCCACATGTTGCGGTTTCGGTGAAAAACTATTTGCAAAATAGTGGATGGGGAATTCTGCCTCACCCGCCTTACAGTCCAGACTTGGCACCATCTGACTACCACTTGTTTCGTTCGATGCAGAACGCTCTTACGGGAATACGCTTCAGCTCAGTAGAGGAAATCAAAAATTGGCTCGATACGTTCTTGGGCTCGAAAGACGAGAAATTTTTTTGGTCCGGAATTCATAAATTCCCAGAAAGATGGGGAAAAGTTGTAGCTTCCGATTTACGATACTTTGAATAAAACATTGTAACTATGTTTTCATAATAAAACTTCAAATTTTGGAAAAAAAACGCTGGAAACTTACTTGTAGACCCAATAGATTTATGTTTTAAAAATAATATAATATAATAAGAAGGAAGAAAGAAAGAAGAAAGAGATTTAAAATTGTAAAGAAAAGGTAGGAGAAAGAAGGAATAAATTCAAAGTTTCTTCTTCGTCTATGATGATATTGTTTCCATTTATACTCTCTTTAACCAAAACAATTCCATTCCTTGTAAAAGCTGAATAAATCATCTTTTGGCGCCTAAGTTGAACAGCACGTTTAAGAAGAGAACGATTTTTTTTCGTAAGGCTCTCATTTAAATATATGCTTTTATCCGAATCCATGCCAATGTTGCGAAGAGAGATCGGTTTTTTCTCTTTTTTTTGATATTCAGCTAATGACGTCAGAACGTTGTTTCTATCGTGTGGAGAGTTGAACTTCAGAATCATAGGTGGGTCATTGCATCCATCGCGAAGGTGGGAGCGAAATATCGATCGCAAAACTGGAGGCTGGCAACCAGTGGTGTGACATAAAAGGTTCGTTTCCTCTTCGTCGTCACTGCTATTTTTCAACATATCCTGATTCTACTCTAGCTTTCTTGGCAACGGAAGCAATAGAAGGCTCGTCATCACCAATTCGACTTGAAACATTCGCGTTATATAGGGTTAGTAAGCGTATTAGTTCGGACGGAACTTGTTCCTTAATTATCTCATTAAAAAACTTTAATTTGTACCATGGGTACAAATATGTAGCAAGAGAATACAGTGTAATGCTTGGAAGGTCACAAAATCTGGAAATTGTGGAAATTTTGATTGGTGTCTGATTTTTCCTTTTCGACTAGCAATGTATGTTTCAGTACATGTACTCGTATCAATGGGATTACAGACGATATGCAAGTTTTTGTATCGCTCAGATTTCTCGTTATTTCTTCAAGGGGAGTGAGTATAGCCACTAATTTATTAAGATACAACCACTCTTCTAGAGAGATTTGTGGAATACTATGTTTGCTGGCATATAGGCAAATAGAATCTTTGATCTTATGGAATGTGCTGTTCCATCTAAAATAAATAACATTAAATATAACGAATAGACTTTTATGATATAGACAGAGTTCGTTTCACATTTTTTAAAAAATTAAATAATATTTAATATGTCTTTTTTTTGCACATATTGTTATTGGCGTTTTATTAAAATCACTAGAAAATAAATCGCTTTTATTCTTGTGTATTTTGCTATATGAAAAACATAACGATGTATATTTCATTAAATCACCTGGTAACATAGTCCTGAACCACGCGGAGTGCAGGTTGATTAAGTTGCTCTGTTTAAATTTTAGTCAGCTCATCTTGAGCTATTTGTGAATGATTAAAATGTCCTGTAATCTTCTTGCATTTAGCGACTAAGGACTGAAACGAATAAAATCTGTAAATTTTAATACGAGCTATACTTCCAATGCGGAAAAATTACAATCCCATTTTGTACCCAAATTAGCCTGTATATTCTCTAGTTTCAGTTTGTTATTGATTTCATTGGGTCCATAACGATTTGCTAAGAGATGGCGTAACTTGTATTATTCCATTGGAACATGCGTTGGAAAGCTACTGTCATTGTACGTCATTTCAGTATATATCATTCATTTGAAGCCTAAACAACAATAATTTTTTTTCACTCAAATATGTCGAACTTTGTGCCTGAAAAAGTGTCTTTGCGGGGAGTTCTTCTTCATTACTTTAATATGAAGAAAACTGCTGTCGAAAGACATCGTATTTTGGTGGAAGTTTATGGTGACATGCGCTAGCTGAGCGAACGTGCCAAAAGTGGTTTGCACGATTTAAAAGTGGTGATTTTGGCTTGGAAGGCGATGAACGTCCAGGGCAGCCAAAAAAGTTTGAAGATGAAGAACTGGAAGCATTACTCTATGAAGATTGTTGCCAAACACAAGAAGAGCTCGCAGAATCTTTGGGTGTTACTCAAGCAGCCATTTCAAAACGTTTAAAAGCGGCTGGATATATTCAAAAGCAAAGAAATTGGGTTCCACATGAACTCAAGCCGAGAGACGTCGAAAGGCGGTTTTGCATGTCTGAAATGCTGCTGGAACGCCACAAAAGGAAGTCATTTTTGCATCGGATTGTTACTGGTGATGAAAAATGGATCCATTACGACAACCCCAAGTGCAAAAAATCATATGTGAAACCCGGCCAACCAGCCAAATCAACGGCAAAGCCGAATATCCATGGCGCGAAGGTAATGCTCTGTATTTAGTGGGATCAGATGGGTGTGCTGTATTATGAGCTGCTAAAACCGGGTGAAACCATCAATGGACAACGCTGCCGAACACAATTAATCCGTTTGAAGAGAGCAGTGGCCGAAAAACGCTCGGAATATGCGACCAGACACTAGGCAATAATTTTCCATCATGACAACGCTCGACCCACGTTGCTATTCCGGTTAAGAACTATTTGGAAAACAGTGGATGGGAAGTCTTACCCCACCCGCCTTATAGCCCAGACCTTGCCCCTTCTGACTACCATTTGTTCCGGTCGATGAAGAACGCCCTCATTGAAATACGGTTCACATCAGAGCAGAATATCAAAAATTGGTTTGATTCATTCTTGGTTGCCAAGCCGGCGCAGTTCTTTTGGGATGGGATCCACAAATTGCCAGAAAGATGGGAAAAAGTCATAGCTTCAGATGGGCAATACTTTGAATAATACTATTGTACAAGTTATATACCCAATAGTTCGGTGCGGTTTAAAATATTGATAAAATATGAGTCAAGAGGAACGCCGTAAAAAGATCATCGACAAATGGCTTGAAAATACTTCGCGTCCAAACCATTTCATCGCAAAAAATTTAAACATAGCATGCAGTACAGTGGATTCTGTTATTAAACGATATTTGGAGACGTTGACAGTTAAGCGAAAACAGAAAAGTGGAGCTAAAAGTGGAGCACATGATACAAATTTGGACAGGAAAATAATGGGTGCCATCGTAAAAAACCGGACTATGTCATCCAGAGATGTTGCTCGGAAATGTAATACCAACCAAACAATGGTACAAAGATCTAAAAAACATAACGGTCTAAAAACACGAAAAAAAGAAAAAATACCAAAAGTTACTGAAAAGCAAAAAAAAGTCATAAAACCACGAGCACGAAAGCTATACGAGTTGATCGGCAATAGCTGATAGCCTCAGCGCACTACGCTCATGCGACGTTGAGCTTTCTTGTTGCTAAAAATGTCGACTTTGTCCCAAAAGACATGAATCCACCCAATGTTCCACAGTGCCGTCCCATTGAAAGATGTTGGGCTTTGGTCAAAGCTAAATTGACTAAAAGTGAGCAGTGTGCAAAGGACGTAAAAGATTTTAGTGCTAAATGGTAAAGAGCGTCCAAAAAGATCACGGATGTAACTGTCACCAACCTTATGAAGGACATCCGAAAGAAGTTGAGGAAAGAATGGGAACCTAAATAATTTTTTTTATTTTTTGTAATTGTGAACGAATTTAATAAAAACAGAGTTTTAAAGCAAATAAAAAAAATTTACATGAATTATGAAAATATTTTTTATTTTTATTTTGAAGTTTCCAAATTTTATTCGTTTCAGTCCTTAGGTCCTTTACTTCAGGGGGTTCGAGCGCAGAGCGGACACACAGTTGTAGTTGATGAACTGTGCAACTTACGTCAGATATATCAGCCAAATGCATTGCTTTGACCATATTTGATCCATCATCTCAAAAACAGTGCAACTGCTCATTCTGAATGTTCCAATCTTGCAGCATCATTTTGAAATTGTTACATCTTATATCACCGGTATGTCGGCCATGAAGTGAGCAACATTTTAAAACAATTTGCATACGGGTAAAATCTTCAGTAATACCATGTGCGGTCAGGCTCAAAAGCGACGCGTTAGCACTAGGCTCTCACCAAATATCCGTGGTGAAGGACAGTTTTAGAAAGTTTTTGAGCCTTTGTCCAATTTTAATTGCTATTTTAGTATATATTTCATCACATATGTAAAAAACTGACGCCCTCTTAATTGGTAATTTAGCAAAGCCGTTTGCATAACCCGGCGAAAACCTATACCTTCGACAAAATGGAATGGAAGATTTTGTAGAGCAATCATTTCTTCGATCACATCGTCCATTTTCTCTGCTCTAGGATGTGATCTATCCCACATTTGATTTTTTTTTGAGGATTCTTCTATGGAGAGCTGCCTTTTTGCTTGCTGTAATGGTGTAACGGACGTTGTCTGTTTTAATTTGTCCTTTTCTCGTTGTTCTTCTAGTATACAAAGTTTTTCAAATTTTTCTTTATGCATGGATTTCAAATGCCCTTTCAGTGATGTTGTAGTTCGGACTTTTCTTGAATAATTTTACATTTTGCGAAATTTTCATCTATTTCTAAAAAGAACTGTCATATCTCAATCGTTTTCGGCTTCATCACGCGACTTAAAAAAGAATAACTTTTAATTATGCGCTAAATCACCTAAAACAATCACAGTTCAAGGTAGAAACACACACTGTGTCGTGTCGTAAGCATATCGATTTCATGCACTTTGTATTGGTTAGAGACACATTAATGCAGTGTGTTGTGTCGCAACCCTTTGTGTCATGTCGTGGATCGATTGAAACCGATCGCTTCAAAGAGCTCGTGAAGGATTCTGATGCGTCACGACACGACACATTAGTTTGCACAATGCACACCCGTAATCACGACACAACGCGCCACGACAAAACACTGCACAGTAGTGTATTTCTACCTTCAATTACAACTACGCACGATCGAGCGATTCGACAATATTTTCTTGTCATATTTTCTATGTAAAAAAATTTTCCTTAAAACTCCGCAAAAATTTTACGGAGGCGGATGTTCCGCAGTAACGGAAGCGGAGGCGGAGTTCCGTTACAACACTACTTTAGACGATTCTTATTGGCACAGGGAATGGGCCCCCGCCCAATTATCAAGGCTTCGCCCATCAATAACGTTGTCTTATCGTAAACATCTTCAGATAACAGCCTCTGAATGGTTGCTACGATTTGACCAGTTACAAGTTGCCGGTCATAGGCCTTGTTGGCGGCTGGACCACCGGTAGTCCATACCAGGACTTAAATCACGGTACCATGGGAGTCAGGAGCCCCCCGGATTTCCGTCCGGGCCTGACTTGTTAGAGGTAGGCCCCCTTGTGGGAGCGTCATGGTGGCTGTGGTTTAAACCCAAATCGCGGGAAGGGTTTCCTTTTGGTTTGACCCATTGTAGAGTAGCAAATAAGTACTGGGTGCTGTGACCCAAAGAACAGTAAGAGGTTTTAGGTCGGGTGGAACTTATGCCTCCAACACAGTTCCGAATTGGTATCAAAATATTTGTGGCGAGCGATGGCAAGGCGTATCCTTGCTCCCAATGGATGTATGGGCATCTCGTAAACATAAGGTCTTATGACAGGTGGTTTGCGTTAAAAATCATGGAACGTTCTGACACAGAGAATCAGAAAATCACGATTCATTTGTCTTTAGCGCTCGCCATTACCAACAACGTTTCGTTTCGCAATTGACCCATTTCAGGATTCATCTCCTTTTTACATTGTCTTACTCATTCCATTGTTCCCCTCGAATTTTTGTTTTTGCAACACCAAAAGCGTGTAACAATCTGTAACGTCTCAACCTGTTAATAGCAATTTTAAAATAAAATATTGTATATATTTCGCAATTTGTAGAACTAACATACTTCTTTAAATTTAAATAAAAGTTGACCACTCTTAGTTGTAAATTGTAATACCCTAAAGTCAACTTTAAGCAACCATTTACTTTTTGCCAATTTGAAATCACACATTGATAGTTCATTTAGAAATAACTATTTGATGCAGTATTACATAGGAAATATATTAATTAAACAAATACTCGTTACCTATACGTTGATGAGAAAACAGTAAATTGTTGTTAAAATTTTATAGTTAAAGCAAAACCTCTTTTATTTGACATATAAAGGAAATGTAGTTAATTAAAACAAATTTAAAATTTTTGCCCTACGTTATGTAGAGATTTATGTGCCATATGTAACATATTTGTAAATTAAAAAAAGAAAATTTATTTACAAAGCTATTATGTGTTGCGTAATGAAAAAAACTTGCAAATAGGTGCTCACCACTTAGAGAAAATAAACTTGATTTTTTTTTTAAGTAGATTAAAAAGTTTAAATTTAAAATTTGTAAAAAAAATAAACAATAATTGTAAATATACATTTTTCGAATAGGTACAACAAGTTTTGAGACAAAGGATTTCTTTGTTTTCCTCAAAAACTATCTAGAATTAATTTAACAAACAAAATGTATTAAATGAATAATAACAATAAGTACAAAAAACAAATAAGCTGTAGATGACCGTGTATATTTTCGAGTTAGTGTAGCTGCTTCAAATATTGTATAATTAATTTATTAATTTAAGTATTCCATACAACAGAAACTAAAATATAAAAACAAAAACACAAATTGTGTGTGCTTAACTTATTTCTTTGCTAACGTTTGTAACATCGATTAAAGCAACTGTAGATGTAGATTTTTGTATTCTGTAGAAAAAAAAATTATATTTAACGCATTTAAGAATAGAATTGAAATGTATCCTTACAAAATATATTCTAATAAAAGTAATTTTTTCTTTTAGTTTGATTGTCAGTTATTTATGAAGATTTTTACAGCTCCTGTTGCTGTTTTCGAAGTACCACCTTGGTCAAAGCGTTTGCCGGCGCTCCGTCGTTTGAAGGATTTGAATTAGCTTGTTCTTTGTTAGGTCGGTTCAACGTTGTCCTTGGCATTTTCACCAAAATTAGCATGAAAAATTAAACCAATGGCGCATAATTGGAAATGATAAAAAGTGTGTTTTTTTTTTTTTTACAACGATGCCTTATATAGGGTCCGCCAAAAATGTTTTTTTTTTTTGAAAATGCTATAAAAAAAAACTACTGAATATTTTCTCAAATTTCTTTTTTTATTTGAAAGTACAATTCTTCCGGTTAATAATGGAAAATAATTTAATTCAAATGGCTGCCTCGGCTACTGCATGGCCAGTAGCCTACACGATCGGTCCAATTTTTAAGCACATTATCGATTGTGTGCAGCTGTATTTCACCAATGGCTTCACGAATATTGTCCTGGCTTGTCGGCGTAACACTTATCTTTTACGGCACCCCACAAATAATAGTCCAACGGTGTCAAATCGCAGCTCCGGGGTGGTGGTGCGATCTTGAAAAACAGGGCGCAAAACATCGAGTGTAGCTGCGGCTGTGTGGCACGTAGCGCCGTCCTGTCGAAACCAAATGTTGCCAATATCCTCCTCTTCAATTTTTGTGAACAAAAATTCGTTCAACATGGCCCGATAACGATCGCTATTGACTGTAACGGCCATTCCTTGCTCATTTTCGAAGAAAAATGGCCCAATTATGCCTCTGGACCAAAATCCGCACCAAACAGTGACTCGTTTTGGGTGTATCGGCTTTTCAATGTATGCCCGCCAAGATCAAAATGAGCTTCATCTGAAAAGATGATTTTTTTTTGGCAAAATCGGCATCTTCTCTAAGTCGATCGCAGGCCCACTTAGCGAAGCGTTGTTCAAGCGTATACACAACCATATTCGTTCAGCGGAAGGATAAAACTAATTATCTGTCAAATCAGACATGAGCTAAGTGTTACCATTCACGAAATAAGCACTAGTTGAAAAAAAAAAACGTTAGATGGCGGACCCTATAGAAACAGTGATTTACGGTTGTCATGCACGCTTCAGAAGTGGTCGTTGAGCCAACCGTCTGCAATGGCGGCCGTTCTGGCAGACTATCGTATCGGTATCAACAACAGAGAAACATGTAAATGATTTATTGGACGTAAACCGCAAGTTAACCATCAAAGATAATCAACATTTGGATTTGATCCTTTCACGGCATTTTCCCCAATCAATTGGGCTTGAGACAAAGCTGCTGCCGACCTAATTGAATTTCCTTAGAGAAAAAACCACATATGGACATTCCAAAACATATGCTTAGGTTGATTCCGACCAAATATTCATCAAACCTATAATTGGTGACGAGACGCCGCACAGTGTGACAATTCGCACATTTATCGGGATTTAATTCAAAAATCGACATGTACAAATGTAAACAAAAAACGGTTTCTCTTAAAGCTTAAACCTCCCACTGAATGACTGCAAAAAAAATGTATGTTAAAAGCATGTGCAACAACATAAAATAACATCAAAGATCAAGTTGTGTACAATTATTCATAAGAAGGTCAGCTTTAAGAGCAAGCGGTAAAGTTTTTTTTTTCAAGTGGTTCGCGTGGCTTTAAGTAAAAGTTTAATTTTTTTTTAATAAATATAATATTGTTGCATATTAAGGTAAGTTGTTTTGGGATAAAAAGTGTTTTATGTGTTCAATAGACGAAAAGTGTAATTGTTCAGTGTTTTTCAAGGTTGAGACCATTTTTGTTTTAAAGCCTTATATATGTGGAACCAAAAAGTATTTTGACTTTTTGCGCACAGGTGCAACACCCATACTAAATTTTTCGTATTTTAGGATGGCAACCGAAATTACGAAAAAACTAATTTTTGATGTTTGGATTTCCAAAATCAAAATTAAGCGCTTCGATGCTGTATTTGCTTTCGTAATGGATTGTTCTAATAATTTTTCATTTTCTGAAGAGGTAAGTAGTAAATCATTAAAGGCAACCTTGAAAAATTTATGTTTGAGGTTTGACGAAAAAATGGCCAAAAATGGTCGTCATAGAGAATGCTTCGAAAGCAATAATTGTGCCTGGTTAAATGAAACTTTAACATTATCACAAACTGTTTTAGATGAAATTCTCTCTTCATCTCATGGCACCATGGTATTAGGAAGACCAAGAAAAAGCTTCGAAGAGTGCTGTGAGAAGACCAAGAAGAGAAAAGTACAAACACTTCTAGATTCATTTAGCGCTGAAGAAATCAGAACTGCGAATGAAATAAACCTTAGAAAAGCTGGAAAGAGAAATACTGCTATTGCAGTTAAGCAATTATCAATATGTTTTCCAAAAAGAGGTTAGTTTTTTGCTTAAGTCAATTTTGTTTTTTTCTTATAAATTTTATCATTTATACATAAGGTTCAATTGTAAAGAAAACACTGGAAACACATACATCTGACTTTTTGCCAATATCTGTAGATGATGCATTAACAATGATGACAGACGCACAGCTATCCACTCATCAGTACGATATAATATGTCAAAAAATTAATATAAATGTTCCAAATCTACTACCTTCGTACCACAAAATTAAAGTGGCTAAGTTGCCTTAAGTCGCTATCCCGATAGCAGAACTGTGAGTGAGTCTTCTGCTGAATACGGCTTACAAAGCTTGGTAAATCATAACATTAAACGTTTGTGCTTAGCTCAAAAAGATATTTTAGATTCTGTTTCGGATTTTAAAATTGGGCTTAAAGAATTGTTCCTGTTCATAAAATGGGGTTGCGATGGTGCTCAACATCAAACAATACAAACAAAAATTTTCATCAGGTCATCATTTCGATGAAAACCTCTTTAGTATTTCCATGGTGCCAATTCAGCTATATTTCTTACAGGAAGAAAATAAAAAAGTGGTTTGGCAAAATCCAGCTCCATCATCCACAAGATACTGCCGGCCTATTAAATTGAACTTTGCAAAAGAAGCGACAGAATTGATTAAATTGGAAGTAGATTCAATACAAGAACAAATTAAAATGTTACAGCCAGTTGAGATAAATAATGACAGCTTTCATATCCAAATAAAACCAATTTTCTAACTTACCATGATCGACGACAAAATATGTACCGCTTTATCACCTATAACTTCTTCGTCACAAACCTGTTACATTTGCGTAGCAAAACCATATGAAATGAACAATTCAACCAAACTTTCAGAAAAGCAAATAGACCAACAAGCAATGTTATATGGGCTAAGTCCCCTTCACTCTGGGATCCGATTTATGGAATGTATCCCACATATCGCTTATAGACTGGATATTAAAGTTTGGCAGGTTAGAGACCAAGAGAGTAAAGAAAAGGTTCAAGCAAGAAAAAAAGTTGACTCAGGATAGATTTAGAGCAGAAACTGGGTTATTGGTTGATATGCCAACTCAACAGTCAGGCAATACGAATGATGGAAACACGGCCAGAAGATTTTTCAGAGATGAGGAAAAAACTGCTGAAAAAACATTGATAGATAAGGAAATTATCACATAATTTTAGAAGCGATTGGGTCTGGGTTTCCAATTGACATAGATGCCTTCGAAACATTTGCAATAGAAACGAGAGAGCTATATATCAGAAAGTATGGCTGGTTTTGTATGCCAGTAAGTGTACATAAGGTATTATTTCATGGGAAACAAATAATTTCTACTTGTATACTTCCAATTGGACAACTTTCCGAGGAAGCTCAAGAAGCTAGAAACAAGGAAAATCGAAAATTTAGGAAGCTGTTTACCAGGAAAACCTCGCGAGTGGATCTGAATACTGACCATCTTAATAGGTTGCTAGTATTCTCAGATCCATTTTTGGTAAGTCTTCGATGCATTCTAAAAACAAAAAAAAACATTAATTGAACACGAAGTTCTACAATTGTTAAATATACCAACTGAGTAATAAAATGCAAATTATTGGCTGTTGTATGTTTTTTTTTCATCACAACTGTTATAGATATGTTTACAAAATTTATTACATTTCATTCTATAAACAATTCTCATAATAGTAAGTCAAAAACATTTCACAAAAACATTTAAATCTAAGTGCTATTAATTTAATCCCGCTAAATGAGCGAATTGTCACACTGTGCGTCGGTCGGCTTATGAGCGCAGACCGAAAAAGAACCACGACGTTATGCGTAAAAGAATTCGTAAAAATTGTCTCAATTTTGCATCACGATGCCCCATCTCACAATGTATTAGTTATGGGTGCATTTCTTGCCAAAAACAACGAAACTACCAAGAACGACTTTTTATACTTTCGAGAAATCGCAAAAACAATCTGGCCTGCTGTAATTTACTGGTGTTTTTTCCATTTTAAGTAATTGAAACCCATTCTTATCGAATTCAGGTAGCCAACCCAGTTATCTCAAAATTAAAAAAAATCTAGTTATCTAGTTCTGGCACTCAGGTGACTATTTAATAGCCGCGAAACCATCGCTTCGGGGAACGCGTATAGGCAAGAGAAGATAGTGGAAAAATCGCCGAGCGCACAGAAGGCCATACGTAACATCGAGTACCAGAGATGTTTCGAAGGATCAAACGCTGACACAATTGCTTTTTAGTTGATGGGGATTACTCTGAAGGCGAAAATATCAATTTGAATGAAATTTTATTAATTTAGAAATAAATGTCGGGAACATTTGGAACAAGGTGGTATTTATAATTTTCAATTTATAACACAGTAAGTAACCAAAATTTAACTTCTAAAGATTACGAGTATATTCGTAGAAAATAATACATAACTTGAAAAAGACCACGAACAAGTGAAGAAATATTAGCACAACAGTCCCTGACTGGCTGATGTTATGCTAGTACTGTAAAACTACATTTTCCAAACGACAAGTAGAACAACTTGAAGTCAATAGTACCAGGGTTCGGACTTCGCTTTTCACAAAATGTTTCAAATCTACGAGTACTTCGCCACTCCGCTTGGTCCACTATCTACTCCGATTTTTTCGTACAGTTGACTTATTACAATAATAATAATGTGGTAGCACTGATTACCGAATATTTTGTTTTGAGATAAATTTTGAATTCGCATAATATATATGTCGCTATTAGCAGAAGTAAATCAAATGCGTCAGTAGGTCAAGGAATATATATCCGGTTACTGGAAATTTGTTTTATTGTTTGATAAGTTCTATTTTAATATGGAAAAATATTTACTCGAAAAGCAAGTAGATTGAAAGACGAAAAAGTTTTCCTAGATAAATATGAGACGAAATGAAGACATTGTTAAGGGGGAGAGGGTCTGTCTTGTTTCAAGGCTTTGTCGGAAGAAATATCAGACTCGGAAAGCACCAAAAGAATCCAGCTGAAATATACGCAAAAATACAAAAAGGAATGGGAACTAATTAGACAATGGCTAAAAAAAAGAAGTCTCAAGCAATCGTGCTTACTGCAAACTGTGCAAAAAAAAAACCCTCAACAATAATATAACAAACTTAAATCGTCACGGACTTTCTCAATACCATAAAAAGAAAGAAGCGGAAAAAAAACCAGTCTTATTTAGAGCAAGTTCTTGAGAAGCAACACAATTTTCAAGCTAACAAAGACACAAGTTTAAGAAAAGAAGTTAGTATGGTCATGTACTGTGTTTCGAATTTTCAGCCGTTCACAACAATGGATACGCTATCGGATTTATTCAATGCCTTATCTGAGCCAGGCTAAGGCAAAATAAAGTGTTGTGCAAAGAAAGCAGCGGAGTTAGTTCGACAGTTTGCAGTTTTTAGCTGAAATCAGTAAGTGGATGTGTTAGAAAATAAAACCTTTTCGCTCATAGACGAGAGTACTGATATAAGTTTCAAAAAGTATTTAGTGTTAGTTGCCCGGTACCAAGAACACAATGCAGTAAAAGATTCATTTTTCGTTATGCTAGAATTGGAAGAGTCATCAGCAGACGTAATAGCAGGTACAAAAAAAAATAGATATTTTGGAATTAAATATACCGGGTACTAATTTAGTAGGCTTAGGCACAGATAACGCATCTGTAACGAAAGGCGAATTGCATGGAGTGAAACAATAGCTTAAGGCATTGAACCCCAACCTTTTTTATTTGGGTTGCACTTGTCATTCAATAAAACTTTGTGCAAAAGCAGCTGCAAAGCAAATCCCTCTTGAAACCGAGGTTTTATTAAAAACAACTTTAAGTTTCTTCTGCCACAGTTCAAAACGGCTAACCGATTTTAAAATATTTCAACAATTTTTTGAAATAACTGAACATAAAATGTTGAACACTTGCTCTATCCGCTGGTTGTCTGTTCAGGCAGCTGTAGATCGGGTACTACTATAGAGAAGTGGACAGCTCTAAAACATTATTTCGTTCTTTTATCTTTCGTAGAAAGAAGAAAAAATAATATCGATATGGTTTTAGAAAATTTAAATAGTTTAAATAAGGCTTATTTGCTCTTTTTATCTTACATTTTAAATACCGTTAATCAAATTAACAGATTATTCCAATATGAAAAAACTATGATACATCTTCTCTATCCTGTAATTAAAGAACACTTTTTAAAATTGCTAAGTACGAGTAATTTTATTAGCAACAAGTTCGTTAGTATTGATGTAAATTACTCAAATGAAGAGTATCAGTGCCCAATATTAATGATACGAGTATTTTGTGGAAGTGAATTTGAAAAACACGAAAATACTTTTCCAAAAGAAACTATACACGAAATTAAAAAAAAAATATTTTAAATTATTATATAACCCTTTGCGATCAAATGAAAATGAGATTTTCCTTTGACGACAACAATGTACCTATATTCCAATTATTTAATCTCAAAAAAATTCAAGATGGAGAGTTTGCTTACATTGTGAGATTAGTTGAGGCATTTCCATCCAATAAAACATCAATTGAGATCTTAAATGATGAATAGAGATCTCTTTTAGCTTATGGATCAAAAGGATTTGCTTAAGTTTTGGATTTCTTTAATGGAGAATACAAATATTGTCGAAGAATATATGTTTAAAAATTTAGCGGAATATATGTTAACTTTGGCCATTTCACAAATTAACTTAATTAAAAACAAATTCCATAATAGATTCAATGTAAAAACAGTTGAAAATCTTATGTTCTCAAGGTATTTAATAGAAAATCGAAAAGATATCTATGTATCAATTCTTGATTTAATAAAGTTTTTAAAACAGTACAAATTTGTTGATAGCAAATTTATTTTAAATAAATAAATTTTAATCTTTTTAATATAAAATTTGATATTTAAAAATGCAATGAAGTCAAAATTAGTTAATACATAATATTTGCGTATTTGTTTAATTTTTGTTTTAGTAATTTGAATGTGCAATTTTTGTTCGTCTTTATTTTTTTTCTGTAAAAACTAATTATTTTTTAATGAAATAAGAAATTAATATTATTTTTAATAAATCTCAAAATCTACTTCGAGAAATTTCACTTCACTTCGATTTTTATTTTCATCTACTTCGAAATACGATTTCTGTAGTCCGAACCCTGAATAACAACTTGGATCACCCCTGCTGATCCTAATATGTTACAATACAAAATTCCCTGCTCGTCTCTAAGATTCTGTTCGAGCCATGTTGTCTTGAAACGTTCTTTTTAGCTGTTGGCCAAAACTTTCGAACGTTGTTTCTGGAGCAGCACCAGCATAGGGAAGCCTATGTCCTTCGATCCCTTTTTTTTTTTTACACTGCAATTGCATCAATGATACTTTGAAATTTGAGGCGTTTTGAACGCCATTTGCACACATTCTCAGCTTTTGGTTTAATTTAATAAAATTGCAGATGAGTCAAGACAATGTAAAATAAGAAAAAATTACTTACGAGCTTGACGTAGCACAAATATTACATCAGATCAGTTTGTGATGGAAATGTTGCTTTTGTTTGTGCAGTGCATGCATTGAAACGTTATGCATTTCATCACTACAGTAATGTTGCGTTATAAAATGCTTGGCGTTGCAGTATTACAATTCAGCCCATTTCATAGTTAATGTGGATATCTGTAGACGTATCTTGGCTGCAACAAAAAAGTGCCCGGAGTATACAGCGGTCGCAGAAAATGTTTAAATATCCATAGTACTGGAGGAGTGCTCTTTGTCAATCACGAAATCATCAGTTAGATTGGATGTTTTATGCTTCCGTCGTTGAGAATTGTGAGTTCTGCACAATTCTTTCAAGCATGGCGTTAAGCACGTCACTTTGTTGAAAACATTTCTTTAGCAGCGAGCGTTCTCCATCGTCATCCTGCGCAGACTGACGAGTTTGGCAAGGATGCTAAGTTTTGTTTATGATCTGCGGGAGTGTGAAAATTTTGCTCGATTGTGGACCTTCTTGCCTGAAACTACACTGATACCTACTCGTAGAAAATGAAATTTCTGCATTTCATTTGACATTGTCATTGCAGCTTGCGAGTTTCATAGTGCTTCTTTGACCTTGTCGTTAAACCTAAACCTTCTTTTTTCATTAGTTGAATAAATTGTATTAATTTTTCCAAGTATAGGTAAGTTTTTTTTCTAAAAGGACTTCGCTATTAAGTGCTATTACAACTTTGGATGGGCATTTAAGAAAATGAGCTCAACACATACCTTTCATTATTTTTGTGTAGAAAGTTTTATAAATGTACATTGTACTTATGCATATTAGATTTAGATCTAAAAAATAGTTAATGAACTGGATTGAAATTAACTAGAAAATCTTGCTTCGAAATATGGCTACCACAAATCATAAAGTGAACGCATTTCAAATCGTATTTTGAATAAGTACGGTTTGGAAAATACTCCGAATTGAATCATTGAGAGTGTTAACAAAACTAGCCGTTTGATTTTGTTACCACACGAACACAGCGCAACGTAAGGGCAGCCAACAAAACAATGTATTCAGATGCCAAATTAAATAAAATTAGAATTCGTTGTTATTCTTTGAATCGAAACGGGCGGGTTTTTTTTTTGTCCTGTTTAGGGGATTCTAGCGAAAAGTCATCGTGACTATAATTCAGAAGTGGGATTAGATAGTTTTAAAAAGAAAATTTTTAGTGAAACCCGGAAATGTCTGCAAAAAGAGTTGAATTACGTGTAAAAGAACTTAAGGCAATTGTAAGACGAAACAACCAACCGATTACCGGTACACGAACGGATTTGATTGAACGGGTGCTTAATGTTTTGGGAAGCGATAAAATCCTCAACGAATATCTTCTCAACGACAATGAGGAAGAGGAGATGACGACAGTACGGAGCGATATTATCAATTTAACGACTTTGGTACAAGGTTTGCAATTTGCAATTATGCACTTTGGCTACTGCTTTAAATTCTAGAGAAACTTACCCGATGCCGACGCCAACGCCAACGTTATTTAAACGCCATTTTTTTCAGCTGCGATGCATCATCCACAGCCGACATTATCCAATATCCACGAAATCCATTCGGTGATACCAGAATATGACCCATCCGATAAGCTCTCTCCGACTGACGAACAATACGTGCAACGAGTCAACGCACTAATTACTGACCACGGTTGGGATGAGCGGAGCGTATGCCAATCCAAGATAAGAGGTGCAGCGAAGTTGTGGTCAGAAGCACTCTTGGGATCCATGAAAACTTGGAACGAATTCACTATCCGCTTGGTAGGAAATTTCGGCAGACATTCACTTTGAAAGCACACGAAAACTTTCCGAATCACCAGTCGATTATTTCTTCAGAATGAGAGCATTGGGATTTCGTTTATACGAAAAGGAATGAAGAACACGGAACTTCAGTCTGCTTTGGCGAGTTCAAACTTCATCACGCTAAACGAGCTTCGAAACGCCATCGATAGGTTCATCACTAATCGTCCAACGTCAACGTTCAGAAGTTTCACGGCAGAACCTCAACGAACCCCAAGCTGTTGGGATCACAACCCTCATATTTTGCTACCCCACGCCTAGCGTTACGTAGCAAAACCCTGTGCGTTCTTCGCACTCTTAGTAGCGGTGATGGAGGCGGCAGGCACAGCGGCTGAGCCAGCTGTTTCCACTTTTTCGACCACCGCAGCCTTGCCCTTCTTTCTTTGCCTCTTGTAGGTAGCCTCGGCAGCGGATATTCCAGCTGCCTTGGCTACCCCTTCGACCGAGGACCTGCCCTGTGTATCACCGGTGTAAATACCAGCCTGCTCACCGGTGAAGTCGCTCTCATTAATGAGTGTTTTTTCGAACACCTCGCTATCGCTAGTCAGTGGCTCCACTTCTTTCATTTCCCCTACCAGGAGGGGGATAGATGAAGTCGAAATTTCGTCTTCACTCACCTCTAACTCTTCCTGGACGGGGATGGTCTGTGTTACGTTTTGTTTGTTTTTTGTTTTTCCAATTTTAAAAATTTAATTCGGTTCCCACGAGTATGGCCGGAAATAAAAGGCCAGCCCAGGCAGCGCCGGCATACCTGGGTAAGGCTAAGCACAAAAGGCCCGCGCCAGAGCGCCTGAGAGAGCGGTTGGTTTGACCCCCAACCCCAACCTTGCATCCTTCGGCACGGTTTGCTATTTGCTTACACCACCACTGGAATCAGGTTTGGCAGTCTAAGTTCGCCACTTCTCAGCCGACCGTAGTCAGTTGAGTCTTTGTGACTTAAGCCTCCGCATTGGCGTTATTGAAGATAACGCTCGCATCAAGTTGCCTCCGCACTGCCGTGTGCGACGTCTCTGTTGTAGTTGAGTCGCCTGTCCGCAGTTCTTCGAGCGACGTGGAAGATTAACAGCACCGCCAATCTATCCTGGATCAGACCTTTGCTATCTAGATAGAGGAACGCTTCTGGAGGAACATAGCCGTCAAAGCGAACTCTCTCGTGATACATATAATTAGGGTAGTAAGCCCCGGAGATCAGGTTGTTCGATGAGGTCATTGCTCTTGCAATGTGCCTTCGAGTCAGCTTAATGACGAAATTGTCCACTCTTATTAGGTTCGCCCTATTGTACAAGACCTCATTACGATAGAATTTCATGTACTCAGATTCTGGTGTTCTGTATAAGCAAAGACAAGTCCTAAGTCAAGCCTTCTCAAACACCCGAATCTTTTCCAATAAACTTGCTCTCACGTTGAACCACATGGGACATCCAAACACAAGCATAGGCCGGATAAGGGCCATGTAGCAGATCACATTCACCCTCTCATCGAGTTGGCTGTTATAAAACAGTCTCCTTGCAAGGGCAAAAGCACCTCTGGCTCTAGCCAGAGCAACATCTATATGTTTGTTAAAATACAGATATTGATCTAGCCAGGTCCCAAGGTATCCGACTACATTTGGACCAGCAAGTTGCAGTCCATGTTGTGAGACGATAGAGAAATTTCGCCAATTCTTTCTGGTATCCCTAGAGGCCCCAGACAAAGGCGTCCTAAACAGAATGGTTTCCGACTTCTGAAAGTTGATTTTCAACTTCCAGTCGTCGCAATATCGCTTAATTTTCTTGAAGTTACGTTGCAAAAGAGTAATGACCTCAATCTTTGGACCTGATCTGTACGCGATTAAGTCGTCTGCGTACGCTATGGCATGGTGAAGTGAACCTATCAGATCACTTGTGTAAATGTTGAATAGGATCGGCGAATTTACCGCACCCTGTCGGTTTTCAAGCTGGTGCCTCGAAAACTGCCTAGAACTAAATATAGCCAAATGTCAATCATAACCTTCTCACGTAAATGCAACCCGTCTCCTCCCCGACTTTTTTTTTTTGTTTATGGTCAACCAATTCCCCTGGTTTAGTCTTTCCAAGACCTTGGCATATTATTCGACAGTGAGCTTAATTTCCCTTCGCATATCGATAAGATGATCCTCAAAGCTAACTCATCACTTGGCTTTATTAAACGATGGTCCAAGGAATTTTCCAACCCGTATGTAACCAGATCTCTCTATGTTACCTTTGTTCGAGTATGCCAGTCAAGTTTGGTCCCCTTTTCACCGGGTACATGTTTCCCGAATCGAGGGTATTCAACGTCGATTCCTCCGATTTGCCCTCCGTGGCCTGCCATGGAACGACCCTTTAATCTTACCTCCCTATCAGGATCGCCTCAAACTTCTAAATATGAATTCGTTAGAAGAACGTAGGAATACTGCTGACATTCTTTTCATTCATCGACTTCTCTCAGGTTCCATCGACTGTGCATCCATTTTGAACTCCATTTCCTTCAATACGAGTACCAGCCCCCGCAATCTACGTTGTCCACGACTCTTTTATCTACCGGTCCACCGCACCTCTTATGGCTTCAATGAACCAATCTCCCGAATGCTCCGAAAGGTCAACTCAAACCTCTCCCTTTTTGATTTCCACCGGAGCACTCCTCGTCTTAAACAAGATCTCCTCCTTCACTTCCTTGGTCCCGAGCTCTTAAGTCGTTCTGTTAGTTTTTAGTTTTAGTTTTGAGGTTAGATTAAGCTTGTATTAAGCCAATAAATGGGGGCCTCAGCCCCCACCAAAATTAAAAAAAATTAAAAATTAAAATCGCCTAATATGATTAAAATGTCTTACTTAGGATATTTTCCATTTGTTTTGTCGAGGAGCTTATAGTGGTGGCATCGTCCTTGTCTTCCATGGGAGCATGAGCGCATATCAGGCTCCTGTACGCGAATTTAGCCTTGATGAGAACTGTCATAAGACGCTGGCTCACTTCTTGACAAATCCGCACCCGAATAAGCTGTGTTTCTGTTCCCTATTGCAATCACCGTAGTAGATGTCATCGTTTTTCATCCTCCTTCTGGTCGGCTAGTATATGCATCATATCAGTCAAGAGCCCCTGATAATTGTTCGACTGCACGTGGCCTGTTAAGGGCCCGAACATTCCACGTGAAGATCCGAAGGGTCGTTGTCCTTTAATCGTTCGCCAGGGTCATCAGTAATGAACCCTTTATTATGCGAGCATACTCTTTTATCTCTTCCGTATAGGACTGTGAGTTCTATGAAGGCGTAGACCGTAGATATTCTCAGGCAAGTCAATAAAAATTGATACGAGTCTTTAAACTTTTACTTATAGACGATATAATTTTGATAAGCCTTTCATTTTTCACGTAGATAAAACGTTCTGAAGACCAAGTCAGTCGATTCTATCCTCGAGAACTTGGCGTTATGACCAGTAATTCCCATTGATAAAAGTTTATCACTGATTAGCATTATTAAAATTAGCTTTTTTTTTTAATTTACCTTTTTTTTGGGGTGAACCCGATAAACCGGTTGTATGTACGATCAAGTACATACATATGTACACACGTTGGTATGCTAAAAAATATCTCAAAACGTCTTATTTTTTGTGTTTTCTTTTTTTTTTTACTAATTATTGTCTTATCTCGACGGCGTCGTCAAAATACAATACAAAGCCAGCACGAAAAGCAAAAAAAGCAAAGCTCCGAAAAAAGATAATTTTTTTTTATAAAATCACATTAACCCAGGGTCTGGCGGTGTAGAAGACCTAGCCAAGAGCATTTCCAGACAGTGACAGGCCAGTATCAGTGTTAAGGTCGGTCGAGCGATACAATGTCACAAAAACTTGGTGTCATCTCGGCAGGGTTTCGATATAATTTAAATTCTAAAATTGCGTCCTTAGTATCTTTATCTATTAGCAATCAGGTGAGAAGAATGATTTCAGTATTTCACCATAAATATAATTGCCCCATAGATGTGTGAGCTTTAATATATTTTCGGAGATAAGATTTATTAAAAACATGAGTGAAAGTGCAATTAACTGCGTGACGAGGTTTTTTTTCTTTATTCACGGGGAGTAGAGTGGTCGTTATTTTTAAAATTTTGATTTTACATCTAAAGCTATATCCTGTGCTGCGACTTTTCTGCTCCTTGGGAGCAATGCCGATTGAATGGTGATCCAAATGAAAAAGTAAGACTGTTTCAATCAATACAACTAAAATTGTATGATGAATGTGTGCCTATGAAAACAGTGAAAGTTCAGAATAAAGTATGTCCTTGGTTTACTTCGGAGGTGGTCTGGTCTATTAAGACGAGGAAAAAATTATACAGTAAATGGAAGCGTAGGCCATCTGATGTAAATTGGTCAGCATACAAAGTGGCTCGTAATTACTCAACCACCGTCCTGCGTACGTCAAAGAAAAACTTTTATGCTTCTAAACTAAATTCTTCCCTTCCTTTGGAGCAACCTAAGAATAATCGGTATGTCTGTTGGAAGGAATAACTCTCAGTGTGCTCTGGATCCAGATGACTTGAATAATTTTTGCCTGGGTCGAACAGTAGACTGTGTAGGCTCTGTATCAATGTTCGAAAGTTTTGAAGTAGCCATGGAAGCTGAAATTACTCAATGCGTTACAGCCATAAAGCCCAATTCGATAGGTGAGGATGGCTTTCCAATTCGATTTCTTAAACTTATTTTACTTGAAATGGTTTCCCATCTCGCTCATGTAATCAACTGGTGCATAATTACTTCAACTTTTCCACAGCTCTTTGGAAATTTGCAAGAGTTTTGCCAGTAGCAAAGAAAACAAATGCATGTTCTCCTGTTGATTTTAGACCGGTTAGCATTCTACCTTGTCTATCAAAGAAACACTTGTCACTGAATCATTTGTTGTATGCTCAGCAATCTGGCTTTAGAGCTAACCATGGTTGTGCCACAGCTATGGTGAACCTTTTTGAAGAATTAAGGAGTATGACAGGGGTTATGTTTCGTTGCTGTGTTTGCTAGACTTTTGATAAAGTTATTCATAAAGTTCTGTGTTTTTTGCTCAAGAATCACTTTGGTTTCAGCGAAAGAGCAGTAAAATTGATCAGTAATTTTCTCTCTGGCAGATCACAAAGGGTTAATTCTGGGGGACATTTTTAAAAGAAATAAAGAGGAACTCCCTCAAGGCTCAATATTAGGTCCGATACTCTTCTGCATGTTTATTAATGACCTTCCAACAGTCTGTAAACATACTTCAGTACACCTTTATGCTGACGATGTCCAACTACATTTAGCGAAACCTTATGGTAACCTCAATGAACTTGTTCTTCTCATCAATGAAGACTTAAAACATATTACTGCTGCTTCTTAATCCATCAAAATCTCAAATAATACCCATTTCAGAAAATAATTTCGACCCTTGCCTCCTTCCCGATGTTTACCTTAATAATAACAAAATTAAAGCTGTGGACTCTGTCACTAGTCTACGCTTCATTATCAACCAAAATTTGTCTGGTTACAATCACACAAATGTGGTCGTGGGTCGTATCTACGGATGTCTTCGCAAATTGTGGATCAGTGCTTATTTTACCCCACAGGAAACAAGACGAAAGCTGGTACAGTCTCTAGTTCTACCCCTCATAACATATGCTGAGGTGGTCTATTGCTGTATTGACTATTCTTCTAAGCGAAAACTGCAAGTTGCCTTCAACGACGCGGTGCGTTATATCTATGGCATACGTAGATATGACCATATTTCTGTGTTTGCCAGGGGTTTGCTTGGTTGTAGTTTGGAACAATATATCAACGCCAGGAATTGTATGTTTTTGCACAAAATTATTATAACTCAAAGTCCGTCTTACTTGTATAACAGACTCAATTTCACTCACTCCTCAAGGTGAACGTTTGACCTCCACCTTCGGCTGTCGAGCCAGTTTTGCTTTTTTAATGTCAGCGAACTTAGGACAACCCCGATAGTTTGCGGTGTGTCCCACGTTCCCACATAACACGCACGAGAGCTGCGCCCTATCGGATACTCCGTCCCTACCCAGAGCACACTCCTCGGAACTGTGGTTCTTTGCGCACTTCACGCATCGAGGCTGCATTTGGCAGTTCGATGCGGCGTGCCCGAACCTCTGGCAGCGAACGCATTGTATAACACCTTCGCTCCTTTTTAATTTTTCGCAGTGAACCACCTGGTAGTCTAGGACATTGATACTCCTTAGACTATGCAGACGGCTTTCGGGAATGAGCTGCACCAGGAAGAACGGCAGACTCCGTTTCTCCCGCCTGGCTCTAGGTGTGATAAATGGCTTTGCCCCCACAAACTTGAGTCCTTCGCACTCCTTCTCTTTGAGTAGTGCCAGGATCTCGTCAGGATCAGAAGACGGTTCCAACCCCTTCAGCAGCATCGATTGCCGCTTTTCACACTTCGGTGTGAATGAGTAGTGCTCCGTCGTCGTTTCCTTTAGGAGCTCTTTCACTTTCGCGTAGCCCTCCACTGTATTACAGGTCCTTGGTAGCATTTACCTCCAATTTATAGGTGTTGATAGGAGGCACCTTCTCCTTCTTCTTCAGCTGATGCTGCTGCTGTTGTTGTTGTTGTTGTTGCTGCTGCTGCTGCTGTTGTTGTTGCTGCTGCTGTTTTTGCTGTTGCCGCTTTTTTGGCTGCTGCTGTTTTAGCTGTTGACGTTGTTGTGACGGCTCTTGTTGTTGTTGCTGGTGTTTATTTGTTTGGTGTTGTTGATGCTGCTACTTATGGAAACTGATCTCAACAGTTTAGCGGCAAAATCCAAACTACAATACTAAGGTGTTGCCGAAGATACATATCTCGTGGATATCGCTTTTGTCGTCCAACGCCATGAAGTTCTGACAAAGATCAACAATGAAAGGGCTGCAGTGTAAAATTAAGCTCAGCTATACGTAGCTCATCCATATCATCCTCAACCATACGTAAATATATTTACGAGTACATTAACAGTTTAGATAGCAGTTCCTGACTCTATTTTGTCCAGTAACAGAAAATCTTTCGCTATTGCTTCTCTTTCACCAGTTTTAACTACCTGCGCAGCTCTTGGAGCTGTCACTGTTCAAGTGTTAGTCGTTTTAGCCGTTCAACTCCTATTGAAGTTTTCTAACCAACATTTTTTGTTTTTCAGTTTAAAAGATCGCAAACAACCTCCCAAAGCGTAGAATGCAATCAACAGGATACAGACTGGGAACGTGCTCGTCCATTTAAAGAAATTCCAACTTTCTCCAAGTTGTCAATGTTCCTAAAATTTCTTCCTGGAGGTTGATATAGTAGTCCTTAAAGTCAATAATTGTTCTTTAAAACATGTTTATTCTCCACTTCAAGGAAAGTACCACAATTTGGATTTTGATGATTTCTTACAGCGAATTAAACAGGAATACGGAAATATCTTCCTATTGCCAGGTCTATTTGGGAAGGACCCAATGATTTTGTTATATGATCCCGATGATTTTGGCAAGATATTTCATACTGGCGGACCTTGGCCTACACGTCCACCGTTCGAAATAATAAAACACTATCGCGAGGAGCTCCGAAAAGATTTTTACCAACATGCCCAAGGATTAGCTCACACGTAAGTACATATTTAATAACTCCTTTAGTCCTACTAATACGAATATAAGTGACGATCCTTTCTTTTAGGCAAGGTGAAGAATGGGGAACCTTTCGTTCGGCGGTCAATCCAGTTCTCATGCAACCCAGGACTATTAAGTCCTATCTTCCAAAAATGGCCAAAGTCAATTGGGAATTCATTGAGAGGTAAGTGTGTACTTTCAGTACATCGCAATCTAATATACCCTCGATGGTTTCAGGATAAAGGAAATCAGAGATCCTATTACATTGGAGGTTCCCGAGAATTTCGAAGAGGAAATAAACCGGTACACATTGGAATCTGTGTCAGTTATAGCGTTGGACAAAGAACTTGGAGTGATTCGCGGAAATAGAGATAATCCCGAAGTGGTAAAACTATTCAAAGACCTAACCTCACTCTTCCGATTACTCTATTGTCTAGAAGTCAAGCCATCTATCTGGAAATACATCCGCACACCAGAATACCATCAGATAGTGACTGCTTTGGATGGGATATCTAATTTCGTTGTCAAATGTGTTGAGGAAGCAATTGATCGTTTGGAGAAGCAACCGAACGACAAGCCTAACAGTGAAAAGGGGATACTTGAGAAGCTTTTGAAAATTGACAAGAAGATTGCCATGGTGATGGTTATTGATATGCTTGCCGCTGGAGTTGATACAGTAAGTTGAGTTATGCTTTGAAATGGAATTTTTCTTTCGTCCTTTGGTTGATCTATTTCCGTCTATTTGTCTTCTTTGAAATATACTTGTCAGAAGCCGACAGAAGCTTAGATGTAGCATCTGCTTGCAGACTGTTTTGCTTCAGCAGCTTCCTTAGGACTGATTGTATGCCAAACTGGATACTATCTGCTTTCCTATCTTTCGAAAACTAGTAATTTCTTGGCGTGGTAAACTTTTTTTTTATTACCTGGTGTCAATTCTGACTACTGTCCCAAATCTATGTGTTTCTCATCTGGATGATATGGGTTCATTGCTCAACTTCCAACAGAAAAGATGTAACATAGAACCGTAAATAATGGGAGAATTAACGAGGCTTTATTTTCTTAGTTACAGGCGGACCCTACAGTCTCGTATGATTCCCATTCATAAATTCGTCCTGTAAAGCACATAGAAGTATTCATTGGCGAATCCGTTTTTAACTTCTGTGGGCGGTGATAATAATGGCAGTCATTGCAGTTCCTGTGAATCTGTCAATAATGTCACGCGTTATATTTTTCATTTTCTATTAGGCGCTACAGTTCTCTTTAATTCTTCGCAAGTGTCCTCGATTGCTTCTGAGTTGTTTTGGGCCATGTCGGCTTACTGCGCCCCGCGCTTTTGCTTGTTTTAGTAAGCGGATTTCATTTCATGGCGTACTGTCACTATCGTCACTGGCAGTGACGAATCTGCTGCCACTTCTTCGTCATTTAGTGACCTTTATTGACTTCTATCTACAGATGGAGCAGTTTTTTTCAGATATGGCTAAGCGAGCAAACTTTTAGCTGAAATGAAAGAGTCCCTTAGGCTGGAAACTGCTTTTTTTAGACTTTAAATACCGAAAGCAACGTAGAGAGTGCAAAGACATATGGTATACTCGGCTAATTGCTCTTGGCCCGCAAAACATTTATTTGGTTGGTTTAGGAGGATCCAAAGCGAAAGCCAACTTCGACTCTTCTTGATTCTTTTTAGAATTCGTTTAGTACTGTTTTAGCCCTCCAGTTTCCGTAACCTGTTCGCTCCTTTTTTCAGTTCAGTCTCAGGTAGCTATGCTAGAGTTCTAGGCGCATCTTGGCATATCCATGAGTTTATTCTTCTTGAGTTGCTTTATCATGATTGCAGTCCTTGCGAATTTTTTTTCGCCACATCCTTTATTTCACACTGCACTGGATCAACATGTTCAGATTTCTCTACTACAGGTAACTGCTGGTAACCATGTCCTGGGGAAACCACTGCACCTTTTCGACAGCTTAGATTTGTTGAAAGTTTCTACTTCTTAGCTGGGGTTAGAGCTAAATTGTTTGCGCATTGCAGGATACCTAGGGATGTCGGCATTGTAGCTTGCTTATTGATCATACCATCGTGGTTGTCACTAACAGACTAACCAAAGGCGTAATTGGACTTCTAAATATAAGAGAGTAGACCCCTTCATTATGATATCGCCTTTCGCCTGTTCCAGATGTCAAATTGGCTATTCGTTGCTTATTAAAAGTTTTGTGGATAATCTTGTAGTTGGTACTGTACTCAAACAATGCACCCCCGTAGGTCGTTATCATTTTGATATTTGAGAATATGCTCACTTATCACGTGTTGTAGCGTTCTACTTTAGCCTCAAAATCAATGTTAGGCGCTACGTTGTAGATGGTATCTAGTTGACCGTAGAAGTTTTCCTTCTCACGCTTAGTGCATATATTACGGTGCAATGTTGTTCTTCTTTACTCTACTCTGAAATCTGTCATTAATATTCCACACAGTACGATTTCGAGAATATAAGGATCCTCGTGCTTCTCATGTTTGCTTTAGCCATACGCCGGTCTCCCACATGCTTCTATCTGTATTGCCAGAATAGAGCAAAGCAGTGTTTCTCAACAGTATCCGAGGATAGGACTTCGCTCATGTGACAAGTCTGGCCTTTTGAGGATCTTCTTTAATGAGTCGGCGAGAGTTCTCATATCCTGAAAGTCGATCATTCTCCGTACAGGATAACCAAAGATCATCAACAAATCATATGTCCGTATCCGATAGGTTTTATTTGAGGCAATGAGTTGTTTTTTTATGACCCGGCTCGCGGAACCTATCTAACCACCAACTATCCAATTTTATGAAGGAGTAAAGAATTTTCTAATGTCGGAGTATAAACGAGGCCTTCCTAGCAGATTTGCAGAATGTTCGTCTGGAAGGGCTGATTTTATTTATTTAACTGATCAAATTCTGCGGGAAGTTACCATCTTAGTTTGGAAGTGGTTAAAGGACTAAGGATAGCCTTAAGCCCCCCTTCTACCTGAACTCCACAATTTATTTTAAATCATTAAGACCTTGTAAGACCCGCATAATAGACATACGCCTGTTTACTAAACAAGGGGAAGTCTTAGATTGTTTTACCTTGTCGACAAAAGTCGACTTAGTATCTTCGCAATTACCGGCGTTCTGATAAAATTGGCTAAGACCAGAGTTAAGGACAGTTGGTATGCATGGTCATCACATCAAACTTCTGGTCTAGAGCAGATTCTATTATTTAGCTCGGATGCCATGAAAGGCTTCTATGCCTCAGACGTAAAACCATTTTCCACAGCGTTCCAGTGAACATAAATGCTCTTAGGAGTAAAGCTGGTGAATGTTTTTGCATTCGTGACAGGTTGGTATTATATATGGGTACCGTCACCAAGACTGATCAGTGGCTGTTAAAAGACGCAACACAAGGAGACATAGTAGCTAACACTTACTCCATTTTCCGATGTCAGATTTACGTTTGTTACGAACATTTTGGATACAATTTTGGATAAAATTCGCGACTTTGTCTCCAATGACCAACTGGAGAATTGATTGACTTCGGAAAAGTCAACCAACCTTTCGCCGTTGTCGTGATCCCGAGACTGTGTGGTCCCATCATATGTTTTAGCACAGCGTTGTTGTTGCGTACTTCACTTTTAAATCTCCTATCATAGTCAGGTGTTAAGTTAACGGCTGCTTGCAGTATGTCATTCTTATTTTCACTTCACGGCTTAGTGTCGTCGGTGTTTGTATTTGTTTGTAGTAATGAGTCGGGAATTCAGAGTAAATGTAGCAAATATACGTGAGCTAAGAAGTAATCACTTTTCTGCCTACGTCCACGTCTATAAATATAGACCAGCTGTTTTGGCTCTTAGTAAAACACAGGTAGATCCCCGCCCAAACGCCTCAGATCACTCTGATCCGAAGCTACCTGGCTACGAACTAGTGCCATTATTCTTCTCTCACCGCGGTCTTGCCATTTACGTGCATAGTGATGTAACATACCAAACTTCACCACAATGTAACCCATGTTCCAATCTGGAATTCTACTTCATGTGGTTAAAATTCCATCCTCGTAAGTAAATTATCCACTACTGCTTTATTTACAGAAGCCCCAAACTGAACAGCAATTCGACCTTTAACGAGGTTGATGCATTGTCTGACTCCATTCAAAGAATTGTATCCCTGTATCCTCATACTGCAATCGTTATTACGGGCGATTTCAATATACACAATTCTCGATGGCTTCGATATCCTGGCCATGTTTATAACTTCTCACCCTGATAAGTAAACGGTCGATATACTATCCCCTATAGGCTCATTGGGCCACTATGTCCTATCAGCTAATTTCTCGTATACCGAACACTCAGTTAGAGAAAAATCGTTATATTTCCTCAATAACGACGTAGACGCCGCTGCTGATATGATCACAGACAGTATTCTCTTTGGAACGAGATGCTTTATTCGCCGGATGAAGGGTAACAAACTAAAAGAAAAGGCGTGGTACGACTCGAGCTATACAGAATCTGTCAGGGTATCTGAAGGAAAACCGAAGAAAGTATGAATGTGCAATGTCTGTCTTAAGCGTGTGAAATTTCAATGCTAACAAAATCTGAGGCGGAAAATACTAAATACAATCTCCCAAAACTATTAGAAATTCTGCCCCATCCTCCATCCTAACGTTCATTTATAATGACATACCAGTTGTCAGTGGTTTCTTTGGACAATGATAATCTGCTTGATGCATACTTTGCGGCCAGCCTAACACTTCCAGATTGTACGTTGTCATCGCCTATACATGAGTTCGTACTCGTGTAGTAGTAAGAGGACTTAAAGGTCTTAAGATTTACAAAACCGCTGGTCCAGATGGTATATCTCCCCTTCTTCTGAAGAGGTGCTCTTCCATGCTGGCAAATCACTGCAAAGGCTTTTCCATCGATCCTACTCTTCATGACTCTTCCGAGCAGAATGAAAATGGAATTTATTCAGCCCGTCCCTAAAAAACGGCGAATTTTCTCGCTCCTCTTACAGACCCATGGTGGCCGTGACTCAAGTGGTAGTGTATTGGCTTTCCAATCGGAAGATTCGGCGTTTAATCCCAACTGCGCCCGAAAGGATTCTTTTTTTCAGGTAACTAAAATCGTGTAAAATGAGCTGTTGCCTAGAATACAATATCAAGTCCAATTACACTAATAACTTAGTCTCCCCATTAAATGTTGAATGCCACCCATGGAGCGAAATAGCCACTGAGCCCAAACACCTTTCTTTCTCTTTCTGTCCCATTTTCCGAAAAACTTAACAAGTGCCATTGCACTTACACCCTTTCTTTCCAAGGTCAACCGTCCTCTCCAACAACTGTCAGCTCATGCAATATGAAATGAAACACGAATACTTCTCAATAACCGGTAGTACGGTTTTTGTAGCAACAGGTCCACTGGTGATTTGATGTCATGTCTATAGGTGCTCCTATAACATTTCTGCACCTGCCAGATAGAATTCAAAACCTTGCGATAAGACTCATAGGTGGTGTTAATATCACCCAGTCAGTTGTCAACCTCGAACACCAACGAAATGTCTCCTGTCACACTTTGTTCTATCGCTATTTTCACCACCAGTGCCGCATTGAAATTGACAATAACATTCCGCCCCTTCAAATGTTTAACCGTAACATCCGTCTCGCTATGAATGCTCCTAAGCCGTATAGCTCGCTTATGGAATGCCCTTCCGATCTCTTTATAATCTGCAGACATTCAAAACCAACGTACATCGGTACCTCCCTTTATTTTCTCCCTAATTTTCCTTCGCCCGCGCTGTGTGCAAGCATTTTAAAGATACTCAAAAGTCATTGAGTGCGCACAGATTGTAAAAAAAAAATCCCTGTAGTTTGGCGAAGCGTAGCACTGACATTAGTCTTGAACCTCGTCGTCAATATCCTTCCACCAAAAGTTGCATGGGACATGAGCCCGTCTATCATTTTAGGAGTAAGGGTTATAACAGTCCTACCGGCTAGCGATTGGTTGGCATTTTAAAGTAGATCCAGAACCTTTTGTCAGTCAGAATACAATACAATTGTTGTCCATGGTCGATAGCCAACGGTCGTCAATAAAGCATCCTTCCATATCAGAGGTGCGTACTGCCGTTTTGGAGGAATGAAAAGGTTTATGGTTGGGGGTAGCTAGGCCACAGTCCAACTGTTATAACGTGGTATGAACGGTAAGACGGGTATTTGCTGACTGACGATGTCCCTTTATTAAGTCATATTTGTCGTGTTCCATAATTGTCCCTATTCAGGCATTACGAGATCTACAAAAACTCCCAGGAGGCGTTGAAGTAGGATTTACTGATAGAGCTATTTCTGTTCAGAGGGATTATCTCGTTTTAAACATTGGTCAATGCTCCACTACTAGTCGTTTACCATTCCCGAGTTCTTACGTGACACCGCAATTCATCAAACAACCAATACATAGAACCCTCCTTGGTGACCATATTCATGGCCTGTCGAAGCACTGGCAAAGGCGCAGCAGTATGTTACATGCGTCACTTGGTGGATATGATTCCCTCGATGTCATGTTCGTCGATTTCAGACAGAAATTTGTTGATGACCACAAGCACTGATCTAGTGTGCTCCTTTGTCAATGTAGTTGATCACTCCCTAGGTCCCCACTTATCGCTTTCCATTCATCTGAACAACAACTCATGTTAGTTGCAGCACTCGGAACCCGGTTGTCCAACTTGTCAAACGTCTAGGCAAGACATCATGTCTGGGACTAAGTTTTATGGGCTCACCTGTGATGTATTTACAACCCTAGGATTGTTAACTCTTCAAAATTCCCTCTATAACAAACATTGCTTTGTCCACTTCATATGTAAATATTACTTTTCCGTTTAAGCATTCAATTTTATTGAAAGGACTTGGATCCATTTCTTCGATCTTTCATTAAAAATATATGTAAATTTAATAAACTGTATAAATTCTGTAATATGTTAAATTTTTTCAGACAACGACAACGTTAACTGGAGTGTTCCTGTGTTTGGCTAAAAATCAAGAAAAACAACAGAAACTTCGTGATGAATTGCGTCAGGTTTTTCCACAGAAGGACACTCCATTTACCGAGGATGGCTTAAACAAGCTGCCCTACCTTCGAGCAGTGATTAAGGAGTGCCTTCGTTTTTATCCAATTAGTCCAGCACTACTCCGTACAACCAACAAGGACATCGTACTGAATGGTTATCAAGTTCCAAAAGATGTAAACGTTATAATGATTAGCTATTTTGTCAAAGAAAGCTCTAAGTATTATGTTGAAGGAAATAAATTTCTGCCAGAAAGGTGGCTCCGACAATCGAACAACGACAAAGTCGATAGTGTTCACGGTTCCACTAGTTCGAATCCATTTGTGTATTTACCATTTGGATTTGGTCCTCGTATGTGCATCGGACGACGAATTGTGGAATTGGAACTGGAGGTGACTGTGGCAAGGCTAGTCAGGAATTTCAATATCGAATATAACTATCCGGTGGAGAAAGCATTTAAGAGCCACATGATCAATACGCCAGCGATACCATTGAAATTTAAATTCACTGATGTAACGACGTGAAGGTACCATGCGAACACTATTGTTTTGTTATTTTATAAGATTAAATAGAAAGTTTAGCAAATAGTTTAATAAATAATTATTATTGAGAGATTGACGTGTTTTAGGACACACTTTTGAGATATTTAAGGCCTGGTTTGAACCCATTTCTCGCCGATGGCATATTTTTTTCAGAGTTAGCCGTACTATTTAGCCGTTAGCCGTATATTTGGCCAGTAAGAACCCGAATTACTGGCCCTTTTTATTCAAGAGAAGCATCCAGAATAGGAGGTTTGCGCAGGGTTAATGGCCCCATATTCGAAAATTGTAATCTCACGGAGAATTATTAACATGGTGAAATATTTTCCGAATCTTACCGCTGATGTCCTGGAGACTTGTACAAATGTACAAATTCTATGAGTATCTCTATGATAAGGACCCAGGAAGCGTTACTTCTTACAACGACTCCGAGCTAAAGTAACATACTTAATGACACGATAAAACAGTGTAACGCACCAACTATTCGTGTGACTAAAGACGAAAAGGAAACGTGTTAGAACCTCACGAGTGGTATTAGCAACGCAGGACTGGACACTCGTGTGGTTTACGTCACTATGTCCAGCACGTTACAGAAATGAATAAGGCTTGAGGTTAGATATTCGATCCATCGAACAAATCTACCCAGAAGAAGAACTAGTCCATTGCATTCCATGGAATTTCTCAGTCTTTGCTATAAATATGAGTAAACTAATTTAGAGTGATAAGGTGCATACAGTACCAGCAGCCACCACCTCACATCCAAGTACCGCAGTTTGATCCGAGTGTAGACCGGAAAGCCACAGAAATAGTATTTTGCGTTGTCGTCATCTCTCTCATATCATGATTCGAAGGATGTTGGGTCTAGGACACTTAAGTGGTTAACAAAAGCGTATTTCCCCGTTATAACGCCAGTAAACAGTCTACAGTCTTTCCCACTGAGGAATAGGTGGAAAGTCCCTGTTCTTTTAGAAACATCGGAAAGTATTCGTTTAGTCTGCCGCCATGCTGGAGAGCAATGTGACCTGGGATGTAAGCCAGACTCAGTGAATTCAGCCTTCCGACTGCGTTCTGAGAAGCCTTGCATTCTGAAACTAGCTTGGAAGTCGTGAGAGGCTTCAACTAGATCTTAAGTGCAGCTTGATTGTCGCTATAGACGCAGACCTTGTACCTATGAGGGTTAGAAATTAAAAAAACAAGTCCAGGGAGTTGGCGGTATTTAAAAAAAATAAACGCAAATATTTACTAATATTCTTTTGGACATAAAAGAAAGCTGCCATCAGAGCAAATTTGCTCAACAATGACCAATCTCCAATGCACTCTAGATTTTTCTGCATCGGATAAAAGAACCACGTCACCTTCCTTAACAGCTGTTGACACCTTGGTATTGTTGTAATGAAATGAATTGAGTAGCTGCATATATTCAGCTCGCTATCTTTTAGCAATCTTCACATCTGTACTTCATTCGATGTTGCCAAAGTTTCCTCAAACCAGGGTCGCTGATATTGTGATTTTTCGTGGCAGGATTTGGCGCACTAATTCCAGGGGGTCGTTGGAATTGGCCTTATGTGAAGGTATCTTCCAGATTCACATAATACAAGGGACGGGCAAAATCAATCCCTACGTTTTCAAATGGCCTACTAACGTTATTCTTTCGATCGGGAGAGGAGCGAATGGTTGGGCGGCTGCTGTACCAAATAGCTTCCTACACACCAAGCAACTTCTTACTCTTTTCTTTACCAGTTGTCGTCCTCTAATAATCCAAAAACACGCTCTCAATTTGGTAGGAACTAAGTTAGTCCTTCCATGGCTGCTCAGAAAGTGGTGGTCATCAACGATGAGAGTGGTGATATCATGACCTGCAGTCAGGATGATGGGGTGCTTAAGATCAAACTCCCCATTTAACATCTGCAACCTTCCACCCACTCTTATCAGCCAATACTCATCTAGGAAGGGGGTCAACTGGGCTATAGTTGATGAAATTCTCAGTACCGTCTTCTTCTGCAAGTAACTTGAATCGTTAGCAAAACTGAGCGATTTTACATACCTGAGCCAGTAATTTTCAACGACATCAAGCTCCGCTTTTGACAAACAGTTCGTCTGAGCCCTCTGTTTAGATTTGCACTGGTATATAAAGCGTAGAATTCAGCATGTTGGAAATTCTTAAGGATCTACTGTTGACCGAATAACTGCACTGTTAGAATGCCACTTCCTTAGATTCATGGACATTAATAGCCTCATGGTAAAGTCTGAAGCCTACTTCTGCTGAGTCAACACTGACGATCAGATCATCCACGTAAAAACCTTTTCTCAAAGTCTCACAAGTTTCAGGAAAATGCTGCTCTTCCATCCTCAAATCAGATTGCAGCAGAAAGAAGAAACAGACTGCTGGTTCCAGTGAAAAGCTGTTCATTCAAGGAGGGAAATTGGTCTGTATAAGCGGAGGCGTCGAAAACTATACGTAGTTTGGTAGTAGCCCTTGTTTCTTTGTAAACAGGAAGATATATGATTATTTTAGAAGTCACTTTTGGGGTAGATGCAACTCGTTCTGCCACACCATCTTTGATCATTTGACGAATCGCCAAATCATAATCTTTCAGTTTGCTTGAATCTCCAGACAAGCTTTTAGTTAGAAAATACAAACGACTTACCTCTAGACCTCGATTGTGCTCAAATACCAGCTGTGGATTTTTCCAGGGCATTGTTGCCTCATACCGACATCCAATTTTTTTCAAGCAAGTTCTTGTCATTTCTTCTGTCGTGTGTTTATTTTCCGCTTCCTCGCCTCGTATACCAATTGTTTCTAAAGAGCATATCTTCGCAAGCTCTACATCGGAATACATCCCTGTTACTTCGTCGGCAGAAGAATGAGATCCTTGCACCGTCCAGCCAAAAATCAATTTCACTGCTCTCAGGCGTCTAGTTAACTTTCGTTGTTTACCTGTCGGCTGTCACTACCTCCCAATAGAAATCGGAACCAGCAGCCAGAATGCGCTGCTACTGCAAAAAAGGTTATGGTGCCGTTATGAAGTCCGTTCATATTTAGGCAGACATGCCAAATTTCAGTGCGGTACTGTCTTTAGTTTTGTTTTGGCAGCTGATTGTTGTTGACGTGTTTGGCGTCATGTTGAGTATGCACAAAAACGATTTTCGTTCTCTCATAAAACATTATTTTTTGAGCGGCAAAACGGCGAAGGAAACAAAAGAAAAGTTGGATAAATATTATGGGGCTAATGCTCCGTCAGATTACACCGTCAAATATTGGTTTCGAGAGTTTCGTGGTGGCCGCAACTCCACTACCGATCAAGTCCGCAGCGGCAGGCCCTCCGATGCGGTTACAGAGGACAATGTCAAAAAAAAATTCATGAAATGGTGTTGGCTGACGGGAAAGTGAAGGTGCGCCAGCTAGCAGATACCACAAAGATTAGTGCTGAGCGCACACGCCATATTTTGGGCCAATATTCTGCATATAAAAAAGTTATCCTCCCGCTGGGTGCCGCGAATGACCAAAAACACGAACGCGACAGCACTTCGAAAGAGTGTTTGGACTTGCTGATGCGGAATCGGGCGGACTTTTGGCGTCGATTGGTAACTGTTGATGAAACTTGGATCCACCATTACACACCAGAGAACAGAATGAGTGCCCGGCAATGGACTGAAGCCGGGGCGGATGCTCCGAAGCGGCCGAGGGAGGCTCGATGGGTCGGAAAGGTTATGGCGTCGGTTTTCTAGGATTGTCATGGCATACTCTTCGTGAACTACCTCGAAAAAGGAAAAACCATCAACAACGAGTTTTACTATGCATTAATGGAGCGATTGAAGGCCGAAATCGCTGCAAAACGGCCTCACATGAAGCGAAAAAAAATGTTGTTTTTGCTAGACAATGCGCCGGCGCACAAGAGCATCGCAACCACGGCTAAAATCAATGACTTACGGCTCCAATTGCTGTCGCATCCACCGTATTCGCCCGATTTGGCTCAGTCGGACTATTATCTCTTCCCAAACCACAAAAGATGGCTCATCAATAAAAAATTCAGCTCACGCGAGGAAATCATCGACGCCACGGAGGAGTATTTTTCAGACCTTCCGGAAAATTACTTTTCGGACGGGATCAAGAAGTTGGAAAATCGCTGGAATTGTATCAAACTAAAAGGGGACTATATTGAATAAAATAAAAAAACATTTAAAAAAACATTGTTTTTTAATTCCCAAGGAGGCTACTTTTCACTTCACCTAGTACTTAGCCCGTCCACTGCTTCCACACCAAGATGGTACTGATCCGCCAATTTAAGCTTTCTTAATGCGCGGCAAGAACTATCTAGAGCTTTTAGAATATCTATGCAAATTTCGGGTACCACTATTGCCTCTATTGAAACACTTCTGCCACTGTATTGACTTTTAAGAATAATTTTTCTTTATTAAATTTTTTAATTGGAAGTTGTTCTTTGGAACCATTTCATTACACACTGGTTGCTGCAGTCTCTCTACCAAACTCTGTCGTATAAAGCTAGCAATTACACATCGCGCCGTTTTGAAAAAAAAACGTTTGAAAAATTAAAAGACTGCCAATGTCTGGTATTCTAGTTCATTTATAAGCTGGGTCAAACTGTTTTCTGCCAGCGCAGATCTTAGCACACCGTCCTTCGGGTATTGTCTGTCCAGAATGTCGAAGCCACCGGGTATTGTGTATATTGAAATCGCCCGTAATAATGATTTCAGTATGAGGATACGAGGATACAGTTCTTTGTATGCAGTCACGCAGCGCATCAATATCGTTTAAGGGTGAATTCCTGTCCAGTTCGGGGCTTCTGTAAATAAAGCAGTAGTGGATAATTTGCTTACGGAGATGGAATTTTAACCACATGTAATTGAACTCCGGATTGCAGCAGAGATTACATTGTCTTAGAGTTTGGTAAGCTATATCACGCAGATAGAGGATGTATTCACAATGCAGATTTGCACACATAGATCTCGACCATTCTCTCCATGCTCGTCAACATGAAGAAAGTCAGACTTAAAACTTTGAAACTCTTGGCGAGCGAGTAGTCCTCTTTTCCGACTTTCGGTACTCTCACTGTTCGCCAGGGTTTCTATGTGTTGAGATATCATCGAAATTTTTTATTCGTTTGAAAGGCCTATCGATGCCATTATGTATGGAATATAACATCGTTCATTCGGCTTCTCTGGGTGGCGCGCATCCGAAATGTCGAATTTTCCATGACTCTAGCGCATCAATCAGGATGAATTTGACCTATGGCATATGTTATGTTGGCTTTGAGGGCCGCTGTGGTTTGTGGCATATTCGAATAGACCTGCGACTTCAGAAAACCTCACAAGAAAAAGTCTAACGGGGTCGAATCCCACGATCTCGGTGGCCAGTTCACAGCACCTCCACGTGAGATGACCATGCCCTCGAATTTCCAATGTGGTGTGTGCTATGTGGCACGTAGCGCCGTCCTGTTGAAACCACATATCATCCAATTCAGGCTAAAAGAAGTTGGTAGTCATCGACCTACAGCGCTCGCCGTTGACGGTGATGACCTGGCCAACAAAGTTCTCAAAGAAATATGGACCTATGACGCCGCCAGTCCAAAATACACACCAAACAGTGACTTTTTCGGGATGCATTGGACGCTCTCGGATCTCATCTGGATTGGTATCGCCCAACATTCGACAATTTTGTTTGTTGACGTACCCATTCATCCAGAAATGCGGTTTTACGCTGAAGATGATTTTTCGATGAAAATTCGAGTTTCCAATTGCTCCAGAGCCCATTCAGCGAACTCACGTCATTGTCTATGGTCATTTACCTTCAGCTCTGGCCCAAGTAGCGACGCAAAATTCGCCAAGTTGTGGTCTGCGAAAGGCCGAGTTTTTCTGAGCGTCGGGAAATCGACTGCCTGGGACTCTCTTGCACACTCACACGGACGATTATGGCGACCGTAAAATGTGAGAAGCCCGCGGAACGTTGCCCGAACCCATTTTGATAAAATAATTTTATCATTTGCACGTGCTATTGAACGCTATGTCCGTCCATGGTGATTTGGCAAAACAGACTGAATAAATGACAGCCAATTTGAGAGATGTAGCTTCAACAATATGGTCAAATTTCGAAAATCCCTATTGGAAGGCCCTATATACGAGGGGCGTTCAATATATTCGGTATCGATATGAAGGAAAATGCGAATTCAATTTAAATCGTTTTTATTTTTCAATATAATCTCCCCTAACATCAATGCATTTGTTAGATCTTGAGATAAGCTTTTTTAAACCCTCAAAATAATAAATTTCCTCCTCCTCCATTTATTGCCGACTTGAGTTCTTCATCATCCGAAAATCTTTTTCCACGAAGACATTTTTTCAAATCCGGAAACAGGAAATAATCACTAGGGGCAAGGTCTGGACTATAGGGTGGGTGTTGGATTTCTTCGAAACCACAATCTCGCGCAGCAGCCTTGGAAACTCGCGCCGTGTGAACAGGAGCGTTGTCATGAAGAAGCAACACACCCGCTGCAAGTTTACCCCGTCTTTTCTTTTTAATTTCCTCCCGCAAATTATGCAAAGTGGAAGCGTAGGATGTGGCGTTGATGGTTTCACCTTTTTTTTGTACTCAATGAGCAAGATTCCCTTTGAGTCCCAAAAAACTGTGGCCATGAGCTTCCCGGCAGACGGAGTGACTTTGAACTTCTTCGGGGGGTCTGTTCCTTTTTTATGCCACTGCATGGACTCTTGTTTGCTTTCAGGGTCATAGTGGTGGACCCATGTTTCGTCCCCAGTAACAATTCGATCCATAACACCGTCCGCGTGCGATTCTCACTTTTTTCTGAGGCGCTGTGAGCATTCGTGGCACCCACCTTGCACTGACCTTTGAAAGGTTAAGATGGTCATGAAGAATGCTGTGAATGGTGTGAATGGTACCAATTGAAAGCTTGGTGATCTCTGCCATCATTTTCACCTTTGTTCGGGCATCCTCAAGAACAAGTTTTTCGACTTCTTTGATGCTTTCTCCCGTACAAGCAGTAGCCGGGGCGCCGGAGCGGGGGTCGTCTTCAATGCTCTCTCTGCCTCTCTTGAACTCACTTGACCACTTTTGCACAGTTGATAATGAAGGTGCGGAACCCTGGTAAACAGCCACCATCTCTTCATGAATAGTTTTTTGACTTTTTCCTTGCTTAGTGAGAAATTTAATTACAGCGCGATGCTCAATTTCCACCATCATCGTCTCAGTGGCCATTATGATTCTGTTTAACTAGAGATAAAACGCGAATTTACATGAATGCACTAAAATAATAGTATTACTTGATAAATAAGTCAATTTATATATACAACCACAGCTTCATCCCGATACCGAGAATATGTTGAACGCCCCTCGTAGTATACAGTACTGTGCAAAACTTAAGCAACCATCTGGAGTTAGCATTTCATAGTAAATCTTTTCAACTTTCTACTCCACCAAATAAAAAGAAATGGATATATGTATAATGATGTGTAATAGAGTGTATTTTGAAATTCACAACTTTTTATAAAAGTAATAATACTTCAGATTTAAAAAAAAACGCAAAAACCAACAACGTAGCCAAATTGATCTGTGCAAAACCTAAGCAACTTTGTAACCCACTGTAAAAAAATAGCTAACAGTACTTTTGCAGTCCGGTTATACATGAAGTGTTGTAAGCTCTTTGTCTTTGATCTTGAGTGATTGTCTTTGATCAGTTTTCTTTTAAGTAAGTCGCATAATTGATATTTTGTTGCAATTTTATTTTACCGCGGTTGTTGCAATTTTTAATAATGACTATATTCAGTAGCCGGTCTGCCGGCCGGAATCAAACTTCAAAAATAATAGCAACACAACGATCGCGAACCACACAGGTGGTGGTTATTTCGGTAATGGCGGACTGCAACGCCAACAACGAAAAAAAAACCAAAAAAGGGAAATTTGCAACAGGCAGCAGGTTGAGTGCTGCCACTTCCGGCTGCTCAGCTGGGGGTGGGCTTATGGTTAAAAAAAACGGAAATAAAAATATAAGAAAGTCGCAGATCTCAAACAAATAAAAATACACAAATGTGTCCGTAGGCGCCATGCAATCTTTTTTTGGAAGGAATTGCGAAACCTTAAAACGATGGAAAAATACAACAAAAGTCGAAAGTCACGTTATAATGGGTACTTTATTGATCGGACTTTTTTTTGAACAAAGGAATTGAGCGGCAGAAACGGTTTACAGAACCAGACAAGCGGCAATTAAAACTACCGTAGTAGAAACCGCTTAAGAGTGGGCCGCTATTGTTCGGCTTCCCGAACGATTGAAACTAATTTTTTTTCTAGCGCGTCGCGTGAAGGGCAAACGGGCCTTTCTTTGTACGGAGTAATAATTTCTTTTTTTTCACGTTGGCGAAAGCCTACCGGTATCTCACTAATGCACACTGTGACTACACAATACTTAGCTTTGCTTGGTATTCTTCTTTCCTCGTCTTCCCAGATCCCCCTGTGGTTCCCTGATCCTGTCCTCCTTTCCTTTGACTTTTCACTTAAATGTTTTTTGTTGTTTTGTTGTTTAAATTTTCTTTCTTCGTCACTTGGACCTACGTAGATCTCTTTATTATTTTTTTCTTTTTAAAAAAAACCTCTATACCGTGTTGCGGTCAACCAAGAAGCGAAATTGGGTACGAAGCGCCTGTACCAAGACACGGTTCCTATAAAACTCCTAACTTCTTTAACGTTTTTGGGTATTGGTATCTTCACCATGCTCTCCACTTTTTCCGGATCCACATGCAGACCATTTCGATCAGCCACGTATCCTAAGAACTTTAAAGACGGTTTACAAAAATGACACTTATCCCGACCGACTTTCAACCCTGCTTTCATCAACCGTTTGAGGATCTCCTTCAGTATTTCCAGCTGTTTTTGGAATAAGTTTGTGACGATGATGATATCGTCTAAGTACACAAAGAAGAACGGCTCGAGATCGGCCCCCAACACGCTGTCGATGAACCTCTGCCAGGTCGCTGGTGTGTTGTGTAAGCCAAATGGCATCCTCTTAAACTGAAAGAGACCCCGGTTTGGTATTGTGAAAGCGGTGAATCGTTTCAATTTTTCCTCCATCGGAATCTGCCAGTACGCCGACTTTATGTCTAGGGAGGACAGATATTGTGCGTCCCGAAGTTTATCTAATGTTGACGAAATGAAAGGAAGTGGATACGCGTCCCCATCAGTGACCTTGTTTAGCTTTCTGTAGTCGACGCAGAGCCTATACGAACCATCTTTTTTCTTAATAAGAACTATAGGAGATGCCCATGGACTAGATTTCTCAATAACCCCCGCGTCCATGATCTCCTGTAGTTCCTTATCAATATGTACCTGCATCGCTGGCGAAACAGGATAATACCTCTGCGTGATAGGTTCTGTCGACGTCCTAATCTTGTGCTCTACCAATCGTGTACACCCTAAGCCCTCTGGCATTGCTTTAAAAGCATTACTCAATATTTCTTCCAGCTGTTGTTCTTCCGTCTCTTCCAAGTCTGCTCTTTCTCGTATCGATGCTAGTGTTGCCACCTCTTTCTGACCCAAAAAACTACATATGCCTGATCTTAGATCCGGGACTATTCCCGAGAGTGCCCAAAAATCAGCACCAAGGATCATGACATATGGTAGATCGGGAATTACGAGGCATTCCAGAAGGACGGTCTTCTTCTCGACCACCATTCCCTACACCATCAGCTAGTGAAACAGACTTAACCCTACTTTCCCCTAATGCTAAACTCAAGTCTTTAAGAATCTTCCAGCCGTCTCTACATATAATTGTTCTCGACGCTCCTGAATCTAAAAAAACCTAAGAATCTAATCCCATAAATGGTTACTCCTAAGTAGGGACGGCTGTCCCTTTCGTTTGCCCCCAAAGTGAAATTCAGCCTAACTTGAGCAACCAACCGGTCTCCAGCAGGTGACCAATCTAACGACGCCGGCGCTCTTGCCCTGCTGGCCCAAGAGTCCGTTGTGCGTTTCCCGAACACTTCCTACAATCCTTATGGCTAACCCCTACTGCCCCGCAACCAAAACAACGCCTAGGAGCGGAACAGGAATTGCCGAAATGTCCGACTTCCTCACAGTTGAAACAACGAATTTAATTGTCCCTAACTGTCCGACAGTCTCCGGAACATGTTCGTCATCGTGACGACGTACACGCCGATTGTCTCTTCTTTACCCTATGTCCGTCTACGTATTTCGTCCAGTAATAAGTCGTCATAGTTTGGTGGTAAAAATTCTAATTTGAGTTCCCTAACCAATTTAGTCCAGTTACCTACATTTTCCCTGATCGCCCTATACCAAAGTAAGGCCTTCAAGCTAAAAAGATCTCCAGCCGACCTAAACAAGAGTGATTCAGGAACTGCGCGCGCCTCACGGAGCTCCTCGACCCTTTCTAGAAAGGAGTTCACTGAAGAACCACATCTTTCTCCAGTGAACTTGATATTCCATTTATCAATTTGCTCCGTGGTACGCTCGATGACCAGAGGTTCCTGTGTAAGAGGTAGCTGTCGCGGCTGTGGAGTGGGGGGAACCCCAACAGAAGATCTTGGTGAAGGAATTGGTGTTCTGAAAACTCCAACCGAGTTTCTCTCTTGGATTTCTTCCTTTTTTTTTTTTTTGACCGTCAGTCGTACCTATTTATGTTGTCCTTCCAAGATGCTGAGAAAGTGCACCGATGGCTGATGCGCCCATGGCTGCCCATCACTCTCTCAGAATCTTGGACGAACAACTGTTACAAAGGGAAAGGTTCGAAGGAGTGAAGCGAAGGTTTCAAGGAAGAAGAGTCCAGCTTGTTGTGATAAATTTTACCGCAACAATTTTTTAATAATGTCGCGACAAAGTCACTCTTCTTCTCTTAAACTAAAGATTATTGATGAATTTAAGTCTGGAGATACTCAGGCAACATTAGCTAAACGTTATAATATTAATAAATCGATTATTTCACGTTTAATAAAAAAACATAAAGCAACAGGAGGCGTTGATAGTCAAAATGTCGGTGGTAGGCCGCGTAAGACAGCATGTCGACCGGATAGAAACATTTGTGGTGTAATTAAAAAACAACCGTTCATAAGTTCGAATGAAGTCGTAAAGTTAATTGATTTTAAAATTGATGCTGGCACGGTGCGAAGACGTGCAATTGAAAAAAAAACTTCGAAATTACAGGCCGTGCAAAAAACCGATGCTCACAAAAAGACATTTAATGAATAGGTAGTACAATTAAATTCTTTAAACATAATTCAAACTAAAATATTTTTTCATATTAGGCTTAAATTTTGCAAGAAAATACCAACACTGGTCTCCTGAAAAATAAAAAACAGTTCTTTTCAGCGACGAGTCACAATTTAATTTAATTAATTCTGACGGGATATGTTATGTGAGCCGTCGTAAAGGGCAGCGACTCAATCCTAGATTCTGTACACCCACTGTAAAGCATGGTGGGGGTAGTGTGATGGTGTGGACCTATTTTTCGGCAGGAGGTGTAGGTCTATTCTACGAAATCCATTCTAGAATCGGTAATGCTGCCGCATGTGGAGTGGGAAATGCCACTTCGTTGGTTGTTTCAACAGGATAACGATCCGAAAAACACATCGAAATTGGTAAAGGAGTGGTTAGCGGATAGTGGGATTCAAGTCCTTGAATGCCCGGCCCAATCAGCCGACTTGAATCTCATCGATAACCTGTTTGGTATCCTTAAAAGCTGTGTCGCCGGACAACCCTTTTCCAACAGGTCTCACCTATTCAATGCTTTGAAAGTTGAGTGGGAAAATATATCCCAGGACAGACTTTCAAAGTTAATTACTTCTATGCCTCGTCGTTGCGCCTCTGTTATTCAAAATAAAGGATATTACACAAAATATTAAAAAAGTTGCTTAGGTTTTGCACAGCTCAATTTGGCTACTTTGTTGGTTTTTGAGGTTTTTTTTAAATCTGAAGTATTATTACTTTTATAAAAAGTTGTGAATTTCAAAATATACTCTATTAAACATCATTATACATACATACTAGGTGGGGTGAAAAGTAACCTCCTTGGGAATGAACAAAAAATTTTTTTTTTAAAATACTCCTCTGTGGCGTCGATGGTTTCCTCGCGTGAGCTGAATTTTTTATTGATGAGCCATCTTTTGTGGTTTGGGAAGAGATAATAGTCCGACTGAGCCAAATCGGGCGAATACGGTGGATGCGACAGCAATTGGAGCCGTAAGTCATTGATTTTAGCCGTGGTTGCGATGCTCTTGTGCGCCGGCGCGTTGTCTTGCAAAAACAAAATTTTTTTCGCTTAATGTGAGGCCGTTTTGCAACCATTTCGGCCTTCAATCGCTCCAATAATGCACAGTATTACTCGCTGTATTTTCGAGGTAGTCCACGAAGAGTATGCCATGACAATTCCAGAAAACCGATGCCATAACCTTTGCGGCCCATCGAGCCTCCCTCGGCCGCTTCGGAGCACTCGTGCCGGCTTCATTCAGTCCATTGCCGGGCACTCATTCTGTTCTCTGGTGTGTAATAGTGGATCCAAGGTTCATCAACAATTACCAATCGACGCCAAAAGTCCGCCCGATTCCGCATCAACAAGTCCAAATACTTTTTCGAAGTGCTCTCGCGTTCGTTTTTTTGGTCAGGAGTGAGCATACGCGGCACCCAACGACAGGATAACTTTTTCATATGCAGAATATTGCCCAAAATATGGCGTGTGCGCTCAGTACTAATCTTTGTGGTATCTGCTAGCTGCCGCACCTTAACTTTCCGGTCAGCCAACACCATTTCATGTATTTTTTGACATTGTCCTCTGTAACCGCATCGGAGGGCCTGCCGCTGCGGACTTGATCGGTAGTGGAATTGCGGCCACCATGAAACTCTCGAAACCGATATTTGACGGTGTAATCTGACGGAGCATTAGCCTCATAATGTTTATCCAACTTTTCTTTTGTTTCCTTCGCCGTTTTGCCGCTCAAAAAATAATGTTTTTTGAGAGAACGAAAATCGTTTTTGTGCATACTCAACATGATGCCAAACACGTCAACAACAATCAGCTGCCAAAACAAAACTAAAGACAGTATCGCACTGAAATTTGGCATGTCTAAATATGATCGGAATTCAAGGCACCATAACCTTTTTTGCAGTAGCAGCGCATTCTGGCGGTCAAGGAGGTCACTTTTCACTCCATCTAGTATATTACTTCACTTTTAATACTTTACATAATTAAGAAAATAAATAAAAAATATCTCATAAATACCTAAGGTACTCTTGAAAATAAATATACTTCATTTGACTTAATACTAATTATGGTATACCACATCTCATTTTTCGTTCTCTAGCCAGTTTTAGTTCCAATATCCTTTTTTTCAGTTCAATTTTCGTTATTTCACGTTTCGACTTTTCAATTTCATTTTTAACTTTGAAATCAAAGTTGCTTTTGGAAAGTTTATATATTTTTTCCTTTAGGTCATATTCTTTTCCTTGGTACCTAAATTAGTATTAATTTCTTGCAATAATTTTAAAGAGTTTTCCTCATAACTTATTTGGTTTGACACCTCCTTGTCCAAAAGAAAATTTTTCTTTTTTGAAGACTGGCGTTGAACCGGATCGTTATTTTCTCGGCTATCAGAAAAAATTGGATAAACGACATCGGCAACGTGTATCGTTTAAAACTTCTGTTTCGTTGGCCGAAATTGGCTTAGCCATAACTCCAAATGTTTGAGCTCCGCTTATACCACTTATAGCAGAATTCAAGTCCAGCAACTGAATTACCCCAGCATTTGCTGGGGCCGCCACCTGTTCCAGAAATATTGGACCTGTTCTTCCGGAGTTTTGTCCTCATGTAGTTTTTGTAATCCGACCAGACCTTTAATTTTTTTTTGTTTTTATTTTAATTGTTCTTAGAGGTATTAAGCACTCCACTTACTTTTTTAAATCCATTTCCATCACGTATTGGTGGTCCTTCCGAATTTAATTCGGTTGCTAGTCGATTCCATAGGGCAGCTGACGATTTTTTGGGATCCGCCGTTTTTAAATATCCTTAGGATTATTGCGGATGCTGGCCCATAAAATCAACTAGCAACTCGAACTGAATCAAGCCAATTTTTGATATTCTGCTCTGATGTGAACCGTATTTCAGTGAGGGCCTTCTGCATCGACCGGAACAAATAGTAGTCAGAAGGGGCAAGGTCTGGACTATAAGGTTTTCCAAATAGTTCTTAACCGGAATAGCAACGTGGGGCCAAGCGTTGTCATGATGGAAAATTATTGCCTCGTGTCTGGTGGCATATTTCGGGCGTTTTTCGGCCACTGCTCTCTTCAAACGGATTAATTGTGTTCGGTAGCGTTGTCCATTGATAGTTTCACCCGGTTTTAGCAGCTCATAATACAGCACACCCATCTGAACCCATCAAATACAGAGCATTACCTTCGCGCCATGGATATTCGGCTTTGTCGTTGATTTGGCTGGTTGGAAGGGTTTTACATAATATTTTTTGCGCTTGGGGTTGTCGTAATGGATCCATTTTTCATCACCAGTAACAATCCGATGCAAAAATGACTTCATTTTGTGGCGTTCCAGCAGCATTTCGGACATGCAAAACCGGATTTCGACGTCTCTCGGCTTGAGTTCATGTGGAACCCAATTTCCTTGCTTTTGAATATATCCAGCTGCTTTTAAACGTTTTGAAATGGCTGCTTGAGTGACACCCAAAGATTCTGCGAGCTCTTCTTGGGTTTGGCAACAATCTTCATAGAGTAATTTTTGAATTTTGAATTTTCGTTCTTTGTCCGATTACGTGTCGTTTTTGATTTCTGTGTGTCTCCATTTGCGTTTTTCTAGCCGCCCATAGAGTAGTTAAGTCCCCGGTTAGTCAGTTCATAATCTAACTTGAACCGTTACACGTCTAGTAAGATGAAGTGTCTCTTAGTTTTGTGTATGGCCTTAGTCGGAACCGCTTTGGCTTCTGACGCCAGCAAAGGTCCCAAAGTTACGGAAAAGGTCTTCTTTGATATCTCAATTGGCGATGAACCAGCAGGACGTGTCGAAATTGGACTTTTTGGTGCGACTGTTCCAAAAACGGTTGAAAACTTTAAGCAATTGGCTGAGAAACCCGCGGGCCAGGGCTACAAGGGAAGTAAATTCCATCGCGTCATCAAGGACTTCATGATTCAGGGCGGTGACTTTACAAAGGGTGATGGCACTGGTGGACGCTCTATTTATGGAGAACGTTTCGCCGATGAGAACTTCAAGCTGAAGCATTACGGAGCTGGTTGGATGAGCATGGCAAATGCTGGCAAGGACACCAATGGCTCACAATTCTTCATCACTACTAAACAAACCTCATGGTTGGACGGACGTCATGTTGTGTTTGGAAAGGTACTTTCTAGAATGGATGTTATCCGCAAAGTCGAAGGCACAGCGACTGATAGCCGTGACCGCCCAACTAAAGATGTTGTGATTATCGATTCTGGTTCGATTCCAGTTCCTGAACCCTTTTCCGTAGCGAAGGAACCTTCTGTTGAATAAAGTGATACTCCATCTACCAGCTATGCATACGTGTGCAACGATTGCCAACACAGCTGCGTCCTTTTCAATTGAATCAATTTTAGAGAGATGAAAACATTGTAATGCTTCCAGTTCTTCATCTTCAAAGTTTTTTGGCTGCCCAGGACGTTCATCGTCTTCCAAGTCAAAATCACCACTTTTAAATCGTGCAAACCACTTTCGCGCAGCTAGCATGTTCACCATAAACTTCCACCAAAATACGATGACTTTCGGCAGCAGTTTTCTTCATATTAAAGTAATGAAGAAGAACTCCCCGCAAAAACACTTTTTCAGGCACAAAGTTCGACATATTTGAGTGAAAAAAAATTATTGTTGTTTACGCTTCAAATGAATGACATATACTGAAATGACGTACAATGACAGTAGCTTTCCAACGCATGTTTCAATGGAATAATACAAGTTACGCCACCTCTTAGCAAACCGCACGAATTAAGTTATAGAACGAATATTACAATCGAAATACAGAGTAACCTCCAGATCTTTTTCTCAGATCGTATTAGGTAACTTCTTACTGCCAAAGATTTTACCTTTTTTATTCCAAATAATAATAATAATGATAAAACGTTAATTTTTTAACGAAATTTTATTATTTATATTTAATAATCTATTGCTTTGTTCATCAAACACCGAAACAGTATGCGTTAATATTTTAAATATAAAATATATATATATATATGTATAATAGTAATGAAAAAAAAAAAATAATAATAGAGAAGAAAAAAAATTATTTATAAATATTACAATATACGCTCGATTAACATACATAATAAGTTCGCTTGTAAATACAAAATAGATTTTGAATTCTTATGAATTAAACAAGAAATAATAACAAACAAAAATTGTATCTTTAAGATTCGAATAAGTTTATACAAAATTCAACTGCGGCGTTTTCTTTGCATTGAAATTATTCCAGCATTGAAACCAACAATTAGAAAAGAAAAATAATTAAACAAAATTTGATACAGCAAATAATAATTTGGCACGCAAATCTCAGACAGCTCTCGGGTACTTCTTTATCTATTCTTTGCCACTTTGATATGTGGAGACGATTTTCGCCGCATCGTTCATCATCTTCGCATTCGATCGCACCAAAAACATTAGATGACACTCATCATAGATGGTTAACTCGACTCGGGTTCGAACTAATCCATGTAGAACTGTGGCTCTTTCCAAGTCTAACCAGCGTTGTAGGGCGAGTTCACGTTCCTTAATCGATCCGGAGAGGACAACATCAGATGGGCCCCAGAGAACGAACTCTAGAACTGATTTAGCTTTGGATAGAGACTCGGAACGTTCTTGTAGAAGAATGTCAGACAAGATTGCCGTCATCTTTGTAGAGGGTAACATTTCGCATAGAGCAATATGAGCACAGCGACAGAGTGTGCCCATTGGTTCATCTTCGTCATTGTTGTTGCTTCTGAAATGAGAATGGAAAATTATTTAATATGTTGGGTGAGGGGTATACGTTTTTAGTTTGCTAACCCCTGTAAGACACAGAGTCTCGCTTGGGCATCTTTGTTTTCTACGTCCTTTGCCAGAACTACATTGGATAAACTTAGGGGCATCTCCTCGATGGCTTTTGCTTGTAGATTCTTCATTCCATTGACCAATTGCAACATTATGAACGCAACTTCACGTGACATCACATCATCGAACGATGGCATTCCGGGAATTGTTGGAGAGTCCTCTGTCTTGTCTGTTGCTAAAGTAGCCTTTAAGTCCTCGCTGAGGGAGCTAAGATTCTGTACGGAGCACACGTTTCTTAGATTTACTCCGTTGTCCTTAAAGCCGGATAAGTTTGGAATTGAACCACGGAAATTGCACATGGACTTGTCCAGCATTTGTGACTTGTTTTTAAGGATAGTACCGATAGATTGTAAGGTTTCAAGTTGTAGACGTGGCAATACTGAAATTGTCGCTTGCAGCATTCGAACTTCAGTTGTAGGCATTAGGGGAAGATGATAGCTCGGAACTAAATCGCAATATTCTGTGATTGGATTAAGGACTCCACTGACTCCACCAGAGAGCTGACAAAGTTCCCCACCGACACCGGATAGTTGATTGCAATCCGCTGATAGAGCTAATGTTACTGGTGCTGTTGTCCAAACTGCTGCATGGAAGGCTTTCTTGCCAACGACAAACGCTTGAGCACCTTCGAGAATTGTAAAGTCTTCGAAGCGTAGATTTATGGCATTGGCAAGAGGACGTAGAGCCGGTGGAATGATGGGCGTTTGTTGAAGCTAAAAGAAGAAGAAAGTAAAATTGATTAAAGAAGTTATTTCTTGTTCGTTAGACTTGATTCAAATATCAGACTTGAGACACCACTAAACAGATTGAAAAAAGAAAGTCATGCGTCAAAACTAAGAAAAAGTAGCTGACGCAAGAGCAGTCCATGGTATGACTGGTTTGGATGGCGATTATCTTAATGCCTTCCTCATCGTCTTAAATTATTTAAAAGTCATATGAACAAATAGCTTTTCCCCGATTCGTCTGAAGAGACAACAATTCTAATGTTCTGAATACATCATTTGAAATAAAGGCTAAAGACGTCCAGATCCGACTCAAACCTACCAAACAAGTGTAAAGAAAAACCCGAAAAATTTATGAACACCAAGTATGTTACTTATAATACTTCCGAAATCGGGAACTCACTCATTATTTTCCTCACTGCGATTCCTGAAAGAATTCTGGGATCTCCAATCGAAACATCGAGCCGATTCAAGTGCTGAGCCTAGATCTTTCGATTTAAATGATTCTTATATGACACGTCCAGTAGCTTGAGCTGGAACGTTGGATAGGTACGTATCCAACGTCTTCTCCAATGATGGACCTTCACCGCCAGATACCACTAGCTTTCAAACCTTCTAAAGATGGAAACGGTCTACTTCGGGACTCTAGGAGTTAAACAATCTCTCAGAATAAATGATAAGTGCAGCGGATGTCTACTAGGCAATTGCTCAACTGTTCAAGGAGCACTGAGCTCCACGATAATCAGATCAAGGATTGAATAACCTGCAAGAATCTTCTGAATCAAATTTTCAGAGCAAATTTTAAGTGCTGAAGAGTTAGCAAGAAAGAGATCGGCACTGAACGCCATGATCAAGTTGCCACGTACTAGGAAACTTCGTTTGACATTAAGGAACAATCAGTCGCAGGCGAGAAAATAACAAAGAAGGACGGACCAGGCAGGCGGACTAAACCATACTTGGAGTCCCAGCTGGAACGGCTTGAATTCGAATGGAGTGAATTCGAAAGCAGGGACATCAAGCTACAAGCATACCGGACAGAGCGGCCAGAGAGCAGCTACTTCGAAAGGAAATACTACGCACAAGTTGAGGCTGTGTACACTGAGTACAAGACAGCTATACTGCAAGCACAAACCGATCTTGAGAAGTCCACTTACACTAGTACTACTCGTAATATCGAAAGCGGGAACATCATTCAGAAGCTGATAAGGCAGCAAAAGACCCCAGTCAGCACAATGGAGCATTTACTTTCCTCCACCGATGACAACATGGCAGACTGTTCAGCTGCATACTACAATAAAAAACTAGCGCAGCAATGGTCAATTATCTCTGGTCTACATCTCCAAATCGTGGCAGAAGAAGAGACCTTAGATTACTCGATTGATAGCATTCAGAAGAACGCTGTCAATCACGACTTATCGAACTGCAGGAACACTTGGATCAACAGTTGGACAAGACGTCACTAGCAGTGACTTCAGAGGTCAAGCGGTTCAACAAGCTGAAACTACCGGAGATAACGCTGCCCGTATGGAATGAGTTTCACGATCTTTATCTTTAGCTTATACATCAACAACCGATGTTCTATCGGAAGGCTAATTTGTCTGGAGAACGGCCAAGCTAATTCAACACCTTCAGGTATCAGAAGACAACTACCATTCGGCCTGGTCAACCCTCGAACATCGCTACACCAATAAGCGATTACTACTTGCAGCATTACTCAATAAGCTGTTAGGACAACCAGTCATTATAGGAGACTCCGCCACGGCAATCAAACTACTACACGAGACTTCAACGGAGTGCCTCCTCGGAATCAGTAACCTGCGCATTCCTATCCAGGATTGAGACCCATTACTAATTCATCTGATTCTTCCGAAGATCGACAAGGAAACACATAGACTTTATGAACAATTTGCTGAACAACCCACGTGAGCTTCAGAGAGTAACAGGGTTACTTGCGTTCTTAAAGAATCGTTTTCAAATGTTGGAGGCACTAGGAACAAAAGAAAAGGGTGAATCTAAACGATCAAGCAGTGTCACTCTGACTACCACGCAAGAAAATAGTAAGTGTTTACTCTGCGAGCAACCGAACCATCCCATTTACAAATGTCCAACCTTTTTGCAGCTTTCAGTCACGGAGAGGCTTAAAAAGGGCATTAAAAGTATGTTTAAACTGCTTACGATTTGGACATACGGTTTCAAATTGTAAGGCAGGGTATTGCATCAAATGCAACAAATTTCATCATACTTTGCTTCACATAGCCGAGTTCAAACCGAAGCCCGAAACTCAGACTCTACAGGTCAATAACAAAACTAGTCTGTCAGCAATCAACGGAGACAATGCTGGTGCTAACTATGCGCTTTTAGGAACAGCTATGGTCAACGTGCTTAATAAAACCAATAGCCCAATTAAGGCCAGGATACTGCTAGACTCAGGCTCTCAGATGAGCTTCATAACCAGTAAATTAGCCAACAAATTGTAGCTACGACCAAAGGAAGAACTACTGGAGATTTCCAGTGTAGGAGACAACCATCTTAAAATCGACAAGAAGGTGAATCTATGCCTTCAATACCGAATTACTGGGTTCAGTACGGATCTGGAAGTATACATACATTGTGGATACTATAACGTCACGTCAACCCAGTCAATTTATTAATACGAGCAGATGGAATTTACCAGAGAATATCCAGCTTGCAGACAACGCATTCAACCAACCTCAGGATATTTCGATTGGACAGATCATAATTCAGCAGAACTTGCCAGCACTTCAAGACACTCTACTTGGATGGGTCGTAATGGGAAGGGCTATACTTCAAAACTGTTTTGCGGTATCGTATCCGAAGAGATAGTAGAATGGAAAATATAGGAAGTACAGTCTACAAAATCCTCTGAAGAAATACAATTGACTCCGCGAGAACGAAGATGTGTAGAGATCTTCATCAGCACAACAAACAGGGCAGAAAACGGTCGTTATATCGTAAAACTATCTTGGGAGAATCAAAAGGAATTGCTACTAAACGATTTCGTATGAGTATTTATTTCTTCACATACCTGGAGGGCATAATAATCTACAGAGAAACCTCCTGGAATTCATATATGTACTTATTTTGGTAGGTTTTTGTGATCAATTCAACCGTCTTCGTACGGACATTTGCTCGCATTGAAGTGTTGATGAATGTCCTTAAAATGTTTGCACACAATGAACTCACTGTTGAGCAAGATATCGGTAAAGGCCTCATAGAATCTGTATTGCCGGAAAGAACCGTCCCATACACCAATGTTGACAGATGACAGCGGATAACATTTTGTTATTTCTGAGAGTATTTTCTCCTCAAGCGATGACTGTTTCTCTACATTTTCTCACTGCTTACACCAATGAACCAGCTTACTCTCAATTTGTAAATGCGTGGACTTCAATATGTGAACTGCCAACAGATCAACGGATTGAAAAAGTAGAAAGTAAACCTACTTTATCCGTCGAAGAGTTTCCAACCGCAACGTAAAGATAGCGGCACTCGTCAATAAAAGCTAGTAAACGCTAGTTGTTCATCTTTTGGCAGTTACTTACCGAAGTTTCAGTCATTTTCGACGTGCAGTTTTTAGTTGACAGTCGTTTGAGTGAGTCGATGTGAGTGTTTTTTGTGAAAATAGAAATAATTGAGTATCGAGCTGTTATTAAATTCTTGTTTTTGAAAGGCAATACGCCTACGCAAATCAAAATTGAGTTGGACTCTGTGTATGGGGACTCTGCACCATACCACAGTGAAATTTTGGGCAGCTGAATTTAAGCATGGGCGTAAGAGCTTGGGAAATGATGAACGTTCGGGACGTCCAAAAACTGCAACCACCGACGATAACATTGCTAAAGTTCACCAAATAGTGTTAGACGACCGCCGAATTAATGTGAGAGAGATAGTAGAGGTTATGAAAATGTCCAAAGAACGTGTTTGTTACATATTACATCAAGATTTAGGCATGAAAAAGCTGTCCGCGCGTTGGGTGCCGCGTTTGCTTATGTTAGACCAAAAACGTGTTCGAATGAACATTTTTAACGCTCTGTTGGCGCAGTTTAGGCGCAGTTTAGGCGTAATAAATCCGAGTTTTGGCGCCGATTAATTACTGTGGATGAAACTTGGATACGCCATTATACACCCAAAACAAAAATTCAGCCAAAACAGTGGACTGCAAAGGGGGAGCCGGCTCCAAGAAAAGCAAAAACAGTTTTTTCGGCTGGGAAAGTGATGGCGACTGTTTTTTGGGATAGTAAAGGAGTTATCTTAATCGATTATCTACAAAAAGGAAAAACCATTACAGGAACATACTACGCATTATTACTTGCCAAGCTGAAGGCAGAAATTGCGGAAAAACGGCCACATTTGCAGAAAAAGAAAATCCTGTTTCACCAAGACAACGCGCCGTCTCACACCTCAGCGGTTGCCATGGCGAAAATCCATGAATTACGGTTTGAACTGGTTGACCATATTAACCAGATCTAGATCTAGCCCCAAGCGACTTCTTTTTGTTCCCTCATCTAAAAACTGCGCTCGGAGGAGAGAGATTTTCGTCAAATGAGGAGGCATTCACCTTCGTGAACAATTATTTTGCAGAGAAAAACGCCAAGTACTATTTGGACGGGTTAGAGAGATGGGAGCATCGCTGGGAGAAGTGTATAGAGTTACAAGGAGACTATGTAAAAAAAAAATTTTTGAGAAAAAATGTCTTGTATCATTGTTCAGACAATCTCGTACATCCGCTGGTTATGGGCCACCTTCCATAAGAATGTGTGTATTTTATCTAGGTTAAAATTGACGGTGCAACGGAATGACGAATTCTATTGGTCGGAGCTTTAAGACGTCATTACAAGGCACCAGCTGACCTACATACTTACCTAATTCCAGATAGTTCATAATCTAAGTGACTAGGACCTAATTTTTAAAGGATGATCATTAAGGATGTTGTAGTGCAAGACTCAATTAAAGGATTCGACTTCTGAAAATGGTTGCTAAAGTACGTAGACAAGGGTAAATTGTATATTGGAATTAGCAAGTCACTTTTCATCCCGTCAATGATGCTGACAATATGTACTTCGGGCTTCCGTTCAGAGTACGATATGTAAATTCGAACTGAGGGAAATAAGGACTTTATGCAATAAGGAAGACGTCTTTGACGAAACTATTGCAAGAGATACAGTCTCTAAGAGATCACAAATCAGATACAATTGCTAAATTGTTGCCGATCCTCCAACCAAATTACGCATATTAGTATGTACATGCCTCCAGTATACTAGATGTACGCTCTTTGCAATAAAAAGTGCTGCAACATGGACAAAAAAGAACGCTTAACATTTGACGCCTCAGTACATTTAGAAGAGATAACAGAGGCTCCAGAATTATCAACCAGCAGTGGATCGTGCTCTAGCTAAGAAGGTCTTGGCTTCCTGTTTTGAGTAGAAAACCAAACCAAACCCTGTACGTGAAATGAAAACTGGGTGCCTCGGGGTGACTGTTTCTAAGACAGAACGGCAACCCGTTGAGTAAGTAAACACTTTATGACCTCATCATTCCTAGGGATATTTGGGAGGGGTAGTAGTTACTGATCTTTCTAAATGATTACTTCCAGAACCTAAGGCCTAAGTTAGTCTGTAGAAACCTGTTGAATTTTCGACTGCCTCTAAACGGAACGGAGAATCTGAGTCTCTCCTAATAAACAATTCTTGAAGACTGGGCAAGAAAATACAATATACGCCAATGAAGAATGTCCAGCACTAGCTGGCAGAAGAAAAGTTACACCATATCTTTCACCGGCAAAGCATGATATCCGGGAAGTACCGAGAACGATCACTAGGTAAAATATCATAAAACTAAGTTTCAACTTTACAAATGTGCATCCTAGCTTCAGTTAACAAATTTCTAGCAGCCATATCAGAATCAGACTTTGACAGCAAAATGTGATTGAAAGCTGGTACGTCGCCTCACTTAGAAATACGACAATTTCAATTTCATTCAATCTACGTACCTGATCCAAGACTTGCGCCAGTGCCTCATGATTTGCCACCACAACAGCTGTGTAATTATCTTCAATTGTTTTGTGTACAACACTTCGGCCTTTGCGCATGCGCAGGCGATTTGTGGCTTTGGTGCGGCTTTTGATTGCCTAAAATTGAAAAGTAAATGTTGAAATTAAGGTTTGCTGATTAAATGTCAAGTCTTACCGATGGTACACCCCAAACGCTGTCATTTATATCCGTTGCAACATCACCCCCAGCCTCACTGCCATAATAGCTATAAGGAGAATAAATATCGAATTCACCCATTTCACTGCCGCAATATGACGCCGATATAACTCTTGGAATGTTAGCTGAAAAAAGATTTATAAAAGAAAAGATATATTTAACAAATTCACCATACTTCCAATGTGACAGATAACTTACCTAAACTACTATTGTGGCCATACCGTGGAGATCCATACTCGCTGCGCGTATAACTTGCACCAGACACGGAAGCATTTTCTCCAAAATGTGCTGGACGTCTTGGTACCGCCCGTGCAATTACTCCAGCCGTATCGACCATTCGGGCTGGTGGCGGTGGTGGTGGTGAGGATGCCAGAGTACCACCTCCAGTTCCAGACTTGACAAGCTCATACATATTTTCATAATCACGTTTATCCTTCAAGTAACTATCAATAGTGCTATTGATCTTTCGAACTGAATCCTTTAAGCTGCTAGGACGCGATCCGTCTAGTGAAGCGCCAGAATTGCTTGTAACTTGCTCGGTAGTTTTGTGACGTTCAAATGAACTGGTTCGACTGGTGCTGATGATACTGCAGTTGTCAACCTCTTTGGGATAACCTTGGACGGTAGTTGTTTTAATTTCGGCTATAGGCGATGTTGCTAGAGTTTTGAAAGTCTTTTGAGAAATATCTGCCGAGACAATGTCACCGTTTGATGAACAAATGGAGATGTTATCGGCGTTTTCGTTATTTCCCTGACGCTTACGTGCTAGCTCGAGTTGAGCTTCACGTTCACGCATACTAGCTGTACGTTCGGGTTTACGGGGTGCTATAGATGATCGGATTTCACCTGCAAAAAATTAACGCAAATTTAGAAAATTTATTATAATCACATTTTCAAGAATTGTCAAGTGTGACAGCTGTCACGTGAAATGGAAAAATGTCAAAAAAGTAGCTCGAATGGAAGATGCAATTCCGGAATAGAGTATTATTGGCTATTTTCTAGGATTTTTGGTCCGCTCGTGTAAATGTTCGTAACTAAACAGTGCATAACCTCGTTTCAGACTAGGTACAGTGTGGATGCTTTGGTGAAGCAATTCCGCTACGGTGAAATCGGATGTCGATTCAGCGGTAACCTTATCCAAATTACCTCAGAGGTTGAGTCTTTTGAGCATTCATGAAACACCTAACCAAAATGATTGTTTTCCGATCGATGTAAGTATTGTAGACGTCCGAATCTTACCGGCAACCAACATTAACTCGAATCACTTAATTGTTTTTGCCAAGGTATACGGAATTTTCAAGGGCAACAATGAAGAAGAACTACTGTGAGAAGAAGGTGAAACGTAGAAAAGCTGCAATCGCTAAAGACTACCGGAATCTTTGTCGAGCGCGTATCTCAAAATCTCTTAACAACTCCTATGTCGCCAGCGTTGCCGAAATCAGTGGCAACGTTGCCCATGTGCCATCAGAAAAGCCGCAACTAATGAGCTGGGTTTCACCTCACCACCACCAACAAATCCTTGGTTTGATGAAGAATCCCGGCAAGTACATGCAGCGAAACAAGAAGCATATAACGCAGCGCTGCAACGAAGAACGAGAGCCGCTCGTGAACTCTACGAGCAAAAGAAGCGGGAAGAACAAGGTATGGGGGGTAGAATAATCCGTACAGAAACCTGTAGATATATGGAAGGAAACCTTGTAGTAGAGCACAGTTGGTGCTGAGATTATGAAAAACTTCTTCTGCAGACCGTATAACGGCAACAAAAATCAAAAATCCGCCGTCAGGCCGAATAAACCATTCAAATTAAGCGACGTTAGCTAAGACTTCCCTCCACGTGACCAGAACGAAGTAAGGATTGCAATGTCTAAGCTCAAATCCAACAAAGCTGATGAAAGTGACTTTAGCGGAGAGCATACAATAAACTCATTTCTCAAATGTGGTCAGAAGAGTGGATGCCTGATGAAATAAATTTCTGCATCGCGTATCTCGAACAACACAGCGAGCTGTCGCCGGTGAGTTGGCTTGTATTGAAACAGAAGCTGCCAAAATGTTTTAGGCGATAAATGAGGGTAAAACCAAGTAGGTGCTATCAACAATGAGGAACACACAACATCGACGAAAATCTCTACAGAAAAAAAAGCCAGACTATCTGTTGCCAATCATTGTCTCTTTGGTAACCCAAAGGCAATTGAAGGCAAAAAGTAAAGAGCTATCCCGAACAACTAAGTAAAGTCTATATAAGAAGTTGGTCATCCCAGTCCTACTTATTGGCGGTGAAGCATGGATTCTATCGAAAGCAGATGAATCCTCGGTTCTTTAGAGAGAAATGTTCTTCGTAAGATATTCCGTCCCATTTGCGTTGACGGGCTTTGGAGGAGGAGGTAGCTTAATAAATTCGAGAAGCATTACTCCGTTCTTTACTAGTGGAAAAGATTAAAGAAAAACCGTTTGCGATCGTCATCTGCCACAACTAGCAAGACCCTCTCAGCAGCTTTATCAATTGATTGAAGTTCCATCCCGCTTTACGGACCGACTTGGAATACTGTTCCTTTTCTAGGTGTAAGTTTTGGAATTCTCTATCAAGAATGATGGTAGCATGACTGCGCATTGCCTTATTATAAACTATACAGCGCAGCCTGCTTTTCCCATCGCCTTCTTCCACGATGAATTAGTTTGACAGCGATATCAAAGATACACTGCTTCGGTAAGACCTGTCAGAGGCGGTGCGGAAGTAGACTGTAAACAAAAAAATACGGATATTCCACTCGTTTGCACTTTTTGTCAATTCGCCAGATAAGCTGCCAGTTCCAGTAGTCTCATTTGACTTTAGCCTGGACTTTACTATTTCATCCAGCCGAGAAAATGATATTGGCTAAGCGGCCGTCGCCAGAATTGAAAACCATTCAGGCCCGATTTGTCTATCACTCTTGCCAGAACTTCCGGCGATAGGCCCTCGCATTCTGGACGGATATTCTCTTTGAGGGCTTCAAGAGGCTGAGGCTTGTTGACATAGACTCGTGACTTCAAAAAAACCCCACAAAAATTAGTTTGGAACTGGTAAATCAAGCGATCAAACGAGAGATTATGCGACCCGGAAATGCAACACTCAGAATTTCGGTTCTGGCTTCGTGCAGTATGCGTCGTTGCTCGATTGTTTTGAAACCACATATTCTCCAGTCCCAATTCATCCAATTGAGGAAGAAGAAAGTCGTAGAGCATGGCTCTTTAGGGAATGGACAATAATATAAGCCACAAGCTAAATATACGAGTAAATGAGACGTTGATCGTTAGTAAATTCAAATAAAGATCAGCCGAATTGTCTTATTCCATAGATGAAAGACCAGGTGTGACAGAGGCACTATACAATGATCTCTTTTTCCTGAACTAGCTCTGAAAGCCTGACTAGGTTTAACTATACACATCACAATGAATTTCATGAAATAATTGATTTTATTCAGGAATCTGTCCCAGAGGCTTTCATATCTTCTTAATAAATACCTTAACCGGTATCGGTGACACGGTATCTGTTATATGTGCCACCTCTACGTGATATTTCGCACTATGGAAGCAATACTGAAGTGAGAAATATTAAAACGTGCTGGTGGAACTGGTAGAACTGTTTATGGGGTACTTTGGTGATGCAATAGGAACGTGAGTGTATTATAAAGCTGTAGTAGATAGATCATTTAATGCGTACCAAGCAGCAGGTCTACTGAAGCAATAAATTAGATTAGATTAACTCTCGAGACAAAACACACAAAAAAAAAAAACAACAAGATGCTCAATCGTTATTATCTCATTCAATACCCTTTTCAAATGATCGCATTAGTCATTGAATGTTGACAACGGCTTGATAGATTTCAAGAAAATTAGCTTCTCATGAAATACCGACATACGAGTAGTAAGCAGATAAGTATCTTTAACTCATTTTAATAAAAAAAAAGGCAACATCAGTGTGTTGTCTTAACTAATACCTTCCAGTTGAACGACTTGCACTTTGACAACATCCGTCATCAAAAATGAATCACATTTGCTAGCTCAGATCACTTTGTGACTCTAAAGCACCTCTAAACATTACGTGGAATAGTAATTGAGTTTGTACAAAGAACGCCCCTTGCATAACAAATGACAGGGGAGATGTTCCCGAACTTATGGTACGGATACCTGCATAAGTGGAACACGACAGTGTGACCCAATTCGAAAGTACTCTCGTATTTAAAGAAGATCCTCCTCCTACTATTATTGAATCGCAATGACATCTTTGTAGGTCAAAATTGATGATGCAAAGCGTAACGAGAAAACTCCGTTAGAACGATTGGTGGTAAGAATTTACTCGTATGTCAAAGAGAATGATGTCATGGGATTCAAAGAAGTACTATCACTTATTCAACATTGTATCATATGTTGACGATGACTACATAAATTTTTTCACATTTACATCGATGAAAATGGAGAAAAAAAAATCTGTCATAACCCTTAAAGAAGAAAGAAAGCATGTAGAATTCAGACATAAGTCAAGCGCTTTCTTTACATTCCAATTAGTTGACTATCAAACGTACGAGGACTAATACAAACAGCGTTACAACATCTCGTTAATCCTCAATGGTGACTTAGAAATGCTATATAAGCTACAAGTGGGGTTGATGAACAATACATTTCTTGGCAATATTTAAGACGAAAGAGGGTATTTTGAAACTTCAGGTGCAAGCAAAGCGATCCCCCTGTATTCGTATATTTTATAATTGGAAAGCCCTTCAGCGACAACCGATTGAGCGATGTCGAATCTTCAATGGGACAAATTCACTTTCGCACTCGTGTAGTAGCAAGAGGTCCTGATGGTATATCTCCCCTCCTTCTGAAGAGGTATTTCTCCTCGCTGGTAAAACCATTGCGTAAGCTTTTTTATCAATCCTACTCTTTAGAACTCTTTCCGAGAAGATGGAAAACAGCATTTGTCCAGAACGTCCCTAAACAAGGCGAATCTTCTTCTCTCTCCTCCTACAGGCCCATTGCTCTTACGTCCCTTCTTTCCAAGGTCATGGAAACGCTCAAGAAATATCTCAAAACACGAAAACTTCTTAACGACCGGCAGAACGGTTTTCGTAGCAACAGATCCACTGGTGATCTGATAACATGTGTCACCGAAAAGTGGAACCAAAGCGTACATCAATCTGGCGAAACCAAGATATGTAGTTACACTTGACAGCAAAGGCATTTGACAGCGTTTGGCATCAGGCTCTTTTGTCGAAGATGCGTGCTTTTGGGATCGACGACTCTTTTCTTAAATGGATTAGAAATTACCTTTCGGAACGTTCAATTCAAGTTGTCTTGGATGGTTTCAAATCTGATATTCACAACATAAATGCTGGTGTGCCCCAGGGCTCAGTTCTGTCTCCGACACTCTTTTTAATTTTCATCAACAATCTCTTGTCTGCTATCTCTAATCCAATATGTTCCTTTGCTGATGACAGTACTCTCTGCTTTTCATATTCGTTACCGAACTCACGTCCCTGCTCTACGGCTGTAGAATGGGAACGGCAGCGTATGTTAAGCTCATTAAATTCTGATATTAACAGCATAACCATTTGGGGAACCACTAACAGAGCAAAATTTAATGCTTCCAAAACACAATGCTGTCTGCTGTCGTTAAAGCGAAATTTAAACACCTAACCATTATCCATGGATGGCAGTTGCATCGTCGAAACCGATAAACTTTCCATTCACGGTACGTGTGTCAATGAAAACTTACGTTGGAATGATCACATATTCGGTGTCGTCAAAAACGCTGCGAAATGTCTAGGTTTCCTCAAGCGATGTAAGAAATATTTCACCCCCTCTGATCTGGCCTCAATATACCATACTAGATGGAGTGAAAAGTGACCTCTTTGACCGCCAGAATGCGCTGCTACTGCAAAAAAGGTTATGGTGCCTTGAAGTCCGTTCATATTTAGGCAGACATGCCAAATTTTTAGTTTTGTTTTGACAGCTGATTTTTGTTGACGTGTTTAGCATCATGTTGAGTATGGACAAAAACGATTTTCGTTCTCTCATAAAACATTATTTTTTGAGAGGCAAAACGGCGAAGGAAACAAAAGAAAAGTTGGATAAATATTATGGGGCTAATGCTCCGTCAGATTACACCGACAAATATTGGTTTCGAGAGTTTCGTGGTGGCCACAACCCCACTACCGATCAAGTCCGCAGCGGCAGGCCCTCCGATGCGGTTACAGAGGACAATGTCAAAAAAATACATGAAATGGTGTTGGCTGACCGGAAAGTGAAGGTGCGCGAGCTAGCCGATACAACAAAGATTAGTACTGAGCGCACACGCTATATTTTGGGTAATATTCTGCATATGAAAAAGTTATCCTGTCGCTGGGTGCCGCGCATGCTCACTCCTGACCAAAAACACGAACGCGAGAGCACTTTGAGTGTTTGGACTTGCTGATGCGGAATCGGGTATTGGTAACTGTTGATGAAACTTGGATCCACTTGGATCCAGAGAACAGAATGAGTGCCCAGCAATGGACTGAAGACGACACGAGTGCTCCGAAACGACCGAGGGAGGCTCGATGGGTCGGAAAGGTTATGGCGTCGGAAAAAAATGTTGTTTTTGCAAGACAATGCGCCGGCGCACAAGAGCATCGCAACCACGGCTAGAATCAATGACTTACGGCTCCAATTGCTGTCGCATCCACCGTATTCGCCCGATTTGGCTCCCTCGGACTATTATCTCTTCCCAAACCTCAAATATGGCTCATCAATAAAAAATTCAGCGCACACGAGGAAATCATCAACGCTACGGAGGAGTATTTTGCAGACCTTCCGGAAAACTACTTTTCGGACGGGATCAAGAAGTTGGAAAATCGCTGGAATAAGTGTATCAAACTAAAAGAGGACTATATTGAATAATATAAAAAAACATTTAAAAAAAAATTTTTTTTTTAATTCCCAAGGAGGTCACTTTTCACTCCATCTAGTAGATTCTCAGATATTTGAGCAGGTTAGTACCCAAAATTCAACTCAGGGACCTTCACCCTTAAGATCTTAAAAAAACAACCGCCTCTGAAATACGTTGTATTCCCTTAAAACTTCTGAAGCTTTTGGATGGGTCAACGCATCTCCGTCTAGACACTTGCATCTCTATTTGCTCCGACGCTTGAGAACGAAAATGCCCAACGATTATGCTCTTAAAATGCACATACCTACTCTATGCATTCCAAAAGCTACTCAAGAACTAGAAAATGTCTGCTTGAAGACTTTATTGAACAAATCGATAATCATTTTATCTTCACTTGGAAAATATTGGCGCCACGAAATGGCACCAGATATTGGTTACAAACCGACTTACTTGAAAACCTAGCTGACGTTAGATTTTCGAATCATTAGTCGTCACTTAAAAAGTCGAATCTGCTTCTCCCTACTTTTACAGTCCAATTGCAATTGCGTCCCTTCTTTCCAGGGTCATTGAAACGCTGATAAGCCCTTAACTCATGAGGTATGAGTATAAATGCTGGTGTGCCCGAAAGCTCCGATCTGTGACCCACATTCTTCTTATTTTTCATTAGTTCTTATTCAGTGTATTCTTTATATTCGATTGTAGAACTGGAATTGCAATGCGGAATCTAATGCTTCCTAAACACAATTCTGTCTGCTGTCGTTAAAGCGAAATTTAAAAATCTAGTCATTATACATGGATTGCATATTCATTGCCGAAATCGAAGAACTCGCCACCACATAGGAGAAAGATGACGACACCAAAGATAGCTTCTACGAGCTCTGGAACAATAGTTACGAGCAATGACCTAGTTATGACAATAAAGTGGCCGCCGGCGATCTTAACGCAATACTAGGAACAGAGGGCATCTTTGGTAGTACTGTCGGAGTTATAGCATGCACAACACCACCTCCGATAACGGATTCAGGCTCACCGACATGCCGGCGTTTGAAGCATTGTCGTAGCCAGCACGCCGTTCCCACAATTCGATATTCATAACGGGACTTAGAATGGAGAACTCCTGATCAATCAACCGTCAACCAGACTGGCCACATTGCGATCGACGCAAATACTCCTCAAGTATTATGGATACGTTCCGAGGGCCAATATCGACTCGGACCATTACCTTATTATAGGTACGGTTGCGGATATCCCGAACATCGAAAAGCCAGGCTAATACTGTGAGGAAGTTTGACGTTGGATGGCTACAATCACAAGAGACCGCCAAGTCCTTTTCCGACCGTGTCTTTCTTAATCTCTTAAGACGTTTTATTCCGCCAGCATTCAGTATTGAAGACCAGTGGCAACATTGCCCAAAAGACATCAGAGATGCCACGTCTGATGTGCTGCGTTTCAATCGCTACAACAAAATCCCTGTTTTGACGACGGATACCGGCAAGCACATGCAGCTAAGCAAGAGGCATACAAAACGGCACTGCATAGAAGGACTAGGGCTGCTAACGAGCTCTATGAGCAAAAGAGGAGAAACGAACATTGGCTTCTCAGAAGGGAAAAGAAGGAGCATAAGAAGCGCGCGGTCGAGAAAATTCAGAGATTCTACTTTAGGAATGAGATTCGGAAGTTTTACCAAAAGGTAACAAAAACATACCACGGATAGAAACCCCGAATCGAAGCCCGTAGAAACGAAGAAGGGAACATACATAGTTAGTCGCAGTCGATGCTGAGGACTGTATAACGGCGACGACGAACCAAATACCGCTTTCCAGCAGAATGAACCTCTCAATCTGGACAATTTAGACCACCCCGCCTGGATGAAATGAAGATAGCCATATCTAAGCTTAAGGAGCGGACAGCCTGACTGCAGAGCGGCAGACGATGACTTGGTAAGCAGCATACACTAACTCAATATGGTAGGACGACAGTATTCCCGATGAATGCAACCTCAGCATTGTTTGATCGATGCTTAAGAAAGGAGGCTTTCTGAACTGCGCCAACTACAGAGGCATCAGTCTTCTTAACATCGCCGATAAGATCCTATTTGCTGTATTGTGGAAACGCCTGAAGCCGTTCATCAAAAATATGGTTGGTCCATATCAGTGTGGGTTTAGACTAGGCCGACCAAATATTATCTCGGAAAAAACCTGTGAGCTCCAAATCGATACACAGGCCGCGTACGAAAAGCCCGCGTACGAAAGGCATCTATAGTTTTGACATCCCCGCCAAACACGTCCGTTTGTGCAGGGTGACGATGGAGAATGCACGCTGCTCCATCAAGGTCAGTTAAAAACTCTCCGCGATTTTTGATGTTAGAAAAGGATTTAGAGAAGGCGATGCACTGTCATGCGAATTCTGTAACATCATTCTTGAAAGAATAGTGCAAAACTCACGCACAAATACGAGAGGCAATTGCTATTGGCCCTATATAAGACCTTAGTAATCTCAGTCCTGTTCTATGGCGCAGAGGCATGGACTTTATCAAAAATGAAAGAAGTACTCTTGGCTGTTTTGAGGCGAAAACTGTTCTGGTGATTTTCGGTCCCGTCTGCATAAATGGTGAGTAGAAGAGGAGATACAACGACGAACTGTACGGGCTGTAGAGTGACTTAGTCAGAAGAGTGAGGGTCCAAAAATTGCGGTTCGAAATGTCCGCCCTCGAAGGACAGCTCAGTAGAAGAAGACCGCGACTCAGGTGGCGCACGCAAGTGGTAGGGGACTTCAGCCAACTTAAAGTGAGAAACTGGAGACAGCTTGCTAATGATTGAATTGGCTTTCAACCCAAGATTTTTCGAACTGTTTGCGTTCATGAAATTTGTAGCGATTTTACGTACTATACTATACATCGCCATCGACCTGGTCAGAAAAAAAAGAACACATCAGTCGCTTGAGATGGAAATGACATGTAAAGCGAATGAATAGTAATGGTTCGACTCGAAAATTCTACCATTCTTACCCATAGGTGGCGCTCACAAATGTAAGGCGCTTTAATCAACTTAGAGAACTTTATTGGTTGAGGCCCAGGTTGGATCATCTTATTAAGTAAAATACAACGATTCCTACGTTTACTAATCCTGAGAATTCTGCTTTGCTGATAATATCGTAGATGCGGTCGTTACCAAATTACTAAAAGAGGTAACCGCTAACGCATGGCCCTTCATCGCCGGTTTGCAACGCGGACCTTACATCTGAAGCTGTGCTCATCACAAAAGCATGTGAAATGAATTCTGTCAGTGTCAGAGATTCTATGGAAAGATTATGGCAGCCACAATGCTATCAAGGCTTATGGGCAACATCGGTTAGTCCAGCCTAAATAATGGATTTTCAATCGCACGCTTTGTAAGATCCACTCACCAAGAGTGTGCAGAGTGAATCAAATTGTAATTTCTATTTCCATTCGAATTTCCGCTGAAGAAATTGTTTAAAAAGCGAAGGACGAAACGAAACGGTAGCAGCAGTGACAGGCACTCGCCAGTCGAGAATGGCTTTTCTTTACTGTCCTTAATATAAAAAGCAGTCGCAGAATATCAAAAACGTAAAGAGAAGAACCAATACTCCACGCAAAACTCCATGAAAACATAACTATGATTGACACTTTAGAAAAGAGGATTGCAATCACTGATATTGTTACCGACCCAACCTTGCGTTAGGCAAAAATGAAAGCATCCTGGAAACGATGCACCTCATGATGTTTTCGGAACAGGATTGGTGGTTTTAGAATTATAAATTAAAAAAACTGATGATGTTCAGAGAAAGAATTCTACGCAGAACTTATGCCCAAATAAAATCTGACAAAGCCGTCTATATATCATAGAAATGTGATAAACGATTCATGAAACTTTTAACTAAAAATCGATTAATCAAGAAAGACAATCAGCCTACAGACAGAGTATATTCAGTCGTAAGAAGACTCACAGATTAAAACAGCAAAACAACGGTCTTTTCAAAAGCTACCCAAACTGGCTTAGGATTTTTCAATTCAGCTGCAGAACTAAAGTGGAACGCCGATATTCCCACTGCATCTGCCGATGCTGTACCTAGACAATTAGTTGGATTGTTACTTTCAAGAGATTTGACAAGAAAGAGTTCATCGTTGTGCTCTACGCCATCACCACCACTTAAAAGTCAAATAAGATGAGCAATACGAATACACCTGCCATAGTCAGATGTTTGACAATTTTTGCCAACATTTTATCCAGACATTTCCCACCAATTTGCTTTGAACAGACCCAATTGGAGAAACTTATTCCCATTTCCCACCAATTTGCTTTGAACAGACCCAATTGGAGAAATTTATTTTTCGTTGAACGATAGAACTGTCAAATTTAAAAATTTTTATCGAAAGGGATGCATTCGGAATGTGGAACGTGGATGAAATAAATATGAAGCCATTAATGGCGGCAAATGCCTTTAATTTCACAAAATGTTTGTTTTTTCTTTTTATAAAAATTTCACTTGTTTTGAAATAAAAGGAAAAAGGAAAAACTCACCTAAATTAGCATAAACATTGTCCGCTTTGCATTTAACTGAGCCTCCGGCACCAGCGCTAGAGTTGAGCTCAAAGCTAATCTTCTGCTGTTTCCGGCGTAATTCAGCACTCTTGGGTGGTGGTGGTCGTGCCGGTTTATTAACCTCGTGATTCTTAAGGCCGACTCCAGAATCGGTCTTACGCAACGGTGGTGCTGGTGGTTTAGTACCATTGCCATTACCATTACCATTACCATTACCACTGTGATTGACGTTGCCAGCGTTGTTCGTTGTCACCACAATTGTTTGTGATGTGACACTGTCATTAGTTTTCGTTATGTCCTTCACCACTTCGACAGCTGTGGGATTTATATCGATCGGATGGATGATGACGAGGCGAGGTTTGCCAACGGCAACAACTCCTGTTTCGTCGCCTGTCACTATCTCCGAGTAGATGCCATCTTTCTTATGCAAATTATCTGTGGTTTTGCTGGCTCCCATGCGAAGGAATTTCTTGATGGAGAATTTGTTCTTTTTCTGTTGTTGTTGGTGTTGCTTCTTTATGTCATCTGTTATGGTTAGGCATTCCTCGGAGATGGAGAAATTTTTACGCGCCTGTTGTACAGCTGAACAGGGTTCAGGAGCAAAAGATGGCTTGACATTGAATGGTCGTGGTGGTGAGGATGGAGGTGACGCAGAAAGTTGCTGCGTCAGTTGAGTCTTGCGATGGGAAGTGAATGTGTTTAGGGACCGGAACTTGGGATTAATTGTGGCGCGTTCACGTTTATCCTTCTCTCGTATGACCGGCGAGGCTGTGCCTTTGACGCCTACTGTAATAGATGATTGGAGTTTCCTAGTGTAGATGCTGTTGGTTGAAGGAGATTGCGGCAGCTGTGGGATAACAGGAGGTTCATTAGATGATTTACATTCTTCGGCTGGAGCAGGTGTGATTTTCTCAGGTTCTGGTGATAGTTCGACGGTGATGTTGTAGTCCCGTTCTGGAGTCGGAGGAGCACTGGATTTTTCTTCTGAAGGTGGAGGATTGGGCGCTCGTCCTTTTTTAAGAAGTTTTGATTGCTCTTGTAAGGCAGCATCAAGAGCATCAGCTGGATTTGGCAGTGGTGATGGCTTTAATGCTTGCTGAAGCTGACTTATTACCTGTTGCTCAGCAGATGTTGGTTGGCGTTTTGTTGCAAATGTTTTCATAACGGGCTTGGCAGGGAGTTCGGGCTTCTTAGCTGGTGTATTCTTTTGCAGCCCATGGAGGAAGGATGGTCGAGCTTCATGAGATACTGCTGTGGGTGGTGGTGATTTCGGTAGTGCTGGCACTTGTTGAGCCTCCAAACTTCCATCTGGATCAGCACTACCATCGGGCTCACCAGCTAATTCGCGACTTTTCTCCAAAGCGAAACTCTTTGTTGCTGTAGTTGTCACTTGATCTACAACTTGAATGTCCTCGTAGTCTGAATTGTTTGTACTTGCACTGAGTTTCTTCTCCACGGAAGGTTTTTCATTGACCCCCTTGTAGTCGTTGCCAATCGAAATTCCAATGCCTGAGTCTGACTCACTTCGGGTCATATTGTAGGAGGATGTTTCCTCATCACTGCTTCCATCGAAACTAGACCCTGTCGAATCGAGAGCATCGTCAGAGCTGCATTTCGTTACAATCAGTCCGTCGGAGGTGATTTTGCTGGTCATGAAGTTTCCTTCATGCAGAGAATATGTAGCTGACCGAGTTTTCGATGACAGCAGCATGTCAGTGATATACTGAGAGTTGGAGAAGACAGAATCAGAATCACCTTTGCTTATTAGCTGTCCTCGATCGGTCTCATCCTTACTCTTTGTAAATTTCCCATCTGGAATGTTTTCGTAGCTCATATCGGTCTCCACGACATCGTAATACGCCGAAATCCCATTCTCACTATCCGAACAATTGCTGTCAGTATCTGAATACTTTTGCATTGGATTGACATTTATTTTTGGCTTGATGTGGTCCTTGGTGATTGGGGGATTCCTCGCGATGGGCTTCTTAAAGTCGAGAAATGGCTTGTTCTCAAGTGTGTCTGTCAGACTGGTGATTTCAAATTTGATTTTTGACTCTGTCTTCTCCGACGTCTTATTGGCTGCCTCTGATTGCAGTTTCTTATTCTGCTCGCTTTGTTTTTGCTCAAGAGTTTCGGAGATCTCCTCGAGCAAGGATTTCTCCATGGCGCGCTCAATGGGTGGACTATTTTTTCCATCTGGAGGAGTTTTCACCAGCGTTGAATTAGTTGGAATCGTACTCACTTTGGCAATCTCCTTTTTAATTACAGGCTCCTCTTTTACCTCAAATTTTGCTTTGGTAACCTTGGTCAACTTACTTGAACTCCCAAATGGTGTCACGTTGATCTTGAGGGTTTGCTTCTTGCCTTCTTTGTCCACCTGTGGTGCTCCTAGTTTTAATGCGGCAAATGACTTTTTGATGTTTTCCTGTGGATCACCCAACAGATTTCCATTGTTCATGTTAAAGTCTGTGTTGGCTTTCGTGAGTTTCTTAAGCTCGAGATTCTCCTCCTCATCTGTTCCAGTCGATAGATCATCAGTACTATTACTTGTGTTCATAAAGTCGTCATCGTCGCTATTGGTATCATCTGACCAATCTCCTCCGAATCCTATAACTTCCGACAGCTGCTTGGGGAAATTCACTTTGAAGCTCTTCTTTGATTTCGGTTTGGTTCCTTTGATTATGCTCCTGGCTGGCACCTTGTGCTTGTTTGGATAATCAGTCTTGGCAGCTTCTGTGACAACTGCTCGTCTGCTAGCCGGACCCGAGACTGCGGACTGTTTGTGTTCTTCTTTCGATTTGAAACAATTCGAGCAGAGATCTTTCTTCCAGGCATTCTGAGCAAAGTGTGGGCAGATCGATGAAGACATGATTATTGTAGGCTTAGACGTGACGCACGCCTTTTGTCGTAGTTGTGGCTTATTGGAGAAGTTACACTTGTCTGGTCGACACAGTTGTTAGGCCATTTTCTGAAAAGACAATAAAAAGAAGAAGAATGAGAATGATAATTGGTTATTGCATCATAAATTTATCGCTTTCACTTGGACAAAATGTTTTGACGGATTAGGGTCTAGAGAGTCCATTGTTTGGACAGACGTCATTCGATTGATTGATGGCCCAAAGTTATTGGGAATCGGTGTTTTTCTTAACACTCTTGACAATGGGACAGCAAATCAAATAATAGACTTAAATGGGGGATTAATGATTTGAGACGCTGATTAAGCTGACGAATGTAAGGGAAATCGATAAATGATTCGAAACTGGGAGTGGTGAGCAATAAAAGATACTTTATGTGGCCACGTGGAAAATTTTCACTTTAAACTAATACACTACTTATGAACTTATGGGGAACACAATAGGCTTGGTGGTGATGTATGCCAGTAGCCAAAGCGTGAATATTGGTTTGGAGTGAGAAAGAACTTTGGACAATGGAGCGCAATCAATAAGGTGTCATAGGGAATCTACTACATACCGCACTAGTTAACATGCGGAACTTTGGTTTGGGGAAATATCTAAGCTCAAAATTACCAAGTAGGAGGGCAACTGCCAATAAGATGATTCCATTTCTCGGAGGAAAGATACTCGTGCTTTCATCCAGACTTTGCCAGTGTACAAAGTCGTGGGGATCTCGTATCTTGATATTGCTTGGCTTTCAGACAGTTTTGGAATGTCTTTATTTCTATTGTTTCTGATAAGAATGGCTTCAATGCATCGGCCATGTGATGCACGCATTTAACCCTTTACTGCATAGCATATCATACATGGTATGTTGTTTCAATAAATGTGGGTTTTCCCCCATTTAAAGTGGAAAATACATCTTTTTGAGAATATGTTAGTACATATACACTATTATATTCAATACTATTTGCCAGCGTGTTTATTTTGTACCGTTAGAAATAGTGTCATTATCCAAAATTTGTTGAAGAGTCAGTGTGTGCCCATTTTCGCGGTATAAAGTCATAGTTTTTTGGTTACAAATTTTGTAAAATAACAGGGTAAGTTAAGAATTTAATTATTTTCTATAATACAATAAAATATGTTATTTTATTGATTTCATGAAGTTCAAACTTCAGTTATGAAGCAAAAATAAAGAAAACTCCTGCATAAAGTTGTATATATTGGGTCCACAAGTAAGTTTCCAGCGTTTGTCAGAGATGGCGCCATCAGTGGATCCCGGGCAGAAATGTCAGACCCCATGTGTTTTATTTGTAGGTTTTGTATCTGTCAACAACTTTGCAGCGTTATATTTGAGCAGTTCTGTCGGTGTCGTACATTTTATCGAGCAAAATCATGGCAAGTTTCCAGCCAAATAAACGTCATTTGCGGGAAGCGCTGCTTTTATTCTTTAATATGAAGAAAAGTGCGGCTGAGGCCTATCGTTTGCTTTCGGAAACTTATGGGGCGGAATGTATTAGTTCAAAAGTGGTGATTTTGGAGTTGAAGACAAAAATCGCCCCGAAAAGCCGAAAAGTTTTGAAGACGAGGAATTGGACGCTTTACTGTATGAGGATCCGTGTCAGATTCAAGAAGAACTTGCTGCGTCATTGGGCGTCACGAAACAAGCCGTTTCTCTGCTCCTAAAAGCACTGGGATTCATTCAAAAGGTTGGAAACTGGGTGCCGTACGAATTGAAGCCAAGAGACGTCGAACGGCGATTTTGCATGTCCGAAATGTTACTGCAGCGGTATAAAAATAAATCATTTTTGCATCGTATTGTCACTGGTGATGAGAAATGGATTTATTATGATAATCCTAAACGCAGAAAATCGTATACAAAGCCCGGCGAGCCCGCCCAATCGACGCCGAAACGAAATATTCACGTGAATAAGGTCATGCTCTGCATATGGTGGGATCAAAAGGGTGTCGTATACTACGAACTGCTTCCGAGTGGTGAAACCATCAAAGGACCATTATATCGAACCCAACTAATTCGTTTGAAGCGGGCATTAAAAGAAAAACGGCCAGAATATGAGACCAGGCATGAGTCCGTCATTTTTCATCACGACAACGCTCGGCCACATGTTGCGGTTTCGGTGAAAAACTATTTGGAGAACAGTGGATGGGAAATTCTGCCTCACCCGCCTTACAGTCCAGACTTGGCACCATTTGACTACCACTTGTTTCGTTCGATGCAGAACGCTCTTACGGGAATACGCTTCAGCTCAGTAGAGGAAATGAAAAATTGGCTCGATACGTTCTTGGGCTCGAAAGACGAGAAATTTTTTTGGTCCGGAATTCATAAATTGCCAGAAAGATGGGGGAAAGTTGTAGGTTCCGATGGACGATACTTTGAATAAAGCATTATAACTATGTTTTCATAATAAAACTTAAAATTTTGGAAAAAAAAACGCTGGAAACTTACTTGTAGACCCAATATCATATATGATATTCCATGCGATCAGTGTGAAAACAGTTGATACATCACATTTGATATACACTTGCGGTCATAAAAACCGCACCATATCAAAATGATTGAAAAATTGTTAATAACTACGATAACAATTTTTATAATGAAATGAAATTTTTGTTGAGTACTCCGCAGTAGTTTATAAGTATTTCTATCTAATTTCCATTTGTTTATTGAATGTTTGAAAAAAGATATTAACAAATAATGAAAAACCAGTTAATTTTGTTATTTTTTTAAAATATTTTAATACAGTCATTGGTTAAGAAAATCAAACGATACATTTTTTATGTATGTGTATATAAGATGTTTAGATATGCCACTTTTACCAAAAAATTATCAATACCGAGTTGCTCCTCCTTTGGCGGTTATAACCGCTTTTATTCTAGAAGCCATCGAATTTACTAGAAGTTCAGTAATATCCCTTGAAATTTCAGTATTCCATACATGTTCCAGAACTTCATTTAGCTTTTTTTTACTTTCTGGTTTATGTCCAGACACCTTACGTTTCATTACATGCCACAAGTGTTCGATTGGGTTTAAATCGGGCGAATTAGCTGGCCAGTCTAGTCTGGTAATTCCGAGGTCATCAAACGTTGTCTTGACCTGAAAATTATTGAAAGACTCTAGTTACTTGTCTGTTTATTATTTAGAAAGTAGACATCTAGAAGTTGATTCATAACACTTTACTTACGGATTTGGCGCGGTGGCAAGGTGCAGAATCATCTTGAAAAATGCACTTGTCAGTATATGAATGATGCTGTTCAATTGCTGGTACCAAAAACTCCCTTACTATTTCTCCATACTTTTGAGCGTTCATAGTTTCATTAACGAAGTGCAAAGGGCCCAAAACGCAAAAAGAAAAATATCCCCAAACCATCTGGCTTTGAGGAAACTTCACTGTTTTGACTATGCACTCGTCCTTGAACCTTTCACCTGCTGACCGTCGTACGTATGGCAAAATGTCGGCACACAACAAATTAAATTTATTTTCATCGGATCATATCACACATCGCCAATCATCTTGCGTCCAATCTTCGTACTTTTTTGCCCACGTCAAGGGGGCTTTTTTAATTTTTGTGGTTAGAAGAGGTTTTTTCGCTGGTCGTCTTCCATATAAACCTATCTCCCGTAGCCGTCGGCGTATGGTTTCGGCGCTTAGATCAACTTGATGAAATTCACTCAACTCTGCTCTTATACGGACAGCACTTTTAAAGCGATCTTTCATGCTACTCGTATTTGACACAAACTACGATATTGAAATACAGAATCTCACTGAGCAGAAGAGTAAGAATGCGAAGGGATTGAAATAGAGGACGAACTTTTTGATATTCAATCCATGCCCCTTATTTTCGCGGATACTGATTATGTATCTATCGCAATGGACCGACCATCATCAGCAGCTGAAGAACATAGGGCGAGAAAAATACATTATCCCAAAATGATTTGGAAACAACATCGTTTCTTCTGCGAAAGCTCTGAATTCAAGGGTAGCACAGAATTGTCTGATGATGCTGTTAGAACTTTCTACGCCATATTCGTTTTCCAACTATCTTTTTGATTCCAAAATCATCGACCAAATTGTATTTGAGACCAACTTATATGCTTATCAGTCCAATCAAGCCACATTTTTTTCCGTATCAGCTGTTGAAACACAGAAATACATAGGCATCTGTATGGTTACATCAATACTACAGGTCCCAGATGTAAGGAGATATTAGAATCCAATCATAGGTAACGATCTTATTAAAAGGACTATGTCAGTGAATAAGTTCGAAAAGATTCGCCAATATTTACACTTCAGTGATAATTCCGAAATGGTTCCAAAATCAAATCCATTAAATGACCGTATTCACAAAATCCGCCCTCTTATCAATGATTTAGTAAGAAACTTCCAAAAAGTTCCATATGAAGAGTTTCTATGTGTTGACGAACAAATGTGCTCCACCAAAGCCAGAAACTATATGAAACAATATCTCCCAGCAAAACCTCATAAGTGGGGCTACAAGTTGTTCGTTTTGTGTGGAGTATCTGGATACGCTTACAATTTCGAACTATATGCTGGTCAAGAAAACGACGATCGCTTCCGTCCACTTACTGAAAAGAGTTTGGGTGCTAGTTCAAATGTTGTAATTCGCTTAAGTCGCAGCGTTACTTTAAATATATTTCATAAGATATATTTTGGCAACTATTGGAGAGCTTTATAAGAAGGGTATGTACAATGCATATGCACTCTTTAAGTTTTGTTTCTATTTTAATACACATGCATATTTATGCACTTACGAGGGGCGTTCAACATATTCTCGATATCGGGGTGAAGCTGTGGTTGTATATATAAATTGACTTATTTATCAAGTAATACTATTATTTTAGTGCATTCATGTAAAATTTCATATAAATGTGATTATTAATTCGCGTTTTATCTCTAGTTAAACAGAATCATAATGGCAACTGAGACGATGATGGTGAAAATTGAGCATCGCGCTGTAATTAAATTTCTCACTAAGCAAGGAAAAAGTCAAAAAACCATTCATGAAGAGATGGTGGCTGTTTACCAGGGTTCCGCACCTTCATTATCAACTGTGCAAAAGTGGTCAAGTGAGTTCAAAAGAGGCAGAGAGAGCATTGAAGACGACCCCCGCTCCGGCGTCCCGGCTACTGCTTGTACGGGAGAAAGCATCAAAGAAGTCGAAAAACTTGTTCTTGAGGATGCCCGAATAAAGGTGAAAATGATGGCAGAGATCACCAAGCTTTCAATTGGTACCATTCACACCATTCTTCATGACCATCTCAACCTTTCAAAGGTCAGTGCAAGGTGGGTGCCACGAATGCTCACAGCGCCTCAGAAAAAAGTGAGAATCGCATGCTGTAGAGAGCTTTTGGAGATGTGTAGTGAGAACGCGGACGGTGTTATGGATCGAATTGTTACTGGGACCGAAACATGGGTCCACCACTATGACCCTGAAAGCAAACAAGAGTCCATGCAGTGGCATAAAAAAGGAACAGACCCCCCGAAGAAGTTCAAAGTCACTCCGTCTGCCGGGAAGCTCATGGCCACAGTTTTTTGGGACTCAAAGGGAATCTTGCTCATTGAGTACAAAAAAAATGGTGAAACCATCAACGCCACATCCTACGCTTCCACTTTGCATAATTTGCGGGAGGAAATTCAAAAGAAAAGACGGGGTAAACTCGCAGCGGGTGTGTTGCTTCTTCATGACAACGCTTCTGTTCACACGGCGCGAGTTTCCAAGGCTGCTGCGCGAGATTGTGGTTTCGAAGAAATCTAACACCCACCCTATAGTCCAGACCTTGCCCCTAGTGATTATTTCCTGTTTCCGGATTTGAAAAAAATGTCTTCGTGGAAAAAGATTTTCGGATGATGAAGAACTCAAGTCGGCAATAAATGGAGGAGGAGGAAATTTATTTTTTTGAGGGTTTAAAAAAGCTTATCTCAAGATGTAACAAATGCATGGATGTTAGGGGAGATTATCTTGAAAAATAAAAACAATTTAAAGTGAATTGGCATTTTCCTTCATATCGATACCGAGAATATATTGATCGCCCCTCGTATATTTACATATTAAGATAATTGTAGATATTCTTATACGTGTTTATATATTATTAGGGATTCTAAGTCTGGGAGCAGTCCGAAAAAAATCGATTACCCAACTATAAACTTCCGGACGATAAGTGTTAAAAGGACCAAAAACGTGGGACTTCCCTTGAAATATGTTAGTTAGTAGCATTGACTGGAATGGATGTTACTGTAGTTGCTTGGAAAAACACTAAAGTGGTTACAATTGCATTTAATTTCGTCGGTGAGCAGCCTATTTTAAGATCCCAAAGGCACGAAAAAGGGCAAGGTACAATATAATAGAAGTAAATTGCCCTGCTATTGTAAAGAATTATAATAAGTTCATGGGAGGGGTGGACTTGGCTGACTCTCTTGTTGGGAGATATAAGATTAAAATCAGATCCAAGAAACGGTACCACCGAATTTTCTATCATTTATTGGATGTGACGGTCTCCAATGCATGGATTTTATACAAGTAAGAAAAATACGAATGTTATTTCAATTTTTAAATATAATTTACAATACCTAGACGCGCAGAATCACAGAGAAACTCAGAACAGAAGCTTGTCTCCCTATCCGAATTTAAAATATCTGTGGCAGAGACCTTGTGCCGATTAGGTAAACTATCAAATCGACCCGGAAGACCGCCAATTGAGCTTAGCAAGCAGATCGAAGCCAAGCGCTAGAAAACAACAGCTGCAGCTATTCCACCAAAAGAAGCGCAAATCGATGGTATCGATCATTTGCCTATTTGGATGTCTCAGAGCCAAATGCAATGCTGCATTACGCTTCAATAAGGACAGAAATTGTCTTTCTGCATTTCATTCGAAATGAATTGATTATTTATAGCAAATACTACAGAAATCCACACGTAAATATTTAATATGAAATATGAAATGTTACTTTTTTTCTTTTATAATTATAATTTGAAATTTTGATATAATACGAGTACATGTACGTTGTTAGTTAGAAAAATCGGTGAAATAAATGGAATCTTAAAGGCTGAAAATAAAAATGGTTTAACTGCAAGGTATATCATATACGAGTATGATATACGTACAAATTGCTCAATATCTCAAAATTGGCTCAACATATTTCAAAAATATTGCCATTTTTGAACTCAGTGAGGGGAAATACATATAGAAAAATTTTTTTTTCATATAAAAAGAAAAATTCATGCAGTAAAGGGTTAAAAGAAGATGAGAATCTGGATCTTGCTGAAGTTGGATTAGGTTTGCTAATTCCTAAGGACAAATATACACAGAGGTCACTGAGGTAGTGGTCTGTTGGGACACCTGTGGCAATCGGATTGTCTTCTTTGTTGAGTCTGAAATGAGTACATGTTCTCCCGCTGTCTAGGTCTGACCAAAGGGAGCATGAGATGACAGTCACTCATCGTTCTATGATTATAATTTCCATTTTGCTTTTCAGGGATTCAACTGGTTTTTCTTTTATCCTGCTGAAGAAACATCTGTATTCTGAATCTCTGTACAACTCTCTAAACGAGACTTTTATTTTGATTGTCACAACTTAAAACTCTTCACTTCCTTACTGCTTCACAGCACTTTAAGCTACTCTCTATGGTTCATTGGAATGCCAAATGCACAATTCAATCTATTAGAACATAATTTTATATAACGAATATTAAATTTAAATTTTGACCACTTCTGGTAGACATTCTCTTTTTTTTCTCAAAGCGGTAATTAAACATAACAAAAAAAAAATTCCAAACCAGAGCTCAAGCTAGTGGATTAATAGACAAGAAACTAGTAACTTGCTAGTTGAGAATTTCATAAGAGAAACATGATTTACTTTCAGTTCGGTCGGTGCATAAATAATGTTTTTGCAAACGTACTCGTAGTAAACAAGTATGAGTTATTGAAGAATTTTAAACGCTAGATAAAAGCCAGTTAACAGCTTTTTACTTAAGTGGCACATGAAGACTGCTATTATACAGGTTAGGTTTTGTAAACAAATTTAAAGATTTTTTTTACTGGTTTCGTAATCAACTTAAAAGCAGCTCTAGATAGTAGATAGTTGTCAGTTTACTACTACCTTATGGTAGTGTGCAATTTAAGATCAAAACAGACCGACAAAAAACATAAACAGTCGTTTTAGTAGCCTCGTAAATAGTTCCATCCACAAAATATGGAGTATGACATTTTAGTCCACTATCAGATGACCAGCTGTGTTAAGCTGACCCGCGCGGATAAGAAACTGTAAGCAGCATGCTTAAGGGGTTTTGACCCGTGGAGTAACCAATTCATCTTCATGAATCTCTGACCTTTTGTTTACAAAATTTTTAATTATAATGACCACTAGGAGTTCCAATAATAAAACCTTCTCGGAGATATTCTTCCTTCGCAAGGTTACAGGTTACAAAGGTCGAAGGCTTTCTCGCTATCAATGCGTATTAACTGATGTTTCACCAAGAGGTGTAGGATTTGAAAGGCTTTTTATTTGACAGCTGATACACTCAGGGTTGGCATATGGTGACAGATGCCATCTATAAATTTCGAAAATTTACTATGGAATGCTACACAGTGAAAAAAAATTCCAAGTCGTTCAATCGCGGTAACGATCGAGTTAATTTTGAATGTAAACATGTGCTTTCCGAGACGTGTGTGAGCAACATTATCAAAAAAATCTAAGAAACGGGCTCCGTACAAGATGTGAGGACGACGAAACGTATTCGTCTCGGACGTTCAATGGAAAATATCGCCGTAGTAAGAGAAATTGTCGAAAACGACCCAAACACCTCTATTCATCACCGTTCTCAGGAACTCGACCTTAGCCACACTGCTCCGAATTTTGACAAAAGATTTGGCTCTCTATACGTACTATCCTCGCCGTAGACGCCGTACGTTCTCGTGTTTTCGGATGAGGGCTATATCCACATTGGTGGCTAGGTTAATAGGCAAAAAAAGAAAGAAAAATTTCAGCGCTTCACGTAAAGGACACACGCAGCCGACGTAGGAAGGAACCACAGGATTTTGTGTCTACAGGCTAGACAATCAATTTGACAGAATAATCACGCAACAAATTACTACTCCCAACCAAAACTCCTTCATTGGCGAAGTAATGGCACTAGTAGATGCGTTCAATTTCGCTTAAGTTCTTAATGGAAAAACAGCAATATGCACCGACTCCCTCAGCGCAATACAGGGCATCCAAAACAACAAAAGCAAAACGCCGGTCTTTCATTTTCTACGCTCCGTGATCGCTTTAAACTCCCCCAGGATCCATGTTATATGGACACCCGGACATGTAGGCATTCCAGGGAATGAAAAAGCAGACGCAGGTGCCCGTCTAGCAATTAATATGCTATTGGTGTATTCCATACCACCTTTCGCAAATGCAATATGGCAACCAAAAGAAGCAGAAAACCGCTGGGCCATGTCAAGTTCCTTCTTAAGAACACATATGCCATCTTTAGCGCCTGTATTCTACAATGAATCCTTGAGCCGACTACAATCGGTTAAACTCTGTAGAATGAGATTGGGACATGCACTGTTTAATAAGGCCCACTTGTACAACAGAGATACTCAACCATTATGCAACGTTTATCCGGAGAATTTGACAATACATCATGTGCTTCTAAGCTGCCAACTTACTAAAGACCACTTTGCTGATAATATCCCAACCCTATCGGAGCTGCTTGATCCCTCCTTACCGCCACAGAATTCTAAATTATTTCCATTATTGACTAAACATAAATTAAATTCAATTTGAAAGTAAATCTAATTCTAGTATCCTTACGAGTATATGTATAAGAATAGTCAATCTTAAGGTTCGTGTAAGTAACAGCCATATGGGCACAGTCCCCCGGCTTTATATTCCGGACAATACAAATAAGAAAGAAAAATTGTGGCATCCGGGGCACCGAAAATTCACGAATGATTTAGGTGATGCCGATGCACCCAGAACGCGTAACTGTTTGGTGCGGTTTATAGACCCGGGGTGTTATAGGCCACATCGAAAATGAGGCCGGGAAAGCCAATGGAGTGTGCTACCGAGATATGATAAACAATTATTTGTGGCCAGAAATATGGATATGGATGGCCTCTACTTTCAACAGGATGGTCGCCATACAAGTTACGAAATAATTAAATTATTGCACATGAAGTTTCTAGGCCGCGTAATTTCACGTTTCGAAGACAACCATTGGCAGTCAAGATTACGCGACTTAAGAGTATTGAACTTTTTTCTTTGGGGCTATGTAATCTATGCCAACCATCCGGAAACAATCTCAACCCTAAAAGCGAACATTGAAGCCGCCATCGCTGAGATACAACCCCAATTATATGAAGGAGTGAGATTGAAAATTTCGAGAAAAGTGTGAGGGTCGGCAAGCAGAACGGTCTTTTGGAAGATATTGTGTTCCCATATGTCTACCTACTTTATAAAGCAATAAAGGCTACAGAGAAAACTCAAAAATATATCGTTTTATTCAAATAATAAATCCTACACCTCTTTCAAGTTTTCATTGGCATTAAATGCTCGGTGCATTTTTTTTATTGCTTCGAGAATCATCATAGACTTGGCGTGCCACTTCGTGGTGAAGGATTTACTCCGATGTACGCGTATTTGATGCTGTTTGGGAAGGTTGGGAAGAAATTTCATCAAAGATTAGTGCCTTGTTTTTCTAAAAGAGGTATGACGACTACTATTTATGCTTGTGATATAGTCTCTGGTTTTTGACGTAAACCGCCTGTCATGTAGACTTATGTTTACGGGATGCCCATACATCCATGGGAGCTAGGATACGCCTAGCCATCGCTCTCCGTCTATCCTTTGATACCAAATCCTTAACTATGTTGGAGGGACAAGTTCCTCCCTTGGTATGGGTCGAGGCCGATCTAAAACCTCTTACTGCTCTTAGGGTCACAGCACCCAGTACTTACTTGCAACTCTACAATGGGTCAAACCAACAGGAAGACCCTTCCCGCGATTTGGGTTTAAACCACAAACCATGACGCTCCCACAAGGGGGCCTACCTCAACAAGTCAGGCCCGGACCGAAATTCGGGGGGCTCCTGACTCCCATGATATCGTGATTTAAGTCCTGGTAGGGACTACCGGTGGTCTTGCAACCAACAAGACCTATGATCGGCGACTTGTAACTGGTCAAATGGTAGCAACCTGCGGTGGCGTCATCTGAAAATGTTTACGATAAGACCAGTAATATGCTCTGCCCCCGCTTTTTATTAGACAACGTCATTGATGGGTCAGGAACGGTCACCAGTCCAATGCTAGGAATCTACTACATTTTTGCAAGACCATTATTTACAGCCTTCCAATGATACATTTTTTTTCTCTTGCGCTGAGCTGCCGGCCTATTGTTTCTAAAGGATACCTCAAAATTTATCTCTGTTGTACTCGAACCATATTAAATATGCTGTTTCGTACATACTCGTACATACTCGTACCTCTATTGTAGTTATTCTGCAAAAATGTATAAATCACCTGCTGCCATTTCTGAAGAGATAGGTCACTTCTAGCTTGGTACCGAAATCCTGGCGAACAGTGAACGTAGTAGTTGTATCAAAAATCGGCAAATTGTGTGTGCTGGCCGCGATCAATATATGATGACGGTGGTGGACACAAGGGTCCTGTCGCCACTACTAACATAAAGTGCATGCTGGTTGATTTTCCGCTTATCGCTCTCAATAGTTCTAACACCTACGCTCAGGTATATGCAGATGATGTAGCTGAAGCGTTTGTCAGACCATACGAGTATGCAAGAACTGCTTGCTGCAAAGCGCAGGTAGCCCTAGACGTAGAGTTGATTGACGATGGGGCTTGTGACAGACGAGGTTTCTTTGGATGAATGAGTCTCTGAGAAGACAAGAAATTAGTTGTTTGACCGGTTTGCCTCGGCTGTTTGGGGCCTTTTTGCACCATGCCTCTGTTTTAGACTCACTGAATCTCCCTCAACTTAAGATTCATACTATAAGATCCACCTTAAGACCATTTTCCGTACAAAAAGAACTTGTAAAACTCGAGAGCCGGAATGACACTAATTCTGTTACTGTGGGAGTGCAGTATTCCTCTATTCAGGAATGGCTTCAACCCGGTCTGAGCCAAGAGAAAAATCTATACTGATGGCTCCATGATGTGGCGCTGGTGGCTCTGTGAACAACAGTGGAGAACAGAAGGTTTTACGTCCGTCTTTCCAGAGGAGGCTTACTCAATTTAGTGGAAATTAACTAAGGAACAAGCCGAGGGTCCGCTAAATTTGCGTTTATAGCGACAACCAAAATGCGCTTCAGGCCGTTCTTAACCTCCTCACCACCTGCACCACCCTCTCATTAGCTAAATGAATTTGACATTCTAAAGACCGCCATGTGTTGTTAAGGGATATTCTTTATCTTAACAAATTCGAACCTTATCCTTCATCAATAGTCTAAAACAAATTTATTTTCTGATGCAAGATGTTTACCATTCTCTTCCGAAAGTAGATTTCGAAGAAATTTCAAGACTTTGCGACTAGAAGGCGGAAGGTATCGCTTGTTACCACAACTTGGAAATCAACGACCAAAGTAACATTTTTGGGTTACTAAGTGATTCAACGCGATAAATATCGGCAGGTCCATGCCGTTAAAAAGATGGGCTGCATCGAAGCATGAGAGATATTCATGAGCTACGAACAAAAAATAAGGGAATACCGCAGACTTCTCAGAAAGGAGAAATTGCACGAGAAGCGCGCGGTCGAGTAGAAAAGGATTGACGTTCGAAAGTTTTAGTAAAACGAACATGTCAGGGCTGCAAAACCAGAATGGAAGCCTACTACTTCTGCAGACTGTATAGCGGCCATAATGATCAAAATGCCACTGCCTGACAAAATGGACCATTCATCCTGGACGAAGACGACAGAAAATTCTGCCCCCTTTCGGAGACCTAGACGAAGTTAGGGTAGCAATGTCGAAGCTAAAGTCTAATAAAGCTGATTCCTCCCGAGCTGATTCCTCCCGAGCTGATTCCTTCCGAGCTATTTAAAGCAGCTAGAGGTGACCTGGTTGGAAACATGCACCAACTCAACTGTACGATATGGTCAGAGAAAAGCGTGGCCGATTCGTAGAATTTCAGCATCGTTTGTCCGACATAGAAGATCTGCGCCTACTACTGAAGATTTAGTGTCCTAAACATCGCCTATAAAATCTTTTTTGCCGTATAATGTGAGCGTTTAACACCATTCTGTTTGGTTCCATACGAGTTCGGTTGCAGGACAAGGAAATTCGCCATCGATCAAATATTCACCACCTGTTTCTCGACTTCCAAGTCGCATACGCAAACTCTTCAGACTGTGCAATATGACTTTGGAAAATTCAGTAACAGAGTTCTCTCCCGTAAGATCAAACTCGTTTTATATATGCCAAGACTTATCATCCCTGCTCCGTGTTGCAGAGGCGTAGAACTTCTCGAACGTGGATGAAGGAGCACTTACTATAGCTGTTTCGAGAAAAGACACTGCGTTTGTTTTTCAGTCCCGTTTGTATTGGCGGAGAATGGTGGAGCAGATTCAACTAGGAACTGAATGGGCTGTATAGTGACTTCGGTCTAGTCGATGTATTAGATGACTGAGCCATATTGGGCGAGTGAGCATCACAACTCTGGCCAAAAGAATCTTCGATTCTTACTTGTAACAATGAGATCGTAAAAACTAAAGAAGTAGTTGAGATTGATTCAGATATGATCAGAAGTTAGGTTAGGAAGAACTTTGATAGTTTAGACTGACAAAAAAAAACCCCGTGACTCCCGCTACCGTGGCACGTACTCTTTCTGATGTTTGACTGCGTAAATCTCTACTTCTTTACTGGAGTCTAGGTTATCAATGTCAGGTGGTCTGTAAGTCGGCTAGCTCAGAATGGGTTTTAGAAGTGTATCCTGCTACTTTTGCTAAGTTTGAATTGTTGCCTTTGTGTCTTTCTTACTTAAAAGTGTTAAAGTTTTCTGCTAAACACACAATCGTCTTCCTAAATTAACTCTTCTTTATCGGCTGGATGCCAATGAGGAATTCATTTACAAATACTAATATGATGCATTGCGGCATGTGGAGGCTATCGCTTCGCTGGAGCTCAAGCATTAGCTTTCAAAATGTTTCTGTCCAAAAAAATTATGTTATATCTTCATCGAGTGCTTCAAAATCAATGTGACGTCGGCTTCTATGTGGAGCGCAATAATCTTAGGTAAGTCTGTCTTGCAAGAGAAGGCAACCACAATCTAACACAAATGTCAACCGCAGCGTCTAACACCGTGAAAGACGCAATTTTATCTTACAGATGACAAAGGAAGGGACAACTCGCTTCCATTCGCCAAAGGCAGAACTCATACGTAAGGAATGAGTTAGGTGTAGAATATCCGAAACTAGAGCGCTTGGAAGCTCTCTACAGGATCTGCTTCAACAGACACCTTTAAGCGAAAAAGCGGACATAACCCATAAATGTAAGCAATGGCGTCCTTGGTATTTAAGGTTGCAGTTGCAAAAGGCCACAGATGCTTCCGAATTTTGTATGCGTCAAGATAACAGTGGGTTCCACTCTATACTCGTAGTTCGTATGTCTCATAGCTGACGGATTGAATTATAGCCGATTTACTTGTATAAGGCAAAGCCACAACTGAAGGCTAAGCAATCGGACGTTAGGTAAAAAACTGATGAAGCGAGGCATAACTATTCGTATTGGCTTTGCTAGATCTGATCTTCTACAACTGCGGTCAGCGACTAATCCCGGGTCTGTATACACACAGCGATCATGATTATACAGGGTGAATGACTCGAACTCCAACTTTTTAAAATGCTATAATTTTTTTATTTTTTGATAAATTTTATTGTGCCAAAGCAAAAAATGTTGGAAAATACATCAAATTTCAAATTGTATCAGTAGTTTTCAATATGTCCACCTTTGGCGCGAATAATGGCCTTGAGACGGCCGAAGAAATCATCGCACGCTGCACGTAAGTGGCTCTGCGGTATTTTGGCCCATTCCCGGCGGAGTGCTTGATTGAGGTGGTCCAAACTTTGGTATTTTTTAGTGCCAACCTTCGCCTTCAAAATACCCCAGACAGAGAAATCCAACGGATTTGCTTCCGGAGAATTTGCAATCCATTGTGTCGAAGAAATGAAGTGTGGAACATTGATTTTTAACCAATCTTGGTTGACGCGCGCTTTGTGAGACGGTGCCCAGTCTTGTTGAAATGTCCACGGTCTTCGACCGAAATGATTGTTTGCTCAAGGTTTCAATACTGCCTCTAAGACAGTTTCACAGTATACGATCGCATTAATTTTGACGCCACGGTCCAAAATCCGAGCGGAGAGCGACCATAGGCGGTTATGACGGCCTAAACTATCGCCATCGGTGCTGCCTGCTTTCTGGTGGCCGTCCGAAGGTGCAAATTTTCGAAGGACCTCTCTGGCAAGTAAACTCGGTCATTTTGTTTGTTGACATATGGCGACTCATCGGAAAAAACCAAATTTGGCAACTCACCACTTTCGTGCAAGCGTAGCAACTCCGTCGCTCTTTCGACTCTAACTTTTTTCTGTTGCGGTGTAAGATCGTGTGCTTTTTGGAATTTCAATGGCTTGAGCTCAAGCTCATTTTTCAGTATGTGTTGCATCCGTTCCAACGATATGTTGAGCTCACGAGCCATTTTTCTTCCACTTTGACACGGATTTCGCTCAATTCGAGCCTTCACTCTCCGAACCATTTCTGCCGATGTTGCTGTTTTTTTATGACCACCTCCATGGCGTTTTGCAAAGCTGCCAGTATCACGGGAACGAGCTATGGTTCGAGACACAAATGATTTATTCACGTTGAGGTGCTGGAGGGCTCTAACGATAGCTACTTGTGGTTTTCCAGCCAAATATAAAGCAATCACACTATCACGTTTGAATTCCATCGCGGATAAAAATTTTTCAACACGACTGAGACGCAAGTCGTTTAAAAGGCTTGTAAATAATAAAATTGTCTGTCATGTGTCAAAATTTGAGCTCACTGTCATGAACGGTTTGGAAATTATAGCAGTCTGAAGTTGGTTGCAGTTCATTCAGGGTGTATACGACGCAGAGAAATTAGATTTGATTCCATGGACTAAACTCAAAGATGCAAAAGCTGGTCTGGGTGGCATATGTTATACAGTGAGATGATTACTTACGACAATCATATTTATGTCGAAATGCTAAAGAAATGAGTCAGATGAGTCAAATGCGCCAATATGCTCGAGTACCATGGACACGATAGTTAGCAGTCTTGTTCGAGGTATTAGAGACCTCCTCTGTAGCAAGTAGCAACAGAACAGATAACCACTTGTTACAAAGGTGGAAATCCTACAGGCACTTGGTTCTGTCGATGCATGGAAAGGTTTGTTAGACCCCATTATAAGCAAAGCGATCTAAACTCGATCGGAGAGTAATAAATTTTAACAACGTACATTGACGAAGAGCCCATGAAATGCGATATCAAGAATGAGTTGAACCTACCAAACTGATTGACTTCCTATTAGTTGCTTAACCCAGTAAGGCCCATGCCACCTTTCGGCTGTACTATCTGTCGGATCAAATCTAGAATCACAAGGAATATTTCGGCTGCAGGACCGGCGCTTCATATTATAGTTTCAACATCAACTCTTTAGTTTTTAGGTAATAGAACTACCACCAAATCGAATTATATTCCACGTTTACCCGCTGTAAACTATAAAGAAGTCCATGTGATCATCTGATGAACAGTGAAGTTCAATTGCAGATATTTGCATATACAGGGTGTCCCCTAATTCGATGACGATGATTTTTGAAATGATTCCTGAGCATATTCTAAGAAAAAATATCGTTCTACAGTAAGGGTCTATCTCCAATGTTGACATCATTTTTCGAGGATTTAAGAAAAGGCTTACTTTGGTGTATCCTGACCCATGTTAACGCAAATTGCTCTGTTAGTACTAATGGTAAAAACTTTGTGCAGGACTTTATTTTTAGAAGAAATAGCAGCCTTTATAACGGCCTTGAAATAAAGTTGATATCTTGTTTGAGTCTTTAGATATCCAATTTCTAAGCCTGTTTGATTTTCATTGCCCAAGCTAATTTTCGACTTTGAGGTCACTTTTCTCCAGAAAATGCCTAATTAACATAACGTTTTACTATTTTTTTCTTATGAAAGTAGCAATAATAAAAAAAAATGCATCAATGAGTTTGCAGAAAAACCCACAGATTTTATGATACTTGGAAAAACCTGCAGAAGTTAAAATTTATAAAAAAAGGGTTGTTTTGCTTTAAGCTCCAAAGGCTATGAGTAAAAAATGATTTTGTGTGGTCTTATGTAGTTTTTATTTTATGTGTATACTAAAACAGTTATAACAGGTGCTCAAAGTGTCCTCCTGGGTTTCGTATGCATGTTAGAGCCCGTTTTTGGATTGCACTGCGAATGTTTATTGATGCTAACTGCTGCCTCGCGTTTGATGGCGCTTCGAGAATACGCTCTTCCAATTCAATTAAAGTTGCGCAGGAGATCTTGCGGGACTGTGAACTGGTCCATTTCATCCTATCCAACGCTTACCGTACTCTTCATTTAGCCAATTCTTAACCTCACGACCATAGTGGGCTGGAACACCGTCCTGTTGAAAATATGATGAAGCTAGTTGAATCAGTGGAATGTCCTCCAATAGTTCTGGTAAATCATTTCGCAAAAACTCCAGATAGTTTGTAGAATTCAGCCTAGGTGGTAGTTTGTAGGGGCCGATTAACTTGTTTCCAAGTACACCTGCCCACATATTGACCCTGAATTTGTATTGAAATGATTTATGTCTCATTGTATGTGGATTATCCGCAGCCCACGTATAAAGATTTTGAAAATTTGTGATCTCATCTCTTGTAAATTGAGATTCGTCCGTCTAAAAATTCTGCTAATAAACTGATCGTCACCCAAGCTCCGCTCCAGCAACCAGTTAGAAAACTCTCTTTTCTAAATCATTGGGAAGCAGTTCTTTTACAGGTCTATGGTGGTATGGATAAAGATTTTCTCCATGCAGTACATTTGAAATTTTATGTCTGGCGACATTGAATTGCAAAGCTAAGCGTCTGATTGATGGATCAGTTGTAATAGCATCCAGTATTCTTTGATCAGCCGAAATCCTTCTTACTTCTGGAGCTCCCGCATTCGGTCGTGTATTCGAAACTGATCCCGTTTCTCGAAGCCTTCGATACGTATTTTGAAATACTCTTTTATTAGGAAGTCGTCGGTTAGGATAAAGTTCATGGTATCTTTGTCGCGCACTAGTTGAACTTCCATTGCATAGCCCATAAACGTAAATAATGTCAGCGTATTCTTTGTTTGTAAATGCTGACATTTCAAACAGCGTTTGAAAACCACCCTTACGAGTATGTATTGTCAACTGTTGTTAGAAACGTTGGTAAAAAATCATAAATTCCTTTTTTTACCTTTTGCAGGTTTTTCAAAGTATCATAAAATCTGTGCGTCCTCCAATAGTTTTCTGCAAACTCATTGATGCATTTTTTTTTTATTATTGTTACTTTCATAAGAAAAAAATAGTAAAACGTTATGTTAATTAGGCATTTTCTGGAGAAAAGTGACCTCAAAATCGAAAATTAGAAATTGGATATCTAAAGACTCAAACAAGATATCAACTTTATTTAACCCTAGATTCATAAACATGGGTCTCACAGACCTTCTCAGTTGATTAATCAATCATAGCATGCGGTGTGAAAGAGTTATAAATACGTGCATCTCAGTACCTTCCTGAAACAAAGAGAGCTTTGTGTCGCGCAAGTTTCGTTGGTGCATAGACGTTTAGTTTTGTTTTGTTTTCGATGTTTTACGTGCGAGGGGTCTGAGGTACGTATGTTTATGAATAGTGTTACAATTTTTCATAGTTGCGTGTTTTATATTTACCTTATAAACTGAACTGAATGTGCGGAAATTTCATAGAAAGGACTATATATACTAATACATACATATATGTTCTACTATAAATTGTTAGTTTTGATAATTACTATTTAGTATTCGTTATATAAACGTTATATATAAATTTGCAATCAATTTGATTTGTTCTTCAGCATGGCTACTCTAAGCTTAGAAGAAATATATTCACTATTAGCCAGAGACGATGAAGACGATCTTCCTCCGAATGATTTTGGCAGTGAAGTCGAAGATGTTTTAGAGACTGAAAGATGATTCAAGTAATTCTGATGACGAACCTCTTCAAACGTCAAATCATTGTCGGCTCCGCCGTTGTATCAATTCCTCCGATTCATCAGATAGTGAGCAGCCTCTATTGGAACAGGTGAGTTCAGGACAACCAGCAGCTAAAATAATTATCCCATCAATTAACAATCTGAGAGGCAAGAACTGTCACAAGTGGTCAGCAAACCCATCTCAAGGTACAACTTCCCGAACCCACGCAAGAAACATAATTCAAGGGCCGAAAAATGAAGCTAAAAATGCAATAAATCCACGAAGCCAATTCAAATTGTTTGCTTCTGATTCGAGATTGCTTTTATTAACAGCAAGAAAAGAAGATAACCATCTCACAAGCGCAGAGCTGTTTGATCCAACCGAAAGTGGAACTAAATATAATTCAGTTATGCCCAATCATAGGTTCAATTTTTTACTGAACTGTTTAAGATTCGATGATAAAACGACCCGAGAAGATCGAAAAGCTGTTGATAAGTTTGCGCCAGTAAGGGAAATATGGGAAATGTTTATTGCTCTATGTCGAGACAGTTACAAGCCCGGTTCATTTGTGACTGTGGATGAACAGCTACTGGGATTTCGTGGACGTTGTCCATTTCGAATGTATACACTATATACCATCAAAACCTGAGAAATATGGAATAAAAACAGTAATCATTTGTGATTCGAAGACAAACTATATGATAGATGCGATACCATATATGGCAAAGGGCACAAATTCGAACGGAGAACCATTGGCATCTTTTTTCGTCAAGAAACTTAGGGAAACTCTGCGAGGTAGTACTCGTAATGTGACCATGGATAACTGGTTCACGTCAGTGCTATTAGCAAAAGAGCTATTGCAGGAGCCATACAAATTAACAATTGTTGGTACAATTCGGTCTAACAAGCGAGAGATCCCTCCACAACTTTTGCAATCAAGACAGACAGGATCTTCAATGTTTAGTTTCGATGGCAAATCTACATTAGTATCTTTTAGGCCAAAAAAAAAAATAAAAACGTTCTTCTGCTTTCCACAACTCACGGAAATAGAAATTTGGCACCGTCTGGTAAGCCAGATATCATAGAATTTTATAATTCTACTAAGGGCGCAGTAGATACATTTGACCAAATGTATCATAATATGTCTTGCAGTAGGAAGACACAAAGATGGCCACTATGCTACTTTCTTGGAATACTAAATATGTCTATAGTAAACTCTTTTGTCATCCACGTACATAATAGCAGCCGTAATAAGCAAAAACCCTTGACAAGGCGAGCATTTATAAAGGAAATATCACAGAAATTAATAGAGCCCTGGTTGCGTCGTCGTCGTGAAGTCTCAACTTTGAGGCGATGCCTAAAAAGGAATATTGATGCCATTTTAGGTGATACTTTGCCATGTGTTTCAGTGAACTCCAAAAATCAACCCAGAAAAAATTGTGTTTTCTGCGATTACAAAAAAAAAAACGTTAGACCAGATTTCGCTGCACCTCCTGTATTTTTTTTTGCAAAAATCTTTATAGAGAGTAAATAAGATAACTTTGAAGGCAGACCTATGTTTATGAATGATGTAACAATAAATATAGTTTATGAATCTAGGGTTAAACGCCGTTATAAAGGCTGGTATGTTTTCTAAAAATAAAGTCCTACACGAAGTTTTTACCATTAGTACTAACAGAGCAATTTGCGTTAACATAGGTTAGGATACACCAAAGTAATCCTCGATAAACCATGTCAATATTGGAGATAGACCCTTACTGTAGAACGATATTTTTTCTTGGAATATGTCCAGGAATCATTTCCCAAATCATCGTCATCGAATTACGGGACACCCTGTATATTGTATGCATCAGGATTGATTTAAAAAAAACACGCTAATAGAACCGATCGCTCCGACTCTATAAATCCACCACGAAATTGCTAAAACAATTACTCGTGTTCGAATGATTTCAAACAGTCAGCCCTTGTCAAAATTATTCAAATACTTCAACACCTCAACCATCATTTCACCAAATCGCTCGCCTGAAATTCATTCAAAGGTAAACCACTTATAAGATACCTTTGTTCGCATGCTTAAGCCCAAAAATTGTTTATCCAAAAAAGAAACAGAAAACCACTTTTCACTTTCCTGAGTGAAATTTTCGAGGTCACTTTCGAGCTGCGAACAAAAACTCCAAATAAAAATTATCGAAAGATCAAACTCACTGCTCGCTCACTGATGAGATTATGATTAACAAAATCACGAAGCATGATGATTTTATTACTTGTTTTTTTTTTTTTAAACAATTTTTGTGGAATTTTTCTTTTTTTGATTTTGGAAATGAAAGTGACACAAATCAAGTCAATTTGGAGACGGCTACTGTTTACACACATGTACTGATGCCAGTGCTACAGTGGACTCCTCCACTTTGTGACCCCCTTGACCGATATAACTTTCTGCTGCATGATCACGTAAATTCGGTCAGTCTGGAGAAGAGTAGGAGTGTGAGATGTGAAGAAGACCAGACCATGTTGCTTGTTAACAATTTGTTCTTAGCTCGAAGCAGAACTGAGGGAGCGAAGGCGTTTCTGTACGGTTTCGTAAGTGTCACTTTTGTAATCATCACTTTTACTAATGTAAGGGATTTCTGGTTTTGAAAGAGAATCGAAAGATAGGAAGGAAGGGAAAAAAGGTTAATTGAGCAATTAGTCAGCAATTGTTGAGATTTGAGAAAATAGGTTAACGACTGTTGTTTGTTGCTGTTTACTTCAGATGACGATGATGAAGATGTTATGGAAATTGTGTCCCATATTCAGTTTCAAGAAATGTTGAGCAACTTTGATAGTGCTTTACCTTTTCCTTGGTTTCCATATTGCAAATTAACAACAAAACAAAAAGGATAGAGACTTAAGATACACCAGCGAATGCCTATGGAATAGGTTTGTTAGGAATTGATCAGAGCCCATGTGCTAATGTCAGGTAGAGTACACGATGTTACTTATGGACTCTAACAGCACCTTTCAATGAGGGGTTATATCGAAAAGAGCAATGATGTTTCTTAACATACCGGCTGTTTTGTTGAATGAGCAAAGCAGATACTGAGACGAGTAGAACTGCTTTATAGGCTATGCACAGTACCAAGGGGGCACAGTAGTAAGACGACCGGGAATTTGAGGATCATGAAAGTATTTGAAAACCATGAATTCTACGAGGGCGGTCAATAAGTACGTGACTTTTGGATTAAAACACAGATTTTTTGATAAAAAAAACAATTTTATTTTTCAACGTAGTCTCCCTTGAGCTCTATACACTTTGTCCAACGCTTCTCCAATTTTTTTATCCCTGCCAAAAAAAATGATTTGTCGAGGTCCTCAAAATAGGCCTTTGTTTGCGAGATGACTTCATCATTGGAGTCAAATCTTTTTCCACCAAGCCATTCCTTCAGGTTTGGGAACAAGAAGTAGTCGCTCGGAGCCAAATCTGGAGAATAGGGTGGATGAGGGAGCAATTCATAGCCCAATTCATGGATTTTTGCCATGGCAACTGCACATGTGTGCACCCTTGCATTGTCTTGGTGGAAAAGAACTTTTTTCTTGGCCAAATGAGGTCGTTTTTTTTTCAAATCGTCATTGAATCGGTCCAATAAGTTGGCATAATATTCCCCATTGATTGTTCTTCCCTTTTGAAGGTAGTCAATGTGGATTATCCCGCGTGCATCCCAAAAAACAGTCGCCATAACTTTATTGGCTGACAAACCCACCTTGGCCTTCTTTGGCGCCGATTCACCCTTAGAAACCCACTGTTTTGACTGTTGTTTGTTCTCTGGTGTGTTGTGATGGATCCATGTTTCGTCCACGGTTACAAAACGGCGCAAAAACTCCTCCATATTGCGATTAAACAACGCCAAACCTTCCTGTGAAGTTGTTACACGATTGCGTTTGTGGTCGACTGTGAGCAAACGCGGCACCCATGCCCAAGTGATCATTCAAAATTGAAACCACTGAGCCATGCGAGATCCCTACGGCTTCCACAATCTCTCGCACTTTCAATCTTCGGTCGGCCAACACCATATCGTGAATTTTTTCGATTGTTTCGGGTGTAGAGACCTCAACTGGGCGTCCAGGACGTTCGGCATCTTCAGTGCTTGTACGGCCACAACGAAATTCAGTAAAACACTTTTTTACCATTGAAATCGATGGTGCAGAGTCCCCATAGTATTTATCAAGCTTAGCCTTGGTCTCGGTAATGGTTTTTTTTCGCAAGAAATAATGCTTAATAAGCACACGAAATTCACTTTTTTCCATTTTCTCCTCAAATTAGTGAGTAGTCTGATAAAAATAGCTGTCAAACACAAACTAACTGACGCAGCAAGTTTAAATTTTGACAGGAGTCAACTGACAGATGCCTGTTGACAGGAGCAGTGTTGCTGTTTCAGTAAAGAGGTCAGAAATTCAAAAAGTCACGGACTTATTGACCCGCCCTCAACCAGGATATTGCATTCGATCAAGGAACCGCCCTCGATGTTAGAGCCTGCGAGGGCACTTAGCAACAACAACAAAACCAACACCAACACTTTCGGAAAGCTTGACAAGAGACTTAATTAAAGATATATTGGGTCTACAAGTAAGTTTGCAGCGTTTGTCAGAGATGGCGCCACCAGTGGATCCCGGGCAGAAATGTCAGACTCCATGTGTTTTATTTGTAGGTTTTGTATCTGTCAACAACTTTGCAGCGTTATATTTGAGCAGTTCTATCGGTGTCGTACATTTTATCGAGCAAAATCATGGCAAGTTTCCAGCCAAATAAACGTCATTTGCGGGAAGCGCTGCTTTTATTCTTTAATATGAAGAAAAGTGCGGCTGAGGCCTATCGTTTGCTTTCGGAAACTTATGGGGCGGAATGTATTGGTGAATCGACGTGCCGCGAGTGGTTCAAACGGTTCAAAAGTGGTGATTTTGGAGTTGAAGACAAAGGTCGCCTCGGAAAGCCGAAAAGTTTTGAAGACGAGGAATTGGATGCTTTACTGGATGAGGATCCGTGTCAGATTCAAGAAGAACTTGCTGCATCATTGGGCGTCACGAAACAAGCCGTTTTCCTGCGCCTAAAAGCACTGGGATTCATTCAAAAGGTTGGAAACTGGGTGCCGTACGAATTGAAGCCAAGAGACGTCGAACGGCGATTTTGCATGTCCGAAATGTTACTGCAGCGGTATAAAAATAAATCATTTTTGCATCGTATTGTCACTGGTGATGAGAAATGGATTTATTATGATAATCCTAAACGCAGAAAATCGTATACAAAGCCCGGCGAGCCCGCCCAATCGACGCCGAAACGAAATATTCACGTGAATAAGGTCATGCTCTGTATATGGTGGGATCAAAAGGGTGTCGTATACTGCGAACTGCTTCCGAGTGGTGAAACCATCAAAGGACCATTATATCGAACCCTACTAATTCGTTTGAAGCGGGCATTAAAAGAAAAACGGCCAGAATATGAGACCAGGCATGAGTCCGTCATTTTTCATCACGACAATGCTCGGCCACATGTTGCGGTTTCGGTGAAAAACTATTTGGAAAATAGTGGATGGGAAATTCTGCCTTACGCGCCTTACAGCCCAGACTTGGCACCATCTGACTACCACTTGTTGTGTTCGATGCAGAACGCTCTTACGGGAATACGCTTCAGCTCAGTAGAGGAAATCAAAAATTGGCTCGATACGTTCTTGGGCTCGAAAGACGAGAAACTTTTTTGGTCCGGAATTCATAAATTGCCAGAAAGATGGGGGAAAGTTGTAGCTTCCGATGGACGATACTTTGAATAAAGCATTGTAACTATGTTTTCATAATAAAACTTCAAATTTTGGAAAAAAAACGCTGGAAACTTACTTGTAGACCCAATATTAAAGGCTCGATTTGACAATAAACGTCTAATTCTTCTGGCACATATCAAAGAAATCTTCAATTTGCCTAACGTTGATGGTGGCTCCGTTCATAAGTTACGTGATTTGAGTGATAGCGTAAATTCTCATCTGAGAGCGCTCAATACATTGGCGAGCAAAGAAGAACTGTCGGATGGATTGCTGATACATCTCGTTCTAAGCAAGTTGGACTCCAAAAATCGAACAAAGTGGGAAGAAGATACGCCTGTCAATGCCCTACCCAAATGGAATCAATTGTCACTCTTCATGGAAAAACGATGTTAAACACTAGAAACAATGGTCAGTGCATCGGGTCTTGGATATAAGCAATCATACACAGTCAACAAGTCATGTAAGTTTAACAGAACAACAATTCATACAACTTTTATCATTTGACAACCTTTATCTGGTGGTCGATTTTGTCGGTCTAATGATCACACGATTTACCTTTGTGAGATATTCGCTAAGCTTTCACCTGAAACTCGCTATCGTGAAGCAAATGCTAAAAAACTTTGCATAAATTGCCTTAGAGCTGGACACCAAGCTCGCAATTGTAGTTCACATAATTGTAAACATTACTCCCAACGGCATAGTACGTTGCTACATATGGGTCCCATTATCAATAGGAATTCCCAAACAAATTTTTTACCTATAGAATCCAGAAACTTTCCGACGACTCATACTGACTCAAATCTTCAGTTGAATAATACTGTTCTTTTGTCTAAATCTTACCAAGAAGAGTCATCTTCTAATAAAAATCATCTAGAATGCAAACTTTTCGTATTTCTAGCAACGGCCTTAGTTCTTATGCGAGATCGCTACGATGCCTACGTTCCTTGCCCAGCCTTGTTGGACTCATGTTCACAGATGAATTTTGCTACTGATTGCCTCATTCAGCACCTCAATCTATGACGCACGAAAGCTACCAATCCGATTGGCGGTATTGGAGAAGTCAGCACTGTATCCAAATTTAAGGCCAATATTGTTATGAGATCTCGCTTTAATGAGTACACCGTTAGTCTAGACGTCCACATTCTACCTTCTATTACATCTAACCAACCTGACCAGAATCTGGATATTGATGATTTTAATCTACCAGCGAATGTAGAGTTAGCGGATACTTAGCCAATCCCAAAGAATTGATTTACTGATCGGCGCAGAATTATTTTTTGATCTGTTGTCAGTGGGGCAAATTCGCTTGGGTGAGAATTTATCCCTTCTGCAGAAAACACTTCTGGATTGTTGCAGGAAAGCTGAAGTTAAAGCTGAACCAGGAGTGTATCGAAACCCCCATCTAAGAAAAGAATACATTGAATTTATTAATGAATACATTCAACTCAATCATATGTCGCAAATAGATCCTGACATTCTCAATAGAAATCACTTCTTCCTTCCGCACCATTGCGTTACTAAAGCGTACTACCACAAGACTTCGCGTAGTATTCGATGGCTCTGCGAAATCTTCCACAGAGCTTTCATTAAATGATATTCTTATGGTAAGAAAAACTATTCAAGATGATTTATTTACTATTCTAATTCGTTTTCGAATGCATCGTTTTGCAATCACGCTGTGTACGAATTCAGCCACCTGACTAATCCTATGGAGAGAAAATAAGAATGACCAATTGGTATTTTTAAACTAAACACCGTGATATGCGGAACTTCTTCAGTATCCTTTCTGGCTATACGTTCAATGATTCAGTTGTCATTAGACGAACATATCAATTTTCCTATTGGCTCTAAAATTATGCAAAAGGACTTTTACGTTGATGACTTATTAACTGGAGCAAACACCCTCAAAGAAATTTTTGAAATCAAAGATCAAACCACAGAACTGTTAAAACTAGGAGGTTTACACCCGCAAATGGTGCTCTAACAGTGATTTGTTTTTAAACACAATTTCTGAAGAGAATCAGGAACCTTTCCTAGAAATAAATCGTAGTCAAGTGACTAAAACCCTCGGACTTATCTGGCAGCCCGACACTCGTAAATCGTGGAAGATGACATCTCATTACAACCCTTTAGCTGTCAATCATCATCGTCAACAACAAAGGGAGGTCGTAAATTTTTGGTTGCGCAGGAGGATGACCACAGGATAACTGCGTAGACGTAACTGCGTATCTTCAGGTTGGACAGCTGCAACGAGATGACTATAAATAAGGAGGTTCTTAAGTCATAAGTCATCAGTTATCAATTGTCCTTAAAAGTGAAGTCAGTAAAAACTGTTTTATTTATTGAATCGGGCTCACATTTTCTACAGTCGGTTTGTCGCGCAGTTTTGTTTTATTACACACTGTTGCGTGATGCTTCTTCGACCATATCGTGTGCTTTTTAAATTATGGCTTCAACATCGAAGAAAAGGAAACATATCACAAAAGTGCGAGATTTTGGACAAGATGAAGCAATGTATCTAGTTATCAGATCTTGCAATGCAGTATAACGTTGGAATATCCACTATTTTTGACACTAAAAGCAAAGAGGAAAAAATAAAATCATTTGCAATAAACACAGAAAAGGGTCTAGGCACTATAAAAACCTTAAAAACTCCTGAAAACTCCCAGCTCGAAGATGCTTTAGATGCATTACTTACGTGGTTTTTACAGCAGCGAAGAAAGAACGTCCCTTTGTCAGGTGAAGTATTGATGGAAAAGGCCAAATTTTTCCAAGAAAGACTTGCAAAAGGAAAGTTTGTTGCCAGTAGAGGATGGTTAAATAATTTTAAGAAAAGGCATGGTATACGCCAACTAAAACGAACCGGTGAGAAATTGTTGAATAATGAAGTAGCTTTGAAGCCATTCCAGGAAAAATTTACGGACGTTTGTAGGGAAAAAGATCTGATTGCAGATCAAATCTATAATGCTGACGAACCAGGCTTGTACTGGAAAATGATACCAGACAAAACGCTGACGTCTGGGTCAGAGAGTAGGGCCCCAGGTTCCAAAGTATTGAAGCAGAGGATCACATTTATGCCATGCGCAAACGCAACCGGAACGCACAAACTGCCTTTGCTGGTTGTTGGCAAAGCACAACGGCCACATTCATTTGTCACAGCCTTGGGTTACAAGACCAGTATTTTTAGAGTGGCTAGAAGGACATTTCATTCCGGAAGTAAAGAAATTTTTACTGAAAAAAACCCTACCGCTAAAAGCACTTTTACTTCTTGACAATACACCAATGCATCCACTTGAAGAAGATCTGCAATCGATCGACGAAAATTTCACTGTTTTGTACATGACACCTAATTGCACAGCTCTTATTGAACCCATGGACCAAAATGTGATTCAAAATATTAACGTGACATACAAGAAAAAACTCCTATTCCAAATTTTTGGCCAGCAAGAAGTTGATCCAGAATGCGCAGTATCTGAACTGCTTAAAAAGACCACAAAGAAAGATGCAGTGTTTTCATTGGCTCAAAGTTGGCAGCAATCGTCTTCAAATTTGATTAAAAAGTCTTGGAAGCCTCTGTGGCCTTTGTTATTCGAATCAGAGGAAATGTCTAGCCAAGATGTAGATGATTTTGATCATGAAGATGATCTCCCATTAAGCCTTTTTCGTAACAGAGGCTTTTCAGAAGTAGACACTAATAATTTCTTGCTAAGCAATGATGATATTGACTACCAGGAGCCGTTCACTGATGAAAACATAGTAAGACAAGTAATGAATCAGCAGGACACCGAAAGCGCAGAAGAATTGGAGTCATCGGAACTAGTTGCAAGGATTCCACACACTGAAGCTGTGTCTGCCTTAAATACTTGCTTAGAATAGGCGGATCAAGTCGATATTTCGATTAAAGAAAAAATTTTATTACGTAAAATAAGGGATGAAGCGTTTTCTATGTCGCTAAATACCTCTTGTCAAAAAGTATTATATTGGAATTTTTTTAAAAAAGCTTAATTACATAAATGACATTACACTCTAATATGTATCACATTATTAAAGTATATTTTATATTACGAAAAACTTTGTTTTGTTTCGAAAAATGCCTTCAAAATGTCTGCATATTATAATCCAAACGATTTGCTAGTCCCAACAGGGTATACATTTTGGGTGTTCGGATTATCGAGACTCTGCTGTAACAGTCTAGAGTCCCGGCTACAGTTGTCTTGTTCAAGGAGGATTTTATATGCACATCCGAATGTCGTTGTTCTTCTTGGTTTTACGGAGTCGTCAACAGTAATTTTGAGCTTATTTGTTGGTTGATTCGCAACATTTTGATGTGGTCGGGTAATTTACCACATATCTTTAGGGCTACAACCTTTCTGGTACCGCTAAGGCAAATGAACCAGATATTCCAGTGCCAGCAACCCACTTCGGCCAATTGAGACCTGCCGTTGGACCATTAGAGGTTCATCCAACATCGTCTCTATTTCAGAGTTCTGATGAGTTCTGAATACCTCTTATAAGAAATCTATCTTTCTGACTCTTAAAACTATCGTTTTTTCAATCACGCGAGTCCTTACGCCGTACGTTCTCACTGAGAAAATCAATAATTTCTGGCAGGCTATCATACTCGTAGTGTTGCCTACTTCCCCTGCTAAAGTGGCTATCTCGAGGAGGTAAAATAATCACATTTGATATGCAGTAATTGTTATAGCATTGGGTTTCGCAATCATTCAAAACTCAGGCAGCGATGATGAATTTAACTATCAGGACGAATAGTAGAGAACCAAAGTGGTAACCTTACGGTACGCAGAATGAGTATATTAACATACGAGTATACTGTACACACAAAGAAAAAAGAGGATGCCGCACTGATCTTCTACCAGAATGTAGTTAAGTTTTACTCGACATAACAAATGATGGCTGAAATCTCAGGGCACCAGGCTTAATAGTTTTTTTTCGAGCTACATATACATACCACCTTGATCAAAAATTTTCCGGAATTTATTCAGAAAATTAAGAATACAAGCTTATTCATGTAAATCTATATTGTCCCCTTCAAAGTAATCCCCATCGACTGCAACACACTTATGCCAGCGCTTGATCCAATCCTCGAAAAATTTTTTTATATTCGGTTTTCGATATGTCTATCAGTGCTTCCTGCGATTTTTCCATCACTTCCTCTCGGCTGCTGAAACGCGTTCCCCGTTGTGGTTTTTTAACTCGATTGAACAGAAAGAAGTCACAGGGAGCCAAATCAGGTGAATTCGGTGGCTGTTGGATGGTATTTGTTGCATTTTTCGTCAAAAAATTACGAATAATGATGGCACTGTGAGACGGTGCGTTATCATGGTGCAAAGTTCACGAGTTTTCTGCCCCCAATTCTGGTTTCTTTCGGCGAATGGCTTCACGCAAACGTCTCATAACGCCCAAATACTCGTAATACTACTTGTTTACTGTCTGGCCTTCTGGTAAAAATTCATGAAAACCGTGAGCATTTCCTTCTTTTTTGACTGAAAACGACGTGGATTTTTTGGTCTCGGCTCATTTGGTGAACGCCATTCACTTGCCTGATGTCTGGATTGCGTGTCGTACTCATAAACTCACGTCTCGTCTCCAGTAATAATCCTTTCGATGAATGTGCGATCGGATTCAGCCTCGCAAGTCATCTCTTTTGCTACGTCAACACGGTCTCTTTTTTGCATGAAATTGAGGTTTTTTGGTACCAACTTTGCTGCTACACGACGGAAACCCAAATCATTAACCAAAATGTCTTGGACGGATCCATAGGCAATGTTCAAGTCCTCCGCTATGTCTCTGATGGTTAATTTGCGGTTATTGACCAACATTTCTTCTACTTCATCAATGTTCTCGTCGGTTTTCGATGTCGATGGTCTGCCACTGCGTTCATCATCTTCGATTGACTGACGAGCACTTTTGAATCGCTCATGCCACTGGTAAACGACCGTTTTCTTTAGAGAATCGTTGCCGAAACACTTTTCCAACATTTCTAACATTCGCGCACCATTAAATCGGTTTTTTACGCAAAATTTAATACTCGTACAAGTTGGTTGTTGCAAATTGAAATCCATTTCTAAAATTGTAAAAAATCGCCAACACACACAGAGATAGATGTACTCTTGGCTACGTAACTTTTGCAAATGTCAAGCTATGACGCTAAGATTTAGATGGAATTTCAACAACAGATTTACCAACTTAACAAAAAAACAGAACTTAAATCGGAACAGTGGGAGCGCCACAGGGTGGTGTGGTGCGGGAACTTTTTGATCAAGGTGGTATGTAGTAGCAAAAAGTCCCTGTTATTAATTTTTTGAACAGTAAAAGGTTCAACGGAGTAATGCCCATTGGACTACGAGTAACAATATTCGTGGCGAGTAGACTAAGTTCCATTAGTTTTGAGCATTGATCATATAGGACGCGTGGGCGAACTACCATGCTGATAGAGAATAGGGATCAATCTGTACAGGACCGATATGTATACATCAATCGGAAATTCGTCCCGTTCAGGAGCAGATGCATACATCACGGAGATGGGTCCCACCATCGATATGAATTGTAAGCACACTATCCAAATAAGCCTTTGCCCTTTGTGATCTCAAAATGGGCTTAATATCGTATCGTAAGTCTGATGTCATTATTCACAATCGTTCAATAAATTTCTAATTAATTTGACGCCAGATCAATAATCATAAACAATTTTCCAATTCTGGGACATTTACTTACTCCAAACATAGACATAAGCCTCCAAATATTGTAAAACAATCCATACGTCATCATATCCAGAAGCGCCTACATTGAAAAACTGCCTCGCTAACCAACATATGTTACTCGTATGTCTGTATTTCAGTTTCTGTCTAGTTTTAACTCGATTGGCAACAAATTTAAAGTGCGGAGTTAGTCGGAGCAAAATTTATTACACCATCTGAGAACGAGTATCTCCTGTGTCGCACCCATCGACAGGAGTTCCCACCAATGCGGTGAATGTGAATTCGATGGCCCCAATCCGCACATGATCACCCAACGATCAATAAGTCGTACGATTTGTCAATTGCGTTGACGTTTAACTATTTATAGCAAAACTGCTGGCAACACTTGTGTGTATTCGATTTAACGGTATCTCCTGTTTATAGTCACCTCAGAGGTATGCAATATAGTAGGCATAAGAGCCACAGTGGGTGAGTAATAATCCCAACCCACCACTCTGGTTGATGGCGAAATAAACGCCACTTAAATGCTCTGAAAGAATGTGCGTTCTTTTGGGACGATGAGATGTTTCAAAATTTTATCACTCCCTTGTTTATAAATAAAACTAAATTTATTGCGCTTCAAATGAGTTCTGAAATGCATAAAGGTTTTGTAATAATATAAAATGTGAGAAAAAGAGTTGTTGGTGTTTGTTAGCAGCATTCAACCGGCAAGTGTTCCACTTAGAATGACGCGAGTCTAATTGCTTAATGGCCGTGAGATGAGTATTAGAAAGATCTTTGATTTGGTGGAAACTCACTAAAAATAATAATGCAACGTGACTTGTGGTTAGAAACATGTAAATGGGGGGTAGCTTGCGGTTAGGAAGACGTGAAAAATATTCATTAGTATCTACGTGTGGGCTGACTTAGAATGCACTTAAACCGGCTGGCCGGCGACAGATAGAATGAAATGTTGCCTCGGTTTCGACATCACTTTGGAATTCGAGAGGAAATGAACTTTGAAGCTGTTGTTGCTTTTACGTGAACGCTCTAAACTTCTACAGTTTCGGAATAGTTTTTTTTTTTTTTTTTTTTTAGAAAAACACAAATTTAGATTAGCTGCATGGTTGAGCTGTGACTATTAGCAATTGCTTACGTTTGGAGCCAGGGAAATTTTATAAGGCACCTTCTCCAAGATAATGCTTTGTTCGTAGTCCATTGCTGTCATTAATCTTGCCGCTTGCAATCGTTGTGGTATAATTTTCTATAGAAATCAGTGGAAAGTAGATGTAAATTTTACCACGTGGAAGACGCTTTTTCGCTGACTTCGTACCCTTCTGAGATGTGATTTCGCAATACCAAGACTTACTATCAGAAGAGAGAAAATGAGATAGTCCTCCAAAAAAACAGAAGTTTCATTTTATGTGAGATGGTGGCTTCAATAAATTTGAAATCCCAGAAAATCACCTCGAATAGGGCACCTAGAGCACAGGAGGCAATATTGTAGAATCAGCAGTCAAAAGCGCCGAGGTTAATGTTATAGCTTCAACGCCCAAGAAATCTTCTGACTTTGTAAAGAGTGCAGCAAAACGAATTATGAAACCGGAATACGCACGCACCAGCGCTCCAGAGAGGAACGACAGCGATTCGCACACATTACGAGCAAAAGAGGGAACAACATCTCCTTCTTCAAAGCAAAAACGGACTATAGGAAACTATTTAATACAGAACGTTCCACGATTTTTAACGTAAACCACCTGTCACGTGGACCTTATGTTTACGAGATGCCCATACATCCATAGGGAGCAAGGATACGCCTTGCTATCGCTTACCTACATTAATAGTATAATACCAAAGCAGAACTTGTGTTGGAGGCACAAGTTCCACCCTTGGTATGAATCGAGGCCGATCTAAAACCTCTTACTGCTCTTAGGGTCACAGCACCCAGTAATTATTTGCTACTCTACAATGGGTTAAACCAAAGGAAAACCCTTCCCGCGATTTGGGTTTAAACCACAGCCACCATGACGCTCCTACAAGCTGGCCTACCTCAACAAGTCAGGCCCGGACCGAAATCCATGACTCCCATGGTACCGTGATTTAAGTCCTGGAATGGACTACCGGTGGTCCAGCCGCCAACAAGAGCTATGACCGGCAATTTGTTACTGGTTAAATCGTAGCAACCATTCAGAGGCGTTATCTGAAGATGTTTACGATGAGACCAGTAATATGCTCTGCCCCCGCTTTTTATTAGACAACGTCATTAATGGGCGAAGCCTTGATAATTGGATAATACAGCAGGAGATGACTTGGTAAAGAGCATGCACCACATGATGAATGCAACATCACCATCATTTGCCATATCCAAAAGAAAGGCAGCGGCATGGTAATTCATAGCATCGGGTGCAAGGTCTTGTCTGTGAGCTTGAAACCATTTGCCAACGAGTAAATTAAGCAGGTTAAAGGTCGATAAGTCCACAACTAACCAAATATATGCACCATGGCAGATCCTCGAGAAAACCCAAAGAAAACCCGCAAGCCAAAACCAGGCGCACAATTTTCCACTGATGACATTGTCATCATTGGTACAATGCAAGGATCTGTCACTGGGGCAATAGTTTAGTTAGTTTCAAATGAGGTCAAAACCAAGTTTATACTGTCAACAAAAAGGAAAGCACAACATCGACGTATCGGCCAGACCGGCACAAAACACAGCTATAACTTTGAGGTACAGGGTCATCCAATTTGTGGTTCGGATTTGACATCTGAGACAATATATGTTTAGTTTAAGGTCTGCCAGTTTACAATATGGATCGTGTAACAATCGCTGAACGATAGTGATTCTATAGTAGGTACGTTTTGCGCATTACGAGCAGATTGTGGTCGACATAATCATCCATGTAAGCGCACTATAGATGTCTTAAGACCTATGCCCCAGGAAGTGTTGAAGAAGATCCAAATCTATCGATTTCACGACGAGCACAGCATTTAGACTTGTTTTACGGCACAACGAATGCCAATTGACAACCATTTAAACAAGCCCGAAATCATGCAACTCTGGTTATACGTGCATCTAAAAAGAACAACTTTGCATCAAAGCTTAATGTCTCTTTACCCGCCAAAACACTTTGGAGAAACATAATAGAAATTGGTTTGTCTAAAATCCTTCACCCTCAAAGTGTTCTCGACCCAAATCTTCTTAATAACTTTTTCGTAGGCGATCAACACCATGACAATGATCTCGATTCTAACTGCATATCGGCGCAGTTGGAAAGTTCTGTGCAAAGACTAGAAGATTTTGAAGTAGTGAGTGAAGATGAAGTCTTTAAATGCACCGTGGCCGTTATGGTCTATCTGGATGGTCTATCAATTCGGTTTATTAAACTTATTTTACCTCATATTGTTCGCCATCTCACTCATGTTATTAACTTTTGCATTATCACATCAACTTTTCCTATTTCTTGGAAAATTGCAAGGGTACTTCCTATTGCCAAAAAAAAAACAAAAGCAAATTCTCCTTCTGACTACCGGCCAATTAGCATACTACCTTGTTTATCAAAATTTTTTGAAAAAGTCTTAGAGAAGCAAATCCTGAACCATGTAGCTACTAACAACTTGTTCTACCCGAAACAATCAGGGTTTAGAATAAATCACAGTTGCTCTACAGCTATGGCAGGATTATGACAAGGGCTATGTTAGTCTTTTTTGTTTGCTTGCCTGGTAGATCACAACATCCTAAAGTGGAAGCTAAAAATCTTGTTTGGTTTCAGTGATAGGACTGTCAAACTTATTGGTAACTATTTATCAAGAAGATTTCAGAGAGTTATCTCTGGCGGCAAATCCTCTTCCTAAAAGCTTTAGTTCAAGGAGTTCCTCAAGGGTCAATTCTTGGGCCATTATTATTCTGCATGTTCATCAATGATGTCCCATCAGTCTGCACGCAAACATCTGTGCATCTTTATACTAACGACCTTCAACTTCATCTATAGGTCCACTACGCGCAATTATGCGCTTAGCAAATGTTTCTCGTAATAAATTGATGGTGTCGCACGCTGTGTAGCATGTTGTGCCATCTTGTTCGAACCAAATCTCTGTCAGGTCAACGCCAATAAACTGAGGAACGAAGAAGTCAGAAATCATGTTTCCATAGCGCCCTCCATCGACGGTAATATTCTGGCCGGCATCGTCCTTAAATAAATTTGGGCTGATGACTCCACCAGCCCATAAAGCACACCAACCAGTGAGTTTTAATGGTCGTAAGGGCGTCTCGACAAAGGCTTCTGGGTTTTCTCCACTCCAAATTCGGCAATTTTGCTTGTTTACACATCCATTTAACCAAAAATCGGAGAACAAAATTTTGCGTTGAAATAGTCATGCGGTTTCAACTCTAGCACAAGCTGGATCGTATAAACTTTTAAGCCAGGATCTTTCCATAAATCTCCACAAAGTGGATGGGCAGAGCTCCAATTGCTGTGCACGAATCGACTCATTCGGACTCTCCTTAACACTGCGCTCTACAACGGCAATAACTTCTTCTGTTCGCACAGTTTGTCGTACACCAGAGTGTACGTGGTGCAGAAAGGATTCATCGTGTTCCGAATAACTTGCTCAGATGGACGATTATGGTAAACCGAACCATGGTTTTCAAAATAAGTTTGCGCAATTTGCACGCGTTGTTCTGGCGTTAATCTACTCATCGTAAAATGGCAAAACGTACTAACCACAAATCAACTTTCAACTGTCAAATTGACAATCTGTAGACACAGTGTTGCCAGTTTAAAAACCAATCCTGTAAAAAAAACACCCTTTACTAAAAGCATTTTTAACTGAATCGATTATTATTCATCTTTCTACGAAAGACTGAACAATGCTATTAAAAGGGACATACAGGGAATCTTAAGAGTGTAGGTCCAATGTGGTTTTCCAGACTACCTGCTGATTTGATTTGACAGGCGGCCCGGGTCAACCCCGGACAGATTTACGAGTATTAATGCTTATTGCAAGCTTATCCTTAAAACTAACAATTTTCACTTAAAACTAAAGATAAAAACTAAAGGGTGGGAGCGGTTAAAAAAAGTTAGGACGTGAGGCATAGGTGGAAATAAGAGTGTCCTTACGAGAGAGTTCGTTGAGATGGTAGTCGAAGAGAGGCAGAATATCGTTAACTTCACGAAGCATTCTAGACATTGGCTCCAAGTGTCCGTAATTCGTTCTGTGAAGATTGAGCCGGAAAAGTGGCACAGACCTAGATTGCGTGGGTTATTTTTAAAAGAAATAAGTTGAAGTAAAGAAGGACAATCGATATTACCAACTAAAATTTGATGAATAAAGAGAATGTCGACAACTTTTCGACGTATAGAAAGAGGTTGTAAATTTATAAGTCTCAGCCGGTCAGTATAAAGTGGTAAGTTTTGGCTATCATCCCAGGGAAGACCACGTAAAGCGAATCGTAAAAACCTACGTTGAACAGCTTCTATCCGGAGGCTGTGTGTTCTGTAGTATGGTGACCAAACTGGGCTTGCATATTCAAGAAGAAGCCTAGCAAAGCTTATGTAAAGAGATAAAGAGATAAAGAGAACGGAAATTGAGTTCCTTATCACAGATAACACCTAACCTAAATCACGCACCTCATTCACTAAGGGAACAGGCAGATTAAAGATTAGATAGCACCGAGGTGAAGTAGGGGACGGCTTACGGGTATACGTTATATCCTGCTGAACTACAATATTTAAAGCATTTGAAGATGACCTGGTTGAGAGCATGTACCAGCACATTTGTAAGATATGACCAAGACATGGGATATCAGCATAGTTTGTCCGATCCACAATTAGTGTATTATATGAGTGTCTTAAACCATTCATACACAAACTGGGTGGTTAGCCCAGAAAGTCCACTATCGATCAACTATTCAAATCGATACTCACCATCTACTCGTATTTGTCGATTTGAAAAGCGCATAGGGACAAGCTTCACCACGCCAGGTCTATAGTTTTAAGATCCCTGCTAAACTCGTCAGATTGTGCAGAATGGCTATGAAGAGTTCTTGCCGGTCCATCAAGGTCGGTATTGAATTAGCCGAGATCTTCAATGTCACAGACGGTGTTGTACAAGACGACATGGTTGTCAGATGAATTTTTTAGCATCGTCCTGGTAAGAATCGTGCAAAACTTACTGGCCAACAAAAGAGACACGAGCTGTTTTAAGTCCGCACAATTATTTACGTACGCGTACGCGATCGAATGGAGCCATAAGTCCAAGTTTCGTAAGTATTGAGGTGGAAGCGGCCAAAATAGGTGTGACGGTTAATGAGGCAAGACAAAGTACGTGCTGAAACGGACATAGACCACGACAATTTTGCCAGAACGTCTCCTCTGGCAGTTATAACTTCAAGGTAGTAAATAACTTGGTCTACGTTGACTCCGGTTACAAGCAGGAACCACATCAGCGCAGAAATCGGATGCAGAATTACTCTTGTCAATCGCAGTTTCTTTGGGCTCAGGAGGTAATTGAATAATATAACCCTCTCCAGTAAGACCAAACTTGTTTTATACAAGACCCTTGTCATGCCAGTCTTACTCTATAGCGCAGACGTCTAAAGCAAATTACGAAACACTTGATCATTTTGAGAGAAAGATACTGGGTGTGAAACGGTAGGGCTTTACAGTGGCATCGGTCTAATCAGGCGCCTTCGGATCCAATGTCTGAAGCCTCTTGAGCGAGTGGACAATTCAGCCCAGACCCAATGAGCCTTTGATTCGTCGTCCAAGCTACGACGGCATCTAAGATGGCTCACGCAAGAGGAAGGGGACCACAACCAACTTGGAATGTGGCACTGGTGGCAGCTGGCCGTGCTAAATTATGATAAGAGACTTGTTGGTTGAGGGCCAGGTTGAGTCCTAAGTAAGGAAGATGTTATCTTCATTCAAGTGGATCCATTATGGTCGGTCTAGCAGTGGTCGTTTGTTGAACACTCTGTGAAAACCCTCTTGAAAAACTTCCCAGCAATTTTCAACCTTTTCTCTTCTTTCAAGTATCTTCACCTGCATCTGCATAAATTCTTGAACACAATAGAATTTCTCATCATAAGTCAACTCTGTAGAACCCATACAACTCCATTCAATTTGTGGAAAAAAGTATTTTTTCTTTCCCTTATTTCGAAAACGTTTAAAAAAAAAAAAAAAAAACTTCTAAAAGATAATAATGTTATCGGAAACGTCAATCGTTTCATCCAGCCGGTCAGTTGTTTCTGCTGATCAGTATGTCAGTTTCAGATTTAATCTGACCGTCTAATGAAGGTCGGCACACACATATGGAAGATGGGTGCCGGTCGGATTAAAATGATGAATACTAAATTAAAAAAATCCGACAGATACGAGATATGGAACATGAGAACGCGATCTAAATGAATGCAATGAATTGTACGCTTCTTGAGTTGAAATTTTCCATCCAGATTAAAATGAATGTGCGTGCTTGAAGTTGCATGAAGGTTATTCACGTTTGTACACCCGCATTATGATTTGAAGTTAATTGGGTTTATTTGTATCCATGAGATATAAAGTGTATTCTTCAGTTGCAGTGCCCAAAATACCATAGTGAGTAGAACATCGTTTTTATGAATGAACTTGAACCAATGACTTTCGATGAGTCACCGACAAATTTAATGTTGCCAAGCTATTTGTATATTCAGGAACTTGGTTTTGGTTGAGTAAGAAGATAAGGTATGCGTTCCAAGTTGTATATTAAATCAAAATTTAAGAACAATGAATAAATTTTGAGTTAAACTTACATGCGTTCCAACCGAGAACTGAGGTTTCTTCTTCTGTTCGAAATAAACAGTGCGCAGATTATTTATGACCTGGAAAGAAATTATAAATAATAAATTAATTTCAAGAAGATACGAGTACATACATGTGGTGTGTATGAAGCACACCTAAGCAGTTATATAATTATGCACAAGAAATACTCGTAAAAGTAGTCAAAATGACATTGAACGAGATTATTTCCTTCAGAGAACAAAAGTGACATTTAATGAAAGGGCCTCTAGTTGTCATTCAAAAAGAACATAGAACAAGATTTACTAAATCCACTCTTTAGATGTCTGCTACTACATAGTCGACATCACATCGCTCACATCAAGACTGCTAGTTTCTTCATCAACAAATCGTGAATGAATCACGTTAGTAGACCTGATCTATATGACTGGTCCGCTTACATTCACTTTCAGGGCTCTGTCGCGTCATGGGCCTCTCTAGTCAGCTTCATCATTAGCTAGCTGCTTCAAGTTGGACACGCTGAGGTTGAGGTTGGTTGAGGCCCCGTCCCAACTATCATACATGCCTCACTTTATGTAAGGTCTTCTCTTACTGAATTGTGCTGGTGGAGTGCATAAGAAGATTCTTTCGGCTAAAGACACTTTAGTTGAACTGGCTCCTTCAGACTCCATCAGAGATCGAGTCTGATTGAAGATCACATAGAGAAGCTTTCGCTCTATAGGCAGCCAATAGAGCTTTCTTTCACTGTGGATGCGGACATAAAAGGAAGGTTGAGGGTCTTGTATAGCATCTCCTTTGCTGCTTGAAGAAATTCTTCGCTTCTCAATCGCCTTCTAATCCATCTAGAAAGCAGTTGGAAAGAGTTTTACTTCACTTGATCTCTGTGCAGATCGCTGCAAGGCCTAGATAAAAATATTTCTGTATCACCTTTGAAAGTTGTCCATGTTGCTCATGTAACTCTGTCTGTCTAAAGCGTTGGTGTTGGTTGTCCTATTTGACGATAGTATGCGATATTTTGTTTTGCCCGATTGTGTACATACGAGGGCTATTCCAAAATCAATCTCCGATGTGTTACAATTCATAACAGTCGCAACCAGTACATTATTCTCTAATGATATGCCAAGTTTCGGCCGTTTTCGTTCAGTATTTTTCCAATAGTTGCCGTTTTAATATGGAAAATACATTCCCACCGCCTGTGAAGTACGAAGTGTAATTCGTTTTTTGCAAGCCGAAGGAAATAGCGCAGCTCAAATTCATCGTCGGTTATGTGCTATTTACGGCAATACAGTGATGAGTGAGACAATTTAAAAACGGACGCACAGATGTGCATAATGAAGGAGGTCAAGGGCGCAAATCGATCATGAATCAAGACGTGGTACACCAAGTTGACCAGTTTGTTCGAGAAAACAGGCGTTTTACGATTTCAGATCTTGCGACAAGATTTTCCGAAATTCCTCGAACTACTCTATATAGAATCGTGTCTGAAAACTTGGGTTATCATAAGTCCTGTGCCCGTTGGGTCCCAAAACAGCTCACAGATGTCCACAAGACCCAAAGTGTCAATTCAGGAAAAGCATTTCTCAAACGTTTAGAAATGGAAGATGAAAAATTTTTACAGCAAATTGTGACTGGAGAGAAAGCAAAGAACAGTCAAAGCAATGGATGTACACTCATTCCCCAAACAAGATAAAAAAATTCAAACGAACTTTTTCCTATCGAAAAATGATGGCCACAGTTTTTTGGGACAGTAAAGGCATGTTGTTGACCGAGTTTATGGAACCTGGAAACACAATAAATGCAGCGGTTTACTGCGAAACTCTACGTAAGTTGAGAAGAGCAATCCAGAACAAAAGACGATTACGGCTTACCAAAGGTGTGGTGCTTCTTCATGACAACGCACGATCACACACTACTGCATGCACAAAAACTTTAGTGGAGGAGTTCAATTGGGATATTTTTGATCACGCTCCCTACAGTCCTGATTTGGCACCTTTTCGCAAAATTGAAATCATCCATTGCATCTCAACATTTTGCAAGTAATGAGGAACTTATGAACGGTGTGAATCAATGCCTCAACGCACTGGCGGTGCCAATTTTTAAGGAGGCTATACAAAAGCTAGTCCCACGTTACGAAAAACGTATACACCCTGAATGACTCGAACTGCAACCACTCTCAGACTGCTATAATTTCCAAACCGTTCATGACAGTGACCTCAAATTTTGACACATGACAGATAATTTTATTATTTACAAGAATTTTAAACGATTTGCGTCTCAGTTGTGTTGAAAAATTTTTATCTGCGATGGAATTCAAACTTGATAGTGTGATTAATTTATATTTGGCTGGAAAACCACAAGTAGCTATCGTTAGAGCCTTCCAGCACCTCAACGTGAATAAATCATATGTGTCTCGAACCATAGCTCGTTACCGTGATACTGGCAGCGTTGCAGAACGCCATGGAGGTGGTCATAAAAAAACAGCAACATCGGCAGAAATGCTTCGGAAAGTGAAGGCTCGAATTGAGCGAAATCCGCGTCGAAGTGGAAGAAAAATGGCTCGTGAGCTCAACATATCGTTGGAACGGATGCAACACATACTGAAAAATGAGCTTGGTCTCAAGCCATTGAAGTACCAAAACGCACACGACTTTACACGGCAACAGAAAAAAGTTAGAGTCAAAAGAGCGACGGAGTTGCTACGCTTGCACGAAAGTGATGAGTTGCCGAATTTGGTTTTTCCCGATAAGTCGCCATTTGTTGTCGAGCAATATGTCAACAAACAAAATGACCGAGTTTACTTGCCAGAGAGGTCTTTCGAAAATTTACGCCTTCGGAAGGCCACCAGAAAGCAGGCAGCACCCATGGTGATGGTTTGGGCCGATATAACCGACGATGGTCGCTTTCCGCTCGTATTTTTGGACCGTGGCGTTAAAATTAATGCAATCGTATACCGTGAAACTGTCTTAGAGGCAGTATTGAAGCCTTGGACAAATAATCATTTCGGTCGGAGACCGTGGACATTTCCACAAGACTCGGAACCGTCTCACAAAGCGCGCGTCAACCAAGATTAGTTAAAAAACAATGTTCCACACTTCATTTCTTCGACACAATGGATTGCAAATTCTCCGGATGCAAATCTGTTAGATATCTCTGTCTGGGGTATTTTGAAGGCGAAGATTGGCACTAAAAAATACCAAAGTTTGGACCACCTCAAACAAGCACGTCGCCGGGAATGAGCCAAAATACTGCAGAGCCACTTGCGTGCAGCGTGCGATGCTTTCTTCGGCCGTCTTAAGGCCATTATTCGCGCCAAAGGTGGGCATATTGAAAACTACTGATAAATTTTGAAAATTGATGTATTTTCAAACATTTAGTGCTTTGGCATAATAAAATTTATAAAAAAATAATAAAATTATAGCATTTTAAAAAGTTGGAGTTCGAGTCATTCACCCTGTAGATTTAAACGGAGACTACTCGTATGTAGAAAAATAATTTAGATGTTAATAAAATTATTTTGTGCAAAAAATTAATGTTTTTGGCTTTTTTAAAAAAAATATTTTTCACTTCGGAAGTTGATTTTGGAATAACCCTCGTATATGTCACATGCACATGTTGTAAGTACCTACAGGCTTGTGGTTTGCCTTTAAAACTTTTAAGCACGTTGAAAACGAAGTCACATTGGCAGCGCGTCACATTGTCTAAGATTGTTATTGACGTCAAGAGCTTCAGTGGTGTTTCTCCAACCTTGATAAAGCATCGGGGGATCTGCTAACCAATTTTGGCAGGGATGCAAGTCCACGAATAGCTCTATTTAAAGTCGATAAAGTGGTGATGGGTATCTACTCGTATTTGGTATTCTTGGGTCCAGGGTCTGCATAGTGAATTTTAGGTCGGAGTTGAAAATATGAGGCCTGAGGTATCAGTTTTATGGAACCAAAATGTTTTTGACGATCGGTTTTAGACGTTCACCAAATAAAGGAGCAAGAATCTTGTACGAAATGTTTAGCAGACTTATGGCCACCTAGTTGGTACAATTTAGGTAATCTCTTTATTCTAAAATGACGTTGAGATTGTCGTTTCCTCTGGTGGTACCTTTCAACAAAAGCTTTTATTTTAGCCCTTATATTCTTATGCACTATTTCGCGATTCTTCTTTCCTAAAGATGCCCTCAGGAATCAATCATGAAACCATGGGTTTTTTTGTTTAAAGTCCTCTTTTCTTATTCTAACATTGAGGTCACCAAGTACTCGTACCTGGACACCGACCATAGGTTCTCTTAGTAAAGCCGTTCTCTGGTAGCGATGACTTTCTGCTATAATAGGGCATGCGAGCTGTTAGAGCGATGAATGATGAACTCGTTCACTTAGTTAAATGTTTATTCTTTAGCCAAATTTCAGTGAAAAATCCACAACCAAATACAGTATGTATGCGCTCCGCGGCATTGTATTATTACTTTATCCAATCCGTTTCATAGTATTTCTCGGATAAACTCAAGGATATATGCTTATCGTTAGCTCACTAAATTTTAGCTATTCACCAGGCATTACAGGAAGGTGATGATTTCTTCCAATCTTCTGCATATACTCCACACAAAAAAGGCAAATGAATTTAGAAAGATGAAGATTAATAGTGACGATTAGAGTTACATTGACCACCGCAAAAATGCAGATAAAGGAGCTTTATTTTACTCTAGGATATAAGTGCATCGTGGTCGTTATAATTTACAAACATTTAAAAACAATGTACATCGGTACCTGTCTTTTCTTCCTTCCTAAATTTCCTTCGCCCGCGCTGTGTACGAACATTTTAAGGGTACAAAAAAGGGCGCGCCAATTATAAGAAAAAAAGAACACTTTTGGGTGCAGTCTATAGCAGCTGCCAAGGGTAGCTTCCCTTAGATACAGTATAAGCTACGGTTGGGTCCTCTAGAAATAGGGTAGGCACTGAGAGGTATTAGCCTGGCGATACTCAGTACTGTAACCGTTTCCACACATCAGTTGTGTTTATTTTTCCTCCACGTGGTAAGCATCGGATACTGGTGGATGGCTATGACTTGCCAAAATTATATGCACGAGTGTTGACTAGCAGACAAAAATAGCAACACTATATACGGGGCAGCGGAATATTCCGGAATAAAACAAATGAGACCTTATCCGGGGTACTCTACATTTGGATCTCAAGCTGGTAAGGATTTCCGAGACTACTCGTAAATCAGGGCCTTGGAAAAGAGATGGTGGCGTGTGAGCCCTTAATAGACCAACGGCACAATCACATCCTCGAACGGGTTACTGGGTTGTCCTGGCGTATATTTCATGGAACTGGCCCTTCATGTTGGGGGTTGCGCCACCGGGGTAACTTTCCGGCCATGGAAAAGAAAGTCAAGTTACCAAGCAACAACAAGCCTCGGATACGGGCGAATCTACTGTTGACTTCGGGTCTGCACGTGGAATGTTGGATTACTTAATAGGCCACGTGTAGCCGAACAAGTAGCGGAGGCCTTGGACCGTTGCAAACCGATGGGATAGCCCGGACAAAAAGAGAATAAGAAACTGCTACATCTACTATGACGATTGTTATCGACCGCAAAAGTAGCACGTATTTGGATGCGGATTCATTGTTAGAGACAGACTTAGGCAAAAACTTTTGAGTTTCCGGCATGTGAATGAGCGCCTCGTAACAATCGCTATTAAGGCTAAATTTACCAATATGAGCCTTATATGTGCGCACGCCGTCACAGAGGAGAAAGATGACGACACCAAAAATGGCTTCTACGAGCTCTTGGACAAGACTTACGAACAGTGCCCTCGCTAGGAAGAGAGGACATCTTTGGTAGTACTGTCGGAAGGCGTAGCCAGTACGACACCACCTCCGATAATGGATTCAGGCTAATTGACCTTGTGGTGTGGCGAAACATTGTCGTAGCTAGCACGGGGTTCCCACATCTCGATATTTATAAGATGACTTGGAGAATTCCTGATCAATCAACGGGCACTCGATGCAAGGCACTCCCCCAGTATTATGGATGTTCGAACGTTCCGAGGGACCAACATCGACTCGGACCACTACCTTGTAGTAACCAAGATATCCTGAACATCGCAAAGGTAAGTAAGCTAATATTATGAGTAAGTTCAACGTCGGAGGGCGACCAGCATCAGGAATCGAAGACCAGTGGCAACATTGCCGGCTCTGCTGTGCTTGATTTTACTCTCCTACCACAACGAAAGCACCTGGTTTGACGACAAGTGTCGACAACCATATGCAGCAAAATAAGAGGCATACGAAGCGGCGGTGCATAGAAGGACTAGGGCTGCTCACGAGCTCTACGAGCAGAAGAGGGGAAACGAACACCGGAAAGAGCATGAGAAGCGCAAGTTCGAGGAAATGGAGAGATGCTACTCCAGAAATGAGATTCGGAAGTTTTACCCAAATGATAAAAGAAACATGTCACGGATACGTACGACTGTAGAGAACAAAGGAACATCGTAGTAGAGCCCAGTCGATGCTTAGGATTTCGAAAGAGCATTTCTGTAGACTGTATAACTGCACTGACGAACAAAATATCTCTGTCAGGGAGGACGAAGTAGATCAACAATTCCGTTCAAACGAGCTATTTGTAGTGAAGAAAGCTATATCTAAGCTAAAGCCCAACAAAAGGACGGTCTGACTGGCGAGCTTTTCAAAGCGGCAGGCGATGACTTAGTACGGAGCATACACCAAATCATTTGTAAAATTGGACGAAAGTGTGCCCGATGAATATAACCTCAGTGTTGCTTATCTGATACTCAAGAAAGGACACTCTCTGAACTGCGCCAATTACAGAGGCATTAGCCTTCTTAACATCGCCTACAAGGTACTATCTGCCGTATTCAGTGAACACTAGAAGTCGTTCGTCAACAACCTCATTGGTCCATATTAGTGTGGCCTTAGATCAGGAAAGTCCACCATCGACCAAATAATCACACTACCGCAGATCTTGGAATAAATCCATGATCATGACATCACCTATTCATCAATTCTAAGGCCGCGTATGACAGCATCTATAGAGACGAGCTGTACAGAGCAATGTCTAATTTTGACATCCCTGCCAAACTCGTCCGTTTGTGCAGGATGACGATGGAGAATGCACGCTACTCCATCAAAGTCGGTAAAGAACTCACCTAGACCTTTGATGTCGAAAAAGGACTTGGAGAAGTCGATGCGCTGTCATGCGATTTCTTTAACATTGTTCTCGAACGCAACAACACATGAGGCATAATCTTTCAAAAGTCTGTCCAATTACTTACTCGCATACGCCAATGATACTAACATTATCGAAAGAAAGCAGCGTAATGTCGGTGGCGCTTTCCCGAGTATTGAAACGAAGCGGCGAAGATGAGTTTAACGGTCATTGAGGGCAAGACCAAGTATATGGTGTCAATCAGAAAGGACACCCAAAACCGACGTCTCGGGCAGAACGCCACCCTCGACAGATGATATACATTTAATACGTCATAGTTGTCACCATCGGTAGTAACTTACACAACATTGTTTCCATAGTTTCGTCTCTCCGATAGGTATTCTGGCTGTCGAGGATTTGACTATGAATTAAAACTACAGAATACTGGATGTTTCACTGCATTAAAGTAATTTAATCACCCACATTGGATACCGATATTCAAACATCTTCACTGCTCACGTAGACTACCTGGCACCGGTCCTTGGTAAGTGGTTTTTATCCTCTCGTTAGATAGTTTTGTTGGAAGCATATCTTCTTGGTGAAGCCCGATTTTCCTCAGGTCTCATTTGTTCGATACCCTCCTTTCTTGACTACCGATCTCCTATTATTAAATCAGCAGTTTTGTTTTCATGATTTATGGAACTCTGAAACATCAGATACGCTGCTGCATCACTGCTGCCATACTGTTAATAGTCTTCTGCGCTTAATCCTAGCAGCATACGGTTTAACGAGAGACATTTTGTGACAAGCGCTCGACGTCAAATTACCTCACAGTACTCATTCTGTGCTTTACCACCCGGGATAGCATTAAGTAAATGTCAACAATAGTGGAGGGAAAAGTTCGGACATCGGTCGTAGTGTCATCAATATGGTGGATGGGTTTTTGATCAGGGAGCTTCAACTAATCGCGAGGTTAGGAGATTTTTTTTGTGTTAGTAGAGGTAATCTTTGGCAAAGTAATCACTCTCTCCTGAGGAGGTATCTCGAATGTCAAGTTTATGTTGAAGAATTTAGCCTAATAGCGAAATATTGCGAAATCAGTTATGCGCTCGCCTGCCTCAGGCCCACCAAGTCAGTACCTCAAAAACCAGATTCATAAAGCCATTGCGTTTGTCCCTACAACAATCAGCTTAACAGATGTTGCAGTCTTCATCTCTGTTTTGCTCGACTCCTCCTTCAAAAAATTCATTCAAACTTTTAAATATAAAATAAACAAAGGCACCAGCCTTTACCTATGCAGAAAACGTTAAGTCTTTTGGATACTTGGATTTTCCCCATGGAACTTGTTTGCATTGATTATCCCTGACCAGAACACAATTCCTTTGATTCTTAATTAAAAAAAGAATAACAATTAGAAGAACTCTCTTCAACATTTTATAAATTCGCATCGATTCGCTAGGAATTCGCAAGGCGTTAGCTACATACATATTTCAACTCTTTCTTTGAAATTATAGATTTTGATTCTTTAAATGACAAGTATTTTGTTAATGTTTACTTCAGCCCTTACAATTATCACTGAACCGATAAATTTTGCAAAACATTAAGATGCAATTCAGTACTTTGTCACCTGACATCGGTTTGTATCATTAACACTGTTACCTACCCACTCACCATAATTATGTACAACTGCAATCCGAACATGTCTTTTAGTAAAAGTTACCACCATAACCTATTTTTAGGCATGATCTTAGCCATGAAGCAACAGTTGGTAGCTACATATTCACTGCTAATCACTCAACTTGTTAATGCTTGATACCATTTAGACATGATAACTAGTAATTTGTGTCATTTATTCAATGCCAACTAATTAAAATTGCAAATGACTTTATTACGGCAGCATATTCTCATCAACGCTGTCCAACATTCCACCACTGGAAAGATTTATACAGATTTTCACAAGACATCAATTGTTTGAGTGGGTTTGGTACTTCGAGCACAGGTTGTCCCAAATGACATTTCAGGTTGCGTGTACGAATACTACATATCCACCTGAACGTATCTACTCGTACATCGAAGTGTTCGTATCTGTAATTAATTTAGCAGCTTCTTTCTCTCCTGTGTGCATTTATTCGACGAAGCACGTGATTCAATTTCACTTTTTCCCTCACAAGACGAGGTTATGCGAAGATGAGGCTACGGTAGCTGTAGCCTGGCAGTCACAACTTTAAGAAGAAAGCAGAGCACTGATGGTAAAACTCTCAGTCACACATGAATTGAAATTTCTTTCCGCAAAGTTTGCTGTGAAATAACTTGTTCGCCAGGTCGTGCATCACTTGGTTTTTTCGCTGTTGCCAGCCTGGATGGTCACACAAGTACGAGTAGCAACACTCGATCTTAAAGATAAACGCAATCCATTTTTGGATACAGCAATATGCACGCACGTAAGTGAAACCGATGAAACCGATGAAATTGATGAAACTGATGAAACTGATGCATTCGATGAAACTTATATTCATGGAGCATTACTCATGCAGTCATACTTCACAACCAAATGCCAACGCTCAAGTGGACGCCAGCGAAATATTATGTCTCTAAACTGACATTCATTAAGACTAGCCAACCACTCGAGTGGAGGAAATTATCGGAATCCCTTAACGCATCAAAGGCTTTTAAGATCTCCACAGTCTCTAGCATTCACATCAGACTCCTCCTCAATTAAAAAGCGCGCGCATAGTATTCCCTATCCCCTCTAGTATAGTACTTGTACTCTATGCCACTTCATGCCGCATAAAGCAACACATTGAATTAAAGAAACACAACACCCAGCTTCCGTTCAGGGGTCGTTTCTTTGTGGCATCGCTTTATTAGCGAAACTGTTCATTAATATTTTATTGGCGTCTTTGTTTACCATTAACAAGAAAAAAAAAAATGGGCCCCACGACAAGACCCATAAAAAAGAAGAAAAAAATATTTCGGACTTTTTCCTATTTGCGGTTTCCGAATTCGAACGAGAGACACGAACAGAATTGAAATCAGAAGATTAGCAGATCTTCGAGATACCCTCGGAATTTGAGTGATGGAAATGAGCGTATATTTAAGCGCTATCCGAGTAGCTAATGAATTTTGATCACATCTTTGCTGCCATGAGGAGAAACAGCCATAGTGATTCATTTGAAATTCGAAAAAAATACTCACATTCGTACTACCGACCGTAGAGATGGGTGTGGATTGTTTGTGGATAGTTTGTGGATTTTATTCAAATTTTACAACTGTTTACACACATTATTTCATTTAAATTTATTCAACAGATAAAACTGATTTCTGATAGTGATCTAAAGAGTTGGTTCATAGCAAGAAATCAAGAGATTCCGGATCTAAGAAATCGGATTACACAATGCGAGGTGGGCCTAACTAACACTCTTGATTAGTGTATTTTGACAATGTTGATGTGCTTATGCATATTGCATGCATCCAAATTGACATATGATAGTTGTGAGAGTATATTAAGTTATTTAAATGCAAACGTTTGGCAATAGAATAAAGGGACGGGATGAGCATACGTGTGATTTGGACTCCAGTCGCCAGTAGACGCATGTCACCGCCCTGAGGATGATTCAAACAAGGCGTTAGTAAACAAACATCACTATAGCAAGCGTATGGTTTCGTCATCTAAATATGTGTACACAAGAGGGTATTTCGGTCTCCAGATTAGGAAACTCTAAACCAAATTGACCACATTGCTATCGACGTATTCTGAACTCCATCCGAACCTTCCGGCCAGCCAACATCGAATCGGATCATCACCTTGTTGCAGCCTAGGTACGAATACGGAGGGTTGTCTGAAAACAATGATACAAGACATTTTTTCTCAAATTTTTTTTTATTTTTCTACATAGTCTCCTTGTAACTCTACACACTTCTCCCAGCGATGATCCGATCTCTCTAACCCGTCCAAATAATACTTGGCGTTTATCTCTGCAAAATAATTGTTCACGAAGGTGATTGCCTCCTCATTTGATGAAAATCTCTGTCCTCCGAGCGCGTTTTTAGATGAGGGAACAAAAAGAAGTCGCTTGGGGCTAGATCTGGTGAATAAAGCGGATGGTCAAGCAGTTCAAATCGTAATTCATGGCAACCGCTGAGGTGTGAGACGGCGCGTTGTCTTGGTGAAACAGGATTTTCTTTTTCTGCAAATGTGGCCGTTTTTCCGCAATTTTGGCCTTCAGCTTGGCAAGTAGTATGCTCCTGTAATGGTTTTTCTTTTTTGAGGATAATCGATTAAGATAACTCCTTTACTATCCCAAAAAACAGTCGCCATCACTTTCCCAGCCGAAAAAACAGTTTTTGCTTTTTTTGGAGCAGGCTCGCCCTTTGCAGTCCACTGTTTTGGATGAATTTTTGTTTCGGGCGTATAATGGTGTATCCAAGTTTGATCTACAGTAATTAATCGGCGCCAAAACTCGGATTTATTGCGCCTGAACTGCGCCAACACAGCGTTGGAAATGTTCATTCGAACACGTTTTTGGTCTAACGTAAGCAAACGCGGCACCCAACGCGCGGACAGCTTTCTCATGCCTAAATCTTGATTTAATATGTAACAAACACGTTCTTTGGACATTTTCATAACCTCTACTATCTCTCTCACTTTAATTCGGCGGTCGTCTAACACTATTTGGTGAACTTTAGCAATGTTATCGTCGGTGGTTGCAGTTTTTGGACGTCCCGAACGTTCATCATCTCCCAAGCTCTTACGGCCACGTTTAAATTCAGCTGTCCAAAATTTCACTGTGGTAAATGATGGCGCAGAGTCCCCATACACAGAGTTCGACTCATTTTTGATTTACGTAGGCATATTGCCTTTCAAAAACGAGAATTTAGTAACAGCTCGATACTCAATTTTTTCCATTTTCACAAAAAACACTCACATCGACTCACTCAAACGACCGTCAACTAAAAACTGCGCATCCGAAATGACTAAAACTTCGGTAAGTAACTGTCAAAAGATGCACAACTAGCATTCACTAGCTTTTATGGACGAGTGCCACTATCTTTACGTTGCGGTCGGAAAATTTTCAGACAACCCTCGTATAAGGTTGAAAAACGCGTATCCCGAAAAATCTCTCAACAAATTCTATGCCGCAAGCACCAAGTACCGAAAGCCAGTGACAACGCTGCCATCAGAGACGCCGGAACTGATGTTGTGAGTTTCACCCGACCACCACCAAGAAATCTCTGGTCTCAGGAAAAATGCCGGCAAGCACATGCAGCTAAGCGAGAAGCATACAAAGCGGCATTGCAATGAAGGGTGGGAGCCGTTCGTAAACTCTACGAGCAAAAGAGGCGGGAAGAACATCTTTCCAGAAGATGAAAAAAGACCGTGAGAAGGACGCGATCGAAGATATGGAAAGGTTGTACTTCAGGAACAAGGTTCGGAAATTTTACCAACACGTAAAAAGAAGGCAACAAGACCTGTACACAATCCTGTAGAAATGAAGAAGGAAAGCTTGTAATGGAGTCAGAATCGGTGCTGAGGATATTTCAAAATAAAAGTTCTTCTGCTAAATGTGTAACGGTAACGAAGGTCAATATTCTGCCGTCAGGCAGACTAGACCATTCAATTCAGATTATGATAGCCAAAGCTTCCGTCCAACTGACTAAAACGAAGTGGGATAGCAGTATCAAAGCTTAAATCCAGGAAAGTTCCTGGATATGATGGCTTGTCGGACAAGGTATTAAAAATGATGGAAATGACTTTGTGGATTGCATACACCAACTCGATTCTCAGATCTGGTCAGAATAGTGTATGCCTGATGAATGAAATCTCAACATCGTTTGCCCGATCCACAGAAAAGGCGACCCCCTCAACTGTGCCAAAAAATCGGGTATAAGTCTCCCCAACGTGGCGTACAATATCTCATTGGACATACTGTGTGAACGTCTGAAACCATTCATCAAGAAACTGATTCGCCTCTATTAGTGTGGTATTAGGCTAAATTTTTACACTCCCTCGGATCATGGAAAAAACTCAAGAGACTAGTTTTGGAATCCCTGACAAGAATGACGGTGGAGATGTCAGAAATGGTTTTAGGCAAGGTGACGCACAGGCGAACAAGCGAACATCGGAGACACAATCTTTCAAAAGTCTGTGCAACTTCTACCGCATGCCGATGTTGTTGACATATTTGGCAGAATTCAGTAGGCAGTCGCCGGTACGTTCGATAGCATTGAAACGGAACCTGGCAAAGCGAGCAACATGGAGTATATGATGTCAACAAGAATGGTCACAAGCCATTGACGAATTGGACAGAATGTCACAGTTGACAGCTATAACTTTGAGGTAGTTAAGGACTTTGTCCTCAGTAGAAATAAAACGACAGATAACTCTTGCCAATCGCTGTTTCGTTGGGTTAAGAAGGCAATTGAGTAGTGAATAATTAGGAGACTCTATACTATAAGAAGACCTTGATCATCCCGAAAGCCTATCCTTTGTCATTTCGAAAGAAAATATTTTCATTAAGTACTCCGCCCTGTATGAGTTGGGATTTGGTGGAGAAGATTCACCGTTGAACTATACGAGCCATATGGTAACATCGACCTGGTCAGAAAACTAGGCATCAGCAGCCTGAGATGGCTAGGACATGTAGACCGAATGGACACGAATGCTCCGGGTGCAGAGTCTTCGAATCTATCTCGGAAGGATAACTCATTGGATAAAGACCGCACCATATCTGGCGCGTACAAGTAAAAACGGACCTGAACCGACTTGGAGTGCATAACAGGATGCAGATAGTTAAGGACCGAGCTAACTGGAGAGGCTTGTTAGTTGAGGCCCAGTTCCACCACGGACTTTATCGCCACCTAAAGTAAGTAAATAAGCTTATAGGGTGTAATACTTTTTGTTTTTGGTGAAATGGCATCTCAAACAAATCCTCTCCATATGAGAACATATATGGACCATACAGCGAAGGAAGTAGCAATGCAAAGTACACCCAAAAAAGGAGGCGGCTTATTCACCTATGCGGAAGATCAGATTAGCCTAAGCGGACTTGGGCCAGAACCGTTGAGGAGGACTCGATGACACTTGGAAAAGGTTGAGTACAGCTAGAGCCCGTTGCATAAAATCGAACTAGTAGCTCATTTTGAAATCATACGCCGCAGGAGAGTTGACAAGAGTGCCGACAGGCAAATCAAGAGTGTAAAGGCAATACTGCAGTTCATTTAGCAAGAAGCAACACTAACTCATGCTTAAGATAAGTCGGATGAATGTATGCGCTATGCATGGAATCCCAGTATTGTATATTCTATTTTCAAGGAAGATCCTTTGAACTGCGGCAACTTCACAGCACGCAAGTTCATGTTGAACGTACTCGTATTAATGCCAGAGATCCTTTGTCGGAAACTTCATAGGTCCTAACCGCAGTTTTATATGTATCTGATAAGTCCACCGTTCCGCAGATTTACCTAGTCCTGCCATAAGTTCTGTTACACAATTTCCAGCGCTCATCGTTCAAAACTTCTTGCAGGAATAGAACCGTTAACTTTTTTTTCAGAGCACATCACATGCTCTGATCATTGAAGAATACTAGTCAGTTTGGTTTCAGTTTGCAAACTATTAACATGGAGTGGGGCGTAAAGGAAACCGTGTTGCGGTAATAGCGTTGCATAAGTGCAGAAAGAGTGCTGGCCAAATTTTCGAGTTGCTAATGTGGTAGTAAAGGCAGTGCGTGAACGAATTCGGGAAAATACCCTAAGGAAGCAGAAGATCACGTCCAAGGAATTGGATATATCAACCAGATCCATGAAAGCCTATCGTCAGTCCACGGTCTTCTAACTCCTCAACTAAAAAAAATTAAGCTGGAAAGATGTAAACGACTTTTGCAGTGGCACACGGACTATGGCCATGAAAACATTCTGTTTACGGATAAGAAAATTGTTACCGTGGAAGAAGTTTTGGACAAAAAAAATGACAAAATTTATGCCACTTCATCTAAGGAAGCGAAAAAAGTTATTCCAAGGGTTCAACGTGGACATCATCCCGCTTCCGTTACGGTTTGGTGGGAGCTCTGTCACCATGGTGTCGCATCCCTCCATTTCTGTGAAAAAGGCGTAAAACCTGGTGCAAACGTTTACCAAGAAGATGTGCTAGAGGGTCTTGTGAAGTGTTTGACCAATACCCTTTTCAATGGACTCTGCTCCAGCACACAGCCACGCAGGAGTGGCTCAGAGTCAATATTCCTGGCTTTATAACAGAAGATTGGCCATCGGCGAACCCAGATCTAAATCCATAAGTTGATGGTTTGTGGTCAGAATTGGAGAACATGATCTGCAAGACTCCCCACAAAAATTTGGAAAGCCTTAAAACAGCATTTACTAGAGCAGCGTCCACGATCTCCATGGAAACCGGATGCGCCGCTATAGCCCAATGGCCAAGCCGTTTGTAAGCTTGTGTTAAAGCAAAAGACAGTTATTTCGAGTGAAGCCAATTTTTTTTAATAAACAATATTGTGGTCTAATAAATGAAACAATTTTGAATACAAAATGTTTACTGTTTTTTTTTTATAGCGTTTTATATTTGTAAGAGAACTTATGGCAGGACTAGGTATATCAATTTTATCCCCGCATAAAGCAGTTTTTATGAAGAAGAGCCTTATAGAGTCATGTCCAGTGCTGGTATTCCTGCCCAACAGAATAGAGGATGGTCATGTAAAGGCCTGCTATTGTACGTTTTAGACCAGTCATTGATAGGTATGATTTGGAAGCTACATCTTTTACCAAAGCTAATTTTAAAACGTCGGCTCTAATTTGCTCCCATATTTAATTTCACCAGTATTTGTGATCTTCTTCTTCAGACTGTTGCCATTGACAGTTTTTTCCAATTCGGTATATCAAAGCATGTTTAATTGAATTTGTCGTTTTTTACATTCCTTATTTCCTAAGAGGTTGATTTTTTGGCGTAATCAAACCAATCCACCAAAGTGCATCCCTTGCTGATTTTGGCATCAGTTTTACGCACAATTTGAGTGCTAGGCTAAGAGATAAGTTTTTTTTTTTATAATGAGCGCGCGCTCAAGGGTTTTTTGTGCCCTTAAAATGTTCAAATGTTTGTACACAGCGCGGGCGAAGGAAATTTAGGGAGGAAGAAAGGACAGGTACCGATGTACATTGTTCTTAAATGTTTGTAAGTTATAATGACCAGGAAACACAGAGATCGGCAGGGCATTCCATAAGCGAGTTGTACGGTTTAGGAAAGAATCACGATATTTTAGAGTACGTCCGAAATTGGGCTTGAGGGTATACTGATGAGCATTCATAGCGAGACGGGTGTTATGGTTGAAAGTTTGAATGGGCGGAATGCTACTGGCGATTTTAATGGAGCACTGGTGGTGGAAATAGCGATAAAACAAAGTGAGACAGGAGACATTACGTCGATGTTCGAGGGTGTCAATTGATTGACTGATATTAGTATCGCCTATGAGTTTTATCGCACGGTTGTGAATCCTATCTAGCAGGTGCAGAGATGTTTTAGAACCACCTGACTAGATGTGGGCATTGTACTCCAATTTTGGGCTGATGCCTTATATATTGTGGCCAGATCAGAGGGGGTGAAATATTTCTTACATCGCTTGAGGAAACCTAGACATTTCGCAGCATTTTTGACGACATCGAAAATGTGGTCATTCCAACGTAAGTTGTCACTGACACACATACCGAGAATGGAAAGTTTATGGGTTTCGACGATGCAAGTGCCATTCATGGATAATGGCTGGGTATTTGAATTTCGCTTTAATGACAGCAGACAGCATTGAGTTTTGGAAGCATTAAATTCTACTCTGTTAGTGCTTCCCCAAATGGTTATGCTGTTACTATCAGAATTTAATGAGATTAACATACGCTGCTGTTCCCGTTCTACAGCCGAAGAGCAGGGGCGTGAGCCCGGGAAAGAATATGAAAAGCAGAGAGTACGGTCATCAGCAAAGGAATAAAATGGATTAGAAGTAGCAGACAAGAGATCGTTGATGAAAATTGAAAAGAGCGTCGGGACAGACCGGAGCCCTGGGGCACACCAGCATTTATTTTGTGAATATCAGACTTGAAACCGTCCAAGACAATTTGAATTGAACGTTCCCAAAGGTAATTTCTAATCCATTGAAGAAGAGAGTCATCGATCCTAAAAGCACACATTTTCGACAAAAGACCATGATGCCAAACTCTGTCAAATGCCTTAGAAATATCAAGTGCAACTATCTTGCTTTCGCCAGATTGATGTACGCTTTGGTTCCACTTTCCGGTGAGGCATGCCATCAAATTACATCAAATTACCAGTGGACCTGTTGCTACGAAAACCATACTGCCGGTCATTAAGAAGTTTTCGTGTTTCGAGATATTTCATTAGCTGAGGATTTATCAGCGTTTCCATGACCTTGGAAAGAAGGGACGTAAGTGCAATGGGTCTCTAGGAAGAGAGAGAGGAAGGTTTTGCCAGCGAGGAAGAATACATCTTCAGAAGAAGGGGAGATATACCATCTGGACCAGCGGATTTGTGAATGTTAAGATCTTTAAGTACTCTTGCTACTACACGAGTGCGAAAGTGGATTCGTCCCATTGAAGATTCGACGCACTTGTAGTGTAGGTGGGGACAAAGCACAATTTGGGAGTGTTGAGCTAGCCGCAAAGTATGTAGGAAGCAGATTGGTGGAATGTCATTGTAAGTGAGCGTTGGGATGGAGGGTGAGGCATAATTTCTAGTGTAAGTTGTGTTTACAGTGGCTCTAATCTTTTCAGCCGATTTTCGTCCACAAACCTGCCCTGCCTAGCTCTTTATTTCCTAGTCATAATAACCTTCAAACATTTAAAACCAATGTTCACCGGTACCTCTTTTTCCAACCACCCTGATTTTCCTCCGGGAGGTACTTATATCCTTTGACAGTGCGCCACCACACGGCTTCAAGTGGTGGCTTACTCTGGAAATGCCATTGCCAAAGACTGACAGAAGCCCACTTGTATATTGGTCTGTTCGAAGCAAGCAAAAGCACACATCTATTAAAGTTTGATCTATTTTAACTGAAGTGACTCCTGATGAACTATTTTCTGTACTGTTCGATTGCGTCTTCAGTTTTATATTCTGCTTAGACGGTGATGTTTCAGAACATACCTCTAGCGGTTTGTCATGAATCGAACCTTCAGAAATAGAACCAGGGATAAGCTGCGTAGGTATTTTGATATACTTAGTAATTGGTTGAGCCTATCCGCTACTCTCTCTATAGCGCCAGCTTAATCTACTAAAACTGTCGGAGAGTAAACTTTAGACCTAACATCATCTAAGACAAAATTAAACACTCTAAAAGATGTCCAGGGTGTAGTTCTTCCATATTGTAGAAGGCATTGAGACTTGCGTGCATTGAGATCGTTCACATTAAAGGCAGTGAAACAAAAAGAATAGCACCACGAATTAAGCTCATTACAAATTGAAATTCTGTGCAACCTTTAGCTGCCATAATCTACAATAGATATCGAATATTTTTCTTTCTTAGAATGCTTTATAAAAATTATTCGACAGACAGAGTAGGGACTGCAAAGAAACGCTGATTCCAAGAGGTTATTGCAACTTTAGGAGGTCATTTACAATGTGCATAGCTGCTTCGATGTTTTGTAATTTTCTATAAATTGCTGATTTCGTGAACAATTTCTAAAGTTGTTGAACTCGTACATTCACATCAATGCAATTTGAAATAAGTGGGAATATGATCCTCTAGTTCTGCAAAACTTTCTATTCAGTTCATAGACCGTCAAGATGCCGGTATGCATTAGAAGGCTGGACACATTGAAACCAAACCCATAATGCCATTGCTTCCTTATTGTTTCCTTTGCTCAGAGTCCGATGCACGAATGTATCTATACATACCGTTGATTACATCAGATTTCAATTGTACATCTGCAATCCATAGTACACCATGACAAACTTCCCATTCAATGTCAAAGTTGAGCACGTTTATTTGGTTGGGCATAGCGAAAACTTTCTCTAAACTGCAACGTCGTCGTCTGTCAGTGGAAGGGTGCATCTGCTGCCACATCATGCCAACGACCATGACAACGACATTTGTGGTATTTTCTCTTTCCCGAGAAGATGAGTCTCGATAATATTATGTGTGATTAAAATTTTTATTTTTTTTTTTTGTTCGTTCACTTGGTACAAGTTTTTATTATTTTTTTAATTTTTTTTTTTTAATTACATTCAGTGCTACTGACAAGTAGCATGTGCAGTGCATACTCGTACTTGGAATGTGCTTCCTTCGCGGATAGCTTTGGCTTGGAAGTCTTGGCGAGGTTATGTAAAAGAAAACATTTTGTAGTTTCCGACAGACCATGACAGGCAATGACAATGAAAGTGAAATTCACGGTGAAACAAAGGTTGAAGAACTTTCCCACCAGAAGCGGTTTCAAATGCAATTTTAAGAATTTCAACTATTGTGTCTTTTAATTGTTGTTTCATGGAATTGTAGTTAGAGTTTTGATGATTTAGGTAGAAGAATGACAACGGACCTTAACTTGGCAGAGTAGTCGATGTTTTTCTTAGAAAAAGGGAGAAATACCCACATCTATTGGTGGGTTACAATGAATCCGTGATGGCTTTTTGATGACAAGACATTTCCCTGAATGATACTTTTGTTGGAAGAAGCCGATAATATGTTAAGAGTTGGCTCATAGTACAGGGTCTTGACTGGCAAAATCTATTTCGTTTCTTGATCTTGACTCTGACTCTTCCGGGGTGTTAGTTGTCCAATTGATGCGTAAACAAGAGACGTCTATGGACCATCTTCATTCTGTTGACGCCATGATTTAAATAGCGATTCATATCATGGGAAAAATGCTCCTCTAGAGAAGTAGATTTGTTACATCAGCAAGCCAGAAGTAATGATTAGACCCTCACAATAGTTCTTAGGAACCTACATATCAATATAAATTAAAATATGATAGAAAGCATAGGTAAGATGCTAGTTAACAATGGCGAACTCAACTATACTGCTAAACGGCATAAATCAGCTGCTATAAACTCTGAAGACCCTGGTAAAGGTCGGTTAAGGTGACTACGAGAGCTCACAAGCTAGGAACCAAGACATAGTCGTACTAATTTGATTTGGGCTCCAATGTGATGACATGACAAGACAGATCTTGCTATACTGATTGCGCTCGTGTCAAAAAGAGGAAGGCGTTAGGCGAAAGGGCTTTTCATGTTTCACATGACTTTTAACGACATTTCCAACTCTATCAAACGGTTCAGCATAGAAGAATCGCTAGGCCGCTGAAGGTGATACTTTGGTGGGTAACACTCACGAGACATTAAATCGACTATCTCTGATTGTGTTATACTACATCAACTTTAGACGGCATGTTCGCTCTTAGATAAATCTTGGAATAGGCAAATAAATTTTAAGTTGATGCATGTAATCATTTGATCAACTTCAAACTGCACATAATAGCTACGCCGCTTAGAGCTCTGCGATTGGTGAACTGAAAACCGCAGAATTGATCGGCTTTGCCATGTAACGCTGAAAACGGTATGTGTGCGGTACGACTTGGAAACTTCTCCTCGATCTTATTTTAGAAAAGCATCGTATTTCGCCAAAGAAACCCACTATTGTGAAACTTATACGAGGGTTGTCTGAAAAGTAAGCCGCAACGTAAAGATAGCGGCACTCGTCCATAAAAGCTAGTGAATGCTAGTTGTGCATCTTTTGACAGTTACTTACCGAAGTTTCAGTCACTTTGGACGCGCAGTTTTTAGTTAACAGTCGTTTGAGTGAGTCGATGTGAGTGTTTTTTGTGAAAATGGAAAAAATTGAGTATCGAGTTGTTACTAAATTCTTATTTTTGAAATACGCCTACGCAAATCAAAAATGAGTTGGACTCTGTGTATGGGGACTCTGCACCATCATTTACCACAGCGAAATTTTGGGCAGCTGAATTTAAACGTGGCCGTAAGAGCTTGGAAGATGATGAACGTTCGGGACGTCCAAAAACTGCAACCACTGACGATAACATTGCTAAAGTTCACCAAATAGTGTTAGACGACCGCCGAATTAATGTGAGAGAGGTAGTAGAGGTTATGAAAATGTCCAAAGAACGTGTTTGTTCCATATTAAATCAAGATTTAGGCATGAGAAATCTGTCCACGCGTTGGATGCCGCGTTTGCCTACGTTAGACCAAAAACGTGTTAGAATGAACATTTCCAACGCTCTGTTGGCGCAGTTTAGGCGAAATAAATCCGAGTTTTGGAGCCGATTATCTACTGTAGATGAAACTTGGATACACCATTATACGCCCGAAACAAAAATTCAGTCGACAAAAAGGAAAAACCATTACAGGAGCATACTACGCATCATTGCTTGCCAAGCTGAAGGCAGAAATTGCGGGAAAACGGCCACATTTGCAGGAAAAGAAAATCCTGTTTCACCAAGACAACGCGCCGCCTCCCACCTCCATGCCATGGCGAAAATCCATGCGACTTCTTTTTGTTCCCTCATCTAAAAACTGCGCTCGGAGGACAGAGATTTTCGTCAAATCAGGAGGCATTCACCTTCGTGAACAATTATTTTGCAGAGAAAAACGCCAAGTACTATTTGGACGGGTTAGAGAGATCGGTGCATCGCTGGGAGAAGTGTGTAGGGTTACAAGGAAACTATGTAGAAAAATAAAAAAAAAATTGAGAAAAAATATCTCGTATCATTGTTCGGTCGGAAACTTTTCAGACAACCCTCGTATGTTTATTGTTGAATCAGATATGGGATAGCACCAAGAAAGCTGGATACTCCCAGCAGAACCAGTGGTAAAACATGACGCGTGATGGCCTGGAAGAGCAGTGAAAACTGCATCTATGATTACCACAGATAGTTTCTGAAGAAATTTTCAATAAATATTATATACGGCCAGGAATCATAATCAAAACGCTTCTCAATATTTAGAAGCGAAATGTCAACTAAGGCAGACAAATTAGAAACTAACGTTTGCTACGCAGTTCCGTACGACAGTTTTATTTGACATTGGCGGCTGTCGTACTTTGGAAAGCACATTACCAACCTAATGCTCTTCGAGGAGGAGACTGTGACGTCTATCAATCACTGTCTCGACAAGTTTTCAGTGGGCAAGCAAAAGAAGACTATAAGGCGTCATTCAATTTGCGAAAGAGATACAAAGAACTGAAAGCTTAGAGGATGAATACTTGTAGTCAGAAACACTATATTTTTTCTAAATATTAAATATCTATCGTGCAAAACTGCAATGTGCATCAAAATGCAGCTCAAGTCATCATCCATTAGAGCGAAAAGTCCTACGAAAAGTTTGGTGAACTCTTTGCCTGCAGTGTACATCTGATGGTGTTCGGCGAGGAAACGAACTTAGAGTTAATGTCCGTCGAGATTTTCCCTCAGCATCGATTGACTGATGCAAAACCCTACGTCCTGCTAGGTCTTCGAAAGTTTGGAAGTTGGGATTATTAAAGCAATCTGTAAAAAAGTATGACACCACTATCTGCTGTTTGGAATCTCTGATTTTATGATCAAGCGTCCCAGATGGTACAAACTTTAGAGTGACATACTGGAGGATTCATATGTGCCCTAGACTGAGATCTTTAACGGCAATTGATTATTATGTGAGTTGGTGTTTAGGGCGTCTATAGACAGCTTGCACTGCGGTTTAGATGACCCTGTGCGTCGTCTACCTTTTGACTCGTTATTTGAACAATAAGATCACAACTCTTAGTGCTGCGATAATGTGCTCAGATCCAGGGTTTGACTTCAGAATCCTAAACCGATTAAGAATGTGCCATTGAATCCTTTATGTTAATTTGCCTGTCTTATAGGAAGGTCTCAGATAGCAATCGGATCGCACGAAATCGCATCACCCATAAACTTGTTAACCCCACAGAACCTGAATCTGTGTTAGAATTAACTTTGGCTGGGGTCGAGGCCAGGTTCCGAGTGCAGAAGATCAGACTCTCTTAAAGTGCATCCTTAAAAGGCTGCCCTCCTTACCTTACCAACGCTTATTTACTTTTACGAAGGTTCAACAAGTGGTTAGGGGCCAAACTGGCTCCATTATGCCACGATCCAACATCGGAAGGCTCATGAATCGTTTTCCAACCAAAATGGAAGAACGATGATGATGTCGAAGGGAAGAAAATATTAAGTCTATCGCACATTACGTTCCAAACGTAAATTAAAGACATTGCCTAAACTTACAAGCTTCGAATTCTAGAATGATATAAGGGAACATATCAGTTAAGTTTTGTGCACCCAATGTGATGACCCAGTGGGCTTATTTGGAAAAAATAGGGTGGAAAACTTATTTTAACTATTTTTTGGTTGATTCTGTCTGCCGCTTCATATTGAATAATAGAGGGTCATCTACGAGTAACAACAGCTGTCATTTGAAATTTCATGCCATTGTTGAACTGTCAACATTCACTACCATCGCGATTACTTTTGATAAGTAAAAATTAGAAGATTATTAAATATGGATCGATACGTACTCGCACAATGTGTTGATCTAGTGAACGTTTACAACAAAAACGGTGAAAATACGCAGAAACGTTTCGTAAAGTTCGTACTGCTTTTTATCATCATCAAGCGCCTTCTTAGTTAGTGATGTGAAGACTCCAACTTATGTTCGTCCGCAAGGTCAGCTGAAAATGCCGCCGCCGTAGGTGGGAGAGTGATTGAAAAGCCAGGCGTGTCCATTTCGAGACGGTCATAGGGCCTATCTCGCACCTATTTGCACCGCATTTTGCATAAAGATCTTGGCCTACATGCTTATAAGGTCCAGTTGACATAAGAATAGAAGCCAGCAGACCACGCATAACGCCGTACTTTCGCTGTTTGATTGCTGGAAACAAGATCATGATTTTTTATACAAAATTATTCTGAGTGATGAGGTCCATTTCCATTTGTCTGGGTACGTAGCCAAACAAAACCCCGAAAACCCAAGAGAAATAGTGGAGCAACCCCTCCATCTACAACGAATGGCAGTTTGGTGTGGTTTTAGAGCTAGCGCGGCGGTCTCATTGAGCCATATTTTTTTCCAAAATGATGGTAGTGTGACAGTTTCAGTGAATGGATTGCGTTACCGAACGGGGTTGACTGACTTTTTTTTACTGAAATTGATGGTATGTACGCGGGTGACGTTTATTTTCAGCAGGACGGCGCCACATGCCATACAACTGGTGAAAGATGGGCTCTATTACGCGGAAAATTTTCTGCACGTGAGATTTCTCGAAATGAAGACCTCAATTAGCCTCCGAGATCGTGCGAGTTAACACCATCAGACTTTTTCCTTTAGAGCTATGTTAAAGATAAAGTCTACGCCACTGCTCCACCAAAAATGCAGGCACTAAAAGAAAATATTAAAGCGCTTATTCGCGAAATACAGCCGTAATTATGCGAAAGCGTGATGAAAAATTTCAACAAAAGAATGACTATTTTCACTCAGAGAAAAGGTCGACGTTTGGCAGATATTGTAGTCCATTACTAATCGCATAGTTTATGTTTTAGATTAAAATAAAAATATTATCACTTTTCCTAAAAATGAAGCGTTTTTCTATTGACTTAAAATAACACCTCTTGTTAGATGACCCTATATTTCGTCTTGATGTTGGTCTTTAAATGGGTCGTAGCCAGTGAAACAGATGATAATTCTGTGAGGTCTTGGAAGTAGTAGGTTCTCTACTCAACGGGAAACAGTGGAAGATTCATTCATTTATGAGCTAAATCACTTACGCGTTCGTTGCCTACCACCCCTTTGTGTGACCAGCTGACTTGCACATTATGCTGAACGCAATACCACTTCACAAGGGTTAATGTCATTTCGACGGCAGCGGCATATTTTATGTCGATAAATGTGATAATATTTTCATGATATATTGCCCTTTCTACACCCATTATCTTGGTTTGGGATACACCTGGCTGGTCCTTTTGTCCATAGTTGGTCCATCCGAGAAGGTGGATATGGAGCCGTCTTTCGATTGGTTCTTGTCCTATGCTTCTCTGCTTGGACATATACAGGAGGTTGGTATTTTGTGGTCACTATAGGACAGTGTGTGGTTCATATCTGTGCCACGAATGATTGGGGAAGCTGCTGATTGTCATATAATCTGGATTGGGCAAGTAGCGCAACAATCAATTTCATAGCATAGGCCTTGCCCTGCCTTCCGTGGTAACACCACGTTTGCAATCTAAAATTGCAAGTACATACGTGATCAACCAGGAGCAGAATACTGGCCTATGAAATTTTTACATTACAGTAGATCTTTGATACATACAACCTCTTCATAGATTTTAAAACCGCATATGACAGCATTTATAGGATGACCTATCCAGAGCCAGGTCTAGTTTTGGTACCCCTGCCAATATCATTCGACTATGCAGGATGATGATGGAGAATGGGGGTTGCTCTGTAATAACAAAACCGACACCTTCAATGTCAGAAAAGGAGTTAAACAAGGCGATGGGTCGCTATGTGCTTACTAGTCAACTCCAGAAGCGCAACTTTTCAAAATTCTTTTGAGTTACTCGCATATGCAGATAACAATGACAAAACAGGAATAACAGAGCGAGCTGTCAATGGAGCGTTTGCGACTATTGAAGCAGAAGCGGTAAAGATGGGTTAAGAAGGACACACAACTTTAACGCTGAGGATAAAACGTTACGGTAAGAAGCTACAACTTCGAGGTAGTAACGGACCTTATCTACATTGGCTTCGCTACTCCGACAATGACACCTTCTTCTTTTTGACTTAGAAGGCGAAAACCCTGTCTTGAGCGATAAAAAGGATTTTTTACTAAACACTGATCATCCCAACTTGCCTTATCGCGCAAAAGCTTGGACACTGACGAAGCGGATGAGGATTTTCGGGCGCATCGAGAGAAAAAATCTTCAGATAATTTTCGGTGCCGTTTGCATCAATAGAGAATGGAGGAGACGTTTCAATAGCGTTAGAAAAGTTCGGAGAATCCGGCTTAGATGGCTAGATCATATTGAACACATTGGCACCCAGCCCGGGAACTTTTCGATTCCATTCTTAAATTCAGTCGCATTGCTCCATTCGACCGTGACATTATTTCTAATCCTTTTAATTCTAAGATAGTGGCCCTTTGAATATCCAGTAACATTCCGAACATGCTTCACATGGGACCTTTTCAAAGTCTTCAGCCCTCTTGTTCCAACTAAAATAGTCAAAAACTAAATATACATAGACAGGATATATGCATCAACTCAATAATGGATTACACCTTAGCGCAAGGCGACAGATCCTTAAGAAAGTGGCCCAACTCACTAAAGCGGCTGAAGTAATTCGACAATCGGCCAAATGTTTTGCCTAGTTTTGATATTCTTATAAAACGGAACGACGACGAAGAGGTCCCTCTAATCCGGTTGGAAAATACAGAACTTAGACTTTAAGTTTAACGAAAGGTTTGGTCAATGCTAAGGGTCACGTAGCCTTGGAACGTTTTTTTTTTTCTTTTTTGTGGTCGCGTCATAATCTTCGAAAGATATTAGTAAGCCGGGCCATTAGCATGCACGATTCATACCCCTGAATGCTTCAAAGTCAAGAGTATGCCTACGTACTAAATCACGCCCTGCACGCTTGGACCACTCTCCACGTGATTCTCTCTTGAGGTATTATTTCGCGGGGCTGGTCAGTGTCTATGCTATCTAATGGATCCTTGCTGTTTCAGCACGTCATATCTGTTCGATTCGATGAGGTTCTTTCTGCACACCGGTTATAAACTCACAAATTCCCGCCCAGTTTTCCTCTGATCGTAACATATATTTGACGAGAGACTGTGAAATCGGTACGTTTCCTCTTCTTTCTGCGAAACGACTGCAATAAGATATTCCATGCTCCGCATCTTCGTCGTCATTTGGGCAATTTGGATACAAGGGAGGCTTTTCGTGTCCTTTCGGTACAGATATTTACGGTACTCTCCGTGACCGGGCAGGAACTGCGTGAGGTGGTAGTTGCAGTTTCCATGTATTCGGCTTAGCCACACTTTTATAGACGGAATTAATTTTTAGGTCCATCAGACTTTTGTGGTGTTATGCCATCTATTTTATCGCCTAGTTATTGAGGCCATCCTTTCCTCCTCTTTAATCTTTTTTATTTCATGCGTTTCTGCATGGCGGTTTGACGCAATTTTGTTGTATATTCTTGACATCTCAGCTATAATGTATGCTGCTTCATCCGATATCGTTCGAAAGCCACATATCGTCCTTAACGCGCATAGTTTGTATGTCGACGACAGTTTTTTTTTTAGCATCCTGTTTGACTAGTGCCGCGGTGCAAAGCAGAACCGAGCTGATCAATTTTAAAAGTAACACCCTTCTAGTGTAACCAGGTCCACCGATATTTGGTAGAACTTGTGATAATGCCGCGTGTAGTAAAGATGTCTCTCGATGCCATAGAACACATGTGATGCAAACTGCAGCCTATTATCTAACATTACTCCCAGGTATTTCAGTGTTCCTTTAGACCGAATTGCTTGACTTTCGACTCTGAAGGTTGCATATTCTTATGAATGGCTATTAAAATTGCCTCACTCTTGAGGCCATCAAGCTCAAGTCCAATTGAACATAGCAAATCTTTTACTCGCGCAATAGCAGCATTTGTAGCAAATTCTACTTCATGAATGTGTTTGGCGACCGTAACAATAGCAACTTATTGTGTGAACTCTTAGTGGCAGCGCCAGTCGCAGTACTTCGTCGTACACAATATTCCACAATAATGGTCCTAGTACTGATCCCTGTGGTACTCCTGCAGGGACACTGTAATATTTGACACCATCTTCTGTTCGATATTGGAGCTGCCTACTGTTGAGATAGCTTCTTACTATTCTACTTACCATTCTAGAAAGTGCTCTTGTTATGGATTCCAGCTTAAAGAGTTAAAGGAATTCTTAACATCATCAAGCGTTACCACTTCGCAATATTAATTGGGGGCTCTATCGCCATCTTTAAACTTAAATTAAACGCTTTAGTCGCAATGTTTACTCGTACTACCGCTTTTATGGCATTGATGGTAGACCGCGACTTTCTAAAACCGAATTGGCGATTTGATAAAGTTCCTTTTTCCTCAGTTACTGACAATAGTCTTTCGTAAACGATGTCCAGGATATCTAGAAGAAGATGGTTCCTCTGGTGGCTTATTTCCTTTTGACAGGAGTACCAAATGCTGTTTTTTCCAGGGGTCAGGAAAAATTCCTTCCTTTAGACATCTCTGGTATATTGTTATGAACATGCCTGGAGTTTTGTGGACAGCTGCTTTTACGCCCTTATTTGACATTCCGTTGGGTCCACGCGCCTTATTATCGACTATTTTTCTGCATGCCTTGATTAGTTTGTCCGTTTACACTCGTATCTGTGGGACCTTTACTTCCCTGTTCGCTTCCTCGATATAATGCGTAAGAGGTAGTCTTTGTGGGAAAAGGTGTTAGCAGAGTGGGGCATGGTATTTGTGGAGCCCTATACCTCTTTACATTGGCCATTACCAATCAGCTTCTTTACACAAGTGCCTGAGGCATGTCGCTTTACTTTATTTGATCGCAGTTGTTAAGTTCATCCTAGATCACTGCATTCTCCGACGAGCATATAGACACGTTGCGCTGAGAAGCACGGCTCTCTTTTGTCGCTGGCGATTCTTTTGGGCGCTGATGCATCGAATGCTGTAGTAACAGTACAGCTGACTCGCCAATTTCTCTGCTGTTCTGTTTTCGATCAGGTTGCAACTATTAATTATTTCTTCAAACGTATCTTTATCAAAGATTGTGTCCTTCTATTTAGGACCTGCAAGTTTGGGTTGTTTCGTTTGTTTTCTCTGCTCTATGTCTATCAGTATCGACTTGTGGTCCCTATGCGTATAATCCTCGCTGACTTTACATTTTGTTTTTGGCAGGAGGAAGTTGCTGGGGAAAGTAATATTGACAGTAGAGCACACTCCCGCCTTACGCTAGGTGTTTGACCTGCCAACGTTTGCGATATCCACTCTGTAAACCTGCTGCCCCACTCGGTTGCCTACGGATTTAAATCCCCTCCTATAGCAATTGGATATATTCCACGTATGTCTTCAGATGGGTTATCCAGCATTTCCTCAAATTCACCCCCCATTGTTCAGCTTGGTCGTGCATAACAGCTATAAAAGTGTAGGCCATAAATTTTTGCGCGGACAAAACCATATCCATGGGTGTAGGTTTCTTTGAATGCTCCATCCATAGGTTGCTGTCGAGGGCTTTATATGGTTCGCTAACCAGGATTATGTCCGCTCCCTCATCTTTAGCTGTCTGTCTTAAAATATCATTAGCTGTCTCATAATGATTGACATTTAGCTGTATGATCTTCATGGGTGTCTTCTGGTCATAGCTTGCTTGAGTATACGGTATCTACTGCTGCCGGCTACGTTTTTTTTTTGGTCTTCTGGGTACTCTTTCTTGCTAAAGGGATGCTTGTTGCACTCCGCATTCTTCTGCATAATTTAGAGCCGTCTTCCTTGTTCTTGCATTGATTTGCTATGTGACCAAATGTCAGGCATTTGAAACACTTTTTTAGCAATAGCTTTTCACGGATTCTGCAGATGACCCAGTCAATTTTTATTCGCCCAGCATCTAGCATTGGAACTTGTATGGATCTCATTTTAAACAGAAATAACAATAGTACAATACAGGCCGTCTGCTAATCGGACAATATGTTATAATGAATTGTCACAGATTGTAGGTAACGAAGAGTTTCACAAATGTACAAGTCTGTTATGACTCCAGAGGCTGAACGAAGAATAACAAAAAAAATATTTATTAAACTGGCGAATCTATCAAGTCCAATTAGAGAAAAAGTCCGACCAGATCGACAAATTCGGATCAAAATGGACTTTAAATTTTGAAAAGACCGAAATCAGAAAGACCTCGTGACACTTCCTTCAAAATTTTAATAAACACACCACCATATGCCCTTAATTGAAATTTTCTGAATCATCATCAGATCTAGCCTTTCTCAGCTAAAGTCCATCGTCAATATTAACTTTTTAGTTTCCCAGCATACTCGTATCTTTTAAATTTGCCAGATTAATCATCAATTTGAATGTTTATCTCTGGCCTTTCACATCATTTACATTTATTGACGATCTTGTTTCATTTAATAGGCGCCATCTACGGATAGACAAAAACTGGTTCCATTCAAACTTGCGATATCTCAATTTTATCCATAATGACCAAACTTCACCGATGACTTATAACTCAACACCCACAGCTCCATTCAAAATGAATTTTATTCGATTACAAGTACTCGTATTCGGCATTGGAATGCGTTATTTTTGGAAAAAAAAAGTAGAAAACCAAGGACAAGACTCTTCCAAGAGTCACAAAAGTGAAGTCGTACTTGATGACAGAGATTTCTCCTGAATCATAGCCACACAAGGTGGACCATGTCTTGCACTTTACCAAGTTCAATTGAGAGAAGGGAAGAAGAGGAATTTAACAAAAGACAAATTGCTTTACACATAATTATAGTGGACCCGCCTCCATTCGCAACATCCGGTTAAGAGGTTTTTCGTGTCTTAATCACAATCAGAAACATCGCCCATAAACTGACGGACCTATCCCAATTTCCAGGTTTCCATTGCAAAGGCATCCTCTTCAAGATACGAATACCGGATATTGCCGTTGCCGTTGTTGAGCAGACCTTTGGCTATAAGGTGCGGTTGGCAATCGAAAAGCGATTAACGATTACCAAGGTAGTGGCTGATGGAGTCTGTAGTTTGTAGCTTGTAGCCCTTGAGGAGCTTTTCTTGATGCCAATGCAGCGATGGATAATGGATACAACACTCTATCAGTCGGCTTGGACTTTGAGTCCGACATTTGTCTTCTCCATTTCCTTTATATGTATTGTTGAAAATATCAGTACTCGATGTACGATACATTCAATGTCGTAGCTGATGCGAAACCTTCTGCAGCCATACATACTTGTACTCGTACATTTGAGTACTTGTGAAATCGCATAAATCTTCGGGCTAGCAGTTCCAAGGTCTATCATAACTCTCTACGGCTTCTGCACAGAATCGATACATAGTATCTGCACATAGATTTGGGCCTCTTAGTTACTCGTTTTTGTTTCTTTTTCTCTGCACTAGTGTACGAGTATCTCTGGCCATCTGCAACTGCAACTGACTGTTGTGAAACATAGTATCTGATGGATCAGTACCATCCAACATCACAATCGCTTCAAGATGATTTGCATGAAAATAAATCAAGCAGATCAAGACATGCTGCTGCTACTGCTGCTGCTGCTGCTGCTGGTGGATAAATTCAAAGACTTTCGGATTTTATGACGCAACCAGCAGCTTAGAGGGCTTGTCTGAGCCCTAAAATAAGCGAAAGTGTACGCCGAAACATATGTATAACTCGTATGTTATGAAACACATGTTGCACATGCACGAAATGGCAATGGATTTCACAAGCAATTAAAGTTAATTAGCAACCATAAGGAAGGCTTGCTTCTCCTGGGCTGTAGTTAAGTCCACGATGACATCCCTTTTAGGGAATTTCTTGATCAGCGGAGCATTTCAAAGCTGCATCTGGGTATAAGTTCATTGGAGGGACTGCTTTCATGTTTCCTTTTGTCTCATTTTATGCACTGTTCCTGGAATTCGATGAGTCATGCAACCGGACTATGTGTTGGTGCATAGTCACCAATTTACTTATGCATACGTGTTCTATTCGAGATCTTATAATCGCTTTACACGATTCATAAACATGCACCGCCAAATGACAGCGGAAACCTGCATGTTCTAAAAGGAGTAAGGTGAACTCACAAAAGGAATGTATGCGGGCACCATTACCACAAATCCAGCCCCTGTGTCTACAGTGTAATCAAACAGCAAATGGAATATCACAGTGAAGACATTTTACAAAGTGTCGTACTCACTTTCGTATTACTTAAGGCATGCGAATTTGGCTTAGCCATAAACACAGTTTGCAGTTGCTTTTACTGAAAGATAGCGATGTTCCAGACTTTGTTTGTGTAGGACAGTTCTTTCTCTAGGATCTTAAGACGGAGACGATATCATGGACATATCCCACTGACACAAGAAGCTTGGATATTGTATTAGGCGTCTGACTAATGATCGTCTCAATTGGGAGCCAACCAGCAAGCTGATATTTGGCACCTTGGACCGGAGAAACGTGATGAGGATATGAATTGATCAGCTGACTCAAAACGAACTCACCCATTAGGGTGGCAAAGCTGATCATTTGTATTATTCAGGCTGATGTCATCAGATTCAAAACCCCGAAGATAGAAGTGGTAATAGGGTAGGGTAGGGTAGATAAGAGTGGCTGTTGGATAAAGCAACCCACTTAGGCCTAATGGCCCATTGTGATGCCACGTGGATCTATGATCCTCTTACTGATGGAACCAGCTTGAGCTTCTGACGAAGCGGAGGAGACTGTTTACGACTGTATTTTTCAGATCGTTTAGGTCGTTGTAGAAGAAGGCTCCTAAGTGAAATTTTCTTCTCTGGGAGAGAGCTGGACATGTACAGAGTAGGTGGAGGATTGTCTCCTCCTCCTCCTCGTCCATGCAGCTTCTGCAGAAATCATTTGTAAAGGCGCCAAGCCTTCTTGCGTGCTTGCCTATAAGGCAGTGTCCAGTAATGACACCTACGTGTATGATGGCGCTGAGATGTCCTTATTTAGAAGGATCAGAAACTTAGAGCGATACAAATTCAGTTTTGGCCAGATTTGTTTGGTCGCTAGACATGTCGGTCCAACAGTCCACCTAAGGTCTGTTCTTTTATTGGCATCCAGCTTTAATATTAGTTTGCACGCAGCGATTGGGATACCTATGCTACCCCTTTCCGGTAGAATAGGTAGAGTGGTTCCAATTTTGGCGAGTTCATCGGCTCTACAATTCCCTGGAACGTCTCTGTGGCCCGGCACCCAACAGAGGTGAAGGTTGAACTGCTCTGCCATCTCCATAAGAGACGATCGGCAGTTAAGGGCGGTTTTAGAATTTAGTGAGACTGAGTCCAGGGATTTGATAGCGGCCTGACAATCCGAAAAGATGCGGATATCCCTTGCAGATATCACGTTTTTCTTCTGCCAGGTAGAAATGGTAATAAGTTTTCGTAAATCATTGAGAAGCTGAAGGATGTCTTAAGTCCCAAGTAAGCAGCTGTGCTACGCTTGTGGATGCACGGCATCTGTTCGTCGAATAAAGGGGATCTCGCTGCTTCCGTCAGCTGGGATTGCGTGTCATTTGCGTGGTCGACTTAATCGCTAGGCATGACTATTTGGAGTCTGACCGTGCATGTCAATTATTCGCTTTTAGCCGTTTATGGGCCTTATGGGCTTAAACAGATATGCTGCGAATGGCAGTTTTCTTGACAAGTTTCCTTGTCTCGATTGCTAAGAGAGAAAAATTCAAAACCACTCCACACATGACGCGTAGATTAAGGGTCTATGAAACAAATGCTGTGGGTAGATCAGGGCTTGAATTTAGTAAAAGGTTAGGAAGTTAGGGAATGGTGGAGGAGATCAAGTTTAAGACGAGAAGTGCTCAGGAGCATGCGGGAGATTGGTTCGTTAGAGCTATAAATTACGAGGGTTAGTGTTGAAGGAAATAGAATTGTAAAGAACCAGAGAACAGTCGGTGAATGAAGGGAATGTCCGTCCGAATGTACGTCTCTTCGTTTTTCAAGGGTATTTTGGTTAAGAAGTTTGAGGCGGTCACGATATGGAGGCAAGATAAAGAGGTCATCCCAGGTTAGTCCACGAAGGGCAAATCGAAGAAAACGACGTTGAATGTTCTCGATTCGGGTTATATGAACTCGCTGAAAGGTGGACCACACTTGGCTGGCATATTCGAGGAGGGGCCGGACAAGGGTAATGTAAAGTGATCTTGTCACATAAGGGTTGCAAAATTGGGGTACAGGTTGGTCATGCAGAAAATAAAGTCTAGGGTGAGATTGATTGAACTTACGAAGCAAAGTCATAGATTGACATTGACATGGAGACATCAAGCTCAAAGCAATTTTTTATACACCAAGTGGAAAACCTATCGAGGTCTTCTTGAAGGAAAATAGGATCTTGGGCTGAAGAAATAGTCTTGGAGAACTTAGTGTCGTCGGGGTAAATGGATAGCGAGCAGTGTTTAATAATCCTCTCATGATCGTTAATAGTTAAAATGATGAGGATGGGACCTTGATGGCTGCCTTGTGGGACACCAGAAGTGGCTGAAAACGGAGTTGAGAAGACTGACCTAAGGCAAACGCTATAATAGCGCTTCTCCAGATAAGAAGACATCCATTTTAACAATATGGGGTCAAAACCGAGGGAAGACAATTTGAAAAGCATCAATTGATGTGATATTTTATCAAAGGCCTTAGTGAAATTTGTAGCAATAAGGATATGAATTCAACTAAATTTGTAGTAGTTGATATGCCTTTCAGAAATCCATGCTGACTGGGTGATATATGTGACTTACACTGAAAGCTTAGAACTTATGAGAAAGCTTTGCAATGGGTTGGTAGTTAGTTGCTTCATTCCTTGATCCCTTTGTGTGAACCGGGGTTATGAACGAGGTCTTCCAAATTTGGGGGAATTCCCCTTGTGTCAGGGACAGATGAAATAGGTCGGAAAGTGGGTGCGAAAGATTGGAAGCACACTTTTTAAGAAATATTGCTCGGAGCCCGTCTGGCCCTTGTAAAAATCCATCATTGAGATTTTGTAACTTTTCTTCGATAAGGGTGGGGAAAAAGAGGGGCCAATGGGTCTAGTACGAAGAAATTGTCAGCAAATGATTGTTTGAAAAAGTTTGCAAAATAGTTGGCCATAGTATGTGGGTCGGTCAATGATATATTATCGAACGAGAGAGGGGGATAACCGTCTGATTTCTTTAGTTGACGAGTTAATCGTTGATAAAGTTGGTCTGCGCTGTGTCGAAAAAACGCTGATAGAGGCAGTTATAGAGCTGAGTGAATTGGAGGTAGGTTCCAAGATAGTTAGAGTAGTCATAACAAGAATTGGTGCGAAGAATAACTACCCATAATTTATTTATTTTGTTTCGTAAAGAGCGAAGTTTTCTGCTATACCAGGGAGACGAAGTAGATGATGTTTTATGCCGAGAAAAGGGGGCGTACAGAGAAATGGAATTAAATATTTCACTGTAAAAAATAAGAAGAGATAGTAGGGGAAGAAGTGGACTGGGGTGCAGAGTTATGGGAAAATAAGAAAAGAAGAGGGGGGTGAAAGCTGTCGACAGTTGATAGGGTAAAGGGACAAAACGTTATTGTGGAGTTAATGGGATCGCTAGTGAAATAAGGCCTAGTTGTCTACAGCGCCATTTACTTGGCATAGACTTGAGTCAGTTATATTATTCCTTGGATGAGCTAGCGTTTGACGCAGTAAAAACTAACTGATCTCCCGATGGAATCTACTTCAGCAGGGGCAGGGTCACCAAAAATAAGGGTATCGTCGATGGAATCACTTACAGTAGTGTGCAAAACATTTGCAATTTTTTGTTTCAAATACAATAACATCCTCTATTAATTGCTCTAAAGAAAGAATTCTAATGAAATTTTCAGTCAAAAGTATTACTTACTGTTTAATACTTAAAAGGAAACAAAGAAATTTAAATATGTACTCTTGATACTTTGTAAAACATATGCAAGTTTTTTTTGTTCATCAAGATTTGGTCCAAAAACCATTGTTATTAGAATAACTTCTGCACACCTTTTCGGCATGGAAGCAATAAGGGAGTTTGTTAGCTCACTGGGAATTTTTTTCCACTCATCCTTTAAAGCTTCATAAAGAACCTTTTGCAAGGTAAAGCGTTGCCCTTTTGTCAGCTGTTTTAGGATTCCCCATAAGTTTTCGATTGGGTTTAAGTCGGGGGACTGTGGAGGCCAATCCAAAACATTTACTCCCCGAGCCCCTAAAAATTCTTTAACGAACTTTGAGGTGTGCTTCGGGTCGTTGTCTTGTTGAAACCTTCATAACAACGGCAACTCTTCCTCAGCGTATGGAAGCATGACTGTGTCTAAGATGTCCTTATATACAAAGCGATCCATTATTCCAGTTATTTGGTGTAAGGGACCACATGCTTGATCCGAGAAGCATCCCCAAACCATAACGGAACCGCCCCCATGCTTCAAAGTAGCGCGGATGTTTCCCCGATTTAACCGTGTACCTGGTTTTCGGCGAACGTAACCAATACCATCGGTAGATAAGATATTAAATTTGCTCTCATCGCTAAATAAAACGGTTCTCCACTGCGTTAGGGACCAAGTTGAATATTTATGCGCAAATTCAAGTCTAAATAATAGGAAATTAGGAGCAGTTTTTTATCAAACAAAGAGACTACCTTTTTTGACGGTGTTTCAAGGTTAACAGAGGCTTCTTAACAGCTCGGTATGCCCTCAAATTGCTTTCTATTGCACGTCTACGAACTGTGCTTGCATCGATTGACAAGTTGAGGTCCTTAATGATTGCAGTTGAAGACCGGAAGGGTCTTGCCGGATAATGTTGATAATTTTTTTATCGGGGATAACCACCAGAATGAAGCGTTGCAATTGATAAATTTTGTCGGAACTTTGTAATAATCCGGGAAACAGTCGATTCGTGAATCTTGAATCTTGAATTTAGCTATCTTTCTTTGCTTCGATCCGTTTTTAAAAGCCTCAACTACCAGTTCCTTTGTTCGGGTATCGTACTTATTGCCAGCCATTTTTTCAACGCAAATTTAGTGAAAACTGAATAAAAAAACCTGCCTATGAACGTAATTTATTTGATAAAGAACACTATTTTACTAACCTGATCTGAATATCTTGGAAGCTAAAACAGAAATGAGGGAAAAATAAAAAACTTGCATATGTTTTGCACACTACTGTAGATCGGAAGGAGGAAACAATTCAGCAATCTAGCTGGTTCGGTAGAAATGTGGGAAAGAAAGAATGGCGTCGAACTCCTGCAGCAATACATCGGCGTAAGGTGGCGTGGTGAATAATTGCGGATTTTTGGACAACCTTTTTTGGAGCATTTTCTGGATTTAAGCTTAGTACTTCGAAAATAAAAAAATCCTCAATATTACAATAGTTTGTATTTGGCGGTAGTTTAAGTGACTGTAAGAGCGCAATACTGAAAGATCAAGAAAATTGTTACCACAAGGTGCTTGGCACAAGGCCAAGGAATATATTCCGGCTGACTGATGAGTCTTTAGAGGAGATTGGTGACATTAATAAATAAATATTGAAAAGCTTAAGTCACGTATCATGCAGAGATTCTTTATGAGCGGTAAATGCTTTACTCCAGTTAGATAACCACTATGACAAGACAGTTTTTGTGAACACCCTTTCGTGGTGGATTACATCACAGAGATATACATACCATCATATGATATCCTTTTTCTTGTGTTGGAGCAGATAGAGCATAGAGTAGGTGTTTACAAGCAAGACACTATCTCCAATAAACTTTATAGAAACGAGTTTGTCTTAAAGTTCTAGTTACCAAGAAGTAAACAAGAGCTCTATATATTACCGTGAACTCGATTAGCAGTATCAAAATACAATGCTCACACCAGGAGGATGTTCGATGCCCAGCTCTCAGGCTTACAAGAGAGAACAAGGAAGATCGGAGGTCTATGGGAAAATTTCTTGAGGGTCCGGAACCTGTGAATATTGATTGCGCTTTCAATGCGGATTAATCTGAGTAGTTTTCATAAATAAATTCAGCTGTTCTCAACATTGAATCGCATTATGGAAGGGCATAAGACATTCTTGCTACTGATAGTCTCACCATCAGAAAGTGTTGCTGGCTTACCTCACAATAAGAGTGGAGGCCATATTTGGTATATCGGATTTAATATTCTAATTGGTCATGTCGATGCCAGGGTGTATCCAATCTCCCGCGTCAAATTGGGGAACATAAGAAACTCTGGGCTTATTAACTTCACGGTTTTTTTAGTTATCCATTTAAATTCTTTGATAGTTCTCAAACGCAAGGTGCATCAACAAAACCGAGATAATGGTGTAATTCGATTCCTTAGACTGGCTGTAAATACCGTCTTAAGTATCGATTTCAAATCGTATGTAGGGCAAAACATCCCCCCTGGCGATAGGTCGACGGCTTAAGACACTTTGTGGGTCATAGTAGGAAATCAATGGTAAGCCACTTGACTCCTAAGGCAAGTTTAGTTTCAACCAAAAACCCTAAACTGGCATAAATTGCACGGCCAGTATGAGTTACAGTAACCTTTGGACTTGCATAGTACCAGAATATAGTCTCCGGTTGAGTTTCATCATCTTGCAGTTAGTAAAAGTTGGGGTCTTTATAGCTCGGCTTGTATCTGAGAAGATTACGATTGATCATTTACAACCAGGAGCAGCAAACAATCAGCAGAAATGCCAGTAGCGTCAAGGTTAGTGTCCATAGTCTGGAATCACTTACTGTCACTGTGTGTCGGACATTTACTCTGAAAAAAAATAAAGCGGCGTCTCACTTTCAGATTAAGCGGAGGCACTCTAGATAATAAGGTCCCTGTTGATAAAATGGATTAGATTAGATTGTTGTGGGAGGTGGTATGAAGAATCCCAGATCACTGCGACCACAGATGGGCCTATTGTGATATCCTCCATTTACAGCTCATCTATGATGCCGCAATTTGTAAGGAAAGCGGCTACGTCTTTAGGTGAGCTGGCAGCTATCTCCGCCGTTTCAAAGTAGAATTTACCTAGGTAACGTTGACGTGTTTTGGTTAAACCATTGCAGTTACATAGTATTTGTTCTGCCGTTTCCACGTCCACGTTGCACAGTCTGCATGCACTGCCTTGTGCTATGCCCATGGTCATCAGGTGTTTTTTCACACGGCAGTGTCCTGTGGGAAAGCCTGTGGTCACTCGTATTTAACTTCTACTTAGTTGTAGCAGCTTGTCTGTTTCCTTAGGTTTCTCCCCAGAATCATCTTGCCAGTTTTTAATACTTCGAGAAGGAGAAGTAATGGTTCGCAGCACCTTCAATGTTTACACAAATGTTCCCAACCTGGGCGCCGATAATCCTTTTACTAAGACAACACGCGCTCTCGGGTCCTTTTACTTATGGCTGTCTTTCTACCATCACTTACACCACAAGAAAACCGATTCTCCGATAAAATCGAGGGTTGCATTTGATCTTATCAGGATATTCGTGCAGAACAATCAATTTTGAATTAAATAATCGAATACATTGATTCACGTTTATCTATAAGACATCCACCACCTCTAAGCCCGGATACGTCCTAGATAAAAAGTGCTCATAATTAATCTCAGTAATTCTCAGCTCTGAAATTGCAAAAGGCTGTCTAGCCGATGGAGCCTTCATACAGCCTGGAGGATTATCTGTAACTTGCAACACATATCATGCAATTAAGGTCCAACTGATGCAAGATTGCCAAGAACCCTCTGCAGCGTTACGTTTCTAAGTCAAGCTTCTATCAATTACATTAACCTTCAGCAATATACACCTCTTGAGCTGGCCCTTAGTAAAATCAACCTTTAGAACGTGCTTCCTCTTAACCACCAGCCTCGAGCTTCTATGTTTTCCAAGTAATACCGTCAGCAACAACGGTTTCACCAGCTATTTGGCTGTTTCGATAAAGTATAAGTTGAATAGCCTGAACTTTTCTGCTGTCCAGGAAGTAACGGCACTCATTTCCAACACCAATGTACCTTTATTGTTTCGGGCCTCAAGACTCTTTCTGATTCTTCTTAATTTGTATATTCTACACGAGTTTTACATAACAAGTACAAGCATTTGAAAGCGCAATGTTGCACTTGAACTGTTAAACGTTAAACTATCTGCTTTCCAAGTTTGCAATACAATAAAACAAGCATTTCCATTGCCAATAAGATGACAAGCCAATAACTAAAACCATTAATAAATGTCAAAAAAGGAAAGAAACAATAAAATCAGTATTGCTTTGAATGAAGTTTTGTTTTGGGACGTTCACCACCTAGAACTGCCAAGACTCCGTTGAATAATTGCTTTTATTATCAATTTAGTACCTCATTACCACATCCGCCATCGTTTTCGCTCTAAAACCTGTCACAAAGCCAATAAAATATTGTAAAACTTCTCTTACCAAAAAGACGTCAAACCAACCGCCAATAAATAACAAAACTTATGCAACGAATTCTTCTGTTTATGTCAGATGAGCGCCCATACAAAACATCTCACAACTAGCTCACCTGGGCCAATAAATCCCCCCGAAACATAAAAATATCAAACTGCAGTCCATACTCGCACCGCATATTACAAAACGTCACATCCGAAAAGATACAATAACCCAAAAGGGAAAATAAATCATTCAACATGGTTGGCCACTTTAGATAAGTTCGTGGCAAGTGTATTTCTTTTAATTAAAATAAACTTATGGTCCCACTGCATGACAACAATGGTAAAATCTCAAAGTCGAACATATAAAAACATGGCAACATTATGTTGCTCTGACACTGACAGACGACCAGCATGCGACATCTGACAGATGTTTGTAGTTGTAGCCTCATGTTGTACATTTTGCTGATTAGGTCTCTCTCGGAATTTAGCAAAAATGAAAGCGAAAGTGAAGCATAAGATGGACTTTATTGGTACCGCAGCCCATGGACTCAACTGTCGTTCCAATGCCAGATGGCAAATCAAACGTCTGACAGCCGACAACATTTGAAGAATTTTAATTCCGTTTTGGAAATTTCTCTTTTGCTCTTTCTTTTTGTTAATTTTTTTTTTTTTTTTTTTTTTCAGATGAAATTTCGGTATTGGACATTAGCGTTATCAATTTTCTTAGCCCTAGGTATAGGGCTTTTGAACATCAATTTGCATGTGTCAAACCAGAAATTATGCAAATTCTCAGGCGGTATGACCTAATTTTGTTCATTGTTCGTGTCAATAGTTCCATTTCGAGCGAAAGTCATTGGTTTAATTAATTAGCCAACAAGACAACGCATCTTGCCTTTCAAAAAAAATATTGAAACGTGTTTGCATTTCAAATGATGACAGCGAAAACGAAAGTGACAGTTCGAAAAGGGCATTTTATATTACCAAATGTCCCCACTGGATACTGCCATTTGTGTACCAATGCATAACGGTTCCATGTGACACTGTTCGATTTAATATGCTTCGTATTAGAGAGAGAGAAAATTTCAAGTAATTTACGTGACCATTTGCCATTAATACGAGGCGCGATGTGACTACGATTTGAAAAAAAAATAAAAATTAAATTCTTATTTCTGTTTTCTGATTTACAAATGAAACAAGACCAGACCATACCAGGTGCATGCATGAATTATGGACACATTCAGGGCACCAGCGGTGATTGTTATTCGTTGTAGATTGTGATTTTCTCATGCGTTTTCAGATACAATTAAGAATTCTAATTGGAATCGCGCTGCTGCCACATAGTAAATTCCTTTCTACTACAGTAAGCTGCCTAATGAGGACTAGTTTGGATTAGGTTTCATGAGCAGTCTAGTTTACAGGTGAATTGCAATGGGGTACTTACATGAAAGTTGATATCAATTAAAGAGGTGTTCGCAGTGTTCCTGGAAAAGAATAAAAGAGAAATTAGTTGGAATTGCTTTGCATTTTTTCGCAATTATGTAAATTGTTGGAAGAAGAATCTTGGATCGGGTTTCACGCACTATGAACCGAGTTATGGTGTCAAAAATTATAAGGAAGAAGGGTTCTACAGGCTTTTATTTGCACATTATAACAGACTAAAACAAACATGTTAAGGGCGTACCAAGCTGAGCTTTAATTAGCGACGAGTCTTGAATAATTTAGTTATCAGGTACTCTAATGTTTTGCATTCCGTTTTCGGTTCAATTATCCGTGAGAAGGAATTCATATCCTTTATTAAAAAATCTAAAGGTCCATTTATAGCTCAGCGAACTACTACGCTACTTTTTCATTTAGTCGCAACAACCTACGCACAAAACAAAACAAAATAGGAGAATTCGAAGTTAAATTCGCGCGAATGTTTTGGTCGTGCGAATGTAGATTGGGTTCCACATTTGTGGAATGCGAGTAAGATTTGACAGTTCGCGAAGTGCATTCGTTTATTCGTGGTGAAATACGACAATCATTGTGATTTCTTCGCAAAAACTAATTGAATTTGAGTTTTTTTTTTATTAATCCACAAATAAATTAAGCTCTGTGCTTTTGGAATAGTAAAATTGTATCTTGCCTGTCTTTGAATGTACTAAAAACGATTAGTTCGCAGTCAACTTATACGCAATTCGCTAAGCTCTGAAGATTCCCATAATGCTTATAAGATGATAGAATATTGTCTAAAAAGGCTTTTTATATGAGCCTGAAACCAAATGAGGTTGCTTTAACGTGCATATTCAGCACGGAAACGAGGGTAATCATAGTTGAAACACAAAGAATGTATAACTTTGGACTAATAGTAATGATTGTGATGAATACACCTAAGATACGTTTTGGTTTAGGGACAGGAACCATCTAATTTAGTGCGAAATGTAGGTGATTTTCCTCTAAAAGTATAAAATCATGATTTAAAGAGTAAGAGCATAGAGAATACTCTATATCCCTGCGAGAGAGCGTTAAGTTCATATTTGAGTTTTAGGTCCGACAACAGTTTGGTTGAAAGCACTTAGGAAGACAGGCAATCAAGAGATCATATACGATATGACACCAAGACTTCAAGGCCAGAATATATTGACATATTTAAAAAAGATCGCTAACGACGACAGATGTCACTAGTGTTTAACGTGGGTACCTGCCGTGAAGGCTCAAGCCTACGGTGTGTCTTCGCACGAGATATCAAAACAATGCGTTGATCAGCGCCCTTCGGGTGGTATAAGTACCACCGCCAGTACCAGATTCGAAGTCATGTGTAAGGCACGAATAGCAATCCCATGGTTTAGCACAGGTCGTAGTAGACATATGCTAAGCCATGAGATGTCCAAGCAATATTAGTTCTGCTCTCCCCGCGATTTTGGGTACAAACCTACAGCCACCACGATACTCCCACAAGGGGGCCAACTCCTAGGTCAGGCCAGAACCATAGTTCTGGGGGCTCCTGACCTCCCGTGGTAAAAGAATATAGCTTCCGGCTGACGTCGTAGGCATCACCGTTGTAGATGATGCCCATAGCATGCAAGTCCCTAACGTCAAAATAATTTGAGCACTCACAGAGAACATGAAGCCAATCCTCATGGGTGGCTCCACATGAACAACTTGCTGCCCCACTAAGCCCTCTTTTATGCAAGAATGCATTAAGGGAGCATGCCCGGTTAACAAAAAGCCCAGGCTGAGGGTAAAGTTCCGTTCAGGAAATAATATCATGGTCAGCACATCTCTCAGGAAGCCATAAGTAACCCTGCCGTTTTCGCTAGCATCCCACCTAGATTGCCATCTAGATAGAACACATGCGTGAAGGAGTTTTTTACGCTGCCTCAGGGATAGGCCATCCACTTCTGCTGGGGAAACCCAGTCTCGCTCATTAAGAGGGAGACCTTTTCTGATCTTGAAAGCAATACCACGACGTATCGCCTCCAGATCCAGAGATGGCACTCCCAACAAAACTTGCATTGCCTCTGTGGATACAGTGTGGCACACAGGCAGGCAACCGAGCAAGGCGACTCTTTGGCAAGCCAAGATCCGACGGCAACATATGTTGTATATGACACGAACAGAACGCCTGTTAAACCCCAGTCAGATCGCAGAATGCGCTTTACCTCGCCTACAGCACATAACATGCGTCTCCTCATTCGGACGAAGTGAGGCATGAATTTCATGCGCTCACCCGGCGTTATGCCTAAGTATCTGACCTTAGTCACACACCTAATGCTAACACTATTCATCCGAATCACAGGAGGCCGACTTCTCGTATTCGATTTGCGTTTAAGCAGCATTGATACTGTCTTCTCCTGTGACACTTTGACGCCAACGCTTTCGCCCCATTCGGAAACGATTGAAAGAGCTCTTTCTCCTAATTCCGCCAAACGAGCCCTGGCTTGGCCCTTGAGGATAAGGAGCAGGTCGCTTGCATAAGCGCAGCAACCACAGAGCTCATTCAATTGCCACAGAAGCGGATCCATCATGAGGTTCCAGATAAAAGGACTGCAGATGGACCCCTGGGGGCACCCTCTTTCTACGTCAACGCAAACGTTGTCGTGTGCATTAGCCACACTCACTCTTCTTCCAGAAAAATAGCTTTCCCAAAGCCCAATTTCCTAGCAGCCCAATTCTCTCAACCTGGTGAGTATTTTTAAAATCAATAAAGATGCCAATAACCACACTGGCGCTGCTGTTCTGGACTCTGTCTTTAAGAAAAGACCAAGCGTCCTCTACACATTTGCCTTTAGTAAAGCCAAATTGGAAGGGAGACATTGGTTCTATCATACTCTCCGAAATTCTTTCCACCATGACCCTTTCCAGCACTTTGCCAAGTACCGGAAGAAGGCTGATGCCCCGATATGATCTAGGATCGGACCTATCCTTATCGGGGGACTTCAGGAGCACGACCACCCTTGCCTCCCTCCAATCCCGGGGGAAGTAGCTATAGGCGATGCATTTCCTATAGAGTGAGACCAGGTATTCGGGAACAGCTTTCCAGATGGCTTTCACCATCTCTCCAGTTATTCCGTCTGCTCCAGGAGATCTCCTGGAGCGAAGAAGTGAAACCCCCTGCTCAACTTCATCGGCCCTTAATCCCGGAGGGGTCAGAGGCTCTTCAATAAAAGAGTCTTCAAAACGCTCCTCTCTCGGAAAGAACTGCTTGGTCAGTCAGACAGTCCTTCCATGTGGATAAAATACTATTATCCACAAGAATGCCTTCTATATCAGCAGTCTTTTTAACACTCCTGCAAATCTTATATTGTTTGCCCCAGGGATCATCCCTATTCCCAGACACAAAGTTTCGCCAATGAGTTTCTTTCGTACTGACTATTAGTCGCTTGTACTCAGCGAGCTCTTGCCGAAAGGCAATGCCCAGCTGAGCCAGGTTCTCAGCGTTAGCCGCCCTAGCCCTTTGGAATCGCTTTCTTAGGTTTCTGACCACCCTTCACTTCTCTGTCAGACAGCGGGTCCACCAACTTACCCCTTTTCGATTCGCCTTGCGGCTTCTCTCAAAGAGCTCATCGTTAACCCGCCAAACACACTCGTTAATGTTCTCAACTTGCCGGTCAATGCTCAAGCCGTCACACACCTGGGGTGGTAAGGAAGATACCTCCGCAAGTATACCGGCACCATAAACATTCCAGTCAGCGCCTCGCACACACCATCTCATTTCAGAAACCGTGTCTCTGTCCTCTGTTTTGTGAACGATCTCAAACTGGATCCTTGCGCTAACCCGCCACCTAAAACTAAACGCCCTCAAAGCTGCCTCGTTGGCAAAAGTAACGTCAATGCCACTCCTGCCAACGTTGACCACATCGAAATAACGACGACAGCCACTGTAGCCTCTGTTATGATAATGTTTACGTACTTAACAGACACCAAATCCGTGTACCCCATAAACTCAAAATCCTACACCGCCATTAGCTGCTTCCAGAAGCTCATCAATCCAAAATAAAACCTTTATTTCATTACAAACGCCGAGGGTATTTACAGGACGCATAAATGTGTACCAGCTTGCACAATTAGAAAGGAGTATCTTCGGCTTCTTCCATCTCTTGTCCCGTTTTAAAGCTCGCAGGTCCACAACTTAACAATTATTCAGACTGCAGCAGATCTTGGAGAGCCCCAAGAAGCCCAGATCGATTCTCACCACCTATTTCTAGATTTAAGGACCGCATATGGTAGCCCCCTAGCAAGTCTAGGTATATCTGCGAAACTCGTCAGAATGGCAATGAAGAACACTCGCTCTTGGGAGCAATCTCATCTAGACCTGTGATTTTAAATGGAATAGGGGATTGGACAAAGTGATACGTTGATGCGATACTTGAGCAGTAGCATCAGAAGCACACTTGCATAAGCTGATTTCATCAAAAGCATTGCCAGAACCCACAGAAAAATTTACAAGAATTGAAGCATAAGCAGTAAAAATAGCTCCGCTATTAACTCTGCTAACGACACATAAATAGGAATCAAACGACGGGCTCGTTTCTTGGGCGTAATTATGCCATTAAATACTTAAGTCATGTAAAGAAACACAAAGGATACTTAATACCACCCTAGTCATCTCAGCCCTGATGTTACACAGATGTTACACAGATTTATGAACGACAACAAGGGTAGATGAAGATTTCCTTGATCACTGTGAACGCAATTTTTGGTTCGTTTACCTTGACGGACTTTGGAGGGATGGAAGATATAACCGTGGACTCTACGAGCTATATCATATGGCTACTCTAACCTGATCAGAAGATGCGCATCATTCGCTCTAGATGCCTAGGACAGGTTCATATGGTTTCCAAATCTCAACTTCAATAAAAGAACCTGGCTATCTATCCTCAACGAGATTGATCATATTGCGGTTGACGCCAGACACTACTCCAACATCTTGGATGCCCGAACTTCCTGAGGAGTCAACATAGACTTGGATCATTACCTTGTTTCAGCCACGATACGAATGTGGATAGGAACAACGGAAACAAGAAATCGCATTTCCTCCAATTTTTCTCAAACTCATCGTCCACATAAAACACCAATGAAAATTTTCTCAGCGAGCCATCAGAGAAACTGCTTCTGGTGTGATTGGTTTCAAAGCATCGCCAGAAACAAACCTCTGGTTCAGCCTCTGAATAGTGCCAGGTACATGCAGCAAAACAAGAAACATATATAGCTTCTCTATATCAAAGGTTGAGAGCTGCCCTTGAGCTCTACGACCAGATGAGAAGGGAAGAGCATATCCTTACCGGTAAGAAAAATAAAAAGCGGGTGAAGTGCGCCGCAATCCCGGAAACTGCAGGAATAACGTTTGAAAGTTTTACTAGAAAATAAAATGAACATGTCAGGGCTACAAATCCAGATTGGAAACCTCTAGTGTCTACCATGGAGATCTAGTAGTAGAGTCGCAGAATGAAGCTGATTTACACGAAGTTAAGGTAGCAACATCGAAGCCTAAGTCTACATAATAACGTTGCTGTCGCAGATGGACTTCCTGCTCAGCTATTTAAGGCAGCTGGAGATAAACTGGTTGGGAATATGCACCAGATCATCAGAGGAAAGCTTGCTCGATATTTTGTCCGATTCACGGAAAAGAAGAACCTTTAGACTGTAGCCACTATAGAGGAATAAGTTTCCTAAACATCGCCTATAAGATCTTTTCTACTGTATTATGTGGCCGTCTGAAACCATTCATGAATAACCTGGTTGGCCCATATCAGTCCGATTTCAGGCCAGGAAAGTTAATCATCAATCAAATATTCACACTACTGGTAGATCTCGCAAAAGGCCCGGCAATTTCAGATCGACACTCATCATCGCCTTCAAAGCCACATATGACAGCTTGCATAGGAACGAGCTATACAACGCCATGTCTGAGTTAAATATCCCTGACAAACCTTTCTACTCGTAGTTGTGGTGATGGACAGTTCTCGCTGTTCCATCAAAGTCGGTAATGGATTAACGCGACCTTCAATGTCAAGAAAAGTATTAGACAAGGCGAAGCACTATCATCTAACTTTTTTACTTTCACCTTAGAAAGATTAGTGCAGAACTCTTTGGCCAACAAAAGAGCCACGTTCTTATTTAAGTACTCACATCGATGTGATCGTACGAATCCAACGATTCAATGCAACCTTCGTCAGCATTGAGGTGTAAGTTTTCAAAGTGTGTCTGACGATAAACGAGGGCAAAACAAAGTACGAGAACATGCTGACATCAGAAAAGGACGTACACTATGACGACTGTCTCCATTGGCAGTTATAGCCTCAAGGTAGTAAAGAATTTCGTCTACCTTGCAGTTACAAGCAGGAACCACATCAGCGCAGAAATCGGACGCAGAATTACTCTTGCCAATCCCTGTTTCTTTCTGCTCGGGAGGCAATTGAATAACATAGACTAAACTGGCTTTATACAAGACGCTTATTATCCCGCTCCTGCTGTATGGCACAGGGGTTTGGACCTTGTCGAAAGATACTACGTGTGATTTTCGGTTCCGTTTGTATTAACGGGGAATGGAAGAGAAGATTTAACCATGAACTTTGCGCCCCATACAGTGATATCGGTCTAGTCAGGCTCTGGATCAGAGCTTAATTTTTGATCTAACCCCGAGGGACGATACAGCAAAAGACAACCGCATCTAAAGTGGCGTATGTAAGTAGAATAGGAACTCAACCAACTTGGAGTGCAGCACTGGAGGTAGCTGGCGAGAAATCGTGCTAACTAGAAGAGGCTTGTTGTTTGAGGCACAGGTTCAGCCCGGACCGTAATGCCATCTTAGTGAATAAGTATCATCTAGAAATTAACTGAAGATTCGGAAATGTATCTATGTATTTTGCCCTCTCATTCTTAAGACGATAAAGTATATATGTATTTGTCAGCCATTTTGGGAGTACCTTGTACATGTCCTTCCCAGTATGAAGGGGCTGAACAAATAAGAAATCACAGGCAGTCGGACTTGGGTCCGTTTCAAGCAAACTAACTAGTTCTGATTGCATCGTAATCATAGGAGAATTTGTTGTAACAAACAAAACCCTAAACCAGACATCATGTGTATCTACAAATGCTGGAAAAAATTCAACCAGTAACAGTGCAAACACTCCATTCAGTTGGCCATAAACAGTTCAAACTGACAAATGTCTCTAATAAAATTGTCCAAAGTTTACCTAGTTTCATTGCTGACCCATTTGCAAAATCAGGTCCTGCGTAACAGATTAACCCAAATTCTCTTCTCAAAATTACCTCCATCTTAAGCGTAAAGCCTAGGGGCACCCAGTAAACATTACCGCTGATGCATATCGATTCTCTTTCCTCTCGGGCATTCAGATACTTTATTCGTTTGCAAATAAAAAAAAAACAAGAAAAATGTTAAAGTAAAATTCTAGTCGCTCCAATGAACCGTTCGATTACTGCATTTAATTTCTTCCTCTTCTGCGTCTTCTACAATTCAGTGTTCAATTTCAACGCATCCGTAAGCACAGTAACCTGTCCCCAGAGCTCCAGAAGACATTCATAGACTTCGATGGTCTATGGAAGACGATGAAGATGAAACTGAAGATGAAATTACGTTCCTTTCCGACTGACTTATACGGTGACTTGCTGACTATTTGTGGTGACTGTATGTGGTCTCTTGACTACGGTCTCTGTCATCAGCTCAAGTGGGACACACAGTGGAATTGGCCAACAAGACAGCCAGACTTCCAGGGGAGGAAGAATCATAACAAATTGATTGGGGGATACGATACTTTGCATCTTTTTTGTATTTCTTTTCATTTTTTTTTTTTTGCAATAATTACAAAATGCTGTTACTTGTCCTAAAAAAGTAGCTCCACCGTTTCACAGTGCGTTGCCGCTTTACTTCATCGTAGTACTCGCAATCGTAGTTATAGTCGTAGTCACAGTCATAACTGCCGCAGTCGTGGGTCGGAGTCATCATGCAGTGGCACATATTTCTCATTTGGTTGCTGGCGATAAATCGACAGTAACACGAATCAGCCAACAGATACGTTGGTTAAGCTTCGTACTGAAGTCTTGTAACTTATAGCACCGCGCGGCGGGTTTCATTGCTGCAGTTGGTCGGTTGCCGATTGGAACTGGTTTTCGACATAAAGCCTAAGAATTCAATTCAAAGATACAGAGATACAAATACCCGACCTGTTTGCAATTATGGGTCGCTGCATATTCAATAGTTGGGGTGAAGTGGACCAGGTTGTTTTCCCTCACTTCATACCTATGAAACTCGACATCGACTCGATTTAACCACTTCCTAGAGGCTAGCTATTTGTAGATCTATGAGAAGCTTTGTTGAGAGAGAATGTAATACCCAGGCCATAGCGTCATTACGACAGACTGCCTCCATGACAACACATAGACTTTACCGACACTATTGTGTGGAATTCACGAGGTCTCTGTCTCTGTATCTGGCTGGGAATTGGTGCAACCAATGCTGTTGGCAATTTCGAGAGATTTGGTTTGTATGACTCACATTGGTGGGACGCTGTGTAGGGCCCCAAACAGCTGGCAGCCTGGGAACCATTTTTTTTTTGGCAAACGTAACAAATTTCTGACTGATGACAGTGTGGATTTCAAGATTTACGAGTAATGTGCGTGGGTAAGCAAATTGTCAGACTGACAAAGACTTAATTGTAGGATTTGGAGGCAGTGTAAAGGGTGCCTTTTTTTTAGAGGCTCAGACTTCTTTGTTTAAGTAAAACACATAATGATCTTAATTTCATTCCAGAGATCACTTTGTGCCATTTAATATTTGGAAATTGTTTCGGGCATATGTCTACCATAGCTGCCTCGTACAAAGCGCATTCTAAAGGTCCAATTTTCGAGCGATTGGGGTCGTATATCGCGTATTGCTCGAACAATGTTTTCTTCCACAGCATCAATAGTTACTGGTTTGTCGGCGTAAATTAGTGACTGACTTAATCCAACGACCGTTTAACCAGAAATGAGCCTCATCACTGAACAAAATATTATGATAAAGAACTGGGTCAACTTGGAGTTCATTTAGAGCTCAATCACTGAACATGCGGATCTTATAAGCATTGATACCATGATCATTACGCATAATTTTCCTGATAGTGGATGGACAAAGGCCAAGTCACTGCGAACGACGACGAATCGATAAATTGAAGTCTTCTTCAATACTACAACGCAATAGTTTCCACAGCCGCGATACTTTCTTCGGAACGCATAGTTTTTGTTCTTGTCGGTGTTCGAGAGTATCCAGTATCGTCAACTGAGTGCGAAATTTTTTCAAAAATTCGAAAAATACTCGTGTAGCACCTTCAGATGGCCGATGATATCCATCGTAAATTTCTATATAACTATCTATATGTCTATCTATAAAAGAGAGCGCGATAGCTGACAGTTAAGGGTTATTCGAAATGGAGCGCTACACCAAAATATGATCGCAATAGTGATTTAACTTCACCAACTGTGAAGAGGTTAATTCAAAAATTCAGGAGGACTGGAACAATTAGTTGCTCGTATAATAGACACCCTGGCCGTCCTTCAAGAAGTCATTCAACACAAAACACCGAAACAGTTCGTGAAAGTGTTGCTAAGAGTCCAGGAACATTAATTCGGCAAAGTGGTCAAGGACATTTCGAGAAGTACTTTATAGCACGAAAAATTTGCATCTTCATGCATACGAAGTGCAATTGTCTCAAGAACAGGAGCTTGATCACCACGCACACCAATCCGTTGAATGGATTATTTATGGACCAACAAGTGGATGCTGAGTTTTGAAGCAAAATCATGTACAGCGATGAGGCTCATTTTCATCCTGATGGCTTTGTTAATCATCGAAATTGTCGAGTTGGACTACAGAAAATCCAGGAGTGTTTATTGAGAAGAAAATGCATATGCAACGTGTCACAATTTGGTGCGGATTTTGGACTGAAGGCATCATCGGATTATTCTTCTTTGAAATAATTGATGATCAGGCAATAACAATTAATTGTGCTCGTCATCTCGACATGATAATCCAGTTTGTTGTGCCTAAATTGTGCCTATGGTTTCAACAAGGTGGTGCCACATGCCGTACAGCCCAAGAAACAGTTCAATTACTGCATGAGTCTTTTTCTGGTCGTGAAATTTCCCGTATTTATGATCAGAATTGACCTGTTCATACGATTTAACGCCGTGGGACTCTTTTCTTTGGTGTTTTTTTAAGTCTAAAGTTTATGCCAACAAGCCCACGTATCAAAGAATGTACCAACAAATTCTGTGCCACTACCTCTAAGTGACTCAAACTTAAGATGAAGATGCTCTATGGATGGATATAGTCTCTAAACCTGCTTGTCAAAAACTTAAGTCTGGAAGATCAACGATCAAATTATTGTACTCCGAAGCGCTATAAGTACACTCACATATAATAACTCATGACTGAGCCAGGCAATGAAATTTATCGGGAAAACTTGATTTCTATCTGAAAGCTTCCATCTAGGGACTCGCAATCGATAGACCGTTATAGGTCTATCTTTGAAAATGATTGAATCTTGAGCTCGGCTAATATATTAACCGCTGGAAAGTTGACTTACCCACAAAGAGTTTACTAAAAAAGGCATACCTGAAGTAAAAGGCGGCTTAAGGGATCATGGGAATGGGTGATACGGCTGAAGATTTTAACGGAGCACTGATGACTGAAACACCTGTACAAAAAAGTGAGGCAGGAGATATGTATTACGTCGGTGTTGGACAGTGTCAATTGAATTGATGACTTTGAATCCTATCTAGCGCGGCAGAATGATCTTGGAGCACTTAACCAGTTGTGGATATTGTACTCCAATTTCGGAGGAATATATGCTGTTTAGACACATTTCTTACATTGCATCTTGAAAGTTTAATATTTCGTAGCATTTTCGAGGAGATTCAATACGTCATTGCAACGCATATACAGCCTGAATGACTCGAACTGCAACCAACTTCAGACTGCTATAATTTCCAAACCGTTCATGATAGTGAGCTCAAATTTTGACACATGACAGATAATTTTCTTATTTACAAGCCTTTTAAACGATTTGCGTCTCAGTTGTGTTGAAAAATTTTTATCCGCGATGGAGTTCAAACGTGATAGTGTGATTGCTTTACATATATTTGGCTGGAAAACCACAAGTAGCTCTCGTTAGAGCCCTCCAGCACCTCAACGTGAATAAATCATATGTGTCTCGAACCATAGCTCGTTACCGTGATACTGGCAGCGTTGCAAAACACCATTGAGGTGGTCATAAAAAAACAGCAACATCGGCAGAAATGGTTCGGAAAGTGGAGGCTCGAATTCAGCGAAATCCGCGTCGAAGTGGAAGAAAAATGGCTCGTGAGCTCAACATAGCCTTGGAACGGATGCAACACATACTGAAAAATCAGCTTGGTCTCAAGCCATTGAAGTTCCAAAAATCACAAGATCTTACAGCCCAACAGAAAAAAGTTAGAGTCGAAAGAGCGAAGGAGTTGCTACGCTTACACGAAAGTGGTGAGTTGCCGAATTTTGTTTTTTCCGATGAGTCGCCATTTTTATCGAGCAATATGTCAACAAACAAAATGACCGAGTTTACTTGCCAGAGAGGTCTTTCGAAAATTTACGCCTTCGGACGGTCACCAGAAAGCAGGCTGCACCGATGGTGATGGTTTGGGCCGCCATAATCGCCGATGGACACTCTCCGCTCGTATTTTTGGACCGTGGCGTCAAAATTAATGCGATCGTATACCGTGAAACTGTCTTAGAGGCAGTATTGAAGCCTTGGGCAAACAATCATTTCGGTCGAAGACCGTAGACATTTCAACAAGACTCGGCACCGTCTCACCGTCTCTCCGTTGGATTTCTCTGTCTGGGGTATTTTGAAGGCAAAGGTTGGCACTAAAAAATACCAAAGTTTGGACCACCTCAAACAAGCACTTCGCCGGGAATGGGCCAAAATACCGCAGAGCCACTTGCGTGCAGCGTGCGATGCTTTCTTCGGCCGTCTCAAGCCGTTATTCGCGCCAAAGGTGGACATATCAAAAAATAAAAAAAATTACAGCATTTTAAAAAAGTTAGAATTCGAGTCATTCACCCTGTAGAGAGTGGAACATTTTCTTGGTTTCAACAATGCAAGTTCCATTCATGGATAATAGATGGGTGTTCACCTTTCGCTTAAGCGATTGGTGGTCTTCCTTTTAGTTATGCTGAGAGAGTAATGTCTTCGATAAACGAATATTTTGGATAAGAAGTAACAGAAAAGTGACCATTTTTGAAAATTAAAAAGATTGTCGGAAATAGTACAGAGCCCTGCGGCACACCAGCGGTTATTTTGTGGATATCAGATTTGAAATCGTCCAAAATAAGTTATTTTAACGTTACGAATGGTGATTTATTATCAACTGGATCGATATGTTCATCTATTCTAAATGCAGACAAGATAGCCTGATGCCAAACTCTATGAAAGGCCTTTTAAATGTTAAACTTAACTGTATTGCTTTCGCCAAATTGGTGGAATCTTTGGTTTTATTTTCGGTAAGACTTGCCATCAAATCACCAGTAGACCTGTTGCTATGAAAACCGTACTGCTGTCAATGAGAAGTTTTCGTGTCTTGAGATATTTTGAGTTGACAATTCATTGGCGTTTCCATTACCTTGGAAAGATGAAGAAGATAAGGTGCGCACTGCTTTTCTACTCAAAAAGGTTGCTAAAAAGAAGGATTGAAGGAGAACTTTTTGTTTTGCTTGGGTTTGCCAGTGTGAAAGAATACTTTTCAGAAGAATGCAAGATACACCATCTAGGGGAGTGAATTTGTAAATACGAGTTTTACGATCTTTAAGTATAAGATCGGATTCTTCCCCTTGCATTTTCGACACTCTCTAGTGTAAATTGACACAACATGATCTAAATGCATGGAGCTGGATGGGAAATACGCTGCAAATAGACTGTCGTTGTCCAAAGAGCTGATAGCTAGGATTTCATTATAAATTTGCGCTGGGATGAATAATAAGGTCGAGCTTCTAATATTTTTGACAAATGATCACAAACTTTTACTGCTTCGCAACGCTCTAGAATTTTTTAGCTCAGTTTCTGGTCGTGTTGAAATTTGAGCCGTCAATTATTCGTGAGGACTCATTTACAAGCTGGGCTAAGTTGGGATCTTATGCAGTATTTCGGGTGTTGTCCCATAAAATAGAAATACTGACGATTATATTGGCTTGCGGAATTGGGTTCAAAAAACAAAAAGAAGCAATGCATCACCCTAATTTGCTTTCGCCAGTTGTGACATCCATTTAGTCATCACCTCTATCGTATGGTGACTAGCAAACACTAGGACATTGTGCAAGTGATATTGATAGGACCCAAGATCAGGTGGATTCGACTTTTAACGTCATGGCGGAAGACCACCAAATTCTGTAGTATGGGATTTAAGGATTTAAGGCATATGATCTAGAATGTTGTTTAAATCTATATCTCTACCAGAGAAAAAAACAATGAGTTTAGTCTAGGAATTTAACACTCAAAACGGTATTACTAACCTTAAAATGCACGTGTTAAGTTTTTTTTTGGAATATTGGATAGAAAGAGAGAGAAAGAAGTTTGGGCTCAGGGGTTTGTATTTGTGCATTTATGAAGTAGCCGTCATTCTAGGCTGATTGGTTTTGAAGATCATAATCACTTGTCAGGTTTGGAAACACAAGTCTCTCAGGCCGCGCTTTTTTGTATGGTCAGATTTGATCTCATGGCGTTTTCTGATTTTGGCACAGTATGCCTCATCTAAAAATAAAAGACTTTTTGACAGGCCGGCGTACATCCTCAATGACTGCTATATTGGTAGTACGTTTTCGGAAGCGATTTAATACTCTTGAAATTTTCCCTCGATTTTAGTCCATTTAGAATGTTCTTTATGAGCTTAAGTGCTTAGTGCTGTGTTAAGCTACTTTGGCCTATGTTAGGTCTATATCAACAACTTTCCATATAAAGAGACATCTGGCACTAATCGCCTTTAGTTGTGCACATTCTTTCAACGTTGTCCGTCCAAGATGGTTTTGGGGATTCTCCCAGAATGTCCTAGACATTGGCTATAATGAGTTCAGATTCTTGTCAGTTTTCACTAGATTTTGTTACTACTTAAGTTTGAGATATAGCAATATCGGTGAGGATTTTTTTTAATTTACGTGTACTCAAGGAGTTATTGTTTACATGTTTACATAGAGCGTGGGCGAAGAAAAATTAGAGAGGAAAGAAAGAGAGGTGCCGATGTACGTTGGTTTTAAATGTCTGAATGTTACAATAACTAGGAAATAGAGAGCTAGTCGGGGAATCCCATAAGCAAGTTGTACGGCTTAGGAACGAAAGTGGGCATGAGCATTCATAGCGAGACGAGTGTTACAGTTGAAGGTTTGAAGTGGCGGAATGCTACTATTAATTTCTATGGAGCAGTGATGGTGGTAATAGTGATAGAAGGCAGAGGTACACGAGACACTACGTCGATGTTGGAGGGTGTCCATTGTCTGAATGATATTAGCATCATCTATGAGGTTTATCTTACCGCACGCATACAACTTGACTTGACACTTGTAATAGTGCACGTGTTCAGAACGTTTTGTCTGTGCTATTTGCGTTTTTTTACAGAGACTTGAAAAATTCATCTCAGACAAAAAATGGAATTAAATTGTGAACATTTTCGGGCCATAATTTTTTATGACTTTCAGCGTGTGGTTTAACTAAACAAAAGTGTGCCAATCAACTTGCTTCGACTTTTGGTGGTGAAGCACCATCCCGGGCTACCATACTACCATGGCTCGCTCCACGACGAATTTCGTGAAAGTCGTACAAAATCGGTTGTTGTGCCAGAAAAATTCGATGCTGCGCGGGAACTGATACTTCAAGAGCGTCAGGTGACTTGAAACTGAGGCATGCTTGGGCATTAATTTCACTCGCATATATTTAATATTTCATGAATATTTAGCCATCAAAAAGATTTCTTCGCCTTGGTTACCGAACAATTTGACAATCGCTTGTGTCGATTAGTCCAAACAAATGTTGAAAAAATTCGATCGCGGTGCTTCAAAAAACGTCTATAAGATATTGACAGGCCACGAGTCATGGATCTATGCATCTGAGCCCGAAACTAAACAGCAGTCGACTGTATGGGTCTTCCAAGACGAGCCAAATTCAACAAAAGTTGTTCATACATGAAGCACTTCGAAGCAAATGGGTGGCTGTTTCTTCGGAAAAACAGGACATGTCACCACCAAACAATTAGAGCAACATAGAACGATCAGTTTGGAATGGTACACCACCATTTGCTTCCTGGAATGTTTGAAGAAATAAGGAAAAGCGACCGCCGGTCACAGAACATTCTCCACCACGGCAATGCGAGCTCTCACAGGTCGGCTCAAACAAGTAATTTTTGAACACTCAAAACATCGGGCTGATGGTTTATCCGCAGTATAGCCCTGATTTGGCACCAAATCACTTATTTTTATTCGCGCACAACAAAATAAATTGCGAGGTCAACGTTTTTCGACACCTGAAGTTTAGAACGCATGCTTCGGAGTTACCTTGCTCGGAGTGGAAAAAAGTTCAAACGCACGCAAAAGTACAGCAACCTACACAATTGGTTCCTGGCTATAAAGCAGGACTAAGACAAGGATTCTCTTTAAAAAGGCAACAACTGTTGTCAAAACTGAGCTCAAGCAAACAAAGTCGTTTGATATCTCAAAATTATAGCTGCCCATTATGCGTAATTGTCATTAGCTCCACTGACTTTTTAAAGGATGTGCTGCGCCCCTGGCTTATCAGTGTCATATTAACAAGCCTGGTTTTAAGGTGTGGCGTAAGTTGATTTTCTGGTCGATTGTGGTGGACGGCGGTTTATGAGGGACCGCACAAATAACGACCTATCACCTTTTCGACGTGGGGCTCTTACATAAGATAATGGGAGGTCCCTCTTCAAAACGGTATTCAGATTTTACCAATCGGGCATTCTATCTTGGCCAGATAAATGGGGTTGCTGTTATCATTGATTCATTCTGCATGATTGAGACGCTATGGCCGTTAAACAGTCACGAGAAGAATTCAATTGAAATTTTTGCCAATGCGCTCATTTTCTTTCCAATCGCATTTATATTGGAGAACTTACAAGCATAATCTTTCCAGCAACGCTTCATCCTGGGCCTTCAACCTAGGGCTTATCTAACTCCTTTATTTTCTTTTGTAGAGGCTGATATTGATCTTGTGGAGCTTGTAAGCAGCTTAGATCCTTTTCGGCAACACTACCTTGTAGCCCTCTTATTTCGCTCCGTGTTCATAGTTTTATACGCCTGATACTGATAATACAGAGCTTCTACGCAGGTTTTGGGAAGTTCGACCAGAAATTAGATTTCTTTGAAGCATTAATGCCCTGCATGGAGCACATCGCTGGTTACAACACGGGAAAGCAATAGCAAACGAATCCAGGCTTGTCGCATCCCGCTGCTGCCTTCGGATTCATCTGACCCCTTTTCGTTGTGTAGTACGTGACATTTATTTCCTTCATAGGTAGCATTATTTGTTGCATTTTTCTTCAAAAAATTACGAATAATGATGGCACTGTGCGACGGTGTGTTATAATGGTGCAAAATCCACGAGTTTTCTGCCAACAATTCTGGTCTCTTTCGGCGAATTGCTTCACGCAAACGTCTCATAACGCCCAAATACTCGTAATACTATTTGTTTACTGTCTGGCCTTCTGGCAAAAATTTATGATGCACTACACCGTTGTAATCCATGAAAACCGTGAGCATTGCCTTCTTTTTGGACTGAAAACGACGTGGATTTTTTGGTCTCGGCTCATGTGGTGAACGCCATTCACTTGCCTGTCGTCTGGATTGCGTGTCGTACTCATAAACCCACGTCTCGTCTCCAGTAATGATCCTTTTGATGAATGTGGGATCGGATTCAGCCTCGCAAATCATCTCTTTTGCGACGTCAACACCGTCTCTTTTTTGCATGAAATTGAGGTCTTTTGGCACCAACTTTGCTGCTACACGACGGAAACCCAAATCATTCACCAAAATATCTTGGACAGATCCATAGGCAATGTTTAAGTCCTCCACTATTTCTCTGATGGTTAATTTGCGGTTATTGACCAACATTTCTTTTACTTTATCAATGTTTTCGTCGGTTTTCGATGTCGATGGTCTGCCACTGCGTTCATCATCTTCGATTGACTCACGACCACTTTTGAACCGCTCGTGCCGCTGGTAAAAGACCGTTTTTTTTAGAGAATCGTTGCCGAAACACTTTTCCAACATTTCTAACATTCGCGCACCATTAAATCCGTTTTTTACACAAAATTTAATTCTCGTACAAGTTCGTTGTTGCAAATTTAAATCCATTTCTAAAATTGTAAAAAATCGCCAACACACACAGAGATAAATGTACTCTTGGCTACGTAACTTTTGCAAATGTCAAGCTATGACGCTAAGATTTAGAGGGAATTTCAACAACCGATTTAACAACTTAACAAAAAAAAAAAGAAAACTCAAATCGGAACAATGGGAGCGCCACACGGTGGTGCCCTCCGGGAACTTTTTGATCAAGGTGGTATCCCAACCATTATTCAACTGGCTAGTTTTTCGTTAAGACCCTGATAGCCGATATGATGTCAGTGTTATTGGCAGCGGTGGTGCATATTCGGGAATTTGTGAGAATTTTTAACGCTCATAAGAGTCTGCGATCGATTTGTTATCTGTTAAATGATTTTGTATAGAAGCAAAATGATCCACTCATCTGGGTAGTTCATTCGAAGTCAATAGTTTGAAAGATGAAATTTTAAACTTTGGCTGAATGTATGTTCCCTAGTGATATCGTAGGCGGCCTTACTGCCACACCTAATGGCTGCTAGAACTTTGATATAATAGTGGTTGCCACGTCTTACCCTGCACTTCTTTCTGTTTTATGCGATATTGAACTTCTAACTTGGGTTGCGCTCACCGATCTCTGTATAAATATTTGCCTGAAACTCATAGTCTGCCTTAGTTGTCTTCTACCGAGGGTGGTGTCTGCCCCAAACGGAAAAAACATTTTTTACAGCCTTTCAGTGCTCACCGATGTTTGCAGGAGTGGCGCTGCCGATTGTTTGAGCCTCTAATGCAAGGCGGCCCCGAATTTGTTTGGCGGAGCCCATCGGAGTGCGTTGTAGTTTATTGTGTTTTACGTGTGCGGTTCGCTGGTCCTCTGACCAACCAATACTGGTCCTGTGGCTAAACGTTCATAACCCACGTAGTTATCAATTCCAAAATCCGTACATAGAACAGCAACATTTCAAATCATAACCGGCACAGCAATGTACTCCAAAAAATCTATCACAAGCCGACCTCCATTAAGACCAACTACGAATATCAAATTCCTAAATTACGACTACATGTGGTAATGTGATTAACCTTCTATCGTAAATACATGTTAACGCTTTATAACTTTAAATAGAACATGTCAATGCTGTTCGTCTTGCTTTTTGCTACATTTGCATTACAATTTAGACTAAATAGATACTGGAACAGCCACATTCTAATTTGGATAGACAAGTCGGACATTCATACTGTCGATGAGAAACGGACGACGAATATAACGTATCTTCGTTTGGCTGTTTATTCACCAAGGGTATATTATTTGGGTTACTTACAAATTGGCATCCGTTTTAAATTGTTCAGCAACTCGACTACCCACTTTGGCTGTTCGGCTTTGAAAACGAATTTAAATCAAAAAATGTAACAAACGTCAAACTTATGGGACTGTTCGCTAAAATGTTAATGCAAATGCCGATAGGGGTGTTCGCTGCGAATGCCAACTTGAAGTCCCTCACACAATAAGTTTACAATCCTTAAATTTACAATCATTAAGTTTCCTGACACATACCAAGGACAACAATTCCCCAGCAGTGTTTTTGAATATTTAGATAACCAAAATGCTTTCAAAAGGTCAGAGATACATACATACACACATACATACATAGCTTATTGCGACTCGAGATCCAATCCTACTATTGTGCTAAATTTCTTTGTTTTCCCCAAAATGACATTCACAAAATAACAATCTGTCATCTATCAAACAAAGATCATTCCAATGACAGGTCTAAACGTCACATTGGCGCTGAGTTCTTTCAGATTCAATGTTCAAATGTGAAACGATTTCAACAGTTCTTGCAGTTTTATTGATACATTCTCCGTTACAAAGTATGATTTCCATTCACGGATACATCTGGCAATCAGGTTTCGTTGACATTTGCAACGTTCCCATTTCAAATGCCATTCTACCACATCATCGTGTCAACCTGATCTTTCTTGTGTACTCTTATATACGAGTACTTCACTTTACCATCAGAACTGAGTAATGAAAAACTCCACACACAGTGACTGGGACTAATTCTAGGAACACCGAATAAATAGTAACCAGAAATCATGGGGACCATGGGAAACTGCTTGTAGCTAACTTTCTACATAACCGATCAACATTTCTACTTGACCAATGACAGCAACGGCAACGACTATGTGAAGACGACAGAGTTACAGAGATGCCAACAAACTACGTGTAGTTAATGGTCTGCACTAGCGGCCAACTGGTTTTCCAGCTAACGCATATCATCAACCGCCAAACCGTAAAGAGACCGCAATATCCAGTGTTCACCGGAATGCAGTCTCTGCAGCGGAAGACCAAGCGGCCCACACTGCTCACACTGGTTGAAAAGTGTAGACCAGTACTTGGGAGTTGGAAGAGGGGCATCCGCTTTAATGGCATGTTGTTTTGGAAAAGGTGCTACTGCGACGTCGTTGTTGGCACTTTACCCGCGCTCGAATGTCTGAAGGTCATTACTTGGGATAAACTCGTTAAGGCGGCCATTTAACAGTTTTGTTTATAGTCATAGCATGCTATGAATACTCGTACAGTGCAAGCGATTATGGTGATGATCACTTGTACTCTGCGGTGATCTGAACGACCTCGTACATACACGAGCTCGATCACATGAATGCATCTGTTGAAATGATGGTTCTTAGTTGTTCTTGTAGAAACAAACGCGCTCTTGGATGTGGTAACGATGTCACATTACGGTGCAGACTGAAGTTGCAATAGGTGACTTCAACTGACTTTTAGCATTTAAGATGAGCGACTGGCTAGATGAGATATCTTAGAAGACAGGAGGTATTCATATGTGGGTTACTCGTTAGGTCAGGTACGGACACATAAACTGTTTGAAGAGCAGTGCTAATTAAATTTCAATTCACGAAATTATGGGTTTTCTCAAGAGAATGCATTTGATTAAAATGTGAGAAACATAGCATACTCAGCTAACAATGAATATGCCTCTAGGAACAAGTCTGATAGATACAAAGAACTTCAAAAAGCTTTGCAGACTTATTAGTTTCAAAAGAGTGGTTGCCAGTCCATCAGGTAAGGGTTCTTGTAATACTCGCAGTTATGGTAAGGAGGAGACATAGTCTCTTCTTTTTAACGTAAACCACCTGTCATGTAGACTTATGTTTACGGGATGCTCATACATCCTTGCCATCGCTCTCCGTCAATCCTTTGATACCAATTCGGAACTGTGTTGGAGGCACGAGTTCCACCCTTGGTATGAGTCGACGCCGATCTAAAACCTCTTACTGCTCTTAGGGTCACAGCACCCAGTAATTATTTGCAACTCTACAATGGGTCAAACCAACAGGAAGACCCTTCCCGCGATTTGGGTTTAAACCACAGGCACCATGACGCTCCCACAAGGGGGCCTACCTCAACAAGTCAGACTCGGACCGAAATCCGGGGGGCTCCTGACTCCCATGGTACCGTGATTTAGGTCCTGGTAGGGACTACTGGTGGTCTTGCCGCCAACAAGACCTATGACCGGCAACTTGTAACTGGTTAAATCGTAGCAACCTTCAATGGCGTCATCTGAAGATGTTTACGATAAGACCAGTAATATGCTCTGTCCCCGCATTTTATTAGACAACGTCATTGATGGGCGAAGCCTTGGTAATTGGGCGAGGGCCCGCTAAGGAGGAGACAGATGTCTCTTGTGTTTTACGTAGGTACCTGCCGTGAGGGTTTAAGCCTACGGTGCGTCTTCGCACAAGATATCAAAACAATGCGTTGATAAGCGCCCTTCGGGTAGTAGAAGTACTACCACCAGTACCATATTCGAAGTCGTGTGCAAGGCGCGAACTTCCCCTTTGGTCAAGGGTCGAGGCCTATCTAATACCTCAGCCATTCTGTGGGTGGTTGCAGTGCAACTCCACATCGAGCAGACCAATTGGTTCCATAGCAATCCCATGCTTTAGCACAGTTTGTAGTACACTATGCATATGCTAAGCCATGAGATGTCCAAGCACCATTAGTTCTATTCTCCCCGCGATTTTGGATACAAATCTACAGCCACCACGATATTCCCATAAGGGGGCCAACTCCTAGGTCAGGCCGGAACCATAGTTCCGGGGGCTCCTGACCTCCCGTGGAACCAGAATATAGCCTCCGGTCGAGCTTCGCAACCTTGCGGTTACTTCCAGTTGGGCACTTCACTGCCCAGGACTGGCGGCCTTTCAACAACTTGAACAATGAATTTAAAACCCTACGATCTACCCGCTAGCTGCCTACTGCGTCTTCTATAAAATACCTCTTTTGCAAAACTACGAGTTCTTTCGAACCGTACGGTATCAGTGATAATCCACTGACATCGTAGGTCTCACCATTAAAGGTGATGCCCATAGCCTGCAAGTTCCTTATGTCAGCGTAATTGGGACACTCACATAGGACATGAAGCCAGTCCTCATAAGTGGCTCCACATGGCATTAAGAGAGCCATGCCCGGTCAACAAAAAGCCCAGGCTGAGGTTAAAATTCCGTTCAGGAAAAATTCTCATGGTTAGCACATCCTTTAGGAAGCCGTAAGTAACCCTGCTATTTTCGCTAGCATCCCATCTAGATTGCCATCTAGATAGAACACATGCGTGTAGCAAGGTTTTACGCTGCTTCAGGGATAAGCCATCCACTTCTTCCGGGGAAACCCAATCGCGCCCATTTAGAGGGAGACCTTTTCTGTTCTTGAAAGCAATACCACGACGCATCACTTCCAGATCCAGAGGTGGCACTCCAAGCAACACCTGTATTGCCTCTGTGGAAACAGTTTGGCAAACCGGTAAACATCCAAGCAAGGCGACTCTTTGGCAAGTCAAGATCCGCCTTCGACCATCAACAGTCATAACCCTGTCGTACCATACCTATGCTCCATATGTTGCACAGGCAACAAAAAGGCCATCTTATATGATACAAACAGAACGCCTGTTGAGTCCCCAGTCAGATAGCAAAATGGGCCTTACCTGGCCTACGGCACTCAGCATGCGTTGTCTGGTTCGAACCAGGTGAGGCATGAAGCTCATGCACTCACTCATCGTTATGCCCAGATACGTGACCTCAGTCACACATCTAATCCCAACGCCGTTTAAACATATCGCAGGAGCCCGACGTCTTACATTCAATTTGCCCTTGAGCTTCATTGAAACAGTCTTATCCTGCGACACACTTACCCAAACGCTTTCTCCCCATTCAGCAACGACTGCTAGAGCTCTTTCTCCTAATACCTTGATTTCTGCCCTAGACTGGCCTTCGAGGATCAAGAGCAGGTCATCTGCGAATACGCAGCACCCACAAAGCTCATTTAGTCGCTGCAAGAGTGGATCCATCATCAGGTTCCAAATAAATCCCTGGGGGCAACCTCTCTCAACATAGATTGACACGCTGTCGTGCGTGCTTATCACACTCGCTGTTCTATCGGAAAAGTAGCTTCCCCATAGCCCAATTTCCCGACAGCCCAATTCCTGCAACCTGGTTACTATTTTCTGCCAGTTCAGGTTATCAAAGGCACCTTTAAAACCAATAAAGATGCCTATAACCACACTGGCCCTGCTTCTGAGGAACCTGTCTTTTAGGAAAGACCATGCATCTTCGACACACTTGCCTCTTGTAAAGCCGAATTGGAAGGGGGACATTGGTTCCGCCATGCTCTCCGAAAAACTCTCCACCATAACCCTTTCCAGTGCTTTTCCTAGTACCGGTAGCAGGCTGATGCCCCTATAAGATTTAGGGTCAGACCTATTCTTATCAGTGGACCTCAGGAGCACAACCACCTTTGCCACCTTCCAATCCTTGGGGAAGTAGCTGCAAGCAATACATTTGCTATTCTGGGACGGCCTTCCAGATGGCTCTCACCATCTCTCCGATCGTTCCATCAGCTCCAAGAGATCTGCTAAGGAGGAGACTGTAAGGAGGTAAGCCATAAGCAGTTGATTTTTGAACTGTACTGGCCGATGTGTTCATGTGTTCATATTCATCATCGCCTTGTGACGCCATCTAGAAATACAATGCAAAACTATGACTAACCCTCGGAAGGGCTGGGAAATGAATTTAAATGGCATAAACAACCAGGATGGCAGAACTAGTCGGGGTATGATATAGGGATAGCGGGGAGACAACAGTAGCTTATGTTGTCCAAGGAATCGTTGAAAGGTCTCGACTCTCCAGGTTGGTGGATGAAAGAAGGGTTGCGACCACGTAAAAAACCTATTCCTGCGAAGTAACCAAGACTCTTGGATAATAACAGATACAGTCTTGGCGAGCATGTAAAACATAAAAAGGACAATGACATTGGGAATGTTTGGGCTTAAAACGTGTCATATGCTGTTGAACAACTAGCGGACAGCTACCGCAAGCCCAAGAAAAAAGGATGAGAAAATGTTTGCATGTACTACTATGAATGGTAGTGGTACTGGAATCCACGTTCGACAATCTATTCAGGTTTTTAGAATTGAATTTGTAGTAGGCGTAACCACTTAGTAGCCAGAATCGGATTCCCACATCTCAACATGCATAAAGGAAGTTAGCTATCGCCTGATCAATCAACCATCAACCACATTGATCATAGTGCGATTGCCGCCAGACACTCCTCCAGCATTATGGATGTCCGAACTTCCGAAGAGCCAACATCGACTCGGATTATTACCTTGTTGGAGCCAAGATACGAATGCGGATATCACAGGCACAACGGAGTGAAATAGACCCACAAAAGTTCGAGCAGCAATCGCAAAACACTGCGTCGCCACCAGGAAATCCCTAGTTAACAACATGTAACAGAACAAGAAGCGTGGAAAACTGCGCTGCATCGAAGTACGGCGGTCCTTGTGAATTTTACGAGCAGAAAAAAACGGAAGCTCACATGTTTCCCGGAAAGAAAAAATAAGAGCCCAAGAAGCGCGCGATCGAGGAAACAAACAAGGACATGTAAGTCTGCAATTATGAACACGGACAACTAGTAATACAGCCTGAATGACTCGAACTGCAACCGACTTCAGACTGCTATAATTTCCAAACCGTTCATGACAGTGACCTCAAATTTTGACACATGACAGATAATTTTATTATTTACAAGCCTTTTAAACGATTTGCGTCTCAGTTGTGTTGAAAAATTTTTATCCGCGATGGAATTCAAACTTGATAGTGTGATTGCTTTATATTTGGCTGGAAAACCACAAGTAGCTATCGTTAGAGCCCTCCAGCACCTCAACGTGAATAAATCATTTGTGTCTCGAACCATAGCTCGTTACCGTGATACTGACAGCGGTGCAAAACGCCATGGAGGTGGTCATAAAAAAAACAGCAACATCGACAGAAATGGTTCGGAAAGTGAAGGCTCTAATTGAGAGAAATCCGCGTCGAAGTGGAAGAAAAATGTCTCGTGAGCTCAACATATCGTTGGAACGAATGCAATACATACTGAAAAATGAGCTCAAGCTCAAGCCCAACGCACACGATCTTACACCGCAACAGAAAAAAGTTAGAGTCGAAAGAGCGAAGAAGTTGCTACGCTTGCGGTGAGCGGTGAGTTACCGAATTTGGTTTTTTCCGATGAGTCGCCATTTGTTATCGAGCAATATGTCAACAAACAAAATAACCGATTTTCCGAGTTTACTTGCCAGAGAGGTCTTTCGAAAATTTACGCCTTCGGACGGCCACCAAAAAGCAGGCCTCACCGATGGTGATGGTTTGGGCTGCCATAACCGCCGATGGTCGCTCTCCGCTCGTATTTTTGGACCGTGGCGATCGTATACCGTGAAACTGTCTTAGTGGCAGTATTGAATGAAGCCTTGGGCAAACAATCATTTTGGTCGGAGACCGTGGACATTCCAACAAGACTCGGCACCGTCTCACAAAGCGCGCGTCAACAAAGATTGGTTAAAAAACAATGTTCCACACTTCATTTCTTCGACACAATGGATTGCAAATTCTCCGAATGCAAATCCGTTGGATTTCTCTATCTGGGGTATTTTGAAGGCACTAAAAAATACCAAAGTTTGGACCACCTCAAACAAGCACTTCGCCGGGACTGGGCCAAAATACCGCAGAGCCACTTGCGTGCTGCGTGCGATGCTTTCTTCGGCCGTCTCCCGGCCATTATTCGCGCCAAAGGTGGACATATTGAAAACTACTGATACAATTTGAAAATTGATGTATTTTCCAACATTTTTTGCTTTGGCACAATAAAATTTATCAAAAAATAAAAAAATTATAGCATTTTAAAAAGTTTTAGTTCGAGTAAGTCACCCTGTATATCCGCATCTTTACGGATAATCAGGCGTGAATCCCTGGATTCAGTCGCACAAAATTCTAAAACTGCCCTTAACTGTCGACCATTTCCCAGGGAGATGGCAGAGCAGTTCAACATTTACCTCTGTTGGATGCCGGGCCACAGAGATATTACAGGGAATTGCCGAGCCGGCGAACTCACCAAAATAGGAACCAATCTCTTCGTTCAAACTGAAACTAAAGCTGGGTGCTATTAGAAGAACACCTTAGGTGAACTGTTGGGTCAACATGTCTAGTGACTAAGTAAATCTGGCCAAAACTGGATCTGCTGGCCAATCAGTCTAACCAAACCAACTACTAACACAAACAAAAAAGCTGTTCTCTTGGCAGATCTTTTGTCAGATCCTTTAGCAGATTTTCTAGTAGATATTCCGGACAATCAAGAACATCTTATGGAAGACCTTTTAACAGATTTTGTGCTTGAAAAACAGAAACATTATTCGCATCTTAAAGCAAATATTGTGGCAGGATATTCAATCCATTGGCAAGAACTCTGTCTGTCACACAATCTGGAGTTTTTCTAGCAGTTCCTTAAGAAGATCTTCTAGACAGATCGGATCTTATAACTAAGCATAAATAATAGAGGATTTACGATGCGGAAATAGCAGGTACATTGACATTGGCGTTGAAACCACCTGACACGTGTTAAATTGAAAAGTAAAAGGCGATGTAAATTGGGTTGAGACTGCCTTCATTCGATTTCTATTGGAGCGAGGAACTGCAACTTTTCGTACTGCAGTCTGAAGCCTTTACATCAATATTCGGTTGCTTACAGATCTGCCAAGATCTAAGGCTGCTATGTGTTCCTGGTGTTAACATCTCTCCTATACCGGACTTACGAGTGAGTCCTGTTGATTTTCTAGAGCCAAGTTGGACAGAAAAGTTAAGGGTTAGTAATTTTAAGGTTAAACTTTACAAATTTCGATTTGCAGATTTACAGGTGATTGGGTGTAGCAAATTCTGTTGCTATTTTCAATGTGTCGTTAGAAATCACGTTAACAGCATTTTCTGTGGAATAGCTAAGGAGTTAACAATATAATCCCTGTGGAGAACGGTGAAATGCTCATTGATCGCAATCTTTCCCGTCGGTTTTAGCTTATGGTGCAGTTCAGTTAGCTGGAGAAATTATCTTTTCTTTTTAGTCCTCCATCCTGTATTCCACCATCAATCTAAGATCTCAGAAAAATGGTTTAAAACTATTTTGTCTTACTAAGCCACAGCATTATTAATTTGAACTCTCCCATAAGCTGGAAGAGTCAGTTGTTTTAAGAACTAGGACTCAGGAGACCTCAAGCTCTAGAATGTCCCACCATTAGCTTTAGTCATACAAACGACATTGATGTGCTACACGACCCTATCGGATTTATCTTTGTTTCAGTGTTACCAATGATCGCTGGATCTCTGAGTCTTTTTGGGCCACAGACTATCCGTCCCATTAGCAGGTGGAGGAAGCTGATTCCCTAAAAGATCTTATACAGCACTGCGAGGAAGTGGAAAGAACAACTTAGCAACAACAGAGCTGCAAGATATTCGACCTCGACTTCGTTGTTTATGAGCCGACGTCTATAGGGAGGTGTTGTTTCTATGAAGTAGAACTCAAACCTGAATGAAGTTCCAGCTCAGTGGCATTCTAATAGAACAGCAAACGATTATTATGTTTAAAAAAAGACATTAACGAATTCCAGCCTCTTCACACTTCGCCGCCTTGGTGACATTGCAAACACAGATGTGTGTACTCAAACCGATAAGCACCTTAGAATCCGACCCCTCCCCGGTTAATTGCTAACTCTTAAAATTCAAATAAAATTCAAAACCTTGTTAACACAGTTGTTCACCGGCTCTGCACGTAGTGTACCCCTTAAGCTTCTTGGCCATTTATTTAAGTAGGCACTTGTACGAGCAAGTAATGGCAAAACTATAATTAGCCTCTCGCTTACTCGAAGTAATTACGCTGCAACTTAAGCAAAAATTTGCAAAAATATTTAAAAATAAGAAAAAAAAACAAAAATAACCTTCCATCAAGCTTAGCTACGTTTAGATAGAAATCTCAAAAAATGTATCTATGGACGTGTGTTCGCCTACGGTATTTACCATAAAATTCTTTAATCAGCTTACAAGTAATACTGGCATTCCGCACGCAAGTCACAATTTTGAATGTGACAAAGTTGAAGGTTAAATCGCCACGCTAATTATGCTCGAAAGCCTTCCGCCATGGGAATAAAGTCAAGAGCGTCATTTTTACGTGATAAACGTTGCCATCCATTCAAAAAAAACGTAAGCAAAAACTGCAAAACAAGCTTCATCTAATCAAGCCATCAAAAGTGTTTATGGCATACAAAAAGATATAAAGATACGACTGCTCGTACATGTAAACTAGTACAAAGTTATGCCGCATGCTCAATGCCATCTATCGAAGTCAATACGATAATTGTCTCAATAGTCATTGACAATAATAAGAACACGAATCGTGCTGGAGTTTGTGCTCGTGAAAGACTGAAATTCCATCGTTATGGCACGTTCTCGGGTCCGTGGGGCGTCAAGATCAAAACTGCGCAAATCATTGCTCTCGAGAACAAAGTGAAAGTTCATCCAAGCCTTTAGGTACGAGTACCAGACCAAATCCAATTCCAATTCAAAGGTGTGCCATCAAGTGATCATAGGCTTACATACATATGTACGTACACCTGCTTCGAATCGCAAATGGCTATAGGTACCTATCCGTGAGGTAATTTGAATAAATTCGCTCCAGCTAACCCATAATCTTGGTGCCAGAACAATCTCAATCTCGAATGTCCTCGGAGGGTTAAAGTTGTTAGCCTTGGATGGTTCAGGTGTAACTTACTGCACCAATTACTATCGAGCGCATAGCTTGGGTATCTTAAGTCTTGAGATACACTACATTTCTATCTGCGGTCTGTCAGTTGTCAACGCTGCAACTCATCTAACCATACAGATGCGAGCAACCTTGAGTTGAGAAACAATTATCCGATTGTTGTTGGATCCAGATCCAGTCATTTCCAAAATTGGTCAAGTGTGACACTGATACATACGGAGTCACCAATTCGAGAAGAGAAAGATACAAACGAATCTCTTTTTTCGGATACAGGTTTTTATGTTTTGCCGTACCATTTAGTAGATGACTTTTGCGGTAAACTACAATATGAGTCACCAAAGTCAGACTCGGAATGTTCTTATTGCCTCCGATCTCTTGCGTAAATCACCGAACGTGAATCGTTTGTATCTACAAAATAATGAAACTTGTTTTTCAATTATCGACTTGCGACCACTGAATTGGAAGTTTTAAATAGCGAAATCAGTTTTTTCCTCAACTTCTTCGATGGAAATGAGGTAAGTGCAAAGCAAATATTGATCGACTGGGGAAAGGTTGCTAAAAAGCCACACACGAGTCAGTTCAATTGAAATTGACAAAGGTTCGAGTGATTATTGCCGAACTATTAGCGGAAAATGACTGACTCACTATACCTACAGGTGGAGACCTGTGGGTGAAAAATAGATTCACTCATGTGATAGAGTAATGCAATACCTGTTCGACAGTTCAATTTGTTTATTGACGTTCACAAACCAGATACACCTAACTGGTTCCAATTAAACACATACACAACTACTCGTATTTGCTATAGTAAATCTTTAAGATACTTGATAGGTGAATACACTCTCAAAATAAGCTCAATTCTTTAATATGAAATTAGCTCACCAATATTTGTAAAACCAGTTTAGAGACTCTGTCCATTAATTACGCTTTCGGAAACAATATTTTCCACACCCACAACCTGTACGTATATGAGTATATGTACGTAGTGGAAGTGAACATGATACCATGTCTGATGAATAAGGTCTTACGACCAAAACAAGGTCGTATGTTTGACTTCATAAAGGTGAAGAACATCCAATCAATATTCAAATATCTGAAGAATTTGCCGTCCTTCCATCTATGACCAATGAATGCAAACGATGGAACTTCCGGTGTCCATGCAACGCTCCTACTCAAGTAAACCGAAGAGTCCTTCTCTAAAAACTAGAATGTGAAACCTAGCAGTCCAGACCGTAGGCTCTTAATCCTTTGACCGGGAATTTTGTCACCAATTCAGAATGAGCCAAGATAATTTCATGTTGCATTTCTAATAGGTGTTAGATGGACATGAGTTGGAAAGATAATTGGGTACAACTAATATGAATGAACCCTAACCCACCAGCCAAGGATTTGCCACAGCAATTGAGAGATTGCAAGAGAAAATAACTCAAAACTCTTATGGACAACCCGCGGAGTTATTTGTTGCTGTTTGGTATGATAGGTACAGAGACAAATTCCTGATGAATTTCGCGATTAAAATTCTATACAACCACTTCAAGATACGTATAATTAATTAATTTACAGGGTGACTGACTCGAACTTTTTGCAGTTGCAATGTCCACGGTCTCCGACCGAAATGATTGTTTGCCCAAGGCTTCAATACTGCCTCTAAGACAGTTTCACGGTATACGATCGCATTAATTTTGACGCCATGGTCAAAAATACGAGCGGAGAGCGACCATCGGCGGTTATGGCGGCTCAAACTATCATCATCGGTGCTGCCCGCTTTCTGGTGGCCGTCCGATGGTGCAAATTGACATATTCCTCGATAACAAATGGCGACTCATCGGAAAAAACAAAATTCGGCAACTCACCACTTTCGTGCAAGCGTAGCAACTCCTTCGCTCCTTCAACTCTAACTTTTTTCTGTTGTGGTGTAAGATCGTGTGCTTTTTGGAACTTCAATGGCTTGAGCCTAAGCTTATTTTTCAGTATGTGTTGCATCCGTTCCAACGATATGTTGAGTTCACGAGCCATTTTTCTTCCACTTCGACGCGGGTTTCGCTCAATTCGAGCCTTCACTTTCCGAACCGTTTCTGCCGATGTTGCTGTTTTTTTATGACCACCTCAGTGGCGTTTTGCAACGCTGCCAGTATCACGGTAACGAGCAATGGTTCGAGACACAGTTGCAGTTCGAGTCAGTTAGGGTGTAGTATTGCAAAGCCACCGGGTTCAAAACTCTTAGCCCGAAAGACAAGCATCTTCGTAACTTTGATCCTGCCAATTCTGCTATATCGCACCAAATAATCGTTTCTGCTGTGTGCTTGAATGTTGTAGAAATAGAGTAGGCACTGAGAGGTGCCAACTTGGCGATGCCTAGTGTTTCTACACATCAATTGTGCTTAATTTACCTCCAAGTGACAACCATCGGGTACTGGTCGATGTCCATCTGGACTCGACTTACCAAAGTCATAACCGCGGATGCTGACCAGCCAACGAAAATAGCAGCGCTATAAACTGGACAGCCGACGAATTCCCCATATGCAGTCAACGGTGAAGTAAAATCCCGGAATAAAGCAAATAAGGCCATATCCAGGCTACTCTGGCATATTTGAAGCTCAGGCCGGTAAGGATTTCCGAGACCAAGTCAGGGTCTTGGAAAAGAGATGGTGGCGGATGAGCCCTTAATGGACCAACGGCAGCACTGACATTCCCGACCGGGTTACTGGCATCGGTCTAGCCGACCCCTCGCTCTAGGGATATATATAATGGAACTGGTCCTCCAGGTTAGGGGTTGTGCCGCTGTGATAAATGTCAGGTCATGGAAAAAGAATCTTAACCTACGAAGCAACCACAAACCTCGATTACGGACGGTTCTACTATTGAGAACCCCTGCAAACGAACAAGCGAAACAAATACAACGAACTTTGAATCCGTACGTGGAATGTTAGATCCCTTCATAGGTCATGTATAGCCGAACAATTAGCGGATGCTCTGGACTGCTTCAAAGCAGATGTTACCGCCATCCAAAGAATGCAATGGAATGGGCCGGACAAAAAAATGATGAAAAACTGCGACACCTACTACGGCGATTGCATAATCATAAAGGGACTTTGGTCAATCAGTCGTCAGCCAGATTCACCACATTGGGATCCAGTATTACGGATGTCTGAACGTCCCGAGGGGACAACATCGACACGGACAAGATAATGGTTGTAGCCAAGGTACGGTTGCGGATGTCCCGTACATCGCAAAGACAAGCCAATGCTATGAGGATGTTCGACGTCAGACGGCTACAGTCCCAAGAAATCGCCAAATCCTTTTCCGATCGAGTTTCTCTCATTTACTTTAGAGGTCCTATGCCGCCAGCATCAAGTATTGAAGACTAGTAGCAATATTGCCAAAAAGACACCAGAGATGCCGCCTTTGATATGCTGGATTTCACTCGGCCGCCACAACTAAGCCCCTGGTTTGAGGACGAGTGCCGGCAAGCACATGCAGCTAAGCAAGATGCATAAAAAGCGGTGCTGCGTAGAAGGACTAGAACTGCTCACAAAGATAGCCATATCTAAACGTAAGCTGCTGGAGCAGACGACAGCCTGACAGCCGAGCTCTTCAAAGCGGCAGACGATGACTTGGAAAGGAACATACACATGCATGTATGCCCGATGAATGGAACCTCAGAATTGTTTCTCCAATCCTCAATAAAGAAAGCCCTCTGAGCTACGCCAACTACAGAGGCATCAGCCTTCTTAACATCATCTACAGGTTCCTCTCTGCCGTATTCGGTGAACCCCTAAAGCCGTTCGTCAACAACATGAATGGTCCATATTATTGTGGCCTTAGAACAGAAAAGTCCACCATGGACCCATGAGCTCCAAATCGATACACACAACCTATTCATCGATTTCAAAGCAGCATATGACAACCATCTATATTGATGAGATATACGAGTACACAGCAATGCCTAGTTTTGGCATATCTGCCAAACTCGTCCGTTTAAGCAGGATGACAATAGAGAATACACGCTGCTTCATCAAGGTCGGTTAAAAACTCACCGGGACCTTTAATGTTACAAAAGGATTTAGACACGGCGATGCGCTGTCGAGCGATTTCTTTGACATCATTCTTGAAAGAACAGCGCAAAGCTCACAAGTCAACACAAAAGGCACAATCTTTCAAAAGCCCGTCCAGTTCCTCACATACGACGGTGATATTGACATAATCGAAAGAAAGCAACGTGATGTCAGCGGCGTTTGCGAAAATTGAGGCGAAAGCGGCGATGATGGGGATGGCCAAGACCAAGTACATGCTGGCAACAAGAAAGAACACCCAACACCGACATCCCGGACACCCTTGACAGATATAACTTTGAAGTAGTTAAGGACCTAGTCAACCTAGGCACCGCTATTAATTCAGACAACGACACCAGCTCTGAGATCAAATGAAAAACAGCTCTTGGCAATCGCTGCTTGTTTGGCGCTGTAAGGCGCATGGACTTTTCCAAAAATGGAAGAAGACGCTCCTGGCTGCTTTAAGAGGAAGATTCTTCGGGTGATTTGAAGTCCCATCTGCATAGACGGTGAGTGGAGGAGCAGATACAACGACGAATTGTACGGGCTGTACTGCAACACCGACTTGGCCAGAAGAAAGAAGGTCCAACGACTGAGGTAACGGGTCATGACACCAATGCATCGGCCCGAAAAATCTTTGATTCCGGCCCCGAGGAACAGGCCGTAAAAGAAGACCACGAATCAGGTTGCGCACCTAAGGACCTCAACCGACTTGCGTGCGAAACTTGAAGCAGCTAGTTAAAGATCGATCTGACTGGAGACTTGTTTGTTGAAGCTCAGGTCCATCCTGGCCTGTAGCGCCACCTTAAGTAAGTAAGTAAAGAACATAATACCCATAAAGTGCGAACAGGAAAATAAATCGGTGACAATTTAAGACATCATTCCGAAGAAACTATGAGCTAGTTTTTTTAGCGACCTCGAAACGCACAAGGCAGTATTGAATATAACTCCAGGAACAGACTCAAGCTCGACTGTCAAAAATAATCCCAAGTGACATCTTAAGAACATACTATAGAATCCGGCAAACAAGGCCAGAAAAAATATATTTTCATGAAGACAACCTCAACATCATTTGCTCAGTTCTGATAAACATAGGGTGTAAGTTATGCTCACGTCGTAAGCCCCTTGCGAACAACCTAATCAGTCCAGTTTTAGGGCAGGAAAGTTCAGCGTATTTCAGACATTTAGTCTATGGCAGGCTTAAGAAAAGCCCCATGCCTCTTCGGAGAGGTAGCTATCGATGTAAACAGAGATGAGTTGTATACGACTTTGTGGAGACTAGGTAGCCCCAATACTTTAACACTAATGGAAGGCCGCAGCATAAAGCACTCTGGAAGCTGTAGTAAACAACTAAGGACGACTGACTAGTTGAACTATTTGAAGAGACTTTCTCGCTCAAACCCAAGCCTTACTCTGACTTTAGCACCATCTATAAAAGTAAATAAGAAATCGCTGCTCTTTCGATTAGGTACAACAGCTTCTTCTTACTCCAACAACTAAGGTTCCAAACGTTAGATTTTTCTCGCTCTGTTAAGTCTGATAATAGATTCTCAGCAATCATCCATACAAAAACGAGAAGATAGTAAGGAAAACTTAGACATGCGGCTCAAAGCGACAACGAAAGCCAAACCTCTCGTTTAACTCTGGTCTAACTCATCGAATAAATGCCCTGACATTCGCTTGATGAATTGGAGCAGCATGTACGAGACATAAGAAAGTGGTAGCCTGCAATGCCTCAGACCATTAATCTAATATTTTTAGAATCGATCCATAAGCACACTAAAGGGTCCAGAAGGGGACAGCAAAGGCACTCCCAAGGAATGAATAAGAGTCCCTGGTAGCAGAACAAAGTACAAAACGGTGTGTGGTAAAATCATCGGAGACAGTTTGACTCCAGAGTAACAAGGGTTGTAACCTTTGAAAAGGTACAATGGACAGAAAACTTATGCAAATCTGCGGGACGGTATCTTCTGAGGTCGTTGCACATTCATGGTTATAGAAGGTGCTTTTAAAGGGATTGCAAAGTGGATTAGCAACATGCTACACCTAAGGATAATAAAGGCACACCAAGGATATGAGGAATTGTAAAGGGCTCTCCTTAGAGTGGACCAGTATCCCCTCTTTTTTGATCGATACTAGTAGATGACCTCATGCAGGTCCATTAGTCCGGTCTGGTTTCCAGTTGGGCACTTCAAGTCGGTTGAGGCCCCCTTTTACTTGGGCGCGCCACTTAAGTTGAGGTCTTCCTCTACAGCGCTGTACCTTTTTAGACTCGAAGACTCTGCAGCCCGGAGCATTGGTGTCCATTCGGTCTACCTGGTCTACTAGGTTGATGTCGCTGTATAGTTCGTCGTTCGTCTTTTCCAAAGCAATGATGGCAAAACCAAACAAAATTCAAAAATAATGAAACTGAGCAAGAGCAGAATGAGCAGAGACTATGCGAACGGCCCCAATTACGAGCATAGATGCGTTATAAGACCCTTAGCTTTTCAAAGAATCTCAGAGTTTACTTTCCCACATGGGATTAATGGAACAAAAATCTTAAAAAGCTGAACGATGGTTCGCAAAAGTGGTATACTGATGGTTTGAAATCATCTTGGGCCCAGCACTCATTTGCACTAAGTAATCTTCCAAGCGGAACTAACTGTCTTATTGGAACTTGTATGTTTTCTACTAAGCAAAGGGCATCGGTACTCAAAGCATTAAATCCATCTCGCCACCCTGAACAAAATGTCACTAGCATCGATACTTGGACATGTGTTTCACATTAGCAATGAGAAGGCGGAATACCAGGCGAAGAAAGGTGCAGAAATACTGTTTACCGGACCATGCTTAAAACAGGAAATAAAACTATGTACTCAAGGGATTCGTCCTTAGACCGTATAAATCTGAGGAACGAAGAGTCGCACTACATCGGCGTCGCAAAAAGACAACTTATACAGGGTGGAACAAAAGTAATGCTATAATGTAAATTAGCCGCCATTTTGTTAGGAATAAAAAAAATTGGGCTCTGTCTTGACGAAAAGTTTATTTGAAGGTGCCGGTCAAATGGCAACCTCTTGAATTGATGCACATTTGTGCTCATTTTATTGTTAACAAAACATCTTGCTCCAAATTAGTGATTTCTTCTTCAATGTTGGCTTTCAAGACTTGCAAGTTTTATGGTTTGTTGTAGTGAACGCGGGATTTTAAAAAGGCCTAAAGGAAGAAGTCTGGCGATCTGGCCGGCCAGTTCCAATCGCCAAAACGGAAGATCATACGGCCTGGAAATTGGTGATTCAAAATCTCCATCGTTGCCCGAGCTGTGTGAGCGGCCAATTCAGCAATAGCCTCGTTTAAAACTTGTTTGTGGCGCTCACCAGTTACGCTTCCGGTGGTGCCGTCTGCGTCCTCAAAAAAATAAAGGCCAATCACTTTTTCACTACAAATGCCGCATCAAACAGTCACTTTAAGTGGGTGCAATATGCATTCTCCGTGCCCAGAGACGCAGATTTTTTTTATTCACATAACCACTTAAGTGGACATGGGCTTCGTCGCTCATTATGGTTTTGGATATGAAATCATCCTCTTCTTGCCCCTGGTTTAACTTAGCATGGGAGTAAGTTAACCTCACTTGACGGTCAGCGGGCAGCAATTGCTGAACAATTTGCCATTATAAGGGAACATCTGCAGGCCTCTCACCAAAATTCGACGCAACGAACGCCTGCTGATGCCGAATTGTGTGCACCGTCGTCTTGTCGATGTTTGTGAACTCTCTCGGACATCCTCGGCCACAGAAGTGATATTCTCGGTTGAACTCGCAATGCGGGTCCGGGCACATCTGGCGACAACTTTAGTGGACGCGAGGCTCAGCCAAATGCCTAACTTTTCGCGCACATGGGCAGGACGACGAAATTCATGCTGCATTAAAACAACACACCGAAAATTGGTCAAATAAGCAACAACGATAACTCCGCGTTCTTCAGGTGTGTATTGCTCCATTTCTTGTTGTCATTCTCTATCTGTCTACAATATAAATGTCAAAGCACAATGACGCTTGACACCATTTGCAAAAATTATGGCACATTCACATTATAATGGTGTCTTTGGCCCCACCTTGTAGAAGTATGGATGTTTCAACGAAAGGATTAAAACACTGGCCAGCTTCTTGACATTATATTTTTGTGACCTATGATTCTATTAATATGCTTCTGAGCTATTATAAGAGGTTCAAGTATGTTACAATTACTCCCTCCCCAACATGTTATACAATGCTGTATCTTTAATTTTACCAGCCCATAGTAATTTGTTTGAGGAGTACAGTCTTAGATTATACATACATTTGGCCAGTTGCAGCCACCATATACCTTTTAAATTCTAATAATTGTATCTTCCAATTTAGATGTCTATCAGAGTGGACACCAAGATATTTAAAATGATTTGCTGATTCAATTTTGAAGCAATTTGCACTGCATTTAATTGGCAATAATTATTTTTCCCACAACTGTGGTTCGATAAGTAAATTTGTTCACATTCAGCGGAGTGAAAAATTGCTCTGGAGTCAATCTGTTCATTATATATTAGATTACAGATCACAACCTTCGTGGTTTCGCGTATAATTGTTTGCGAACCATTGCCTTATGAGCTACAAGTCCTGTTCCAGTTATACTACCGATTACAACAGAGAGTTTATTACGTAAGTAAAGGCCATATCATCAGCAATAGCAGTGATTTCGCTGTTGAATTATTGTTTGAAGATTGAGCTCATATAAATTAAAAATAGCACAGGACCTAGGATGGAACCCTGTGGTACGCCTATACTAGTCTCAAGCTCCTTACTAAATACTCCATTGAATTCTACCCTCTGCCGTCTTCCCGTTAGACAAAATTGAACCAACTATGGGTTGAATCTCTGAAACCAGCTTTATAGAGCTGGTCCAACAAAATTGAATGATTGACCATGTCAAGGCTTTTGTCATGCTGATAAATAATGACATGGTACTCAAATCCTTTGTTTATTCACCGCATAGGTTCAGAATAGCATCTTCAGTTGCTGTTCCCTCACGAAAACCGAACTGATCCCTGCAAAATTTTAATTTATTCAAGAAGGATAAAATGCGATCCTTCATGCTTTTTCCAAAGAGTTTGGAGAAAATTGGTAATAGAGAGCTAGGCCGATGGTTATTCAGCCTTCGACTACTCTTTTGAAAAGTGGTAGGACCCCAGCAACCTTCAAAAAAGGCGGAAAACAACCACTTCTGACAGTTTTAACATTTTTGTGAAGTCAGCTACGTAGAAGGCAATACGTTTCAAAAGACAGTTAGTGCTCGAGTGTTTGTTATCGAATTTCAAAATATATTTTTATATTTCAAATGAGGAAAGCTCTTTAAAAACAAAGCTGTTGCTTAGTAATATATCTGCATTCAGATCAGAATAAAGAGAACAATCGCAATAACTCTGTGAGGGGTTTGGTTTTGGTTTCTAGCTATGTTGCGAATTGTGCATAAAAGTTGTTTGCAATTCCTATTGGATTAAAAATTAAGGATCCGTCTGCTTCAATTTCAAAAACATTTTCGTTAGTCGATTCCTTGTTAAGTATTGTGTTTCCGACTTCCCACTCTTCTTTTGTATTTCCCTTGAAATCTTGAAATTCTGCAGACTTGTTTTTACTTCTTGTTTCTACGAAATGATTCGGCTTTCTTCAAATGATGTTTTAATTGTAGATTGAGAGGGTGCTTTTGACATTTTTTTCGACATAGGTTTTTCTTGTTTATAAGTTTAGCCAAGTCCTCATTTATCCATGGCCTGATTCGCCTCAGTTTATTGGACTTCGGCCTCTCAATGTAGGTAGCATTTGTGATATGGCCTAAAAGTGTGTTTAAAAATTAACAAAAGCCGAGGAAACGTCATTTTCTAAGTACGCCTTCTCCAAGACCCGTATTTGAAATTGTTTACAATTTTTACGTAGTTTGTTTTCTGTTTTGTAAGAAAATGCACATAATCAGGTTCTTTACAAGATGTCTGAAGGCTTAAGATCAATTTTACAATACAGTTTGATGATCACAAACTTCATAGCATGGTTTGAAAGAAGAATTTTTCCCCAGATCTAAGCACGGGAAATAACTAAGCACGATTGAGTTTCGCTGACAATGCATATTGGTTCATTTACAAGAGATTTTAGCCCATGTGGCGACATAAGTAGCAAAAGACTGACACAATCACTTCCAGATTTTAGTATGTCAATGTTAAGATCCCCCAGGACTACAAGATTTTTCGACTCTATGGTTTTTCGGATACGACCCAATTATTCTATGAGAACGTTTTGCTATATAAATGTAAACCGTAAATACAGAGAAAAGTAAAGTTTTTATTTTTGATTTTGCACGAGATTTTTAGATTTTTACGACGTCAGCGCTACTCAAATTAGAAGACTTAGCTTCATCACAATTATACAATTTGTTCCTTTAATATTATTTTGAAGCTACATTCATGCCATTATGCGTGGAATAGCACACCATTCAAATGGCCTCCTCGGCTTTGCTAGCAGTGCTTCAAGCGGTCGGTCCAATTTTTGATGACTCGGTCCAATATTTTCGGCGTTATTCCGGCAATTGCGTGTCGAATGTTGGCCTCGAGCTCGTGGTTGGCTGGTTAGACTAAGCCCAACAGAAAATAATCAAGTGGTGATAAATCACATGATCGCGGCATCCAATTGATGAACGCTCGTCGTAAGATTACCCAGTCGTCAAATTTCTCCTTCACACGCTGCGTCGCTTGTATGGAATGTAGCGCCGTCTTGTTGGAACCACAGCTCGGAATATCGATGTTGTTGAATTCTGACTACAGAAAGTCGTTTAACATCACTCTACACCTGAGACCATTGACGGTAGCTGTGTCTCCTTCCTCATTTCCAAAGAAATAAGGTCCGATAATGCCGCCATGCAATAAACCGCACCAAATAGTCTATCTTTGTGGATACATTGATGCCTCGCCGAACACTTGTGACTTATGTTTGCTCCAATAACGGCGATTGTGCTTGTTGGCATAGCCCCTGAGCCAAAAATGGGCCTCGTCCGAGAAGATGATTTTTTGGCGAAAATCCGGACCTCCGACCAACATTTCCATCGCCCATTTAGCGAACTCACGGTGTTGGCTATGGTCGCCCGGTCTCAATTCTTGCGTCAGCTCAACCTTATATGGATATAGGCCCAAATCCAACCGCAAAATAAGCGATGCCCTATTCAGCTTATCGGCGCCGAAATGAAATTTCTGGGTTTTCTTCGATATTGGCCGCTATGGTGGCTATGTTTTCTTCATTTCGCACCAATCTCTATCTAGTTGGTGGCTTAAGATCTAAAACTTTTCCACGGAGTGACGAACTGCCTTCACACTGAAGCCGTGATAGCGACCGACCTAACGACGAAATTCACGTTGCCTATTTACAGTCGTAATATCGATAATATTTCTTAATAATTTCCGCACGTCCGGCAAGCGTAAAATGATTCATGATGAAATGACAAACCTACTGAATAATTTGAGAGCTGGATGTCATTGGAAAAACTATCATTGCTATGTGGTCACCATATAGTACATCACCCGCGCTATAAGAAATACCATATCACAACTCCCATACGAATTTTATAAATTTCGCTTAGGAAAAAAAATCAGCCAAAATATTTAAACTATTAATATCAGCCAAAAAGGAATCAAAGTTCGCGCTCATGCTTCTAACGCTTGGGGAACTACTAAAATATACACATCTTGAATAGAATTTTGTATATTTGCGTTTGAAAGAATCACTGAAACTTAAACTTAACGTAAAGAAACTTAAAATTAAAGGTTTACCAGGTCCGCAAGGCACCTTATTTTACTTGCTCGTTCCCCTTCTTTCTTACGCAAAAATATTATTCAGTTTCTCGTCCATAAGTAATCACAGTTCTTGGACAACTTCATCTTCTTAGCCGCATTAAACATTTGTCGTGTGTTGGAAGTCAAACCATCGTTGATGCAGATTATATCATAAAGATGATCACCAATGAGTTTTGTTGTTATTTTTATTTTGTTTGCACAGAACTGTTGTTATTTTTATTTTGTTTGCACAGAACTCTGTCATTACTTAACACAGCTTGTAAATGAGCCCACACCAATACCAGATGTTGATAGTCATATCGGCAACACAATGGACTTGTTCTTAACTTCTCACACTGATAAGTACACCATTGATGTGCTCTGTCATCTAGGCTCGTCGGACCATTGTGTCATATCAGTTAATTTCTCGTACACCGTTAGAGAAAAGACTCCTAAAACAACAGTTTGTCAATACGAGAAAGCCAACTGGAGCGGTTTTAACAGCTTCTTTAGGAATTTTAACTGGCCGTTATGTTTCCTCGATAACGACGTGGATGCCGCTGCTGATATGATCACAGCAACTATTCTCTTTGGAATGAGATACTTTATCCCTCATGGGATGAAGAGTATCAAACCAAAAGAAAAGGTACGACTCGAGCTGTAAAGAGGCTGTCAGGGTTAAAAAATTGTTTTTTCGGTCCTACAAGACCAACCCAACAGAGGAAAACCGAAAAAAGTTTAAACGAGCCAGGTATGACTGCAAGGTCTTTCTTAAACGTGTAAAATTCCAATGCGACCAAAAACTGGGGCAAAAAATACTGCAATGTCCCAAAGGCAGTAAAAATTTTTGGCCGTTCGTCGAAAACATCAGAAATTCTCTCTCATCTTCCATCCAAACGCTCATTTATAATGACATTCCATTGGACAAGGCCAATCTGCTTGCCGCACACTTTGCGGCCAGCTCAACACTCCCAGACTGTGCTTTGTCCACGGCTACACTTGAGTGCCTCGAATTTTCAATGGGACAAATCCACTTTCGCACTCGTCTAGTAGCAAGAGTTCTTAAAGATCTTAACATCCACAAGTCCGCTGGTCCAAATGGTATATCTCCCCTCCTTCTGAACAGGTGTTCTTCCTCGCTGGCAAAACCACTGTGTAAGCTTTTTCATCAATCCTACTCCTTAGGACTCTTTCCGAGAAGATGGAAAACAGCATTTGTCCAGCCCGTCCCTAAAAAAGGCGAATCTTCCTCTCTCTCCTCCTACAGACCCATGCACTTCCCTTCTTTCCAAGGTCATGTAAACGCTGATAAACCGCCAGCTCATGAAATGTCTCGAAACTCGAAAACTTCTTGATGACCGCCAGTACGGTTTTCGTAGCAACAGGTCCACTGGTGATCTGATGACATGTCTATCTGGCGAAAGCAAGATAGTTGCACTTGACAGAGTTTGGCATCAGGTTCTTTTGTCGAAAATGTGTGCTCTTGGGATCGATGACTCTCTTCTTCAATGGATTAGAAATTACCTTCCGGAACGTTCAATTCAAGTTGTCTTGGACGGCTTCAAGTCTGATATTCATAAAATAAATGCTGGTGTTCCCCAGGGCTCCGTTCTGTCTCCGACACTCTTTTTAATTTTCATCAACGATTTCTTGTCTGGCACTTCTAATCCAATATATTCCTTTGCTGACGACAGTACTCTCTGCTTTTCATATTCGTTCCCGGACTCACGTCCCTGCTCTTCGGCCGTAGAACGGGAACGGCAGCGTATGTTAGGCTCATTAAATTCTGATATTAACAGCATAACCATTTGGGGAACCACTAACAGAGTAGAATTTAATGCTTCCAAAACACAATGCTGTCTGCTGCCGTTAAAGCGAAATTGAAATACCCAGCCATTATCCATGAATGGCATTTGCATCGTCGAAACCGATAAACTTTCCATTCTCGGTATGTGACAACTTACGTTGGAATGACCACATATTTGGTGTCGTCAGAAATGCTGCGAAATCTCTAGGTTTCCTCAAGCGATGTAAGAAATATGTCACCCCCTCTGATCTGGCCTCAATGTATGTATAAGGCATTTATCCTCCCGAAATTGGAGTACAATGCCTACATCTGGTCGGGTGCGCCCAAAACATCTCTGCACCTCCTAGATAAGGTCCAAAACCGTGCGATAAAACTCATAGATGATACTAATATCACTCAAACAATAGGCACCCTCGAACACCGATGTAATGTCTCGTGTCTCACTCTGTTTTATCGCTATTTCCACCACCAGTGCTCCATAGAAATCGCCAGTCGATAGCATTCCGCCCCTTCAAACTTTTACCCGTAACACGGGTCTCGCTATGAATGCTCATCAGTATACCCTCAAGCCCATTTTCGGACGTACTCTAAAATATCGTGATTCGTTCCTAAGCCGCTCAACTCGCTTATGGAATGCCTTGCCTAGCTTTTTATTTCCTAGTCATTATAACCTTCAAACATTTAAAACCAACGTTCACTTTCCATTCTCCCTGATTTTCCTTCGCCCGCGATGTGTGCAAACATTTTAAAGCTACTTAAATCCCTTGAACGCGCGCAAATTATAAACAAAGAAATTACTTTCTCCTTCGTTAGTCGACGAGTTAATTTAACAACAAGGACATTGGTCAAAGGAATTGAAATGCATTTTGCAGTTGAACTATTCCCATATTTGTTTTTTAAGCTATCTTTACTTGTCACTTTCACATGTTTTGGTCCCAACACCACATCTCGGACAACTTTCAGTGATGTTTAATTGCACAATCACTGTCAGTAGATACAACACTATCTCCAATGTGTGTATTTGAAGAGACTGCTTTTTCTTGTAATATATCAGTGTTCGTTTCAACTCAGTGTTTACATTCCTGATTTACGCGTTTTAGATATATAATCTCTTTGTACAATATTTCCATATTTTTTATTGTATAAGAAAAACCGGATACACAAAAAACAAAAATACCATTGTTAAATGTTTAATTAATTAACTTGCTTCAGGCTATTCTCACTTTGACAACTGTCCCGCATTAGCATGCAGACGTCCGACATTTCTAAATATTCTCTATGACGAGGATACAAAGGCGATCCTGCAGAAAAGGCTAATCAAATTCCTGGAAATATTAAGCAAGAATGGTGCACAATAGATCAATCCGGCCGTCTTCGGTCTTTGATATAACATACACTAGAAGCGATACATTCGTATATCGTATTTTCTTTTCAATGTTAGCATAAATTTATTAAAATTCGTCACTATGACACACTTGAAGATACATATTGTAATTGGCACATACCTCTGATAATCCTTGAAAATATTCCACCTAGCAATCCTGCAATAAAAATGAATTCATAAGAACAGGGTTATTTTTTTGAAAAAAACAAACATTATTTTTTTTAAATTTTTTTTACATGAATATTTAAAAAAAACTGTTTTGCAAAATGTTAACTTAAATGATTCACAAATTAGTACACGAAACATATCCACAACGGGCATTGTATTCATTGTATCCATAAACCTAAACACAACGTTAAACCTTTTTAAAACGGCCTGCCGAAAAGTAAATTCTCAAATACGTGCTCGGAATGCCGCGCGCAGTTTTATATTTAATCTTAACATGCATCGATACTTGTAGTCGTATTCGTATGCTGATTAAAAGATTACCGGGAAAGGCTCCGCTAAGCCAAGAAACCGCCATCCATATACTCGTACTCGTACACATATCCATTCGGCAAAAACTTATGCAAGAATGTCAAAGTGTCTGATAAAGTCACGCTGTGGCATACTAAAAAGGCGATTTCGAGGGCGTGGATTGCACAATTAAAATCGATCGTTTGCAGTCGATACGAAAATGTGTAAACTGACTGATTTCTTTGCCATCGATATGCAATCGGAAATTTTGATTTTGCACAAGGTAAAAACTTCACAGATACGAGTTTATTTGTATGTACCTACGAGTACATACGGATTCGATGGATGTGGTGTATGAGCAAGAGAATTCTTTCAATAGAAATATTCAAATCAAGACCTGGTTTTCAGTTGAATTGATTTCTTCAACTCACGAGTAGGTGCCGTGGAGCCAATTGAACAATTTTTCAATTCAATTAAATGCAAGAATCCAGTAGTACGACATTTAATTGAAATGACTGAGTCTGGGATGTGGAGTCAAGAATGTTAAGTATTTCAAACTCTAAGTTGGACTAGATAGTTCTTTGTAACTGGTTGTGGGTTTCCCTGTAACCCTATTGAACACAATGTTTTGTTTAGCGACGTTAATAGTTTGCCTTCCGGATTGGAACTGAACTCAGCTCAGTGTTTTTTTTTTGTCTCACATCCAATTTCTAAGGAACTTAGGCCAATAAATCTGAGCTCATCTTAATCAAGTCCTTCGAGAGGGAGAGCTCGAGCTATAAATTAAGAACACCGCTATTGGCAGGTAACAGCAACAGAATTGTGGGAATTTGTTTCAAGTCACATGGCGGATATTTGCTTGTTTGGATTGTTAAAGGCTTTTTATTGTTGGCCTTGTGTGAGGTCCGGCGATCGAAGAGGACAGGGAATCTCCCATATTTTTTTTTATTTTTTTTTTTTATTTAATCTATGATTTTGTAATCAACAGATTATGAAAATTTATAAAGGAAACTTAAAAAACTAATAATAATATAATTTTGTGAATAATGTACCACCTTGATCAAGGTGGAATAACCACCGTGTGACGCTCCCATTTGAGTTCTGTTTTTTTTGTTAAGTTGGTAAATCTGTTGTTGACATTCCCTCTAAATCTTAGCGTCATAGCTTGACATTTGCAAAAGTTACGAAGCCAAGAGTACATCTATCTCTGTGTGTGTTGGCGATTTTTTACAATTTTAGAAATGGATTTCAATTTGCAACAACGAACTTGTACGAGTATTAAATTTTGCGTAAAAAACGATTTTCCAAAGAAAACGGTCGTTTACCAGAGTAGCACGAGCGGTTCAAAAGTGCTCGTGAGTCAATTGAAGATGATGAACGCAGTGGCAGACCATCGACATCGAAAACCGACGAAAACCTTGATGAAGTAGAAGAAATGTTGGTCAATAACCGCAAGAGATAGCGGAGGACTTGAACATTGCCTATGGATCCGTCCAAGATATTTTGGTGAATGATTTGGGTTTCCGTCGTGTAGCAGCAAAGTTGGTGCCAAAAGACTTCAATTTCATTCAAAAAAGAGACCGTGTTGACGTCGCAAAAGAGATGATTTGCGAGGCTGAATCCGATCCCACATTTATCAAAAGGATCATTACTGGAGACGAGAAGTGGGTTTATGAGTACGACACGCAATCCAGACGTCAGGCAAGTGAATGTCGTTCATCAAATGAGCCGAGACCAAAAAAAACACGTCGTTTTCAGTCAAAAAAGAAGGCATGCTCACGGTTTTCATGGATTACAACGGTGTAGTGCATCATGCATTTTTGCCAGAAAGCCAGACAGTTAACAAAGAGTATTATTTGGGCGTTATGAGACGTTTGCGTGAAGCAATTCGCCGAAAGAGACTAGAATTGTGGGCAGAAAACTCGTGGATTTTGTACCATAATAACGCACCGTCGCACAGTGCCATCATAATTCGTAATTTGTTGACGAAATTTGCAACAAATACCATCCATCCAAATGACAGCCACCTGATTTGGCTCCCTGTGACTTCTTTCTGTTCAATCGAGTTAAAAAAAAAACCACAACGGGGAACGCGTTTCAGCAGCCGAGAGGAAGTAATGGAAAAATCGCAAGAAGCACTGATGAACATACCGGAAACCGAATATAAAAAATGTTTCGAGGATTGGATCAAGCGCTGCCATAAGTGTGTTGCAGTCGATGGGGATTACTCTGAAGGTGACAATATAGATTTACATGAATAAGCTTGTATTTTTAATTTTCTGAATAAATCCCAGTAACTTTTTGGTGGTATAATAAAAATCATATAATATAATTTTAATGATTAAGAATAAACATTAAATTATTTTTAAATGTATTCCTGGGCAAAGATATATCAAGCTCTGAACAGTAAGTGTTAAATAATTTAATGCATCTTGAAACAGGTTCGCGTTGACCATACAAAGTAAGATGACGAAACTCAAATAACAGTGGTCTTTTTCTTCAAATTCTAGACGAGGTATACAAATTCACACACATAAGTAGATTTACACTATCTATAGTTGCGCATAAAACATCACGAACAAACATGATGTTCTCGATTCTAGACTCATCATACCAAGTAACAGACATTTAGAACGACAAAAATGATGAACCTCATTATTATTAAAAAACAAACGACGTAAAGCACACTTTAAAAATCTTTTTTGAATATTTCCAATTCTACTTAAATTGGAAATAGTACTAGGACACCAAACAACACAAGCATACTTCATAACAGGACGAACAATACTACAAAATAAAGTCTTAAGAGTATAAGGATCCTTAAAATCAGAGGAGTTCGTCTTAATAAAACCTAAAAGTGAATTGGCTTTAGCGATGGCGTAGTTAATGTGAAGATGAAAGTTTAGTTTTGAATCAAAAATTACACCAAGATCCATTCTTATTATTCCATTATAACATGCGTTTCAAAGCTACTGTCTTTGTACGTCATTTCAGTATATGTCATTCATTTGAAGCGTAAACAACAATAATTTTTTTTCACTCAAATATGTCGAACTCTGTGCCTGAAAAAGTGTTTTTGCGGGAGTTCTTCTTCATTACTTTAATATGAAGAAAACTGCTGCCGAAAGTCATCGTATTTTGGTGGAAGTTTGTGGTGAACATGCGCTAGCTGAGCGAACGTGCCAAAAGTGGTTTGCACGATTTAAAAGTGGTGATTTTGGCTTGGAAGACGATGAACGTTCTGGGTAGCCAAAAAAGTTTGAACTGGAAGCATTACTCATGAAGATTATTGCCAAACACAAGAAGAGCTCGCAGAATTTTTGGGTGTTACTCAAGCAGCCATTTCAAAACGTTTAAAAGCGGCTAGATATATTCAAAAGCAAGGAAATTGCGTTCCACATGAACTCAAGCCGAGAGACGTCGAAAGGTGGTTTTGCATGTCCGAAATGCTGCTGCAACGCCACAAAAGGAAGTCATTTTTGCATCGGATTGTTACTGATGATGAAAAATGGATCCATTACGACAATTCCAAGCGCAAAGAATCATATGTGAAACCCGGCCAACCAGCCAAATCAACGGCAGAGCCGAATATCCATGGCGCGAAGGTAATGCTCTGTATTTGGTGGGATCAGATGGGTGTGCTGTATTATGAGCTGCTAAAACCGGGTGAAACCGTCAATGGACAACGCTACCGAACACAATTAATCCGTTTGGAGAGAGCAGTGGCCGAAAAACGCCCGGAATATGCGACCAGACACGAGGCAATAATTTTCCATCATGACAACGCTCGGCCCCACGTTGCTATTCCGGTTAAGAACTATTTGGAAAACAGTGGATGGGAAGTCTTACCCCACCCGCCTTATAGCCCAGACCTTGCCCCTTCTGACTACCATTTGTTCCGGTCGATGCAGAACGCCCTCACTGAAATACAGTTCACATCAGAGCAGAATATCAAAAATTGGCTTGATTCATTCTTGGCTTCCAAGCCGGCGTAGTTCTTTTGGGATGGGATCCACAAATTGCCAGAAAGATGGCAAAAAGTAATAGCTTCATAGCAATGAAAGTTATAGACCCAATACATATACGAGATGTATTCAAAAATTAAGGTGACTTTATATTTTTTATTAAAAAAATATTTATTTATTCATAAATACTCGGATTAATGTTAATTAATGACATACTTGTGCCAACGCTTTTTCCAATCCTCAAGGCACTTCTCATTAGCACTTTTTGGTATAGCCTTGAGCTCTTCCAGCGATGTCGGCTTTTATTTCCTCAATCCGTCCTTTCATAGGTCTCTTCAGTTTGGGAACAGGAAAAAGTCACATGGAGCCAAATCCGGTGAATATGGTGGCTGAAGTTTCATTGTCGTGTTGTTTTTGGCCAAAAAATCTAATTCAAGAGCTCCTGAGCGATGCTCATGCGACGGTCCTTCTGATCAAAATTAAGAAGTTTCAGAACGAACTTCGCTGACACACGTCTCATGCCCAAAACATCTGAAAAAATTGTATGACACAAGCCGACCGATATACCAACATCCTCAGCGACTTCTCTTATGGTAATTCGACGATTTTCCAAAACAATTTTCTTCACAGCTTCGACGTTATTATCTTTTGTTGTTCTGGGGCGTTCAGAGTGAGGTTCGTCATTGGCATTGGCATCTTCTCGCCCATCTTGGAAGAGCAGGTACCACATGTAAACATTTTTTTTTACTTAAGGCAGACTAATCGTATGCCACTGTCAACATTTCAAGTCTTTTAGAGCACTTGATTCCATTTTTTTATAGAAATCGCCGAGTACACCGCAATACGTCTTACCTTTCTATCTGTCAAAAACAAACTAAGTATGGTACATACTTGAAACTGTGTTCGGAACATCTGCACCAACGCAGCAAAAAAAATCGATAATCGAATATACGTTGGCCACGAAATTTCAAAAGTCAAATTACTTTTTGAACACACCTCGTATCTCATACCATTATGAACGAGACGCCACTTTATTCACATGTCCACCATGAGCGCGTTTTCAGCAATCGATTCGTTGGAGCCAGTTTTCGACAAATTCGCGCTCAATATTGTTAGATATCACTGCCGACTGGTTCACACCGAACTTCGACTTCAATAGTTCGATTGTTTGGCCCGCTGTATAGCAAGTGGCGCCGTCATATTGAAACCACATCTCCCCAATATCGAGTGCACGCAGTACTGTCAAAAATAACGCTCCAACATGTCCCGATAGCGGTTTCCATTAATTGTAACGCGGCGGCCATCATCACCAACGAAAAAATTTGGCCCAATGACGCCGCCGCCATGAAAACCACACCAGACAGTCAATTTTTGTGGACGTAGTGGAATCCAACGAAGCACGTGTGGGTTTGTAGCCGTCCAATAGCGCATATTTTACTTGTTGACAAAGCCATTTAGGCAGAAATGATGCTGAAGATTTTTGAAGATTTTGCAATGAAATTCCGAAAATAAAAAAAATCTTCAACATGGGGGAACTGACATTCGTATCGATGGTCCTTAAATGAATATCGCTCCGTAGGCTGCTTTAGAATGAAAGGCAGATTCAATGTCTTCTGTCAAAACTAAAGTAAGCATCATTATCAACACCGCGACAATAGATATAGGATATGATATTACCGCAAGGTCTGCTGTTTGTTAGCTCGGACAACCAGCGGATTCCAGGGTAAACACATCGAGAATTGTAGGAACTTGTAAGAATCGTTTGAACGAGATATCGAGTGTCAATGCTGTCAATATGCTTTATACTAGGGCACATGATATCTTATCATCTTTACAGGCCCTCCTCTCCGACAAAGTTCCAATAAACGCCGTCATTCATCCATCATCATCGGGGATGAGACCATGGGTCTACCAATGCTTGATGGATCCAGCAATATCTTAGATAATGAAAATAAAAAAAAAATCCACATTCTCGAGTTACACTTAGCCGCTGGCATGCGTAAATAATTTCTGATATAATTAAAGTTCGAAGTTCGTTGTAACAAAGGCATCCCAAACTGAGCGCCTGCCCATTCAACACAGCGACTTCCACCCAAGCTGCATAGAAGAGAAAGAGATTGAATCTATCTTGCTAACTACTCACTGAACTTGAGTTATCTGGGGGCATATCTTCATAGGTTTCGTGGAGCAATCGAACCTTTTGTATGGACGTGATTAACCTATTTTTGGTTTCAATGGACAATGACTCTTTGTCACAAGATACCCGTCGACACACCTACATACCTGTCTGAGGCTAATTCCCCTTTTTCAACAAAAGCTTATTTGGCAACCTGATGAGCAATTTACAGCTTGTAGAACTAGTCGTTGTCTTAGCGGCACAAAAAACCCAGATAGCCTTGCGTAATTAACTCAAATAGGGCTGCTACATACATACAAAAACCCAAAATAGAAGTCATTGAGGAAATCGATCTAAAATGTGTGGGATATGCTCGTTAAAGACCGTATTTAGCGTTGTTTTGTTCGTGAGATTTCTCCAGGTGAACATGCTCCATGAAAGGAACTGTTGTATAATGAAGGGTGTTTTTTTTAGAGTTATACAAATTCGATATGAAATAAAACACTTGAAGCTAATGTTAATGTCTATGATATTAGCTTTGTTTAATACATAATTGCGTGCCATTAGTGCTTAAATATGATATCGGGCATATACTAGATGGAGTGAAAAGTGACCTCCTTGGGAATTAATAAAATTTTTTTTTTAAATGTTTTTTTTATATTATTCAATATAGTCCTCTTTTAGTTTGATACACTTATTCCAGAGATTTTCCAACTTCTTGATCCTGTCCGAAAAGTAATTTTCCGGAAGGTCTGCAAAATACTCCTCCGTGGCGTCGATGATTTCCTCGCGTGAGCTGAATATTTTATTGATGAGCCACCTTTTGAGGTTTGGGTAGAGATAATAGTTTGAGGGATCCAAATCCAGTTACCAATCGATGCCAAAATTCCGCCCGATTCCACATCAGCAAGTCCAAACACTCTTTCGAAGTGCTCTCGCGTTCGTGTTTTTGGTCAGGAGTGAGCATGCGCGGCACCCAGCTTCAGGATAACTTTTTCATATGCAGAATATTGCCCAAAATATGGCGTGTGTGCTTAGTACTAATCTTTGTGGTATCTGCCAGCTGGCGCACCTTCACTTTCCGGTCAGCCAACACGTATTCATGTATTTTTTTGACATTGTCCTCTGTAACCGCAGCGGAGGGCCTGTCTGAAAATCGTTTTTGTCCATACTCAACATGATGCCAAACACGTCAACAACAATCAGCTGTCAAAACAAAACTAAAGACAGTATCGCACTGAAATTTGGCATGTCTGCCTAAATATGAACGGACTTCAAGGCATCATAACCTTTTTTGCAGTAGTAGCGCATTCTGGCGGTCAAGGAGGTCACTTTTCACTCCATCTAGTACGCGCCACGGCTAGATCGAATGATCCAATTTTCAGCAACTTTATCAAGCAGCTGGGGCCATATATTAGCAATAGGACGGCGAATGTTGACTTCCAAATCGTCCAACATCTCTGGTTTATCGGCATGTACTAGTGACTTCACATACCCCCAAAAAACGTAATCTAAAGGAGTGAGATCACAGGATCATAGGTCAGCAAATGTTTCCCGCAATAAATTGATGGTGTCGCGCGCCGTGTGGCATCTTGCGCCATCTTGTTGAAACCAAAGCTCTGTCACATCAATGCCATTCAACTGAGGAACGAAGAAGTCAGAAATCATGTTTCTATAGCGCTCTCCATTGACGGTAACATTCTGGCCGGCATTGTCCTTAAAGAAATATGGGCCGATGATTCCACCAGCCCATAAAGCACACCAACCAGTGAGTTTTAATGGTTATAAGGGCGTCTCGACAAAGACTTCTGGGTTTTTTCTACTCCAAATTCGGCAATTTTGTTTGTTTGCATATCCATTTAACCAAAAATGGGCCTCATCGGAGAACAAAATCTTGCGTTGAAAATGAGGATCAAGCTGTTTTCGGCCCATTCACCGAACCTACGACGCGTTTCAACTCTTGCACAAGCTGGATCTTATAAGCTTTTAAGCCAAGATCTTTTCGTAAAATCTCCCACAAAGTGGATGGACATAACTCCAACTGCTGTGCACGATGGCGAATGGACTCATTCGGATTCTCCTCAACACTGCGCTCCAAAACGGCAATAACTTCTTCTGTTCGCACAGTTTGCCGTCTTTGGGGATGCGTATTATCCACCAGAGCGTACGTGGTGCGAAAAGGATTCATCGTGTTCCGAATAACTTTCTCAGATGGACGATTATGTCGACCATAAAATGGACGTAGCGTACAATAAATTTAGCGAACCGAACCATGGTTTTTAAAATAAGTTTGCGCAATTTGCACGCTTTGTTCTGGCATTAATCTATTCATCATAAAATCGCAAAATGTACACAAATCAACTTTCAACTGTCAACTTGACAATCTGTAGAAACAGTGTTGCCAGTTTAAAAACCAAATCATTAAAAAAAACGTACTCTACTTCTCATATCGAGCCTTAAATGATGCCAACAATCCTTCAGTTCTTCTATACTACACCCTAAATGACTCGAACTGCAACCAACTTGTGACTACTATAATTTCCAAACCGTTCATGACAGTGACCTCAAATTTTGACACATGACAGATAATTATTTATTTATTTATTTATTATTCTAGGTACAATTTGTAAAAGTATGGATTACACAAATTCAAAAAATAGTAAATTTCAAAAAAAGCCATAAATTCAAAAGAATACCCAGAAATATAAATAAAAGGAACAGTCTATAGCCAAGTTAAGAACTACAGCTAGTAGCGAGTGTCCCATCAAAAATTCAAAATCAAATATGTAATTTTAAAATGAGCGTGGGGGAAAAAGGAAAAAGGATTGTTTTTATTTTAAATATAGATGTTTAAGAGTCGTTCAATCTGTTGGTGGTTAAATTCAAAGAGCCATGTTTTTACTTTAGTTAGGAAAGGTAACAAATTACGTATACGTCGGATGAAGTCGGGTAGCTTGTTAAAGATTATCGGAGCTACTATCAAGAAAAACTTTTTAAAATGCATTTTATTGTGCGATGGTACAACAACAGAGTTATTTGAATGGATTCGCAAGTTATAAATAGAATTTCTTCTAACTGCAAGATAGCCACTTCTAATAAAAAAAAAGTTTTAGCACTTTATAGTAGTAGAGATGCCTTAGGGGAAGAATTTTCAGTTCTTGAAATAAAATAAAGCTGTTATGGAATCGATTTTTCTTACATACAATACGAATAACATGTTTAAGAGCCAAGAGCAGAGGGTTAATTTTGTTAGCATGAGTTCCACCCCAACAAGTGATACCATACTGAATCTTAGAATGCACAATACCATAATAGATCATAACCAGTAATTTTTTTGAACAATATGAACTGAGATTGTAAAATTGTCTGGAGCAACATAGCAAATATTTTTTCACAGCGTTAGTATGATCGACCCAGTTTAATTTGCTATCCAAGATCACTCCAAGATACTTAAAGGATTGAACAAAATCTATTTTAAAACAAGTTTCACTAGAATTAAATGTACTGGTGCTCGATGCAGAGTTAGTTTCGAGTTTAAACTTAAGACAGTCAGAAGTATGATAAAAAAGATTACAGTCAAGCAGAGTAGAAGGCCCTGATAAATTGAAATACATCACTTTAGTCTTATTACTCAAAATCATACGATGCTGAGCAAACCAGCGTCTCAAAAGATCCAAGTCAAAGTTAATGTCAACTATTAAGTTAAGTGGAGATTTACTTGCGTAGGAAAAGGCTATGTCATCAGCAAAAGCTGTCGAGTAACCTTTAAATTTCTGTAAAAAGATGGAGTTAACAAAAATTAAAAAAAGTAATGGTCCAAGAACTGACCCTTGTGGTACACCTACTTTTAAGTTACGTAACACACTGTATTTTCCTTTAATTTTAACATGCTGTTTTCTATCAGACAAATAAGAAGCAAACCAATAATACAAAAAACCACGAAATCCTGCTCTATAAAGCTTACTCAAAAGAATGTGAGGATCTACTAGATCAAATGCTTTAGTTAGATCAACAAAAAGGGCAGCATTGAAGAAACTTTGGTTGATACCATCATAGACCTCACTACATAACTTTAAAAGTGCGTCTTCAGTAGATCGGCCAGCTCGAAATCCAAACTGACAATCACTAAAAAATCGTTGTTTGTTTAAAAAGTCTAGAATTCTTCTTTTCATGGCTTTTTCAAATATCTTGGAGCAAACGGGCAAAAGAGATATCGGTCTGTAGTTATTAAGACAACAAGCGTTGGATTTTTTATGAAGCGGAATAACTTCAGCAATTTTAAGTGCATCAGGAAAAACTCCTCCGAAAACGCTTTTGTTAAAAATGTGAGCTAGAACATCCACAATATTAAATGCTATCCTTTTTAGAATAACATTAGAGCAACCATCCGCTGTAACAGTGTTGGAGTCTTTTAATGAATTAATTAATTCACTTGAAGAAATGGGATTAAAACAACAGCTTTCACTAAAAAAGGTATCACTTACTAATCCCTCGTCAGCAATAGTAGGATTGTTTTTATCAAATACTTCAGTAACTAAATTATTAGCTGTGGAAACAAAAAATTAATTGAAGTGATTAGCAACTTCAGTCGGATCCGAAACTGTCAAATCATTCACTGTCACAATTAATGGTTTGTCTTCACGGAATTTGCGATTTAAAATTTTGTTGACTACGCTCCATTCCCCTTTTAAATTTCCTTGGTTTTTTTCGAGTTCAGACAAATAATAATTTTCCTTAGATGTCTTTATCTCAACTGAGATCTCTTTACATAAGCTTTTGAAAGAAGTTTTAAGTGCACTATTGGAAGGGTATTGCTTACATTTAAGTGCCAATTTATTTTTCCTGTTTATTTTTCTTAGCAAAGGTCCAGACATCCACTCTTTTAAACGTTTAGATTTGTGATCAGAAGTATTTAAATTAAGAGTACAACAGTCAAGCAAAATCCCTAATTTGTGTAAAAAGTTATGAAAAGCTATAGAAGGACAATTTTCGTTATAGACATCAGGCCAGAATTCAAAGCGAAGAAGGAAGTTAAGCCTATCAAAATCAATTTTTTTAAAAAGTTTGCTAGTAATTGATTTATTGCTTTCATTAATAGTGAAGACTTATCATGCAATGATCGGTGATACCGAAATCAGCTAAAGAGCTCACAAGACCACAACTACGAGATCTACCACTTCTAGAAAAGATATGGTCAATGCATGTAGTAGAGGAACCACATATGTGCGTTGGCTTATCAATACAACAATCCAAACCATTAGCAGCCAGTAAAATTAGGTAACTATTCACAAAATTAGTCTTAGAAAGGAGATCAATGTTAATATCACCCAGGAAAATTAAGTTTTTGGTTTTTTCATTCACGAGTAATTCATTAAGTTCATCAAGGAAAACATCTCTATTACTATCATGCAGCCTATAGGCACCAACAAAGACAGTTTTTTCATCTTTTAAATAAAAATTAATTTTTATAATATCCGCAGATTGCAGATTAAAGTTAGAAACTTCTGAATTATTGTATATATTTTTAATAAAAACCCCGACACCACCAGACGAATAAGAATTGTTGCATGTAGCAAAAAAGGCATAACCCGGGATTTTATAGTCATCTTTTTCACTATCGAAAATCCAAATTTCGGAAACAAAAATAAAGTGAGGCTTATTTGAACACGACTCAATATGCAGTACCAATAAATAAAAATTAGCGCGAAGACTACGAATATTTTGGTGAACTACAAAAAAGCTATCTGAGAATTATTTACAAGCTTTTTAAACGATTTGCGTCTCAGTTGTGTTGAAAAATTTTTATCAGCGATGGAATTCAAACGTGATAGTGTGATTGCTTTATATTTGGCTGGAAAACCACAAGTAGCTATCGTTAAAGCCCTCCAGCACCTCAACGTGAATAAATCATTTGTGTCTCGAACTGAAAAATGAGCTTGGTCTCAAGCCACTGAAGTACCAAAACGCACACGACTTTATACGGCAACAGAAAAAAGTTAGAGTCGAAAGTGGTGAATTGCCGAATTTGGTTTTTTCCGATGAGTCGCCATTTATTATCGAGCAATATGTCAACAAACAAAATAACCGAGTTTCCGAGTTTACTTGCCAGAGAGGTCCTTCGAAAATTTACACCTTCGGACAGCCACCAGAAAGCAGGCCTCACAGATGGTGATGGTTTGGGCTGCCATAACCGCCGATGGTCGCTCTTCGCTCGTATTTTTGGACCGTGGCGTCAAAATTAATGCGATCGTATACTGTGAAACTGTCTTAGAGGCAGTATTGAAGCCTTGGGCAAACAATCATTTCGGTCGAAGACCGTGGACATTTCAACAAGACTCGGCACCGTCTCACTAAGCGCGTGTCAACCAAGATTGGTTAAAAAACAATGTTCCACACTTCATTTCTTCGACACAGTGGATTGCAAATTCTCCGGATGCAAATCCGTTGGATTTCTCTGTCTGGGGTATTTTGTAGGCGAAGGTTGGCACTCAAAAATACCAAAGTTTGGACCACCTCAAACAAGCACTTCGCCGGGAATGGGCCAAAATACCGCAGAACCACTTACGTGCAGCGTGCGATGCTTTCTTCGGCCGTCTCCAGGCCATTATTCGCGCCAAAGGTGGACATATTGAAACCTACTGATACAATTTGAAAATTGATGTATTTTCCAACATTTTTTGCTTTGGCACAATAAAATTATCAAAAAATGAAAAAATTATAGCATTTTAAAAAGTTGGAGTTCGGGTAAGTCACCCCGTAGAATCTAATACGCCATATATTGTACATTAACAGCCCTCAAAAGGGAAGATTATCATCGAAACGCTGTCAGATACATACAGACACAAGACTTAAGGCTTTGCAGAATCATGTGAGTCTCCTTGGATGCCTGAGAATTGCGGCATAAGATTATAATCTTGCCTTTTCGCACGATATCTGCTACGAATAGAAGCTTTGGAAATTATATTAAGCAGCAGACAAATTACTGATGGCTTCGAAAATTCAAAGGTTCTGCTAAAGTCGACATAGAACTTCTAATAAAGACCAATATCCTCAGATTCAAGATTCATTGCACTAGTTGACAAACCAGTCAGATGGAATCCAGTTACCAGTTTTTCCCTGCTTCTAAAGCATCTGAAGAAAGTTCCAACAGGGCTAACGATGATATTTTAAAGTTGTCTGTATCTGACGCATAGTTTACAGTATGGAGATTTCCACGCCTTACTGGAAAATTTAGTAAAGTGAAAGACTTCTTAGAAGGAATGTCAGACGTTTAGAACTCACAGATTCGTACAGATTGCACAACGACTTATTTATGCATCAGCATACTTCTTTCGTTTCTACGTGGATCAAAATGTGTCTGCTGTCAAAAGTTAGTTTTAGTTTTAGTTTTAAATGCATTTTCCTTTCAAAGAGGTGGATTGGTTTTCCAATCGGTCTAGCCGATCAGAAGGCGAGGCTATGAGTGACCATGCATTTTCTATTCTTTCATCGGAATGTTTTTGAAATTTTCACTGGAAACTAATAAATATCCCGAGTTCAACTCCTATTTAAGAGGTTTCCCTCTTCTGTTCAGTCAAATTAATTCGATGCACTTATGGTGTCTATTGTCTTTCAAGTGTTTTTGAACTGATCTGAATAGAGTCAGCGATATATCTACAGTTTTAAACCAAATAAAATGAATGGATATTATTGCATGCACTTAATCAATTATGCTCAGACGCTTTCAAAATTTCGAAATCAACCCTCGAACCCTTCTTAGTCAATAGCCTCGGGGAAATATCGTCACGTTATGCCGATGTGTCCCCTTATAATCTTTTCCTAATTTCATGTGCATCTAAAATTTCAAACATAAATAGTAGCACACTTCAGATAAAAGATATTTCCGTTTATCACACGCAGGAACCCTTTAACGACAATTTCGGAACCAACCACTTAAAGGTGCCCACTCCTAGCAGTACCAGCAGCAGTAGCACCCACACACTTCGACAGACACACCACTGTTTTCAATTAACTTCATACGGATGGGTCTTCCCAAGTGTTATGCACTTAAATAGAACTGATGCCACTCCACTTCCATTCTAGAACGCTAACCTATTTTTAAAATTAGAAAAATATAAAAAACACTCCCTGTGTAAGCAAAAAGTACCCGAAAATAGCTCTCAGATACTTTAAACAGCCAGTAGTCCATAATTATGTACATGTACTCAGCGTCGCCACCGTTCAATAGGTGAAAATGTTCGAAATGAAAATTGAATTGTCTGCCCTCACTGACTAGATAAATACTAAGAGCGGCACTGAACTCGTGGAAAAACAAAAACCGAGGCACAAAGAATCTTCTCCACATCTCTACCCGAACTGGCCCTTGGTCTGACAAAATTTATGAAGACATACAAACATACAGAGGTTCATTGACCCTTCGGTGGGATTGGGATTATCTAAGAATTCAATGATCCCCATAGATACCGACGTTAGAATTACATTATCTCACGACTGACTCACGATTTTGTAAATCAATGAATCAATGAATCTAATTGAAAATGACAATAGATCTTCTGCGTTTATGGCCTGATCGGATTAAAGGCTTCCTTTTATCTCACCCGAGATCAATGTATTGTCGAAAGTGCGGAATCTTCTGATCTGGTAAACCGATGATTAGGTGAAAGTTACTCGTACTTCTGTGTAATGCCTTTATGTAAAGATAAATCATGAAGGTAGTAGCCTCCTCCTGTCTAGTGGTAATTAACTTTTAGTTTATGACCAGAGTAAGGTTGAGTTGCAAACCAGATATTAGACGTGGTAAAAATGTATCTCCAACCTATGATAGATCGATCGATATGTGAGATTTCATGCATTTTTTGCGATTTGTTATTTTTCGAACAGACAAGTATTTCATGATTGATGGGTTGGAAATCGGGTTCGAAATTAAATAGAGAGAAACTAAGGACAGTAATTTAAAAGAATTGCAAATACTTGGAGTAGAAAAAAGCCTATGACCATATATCCTAATGATGTTTGGTATAAACACGTTCGCAGTACAATATTTTAGGGATGGGTGAATGGTGACCCATTTCAAAAATTCCGTAAAGAAAAGTATCTTCGAATAGGTGTCGTTCGTATGAGAGGCCACTCGATTGCTATTAAGTCTGGTTTTTGTGAACTCTTTATAGATGGAGATCCATTGGATACTTATCCGGAAAAGTAGACTCCCTTCGAATTCCTATTTCGGTATCATCATGACATAAATTACGAAAATATCTCCGAGGACGTTCACATACCCAATTCGGCAACTTCCTCCATGCTCAATAGATCTGCGATACCGCTGTTGAAAATGCTTTAAATTAAAGATGCCTCAAAGTGAACTACAAATACTATGCGGTCAGACAAATTACATTGAACGTGTTCACTCGAATCTGAGATACCTATCTATGGGATATGACTAATGATCATGGCAGCTTAGCTTCATAGTAATGTTTAAGTGTATTCTAATGGAGAATGAAAGAGAACAGATTGATTAAAAAAAGGGGTGTAGGCAAAAGATAAAAGAAACGTGTCAATGCCACAAGCTCTTAAAGGTCCCAGTACATAAGAACTGTGCAATATGATCGTAGAGTCGAAGTTGGTGCTTTAGGGATCGCAAAATCTTTTCTACAATCCTTTGAAGGGCAATGGATAAATATAAATATGTTAACACAATCTAATGCCACTATACGCTTTTTTTTTATAATTTGGGCGTGCTCAAGGGATTTAAGTACCCTTAAACTGTTTGCACACAGCGCGGGCGAAGGAAAATCAGGGAGGATAGAAAGAGAGGTACCGGTGAACGTTGGTTTTAAATATTTGAAGGTTATAATAGGGAGCTAGGCAGGGGATTCCATAAGCAAGTTGTACGGCTTAGGAACAAATCATGATATTTTAACGTACGTCCGAAAGTGGGCTTGAGGGTATACTGATGGGCATCCATAGCGAGACGGGTGTTGCGGTTAAAGATTTGAAGGGGCGATTTCTATGGAGCACTGGTGGTGGAAATAGCGATAAAATAGAACGAGACGCGAGATATTACGTCGGTATTCGAGGGTGTCCATTGTTTTTGAGTAATATTAGTATCATCTATGAGTTTTATCGCACGGTTTTGGATCTTATCTAGCAGGTCCAGAGATGTTTTGGGCGCACTCGGGCATTGTATTCCAATAGCGGGCGGATAAACGCCGTATATGTGGTCATTCCAACGTAAGTTTTCATTGACATACATACCGAGAATGGAAAGTTTATCGGTTTCGACGCTGCAAGTGCCTTCCATGGATAATAGCTGGGTGTTCAAATTTCGCTTTAACGACAGCAGACAGCATTGTGTTTTGGAAGCATTAAATTCTACTCTGTTAGTGTTTCCCCAATTAGTTATGCTGTTAACATCAGAATTTAATGAGCTTAACATACGCTGCCGTTCCCGTTCTACAGCCGAAAAGCAGGGACGTGAGTTTGGAAACGAATATGAAAAACAGCGAGTACTGTCATCAGCAAATGAAGATACTGGATTAGAAGTAGCAGGCAAGAGATCATTGATGGAAATTAAAAAGAGTGTCGGAGACAGAACGGAGCCCTGGGGCACAACAGCACTTATTTTGCGAATGTCAGACTTGAAACCATCCAAGACAACTTGAATGGAACGTTCCGAAAGGTAAATTCTAATCCATGGAAGAAGAGAGTCATCGATCCCAAAAGCACGCATTTATCACGCATAGCACGCAACTATCTTGCTTTCGCCAGATTGATGTACGCATGCCATCAAATCACCAGTGGACCTCTTGCTACGAAAACCATATTGCCGATCATTGAGAAGTTTTCGTGTTTCGAGATATTTCATGAGCTGACGGTTTATCAGCGTTTCCATGACCTTGGAAAGAAGGGACGTAAGTGCAATGGGTCTGTAGGAGGAGAGAGAAGATTCGCCTTTTTTAGGGACGGGCTGGACAAATGCTGTTTTCCATCTGCTCGGAGAGAGTCCTAAAGAGTAGGATTGATGAAAAAGCTTACGCAGTGGTTTTGCTAGCGAGGAAGAACACCTCTTCAGAAGGAGGGGTGATATACCATCTGGACCAGCAGATTTGTGAATGTTAAGGTCTTTAAGAACTCTTGCTACAACACGAATCCGAAAGTGGATTTGCCCCATTGAACGATTCGACGCACTCAAGTGTAGTCGGAGACAAAGCACAATCTGGGAGTGCTGAGCTGGCCGCAAAGTGTGCAGCAAGCAGATTGACCTTATCCAAAGAGCTGACAGCTGGAATATCATTGTAAATTAGCGTCTGGATGGAGGATGAGGCAGAATTTCTAATATTTTTGACGAACGACCAAAAATGTTTACTATCTTTGGGACGTTGTAGTATTTTTTGCCTCAGTTTTTGGTCATTTGCCTGATTTGAATGAGGAACAGGTAACTGAATGACTTACAAACCACCAAGACGTCAAGGTGGATCTTAAACACACCGCAAGCTATCCAATCCAAGTTTGCTCCCTACATCAGGCTCCGGCATTGGGACGATAGAAAACTCTTTGAAACCTGAAGCCTCGCTAGCCGTAATCAACTAGCCTTTACGCCGAAAAAGTTATCCACTATGTTTGGCTTCAGATTACAAATAAGAAAACAATCTACGAATACGTTCTTACACAAAGATTCCAGTGGCAGCGAAAACGTGATGTTTCTATAGTCAGACAATGGGAACTGTTCAAAGGGTGTCCCTTTTCGATATCACGGGTGACCAGATAGCAATGATAGTTTCATCAATTGTTATGTCTCAGCAGCTGTTAAAGTTACCAATGAAATCCAGTCGTCAAAATATTTAGTAAGGTTTGCGATTTCATCATGCATTGGCTTATTCTTGCCGAACGTGCGGAAATTATTAAAAAATACTATGACTGAGGCTGAAAGGTTGTAAATACACAACGTGAATTTCGTCGTGAGGTCGGTCGTCATCATGGCTTCAGTGCTCTTTTGGGCTACATTCTACACTCGACTACACTCTTTTGGATCTTAACCCACCAACCAGACACTGATTGGTACGAAATGAAGAAAACATAGCTGCCGTAGCGGCAAGTATCGAAGAAGACTCAGAAATGTCGATTCGGAACCGATCAGCTAAATTGAACATCGCCAGGTATTCAACCCGGCTTATTTTGCGGTTGGATTTGGGCCTACATCAGTATAAAATTGTGCTGACGCGAGAATTTAAGCTGGACGACCATATATAACGCCAATATTGCCCGGATATCCGGGTTTTGGCCAAAAAATCATCTTCTCGGACGGAGCCCATTTTTGGTTCATTGGAGCGAATACAATCCACAAGTCTTCGGCCAAGCATCAATGCATCTACAAGATTGACCGTTTGGTGCGGTTTATGGCATGGCGGCATCATTGGACCTTATCTCTTTCGAAATGAGGAAGGAGACACCGTTACCGTCAATGATCTCAGGTTTAGAATGATGTTAACAGACTTTCTGTAGTCAGAGCTCGACAACATCGATATATCCGAACTGTAGTTCCAACAAGACAGCGCTACATGCCATACAAGTGAAGCAAAACTAGAAGTTGTGAAGAAGAAATTTGGCGACTCAATTGGCCGCCACGATCGTGCGATTTGACACCAGTCGATTATTTTCTCTGCTGCTACGTCAAGTCCTTAGTCTACTCAAACAAGCCAACCACTTTGGACGAGCTCGAGCCTAACATTCGATACGCTATTTTGGGAATAACGCCGCAGATATTGGACCGAGTCATCAAAAATTAGACCGACCGCTTGAAAAACTGCCAGCGAAGCCGAGGCTGCCATTTGAATGATGTGTTATTCCACACATCATGGCATGAATGCAGCTTCAAAATAAAGCCAGAATCAATTTTATACCTTACACGGTTGTTGTTTTATTTAAATTTTTTTCCTATCCTTCTTGTCTGGTCACCCTATATTGAGAAGTACCCCCACTGCGTCACTACACACTATGCTTCATGCCATTTTGTTCGGCATTGTCGGCAAAAAATTGGTGCCAGTTTGGCACTTCCTCTGAATGACACTCAGACCGATACCAGTCATCACAACACAGCATGCAACGACATAACCCCAAGCTAACATAAATTGATTTTAATTCAGGATTTGAATACTGGAAACCAAGCGGATGGGATGCAACACCAAGGTGAAGGTACCTGCGGCAGATCAATGGCATCTCCATAAATCGACAGGTATATGTCCTAGTATCCAGCTCTACACAAAGAAACCAAGGGAGTGCAAATGTAACTGAGCAGCAAAACAGCTGAGCATAATCCACTGCTGCTTACGAGGTCAAGTCTCTAACCCAAAAAATTGCGGAGCAGATGGATTGGCTAGGCGACATAAGTATCAAACTAACAAATGTGCAAATTGGACACTGTGTAGTTGGTAGTCATAATCAAAAGTTGATATCTGTACTGATTTCTGTAGGTGCTGCAGTGAAGAGGAACAAAGCAGGAGCAAGTATTGTAACCCAGCTGTCGGTTGTGGGGGGCCACTTCTAACCAAAGGTCACGCAGGCTATGCAAATGAGGAGTCTCAAAGGGAATAAGAACTGGCACTTTGAAAGACAAGAAGAAAAGAAGAGTTGATGAATTCACTGATCTGCACATGGAATTTTCAACAAGAATGACAAACAGGTCACATGCAGCGGAGGATCCTGACTCGTCTAATGGAGATATCACCATCTACGAAGTGCGATGGACTGGGCCGGATAAAAGGACTATGAAAAACTGTGAAATATACAACGCTGACCCTTGCAGAGAACTGAGGCAACGTCTACTTGAGTATGAATTTGTTGCATGTGGCAGATTAAGCCACAAAGACTTAAACTTTCGGAACATCAGCGAACCCATTATATCAATTCGTATCAAGGCTAAATTTGCTAACGTCAGACTGATATCCATTCACCCACCACAGATGAAATAGACTATACAAAATATTTCTACGAGCTCCTCGGTAAAAACCTACTAACAGTGTCCCGTAACAGAAAAGGAAGTAATACAATCGGCAAGACCGGGGTTTTCATCTCAAAATTCAATAAAGGGCATGGTGGTCATCTGATCGTCAAACAGTCAACCAAATTGATCATGTGATTCAAAAATGTCTGCCAGTAGTAAAACATAAGAAGCCAGCAATCGAAGAAATGGAGAGGTACTGCTCCAGGAACAATGTTCAGAAGTTCTACCAAAATGTAAACAGAGGGCTTCCAGCAAACAAGCCAGAAACCTGTACACATAAACAAGGAAAATTAATAATAGACTGCTAAATGGGGAAGACGACCCAAACTCATCTTCAGGCAGAACAAACCATTAAACTGAACGATAGAAGTCAAAATTGCCGCCCAACTGACCTAACTGAAGTTTAGATAACAATATCTAAATTTGAGCATAAAAAGGCTAAAGGATCGAAGGGACTATCTTCTGAGCAATCTCATCAACACCACTGATCTTGAACGCCCATTCCAGAGACGTTATTTTCCAAAAGTCTGTGCATATGCAAATTTTGGCCTAAAAATTTTCTTAAATGTGAATCGACGAGTCGAACAGAACATCCCATTAGACAGCTACAACCTTCAAGTAGTTAGGACTTGGCTCCACTATTAACTCTAATAATGACACCTCATCAAAAATCAAGCCGATACAATTGTGTCTATGTACTTGGCCTATGGAAGCAATTAAGTCATAAGGCCCCCTCAGGAAACACTAAGTAGATTCAATATAAGGGTCTTATCATCGCAGTCCTGATCTATAACGCAGAAGTATGGATGTTAGCGAAAGCGGATGAACATATTCTTGGCCGTTTTGAAAGCCAAATTCTTCGAATGATTTTTGACCATTTTTGCGCTTGGATAAGGAAATATAACTGAGAATTTTACGACCTGCACAGCAACATGGACCAGGTCAGGAAACTCAGAAATGTGCTTACAAATTACCTGAGATGACTTGGACATCTGGAGCGAATGAATGTTAACGCTCCGGCATATGGAGCGCATAAGTAAAGGGCGCAAATTCCTCAATCGTAGCCGGCTTTGTAGGCTTTGGACTTTATATAGCCCCAAAGGAAAAAGCCTAGAGGTCTAATGTCACATGATCTAGGCGGCCAATTCACCAGTCCGAAGCTTCAAATTTATTGTCTACCGAATGTTTCACGCAATAAAGCAATGGTTTCTTGGAAACAAATGTCGTCGAGAAGACGGGCTTTCGATTTAAGGTGGCAAATAGTCCGTTGTCATGGCGCGGTAAAGGGCGTCATTCACAGTTACTTTCCGGCTAGTTTAGAAGAAATATGGACCCATGATTCCACCAGCGCATAAAGTTGTTTTGTTGCTCGGCACCCCAAATATGGCTATCTTGCTTATTGACGTAGCCATTAAGCCAGAAATGGGCCTCATTAATGAACAACATTTTTGTTGAAAACAGTGAATCTTATTGAAGATTTTCGAAAGTCCAACGCGTGACGGTGGACCGTCTTCAGTTCTTGCACCAATTAAATTTTGTATGCCTAGTTGTTGCATACGACAAGCCAAGCTGTTGAGAGGGGCGTCGAATCGATTCATCGCGTACGCTCTCCGCTTAAACTTTTCGATGGTATAGCGAATTGTGCGTTCGGTAAGACGATTATGTGGACCATAAATTGCTCTAAGCGCAGGAAACACATTCCTGGTACAACGCTGATTTTCGTAATGTAGCTGAATAATTTTTAGGCACTATGCAGGGCTAAGTCTTTCCATGATGAAATGTCAAACAATACTGAACAAAGATATCATATCTCACAAGAAAACTCCACGGGAAAAAGTACATCTAAAAAAATCACCCTCAGTCATCCCAGACTGTAGATCTATCTAAGTAAGAAAAGATGTGCATATCAGACGTTCTTCGCGTGAAATTCCACATGTTACTTATACCAACAATACGCGGGATGGTACACGGTTCAAATGTTTGGCCCCATCTACATAAGCAGTATACAAAATAGCGCTTACTTTTGCTTTATTTTGATGATCAAGTGGGCCCTGATGATTTTGCAATGGTCTGCTCTTCTCAAATTTAGTAATTAGCGGACAAGGTTATCCACTGTTATGCGATTTCTTCAAGATCGTACTTGAGAGCATTGTGCGAAACTCGCAAATCAACACCAGAGACACGATATTTTAAAAGCTTATACAGCGACGAGCTGCTTATGAGGCATTTGCAAGTATTGAAGCAGAAACGGCGAAGATGACTCTGATGGTAAACTGGAGTACATGCTATGATCGAGAAAGGATACTCAACATCGACCGTTTGAACAAAACGTTACATAGTCAAGGCCTTTGATTACTTAGGCTCCATAGTTAATACAATACAACAAGCAATACCAGAGACCATTCGTAACTCTTGCCAATCACAGGTTTCTTGGGCTCAAAATCGAGCTCTATAAAACATTGATCACCGTCCAGACATGCACTTGGCCGTATCGACAAAAAAATCGAAAACTCTGCCTGCAACGACGGAGAGTAGAGGAGAGATTTTTGGAATAAGCTTAAAGTGCCGGAATTCATCGGACAGCCACCACACAAGCGGCACCTGTAGAGACATGATGCTTGAGGCCCAGGTCTACCCCGGACTATACTCCACCTAAGAGGCGACACAATTCTGTATTTACTCCTTCAATCAACTAGATCTTAAAAGAACGTGGTTCATAAATTTTATGCATTCAGATAGTGCTATGATGGTGTAGTTTACTCCATTCAGATTGCTCATTCGCTGAACGTGTCAGGAAATAGGCTCATTACGTTACCACGTGTGTAACTCGTTGTTATGATCCATGCAGTTAGTAGTTGATGGCCATCAAAAGTGACAGCCTTATATGTATATCAGTGACAAAAATAGCACAAAACTTATGTAGACACCCTGCATTGTAACGTGATTCATTCACCATGAAGGATAGGCTAACAAAAAGAGAACAATCTCAATACCAAGTTCAATTCGGATTTTTGCCGGATGTCATGATTCACCCTACGGACATTAGGTCTGGAAGAACTAAAGGTCAGTGGTGCTCTCAATATTCTGTATCTATACTGTGCCACAACATCGAATTTCTTCATTACATACTCGTACCTAGCTACATGGACTGTTTCCGTCTTTATTCGATTGCAATCGAATTTTTTGTGCAACTTTTTCTGTAATTTTTACAAAAGCCAATAAAGTGAAGGTCACCTGACACAGAGCTTACGTTTACGATTGCCCTATACTCGTACTTCTAGCTGACTCAATAAAATCATAAAATTGCAACAATCTTCGACTTTTGAAAGACAACTCACCAAAACAAACAGACTAAACTGCCATTGCATTCGCCTCAAAAAGCGTGGCCAAAGCCTCGTGTCTAAATTTACCACGCAGCAATATATTGAATTAACACCATCCGCCTCACCATCCCCACCAGGCCCCCCTCTGACGATCGACCATATTGCAAAACGCTTTAAATTTCACGTAGGTACAACAAAACATGCACAAGTACGCAGAAATATGAAACATTTTAGCTCTCCAAAGAGAAATGTGATGAACGTCAAGTTGAAGTAAAATTAAAACAATAAACCAATGGAAGACCATGAACCACGATCGGCTTCGACGGCGGTAGCGGCAGCGGCGACGCGGTGGCATGACGATATGGCGGCACAATGAACGCGCTAACACTAACTACAGTTAAGGTTAATGAATTAATCACGTTCGTTGGGTTAGATTCGCTTCCCGGTCTTACTTCTAGCCCCCTGCCTTGCTTTGCTGATCTTGTAGGATGCTTTCTTTTATGGGCTCATACCAAGATCAACAGTCCGCCTTGGATTTCTCTTCTGTTCTTTTTGAAGATCGATTGGAGAATCTGCAAAACAAACACACACATACTGGAGTTGGAACTTGAACTCTATCTGGGGAGGTGGAGGTGATCTAACTCTCTGGGACAGCATTGAACAATCGGCGCTATAATTAGGCATGACTGGGTCACGCAAATTGGTTTTTGTTTGTTTCGCATCTTTAGAATTGATGGGATTAATTCAATTCAGACCGACCCAATCCAATCCAAGTACGTATTTGGGTTAAAGGAACACAAACGAGTTCCCAATGGTTCGGTTAAAGATCACCAATGAACCTGTTATAGCAGAAATTGCAAAAAAGCGCAAACGCTTCGCTCAATGCATACGCGTACGGAGGTGCCATGCAGGTGTTTCAGGTGAGATGAATCTACAGAGCAGGTGCTATTGTGGCTGGCGAATGGAATGATATGGAAGAGCTTGTGGTATTTAGCCGCTAGGTATCCTACAAACATGTTTTGCAAGAATCAACCAAGTCTAAGCAGATAAATTTGCATGAACGAATATCTTACAACGTTGTTGGCAATTAAGGTTGTGATTGAGAAAGCAACACTTTGAAGTCGGTTGTGGGTTGTAACAGATAACAGCTAACAGGTAACAATAAACAACAACAACAAAACGAGAAACAAATTCCGTTGGTTGCTACAAGACAAATGAGCTGACCAATGAAGTGGTATAAATCATTTGCACACGAGAACCTATTTGAGATGATTTACTGTACATGAAGTATTTCAGCTGATGCTTTCCAGAAGTGAAAGGTATCTAATGAATCCCGCATTTACTTTTCGGTGCGTTCTACCATCAGACAAATTGTTGTTTTTACCAATTTTTCATAGTATAGTCCAGAAAAAATCTATTCGAAAGTAGAGGTGGACAACACATCACCATTTTGGAAATAGGAAACTTAGTAAGAGAAATTCAGAATTTGAAAGTGTAAACGTAATCCCCTTAAGTATCTTCTTCTTTTCTTCTATAAAAGACTAAAGAAATATCATAGTAGTCTTTCGGCATGCTACCTTTCATGTTGAACCATCTCCGACCATCCAAGACAAGTCCTGATGGGTGGACCTGGAATCCGAGTTTCACAACAAAGTGTCACCAGGATCCACTAACAATGCTTGACATTTTCAAAATTTCTTCCTAATTGATGTCAAAAAATTCACAACATCCAGTTGCACCAGAGTACCAGAGATACACTTACGCAAAGAATTCTGTTACCCAAGATGAAGAAGACAGCTTTTACTACAAGCTGAGCGTAGTCGAGGTGGTGAATGCGATTATATGAGAGCACCAGCGTTCTCACTCTAGCCTCATAGCATCAACTCCTACTACTCACCTCCACGTGATGACTGCTGGGAGCCTAGTACCTCGATTCGAGATGGGGTAAGCAACCCCTGTGGTAGGTCGTCATCTCACTAAGGCACTTTCTCCTGTTTCCGGGAGGCAGCGGACGAATTCTAAGGATGGAATCAACGGTGGCGTCCACAGTTCCAGTTAAGTCGAACTAGTGCTATCACTATATGAGCTGCTTCAACGTACTTGGATACCAGGTCTATAGGGATCTATAGAGAGTCAGGGTGTTCGAGAAGAGTTGGTGGCGGAAGGGCCAACGGCAGCACTCACATCCCCGAAGTCCAGCCCCTTTTGTCTTAGGGGTCCCCAAAAAGGGCCTGGTCCTCCAAGTTGGGGGTTGTGCGAAGGACATCTTTGGTAGCACAATATGAACATATAGCCCACACGACACCATGTCTGGAAACGGACTTAGGCTAATCGATTTCGCTGCGGGACGTAACATTACTATAGCAAACACACGGTTTCCTCACCTCAATATTCACAAGGGAAGATGGCAGACATCAGATCAGCAAACTCCTCAAGTATTTTAGATGTCCGAACATTCCGAGGGGCCAACATAGATTCGGTCCACTACCTAGTTGCAGCTAAGGCGCGTCTACGGATATCTCAGATGCCACAACAACGGGAAAATACTATGAGGAGATCTCACGTTGAACGGTTGCAATCGCAACAAGCCGTCAGAACCTTTACCGAGCGCGTATACCTCAACCTCTTGAGAAGTGCTTTTCAGCCAGCATCAAGTACTGAAGACCAGTGGCTTAGAAGTCATCAGAAATGCTGCAACTGACGTGCTAGGTTTCACCCGCCCACCGCCACGAAACCCCTGGTTTGATGAACAGTGCCGGCAAGTACATGCAGCAAAATAACAGACCTACAAAGCGCCGCTGCACAAAACGAGGAGAGCAACTCGTGAGCTCTACGAGGAAAAGACGACGGAAGAACATCGGCTTCTCCGGAGAAAAAAGAAAGAGCATGCGAAGCGGCCGATCGAGGAAATAGGGAGATGCTGCTCCAGGAATAATGTTCGGAAGTTTTACCAAAAGTTAAAAAGAACGTGTCAGGGTAATAAGACCCGAACGGAAACCTGTAGAGATGAACAAGGAAACAGGCGGTGCTGAGGATATGAAAAAACCATTTCTGCAGACTGTTAAACGGCGAAGACGACAAAAATTCCGCTGTCAAGCAGAACAAACCATTCCATGTTGACGACGCAGGTAAAGAATTCCGTCCACCCGACCAAAATGATGTGAGGATATCAATATCTAAACTGAAGTCGATCAAGGCTGCCGGAGACAGCCTATCCGCCGAACTATTTAAGGCACCAGGAGATGACCTCTTAGAGAGCATACACCAACTTATTTCCAAGATTTGGTCGGATGAATGTATGCTTGATGAATGGAACCCCAGCATCGTTTGCCCGGTCTCCTAAACGTCGCATATAAGATCTTGTGCGAGCGGCTTTACGGCCGGTAAGTTCACAATTGACCAAATATTAACACTACGGCAGATACTGGAGAAAACCCAAGAAGTTTAGATCGATACTCACCACTTTTTTATTGATTTTAAAGCCACATATGACAGCATCTACAGAGACCAGCTATACAGGGCCATGTCTAGCTTTGGCATTCCTCCCAAACTCGTCCGCTTGTGCAGGATGACGATGGAGAAAGCTCGCTGCTACATCAAGGTCGGTAACGACCTAACCGAGACCTTTGAAGTCAAAACAGGGTTTAGGCAAGGCGACGCGCTGTCATGTGACTCCTTCAACATCTTACTTGAAAGAATTGTGCAAAACTCACAAGCCAACACACAAGGTGCGTCCTTTCAAAAGCCTGTTCAATTGCTTGCATACGCCGATGATATTGGTAGAATACAGCAAGGTGTCACTGGTGCGTTTGCGAGTATAGGAACAGAAGCGGCAAAAATAGGTCTAGTGGTAAACGAGACCAAAACAAAGTATATGCTGTCAACAAGAAGGGACACCCAACATCGACGAATCGGCCAGAATGTCACAATCGACAGCTATAGCTTTGAGGTAGTAAGGGGCCTTGTCTACCTCTGCTCTGCTATCATATCTGAAAACGACATCTCTTCAAAAATCAAGCAAAGAATAAGGCTTGCCAATTGCTGTTTCTTTGGGCTGAGAAGGCAACTGTGTAGTAAGGCCCTCTCTCGAACAACCAACCCCAGTAATCTCAGTCCTGCTCTATGGTTCCAAAATACTCGTTTTGAGAGAAAAATTCTTCGTAAGATATTTGGTCCCGTATGAGTTGACAGGTTCTGGAGGAGACGATTCAACGAAGGACTTTACAAGCATACAGCGACATCGACCTGGTCAAGAAACTGCACATTGGGCGTTTGAGATGGCTGGGACATGTAGAGCGAATGAACGCCAACGCTCCGGCCCGCAGAATCTTCGACTCTAATCCGGAGGAACAACGCAGTAGAGGAAGGCCTCGCCTAAGGTGGCGCGTGCAAGTGGAAGGGGACCTCAACCAACTTGGAGTGCGCAACTGGACACAGTTAGTCAAAGACCGCGCTAATTGGAGAGGCTTATTGGTTACGACCCAGGTCCACCCCGGACTGTAGGGCCGCCTAAGTAAGTAAGAGCGTAGCCGAAAACGCAGGATCGAATGGAGATACGACAATCATGACGAGGGAGCTTAATTCCTAGGTAGACATCTACGCTCTATATCTAAGCGATGTGATAAGCAAACAACAGTTCAAACAGCCGGTGATAATGTTTAACCATTTCCTTGAGTACAAAATCTCAACCCGTAACCCGTCAGGTGGGGTTACATGCTAAATGACAACGATTACCGATCGATCATAAAGGCACTGTTTTAGAATCTTTCTTTTAGATGTTTCCAGAAACACCATAGTACACTGTTCCCTTCTGAATGAATTTTACATCTCCAACTTCAATCACTCCACAGGAGAAGGCAGAAATGGCTCAATTAGCAATATTGTTTGATGTCCATGCAGACTGTTCCAAGACTCTAACACTTTCACACTTGAGCCTGGCTATTACTTCTATTCCAGATGTCTCTTGTGTTTGACGTGCACGCCTGTCGTGCAGACTTAAGTTCAGGGGATGCCCATACATCCATGGGAGCCAGGATATGCCTGACCAACACTTACCCACATTAGTAGTGTAATACCAAAGCGGAACCTGTGCTGAGGCCATAAGCTCTGGTATGAGTCGAGGCCGACCTAAAACTTTTGCCGATCTTAAGGTCACGGCACCCAGTATTTATTGCAACTCTACATCGGGTTGTCTTGCCACTCAACCTATGAGCTGCAGCTTGTAATTGGTCTAATCGTAGCAACCTTTGGTGGCGTCAATCTGAAGACGGTTATTATTAGACTATGCCATTAATGGGCGAAGGTACCTACAGTATAATACCCCATGGAGATCAATTTCGAACAAAAATTTTGTAATCTTTATAGGCAGCCAGACCGCACTTAAAGCGCCATAGTCAGGCATCATTACGAGGAAATTACAACTGACCTACAGCTGCCACACACGAATAGTTTGAACTGAACTCGCAGATTAGCTGGGCACAACTTCTCGCAAGGCCACGTTTCTGGGCTTTGTAATTGGATCAGCTGCCGCCAGATGGGCATAAGGTGAACATGATAACTCCAGGGCTCTGTAGCCGAATTCATCAAGCTAAATAATTTCGGCATTCTGTCCAGAACAGGTATTCTGAAGAGGTTGGTATTACCAGTTCGGACGACTGCAGACATCGTAATGATATCTCGAGGGACATAGCTCACCATCTATTTTATGTAAGTGTCAGAGAACTGCAAAAAAAACCTGTAAAAACTAGAGTCTTTACGAAACAATGAAGCACTTCAGCAGGGAAATACAAGTACCATAATATGCCTTAGATAGAGTTTTAAGGTCTGCCCATTTTTGTTAAAAATAAAACACTAGAGGAATCACGATTGCGATTCTACACCAACTTGGTGTGCCACAAGGTTCAGTTTTAGGTGACATACTTTTGTATATGGTGTACAACGGGCAATATTCAAATCCCTCAGATAATGTTCAGGAGAGCTTATCTAAAAGTGTTCATTGCTGCTGTATCAGAATTTGTGAGCAATAACTAAAGCTTTAAGAAACTAGAATAAAAATAACTCCACAAGAATAGCCAAATAAAACCTCGATCGGCTTAGTTTATTTGGACAAGTATGATAACAGAAAACGCCACTATTAAGCAATACTCAGAAGCTCCTATTATGCACTTTAAATTGTTCCTTTTGATGGGAAGTATTGTAGTTTCTCCGGCCTTTTAATATGCTGTTCCGGCTAGTAATGTCGAGTCGTTCTTACGTCTGTTAGTTTCTGAAATCGCCCTTTTCTCTTTTTGGAATATCACTGAAGCATTGGAAATAAGTAGATCTTTCATGGGTTACCGGATCATTTGAACTGAATGTATCTGTATTTTGAAACCCATTACAAAGTGCGTAGCCTTCAACAATCTCCTAACCAATTACCAGCAATCTGAAAATGGTTGACGGCCAATGTACAGCTTCTGTCAACTAGTGACAGTGGGGGCTATAGTGTTGTTCAAAGCTCTCGTAGTAACATGTCTGACCCAGGTGGACCCTGTTATCTTTACATACTTCTACCAGAGATCCATGGAGAGTGGTGTCAAATTGTCACCCATTCAATCATTCTCCAACTTGTCATAGAGGACCATCAGTCATATCCGAGTCGAATTCTAGAGTGGCTTTTCATTACTACAATGATCATTAGCTTAGCCTTATTGGTGCTTTTTTTCTTTCCTATAGACTTAATTATCGATCTTACTATCACAAAGTCAAGCGGACATCAAAGAATTCAAAGCTGGAATAGAGAAGTACGTGGGTTTGACGAGCTCGTCAGCCGAAGAACTATCTCTTCTCACTGTAGGGAAACCGATGGTGAAAGTACTTTCGATAGTTTCATCTCGCCTTGACCGAAGGCGAGCCTGTACCAGATATGCGAAACCAAATCAGTGAGAGAAAAATCAACCAGTCTGGAATCACTCAGAAAATCTGACGTCACCAACACTGAATCGAAAGTAGAGACCGTCTCATGCTTGAGGCTCATTTCTCAGGTAACATAATCAGAACCACCTGACAACCAATAACACAACACACCGTAGCAGGTATATCTCATCGGCTGTGGTGACGGATGCGGCCACTAAACATGCTGTTGCTTCCTTTGATATTGTAGCTTCAAGTCGCCTGGCACCGATGGCATATACCCAGTTATGTTACGAAAAGGTGTGGTGAATCTTCACTGCTAGCCTGGCACTGGCATACATACCGAAACCCTGGCGAACAGCCAGTGTAACCTTTATACCGAAAATTGAAAAAGAGGACTACATGTTTGCCAAGAGCTGTAAACATACATAAGTCTGACTTCCTCCATGTTGAAGACCACGGACAAATTAGTAGAGATCCATTTGCGCAAAACTGCTTTGCGAATGCATCCTCTGCCTGCGGTGCAACAAGTCTACCAACGGGGAAGATCCTGCAAGAATACGCTTCAGAATCTGGTAGGCAGAATTAAAGGCGCACTCGACAAGAAGGAATACGCCTTGAGGATTTTCATCGACGTTGAGGGTGCTTTCGACAACGCAACTTTTGACAGCATGTTTAACTCGGCCAGAAAACACGACATAGACGAATCACTAGTTTGGGGGTAAAAGCAATGCTGGTGAATACGACACTGATTGCAGATTCTGACTGCGGCCAATATGTGATGGCGGGATTAAACTGGGGTTACCCGCACAGCGGCGTTTTGTCTCCACTGCTATGGTGCATGTTGTCTGCTCAAAGCGCTCAATAGTTCTGTGATCTACATACAAGCATACGCGAATGATATAGCTGTATTGTCTGTCTAGCAAATGTCTTTTCTAAAGCGCAGACAGCCCTAGACGTGACAGACGATTGGTCCACTTGAAATGGACTCTTAGTCAATTCTCTCAAAACTGTGGTTTTCCTTTTTACGGGAAGGAGGAATCTATCTGGTTAGACTCATTTAGTGCTCAAAGGCATCACTATCCAATTCTAGAAAGAAGCTAAGTATTTGGGTGTCATCCTGGATAACAAACCTCTATGGACTAAACATGTAACGTCGAAACCTTCTAAGGCGCTGTCGGCCTTTTGGCAGTGCATAGGGGCTATCGACAAGACATATAAGCCTGTCATCAAGAAGGCTCCTTTGGATCTATACGGCTATGATAAAAGGAATTATATCCTATGCGCCGGCTGTCTGGTGGAATATAGTATGTTCTAAAGAAAATCCGCCATTGCTGCTTTTATGTACCAGACTCCAAAGAACGGTCTGTCTCGACTGCATGGAGGCTTTCCCTAGCACGCCTGGCTCCGCTCTAGACGCATTGATGAATCTCCCTACCTCTGATATTCATATCACGGGCTTCACTCTCAAAGCCATCTTCCGTTTAAAAAGAAGTGGTCTTTGGTACAACCCTCACTGGAGCTTTGATGACATTGCTCCAGACATTGCGGCACACTGACTGTCTTTTGACTCTGGTTTTATGGACATGTTGTCGGATGCAATGACATCAGAACTCTTACTGGAGAAAAAATACGAAATCGACTTTCGACTGGTTTTGGCCAGAATCTGTGCCAGGAAAGGAATGCAGTCGGGTCTTCGCAGATGGCTCCAAAACCGATATAGGATGCGACGCTGGTGTCTTTCTGGATGACGACAACGGTGGACTTCACTCCTCCTTAGGAAAAGAAGTCTGTCTTCTAAACGGAGATATATGCAATCCCTATAGGAAAGAACTACATATATTTGCATCTGTAGCGGCAAACTGCTCTTAGAGCCTTGCTAAACCCTCTAACGCCTTCCCAGCTAGTTTGGGAATGTAAGACATCACTGAACGTAATCGGAAGGCAAAATTCACTGAGTCTAGTCTTTATTACGGGAAATGAAATCGCCGATGAACTTGCTAGGCAGGATTAGAGGAGTTTTTCAGGGCACGAACATATGTTAGCCCTGCCCGAGCTTTCGGTTAGGACTTCTATTGATAGTTAGGTCTCAAATGAACATAACTGCAGATGACATGACACTCCATTGCAGGCAGACCAAGCGAATGCTACCCGATTTCTCTAAGAAGTCACCTGTCTTCCTGCTGTCCTTCAGTAAGAAAGACGGCTGGCTGCTTACTGGCTAAGCACTTTTGGTAATCACTTTAAATGTGCTGGGCATAAGTGATACGAACTTATTGACCCGCCCTCGTATAACATCCTGCTAAGCCTGCTGTGCAAGTGATGCCGACACCGAGCACCACTACCTCTGTGAATGTCCGGGTTACGTTCGAAGCAGCCTAAAGGTACTTGGTGCTGACGTGGTGGGTGCTAGTACTGTAGGCACTTTATCACTGAATCGCTTACTCGTCTTTCTTCGAATTTGAAAAACTGATAAATTCTGCAGGGCAAAGGACTTGTTCTTTGTTTGAGTGCTCTGCTCCGACAGAAAAAAAAAAAGTTTCGGTCGTTCGGAGAAAATGTTGATGCATGCTGTTTCATGAGTGCAAATGTTTTTGCAAACTTTCTTGACTAATCGTACCCATTAGGATACGAGTCAATATCCTATAGGGCTTATAATTCAAAAAAGGCGATGGCAGGGAATCGGATATATCCAATCTAATGGAAGAAGCTTCCTCAGGACGCAGAATAGTTGAAAATGAGACGCCCAAATTAGAGAAATATTTAGCTCGGAGAAGGGAACTCACTCTGACTCATACTTTGTAATGCCTAAACATCTAGTCCATAAGAGATCTAGACGCTATCCAACGCCTACTTGAATATAATCTGTCTTCGATTGAGGTGCAGGTATCTCAAAGGCTGTCAACTACACAATCGATAGCATCCTTCTTTACAAAGAAGAACATTAAAATGAAATTAAATTTTGGGTGGACCGGGAGGTAATACACAATTTTGCACTTACTCATACGAACACCATCCACGCATCCATTTCCTTCTAAGCCATCTAACCACATGCAGTCTTCCAACGCGCGATTTCATAAAGCGGAATCAGTTGACAGATACTAATGTCTGTCTATCGCCACTTTGTCAGAGGCGTATCGGAAACTGGCGCCAAAGCCAACTTACAGCGATTCTTACTAATTTTTTTTTTTTTCTGCTTCCGCCCAAGTTGATCCCAAGTCTCTTGGAAGATCATTAACCGAAGTCATACTAATGAATTCATTGACGTGATTGCCATGATCATTATAAGGAAATTCTAATTATAGTCGAACCCGCAGTGATTGAAAAGAATTGTCCCCATGTCCCCATGTCTCCAGTTGCGCAATTGACAGGTTACTAGGGACTATGTGACTTTACTGCTTAAGTGCAACTAGGAGTCGGTATTGATGTTCTATCATAGTTCGCTTTTTTGAATTAATTTTGTTTTACAGTTGAGATACAAGTATCTGTTTATCTGTTTAGAACTCATTTAAATGTTGCAATCAAATGTATACCTCAATTTTCGAAGAGGTACATTGTTCCATGTGTCAGAATAAGGGTGCCCCGTATCATTGCGTCTGACAGCTTATTTACTGCGACTAATTCAGACAGAGTACCACAAACTGGCACACAGTACCCCCGACAATTGCTTCTGACTTTGTGTAGGAAATTCAATTTAATTTTTTTTTTTTTTTTTAATCTCATTTTCCACGTCTCTAAATCAATCAAGTCGGAGGAGAAAAAGAGATGCGTTTGTAGTGCATACACACTTATTGCGCGTAATGGGATAATGGGGTGCTTCCAGAGCCAGCAGCCTTAGCAGAAGCAATGGCGTGTACTCCAACCATGGAGAGTTAGAGAAAACGACCAAGTCTATGATTGAAAATTGGATGCACTTCCTGGGGTAAATATTACGGACATGCTCATATGAGGAATTTTTTTTTTTTTTTCTTTAACGAACGTAATGTAGAGTTTGTACTGCAGGGAAGTAGATCAATGGTTCCGTTTTGTTACTTTTTTCCCTGAACCAATAGAGTTATTATGAGTAACGGCTACTGGAAAATAGTTATGATTACATTATCATCATGGTTGCCTACTTAATGAGACGATCTCGGTAATTATGTGTCGCATTTCTATCGATCTGGATCGTTTTCTAGCTTCAAAACCACAACATTATAACCAAGTATTTGTCCCAAATGCGAACTATCAAACCGCGAACTACATGCGTCAAGAATACGACCTAAGTTTAAACCAATTCGACTCTGAAGTTATCTTCCTTCTTCTAGGTAAATAGCTAGGTCGACGGATGCCTTGTGACGAGAAATCATTGATGAGCAGACAGTCCACTGTGCCTTCACGACCGTAAGATTGCTCCTGGGAATGAACGAAGGAAGACCGACAGGAGGTTCTTTAGGTCAGTGTTGGTCTCCTGGTCTCCACCCAACTCTCAGGCGATGGACTGACTCAATCTCTTCCTTGCCCTTACAGCCCCTGCAGAAGCTGTTGGGTACACAGCCTGGGACAATGCCACAAGTCCCATGCTGGAGATAACTCATGAACCCAACAGCTAGGCTTTTGTAGAGGGACAAAAGGTTCTACCTATTGTGCATGTATCAAGCAAGTTGGGGCCAGCTTGCATTTGCTCAAACTCATTCTCCATGCCTCTACTAATCAAGAGCGTACTTCACTTAAAGTTACGTTGTACCTGCCTCAGCACTAAAGAGATCTGAACTTGAGTTCAACTGCTTTCAAGGGACACAGCTCCACGAAAACATTCCATGAAATGCTTAAAGCGATATTTCGGCAGCATGAATGACATGAATTTGAACTGTCAATCAACAAATCCGCATATGTACCGGCCCGTCTAGTATTACAGTGGTTTTCAAAAGCGATTTAGATCCTCAAAAACCGACAAGGGTGGGTTGTAATCTCAGCTGAGAGAGGAAAGGAATTATCTTTGAATTGACAAGGAAGCTCAATCTGCTGGAGTGCGTTATGTAATAGCGATAGAGTATACAGTATACAATTGTATCAGTGGTTTTCAATTTGTCCACCTTTGGCGCGAATAATGGCCTGGAGACGGCCGAAGAAAGCATCGCACGCTGTACGCAAGTGGCTATGCGGTATTTTGGCCCATTCCCGGCGAAGTGCTTGTTTGAGGTGGTCCAAACTTTGGTATTTTTTAGTGCCTACCTTCGCCTTCAAAATACCCCAGACAGAGAAATCCAACGGATTTGCATCCGGAGAATTTGCAATCCATTGTGGCGAAGAAATGAAGTGTGGAACATTGTTTTTTAACCAATCTTGGTTGACGCGCGCTTAGTGAGACGGTGCCGAGTCTTGTTGAAATGTCCACGGTCTTCGACCGAAATGATTGTTTGCCCAAGGCCTCTAAGATAGTTTCACGGTATACGATCGCATTAATTTTGACGCCACGGTCCAAAAATACGAGCGGAGAGTGACCATCGGCGATTATGCCGGCCCAAACCATCACCATCGGTGCTGCCTGCTTTCTGGTGACCGTCCGAAGGCGTAAATTTTCGAAAGACCTCTCTGGCAAGTAAACTCGGCCATTTTGTTTGTTGACATATTGCTCAATAACAAATGGCGACTCATCGGAAAAAACCAAATTCGGCAAATCACCACTTTCGTGCAAGCGTAGCAACTCCTTCGCTCTTTCGACTCTAACTGTTTTCTGTTGCGGTGTAAGATCGTGTGCTTTTTGGAACTTCAATGGCTTGAGACCAAGCTCATTCTTCAGTATGTGTTGCATCCGTTCCAACGATATGTTGAGCTCACGAGCCATTTTTCTTCCACTTCGACGCGAATTTCGCTCAATTCGAGCCTTCACTTTCCGAACCATTTCTGCCGATGTTGCTGGTTTTTTATGACCACCTCCATGGCGTTTTGCAACGCTGCCAGTATCACGGTAACGAGCTATGGTTCGAGACACAAATGATTTATTCACGTTGAGGTATTGGAGGGCTTTAACGATAGCTACTTGTGGTTTTCCAGCCAAATATAAAGTAATCACACTATCGCGTTTGAATTCCTTCGCGGATAAAAATTTTTCAACACAACTGAGACGCAAATCGTTTAAAATACTTGTAAATAATAAAATTATCTGTCATGTGTCAAAATTTGAGCTCACCGTCATGAACGGTTTGGAAATTATAGCAGTCTGAAGTTCGAGTCAGTCAGGGTGTAGATCTTGGCTTTATAATAAAAGGTGTTTTTCTTAGAGTTATACAAATTCAATATGAAATAAAACACTTCAAGCTAATGTCAATGTCTACGATATTAACTTTATTTAATAGATAATTTTGTGCCATATTTTTAGATATGATATCGGGCATATGCGCGCCACAGCTAGCTCGCATGAAGCGCAATCGTGAAGTCCAATTTTCGACAACTTTTTCGAGCAACTACGTATATCAGCAATAACACGCGAATGTTGACTTCAAGATCGTCCAACATCTCTAGTTTATCGGCCTAGACTAGTGACTTCACATACCCCCAAAGAAAGTAATCTAAAGGTGTGAGATCACAAGATCATGGAGGCCAGTTCCTAGGTCAGCAAATGTTTCCCGCAATAAATTGATGGTGTCGCGCGCCGTGTCATGTCAATGCCATTCAACTGTGGAACGAAGAAGTCAGAAATCATGTTTCTATAGCGCTCTCCATTGACGGTAACATTCTGGCCGGCATTGTCCTTAAAGAAATATGGGCCGATGATTCCACCAGCCCATAAAGCACCCTAAACAGTGAGTTTTAATGGTTGGAAGGGAGTCTCGATAAAGGCTTCTGGGTTTTCTCCACTCCAAATTCGGCAATTTTGCTTGTTTACACATCCATTTAACCAAAAATGGGCCTCATCGGAGAACAAAATGAGGATCAAGCTGAGGATCAAGCTGTTTTCGGCCCATTCACCGAACCCACGACGCATATAATGGTCACGCGTTTTCAACTCTTGCACAAGCTGGATCTTATAAGGTTTTAAGCCAAGATCTTTCCGTAAAATCTTCCACAAAGTGGATGGGCATAACTCCAATTGCTGTGCACGATGGCGAATGGACTCATTCGGATTCTCCTCAACACTGCGCTCCACAACGGCAATAACTTCTTCTGTTCGCACTGGTTGTCGTCTTCGGGGATGCGTATTTCCACTAGAGTGCACGTGGTGCGAAAAAGATTCATCGTGTTCCGAATAACATGCTCAGATGGACGATTATGTCGACCGTAAAATTGACGTAGCGCACGATAAGTTGGCGAACCGAACCATGGTTTTCAAAGTAAGTTTCACAATTTACACGCGTTATTCTGGCGTTAATCTATTCATCGTAAAATGACAAAACCACAAATCAACTTCCAATTGTCAAATTGACAATCTGTGGAAACCGTGTTGCCAGTTTAAGAACCAAACCTTCGACTTCGAGAAACTTTTGCCAGAATGAATGGTAGTACACCTAGTATACTTGTACGTCATCTGGACTACCCGAACGATGTTGCATACTGCTGCATAGATTGGTGTACTTTTACCACACTAAAGGCGAAATAGGACTAAAAAAAAACGCATCCACGACTAAAGCCCTTAGTCTTTCATGCTCTTTCAGCGAACTTAACAGAAGATCGAGAAACGACAACGACACTGAGCTCGGTACAAGCAACAGAATCGAGTAGGCAACAGTTTCGCTCAGTATGCGGTCTAAGGTCGGGAGAAAAAGAAGGCACAGTTCAATTTATTAGACTGATGTGTTTTATCTTGATGAATACCTTGCTTCTCATCGGCGCTACAATTAATCTCATAGAGGGGCTGAATTTATATTGCTTTTTCAGCATCAAACCGTGCGTTCGAAAGTTTGTCCTTACAACCTACTCGTACGTCCCGTATGTTTTCTTGTAACGACGTTAGCTTTCTACAAGCTAACTATAAACCAAGCAATGTTTTGCACACAAGTTGCCAGTCCAAGTCATTTTGACATAAAATGTTGACAATCGAACAATGCTGAATTAGCTGAGCGAAAAGTCAAACGACTGTCAAAATCAACTGACAAGTGACCTCTTCCGTTGCCTGAACATTAGACAACTTCAATTAAAGTGTTTGATCAATTCAAAACTATCTTACCTTGACGGTTGTCTGCACTTATCGTACGAATCGTCAAGATCAATTTATAACAGAAAACTGCGGAAGAAAAGAATCATTTCTGTTTGACATACTGTATATCCAATTACGAATATACTCATACTTTCCTATTTTAAATCCGTTAGTCACACTGTACCATCTACGCACGTACACAAATACGAGTACATTTTCGTATCTGTGAAGAAAATTTGAACAGAGGAAGATAATGGCTGCAATTTGATAGATCCGTAAAGTGTGTAATCCACTCCGGCGTACTCTGTCTGTCTGACAGTTGAACATCTCCACGTTGTCACAATTTAAAACGTCAGACTGGCATTTCACAATTGAATTGAATTTGAACTGAAATTGAACTCAACAAACGGTCGCGTCTCACATTGAGTGACTTTCAAAAATGTAGACAACGGAGGTCGATAATCTTTTAAGGAGAGGCAACTCTGCTTCGTTTGACACTCGTTTTTGTCAGCTTTTTTGTTTATTTTCTTTTTTTTTTTTTATTTTTTTTTTCATAAGAAAAGGAATAAACATAATGCGAAAGCAAGCGGAAGACACTTAAAACTCTGAAAATGGGCGAATGTTCCTGCTGTGCAAATTGAGTTGTGTGAGAAAAATGAAACAAACAAAATTTGGCAGTTGCTACTTTTGTTTTGATTAATGAACGGATTTGATTTAGAAAATCACTTCCTTCCTTTTAATTAAGAAAATTTTCCATTTAAACAGTTAATGGGTACTTTGACATGAGTATCTAGACGCTAGAGACTGTGGTTCGGAAATAATTGGCGAAAATTACTTAAAACAAAGGCGAGCAAGAAACTGGCAAACAAACAAATAAACAACTTGTACTTCAAGTGCGAGTATATGTACTTGACGCAATAAAAAAAAAAAAAAAAAAAAAAACAATTTAAGATTTAGTAATTGGCTTGGATGGAAAGTAAACAATTTTGACTTTGTAGTCTTGGGCAATTGGGGGATTGGTAATCTTTTAAGTAGGTCATGGTTGCAGGAACATTATTATTTCGAATTGTAGGCATGCTCTTACGAAGCAGAACCGACATGCATCTGTATATCACTTTCTTCTCTTATAAAGTGGGCCTAAGAGCAGTGACAATCACTGATCACTTATATCAAGACTGACGGTGCCACAAAATAATCCCGATCCAAGATTAAATATTCTACTGCGATTAAACTGAATGCACTTAAAGTGCTCTAGAAATAGTCAGACATCGATTATCGTCAATCTGATGATGCTAAGAAATGTCACCATTACTACACATCAATTATCCTTATCTAACTTACAAGTGGTAGCCGTCGAGTACTGACTAGATGGAGTCAGATGGTAGAGCTAGATGGTGGCGTCACATCTTTATACCAAAACAGAAAATACTCCTTAGCTGAGTTACATTTACATATTTGGAGCTGACGGTAATCGGCATTTAAAAGAACAAGCCAGATTGAAAAAACGACAGCGGTGGGTGAACTTATAATGGGCAAACGGCAGCGCTCACACTGCCCAAGTGGGTCCTGAGAACGGTGTAACAGGCCACTCGCGCTAGTGGCTCCTACAATGGAACTAGTCCTTCAGATTGGCGATTGCGCCACCGGACTAACTTCTTTAGCACGTAAAAAAACTTAGTAGAGACACAAGCCTCGGATAACAACAAGTCACCTTATTTTAGATGAAGATCCGGAACGTCCACCGACTATGAATTTAGAGTATGCACCTGAAATGTACGTACCGTATATACCCCAGTACTGTAGCAATCTATAGGAGAGAAACTGATAAGAATATAAGAAATATAAAGTGGCAACACTAACTAGAAAAAGACTCTGCCGGTAGGTAGGAGAATAGTCGTAAGTCAAACACTGTAGAATACAGACGCCTATAAGCAACCAAATAAAGAGCGTAAATTATATTTTTTTAAAGGATTGTGTTTGTTTTATTCGCGATAAGACTAACGGCTAAAGTACTGATCCAAAACTTAAATCTATGCTCATGCGGTAAAAGGCAGATATTACCGCGATCTAGGTAATACGATTAAAAGAGTCAGATATGCAGAAACAAGAAGATTTTAGTTACCAAAATCATCGTGTGTGCACGTACAGATTCGTCGTGGGAAATCGGCAACGATCAATGATAATTGAGTTCAAACCGATCACTATCAGCCGTTTGTGATCCGCCTTAAGCCAACATCACAACACATCAGAATAATATGTGCGACACTTTTTTTTTATAATCAGCGCGCGCCCAAGGGGTTTTTGTGCCCTTAAAATGCTTGTACACAGCGCGAGCGAAGGAAATTTAGGGAGGAAGAAAGAACAGGTACCGATGTACATTGTTTTTAAATGTTTGTAAGTTATAACGACCAGGAAACACAGAGATTGGCAGGGCATTCCATAAGCGAGTTGAACATCTTAGGAGCGAATCACGATATTTTAGAGTACGTCCGAAAATGGGCTTGAGGGTATACTGATGAGGATTCATAGCGATTCGGGTGTTTTGGTTGAGAGTTTGAATGGGCGGAAGGCTACTGGCGATTTTAATGGACCACTGGTGGTGGAAATAGCGATAAAACAGAGTGAGACAGGAGACCTTACGTCGGCGTTTGAGGGTGTCAATTGATTGACTGATATTAGTATCACCTATGAGTTTTATCACAGGGTTTTGAATCCTATCTAGCAGGTGCAGAGATGTTTAAGGAGCATCTGACCAGATGTGGGCAATTATACTCCAATTATGGGCGGATGCCTTTTATTTTGTGGCCAGATCAGAGGGGGCAAATATTTCTTACATCGCTTGAGGAAACCTAGACGTTTCGCAGCATTTTTAACGACATTAAATATATGGTCATTCCAACGTAAGTTGTTATGACACACGTACCGAGAATGGAAAGTTTATCGGTTTCGACGATGCAAATGCCATTCATGGATAATAGCTGGGTATTTGAATTTCGCTTTAATGACAGCAGACAGCATTGAGTTTTGGAAGCATTGAATCCCTCTCTGTTCCCCAATTGGTTATGCTGTTAATATCGGAATTTAATGAGCTTAACATAGGCTGCCGTTTCCGTTCTACAGCCGAAGAGCAGGGACGTGAGTCCGGGAACGAATATGAAAAGCAGAGAGTACTGTCGTCAGCAAAGGAATATATTGGATTAAAAGTAGCAGACAAGAGATCGTTGATGGAAATTAAAAAGAGTGTCGGAGACAGAACGGAGCCCTGGGGCACAACAGCACTTATTTTGCGAATATCAAACTTGAAACCATCCAAGACAACTTGAATTGAACGTTCCGAAAGGTGATTTCTAATCCATTGAAGAAGAGAGTCATCGATCCCAACAGCAAACATTTTCGCTAAAAGAGCCTGATGCAAAAAACAAAAAAAAATCACCTGTTGCTACGAAAAGCATATTGCCGGTCATTGAGAAGTTTTTATGTTTCGAGATATTCCATGAGCTGACGGTTTATCAGCGTTTCCAACTTACGCAGTGGTTTTGCAGGGTGGAAGAACACCTCTTCAGAAGAAGGGGAGATATACCATCTGGACTAGCGGATTTGTGAATATTAAGATCTTTAGATCTCTTGCTACTACACGAGTGCGAAAGTGGATTTGTCCCATTGAAGATTCGACGCACTCAAGTGTAGGCGGGGACAAAGCACAACCTGGGAGTGTTGAGCTAACGGCAAAGTGTGCAGCAAGCAGATTGGCCTTGTCCAAATAGCTGACAGCTGGAATGTCATTGTAAATGACCGTTGGGATGGAGGATAAGGCAGAATTTCTAATGTTTTTGAGGAGCGACCAAAATTTGTTACTGCCTTTGGGACATTGCAGTATTTTTTGCCTCAGTTTTTGGCCGTATTGGAATTTCACACATTTTTGGCTCGTTTAAACTTTTTTCGGTTTTCTTCTCTCGGGTTGGTCTTGTAGGACCGAAAAAACATTTCTTTAACCCTGACAGCCTCTTTACAGCTCGAGTCGTACCATGCCTTTTCTTTTCGTTTGATACTCTTCATCCGATGAGGGATAAAGCATCTTATTCCAAAGAGAATAGTTTATGTGATTATGTTAGCAGCGGCATCCGCGTCGTTATCGAGGAAACATAACGACCAGTTAAAATTCCTAAAGAAGTTGTTAAGTCCGTTCCAATTGGCTTTCTGGAATTGCCATATGGTTCTTTTAGGAATCTTTTCTCTAACTGTGTGATGGGTGATATGACACAATAGTCCGACGAGCCTAGAGGGGAGAGCACATCAACGTTGTACTTATCAGGGTGAGAAGTTAAACACAAGTCCAGGGTGTTGGCGGTATTCGTGTGGGCTCATTTACAAGCTGCGTTAAGTTATTTTCCGCAGCGAAGATCTCAACACACCGTCCTTCGGGTGTTGTCTGTCCAAAATGTCGAAGCCAACCAGAATTGTGTATATTGAAATCGCCCGTAATCACGATTTCAGTATGGGGATACAGGGATACAATTCTTTGAATGGAGTCAGACAGCGCATCAAACTCGTGAAAGGTCGAATTGCTGTCCAGTTTGGGGCTTCTGTAAATAAAGCAGTAGTGGATAATTTGCTTACGGAGATGGAATTTTAACCACATGAAATTGAATTCCGGATTGGAACAGGGGCTACATTTTGGTGGAATTTGGTAAGCTACATCACTACGCACATAAATGGCGACACCGCGATGGGGAAAGAATAGTGGCACTAATTCGCAGCCAGGTAGCTTCAGATCAGAGTGATCTGAGATGTGTGGGCGGGGATCTACCTGTGTTTCACTAAGTGCCAAAACTGCTGGTCTGTACTTACAGACATGGACGTACGCAGAAAAGTGATTACTTTTTAGCCCGCGTATATTGGCTACGTCCACCCTGAATTCACTTGTCAGCCCTGCCTGCTTTCTCGCATAGCCAACACCGCCCAGTCCTAATCGATGTCGGAATCCAGATTCCCCTAACTGACTCGGTGAAGGTTTCCGTCTAATATAACATGGCCGCCTAGTCTTTTCAGCCCCGGGTATGGAGCTTCCAGTTGCTCTAAGCGCTGTTACGTCAGTGTTCGCTTGGTCATTAAAATGATGATTCGGTCTTCCTTTACGTCCTGAATCATGACTGTAAGATTCGAAAACTTTCTTACTTGGAGCATTTCCGTCCATTCTTTCAATGCGACTAACTCCACATAGTCTTTGCATCATAACTTTTTGACGAGATCCACATTTTGATGTAGCTCATTGGAGTCGATTGTAAAGATATTTTGGCTTCGTACTGGTGGTGGTGAGTTCCAACCAAGAGACTGTAAAAGTCATTCCTAAAATAGCCTTAGCTCGGTCAGTCACGTGAGATGCTTCTGCTGTTTATTTTAGAAAGAATCCTTGCGAGTATAGTGCGCAATCCTCTGCTCGCCGCACTGGTATCTACATACACTCAGGCTTATGCCGACTTCATTATCAGATGATTGGCACTCCAAAAATGATCTGTCAGCCTCTTCAAACCAAGTAGCAACCTCATTGTAGTCGGAAAATATTGAGTTAAATGAAACAGGATAGTACGAGTAGCTTCAACAAATTTAGGCGATATGACTGGCAATATTCTGAGCCGGTAGAAAATTATTAGATCTTTACGCAAAGCAGGTTTAGAGCTGGTGTTTCAATAGTAAACGAGAACATCAGAGATTCATACCAGCCTTAACCCTGTGACCACTTCCACGTTAACCATCCTTAAGTGGCCCTGGAATTCTAGGAACTGAAACATCCGATGAATTTACTCGTAATTAGCAAAATGATTTTTTCAATGATTAGGACTTTATTCGACTTCACCTGATATTTTGAAGAAGCTTTGGAAGCAAGCGACAAAAGTCTAGAATTTCGCAGGTTTGCATGCAATGACCACAACTATTTCCGATGGTTGTTGGTGATGCATTACAGAACACTTTATCGACCAATAGCGGCGGAATCTTGTGGAGCCGTATAACCTTTGCTTTGACGGCAAAAGCAAACCTGGAAGGACTAAGGAACCACCAGTTATCTATGCTAAAATGCTTAGTCTCTGCAGTCGCTTTATTCCAAGTCTTTCCTACCGAAGGACAGATCGAAAGAATTGACAGGTTTCATGGCCTTAAAAGACCTTCAAATATCGCAACACCTTGACCAGTAACAGCCTCATATCTATGACTAAGACTGTGTATTCAATATTTAAAATGTACAAAGGCAGTGGAAACACCAGGCGGCTCCAATATGGAATCGGTGCTGTAACAGCGTGACTGCAGTTCTTTGACCCCGAATTATGCAGATGAAATTACACAAAAGCATATTTGGAAATATGCATTATCCGGCCAGCTATGCAATGGAATCCGCAAACAATAAGAGCGAACGCAGGATGTCACTTAACCGGGTTTTCGCATCTAGAAAGAACTGTGTGTAGTCCAAAGAACACTTTAGCGTAACATACGAGCATATAGGTATACCTGTATCTAGTGTGGAAAGATCTATCAAAAATCCAACCACTGAACCTTTGTCAAAACAAAACTCTTCCTCGAAACTATTCACACTTGAGGAAACAATAAATAAACTACAACTAAACCCGTAAGCCTATTAAAAAAGCAAATCTCATGATCCATAGCGAATTCTAAGAAGGAAACGGTTTGTTCCACCGCACCCGTCAGCCGGTCTATGATTATTTATTTGGTCCGAATGACCCTCCGCGTGTAAACGATCAGTTCTCCAACCATAAAAGGCATCCCTACCTCCTCAAACATAGCGTGGGTTGTCAAGAAAATTCGAACAATAAATTGCCGACTCAAAAAAAAAAAAAAACATTTCTACCTAAAAGCAAGCCGGCTTCCAATTCTGACAGGCGGCAAAGTCGCGCATAAAATTCATTTGCATAATTCGCGAACAATGTTTGTATTGAGAAGTCATGACTTGAACTCAACTTTTACTTTTAATTAGTTTCGAGTAGTCCTCTATGCTTGTTTAATAAAACTCTACCGCGACTAGCTTCTGTAGGAAATGGTGCAAAAACTACCGGCGAGCAAGTTTTCCGTGACCAGAGAATTTCTCGAATATCTGCGATTTATTGAAGCTGAACGTAGTAATTGCCTTCAATTATTATCTACTCGTACCCTACTTGAATATTGTTATTGAATATCCGTATTTCGTCTAAGGGTACTTAGAGGAGGTAGCTACCATGTCCAAGAAGATAAAACTCAGTCAGCTGTGAAACACGACAAAGGAGAGCTCTGCTATGCGATTTCTAGTAGTTTACGCCGCCGCCGCCGCCGCGCCGATTGACTATTTGTTACTACAAATCCAAGTAACTTTCGGGTGAATTTTTTTCTGTTGTTGAATGACACGTGGTCTCGTCAATGTCTTGTTCCAAACGATTGAATCTGAAGTCAACTGGAATAAGAGTTCATGTAGGCATTTAGGGTGGGTCAACCTTATGGACAGGGTGGCAATTATCTTATTAAGGAACCAGCAACCCGTATGTACTTCAATTCTCGTATGATACATGTGATACACTTGCAACTTGTAAGGTGTCAAACCAATCGATCATGTTACAAAAGGGATGGTATAAAGACACAAGCTGCTAATGAACTGACCCGAAAATTGTATGGATTTGAGCATTTAAATCATCTAGAATTGTACATGTTCTACGAGATATTCCAGGAGATCTGCAGTAAAATCTGCGAGAATATCACATAGATGATATGTCAAAGCATTTATCTCAAAAGACCTGCCACCAGATCACCTTAATCTTGGCAAATCTGCAAGGAATACGTAGAAAGCTTCTATGACTAATCGATGTTTTGGTGCGCATACCTCTAGACACAATACGTCTTCGAACAGCTTGTATTAGCAGCAACTGCTTAAATGTCTTCACAGCACAACTTAAAAGCATAGCTGATCACTGGAAATGAAGGCCTGCCAGGTTCGGTAAAGTTTCAGTGAGCCAACAGCATGCCTCACTCAAGCCAGAGTAACAGCCTTGTGATACCTCGATAACTCAATTTCCTCAATTTCTTAAAATAGTGACGAAAAGATCATTGGAATCTGATACATCAGTTTTTGTTCATCTGATGCTTTCAGCTGATCCAAGCAGCCATGACAGTTGGGTTTGCTTTTTAAGAGGTTCACGGACGAAGACACCAAGTGAAGATAGCACGTCATCTGTAGAAAAAGAGCAGCTTTACCACCCCCTTTATCGGTCTATGGGCATGTTTGCAAATGAAATAGCCAGTGATAATGACCACTAGGATCCCGATATTAACCGTTGCACAGATAAGAGGCTCTTAATGCATTTCACATCCAGCTGACATCACATCACCCCTGTTTGAAGATGCCGGTTGTAACATTTGACCACCTGCAAATGGTCTCGTCTAACAAATTTAGTTTGAGCACGTGCAACCTCATGTCCTCAGAGACTAAAACAATGTCTACAGACGCGCCGCTTTTGCCAAATTCCCTAATCTATATGAACTGTTTGTTCACATATAAGCGGCAGTGTTTCAATGATTTTATAGCTGTTCGGCTATACATAGGTGCAAGCTAAAAATTGCCAAAAGTTCCCTCTGTAATAGGCGCGTCACTCTTCTGGATGTAGTTAGAGAGTCTATTCAGAGGTCTCTGTAATAGCTCCCTTAGAGTGGGTGTTTACCAGAACTGCAATGTACAAGTAAGCTGCATGAGCGAATCGTATACAGTCTAGAAATCTAAGTTGGATTTCCGTATGCTGATGTCAGGTTCGATAAGCCGGTAGAGGAAATGTACAGGGTTTGAACAGAAGATCCTTAGGTTGTCGTTGTGTTGGTTACACCCGTACAACATTTAGAAATCGTGAAAATTTGTTCCCAAGATTCGTGTTCTGTGCGCCAAACTACGCTCAATTTATGGTGTTCATAATCGTCCATCTGAGCAGCTTATACAGAATACAATGGATCAACTTATGTCTAAGTATACTCTTATGGATAATATTCACAGAGATCGTACTGTGCGTACCGAAGAAGCCATTGCATTTGTAGACGTGAGTGTGACCGAGGACCCAAATTTATCGATTCGACTCCCTTTCCGTCAACTCGGCCTCTGTCCGTCCAGATTTTCAGGAAAGACCTTGGCCTACACCCGTATAAGATCCAACTAGTGCAGTAATTGAATTGAATTTTTATTTGTTCTAAAAGATTGACATTAATATTGTATTATCTGCAAAGCCAGGGGATTGGTCTTTAAAATTAATTGCATTACATTATGTTGAGATCAAAATACAAATTCATTACACGTACATAGAAAAACATTTTATCGTTTATACATTTCAATTCAAGAACATTTTCTTAACATTTTTTTAAAAAAATTGGTTTCGGAAGGTTGTTTAAATTTGTTGTAAGCTCGTTAAATATTGTCGGAACAGCAACTGCATACTTTCTACGTCCATATTCGTTCTAGAATCTTGGGACCAAAAACTTATTTTGTTGTCGTCTACGTGTGTTAACTGCTTGTTGGGTTGGTAGCTTATAGGTGTTATCACCTTTGAAAGTTGATAGTATGTCCATCTTATACAATTGTTCTATTGTGAGGAATTGATTTATGTTATTACCATGATGTCGTTCTGACTTCTTAACTATTTTTTGTATGCTGGCATGCAATGAGTTTAGCCGCTGGACCTGCGGCGTGTTGCCCCACGCTAGGATGCCGTACCTTAGGTGAGACTCCACTAAGCTATAATAGAATTGTTGAAGAACATCTGCTGGACATCGATAGCTAAGATAGAAAAGAGCGGCAGCGGATCCCCTGAGTTTTTTTTATTAGTGCCTCAACATGATAGCTCCACTTAAAATTGTAGTCGACGGTGACCCCTAAATATTTGTATATAGATATTGGGTCTCCAAGTAAGTTTCCAGCGTTTTTTTTTCAAAATTTGAAGTTTTATTATGAAAACATAGTTACAATGCTTTATTCAAAGTATCGTCCATCGGAAGCTACAACTTTCCCACATCTTTCTGGCAATTTATAAATTCCGGACTAAAAAAATTTCTCGTCTTTCGAGCCCAAGAACGTATCGCGCCAATTTTTGATTTCCTCTACTGAGCTGAAGCGTATTCCCGTACGAGCGTTCTGCATCGAACGAAACAAGTGGTAGTCAGATGGTGCCAAGTCTGGACTGTAAGGCGGGTGAGGCAGAATTTCCCATCCACTATTTTCCAAATAGTTTTTCACCGAAACCGCAACATGTGGCCGAGCGTTGTCGTGATGAAAAATGACGGACTCATGGCTGGTCTCATATTCTGGCCGTTTTTCTTTTAATGCCAGCTTCAAACGAATTAGTTGGGTTCGATATAATGGTCCTTTGATGGTTTCACCACTCGGAAGCAGTTCGTAGTATACGACACCCGTTTGATCCCACTATATGCAGAGCATGACCTTATTCACGTGAATATTTCGTTTCGGCGTCGATTGGGCGGGCTCGCCGGGCTTTGTATACGATTTTCTGCGTTTAGGATTACCATAATAAATCCATTTCCCATCACCGGTGACAATACGATGCAAAAATGATTTATTTTTATACCGCTGCAGTAACATTTCGGACATGCAAAATCGCCGTTCGACGTCTCTTGGCTTCAATTCGTACGGCACCCAGTTTCCAACCTTTTGAATGAATCCCAGTGCTTTTAGGCGCAGGGAAACGGCTTGTTTCGTGACGCCCAATGATGCAGCAAGTTCTTCTTGAATCTGACACGGATCCTCATCCAGTAAAGCATCCAATTCCTCGTCTTCAAAACTTTTCGGCTTTCTGAGGCGACCTTTGTCTTCAACTCCAAAATCACCACTTTTGAACCGTTTGAACCACTCGCGGCATGTCGATTCACCAATACATTCCGCCCCATATTAAAGAATAAAAGCAGCGCTTCCCGCAAATAACGTTTATTTGGCTGGAAACTTGCCATGATTTTGCTCGATAAAATGTACGACACCGATAGAACTGCTCAAATATAACGCTGCAAAGTTGTTGACAGATACAAAACCTACAAATAAAACACATGGGGTCTGACATTTCTGCCCGGGATCCACTGGTGGCGACATCTCTGACAAACGCTGGAAACTTACTTGTAGACCCAATATATAATAAAAATTAACGGTCCTAATTAGGATCCTTGTGGAACTTCATATTTTGAAGATTTTTCTTTGCTTAGGCTTTGTTTAATTTTGACTTTATATTTACGGTTTTTTAGGTAGTCCTCAAACCATGACACCTCTTATGCCCATTTTTTCCATCTGTTTTAGAATATTTTTATGGCATAGCGTATCAAAGGCTTTCTTAAAATCGATAAAAAGTACTATGGTGCTATGGTTTTTTTTCTTGATTTTGGTTTGAAAAATCACCGATCAACCGATTTATATTTTTCTTCTGTCTGAAGCCGAACTGATTTTTTGACAATATATTATACTTTGCTAAATATTCAATAAGTCCTTTGAATACCATCTCTTCGAGGACTTTATCCGTTGCCGATAGAATTGAAATCGGACGGTAGTTCCCGATATCGTTTTTCGGGCCACTCTTGTATATCGGTCGAATGACGGATATTTTAAGTCGTTCGGGGACTTTTGATTGTTCCAGACTCAAGTTTATAAGTTTTGCTAAAATCTGAGCCAAAACCTCAGCATTATTTCTTAAGTCCTTTGGTCGTATACCAAGTAATTTAAGAATTGTTTGTACTTCTTCAGTACTAACTTCATTCATATACTAGTACATTGATCGCTAAACACTGCTGGATGGACCCGAGTAAGATTTATGTTCGCATATATGGATAGTACTATATTTGTTATGTCTAAAGAAAATTTTTGTGCAAAATGATTTGCGAGATTATCATACTAATTTATAGCAAAAGACCATCGTTTACGTTGTATGTTCAGTGAATGGGCTGTAAATCAACTGGAAGCTGAACCGAATTTTTACCGTCAAATCTTCTTCAGTGATGAGGCTCATTTCTGGCTTAATGTGTACGTTAACAAATAAAATTGCCGTTTTTGGAGTGAGCACAACCCCCACGAGACTCTCAAGACCCCATTATATCCCGAAAAATTCACTGTTTGGTGCAGTTTGCATACCGGAGACATATTTGGCCTTTTTTTCAAAGCTGAATATGGAACCAACATTGCCGAATCGTGATTTTTTGATTCCGTGTCAAGAAAAATCGTCTAAGAGATAAATGCTTTCAGCAGGATGCCACAACATGACATACAGCGGGTGAAAACATCACTTTATTGGGACAAATACTTGGTGAGCGAATCATTTCAAGAAATGGACCTGCCAATTGGCCGCCTAGTTTATGTACGAGTAATTTGACTCCTTTGGACTACTTTTTGTGAGAGTATGTCAAGTCACTCGTGTATGCTGATAAACCAGGTACAATTGATGACTTAGAAGATAACGTTTGGCGCGTTATTGATGAAAAAAATCGTGTAAAATTGGACCAATAGGATGGTAGCTATAATATCTGAAATTGTTTTTAAATCCATAAAATTTGCGAGCTAATAAAGCCAACATATCATTTTCATTTCATTAACATTTTTGTGTTTTATTTTCAATAAAAGTTCTATAACTCTAAAAAAAATACCCGATAGGTACTACACCCATAAAGTAGCCCTGCTTCGACGTTTGATCGGAACAGTCTCAGCTTGGTTTTTGTGCTAAAAATAGTGCTTCTCAAGATTTTAGAGAGCATTTTGCTATCAACATGTAGATACAAAAAGCTGCTTACTTTTTCGACTTGATATCCGCCAATGTTAAGCTGAGCGGGACTGATATTATATTGAGAAAGATGATAGAAATAGTAAGGGTCTTTATTTTACCCGTATTTATTTTGAGTTCTCCTCTGTTCGCCAATGACTCAAAGTTGTTGACCATCAAGAGCAGGCTCAATATCTTGTATGAAAGCAGGCAAACTGATGACGGCGTAGTCAAGACGCTTAAAATATAATGTCAGAGTCCATTTCAGCCACAACTTTCATGGACAAAGTTAACCGGATCACATCGTTGATTACTTCAAGAAATAGCAGTGGCGAAAGAGTGCAAGCTTATTTTATTTCGCTGGGAGCTTCAAATTCCTCTGAAACCTTTACGATGTGTAACACATGACATTTACTGTCATAGGTAGCCTTTACATAGCGTTTTGACTCAATAGATCGAGGTGTTTCTCCAAATCTATGGACAATACATGTAGCGGGAATCTATACTCGGCACATATTTCATTGGTGACCCCCATGGCATTAATCGATTAGGGGGATCTAGCCCCGATGCATTGAATTGAGACGTATGATGATTCTTGATTGAACTCAATCTGATTAGCTGCCTGTTCAGAAATAAGCCTTTCTAATTTATCCGTAGCGGAAGGACCCTTTGTATCATAAACCAGATAAGCTGCAATTAAACAGTAGGTTTTCAAGGCAAGCTTCAGTTTTGCTGGGATCATGAAAGAAGGAATAAGTTCAGATGACTTGCCACGAGTATCAGAAACTCTTTCAGCTAATTCTGGAGGAGCAGTTGCGAGAGCAAGCATGAAACCAGCGCTTCTATAATTATTTAGATTTGTAGTTCTACTGTTATCGATATTAAAGCGTGACTTGTTTAGGAGAAGACTTCATGAGGGAGTCCCGTTTTTATTTATCAATTGTTTTCCTGGGAGTTTGGCTTATTCTTTCAAAACATCTGATATTTCAACACTATGGTATAATTCCGTACATGCACATATGTTTAAAAATGCTATTATGTTGTTAAGATTCGGTCTAAAGTTTTACTTACAGAAAGTCGATATAATTTAAAAGTGGCTTACCTGCAAAGAAAAAAATAGAAGAGTTAGTACAAAATAACTAATTAGAAAGAAAGAAAGAAGAAAAAAAAGAAGTAATTGAAGATTTATAACGAGTCCTTATTTCATTGGTTTTAAAGATAGCCGATAGGACAAATTCCCCACAAAAGTTTCTACCTAATAGTACCAGACTCTTTTATCAATTACAATTAGCTTTTCATAAAAAACCATTGGGATAGCTTGTCCGTGTTTTCGTTCGGAATGGGTTTTACTTCTCGAGAACGACTTTTAAGAGTTAAAATACAAAATATTCCAGAGGCTGTCTACGTTCTAGTAAAAGTTCTATCGCAATCAACCCAAGGTTTTCCAAGATATACACGAGCTAACAAACAGCCTACAATTGTTCAAATGGTTGAATACACCTTGGTATCATGTAAATAACAATAAAAGCAGACAATTCCAGTTGATTTATATGTACAAGGTAGCGCAAAAGTTATGAATGAAAAACTTTGGTTCTGCTTTTGGATTATGTTTATTTGATGTCTTAAATTATTTTCCATTAAGTCGAGAAAATGATGTCGGCTAAGCGGCCGCCGCCAAAATTCGGGCCCGATTTGTGGCATTTTCCATCACTCTTGCCAGAACTTCCAGCGATAGGTCCTCGCATTCTCGACGGATATTCGCTTTGAGGGCTTCAAGAGTCCGAGGCTTGTTGACACAGACTCGTTACTTCAAAACACCCCATAAAAAGAAGTCTGGAACGGCTAAATCAGGAGATCTTGCTGGTCAGCGCAAATCGTCAGAACGAGAGATTAGGCTTGAGCGTAGGTTACATGCTCTTGGCGGTCACTGATGCACTTTCTGCACATATTTAGTCTTTCACCGAAATTCTCTGTAAAGACCGCCGATTGATGACCAATTGCTTGGCACGTCGCCTGGTCGATACTTCGGGGTCCTCTGCGACTTCTTCAACCACAGTTGCGATATTCTCAGCAGAATGGCTACTCCGGGGCCGGCCAGACCTGGCACCATCTCATGTTGTCCCATACTCTTCTAAGCGAGCGGCTAAACGTCGTGGTGTTTTCCCAGTTGGTGTCGGACGACCGGGAAATCTACGCCGAAATTCACTCTGCGCCAACACCACCGAAGAATTATTCCGCGTTTCTTTAGGAGTATAGCTATTCATGTCTTGTTGACGTGCATTTTGCATCTGTTTACTTAAGAAATAGCATCTTCCGATAGGGTGATGACTTTTGTGTCACCTAGTACATGCACCTTCAATATGTGTTTCAAGAAGCTGAGGCATGGAATTTGAAATAAAATTGAGATACTGGGAGCACCGATAAGCCAAGAAACAAAACTGGTTGAAAATAGCCTTTAAGAAAGCTATCGGCAGTGATTCAAAACCTCATCCGGTATTAAGATCTTCACCGAGCGACAGCAAAAAGAAAATTTCGACAAGCTTAGTCAGCAAAAGAGAGGATGAGGCAAGACTGCCAGCACTTAAGCCAATACAAACGCCATTTTAGTACGATGTCTTTAGCTGCTTTTAGGTCAATATTGGTACAATAACTTTGTCTTCCTACTGAGCGTAGAAATTGTCTTCTGCACTCTAATCCTGTACTGGATCAGCTCAGGTATTTAAATTGGGCTTATTCTTTCACTTCCTGACAACCAGATTTTTCACATTTGCCGGGTTGCTCTTTAAGTACATAACCCTGCAGGGTTCTTGAATTACAACAGCTATTTTAGTGCTGATTATCCGTCCGAGAAATAAACCTCTATTTCTAGAGATACTCGTACATACGAAAATGCTTTCTCAATAGAATCAATGCATCGCAAACTACTCGTATCACTTGCTTATTCAGTAATTCTGTTCGGGGGAGAGTACCTTGGAGTTAGGTCCATGCTTCCATCTTCGCTTAACCATCTAGAGTTTGAGAAATTACCGCTCCGAACTCAAGACTGCGGGCACCAAGAAAGTCTTTCATGAACGTTCTGAAGTACTGGGAAATGGAGAATGGGCGTTCTTCTTTGAAAATTGGTCATATCTTCACCGCTTCGATGTTCTTTGAATCCATGCCTACTCCTTATGCTGCAATGATGTGACACACAATAAGTAGGAGGAGCGAAACAAACAAACACTGCGAAAGCTTCGGACATGACAAATTGCGAAATACAATGCGGAATCCGCTCTCGAAAAGATTTCGAACGCTTTATGCAAGAAGGACATATGAGAAGTTAACTCAGCTCAGAAACAAAAAGTGGAAGTTAAATGAAAACGCGGCAGGAAACAAAGCACCGTACAAAGATCGAATTTTGCTTCTTATGTCCCAGTGTCTAGAGCACCGGAAGCTACATCTGACATACTGGCAACCTTGCCATCCATTCACGACCAGATGGCTCTTCTATAATGTCAGATAAAAGAATAGGCGTACACAAGTCGTACTTAGAACCTTAAAAATCGTCGCGCTAAATGAAAACTCACTTATACGATGCTTGTCTGAAAAGTAAAGATAACGGCACTCGTCAATAGAAGCTAGTGAATGCGTTGTGAAATCTTTTGACAGTTACTTACCGAAGTTTTAGTCATTTTGGACTCGCAGTTTTTAGTTGACAGTCGTTTGAGTGAGTCGATGTGAGTGTTTTTTGTGAAAATGGAAAAAATTGAGTATCGAGCTGTTACTAAATTCTTGTTTTTGAAATACGGCTACGCAAATCAAAAATGAGTTGGACTCTGTATATGGGGACTCTGCACCATCATTTACCACAGTGAAATTTTGGGCAGCTGAATTTAAACGTGGCCGTAAGAGCTTGGGAGATGATGAACGTTCGGGACGTCCAAAAACTGCAACCACCGACGATAACATTGCTAAAGTTCACCAAATGGTGTTAGACGGCCGCCGAATTAAAGTGAGAGAGATACTAGAGGTTATGAAAATGTCCAAAGAACGTGTTTGTTACATATTAATTCCAGATTTAGGCATGAGAAAGCTGTCCGCGCATTGAGTGCCGCATTTGCTTACGTTCGACCAAAAACGTGTTCGCAATAAATCCGAGTTTTGGCGCCGATTAATTACTGTAAATGAAACTTGGATACACCATTATACGCCCGAAACAAAAATTCAGTCACAACAGTGGACTGCGAAGGGCGAGCCGGCTCGCAAAAACTGTTTTTTCGGCTGGAAAAGTGACGGCTACTGTTTTTTGGGATAGTAAAGGAGTTATCTTAATCGATTATCTTCAAAAAGGAAAAACCATTATACGAGTAGCATACTACGCATCATTACTTATTACTTGGCAAGCTGAAGGGAGAAATTGCGGAAAAACGGTCACATTTGCAGAAAAAGAAAATCCTGTTTCACCAAGACAACGCGCCGTCTCACACCTCAGGTTGCCATGGCGAAAATCCATGAATTACGGTTTGAACCGCTTGACCGTCCGCCTTATTCACCAGATCTAGCCCCAAGCGACTTCTTTTTGTTCCCTCATCTAAAAACGCGCTCGGAGAACAGAGATTTTCATCAAATGAGGAGGCAATCACCTTCGTGAACAATTATTTTGCAGAGAAAAACGCCAAGTACTATTTGGACGGCTTAGATGGGAGCATCGCTGTTAGAAGTGTGTACAGTTACAAGGGGACTATGTAGAAAAATAAAAAAAAAATTTGAGAAAAATGTTTTGTATCACTGTTCGGTCGGAAACTTTTCAGACTTTTCGTAAGTATCTAACGAAGAAGCATATTGTAAAGTTTGCTCATGATGCGCTTTTACTTAGCGAAATAAAGCTAACCTAATCCATTTCCCAAAACGGATAAAAGATTCCTAGGAAATGTCAGCCAGGTATTCGAAAAGCTGCTCAATAGGTCGTTAAGAACAAGAACAGAGTTCCGGATAGCCAATTTGGCTTCAAGGCGGGGCATGATATCTTCCAGGCCGCACCTAAACTATGTTAGTATCTGATATTCAATGGAATGAAACCAAGAAACAATGCACGGATGCTTACCTAGTGAGGGACTATTCTTGAAGCAGTTGGTCATTCTTTTTAGTATGTTCACCAATAGAAAGTTCTTGGTGAAGAATAGCGATGTGACTTCTGCAGGAATATTTGACATTCAAAATGGTCTGCACCAAGGTCCGGATAATTCATAAACCCTATTCAAGTTGAAGATCAATAATATGCTCTTCTAAAGCGACTTCGGTAAGATTAAACGATATTGCGATGACCGGAAGTTGAAGATCAATTTTCATAAATCGGGAACCATTCTTTTTAGGACGTCTTGTTTATTGATATACATACGTATTGTATACAGGCTGTCCCAAAAAGCAACGTCAAGCCGGAAACGGGTGATAGGTCAAGTGGTGTCGGTTATCACAAAATTATAAAAAAAAATCGAGAAATTTGACACCCTGTGACGATCTTTCAAGTACTGTGACCGCAAATCTTTACTTTTCTTCGATTTTTGTTTTGTCACGTAAGCCTGAGTAACTGTTCTGTAAATTACGGTCCAAAATTGAAACATATATGTAGTTATGTTTTAACTAAAATATTGCTTTTTTGTCCATCCATGTATCTGAAAATCATTAATCACCTAACTTGAACTGACTGTACTGACAAAAAAATGCACTGTGCCATTTTGGCAAGTAACTTTAAAAGATGGTGTATTTAGTCTGGATTCCAAAATGGTATGACACTTGCTAGACTAACGCTTAATTGAGGACAAAAAAAATATTTTGTTAAAGAAACCAGATTCATAGTTAATTCTTTTTAATAAGTTGTTGAGCGAGACAGACAATGACGCTGTTATTGAAACGAATAAACACGCCATTTTGAATAGCCAACTCGATTCTAGGATGATAATCTGCTGCATGGCATTTCTCCATCCTTTACCGGTATGCCTCGTACGTTCCAAAATGAGGATACGATTATTGGAAAAGATTCTGATATTTGGGGCGGCTTTCGCTTGTTCAGAACTCCAGAGTCAGAGTACATGCAATTCTAATGAGTTGTTGTACAACATGGTGAACTTAATAGGAGTGGACAATTTCATTATTAGGCTGACTCCCCTTAACATTCCAAGATCATTGACCTCGAAGAAGAACCTTATCCCCGTGTCTTTCCATTCCAGCTATACGGATCACCTGATGATGGCGTTTTTCTATTTTAATATTTAAGTTAAGGGCTAATCTAAGACATAAAAAAATTCAAAGAGCTCTTAAATTCCCACAGCGAAACCAATCAGATCAACAAGAAACCACAGACCTTAGGTTACGAAATATCAGACAACCTAAAAGCCAAATTACAATTAAAGTGAAGTGGCATACAATTTGTCCCACCATCCATCTATACGTTCTCCTGGGGCATGCACTCTTACTCCGGCTCAAATATCAACCTTAAAAAAGCAATCTCTTAAACCCTACAATTTTAGATTCATTTCTGGTGTGTTCCACGATCTAGAGAACACAATTCTGACACACAAACGACTCGTATGTACGAGTACCTAAATATTTCGTGTCTCGTGAAGGGTCCTCATGATCTTTAAATTTGTTATAGAAACACTTACCAACACAATATCTACAATAATTGACCCAAGACAAGGTCAAGCGTTGTACATTCAAATTCTGCCCTAAGACCAATCTTCACTTAATCAACATTTCGTCGGTTTCCTCGTATAAAGAAACAACAACACGGGGAGTGTACACAATTCAAACAAACCACAATAAAGCAAATTATGAAGGAAGCCCTAATTAGACCAAGAGAACTCAAGTGACCCCTTTTTTTCGAACAGAACAGAGATCGAGTCTCAAGAACCCCAGAAACTGGTATTCGTAAACAAGAAAAGTTGTTGTATTGCGAAGCCATAGACATGACAGCACCATAACCAGATCATGCACACGCATGCGGAACATCAAAAACTCTGATGTCACACCATTGCACATCATTCCGCATTCAAAAGATAAAAGTACGAGTATCTCAAGCGAAATTTTGTTACGACTATTCGTTTTATAGTTGGTTATTTAATCGTCACTCATTGACATCAAAAGATCACTCAAGTCTGAAATCGCATTCGCTGTCAGATTCAGAATTACGCTCGTAATCGGATTAAGCTTGTATTCGGATGACATCACATCAGCGTGCTGGTGTTAGATCTTTCAGGAAAGTCTCTAATCCCGGTACGAGTTAAAATACCGACTCCAAATAAACAAGAAGCAGTGGGAAGATTGATACATTTTGGGCAACCATTTTTGGTAAGTTAATGGTTACGTTGGTATCGTTTGCCATCTGATTCTTGTTATTCCGGTTTCCGTGCGAATTATAATACATACTCGTACCTGTGGTCGTATCTTTTTCTCGTCGACACCTCTGAAGAAAAAACTGAAAACATCACAAAAAAAAAAAAAAAAAAACCAAAAGAAGCTCTGCGAATGAAAGTAAAAGTCATGAAGTTCCGTCGCCCCCATCGTCATCATCAGTAGTCTGTCCGACTGTTCAGGCGTCTGTCAGAGGGGCTCATAACTACCGACGTTGCCCAGCGAAAGTTGAAAGAAAGTTTTTGATTGGAAAGCAATTTTTTTTTTGTATCTTATTTTCGCGCGCTCGCCTCTGTCACTGTTACTGATGAGACTGATGGACATTGATAGCCGTACTGATCGGATTGATGTACTTAAGGAGGATGAGTTCATAAATGTACGAATGAATGCGGGGTATTAAGTTTTTCCAACAAAATGCAGTGCTCGAGTTATGATTTCATGTTCATCTATCTGGAACCGAAGCAATTTCTCATCACATCATCATTACGCTGATGAGAGATTTCCTCATTCATTTCGTAGCTAAACAACTTAAATGCGAGCGCGAGTACGAGTACCTAAAATTAGAAAACACAGTGTGACTACTCCCATTAGGAAGACGTATTATACGAGCTACGAGTGTTCGTTAACATTAGGGAAGGGGGAACTGTTCTTCGGAAGGTGAAAAATAGAATATCTGTCCAAATAGAAAACGATTGTAAATTTGAAGAAGGTGCAACATGACTTAACCTTGGAGTAGGAGGATCATTTTTGTGCGTACTTCCTGGATTAAAAGCATTCCATAGATCAGAGGAAAGCGACTTCTATTTCTGGCTCACACAAATAAGCAATCCCTCACAGATGGAAAGCACGATCGTTTGTGGTTTCAGGCGTTTAACTGTCGGAAGTTGGGAGAAGTTGAACGCATGTGCGCTTTGTTTTTCCACAATGCAGACGGACATGCTGACAGAAGGGAATAGGGAATAGCAAGAGGAGTTCGATGGATGCCAAGTGCCAAGATCACTTACAGAGAACAGAGGAGAACTGAGATTATTCTTCGAATTGTTGATACGGTACAACGTCTGCAATGAAGTAATGTCTTGTTGGGCTCTTGACGAATCGAATACCTGGGCTGTCATGTCGAAAGTTCATCCTGCTAGTTGCCCCTTATGAACTCAAAATGGAAGCCAAGGCAACTAATGACAAGATTAAAGAGAATTTTTGTTCGGCAGAGACAATGTATCTATTGAGCCCCAGTCTCTTAATAGACGCTTACATTCAGAGTTACAAAGTGGAAATAGACCATGTTGCTGGGCACATTTGTATGACTCTATCTAAGGCATTAAAAAATGCTATTAAACGGTCTCCCAAAATTAATGCGAGATTTGAATTTTACGCCATTTGCGCAGTAAGGTGTTGCAAACGAAAATGGAACGCTAAACGAAGAAAAGACGCGTTTTCATTTTTTAAAAATAATGAAAGTTTGGCAGCTACAGTTCGTAATTCAAATCTTCAGCAATGAGGCTGAATATGGGGTTCACAAAATCCACGCCGGGTGATTGTTGAAAAACAAATGCGTTCACAACGTGGCACTGTTTGGTGCGAATTTGGGATTAGCGGCAACATCGGACGATTCTTCCTTGACGATGCGGCTGGCCAGGCAATACCAGTTAAAGGTGCTCGCTATTGCGACACGATAATCCAGTTTTTCTTCATAAATTGCATGATATGGATATCGACGACATCATTCAAGAAAGACGGTGTCACTTTTTTTTTAAGAACTTAACACTCAAGGAGGTATGACTGCACTTAAAGTACCTGAGCACATGTTGAGCTTTTAGGAAAATGGGACAGAGAGAGAAAGAAATATTTTTGGGCTCAGTGGTTATTTCGCTCTATGAGTGGCATCCAACATTTAATGGGGAGACTAAATTATTAGTGTAATTGGAATGGTTTTTGTAATTGTTTCTCGGCAACTACTTATCTGACGTGATTTAAGTTTCCTGATAAAAAGAATGTCTTTCGGGCGCGGCTGGTATTGAACACCGAACTGATTTCGAAGACGATTTGGGCGACCAGATATGCGATTAAACACCGTTAAACCTTTTGAAGTCCAGGATTTATGTCAACAAGCTCACCATCACCCATGCCTTGAAGGAGCAAATTGAGGGCTGTATCAATGAAATTCAGCCACATTTATGCAAAACTGTCATGGAAAATTACGACAAAAGTCTGCGTATGTGCCAGTCTGCGTATCTCCCACTCCCAGATTGTGCTTTTCCCCTCCTACACTTGAGTGCGTCGAATCTTTAATGGGACGAATCGTGTAGTAGCAAGAGTAGTTAAAGATCTTAACATCCATAAATCCGCTGGTCTAGATGGTATATCTCCCCTCTTTCTAAAGAGGTGTTCTTCCTCGCTGGTAAAACGACTGCGTAAGCTTTTTCATCACTCCCACTCCTTAGGACTCTTTCCGAGAAGATGGAAAACAGCATTTGTCCAGCCCGTCCCTAAAAAAGGCGAATCTTCTTCCCTCTCCTCCTACAGACCCATTGCACTTACATTCATTCTTTCCAAGGTCATGGAAACGCTGATAAATCGTCACGTCCATGATGATGGCATGGCTCACGGAAAAGTGGGACCAAAGCATATATCAATCTGGCGAAAGCAAGATAGTTGCACTTGATATTTCTAAGGCATTTGACCGAGTTTGTCATCAGGCTCTTGTCGAAAATGTGTGCTTTTGGGATCGATGACTCTCTTCTTCAATGGATTAGAAATTACCTATGGATGGTTTCAAGTCTGATATTCATAAAATAAATGCTGGTGTGCCTCAGGGCTCCGTTCTGTCTCCGACACTCTTTTTAAGTTTTAATCAACGATCTCTTGTCTGCTACTTCTAATCCAATATGTTCCTTTGCTGAGGACAGTACTCTCTGCTTTTCATATTCTTTCCCGGACTCACGTCCCTGCTCTGGCTGTAGACCTGAAACGGCAGCGTATGTTAAGCTCATTAAATTCTGATGTTAACAGCATAACTAATTGGGCAACCACTAACAGAGTAGAATTTAATGCTTCCAAAACACAATGCTGTCTGCTGTCGTCAAAGCGAAATTTAAATACCCAGCTCTTATCCATGAATAGCACTTCCTCGTCGAAACCGATAAACTTTCCATTCTCGGTATGTGTGTCAGTGACAACTTACGTTGGAATGACCACATAGTCGATATCGTCAAAAATGCTGCGAAATGTCTTAAGCGATGTAAGAAAAATGTAACCTTCTCTGACCTGGCCACAATATATAAGGCATTCATCCAAAATTGGAGTACAATACCCACATCTGGCCAGGTGCTCCTAAAACATCTCTGCACCTGCTAAATAGGATTCAAAACCTTGCGATAAAACTCATAGGTGATACTAATATCAGTCAATCAATTGACACCCTCGAACTCCGACGTAATGTCTCCTGTCTCACTTTGTTTTATCGCTGCTCCATTGAAATCGCCAGTAGCATTCCGCCCATTCAAACTTTAAACCATTACACCCGTCTCTCTATGAATGCTCATCAGTATACCTTCAAGCCCATTTTCGGACGTACTCTAAAATATCGTGATTCGCTTCTAAGATGTACAACTCGCTTATGGAATGTCCTGCCGATCTCTGTGTTTCCTGGTCGTTATAACTTACAAACATTTAAAAACAATGTTCATCGGTACCTGTCTTTCTTCCTCCTTAAATTTCTTTCGTCCGCGCTGTGTACGAACATTTTAAGGGCACAAAAACCCCTTGAGCGTGTGCTTATTATAAAAAAAAAAAAAAATCTGTGGGGGCCATATACCCGATATGATATTCCGTATATGACCACATTAAAAACCTGTGTATCCTATCAAAATTACTTCGTTGGTGAATTTTGAGACACCCTTTACTTTTCAAAAATTCCTGGCTAAGACTCCTATAAATCTCCAGGATTCCGGCATCATGCCACCTTGATCAAAAAGTTCCCGCACCACACCGCACCCACAGTGTGGCGCTCTCATTGTTTCGATTTGAGCTCTGTTTTTTTTTTGTTAAATTGGTAAATCTGTTGTTGACATTCCCTCTAAATCTTAGCGTCATAGCTTGACATTTGCAAAAGTTACGTAGCCAAGAGTACATCTATCTCTGTGTGTGTTGGCGATTTTTTACAATTTTAGAAATATGTACGAGTAGATTTAAATTTGCAACAACGAACTTGTATTAAATTTTGCCTAATAAACGGATTTAATGGCGCACGAACGTTGGAAATGTTGGAAAAGTGTTTCAGCAACGATTCTCTAAAGAAAACGGTCGTTTACCAGTGGCACGAGCGGTTCAAATGTGGTCGTGAGTCAATCGAAGATGATGAACGCAGTGGCAGACCATCGACATCGAAAACCGACGAAAACATTGATGAAGTACGAGTAGAAGAAATGTTGGTCAATAACCGCAAGAGATAGCCGAGGACTTGAACATTGCCTATGGATCCGTCCAAGACATTTTGGTTAATAATTTGGGTTTCCGTCGTGTAGCAGCAAAGTTGGTGCCAAAAAAACCTCAATTTCAAGCAAAAAAGAGACCGTGTTGACGTCGCAAAAGAGATGATTCGAGGATTGGATCAAGCGCTGGCATACTTAAGTGTGTTGCAGTCGATGGGGATTACTTTGAAGGGAACAATATAGATTTAGATGAATAAATTTGTATTTTTAATTTTCTGAATCAATTCTGGGAATGATCAAGGAGGTATACTCATTATTTACGACACTTCAAACTTATTTTGAAAATCAAACTGAAATACGTGAAAGGTATGGTAGATTATATGCGTGATTTTGTTGGTCCTCGCAATCGACCAACTGAGCTTATTATTCGACTTCTTGTGGATAAATTTCGTACCAAATATGGTATACTCTATATGACGCAGAGCCAACAACACATCAACGTAATGCTCGTACAGATGAAATCGAAACCGTTGTAAGTGATAGTGCGCCGAAAGATTTGAAATTATCTATACGTCGTTAATGGCAACAGCTAGGCTTTTGTCCGTCCACTATGTGGAAAATTTTCAAAAAAAAAAATCTCGACCAACACACGTATAATATCTAGCTACTGCTGCAATTTAAGCCACGGGATCTAGCTTGCAATAGGAGTTCGCGGATTCGGCTCTTAAGCAGGTTGAAGTTGACCCTTATTTTTATCAAAAGGCTTCCACCTCAAGCCGTAGCTCTCGTAATAGTCGACGTTATCGGACAATGATCAGCATTTATTTCCTCGGAAATATGGTTGACATTGATCCGGGTGATATGCGGTTCCATACTGCATCCATGTGCATGCTGATACGCCGCAAACTATTCAGGCATTGGAAGTCAAAATTAAGTGCGTTATTAGTGAGATAAAGCCCCAAATCCTCGAATGAGTAGTTCAAATTTAAACCGACAAGATGCGTTTCTTCAAAAACAGCCCCCAAGATATGTAAATACTCGTACATATATGGTATGCATGAAATTGTATTTAAGATATTATGTAATTTTTGATTTAAACTCAATTCTTTCCGTTAGTGTTTAGCGTTAACAAAAGGTTGGAAATACTGTACAAGACATTGAGATATTCTAGAGATTGCAAAACAGATGAGATTCTTAAAAGGAAGTATAGAAAGTCTCCTTGAAGCCGAAACCTGTCAGTCTACCGACTTTATTTTAAACTATGCCTCAAAAATATTTAGACTAGAAATAATGGGTGTACTGGGAAATGACTTCAACCGAGACATGAGACACCAGAAGATTTTTGTCCATTTCATATGCTCGCTCTCTAGACCTATAGTTGGTAGGTATGCAAACCGCAACGTTATTAAACATGGTCCAGTTTTTGTCATTCTAAGCCAACTGATTTTGGCCACGTCTTGGTATGCACAGTTGTATACCGGCGCCAATTTGCTAACGGTATACAGTTGCATTTTTCTAGTTATAGTGGAGTTCAACTTATGCCAACCAACCAACACGGGTTAATCGTCTGCAAAGTCAATAATTTACCCTTCTCTTAAAATCATAAGTCACAAAATTTTGCGGAAAATATGTTTTTATAATAAGCGGCCTGGGAGAGAACCTTGTGGGACACCACTGTAATTCCCACGTCGGAACCATAAACTATTCGAAAATAGGTCGTTATGATTTCGAGGTATTTATTAGTGCCTTGTACATATTAGCGTTTCAGCATCTCGCTAATAGAGCGTTCGTTGATTTAGTTAAGCATACTCGTATTGGGATTGTTGTTTCAAGTTCTGGCAAAATCGCTACAAAGATCGTTCGGCCGTCTTGACCAAAGAGACAGATAAGATGGGTCAGTTTGCTGCTCCGCGAAGGTCAAAAGCAATCTCATCGAGACCTTTGAGTATTGTCATGTAACTTCTTTAAAATTATATTTAAGAAGTTCGCAGGACAATCGCATTTTTTCTTTGGCCTAAGGAGTCAATTAAGTGGTAGTTCTCGTCATGAAGAATTAAGGAGATCTTTATAAAATTTTTTGACGAGCCTTTGAGGAGGAGAATTCTACGAGCTATATAGTGATATCGATTTGATCAGAAAAGTTATCAGTTACCTGAGATGGCTAACACATGGAAAGCGAATAACCACTGAATCTTTAACCGATGCCTACCCCGATAAAAAAAACAATGCGGTAAAGCGAGGCCTCGGGTAAGATGGCGCTCTAAATTGAAATGGGTCCTCAATCATCTTAGAGTTCGCAATTGAAGGTCGTTGGTCAGAGAAAGCGCTAACTCACCAACATAAGTACACACTTCTTATAACTTATGTGATCACCATTGATGGTTCCGCCAGGGATCATTCTTTGCAATTACAGGTAAGCCACTGATGCGCAAAGTCGAATTGATGGCCCTTGCGATTGTAAGAACACATTTAGACTAGAGATAAAACATTGTGTTGTACCTGTGGGTTGACGGACAAAACATCTAGAGAAGAGAATATTATATCTAAAATCTGTTAACGAATCTAATACAGATAAACACAAAGTGGATGGTTCCGGATATCTACATATTCATATATGTGAGTTGCTCATGGTCTTGGATAATGATTAATACTTAAAGCGGGCATGGTTAACTTGCTTAGGGTTGTCTCTGTAAGAACACTCCGAGTTGAAAGGAACTACCTCAATAAATAATTTTGTAATCTTCTTTTCATAGGCAGTGTGACAGCAGTAACAAAATTGTCCATGCCTCTGCGTACTGATTTGATAATAAATAAAACCCCAACATTTTTCAATCCCATCGCCTGATCGTCTAGGGCTATGATCATAGTCTTTGTTTTCATATTATTCCACATTTAAGGAATTAGCCATATTGTAGGGAGCATGGAGAGCAACAGAGACTATTGGTTAATTCAGAACATATTGAGTTGTGTGAAACGGCAAAAGCAAGAAGCTAGATTGGCTTGCAGTCTTTAAGAGTTGGCGGAACTTCCCTACATATTTCAGCCTAAGGATAATCTTGACTTTTCTGCAAAAACCTGTCAGTCCACTCGTGTCCCAGCGAAGACATGATCGATTTTGCATACGATCTTCTGGTATACCACCTTGATCAAAGATTTTTCGTAATTTGTTCAGAAAATTTAAAATACAAGTTTATTCGTCTAAATCTATATTGTTCCCTTCAAAGTAATCCCCATTGACTGCAACACACTTATGCCAGCGCTTGATCTAATCCTCGAAACATTTTTTATATTCGGTTTTCGGTATGTCCAGCAGTGCTTCCTGCGATTTTTCCATTACTTCCTCTCGGCTGCTGAAACGCGTTCCCCGTTTTTTTTTTAACTCGATTGAACAGAAAGAAGTCACAGGGAGCCAAATCAGGTGAATTCGGTGGCTATTGGATGGTATTTGTTGCATTTTTCGTCAAAAAGGTACGAATAATGATGGCACTGTGCGACGGTGCGTTATCATGGTGCAAAATCCACGAGTTTTCTGCCCACAATTCTGGTCTCTTTCGACGAATTGGTTCACGCAAACGTCTCATACTGTCCAAATAATACTCTTTGATTACTGTCTGGAATTCTGGCAAAAATTCATGATGCACTACACCGTTGTAATCCATGATAACCGTGAGCATTGCCTTCTTTTTTGACTGAAAACGACGTGGTTTTTTTGGTCTCGGCTCATTTGGTGAACGCCATTCACTTGCCTGATGTCTGGATTGCGTGTCGTACTCATAAACCCACGTCTCGTCTCCAGTAATGATCCTTTTGACCTTTTGATGAATGTGGGATCGGATTCAGCCTCGCAAATCATCTCTTTTGCGACGTCAACACGGTCTCTTTTTTGCTTGAAATTGAGGTCTTTTGGCACCAACTTTGTTGCTACACGACGGAAACCCAAATCATTAACCAAAATGTCTTGGACGGATCCATAGGCAATGTTCAAGTCTTCCGCTATCTCTCTGATGGTTAATTTGCGGTTATTGACCAACATTTCTTCTACTTCATCAATGTTTTCGTGGGTTTTCGATGTCGATGGTCTGCCACTTTTGAACCGCTCGTGCCACTCGTAAACGACCATTGCAAATTTAAACCCATTTCTAAAATTGTAAAAACACATTGGTAGATGTACTCTTGACTACGTAACTTTTGAAAATGTCAAGCTATGATGCTAAGATTTAGAGGGAATATCAACCACAGATTTACCAACTTAACTAAAAAAAACAGAACTCAAATCGGAGTAATGGGAGCGCCACACGATGGTGTTGTGCGGGAACTTTTTGATCAAGGTGGTAAGTGTCAAAAAATATCAAAAATGACAGCACGGTTTGAAAGTTATGTATGCTTATTGGAAGATTTAACAGTCAAAATAAAAAAAATACAATTTATAAGCATTGAGCTATCTCTATTGTCAGCTCTAAAACTGCATACCTGGATATTCCCTATCTGCGGCTGTTCAGAAACTCTATCAATGTTAATATATAGGGTCCACATCGTTAGCGAAAGTGCTCTAGGTTTCCATGCTTATATCGATTTTAGTAAAAGCAAAACTTATTCCACACTTGTCTTGCGTCGAATAATCACTTTATACCACATGAACTCTCGAATATGCCAGCCTTGTAGGATTACAGTGGTATCACCTGTCCCTAAGTTTGCTAAACGCCAATACACCCATTCTTCTAAACACCAGAAAAAACTGTCCGTATTAGTTAGGTCAAAGAATTTAAAAATTAAAATTCCTACTTTGACTGGATTAATCAAAATTAGAATTTGCCTCGTTTCTATGGCAATGATCTGAGCTAGTTAGGATAAACTCTAGCCAGTCTCTGATATTAACCAAAGTCTGTAGGGATCTTACATACGAGTACATACCGTCCATATGATGCCCTGTCGAAAGCTTTGTTCCCGATTTGTTTAGTTATTGCGAGGATTTTGTGGCTTCATGATATACATACAGTGACTCACATAATTGATCACATCTTTTCAAAAGTAACAAAGTAAAGGGGTTTTCTTATAAAACAAAAATGAATAAACTCGTTGGGCTTCAATGTTAAAAAAAAATCGAAATTGATTGCTGAATGCATGTTTCGAAAAAAAAAAACCATTCATTAAAAGAAGCATGTGATCAATTTTGTGAGTTGGACTTACTTTCTCACTGTTTTAATATTTTGTGTGGCCTCCTTTAGCGGATAAAACACTCTTCTTGGCATGGAGTTTACGAAATTTGTGCATACCTCTGGTGGAATATTATAGCACTCAATCTGAACTCTGGACCATAATTCGTCCAGTGTCTTAGCCGCAGCACTATACTTAGACAGTTGCTTTTTAATGTAGCCCCAAAGATGTTCAATTGGGTTAAAGTCTGGAGATTGATGGGGCCACTCCAAAACTTCAAACCCATGACATTCTAGCCAACCTTTTGTGATTTTAGCCGTGTGTTTGAGATCGTTATCGTGTTGAAACGTAACGCCCAAAACCGATTTATCCCATTTTTCTAGATTTGGTTTTAGGCAAGATGTCAAAATGTCTCTGTACATCTGAGCGGTCATCCATCCCTTGATTCTCTTGCACATGCCTACACCTTAAGATGTCATGCACCCCCAAAGCATAAGGCTACCTCCACCAAATTTGGCCGTTTCTTTAACTAGCCTCTTTGAAAGTTGTTGTCCCCTCTTCTGCCATACCCATTCGCGCTGTCTGAACCAAATCGGTTTATTTTGGTCTCATCTGACCAAATAATCTTAGCCCCAGTCCTTTTCTGTGTATAATTTATATTTATTAGCAAACGCTTTTCGGAGAAACTTTTCACTTTAGCTCTTTAGCCAGCTTTTCGAAACACACTTCTTACAGTTTCAGCACTAACAGCAACATTATCATAATGAGAACTTCAACAGCATAAATACACTCTCCAGAAAGTGTTGTACTTGTCGTACAAGTTGTCTTTGACAAGGCTGGGATAGGATTTGTTTTCTTCCACTTGGGTTTGTTTTCATCTCCAAGCTTAGTCTTTTTCTTAGTTAGCTGATGAAGCCTACAGAACATTTAAATTTTTTGGAGATTTCTCGATGACTTAAGCCTTTTTTGAAGTCGTTTTCAATCCCTTTCTTCACGTCGGTTTGTATAGCTCTCATCCCGTAAGTCCTTTTAAAACTTGAAAAATTGATCAAAAAGTGGAAAAACCGTAATTTGTTCTTTTAAATCACAATTTGCTGTAATTTATTTACTTAGTTACACTTAGAACTTAATTTTTGTAATATTGGGTCTATAACTTAATTCGTGCGGTTTGCTAAGAGATGGCGTAACTTGTATTATTCCATTATTATTATTCCATTGAAACATGCGTTGGAAAGTTACTATCATTGTACGTCATTTCAGTAATATGTCATTCAATTCAAGCGTAAACAACAATAATTTTTTTTCACTCAAATATGTCGAACTTTGTGCCTGAAAAAGTGTTTTTGCGGGGAGTTCTTCTTCGTTACTTTAATATGAAGAAAACTGCTGCCGAAAGTCATAGTATTTTGGTGGAAGTTTATGGTGAACATGCGCTAGCTGAGCGAACTGCCAAAAGTGGTTTGCACGATTTAAAAGTGGTGATTTTGGCTTGGAAGACGATGAACGTCCTGGGCAGCCAAAAAAGTTTGAAGATGAAGAACTGGAAGCATTACTCTATGAAGATTGTTGCCAAACACAAGAAGAGCTCGCAGAATCTTTGGGTGTCACTCAAGCAGCCATTTCAAAACGTTTAAAAGCAGCTGGATATATTCAAAAGCAAGGAAATTGGGTTCCACATGAACTCAAGCCGAGAGACGTCGAAAGGCGGTTTTGCATGTCCGAAATGCTGCTGGACCGCCACAAAAGGAAGACATTTTTGCATCGGATTGTTACTGGTGATGAAAAATAGATCCATTACTACAACCCCAAGCGCAAAAAATCATATGTGAAACCCGATCAACCAGCCAAATCAACGGCAAACCCGAATATCCATGGCGCGAAGGTAATGCTCTGTATTTGGTGGGATCAGATGGGTGTGCTGCATTATGAGCTGCTAAAACCGGGTGAAACCATCCATGGACAACGCTACCGAACACAACTAATCCGTTTGAAGAGAGCAATGACTGAAAAACGCCCGGAATATGCGACCAGACACGAGGCAATAATTTTCCATCATGACAACGCTCGGCACCACGTTGCTATTCCAGTTAAGAACTATTTGGAAAACAGTGGGTGGGAAGTCTTACCCCACCCGCCTTATAGCCCAGACCTTGCCCCTTTTGACTACCATTTGTTCCGGTCGATGTAGAACGCCCTCACTGAAATACGGTTCACATCAGAGCAGAATATCAAAAATTGGCTTGATTCATTCTTGGCTGCCAAGCCGGCGCAGTTCTTTTGGGATGGGATCCACAAATTGCCCGAAAGATGGGAAAAAGTCATAGCTTCAGATGGGCAATACTTTGAATAATACTATTGTACATGTTTTTCTTAAATAAACGTTCAAATTTTGAAAAAAAAACCGCACAAATTAAGTTATATACCCTATACAATAAGTTCTTTACCTTTTAATTACAAGAATATCAAGTCTAATTAAATCGGCTGTAGATCTTCTTTGCAGGACAGTACTTTTCCTATAACTGCAACAAAATTGCCAGTTGCGTAAATAGCAGACTTTGACATATAAACAATCGAGTCACGGAACTTAACAACGCAGAAATATGAAACATGTGATCAATTATGGGAGTCACTGTATGTAGGTAGATCGAGTTGCCTTCAACGAAGCAGAATTGGCTCCCATAAACTTTAATTCCCTTGCGACATTAGCTTCATCAACCGATAGTTGTTACAGTTTTTTGTGTCGCTTTGCTTTTATGAAGATTAAAAAGTATTGGGTCTACAAGTAAGTTTCCAGCGTTTGTCAGAGATGGCGCCACCAGTGGATCCCGGGCAGAAATGTCGGACCCCATGTGTTTTATTTGTAGTTTTTGAGCAGTTCTATCGGTGTCGTACATTTTATCGAGCAAAATCATGGCAAGTTTCCAGCCAAATAAACGTCATTTGCGGGAAGCGCTGCTTTTATTCTTTAATATGAAGAAAAGTTCGGCTGAGGCCTATCGTTTGCTTTCGGAAACTTATGGGGCGGAATGTATTGGTGAATCGACGTGCCGCGAGTGGTTCAAACGGTTCAAAAGTGGTGATTTTGGAGTTGAAGACAAAGATCGCCCCGGAAAGCCGAAAAGTTTTGAAGACAAAGAATTGGATGCTTTACTGGATGAGGATCCGTGCCAGATTCAAGAAGAACTTCCTGCATCATTGAGCGTCACGCAACAAGCCGTTTCCCTGCGCCTAAAAGCACTGGGATTCATTCAAAAGGTTGGAAACTGGGTGCCGTACGAATTGAAGCCAAGAGACGTCGAACGGCGATTTTGCATGTCCGAAATGTTACTGCAGCGGTATAAAAATAAATCATTTTTGCATCGTATTGTCACTGGTGATGAGAAATGGATTTATTATGATAATCCTAAACACAGAAAATCGTATACAAAGCCCGGCGAGCCCGCCCAATCGACGCCGAAACGAAATATTCACGTGAATAAGGTCATGCTCTGCATATGGTGGGATCAAAAGGGTGTCGTATACCACGAACTGCTTCCGAGTGGTGAAACCATCAAAGGACCATTATATCGAACCCAACTAATTCGCTTGAAGCGGGCATTAAAAGAAAAACGGCCAGAATATGAGACCAGGCATGAGTCCGTCATTTTTCATCACGACAACGCTCGGCCACATGTTGCGGTTTCGGTGAAAAACTATTTGGAAAATAGTGGATGGGAAATTCTGCCTCACCCGCCTTACAGTCCAGACTTGGCACCATCTGACTACCACTTGTTTCGTTCGATGCAGAACGCTCTTACGGGAATACGCTTCAGCTCAGTAGAGGAAATCAAAAATTGACTCGATACGTTCTTGGGCTCGAAAGACGAGAAATTTTTTTGGTCCGGAATTCATAAATTCCCAGAAAGATGGGGGAAAGTTGTAGCTTCCGATGGACGATACTTTGAATAAAGCATTGTAACTATGTTTTCATAATAAAACTTCAAATTTTGGAAAAAAAAACGCTGGAAACTTACTTGCAGACCCAATAAGTTCCCTCACCACTGATTAGGTATTCGGTCTTCTTTTATAGTTTTACCGAATAAAATCGTGGGTTATTTAAAATCTTTTGAATATTGCTTCAATACATGCGTTAGGAGGCAAGTGTCCATGAAGGTCTGCTATCCCCTCCATACGTAAGCTGTTGCTAAAAGAATAATTTCGCTGGACGAAAATCTTTATCCAGTAACGAGCTGTTTTTACCGTCTCTTGATTTTGACATTTTCTGTCAGTAAACTTTGTATGTGCCTTTCAGCGATTATATCTCTTTTAAATAGTAAAAGTACTAACATCTAGTACAATCAAATTCACTCGTCACAGTACAAATTCACTCAAATTACTTAATACCTGCGTTTAAATTCCTTTCAAATTGCTTCAAAGATAAATATCTTTCCTACAATTCTGCAATTTTGCAATGTGTGAAGAAGAAACCTGAAACAATCACTCACAGATCTCAAACGGTTATTTCTAGCAATTTGCTCCCATTTGCTAATTGCATTTCTACAAATCGACAGGAATCTATTACTTGCAAAGATATTCAACAAAAACAACTTACCACGGGTAACCGTTAGGTACAGCAGATCTTTCAGATCTAAACGATGATTCTTCGTGAACACACTGGTGATTGGTGAAAGTTGGTGGTGAAAAATAAAAAATAAAGAGTCTCTTCTTCTTCTGTCTTCGCCTAACAAACACGCGAATAGCTTACTTGTTGTACTCTTCAAGAGTTTTTATTTTTACATCTTTGTTTTTTTTTTTTTTTTGTAATAATTTTATACCACAAAACGGGTACAATTACTCCATTTTTCAACTTAACAGACGGGGAACTTAGTGTAATAGTTGGGCGGTTCGTGCCGCTTCTAGTACTAGAAACCTCTGTCAAAATACCGTCATTAACACTTGGTTTTAGGCGTCACTCTCGCTGTGTTTTTTTTTATAACAACTCATGGCTGTCAATACTAATTAGCTGAGGTAATATTAAAATGACTATTTTATTATAATTTGATGGTAATTGTGATAGGTGGTAGTCGATGGTGGATAGAAATCTTACTGGTGTACCTGTCCTATTCATTTTTAGTAGACCACCTGTTATATGATTCGGACGTCTATGCTTTTGGATGGATTAGAGTTGTCTGTCAATTTATGTGCTTGGGCCATCTGGTGGAGAGTTAAATAAGTTTTTTTTTCTTTTTTTTTACATATTATACATAGATAACGAATAACCCGATTGCTTTATGATATTTGGCAGCATTTTTCATGTTGTGAAACAATTTTTCTTCAGCTGTCATTTTTAATTAATGAAATTTTATTTGGTAAAATTTAGTTCAGTTGGTTAAATGATATATGGTATTGTGCATTTCACATATTTGAAATTTTTATTTTCATTAGTAGTTTAACTAATATTCATAATTAATAATGCGTATTCGTATTTTTCCGTTTGCCTTTCTCTTTGGCATGGTAATATTTTAGTTTTAAATATATCGGTGTAATAAAAAGCAGTCAGAAGGATCATATAAATAACTTTGACAGGTCTAAGATATTGATATTGGCATTATTGTTATTTGTCAATTTAGGTCGGATTACACAACTTCTATTTAGTATTAGAAGTGTGGAAATGAAAATATGACTACAGTTTGAGACTTCACTGACGCAGATATTGCCAACCAATATCGGTAATCAGAGGGGCTTCCGATAACTTCTTATGCAGTAGAACTCCTTAAAAGGTTTATGAGTGTAAATAGTACATGATGCTATTGAAGCAGCGACATAGCAAAAATAACTAATCTGCCAACACAAATATTCACCACGGTACTACTGGGTTGACAAGAAAGTAATTTCGTTTCAGTTTTATCAGTGTCATGATATTTTTTTCTTTTTTGACATTAGAAGCAGAACGGGTGTAATTTCGTTTGCATCTGTTAGTACAGTGTCAATTTTAACATGGAGTACAGAAAGTAATATTTTCGACATATTTTGGTTTTTTTTTTATTTTTGGAAGACGAAGGCAAAACCTTGACATTGACAGCTTAGCAGAACGCATGTGTCAGAATTGGTTTTGAAGATTTCTCACTCAAACTTGACCAAAGCTCTGGTAGACCAAGTCAAAGTTATAATTGTATCAGATCACCATTTTACTGTACAAAAGATCACAGAGAGGTTAAATTCATAAAACGCAACAATTGAAAATTACTTAAAACTTCTTGCACTCGTACAGAACCTCGATTTTTGGGTTCCACATGAATTGAAAGAAATTCCCTTAATAAAGGGTGACCAAATAAGAACGATGGGGGAAAAAAATTAAATAAAACAACGGTGTGAGATATAAAATTGATTCTGACTTTCATTATGTGTGGAGTTGCATATCATTTAAATAGCCTCCGCTTCGCTGGCAGTGCTTCAAGCCATCGGTCGGTCCAATATTTGATGACTCGAATGTTGGTCACGAAATCGTTCAAAGTAATTGGCTTGTCAGCGTAGACTAAGGACTTGACGTAGACCCAGAGGAGATAATCGAGTGGTGTCAAATCGCATGATCGCGGCGGCAAATTCATGAACGCTCGCCGTGAGATGACCCAGTCGCCAAATTTCTCATTCACAACTAGGAGCGTTGCGTCGCTTGTATGGCATGTAGAGCCGTTTTGTTGAAAACACAGCCCGAATATATCGATGTTATCGAGCCGTGATCACAGAGTGTTGGTTAACATCGCTCTATACCTGAGACCATTGGCCCTAACGGTGTCTCCTTCCTCATTTCGAAAGATGATGCCGCCATGACATAAACCGTACCAAAACACTGATGCTTGCCCGAACACTTGTAGATTGTGTTCGGTCCATTAATGGCAATTTCGCTTGTTGACATAGCCGCTGAACCAAAAATGGGCCTAGTCCGAGAAGATGAGTTTTTGGCCAAAACCTGGATCTCCGGCCAATATTTCCAGCGCCGAATTAGCGAGCTTATCGTGTTGGCTGTGGTCGTCCGGCACAATCTTATACGGATGTGGGCCGAAATCCAACCGCAAAATAAGCCGGGTTGACTCACTGGCGATGCCTAATTCAACTGATCGGCGGCGCCAAATCGACATTTCTGGGTCTTCTGTCTTCTTCGATACTGACCGCTATGGCGGCTACATTTTCTTCATTTCGCACCAATCTCTATCTGGTTGGTGGCTTAAGATCCAAAAGAGTGTACTCACGCTGTCACTTTTCCACTACAGCGTGATGACCGACCTCACGACGAAATTCACGTTGCGTGTTTATACCTGAGTCGGAATTTCGATAATATTTTTTAATAGTTCCCGCACGATCGGCAAGCGTAAAATGATGCATGATGAAATGGCAAACCTTACTGAATATCTTGACAGCTGGATATCATTGGTAACTTTGACAGCTGCTGAAACATTACAATTGGTAAAACTATCATTGCTATCTGGTCATCTGTTACAACAAAACAATATTTGCAATATGCATCTCAAACGCAATGAGATTGATCCTTTTGTGAGAAGAATCATCACTGGTGATGAAGAATGGAACATCAACCGAATGGAACAACAATTAAAAGCCAACACGGTCTAACCGTGATGAACGACTAAAAACAACATCGGAAGCTGAACAGCTTCAAAGGAAGGTGCTACTGATAATTATGGTGGAATTATAAAGGTGTCGTGTATTTTGGGCTGCTTCTAAGGAATCAAACAATAAATCCAGATGTTTATTGTGAACAACTAATGAAACTAAAGGAAGCAATTCAAAAACAAAGGGAAGGGATTGGCAAATAGTAAAGGAATCGTGTTCTACGATGACAATACTGGACCACAGACATCTTTGGTAACCCATTAACAATTATTGAACCTTGGTTGGGTAGTGATGTTACATCCCCCATACAGCCCTGACTTTGCACCATCAGATGGTGCACTTTATCCAGTTTTATGCTAATGAGGACCAAAAGTTCTATGAGCTTGGAATCATGGAGTTGCCAAAAAGATAGCAGAAAGTTATTGACCAAAATGGGAAAAGCTTATTATGTGTATAAGAAAAACGAGCTGTAGCTTACAAGCCACAGAAAGGACTGACTACAGACCAATTTCTAAAAGAAGATTTTCGTTCGAAATGCGTCTGCTTAAAAAATAATTTGTGTGGCTATTTCAAAAGAGCGACGTTTTATAGGTTACAGCGAATAATGAGATTTCAGAAAGCAGAGACCCGCTTTGATACTTGGTTCAAAAATTCATCTGCGATCTTAAGTTTTGAAATCCAATTATTACCTGGAATCCATACTACAGCCACCTAATTCAACTTGTCTAGAAGTGATTCACGAATTGATCAAGACCTTAACACTCCACTCCTTCTATCTGTTACGTTCCTACACTTGCACATTTTCCAAACATTCTTTCTCGAAGAACCCGAAAGATAGTCTCCGTTACTTCTACATTTCCCAAAGAGCTCTCCCCTTTTGCGCTCGTGCAGTTAGTATTATTTTTTTGTGGTTGCAGCTATCCGTACATTTTATGCACACATTGTACGTACTTCTTTGGTGCTTTTGCAATTGGAATTTCCAGAGTAATCACCAGTTTTTACCCCCAAGGGCTGCCACTTTGTAGAAGTAAAAATGTAGAGAACGCGTTATGAGCTGTGTCCCTTTTCGAAATTTGTATCGGATAGGCTATATTTTGAATCAAGAATGATCTTAATGTCAAGCATAGGACAAAGCGAATATTTTTGGTCAACATGCTCTTAAAAGCAATCATAAGTCAACATTTCTATCTGAGAGAGTGTGGTCATTTATCAGGCATTGATTGGTGCAAAGCTCTCCGAGTCATATTTTAGACTGGTTTCGAAGCCGTTTGCGAACATTTAACAATATACAAGTCCTGGTTCAAAATTTGTCCAGAACCACGCCTAGGCACATCAAAATTCGAGTTTATATAAGGTGGCGCATAAGTCATCACCATATCGGAAGATGCTACATATAATTTTTGCAAATGGCGGTAAATGTAAATTCTACTTTGACATTCGTGAAGTAAACAGATACAAAATACACGTCAACGAGACATGAATCGCTATACATACTCCTAAAGAACGCGGAATCCTGAATCTCGACCACGAGGGAGACAACTTTTCATCGAAAATCATCGTGACCGACAAGGCCCATTTCCATCTCTGTGAATTATCGCTTCCGGGGTACCGAAAATCCGCGTATAATCCAAGAAGATTCATTACACTCGCTCAAAGTTATTGCATGATGTGCTGTTTACGCTAGAGGCATCACGGGGCCTTATTTTTCCGAAAACGCAGCTGGCTAAAGGATTACTGTGGACGGCCAGAACCACGTTCAACGACTTTCTCCTTCCTCAATTGGGACTGGAGAACATGTGGTTCCAACACTATGGAGCAACGGCGCATACTGCACGAGCCGCAACCGAAATTCTGAGGCCTGCATTTCTGGATCGCCTAATCTTTCGTTTTGGCGGTTTATACTGGGGGGCAAGATCGCCTGATTTAACCGTTGCAGACTTCTTTTTGTGAGGTTTTTTGAAGTCAGGGGTCTATGTCAACAAACTTCAGACTCTTATAGCCCTCAAAGAGAATATCCGTCAAGAGGACCTATCGCCGGAAGCTCTGGCAAGAGTGATGGAAAATGCCATAAATCGGGCCCGAATGGTCATCAATTCTGGCGGCGGCCACTTAGTCGATACCATAATCCAAAAGCAGAACCAAAGTTTTTCATTCATAAAAAAAATTACAGCTAAAGAACATCGGGTGACAATTTCTGCGCCACGTTGTATTTCTTTGCAATAGTCAGAAGATTGAGTATCCGTAATACAATACAAGGGCAAAAAAGCAGTCCGAAGCTCCAGTTCGAGGTATATTGAAGACCAAATACTTTTTACCTTTTTAAAGGTATAATCCATAACAGGAATATCAAGCGGATTAAGACTCGTCAGAGTATCTAAAGCAGAGGAAATTCCCTTTGCAGCCGACACAAATCGTTGGAGTTTTAAGCAGCAGTACCCTTTTTGGTGGAAAGCCCCATATCTTGCTGAAAATCTTCTTATATCATCAGAAAATGGAGAAGGCATTCAGTAAAAGACTGGGCGCTCGATCTGGACACACTGTTCGTTTCATCTTTGGATTGATGACAGGACAGTAACCGATGAGTCATTCGTAACACGCTCGAAACTCACTTTATGTTCTGCACCTAGCAATTCTTTTCGTGAACTGGATTTTTTGAGTGGATTGAGGAAATGAGAGCCTTACAATTTTGCCTGACCTACGACTAAAGCCTTTAAAAAATGTTCCTTAAAAATATTTACCTAGATGCTGTCTTGTCAAGTGGCTTGAGACTCAATATTAAAAGTCGATGAAATATTAGCTTCGCATTGGAATGTCTTCAATTTTAAAGAAGAAAAGGTCCGCAGGATTCGGATCTGTACGTTCTGATCTTCGGATTGGACTGAATTAAGCGGGGAGGTGGGACTATGTACCCTTATCACTGCGACTAGGTTAGACCTATTGCGATTTCCTCAAGTTAGAGCTCACCCATGCTGTCTGAAATTTTAATAAACTCGGCTTTATCTTTGAGTGAACTGGTAGTGATATCTTTTGTCTCAAAGAATGGCTTACCTAGAAGACGTAGAAGTGTTCTGCTTAAGCGGCTAGAATGGTCAAGGATATGCTCTGCTGTTTCTTCGTCCTCGTTGCACATGTGACAGTTGTGGTCTTGTGCTATTCCTAATTCAGATCGTCATTGAACGGCCAGAAATTACACAAGCGTTCATCAAATTTTGATCGCAATGATTTCGCATAATCAAGAGGACAACAGAGGAGAAACCTGAGGGCGTTAACCAGCTGAAAGCAATTCTAATATCTAAATTTGCGGACAAACCATCGCCAGCGCTGTGTGGCTGTCAAAGGAATTTTTCTTGAAGGGCACAATATAAAATTTTAGTTTCGAATAAAAAAACACAAAATTATAAAAATGGTGCATCAAACGTCAATCTTCTCTAGAGCTGCCTGCGTCTTAGAGTAGACAATGGTAAGACTTGATCCTTGATATGTCGTAGAGAAAATGCTAGAACTGTAAATAGCATAAAACTAAGGACAGGATCGACCAAGTTATACCTACAGGTTTTTGACGCGCAGTCTAGCGAGGTATTATACCATTTATAGACGAGGAATTAGCAAAACAGTCTTGCTCAAGCAATTAGCTTGCTTCAGCAATCTTCCGAAGCTCTTTAGCAGGAAGAAAATCAGAGTGATGAAGTTCATTGTGAGTAAGTAGTCATCTTAACTGGTTTTTAGTAGAACAGCTCATCTCACTGTGGGAAAAAATAAGGTTTCTCTTCAGAGCAAGTAGCAGCTGGTACATGCCTTTTTGCAGCTTAGCTGAATAAAAAACTCCAGTACCTGGTGACTAAAAGTCTTGTTCTCATCCGTTAACACAACTGATCATCATACGCTCACATATATGCATGGGTGAGTTATTTATATTCTCTTGAGAAAATTTCTTCCGCACACATAACCGAAAGGTATATATAACCCTTATAAACTAATTACAAAGTAATTAATTACCCGGTAACTAGTCATTTAAAACCTCCTTAAAACGCGAATGATAGATGAGTCAAATGGTAATAGGGAAAACAATTTAATTTGCTGTTATCCAGCACGAGAATTCACTATTTTCCTTACCCCAACAAATTTCCTATAGTGTTCCGCATATTAAACAATTTTTTCAAGACTCCATAACAGGGGAAAAGTACGCTTCGCATACTGCACTGACTAGCCTGACTTACTTACGAATACTCGCTACAGACTTGTAGACCTGCGCGACTTGCAACAGCTGAAATTAAATGAAAATAAAAAGTCTGCTAAACAACTTTTCCCTCTAGCGAAGAGCAAATAATAATCAGAGTCGCATGTACGTACTTATCTGCGACGCAACGGACGTATACGTCAACTCCTCTGACGCCAGACCTGACTTGGAGCAGGTCTCGAGCTTGTGGCACGAGAAACCTGCCAAACAAATTAGGAATAACAATGAGTTTCTGATTTTCGTTTGGTTTATTGAATTTGAAGTTACTCGTATTCTCCTTTTCTTTTCGTAAATTTAATTTAATTTCGTAAGCGTGACATTCATAAATGGGCAATTCTTCTTCCCCTCCTTAGAAAGGGGAAAGGTTTTAGTATGCGTTGCGCGCTGAATGTATTTTATAATTGCTTGGAGGCATATTTTCCAACGCACTTAGCGTATTCGTTTCGTATGATGAACGCATTCTATCACATGGTGGGTTTTTTTTTTTCCACATTTTTTATTTTCAATTTCCAGTTTTCTTTTAGGTAATAAATTAGTGTAATGGGAAAGAGCCAATTGGAGGAGAGGAAGGGAAGAAAAAAGAAAGAAAGAAATCCACCAGGGGAAAATTGAAATCGAGAAAGTGTGATATGACAGAGAGTGAGTAACCTGTCAGTTGTTTGACAAGATACCACCTTCGTACGAGTAATTGATGACAGAAACAACTTACTGTTTTGTAAATGAATTTTCCCTCCGCATTTGGCAATTTTCTTCCCCACATTAGCTGTCAATGAAGGATTTTCTCTTTTTTCTTTACACAAAAGGGATTCAATTTTTTCTTTAGTCGTGCATACATGGAACAAACATTGTATTAGGTGAGATGTTAGTCAGAGGAACAACTGTCATTTAGAATAGTCTGAAGTCAAATTTGACACAAAGTCAGCTGACTAACAGTTATTAGGTCTGTTCTGTCCAAAACCGCGAAAAATAGCAACAATCAGATGAGTTTCTAATAGTCTTGGGCTGCTTTTCATAGTTTTTAACAGTACACGAACAGTCAATGTTTGTCTAATCAAACTCATCATAAAAATCAAAATTCAATTCACTACTTTTCGAAACCAATACTGAAAACAAACTTTTATCCACGAAGTGGAACGTTTTATCGACATGTAGATCGCTGATCGCGCTTTTATGTAAAATAAATTCAGCAATACTTCATCACCGTACGCATTGCATCCACCTTAGCTCAGTTCCAAAGACGATTCTTGTCATTCAGCTGTAGCAGATTTTGACAGTTTTAACTCTTACCATTGACATATAACAGATTTTGACAGTTTTAAATTTTTTGAAGGCATTTTCGAGATTTTTGTCAGCTTAGAGACCTTGACACTGATCATCCCAATCCTACATCACAGAAGTTTCGACACCGACAAAAGCGGATGAAAATGCTCTCGGGAGCTACGAGAGAAAAATTCTTCGAGTAATTTTTGGTCCCGTCTGCATCAATAGAGAATGGGCTGTACAGTGATGCCGACCTCGACAGAAAAGTTTGGATAGTCTTAGATGGATAAGTTACCTTCAGCGCACAGACACCAGCGTCTCAGCCCGGAAAGTTGTCGGCACCATATGAACAACGCAGTAGAGATAACATCATCTTAAGTCGCGATCACAAGTGGTAAGGGCCCTCAGCCAATTTCGTTTGCGTAACTGGAGGCAGCTAGCAAAAAACATTGGACTTGTTTTTAACTTCTCACTCTGACAAGTACTGCGTTGATGTGCTCTCGCCTCTAGGCTCGTCGGACCATTGTGCCATATCAGCTAAATTCTCGTACACCCACCACACAGTTAGAGAAAAGATTCCTAAAAGAACCGTATGGCAATAGGAGAAAGCCAATTGGAGCGGATTTAACAACTTCTTTAGGAATTTTAACTGGTCGTTATGTTTCCTCGATAACGACGTGGATGCCGCTGCTGACGTGATCACAGAAACTATTCTCTTTGGAATGAGATGCTTTATCCCTCATCAGATAAAGAGTATCAAACCAAAAGAAAAGGCATGGTATGACTCGTAAAGGACCGTTTTTTCGGTCCTTGACAAGCAGCCCAACAGAGGAAAACCGAAAAAAGTTCAAACGAGCCAGAAATTACTGCAACGTCTTTCTTAAGCGTGTAAAATTCCAATACGACCAAAAACTGAGGCAAAAAATACTATATTGTCCCAAAGGCAGTAAAAATTGTTGGTCTTTCGTCAAAAACATTAGAAATGCTGCCTCATCCTCCATCCCAACGCAAATTTACAATGACATTCCAGCTGTCAGCTCTTTGGACAAGGCCAATCTGCTTGCTGCACACTTTGCGGCTAGCTCAACACTCCCAGATTGTGCTTTGTCCCCGCCTACACTTGAGTGCGTCGAATCTACAATGGGACGAATCCACTTTCGCACTCGTGTAGTAGCAAGAGTACTTAAAGATCTTAACATCCATAAATCCGCTGGTCTAGATGGTATATCTCCCCTCCATCTGAAGAGATGGTAAAACGACTGCGTAAGCTTTTTCATCACTCCCACTCCTTAGGACTCTTTCCGAGAAGATGGAAAACAGCATTTGTCCAGGCCGTCCTTAAAAAAGGCGAATCTTCTTCCCTCTCCTCCTACAGACCCATTATACTTACGTCCCTTCTTTTCAAGGTAGTTCACATACTGATAAACTGTCAGCTCATGAAATATCTCAAAACACGAAAACTTCTTAATGACCGGCAGTATGGTTTTTGTAGAACTGGTGATTTGATGGCATGTCTCACCGAAAAGTGGAACCAAAGAGTACATCAATCTGGCGAAAGCAAGATAGTCGCACTTGATATTTCTAAGACATTTGGCAGAGTCTGACATCAGGCTCTCTTGTCGAAAATGCGTGCTTTTGGGATCGATGACTCTCTTCTTCAATGGATTAGAAATTAGCTTTCGGAACGTTCATTTCGAGTTGTCTTGGACGGTTTCAAGACTGCCCCAGGGCTCCGTTCTGTCTCCGACACTCTTTTTAATTTTGTCTGCTACCTCTAATCCAATATGTTCCTTTGCTGAGGACAGTACTCTCTGCTTTTCTTATTCGTTCCCGGACTCACGCCCCTGCTCTTCGGCTGTAGAACGGGAACGACAGCGTATGTTAAGCTCATTAAATTCTGATATTAACAGCATAACCATTTGGAGAACCACTAACAGAGTAGAATTTAATGCTTCCAAAACTCAATGCTGTCTGCTGTCTGCTGTCTGCTGTCTGCTGTCTGCTGTCTGCTGTCTGCTGTCATTAAAGCGAAATTCAAATACCCAGCCATTATCCATGAATGGCACTTGCATCGTCGAAACCGATAAACTTTCCATTCTCGGTATGTGTGTCAGTAACAACTTACGTTGGAATGACCATATATTCGATGTCGTCAAAAATGCTGCGAAATATCTAGGATTCCTCAAGCGATGTAAGAAATATTTTAGCCCCTCTGATCTGGCCACAAAATATAAGGCATTCATCTGCCTAAAATTGGAGTACAATGCCCACATCTGGTCAGGTGCTCCTAAAACATCTCTGCAACTGCTAGATAGGATTCAAAACCGTGCGATAAAACTCATTGGTGATACTAATATCAGTTAATCAATTGACACCCTCGAACATCGAAGTAATATCTCGTTTCTCACTTTGTTTTATCGCTCTTTCCACCACCAGTGCTCCATTGAAATCGCAAGCAACATTCCCCCCATTCAAACTTTCAACCGTAACACCCGTCTCGCTATGAATGCTCATCAGTATACCTTCAAGCTCATTTTCGGACGTACTCTAAAATATCGTGATTCTTTCCTAAGACGTACAACTCGCTTATGGAATGCCCTGTCGACCTCTGTGTTTCCTGGTCGTTATAACTTGCAAACATTTAAAAACAATGTACATCGGTACCTGTCTTTGCTTCCTCCTTAAATTTCCTTCGCCCGCGCTGTGTACGAACATTTTAAGAGTACAAAAACCCCTTGAGCGCGCGCCGATTATAAAAAAAAAAAAAAAATCTTGCATCAAGCGAAAACTCGAAAACTAAATGCTAGTGATGTTAAGTGGATCCATAATAGAACTCCACAAAAGTTCATACCAACCAAACCAAAATGACCATTTTTAGAAGCATCTGATCGGCATTTGCAAGATAAATCGACTGGAAGCTATTGCAGTGCACAATGCAGCTTTAACTCCTGCCTTTGAGAGTTATTTGATTAAACCATATCTCTAGCTAAATAAATGATGAGATACTAGATAGATAGTACTCATTAAATGTTCTCTAAAATATTTTTATCAGGTACGTTGAGCGATTAATACCCCAGAAGCCATGGGTTCGATTCCCAGGACATACACCGAAAAACAGAAAAAAATAAATATTTACATCACCACGTTTTCGGTAGGCAAGGGCAAAGATCTAAAAGTGCACAAACTTTTTCCGTATGAAAGTGTGTCTTATTCCTTTAATATTTGGAGTCGAATGAAAACCGTAGCCTCTTCCCCTGTAAAAAATGACAAGATGGACGAAATAATGTCTAAAGAGACTAAACCCTAGTCCACGGCAGTATGATGCGATTTCAAATATGTTTTTACACTGCTACTAAGTAAAGCCCAGGATTGTATTTGGAAAGCCAAAGCCTATTTGAATAATCTTCACGATAATAAGTGTCTTCGAAAAGACTTCCTATATCTGTGGTTTGGTCCTTTTTAACATTTCCCTTTGAAGAACGGTAGCTGAACGGAGCAGATGAACCGATTCTACAGAGAGATGTGAGATGGTGAAATCTTGGCCCCCATCATGTGACCGCTTAGGCTTTTCTCATCATCAGGAATCTCCTCTGGATTGCACCTAGTAACTCCTATTGTTGACTAAATAAAGAAGGACACTGTACGAGCTAACGCATCAAAAGCGAAATAGATCACGAAGACGTCAGAAATTTATGGATGCAATAGTGGGGCAAATTTTCACGTCATAATCTACGCTTTAGCTTGTCTGCAATATTGCTTTTTCGTAATCAGGAGAGCCGGAAGACAGGAGTCTTAAAAATTTGTACTCCGATCAGTAATAACCAAAAAAGTGATTTTGGTCCTGTTTCAACAACATTGCGTAACCCTAATCTTGACATCGGTTTTAAAAGTTTGTTTAAGTCTAACGAAGAAACCAAGAAAATATTGAGACTGCAGGACTTGACTTATTGTCTCAGAAGACTGTATTCACTGTTGTGGTTACCAGTCAAGGCTTGCCGAGAATATTGGAATCGTAATGAGCGCTTACAATTCGACATTACACTTAGCTGCTATGATATAAGCATTCTCATAGATCAGGCAGAAGCAATGAATAGAATGAATTCGGAAGAATGAGCGGAAGAAGTGCAGTTTAGGATCGAACAGGGCAAGAGACGACATTGCGATTTTCTGACTTCAAAGACTAAAGAAGAAGCAACTACTGGAGTAATCCCAGAAGTACCTCTGCTTACAGTAAGAACCGTCGAGCTCCTCGAAATACCCATCAACCGTAGACTCATTGCTGGCAAATATATTTCCACCGAGCCCATTTCTCAAGTTTGGAGTGTGAAAATAATTCGACAGAACTAAATCTGGCGAATATACGGGGAGAGCTTGAGGAAGCAATGCGAACTTTAACTAATCGATCGCAGTAGCCAACGATAACGGCTGTGTGAACTGGTAAACTTGATGACACAACACTTTTTTGCCAAATGCGGCCGTTTTTTCTTGATTTCATCGCTTAAAGGCTGCAATAAATTCGCATAATACTTGTTGCCGTTGATTCTATTCCTTTTCGAATATAATCAATAAAAATTATGCCATGCGCATCCCAAATAATTGACGACATGACCTTGCCAACAGATGAATCTGTCTTCGCATTCTTTGGAGTCGATTCTCCGTTTTCAGTCCATTGTGTTGATTATTCCTTCGTCTCAGGTGTGAAATGATGTACCTATCCATGTTTCATCCATGGTTATGAATCGACGCAAAAAATTGCTGTGAAACATCGCGAAACTTCTGTTACATTGTGAGCAAACACAGCACCCATCTTGTAGACAGCTTTCTCATGTCCAAATTTTCAGTCAATAGATGATGAACAGTGCTCTCAATCGACGGATTTATACGAGTAGTATGGTCACCGCATTTGGTCGACAGCTACGATGTTCGAACTCCTTGATACTATGTCGCTCAATATTTTATTGTTGTAAGTGAAAGAGTAGACTCCCCCAGAATAGAATCTAGCTCGGCTTTGACATTAGTGGGACTGAAAACTTTCAAATAAAAGAATTGTACCGCATAACGGTTACCAATTTTTTACAACTTTACAAATTCACTGATTATTTGTGACACCAAACTTGTCTACATCACTACTACAGAAATAATTGGCGACCTTCTGAGTTCTAATAATGATTAACATAACAGATACTCGTACTCGTACAGGGAACGCTTCTAAACAATGCTAAGTCATTTAGTTAGATGCGAGATATCCCTGACTCTATCGAGCATACTGAAGCAATCTTTGTGCTAGCAGATCCCTGATATAGGCATAGTGATGATGCCACCCTTAGTGATTTTTTTTCAAATGATCTTAAATATGTGTACATCGGCTTAAACGCTCCATTCATTGATGAACTAAGATGTGGAAACGATTATAAAAAGATGACATATCATCAAACTGCCAAATGGTGCATTCTATTAAAATATGGAAACTGAACGAGGGATATTCATACTTCTAACAACTGTTATGGACCACTCAAAGTGCTGGATCGCGCTACATAAATTATATTAACACCTCCAGATCCTTATAAAAGAATGCGTTGAATACTCGTACATATCGCCGATACATATTTTCTTCATTGCTTTGCAAAAAGCCTTTTTAATAATTTTGGACGTTTAGGGTAATCTGGCGAAAGAGATATACCCGAGAAAATCAAAACATGCAAATTGCCTCGAAGTAGAGTTCCTCAGGGTTGAACTTAATAACCACTATTGTTGATGGAGGTCATCAGCGTGGTAGTTTATACATCATTGAGTGGAAACTGCTAAAAAATTTCCGAAATGAACTGTAGGCATTGGCAAATGATAGCGAAAGTGGAAGTGAATAGCCCATTCCAAAAAATTATTTGTAGTGGAGTTCATTCAGACAGAAAAGTAAAGGCGAAAGTAAAAGAGGAGAGAACTGAACCGATAGAGTAATGTAAATGAGCAGGCGTTATTGACACAACATTTATGCTGTTAAATGATGGCGGACTGTTTGTCGAACAAACTCTTAGTAAAAGTCAATTAATGCCTTGTGATGAGCTACTAATGTTCGCATATCAATTCAGTTTCGGAGTCACATGGAGCAGTGCATTTGGACACTTAGACCGCCAAATCCGTTCGTAAGACTGAATTGTTAATTCTGTTAATATTTATAGTTGGTGTAGTTTACATCCGCTTATATACACAAAACACCTTCAATCAGGGTATAGATATTGTATCAACCACCTCAACTGAATTGCATGACATCATCTGGAACAGAAAAACAAAAAGATAATCCAACAACAAATTAATTGAAGTAAAAACTTAAATTTTCACACGCAAATCGCTTCAAACATCCGGCACTGCTTATATTTTCCATTACATCGCACAATTGCCAACGAGGTAGAAAGAAACCTCCATCGACTGGTTAGACCGTTGCCCTGCTTCGATTTCCATATGCAAATTGGGTTCGAAATTGATTCCATCAATTTCCATTAGCCGCGATCTAGATCAATTATTATTGATCTTTCTCAATCTTGGTCCTCTACTGTCTTCTCACTCGTTCACCCCAGTGATCGGGCGCCGCCGCCGTCCTTCGAACTCTTATAAGTTCTTGCACCAGATCTCAATAGCTGAACGCAATTGAATTCTTGAGTTCGGAGTCTAAATGTCACTGACACATATTCGTACGTACTCGTATTTCTTCGTTCGAGTGATAATTGAATTATAATTCAAGTGCTACACCACATTCGTCCGCCACTGTATTGGTAGTAGGTACCGTCAAATGGCTATGCATTCATTTTGACAGTATTACTCAATTAATTAGCGCGAAAGGAAAGTTCGTTAAACGCATGGAGTGCTCATCGAATCGGATCATCAATGCATCACAGTTTGAAAGATGCATTTACCGGCGACTTAGCATGATTAACCCATTAAAATGGTCGCGTTACAGTTGTTGCGCCTTGCCTGTGCCACGCTAACGATCTATTGACGAAAGAATTACCGTTTTTCAGAGAATGCCTGTTTATCTGTTTATCTGTTTATCTGTATCTTACTTTCAGTTTTTCTTCTCTTTTTCTTGTTGGTTATGTGATCTATGCTTAAGATAAATATCATACATGCTTACGTATTGCACGAGTAAAATGTGTAAATGGCGCGTTTCATTCGAAACAAAAAAAATGCGTCGAAATTGTTCGAATTAATCATTAAATTGGACCGCAGATTTGTGCGATGAAAAAGTGTTTTCAACTCGACAGATTCGTGCCGCTTATTAAGCAAAATGGAAGTCAATGCAGAAAATGGCTGACAACGACTTTTGTTTGGGCTTTATTTCGAAGTCTGCGGTAATTGCTACAAGTTGTATTGTGTCGCTTTGTGATTTGAAGAAATCAATAATGATCTCTGGTTAAGTGATGTAATTCGAAGCGAACGGATCTTGTGTTTGATTATGTGTTCCGGAACTAATTTGAGCAATAGACTGTGTTCGGAAATTAAACAAGAAAAATGCTTCGACCTGATTTTCAGTTAATCAGGCTTTAGACACTTTCTAGACATTTTAATGTTCATTTATTGCGGTCTTTTTTCGTTTTCCGGCATTTTGCAGCTGAACGGATTGGTGTGAAAATCAATCGCAGACTTGACACAAATGGGTCCTTTCGAAATCAAATGTTCACACGTATGTACTGCTTTCTTGTCCGGCTTTTTTGCCTTCACCTTACATTCGGAAATTGGTGAACTATTGCGAACAAATAAAAAAGATCAAAATCCAGAGTCATCTGCTGAGTACTGTTCATGTGTCGACATTAAACAGGGTTTACTGCTGGTGGGGTAACCTCCTTTACCGCCAGAATACGCTGCTACTGCAAAAAAGGTTATGATGCCTTGAAGTTCGTTCATATTTAGGCAGACATGCCAAATTTCAGTGCGATACTGTCTTTAGTTTTGTTTTGACAGCTGATTGTTGTTGACGTGTTTGGCATCATGTTGAGTATGGACAAAAACGATTTTCGTTCTCTCATAAAACATTATTTTTGGAGAGGCAAAACGGCGAAGGAAACAAAAGACAAGTTGGATAAATATTATGGGGCTAATGCTCCGTCAGATTACACCGTCAAATATTGGTTTCGAGAGTTTTGTGGCGGCCGCAACTCCACTACCGATCAAGTCCGCAGCGGCAGGCCCTCCGATGCGTTTACAGAAGACAATGTCAAAAAAATACAGGAAATGGGGTTGGCTGGCCGGAAAGTGAAGGTCCGCCAGCTAGCAGATACCACAAAGATTAGTACTGAGCGCACACGCCATATTTTGGCCAATATTCTGCATATGAAAAACTTATCCTGCCACTGGGTGCCGCGAATGCTCACTCCTGACCAAAAACACGAACACGAGAGCACTTCGAAAGAGTGTTTGGACTTGCTGATGCGGAATCGGATTGGTAACTGTTGATGAAACTTGGATCCACTATTACACACCAGAGAACAGATTGAGTGCCCGGCAATGGACTGAAGTCGGTACGAGTGCTCCGAAGCGGCCGAGGGAGGCGCGATGGGTCGGAAAGGTTATGGCGTCGGTTTTCTGGGATTGTCATGGCATACTCTTCGTGGACTACCTCGAAAAAGGAAAAACCATCAACAGCGAGTATTACTGTGCATTATTGGAGCGAGTGAAGGCCGAAATCGCTGCAAAACGGCCTCACATGAAACGGAAAAAAATTTTGTTTTTGCAAGACAATGCGCCGGCGCACAAGAGCATCGCAACCACGGGTAGAATCAATGACTTACGGCTCCAATTGCTGTCGCATCCACCGTATTCGCCCGATTTGGCTCCCCCGGACTATTATCTCTTCCCATACCTCAAAAGATGGCTCATCAATAAAAAATTCAGCTCACGCGAGTAAATAAATCATCGACGCCACGGACTAGTATTTTCCAGACCTTCCGGACTTTTCGGACGGGATCAAGAAGTTGGAAAATCGCTGGAATAAGTGTATCAAACTAAAAGGGGACTATATTGAATAAAATTAAAAAACATTTAAAAAAAATTGTTTCATTCCCAAGGAGGTTACTTTTCACCCCAGCTAGTACTTCCAGACATGTGTTGTTTGGGGGGTATTGATAAATAGAAAGTGATATCGTTGCCGGTACGAGTAGGCTTTAGGCTACTTTTAGTTGTACTTATACTATTGTACTTTAAGCTACCATTCCAGCCTTTCCATTTGTATGTATCAAAGGGGCTTTCAAAAGTTGCGTCTAGATGACAGTAGTGAACTACTTCTGAACGCTGCCATTTTTTATGTCATCTTTCACATTTGTGAAGTAGACACATGTACAATTTTAACTATGGATAGTTACGCGCTAGAACAACGCATTAAAGTTATTCAAACTTATTATGAAAATGGTCGATCTTTTTTATGTCTTTTCACTCAAAATCATCTTTAGTGATGAAGCTCATTTCAAATTGGGGTGAAGATAATCCATAGCTATTGCGGTCTAAGTTTCCATTTAACACCATTAGATTACTTTCTTTAGGATTTTTTTGAAAAGGAAAGTCTATGAAAAACAACATTCGGACCGAAACTGATTAACTTAATACGGTAATGTGTGAGCGAGTCCTTGAAAATTTTGATGTTCGTAGACGTACTCGTGGTTAAACATTTAAATTATGTTGTTTTTCACACACAATTGTGTGAGAGCCATATTTTTATAAAAATCTAAGTATTTACATGCTTTATTTAAAAAAAAAAAACATCTAGGCGCGACTTTGAAAGACCCTTCATAATGATATCAACCAAAAACCAAAGCAACGCCAAACTCAACGTCGTCTACTTATTCTGTTTGAATGATACTCATCTCTGTCCTCGGTTAGCTCATTAGGTTTCATATGAGCATAACTGCAGATGGCATGACTCTCCAGGTTGCCGGCAGACCAAGCAAATGCTTCCCAACGTCACTAAGAGGTCAGCGGTTTTCTTGCTGTCCCTCAGTAGAAAAGGCTGCAGGATGCTTACTGGCGGCGTGGCGCTGTTGCAGGGCACTTTGGTGCGCTTTTTTTTATAATTGGACCGCGCATAAAGGATTTTGTGTTTCCTTGAGATGTTTGCACATAGCGCTGGTGAGGGGAAGTTAGGGAGGGAAAAACGAGATATACCGATGTGCGTTGGTTTTAAATGTTTGCAAGTTATAGTGACTAGGAAATAAAGAGCTCGACAAAGCGGCATTCTATAAGCGAGTTGTACGGCTTAGGAACGAATCACGATATTTCAGAGTCCGTCCGAAGATGGGCTTGAGGGTATACTGATGGGCATTGATAGCGAGACGGGTGTTACGGCTAAAAGTTTGAATGGGCGGAATGCTACTGGCAATTTCGGTGGAGCACTGGTGGTGAAAATAGCGACACAACAAGGTGAGACAGGAGACGTTCCGTCTACAGGGTGAATGACTCGAACTCCAACTTTTTAAAATGCTGCTCGTATAATTTTTTTTATTTTTTGATAAATTTTATTGTGCCAAAGCAAAAAATATTGGAAAATACATCAATTTTCAAATTGTATCAGTAGTTTTCAATATGTCCGCCTTTGGCGCGAATAATGGCCGGGAGACGGTCGAAGATCGCACGCCGCACGCAAGTGCCTCTGCGGTATTTTGGCCCATTCCCGGCGAAGTGCTTGTTTGAGGTGGTCCAAACTTTGGTATTTTTTAGTGCCAACCTTTGCCTTCCAAATACCCCAGACAGAGAAATCCAACGGATTTGCATCCGGAGAATTTGCAATCCATTGTGTCGAAGAAATGAAGTGTGGCACATTGTTTTTTAACCAATCTTGGTTGACGCGCACTTTGTGAGAAGGAGCCGAGTCTTGTTTTAATGTCCACGGTCTCCGACCGAAATGATTGTTTGCCCAAGGCTTCAATACTGCCTCTAAGATAGTTTCACGGTATACGATCGCATTAATTTTAGCGCCACGGTCCAAAAATACGAGCGGAGGGCGACCATCGGCGGTTATGGCGGCCCAAACCATCACCATCGGTGCTGCCTGCTTTCTGGTTGCCGTCCGGTGTAAATTTTCGAAGGACCTCTCTGGTAAGTAAACTCGGTCATTTTGTTTGTTGACATATTGCTCGATAACAAATGGCGACTCATCGGAAAAAACCAAATTCGGCAACTCACCACTTTCGTGCAAGCGTAGCAACTCCTTCGCTCTTTCGACTCTAACTTTTTTCTGTTGCGGTGTAAGATCGTGTGCTTTTTGGAACTTCAATGGCTTGAGCCCAAGCTCATTTTTCACTATGTGTTGCATTCGTTCCAACGATATGTTGAGCTCACGAGACATTTTTCTTCCACTTCGACGCGGATTTCGCTCAATTCGAGCCTTCACTTTCCGAACCATTTCTGCCGATGTTGCTGTCTTTTTATGACCACCTCCATGGCGTACCACGACAACAAGCTATGGTTCGAGACACAAATGATTTATTCACGTTGAGGTGCTGGAGGGCTCTAACGATAGCTACTTGTGGTTTTCCAACCAAATATAAAGCAATCACACTATCACGTTTGAATTCCATCGCAGATAAAAATTTTTCAACACAACTGAGACGCAAAACGTTTAAAAGGCTTGTAAATAATAAAATTATCTGTCATGTGTCAAAATTTGAGCTCACTGTCATGAACGGTTTGGAAATTATAGCAGTCTGAAGTTGGTTGCAGTTCGAGTCATTCAAGGTGTACATTAGTGCGTAAGTCGATTCGTCCCATTAAAGATTCGACACACTCAAGTGTAGGCGGAGACAAAGCACAATCTGGAAGTGTTGAACTGGCCGCAAAGTGTGCAGCAAGCAGATTGGCTTTGTCCAAAGAGCTGACAGCTGGAATGTCTTTGTAAATGAGCGCTGGGATGAAGGATGGGGCAGAATTTCTAATGTTTTTGACGAACGACCAACAATTTTTACTACCTTTGGGACATTGTAGTATTTTCTGCCTGAGTTTTTGGTCGTATAGAAATTTCACGCGCTTGAGAAAGTCGTTACAGTTGGCATAAATGCCACAAAATTCGGAGACGCTTGATCTGAAAGGAATAACGACAGCGCGGTGCACAACCTCCATAAAATTCCGGTCTACTCTCCCTCTATTCCCAGAAAAGTTCCTATTCACGGTATTTGTGATACCTCTATATGCGAGTGTTGCATGAATAATCCTATTTCTTGGAATAGATATAATCAATTGGATAATGGAATGGTCTACACCTAGCTCGATTAAGGATTCCAAAATAGCGTTGGTGTGTACGTTACTGAAAGCACTTTTCACGTCTAAAAGATAGATGTAGTGTGTATTCTTTGAAGTATAAAGTTTTTTTCCCACTTTACGAACTACTTCGTGTTGAAACATCTCCGTCGATTTACCCTCTAAATAGGCCTGTTAGGATATGTATAAATGGGAGACGTCTATGGTGTTGCGGATGCAGGTTTCTATAATACGTTGAAATGTCTTAAGTGAAAAAGAGATGAGGCTTATGGCAGGTAGCCCAATTATAGACAGCTTTTGAGGACAATCGCTAACCATGGAACTCAATGCTAAATCACAGAAGTTTACAAAAACAAGGTTGTATTAGATACATGACTTAGTGTCTTCTAGTGTCTTTTATCTATAAATCAGTAAATATTATCTAGACCATATGTATATCTCAGACAAATACTTCATCACTTGTTTGGCATATTTTTTGGTAGGGTTTCCATGTTTAATCGGAAATAGCTTGATCAACTCTGCGAAAATTCCATCGACCAGCACTATTGATACCCTCTGTGGGGATCGAATCATATTTTCCCGCCATATCAAGTGAAAGTTATCGGCCAACATGACAAATAAAAGAAAAATGAAAAAACAATAAACGAAAAACAATGACTACTTTTTTTTTTAATTGAATTTTGTATTGAAAAACATTTCAATCTTTCTTATCCGAAAACATCATCTTTAACTACAACGTTCGAGCTGGAGTGTCTTCTTCAGTTTCAGTTTCAGTTTCAGTGAATGTATCTATGTACAATAGCAACCCATAAACAAATTAAGTCAAGACCTCAGCTCGGCTATTGTTGCTAATAGCATTGAACAGAGCATCGTTACAGTGCCGCTGCGGATGGAAATTTACTCCCAGCAGCATCTTCTTATTATTTTGTTTATTTTTTTTTTTTTTCTGTTTCATTTTGTAATTTTTTTATTTTTTTCTATTTGTGTAGTTTTTCACTTCCATTTTTTCCCTTTTATAGTTATTTCAAAAGTTCATTGCATTGCAGCGCTCCGCTTTGTTGAATGAGTACACGACGCTGAAAGATTGCGCGCACACTCTGGCAGAGGTGAATTTTTGCACAAGGCCTCATCGATGTAACAATAGACGCAATTACGGCAACGCAAATATATTTACGTGCTTATAGATATATATGTATGTAGATACTTGTGCCTAAACTGCAGGTTGCAGCATCCGTAGAGAGGTATAAAACATTTAGCAAACAACCAGAGATGACTGAAACGTGATGCTAAATACGAGTACGAGTATCAGATCGGGTACGAGTACGAGTGCGGGTACTCTCGATTTGCTAGGGACCCTCAGATACTGCATTTTACGCGATGAGGTACTCATAGATACGAGTGTAATGGTGTAATTTTCCAAGTTGGACATACAAGCATTTCTTATGCAAATACTGGTACAAGTGTAATATGTCATTTAATTGATAAGTACAACAATGCAAGCTTGCATTGTCGATCACTTATTGCCCACAGGACTGGGGCAATATATTTGCAATTGTCCATGACATGACCATATGAGCAACGCTGATTGAATTTACGAGTATGTTGGCATACATTTCCGGGAAGTGGATAACTTTTGTTTGTAATAGAACGAGGAGGATAAGTTTTTCTTTTGAATTCGGTTTGATAGACGTCATATTTCGAAAAAATAGCGCGGAAATACTATTAGCTACACAACAGCCAATGGCAACTGTCACTTTTGACAAATACGGATTGTGTAAAACTGTATTGACGTTTATTTCTCAATATATTGTGTCTTGATATCGTAGGCATTCGGAAAGTTTAGTCCAGAACGTCCTTTGATAATAAGATTTTAGCAATACTTTAATAAAAAAAAAAAATAGAATCTGTGAGGCAACCTTGCCAGCTCAAGGTAATTTTCGGTGCAACAACTACATATAGAAGCATTGCTCCTCAATCTGAAGTATTACAAGAGTGAATCAATATCTTTGAAAGAACGATAATTTTTTTCATTTTACATATGTAAACCTCAACATAGTCTCCTTCGACGTCAATGCACGTCATCCAATATTTTTCAAATCTTTTGATCGCTTCCAAATGCCATAAATTATCGAAGTCCTTTAAATGCTGTTTTATAGAACAATGATTTCATTGTTGGCGACAAGTCTCTTATCGTCGAGCCATTTCTTCAAGTTTGGAAACAGGAAATAGTCACTAGGAGCTTAATTCGAAGAATATGGCAGTTGAGAAAGCAAAGAAAGCAAACAATTCGTAACCCGATCGTGAGATTCCACCAAGGCGACTATGCATGCCTGCATTCCGCAAATTAATAGAAGAGTACTTGTGCCTTATTGGTCACCAAACCCACTTTGAAGTTCTTCATGATTCCACTGTTACGAATGCCGCTTGGTCTCCCGATCTTTTGAAGTGGATCCATGCTTCGTCCGCGGTTATAAAACGGAGTATAAACTCGTCTGGATTGCGGTTGAACAATGCCAAACCTCTTCGAAATTGTGATCTGGTGTAGCAGTTTGCATATCCAAAAATCTCAGGAGAATCCAATATTGTTGGACAAAAAGTTTTCGCACCACACCACCATGCGGCGCTCCCATTGTTCTGATTTGAGTTCTGTTTTTTTTTTTTTTTTGTTAAGTTGGTAAATCTGTTGTTGACATTCCCTCTGAATCTTAGAGTCATAGCTTGACATTTGCAAAAGTTACGTAGCCAAGAGTACATCTATCTCTGTGTGTGTTGGCGATTTTTTACAATTTTAGAAATGGATTTAAATTTGCAACAACAAACTTGCACTAAATTTTGCGTAAAAAACGGATTTAATGTTGCACGAACGTTGGAAATGTTGGAAAAGTGTTTCGGCAACGATTCTCTAAAGAAAACGGTCGTTTACCAGTGGCACGAGCGGTTCAAAAGTGGTCGTGAGTCAATCGAAGATGATGAACGCAGTGGCAGACCATCGACATCGAAAACCGACGAAAACATTGATGAAGTAGAAGAAATGTTGGTCAATAAACGCAAATTAACCATCAGAGAGATAGCGGAGGACTTGAACATAGCCTATGGATCCGTCCAAGACATTTTGGTTAATGATTTGGGTTTCCGTCGTGTAGCAACAAAGTTGGTGCCAAAAGACCTCAATTTTATGCAAAAAAGAGACCGTGTTCACGTCGCAAAAGAGATGATTTGCGAGGCTGAATCCACTCCCACATTCATCAAAAGGATCATTACTGGAGACAAGACGTGGGTCTAGGAGTACGACACGCAATCCAGACATCAGGCAAGTGAATGGCGTTCACCAAATGAGCCGAGACCAAAAAAACCACGTCGTTTTCAGTCAAAAAAGAAGGCAATGCTCACGGTTTTCATGGATTACAACGGTGTAGTGCATCATGAATTTTTGCCAGAAGCCCAGACAGTAAACGAAGAATATTATTTGGGCGTTATGAGACGTTTGCGTGAAGCAATTCGCCTAAAGAGACCAGAATTTTGGGCAGAAAACTCTTGGATTTTGTCCCATGATAACGCACCATCATTATTCGTAATTTTTTGACGAAAAATGCAACAAATGCCATCCAACAGTCACCGAATTCACCTGATTTGGCTCCCTGTGACTTCTTTCTGTTCAATCGAGTTAAAAAACCAGCACGGGGAATGCGTTTCAGCAGCCGAGAGGAAGTAATGGAAAAATCGCAGGAAGCACCGATGGACATACCGAAAACCGAATATAAAAAATGTTTCGAGGATTGGATCAAGCGCTGGCATAAGTGTGTTGCAGTCGATGGGGATTACTCTGAAGGGGACAATATAGATTTAGATGAATAAACTCGTATTTTTAATTTTCTGAATAAATTCCGGGAATAAGGTGGTAAGTCGAGGACATGATAGAGAAACATCTTTTTGGCAATCTTCCAAAATTCTAATACTCCAGAGGGCTAGTATCTTGTGGGGTTTTTTAAAAGTTACTTCCGACAATGAAATCAATCAAACCTCGGCGGTTTACATCACTACTAAAGCTTTCAACAGTATTTTTGATATCTGCCTGCTGGCTCTTACTTGTGCCAGCGGATGGAACTTAAAATTCCCGTAGAATCTGTTGGATTCTATGGGATCACAGAAAAAATGCCCCCGCATTAACACTACTAAAATTCGGCTAAATAGACATCTAGATAGCATCACACTATTTCTAAAGAGCGTAGATCGGCTATTTGAGTAGTGCAATGCTACTGGCAATTTCATCGATGCATTGGAGGTGAACAAGATTAGGCAGGATACATCTCATCCGTGTCATGGCTGTCATTTAGGTGGGAAATACTGGCGACACCTATGAGACATTTGTATCCTTTCAAGCAAGTGCAGAACCGTTTCTGAAGAACCTGACATAATCTAATTTTGGTGCAGATCAGATGCTATACTCATAAAGCGTTACTTAGTTCGCTTCAGGAAAACAAGACATTTCGCAGGATTTTCGGCGACATCGAATATGTGGCTATTCGTAGGTCGTTATTCAATCACACATCGAGAATGGAAAGTTTTTCGGTTTCAACGATGCAAGTGTAGATTATGGATGACCGCTAAATATTTTAATTTCACTTTAACGACAGCAGACAACATTCTGTATTGGACACATTAAATTCCAACTTGGTGATGGCTTCCCTAATTATGTTATTGTAGTTATGTTGTTAATATCGAAATTTAATGAGCTTATAATATCAGATAGTACTGTCAGCAATAAAAGAGTACAAGTAGCAGTAAGAGAGGAGACCATTTAAGAAAATAAAATTATGAGGACAGAGCCTTGGGACACATATCACTGCTTTTGTGATTGTCAGACTAGAAACTGACGAAAACAACTTGAATATACCACTCCACCGAAAGATAGTTAGGTAGAATAATACATCAACGATGGATTTATCAGTGTGAGAGTTAAAAAATAAGTTCAGAACAATCAACGTTGGGTAAACTTGTTGGTCCTCCAAGTGGAAGATCAACAAGGACACATATATCTTGCAAAGCTTCAGTCAGATTATTAATAATAAGTCTATATAGATTAGGCTCCGCTGATAAACTTGCCATACTGAGTATTCTAACCAAAACAGAATCCAAAAGTAAATCGTTTAATCTACTGATGAACAAATTTTCCTCGCTATGAGGCACATATCTTCGGTGTGAGATCTGTTACAGAATTTCCTTTATGTTTACAGATTTCACCAGATCTACATAAATCAACAGTGGGAAACTTTAGAGATCGGTCAATAGTTTCGAACCACCTCTAGAGACGAATGACAAGAGCAGAAAATCTTGTGCTTCCTTTGCACTAGACGATATTAGAAAAAACAACATTAGGTCATCATCTTTCCCATAATCCATGGCTGTACGACTGACATTATGTAATACTTCTATTCAACTGATTAGTTTTTGATAAGGTGCCTCGCTGGCCGAGCTACCACTGGAACCTATTTTGGGCTTAATCAACCAAGATAATTCCAAATTTTATTTTCTGCCCATAATAAAGAGAAGGAAGACGGAAGCCCCGCTTTTGATATAAATTCTTAAAAACTGGACGTCCGTCACCGTAAAAGATGAAAACAACTTTTTAGGCTTTAACCTTTCCTTAGGGTCGTAGGGCTATAATGTAAGACTGACCTTAAGAAGAAACCGGTATTCTGATATCACGATGTTAGACGTGAGCTTATAAAATGCGATGCAAAAAACAACCAGCGCGCAGGTTCATTGAAACAGGTTTTGTATCAATGCATACTGCTACTATATACAAATCAGAAGATATGAATCTTAAGGAACAGAGATTCATTAGTGTATCTAAATCAAAGCCAGACGTATAGTACTTCTCAATATCACTGTGTGGCAGATAGGAAAAACTTGTAAGCAGCCATAGGCGCTTTGGTTCAAAGCATTCTCTTCTGTTCTGAAGGCTAAGCTCCGTTGCCAAAATTAACGGCGGCGCATTTTAGCATATTTGAATCAAGTCAGTAAACTTGAGAGGATTGAAAAAATGCCCAATATTAGTGTACAAATTATTGATTTGTGAGATGCGCCTTAGAGTTAACTATCTTGAGGAACAACTTAGACGATAGTGTAAGATCCATGAGACAAATGCCACTTACATGGATAAGAACGATAGGAAAAAATTCAAATAAAACAACAACGGTGTGAGATATAAAATTTATCCTGGCATTATTTTGAAGCTACTATACGTTCATGACATTATTTGTGGAAAAGCACATTATTCAAATGGCCGCCTCGGCTTCGCTGGCAGTGCTTCAAGCCGTCGATTCAACTTTTGATGACTCGGTCCAATATGTGCGGCGTTATTCCGGCAATAGGGTGTCGAATGTTGGCCTCGAGCTCATCCAAAGTAGTTGGCTAGTTATCGTAGACTAAGGACTCGACGTAGCTCCACAGAAAATAATCGAGTGCTATCAAATCGCATGTTCGCGGCGGCCAATTAATGAATGCTCGCCGTGAGATGACCCAGTCGCCAAATTTCTCCTTCACAACTTCGAGCGTTGCGTCGCTTGTATGGCATGTAGCGCGCTCTTGTTGGAACCATAGCTCGGATATATCGATGTTTTCGAGCTCTGACCACAAAAGTCGGTTAACATCGCTCTATGCCTGAGACCAATGACGGGAACGGTGTCTGCTTCCTCATTTTGAAAGAAATAAGACCCTATAATGTCGCCATGCCATAAACCATGTCAAAGAGTCGATCTTTGTGGCTTGATCGAATATTTGTGGATTGTGTTCGCTTCAATAACGGACATTTTGCTTGTTGACATGCTGTTTCGGCCTCGTCCGAGAAGTTGATTTTTTGACCAAAATCCGCAGCTCCGCCCAACATTTCCAGCGCCCAATTAACGAACTCACGGCGTGCCCTTCTTCAATTCTAGCGTCAGCATAATCTAAGACGGATGTAGGCCTAAACTAAGCCGGGTCGACACTCTGGCGATGCCCTATTCTGCTGATCGGCGCCGAATCGACATTTTTTGGTCTTCTTCTATACTTGCCGCTATGTTTTCCATGTTTTCTCCATTTGGCACCAATCACTGTCTCTTTGGTGTCTTAAAATCCAAAAGACTGTACTCACGCTTAAACTTTTCCACGGAGTGACGAATTGCCTGCACACTGAATCCTTGATGACAACCGACCTCACGACGAAATTCACGTTGCCTATTTAAAACTAAGCCGGAATTTCCATAATATTTTTTAATAATTTCCGCAAGCTCGGCAAGTGTAAAACGATGCATGATGAAACGAAAAACCTTACTGAATATTTTGACAGCTGGATATCATTGGTAACTTTGACAGCTGCTGAAACATAAATATTTGAAAAACTATCATTGCTGTCTGGTCACCCATTGCTTCCTACTGCTCCAAGAACTATAAGCATAAAACGCAAATACCTTCAATATCGGTTAAAGTTTTCGTAATGTTCTTCTCATTTAAGCCGCAAGAAAAATCAATAGATGTCTTTGCATGATCTCCACTTTTTTGCCCATTATATACAGTATACCTAGCTAAAACGTGTCTAAACCAATTTTTAAAAAATTCTACCTTTTCGTCCGTACTATCACGGGTTCTAAGGACAGCCTTAACCTTCAAATATACCCACAAGATTGTACAAAACATATTCAAGTTTCCTATTCATTCCTCATTTCCGATTTGATTTGCAGGGTATTCAAATCAGCCTGGGAAAATACCATTTTTAATTAAAAAAATGGTTGGTTATTGGGCAATATGCAATACATAGTACGCATAAAATAAGTACGCTTCCCGAACAAAGGAGATGGTCATCGAGACTTTTCAAAACCACAAGTAAAGTATTTCTCAAATAATTGAAAAGTTCCGACAAAGCTCATCCATTGGAACCCCTTATTGTATTGTCCGTCCTCGAAAAACAGACAGATTAACTGATCGGAAAATCATCAACTTAATCTTTCCGATTTTCAGCTTCAGTTGTTCTCAATTGATCCAAAGCGTTCAAAGGAAGCCAATTTGAAAACATATAGAGCAGTTCAAAAGTTTCTTTTAACCTTCAGACCTATTAGTCCGACTTCCTTCATGTTGAAGAGCATGGTCGAGCACCAGGGGCGCAAAATTGCTCTGCGAAAGCATCGGCTATGAGATGCGAGTGTGTGCTTCAAAATCTGGTAGACACAATTGAAGGCGCACTCGACAAGATGGAATACGCGCTGGGAATTTTCATTGATATTGAGGATGCTTTCGAAAACTGAGCTTTTGAATTGTCGGTAAGACATGAGGCTTGTCACGGAGGAGGGTCTTTTGGATCTGCACAGCTGTGATAGAGCCAATTGCGTCGATTAAGCTTTCGCAAAAATACGTCACCACTGCTTTTACCGGACTCCAAAGAACCGCGTATCTCGGCTGTATTGGAACTTTCCCTAACACGCCCGGTTCTACTCCTTCAAAACCTGAACCTTCAAAACCAACTTTCATGGTCTTTGGTACAACACGCGCTGGAGTTTTCATGGCCTTGTACGCTGACTATAATTTGACTTTAGTCTTATGAACATGCCGTCTGATGCAATGATACCGGAACTTTTGTTGCTGCAAAAATACGAAATCGGCTTTCCCTGTGCTCAGGAACGGTTTCTCCCAAAATCTGTGCCAGGAAAGCAATGTTTTCACAGATAGCCCCAAAACCGATTAAAAATTCGGTGCTGATGCCTTTCTGGAGGATGACAACGTCAGATTCCATTCCTTGTTAGAAAAATTTGCCTCTGTCTTCCACGCAGATATACGCAGTCTAACGGCAACGAGCTATATTGTGATGAATAGGTAGAGGCAGCAAAGCGTATGCATCTGTAGCGACAGCCAAGCTGCGCTTAAAGCCTTGTTGTAGTCTCTCACGACATCCAAGTTGAATTCTCTGAGACTTGTCTGGATCTGAGAGGAGGATTTTTCAGGACCCGGTCTGCCTAAGTCTTCGGTTAGGGCTTCTATTGACAATTGTTTTTCAAATGAACGAATGCTTTCAGACGTCTCTAAGATGACAGCTTCCAGCTGCCCCTCAGTAGGAAAGACTGCAGGCTGGTTATGGGTACTACGATTTCACTGAGCACTTAAGTATGCTGGGCATAAGTGATACAACATCCAGTGATGCTTTGTAAAAGTGATGACTTCTGGCACTTCATTGCTGAAGCTCACTTCATTGCTGAAGCTCACTTCATTGCTGAAGCTCACTTCATTACTCATCTGTCTTCGAAAGACTGACAAACTCTAATTGACTATGTAGTTCTTTGTCTGAATGCTTTGTTAGGACACAAAAAAAAACTTGAAACACCGTCAAAAAAGCAAAACATCATATTTATTTGATTAAAAACGGGTTCTACTTTCATTTTATCTAGACTTGAATTTGCTCATAAATATTCAACTTGGTCTGTGAAACAATGTTTAAATACTTTGCTAGTGATGAGACCAAATTCAATATTGTTTCTTCGGGTGATATTGCCTACGTTCGCCGAGTATGGAGGTTATATAGTATAGTTATGGTTTGATAATGAATTTTGCCTTAAGCATGTGGTCTTCTCACCAAATAACGGGACTAAAATATTGTTATGCTGGCGGAAAGAAGCCGAAATGCACCTAAAAGTTTTTTAATGAATTTTCAACGACTCCGGAAGTTAATATTAAGCACAGGACTCCAGAGTACCTGTGAGGTGTCCTCAAACGGCGGATTAATGAACAACACTCATTATGGCAAGTTGAAGGGAGATTCTCATATCCCCTGTGATTCGAACCCAAACAGCTGTGTGAAAGCAATAAAAACACTGGTTTTTGGATCAAATATTGTAAAATAAAATAAATTGTATGGTTTGCACAGTTCCAAATTGAATAAACTGGTGTTTTTATTTATTGTCGAACACCAACAATAAGTAATATTGGTTTCCTTGCTTCCTTTTACTCTTAACTATTAAACTGTTCTCTTTAAACCCTTAACATAATATTGAAAATCACAGTTTTTGGAAAAAGAAAAAACTGCAAATGTAAGTCCAAAACAAGGAGTGTACCGGTGTAGTGTTCTAGTTAGCTCCTTGTCTGAGTGGTCTGTTCTGACGGAATAACCATAAATAAGTCAAAAACGACGAAGCTAGCTTCGAAAATTCGGCCTAGTTCGTGGGAAACCGCGAATATTCATATTTCATATTTATTTACCAAAATAATTGTTTCACATTAAGATAGCATCTCATAGTTTTTGAAGGCTTTACAAATATAGTTTTAAGAGCTTTGAAATTTAAGCTAGGAGCTAATTACATACATTAAATGGAAAGCATACATAAACATAAATTAAACAAATTAATAACATTTTAGAAAACAGACATCTCTTTGATATTCATTGTCGCTGGCCAAGTGTTTAAACAGGATATTTTTAAATGTGCTTGTGTTTATGGTTCACCTTAGTGCAATGGGTAATGAGTTCCATAGAATGTACCCTCGGATTACAAGCAATTGAATCTGGGCCTGATCAATGTAGCTGTTCTTTGTGAGCTGGTAAAACTTATTGTAGTATGTTGTACAACACAAGTACTCTGGCTGTTGGGTCTGCAAAATACCGTGAAAGAGTGTTCTGAATTTTATGAGGTTGTCGAAAGTAAGGCCCATTATCTGCAGAGAGTAACTAGATTTATGGTCGATAAAAGGTTTTTTTAAATACATATCTTGCTAGGCTATTGTAGATGACATTTAAGTTGCGCCTAGTGTTGTAGTCAACATGGCAAAAAGCTCGCAATCATACAATAAGATAGGTAGGGATTTGACTAGTAACATCTTAGTTTTAGTAGATAAAGAACTTTGTGTGGACCACAGAAGCCCAATACCATTATATACCTTTCCAATTGTAGCTGCAACATGATCGGTCCAAGTGAGTGTGTCATTAAAGATTATCCCCAAATTGTTAGCCTTATGAACGTCTTCAATTGATGACTGTCCTAAAAAAATTGGCGGAAAAGTAGATGTATCTAATTGATGTTTATAGATGTAAAGGCTCTTTGACTTTGAAGGATTAAGCGACAAGTTTTGTTTACAAGCCCACTGCTGAATGGCATCTAGATCTTCGTTAATTAACTGAATGGCACTACTAATCATATCAAAAGAACAGCACATGAATAATTGAACATCGTCAGCAAATGTGTGCACGGTAGAGATTTTTATAATCTGTGGGAGTTAATTCACATAAATTGAAAATAATATGGGGCCGAGAACGGAACCCTGTGGAACTCCGGCAGGTACCCCAAGAAATGATGACATTATGTTTCCTACAGCCACACATTGCTGACCGTCCATTAAATAGGAATGCAAGAGCTTGACTGACTGATGCGAAAATCGAAAGCTTCTGGCAGGGAGAAGAATGGTCCACCGTGCCGAATGCTTTTGGAAGTCCAACAACGTCAAAAACGCAAGGCTGTTTGCCTCCAGGCCCTTTCAAATGTAATCGACAACAAGTAACAGTGCAGTTTTGCAAGTTCTTTTCACATGGAAGCCGTATTGAGCGGAACTCAAAAGGTTGTTATTGCTAAGATGTGCTTGCATCTGTTTCAGAATCATCTTTTCAAATGATTGAGCAACGGCAATATTGCGATTGGCCTATATTCGGGGTTAAACAGATTTTGCGACATAGGTATAGGAATTATCTTAGCCTTTCTCCACGAGTAGGGGTAATCACAAGTCGTTAGTATTTGATTAAAGATTTTTTTTTTTTTGGGATGTACAATAAGACTAATATGTCTTATAGTACTTAGATACAAATTGAGTAGAAAGTAGAACTGATTTAACTTTTATAACTTAAAACCTAAAACTACGATACAAGAATAGATTGCTTAAATTACTTAAGAGGAGAGATTATAGGGAACAAAGAAGGGATTAAGGATAGGTAGTTAAAGAAGAGAAAGGCGAGAGAACTGCACTTTTAAAGATTGCAGTGAGAAATGAGTTTGATTTGCGGTGATAGTGAATTCCATAGTTTGACAGTATGAATGAAAAATAAACGGCTTGAATTCAAGTATTTGTGGCGGAAAGGAACGATACTTAAATTGCTTACAGAACGATTAAAGATGAGTTTGTTAGATAAGTAGGACGGACATTTATTGTTAATGATTTTATGTAGGAATATAAAATTTCTTGTATTGATGTATTGCTGCAGTGTGCAGCCTAATAGCTTTTTTGAGTGTTCAGAAATATGGTTATATCTACGGAGGCCGTATACGTAGCGCACCGCATTGTTGAATGCTACTTATAACTTATGCTGGGACAGTGAGTCAAGAGCACTGTAGACAACATCAGCGTACATAATGATTGGGACTATTAATGCTAGTACCAACTTGCGTCTACTTTCCACTGGAGTAAAATAAGCCGATAGCCATAATTTGCGTAAACATCCGTAAATCCGACTAATCACTATTTGAGTATGACTATAGCCTGATAGAGTACGATCAATAACAATGCCAAGACTAGTACAATGCTCAACAGCAGTAATTTTATTATTGCCTAAACAAACGAGTATATCTGGTATGATATTCAAGTTGAGTTTTCTTTTAGATATTGGTATAAGTTTAGATTTTAGTGGGTTCAGAAGCAGCCCATTAGCGACGGACCATACATATATCCGGGATAGATCTTCATTAACAAGAAGAGCCAGCTCAGAGAGTTGGTTAAAGGGTTTCCCTAGATGAAGTTGAACGTCGTCAGCATAAAGGTGCATGCAGATTGATGGGAGATCATTGATGAACATGCAGAATAATAATGGCACAAGAATTGATCCTTGAGGAACTCCTTGAACCAGAGAAGAGGATTTGCCGCCAGACGTAACTCTCTGAAATCTTCTTGATAAATAGCTACTAATAAGTTTTACAGCTCTATCACTGATACAAAACAAATTTTTTAGCTTCCACTTTAGGATGTTGTGATCTACCCTATCGAAAGCTTTCGAAAAGTCAAGCAGACAAAGAAGACTAACATAGCCCTTGTCATAATCCTGCCTTATTTCGTCAAGTAGGTTTACCATAGCTCTAGAGCAACTGTGATTTACTCTAAACACTGATTGTTTCGGGTAGAACAAGTTGTTAGTAGCTACATGGTTCAGGACTTGCTTCTCTAAGACTTTTTCAAAAAATTTTGATAAACACGGTAGTATGCTAATTGGTCGGTAGTCAGAAGGGGATATGTGTTATATAATTAAGGAGGAAAGGAACGAGAAGCATTCAAAATTTAGGATTTATTTCACTTATCGCATTCGATTTAACCGAAAGCAGTGCTTTGACAACATCTTTGTCCGTTACGCGAGTAAAGTTTAAAGCGGTTGCATTATCATTAGCTTGGCTATACTGATTATTACGCCACCGATAATTATGATGTTGTGTTGACGGTACGGCAACTGACACAAACAACGTCAGCAGGAGCATCAGATCGCTGCTTCCCATTACCTTGCTTTTACCAAGCCACTTTCCCAGTCTAAGTTTCTGGGTTCAGAAGGTTTTGATCGTGGCGCCGCTATTCAGAAATATTAGTATAAAAGGCAACGGACTTCATTTCCTACCTACCTTCAATTTTATATATTCGATCCCGATTTGAACTTATTTTTTCCATATACTACAAGGTGAATGACTCGAACTCCAACTTTTTAAAATGCTATAATTTTTTTATTGTTTGATAAATTGTATTGTGCCAAAGCAAAACATATTGGAAAATACATCTATTTTCAAATTGTATCAGTAGTTTTCAATATGTCCACCTTTGGCGCGAATAATGGCCTTGAGACCGCCGAAGAAAGCATCGCACGCTGCATGCAAGTGGCTCTGCGGTATTTTGGCCCATTCCCAGCGAAGTGCTTGTTTGAGGTGGTCCAAACTTTGGTATTTTTTAATGCCAACCTTCGCCTTTAAAACACCCCAGACAGAGAAATCCAACGGATTTGCATCCGGAGAATTTGCAATCCATTGTGTCGAAGAAATGAAGTGTGGAACATTGTTTTTTAACCAATCTTGGTTGACGCGCGCTTTGTGAGACGGTGCCGAGTCTTGTTGAAATGTCCACGGTCTTCGACCGAAATGATTGTTTGCCCAAGGCTTCCATACTGCCTCTAAGATAGTTTCACAGTATACGATCGCATTAATTTTGACGCCACGGTCCAAAAATACGAGCGAAGAGCGACCATCGGCGGTTATGGCAACCCAAACCATCACCATCTGTGAGGCCTGCTTTCTGGTGGCCGTCCGAAGGTGTAAATTTTCGAAGGACCTCTCTGGCAAGTAAACTGGGTTATTTTGTTTGTTGACATATTGCTCGACAACAAATGGCGACTCATCGGAAAAAACAAAATCCGGCAACTCACCACTTTCGTGCAAGCGTAGCAACTTCTTCGCTGTTTCGACTCAAACTTTTTTCTGTTGCGGTGTAAGATCGTGTGCTTTTTGGAACTGCAATGGCTTGAGCCCAAGCTCATTTTTCAGTATGTGTTGCATCCGTTCCAACGATATGTTGAGCTCACGAGTCATTTTTCTTCCACTTCGACACGGATTTCGCTCAATTTGAGCCTTCACTTTCCGAACCATTTCTGCCGATAGCTACTTGTGGTTTTCCAGCCAAATATAAAGCAATCACACTATCACGTTTGAATTCCATCGCGGAGAAAAAATTTTCAACACAACTGAGACGCAAATTGTTTAAAAGGCTTGTAAATAATAAAATTATCTGTCATGTGTCAAAATTTGAGCTCACTGTCATGAAGGGTTTGGAAATTATAGCAGTATGAAGTTGGTTACAGTTCGAGTCATTCAGGGTGTATAGAAGCTAGTTTTAATCGGTTTATGTTAGCAGTTCTTTGATTGTTATTAAAATCTAGTTGAGCTAGCCCTGAGATACTCGCAACTGTTTGCACGTTTCTTCAATAAACATCAACCTTCTCACAACTACGAAAATAAGAGTGTAAACCTAAAATCCAAATTGGCATAGCCAGGTACTTGACTAAACTAAACTTAAATACAAAAAAAACTGGCAGTGACTAACTTTTTGCACAATGACAGTTGTGAAAAACTCTGAGTCACAGTTAGTTGATGATCGGTGATAGTGATTTTTTGATTCCGTCACTCAATGTCAAAAAGTCATCGTTTTATCGCCATAAACTGTCCTAAAAAGGGAGCTACAAAATAATCTTTCCCCTAAAACCGCTAGATACGAGTACAATATCTGGCATAGACAACATGTCACTGTCACTGTCACTATCACTATCACTGATCACTGGTCTCAGTCTGATCAAGTAGGGTACAATTGCTTACCTTAAGATGTGAAGAATGTTGCAGAAACACTTCAGATCCAACTTCACCAACAGCAGGTACAAAATTTGATCTTCCTATCTTTCCTCTTCTTTTATTCGTGTTTTCTTCTTATAGATACAGTCTATATCTACATACGACCATATGCAAATGTATCTACTACAAGTATCCAAAAAAAACAACGTCAATTCTACAACATTTATTGTATCTAATGATGAAACGGATACGAATAGTTGGGTTACAATCTACTCGGCTCAATAAAGATGTGTATCCAATAGATTTTCAAACTGATCACAAGATGAGATCAATCTTCAGCGCTGATCACTGCACTTTTGCACTTTCAAAAAAAAAAAAAACTACAACTCACACCAAATTTTGTATTTTTTCTTTTTTTTTCTATTTTTTCCGCTTCTTTTTCACGGTGTAGAAAGTAGGTTAAACTTTTACAAACAAACAAAAAGAGAAAAAAACTGATTTAGCAATTTTCTTTGACATTTAATTTTTGCACAATCTTTCGAAAAAATAAAAGAACTCGCCCGAAACACTTTTTTTTCTTTTTTTCTTTTTTTCTTTACCGAAAAACCGCTATGACAATTGTCAAGATCATCACTTACTAATGGGAAAGTTTATTTACTTTGAGTGTTTCCTTTTTTTTTTTTTTTGTAAAGTTTGCTGCGTGTTAAGGTAACGGAAAAACGTTGGTATGCTCGTATGTATAACAGAAAACTATTCCAAGAAATCGATTCCCAAAAATAAATTTGAGTAAGTGATTCGAACACGTTCCACGAGTTTCGGCTCGTTTAAAAAATTTCGATCACAATCACTCAAGTGTTTCTACAGTCGATCGGTGTAGTACGATTTTTTTTTTTATTTTGGAAAAATTAAAGAAATTTAAAAAAAAAAAATGTATTTAACCGCGTACAGAACGAATCCGCTTTGAAATTTCAGGCCAACAGATGGCATTCACTTGTCGATCGCAACTGAAGTGATGGGGAAATTTTCGATCCAACGGAGGATGGAGACTGCTGGAGACTGCTGGAGACTGGTGTAGATTGGTGGAGACTGTTGAGAAATGTTAAGAGAGAACTGACAACAACAACAGCAACAACAACAAACACGAAAGATCACCACCAAACAAGAAATCAGCGCTTCAAGACGTTTACTCAAAAAGTACAATGCAAGACGACGACTTGACATGGAAGAGAGAAAGATTCGCAAATTCTGAGCGGAGGAGACGTGGAAAGCAGGAAAAAACGGATTTTTTTTTCGCTACCTCCTTTTGTTAACCAAATTTCGAGTGGTTATATCGGCTTTTATTCTTTATATCTTTTTGTATTAATTCGATCCACATAGGTTCCACAAAACCACCACCAGATATTCACACGACAAAATCTCACAAAGTACTGTGCAGTGTGCAGTACCACTGTCGAGTGATGGTGATCGTTAGTTTTCTTCTGATTGGAGTCGAGTCGAATCAACTCCAATTTCACTCAATCTGTTGAGTGGGATTATCTTTTAGTTGATACGAAAGTACTCGTACTTGCAGATAGTTCCACTTAAGACTTAACATGAATTGTATCTTATTTTATGGGAATTGTTGTAGATGTTTGGACTCAATTTCGGTTGGGAAAAACGATTGTTTATATTTTTTTTATTTTTTTGTTTAGATTAGATTCTGTGTTGTGTATCTGATTGAAGGAGATAGTGACGAGTGGATTTCTGAAGAGATACTAGTAAATATTTTATTGCTATCATATGGCAGAGGCTTTATATTTTTTTGTTCCTTTGTTGCATTGTTTATCTTTTATTTGGGTTTACGGAATGAAGATCTCTTTTGTGGACATTCGTCACCTACTTATCGGATATTTCTATAGTTTCGAGAATGTTTTCTAGAAATCGTTTGGAGATTAAATGTGGGTCATCTTTGAGGGAGGGATTTTCGAAGATATAACATACAATTGTATCTGAGATTTCAATTTGTTGCTATTTCTAACTTTGAGTGGATACTGTTGGTAATTTGAATAAATGAAGGTCATTTTGATTACTGGGTGCCCAATGCTGTAACTGTCACTACACATCAGTTTCGTATAATAATCTTAGCTCCGAGTGATAGCCATTGGGTTCTGATTGATATACATCCGGTCTCGACGGATGAACTTATAGGCGCGCACAAGCGACGTATATACAAGGTGGTCCAGTCTGGGATATAGATATTTTGGGATCTGATTCATTGGTTCATGGTATAAAAAAAAATACTATGGAAGGGGGGGTTTATCTTCAACCCCCACTGTGTTACAGGGTGTTTAAAATAGTTCCTTCAGAGATGTAGGTACCAACAATTATTTAGCAAAAATTATTTAGTAAAGTAACCTCCTTGACCGCCAGAATGCGCTGCTACTGCAAAAAAGGTTATGGTGCCTTGAAGTCCGTTCACATTTAGGCAGACATGCCAAATTTCAGTGCGATACTGTCTTTAGTTTTGTTTTGACAACTGATTGTTGTTGACGTGTTTGGCATCATTATTTTTTGAGAGGCAAAACGGCGAAGGAAACAAAAGAAAAGTTGGATAAATATTATGGGGCTAATGCTCCGGCAGATTACACCGTCAAATATTTGTTTCGAGAGTTTCGTGGTGGCCGCAACTACACTACCGATCAAGTCCGCAGCGGAGGCCCTCCGATGCGGTTATAGAGGACAATGTCAAAAAAATACATGAAATGGTGTTGGCTGACCGGAAAGTGAAGGTGCGCCAGCTAGCGGATACCACAAAGATTAGTACTGAGCGCACATGCCATATTTTGGCCAATATTCTGCATATGAAAAAGTTATCCTGCCACTGGGTGCTGCGAATGCTCACTCTTGACCGAAAATACGAACGCGAGAGCACTTCGAAAGAGTGTTTGGACTTGCTGATGCGGAATCGGGCGGACTTTTGGCGTCCATTGGTAACTGTTGATGAAACTTGGATCCACTATTACACACCAGAGAACAGAATGTGTGCCCGGCAATGGACTGAAGCCGGCACGAGTGCTCCGAAGCGGCCGAGGGAGGCTGGATTGGTCGGTTTTCTGGAATTGACATGGCATACTCTTCGTGGACTACCTCGAGAAAGGAAAAACCATCAACAGCGAGTATTACTGTGCATTATTGGAGCAATTGAAGGCCGAAATCGCTGCAAAACGGCCTCACATGAAGCGAAAAAAAATTTTGTTTTTGCAAGACAATGCGCTGGCGCACAAGAGCATCGCAACCACGGCTAAAATCAATGACTTACGGCTCCAATTGCTGTCGCATCCACCGTATTCGCCCGATTTGGCTTCCTTGGACTATTATCTCTTCCCATACCTCAAAAGATGGCTCATCAATAAAAAATTCAGCTCACGCGAGGAAATCATCGACGCCACGGAGGAGTATTTTGCAGACCTTCCGGAAAATTACTTTTCGGACGGGATCAAGAAGTTGGAAAATCGCTGGAATAAGTGTATCAGACTAAAAGGGGACTATATTGAATAAAATAAAAAAAACATTAAAAAAAAAATTTTTTTCATTCCCAAGGAGGTTACTTTTCACCCAACCTAGTAAATGCTGGTGTGCCCCTGGGCTCCGTTCTGTGTCCGACACTCTTTTTAATTTTCATAAATGATCTCTTGTCTGCTACTTCTAATCCAATATATTCCTTTGCTGATGACAGCACTCTCTGCTTCGCATATCCGTTCCCGGACAAACGCCCCTGCTCTTCGGCTCTAGAACGGGAACGGCAGCGTATGCTAAGCTCATTAAATTCCGATATTAACAGCATAATATCGGGGAACTATCAACCGAGTGTAATTTATTGCTTCCAAAACTCAATGTTGTCTGCTGTCATTAAAGCGAAATTTGAACACCCAGCCAATATCCATGAATGGCACTTGCATCGTCGAAACCGATAAACTTTCTATTCTCGGTATGTGTGTCAATGACAATTTACGTTGGAATGATCACATATTCGATGTCGCCAAAAATGCTGCGAAATGTCTAGGTTTCCTCAAGCGATGTAAGAAATATTTTACCCCCTCTAATCTGGCCACAATATATAAGGCATTCATCCGCCCAGAATTGGAGTACAATGCCTACATCTGGTCAGGTGCTCCTGAAACATCTCTGCACCTGCTAGATAGGATTCAAAACCGTGCGATAAAACTCATTGGTGATACTAATATCAGTTAATCAATTGACACCCTCGAACACCGACGTAATGTCTCCTGTCTCACTTTGTTTTATCGCTATTTCCACCACCAGTGCTCCATTGAAATCGCCTGTAGCATTCCGCCCATTCAAACTTTCAACCGTAACACCCGTCTCGCTATGAATGCTCATCAGTATACCCTCAAGCCCATTTTCGGACGTACCCTTAGATATCGTGATTCTTTTCTAAGCCGTACAACTCGCTTATGGAATGCCCTGCCGATCTCTGTGTTTCCTGCTGTGTCGTTATAACTTACAAACATTTAAAAACAATGTATATCGGTACCTGTCTTTTCTTCCTCCCTAAATTTACTTCGCCCGCGCTGTGTACGAACATTTTAAGGGTACCCTTGAGCGTGCGCTGATTATAAAAAAAAAATTGATTAAGGATTAATTGACCTTCAACCTCGCATAATTCACTGGCTATACATCTCGGTCATAAGACCGATACTCATCTACGGGGTTGCTGCCTGGTGGACGGCCTTAGTCAATGCAGTCAACTGCAGCAAACTAAGCTGAGTCCAAAGAACAGCATGTCTATGCATAAGCGGAGCCTTACGGTCTACTCCCTCTGCAGCATTAGACATACTGTTTCAGTTGATACCCCTCGATATCTTCAGCAGGCAAGTACCTGCGACTGCAGCTATTCGCCTTCAAGCGACTACACAGTGGACAAATAATTCATTTGACCACGCTAACATTCTTAATACATTCCTAATAGAGAACATCGATTACACCATACTTGAACTTTGGTTTGACAATGACTCCATGTAAGTTTCCCCTCTAGATCCTTCTGGGAGGAAGATGCTTTCATGGAAGACAAGTCAATCTACTTTTACACAGATGGACCTAAAACCGATATCGGGGTTGGTGGCGGTGTTTTCTCAGATAAGCTAAATCTAAGCCTCTCTTTCCGTCTTCCAAGTCACTGTAGCGTGTTCCAGGCGGAAATTTTGGCAATTAAAGAAGCTCTGTCCTGGCTGAAGAAAAACGTGGTATCTGCAAAGGATATCCGCATATTTTCGGATAGTCAGGCCGCTTTCAAGGCCCTGGACTCAGTCCTATTAAATTCTAAAGCCGCCCTTGAATGCCGATCAGCTCTTATGGAGATGGTAGAGCAGTTCTACCTTCATCTTTGCCCGAAAAGTGTAGCTTAAAGCTGGATGCCAATAAAAGAACAGACCTTAGGTGGACTGTTGGATCAACATGTCTAGCGAACAGATCTGGTCAAAACTACATCTAACATTTTTGTAGAAGCTGCATGGACGAAGAGGAAGAGGAGACAATCTTCCACCTTCTCTGTACATGTCCAGCTCACACCAAGAGAAGAAAACTTAATTTAGGAGCTTTCTTAAACAATGACCTCAACGATTTAAAGAATATAGGCGTAAATAGTCTCCTATGCTTCATCGTAAGCTCAAACTGGTTCCATTAGTAAGAGGATCCTAGATCGACGTGGCATTACAATGGGCCAATAGGCCTAAGTGGGTTGGTGTTTGCAACAGCCACTCTTACCTACCTACCAGCCGTGCTAACATTTTCGAGATATTGGTCTTCAAACACTTACAGTGTTCCAGGTATAAGGTTAAATAAATTAATCCCCAATATGACTATTTTTTATTATTACGGGCGAAAGTCCGAATGATTGGAACCTCAGCATTGTTTGTCCGATCTTCAAGAAAGGAGATTCTCTGAGCTGCGTCAAGTACAGAGGCATCAGTCTTCTTAACATCGCCTACAAGATCCTATCAAGCTGTTCGTCAACAACCTGATTGGCCTATATCGGTCTGACTTCAGATCAGGAAAGTCCATCATCCATCAAATATTCACATTGCAGAAAATCTTGGAAAAAATCGTGCGCTCCAAATCTATATACACGACCTATTCATCGATTTTAAGGATGCGTATGACAGCATCTAAAGAGCGAGCTAGAGTTGGTATACATTGGCTCCGCTATCAATTCGGACAACGACATCAGCTCTGATTTCGAACGTATACTAACTCTTGTCAATCGCTGCTTCTTTGGGCTAAGAAGGCAATTTACCAGCAAAGTCCTCTCTCGAACAATAAAAGTGACCCTATATATGGTAAGACCTTAATATCAAAAATTGATGAAGGTGATCTTGGATGTTTTCAGAGGAAAATTCTTCCGGTAATTTTCGGTCCGATCGATGAGTGGAGGAAAAGATGCAACGACGAATTGTACGGGCGACATTGAATTAGCCAGAAGAGTGAGGGTCCAACGGCTGAGATTGCTGGGTCATGTAGAGCGGATGGACACCAATGCTCCGGTCCGAAAAGTCTTCAAATCCGCCCCAAAGGGACAGTGCAGCAGATGATGACTGCGATTCAGGTGACGCACGTAAGTGGAAGGGGACCTCAAGCAACTTAGCGTGCGAAATTGGAGGCACCTAGCTAAAGATCAGGCTGGACGAAGACGCTTGTTGGTTGAGACCCAGGGTCTACCCTGGATTGTAGCCCCACCTTATACAATAAACAAAGGCAGAGAAGAATATTTTTAATAAAAAGAAAGTAAACGAAACGCCAATTTTCTTTAACAAAAACCACAAACCTGGTTCGGCTTGTAACCTTGAAAATGTTCAGCAAGATTCTCTACTTGATATCGAATCCTTATCGTCATTCTTCATTGATGTTTTCCATCTACATAAACTCGAGAAACTTCTGTAGAGTATGTAGGTGGTCCAAATACCTAAAGTTTGAAAAAATTAACTTTGAAATGGATAAAACCAACAAAACTGCTGCTCTGTTTCTTGACCGAACTAAGGCATTTGACCTAGTCAATCTTATATTTCCATTGAAGATACCTCACAGATATGGATTCAGGGGCAACACCTCATCTGGTTATCATCCTCTCTGCGAAACAGGACACAGCTTATTCATGTGAATGCAAGCTTGAGTGATTTAATTTCTTGTTCAAATGTAGGGGTACCTCAAGGGTCACTCCTAGGCCCGTTCCTCTTCCTCATTTATACAAATTCTGTATTTAATCTATAGCTAACCGAATACATTGTCCGCTTTGCTGGTGATCTGGCTCTGTTGCATGCTGCATCCTTTTTTGAACACCTGAAAACACAAATGAATAGTGACCTAGCTATCTTAGAGGAATAATTTGTGTTACGTGCCATCAAATGGTTCTTAGCAGTAAATCGAAAATGCTGTGTATCTCTCTTATTAAGGAGTTCGCAATTCAAGGAGTTGGTCTCCATGACGCAAACTGTGATCATCGTAACTGCAATGATTTCGAAATACAAGTGCAAGTGTTTGAAATATGCTATTTCTTACGGAGGCTCAATAAAAAAAAGCAGAGTGCTCAAATCAAGATGGGAGCCATCTAGTGGTAACTTAATTTCCTATTTCTATAAAGTGTTTAGACTGTTCTATCTGCGGGGTGGTTATAACGATTTAATTGGAAATTATATAGCTCACTCACTTAGATCCACAAACTATGGTCTACATCGAAGGGGTAGAGAAGAACTCTTATGACGTTCCATTACTGTTATAGCGGCGCAATACTCGTACATTTAACAAATTTGTTGCAGATACGAGTTTCAGATTAAATTTATTCATGACATTTATTTTGTAAATTTTTTTTTGCTACACTTCCCGGCGCGGCTCTTCATAATTCTTCTGAAATAATAATTCGGGTGATTTCAATATATGTACACAAATCAAATTGGGTGGCTTCGACATTCTGGGCAGACAACACCTGAAGGACGGTGTGTTGAGACCTCCGCTGCGGAAAACAATTTGATCCAGCTGGAAAAGCAGAGAGTACTGTCGTCAGTAAAGGAATATATTGGATTAGAAGTAGCAGACAAGAGATCATTGATGGAAATTAAAAAAGAATATCGGAAACAGAACGGAACCCTGGGGTACACCAGGATTTATGTTGTGGATATCAAACCTGAAACCGTAAAAGAATTGAATTGAACATTCCGAAAGGTGGTTTCTAATCCATTGATGAAGGGAGTCGTCGATCCCAAATGCACGCATTTTCGAGAAATAAGCCTGATGCCAAACTCTGTCAAATGTCTAAGAAATGTCATCTTGCTTTCGCCAGATTGATGTGCGCTTTGATTCCACTTATCGGTGAGACATGCCATCGAATCACCAATGGACCTGTTGCTACGAAAACCGTACTGCCGGTCATTGAGAAGTTTTCGTGTTTCGAGATATTGCATGAGCTGATGGTTTATCAGCGTTTCCATGAGTTTGGAAAGAAGGGACGTAGGTGCGATGGGTCTGCAGGTGGAGAGAGAAAAAGATTCGCCTTTTTTAGGGACTGGCTGGACAAATGCTATTTTCCATCTGGTCGAAAAGAGTCCTAAAGAGTAGGGTTGATGAAAACCTTACGCCGTGGTTTCGCCAGCCTGGAAGAACAACCTTTAAAAAAAGTGGCGATCACCGGATTGATATATGTTAAGTCCCAATGAAGATTCGACGCACTCAAGTATAGGCGGAGACAAGGCACAATCTGGAAGTGTTGAACTGACTGCAATGTGTGCAGCAAGCAGATTAGCCTTGCCCAAAGAGCTGACGGCTGGAATGTCATTATAAATGACCGTTGAGATGGAGGATGAGGCAGAATTTCTAATATTTTTGACGAACGACTAAAAATTGTTACTATCTTTGGAACATTTTTTGTCTCATCGTATTGAAATTTCACACGCTAAATAGAGCCGTTGCAGTAATTTCTGACTCATTTGAACTTTTTTCGGTTTTCATCTATCGGGTATTGAGGGACCGAAAACACATTTCTCTAACCATGACCAGCTCTTTACAGCTCGAGTCGTTCCACGCCTTTTCTTTTGATTTGATACTCTTCATCCGATGATGGATAAAGGATCTCATTCCAAATGGAATAGTGTCTGTGATCATGTCAGCAGCGGCATCTACGTCGTTATAGAGTAAACATAAGACCAGTTAAAATTCCTAAAGAATTCAAGCCCGCTTCAATTGGCCTTCTGGTATTGTCATACGATGCTTTTAGGAATCTTTTCTCTGTGTTTTCGATGTACAAGAAATTATCTGATAGGACACACTGGTCCGACAAGCCTAGAGGGGATAGCGCAATGACCATGTGCTTAACAGGATGAGAAGTTAAAAACAACTGCAGGGTGTTGGCGGTATGACTATCAACGTCTAGTATCCGTGTGGATCTACCTGTATTTCACTTTCATTTTGCCAAACCAGCTGGCCTGTATTTGCTGACGTGGACGTACGGAGAAAATTGATTATCTTTTAACCCCCGAATATTAGCTACGTCAAACCTGAATTTCCGAGTCGTAACCAAGAACAAACCCAAAAAATACAAACGCCGACGATGCTAAGCAAGGCTGCGAAATGAAAATTCTGATGTTGGTTTACCGAATCAAATTGCTGTGGGTGTTATGCCCTTACAACAAAATGAAACAGTGCACCAACAAAATTCACACTCACAACCCGCTATCCGTCAGTTGTTACGTGCCACGTGATACAGCAACAGCAGTGACCAAATACAAGCGACATGACCGGGGGTGGGAGAATTGGGATACCCGCACGGTTTTTATTTTTTCTTTGGACACTGCACTGAACTGAACATTGTTTTGTGTCGCACGCGCGCCTTTTTGTTACAACACACGAGCAGCGAGTGTGAACTTTCGAGTGCGCTATGTTAATGTGAACTCGTCGGAGGTTAGCACGGTATTGTGATACGGTACGCTTAACAACAATTTAAATCCGATAACCGATCGCCTCAAGGCAATATTCTATAACATGAGCATAATATGTAAACACACCTCTACTGCCGCAGCTGAAGGCTCTACCAAGGGCGGGTGCTATTAGTTCGGACCCTGTCCGAAGTATCATGTCAAAATCGTGCCAACCGTAAGTACATATTTACTTTAAATGGGATGTCGACAGGACGTTTTGCCCCAAATTGAACCGCCTTTATTCATGGATTTGGTTATTTTGCCTTTCGGCCGTAGATACATCTCCAAAAACTAGACCAACTTGTTCAAGATACTCTTCACCCTGATAACACCTGCCTAGTGCACAACTTGTTCATGCACCAAATTGATAAAGTTAGGCTTGAAAGCAACTGATCAAGTTTTTAAGATCAAGGTTTGTTGAAAAGTGAAATGTGGTTTTAATGTGGAAGCAGCTTTAAAGTGAAGCAGTTTCATTGAAGTACCATTTTTGTTAAGTTGACATGCTTGTCATGTCTTTGTCTCCATTTTGTTATGCAATAAAACAATTTTGATTCAATTCAAAATACTTAAAATCCAATATCCTTTTTGTTGCTCTTTAACAAAGCTGGATACGGATAATGCCTTACAGACGGAGAAAAGATGGTGTGCAGCATGTCTAAGCGTATTTGTTCCGAAAATTGGGGTGTTGCCTTTTAAGCCTTTTTACATCTATGGCATGAAATTCTCCTCATGCTGACCTGATTCAAAATACCCTTTTCTCAAATATATCACCACCAGATATGAATAATGCTGAGACTTTGTTCTTTTTCAGCCTCTTAATTGCCATTCCCATCTTCTCTCAGTTAAGTGCTGAAGTAAGTCGTTGTCTTCAAACATTTTCATTGTAAGCACGACGAACGCATGCTTCGGGTCTCAGAACTGATTTCAAACTGTTCAACAGGAGCTTGTAACTTCTGATGTTCTTTATTTCACTTTAGCTTTTTTCAGAGATATAAAGGGTTCCTCATCAAGCCCTTCCTATCTTTAAAATAAAACAAACAAAGTGTATGAAAGGCCTATCGACGCCATTATGTGTGGAATATAAAATCTTTCAAATATCCGCCGCGACTTCTCGGGGTGGTGCGTATCCAGAATGTCCAATTTTCCATAACTCTGGCGCATAAATCAGGCTGAATTTGACCGATGGCATGTGTTATGTTGGCTTTGAGGACCGCTGTGGTTTGTGGCTTATTCGCATAGACCTGCGACTTCAGAAACTCCCACAAGAAGAAGTCTAACGGGGTCAAATCGCACGATCTCGCTGGCCAGTTCACATCACCTCCACGTGAAATGACCATGCCCTCGAATCGCTGGTGCAGAATTTCCAATGTGGCATGTAGCGCCGACCTGTTGAAACCACAAGTTGTTGGTTTCCATATCATCCAATTCAGGCGAAAACAAGTTTTTAATCATCGACCTACAGGCGTCAGCCCAATATCCACATCAAACAATAACATTTTCCGGATGCATTGGGCGCTCTTAGATCTCATGTGGATTGGTATCATTCCAAATTCGACAATTTTGTTTGTTGACGTACCCATTCATCCAGAAATGGGAATCATCGCTGAAGATGATTTTCCAAGGAAAATTGAGGTCAGATTCCAACTGCTCCAGAGACGTGAACACACGTCGTTGTCTATGGTCGTTTGCCTTGAGCTCCTCGATCAGTTGAATTTTGTACAGGTGGAGCACCAAGTCACGAAGCAAAATTCGCCAAGTTGTAGTCAACGAATGGCCGAGTTCTTTTAAGCGACTCGAAATCGACAGCCTCGGATTCTCCTGCAAACTCTCACGGACAGCGGCAAAGTTTTCGGCAGATCTTGCGTTTGGTCGGCCTACGGGTGTTGGTTTATCGTTTACTGAACCACTGGACTCAAATTTATCCACCACACTATGAATTGGCCTCTCTGTGGGACGATTATGGCGACCGTAAAATGGGCTAAGTGCCCGGAACGTTGCCCGAACAGAACAGCCGTTTTGTTAAAGAATTTTATCATTTGCACGTGTTGTTGAAAGCTATATACGTCCATAGTGATTTGGCAAATAAGGCTGAATAAACGACAGCCAATTTGACAGACGAAGCTTCAACAATATGGCCGCTGTCAACTGTTAAAATTCGGAAGTCCCTATTGGAAGACCCTGTATAATGCGATCTCCTTTTGATCCGACTTCACTTTTCAATTTTTTTACTGTTTCTCTAACTTTGGCTTTCGTAAAATCGTCTGTTTCTTCTTTGTGCACATCAAGCGTTTAGTAAACACTTTTCATCTAATCTAGTTGCTCCTTGTTCATCGTCAATATATTTCGGCAATTAAACCTCTTGCGGAATTTTTCCTCGTTACCCCGCAATCTCAATCTCAAAAATGTCACTTCGCTTGCTCGTGCTTCGATGTTGAATATCTTCTATTACTTGCTGCATGCTTTTATGTTGTAAAGCTACCTCTCCAAATTCCCGAAACATTCCTTCTACTGCTACCGCGCGTGTTCTGGCTACCCATTTTCTTTAAATCTTTTTTTACAGCATTCGTAGTCTAATTCAAGATGCACTATTTCCGCTGTACTTAGTTCACGCTTCAAAGACATGCCTTTTTACCTCTACTGTCATTCTTGTCTCATTGTTCCACCACCACGTGTCTTTATTTATATTGGCCTAGCATTTTGTGGCTTGTGCTCTTGATGTATGGCATTTTGGAGCCCTTCTTACAATTTATGCAATAGGGCTGAGCCCTTCACTTTTTTGAGCGGATCATCGAAACCACAACCTGCATAACTCCCGACTACAAATGGATTCAAGTTTTCAGAGTTTGTAAGCTTTTAGTATTCAGCATGCGGTTCCGACATTCCAACATCCATAAAGGGACTTGGCTGTTAATGAACAATCAGCCGTCAACCAGATTGATCACATCGCCGCCTGAGACTCCTCCAGTACTCTAGATGTCGGATTTTTCCGAGGAGCCAACATCGACTCGGATCACTACCATGCACGAACGCAAATATCACAGACACAACCAAGAAAGTTTAAAGTTCAGAAGCTGCAATCGTAAGATACCACAAAAAATCTGTGCCGATCGCGTTTCCCACAGGCTCTCTCAAAATCTAACCCCCATACCCTATAACACCAATGGGAACGTCGTCTACAGCCATCAGAGATATTGCTCCTGATATGATTGGTGTCAAAGCACCGCCGCAAATAAGCCTGGCAACAAATGTAGCAGGGACATGCAGTCAAACTATAAGGCTGTGCTGTACCAAAGGACGAGAGCTGTTGGTGATTTCTATGAGCAGAAGCAACAGAAAGTAGTAGAGTCGCAGTCGGTACTTAAGAATATGGAAAGACTGCTTCTCCTGACGAAGATGACAGAGAATTTCGTCCGCTCACCTAAACGAAGCTATGGTAACAATATTACAGCTGGCGTAGGCGGACGGCCGGGTTGAGAACATGCACCAGCTCATCTATACGATATGGTGAGAGGAAAGTAGGCCAGGAATCTCGTTGAGGAAAGTCAACCATCGATCAAATATTCACACTACCGCAGATCTTGAAAAATGCCCGACATTTTCAGATCCACACTCACCATGTATTTGTCACCTTCCAAGCTGCATTTGAAATCGCGCATGAATTCTTTTATTCATCACCCCACAAATGCTTCGAAAATTGTTGGCCCGTTTTTGTCACAAGAATCAATTTAAGCGACATCGTCTCAATCGATTCTGTTTTAAAAACATCAATTTGTACGGTTATTTGTTACATCATTTGAATCTGCCCGCTAAGAAAACCAACAAAACGTAACGCAACACAAATTGAGACGACAAGTTGCCCATTTCCGAATTGAAAACAAAGTAAAATGACAGATCAAGAATTTTGTGTTGTTACTCGTAAGAAATGGATGGCGCGGAAAAGTTTAAATAAACGACGACCACTGTACAAAGCATCTTACAGTGATGCGCTGCCAGAAGTCGATGTTCCAAAGTACCTTACGTATGTATACAGTTTGTTCTACGAGCCACTGTTACTGACGCGTGTATTCTCTCAAACAGGCGTCTTCAACGCGTTCGAGATCAAATGGGTTCAAGCGACTACTTCCAGCAGTCGATGACTACACTCAAAGTGAGTCTACAAGAACTTGAAGACAATGTGGTGAAGCAGCTGGTCTGCCTCGGTATTGGTCCATTCACGAGAAGTATTCAAGCCCTACATCAGTTTGCCTTCGTTCTGGAAATGCAGAAGCACTTGGGCATCACAGATTCCCTTTACTTTGACCCAGTATTTCGGGACTCCGAAAAGGAAGTACTTAACACGTTACAGTGTAGCCTTATGAAGGCAAACTGCGAAGCAAAATATCCAATAGAAAGGGTGACATTGTTCTACTTGCCCCATTGCCCGAATACACTCACAAACAACCTTCTCTGGAGTAATTGGTCGCCTAAAATGATAAGCCAGGCTGTTGTCATTAACAACAGCTTTGAAAGTTTAACGTGCAGTAAGCCAGAAAGGCTGCTCCGACTGGATTCGGGGTATATTCTGGACGTTCTTCCCTATACAAAGGAGTTTCCACTGGAGGATTGCTACGAGACGCATAACGTCTTCAATGATTTATCAATTCATATCTTTCCTCCCAATGGTTTGCCAGAAGAAGGATCTGAACTATGGGCTCCGAAAGAAGCGCCAATCTATAAATCCGGAGAAATGGTTACCACAGATGAGTTTGCCAAGTTAGCGATCACCTAACTCAACGCTTCTAGTGGGGGACACCTTTCAGTTCAAATTGTTGTCCAATAAAACTCTCGTTAACATACAAAAACATATTTTGCTTTATTTTTGGATAAATATTGAGGCTACCTACAACAACGGCACCCAAGAAGTGAGATCGACAGATGGAATACTCCTCAGACACTTACATATTAACTAAGTTCTTTCTTCGTTCCTGTTCAAATTGCAGGTCCATGAGGATGTCGAAAATGATCTTCTTTGCCCTGAACTGCAAATCTGTCTCCAGGTGTGTCATTTCCTCTGCTATATAGTCTCCAAACGATTTGTGCGCTTCGAAACTATGTCTCTTGAGACCGGAATCTGATTGTGTCTTCTCTGTCTTGAACTCCATTACAGTTGTCAGGTCGTTCCTCAAATTGTGAATGTCACCAGTCTCCATCTTCAGATATCTCGGCGATATCGAGCCAACCGAAACAATGTCCGTTTCATCGTCCTCCTCTCGCTGAATTGATTTCTGGAAACACCAACAATTGTTTATAACGAACAAATCAACTTTTTTCTACTCACTCGTAGAGTATACTTCTTGGAACAGTTTAAATCTATTGTAGATTTTGTGGTGGAATGAGTAGGTAGAAAGCTTAATATGCTGTAAAACCGCCAACAACTCCGTTCTCCATAGTCGTCTTGCTTCTTTTGTTCCTTTTTGAACTGCAGCCTGAGGTTATTCCATTTGAAGAAAACATCTTCCGATGTGTAGGGTCCTGAGTTGATTTGCGAATCATTTAGAATGCCGGTGATCTCCTTCCAGGTTTTGTGGCGAAGTCTTTTGTTCTTTGTGTAATCGGGATGATTTGTATTCCAGATCTTTTCGTGTTGCTTTATTAGCTCAATTAATGCCCTGATCTCGTTGTCATCCCAGGATTTTCCCATGATTTGGACTTATAATTAGATAATTCAAGGTTGCCTTTAGTGGATCGCTTAATCATCCAGCGTAATAATAAATAGAAGTTTAATTTAAAAATAGGAAAATTATGAAATTCGAAAAGGTTGTTTTGGGATCAAATGAACGTATGCTAATAAAATGTATGCCATTCCGCTGTCAGCTGTAGATGTGTTCGATTGGAGGAATGTTGTTTATGCGCAAAATCATAAAAGCGGAAGATTGATGTAACCTGTCAAGTAGGTGGGTCATTTTGATTGTGACTTGTTCAATTCTGACTGTTGAACGTGAGGTTTGTCTGTTGCCTAAAATTTCATAGACCGCCTCATTGGTTTCCCACACCGGATGTTGGACTTATGGTACTTTTAAAGAGGCTTCTCGCTTTGGCTGCTTTATCTTAGTATGAAGGCTTCATCCCAAGTGAATAAACTTTAACGCTGTGCGTAGAGGATTTGATTCTGTTGATTATATAAAGAAAGAAAGGAATGCATCCTCAAACAGCGCACTTTAACATACTGTCATCTCCTAAAGTACCACATACATCGATAGTGTGTTATGTGCAAGCCCAGGTAATGATTTGCTGAACACGTCAGCAGGGATCATTTGTGTTTTAGTGCAAACGATGCCCATTTTTCCATCCTTTAACAGCTGGCACACAAAGTGATATCTGGTTGTAATATGCTTCGTGCGACCGTGACAAACTGCATTCTTGGCTATGCTTCCAAATTATTTGTCTCAACTGCTATCCTAGCTAATTCAGGTAAATTAATTTCAGCCATCAGTTCTGTGTATCTTGTAAATAGCGTAGAACATGCACTGCAGCTGACCAATGCAGATCTTGATACGAGTACCTTTCGTTGAATGGTGCAACTTGATTTACAATAAAAACAATGTCCGGCTTTGTCGCAATGGCAAGATACGTAGGCTACCTGATGAGCTATCGATATGGTTTTTGGACTTGACATCCCTCAGTATGACGCTCTTCATTCGGCAATTTCGCCTTTGTGTCGCTCGGTGTACCAATCGGTTTTAACTCGTCCATCTTGAATTTATTCAACAGCTCCTTGACATATGCTTTTTGCTTTCGTCTTATTTCATCATCTCCTTGAATTATTTCGACAGCCAAAAAGTACCTCGCCAATCGGAGGTTCTTGACTTCGAAAAGTCAAGTCCCTTATACACTTCAACGTCTTCTGACTTCTTTATACATACAACATGTCATCGACATACACTGCAATAACGATAAGCACTTCTTTATTTTATCCAAAACAGAGTCATGTGTCATTAGAGATCGGTTTCAATACGTAGTGTATTGTAACTATATACAATGTTACCTGGTCTGACCTCCTGAAGCATCTGTTTGGTCATTGTTTCTACTTACATACTTCTACCCATCTTCCTTTACTAGCATCTTCAACGCTTAAGTATTTCGGAGGCTCCATGTAAATCTCTTCCTCCAGTTCTCCATTGAGATAAGCCGCAACGACATCCATCTGGTAAACTACCAAGTTTTCACGAACGGCTAGTGCCATTAATAGTCTGATGGATCCAAGGCGTGGCACTGGCGCAAAAGTTTCTTCAAAGTCTATTCATTGGGGTTATGAAAAACCTGTGCCAATAACACGAACTTTCTTCCGATCCAACGATCCAACGATTCATCTGATTTTGATTTATTGCGCAGAATAATATTGCTGGTTGTAACAGCTCTATTCGCTGGACGCTTAGCCAGGTTCCATGTATCACTCTTAATAAGTCCTCGAATCTCTCCTTTGATCACCTTCAGGAATTCTTGTGAGTCTGTTCCAGACATCGCATCCTCCAATGACACCCCGATGTCCACCATTTCAATAATTCCCACCCCATCAGGCGGTTCAAAATGAATCTCGTCGTCTGTTTCGTCCTCCTCGCTTTTTTGGACTTCACTCAGGCTCTGTTGTTCGTTTTCCTCTTCTTTTGTGTGCAGCAATACAGAACTCATTTGATATATTTTTCAAGCGCCCTTATACTGCTATTGGGACTCACAGCCTGTGGTATTCTTACCTCGAGCTCTCCATCTACTTCTGATCGTTGCATCGGTACCTGTTCTGATGATGATCCATATAAGCTCACAGGTTTTTCACCAGGAACTTCACTATATTTTTTTTGATGCTACACGCCATTCAGCTCGTCATCGATAAACTCGTCTTTCCTAGTAATAACCACTTTTCGTTTTTCAGGAACTCACACTCGGTAGCCCTAGTATCCTTAAAAATATCCGACCACAATGCCCTCACTTGGGCACTCCTTATATTTTCCCTACTAGGAACTTTTTCACATTCTGACTATTCAAACAGACAGTAGGCGACCAATTTCACAAATAATTTGAGCAGAAGCAGTCAAAAGACGTTACCAATGCCTGACTCAATCAGCATGCACCTCGTAATTTCAACGAGCGTTCCCCATTTTGTTATTGCGTATGTGGAACTGTAAGTCGATGTTTTATCCCATTCTTTCTCAGGAACTCATTAAGCTCGTGGTTATGGAATTCTCGCCCAATATCTGACATCAAAGATTTAACTTTGCTACCATAGTTCGTCTGAACGCTAGCTTTGTAATCCCTAAATGCACAGAAAGCGTCACTCCATTGTTTCAGAAAGGAAACTTCGATGAAAGTGATGAAGTACCTCGATTAAGACAATGACCCTGTTCTGAAATGTTCCCAGACATCAGTGTGCACCAGATCCCACAACTTTGTACAACCTCTTGCTGTTTTTGGAAATGGCAATGTTGTTATTTTACCTCGCAGACAGACGTCGCATGACTTAAGCCTTCCATCTTCGCTGATATCTAGTCCAGTCGGCAACATTTTTCGAGATATGTCTAAAAGGTCTCGTCCGTTCAAATGTTCAAGTTTGAGGTGCCATAAATCAAAACTCGATCCTTTTCCATTGATAGCGCAAGCTTGTGGAGCATTTCTTGAACGTAGTACAATTGCAAGACTCTTTTTGCAGGAAACATAATTTCGCCATCATTTAGGTGAACAACTGCTCTTTCCTTGTCGAATGTGATGTATAGATTCCCGTCAAGTTCTTGACTAATAATGTATTTCGAAGTTTTACTGACCTTTCAGACTTTCCGTCTGCCGTGATAATCCCAGCTGTTCCCATTGCATCGACACTTGCTATATCATCATTCGCCAACAGCAACTTGCTCGGCACCAACGAAGGTGACGATTACACCTTTCCGTTGATTTTGGGCATCGTTCTTCTCAAGAATTCTCTCCCTCAGAACTTCAGGTATTGGCAAACTGCCATACGATTCCATCGCACCCCAGAATGATCTAGAGAAACTTAGAATTCTCCCAACTTCGCTGAAATCACCTCTTCGGAGGTGTTGCTGTTAAATTTTGTTCATTAGTTCTAGTCATACCAGAAATGTCAGAAATATGGCCCATCCCGATAGATTCTCCACCTAAAAGCACCAACTTAACGGAATTCGTATCAAACACTTTATGTGCACTGGAATCTGGAAATGAAGTTGATGTAATTGCCACCGATTTCAGTAAAGCCTTTAATAGGATCTCACATGCTATAATTCTTCTGAAATTAAAAGCTCTTAGTTTCCAAATGAACTTTATAACCTGGGTTCAATCATATTTAAATGAAAGACAATACTATGTTCTATTTAGGTCCGTGGTTTTTGACCTAATTAAAGCCTCCTCTGGCGTCCCTCAAGGCAGCCACCTTGGTCCCTTATTATTTATTCTGGCCATTAATGATGTTGATTGCATCATTAAAAATTCATACATATCTGCTTACTCAGATGATATGAAAATATTTGGATATATATCATCTTCCTCAGACAGCCTACCCCTGCAGGAAGATCTAGACAGATTTTGTACTTGGTGTCAGAAGAATTTCCTTGAGCTTAACGTCAATAAGTGTCAGGCTATAACTTATATCCGTAAGCTCTCTCCTACTTCAACTCGCTGCTATCTGATCTTTAATCTGCCTGTTCCCTTAGTGAATGAGTTGCGTGATTTAGGCGTTATCTGTGATAAGGAACTCAATTTCCGTTCTCACATTGATAATATAATAAAAAAAAAGGGCAACTCTGCACTTGGCTTCATCAAGCGCTGGTCTAAGTGGTTTTCCAATCCTTATGTTACCAAATCCTTTCACTAGATGGAGTGACCGCCTTGACCGCCAGAATGCGCTGCTACTGCAAAAAAGGTTATGATGCCTTGAAGTCCGTTCATATTTAGGCAGACATGCCAAATTTCAGTGCGATACTGTCTTTAGTTTTGTTTTGACAGCTGATTGTTGTTGACGTGTTTGGCATCATGTTGAGTATGGACAAAAACGATTTTCGTTCTCTCATAAAACATTATTTTTTGAGAGGCAAAACGGCGAAGGAAACAAAAGAAAAGTTGGATAAATATTATGAGGCTAATGCTCCGTCAGATTACACCGTCAAATATTGGTTTCGTGGTGGCCGCAACTCCACTACCTGCCAAGTCCGCAGCGGCAGGCTCTCCGATGCGGTTACAGAGGAAAATGTCAAAAAAATACATGAAATGGTGTTGGCTGACCGGAAAGTGAAGGTGCGCGAGCTGGGAGATACCACAAAGATTACTACTGAGCGCACATGCCATATTTTGGGCAATATTCTGCATATGAAAAAGTTATCCTGCCGCTGGGTGCCGCGAATGACCAAAAACACGAAGGCGAGAGCACTTCGAAAGAGTGTTTGGACTTGCTGATGCGGAATCGGGCGGACTTTTAGCGTCGATTGGTAACTGGATTTGGATCCCTCGAACTATTATCTCTTCCCAAACCTCAAAAGATGGCTCATCAATAAAAAATTCAGCTCACGCGAGGAAATCATCGACGCCACGCAGGAGTATTTTGCAGACCCTCCGGAAAATTACTTTTCGGACGGGATCAAGAAGTTGGAAAATCGCTGGAATAAGTGTATCAAACTAAAAGGGGACTATATTGAATAATATAAAAAAACATTTTAAAAAAAAAAAATTTTAATTCCCAAGGAGGTCACTTTTCACTCCATCTAGTACATAACCTTTGTTAGGCCTCTTCTTGAATATACAAGGCAAGTTTGGTCACTCTACTACAGAACTCACATCCTCCGGATAGAAGCTGTTCAACGCAAGTTTTTACGATTTCCTTTACGTGGTCTTCCCTGGGATGATAGCCAAAACTTACCACCATACACTGACCGGCTGAAACTTATGAATTTACAATCCCTTTCCATACGCCGAAATCTGCCGACATTCTCTTTATTCATCACATTTTATTTGGTAAAATCGAGCAAAGAATGCTTTAACTTAACACATTGGCTGAAAAGTCCGCGCCGTTTTATAGTAAAACAGAAAATTTTTGCAAAATTCAACTTTGTTTATCAATATAGTTGCCTTCGAGGGCGATACACTGATTGAAACGATTTTTCAATCTTTCGATACCAGCTCAAAATAGGCCTCTGTTTCGGCGATTACTTCTTCATCGGTCTTAAATCTCTTTCCGGCGAGCATTTTTTTGAGGTCTGCGAACAGGAAATAGTCGCTGGGGGTCAAATCTGGAGAATACGGTGGGTGGGGAAGCAGTTCGTAGCCGAATTCATTCAATTTTGCCATCGTTTTCATCGACTTGTGACACGATGCATTGTCTCGATGAAACAGCACTTTCTTTTTCTTCAAATGCGGCCGTTTTTTAGCGATTTTGTCCTTCAAACGCTCCAACAACGCAATGTAATAGTCGCTGTTGATAGTCTGCCCCTTTTGAAGATAGTCGATGAAAATTATTCCATGTGCATTTCAAAATAAGGATGCTATAACCTTGCCAGCCGAGGACTAGGTTCGTCGCCTGCTCGCCACTCAGCTGACTGCCGACTTGACTCTGGTGTGAAGTGATGGAGCCAAGTTTCATCCATTGTCACATACCGACGCAAAAATTCGGCTTTATTGCGGTTGAACAGCTTTAAACACTCCTCTGAATCATCAACACGTTGTTGTTTTTGGTCGACTGTGAGCAAACGCGGCACCCACTTTGAACAGAGCTTTCACATGTCCAAATATTCGTGTATGATATATCCAACACGCTCTTTTGATATCTTCAGAGCCTCAGCTATGTCGATCAACTTCACTTTACGGTCATTCGTAATCATTTTGTGGACTTTTTTGATGTTTTCATCTGAAACAGCCTCTTTTGGACGTCCACTGCGTGCATCATCTTCGGTGCTTGTATGACCACTTTTAAATTTTTCAATCCACTTGCGAATAGTTCGTTCGGCTTTTGCAGAATCCGGGTAACATTTATCAAGCCATTTCTTTGCATCGGCTGCATTTTTTCCCATCAAAAAGCAATGATAAATCAACACACGAAATTGCTTTGAATCCATTTTTTTTTTCACAATAACAAAAGTTGCTTCACTCACAACGGTATATCTCGAGAACTAATCGTCTGACAGCTGTCAAATTAATACACGTATCTTTTGAAGGTTGGTACTATGAAAATGGTTGGATTTAATTCAAGTTCAATTCTTTGAACACCAACCCAAGTAATCTTAGGTTGGTGCCACTTTTTCGGCTCAATCCTTACAGAACGAATTACGGACACCTGGAGCCAATGTCTAGAATGCTCCATGAAGTAAACGATATTCTGCCTCTCTTTGACTACCACCTCAGCAAACTCTACCTCAAGAACATTCTTATTTCTACTTATGCTTCACGTCCCAACTTTCTTTAACCGCTCCCACCCTTTAGTTTTAAGAATATGGTCGCAGTAAGCCTTAATAAATCTGTCCGGGGTTGACACGGGCCGCAAATCAAATCCTCCATTAGGCATTTCGTTCTGCAATCCTCGTAAATCGTAAACTTTACTTGGGTCCCAGCAGCAAACAAGTCCATATTGGACAGGGAAAGTTCTACCTGTGGAGACTAATCAGCTGAGTGCTTAGAGGTGCCTTAATGGATCCTAGCCCATAGAAAAGCAAGCTGATGTCAATTTGAAGAATGTCAAGGTTTATAAATTGGTGCATGCACATCGTAAGCCATAATGTAGCATATGTTTCAAAAAACATTGAAGGAACAATGCTTACATGCCAGGAATGGCAATCGAACGGAGTTTGGTGTACGAAAATGATGCTGCTTTCTTTACCGCCACAGGCCAGCCCTGCATTTTCGTTCGACCTTACACAGAGACTCGTATGTGTGACTGTGTATGCCTATCCCATAGCAGGTAGAAACCCCTTAATTGAATGGATAATCCTTCAAAAGCAAACCGGTTTTCTGCTTCCTTACCAAGTTTCTTCGCTGATTAGTCTGAACGAAAACGTCGTTATTTCAATCTACAACCAGTTACTACCTGCGCTTAATCAGGTACGTTATAAATATCTCTTCCTCAGTGTTAAACTGTTTAGTCCAAACTTTGAGCCTTGCAGATATTAACATTTGAGTATGGATGATGAACTAAATCATAGTATAATTGCAAACCACGGTGATGGGTAAGTTTGATGACGTTTATTTAAAAAAATTTACTTGATGTTATCCTTCCTTTTAGATCGACGATTGATGGATGCAGTGGATATCTTTCGGATACTTCGGATTCCTTAACTTCATCACAAGTAGAAGTCCTTGATATGGAAGATGATGATGATTTTGAATTTGAATCTGAAGATGACTTTGACGAATATGGAGAGGACGAAGAGGATTCCGATGAACCTTTCGAGGAATTCGAAGGAGCATTCTTTTTTATGTATTCTTTGATATAACTCAATAATTAATATCTTTAAATGATAAATTTATCAAGACGAAAACGACTTCAATAAATAATTTGCAACTGTTAGAAAATCATTTACAAAGTTTTTTAGTCGTCAATGATGTCCATAAAATGTTTGTTTGGCTCCTGATTGAAGAATCGGATGAGGGAAGTATTAAAATGGTTTCTAATGCTTCTAGGTAATTGAAGTAACCTGATCTATTGCCAAAGCAAGGCAGTTCCCTGTCATCTAGCCGTAGCTTTGATAAAAATAAACTATTCAAAGTACGAAAGACAAAGAATCGTTTTTTATCCTCGGTGAAGTAGGACCTATATACCAAATTCTTTCATATTCAAGTTTGTTTAGAAATACTCCATTAGGGAACTCTATAATTGTATCGGTTAAGAGTCAGCTTCTTTCTGCGTCTGAAGGGGCATAGTGCGTCCTTTCCGAGGTTGATTGAGGGGTTTTCTCCAACGTGTCGTGCCATTTGAAATTGAATCGTATCCGGTATTATCAAAAGCACCTTCAATATCTAGGAAAGCACATAATGCAATCTCTTTTTACCGGCAACCGTCTCTTTTCTATGATATCGTAGATATCGATTTGGGAACAGTGGTTTACTTTTTTACGTATTCTCTGACGTGAACATCTAAGCCAGCAGATGATGTGGATGTTGGCTGTCATTTTCTGAATTCAATGTGCTTGATCTTTTTGACAGATGTCATACAACCATTGACAATTTTAGTCATGGAGTCTTTTACCACACAACAACGCATTTTTGTTATTCAATCATGTTACGCAAATGGGCGATCTGAAAAAGTAACATTTCGTAAAATTCATGAATGTTTCGGTCAACCTAATCGCTCTAGTAAGTCCGGAATACGTGTTCGGTATCGGTCAAACTCTATATCAACATGCTCGGCTAGCACGTACATGCCGAAACATCACTACTGTGACCGAAAGTATTCAAAACCAGCCAGGCACCTCAATTCGTCGCCAAAGTCAACAATTAGGCCTCACTTATGGCACCTTACCGCGAATTTTAAGAGATGATCTTTATTTCCATAAAATCTCTGGTTTCAACAGGATGGTGCTACCGCCCACACAAGCTATCAATCAATCAATTTATTGAATACGAAATTTGAAGATCGCATTACTTCGGTTAGAGGAGAAGTTGATTGACCTCCAAGGTCATGCGATTTGATACGTTTAGACTTCATCCGGTGGGGTTATTTGAAGAGTAAGGTCTATGTCAATAACCCAGCGACAATTTAGGATCTCAAACATCCAATTTTGACCTTCAGATGGTCGCTTGCAACAGAAGCCGTTTGGGGATAAAACTATTGTACGCTTACCTCCATGGACATAAATAAGGCGACCATGGTTGAAAAGATTCCATAAGTTTCCGGTGTCTTGAAGGGCTTAAATAAGTTGATGGCCCATGTAATTTTGTCTTGATTATAGAGTTTTCCGGATAGACTGTTGGTGCTGCTATCATTTTATAGGATCAGAAGTAACATGTGGTGTGTACCTTAAGTAGAGTTCTTATCGTTTCTTCTTGATTAGGTGTGAACGTATCATCAGATTTGATTTTTGTTTGAAAGGTCTTTAAAAAGAACCTTTTGGAGACGTGCTAAGGCCCGGATTTCTCCTAGTCTTTCGCAGTTCTGAGCCGGTGCGTTTTGCTCGATTAAAAAGTTTTCCCACCCTTCTGCGTAGTTGTGGTCTAGTGGCTTATTGCACCATAATACGCAGATTTTAACCACTTAAGCTATAACTTTACAACTATTTCTGAAGGATGATCTGATAGACTGATTAAGCTAAAAAGATATATGTCCAGTGGACTGTAGTGATGTAGGCAGATTTTCGGCCCTGATTGAGAGGGTGTTTCTATATGTATTGTAAAGGGTGACCAGATAAGAACGATAGGAAAAAACAACGACGTGACATATAAAATTCATTCTGGCTTTATTTTGAGTACGTTCACGCTACTATGTGCGGAATAGCACATAATTCAAATGGCCAACTCGGTTTTGCTGGCAGTGCTTCAAGCAGACGGTTCAACTTTTGATAGCTCAGTCTAACATGTGCGGCGTTATTACGGCAATAGCGTGACGAATGCTGGTCTCGAGCTCGTCTAAAGTGGTTTAGTGGATTAGTGTAGACTATGGACTTGACGTAGCCCCAGAGAAAATAATCGAGTGATGTCAAATCGTATGATCGCGGCGGACAATTCATGAACGCTCGATGGCTCAGTCGCCAAATTTTTCCTTCACAACTCGGATATGTCGACGTCTTGGACTCTGACCACAAAAAGTCGGCTAACATCGCTCTATACCTGAGACCATAAACGGTAACGCTGTCTCCTTCCTCATTTCGATTGGCCGAACACTTGTAGATTGTGTTCGCCCCAATAATGGCAAGTGGACCTCATCCGAGATGACTTTTTGGCCAAAAACCGGATCTCCGGTCAACATTTCCAGCGCCTAATTAGTGAATTCGCGGCGTGGTCTATGGTCGTCTGGCTTCAATTCTGTCGTCAGCACAATCTTATACGGATGTCGGCCCAAATACAACCGAAAATAGTCGAGTTGACTCTCTGGCGATGCCCAATTCAGCAGATCGGCACCGATATGATATTCCCGGGTCTTCTTCGATACTGGCCGCTACAACGGCTATGTTGTCTTCATTTCGGACCAATGTCTGTCTGGTTGGTGGCTTAAGATCCAAAAGAGTGTACTCACGCTTAAACTTTTCCACGGTGCGACGAATTGCCTGTGCACTGAAGCCATGATGACCGACCTCACGACGAAATTCACATTGCGTATTTATAACTGAGCCGGAATTTTGATAATATTTTCGCACGTTTGGCAAGCGTAAAACGATGCATGATGAAATGGCAAACCTTATTGAATATTTTGACAGCTGGATGTTATTGGTTACTTTGACAGCTGCTGAAACATAAGAATAGGAAAAAATATCATTGCTATCTGGTCACCCTTTACTTCAATTTGCTGGTTTTCTTTATATACATACGTATATATGTAGTCTGGTCATGACCCGCGTCGCATTTTTTGTTGAACTTCATATGCGTATGGTCCGACATAGATGGTTCGCTGGATACGTGCCAGCCCTCAACTACTTTGAATATCTTATTTACACATAAGAGGAGACGGGAAAGTAAGCTGAAGTACATACATCTTCTCTTATTCAATTACAAAAGGTTGACTTACCTCCATTGCAAAATAATAAGTTATTGCTAATAATGTATCCTGATAAACCTAAAAAGAGGTGACTCTTTTGTTTATGGCACTGCTACCCTATTCTGGGTGTTGGCATTACATTTGATGTCCAGATAACAGTAGCAATGGTGACACACTTCTATAAGGTCCTGTACTGGAACAGTAGAGATATTATCTTTATCGCCGGGGAAATAGGTGCACACAAGCTTCTGTAAACTTCCCCCACTTCGGTACAAAAATAACTGTCACTTAGTCATTGGTGTGGAATTTTGGATTAATAGATATTTAATCTTAATGCTGATCGATAAAGCAGCCTAAAATCTCCTCGGTTGTGTTCTAGTTTTTTGTCCCCAATGATCCTAACTTTCATAGCTCAGGGCTCATGGATAAAACCAAAAGCTATGTCGTTTGCAGCCCATTATTTGCTAAAAATGTCATATTCAACAAATAATTTATCACTCTTGCAAAATGTCCAATGAAACAACTCCATATTCGAGACTCGAACAAACATACGGTTAATTGCCAATCAACAGTCAAAAACAGTAAACAAATCATGCTGTAAAAATAATTTCCGTTCCTTTTTATTCCATTAAAACTTGTGTACCTTAAGTTATTTAAATTAAAAGAAAAATGAACAAATCAAATTCAAATACATCCCAACCGCCCCTCTCATATTTCGACAGGGCATTCTGTGACAATCCTGGAGACGCGCTCTTTTGTTCTCTCAACGAAATAGATCCCATCTTCATGGATAGCGAATCGTTTCTGGACAATGAATTCACCCAGCAAAAAGTGACTGACCCACGCAACAATTTACCAGTAACTCAGCGAACATATGATCACACGAAGAATTGCAAGCCCGATCTATTCAAAAGCACCAATCGCTCGTTGCTTACGAAGAAGGAACATCAGACTTGTGTGGCTTTTCTTCAAGCGCTCAAAACCAAAAAACAAATCTACCCACACCAGCTGCAGTGCTTTGAACTAACCTTATCCAAAAGACAGCTGGAAAAGGATGCTTTCCACAAGTTCCTCCTCCAGTACAACAACACAAATTACGAGAAGATTTACGCACCCGAATTGATGTTGGTGGATCACTACAAAAACGTTTATAAAAGTGAGTCAGAGCGACTGATACGTAAGCACACGGATGGAATTTTTCAAATCCACACTGGTCTTCCTATGCCTCGATTGTGTGGTAGCTGTGATATGTCTGGAATTGTGTCTGACGTGGAGTTGGTGTCGAAAAATGAGCCCCCCCAGTTGTCGGACACCGAAGAAGATCTCTCGAAGATGAAGGCAAACATTGAAACATATCTGGAGGCGTACGATAAAGGAGCTACTGTGGAGATTAATCCTAATGTAGAGCCACAACAAACAACACAATTTGGAATCTCAATTGACGCCCTGGTGTTTCTTCTCTGTGCTGGTGAGTACATTGACATTCCCAACGAGGTTATTGTTCAGATTTCGCCAGGAGATGATGACGGTTGTGTTATTCATATAAACGAGACTCTCCCATCCCGAAATACTGGCATCCATACAAGTGACTTGGTTGTCAATAGATGCGCCGAAATGTTCCTCGCAATGAATGAGAACAAAAACCCCGTGGATATCAAAGCAACTGGTTTCAGTGGAGTATACTCCTTGCAGGCGTTCGACGATTTTCTCACCAGACAAAAGAGTTCCTCGTGTTATAACTCGCATGTCGACCGAAGTTGTAGTGCAGTCACATGGAATCTCCGAAGAGAGGGCGAGGAGCAGCAGATTTCCATCTTCACGCAGATGAAGCAGGGCTACAAAGTTGCCCAACGGGGTCAACAAGTCTTAAACTCTGTCAAACTGGAATTCAAACCTGAATTTGGCTGCGAAGTCCAAACCAAAGCGAGCCTCTTGAGAGAATGGTTTGCACAGCGATTATCCGGAACGCCATATGCAACAACACATCGTCACCGCATCCGAGCCCGCACATTTAAAACTGTCCTCAACGAGAACCTGTCCCTTGAAGACATAGAACAAGAGCTGGAGCGGCACTACAACACGAAGATACCACGCCTCCTCGGGTCGCTTGATGATTTCTTAAGATTGCTGACCAAAGTCACGCCGGGCAGATACCTTCTACGTTTCAATCAGCGTTTTCAGGACAAACTGATTCTTTATGGTGAAACCAAAGATGCATCCAGCAAAACCTGCGTCACTTTGCATGGCCTCCTCCGAGAGATACCGACCGACATGCCATTCATGACCTCGCGACAGTTCACTGCTATCGATGACACGTTGTGCAGCGCAATGCACGACTTCTATCAGATTCTTCCCTGCTCCTTTCCACCTTGGCGTACCGCACAGTCACACAAGATCATCGACGATCGGAACTTCATTCTGAAGAAGGTCGAGCAGAAGATGAAGCAAATTGAAGCCAAAACCAAGAAAATGCTAGAGAAACGGAAGAAGGTGAAGCGAATGAAGAGGAAACAGAAGCTCAAGGCCAAGGCCCAACAGAAGAAGGAGGAAAACGAGGATAAGCAAGAGCTTGAGAAAGACATTAGGCACGATCGTTTATTGTATGGATTCGGTTCGGAGGAGCAAAAATGTGAGGATGAAAGCGAGTAATTGAGGGCAGTTTTCTCCCATCTGTACATCTGGTTAGCTGACACATTATCTAGTCGTTAATACGTCGTGACACGCATTTATTTTAGCGAAACCAACGGTTTCCATTAAATAAACAAAATCTTACAAAAGTGTTTTTAATTTTGAGCAGCCATTCTACCTCCCTTCTAAGTAGCTTTGGCATTTAAGCTGGCCTCAGAACCGCCACCATTAGTTCCAGCACCATTTACACTAACAGCTACACTTCCCACACCGTTGCTCTTGATCTCATCCCAGAAGTTATCCTCATCATCGGACATTCGGTCAATGCTCTCATCGTCGTACTGATCCTCTTCACTTGAACTGTCGTCTAGCTTCGCTTGCAGTTCCCTTATCGAATGCATCAGCAAATAGAAATTCTTTCTTCTGTACTCGAGTTTACGATTCAGACGGATCTCCTCTTCTTGCAAATTCTTCAGCTCCGTCTTGAGTGTTTCCAATTTCTTTGTGGTCTCCTCCCGGTCGGGTTGAGTTTGAATAACTTTCGCCAGCACATCGTACTCCATCCGGTTTTTGCGAATTTTCTTTGCCAACACTAGCTCTGCTTTGCTGGTTTCAATTTCTTTGTTGGCCATTTCGATACTGTCTTCAATGCTCTTTGATAGCGATTCGTAATTCTTCAACTCTTGCTGGATCATTTGTTCGATATTTTGGGATTTGGTGGCAGCGAATGTGCACTGAGCCAACTGGGCTAGAAGCCGGTCGTAGATTATTTGACTGAAAACGATTTGTGCTGAGAATGAGGCGGGGAGATTTTATTGGTGTACTTACTTGTTCTCGGGGGTATCGTTCTTTGTGGAGCACCATTTAATAAAAGTTTTCAGAAGAATGTTCAGCCTTCGGTCGTCTCCAGTGCCGTCGCCGTCGATAAGGAGTCGTCGTTTAATAACATCATCTGTGGAAAGGCTGAAGTTATGGACAGTACTGGAGGTTTTAGATGGATCTACTTACCATCGGTCATTTTTTATGAGAAAATGATTTTTTTTAAAAAAGCTTGGCGAAAGGTTTTGGTTTGATAACAAAAGCCAAAACAAATGCAAAATTTTTGACGTTCAAATGACAAATGAATGTGTGACATTTGGAAGGAAGTGAAGTTCGTTCGCTTTACATTTTCACAACGTTTGTTGAATGTATGAACACACTGTATTATCCTGTTCCCTTTTCTATTTCAAGCAAGTTGTAGTCTTAATTACTACGAACTTTTTTTTTGGTTAATTACAGACGTTAGAATTATTTTACAACATTTATGCTATCACAGCTGGACCTTCCAATAATCAGAATATGTCAGTCAAAACATTTTTTTGAGCGGTTTTTGGAAGAGCTTTACGTACGACTGAATATGTTGGACATAAGCTCGGGCTAAATACGGTCCTCAACCAACGATTCTCTCCATTTAGTCTAATTAATTAAAGTCAACGTAATGTGCGTACAGCAAAAACTGTAGCAGCTGCGATTGATGTATGGCGGAAGATCCGGAATTGTTGATTTCGCGTCGATTGCTTTCGTCTGTTTTCAGTCTGTCTACTATCTGGATAATTTTGCCATTGGCCTGTAACCGTATATGATGTAGCTGGTGCGGGAACTAAACCTACGAGACCATGAGTTGCGAATTAGGCTTTGGAGCAGCCCGAAAAATCGCGTTTGGTGACGAAGCTCACTTTTAATTCAACCGCTGGCTGTTCATTTAAATGGTGAAGCGTATCATACTATACAGTGCGGTAGGTGGTGGAGCAAGTCCAAAGAAATTAAAATACAGGGGCTATAAGACCGACTCCAACTGCGGAGGTTATTAGACCTAGCACCACTTCATGTTGCAATTTAAGATGAAGCAGCTATGGAAGCACTCCAACTACCCCACGCAAAATACTTCAAATAAAGTAACTTCTCTGCTTAATCTCAAACTCTAGACCAACTGTACCCCATCTTTCAAAGAGTGTTCTTCTAAATACCCACAGGAGCGCTAATCCTAAAACTGAACGATTTTTCAGAAAAGTGGTATACTGAAGTTCGAAAACGCCTCAAGGCCTAGGACCTGAACTTGTAAGACCTCGAACCCACCTCTTATTTATAGTAGAGATGCAACATAGAGGAGTCAAAATGACTATATTATCGGATAGGCAATCGGTACTCCAAGCCTTAAATACCTACTTGTTTGCCATACATCATACATAATCTGCCTTGAATAAAGTCTCATTAGTGTGGCTACGATGGCATGAGGGTCACGGTGGCAATGAAATGGCAGACAATCAGGCCAAGAAAGGTGCAGAAAGTCAATTTATCGGACTGTGCCGCACGGCTTCTCTTTAGTCATAACGACTTAAAACAAGAGTTGAAGCACTGAGCAGGATTATGGGCAGTCTGATGTTGGAATTATCTGAACGTTCTCCAACACTCAAACAAGTTCCTATACTATAACGACAAATAGCCGAATTAGCCCTTCTAATGATAGGAAACAAATAAGAGTACTGTGCGAAGCATTAAAAGGTCGCTTTCCTTGCAATAAAGATCTTTACAGATTGGGAATCATCCCACTAGTATATGTAGACTTTGCTATGAAATTAAAGAGTCTATGGAGCACTTAATCACCGACTGTCCGGCACTGTCATGTAAAGGAGCAACATTTCTAAGCAAATATATTCTCAATGTAGAGGCTCTAAAGGTGATCTTGCAGAAAGAGCTGCTCCAATTCCTGGCAATTTTAAACAACTAATGGAAAAAAGGGGCCCTACCTGTATATTACCGTACCATACACGGGAGAGATGAAGTTCCAGCAGGATGACGCTACGTGACATTCTGTCTATGAAAACAATGGACTTACGACTTGATACAACAATAACATTGTTGAAATCGCGAAATTTGCCAGTGATTTGGCTACCGAGATCATTCGACTTGACTCTACTCGATTAATTCTTGTGGGGCTATTTAAAGTCCTTAATGTATGCTAATAAGCCCCAAACTACAGGATTTTTTATTAGATGTTCCATAATTTATTTTTGGCACATGATTTCGATCCATATCGCTGCCGAATGCTCTTTCCATCTGCTTACTTGGGCATCGTCGAGAAGCGCGCGATCGAAAATATTGAGAGGTTGTACTCCAGGAATAACGTGCGGAAAAGCTTTACCAACAGGTAATAAGAACGGCAAGAAGACCCGTACAGAAGCCTGTAGATATGATGAAGGAAACCTTGTAGTAGAGTCACAGTTAGTGCTAAGAATATGAAAAACCTTTTTCTGTATAGCGGCGAAGTATCTCAAAAACCCACCTTCAGGCAGAGTAAACCATTCAACTTAGACGATGATAGCTAGAACTTTCGTCCACATGACCAAGATGAAGTAAGGATAGCAGTATCTGAGCTGAAAACCAAGAAAGCAGCTGGACCTGACTGTTTACCGGCTGAAGTATTCGAAGCTGCTGGAAATGTCAGAACAGTGTATGCCTGATGAATAAACTTTCAGTATCGTTTGCCCGATCCACAAAAAGGAGACCCCTTCAACTGCGGCAACTATAGAGATACTAGTCTTCTCAACATCGCATACAAGATCTTATCTGCCTTATTGTGTGAACGTCTGAAACCATTTGTCAACAACCTTATTGGCCACCTATCGGTGCGGTTCCAGACCAAGATCGACCAAATCTTCACATCTTCACGCAGATTATCGAAAAAACTCAAGAGGTCCAAATCGATACCTAGAATTTTTTCATCGATTTTAAGGCCGCATATGAATGCATTTATAGAAACTAGCTATATAGAGCTGTATCTAGTTTTGGAATTCTTGCCAATTAGTTCATCCTTCTGAGCAGAATAACGTTAAGAATGATCGCTGCTCCGTCAAAGTCGGTAACTACTTAACCGAGTCCCTTGAAAAGAAAACTGTTTGCTCTGTCGCTTCAGTCATATTGAATATAAACCACTTGTGCATATGTTAAATACGAGGGTTGTCTAAAAAGTTTCCGACCGCAGCATAAAGGTAGCGGTACTCGTCAATAAAATCTAGTGAATGCTAGTTGCGCATCTTTTGACAGTTACTTACCGACATTTCAGTCATTTTGGACGCGCAGTTTTTAGTTGACAGTCGTTTGAGTGAGTCGATGTGAGGGTTTTTTGTGGAAATGGAAAATATTGAGCATCGAGCTGTTATTAAATTTAAGGTGGGGCCGTAAGAGCTTGGGAAATGATGAACGTTAGAGGTTATGAAAATGTACAAAGAACGTGTTTGTTACATATTAAATCAAGATTTAGGCATGAGAAAACTGTCCGCGCGTTGGGTGCCGCGTTTGCTTACGTTAGACCAAAAACGTGTTCGAATGAAAATTTCCAACGCTCTGTTGGCACCGATTAATTACTGTAGATGAAACTTGGATACACCATTTTAAGTCCGAAACAAAAATTCTGTCAAAATAGTGGAGTGGAAAGGGCGAGCCGGCTCCAAAAAAAGCAAAAACTGTTTTTTCGACTGGGAAAGTGATGGCGACTGTTTTCTGGGATAGTAAAGGTGTTATCTTAATCGATTATCTTCAAAAAGAGAAAACATTAAAGGAGCATACTACGCATCATTATTTGCCAAGCTGAAGGCAGAAATTGCAGAAAAACGGCCACATTTTCAGAAAAAGAAAATCCTATTGAACCAAGACAACGCGCCGTCTCACACCTCAGCGGTTGCCATGGCGAAAATCCATGAATTACGGTTTGAATTGCTTGATCATCCGCCTTATTCACCAGATCTAGCCCCAAGCGACTTCTTTTTGTTCCCTCATCTAAAAACTGCGTTCGGAGGACAGAGATTTTCGTCAAATGAGGAGGCAATCACCTTCGTGAACAATTATTTTGCAGAGAAAAACGCCAAGTACTATTTGGACGGGTTAGAGGGATGGAAGCATCGCTGGGCGAAGTGTATAGAATTACAAGGAGACTATGAAGAAAAATAAAAAAAAATTGAGAAAAAATGTCTTGGATCATTGTTGGGCCGGAAGCTGTTCAGACAACCCTCGTAAACTATTAAAAATTGCAATAAATGCATTGGCAATGGCAATATCACATTCTGAGAGATCATGGTAAAGAGGGCTCTATTCATTTATAACGAAACGAGAGCCCATTTGTAATCGACCACAGATATCGATATGCAAACCAGTCAATTTCCCTCATCTCTAAATCAATTCAGCACATTCCGCAACTGTCAACAATGATATCAAAATAAAACCTCTGTCAAACCTTCGGCATTTAGCCGTGTCTTCATAATTTTTCTCGACTTTGGTGTTATTTAACAAAATAAAAACGCAAATTAGTTAGGCTCCTTAAAATAGTTCTCTTCGTTTCAAACAATTAAAATGGCAACTAAAACTCTACGCTCTTTATTAAGTGAATTACGTAAAGCATCATCAAGCGAGAGCATCAAGGATAGCTTGGCTGTGCGTTACATTTTGTCACAATTCCGAAAGCATCAAACAACAACCGAACAACTATGCAAAGAACGCGAAGAGGAACGCTTCCTGGCCGAAACTTACCTCACTTACCTGTCGAGCATGAGGAAGTACAACGAAATCTACAACGAATACCGTGGAAAGGGTGAACGCTCTGTAGAAGAGACTGCCAATTTGGTTGGCTTTAAGTTACCACACGATCCAAAATAAAGACAAAATACAAAGTTAAGAACTAGAAATTGAATTTTTTATTTTACGCTATGCATGCTAGACTGAAAATAGTATTCCAAAAGACGATCTAAATAGATCTATGTCTCTTAGAAACTGACTCAACTTACACATTAGATTAACTTAACTATGGTTGTACTTTATATCTGTTTAATAAAGGCATCCATTACATCTAGAAAATTATAGTAGTTTTGTTCTATATGTTCTTATGAAAGCGACCTAGCGCGTCCACACTTGAAATATAAACCTAAATCACGAGATTGTGCGATACGAAATCTCTTAGAAATTGACTCGATTCTTGTATGTAAGATGGACTTAAGAATAGGTAAACTCTTTCTCCAAGCACTGCTGTTTGATGTACCTATCAATTAATCGCTCGGGGAATGCACACATTGAGGCTAATGTGTCGCGTTCGGCTAGAAGCATTGTCAGTGCAGTTGCTTGGTCGTCTTTTGCCGCCAATGCAGCAGCTCTTCTTACTCGCTTTGCTGCGGTGATTTTGTCTTCTGCTTCCATTAACATTGTGGGGATGGTAAGAATTACATGGAGTAACGCTGTGGTCTTGTCGAACACATTCTTCAGCTTGTAGTGATGAAACACCCATAGCAAATCGTGTGCGTTTCGACAAATCATCAAGTCACTGCGGATGTAGAGAGTTTCCAGCTCAATACGCAGTTTCTCAGGATACTTAAACTTAAAGTATTCGATGGCGTTCCGGAGGATGTTCTCTGGGAAATTCCCATGGAATTTGTAGTATTGTTCGGATTTGAAGAGAATATGAGCTTCCCAGTGATTTGTAAAGGAGAAGCGTTCCTTTATCTCCTTCAGCATCACATTGCAGATTTCGATTTTGGCGAATGCCCGCAGGAACGCTTCACTTGTTTTGTCGTCGTTGTCGCTGTTTTCAACAGCAATTGCATCTTTGGTTTTACGAATTTCATCAAGAAATTCATTGATTGCTTCGGCAATTTTCACAGAATCCACAAACGAATTCTGCAGGCTCTCGTAGAATACATTTACATCGGCCATTAGATAGTAGAAAAAGGATAGGAAGTACTGAAAGCCGTCATCTAATAAAAGTTTCTCACAAACATCTGCTTCACGTATCAAGTGCGGCGATGAATCTAAATCTGTGTGGAGCAGAATCATAAAATTCAAAATCTCCATTTTGTTCTCGTGGATAAATACAAGAGCACCCTTCTCAAAGCTGCCTTCCGAGTAGACAGCTGTAGTGTCGAAGAATGCCTGCAAGACTTTCGGTTGCTTCTCGAAGAATTCATACATTCCATAGAGATTAGCGAAAAATTCCCTTACTCGACTGTTTTGGCAGACTGCTCGCTCCATGACTAGAGTTAATTTGTAAGCGTGATAATGCACGTAGATGGCATTTTTATATTCTTCCGTTATAAGTCTATGTACATCAGAAATCAGCGGACTAAATATTACTCCACCGATGTGACTCTGAGAGATCAGTTTCTCCTTTTGTGTGGAAAGAATTCTGTCGAGTTCGTTTAAAATGCTTTTGGAAAATGACTTTGCATCTCTCTGTGTGGGTTTTACAAACGTCCAAAATCGTTCGACTACTTTGTTTTCCAACACGTACCGCAAGATTATCGCTAACTGGTCTTTGTGTGCCAGGTCCGTCGTCTCTTCGGTGATGAGAGCTACAAATTTTGTTGCTCCGATTTCCTCCATTACAATTGACTGATACATATCGAATGCGGCCCTGAGCAGTTGGTCTTTGAGATCCTTCGGTGTAATGTTACGAAATATCGTGGAATAATCCCATTGCTCCTTCAGAGTGGGATCTATTTTAAAGAGCAGGTCCATCAGGTCGATTGGCTCAAGCTTTGTACTCCAACTTTGCTCACCGTTTAATACGTACTCGTAGAGGTTTGCATGATCAATGAAGCCTTTGATTACCCGCGTTAGCACCTGACGGTTTCGTTGTACACTCTCATTGTGCGACTTTAAAAGTCCGTTTTGAACAACGCTCACTGAGCATAGAATTGGCTGAAAATACAACGAGAAAAAGAAAAAGTTGCGAGTGAGAATAAGTAATAGAAGGCTAACCTAAGGAGCTAATAAAAGTTACTTAATCTATGTGTGTATAATGAATAAATGCATGTTGTACGTGGGGTCGCCGTCGCTTGTAGACTACGGACAGGAGAAAACTAAGCAATAAACACAAGCAATGTCTCTGGAAGAAAGGTGAGCCATAGAGGGGAGCAAAAGTTACACAAAAGATCTTAAAAAACTATTACCATGTTAAAGTTCGTGAGTGAGAACACTGACTTCATAACATTATCCCACCTGCATTCAAGCGTCAATAGAAAAGAAGTAAAGCCTGTTTCTATTACTGCCTCCAGTGTCAAACTACAAATACCATATGAGGACTGGCATTGAAGAAATGGCTGCCACGTTATGTGTTAGGAAAGGTTGGCTCCGCATTTATAAAGAAACGCGGCAACGGAACTTACTTACTTACTTAGATGACGTTACATGGACCAGGACGTCAGCTAACATGCCTCTCTTAGTCTTCTAACAGCTGCCTCCAGTTCCACACATAAGGTTGGCTGTGGTCCCCTAATACTTATGTACGACATCTGGATTGGCGTCAAAAACTTTTCGGTCCGGGGCGATAGTGTCCGTGCGTTCAAGGAGACGAGGTGGGCATTACTGTACAGTTTTCTGGTGAAATGTCTCCTCCATTCTCCATTGATGCAAACGGGACGGAAAATTACCCGAAGAACTTTTCTTTCATAGTGTCCGACGTAATTTTTATCCGCTTTCGTCAGTGTGCAGCTTCTGTGCCGTAACAGGGATGTTCACGGTTCTGTATAAATTCTTTTTGGTCGATTGAGAGAGGGCTTTAGTACTAAATTGACTTCCAAGCCCAAATAAGCAGCGATTAGCAAATCATAGCCTGATTTCCGCGATGGTGCCGTTGTCGGAGTCGGAGCTCAATGTTGTAGCTGCCTATCGAGACATTTTGTTGACAGCATATACGAGTAGCTTCTTTTTCCGTTATAGCCCACTTAACCCACCATCTGTTTCAAAACTCGCAAACGCCTAATTGACAGCTCGCTTCCCATTATGTCAGTGTTGTTTGCGTGTGCAAGTGACTGAACAGACCTTTGAAAAATGGCGCCCCTCTAGTTTACTTGCGAGTCTCGCCTTATTTTTTCAAAAACGATGCTAAAAAATCCTATGACAACGCATAGCTTTCTGACACTGAAGGTCTCGGTTTTGTCATTACCGACCTTGACGGAGCAGCGTGCAATCTCCATCGTCATCCTGCACAGTCGAATGAGTTTGGTAGGGATGCCAAAACTAGAGATGGCTCTGTATAATTCGTGTCTATATGTGCTGTCATAAGCGGCTTTGAAATCGATGAAGACGCAATGTGTTTCGATTAGGAACTCATGGATTTTCTCCAAGATCTCTCATAATGTGAAAACTTGAACTTTCCCGGCCTAAAACAATACTGATAGGAGCCGATAGGCATTCACATAATACGGCAGACAGGATCTTATATGCGAGACAGGACATTTATTCCCCTGAAGTTGGCGCAGTTCAGGGGACCTCCCGTCTTTAGGATCGGACAAACAATGCTGAGGTTTCATATGTCGGGTATACTTTCGCCGACTCAGATTTTAGTGATGAGCTGGTGTATGCTCCGCAGCGTAAATTACTGTCCTGACTTCATTTTACTCGGGTTGTATGTCTTCATCCAGGTTGAATGGTTCATTCTGCCTGATGGTGAAATGTTGTTCATCATCATTCTCAGCGCCGATAGTGGTCCTACTATGAAATTTCCGTCTTCATCCTTACAAATTTCTATCGGTCTTTACAGCCTTGGAATGTGCGTCTTATTTTTTTGGTAAAACTTTCGAACTTCATTCTTCTGAGAGGTGCTCACCCACATTGATCAAACGCTTCTCGTGTTCTTTCTTTTTTCCTCTGAAGAACCTGTGATACCTTCCCCTCTTTTCTGCTCATAGAGCTCGCCATTCCATCTGCATTCGTCATCGAACCAGGGGTTTGTTTATTGTTGCTTATAGGCAACTTTTACTGCTCCTCGAGAGGTAAAGGGAAAAAACCCTGGTGGTCTATTACGATTGTAGTCGTTCATTTCTCACAATGGCTCACTGGCTTTTGGGCTATTATGGGTATCTGCATCCGTATCTTGGTTACAAGATTAATGGCCGAAGTCGATGTTAGTTGCTCGGAATTTTTGGACGTCCGAAACACTGTAGGAGTGCCTTGCGTCGATGGCAGTATGATGAATTTGGTTGACGGTTTGTTGATTAGTGGGCAGCCAGGTACCTTTATGGATATCAAGGTGTGGAAGCCTACAACGACATTTCGTCCCGCAAAATCTATAACCCTATGTCAGTTTACGGAGGTGATGTAGATGAAGCTGTACTTTCCAACCGTATTACTAAAGATGCTCTCCTTGCCTAGCTTGGTATTAAAATCGCCGAGGACGATTTTCAAGTTATATTCGGGGCATTACTTGTAGGTTTTGTCGGAGAGCTCGTAGATGCAATTTTTGGTAAGATCGTCCTTCCCTCTGTCAGAACGTGTGCGTTTTTATGCGAATCGTCGTCGAATCTGCATCCGAATAAGAGCTCCAACTGCGGTCCTTGCAGCAACGATTTTTTGTAGCAGTGTTCATAGTAGATTTCACAGTTTTTATCCTCTTTTTGTGCAGCCATCACATCGCATTTCTGGATGGCGGTTATGTCCCTTTTATATCATTCAAGGACCGCCATTAACATAGTTGTCCAACTGCAGGCAGTCTGTTAATTGTTCGAACATTTCACGTCCAAAACCTTTAATCGTTTGCCAGAGTCGTCAACAGTTAGCTAGCTCGTGACATTTTCATCTTTTCCGTATTGTGAGCCGTAGGACATCGTAGACCGGTAATTTACTCATGACACCACTGGGAGGTAAGGCAAGCACTGCGCTACGGATTTGATTGTTGCGCTGCTGCTCCAACCAACCCGACTTTTTTTTTATCAATCGATGCGCAGATCTCCGGTGATTGAACTAAAAAAGAAGAAAATGACGGTAAAGAGCAAAAGCCAACCTTTCAAGCATAGACTGAATATGCGACTAGGAGCATCTTGAGTTAGAGTACGAACGTTGCAAAAAAGAGGGGAAAGAAGTGGTATCTAGAACACGTGCGAATGCAATAATTGCATTTTATCGGAAATACAAAGTTGCACTATACTCTTACATTCTGTAAGCAGGCGACAAGTAATCAAAGAACTGGAGAGAAATATGCGATCTTCCGATTGTGGCTAAACGAATAACTGAAGTAATTCTGGATTGAGCGAAAGCATTTCTTGATTTCCAGTTCGATATCGAACAGAAAAGCTTTCGACCTTGTGGATCACCTTGTACAGTGAAGATAGAAGAGATAAGGGGCTGAGGTATACACTAATTTGTAACATGCCGTGAGTTCCCGCACTGAAAAGCTACACTGAGGTTAACCAATTGAGTTTTTAAACAACAAAGAAACGAGACTATAGGTCGTGAAGTCTTGACGACGAATAAATTTTCCTTACCTAACCTACCATAGCTATGGAACCAGTTTTACAGTGTTTAGTATGTAAGGTAACCAAAAAGATTTGCTGCGATTTCATCTACAAATAACTTAGGCATGATTAGATCGATCAAATACTACTTTCAATCAATACTGACGGTGGGTGGTGTTGTACGATTAGAGTATGCATTGAGAGTAGTGGTAGTCCATAGCTCTATGACTACATATCAATTGTACTGGTATCGTCCAACCGGACTTGACTTGGCGAAAAGATTCAGCAGCAGGAAATAGCAATGCTATAAGTTCTTGTCAAAAATGGCTGAACCTCAGAAGAAGATGTACGGCGTATAAATTTGCGCGACTGAATCAAGGATGCCGTAACAGTCAGCATGGCATGCCTCCATATGAGCTACATAAATTTTTTTAGAGCTTATAATGATTTTTCAGGGCTAAAATCAGGCAAGTGAAATAGAAGCTATCATATCCCCTAAAGCGAAATATGCTTGCCCTTGCCCTTGCCTAAAGAGTTTCCACAAGAACCTGGTCGTCCAAGTTAGGGAATTATACGTGGCGTTAACTGCCCGACCATTATTATAAAGCAACCAACGCGGATAAGGACGGATTACTGACCATGCAAAACAAAAAATGGCAACGACGTTGAAATCTATACATAGAATGTACAGCCGACCAACTATTTGAGGTTCTAGGCTGCTGTAAAGCAGATATCCACGCCTATACTAAGTGCAGTTGGATAAGTCGGAAAAACTGAGCATGATGTGGCATATCATATACCACGGCGACTGGCATGGAAACAAAGGAAGTGTTTATTTGGATGTACTGTATATTGTTGGTGTAAGCGGCAGACCAAGACAGGAAGTTTTGAGTTATCGCATCGTAACATAACGCATTATGCACTCATACCCCATAGAAGAAATAAGCGATCGTACCTGCTTCTCGCAAAACCTACGAGCAAATATCAGAAGGGATAGCCCACGACACCACAACTAGACGCGGATTTTGGTCAGTTTACTTTGCTTCGAGACAGAATGCCAACTGGCACACGGTTACCTCACAAGTTTATTCAAAAATCAAAATGGCGGTCATCTTATTCTACAATTTATCAGGTTGCGATCAACGTAAGGTACTTATTGAGCATTATAGACATCCATACACTTCGAGATACCCATACAAACTCGCATCATCAACGAGTTTTATCAGAGGTACGTCTACGGAATCTCAGTCGTCACAAAAAGGGAAAATTGCAGTGTGGAGATTTAACGTTGAACAGCTTCGAACGCAACAAATTGCGGGAACATGAATTGCTGGATTTCACCCACGAAAACACGCAGATGGCGCAAAACAGCCTGCATACGAAACGGCGCTTCATAAAAGATCAAGAGGGGACGGACCCTCTACGAGCAAAAGGTGCGGAAAGGACATCAGATTATCAGAAAGAAATTAAAAGTGCGTATCCGAAGAAATTGCCGGCAGTGACCTACAAAGATGAGCAAGGATGCTAAGTAATAGAGTAACAGTCTGTTAACAGCAGAACAAATTATCCAAAATAAGAGCGATGACAGGTCATAATAAAGTAAAGTTGCAGTGCCTACACTTAAGCAAAACAAGGCTGTAATATCAGATGATCTACTTGCTGCACTACTTCAGACAGCGGGAGATGACTTATAGAAAACGTACATATACTCATTTTCCAGACCTTACCCAGGGAAAGTTCGTCTGATGAATGAAACTTCAGCATTGTTTGCTCGATTCAAAAATACAAGTCCGTGCCAACGTGTAAGGTCAGAAGCAATCTCCTTGAGACACTTAACATTAAAAGGGGTTAAGATAAGGTGATGCGTTGTCATGACTTCTTCAATATCATGCTTGAGAAAATTGTGCTGAAATCAGCAAGCCGTCTTCAGAGACACAATTTCCAGAAGTTTGTGCAGCAACTTGCACACTCCGATGACATAGTAATCAATCGCAGAGCACAACACACTGTCGTTTGTTTGCAAGTATGTACATAACATGGAAAGAAGCGAACAAAATGGCCTAAAAAGGCAGTTGAACAATAAGGCCTTATCAAAAGAAACCAAGGCGACTCTATACATTCTCCAAACCATCGCAGGCTTGGTCTATAACGCAAAGGCGTAGAGATTAGTTGAGGCAAACGGTCGCTTTAAACGGAAGATGTAATGAAGGAGGAGATATAGTTGCCAGTTTTGATGTATACGGGCATCACCAATCCGGATCGAACGGGCTTTGGTTCCCACTTGGAGGAACAACGAAGTAGAGGAAGACTTCGCCTTAGGAGGCACACACAAATAGATGGCTAACTGAAGAGGCTTAATGGTTGAGGCACATGTTCATCTTAGACTGAAGCGTGATCCAAATATAAAAGAAACTTCTCCCGTTCAATGTGTTTACTGCTTTCGCACAATAATGCGCATTAGTATTGCAACTTTTGACGAGTGTTTAGCTTACGACGAAAGAATTGGCTCGAGTATATATCACCGTGAGTAGCGTGCATCCTCTGCGCGACATATTCAATTACATCTCTTGCAAGAAAGAAGCCAAATTGCTGACGGAATCATAAATTTTCCAATGTTATAACCCAAAAACCAGAAACCAAAAATGCAAAAGAGAATTAGATTACAAGAAACAATGCTCGATTAGCTTAGCTTGCTAATTTACCTACAGAAATGGCATCCCACCTAACTGAAGAAAGTGATTTCTTGTGTAGTTTTCTGTACAAACATTCGCCCGTAAGGTTGTTACGAAACCCTCCCACCTCCGTACCTTGCATTTTCTTAGAAGCTACCAGACTCGTTATTCAGATATGATTCATAGTATTCATAGCACTTCAACACATACCAGCGGACCGATAGACGGGTTATACAGTACAACTTACAATCACTATCAGCATACCAAAATCTAACCAGAAAGTGCAGATTATTTCGTTCTTTGTTCATAAAATGCTCTTGCGGATGCTCAAATGATGTTTTTGCAGTACACCATACCAGCCTATCGAGGTTTGAGGAGATTTTCTTTCAGAGAGAAATACCCGTTGGTGCAATCGCAGTACAGAAGAATAAATGATTCCTAATTTGCTAAAATACAATGGAACGCATATTTAGGATCTTAAAGACTTACTGTTCCCAACATTGCCAGATTCAGGGCATTCTTTACGTGCGCCTCTGTGTTAAAGTGAAATCTACCAAAACCCAGACTCGGATTTGGTGTTTCTTTGACCGGTGTAGTTCCCATTAACAAGCAGGGGAAACAGTAGAACACTTTTTTCCGATCATCACCACAAATCCAATCGTATTGTCTGTAAATTCGAAACGCCTGCATATTTGGAATTGTCTTCCTCTTTGGCGGTTTGCCTGGTTTTCCAGTAGGTGTTTCATCTTTGCTGGGCTTTAATGTGAAATTCGGTCGCGGCGGACCCAAATCACGGAGTTGTATCTTCTCGGGTATTGAAAGGGAAGCAGCACCGATTTTAATTATTTCACGAACAGTTAATGGTTTATTATTGATTGTGTGATTGTTGGTAGTCATGCTATTTCACGTGAATTGAAGAGAATATCTTTTAGCCAGCACATACAAATTGAAGACACAAAACAAGTAAAAACACAAAATTGAGCGTATAAAACAAAACAAAAACCTTCCGCAGCACGGTTTCGGTTCAATTATCAAGTGATGACAGAATTGACAGTCTGGAAGTCAGATGTAATTTTTTTTTTGTATTGTGACAGCACGCTACCGAGGTTTGTTTGATTGTGATATGAGTGTAAAACTTGGTAGTGCTTGGCTAAGTTGCAGTCACAATGGAAACTCTTCATGTACTGTTAAGTAGAGACGCAATGTTGTGTTGAAAGGTAGGAATTATCACCTTTATCACCGCGTGCCCAGATTATTGTGATATGCTTGATTGAGTACACACTTTTTCGCCTGAATCATTGGTGAACTGGGAGTTATACTTTCTGTCTCAAGCTAAGGTTTACCTTGGAAAGGCAATTTATTTTGCTATGGAGCCACTTCGTATTTATATATGGCCTGTCTCGTATCATCAATCTTATTATATACTTTTGAGATCATAAGTACTGGGGCCTATCTTTTATTGGTCAGTTCGTATGTCTTGAATTGGGAACTACTAACCTCTTTTTGCTGGTGTGTAAGTGATTGTATGTTGAATGATTAGGGAAGACACTGAAAGGCTTCAACCAGACGATTAACAGTCTTCCAGCTAAGATTATACATCCGCCTTGTAGACACTGAGTATTGGTCTCACACATCCACACCTTACTTACCGAACTTATACATGAACTCGCGTAAAGACGTATCTGTGCATGAAAACAACTGGCGGAGGCCAGTATAAAGCATAAGAAGAGCTGCTCATGAGCTCTATGAACGGTAAAGAAGGCAAGAGCAGACGGTTCTTCGAAAAAAGGAAAGAATCATGCGATCAAAAGGAAAGAAATGACTTTCGGAAGTTTTATCAGAGAATAAACAAACACGGTTGCAAGGACAGAATTTAAGCTTGCAAAGATGAGCATGGATGAATAGAAGTAGATTCAAGTGGTTCTGAGAAGATGGAAAGACTATTTCTGCGGACTGTATAAAAATACTGCTACCAGAGAATTCCGTCCCGCTGACCTAGACAATGGTAGCAATAGCGCAGCTAAAATGAATTAAATTTGCTGGGACAAACGAACTGGGGATGACCTGATTGGGAAACTGCACCTGCTCATCCGTAAGTATGATCAGTGGAAAGCATGCCCGAAGAATGGAATCTCAGCATCGTTTGTCCGTTTCCAAAGTTAGGATATGCGCCAACTATAGAGGAATAAGTTTTATTAAGATCGGCTATAAGATCCCTGCCACCATATTATGTAAGCGTCTGAAACCATTCATGAGAAATACCAGTGCGATTTCAGACCTGGAAATTACACCATCGATGAAATATTCCCGGAAATTATGGGTCGACACTCACCACCTTCAAGTACCCATAGGACATGCATAAGAACGAGCTATAGAACGCTATATCTCGTTTTGACGTCCTCGCCAAACTTGTCAGGTTGTGCAGGATGACTATGGAGAATTATCATTCTTTCAAGTTCGGTTATGAATTAACCCGATTGAATACAATGCCAAGAAGCATTTTCACGTTATTTTTTAACATCGAAAGTAGCATGCAAAACTCATTGGCTATGAAAAGAGGCTAGATCATTTTTAGGTCCGCATAATTACTTGCGGTGTAGATGCCATTTATGTTAAAGAATCTTTCGTGACTTGACGGTTATAATTTCGGGGTAGATAAGTGCATCGTATAGCTTGGTTCCACAGTTACAAGGAGCATTAACACCAGCGAAGAAATCAGACGCAAAATTACTCTTGCCAACCGTTGCTTCGTTGGGCTCACAAGACCAAATTGGCTTTACACAAAATCCTTGTCATCCCGGTTCTGCTCTATTGTGCAGAGGATTGGAGCTTGCCGAAAGCGGATAAAGGAGAACAGTTTCGAGAGAAGGGCACTGCGTGTGATTTGCGATCTAGTTTGTATTGTCGGGGAATGTAGGAGGAGGTACAACTACGATCTGTACTGGCTGTTGATCGATATTGTTCTATGTAGGCGTCTACAGATCCAGATGTTTGTGATAGCTGGATCATGCTGAGCGAATGGCCGCCACAGATTTAGCAGAAAGGATGTGCGAATCTAAACCCGTGGGACGGCGCAGCAGAGGTCGTTCGTATATAAGGTGGCACACGAAGGCGATAGATCATGCTGGAGAGCAGCCATCAGTAGTAAGCAACTAAATTATCGTCGTCATAGAGAAGTTGCGGTGGGATAGCTTGGACAAAAAGAAAATGAAAAACTGTCACACACTTATACAGAGAAAAAGCAGCAGCGTCTATTTGGGTAAGGATTTCTTCTAAAGGACAGACTAAGACCAGAAGTTGAGCTTGAGCTTTTGGCGCATGAAAGAACTCTTTTCAGCAATGCACAACCATGCTAAATTTAACATTTTATTCGCTCTTGCCCCAATGGAAGAAATAGACTAGACCACACAACGGATGATGATGTGAGTGCAGGCAAGCATAGAAATAACTCGCCTTTGAAATGGCGCTGCATAAGAAAACACGAGTGAGTCGTTCTGGCAAAAAACCAAAGAAAAATATCTGCTTCCACGGAGAAAATAGAAAGAGCACAAAAGGTTTAGAGAAGTATTTTTTCGGTCCTACAAGGTCAACTACCCAGGGACAACGCGAACAAAGTTCAAACGAGCCAGGAATGACTGCGACGTCTTTCTTAAGATGACCAAAAACTGGCGAAAAAAAATACTAGAATGTCCCAAAGCTAGTAAAAGCTTTTGGTCGCTCGTCAAAAACATCAGAAATTCTGCCACATCCTCCATCCCAACTCTCATTTACAGTGACATTTCAGCTGTCAGCTCTTTAGACAAAGCCAATCTATTTGCTGAACACTGTGCTGCCAGCTCAGTGCGTAAGCTTTTTAATAAATTCCACTCCCCAGGACTCTTTCCGAGCAGATATAAAACAGGATTTGTGCAGCAGGTCCCTAGAAAAGGAGAATCTTCTTTCCTCTCCTGCTACAGACATATTGAATCTACGTCCCTTCTTTGCAAGGTAAACTGTCAGCTCACGTCATATATTTGGTAGAACATACATGCATTTGGGATCGAAATTACCTTTCGGAACGTTCAATTCAAGTTATCTTGTATGGCTTCAAGATATCCATATCCATAAAGTAAATGCTGGTGTGCCACGGGGCTCCGTTCGGTCTCCGAGACTCTTTTTAATTTTCTTCAATGACCTCTTGTCTAAGACTTCTAATCCAATATATTCCTTTCTGGACGACAGTACTCTCTGCTTTTCATATTCTTACCTGGATTCACGTCGCCGCTCTTCGGCTGTAGAACGAGAACTTCAGCGCATGCTAAGCTCACTAAGTTCCAATATAAACTGTATCACAATGCTGTCGTTAAAGTGAAATTTGAACACCCATCCAATGTGTATCAATGACAATCTACGGTAGAGCCAACGCATATTCGATGTCGTCAAAAATGTTGCGAAACGTCTAGGTATCCCCAAGCGATGGAAGAAATACTTCACACCCTCTGACCTGGCCTCAATATATAAGTCATTTATCCGTGGAGTACAATCCTCACATCTGGTCAGGTGTTCCTAAAACCGCGCTGCACGTGCTAGATAGGATGCAATAGCGTGTAATAAAACTTATAAAAAACTTGATAAGACGTAGTGTCTAATTGAAATTGCAGGAGCATACCACCGCTTCAAACCTTCAACCGTAATACCAGTTTCTCTATGAATGCTAATTAGTTTACAATCAAGCCCACTTTCGGACGCACTCTGAAACATTGTGATTCTTTCCTAAGCCGCACAACTCGCTTATGGAATGTATTGCCGAGCACTTTGTCATTCTGGATAGAGAACTTCTATGGACCAAAGATGTTACGTCGAAAGCCTCTAAGGTGCTGTAGGTCTTCTGGCAGTGCAAAGGAGCTGCCGGCAAGACATGGCGCCTGTCGCCGAGAAGAGTCCATTGGATCTACGATACATGGCTATGATAAAGCCAAGGGTATTCTATGCGTCAGTTGTCTGGTGGAATGAGCTCTCACGAAAATATGATACGTTTTTACTGCTTTTACCAAACCGCAAAGAACGGTCTGTTCCGACTGTATCTGGTCTTTCCCTACCTCCTCTTGATATTCATATCATGGACTACACATTCAAAGCCATCTCCGGCTTAGAAAGAAGTGGTCTTTGGTACAACTCGCACTGGAACTAAGTATGGTGACCTTGCACACTGATTGTCTTTTGACTCTCTCTGATGCTATAACACTAGAGCTCTTGTTGCAGAAAAAAAACACGAAATATACTTTCCCTGTGCCCAGGACTGATTTTGACCAGAATTTGAGCCAGGAAAGGAATGCAGTCGTGTCGTCACAGATGGCTCCAAAACCGATATAGAATGTGGCGCTGGTGTTAGATTTTATTCCTCGTTAGGAAATCTTGCGGAGATATACGCAATCGTGATGGCAACGAACTATATTATGAAACACCGGTGGGGGGGTGCTGCATTCCAATTTGTAGCGACAGCCAAACTGCGCTTAGGGTCTTGCTTAACCCTCTCATGCCTTCCAAGCTAGTTCAAGAATGCAAGACTTCACTGAGCGCAGTCGGAAGGCTTAATTCACTGAGCTTTGCCTGGATCCAAAGTCACAATGGGATCACGGGAAATGAAATCGCCCATGAATCTGCTAGGCAAAGCTCAGAGGAGGGTTTTTCAGGAACCGAACCTACTTTAGGTCCACTTGGGTCCTCAGTTAGGGCTTCCAATAATAGCTGGGTTTCATATGAGTACGATTGCAGATGGCAAGACTCTCCAGCTTGCACGCAGATTTAACGAATGGTTCCCGACAATTCTAAAAGGTCAGCTGCCTGTTGTACCTCAGTAGGAAAGACTGCGGGGTCGTTAGCGGACGTCGCACACTGTGAAAGTGATGACGGCACCTCTGAGAATGTGCGGCTTACGCCCCACTCGGCGTTAACGTGGTGGGTACTGATACTGAAGCGCTCACTCATTTTTCGTCGAAAGAGTGAACAATTTCATTAAAATGTCTTAAAAGGAACTGAATTCTGGACCACTATTAGTCTTTGTAGCCGTCGTTCTGAGAACGGAAAATGATTTTGGACTGAGCTAGGGTTTTATCTCTTAGCGCAACTCCTAGGTTGGTGCACCTACATATTCACGATCATGAATTTGGGATATTTGTTGATATCTTTGTCTGCGTAGGCTTTCAATTTCTTGCACAACCCCTGCCGTCATCGTTTTCCGCACGAAAATTCAAAGGGCCAGATTATCGTCTGCTTTGCGGTAGGAAATAGATATTTTGTAGATGGTGTCTGGCATCTGTACAAGTAGGAGGCTCTCCTCAAAAAGGTTCAAAACGGGCCCTTCAAGAAGCTCATATTTCTCAGCCCCATTAACGTGCTCTACATAAGGATCTGCAAAGGCCCGAATTTGTATTTTGTATTTTATGAAATATTCCACAAATAGTCCAACGAGTAAGCCATCATATTTTAAACCACACTACATCCGTAGGGCACATTCCATTAATTTTTGCTGACATAATTGCACGAAAATAACTTTTTAAAATTCGCTTACTTCACGTAATAACAACCTTGCATCGTACAAAGTCACCGCCAACAGTTTATCATCTTTCAAGACAAAACTGTAACTCAAGTCTGCAGAATTTCACCAAATTACTGGCGTAAATTTGTCGACGTTGCGTCGGGGATCACAACCGACCGACATGGCCGACGACCGTCTGAGCAGCAGTTTTTTGTGTTTAGTTATTTCGCTAATGCTGCAGAAATTAACTTTTACCCTGTTAATTACAGCTCACCTAAGCTAAAGAAACCAGCTTCCAGCGATTTGTTAAATATGAGCTAGCGATGTTGTAAAGCCATGTGGGATATACCGATGTCAGTAGTAGTCATAGTAGATCACTATTTGGTTCCGGTATTCATGAGGATGTTGCACGAACCGATCACTGTGATTTGGGTGAAATCATTTGAAAGTGCATATTGTAATCGCGGAAGAGCTTAAGACTAATTGTATTTTATGGTTTTGTTATTATGTCGATGGAATCCAATAAGCGGATTGCATTGCTACCGCAGAGATACAATTTCTCGGGCATTTGCTTCGAAACTAATTTAATCTGAGATTTTGTCACCGCATTTGTGGCGCAATAGTCGTACAATTTTAAACGTGCAGAGCAATGTGTTGTAATTATTGTTTTGTGAGAGTTTTTAGCCATAACAATGGCGTGAGGAGAAACAAAAATATCTTAAACGTTTTGAGTGTTTATTGCCAGCAACACGCAACTAAAGCCAGCAGTCCGTAGATGAATTTAAGCGTCTTACTTTAGTCGAGTTGAATTTTGAATTAAATACTCATTACCGGACGTGTGAACTTGTGGGAATTGTGCTGCGATTGAGTGAGCCATTTTGTGGATTATCTAGTGACATGAGGACTGAGTTATTTGCTTAGATATTAAAAAGAAAAGGTCAATCTAGAAAGCTGGGCGATAGAAGTGAAACTTCACGAAGCTCGATAAGCAGCTAAAATGAGGAAGTTCATTTCTTTGATAAAAGACGCTATTTGCTGAGTATTTCTCACATCCTTATAATTTCAATAACTTCTACGGGATAAATAACAATGATGCTACACTGTATACTATACATCATAGCTAATTCTCATGTAAATTCTCTTAAGAACTCGCATACTCATAAGAAGCCAGCCATGACTCTATGCGCCTATACTCGGGTCTATAGTACGGACACGAGATGGAGCGTCGATATACCGCGCAAGTTATGTATTTGTCCAGCAATAAAACACAGAACTCATTTAAATAATTTTAACGTTTATTTAAGAAAAACATGTACAATGGTATTATTCAAAGTATTGCCCATCTAAAGCTATGACTTTTTCCCATCTTTCTGACAATTTGTGGATCCCATTCCAAAAGAACTGCGCCGGCTTGGCAGCCAAGAATGAATCAGGCCAATTTTTGATATTCTGCTCTGATGTGAACCGTATTTTAGTGAGGGCGTTCCGCATCGACCGGAACAAATGGTAGTCAGAAGGGGCAAGGTCTGGGCTATAAGGCGGGTGGGGTAAGACTTCCCATCCACTGTTTTCCAAATAGTTCTTAACCGAAATACCAACGTGGGGCCGAGCGTTGTCATGATGGAAAATTATTGCCTCGTGTCTGGTCGCATATTCCGGGCGTTTTTCGGCCACTGCTCTCTTCAAATGGATTAATTGTGTTCGGTAGCGTTGTCCATTGATGGTTTCACCCAGTTTTAGCAGCTCATAATACATCACACCCATCTGATCCCACCAAATACAGAGCATTACCTTCGCGCCATGGATATTCGGCTTTGCCGTTGATTTGGCTGGTTGGCCGGGTTTTACATATGATTTTTTGCGCTTGGGGTTGTCGTAATGGATCCATTTTTCATCACCAGTAACAATCCGATGCAAAAATGACTTCCTTTTGTGGCGTTCCAGCAGCATTTCGGACATGCAAAACCGCCTTTCGACGTCTCTCGGCTTGAGTTCATGTGGAACGCAATTTCCTTGCTTTTGAATATATCCAGCCGCTTTTAAACGTTTTGAAATGGCTGCTTGAGTAACACCCAAAGATTCTGCGAGCTCTTCTTGTGTTTGGCAACAATCTTCATAGAGTAATGCTTCCAGTTCTTCATCTTTAAATTTTTTTGGCTGCCCAGGACGTTCATCGTTTTCCAAGCCAAAATCACCACTTTTAAATCGTGCAAACCACTTTTGGCACGTTCGCTCAGCTAGCGTATGTTCACCATAAACTTCTACCAAAATACGATGACTTTCGGCAGCAGTTTTGAAGTAATGAAGAAGAGCTCCCCGCAAAAACACTTTTTCAGGCACAAAGTTCGACATATTTGAGTGAAAAAAAATTCTTGTTGTTTACGCTTCAAATGAATGACATATACTGAAATGACGTACAATGACAATAGCTCTCCAACGCATGCTCCAATGGAATAATACAAGTTACGCCATCTCTTAGCATACCGCATGAATTAAGTTATAGACCCAATATTTCAAAGTCTTTCACACGGCTGACTTGTTATCTTAAACTAATTTAACGTGCTAAAAAAATATTATATAATACAATGGAGAGTTGACAGTTGACCGTTAACAATTATGTTGTGTTGCTTGTATTGCTAATGCGGGTATTGCGAAACTAGGTCAACCGATTCGATGGAGCAACTATGTTGCTTATCTTCTTGGCGTTGACAAACTAAAGCCAAACCAAGCCAAATTTTGTTGTTAAGTTAAAGTTTTGCGTTACGTGTTGATGATGTTTTTGGTATTGTTACCAAGTAATGTCTAGATAGGTATTGTTCGCTCCTAAAATGTGCTAAAGTAGCTAGGGATTGAACATCTAAAAGCCACGAAGCATGTAAGGAAGCCACAGGTCAAAAGCAGCAGACTTATAGGGGAAATGGGAATCAGAAAGAGTTTTCTCCACCCCAATCGTCTGCGACAAGTAAGGAACCAAGTGCTACAATTTTAGCGACTAGAGTAGCCATTCCTCACAAAAGGTACAACCTGCTTCCCACTGCAGTAGTAATGGTCAAGGACAGGTGGGGTGAGTTCAGGCCAGGTAGGGTGCTGTTAGACCCCGGGTCTCAGGTATCTCTAATCACAGAATCGTGTACTCAGAGCTTGGGGCTAGCCAGAAGAAAGTGTAATATGGCCATCGACGCTGTAGGGAATGTGGAAACTAATATAAGATCTAGAATAACAAACTTTAGCATTTCTACAGAAGTTGCAATTTTGAGAAATATTACTTCTACCATACCCCAGCATCATGTGTTTTATAACGCGCATTCGCATTTGGGTGCGATCGAGCTAGCGGATCCTTTTTTCTTCAAGCCTAATTCCATAGATATCTTCTTGAAGGCGAGTGCATTCTTTAGATCATTAACAGGCAAAAAGATCTACGATAGAAAAAACAAAATAATCGCCCAAAGCACCGAATTTGGTTGGGTCTTCGCAAGTGATGACGAGGAGGATAAGGATCGCAGAAGCACATTTCATGTTTTAGATGGGCTGGAGCATATGGTAGAACGTTTCTGGGCAGTTGAGGAACCAATTTCTACTAACCGTCGACTTCATGATGATCATCCGTGTGAGCTGCACTTCAAGCAAACTTTTAGAAGGTATGAAGATGGTCGCTTCATAGTTAGGCTTCCGTTTAGGGAACATGCGGAAGTAAAGGGGGACTCTTGGCGAATGGCGGAACTGCGTTTTCTTGCAATGGAGCGAAGATTTTCAAGGAACAAGGATTTGTGGACACAGTATGCACAATTTATTGAGGAGCACGAGCGAATGGGTCATATGACGAAGATCAAACTGGAAAAGGATTGGAAAGCCCAATCTTTTTACTTCTTACTGCATCATGCGGGGGGTGGCCGTGGTGTAGTGGTACTAGCAATCACTTCTCACTCGGAGGGTCAAGGTTCGAATCCTAGCCACGACAAAAGTTTTCATTTGTGTATTGGAACTCAGTCAGAAAAATCTGCGTGTGAAGGCATAACACTGACATGTAGATTTGGCTGTTGTAGGGTTTTCAAGCACAAAACAACCGTTAAAATTCACAACCTCACATTCCGAGTGAAGAAAATTTCTCCGTCCTATTCGGACTCCCACCCCTAGAGAGTAAATATTGAAACCAAATACACCTGAGTTTCAAACCACTACATCACAACAATGCTTTCCTCTCTCTTCCTTCTATCTTTCCGCCCGCACCCTGGCAACAGTAAAAGGGTATCATAACCCCTTAGGCGCGCGTAAATTATAAAAAAAAAAAAAAAAAAATAAAACCGGAGAGTAGTACAACAAGACTGAGAGTTGTATTTGACGCGTCTTGTGAGCCATCAGGGGGTCAATCGTTGAACTCCCAATTAATGAAGGGATCAGTGCTTCAGAAGGACTTGAGGCACTTTTTCTTTAGTTTGCAATGAATCTTATTGCATTGAGCGGCGATATAGCGAAAATGTACAGGCAGGTGATGATTGACAAAAGGGATAAGTGTTTCCAGTCCTATACGATCAGAGGAAGAATCGGAGGATCTCAACAACACCGTGGTGGAGACTACTCCGGAAAACTGTAGCAATGATACGGTTTCTCCAGATTAATCTCCATCACTCTAAAAAGGCTGCGGCCGCACTCATTCTGCGTCTTTCAAAAAACGCAGAAGACATTATCCTAATCCAGAAACTGACAGGAAGTATTAGATATAACTCTTGTCTCCGACAGCATCACTCAAATGCTAATGAACTGGATGGTATCGTCTGAACACTATTTTTCAGACCATAGATACATCCAATTCAGTCTGAATGATGCTCCTCCCTAGTCAACCATCATTCCGGAACTTCCGGAAAACTGATTGGCCAAAATACAGAGGAATACTGTCAGAAACGCTATCCTCTGAACTATCAAGTCCCCCGCGTGACACCAATGAGCTTGACATGAAGGTCAGGGATTTCACTCTGGCTCTCAATCAGGCTATGGCCGCTTCCTGCCCTCTTATTCAACCTAGAGGCAGGAAAAAGCCACATTGGTGGACATCAGCCTAGGACTGCTCAGTAACACTTGTAGAAAACTTTTCAACTTGGCAAAGAACACAAGGAAAGTGACTGACTGGGACTCATACAAAGAATCCCTCAAATTATACAAAAAAGAACTGAGGAAGGCAAAGCGACTATCCTGGAGGTCCTTCTGCGACAAAATCACGGAAACCTCCGAGGCATCACGGCTAAGAAAAATCCTCTCCACAAATCCTATGATGCCTAGCTGTTTGAAAAAAACCGATGGCTTTTGGACTACCTCAAGTGATGAATCACTCAACCTGCTACTGGACACCCACTTTCCAGGTAGCTCTCAATTCACGGTCAGTAGCAACCCAAACAGGTCTACTGCAACCGGGACCAAAATCCAGGGTCTGATCACAAGAGGCAAACTGCTCTGGGCGCTGCATAGCTTCAAACCATACAAGTCTGCTGGTCCGGACGGTATAATACCTGCCGAGCTACAGAGATCCTCAGATATTATTCTGCCTGCGCTAGGAAATATTATGAGGAGCTGTGTAGAACTCATCCACATTCCACTGTCATGGAGAGAAGTCAATGTAGTGTTCATCCCCAAAGCCGGAAAATGTTCTCATGTTGTCCCAAAGGACCTCAGACCTATAAGTCTATCATCTTTCCTTCTGAAAACTCTAGAACGACTGATTGATATCCATACACGAGCTAAAATTGACCCTAGACTTCTGTCAATGGCTCAACATGCCTACTGTAAAGGAAAGTTGGTGGAAACGGCTCTGCATTCACTGACTAGCCACATTGAACGATCTCTACAATATAAAGAGTACACAATGGTTGCTTTCCTGGATATAGAGGGTGCCTTCAACAACGTCAACACATCCGCAATCACAACTGCGCTGTCAACTCTGCAGGTAGACGATTCACTTGGGGAACTGATCAGATTTATGCTAAAAAGCAGGATAATTAACTCCAAACTGGGTGAGACTTCTGCCAAAAGATGTGTCAGTAGAGGTACGCCGCAAGGCGGTATCCTCTCTCCCCTTCTCTGGAACTTAGTAGTAAATGAACTGCTGATATACCTGGAAGCGGGAGGTAGCAGGGTGATTGCCTATGCAGATGACGTTGCTATTGCCGTCTCAGGTAAGCATCTTAATACCATTAAAGAACTCCTCCAACTAGATCTCAATAGATTAACCCGTTGGGCAGATCGCTGTGGATTGGGAATAAACCCCCATAAAACTGATCTTGTCCTCTTCTCCAGGAAATATAAAATTCCAACTATAGACCCTCCTTTAATAAGCGGTACCAGTCTAGTGTTTTCCGATACAGCAAAATATCTGGGTCTCATTTTTGACAGAAAACTAAACTGGAAACCTAACATTCAAGAAAGAGTCAATAAAGCTACAATAGCTTTATTCTCTTGCAAAAAAGCCATTGGAAATAAATGGGGCTTTCAACCTCGGATTACTCCCTCTGCAGCATTAGACATTCTGCTTCATCTAACACCCCTCGATATTTTCAGCAGGCAAATAGCTGCGATTGCAGCTATACGCCTTAAAGCGACTAAACAGTGGACTAATAATCCATTTGGCCACGCCAATATTCTTAATACATTAGGAATCCCCACAGAGAACATCGATTACACCATACCTGAACTTTGGTTTGACAAAAACTTCCATGTAAGCTTCCCCTCTAGATCCTTCTGGGAGGAAGATGCTTTCATGGAGGACAAGTCGATCCATTTCTACACAGATGGATCTAAAACCAATAGCGGGGTTGGTGGCGGTGTTTTCTCAGACACGCTAAATCTAAGTCTCTCTTTCCGCCTTCCAAATCACTGCAGCGTGTTCCAAGCGGAAATTTTGGCGATTAAAGAAGCTCTGTCCTGGCTGAAGAAAAACGTGATATCTACAAAGGATATCCGCATCTTTTCGGATAGTCAGGCCGCTATCAAATCCCTGGACTCAGTCTCACTGAATTCTAAAACCGCCCTTGACTGCCGATCATCTCTTATGGAGATGGTAGAGCAGTTCAACCTTTACCTCTGTTGGGTGCCGGGCCACAGAGACGTTCCAGGGAATTGTAGAGCCGATGAACTCGCCAAAATTGGAACAGACCTTAGGTGGACTGTTGGACCAACATGTCTAGCGACCAAACAAATCTGGCCAAAACTGGATCTGTATCGCTCTAAGTGTCTGATCCTTCTAAATAAGGAACATCACATTGCTATCATAGGTGTCATCACTGGACACTGCCTTATAGGCAAGCACGCAAGAAGGCTTGGCGCCTTTACAAATGATTTCTGCAGAAGCTGCATGGACGAGGAGGAGGAGGAGACAACCCTCCACCTACGTTGTACATGTCCAGCTCTCTCCCAGAGAAGAAAACTTCACTTAGGAGCCTTCTTCTACAACGACCTAAACGATCTGAAAAATACAGACGTAAACAGTCTCCTTCGTTTCGTCAGAAACTCAAACTGGTTCCATCAGTAAGAGGATCATAGATCCTCCTTGGCATCACAATGGGCCATTAGGCCTAAGTGGGTTGGTTTTATCCAACAGGCACTCTTACCTACCTACCTACCTACCTTCCAGTGCATATTATGGAGGGCGTCGTCTTCGCAGAACATTGAGGTATACCAGTTAAATACAGTGACGTATGGTACTACACCGGCGTCATTCTTAGCAACAAGAGCATTATTGCAGGTAGCGGAAGAGGATGGTGGGGAGTATCCAGAGGCAGCCAATTTAATAGAACATCATTTTTACATCTATGACTTCATAACGAGCTGTAGCAGCGAGGATTCTGCGAAAAGGATTGTTAGTGCCTTGTGCGCATTGCTGCAAAGGGGGGGGGGGGGGGGGGTTCTATATGAGAAAGTGGGCTTCGAACTCAAAAAATCTTTTAGAAGCAATACCTACGGAGCGGAGAGAACCTTCTTGGACATGGTCAGTAGAAGCAAACCAGGCTGTGAGGACGCTGGGACTGCGATGGCACCCCATAACGGATTGATTTAGTTTCCAGGTTGAAATAAGAGATATATCTTGCTACACAAAACGTAATCTGCTCTCTGAAGCTGCAAGAATATTTGATCCCTTAGGGTTTCTCTGCTCTTATTTGATAAATTTCCGAATACTATTTCAACAGCTGTGACAGGAAAGGATCGATTGGGATGAGCAGATTCCAATCAAGTTTATTAAAACGTGGGATGGCATTCGCTGCGGACTACGGGAAATTGGAAAACTAGAAATTCCAAGGTACCAACCTCATAACAAATCCACGCATCTGAGGAAGCGTACATCGCCGTCGTGTATTTGCGAAGCGTTACTGAAGCTGGGAAGGTTCTTGTAAGTTTCGTTACAGCAAAGTCCAGGGTCACGCCTCTCAATCCCTTAATGGTTATACCCAGACTCGAGTTATGTGCTGCGCACCTTCTCTCCAAATTAGTTGCTAGTTTAAGAGAGTTTTCGGAGTATAGGAACATACCGGTCTTTGGATAGATGGACTCTAACATTGTTCTCCACTGGATCAATGGTCATCCTAAAAAATTCGCTCCCTTTGTTGGCAACCGCGTATCAGCCATCACAGCAGTTATATCGGCAAAGGATTGGCATCATGTAAGAGGGGAGATGAATCCAGCGGACTGTGCGTCCAGAGGGATAAGTGTAAGTCAGCTGCTAATTCATCAGCTTTGGTGGAAAGGTCCGAAATTTATACAAAAGGAACCTGTAAAGTTTGGTTCATTACCATTTATTCTTTCGATGGCGACGAAAAGGAGCTGGAGAAGGTCAGGATAAAATCTTACGGGTTGGTTGGCGGTTGCAAGCAGCGAAAATCGGATATGAGCCGAGGCATCCAGCTATTTTGCCAAATAAGGGACCTTTTACAGAGCTGATTATTCAAGACGTACATCAAAGATATTTGCATGCGCGTTCTCAATTGCTATTGGGTTTGATTCGTCAGCATTTTTGGGTTGTGAGAGCACGGAACGCTGTGCGAAAATACGTTCTCAGGTGTACTACTTGTCAGCGTCATAAGGCAAGACCGGTACAGCAGCTGATGGGAAATTTACCTCCTGAGAGACTTCAAGTTGGCAGAGCATTTTTAAACGTGGGTGTTGACAACGCGGGGCCATTCATTGCGACAGCAAGGAGAACAAGAGGCTGCAAGGGGCAAAAGGTATACATGGCCCTGTTTGTATGCATGAGTACGAAAGCTATGCACCTTGAGATGGTGTCAGATTTATCCACCGATGCGTTCCTAGCCGCTCTGCAAAGATTCATAGTTAGAAGAGGCAAGTGCGTGAGTCTATTTAGCGACAACGGCACGAATTTTGTTGGGCCAAGAACGTTTTGGGTGAGCTGATGCGATTAGTTGAAAATAAAAATGTGCAGCAAAAACTGAATAGAGCAGCAAGCGATGAAGGAATCAACTGGGCTTTTATACCACCTTATTCCCCTAACTTTGGAGGTCTTTGGGAGGCTGGGGTAAAGGCTGCCAAGTTTCACGTGCGTAGCGCTATTGGGAGCGTTCTTCTTTCCTTTGAGGAGTTCAATACGTTATTATGTAAGATTGATAGAGGACCTGACCCAGCTCACTATCCCGCAGCCAAATTATATGGATGAGAACATAAGTCGGTTGTCGCGGTTTCAATTCATCAGCCGACTACAGCAGTCATTTTGGAAACGGTGGCAGATTGAGTAAGTCACTACTCTGCAGGAGAGGGGAAAGTGGAAGACAAAGTGAAAGAATCTCAAAAAGGATGATTTGGTCTTAATACGTGACGAGAAACAACCGCCAGCAAGATGGATGATTGGCCGCGTCGAGGAGTTGCATCGTGGTCCAGATGGTTTAATCAGAGTTGCCACACTTTCAACAAAAAATGGATATGTTAAAAGGGCTATTTCGAAGCTGTGCCCTCTCGACTTGAATTAATTATTTTTGCAAAGCTCTTTCCATTTTGAATTTGATTATTTAACTGAACTTTTACTCGAAAAACTGCTTTAATTTCTTTGAATAATTTTTCTTTTCAATTGCATCTATGAATTAACTTTTGCTTTTGGATTTTGATAATAACTTGTTTTGTATTGAAATTAATTAAAGTATTTCAAGGTGGGCGGTATGTTCGCTCCTAAAATGTGTTAAAGTAGCACCCTTTTCCGCACTCATGTAAATGTAAATATGAAATATGATTTGAATAATTGCCAATTGATCAAAATAGAGCTAAACGGACGTGTTTTTTAATTCCTCGCTTGAAGTTAGCCTCCACCGTTTTTATATGTCCTTGGTGCTGGACAAAGGAAAGGAGCAGGAGCTAGTGTCCTAGGTGTTCGACAACGCGCAACAGGTATTATACTTTGACGAGTTAGTGCCCCACCACGAGCGTTATCCCCTCTCTTTTTGTTCCTTACTCCGAGTCTGTCGTTTTTTCGTTCCTCTCCCATGTCTCATTTTACACGAGCTTCCTTACCATGCGCGCTAACCCCCTCTGTTTCTTGTCGCTTTCTCGTTTTATCGAATTTTCAACATTCACAACGAGATGGGCGTTAAAGTGCGTTTGAAGAAGACTAATTTTATTGGAAACGTAGGAGCACTACTAATACTTCATCCTTGTTGGGTAATGTTAGTGTCATTTATAAGTTTATCGCACGGTATTGAATGCCACCTAGTGGGTGCAAAAGGGACTAAGAATTCGTTTCATCGGAGTTCAGAACAACTTTATTTTGCTTTGTCGTTTCATTGAAGTTCCGAATCACGTACTGTCGCTTTTTCGTTTCATCGGAGTTTACAATTACTGCCCAACGAGCAATAGAATAATTCACTTCACAAAAGCTCTTTAAACAAAGTTACACTTATATAAAAAGTAGGTCCTCTGCAATATCACTGGTCCAGGAAAGCTAGCTATACTTTCAAACTTCGATCAGTGGTAGGATGCGTGCCTCTTTCCATAAAAGATTCGTTCCCTTGTAATTTCCAACTTGCGATATTGCGATTACTTTCGTATTTTACCTATCCATAATAAACTCGCTGGCTTTTTACTAAAATTGTTGGGTAGCAACAAATATATTGGGCAAATAGAGCAACAGTTAGGTTCATTGCTCAGTGTTCGCTTTCCATACCTGTGCTAGTTCCTAGTAAAAATATGCCCAAACCCTTCCTAATTTAAAAATTCCATTCTCTAGTAGAAAAAGGAAGAAGAGCCTTCAAAACGGCAGATTCTGAAATTGGGGAATGAAATGGAAGTAAGGGTCTTACTTCCTGGATGCCTGTTATCGACTGGATTTTGCCGCTAATTTTAGGACGAGAGTAAGAAGGATCTCCATAATTCACTGTTACGTACAAGGAAATGGACTGACTGAAGAAAAGACAATTTTTAAAACATTCTCAATGCTACCTACAACGAAACACCCAATGGAGATATTGGTATCTTGCTAGGGGACCTTGATGCCACAATAGGAGATTAAAAAGGCAGGTTATGGTCAAATTTAGTATTGACGATGATAATAAGAATGGTAAGTATTATATTACTACGAGATAAACCTGTTGGCCTCTGGTGCCAGTAAATAAACCGGGGTTTGCTGAATTTCACGATACCTAAACCACTCCCGTTGGCGTCTTTTGGCACTGGTTTGGTAGTTGAGCTGCTCTCCTTCAATACAGCATGATGTGTCAGGAAATAGTGTCCAGGGTTACTAAGTTCGTTTTCTTCAATGACTGACATGTGGCCGAGTGTCTTGTATTCTTCCATACATGTTACATACTGGTCACGTAGAAGAGTATTGGCTGCCAGATGTTTTTCCAGGCTTAAAAATCGTTGAAGGGCTCCTTCCTGTGATCTCCCAAGTACTGGACGCGTGTTACCTTTGAACGGTAATGACACTCGGTAACGTCCACCGTCCATTTTTCGGACGTTGCGAACAAAGCGTTCCTCACACTCGGTATCTTCAGTAGTTGCTGAAGATATCACGGGTATCTCCTCCAATTCCCAAAACCTCTTAAGCTGGTCGGCGCCTTCACCTGTCTGAAAAAAAGCTCTAATGGGCTGTGACTCTATGGGTACCCTTCCGAATAAGATCCAACCCAACTTGGTCTTTTGGAGCAAGGGCAAATTCTCCTCTTCGGATCTTATTATCTCAGGCAACAATATCTCGGCATAGACATCGCCACCTATGAGTAAATCTATTTTGGCTGGACAAAAAAAGTTAGGATCGGCTAGTAACAAGCCATCCAGATACTTTCTACCAACAGATGGAGTTCGGGCCGGGAGAAGGCCAGACAATGATTTGAAAACACAGGCTTGCGTTGGTGTTGCGAAGGCTGCATGCTGAGATGACAAAGTGACTTGGACAACCTTCGTACATGTTCCGCTGCTGACCAACCCTAACCCGGGAACTGAATCTTCCGGCGTATTTAGTTTCCTTCTGACTGCTTTCCGCTATAAGATGACTTAAACATGTTTGCAACTTGGTGTCAGAAAAATTTCCTCGAGCTAAAATAAAAGCAATTCCAAACTATAACATACTCGTACACCCGAAAACGTCTCACAACTTTACCGTGGATCAACTTTATTAATAACGGGTCTATTTCCATAGTAACAGCATTGCGCGATATAGGTGATAAAGAACTGAACTTCCGTCCCCGCATAGATAGCATCATAAGTTATCTAGTTTTGCTCATATCTTAGTTTCGCTAAGCGCTGGTCCAATTAAGTAACCCAATTGTTACTTAATCCATTTATACACCTAACTTTTGTTCGGCCTCTTCTCGAATACGCCTGTCAAGTTTGGTCACCCTATCCCAGCACCCATATATTGCGGGTAGAATCTGTACAGAGAAGGTTTATCCGTTTCGCGCTACGGGATCTCCCCTAACTCGTCGTGAAGTTCTCCCTTCTGTATTAATCCTCACCGAATGAATTGTGGATATTATGAACCCTTGTCCAGAATGCTACGAGAAGTCCACTCTCTTCAACCTATCTTTGACTCCAATCTTAGTAAACAGTTATTAATATATCACAATTCCTTAATTCCTCATAAGACCTATAAGTCTTAATTTTGAATAGAAAACAAGAATTTGAAAAAAAGTTGGCCAGAATCATTTAATAGCAAACGTTTTAGAACCGTCAGTTCAATTCTAACTACGATTTCATTAATACAGGAAGTCACATATCTGAACGGCCAAACTTTTATGAGTGATAGCAGAGCTAGCGTGGCGATTGATCAGGAAACTGTTGAGTATCCAATACTCGGATTGGGCCAGCAGCACAACAATCAACTTCTTAGCGATGTTCTTGCCTTACCTCACAGTGGTGGTCCCCGATAACTCCATGAGCAAACATACTCACTTACCTATGCAGCGCTACAGTCCGGGGTTTATCTGGGCCTCAATCAATAAGCCTCTCCAATTAGCGCGCTAACTGCTCCCAGTTGGGCACTCCAAGTTGGTTAAAGTCTTTTTCCACTTGTAATGCACGACTAAAATGGCAAGGGCATGTCCGGCCAGTAGCATTGTACTGGGCTACGTCAAAGGGCTCACCAACCTTTGGCGAAGTGATTAAAAAGATGTGATAAATAAATTAATGGCCACGGAAATATGTGGATTGCTGCAGGAAACAGAAACAGCGCTTATTCGGATGCGGATTTGCAATATGTGGTAGACTTAAGAATCTGCATCAAGGCTAAATTCGTTAACATTAACCTAATAACATATGTGCCCATGCCCCTACGGAAGACAAGGATGAGGCCACCGAAGAATGTTTCTATAACCTTTTCGCAAGTCATATGAGCAATGTCCAAAGTATGACATCAGGATAGGAAAGTAGGACATCTTTGGTAGGACAGTTGATAAGACATGATATTATGTCTGGTAACGGACTTAGACTTATTGACTTTCTGATGGGGCGAAATATTACTATAGCAAGTACACAGTTTCGTCATCTCAATACAGGGTAAATGACTCTAACTCCAACTTTTTAAAATGTTCTAATTTTTTTATCTTTTGGTAAATTTTATTGTTCCAAAGCAAAAAATATTGGAAAATACATCAATTTTCAAATTGCATCAGTAGTTTTCAATATGTCCACCTTTGGCGCGAATAATGGCCTTGAGACGGCCGAATAAAGCATCGCATGCTGCACGTAAGTGGCTCTGCGGTATTTTGGCCCATTCCCGGCGAAGTGCTTGTTTGAGGTGGTCCAAACTTTGGTATTTTTTAGTGCCAACCTTCGCCTTCAAAATACCCCAGAAAGAGAAATCCAATAATACGAGCGGAGAGCGACCATCGGCGGTTATGGCAGTCCAAAGCATCACCATCGGTGCTGCCTGCTTTCTGGTGGCCGTCCGAAGGTGTAAATTTTCGAAGGACCTCTCTGGCAAGTAAACTCGGTCATTTTGTTTGTTGACATATTGCTTGATAACAAATGGCGACTCATCGGAAAAAACCACATTCGGCAACTCACCACTTTCGTGCAAGCGTAGCAATTCCTTCGCTCTTTCGACTCTAACTTTTTTCTGTTGCGGTGTAAGATCGTGTGCTTTTTGGAACTTCAATGGTTCAATGAGCCCAAGCTCATTTTTTAGTATGTGTTGCATCCGTTCCAACGATATGTTGAGCTCACGAGCAAGGATATATTCTGAACGTCCGAACGTTCCCGGCAGCCAACATTGACTCGGGCTTGAGTGTCACCGGACCACCACATTGTTTGATGAAGAATGCCGGCAAGCACATTCAGGTAAACAAGAAGCCTGCAAAGCGGCGTTGCAACGAAGGACGAGAACTGCTGGTGAGCTCTACGATCAGAAGAGACGGGAAGAATATGAGCTTCTCCAGAAGAACAAAAAAGGGAAGCGCACGATCGGAGATATTGAGAAGTTATATCTACTCTAGGAATAAGGTACGGAAGTAGAAGACCCGGACAGAATTTTGTAGAGATGAAGAAGGAAACCTTGCAGTAGAATCACAGTCAGTGCTGAGAATATGGAAACACTTTTTCTGCAGATTGTATAACGACGAAATGTCGTAAATGTCGCCATCTAGCAGAATAGACCAGAATGAAGTAAGGATAGCAATATCTAAGCTAAAATCCAACAAATCAGCTGGACCTTATGGCTTACCGGCCGAGGTATTCAAGGCTATTGGAAATGACTTTGTGGAGAGCATACAACTGATTTCTTAGATCTGGTCAGAAAAGTGTATGCCTGATGAATGGAATCTCAGGCGATCCACAAAAAAGGAGACCCCCTTAACTTGGTATAAGGTATAAGTCTCTTCAACATCGCACATAATATCTTATCTACCATATTGTGTGAACGCCTGAAACCCTTCGCCACCAACTTGATTGGTCCTCTTTCAATGCGATATCAGACTAGAAAAATCCACAATCGACCAAATCTTTTCACTTTGGTCGATCCTTGAAAAAACTTTTCACCATCTTTTCAACGATTTTAAGGCATGATGACAGCATTTACGAGAGTTGTCTGAGAAGTTTCCGATCGAACAATGATACAAGAAATTTTTTCTCAAAATTTTTTTTTATTTTCCTACATAGTCTCCTTGTAACTCTACACACTTCTCCCAGCGATGCTCCCATCTCTCTAACCAGTCCAAATAGTACTTGGCGTTTCTCTCTGCAAAATTATTGTTCACGAAGGTGATTGCCTCCTCATTTGACGAAAATCGCTGTCCGCCGAGCGCAGTTTTTAGATGAGGGAACAAAAAGAAGTCGCTTGGGGCTAGATCTGGTGAATAAGGCGGATGGTCAAACAGTTCAAACCGTAATTCGTGGATTTTCGCCATGGCAACCGCTGAGGTGTGAGACGGCGCGTTGTCTTGGTGAAACAGGATTTTCTTTTTCTGCAAATGTGGCCGTCTTTCCGCAATTTCTGCCTTCAGCTTTGCAAGTAATGATGCTTAGTATGCTCCTGAAATGGTTTTTCCTTTTTGAAGATAATCGATTAAGATAACTCCTTTGCTATCCCAAAAAATAGTCGCCATCACTTTCCCAGCCGAAAAAACAGTTTTTGCTTCTTTTGGAGCCGGCTTGTCCTTTGCAGTTCACTGTTTTGACTAAATTTTTGTTTCGGGCGTGTAATGGTGTATCCAAGTTTCATCTACAGTAATTAATCGGCGCCAAAACTTGGATTTATTGCGCCTAAACTGCGTCAACACGAACACGTTTTTGGTCGAACGTAAGCTAACGCAGCACCCAACGCGCGGACGTCCCGAACGTTCATCATCTCCCAAGCTCTTACGGCCACGTTTAAATTCAGCTGCTCAACATTTCACTGTGGTAAATGATGGTGCAGAGTCCCCATACACAGAGTCCAACTCATTTTTGATTTGCGTAGGCGTATTGCCTTTCAAAAACAAGAATTTACGACTAATAACAGCTCGATACTCAATTTTTTCCATTTTCACAAAAAACACTCACATCGACTCACTCAAACGGCTGTCAACTAAAAACTGCACGTCCAAAATGACTGAAACTAGCTTCTATTGACGAGTGCCGCTATCTTTACGTTGCGGTCGGAAACTTGACAACAATATACGTAGAGCCATGTCTATGTAGTTTTGGCATCCCTGCCAAGCTCGTTCGTCTGCGCAGAAAGACGATGGAGAACGCTCGCTGCTCAGTTAAAGTCGGTAAAGACTTTTGACGTCAAAAAAGGTTTTAGCCAAGGTGACGTGGTGTCATGTGACTTCTTTAACATCACACTTGGAAGAATCGTGCGGAGCCGCCGATGAAATTGATATAATTAGCAGAACTCTGCGGGCTGTCACCAATCCGTTCGGAAGTATTTAGATGGAAGCCTCCAAAATGGGTTCAGTGCTAAATGAGGGCAAAACCAAGTATGCTACTCGTATATTCTGTCAACAAGAAGGTGGCCGAATTGGAGAGGTGGCCGCTATAACTTCGAGGTAGTAAGGGCCTTTGTCTACCTTGCGCTCTGCAACTTATAGCAACAAAACTTCAATTGAAATAAAACGAAGGATCACTCTTGCCAATCGCTGTTTCTTTGGGATAAGAAAGCAATTAAGTAGAAGGCCCTATCCCGGAAAACTAAGGTAATCCTATGTAGGACCTTGATTATCCTAGTCCTACTTTATGGCGCAGAAACATTTACCCTCTCGACGCTTCAACAAATATTCGGCCCCGTTTGCGTTGACGATCATTGAAGGAGAAGGTTCAACGAGCTATACAGCAGCATCGATCAAGTCAGAAAACTTAGTCAGAAAATTGCGCATTAGTTGTCTGAGATGGGTAGGACATGTAGAGCGAATAGACACAAACGCTCCGGCCCGGTGAGTTATTTTAGGTGGCGCGGACAAGTAGAAGTGGAGCTCACCACACCTTGAGTGCGCAACTGGGGCTGAAGACCGGGCTAACTGGGCGTAAGTAAGTAGCTTTCCGAAACTAAATTCTAATACGATATGAAATACCAAAAACCATTGGAGAATACTACAAGTTCTCTTTATCAGGAAGTTCCAGGCGTGCCTCAATTCGTCCAGTCTTTTTTTTTATGTCTCACGAGTAATCGGGAAAGAAACACCACCTGCAGTTGAGCTCGAGACCAATCGCTCTTTTAGCCCTGAGTCTATCCGTGCATGGTGGAGCTAGGGAGAAAGTATAGTAGCGGGCCGGAATAGAGATGAGAGTCTGGAAAAAGTAAAAGGAGAACACTAATGTACTTCTTGACTTCCACCTATAGTTGACTTAGATTCAGATCTCCATAATCATTTACAGGGTGAATGACTCGAACTCCAACTTTCGAAAATGCTATAATTTTGTTATTTTTTGATAAATTTTATTGTGCCAAAGCAAAAAATGTTGGAAAATACATTAATTTTCAAATTGTATCAGTAGTTTTCAATATGTCCACCTTTGGCGCGAATAATGGGCGGGAGACGGCCGAAGACAGCATCGCACGCTGCACGCAAGTGGCTCTGCGGTATTTTGGCCCATTCCCGGCAAAGTACTTGTTTGAGGTGGTCCAAACTTTGGTAATTTTTAGTGCCAACCTTCACCTTCAAAATACCCTAGACAGAGAAATCCAACGGATTTGCATCCGGAGAATTTGCAATCCATTGTGTCGAAGAAATGAAGTGTGGAACATTGTTTATTAACCAATCTTGGTTGACGCGCGCTTTGTGAGACGGTGCCGAGTCTTGTTGAAATGTCCACAGTCTCCGACAGAAATGATTGTTTGCCCAAGGTTTCAATACTGCCTCTAAGACAGTCTCACGGTATACGATCGCATTAATTTTGACGCCACGGTCAAAAAATACGAGCGGAGAGTGCCATCGGCGGTTATGGCGGCCCAAACCATCACCATGCTTTCTGATGGCAGTCCGAAGGTGTAAATTTTCAAAGGACCTCTCTGGCAAGTAAACTCGGTCATTTTGTTTGTTGACATATTGCTCGATAACAAATGGCGACTCATCGGAAAAAACCAAATTCGGCCACTCACCACTTTCGTGCAAGCGTAGCAACTCCTTCGCTCTTTCGACTCTAACTTTTTTTGTTGCGGTGTAAGATCGTGTGCTTTTTGGAACTTCAATGGCTTGAGCCGAAGCTCATTTTAAGGTACGTCTTGTATCCGTTCCAACGATATGTTGAGCTCCCTAGCCATTTTTCTTCCACTTCGACGCGGATTTCGCTCAATTCGAGTCTTCGCTTTCCGAACCATTTCTGCCGATGTTGCTGTTTTTTTATGACCACCTCCATGGCGTTTTGCAACGCTCCCAGTATCACGGTAACGAGCTATGGTTCGAGACACAAATGATTTATTCACGTTGAGGTGCTGGAGGGCTCTAACGATAGCTACTTGTGGTTTTCCAGCCAAATATAAAGCAATCACACTATCCCGTTTGAATTCCACCGCGGATAAAAATTTTTCAACACAACTGAGACGCAAATCGTTTAAAAGGCTTGTAAATAATAAAATTATCTGTCGTGTGTCAAAATTTGAGCTCACTGTCATGAACGGTTTGGAAATTATAGCAGTCTGAAATTGGTTGCAGTTCGAGTCATTCAGGGTGTATAAGGGATGATGAAGACGAATCATGGATTTAGAAAAAAAAGCTGATAAGCTGTCAGAAACCACAGACTTTTTCAATTATAGGGCAAAGGAATCTAACGCACGGCAGGTGACCTCATCTTGAACCTTATTCTATTACGTTAATTAGAAAGAAACGATCCGCTATGCCGCGATAAGCAAGTTCCGAGCTTTATTCGAAGAAAGATATATTTTGACAGTGGCATGAAACTGCGCGGATAAAACCTTACTAGTCCACACACTATAGCGGATTCAGCTTTGCTTTTGTTAATTCGGAAAATATGAGTGTTTTCTGTCTTAATACCTTGGCCAAACGACGATATTATACCTCAACCAAACTAATAGTTATTTTTTGGATAAAGGTCTGAAAAGTCTCATCGAATTGACGCCAAGTGCCCACTGTTTGAAAGTGCCAACGACTTGTGATACATCATATCAATTTAATTACAAGCAAACTGGTTCACGTTTCGGTTTCCACGTAATTGTTTCTTATGTTATTTATTCATTCATTCAACTTCAATTCCAATCGACGACTGGTGCATCTAAAGCTCCAACAGCTTTAACTGCCTCGAATGCAAATGGCATCAAAACATCCGCATTGCTTGTCATTATCATCTATTCCATCAAAGAATGAATCCCATCACAATCGAATAGAATCTGAATAAAAGGTTCAATGAGCTCCCACAACATTAACTTCAAATGTTTTCTAATTTACACAACTACTCGAACTAGGAGTATGGTATGTCTGGCTTAAGGGTAGTCAGAGTCACACCACCCCAGTCGCAAACAATCCCCAGCTAGAAAACTTGTGACATCGATTTCATTGCTTCCATTGAACAAAAGCCAACACAAGAATATAGTACTCGTACAAGACCCATCCTTAGAGCACAAAGATGCCATTTTATTTAAATTCGCTTTAACAAGAATGTGGGCAAAAGTCAGCAGTCATCAGCGTCTTCCCTCACCCAAAGACGACATGAACGACGACAATGACAACTACGAAAGCAAAGAAGTTAAGGAGGAATATGCATAAGCAAAGAGACCAGGCGACCACAGTCAAGATAAAACTCAATTAAACTTAATTGACGATAATTGACTGATATGCACGCATGAATGGCCATACTGAATCAATAGCAACGTCTCCATTCTCCAGAGAACTATCCGATCTGATGGTGCGATCGAGTATTCAGTTATTCGAATATCTACTCCAACTGTGTGTCGTAGTCAATACCACCCCACACACCATCCATGACAATGAGATACACGAAATGTTCTTCCACTTGCTTTACGAATACAGAGATGCTAATGCTTTTTGGCTCATTACTTGTCTGAAGAGCTGTGAAACACTCCGCCCTCCCAAAGCTGTTGGGAAACGAGAAGATTTCCAAAGAAGCTTCACATGGATAAATGTATCTTTTGGTCGTAAACCAGTTCACTGTTGGTGTGGATAATTAATGCGATAAATAGCCGGGTTGTCACTAGGTCTAGGTTCAAGGTAAAAAAAGAAACTAGTTCTTCGCACCAAGCCCAGAGTCAGAGATACGAGTACTCGTACATGCACGGATACTTGTATGTCGTTGGAATCAATGTGTTGGGGGTTCGGGAGCAATAGCCAGCATCCGAGTATCTTTGGCTGGAGTCAAAGATCTCTTGATACGCAGATTTACTTTAATTGATATTGATGGGTATCTGATGGGAATTTGATGGATCTAGTTTGGAGCACAGATTTACCAATTTTACGAGCGCAGCGCTCAATTTTGGTCAAATGGTAATTAATTTTTATTTTTTTTTTTTCGTCTAAGACATATGAATTTATTGGTTTGTTGACAAGCGTCTCCGGGTGATACACTGTCGATTAAAATTCTTGGAATTCCCCAAGCTTACTATTGTTGATATTTGTTAAGAAAAAAATATGCAAATCCAAAAGGCAATTGAATAAATTGGAATTATAAATATCTGAGTTTGGAAATATTGCTGAAACATCAGTAGAGTTTCGCGATTCGATTTTACATAGATGGAACTTCGATAATGTACGGATTGGGATTCTTGTAAGAAAATCAAGAAATACGTAGGCGTCAGAAAGAGGTCAGCCATGTGCAAAGATATAGGTTAAATCGCTAATAAACGTGGGTACATAGGGCGCTGTTGTAACATGACTCACTTAAATCATGTTTCATCGCACAAACTAGGTTGCGAGCATATCTAGACCTTTTCTTCGTTTCTTAGATACTTGTAGTGCCCTATCTGCTCTATCGTCTTGAAAGCAACAATGTTGCCCAGCTCAGTTTAGGGTGTGAATTCATGCCGTAAATATTTACTTTAGGGCTTGTTTCCTACAGGCCGAGGGTGATTCTTATTGCAATCGTGTATTGAAAGGATTCCATTGTTAGTTAGTTGGGTACTAAAACTTATATTTTTTCTATATCACTTTTTAACTGCTACGGGTAAAGCCCATGAACTGTGGTACCGTTGAAGTGTACAAGTTTACAACTCAAACACTTCCTTTGTCAGATCGCGCCGTGCCCATTTTAGGATGAGGAGCTATTTTTTGTCTTGTTTAACGCGGCGGCAACAAAGAACGGTGGACTAAACCAGAGAAGAACATCCCATGATATAATCAAGGGTGTCGTCAGAAGCAGATCTACTACTCAGCTCATCAGAGGAATTTTTGACATTCACCTAGGATATCTATTGGGTACATAATTTAATTCGTGCGGTTTTTTTTTCAAAATTTGAACGTTTATTTATGAAAAACATGTACAATAGTATTATTCAAAGTATTGCCCATCTGAAGCTATGACTTTTTCCCATCTTTCGGGCAATTTGTGGATCCCATCCCAAAAGAACTGCGTCGGCTTGGCAGCCAAGAATGAATCAAGCCAATTTTTGATATTCTGCTCTGATGTGAACCGTATTTCAGTGAGAGCGTTCTGCATCGACCGGAACAAATGGTAGTCAGAAGGGGCAAGGTCTGGGCTATAAGGCGGGTGGGGTAAGACTTCCCATCCACTGTTTTCCAAATAGTTCTTAACCGGAATAGCAACGTGGGGCCGAGCGTTGTCATGATGGAAAATTATTGCCTCGTGTCTGGTCGCATATTCCGGGCGTTTTTCGGCCACTGCTCTCTTCAAACGGATTAATTGTGTTCGGTAGCGTTGTCTATTGATGGTTTCACCCTGTTTTAGCAGCTCATAATACAGCATACCCATCTGATCCCACCAAATACAGAGCATTACCTTCGCGCCATGGATATTCGGCTTTGCCGTTGATTTGGCTGGTTGGCCGGGTTTCACATATGATTTTTTGCGCTTGGGGTTGTCGTAATGGATCCATTTTTCATCACCAGTAACAATCCGATGCAAAAATGACTTCCTTTTGTGGCGTTCCGGCAGCATTTCGGACATGCAAAACCGCCTTTCGACGTCTCTCGGCTTGAGTTCATGTGGAACCCAATTTCCTTGCTTTTGAATATATCCAGCCGCTTTTAAACGTTTTGAAATGGCTGCTTGAGTGACACCCAAAGATTCTGCGAGCTCTTCTTGTGTTTGGCAACAATCTTCATAGAGTAATGCTTCCAGTTCTTCATCTTCAAACTTTTTTGGATGCCCAGGACGTTCATCGTCTTCCAAGCCAAAATCACCACGTTCGCTCAGCTAGCGCATGTTCACCATAAACTTCCACCAAAATACGATAACTTTCGGCAGCAGTTTTCTTCATATTAAAGTAATGAAGAAGAACTCCCCGCAAAAACACTTTTTCAGGCACAAAGTTCGACATATTTGAGTGAAAAAAAATTGTTGTTGTTTACGCTTCAAATGAATGACATATACTGAAATGACGTACAAAGACAGTAGCTTTCCAATGCATGTTCCAATGGAATAATACAAGTTACGCCATCTCTTAGCAAACCGCACGTTTTAGACCCAACATTATACGAGTAACCGAAGGAATCAGACGAACACGAGCATGATTGCGGACAGTATCTTCTACACTCCTGTGAGTGAAAGTAAATATTAGTTTCGCTATTGTAATTCGAGGAGAGACTGAAATACATTAATTTAGTCTAAATTATGAGGAGAAAACCAATGGCTTAATAAATCAAGATCCCTGTTTATGTCAGAGACCAAGTCTAGAGCACTTTTCGAGCCATAAGAAAAGCCAATGTCATCTGCAAATGCAGTGGGCGAACCTCTGAAATTAAGCGAAAGTAATGAGCTTATAAAGACTAAGAACAGAATGGGACTAAAGACAGAACCTTGAGGAACACCAATATTAAAAAAAAAACATCTTTCCACTTCTAGGACCCAAACCAATCCATGATAAATCCACGAAAACTAGCATTCTCTAACTTTTTCAACAAAAGGTTGTGATCGACCATGTCAAAAGCTTTGGTGATGTCAATAAATAGTCCTGCGGTAAATTTTTTAGCATCAAGGTGTGACATAATTTGGGAACAGAATTGTAAAAGTGCATCTTCCGTTGATTTCCCTTTCTGAAACCCAAATTGATTTGAATTGAAGAAATTAGTCTTAGTTAAGAAACTCACTATTCTAGAGGAATGACATCGGCAACTTTAAGATCCTCAGGGAAGATGCCTTCAAAAATACCATCCAACAGCCACCGAATTCACTTGATTTGGCTCCCTGTGACTTCTTTCTGTTTAATCAAGTTAAAAAGCCAGTACGGGGAACGCGTTTCAGCAGCCGAGAGGAAGTAATGGAAATATCGCAGGAAGCACTGATGGACATACCGAAAACCGAATATAAAAAATGTTTCGAGGATTGGATCAAGCGTTGGCATAAGTGTGTTGCAGTCGATGGGGATTACTTTGAAGGGAACAATATAGATTTAGATGAGTAAACTTGTATTTGTAATTTTCTGAATAAATTCACAAACCATTTTGTCTGTGATTAGTGACTTTCAAAATTTCTTTCTTTTCCGAAAGCCAATTTCGTTGAATTGGTTCACTGAGTTGTTGTTATTGCCGATCCACGTATGTAAGACGCCGGGCTTAAGACACTCTTTGATTAAAGTTTAAGTGATCGTTGGTATCAAAAAGCAAGGCTGCAAGAACTACTGAAATTAAGAGATATCATATCAGAATAATGCACCAGCTGTGCCTTGATATCCTGCATACTTCCCTTGATTGACTGCTGACCTACTAGTAACTTGAAATTGCTTTCAACTAAAAACCTATTTATCTATTATCTAAGTATTTAATCTATTTTATCTACATATGGTATTAGTCAACACCACTTAGAGATTGGATACATCGTTCCAGTGATATTTGAAAACCAAAAATCACTAAATTACCATATTCTTTCCACACCTCGAAAAATTGGCAAAGAATCACATCATACCATGGGTCGTATCTGACACAAAACGAAAGATACAAGAAGCAGAAGTAGCAAAATTAGGTCGCAATCGAGTGCAAAAGAACCAAAAGCACAATCAATACTTTCTCCTGACGAGGTATGAGTATTCGCCTTTTCCAAGAACCCGAATTAATCACATTGAAAACGAAATAAACAAATCTCTTTGATTGTAGTCGATGAATTTACTCGTATCTGTATCCACGCAGTACCTATAGATGCGATAGTGTTGGTTTAATTAGCGAATTCATTGGCAAACATCATACTCAACTAGAGAAGAAGATATCAAAAGATAAGATACAATAGATACGATATGTGGTTACGCCTCGTATTTGCATAAGACACCTGGATAAGGAGCAGTAGAACTCGAACTTTAAGAAGATATCTGGGCTTAACCATGGGGAGAACGACATATGTTTCGAACGTGGAAATATTTTTGACTTTTTCTTTCATTTTAAATCTAAAGAAATTATTTTATACAAGAACGTTTCTCATTTATACAAGAACCATGTCTATTTTTATTTTATTGGTTTTTTAGCGGCTGTGGCAAATTAGCCTCTCAGAGATAGATACACACATAAGTATGTGTGCTATTCTTTGAAAGACTTTTATTAGACAAACAAATTTAAGATGTGAATTTTGGAAAATTTCAAAGCTGCTTATAATATTTTGTTTTTGAAATTATCAACTTGCACGTGACAGAATTTATAGGCAAGTCTCTACCGATTTTAGTCTGTTTCAAGGTCAGTAGGCCATGAATCGAATTTTAGGGGCGGCGTTGACTGAAGAAAATCTGTTTTTCCTTGATACCAATTTTTTTTTTGGAAAATAACAGACAGAGATTTATGATTTGTCATAATTAATGCGGAGGTAATTTCAATAGAATCCTTTGATCGTGAAAGAGTCAATCCCTTCTGGCAAAAGACTTGTCAACAAATGTTCAATTTAATTGCGTTTTCCCTCTTTTTTCTAGTTTTGTCTTGCAATTTTGGACGACTTCGTCTTTTTCGAAAGTCTAAGATCGAAATTATTGAGAATGTTGACCTAAAAGACGATTGGGACACTAATGCATGTCAACCGAATGAGTTTAATAATAATCAATGAGTATCCAGTATTGCCAGCCTTGCTTATTGAATTTTAATTGAAATACTTGTTTTTCTAACTGTTGTAATGTTTTTATAGTTCTAGTGACCATGGTAAGATTTTTAACTACTTTTAATTATCTTTTATCATTAGCTAAAATATTCTGTGCTACTAATCTTTCAACAAAAAGCTCCCGAAAACACGATGAATACGGATAGCCTTTCGGATGCTGGGCATGGGAGACTCTGCGATTTCTGGTGCAAATCAAAATCTAGCTGAAATGGTTAGGGTTCTTCAAGTACAACATGAAGGCTTTCACATCTGCCACATAAATGCCCAAAGCCTCTACCCAAAAATTGATGAATTTCGCAATGTTTTCGATGACTCTAAAATAGATATTGTTTACGTTTCTGAAACATGGTTCCACACAGATCCAAACTTTACAGTGGCTAGGGGCATCTATAAAGTTGAAGGTTACGAGCTCTTGCGAACTGATACGAGGGGCGTTCAAACTATTCTCGATATCGGGGTGAAGCTGTGTTTGTATATATAAATTGACTTATTTATCAATTAATACTATTATTTTAGTGCATTTATGTAAAATTTCATATAAATGTGATTATTAATTCGCGTTTTATCTCTAGTTAAACAGAATCATAATGGCAACTGAGACGATGATGGTGAAAATTGAGCATCGCGCTGTAATTAAATTTCTCACTAAGCAAGGAAAAAGTCAAAAAACTATTCATGAAGAGATGGTGGCTGTTTACCAGGGTTCCGCACCTTCATTATCAACTGTGCAAAAGTGGTCAAGTGAGTTCAAGAGAGGCAGAGAGAGCATTGAGGACGACCCCCGCTCCGGCGCCCCGGCTACTGCTTGTACGGGAGAAAGCATCAAAGAAGTCGAAAAACTTGTTCTTGAGGATGCCCGAATAAAGGTGAAAATGATGGCAGAGATCACCAAGCTTTCAATTGGTACCATTCACACCATTCTTCATGACCATCTTAACCTTTCAAAGGTCAGTGCAAGGTGGGTGCCACGAATGCTCACAGCGCCTCAGATAAAAAGTGAGAATCGCATGCTGTAGAGAGCTTTTGGAGATGTGTAGTGAGAACGCGGACGGTGTTATGGATCGAATTGTTACTGGGGACGAAACATGGGTCCACCACTATGACCCTGAAAGCAAACAAGAGTCCATGCAGTGGCATAAAAAAGGAACAGAACCCCCGAAGAAGTTCAAAGTCACTCCGTCTGCCGGGAAGCTCATGGCCACAGTTTTTTGGGACTCAAAGGGAATCTTGCTCATTGAGTACAAAAAAAAATGGTAAAACCATCAACGCCACATCCTACGCTTCCACTTTGCATAATTTGCGGGAGGAAATTAAAAAGAAAAGACGGGGTAAACTCGCAGCGGGTGTGTTGCTTCTTCATGACAACGCTCCTGTTCACACGGCGCGAGTTTCCAAGGCTTCTGCGCGAGATTGTGGTTTCGAAGAAATCCAACACCCACCCTATAGTCCAGACCTTGCCCCTAGTGATTATTTCCTGTTTCCGGATTTGAAAAAATGTCTTCGTGGAAAAAGATTTTCGGATGATGAAGAACTCAAGTCGGTATTTTGCAGAGAAAGAGGAAATTTATTATTTTGAGGGTTTAAAAAAGCTTATCTCAAGATGTAACAAATGCATTGATGTTAGGGGAGATCATATTGAAAAATCAAAACAATTTAAATTGAATTCGCATTTTCCTTCATATCGATACCGAGAATATATTGAACGCCCCTCGTAGGATCGATCGTAAGGGAGGTGGAGTTGCGATATATGTTCGTAATACGCTCAATTATAATTTTGTCTGCAAGTCTAATCCGGGTTCGCCTATTGATTTCTATTTCATAGAGGTTAAATGTAGTCAAGACAACATTTTGGTGGGCGTGGTCTATATGCCGTACAATTATATTTCACTTGCTCCACTTTATGCTGTTATAGAGTTGTTATGCAGTGTCAACAACATTGTCATAATAGGCGATATAAATTGTAACCTGCTGAACATTCCCCGTTCAATAGACTTCTTGGAGCACATGAAATCGTATGATCTATGCCCTGTCAACACGACCACTCCTACACATTTCACGTCCGCATCATAAACCCTTATCGATTCAGTCTTTGTTTCCAATAAGGATAAAGTTTTATTGTACAACCAACTCTCTGCACCAGGCTTCTCGAATCATGACCTGTTGTTTCTAACATACTATGTTGAAAATAAGTATACTGAGTCCAAGGTCATTTTTAGAGATTTCCGGAACATAAACTACGAAGCATTGCGCTATGACATTTCTAGTAAAAATTGGGATAGTATATATCGGATGCCCTTAGTTGATGATCAAGTAAACTTCCTCCAACATCAAATCGTCTCACTGTTTAACAAACACCTGCCTTTAAAAGCAAAAACTGTCAAATCAGCTTCAATCCAGTGGCTAACTCCAAATATTCTTCAACTCATGAATCTACGAGACAATGCTTTTAAAAGTTGGAAGAAGTACAAGATTGAAGAGTTCTTAAATCGATATCGATCACTCCGTAATAAAACTACTCACAAAATTAGAAATGCTAAACGTGCTCTCTACAGCAGAAAATTTTGTGCCTGTTTGTCCGGAAAAGAAGTCTGGAAACAAATCCGTGAAATTGGATTGTGATAAACTTAACTTGGTATTCTCAACATCAGAAAATCCAAACCCTATTAACCCACGTCCACTTGATTTGTCGCCGGATGATGACAGTACTCTTCTTTTCAATTTTTATAGAGTATGTCAAGAAGATGTTGCTGAAGCTCTACTAGGAATTAAATCTAATGTCATGGGACTTGACGAAATCCACCCGAAATTTGTTAAGCTTCTGCTCCCTTATATACTGCCCCTTATTACTCACATTTTTAACACCATCCTTACAACGTCTTCTTTCCCTTCGCAATCTAAGGAAGCTAAAGTTATTCCAATCCAAAAGAAAACTAACGAAAACTCAGTAGATTATCGACCGATTTCAATACTCCCGTTTCTTTCAAAGGTATTTGAGAAAACCATCTTTGCACAAATGAAGAGTCATCTCCTAAGTAAATAACTGCTAAGTGACAATCAGTCGGGTTTCCGCGCAAAGAGGAGCTGTAAGACGGCCTTATTGTTGGTAATCGACGATATCAGAAAAGCTGTAGATGAAAACAATGCCACCATTCTCATCTTACTCGACTTTTCAAAGGCCTTTGATACTGTCAACCACACAATTCTTTGCTCAATACTTAGAAAAGAATTTATGTTTTCCCTCCATTCAATGAAACTTATTTTCTCTTACCTACACGGGAGGCAGCAGCGGGTTGCGGTGGGTGAATCATTTTCAAGGTCTTTGCCAGTAATGGAAGGTGTGCCTTAAGGCTCAATTTTGGGACCACTACTTTTCTCTCTCTATGTAAAGAAATTACCTAAGATAGTCAAGCATGTCTCTATACACATGTTTGCTGATGATGCTCAGATCTATCTAAGTTTTCCTCCAAAACACTACATCGAAGCTACAAGGCTAATAAATGAAGATCGTCAGCGTATACTAAACTGGTCAACTGAAAATGACTTACTTCTCAACCCTCTTAAGTCGAAAGCACTCGTGGTCCACAAAAAAATGCTAGATATATCGCAATTTCCAGCTATTCAACTAGCCGGAAACCAGATAGACTACGTTGATTCTGCCAAAAACCTTGGTATTATTTTCAACTGGACCGTAACCTGGACTACTCATATCAGTGCTGCTATTGGGAAAGTATATGGTGGGCTACGCGCTCTTTGGACTACAAAACTTTTCATTCCTATAAAAACAAAACTCCTACTAGCGAAATTCTTCTTTTACCCATGCTTCTTTATAGCTGTGAGATCTTCTGCTGCCCAGATTACAATACTAGGAGAAAGCTTAATGTCGTGTATAATAATATTGCCCGCTTTGTTTTTAATTTAAAAAGATATGACCATGTTTCCCTGTACGCAAAGCAAATAAGCGGTTGTATCTTCGACAATTTGCTTATATATAGAGCCCTATATCTGTTGCATGATATCTTGCAAAGTAGGCAGCCGAACTATTTATTCAATAAGCTTCGATTCCTTCAGTCAACCAGATCGCGCTTGCTGGTTCAAACAAGTTTTGCCTGTTCAACCTCCGAATGTCCATTTTTCTTTCTTTTTGTCTTATATACAATATTATAATTTGTTTGCACATATACTTAAATTAATCTTAAAGGCTTGCAAACCTTAAAAGATGCTTGTTATCTTAAATTGTAAGCGATAATGTTCTAAATGAATAAATGAATGAATAAACCTGCTCCAGTGACAATGCGAGGGCCTAGACTGCTGTCAACCCATTTGTGAAACGAGGAGATCGACAATTACCTAAAACAAATGGACGAGACAATTAAACAAACTATGGACGCTACAATACCGCGCTATCGACCTACGACTAACGAAGACCTGTTCCGCAATCCTACTATTGACGCACTGCACCGACAGAAAAGTAGACTTCTGACAAGACTCAAAAACTTGTACAGACAGTTAACTGACAGACAAGACCCGGAGATTAGGACACTGAAGGCGTCGATTAAAAATATTCAAACGTTAATAAAAGAGAATTACAGAATTTCTGTAAGTTTGTATTGGAACAACAGGGTTCGGGCTGTAAATACCAGCAACCCGAATATGTTCCCGCAAATATTTCGGAGAAAAAATCAAAACGACCTTCAGTGTCTTAAAATAGCCCGGACAACACACAACGAACGGTTACTGACAATAGCAGGTATTGATCCAAATGAGGCCGCTGATGATGACGACTTCTTTGTGATCGAGGATCCACAGAAGAAGGTTGAGACCATAGGAGCGACTTTCCAGGAAATATACAAGGCCAATGATACCATTGGCCCTAATTATGACCTGGACAAACGCGTCTTGGTGCACGACCTCCACATTCGAAATGAAGTAGAGAACTGGCGATCCGAGGGCTCTGGTTTCACCCGGTTCAGCGAAGGAAATATGGCAAATAATGTCATTACCAGAGAGGGTGATCTACTCCCGTTCATTTCGAAGGAAGAGCTCCATGAGATCTTCGACACAATCAGGGCTAAGAAATCAGTGGGGACCGATGGTATTCCGAACATCGTGCTTCGACATCTTCCTCTAGAAGCGGTGGACATTTACACCACCCTGTTTAATAATGCAATGAATAATGCACATTATCCAGCGCATTGGAAAACGCCGGTGGTTCAACCTATCCCCAAAAAGGGAAAGGATATATCCAATCCGGCGAATCTCCGTTCGATAAGTCTCCTTCCGAATATCAGTAAGGTGTTTGAAAAGGTAATCAATAGAGCTCTGTCTAGGTGGGTTGAGGACAGACATATGGTTCCGGATAATCAATTCGGTTTCAAGGCGGGACATGATATCTCACATGCCGCGTCTAAACTGGTGTTCGATATCCAATGGAATAAAGGCAAAAACCAATGCACTGGTGCCTGCCTTGTTGACTTGGAGAAGGCCTTTGACACTGTGTGGTTAGAGGGTCTTTTCTATAAGCTGACTAGGCTGGGGATCAGTATACCACTCTTGTACATTCTTTATAATATGCTAACCAACAGACAGTTCATCGTGAAAAATGGCGATTTTTCAAATTAAAAATGGTCTTCAGCAAGGCGCGGTCAATTCGCCGATCCTATTCAACATTTATACAAGCGATTTGATAGGTTCACTTCCCCATACTATTGCGTACGCAGACGATTTGATAGCGTACAGAACAGGTCCAAAAATCGAGGTCATTAATACTCTCTTGCAGCGTGACTTCGATAAGATAAGACTGGAAGTTGAAAATCAACTTTCAGAAGCCGGAAACCATTCTCTTTAGGACGCCGTTGTCTGGAGCCTCTAGGGATACTAGAAAAAATTGGCGAAAGTTCTCGATCATTGGACAACGCGGGCAGCCTCTTGCCTGTCGAAATGTAGTCAGATACCTTGGGATCTGGCTAGATCAGTTTCTGTATTTTGACAAAAATGTAGATGCTGCTCTGGCCAGAGCTAAAGGCGCTTTTGCTCTTACAAAGAGACTGTTTTATAGCAGCCAACTCGATGCGAGGGTAAAGGTAATCTGCTACATGGCCCTTATCAGGCCCATGCTAGTATTCGGGTGCCCCGTGTGGTTCAATGTACGAGCAAGCTTAATGGAAAAGATTCGGGTGTTTGAGAGGGCTTGCCTTCGCTTGTACAGAACACCAGAGTCGAAGTACAAAAAATTCTATCGTAATGAGGTCCTTTACAACAGGGCGAACCTAATACGAGTGGACAACTTCGTAATTAAGCTGACTCGAAGGCACATTGCAAGAGCAATGACCTCGACGAATAACCTGATAGCTGGGGCTTACTACCCCAATTACCTTTACCACGAGAGTGTGCGCTCTGATGGCTTCGTTCCACCGGAAGCATTCCTCTACCTAGATCAGATAGGGTTGATCCAGGATAGATCAGCGGTCCCGTTAATCTTCCATGTCGCTAGAAAAGCTGGGGACAGGCGACTCAACTACAACAGAGACGTCGCACACGGCAGTGTGGATCGTCACAGGTTCAGTAGGGCGGTGGGGAATCGCGATAAGAGGGATGTCGTTCGGCAGCACCAGCATTTCTGGTGGTTGAATGATGGAGAAGATGTTTCGTCGTCGTTTCCGTCAATTACGGACCAGCCTCACTAATGAGGCAGAGCTGACCAATTTATTTGCTCTGTGAATAGGGATGGCCAGCTTACGTAGGTTTAGGTTAGCATTTAAGAAATATATACATATATTAGTATATACCTTTGTATATACTAATATATGTATATAATTGTGTATAATATCTGTGTGTGTGTATTGTGTATGTAGGTTAGGTAGACTAAGGTTTATTTTAAGTTAGATATTAAGTTTATATATAAAACTAAACTAACTGCTGTCAACCCACCGGCCAGGAAATGCAATGGGACAAGCCGAGAAAAATAGCAGAAAGAAACGGCTTGCTAACAACAAAATCTTTGCGTATTTCAATTCGAATTTATCATTGGGTCTAGACTAAGGCAACAAGTGTTGAGTTTTCTATATGAGAAGGAGCGCTGTATGCCGATTTCTACGAAGCTTAAATTTAACAAGTTACGAGTACTTAATTAGATGGCTATGCTATGCCTCTCCAGTTAACGCTGTCTTTTGCCACCTGTCTCCAATCGCGCACACACAGTTGGCTGAAGACTCTTTCCACTTGTGTACGATACCTGAGGTCGTCCTCTACCGCATTGCCCTTCTGAGTTAGAGTAAGAAACTTTTCTTTCTGGGGTGCTAGTGTCCATGCATTTAATGTGACCTAGCCATCTCAGTCCGACTATCCGACCTTTTTCTGACAAACTCGGTATCAATGTACAACCCATAGAGTTCGCTATTGCAACGTCTTCTCTCAAAGCGCCCGAGAGCATTTTCATTCGCATTCATCAGTGTACAAGCCTCTCTGCCATAAAGAAGGACTTGTGTAAAATTGGAAGAGTGATTCTTCGCATGGTTTCAGAGCTGGTGCCCATGTCGGAGTAGATACCGGAGCCGAGGTAGATAAAGTGTTTTACTTCCTCAATGTCGTACCGGTATATCGTGTCGTTTTGTCCAAGGAATCGATGTTTTGTGTCCCTCTTTGTTGACGTATTTACCTTGCTTTAGTAGTCGCAAACGCTCCATTGACAGATAGCTGAGTTCTTCCCACGATGTTATGCGAGTAGCTGAACAGACTTTCAAAAGATGGAGTTGACATGCGAGTTACGGACAATTCTTTCAAGAACGATGTTGAAAAACGACAACGCATCGCCTTTTGTGACATTGAAGATCTCGGTTTTGTCATTACCGACCCTGACTGCGGGCGCTCTCTATCTGCATCCTTCATAGTTGAATAAGCTTGGCAGGGATGCCAAATCTAAACAGGGGTCTGTATAATGCGTCTCTGTGGACGCTGTCATATGCGGTTTTGAAATCGATGAAGAGGTGGTGTGTATAGATTTGGAACTCTTTCAAGATCTGTATTGCGAAAATTTGATCCTGGCCTAAAACCACATTGGTCAGGCTGTTGACGAAAGGTCCAAAGCGTTCACATAATATGGCAAAGAGGACTCTATATGCGATGTTGAGGGGACTTGTTGTCGTGTAGGTGGCGCTGTTCCGGGGACCTTCCTTTTTAAGGATCGGACAAACAATGCTGAGGTTCCATTCGTCCGACATACTTTTGTCGACCCAGATAGATGCTCTGTATCCCATCACTGCTTAATGTTTTAAGCAGCTCGGCTGTTAAGTCATCGGGTCGGCTTTGTTGAACTTAAACTTAGAATGGCTATCCTGACTTCATCTTGGGCGGGTGGATGGAAAGGTGGTCCATTCTGTCTGATGGTGGGATGTTGTTCGTTATCACCATTTAACAGCCTGTAGAAATAGCCCTTCCAAATTTCCAGCATTTCCTCCATCATTTCAGATTTCCATTCGAGCTGTACAGCTTTGGCATGTTCGTCTTAATTTTTAATAAAACTTCCAAACTTTATTCTTCTGGTAGTGCCTCTCTAAGGCCTCGATGGGGCATTTCTCGTGCTCTTTTTGTTTTCTTCTGATTAGCATATGTTCACTTTTGCTCGTAGAGCTTGCGGGTACCTCTCGTTCTTTTGCCTAAGGGCATTCTGAACATCTGCTGTTTATCTATATTTGAATTTCTGTATTCGGTATTGTTCCAGGGGTTTCTTAGTTGGGGCAGCTTGATGCAGAGTACATCAGAGGCGGGCGCTCTGACTTAAGACTTCCTCACAATAATGCTCGCTGGCTTTGGACTATTACGAATATCCGCATCCATATATGGATACAATAGATTATGTTCTGAGTCGATATTAGGCGGTCGGAACGTTTGGATATCCAAAACACTGAGGTAGCTGTTTGCGTCTATCTCAATATGACTAATTTGGTTGGCGGTTTGTTGATCAAACATCAGCCGGGTCATTTTAGTAATATCAGGGTGCGAAATCGTGTGCTGGCTAAAGTTACATTACGTCCTATCGCAAAATTAATAAGCCTGTATACGTTTAAGAAGGTAATGTCGTGGAGCCTGCACTTTCAGACTGCATTTACAAAGATACCCTCTTTTAACTTACTTACTTAGGTGGCGCTACAGTTCGGGGTGAACCTGGATCTCAACTAACGAGCCTCTCCACTTAGTCCAGTCTTTAGCTAACTGCCACCAGTTACATATTCCAAGTCGCTTGAGGTCCACTTCTATTTGTGGCCACAACCTGAGTTGAGGCCTTCCACTTCCACTTCCGTTGTCCTTCCGGATTAGATTCGAAGACTCTGCGGGCCTGAGCATTGGTTTTTTGAACAGCTCGATATTTGTCGCTGAATCTTCTCCTCCTAAGCCCGTTAACGCAATCGGGACCGAATATTTTTCTTTCGAAACCATTGAGGATTGCTTCATTCGTTCTATGCTTCAGCGTCATAGAGTAGGATTGGAATGATCAAGGTCTTATCTAGAGTCTCCTTGCCTTCTTAATCCAAAAAACAGCGATTGGCAAAAGTGTTTCTTCGTTTTATTTCTGCTGAGGTTTTGTTGGCAGAATTGATAGCAGATCCAAGGCAGACAAAGTGGGTGGCCGTGGCTCAAGTGTTAGTGTATTGGTTTCCAAGTTGGACAGTTCGGGGTTCAATACCAGCTGGGCCCGGAAGACGTTCTTTTTCAGGCAACTAAATTCACGTAAGATGAGTTGTTGCCTAGAATACAACTACGCTAATAATTTAGTCTCTCCATTCTATACAGCTCGCTTCTATAAAAGCTTTCATATGCGGCCTTAAAATCAATGAAAAGATGGTGGATATCGATTTGGACTTCCTTAGTTTTTTCAAGGATCTGCCGGAGTGTGAAGATTTGGTCGATTGTGGTCTTTCCTGATCTGAAACGGCACTGCAAGGGACCAATTAGGTTCTAGACGAAAGGATTCAGACCTCACGCAATATGGCAGATAAAATCTTGTATTCGATGTTGAGGAAACTTATACCTCTATAGTTGACATAGTTGTGGGTCGCGCAAACGGTGCTGAGATTCCATTCATCAGGTATAACTCTTCTGACCAAATCTGAGAAATGAGTTGGTACATGTTCTCCACAAAGTCATCTCCAGCAACTTTGAATACCTCGGCCCGTAAACCATCAGATCCAGCTGATTTGTTGAATTGTAGCTTAGATATTGCTATCGTCCTGGTCAGGAGGACGGAAGTTTTGGCTATTATCGCCTAAGTTAACTAGTCTATTCTGCCGAAAAATTCAGCAGAAAAAGTTTTTCAATATTCTCAGCACTGACTGTGACTCTACTACTTCCTTCTTCATCACTACAGGGTACTGTACGGGTCTTCTTCTCCTTGATACGTTCCTTTTTCCAGTCGGTAAAACTTCCGTACGTTATGTCTGGAGTAAGACCTATCAATATTTTTGATCGTCCGCTTCTCGTACTCTTTTTTCTTCACCTGGAGGGGCCGATGTTCTTCCCGTTTCTTTTGCTCGTAGAGCTCAAGAGCAGCCATTGTCCTTCATTGCAGCGCCAATTTGTAGGCTTCTTGTTTAGCTGCATATACTTGACGGCATTATTAATCAAACCATGGATTTGTTGATGGTGGTCGGGTGAAACCTAGCGCATCAGTTGCGGTGTCCCTGATGGCGTGTTGGCAAATTCCAATGGCCGTTTGCGATTGCGGCTTTTCTACGTTGTTCTTCTTTTTTGTAGCATTTGGGAAATCGGCATTAGCACTATGGCTGCAACAAGCTGGTGACCCGATTCAATATTGGTCGCCAGGTTCGGACGTCCAAAATACTGTAGGCATATCTTATGTCTTTCGCAAAATGATTAATTTGAGTTAGAGTTGCATGATTCGGAGACCGCCATGTCCCCTTGTGCATATTGAGATGAAGAAACCGTTTGGTTGCTATAGTAATGCTTCGTCGCGCCCCAAAGTCAATAAGTCTATTATAAGTCCGTCACCAGACGAGGTTTGCTTATCAACTGTCCTACCAAAGACGTCTTACTTTCCTATCCTGGCGCTAAAATCGCCTAGCACAGTTTTAAGGTCATACTTCGGACATTGCTTATACTCATATGTCATGCAAAGGGGCATTTTAGAAATATTCTTTGGCGGCATCGTCCTATAGGGGCATGGGCGCATATTAGGCTTATGTCATAAGACGCTAACGTTTTTTCCTTTCCGTGGGTAGGTGAGAAATCTTCATAGACACTATAAGCTTTGGGCTTATAGTAGTGTGGGGTTCTTACTCACTAAAAAACACCTCCCTTATACAGACTACGACTGAGTTCGCACTCAACAAGCGGTTCTTCTTTCGCGTTTTATTTTGCTTTATTAAGATATTTTGCAGGCGATTTTCCATTGAAAATTCCTGCGTACTATAAAAATTAAGCTCTGCAGATTACCGCGCTAGATCGAGAGGCTTAGTCCTTCTCAGACGGAGCAATAAATTTGTCTCGTCAAGGATCTGTTGAACAGAAATATTCATATGTCCTTGCAGTCGATTTTTGTGTTTTCGCGCAAACATTTTAATTTCATTCTGAACGTTTTCGACTCCTACGTCTCTGTGGATATCATCGTTTCTAATGTACCACGGTGCATTAACAAGCTCTCGAAGAACTTTGTTTTGGAATGTCTGTAAGACGTCAACGGTACTAATTTTGGTACAACCCCAAAGCTGTGTACTATATGTCTAGACCGTTTTTAGCACTTGCTTGTATAGCAGCAATTTGTTTTCTAAACTGAGCTTGGAATGTTTTCCAAGAAGCCAGTACATGTCTCTATACTTAATCTCAAGCTCTTCACTTTTTTTCTTAACGTGTGCTCTCCATTTAAGTTTAGCGTCGAGTGTCATACCAATATATTTGGCCTCGTTCGCGAAAGTGATTTGTACTGCGTTGATAAACACAGGTAGATTGTCAGTTTTCTTGAGAGTGAAGTTCACATGGGCAGACTTGTTTTCATTAAGCGCGATTCATCAAGTCTTTGTCCAATTGTTAATCCGTGTAAGGGCACGTTGCGTCTTCGATGGTTTTAGCTGTTGCCAAAATGGCAGTGTCATCAGCAAATGTGGCTAGCACTGTATCGTCCGTTTGCGGTGTGTCGCGGGTAAAAAAGCAAATATAGCAGAGGGCCAAGTACACTTCCTTGCGGCACCCCCGCTTTTATTGCCTTAAAATTGGAATATTCGTTTCCGTGTGTGACAGGGAAGAGTCGGTCATCTAGGTATGAACTTAAAATATGATACAATAGCTCGAGTAGGACTTGTCGTGCCATACCTTATCAAAAGCTTGCGAAACGTCAAGGAATGCGCTTGAACAGACTAACTTACACTCGATTGCTCGTTCAATTACAGCGGTGATTCGATGCACTTGGTCAACAGTAGAGTGTTGGCTTCTAAAGCCGAATTGATGATCGGGCAAGAGGCGATTTGTGTCGATATAGTGGGGAGGAGCGATAATGGTCTATATGACTTGAATTCAGTCAGCGGTTTACCGGGTTTCGGAACCATAATAGCTTCGGCAACTTTCCACTGATGCGGTACATAATCTAATGTTATGGTGGTATTTGTAAGATAGAGCAGCTTGAGCAAACCTTTTTTTCGGTAGCGCTTTAAGTATCTCTCCCGTAATTTAGTCATATCCGGGGGTTTTATTGGGCTTAAGCGTGTCTATAACTTGTCAAAGTTCCCTAAGTGTAGCCTTTTCTATTGGAAAGTTTGTCGTCACGTCTAGCGTATTGACATTCTCTGGAAGCATTTCCCCGTCGAATGGTTTGAACGTTTCTGCAAGATTAAAGGAGGTTTTATCTTGTTGGGCCCGAGTTTCATGCCACTTTTTCCGCGTTCTTCGTTTCTTTCTTATCATTTCTCTGATTTCCTGCGGGTATCTTGTGCCGATACTGGCAACTTTGTTCGATTCGCGTGGAGTGTTATTCCAGGCCGCTTGCTGTTTGACTTAAACAAACCGTTCAACTTCTTTTTCAACTTGATGCGGCGTTCTGAGCGGTACTTTTAACTCAGCATGTCCAACAACCACTATTCGGAAATCTTTCCAGTGAGTTCTTTTGTTGGATAATCAGGGTGGTCTTTGTTTCTTAACCAAGGATTCACATAATGAAAGGATAATTGGAGAATGATCGAAGGAAAGATCGAAGCTTTCTTCAACTTTGAAGTAACTAGCGTTTCCTCCTTTTCCGATAAAGAAGTCTATCAGATCGAGTGTTTTGGCGACATCCGACGGTCAGTACGTCGATCTGCCTGTTGAGTAAAATTGGCAACTACATTCCATACCAGCCCTGTAGAGAGTTTTGCCTTTTTGTGAGATACATCTTGAGCCCCAAAAAGGTATGCTTCGCATTAAGGTCGCCACCAATAATAAAGATTGGTCCAAAAGAGTTAAATACGCAATAAATTCGTGTTTGTCTATTTTGCAGCGCTATTGGCAATACATAGATTGTGGATATACTAAAAGAGCAATTTCTATTTTTAACCCGCACCGTGGTCTTTTGAAATATGTCAAGTTCAATTTGTGCTTGACTCTTTGGAAGTCTTTTATAAATAGGGATGGCCCGCCTCTTGCTTTTCCCGATGGATGATGAGCGTGGTAGTCGCAGTAACCTTTTAGTTCCACGCGCGATTGTGTCGTCCGGTGAGTTTCAGAAATTAAACATGCCATATATCAACTGCTTTTTCCTGAATAAAAATATTTAGTTCATCAAGCCTTTTCTGTAGGCCGTTGTCATTCCACGGACGAATATTGAGCTTCTTTATCATGATTAATTGCACAGATCTGCTTCGAGGTTGAGAAGCTGTTCGACTATTATCTTATTTGTTTTAGTCAGTTCTTCTAGTCTCTGAAGAGTTACTGCAAAACATTTGAGGCAGGATCAGGTAATTCACAGCATTTGTTCGCGCCGCTATTTGCGCGTAAGTTTTTCCACTTTTGACTTGCGCGTTATTATTTTTGACGTTGTTGTTATTGGTGATTTTAGCGGCCATCACGGCGTTTGCTATCCTTGCCTACTTTAAAGGCTTTGGGGTTGAACCGCTGTTTTTATTTCTCGTACTCGCAGGCCCTGCGTTTTTAGAAGGCATCGTTTTGGATTGATCCCGTCGTTCTTGCAACTCCTTTCGGACTTCGCAGCCTCGATAGTTAGCTGGATGTTTTCCCCTGCAGTTGATGCATACCGCTGGGGATTCTTTCGCGGCACCGCACTCCCGCGTCAGGTGTTTTCCGTCGCATTTCACACAGCGAGGCTCCTTCTGGCGGTAGGCCTGAGTATGGTTGTAATCCCTGACAACGTGTACATTGGGGAATCAGCATTGAGTTTTTTTTAGCGCAGGTTCAATTTTGACAACAAGTCCCAAAATTGAATTTATAGAATAAATCCTTTCTAGGCTTTCGGTTTTGTCGAAAGTTAGCCTAAAAAGGGGTGAGATCGCGTCTTGAGGTGGTCCTCTCGCCTTCAACACTGCGCTGTTTTTGCGCAAATATATTAACAGCGTCGGTTATTTTTAAGCCTGTTTTCTGCTACCACGCGTATGGGCCTTTCCGCTTTATTTTCGTACATATGCCACTGAATCTTCTCGGCATTTAATTTTTGCGAAAGCGAACGGTAATTGTCTGCATTAAGGACATTGACAGTCCATGTATCGTTATTGCAGGATCTTACTCTGTAATCGGTTGAACACAATGATTTCAAGATTGTGTGCAACTTGTTATAATCCGAGATTCCAAAGACTTTTATTGGCGGCGACGGTCTTTGTTTGGGTTGCTTTTTTTTATTGACCTCAGCAATATTAGAGCTGGCTGCCGTCTCTTTTTGTACAATTTCAGGGGAGGAATTGGTCTTTTTTTGAATATCCAGTCTGTTTCTCTTCTTCGTCCGTGTGAAAACTCGAGTTTTCCGGGCGGTCAAGTCGCGAATCAGACTCGGATTTAGATTGCGCCTTAGTGGCATCTAATTCCTTTTTGAGTTCGGCGCAGAGCAATTCCATAGTTTGGAGTCAGGCGCGGAGATCAGAATTTTTGCGTTCGAGATTTTGTAACTTATTCGGTGTAATACTATAGTCGCTACATTACCATACTTATGTATGGTATATTACAGTTTTCCATCCTCCTTATGCCCGGACGAGGACGCCATGGACGATTTTCGTATAATATTTAGGACATTGCTCGTAGGTTTAGTCGAGGAGTTCGTAGAAGTTGTTCTTCGTAAGGTCGTCCTTCCCCTCTGTCCTTCCTACGTGTCTGAAGTTCAAGACTTGTTACCTATAAGTCTTCATCTCATAAACCCAACATCTCATCCGGCGCCCAACTCCATATCCAACCACGAATCTCCATCTCCCTCCTCCACTGCCCCTATTCTTGATCCTCTTTTTCCCCCCACAGTTAAACGAACCCAGCAAACCAATGGAACTACAGAAAGTCGCTATGCACTCTCTAGGCTTAGAGAGAGAAAGATATATGAAAACATTCGTCTCTTTCTCGCCTATCTACACGACAAATCGGACTCGGTCTGCTACGAAGGGAAGACCAAAATCAGCGTCATGGTATCCATCCAGCAGGAAGGCCTCCCTACTGACCCTATCAGTCTCAGGAACCTTTATGTCAGGTACCACGAGATTTTTAGCATGTCCCCTCAGAAAGTAGCAGACGACCTTGCTGCTTTCGGCCACTACGTTCACTCTAAACGAGTCTCACACCTACAGCGAAGCCGAGCTGACCACGATAAATTTTTTCGTCCATAACGTGCCTTCCTTGTCAGCACTTAAACCATCCCGCCATACATCTCCACCCCACAACATCCCTCTTACATTTTACTACCAGAATGTAAGAGGTCTTCGCTCTAAAACCAATGCTGTCCTACGTCAATCGCATTCTCTTCCCTTTGATATTTACGCCTTGACCGAAACCAATTTGATTCCCGACATAAAGAACCAGGAATTGTTCCCCCCTACTTTTAATGTTTTTCGCGACGACGATCCTACCCGCCCACATGATGATTCCCCCTGTCGAGGCGTCCTACTGGCGATCCACAACAGCCTTAACTCTTCCCCCATTACCATCTCTTCATCCTCTAAAGTCGACTTTGTCGCTATAAAAATATCACTCCCCTTCAAGTCCCTTTACGTTTTATGTTGCTACATCCTGCCAGCTCAACCTACCGAATCTTACCAACTTGTTGTCGATGCGATCGACTATTTAATTGACCTGTCTGACTCTACTGACGATATCTTTGTTTTCGGCGACTTTAATCTTCCTCAGCTACAGTGGATTCCATCAGACGATCAATCGTTCTTCATCGCTTCAAATGCCAACTCAGCTAAGGAATGTCTCTTCTTAGATCGCTTAACAGACTCAAGTCTATGCCAAGTCAGTGGTGTATCCAACTATATGGGCAGGCAATTGGACCTTATTTTCATAACAGATTCAATCAACTCCTCAGTCTCACTTTGTCCCCTATCTCTCTCTACAATCGACAACTACCATCCCCCCCTTCTACTTTCATTTTTTCATAACTCTTCTCTCCAGTCCACTCCTCCCACAACTCTCTCATCCTATGACTTCCACAAAGCAAACTTTCACAAAATCAGTGACTATCTTAGCAGACCCCCCTTTAACTTTCACAAACTAAGCGTAAATGATGCCTTATCCATTTTTTATAAAGAAATATTTAATTCTTTTAGCCTTTACGTTCCGTTTTCCCGCCTTAAAACATCATCTACTAGTCCTCCCTGGTATAATCGCAAGCTTCGTTCCTTACGAAACAAGAGAAACAAGTTATGGGCTGTTTTCCTGCGTACCAGATCCTTGTCCGACTATTCCAACTATCTTGGTGCTTATCTTCATTTCACCGAACTTTACGATTCCCTTTACCAGCGTTACCTTAACAATGCGCAAGTCAACCTTATAAATGACCCTAAGTCCTTTTACCAATTTGTTAACTACAAAAGAAAGTCCGATGGTTACCCTCCTTCCCTCTCTTTCAACAACAAGTCATCAACCGATCCACTCACCATTGCCAACCTATTTGCCAGCTTCTTTAAACAATCCTTTACCAACGACTCCTTTGTACCAGATCCATCCTATTTTCGTTACCTACTGAACTTCTCCAACGGCCCACTTCTCTCTCACATCTTGGACCCCTCCTATATCGAATATAAATTACACCAACTCAATGACGAATTTACACCCGGTCCAGATGGCATCCCTGCCATATTTCTTAAAAAATGTTCTTCGTCTCTTTCCCTTGCCCTTTCTGATCTCTTTCGTCTATCCGTTTCACAAGGAGAATTTCCTCAGGTTTGGAAAACCTCCTTTATAACCCCAATCCACAAAAAGGGATCAAAGAACGAAATAACAAACTATCGTCCAATCGCTAAACTCTCCCATATACCCAAACTCCTCGAAAGTACGAGTATTTTGTATGAAGCTCTAAGCTTCCAATGCAAATCACTTATTTCCCCTAGACAACATGGCTTCCTAAAGGGTAGGTCAACCACCACAAAATCTCGTTGAATTCGTATCCTTTGCCATCTCTGACCTAGAGAACGGCAACGAAGTCGATGTAGTTGCAACCGATTTTAGCAAAGCCTTCGATAAAATCTCTCATCGATTAATACTCTTCAAATTGTCTGCCCTCGGCTTTGAACCCATACTGTTAAAATGGATATCCTCTTACCTCGAAAACCGTTTTTACAGTGTTCGTTTTAGGTCAGCCCACTCCGCTCCATTTTTGGCCACCTCTGGAGTTCCTCAAGGTAGCCATCTCGGTCCCCTTCTTTTTATATTAACCACAAATGATCTCGATAGGATCATCGTCCGTCTCCCTTTACGCCGACGATACCAAATTTTTCAAAACCATTTCCTCTCCCCATGACTCCTTCCTCCTTCAACAAGACCTTGATAGTTTTTCGATCTGGTGCCTCAAAAATTGTTTGGAACTTAATATCACCAAATGCCAATCCATCACCTTTTCACATAAGCGGCACAAATCTCCTCCGACCTCGGCATTTTGTGTGATAGGGAGCTCAACTTCCGTTTGCATATGGATGGGATAATCCTTAAAGCCAACTCTGCACTAGGTTTTGTAAAACGATGGTCCAAAGAATTCAACAACCCATACGTGACCAGGTCCCTCTATATTACCTTTGTTCGTCCCCTCCTAGAGTACGCCAGTCAAGTATGGTCCCCATATCATCGCGTTCATATCTCGAGAATCGAAAGCATCCAGCGCCGTTTTCTTCGATTTGCTCTTCGAGGTTTGCCCTGGGATGATTCTTTTACTCTGCCCCCCTATCAAAACCGTCTCAACCTTATTAACCTAAACACCCTTGAGGAACGCAGAGATGCAGCCGACTTTCTCTTCATTCATCGACTTCTTTCAGGTCAGATTGAATGCACGTCCCTTCACAATTCTATTTTCCTCAACACTAACCCTCGTAATCTACGTACCCCTCGTCACTTCTATCTCCCAACCCACCACACCACCTATGGCGCGAACGAACCAATCTCCCGCATGCTACGAAAAATTAATCCAAACCCTAGCGTCTTTGACTTCCACCGCACCACTTCCTACCTCAAATCGGTTCTCCTTCACCAGAATAACCAGCCTTAGTTTTAAGTTTTAGTTTAAGTTTAATTTTAAGTTATAGCTTGTATTAAGCCGAATAAATGGGGGCTTTCGCCCCCACCAAAATTAAATTCTTCTGACGACGAACCCGGCTCCGAATAATTGTATAACATTCTCCACAGTAGATATTAATATTTGATACCCTCATACCTCGTACGAGTATAATTAGGTAAATAAAACGCGCGATTTAGTTGGTTTAATATCCACTTTGATTGATGGTTAACTACTTACTTGCACTAGGAGCTTTGTTGCTAGTACAACGTATGTATTTGGTATACAACATAATTGGTAACACCAGATATCAATTTAATTTCATTTCAGGTTCCACAAATGATATAAACTTTTGCTGGCATTTTATTCAAAAGATAAATTCTCATAATTTCAGTCCAACGAGTTAAGCTAAATAGAGAAAGGCTTACATATTTACGGAAATTATGTTTTAGAGCTTAATTTTAGCTTTAAATGACCTTAACTATCTAGTCAATGGCAATATGTCTTTCTCAACCGTTAATTTCAGATTGACTTTGCAAATGAGTTGCAAGTACGAGTATTTAACATATCGTTCCCAGTATAATTATTTAAATCCTCAGTTACCGATATTCTTTCGTAAAAATAGAGCAAACTAGTATTCAAGGTAGCTGAAAATATTTCATATTATAAATACATATATACCAGCACTATGTGGACCAGAACCACAAGCCAACCGAGGATAACAAAATTTGCTGACGGTCATGGGAATATCTCTGACCTGAATCTAACCCCCCCGTTTGTAGATTCGAAACTTGTTCACTTAACTTACTTTGCATGGGTCGGTAAGTGTAAAGATGTCCTAATCTTAGGCTATTAATTGTTTCGCCATAGTTTGGTTTCCAAGTGTTTGGGTTGTTAAACTGACGCTCAACTAATTATGGTTCGGTCTTTCTGGGATATTCCGGAATCAGTTACTCACTTTGGGTTTCCTCTATTTCAATACCCTGACTAATCCTGGAAAACTTCATTGACTTCTGATTCAAATATGTATGCACATTGAAGTAGCTCACATAGGATATCTGGTATACTGACTGTCGACCTTAATTAAGGTGGGTAAATTCAATTGCCGTACGTCCTACTTTTGTAGGATAGATGTTTTTTTTTTTTCTTCAAAACTCTCGCTTATATGCCACGAGAGGACGAGATCATTATCTGTTGGTCACAACGTTGCAACGTGGAAAAAAAAAAAACAATTAATGTGTTGTCCTATTTGCAACTCTGTGCGCCAAGCTGACGCCAGCCAATGCCTTTCCTAATTTTATTACTCTAATTAGTGTTTCTCTCTTCGTTTACTACATATTCTATTTTTGTTGCACAGTGATGTTAGAAAGTCTCCAACTTTGGCATGTGTTGGTCATTTTATGACCTATGTATGAGCTTGGACTGGATAATATCGTTACTGTGAACTTGTACACGAAACACCGCCTGCCAAAATCCGCGGTTAACTGGTGCTAATCCATCAAATCAACCTAACTGTCCATTTATACCGGCGTTCTGGTCAAAAGTCATATAAATCAGGATATCGGAAATTGGCTGTAAAATCCAATTACCTTAAGCATTTTCGCAAATGAATTGCAACAGCACTCTTCGACAGTCGGTGCGCCCACAGTCCTTAATCAACTTTGTTTGGAAACTATCTCACAGAGATTTGCTTAAGTAAGCTATAAAAAGGCTAAGCACCACACAATACCCAATACCACACGGCATACGGCACAACACCTACAAACTCTAGACGAACTACGAGTACAAGTAAATCCTCCATAAAACTTCACAAGCAATCTGCAATTCCATTGACTCTAACCGACTTCACCGGCTCCTCATACACCGGGCTTCGACTTTGGCTTCGCCAGTCCCCAGTTCCCAGTCGACAATCGGCAGTCGGCAGTCGGCACCATTCCAATAGATTTACTGGTGGTAGCCTGCCTCCGTAGCGAGTGTGCCAGAAAAATCCTCCATCACCACCGTGTCTGGGTGGGAGGTAAACAAAACCGGGACCCAACAACACCAACAACAACAAAACAAAAACAAGCCTTACAAATCCAAATAAACAATTTAGACGTGTCGACTGAGAGTCGAGAGATACATGCTACAATAGTACTCGTTTGGTGTTTGAGTGGAATCGACATTTGAGTGGTTTTAGAACAATGCACTTTGCCTTAACATAGCTCCACTCACAGTCTCAATTCCAATCCCAATCACCTGAGGACAGGTTTCTTGTTGTGTTGTTGTTGTTGTTGTTTCGGTTTTGTTTTTGTTTTCTTCATGTGTTTTACCTTTTCTGTGGAATGGGAATTGGAACTGGTTGATTTATATGACACAGGTAGAGGAACAGGTAAAAGTTAGAGTGGCACCGATGGCACTAATTTTACCTGTAGGATCTACATGGAGGGTAAAATGGGCAAACATAACCACTCAGCCACTCGTAACTTTATTTTATGGTTTTTGTTCGTCGTCGACGACACCAACGACACCAACGACGTCGACAAGCCGACTAGACCCATTTACGTGCGAGAGAATGGGATCGGAGGAATCACCTTTATTTTCAAGGCGATATTGGCTATTTGTATTGTTGACGCTGAGGATGCGAACGATTTGCAGTGGTTTTCAGCGAAACTGATTGGTAGTTAATGGAGGGCTTGGGTTTTGTTTTCACTATCAGAGGACGAAGGACATATTTTTGTTTTCATTTTGAAGTGCTAGAAGCTATGAACTTTTGTCCGCTATTTTTTGTAATAACAATTTGAAATTAGTAGTCGTACCGTAAACAGAAGGCTCTTCGACTTCGAATATATGTTATATATTTGATTGTGGGACATCATCATTGATTAATCATAATGCATTGAGATAGTAAGTGTATAAGTCCGGCAATTGAGTTTTTGGCAGAGTTAATCTTTAAATCCACGATGTTTGCCTCCCTCTCTACTCTTGCTATCATTTGGTGCTCATCTAGGTATAATCCTGTGAGAGAGTAAACAAATGTCGTCAGCGTAGACCACATGTTTCAGTTGAGATTTTAGATTCCAACGAATTCCTTCGTTTGCTGTAGACAAAGCTGCCCGAAGCATATCGCTAATCACTAATAAAAGAAAAATTATAGGCGATAGAATGCAACCTTGTCGGACCCCACTTTGGGTATCGAATTCCTCTGAAAACGTTCCTCAATGCAGAACATAACATTTAGATCCATCATGGGTTGCTGTGATAATAGCCATCAGTTTGGGGGTATACCTCCCATGCGCAAGGCAGGCCAGATAAACTGCCTGTAGGCACCCTTAAACGCTTCCTCAAAATCAATGAAGAGAAGGTGAAATGGTGACATCTTTCAGATGTTCCTTTTTTCGACTACAATGCCCACAGTAAAGCCTATATCTATGAGGTCGAGGAGCTACAATGGTTTCTACGTTCTTGGACAGATAAGTACTTCACCCCGTTTTACATTGAACGCATTTTACTAAAAGGACATCTTTCCATTGTGTACCCTCCTTTGATCAAGAGAATCAGTGAGTTACATTCTTGCAACAGAACCACAAAACATAGTTAAAAAGCGCACACAGGCCTTAACAGAGAAACCTTTTCGAATCCACCATTAACATGCTGCGTGTTGCCGAACAACGAGAAAGGATCCAGGTTCAAACTACGACCAATGCCAAAAGTCATTAAAAAGCAATAACATCACTATCCTTTAAGCAGACAATAGGAAGCCTCTTCAACTTATAAAGAAATCCCTTACACCCGTGTCATTCGCAGTCGATCATGCGTAGTGGCTGCTGGCTTAATGGGCTTTCAGTCAATCCTTACAAAGCTGAGTTTGTTCTCTCCAAGAGAAGCAGGAAGCTGGTTGGCTTGACTCATCTAGTGCCAAAAGACGTCACCAATGGCTTCTCTATAGAAACTATATATCTAGGTGTTATCCTGGATAGTAAATTTTGTTGGACCAAACATATCATGCTGAAAACCTCGAAAGGGTTATCGACTTTCTGCGGATCCGTATACTTACACAGATATGAATGTATATGTTTGTACGAGTTTTATAAGCCAGGAATGAGCTTTACGTTTGCTTTGATGAGACTCCAAAGAACGCTTTGTTTCGGCTGTTCAAGAGGTTTCTCTAGCACGTCAGGCCCTCCTTTAGATGCAATAAAAAGACAAGGAGAATTTGATTTTGTTATAACCGCATTGAAGTTTTCTTGTCGCTACGAATCGACTGTTATGTGACCCCGTGACGACTTTTCCTGCATTCAGGACTGACTTCGACCCAGGAAAATACGTGGGCCTTCACTGATTCTTTAAAAACTGATTCAAGATATGGCACTAGAGTCTTTTTGAGGGAAAATATGTGCCTGTCTTTCAAACGCGGATATTCTAATGGCAATGAACTATACTGGAGTAGGTGAAAAATTTGCATTTGTAACGACAGATAAGCGGTGCCTTGCTGAATTTGTTCACTATATTCAGGTTAGTTCGAGGATTCAAGGCTTCTTGGAACGTAACTTAAAAACTGAATTTACTGAGAGTTGTGTGCGTGCTAGCTCGAAATGAGCTCGCGGGAAATGTGATCGCTGATGAACTTGCTAGGCCAGACTCCTCAGCGCATAGACCTTCGTTTGATTTACACGCGATCTCTGTTAGGGATGCCAACGTAGTTTGCAGGTAGACTAAACGAATCCTTCTGTAGACTTTTTACTATTGGTACAATTTTCGGCTTTTGCTAAGCACCTGAGTGTTCAAGGCATAATTGGGGCGACATTCTGCGACGCTCGTTTCAGGGTTACGCTTGAGATAGGCTACAACTACTAGGCGTGAATGGGGTAGCTGCTTGTACTGCAGGCACTTTATCTGTGAAGCGATTACACATCTTTCTTTGAAAGAGTGAGAATTTCCTTTAACAGGACCATACCAGGAATATACTTGACCATGTTTTTTATTTGAGTTCTCTGGTCCGATAGAATAATTTTCTTTTTTTTTTTGTTCGAAGCTGCTGGTTGGTGTAGACAACCGGGGCAACCAGGATTGCCTTGTTCCAAAAGATCGTGGAATATCTAACATGTGGCGCAACTGTCCTTGAAATTCCGGCAAAATGTTGGCGTCATACTAGATAGAGTGAAAAGTGACCTTCTTGACCGCCAGAATGCGCTGCTACTGCAAAAAAAGGTTATGGTGCCTTGAAGTCCGTTTATATTTAGGCAGAAATGCCAAATTTCAGTGCGATACTGTCTTTAGTTTTGTTTTGACAGCTGATAGTTGTTGACGTGTTTGGCATCGTGTTGAATATGGACAAAAACGATTTTCGTTCTCTCATAAAACATTATTTTTTGAGAGGCAAAACGGCGAAGGAAACAAAAGAAAAATTGGATAAATCTTATGGGGCTAATGCTCCGTCAGATTACGCCGTCAAATATTGGTTTCGAGAGTTTTGTGGTGGCCGCAACTCCACTACCGATCAAGTCCGCAGCGGCAGGCAGTCCGATGCGGTTACAGAGGACAATGTCAAAAAAATACATGAAATGGTGTTGGCTGACCGGAAAGTGAAGGTGCGCGAGCTAGCAGATACCATAAAGATTAGTACTGAGTGCACACGCCATATTTTGGGCAATATTCTGCGCTGGGTGTCGCGCATGTTCACTCCTGACCAAAAACACGAAGGCGAGAGCACTTCGAAAGAATGTTTGGACTTGCTGATGCGGAATCGGGCGGACTTTTGGCGTCGATTGGTAACTGGATTTGGATCCCTCGAACTATTATCTCTTCCCAAACCTCAAAAGATGGCTCATCAATAAAAAATTCAGCTCACGCGAGGAAATCTTCGACGCCACGGAGGAGTATTTTGCAGGCCTTCCGGAAAATTACTTTTCGGACGGGATCAAGAAGTTGGAAAATCGCTGGAATAAGTGTATCAAACTAAAAGAGGACAACAACATAAAAAACATTTAAAAAAAAAAAAAATTTAATTCCCAAGAAGCTCACTTTTCACTCCATCTAGTAGCATGACACTTGTGAAAGGTACAACGTTGTATTTATGGATACAAAACTGATCAAATTTAAACACAAACTTACAAATAGGTATCCTCTAAACAATTCTACTTTTAAACTTATACTCGTATTAAATACAAAATGTTATAAAAGAAAAAAAATGCTCTCTACAAAATCCGTAGTTGAACCCGCGCCCTAGTTTTCCATATTAGTTATCGAGGTATAAATGCTTAGGAATCTTATCGTTCAACGCGTCTCCAGCGGCTTGATGATCCTTGGTTGGTATACTCGTCTACCGCGCCACAACTATCTATCTTTTAAGTCACAGCGCTCGACAAATAGAAAAGCTTGACTTATTCGTTTTGACACTACAGACAAAATTCTTACACCTTTATATTTTTTTCGGATCTTGAGCAATTAATAATTTTTACTCTATTGCTTTATACTTAAGCTTCGTGCTTAGACCATCAGGCCACCATTTCTAAACTTCCACGACCGCTAAACCCAAACGTACTCGTATGTTACATATCATCTGATATGGTACGATTTTGATCCTGCTATGTGGATTTCCAATCCAGATCAGGAAGATTGGAAAACTAATCCTTGAATCTGGGGATTGGCAGCCGGCACGCTACCCTTGTACCCAGAAGACCACTAAGAAGTAGGTAATATTGACCCAAGAATAGAACAATTAACGATCTAACCCCCATGTTGTTGGAATCACGAGTCCGGCGACCCACAGTAGAGCTACCAACCATGGTGTCCGGAGGCCAATAAAAAGTGGGTGATATTAACTTACGAGTAAATAGCCAGGTTCATGTTCTTTCAAAACACCAGCCCCAATTTCACTCCATCAAGTGTGGTCGCTTCTTCGAGTGTTTCTTCAGTTCTTTCTCTGTTGGCATTTCAGATTTGGAACTCAGGTTATTCTGACTGTGTCCAAAGGCAGAAATCCATTTTTGTGCAGGTGAACTTCAATGTTGGACATTTATGTTATATAGGGTGAAAAGATAGCAATGATAGCTTTTCGAATTGTTATGTTTCATCAGCTTTTAAAGTTGCCAATGACATCCAGCTGTCAAAATATTCAGTAGGTAAGACTTGCTATTCCATCGTGCATCGTTTTACGCTTGCCGAACGTGCGACATTTATTAAGAAAATATTATCGAAATTCCGGCTCAGTTGTAAATACGCAACGTGAATTTCGTCGTAAGGCCGGTCGTCATCATGACTTCAGGATTCAGGCAATTCTTCGTCGAAAAATTTGAGCGTGAGTACACTCTTTTGGATCTTAAACCGTCAATCAGACAGAGATTGGTGCGAAATGAAGAAAACGTAGAAGCCGTAGAAGCCGTAGAAGCCGTAGCGGCCAGTATCGAAGAAGAAGCTGAATTGGGCATCGCTTACATCCGTATAAGATTGTGCTGACGCAAGAATTGAAGCCGAATGACTATAGACAACGCCATGAGTTCGCTAATTGAGGGCTGGAAATGTTGGCCGGAGATCCGGATTTTGACCAAAAAATCATCTTCTCGGACAGCGGCTATGTCAACAAACAAAGGAGACAGCGTTACCGCCAATGGTCTCAGGTATAGAGCAATATTAACCGGCTTTCTGTGGTCAAAGCTCGACAACATCGATATATCCGAGCTGTGGTTCCAACATGGCGCTACATGCCGTACAAGTGACGCAATGCTCGAAGTTTATCTTAGGGCGAGCGTTCGTCAATTTGCCGCAGCGGTTATTCGATTTGACACCACTCGATTATTTTCTCTGCGGCTACGTCAAGTCCTTAGTCTACGTGAAACAGCCAACCACTTTGGACGAGCTCATAAAAAATTGGACCGACCGCAAGTTGCACAGTCAAATTGCATTTAAATTATGTGCTTTTCCACACATCAGGTGTAGTTTCGGAGAAGGCGACACTCTGCTCGCCAGCAAAAATTTCAAAGTCATAACTGAATCCGGAAATCCAACTTAGAACTCAGTTTTTGCAACCCCACTTGTGAGACTTGTCTGAGTATTATTTAACCATCCATTTATTTTTTCCAAAATTGGTCTTATTTTAAAGAGTTCGTCGTACCCGTTTGTTTTAAATACCTTCAAATAATTGGAATTATCCCTGGAGTATTAGAACCATTTTATTGTTTCCCACCTGTAGCATGGCATCGTCTCAAAAATATTTTGCTTACCAATAAATTTGTTGCCGACAAATTGCTCCATTTCGGTTGTAGTTATGTTTGCTGGCTTAGATATGTTGTATTGAAGAGCTTTTAAGTTTGTGTGATCGACGACAAACTGAGTTAACTCCTCCCCAAAAAAAGAACGAAAAATAATCCCCTGGCGTTTTCAACTAAATCACCGATTCTGGTAGTTCAGTTGAGTTGATCAACTGGTTCAATTTCAGGCTCAGATTCGGTGTCAGTTTCAGGGCAGTCACACCATAATCTGGTACTTCATCATCATTATTTTTATATCCATCTCCAGGGATAGAGTTGATATTTGAGAGTCGTTCATAAAAGTGTAAAGCTTCAATCGCGATTTTCTAAAATCAGCTATTAATGCATACGAAGCCGTATATGGCCCCGCGAATAAAATCACTCGTAACGGTAAACTAGTACTACTTTTGTATATAAAATTTATATACAGGGTGTTCCCTAATTCGTTGACCACAATTTTGAAAATGATTCCTGGGCTTTTCCGAAGAAAAAAAATCGTTCTACTGTAAGGGTCTATCTCCAATGTTGATATCATTTATCGAGGATTTAAGAAAAGGCTGTGTACCTGACCCATGTTAACAGAAATTGCTCTGTTAGTAATAATGGTAAAAACTTCGTGTATGACTTTGTTTTTAGAAGAAATACCAGCCCTTATAACGGCGGTTAAATAAAGTTGATATCTTATTTGAGTCTTTAGACATCCAATTTCTAAGCCTGTTCCGTTTTCATTGGCTTACTATTTTTTGACTTTGAGGTCACTTTTCTCCAGAAAATGCCTAATTAATACACCGTTTTACTATTTTTTTTCTTATGGAAGTAACAATAATAAAAAATATTCATCACTGAGTTTGCAAAAAAACCCACAGATTTTCTGATACTTGGAAAAACCTGCAGCAGTTAAAATTTACAGAAAAAGGTTTTTTTTTGCTTTAAGCTCCAAAGGCTATGCATGAAAATGATTATGTGTGGTCTTAGGTAGTTTTTATTTTATGTGTATACTAAAACAGTTATAACAGGTGCTCAAAGCCCGTTTTTGGATTGCACTGCCAATGTTTATTGATGCTAACTGAGCCTCACTTTTGATGACGCTTTGAGAATGCGCTCTTCCAATTCAATTAAAGTTGCTATTTCGGTTGAATTAATAAGTTCTTTCATTCTTCCCCATACAAAAAAAATCCAATACTGTAAGGTTAGGAGATCTTGCGGGCCAGTGAACTGGTCCATTTCTTCCTATCCAACGCTTACCGTACTCTTCATCTAGCCAATTCTTAACCTCACGACCATAGAGGGCTGGAGCACCGTTCCGTTGAAAATATGATGAAGCTAGTTGAATCAGTGGAATGCCCTCCAATAGTTCTGGTAAATCATTTCCCATAAACTCCAGATAATTTGAAGAATTCAGCCTAGGTGGTAGTTTGAAGGGGCCGATTAACTTGTTTCCAGGTATACCTGCCCACATATTGACGCTGATTTTGTATTGAAATGATTTATGTCTCATTGTATGCGGATTGTCCGCAGCCCACATCTTCAGATAACGCCTCTGAAGGTTGCTACGATTTGACCAGTAACAAGTTGCCGATCATAGGTCCTGTTGGCGGATGGACCACCGGTAGTCCATACCAGGACTTAAATCACGGTACCATGGGAGTCAGGAGCCCCCCAGATTTCGGTCCGGGCCTGATTTGTTGAGTTAGGCCCCCTTGTTTGAGCGTCATGGTGGCTGTGGTTTAAACCCAAATTGCGGGAACGGGTCTAACGCATTGTAGAGCTGCAAATAAGTACTGGGTGCTGTGACCCTAAGAACAGTAAGAGGTTTTAGGTCGGCCTCGACTCATACCAAGGGTGGAACTTGTGCCTCCAACACAGTTCCGAATTGGTATCAAAGAATTGACTGAGAGCGATGGCAAGGCGTATCCTTGCTCCCTATGGATGTATGGGCATCCCGTAAACATAAGGTCTACATGACAGGTGGTTTACGTTAAAAATCAAGAAATGTTCTGTCCGCAGCCCACGTATGAAGATTATGAAAATTTGTGATCCCATCTCTTGTAAATTGAGAATTGAATTCTGCTAATAAACTGGTTGTCATTCAAGCTCCGCTCCAGCAACCAGTTAGAAAACGCAATTGTCTTTTCCAAAGCATTGGGAAGCAGTTCTTGTATAAAGATTTTCTCCATGCAGTACATTAGTAATTTTATGTTTGGAAACATTGAATTGCAAAGCTAAGCATCTGATGCTGATTGATGGATCAGTTGTAACAGCACCCAGTATTCTTTCATTTTTCAGCCTTCGGTCGTGTATTCGAAACTGACCTCGTTTCTCGAAGCCTTCGATACGTATTTTGAAATACTCTTTTATTAGTAAGTCATCGGTTAGGATAAAGTTCATGGTATCTTTGTCGCTCACTAGCTGAACTTCCATTGCATAGCCCATAAACGTAAATAATGTCTGCGTATTCTTGGTTTGTAAATGCTGACATTTCAAACAGCGTTTCTAAGCAACTGTAACCTTAGCATAAAAAATTAAGCTGATGAATTAATATTTTTTCCTAATCTTTTATACCATTTCTGTAAGGTATACCATATTTTCCAAATAGACCTTCATACCCTAAACCTAACTCTTCTGAGAACTTTTAAGAAACAGGGTAAGGAAATGAGGGTTTTGACAGGTAGCCAAATGAAAGAGCACGCTTCAAAACTCTTTAATAGCTATGCAATTTCAAAACAAAATATTGGAAAATCACTCTTACGAATATGTATTGTCAACTGTTGTTAGAAACGTTGGTAAAAAATCATATATTCCTTTTTTTACCTGTTGCAGGTTTTTCTGCAAGCTCATTGATGATTTTTTCTTTATTATTGTTACTTTCATAAGAAAAAAATAGTAAAACGGTGTGTTAATTAGGCATTTTCTGGAGAAACGTGAACCCAAAGTCAAAAATTAGTACGCCAATGAAAACGGAACGGGCTTAGAAATTGGATGTCTAAAGACTCAAACAAGATATCAACTTTATTTAAACGCCGCTATAACTGCTGGTATTTCTTCTAAAAACAAAGCCCTACACGAAGTTTTCACCATTAGTACTAAAGCCTTTTCTTAAATCCTCGATAAATGATGTCAACATTGGAGATAGACTCTTACTGTAGAACAATTTTTTTCTTAGAATAGGCCCAGGAATCATTTGCCAAATTATCGTCAACGAATTAGGGCACACCCTGTATAATATTTTAAACATTGCATTTTTTCTCAAAATAAGTTTTTTGCCAACTATGTATAGTTAACGATTATTGCACTTAATTAAGGACTGAAACGAATAAAATCTGTAAATTTTAATACGGGCTATACTTCCAATGCGTAAAAATTGCTTGTTATTGATATTAGTTCGGTGCGGTTTAAAATATTTATAAAATATGAGTCAAGAGGAACGCCGTAAAAAGATCATCGACAAATGGCTGGAAAATACTTTGCGTCCAAACCATTTCATCGCAAAAAATTTAAACATAGCACGCAGTACAGTCGATTCTGTTATTAAACGATATTTGGAGACGTTGACGGTTAAGCGAAAACAGAAAAGTGGAGCTAAAAGTGGAGCTAAAAGTGGAGCACATGATGAAAATTTGGACAGGAAAATAGTGGGTACCATCGTAAAAAACCGGACTATGTCATCCAGAGATGTTGCTCTGATATGTAATACCAACCAAACAATGGTATAAAGATGTAAAAAACGTAACGGTCTAAAAACACGAACAAAACAAAAAAAATACCAAAAGTTACTGAAAAGCAAAAAAAAGTCTTATAAACACGAGCCCGAAGGCTATACGAGTTGATCGGCAACAAGAAAGCGTGCTTGGTTTTGGATGACGAAACTTATGTCAAAGCCGACTTTACTACTCTTCCAGGTGCGCAGTTTTACAACTCGTTTGAAGCTGAGATTCTTCCGCAATCAACAACATCGATTGGGATGGCAAAATTCAGGTCAAAATATCTCGTTTGGCAGGCCATTTGCCAATTTGGACACAGAAGCTCATCGTTTATTACAACGGGAACAATTAGCGGAGAAGTGTACATTAACGAGTGCCTAAAAAAACAGTTGATTCCTTTCTTAAACAAACACGAGGGTTCAACATTATTTTGGTCAGATTTAGCTTCAGCTCACTATGCTCCTGCGACGTTGAGCTTTCTTGTTGCTAAAAATGTCGACTTTATCCCAAAAGACATGAATCCACCCAATGTTCCACAGTGCCGTCCCATTAAAAGGTATTGGGCTTTGGTCAAAACTAAATTGAGGAAAAGTGAGCAGTGTGGAAAGGACGTAAAAGATTTTAGTGCTAAATGGAAAAGAGCGTCCAAAAAGATCACGGATGTAACTGTCACCAACCTTATGAAGGATATTCGAAAGAAGTTGAGGAAAGAATGGGAACTTAAATAATTTTTTTTATTTTTTGTAATTGTGAATGAATTTAATAAAAACAGAGTTTTAAAGCAAATCAAAATAAAAAAAACATGAATTATGAAAATATTTTTTTTATTTACTTTGAAGTTTCCAAATTTTATTCGTTTCAGTCCTTAGTTAGCACTTAAGATCGTAACTTATTTTTTACTTCCGTTTTCAATGCGCCATCGTGTTGTCAAACAGAAACAAAAAGTACAGCTTTCTGTGTGAAAAGATGCAGACCAATGGGAAAAAATAACTTCAGGTCATTTCAAAAGGTTTTCTTGGAAAAATATGCATCGTCAAATGCAAAGCCATATTTGGCTTCGTATGCGATAGAGGGTTAAAGATGACATTATGCCGCGATAACATTGGAAATGATGAAAAAGTGTTTCGCAACGATTCTCTAAACAAAACAGTGATTTACGATTGGCATGGATGTTTCAGAAGTGGTCGAGAAGGCGTCGACAATAACGACAGTTCCGGCAGATCATCAACATCAAAAATTAAGGCACACATTGAAGGAATCAAAGATTTATTGGCCGTGAGCTGAAAGTTGATCATCAGATTTTGCATCCGTGCACGGTATTTTAACAAATCAATTGGGCGCTGCGAAGCTGCTGCCGACTTGAGGTTCCTGCAAAACAAAACAGCGCGTGGACTTTGCGAAAGACGTGCTTCCGAGACTAATTTTGATTTTCTTTTTTAAACAAGGTGTTATTCCAAATTATGGTTCATTTAATTTGTTCTGATTTGGATTCTGATCCGAACCAAGCTTATGTAAAGCACTGCTCTTTCCAGATTTCCTTTGCTAAATTTGTGGCCGCCAAAAAAGAAAAGAAGAATGGTAATTTATTCCGATAAAAACCCTCATCGCACAACCTGGCAACAATGTCGGGTACTTGCGCCTGAGAAAAAAAAAAAAAAACACACTCAACAAGCACTTAAAACACTCGACCACCCATTCAACAGACTCACCCTCGATTGAGTGCTCTCTAATATTTGAGTAGAATGAAACGACGAAATCGAACTAGCACTCATTCGGCTCGTAGCTCTCTCTCTCGTCGTTTGGTGTAGCGGATAGGTTAATAATATTTTCGATTTCTTTGCAGTATCTCATGGATACTCTGTAGTCTGTTGCTGTTGTCTGTATGTTATAATCTCGGTGTGTTCAATTCAGAGTCTGGTCTTTAAATCGTTCCGTGTCATACTGAGAGTGTAATCCGGTTCTTGTACTGCCGCAAGGTGTGTAACGTGTAACACATTTTTATTTTATCGTTGCTCCTGTGTTTTTGTATAGTGAGTTTATCGCGCGTCGTGCTCATAGTAAAGTGCTTATCCATTTCATACAAAAAAAAAAAAAAAAAACCGTCTACGCCATGTACTCGTATAATTCATAAAACGGTTTGGCATCTCTGGATATCTTTGAAAATCTAGATTCGAATTGTTATAAAATTTTTGCTAATTTTACATTCTGTTGGGGTCGTCAATCTCCCAACTTCCCCCCGTGGTTTTTTATTTTTTTTTTTTTTATTTGTTTTTGTTGTCATCAGCAGAAAGGCGATTTTTTATCCGTGGTCGTGTCGTCATTTCGATATATTTTTGTTTTTGAAAGCCGTCAACTCAACGTAGAAACCGGAATCTCGGAATCTCATGAATGTGCATTAACAATTAATTCAAATAACAACAAAACAAAAAAAAAAGTGTATTTCCCTTTAAATAAATGAGTGAAAAAGCACAAGAAGCGAAATAAAATTGTGAAAGTTTTTTTTGTGTTTATTTTTCCCAATTTGCGTCGCTTCAAATTTTTTCGCAACAAATGCCCTGGCGTGTAAATCAAAAGTGAATGTGACAACAATTTTAATTTGACGCGGCAATACCTGTGAAGCTCAGAATTTTGCGGCCCAAAAAAAGTTTTAAGCCCCAGCAAAAAAAAAAGAGCAGAAATAATCACTTTTTGAAAAGAACAATTGATAATGCCCTCTTAAAAGATAGTGACAAAAAAAAAAAAATGTGATTTTTATCGCGCATTCAAGAATACACAACGAAAGATACTCGTTATTTAGTTTACTTGTAGAAATTTGTGGTTTTGTATACAACGGTATTGTTCAGTGTTGAGCAAGGGAAATGCGCGGTGAAATTTTGTTGTTGTGATAGAATAACGAGGCGTGTTGGTAACCGATCTAACCTAGATACACCTAATTGGATTTCAGTAAGATTGCATTGCTGCTTGAATATCTGAAGGATTCCCAATTATACCAATTGGCAATGGGATTCTCGTCGGCCCTGCAGGGTCGTGCGGCTCATGAGGCGCTTATTGTGCGTCAGGATGCTGAGCTGCGTCTCATGGAAACGATGAAACGTTCATTTCAAATGAAAGCCAAATGTGACCGGGAGTATGCTATCAGTTTGGCAGCTGTCGCCCAACAGGGATTAAAAATCGATCGTGCTGATGATATGCAAGGTGAGTTCAAAACACACAATAATTTCACATGATTAGCCTAAGGGATACTAAGAGAAAAGAGTCGACAAGTTGCTCCTTCAAATGTTAATCGTCATGTCTTTCTGAGAGGTGGCGATTTACCGGTGGCCAGCAGGTTTTGGGGGAGTTTCAAATAAATTTCATACAATAAACGAGGACGCTGCGCTGTTGCTTATATGGCGATATACTCCGTGTGGACCAGGTTATCCGCCAACATGCCTCTCTAGCTAGCGCGGCCTTTTGCCAGCTGCCTCCATTTGCGCACAAGAAGTTGGCTAACGTATCCTTCCTCCCCATCATCTACTGTGATTAAGTTGGGGTTGTAAACTTTCCGGGCCGGAGCGCTTTCGAAGTGCCCAAGCCATCTAAGCCAGGTTATCCGAGTTTTTCTGACGAGGTCGGCATTGGTTTACAACGAAATGTTTCTTCCATTCTCCATTGATGCGAATGGACCTACATTTACCCGATGAACCAAGAGCATTTTCATCCAGCTTCGTCAGGGCCCAGGCTTCTGCGCGGCGAGCAGCACAGGGATGATCAGTGTCTTGTGTTGTCTTTTTTTTTGCTTGAGGGAAGGCCCTACTACTGAATTGCTTTTTCTAAACATAAAGGAGCAGCGACTAGCAAGAGCGACTCTTCGCATGATTTCCTTGCTAGTGAGGTTGTTGGAGTTAGTACCGTAGCCGATGTGTCCCCTTTACTTCGTCGGCCGCTAACCCCATCTTTCCCATTTCTGCTTCAATAGTCGCAAACGGTCCATTGACATCTCGATGTGTTCTTTCCATTAGATCGGTGTCGTCCGCATATGGGAGTAACTAAACAGACTTTTTAAAGATGGTGCCTCTGAAATTGACACAATTCTTTCACGAATCATGATGACAAAATCACATGAAAGCCCAGAGCCTTGTTTAAGTTCTTTTCTGACATTGGACATCTTGGTTTTGTCATTATTGTCCTTGACGAAGCAGGGTGCATTTCCCATCATCATCCTGCATAATCGATTGAGTTTCACAGGGATGCCAATACTAGACATGGCTCTCTATGGAGGCTGTCATAACTGCCGTAATGTGGAAATTTGGTATATGGTGGACTTTACTGGCCTAAAACCACACTGATATGGGACCGGTTTTTTAGGACCGAGCTAACAATGTTGAGGTGACATTGGCATAGTTTTGCCGACCTGGATTAGTGAGATGAGTTGACGTATGCTCTGTATCAAACCATCACTTGCTGCTTTAAGCAGCTCGGCAGTTAAGTCATCGGTGCCAGCAGCTTTGTTAGACTTAAGCTTGGGAATTTCTGTTCTGACTTTATCTTGGTCGGGTTGACGAAAATGTTGTCTATCTTTGTCCAGGTTGAATAGTTTATTCTGCTGACATTGGGATGTTGTTCGTTATCACCGTTGAATAGTTCCCTCTTCATCGTTACAACTTTGACATGTTCGTTTTATTTTTTGGTAAGAGTTCCGAACTTTATTCTTCTGGTAGCATCTTTATAATGCCTCGATTTAACGTTTCTCGTGTCATTGCTAATTTCTTATTTTTTGCTCGTAGAGTTCGCGACCCTCTCTCGTTCTTTTCTGCAGGGCCGCTCTGTATAACCTTGTTTTCTGGATCAACCTGTCTGCATTCGTCATTGAACCAGGGGTTTGTTTATTGGTGCAGGTTGAAACCCACTACATCAGGGGCGGCCTCCCTTTTTACTCATTGACATTGATTCCACTGATCCTCTACGGTCGATGCTGTGGACATCGAACTCCATGAGAGATTAAGGGAAACTGGGTCGAAAAAGGCCCTGGTGGCCTATTACGATTGTAGCCGTTCGCTCCTTGCAATGGTTCGCTGGCTTTGGGATATTACGGATACCGCATCGATATCTTGGCTTTAACAAAATAGTGGTCTGAGTCGATGTCAGCTGCTCGGAAAGTTTGGACATCCGATACACTTAAGAAGTACCTTGTGCTGATCGCAATATGATAAATTTCGTTGACAGTTTTTTTTATCAGGAGTCAGCCAGGTATTTTTTATGAATATCGGGGTGTAGAAACCGTGTGTTTCCAATAGTCACGAGTAAATTACGTCCAGCGCAAAATCAATAATCTTGTGCCTCTTTCCGGAGTGTCCCTATCTACTGAGTCCTCGGCCAATTATCAAGGCTTCTTCCATTAATGAAATTGTCTAATAAAAAGCGAGGGTAGAGCCACCGCAGGTTGGTATGATTTGACCAGTTACAAGCTGCTGGTTATATGTGATTTTGAGTGGCAGTACCACCGGCAGTCCATACCAGGACTTTAGACACGGTACGTGGGAGTCAGGAGCCCGCCTGACTTGAAGAGGTAGACCTCCTAATGGGAGCATCACGGTAGCTGTTGTTTAAAAGCTAGAGCGCAGGAAGGGTCTTTCAGTTGGTTTCGACCCGATGTATAGTTGCAATAAGTATTGGGTGCTGGGACCCTAAGGACCGCAAGGATGGAACAGTGCCCTCAACACAGTTCCGCTTTGATATCAAAGGTATTACGAAGCGCTTTGGTAATGCGTATCTTTGCTCGCATGAAAGTATGAGCTTTCAGTGAACTTAAGCCTACATGGCAGGTGTTCACTTAAAATTCATTGACACATTGTCCCTTTGCGGAGGTGATGACGTAGAGGCTTTCTTGCCTAACTGGGATTAAAGCCGCCAAGGACGATTTTCACTTCATACTTAGTGAATTGCTTGAAGGTTTTGTAGAGGAACTCTTAGAAGCAGTCTTTAGTAAAGTGGTCCTCATCGTCTTTCGGGGAAGTGGGCGTTTATGAGCCCTATGTTAGGGGATTTATCCTTTTTCTTGTGGATTTTTTGTAACAATTGTCAGGTCCCTCAAGCTATTATTCTCAGTTCGGCGTTTTCATGCTTCCTAGATGTGCCTTTTGATAAGGGAAGAGAAAGATTTTGTAAATCATTTCTTGTACATGAAAATACTAAACATGCCATCCAGATTCGAGCATTATACTTACGATATATAAGGTGGGGCAAAAGTAATGTCATAATGTGAATATGCTATCACTTTTGAAAATGTCTCTGACATTGTGAATTTTGTGCTTTGACGTTTATGTTGTAGACCGATAGAGAATTAGTTAACAACACGCAATCGAGCGATACGCACCTGAAGAGCGTGCGATTATTGTTGCTGCTTATATGACCAGTTTCCGGTTTGTTGTTTTAACAACGCGTCGTCGTTTTCGTCGTGGTCCTTCACCATGTGCGCGAACAATTAAGCATTTGGCTGAGTGTCTCGTGCAAACTGGGTTCACTAGAGCTGTCGCAAGAAGTATTGCTCGTTCGACCGAGAATATGACTGCTGTGATATGGACGAGTACGTCCCGCGAGCACAGTGGTTCCTCCCATAGCCCAAAAGTCAAAATGCAAAAATGAGAGTAAATGTTCATAGCTTGATCAGTCGCTAAAGTTGAAGGTTTTGTTGCAGTCGTTGGCGATTTTTGGTGTGCATTTTTTCGTGGACATTTAGTAGCTGTTTCTTTTTTTTTTTTTTGAGACATAGGCTGTGCAATTACAGTGATGGATATTAAAGACCTACTTATCCTCCGTATTGATGTTCACAATAATATTAATATAGCTACTAAAGTTAGTGTCTCAATTAGTTAGTTTGCATAATTTTTTAGGTGATTTCTTCCTCTCTAAGAGCATATTTATTGTTTTTTGCGAAAATGTACTAAAATGTGCTAATTTTCATTAGATGTATATTAAACATTTTTTTTTTCCAAAGTTTCAAGTAAAATAATCAAGACACGCAATATATTTTATATATGGCGTAACTCAAAGAAGGTTGGAAGTGCTATCAAGCATAAAGAGACGTTTGAAATCCTTAAACAAATAAATTAACAATGCAAGTCCTTTTTGGCGAGATGGAACAAATGCTCAAGGAACGAAAACTTATTTCTAAGAAAGTACAGTGAATGGCTTAACAGTACACAGGACTTAACTGATGTAAGTAAGCCCAGTGATACAAAAAAAAATCTCGGGGAAGACTAAAAAAGTCATTCTGAGAATGTTCGTCTCGAACAAAAAAAAGGCTTATTGCTAGGTTGGATCAAGATATCGTTAGTGCTTTGAAAGCACCAGACATTCCGCAACTTAATGCAAATGACGCCTTAAAATTATTAGTTGAAGGTAGATTGAACAAAAACCAATATCAGGTTATAAGGAATGTGGTGAATGAAAAAACAAAGCTCGATATTTTTCCAAGTTCGTCACTTCCTATGTTCCTCTTCAACTTTTTTCAAAAGCAAATCCTGACACGGACAAAAGAATAATACGGCAAAATTCTTATCCAGGATCGACCAGGTACTGTCGACCTGTCCGTTTTCAACTTAAGAAGGAAACTGCAGAGTTGAGCAGAGCCGAACAACAATACATAGTAAGTCAAATCGAGAAATTATCTAGTACCATTATAACTATGGAAAATCAGATTTATAATGTAAGCCATGAGCTGAAGTTGACAATGGTAGATGGGAGGGTATGTAATGCCTTAACCGCTTCTCAGCAGGTGTGTTATATTTGCGGAGCCAAACCAACTACAATGAACGATATCCAAGGTTCCTTCGAAAGACATATTAATTATGATAGTTTGGATTTCGGTTTAACACCTTTGCATGCATGGATACGTTTTTTTTGAATTTTTAATTCATGTATCTTATAGACATGATTTCAAGAAATGGCGAACGAGAGAATACGAGAGACCTCTTCTGGACGCAAAAAAAAAAAAAATATACAGGATGACTTACTCGAACTGTAACTTTTTAAAATGCTATAATTTTTTTAGTTTTTGATAAATTTTATTGTGCCAAAGCAAAAAATGTTGGAAAATACATCAATTTTCAAATTGTATCAGTAGTTTTCAATATGTCCACCTTTGGCGCGAATAATGGCCTTGAGACGGCCGAATAAAGCATCGCATGCTGCACGTAAGTGGCTCTGCGGTATTTTGGCCCATTCCCGGCGAAGTGCTTGTTTGAGGTGCTCCAAACTTTGGTATTTTTTATTGCCAACGTTCGCCTTCAAAATACCCCAGACAGAGAAATCCAATGGATTTGCATCCGGAGAATTTGCAATCCATTGTGTCGAAGAAATGAAGTGTGGAACATTGTTTTTTAACCAATCTTGGTTGACGCGCGCTTTGTGAGACGGTGCCGAGTCTTGTTGAAATGTCCACGGTCTCCGACCGAAATGATTGTTTGCCCAAGGTTTCAATACTGCCTCTAAGACAGTCTCACGGTATACGATCGCATTAATTTTGACGCCACGGTCCAAAAATACGAGCGGAGAGTGCCATCGGTGGTTATGGCGGCCCAAACCATCACCACCGGTGAGGCCTGCTTTCTGGTGGCCGTCCGAAGGTGTAAATTTTCGAAGGACCTGTCTGGCAAGTAAACTCGGTTATTTTGTTTGTTGACGTATTGCGCGATAACAAATGGCGACTCATCGGAAAAAACAAAATCCGGCAACTCACCACTTTCGTGCAAGCGTAGCAACTCCTTTGCTCTTTCGATTCTAACTTCTTTCTGTTGCGGTGTAAGATTGTGTGCTTTTGGAACTTCAATAGCTTGAGCCCAAGCCATTTTTCAGTATGTATTGCATCCGTTCCAACGATATGTTGAGCTCACGAGCCATTTTTCTTCCACTTCGACGCGGATTTCGCTCAATTCGAGCCTTCACTTTCCGAACCATTTCTGTCGATGTTGCTGTTTTTTTATGACCACCTCCATGGCGTTGTGCAACGCTGCCAGTATCACGGTAACGAGCTATGGTTAAGACACAAATGATTTATTCACGTTGAGGTACTGGAGGGCTCTAACGATAGCTACTAGTGGTTTTCCAGCCAAATATAAATCACATTTGAATTCCATCGGGGATAAAAATTTTTCAACACAACTGAGACGCAAATCGTTTAAAAAGCTTGTAAATAATAAAATTATCTGCCATGTGTCAAAATTTGAGCTCACTGTCATGAACGGTTTGGAAATTATAGCAGTCTGAAGTTGCTTGCAGTTTGACTCACTCAGGGTGTATACACATGACGAATTCAGAAAAGAGACTGGCCTAATAATTGATAAACCGAAACAAGGTGGGGGGAATTCAAATGACGGCAGTACGGCTCGCAGATTTTTTGCCAACCCCTTATTATCTTCAAAGATTGCGGGCTTGAAAAAGTCTATAATTGAAAGATGTTGTGTAGTTCTGACAACCATGGTTAAAATTTAATATCCAGGCTTCCGAAGAATACGCCTTAAATACAGCGAAAGAAATTGTAGACGAATATCCATGGTATCCAATGCCAGCTTCAGTTCATAAGATATTGATCCATGTTGGACAAGATGCCTAGCATGCTATTTTGCCTATAGGCCAGTTGACTGAGGAAGCTACTGAGGCTAATAATAAAACTATTAAGGTGTTTAGATCAAAACATACGAGAAAAGTATCGAGAGTAGCCACCAGCACTGATTTATTCAATCGATTGTTACTTGCTTCAGATCCGTTAATAGCTAACGCAAGACATTCAGAAAAACTTAAAAAATCAATGCTTAGCAAAGACGTTTTAAAACTTTTAATGTGAAATCTGCTTCTATACTGTTAAAGTTCATTTTTCTTTTTTTTTTTAATAAAAAATATTTTTTATAGATACTCGTATTATACCTTAATTTGTGAGGTATTTATATAATTTTAAATACAGGAATCTAGCTACTACGAGTACCACTTGTATTGTGTTTCAAATTTCATCAAATTTCATCGTTCGTCCAACACTCTCTTATAATTGAACCACTGTGCGACGAGACAACGATGCATATAATTTGGCATCAGCTGACCTTCGTTGCGTCGAATTTTGGTGAAACACCTGAAGACGTTCCTTTATGAAGCGCAAACCGTTCACCAATTGCTGTCTGCTGACCGTCAAGTGAGGTTAACTTACTCCCATGCTCAACCTGGTGCAAGAAGAGGATGATTTCGTATCCAAAATCACAATGAGCGATGAAGTGGTTATGTGAATACACAAAATTTGTGTTTCTTGGGCACGATGCACGAAGAGTCATTGCGCTCAATTAAAGTGACTGTTTGGTGCGGCATTTGCAGTGAAAAAGTGATTGGTCCTTATTTTTTTAACACGCCGCTGGCACCTCCGTTGGTGTTAAACGAGTTTTTTCTGCCGCAAGTTGCTGAGTTGGTTCTCGAGCATTTTTGATTCCAGCAGGATGGAGTAACCTCTCACATAGCTCGGGCAACGATGGAGATTTTGAATCACCAATTTCCAGGCTGTGTGATCTCCCGTTTTGGCGATTTGAACTGGCCGGAAAGATCGCCAGATATGACGGCGCCAGACTTCTACCTTTGGGGCTTTTTGAAATCACGCGTTTACCACAACAAACCATAAGTCTTGAAGCCAATATTGAAGAAGAAATCACCAACTTGGAGCTAGATGTTTTGCGAGCAATAATTCAAAATGCCGTAAAATGAGCACAAATGTGTGCATCAACTCAGGAGGTAGTCGTTTGACCGATATAATTTTTTCAGCTTAATGTCATTAATTCTACACCTTCGTGGAAAGAGAGCCTAATTCTTTCCATTCCATTGGGAGCCAATTCGGATTATGACATTACTTTTGCCTCACCTTGTGCAAAACAGAGACCGTGTGAGGCTGAGACTGCAAGCTGCTAAACTTATAGCTCACTCTTGGAGATAACATGAATCAGGTGTTTGGGACCAGTTTTTTGGGGCTTTCTGGAACTGCAGAAATAGTCACTAAATCAACCCCTACCTCACCATCTCTCGGTTCGAAATTGCCCTGTAATTTTCCATCAATGGTAATGAGATTAGAGCTACCACCCATTTCTACGAACCAAACTCCTTCATAAACTTACATGGTAAACAAGTATCTACAGGAAATAAAGATACAATCTTTGACCAAACGTCTACGTTCACCTATGATTTTATTTTGCTCTGTCAAAAAGGGCACTGCTTGATAAGCAACATTCCGAGTACGAGTACTTAGATAAGAAAATAATTTACGGCTTTCCTTTGTAAAAGTAGAACAATGTCAAAGTTTTTCAAGAGTTAAATTTCGTTTAAATTAAGAAGTGCATACGAATAACTGCACAAAGTTCAGCGAGTCAAGAAAATGTTCTGTCTAAGAAGAGCTCATAGAAATGAAGTTGTGTAACTATGGCCACATTTATGACCACAGGTCACATGGTGGCTGGCTGGAATACCCTATACTGCATGAGAATGAGTATTCGAAACCGTATTCATCGTCACAATTTTGTGTTTTATCGGTTTTGACGTCATAAAAACTTGACTGCGTCACAAGTACGAGTAACTTGGTAAACTAGTCATGAGATAAGCCAACGGCGCGGCATCAGCGGCGTCAACTTTTCTACAATTTTGAATTTCTGATTTAAGTTTTCTTTTTTGAAGTTTCAAAACATACAGTTATTCGTGTCTATGACAAAATTCAGATAAGAAGTTGAGTAAGCTCTTGGGCATGGTGTCTGAGTTGCAATGTTTACCGATGCAGCTTTTATGGGAGTTTTATCGCACATTGGGTTTAACCAGCGTTACCATGAGCCACAGACTGGTTGTGGTGTAGTCTTAAGAAAGCAGATGGAAACCAAGATTCAAAAACTTGATCCAGACTATGAAAGTCCAAGGTAGATGCGATTAATTCAACATCTTTACCCACAGATTGCCCGTCAGGTTTGCTCTGCTCACTGAATGAGATTGACGTCAGTCGGTGTAAGCAAGTCTATATGAGTCAACTATTTGATAAGAACCGTTAAAAGGTTTGAGAAAATTTTATTTGCAATTAAAAAAAAGAAAAAAAAAATCATTTTACGAGTGCAGTAAAATTGATGAGCTTTCAATTTGGTGTACACAAAGGGGGGCTCATTGCAACCTTCTGTCTACCGTTCTAAGTTTGTTTTGGTGATTTGTATTTCTTATCGGAACTTGTGAAATGCTTATGAGTATTTGTATTCCGCTGGTAGTCATTTAGATATTAATAGCTGAGTAATTACCGGCACAATTAATCCAACAGTTATTAAGTTTATTTTCCTGGTTTGAGTACGTGACTTCGAGGCAATTTAGTGCTTTAAAGAGCCTCGGTGTTTGTTCTTTTTAATTCGCGAATTGAAGGTTTTTTTTGAAATTATTTGTAGCATCACTTCGACACTAGAAATGCTGGTATCCATAGAAGGTTCAACCAGCCATTATAACCTATTTCCTGTGAAGCTGATACACCTGTAGCTGTGTCTTTTATCAAGTAAGCTTTTTATACAGGATATGCTCGTAGATAATCTTATCTGGAGTTTTCTGTGCTGAGAATACTCAATTAGTGTTTTGGAGGTATACTTACTTACTAAGGTGGCGCTATTGCTCGGGGTGAAACTGGGTTTCAACCAAAAAGCCTTTCCAGTTAGAGCGTTTTCTCGCCAGCTTCCTTCAGTGCCGCCAGTGTCGCACTCGAAATTAGTTAAGATCCGTTTGCACTTGCGTGCGCAACCATAACTGCTGTCGTCCTCTGCTGTGCCATTCCTCGGGGTTAAACTCGAATACTCTTTGTCGTTGTACAGCTGTACAGTTCGTGATTGAATCTCCTCCTCCATTCCCTGTCGACACAAACGGGACCGAAAATCACACGCAGTTTCTTTCTCTTGAAACGGCCAAGTGCTTCTTCATCGACCTTCCACAAGGTCCAAGCCTGTGTGCCATAGAGCACGACCAGCATGATAAGGGTCTTCAATAAAGCCAGTTTGGTTTTACGAGAAAAGACTCTGTTACACAATTGCTTCCTGAGCCATAAAAGACACAGTTCTTAACTACATACCTCGAAATTATAACTGCCGATGGTGACGTTCTGGTCATGCTGTTAATGGTGGGCGTCCTTTTCTGATGACAGCATGTACTTTGTTTTGCCCTCGCTTATCGTCAGACCCATTTTGACCGCTTCCGCCTCAATTTTCACCAACGTCATCCAGGTACGCAATTAATTGTGCGGATTTAACAAAGGCCGTGCCTCTTTTGTTTGCGGATTTAACAAAGGCCGTGCCTCTTTTGTTGGCCAGTGAGTTTTGTACGATTCCTTCTAGGGTGATGTTTAGAAAGTTACACGATAGAGAGTCGTCTTGTCTAAAACCTTTCGTGGTATTGAAGGTCTCCGTTTATTTATTCCGACCTTGAAGGAGCAACGAATGTTCTCCATAGTTTGGGAGGGATATCAAAACTAGACATTACGTTGTATAGTTCATCCCATCCACGCTGTCATATGCTTCTTTGAAGTCGACAAATAGATAGTGAGTGTTGATCTGAAGTTGCGAGGTCTCTTTCAAGATCTACCGTAGTGTGAATAGTTGATCGGTGGACTAAAACCGTCAACATGTGAACCTTTCAGATTTTTTATGAATGGTTTCCGACGCTCACAGAATGTGACAGAAAGATTTTATAGGCGATGTTTATGAGAGTATTGATGTTGTATACATAAGCAGGCACGTGTTCCCAATCCGGCCATCTTCAGCTGCTTTAAACAGCTCGGCTAGGGCAGGAGGATGGAATTCTCAGTCGTATTGGTAAAGGGTGAATGGTTCATTCTGCCTGACAGCGATATTCAGTCGTTAAATAGGCTATAGAAGTAGTCTTTCCATGCTGATCTTTGCAGGCTTCCATTCTGGGTTAGTTCCTGTGGATGCTCGTTTTATTCTTTGATGGCACTTTCGAATGCTAGTTCCAACTTGTACAGATATTGGTCTGTCTCTCCTCAAGAGGTGAAACACCAACAGTGTCGAAAGATCGCATGCTACTCTGTCACTTTGATTACTAGATTATAGGTTCAACCCTCGAAAGCTGGAAGACAAAAAGGCCACGTAAAAACTCTTGAACTTATAAGGCACTACCCGATTTCAGGATCACGCAAACTTATGTCGTGTGATGTTGAAAAAAAATCATTGTGCCCAAGCGACATAGAAGAATGCTCCCAAGAATCTTGAAGAGTGATCGCAAGTTTAAAACCATTCAATTGATGATATGAATCTCAGTAGGCTCCTTGGCTCAGTGTTGAGTTTCTTCGTTTCGTTTTCTTGGGGGAGGCAAGAAATCACACAACAGATCACAGACAGACTCAATCTTTTCCTCGTAGATCTGCTTCTGCAAAAGTCTGGGTGGTATACTCCCAGTCGTTCGCGCATGCTTACCATTAAGCTGTACCATAGAGTTTAATTGGTTTATTGTTATACTACCTTGATCCGGAGGACACCACCGTGTGGCGCTCCCATTGTTCCGATTTGAGTCCTGTTGTTGACATTCCCTCTAAATCTTAGCCTCATAGCTTGACATTTGTAAAAGTTACGTAGCCAAGAGTACTTTTATCTCTGTGTGTGTTGGTGATTTTTTACAATTTTAGAAATGGATTTAAATTTGCAACAACGAACTTGTACGAGTATTAAATTTTGCGTAAAAAACGGATTTAATGGTGCGCGAACGTTAGAAATGTTGGAAAAGTGTCTCGGCAACGATACTCTAAAGAAAACGGACATTTACCAGTGGCAAGAGCTGTTCAAGATTGGTCGTGAGTCAATCGAAGATGATGAACGCAGTGGGAAACCATCGACATCGAAAACCGACGAAAACAGTGATGAAGTAGAGGAATCCGACCCCACATTCAACAAAAGGATCATTACTGGAGACGAGACGTGGGTTTATGAGTACGACACGCAATCCCGACATCAGGCAAGTGAATGGCGTTCACCAAATGAGCCGAGACCAAAAAAACCACGTCGTTTTCAGTCAAAAAAGAACACAATGCTCACGGTTTTCATGGATTACAACGGTGTAGTGCATCATGGCCAGACAGTAAACAAAGAGTATTACGAGTATTTCGGCGTTATGAGACGTTTGTGTGAAGCAATTCGCCGAAAGAGACCAGAATTGTGGGCAGAAAACTGGTGGATTTTGCACCATGATAACGCACCGTCGCACAGTGCCATCATTCTTCGTAATTTTTTGACGAAAAATGCAACAAATACCATCTAACAGCCACCGAATTCACTTGATTTGGCTCCCTGTGACTTCTTTCTGTTCAATCGAGTTAAAAAAGCACTACGGGGAACGCGTTTCAGCAGCCGAGAGGAAGTAATGGAAAAATCGCAGGAAGCACTGATGGACATACCGAATTCAGTATGCATTTATTCGATGGATGCCTTCATCCTCGATGCTTCTACTGACCGTGATTAATGGGACTTTGATAAGGCTGGGAATTATGCAGCTCCGACCAGCTCATAAGCTCTCCCAAGTAGCTGGTGCTGGTCCCCTGCATAGACCCACTATATTGGTATTCGAAATCTCATTCAGTGAATACTTGTAAAGGATGCCGGATTAAGACCGCCTATTTTGAAATTGGAGAGTGTAGACATGGAGGTTATGTATGGAACGCAACATCAGATAAATTGCTACCTCGTAACTGATGTCACACATTGGTCCTTTTGACACGTCTGTCCTATGACATTTGGCACAATATCGGCTCCATTTCATCAATGGCGCATCGAATCTCGTCTTTCAGTCTAGGAATTGTTCTTGGATTATTGGCATACAACTTTCCTTTCAAACAAATCCCAAAAGAAGAACCCAATGCCTTCAAATCGCATGATCTTGATGGTCAATTCACATCACCGCGTTGAGAGATAACTGTCCCTCCAAATTTCATCTTCAACAATTCCATTGTTTCGACCGCTGCACCGTCTTGTTGAAACCACATGTCTTCAGCAATTTTAGACTATTAGCTATCATTTCATGGCAGCAAACGCCGTTTGCGGTGAGCGCATTGCCAACTGCATTCTCGAAGACAGACGGTCCAATCACTCCACAGGACCAAACAGTGGCTCGTGGTGGATACATGGCACGTTAATGGATTACTCTTAGATTCTCAGCTCTCTAAATGCGACAATTCTGTTTGTTGACGTAGCCATTAAGTTCGAAATGCGCCACATCGGAAAAGAAGATTTTCTTCGAAAAATCACCATTCACTTGTTGCTGTAAGATCCACTCTGCGAACGTTCGCTGCTGAGCATGGTTTACTGCCTTCAAATATTGTGTCAGCTGAATGTTGTAAGCATGTATGCAAATCTTTAGTCAAAAGCCTGATTTGCCGAGAACAATGGCGAATCGAAGTGGAAGGATTCTGGTCAACACTCTCACTAACTGCTGCAATGTTTTCATTAGACCGAGTCGTACGAACAGGTCTCTTCTGGCTTTGAACTGACCAAATCGTTTGAAATTTTTCGATTAACCGAATCACTGTACGACGATAAGGTGCATTATAGTGACCGAAAAATCCACGATATTTTCGAACTCACTATTTCGGTAGTGAATTTTCGCAATTTCTATGCGTTGTGCATCCGTGTTGTTCTCCATGACAAAACCTTAATGTTCACACATGACAGCTGTCAAACAACAATGCTGTACAACCGACACAACAAAAATGGGGTTTAATGTGAGAGCAAGCTTAATGGAAAGAACGCCAGAATCGGAGTACATAAAATTCTATCCCAATGAGGTCCTTTACAACAGGGCGAATCTGAATAGAGTGGACAACTTCGCTATTTGCAAAATATAGTACAGAAAACTAAATCTGGCAACACTTGTTCCAGGTGTTAACGAGAGCTTAAAGATTTTTTTTACAAGCCATCTTGTATCTATGTATACTCTTTCTATATCATTTGAACAATGCATAGTTTGTTCCAATTTTAGGTATGAACTATGTTTTTTCGCGCGAAATTCGGACAGAGACAGAGACCTTCTTCTGTCGAACGGCGCTAATTTTATTTGAATCGATTGTGCAAACATAGATTCAATTAGGGTTGCTTATCACCTTTTTCTTGACACTTTTTTCCCCTCTTCTTATTATCTTCTTCCCTTTGGTAGAAAAAAAGAAAATGATTGTTGAGGTGGCAAGCACATTCTTAATTAGCATTCAAAAGTGTGTGTGCAAAAAAATGTTGCAAATTACGTCAATAGTTGGTCTTTGTTTGGGGGAAATACCGCAACCGAGGTAGTTGTGTATGTATATTTGCCAATATAAGTCGTAGGCGACAATATCTGAAGATTACGAGAGCTTTACAAGCTTTGTTTTGTTATGAATCACTGGTACGGATTCAAAAAGAAATACAAAATTAGCTTTACTCGGTCACTAGTCAGAATTCAAGACTGGAGGATATCAGTGATCATCCTTGATATTGAAGGACTATGGTCTAGCGCTGGTCATAATCAGTTTGGAACTAACCTTGCAACTGATCACCACAATATGCCTTCATATGATGGCATGATTGACGAAAAACCTGAAAAGTTGAACACAGATATTTTTGGATTTAGTCACAAGCTGTGTAACTGGTTCTTTTAGATTGACTCCGCCAGATGTGCTCATGTCTATATTATGACAACTAAAATCGACTAAAATTATCGATGTTTTCAAGAAGGCAGTTCAGAATTTATAACAAGTGTTGTGTGGCCTTACGTCGGTTGTGACACATTGTATTTTATTTAATTTATTCATATTGCGGTGGTAAAATAAGGTTCTTCTATGAAACTTCCATTTACTAAGATTTGAAACTTAATACCTACCACTCTCGTCATTCCTATCTTTTGAAGAACAATTGCATTCCGGTTGGGTCCAACTCCCAGCCGAGAATACAAAAAGTTACACTTTGATAGCAACTACACCAGCCGAAGTTTGATGTCGCTTTCAAAAAAGCACACTTGTTTGTTGCTTACGTCCTTCTTATAATTTCCCTTCCTCATCGACTCTTTTATTATCCCAAAAACCGTATCTATCTCCGAATAAGACTTACTGAGCGCTTTTGTACTGATCGAGGCAATCACAGCTGACACATGGTTCCAAGGAATACAGCAAAGCACTTTGCAATTCTAGGATTCGATGGATTCATCTTGGTAATCTAGTTAGCGCAGTCGGAGATCTCGTCCTTCAGATAATGCAGCTGAAGTTACTTTCTATTTGTATCGGTCTTCCAAAAGTAGATCCTCCTTTTCGACATTGATCCTTTAGGTTTGAATCAAAAACTCTGCATTGATGTCTATCTGCTCTACATGGCCTAGTCTTCTAAGGCACACAATTCATATTCAGATCATTATCGATGTACAGCTTGTAAAGGGTGTTTTGTTTAGAGGTTTAGCAACAGCGTTTCTACGGAACGTCCATTTTACGTTCAACATAATCGTGCATCTGAGCAAGTTGATCGGAACACGATGAATCGTTTTCGCACCATATACACTCTAGTGGATAATACGCATCCCGAAAGACGACAAACAGTTCGAACAGAAGAAGTTATTGCCGTTGTGGAGCGCAGTGTTGAGGAGAATCCGAATGAGTCGATTCGCCATCGTGCCCAGCAATTGGAGCTATGCCCATCCACTTTGTGGAAGATTTTACGGGAAGATCTTGGCTTAAAAGCTTATAAGATCCAGCTTGTGCAAGAGTTGAAACCGTGTGACCATTATACGCGTCGTAGGTTCGGTGAATGGGCCGATAACATCATTCAGCTTGATCCTCATTTTCAAAGCAAAATTTTGTTCTCCGATGAGGCCCATTTTTGGTTAAATGGGTACGTAAACAAGCAAAATTGCCGAATTTGGAGTGGAGAAAACCCAGAAGCTTTTGTCCAGACGCCCTTACAACCATTAAAACTCACTGTTTGGTGTGTTTTCTGGGCTCGTGGAATCGGCCAATATTTCTTTAAGGACGATGTCGCCCAGAATGTTACGGTCAATGGAGAGCGCTATAGCAACATGATCTCTGACTTCTTCGTTCCTCAGTCGAATGACATTGTCGTGACAGAGCTTTGGTTTTAAGAAGATGGCGCAACATGCTACACGGCGCGCGACACTATAAATTTATTGCGGGAAACATTTGTTGAACGCATAATTTCTCGTAATGGACCTGTGAACTGGCCTCCATAGCCCATCTAATGGGACTACACGAAATATGTATCCTCGATCGGTTTGACACGTCTAGAAACTAGCGATGGGACATGAAAAGGTCGGGAAGCATTCATATATTTACGAATACCAGGGCCACATGGGTAGAATGAGAGAACTGCAAAAGTAGTGAAGTATGAATGAATACGCTATCCCATCGGTAAATTCTTCTGGACGAGTGCTATTTGCGTTTTTTACAGTGTCTTGAAAAATTCATCTCAACCAAAAGATGAAATCAAATCGTGAACATTTTCGTACGATGATTTTTGACGTTAGATCAACTCAACAACGGTGTCCCGATCAACTCAACAACTGTGTCCCGATCAACTCATTTCGACTTTTGGTGACTTTTGGACCCCATACCGGGCCACCGTGTTTCGTGTTTCGCTAGTTTTCCGAATTCAATCGTGGTCGTCGATCGCCCGAGGGCGAATTTCTTGAAGGTCCTCCAAAGCTGTTCTTGTAGCACAAAACATCGATGTTGTACAGGAACTGATATTGCAAGAGCGTCATGTGATTTATCGTGAAATTGAGGCATGCTTGGTTACTAGTTCCACTTGCGTATATTTAATATTGCATGAAGATTTGGCCGTCAAAAAGATTGGATACAGCATAATTTGACAATCGCTCAAAAAAAGCTCATGTCGATTGGTCCAAAGAAATGTCGAAAAAGTTCGATTGCGGAGCTTCAAAAGTGGATCTATGCATATGAGCCCGAAATTAAACAGCATTCGATTGTATGGGTTTTTCAAGGCGAGCCAAATTCAACAAAAGTTGTTGGCGGATGAAGCACTTCGAAGCAAATGGTCGTCTGTTTCTTCGGAAAAACCGAACATGACGCCACTGTGCTATTATAACAACCTAGAGTTCTCAATTTGGGGGCAGAGTATATTACTGGTCTTATCGTAAACATCTTCAGATAACGCCTCTGAAGGTTGCTACGATTTGACCAGTAACAAGTTGCCGGTCATAGGTCTTGTTGGCGGCTGGACCACCGGCAGTCCATACCAGGACTTAAATCACGGTACCATGGGAGGCAGGAGCCCCCCGGATTTCGGTCCGGGCCTGACTTGTTGAGGTAGGCCCTCTTGTGGGAGCGTCATGGTGGCTGTGGTTTAAACCCAAATCGCGGGAAACGGTCTAACCCATTGTAGAGTTGCAAATAAGTACTGAGTGCTGTGACTCTAAGAACAGTAAGAGGTTTTAGGTCGGCTTCGACTCATACCAAGGGTGGAACTTGTGCCTTCAACACAATTCCGAATTGGTATCAAATGATTGACGGAGAGCGATTTGCAAGGCGTATCCTTGCTCCCTATGGATGTATGGGCATCCCGTAAACATAAGTCTACGTGACAGGTGGTTTACGTTAAAACACAAGAGACATTCTGTCCTCAATTCGGATAATTTTTTCGCTGGAGTTCTTTGTAGAAATAAGGAAAAGCAACCGCCGAATACTGATCATTCTCCACCATGACAAAGCTCTCACAAGTCAACTCAAACAAGTGACATTTTGAGCACTCAAAACATCAAATTGATGGCTCAGCCGCCGTACAGCCTTGACTTCGCACCCAATGAACTCATTTTGTTCCCGCACATCAAAAATAAATTGCGAGATGAACGTTTTTCGATGCCTGAAGAAGCGGTTGATGCGTTTAAAACGCATGTTTTGGAGTGCTTCAAAAGTCATGCAAAGCCATGTTTTTTCTCAAAACTTAATTAGCAACTTACGTACGAGTATAATGGCGAAATTCCAAAGCCTGCACACTAAAGCGTAGAAAATGTATTCTTACCATCTATGTTGGGATAACGCGAAACGGCGCATAAAACATTCAACAGTGATCTTGAGCGAACCACTAGCAAGTCATCTCCGACTTTTATCGAAAAAAATTTTCGTGAAAAACTAGAGAAAGGCCAACGAAAACCAATAGCAGCCGAGAAAATAAAATTCCACTAAGTCAAACAAGGAAAGAGGCGCTAAATTCTCGGAAATGGCTTCAAAATGCCATAAACCCAGAAGAAGAACTAAGTACTCAAGGTGTTGGAATAAACTTAAATTAAAAATGTAAATGGGCTCAAAAACTAGTCAGTTTCACATAGGTAAGGAAACATGAACAATGAGAGATGAGGAAAGAATCGCAAGCCTTTCAAGCGTAGGCTAAGTATGGCAATGGGACACCGAAAAAGGGCGTCTTCAGCCAAAAAAGACACAAAGAAAGCAGTAGCTAGAGCATGTGCGATAGCAATTTTACCATTGTACACATATCAGAAATTAGGAGGAGTTCCTTCACAACATTTAAGCAGGCGTCAAATAATAGAAAAAGAACAACGTCAAAGCGCCATCAAACGAGTTAATATTTTTAAGATTGCGTCACAACGAAGAAAACATCGCAAAAGATTCAATCGGCAAAATGTATTGAAGACGAAATTTGCAATAGATGGAGAGAGTGATTTAAGGCGTTAATTAACGAAGAATTTCCGTGCAGAACCATTCCCTCGGCTGTCCCCTACGAATAGGAAGTGTAGATTTTATGGAATTCGAAGTTAGCAAAGCAGTAAGCAGAATGAAGCGGAGTCATTCAGTCGGGCCAGATCGCACACCCTACGATGTTTAGATGAAAATCGGGAATCCTTGGTTGAAATGGCTCGCGATTTTGTTCAATAAAATGGTGAGGGGCGATCGAATGCCTAATAGGTGGAGACCGAGCTTTCGAATTCCACTCTATAAAGGCAAAGATAACACGAGAATCAGCAACAACTATCGGTGAAACTGATGTCGCATTCTTTGAAAATATACGAGAGAGAGCCAACAATGCAATTTTGTTAAACTCCATGGTAGCACAGTGCAACGCATTGAAAAATCAGCATATCGTCTTCATCGAATTGGACAGAATTTTCAGAGATCTTATACGGACGGCGCTCGGTTCTCAAAATGTACCCCAGACATAGATTTCGATCAAATTTTTATTTCGATATATTGTTTGGATCTTGCCATTATGAATAGAATATAACATCACTTAAATGTCCTCCACGGGAATTCTTGCAAGACTTGATTCCGACTTTTCGATACATATCGGGCAATAACTCGGCCATAATTTGACGAATATTCCTTGTTAAAGCGTCAATAGTTTGCGGATTCTGTGCATAAGCACGATGTTTTACATAGACCCACAAAATTAAATCCAACGACGACATCTTGGTGGCCAGTTCACTTCACCAAAACGCGAAATATGTTAACTCGTGCAGCAAATTTTTCTCGCAATAAAGCCAAAATGGGTCGTGTTGTGTGAGATGTGGCAACGCCTTGTTAAAACCACATGTCTCCCACATCCATTTCTTCGATTTGAGGCCAAAAAAAATTCGGTTAACGTTTGGCTATAGCGATGAGAACTGACGGTGACGGTTACGTCATCCATTTCGAAAAAGTATGGACCAATACCAGACCAAATTGTACACCATGCAGTGAATTTTTGTGGATGCAATGGTCTTTCGATAGATACATGTGGATTTTTACTTCCCCATATGCGACAATTTTGTTTGTTAACACAACCACCGAGTGAAAAATGCGCCCCATCGTTGAAGAAAATGTTGTGTGAAAATTGATCATCCCAACGCTGATATTCAAGCATCCAATCGGCGTATCTTCTACGAATTCCGTGGTTAGCTGGCTTCAATTCTTGAGTGAGTTGAACTTCATTAGGATATAGATGCAAATCCAAATGCAAAATACGCCATAATGTGCCGTAAGACAGGCCCAGATTCTATGCTCGCCATGAAATAGATGGATTTGGATCGTCTTCAGCACTCTCACTTTCTCGGCAGCCATATTTTCAGTAGAGCGTGCATTTCGATGATGGATAGGCCTTAACAGATCTTTAGCAGAGCCGTCTCTTGGATTTTTTTACAGTTTTGCTTATAGTACCCTCAGATGGGTGATTATGTTGACCATAATCTGTTCGTAATCACTATTTTTGTAGCAAGTTTTCGCAATTTTAACACGTTCATTGTAAAATGGCAAACCTTAAACTAAATACAATATATACGCGCTCGGATGACAGTTCGATTTGACGTATGTGATTGAAACAGAAATGTCAAATCCGGACCACGAATTGGATGACCCTATATGAAGGCTAAGCCATATGTACGATGACGTTAAGCAAAATTCGAATGAACCGCAAAGATAATAGAAAAATTCAAAGTTGAATTTAGAGCAAACCAAGATAGTGTACGAAGTTAGTTGTCTTTAAATGTCGTGCAAGACTGGTCCGGGACCACTTCTCCCCTTTTCGCTAATAAAAGCGCAGTGTTTCAAGCGGTCGATCCAATTTTTGGTGACTCGGTCCAACATGTGCGGCATTATTCCGGCAATAACGTGTTGAATGTTGGCCTCGAGCTCGTCCAAAGTGGTTGGCTTGATGGCGTAAACTAAGGACTTGACGTAGCCCAAGAGAAAATAATCGAGTGATGTCAAATCGCATGATCGCGGTGGCCAATTGATGAACGCTCGCCGTGAGATGACCCAGTCGCCAAATTTCTTTTTCATAACTTCCAGCGTTGCGTCGCTTGTAGGGCATGTAGCGTCATCTTGTTAGAACCACGGCTCGGATATATCGATGTTGTCGAGTTCTAACCGCAGAAAATTTGTTAACATCACTCTATACCTGAGTTTATTGACGGTAACGGTGTCCCCTTTCTCATTTCGACAGAAATAAGGTTCGATGATGCCGCCATGGCATAAACTGTGTCAATCTTTGTGGATGCATTTATGCTTGGCTGGACACTTGTGGATTATGTTCGTTCCAATAACGGCAATTTTGTTTGTTGACATACAAAATGTTGTTTCGGTCTTTTAAGACCAGTCCAACAGAGAAAAACCGAAAAAAGTCCAAACGAGCCAGAAATGACTGCAACGCCTTTCTTAAACCTGTAACATTCCAATACGACCAAAAATTGGGGCAAAAAATACTACAATGTCCCAAAGGTAGTAACAATATGTGGTCGTTCGTCAAAAATATTAGAAATTCTGCTCATCCTCCATCCCAACGCTCATTTACAATGGCATTTCAGTTGCCAGCTCTTTGGACAAGGTCAATCTGCTTGCTGCACACTTTGCGGCTAGCTCAACACTCCCAGATTGTGCTTTGTTCCCGCATACGCTTGAGTGCGTCGAATCTTCAATGCGACGAATCGACTTTCGCACTCATGTAGTAGCAAGAGTACTCAAAGATCTTAACATCCACTAATCCGCAGGTCCAGATGGCATAACTCCACTTCTTCTGAAGAGGTGTTCTTCATCGCTGGCAAAACCACTGCGTAAGCTTTTTCGCCAATCCTACTCTTTAGGACTCTTTCCGAGCAGATGGAAAACAGCATTTGTCCAGCTCGTCCCTAAAAAAGGTGAATATTCTTCTCTCTGCTGCTACAGACCCATTGCACTTACGTCCCTTCTTTCCAAGGGCATGGAAACGCTGATAAACCGTCAGCTAATGAAATATCTCGAAACACGATAACTTCTTTCGTAGCAACAGGTCCACTGGTGATCTGATGACATGTCTCACTGAAAAGTGGAACCAAAGCGTACATCAATCTGGCGAAAGCAAGATAGTTGCACTTGATATTTCTAAGGCATTTGACATTAGAAATTACCTTTCGGAACGTTCAATTCAAGTTGTCTTGGATGGTTTCAAGTCTGATATTCACAAAATAAATGCTGGTGTGCCCCAGGGCTCCGTTCTGTCTCCGACACTCTTTTTAATTTTCATTAATGATCTCTTGTCTGCTACTTCTAATCCAATATACTCCTTTGCTGATGACAGTACTCTCTGCTTTTCATATTCTTTCCCGGACTCACGCCCCTGCTCTTCGGCTGTAGAACTGGAACGGTAGCGTATGTTAAGCTCATTAAATTCCGATATCAACAGCATAACCAATTGGGGAACATCAACCGAGTGGAATTTAATGCTTCCAAAAGTCAATGCTGTCTGCTGTCATTAAAGCGAAATTTAAACACCCGCCCGAAATTGGAGTACAATGCCCACATCTGGTCGGGTGCGCCCAAAACATCTCTGCACCTACTTGATAGGATTCAAAACCGTGCGATAAAACTCATAATTGATACTGATATCACTCAAACAATGGACACTCCGATCAGCGACGTAATGTCTCGTGTCTCACTCTGTTTTATCGCTATTTCCACCACCAGTGCTCTATAGAAATCGCCGGTAGCATTCCGCTCATAAGTATACCCTCAAGCCCACATTCGGACGTACTCTGAAATATCGTGATTCGTTTCTAAGCCGTACAACTCGCTTACGGAACGCCCTGCCTAGCTTTTTATTTCCTAGTCATTATAACCTTCAAACATTTAAAACCAACGTTCATCGGTACCTCTCTTTCCATCCTCCTTGATTTTATTTCACCCTCGCCGTGTGCAAACATTTTAAGGGTACTTAATCCCTTGAGCGCGCGCACATTATATAAAAAAAAATCCGGATCTCCGGCCAACATTTCCAGCTCCCAATTAGCGAACTCACGGCATTGTCTATGGTCGTGCGGCTTCAATTCTTGCGTCAGCATAACCTTATATGGTTATAACCGCAAAATACGAGTAAACTGGGTTGGGCATCTGAGCGATGCCCAATTCAGCTAATCGGCGCCGAATCGACATTTCTGGGTCTTCCTGGATACTCCTACGGCGGCTATGTTTTCTTCATTTCGCAATAATCTCTATTTGGTTGGTGGCTTACGATCCAAAAGAGTGTGCTCACGCTCAAACTTTCCCACGGTGCGATGAATTGCTTGCACACTGAAGCCATGATGACGACCGCCCTCAGGATGAAATTCACGTTACGTATTTACAACTGAGCCGGAATTTCGATATTTTTCGCACGTTTGGCAACTTGGACGGCATTGGTAACTTTGACAGCTGCTGAAGAATATCAATTGGGAAAAACGATCATTACTATCGGTTCACCCGTTAGTTGCTAACCACCAAGGAAATTGGGGTGGTGATGTCGCACATAGAGTTTCAGTGTAAGGCGGCTTAAATGACGCGAACATTTCGCGGTATTTTGTGGCTGAAAAGTACTATGTCGTACTTCCGCCTTGAACATAGCACCGCAGTGTGATCATATACGAGAAAAATATAGGGAAAATGACAGTGATGGTAGTGAAAATGTTGTGACATAAAGTGATCGAATAAGAACTAAGCGTCTTCGCGGAAGTCTCCACATTGAGAAACCCAAAAAGTATAATTTAGAAGTGATTATCGTCATTCCAAAAAACAATAAGGCTCAAGTTGCAGCCGAGCTTCGGAGAAAATGGCGAAAAAACAAATAATTCGGCCAGTCATATGTGAAAACCTCAGCGAATTCTAGGTTTCAGTAAGTAGCTGATGGAAACTAGAGCAGTTCCAAGGTCCGAATATTATATTTAGACAACCCCACAAACGGCCCACAGCAATGTAGATGCAGGAGAAATACTCCTGCAGTATAGCAGAAATACTGCTGAACTATATGCGCTACATATTTCAGCGATTCATAAAAGAAGAATTACCAATATAGACCTCAGTCCCAATACTCGTAAACGATAGACGTGAACAAAACGAATTTTCGGTTCACCCGGTTTAAAAACAGCAGACCGGCATCGGAAATACCAAAAGTCGAATCGATTAAAAGCCAGTAAATTCTATTTATAGAAATGTTGAATTTTTAGAACATTGTCGCAGCCACAACAGCAGTTTTTTGCGCGTGGACTACGTTTAATTTTTATTATATCCCTTAAACCAATTACGGGTAATTCGAATCACGAATTATATCCTATCAAACCTGTCTAATACTCCAATATGTTGTTAAAAAAGGAGCTCCCCTTTAGCCGAAAGTAATGAGTTTGTTCAACAATAGGGTAAACGTGTTTTAAACTTTATTTTTAGTTTTTTTTTGGTTTTTTTTTTTTGTTAATTTTCATGATCAAGGCCATAAATTTTATAAACAACAAACAGCCAACAACAGCAAGACATCAAAGTAAATAAAATAAAACAAAGATGATGGTGTTGGAAGTGATTATCGTCATTACGACTTTAAGTTGGATTGTCGGATACTCTCACTTTGCCAACTTGGCCAAATCAACAAGTGCAAATTGTAGCTCCAGGTCTGATTGGTTTGGAAGCCACCTCAGCCGTGTAATTGTTTCTTTAAGCGAAATTAACCAGTGTTACCTCAATTATTCTTTTATGCATCTTTCGAGTATATTTCCTTTGTCTTTGCCACTCTGCTTGTGTTGCATTTTATTTGCTTTCCTGCGCCCTGGTGGTATCGGTATTTGGTAAATGTTTATAAACGAGTGCTATTTGCACAGGAATTCGAGACTCCAGTCTGCGGTGGCATTTTGATTGAGGTGGCAACGAACCAAACCAAAGCAAACCACACGCACACACAGGCGCGGCGATGAGTGTGTGAACAATTTAAAATTAATTATAACTCTTTTAAAGTGAAGGAGCTGAGTGAGTGATGCATCCTTGTCAGGTGTACTCGTAATTGTGACGACTGCACTGACTTGCATGTCATTGGCTTAGACAATGTTACCACGAAGATTCGAATACTCGTAATTGGAGAAAACCTCATTCAAAATGAATCCTTCGGCACCTTTTACATACCCCGTGACGGAATAATGATGGAATACAAAATACCACCTTGATCAAAAAGTTCCCGGGGAACACCACCGTGTTGCGCTCCCATTCTTTCGATTTGAGTTCTGCTTTTTTTGTTAGGTTGGTAAATCTGTTGTTGACATTCCCTCTAAATCTTAGCGTCATAGCTTGACATTTGCAAAAGTTACGTAGCCAAGAGTACATCTATCTCTGTGTGTTTTGGCGATTTTTTACAATTTTAGAAATGGATTTAAATTTGCAACAACGAACTTGTACTCGTATTAAATTTTGCGTAAAAAACGGGTTTAATGGTGCGCGAACGTAGGAAAAGTCTTTCGGCAACGATTCTCTAAAGAAAACGGTCGTTTACCAGTGGCACGAGCGGTTCAAAATTGGTCGTGAGTCAATCGAAGATGATGAACGCAGTGGGAGACCATCGACATCGAAAACCGACGAAAACATTGATGAAGTAGAGGAATCCGACCCCACATTCACCAAAAGTATCATTACTGGAGACGAGACGTGGGTTTATAAGTACGACACGCGATCCAAACATCAGGCAAGTGAATGGCGTTCACCAAATGAGCCGAGACCAAAAAAACCACGTCGTTTTCAGTCAAAAAAGAAGGCAATGCTCACGGTTTTCATGGATTACAACGGTGTAGTGCATCATGAATTTTTGCCAGAAGACCAGACAGTAAGCAAAGAGCATTACGAGTATTTGGGCGTTATGAGACGTTTGCGTGAAGCAATTCGCCGAAAGAGACCAGAATTGTGGGCAGAAAACTCGTGGATTTTGCACCGTCGCACAGTGCCATCATTATTCGTAATTTTTTGACGAAAAATGCAACAAATACCATCCAACAGCCACCCAATTCACCTGATTTGGCTCCTTGTGACTTCTTTCTGTTCAATCGAGCTAAAAAACCAGCACGGGGAACGCGTTTCAGCAGCCGAGAGGAAGTAATGGAAAAATCGCAGGAAGCATATGGACATACCGAAAACCGAATATAAAAAATGTTTCGAGGATTGGATCAAGCGCAGGCATAAGTGTGTTGCAGTCGACGGGGATTACTCTGAAGGGGATTCAGATGAATAAACTTGTATTTCCAATTATCTGAATACTTTTCCGGGAACTTTTTGATCGAGGTAGTATGTACCTACATTTTGATTAGTATAAATTAAGCAATAGACATACGCCAGTATACAAGATAGAATACGTATCATATACGCCTCGGCCAGAACTCAACGATCGATCTTGAAGACTGTAAATCTAGTACAACATCAGGTTCCGTGCATCAGCAGACTTCTGTTCGGGTCTGGGGCTCAACCAATAAGCCTCCCAGTTGCGCACTTCAAGTTGGTTGAGGTCCCCTTCCACTTGCGCGAGCCATCCAAAACGAGGCCTTCCTCTACTGCGTTGCTCTTTCGGATTAGAGTCGAAGATTCTGCAGGCTGGAGCGAATGTCGCTCTCCATGTCTCAGCCATCTCAAACGCCCACTGCACAGTTTTTTAACCAGGTTGAGGTTGCTGTACAATTCGTAGAGTTCATCGTTGAATCGTCTCCTCCAGAACCTTCAACGCATACGGGACCAAATATCTTACGAAGAATTTTTCTCTCAAAATGACCAAGGATATCTTCATTCGCTTTAGAAAGGGTCCATGCTTCGGAACTATAGGGCAGGACTGGGACTACTAGGGTGTGATGTAGAGTTTGCTTGGCTGTTTGGAAGAGGGCCTTAATATGCAGTTGCTTTCTTAGCCCAAAGAAATAGTGGCAAGCGTAATTCTTCGTTTGATTTTTGAGGAGATCTCGTTTTCAGATGTGATAGCACAGCCTAGGTAGACAAAGTCCCTCAAAGTTATAGCTGTCGATTGTGATATTCTGGTCGATTCCTCGATGTTGGGTGTTCTTTCTTGTTAGCAGCATGTACTTTGTTTTGCCCTCGTTTACCGCTAGACCCACTTTTGCCTCTTCTGTTCTTATACTCTCAAACGCACCAGTGCGAACTCGCTGTGTTCTACTAATAATATCAATATCGTCGGCGTATGCAAGCAATTGAATAGACTTTTGATAGCGTCTCGGTTATATTGTTACCGACTTTGACGCAGCAGCGAGCTTTCTTCATCGTCATCCTGTACAAGCGGACGAGTTTTGCAGGGTTCCCAAAACTAAACATGGCTCTGAAAAGCTCGTGTCTGTAGATGCTGTCATATGCGACTTTAAAATCGATGGTGAGTATCGATCCGAACTTCTTGGGTTTTCTCCAGGATCTGCTATAATGTGAATATTTGGTCAATTGTGGCCTTATCGGACCTAAAACTGCACTGATAGGGTCCAATCAGATCGATGACAAATGGTTTCAGGCGCTCGCACAATACGGCAGTCAAGATCTTATATGCAATGTTTAGGAGACTGATACGAGTACCTCTATAGTTGGCGCAGTTTAGAGGATCTCCTTTCTTCATCAGGCATACATTCATCCGACAAAATCTTGAAAATAAGTTGATGTATGCTCTCTACCAGGTCATCTCCCGCTGCCTTAAATAGTTCGGCGGGTGGCCCGTCCGGCCCGGCAGCCTTGTTCGACTTCAGTTTAGATATTGCTATCCTCACTTCATTTTGGTCGGGTGGGCGCAATTCTTGACTTGCATCGTCAATATTGAATAGTTCGCTCTGCCACACAGCGGAATTTGTGTCGTCGTCGCCGTTTAGCGACGGACACTAACGACATGTGGTTTCAACAGGACTGCGCTACGTGCCACACACCTCACGCTTTGCTTAGTATCGTCGGTTTGTGTTTACTGTGTTTGTTTGTAGCTATGACTAGGGAATTCAGGGTGGACGTAGCCAATATACGTGGGCTAAAAAGTAATCACTTTTCTGCATACGTCCACGTCTGTAAGTACAGACCAGCTGTTTTGGCACTTAGTGAAACACAGGTAGATCCCCGCCCACACCTCTCAGATCACTGTGATCTGAAGCTACCTGGCTACGAACTAGTACCACTATTCTTTCCTCATCGCGGTGTCGCCATTTATGTCCCTGTTCCAAAATCGGAATTCAATTTTATGTTGTTAAAACTCCATCTCCGTAAGCAAATTATCCACTACTGCTTTATTTACAAAAGCCCCAAACTGGACAGCAACTCGACCTTCCACGAGTTTGATGCGCTGTCTGACTCCATTCAAAGTATTGTATCCCTGTATCCTTATAATGAAATCGTGATTACGGGCGATTTCAATATACACAATTCTGGTTGGCTTCGACATTCTGGACAGACAACACCCGAAGGACGGTGTGCCGAGATCTTCAGATCTTCGTTGCGGAAAATAACTTCACCCAGCTTGTAAATGAGCCCACACGAATATCAGACGTTTCTAGTCATACCGCCAACACCCTGGACTTGTTTTTAACTTCTCACTCCGTTGATGTGCTCTCCCCTCTAGGCTCGGCGGACCATTGTGTCATATCTGCTAATTTCTCGTACACCGACCACACAGTTATTGAAAAGAACCGTCTGACAATACGAGAAAGCCAATTGGAGTGGACTTAACAACTTCCTTAGGAATTTTAACTGGCTGCTGACATGATCACAGCAACTATTCTCTTTGGAATGAGATGCTTTATCCCTCATAGGATGAAGAGTATCAAACCAAAAGAAAATGCATGATACGACTCGAGCTGTAAAGAGGCTGTCAAGGTTAGAGAAATGTTTTTTCGGTCCTTCAAGACCAGCTCAACAGAGGAAAACCGAAAAAGTTGAAACGAGTCAAAAATGACGGCAACGCCTTTCTTAAACGTGTAAAATTCCAAAAATCAATCCTACTCCTTAGAACTCTTTCCGAGAAGATGGAAAACAGCATTTGTCCAGCCCGTCCCTAAAAAAGGCGAATCTTCTTTCCAAGGTCGTGGAAACGCTGATAAATCGTCAGCTAATGAAATATCTCCAAACACGAAAACTTCTTAATGACAGGCAGTACGGTTTTCGTAGCATGTCAACATGTCCACTGGTGATCTGATGGCATGTCTTACCGAAAAGTGGAACCAAAGCGTACATCAATCTGCAAGCAACATAGTTGCACGTGATATTTCTAAGGCATTTGACAGAGTTTGGCATCAGGCTCTTTTGTCGAAAATGCATGCTTTTGGGATCGAAGACTCTCTTCTTCAATGGATTAGAAATTACCTTTCGAAACGTTCAATTCAAATTGTCTTGGATGGTTTCAAGTCTGATATTTACAAAATAAATGCTGGTGTGCCCCAGGGCTCCGTTCTGTCTCCGACACTTTTTTAATTTTCATCAACGATCTCTTGTCTGCTACCTCTAATCCAATATACTCCTTTGCTGACGACAGTACTCTCTGCTTTTCATATTCGTTCCCGGACTCACGTCCCTGCTCTTCGGCTGTAGAACGGTAACGGCAGCATATGTTAAGCTCACTAAGTTCCCATATAAGCAGTATCACTAAATGGAGAACCAGCAACGGAGCAGAATTTAATGCTTCCAAAACTGTCATTAAAGCGAAATTCAAATACCCAGCTATTATCCATGAATGTGTGTTAGTGAAAACCTAAGTTGGAATAAAAATGCTGCGAAATGTCTAGGTTTCCTCAAGCGATGTAAGAAATACTTTACCTGCTCTGATTTGGCCTCAATATATAAGGCGATTATCCGCCCGAAATTGGAGTGCGATGCCCACTTCTGGTCGGGTGCTCCTAAAACATCTCTGCACTTGCTAGATAGGATTCAAAACCGTGAGATAAAACTCACTGGTGATATTAATATCAGTCAATCAATTGACATCTTCGGAGGCCGACGTAACGTCTCGTCTCTCACTTTATTTTATCGCTATTTCCACCACCAGTGCTCCATTGAAATCGCCAGTAGCATTCCGCCCATTCAAACTTTCAACCGTAACATCCGTCTCGCTATGAATGCTCATTTCGGACGTACTCTAAAATATCGTGATTCTATCCTAAACCGTACAACTCGCTTATGGAATGCCCTGCCGATCTCTGTGTTTCCTGGTCGTTATAACTGACAAACATTTAAAAACAATGTACATCGGTACCTGTCCTTTCTTCCTCCGTAAATTCCTTCGTTCGCGCTGTGTACAAACATTTTAAGGGTACAAAAACCCCTTGAGCGCGCGCTGATTATCAAAAAAAAAAAAAAAAAAAACAAAACGCCACATTAGAAATTCTGCAGTCAATCGAGGACATGGTCATCTCACGTGGAGCTGATGTGAACTGACCACCGAGATCGTGCGCTCAGATCGCACTTTTTCTTGTGGGGTTTTCTGAAGTCGCAGGTCTATGCAAATAAGCCACAAACCACAACGGCCCTCAAAGCCAACATAACCCATGCCATCGGTCAAATTCAGCCTGATTAATGCGCCAGAGTCATGGAAAGTTAGACATTTCGGATGCGCGCCATCTAGAGAAGCCGCGGCGGATATTTGAACCATGTTACATTCCAGACATAATGGCATGGATAGGTCTTTCAAACGAATAAAAAATTTCGATGATATCTCACACACACTTTGTCTTATTTAAATTTAAGGATAGGAAGCGCTAAATGAAAGATCCTTTAGGTGATCGATGTCACAAGTCACGATGGGGGTGGAATTTAGGGCCGGCTTCTGATGGGTTTGGTTGTCTACCTACCAGAATCCGTATTAATACCTTGGGCCATGGTCCATAGGTCTGGTAAATTCGTATATTACTTCAGGTACGAGTAGCTCCGGCTGATTTTCTTTTTTTGGTAGTGCTATCCTACTATTTGCTTCATTTCTTTATTCACCACATGTATCTACTAAACTAAAATAAAATTATCTTTTTCTTTTATAGGCAGCCTTATAACAAAATCCTGGCGTTCATATATGGACGAACTGGATCAGCAAGCAAAACAGTTTCGCATCAATGCCGAACTCTTAGAAGTCGTATGCGAAAAGATCGCTCATCTATCACAGGACAAACGTAAAGCCCGTAAATCGTATCAAGAAGAGCACTCAAAGATTGCAGCACGTCTGAATCATGTAAGTCGATACGTGAGTTTATATCTAAATATAAATTAAGTTAAATTTAAAAAAAGAGCATTTCTTCTAAAATTTAAAATAATCCGAAAGTCTATTTAAAGTATCGATCGGTTTGTTAGTTCTATAATTAGTTCGTCAGCTTCAATGTAGACAATGTGGCTCTCTATTTGTGGAGATTGGGTTATGCTAGGCACGTCACGTCCTTGTTTTCTTAGCGCCGCTCGGCTAAAGTATCATACTGGTATCTGCAAACAATTAGATGAGATAAATTTCATTGTACTCATACGCAATCGTATAATACTTGTACTTGCACTGGCACTATGTACATGTGTATCTACTCGTATGACAGGAATTTGTACAAAATGTATAATATCAATCTATCATATAATAACCATATAATACATAGGTATGTGCTTATTTACAGGTTCTACTCGTATCTGTTCGGCGATTTTTATCAAAATATTTACGTTCCCAAGTATTTTTTTTTGTTTTCCAAATTACGAGTGTACGAAACGGTGGCGCATAAATAAAATTAAAAATAAAAATGAACTTTCTAGCTTTCTATGCGCGTACGAGTGCTCAGGGATTGGCTAATTCCCATTTGTCCTAAATACAAAAACGAATATCTTCTGTGAGTTATGTAGTTTTAGTGAACTGAGTTAATTAGTTTGTTTAAACGCCCTGTGTCGGGTAAATGCTTCCGAGAAGATCTGTTTCAATTATGTTTAAACGTTCAATTTTGTTTAGATTTTCGCTTTCTAGATACAACTATCAATAGAGAAATAAATTTTCTTATTTTTAGGGCGCACCAAAGAGTCTAGGGGTTCGTGTGATTCAAAGTGCTGAATCATTTCTGTAGAATTTATTGAAAAGGCGCTAATCCGACTTTGATTGTTTACCTTAGTTAGCACGTAATCGAAAATTTATATCGACGAAATAGTTCGTACTATAGGAGTGCTACTCGTATTATAGTATTGAGTCAAGGGCCGGAAATATGTCATCTGACAATGAGAGTACTTTCGATGAGTGCAGTTGAGTGAATCGTCAAGAAAGACTCCTAGGTGGGCAATTACTTGAGCTTTTTTAAGGACATATTGCGACATGTAGTTGCCATTAAATTTGGCTTACGTGTTTAACTTTCTAGTGCGTATCAAATAAAAGATAAGAAAAATATTCAAAAAATTAGACAAATATTATTTGGTTGGTGAACTAGGTGTGTTTTGGAGAATGTTTATGCCTTAGGTAGGCCGATGTAATCTGCATGTATTCTACAATATTTGCAGATGAATCTTCTGCAACCGTTCAAGAGCCATAGACGGAGTATAGAAGTTTTCCCCGGAATACTTCCGTACGGCATTCACAGGACGGTCATCTCACAAAATGCTGCCTTCTTCTCCATAGACAACAAAATACATTCGTATATTAGAGTTTAATGCGGTACGGTTTCACGAAGTAGTCTAATTTGGACCTTAGTCTAAACTAACCAGCCCTTCCAACTGATTTGATTATAAGCGGGTTTTTGGGTTGAGGAAATTCGTTCGAATTGCGTTCAGAGAATAATAAATACAAGTTTATTCATCTAAATCTATATTGTCCCCTTCAAAGTAATCCCCATCGACTGCAACACACTTATGCCAGCGCTCGATCCAATATTTTTTGTTTTTTTTTTTTTATAATCGGCGCGCGCTCAAGGGGTTTTTGTACCCTTAAAATGTTCGTACACAGCGCGGGCGAAGGAAATTTAGGGAAACATTTTTTATATTCGGTTTTCGGTATGTCCACCAGTGCTTCCTGCGATTTTTCCATTACTTCCTCTCGGCTGCTGAAACATGTTCCCCGTTGTGGTTTTTTAACTCGATTGAACAGAAAGAAGTCACAGGGAGTCAAATCAGGTGAATTCGGTGACCGTGAGCATTGCCTTCTTTTTTGACTGAAAACGGCGTGGTTTTTTTGGTCTCGGCTCATTTGGTGAACGCCATTCACTTGCCTGATGTACTCATAAACTCACGTGTCGTCTCCAGTAAAGATCCTTTTGATGAATGTGGGATCGGATTCAGCCTCGCAAATCATCTCTTGATTGACTCACGACCACTTTTGAACCGCTCGTGCCACTGGTAAACGACCGTTTTCCTTAGAGAATCGCTACCGAAACACTTTTCCAATATTTCCAACGTTCACGCACCATTAAACCCGTTTTTTACGCAAAATTGAATACAAGTTCGTTGTTACAAATTTAAATCCATTTCTAAAATTGTAAAAAAATCGCGAACACACACAGAGATAGATGTACTCTTGGCTACGTAACTTTTACAAATGTCAAGTCATGCCGCTAAGATTTAGAGGGAATGTTAACAACAGATTTACCAACTTAATAAAAAAAAAAAAACAGAACTCAAATCGGAACAATGGGAACGCCACACGGTGGGTTGGGCGTGGTGCGGGAACTTTTTGATCAAGGTGGTAGGTTTGTTTGAATATGACATTCTTCTGCTATTTTGTTCGTTTGCAGAGAGCGGGAAACTTTTCTGGACCCAGTGCTGCTATCCTCAAATTTTTTGTTTTTTTTGAGACAGCGGGTGTCTGTTATCATCAGTGCGACCAGGATCGAAAATCATTTCAAGAAAATTTCTCTCGAAACAAGAACAATGTTTTCATCCTGTTTTGTTAATTTCTGCATCTTATAGCAAGACTTGGATGGCTGTAGAGAACTACCTAGTTCAGTTGCTGGAGATAAAGTTATAATCGTCTTTTTAGTGCAAGGATAGAGCGGTTGGAAGAATCCATTCTTCCCTATATCACCCGTTGGAATTGTGTATCCTGTGTTTACTTCTGAGCTTCGTACAATTCTTTTAAGTCCATTCTTAAAGAAATCGCATGACAGAGGATTCTCTGCTCTATGCATCTCTGGGTATGACAAGTGGAGTAGTGCGTCATCGCTATAACTGATCAGCTAGTAGATTTGCATCGTTAGTTTGAATAAACGGAGAAGCGATTGCTAAAATTGATCATTTAACCGGAGATAACCTTGTTATGATTGTGCAGGATGCAAAACATCAGTAGCTAAACTTACAGCAGAACGGCACAATGGAGCCACACATTGCTGTAAGTGAGCAGCACTTCACTTCCTTAGTGGCACTCTTGCTGGTATTATTCCCACTTGTCTTGCATATAAGCTGCAGGCAGAATAGTACCTTTTGATAGGTTACAAGATACTTTGATGCATTTTCGGTGTTTCAGAGATAGTGTGAATAATTGCACGTCAAATGTTCGGACATGCACAATAGTTGCTTACAATCCAGATATCTGCTAGTGTCTTAAGGTAAAGATGCTGCTCCATATCCATTTGGTTCTTATCTGTCCGCAGGGAAATGGATTAGCCTACTTTTGTAGGCGATGCTCAACGATTATCATGAATGCGAAAATTAAGCTTTTACGGATTATTAATTCGAATTTCGAGGAGTACCTCTTATAAAGCCTTTTTCTAAAAAATCGAAACAGTTGGTGAAACCAGAAGGCTAGCAAAGTCCTTAAAAGCCCAAAATCATTAAGCTGGCACCTACACTGAGTCGAAAGTAGAGGCTCACTTCCGAGATAACCTAATCAGAACCAGCTCACAAACAGAGTCTATTAAGGACGATGCAACTGAGCTGAATAATACGACATGTCATAGCTGCTATCTCTCATCGTTTGTGGTAACGAATGAGGTCATCAAACACTCTGCTGCTTGCTTTGATGTCTCCAAGTCGCCTGGCACCAATGCCATATGCACGCGAATATCTAGTTATGCTACAGAAAGGTATGGACCAGCTACTCATTACTCTGAAAAAGATCTTTACTGCTAGCTTAGCAATGGCAACCATACCGAAATCCTGGCGAATAGTGATAGTAGATTTTATATTCCAAATTGGACTATGATGACTCCATGCTCGCCAGGAACTTCCGACCTATCAGTCTGACTTCCTTCATGTTGAAGATCATGGGGAGAATTGTATAGCTTCATATGCGCAAAACTATTTTGCGAATGTATTCTCTGTTTGAGATACAACATGCTTACCGACGCGGAAAATCCTGCAAGTAAGCGCTTCAATATCTGATAGACGGAACTGAAGGTGCACTCGACAATAAGGAATACGCGTTGGCATTTTCATTGACATTACGGGTGGTTTCAACAACGCAACTTTTGACGACGTGTGTAACTCGTCCAGAAACACGGCGTAAGTGAGTCACTAGTTTTGTGGCCAATATGTGATGGTGAAAGTAAAGGTAAATGGAGTTGCCCCCAAGGCCTCGTGCTGTCTGCACTGCTAAGATGCATGCTAGCCGCCCCACTGCTTAACACCCTCAACAGTTCTGATCTTTCTGCTCAAGCATATATAGATGACTCAGGTGTCTTCTCTGTTGGTTCATGTCTAGCGATTGTCTGCTGTAATGCACAGACAGCTCCAGACTTGAAACTGATTGAGTTGTTCTATTTACGAGAAAGAGGAAGCTGACTGATCTGACTGGTCTAGTGATTCGAGGCATCAATATCCACTTCTCGAAGCAAAGTATAACAAACTTTTCTGAACCAACCGTGTTACATCGAAACCCTTTAAGTCGCTGTCGGCCTTCTGCTAGTCCAAAAGAGCGATCATCAAGACGTGGGGCATGTCCTCGTCAGTTGTCTGGTGGAACGAGGTGTTACGAAACTACGTTAATGCTGCTTTTAAAGCGCGGTCTGTTTCGGCTGCATAGGGCTTTCCCTAATACGCCTGTTTCTGCTCTAGGCGCACTGATGAGTCTACCTCCCTTTGATGTTCGTATCATGGGTTGCACTCTCAAAGCCATCTTCGGTTTAAAGGGAAGTGGTCTTTGGTATGACACGTACTGGGGTTTTTAAGACTGGTTTTTGACACTGCTCTTATGGACATGTCATCCGATACAATAACACCAGACCTTCTATTGCGGAGAAAATACAAAATCGCGGGTGGCTCCAAAATTGATTAAGAACGCAGCGCTGGTGTCTTTCTGGAGGACGTCAACATTCGATTTCTTTCCTCGTGGGGAAAATTTGCATCTCTCCTCTATGCTGAGACATGAGTATACGTAATCCTGAGGGGAATGTGCTGTGTTGTGAAGAATTGATGGAGGGAGTGAAGCATTTGCATCTCTATCGCCAGCCTAGCTGTGGTTAAAGACTGAACTCTCTTATGACTTTCAAACTGATTCGAAAATCGAAAACTTCCCAGAACTCGGTTGGTGTAAGGCTGAATTCACTGAGTATTGTTGGGTCCTAGGTCACAATGAGATCACGGGAAATGAAATTGCCGATGAGGAGAGTTTTTGTGACCTGAACATGCGTACTCGGTCAGGGCTTCCAATTGTCAACGAAAGCCTTAACAGTAAATGCAGGTAATTCCAACTTAGGCTTGAGTGGACACAATTGTTCTTTAAAACTGTAGAAAAAGGACAGACCTTACATTGCGTAGATTAGTATTAAACAAAACCTGGGACAGCAGTGTGGAATAGTCGATGTTGCAGTCGATCTCGGCGGATTCGTAGCATTTTTACAAAGAAACTACGCGCCGAACAGCTTGAGTTGTTCAGCATAGAGGGTCAGCATTTAGTAGCCAACTGCGCAGAGTGAATCTTAAGAATCTGCTTTGGGCATCTTCGATAGGTAGAATATGGTTTTCATAGTAAAGCGACCGTGCCTTGCTATCATTTACAAGAAGTGGCCTACCAAAATTGATGAAAAGGATTTTGTGACGCAAGGATCAGAGAATACCTTGAACCATTGCCTAACAAAACCGAGCGCGGACTTAGCTTTCCTTATTATGAAATCAACGTGGGTGCAGAAATTGAGTTCTACATCATAAATAAGGCCTCAGTCTTGCATCGAGGGATTCCAGGCCATAGACAAAAGTAGGACAACCTTTTTATGTAGGAAATGGCTTTAAGAACGCAAAGTATGACACTAATATGATAAATGGTTGGAAGATTCCTTAGTGTTTCTAGACCAAAGCCAGTAAAAGCCAGAGAACTTCGCTCTTTGACGTCTAGTGGAATCTTACATTGACACAAATGTTTCCTATCCAAGATGACATCCAAATACTTAGTTTTGTTGTAAGAAATGGATGCTGAAGTTATGGAAAGGTTGAAGCTAATCTCCATTGCATCGATCGTCAATACAGGGCCTCATGCGATTTAAAGCAGCAAAAAATTGCAGTAACAGATCCGACAGACTGGAAATGGATGTATATCATTTGCATGTCTTAGAATCGTTGAAAGCTTTAAGGTAAAAGTAGACCAACATGCACTGTAGCAGTGAAAACAGAATCACAGTCAACATCCGGAACTAAGGTTCATCTACGTCGTGTTTTCTGGTCAAGCTACATATGCCGTCGAAAGCTGCGTTATCATTCATTCTTTCCACTAGATTTTGAAGCGCATTCTCACAAGATCTTCCGCTTTGGCATGCAATGTTGAATCTGCGATAGAAGATGCATTGGTCAAGCAATTTTGAGCCCTTGAAGCTCAACCATTCTTTCCCCCTCTTCTCACGAAGAAAAGCATTTACCTCCCTTTCTCTATCTCTTTTATCTGTGACAGGCTACTTGAAGTCATCATCAAAGGACATAGTAGATTATTTAATGGCTTGAAGGTAGACCACAAGCGATGACAGATACAAATTACTTAGCCAATTTCAGTTTCGGTGATAAAAACTAGTTGTGAGCCAGTTATAATCTGGTAACCTGGGAAGTGAGTTTCGAATATAAGATTGAGGGTATCATAATCTTTTTGTGAACTTCGAACGGCTTGCTATTTTGCTTTGTATATCAACCTTTTCCCAAAATCTTAAAGGAAGCTACTTTTCGAAATGCGAACGCTAATTAGGATTTCAAAGAATCCCTCCAAGATATTCCTTTAGCTTTGATCTGTAAAAATCTAAAATAGTCTAAAATAAGCTGTTAGGAAGCTTCCTAGTTTCCCAACATAGCCATTCCACTATGGAACCAGAGATCTGTTGGAACTTCTCCTGGCACCACGCGCTTGGTAAGCCCACAGTTCTGGACAGCTTCATCTAACTTCTCTTTTCTTGAGGGTAGGTAGAGCTTTGACGAATTTGTTAAGCTCCTAAGTCTAAAGCGCCCTGTAAACGCTAAAACCTGGTACTAGTAAACATTTAACATAAATCAAGTTTTAGCTGATGTTGATCGTCTGCAGGCTGGTACGCGTGCCAATTTTTTGGTCTCACCAACATCAGAATTTGGTCTCACTAAAATCAAAAGTGGTTTGATTTTTGTCGATGTTTGTACGCGGAGTTTTGTGTTGCTGATACTATGTTTGAGTGTCTGCGCTCTCATCTGTCAACATTTACTCCAGCAAGCCATTCTATCAGTGAATTTCGTCCTGTGAACACACAAAATAATCGACAAATAATGGCGAACATTCCAAATACTGATGTTTGGAAAGAATTTTTCGAGTGTCTACCATCTATGTTGGAGTGAATTGGTCTCAGCGTCTGCGGGATTTAGTGGTACCATGTTTACTAGTACCAGGTTTTAGCGTTTACAGGGCGCTTAAGTCTGCACTTAGTTGAACGGTTGAACGTTAAACCCAAATCGCAAAGCGAAGTGTTCTACAAAGGCTATCAGACGTCAGCAGAAGATCGGGATTGAAGAACCAGTTTCATGGAATCCTCGATCCCCTGATAAGTCATAACACTCACTTAAGTCATGACAATGTAAAAAAAAAGACTCCAATCAGCCAAAGCCTTTCAGTTCCAAGTGTTTTCTCCATAAAAATACATACATTCGCCACATTAAGACTTCATAAACACCGAGACGTTCTATCTGAAATTTGACACACAAAATAAGTTAACGTCAGCAGCATTGTCATGTCTAAATATTCAAATAAATCACCGTGTGTACGATACACGATAAAAGGACAACGACGACACTCGAACCCGATTCGATCAGACTCCTCGTTACTCATGCACGAGTCAAGCAAACAAAGACGACAAGACAAGAGTATGTCAACAGAAAACAGGTAGTTAAATAAATATCAACAAAACGTACCACAAAGTGAGAAAAACAAAAATAAAACCCTCACGTAAAAAAAATGTTTTTTTTTTAATTTTTTTATTTTTGGAACAACACCACAGCTAATAGAAACAACAACAAGAGAAAAAAAAATCCATTAAAACATCAGAGAAAATATTTTCAATAAATACCAGCAGAGGTAATTTATCATCGGAACGACCATCAGTACTCGAGCGGACTTATCCAAACCGGACGACCATCATCAATTAAGCGAATTAACAAATAAACGTCTGTCAATACGTCCAGATGTGAATATTGGCCGAGTTGGGGCGGTCAAATTCGGGGTCGGTCCATAGGGAAATCAAATCTTTGAATCAACAAAAATTGGGAAAAAATTTTGAAAACATTTTCTCCGACATCATGTACCAATGTAGCAGCATAGATACATTTTTCGTCGCTGTTCGAATCCGAATACTACGAGTATGTACCTACGAGTAGTCTCTCTCGTTTCCCAATGAAGCGAGCGTTTATTTTTATAAAAAAAAAACAAAAAGAAGAATTGCCGAGTTGGCTTGTTTGTCGTCACTTGAATCACTTTTAAAATGATTCCCAAGGAAAACTCTGCACGCAGCAGATTTTCGAAAATGAGATTTTCCTTTTCCTGCTACCATCCGAACATGACTTTCGTTTTCTTAGGCATAATAGTGGCTGGGGCCAGCTAGAATTCGGACAGGGACTAGGTGTCCAAGGAAGTGTGCTGGCCTATGAATCGTAAGCAGCTGAATATGCTAGTGTAGCACCCTGCAAATGCGACGATGGCCAAAGGAATGTTTTATAAACAAAACAGAATTTATTTTTGTGCCATCATAAAATATTCGTTTTAGTTTTTTTTTCACGTTCGGTCAGTGGCTGATAGTCGGGGTAAAAAGTCAACGGACTAGTATATGAACTTTTGCTCTTTTTTAAGGGTTTCCTTTAAATCTGCTATGGTTTCTAAGTTACTGATTTACCTAAGGAATTAAAGTGTCTGCTTGAGATATACCGTCTTTCAGTGTCCTCGATCTCCGGCGCGAAACTTATAAAGATACGAGGGCGGGTCAATAAGTCCGTTTGGATTAAAACACAGATTTTTTGATAAAAAAATAATTTTATTTTTCAACGTAGTCTCCCTTGAGCTCTATACACTTTGTCCAACGCTTCTCCAATTTTTTTATCCCTTCCAAAAAAAATGATTTGTCGAGGTCCTCAAAATAGGCCTTTGTTTGCGAGATGACTTCATCATTGGAGTCAAATCTTTTTCCACCAAGCCATTTCTTCAGGTTTGGGAACAAGAAGTAGTCGCTCGGAGCCAAATCTGGAGAATAGGGTGGATGAGGGAGCAATTCATAGCCCAATTCATGGATTTTTGGTGGAAAAGAACTTTTTTCTTGGCCAAATGAGGTCGTTTTTTTTTCAAATCGTCATTGAATCGGTCCAATAAGTTGGCATAATATTCCCCATTGATTGTTCTTCCCTTTTGAAGGTAGTCAAAGTGGATTATCCCGCGTGCATCCCAAAAAACAGTCGCCATAACTTTATTGGCTGACAAACCCACCTTGGCCTTCTTTGGCGCCGATTCACCCTTAGAAACCCACAGTTTTGACTGTTGTTTGTTCTCTGGTGTGTTGTGATGGATCCATGTTTCGTCCACGGTTACAAAACGGCGCAAAAACTTCTCCATATTGCGATTAAACAACGCCAAACCTTCCTGTGAAGTTGTTACACGATTGCGTTTGTGGTCGACTGTGAGCAAACGCGGCACTCATCTTGCGGAAAGCTTTCTCATGCCCAAGTGATCATTCAAAATTGAAACCACTGAGCCATGCGAGATCCCTACGGCTTCCACAATCTCTCGCACTTTCAATCTTCGGTCGGCCAACACCATATCGTGAATTTTTTCGATTGTTTCGGGTGTAGAGACCTCAACTGGGCGTCCAGGACGTTCGGCATCTTCAGTGCTTGTACGGCCACAACGAAATTCAGTAAACCACTTTTTTACCATTGAAATCGATGGTGCAGAGTCCCCATAGTATTTATCAAGCTTAGCCTTGGTCTCGGTAATGGTTTTTTTTCGCAAGAAATAATGCTTAATAAGCACACGAAATTCACTTTTTTCCATTTTCTCCTCAAATTAGTGAGTAGTCTGATAAAAATAGCTGTCAAACACAAACTAACTGACGCAGCAAGTTTAAATTTTGACAGGAGTCAACTGACAGATGCCTGTTGACAGGAGCAGTGTTGCTGTTTCAGTAAAGAGGTCAGAAATTCAAAAAGTCACGGACTTATTGAACCGCCCTCGTAGTTAATCTGACAGCTGTCACCACCTTCTTATTCAGAATTGTTTGGCAACTCATCATTCAAAGACTTATTCCCGAGCAACGTTTACAAATCGTGGAAAGGTACATATTTCCAAGTTCAGTGTTCAGTAAAAAAAATTTATAGAGCACTAGACCGGTCAACATAATCGACTAAGTGATTCGGTTATTCGCAATGCATTTGACATTTACTCTTTGGACTCCAAACCAGTGACAAGAATGCACAGAGTGCACACATTGTCGTTGAGGGCAGTGTTGGGGAAGATCCTATTTCATCTATTCGTCATCGTGCGCAAGAGCTTGGCGTGTGCTCATCGACTTTGCGGAAGATTTTGCGTGAGGATCTTCGTTTATACGCTTACAAGATTCATTTGCTGCAAGTATTGAAGCCAGGCGATCATTGTTTGCTTAGTAACTTGACCAATTGGGCGATTGAGCACTTGGAAGTGGATACACTTTTTTACCATCAAGTTTTCTTACATAAGAAGCAAAATTATCGAATTAGAAGCAAGGAAAATCTAAAGGTAATCCATCGGCTGCCGATGTACCCCGAGAAATTCATTGTTTGGCACGGTTTATGTGCTGACGGCATCATCAAACCGTACTTCTTCAGAAATTAAGAAAATCGAAATGTAACCGTGAATAGCGCATGGTACATGATCAGCAAATTTTTTTGTTTTCAAAAGTGCGTGAACAATTGGTTTCAACAGGATGGTGCCACATGTCATACTGCCATCGAAATGATGGAGTTATTGAAGGAAATGTTCAATGACAGTATTATCTCCAGAAATGGCCTCCAAAATCGTGTGATTTGACGCTGCTGGACTATTTTCTGTGGGAGTATTTGAAGTCGTTGGCCCTTGTGGACAAGCCAACAATGATTGCCTTCTTGGAAGCCAACATCGAGCGCACGATTCGTGAGTCACGGCCTCAAATGTCGAAAATTGGGGTTCCAGCTGCCTGGGGGCTGAGACGCTCCTGTGGTGGCCATACGCCCTAAATCATTCTTCATCATGAATGCCATAAGAATATCTATCGCTCTTACAGCTCTTGAAAAAACACGCTTTAGTTATCTAATATACGACCGAGAGCACTTAAGGGTCGTCCTTAATATGATTATCAATCTTACTAGACTTTAAGTACTTGTATATGTATGACCTTCTATTTTATGTAGTTGAGTTTTATGTACAATATATGAGCAATGACCGGGAAAAGGAAGAGACTGCATCTTATTCTGAACAACTTCTAGCGGTGTTTATCGTCATCCAGCATTCTTGGATGAACTCTCAATCTGCCCTCCTTTTTCGAATTAAGACTACGGAGTAAAAGTAAATCTCCTCTCAAGAACATCAGAAGCCGCTTTAGCATTCCCTTCTTCTTGTGTAAGTACTCGTATATTTTACCATCTCCTTGCGAATACTGTTTCACTGTTCTAATCTCATCTGTTATTACAGGTGCGTTGAACAAGACAATGACAAATGTTTGGCATCGTGTACCTTAATCTTCCACAATCATTTCATTCCGGTGTTATGGGAAAAAATCTTATCTTCGATCTGCTGCCATTTCCAATTCCGCAACAAGCTGCCTAGCAGTTAATGTAAGCATCTGCAGTCTACTACGCCTTGCACCCGATATTATTGTCCAAGCTTGACTTAACCGCTCACCGCAGACCTTCACTGCAGAATTTCGCCGCTTCCTAGCTACTTAGAGAAAGCAAAGTTCTTCTGGACGTAGTCGGTGGGCTATACCTGTTATAAATCCGATTGACTTCTATTGGCTTCTACAAAGCCGTAGCCGACATCTTAAAAAGGTCTACTCCATTTCTTCTGTTCTACAGCAAGAAAAGCTTCAGGACTGGTGTCCTTATAGAGCTCAGAGCTTTCGGATAACATCTAAATGGGCTACGCATACAATAAGTCTGACAATATCTTGCGACACTTGCGATTTGGGCTACAACAATACTGTGTCTGTCCAGATTCCGTTCCGGACAGATTCCCTCTTTGTTTACCCTAAAAACATTTTTGCGGCTCCAAAAACGATTTTGAAAAAATTATGTGATCGCCTTCTTTAAGCCCTTTTGTGACGTTGAAGATCTCGGTTTTTTTTATTGCTGACCTTGACGGAGCAACGTGCATTATCCATCGTCATCCTGCATAAGCTTGGCAGGGATTCCAAAACTAGACATGGCTCTTTATAGTTCACCTCTATAGATGATGCCATATGGAGCCTTGAAATCGATGAAGAGGTGGTGTGTTGTGTATCCACTTGGAACTCCTGGGCTTTTTCCAAGATCTGTCAGAATGTGAAAATTTGATCTATAGTGGACTTTTCTGGTCTAAAACTACACTGATTGACCACACAGTTTAACTGTTTCAAAGGGTCTAAGGTTAAGGAGTATCGTTCCTCTCTAGTTGGCACAGTTCAAAGGGTTCTCTCTTCTTAAGGATCGGTCAAACAATGCTGCATCTGGCATACCTTCTTGAACCCACAATTTAGACATGAGTTGATGTATGCTTCGTACTCAATTATCAGCAGCTGCGTTAACCAGCTCGGCAGTTAAGATACCGGGTCCATCAGCTGTTTTGGACTTAAGTTTGGAGATTGCTTTTCTGACTTCATCGTGGCAAAGCTTTTGAAATTCCTTCTTCTGATAGCACCTCTTTAAGGCCTTGATCGAGCGAGCGCTTTCTTTTTTCTTCTGAGAAGACTATGTTCTTACCGTCTTTTCTGCTTGTAGAGCTCGCGAATACATCTCGTTCTTGTCTGCAGGAACCCTCTGTACATCTTCTGTGTGTCTAATTTTTTTTTAACAGTATGCGTCATCAACCAAGCGGCCACTCTAATTGCTCTTTGATAGTAATGCTACTGTTATTTTTTTGTTTAATGGGTTAGGAAGAGAATGGGTCGCAAAAAGCCCTGGTGGACTCTAGCCGTTCCAAATTGAATTTCCTCAAAAAGATTCTCTGGTTTTGGGCTGTTTTGGATATTCGTTGATTCTGCACCCGGCTGCCTTTATGAATATCAAAGTGTGGAAACCGCGTGCTGGCTCTAGTAACTTTAAGTCCCGGTGCAAAATCAATAAACATGTGTCCGTTTCTGGAGGTGATGTCTTGGAAGCTGTACTTTCCGACTGTACGAGTATTACCAATGATGCTCTTCTTGTCTAGGTTGACATTAAAATTTCCAAGGACGATTTTCACGTCATATTTGGGGCATTGCTCGTAGGTTTTGTCGAACAAAGCCTAGAAGCAGTCTTTGGCAAGGTCATTCTTCTCCTCTATCGGGGCTTGGTTGTTAATGAGACTTATATTGGCGAATTTACGCCTTGTGCGAATCGTCGTTAGGCGTTTGCTTACCTGCCTGAAGCTTAAGATTTTTTCCCCGTAGGTCTTCCTCTTACGGCGAATCCGCATCCGGATAAACGCTGCGACTCCTGTCGCAGTCTGCAATATTCTCCATAGTAGATATCCCAGTTTTTCATTCTCTTTTTGTCCGGTTCATCCCATCGCATTTACTGGATGGAGATTATATCTGCTTTGTAGCAGTCGAGTATCTCCACTTGTTGCTCGGCTGAACCCAGTCTGTTAGGGGTCTGAACATCCTACTTGCGGATCCGAAGACGGTTTTAGCTATTTCTCCTCGGAAACTGTATACAATATCAACTTTTCTTCCGAGATGAAATGCCGACTCTATTTAACAACGATGACGAAACAACAGAATACATATTGTGTGGTTCTGCTCCTCTCTGCCACTTAAAGAGGTGTGCCTTCCTCAGTTCTGTGACCACTACGCAAACTACGAAAGCTCCGGATACGGACCTCCTAAAATTCGCAAAAAAAATTCTAAAAAGTTGAGTCATTCCTGGTTTAAGCGGCATCCAGCATAAAAGATCCAAGAGGATCCGCATCCGCTCTTGCTATTTTATCTCTAAAGCCAGTGTTTCAGTGTTAGAACTCGGACTGGATGTTTGTTGACGTCTTTCCTGATCGGAAAATATGAAGCCGACTTTCTCTGTTGTAATGGTTGGCTTTAGTCTGAATCTGATTTCGATAGCCGAATTTTTCAGAGGGTTGTCTAAGGTGTATGATTTTACAAGTTGTTGTTAGGTGTTCCTTTTGCAAAAGCGTACGTTTTTCTGACAGAGGCATAATATATTGTGAACAATAAGCAGAAGGGCGAAATATTGGGTTTTCCAATAACGACTTGACAACTTTTTTTTTAAATAAAAGGCAAACCATTTGAGATATTTCAAAAACTTTATTACTGGCTTGAAGTACAATCGAAACATTTATGAATGGAACTCGACTTCGTTCATATGGCCACCGCGGGCACGTTTGCAGCGGTCGATTCGTTGGACCCAATTTTCAACGATTCGGCCACACATTTCGGCCGAAACGGCCGCTATTTCGCGTTCAATGTTGGCTCTGAGCTCTCCCAACGTCGTCGGCGTGTTGGCATAAACCAATGACTTAACGTAGCCCCACAGAAAATAGTCAAGCGGCGTTAAATCGCACGAACGAGGCGGCCAATCGACTGGTCCATGTCTCGAGATAACACGCTCACCATACTTACTCTTCAATAAATCGATTATAGCGTGTGCTGCGTGGCTTGTGGCACCATCCTGTTGAAACCACATGTCGTCCAAGTCCATATCTTTCAATTCGGGACAAAAATAATCGGTGATCATGGCGCGATAACGCTTACCATTCACAGTAACGTGACGATCGTTATCGTCGACGAAAAAATATGGCCCAATAACGCCGGCGGCATGAAAACCGCACCAAACAGTTAGTTTTTGTGGATGAAGTGGTGATTCATGAAACACATGTGAGTTTTCACCCGACCAGTAACGCATATTTTGCTTATTGACGAACCCATTGAGCCAAAAATGAGCTTCGTCACTGAAGATGATTTTGCGATGAAATTCATCATCTTGGCGCATCTTCTCCAGAACTCAATCGGAGAACGTACGTCGCTTCAAATGGTCCATCGGCTTCAATTCTTAAGTGAGCTTGATCTTGTATGGGTGTAAACCAAGATCCTTACGCAAAATACGCCATAATGTGGTCTGAGCGATGCCCATTTCTTGAGAACGCCGTGGAATTGAATGATTTGGATCGTTTGCTACGGACGTCTGAACGGCAGCGATATTTTCGACACTTCGACCAACCCGTTGTCTCACTGATACGGCAACATCACACAACGAATATGTAGACTCAAATTTTTGCACTAAACTTGTTATTGCCTGTCTACGACCGAAAATTGGAGTTAACGCTCTTAAAGTTGCAGTCACCGACCCCGAATATCTGTAGAAAATTTTTATAATTTGCAGACGTTGCTCGTTAGTGTACTTTACCATGATGAAAATATTGAGTTTACTGAATAAATTGACAGTGACGGTTTGATGATTAATGAAAGAGTGCGTTCACAAATTAAATTCAAAGTTGTCAAGTCCCTATTGGAAAACCCTTTATTTTCATCCCTATCAGGCAGTATGAGCTTTCGTCGATGCTTCTTCCAAACTAGTTTGAGACTTTTTCTCAACAAAATCTAAATAAACTGAAACTTTTATTGGTCCTAGGTTATAATGTGGTCGCAGAAGATGAAACCCTCGATAAACTTGCTAAATATGGTGCAGGAGGAGAGTTTTTAGAACCTTAACCTGTGTTTGAACGTCAGGGCCTTCATAGAAGGTAAGGTATCTCACAAGACCTTCCGGGCTATGGAAATCAGACTTCTTACGTAGTAGTCGGCGAACCTGAATTAAAGCCAGTCGACCACTTTTCTTATTTTGTGATGTCTCACTTAATCGTTACTACATATGTTGCAAACTTAGGCTTAGGATAGTCAAGACACTGGGACAAGGCCTATCTGAATCATCTTCTTAAAAAAAGGCCATTGTAAAGCGAAATCCGCAGGTTCCCGAACCTCAGTCTACAATATTTTGTTTAGCGTTGTCAAAAGTACGGGCCTATGCAAGCTGTTGCTAATTTTCCCATGCAATCTTACATTAAAATTGCAAATGCCAATCACACCGCCAGTCATCAGTTTGGACAGGTTTTACAAAGAGACTTCACCATCCGTTAATATTTCGCCCACACTGTATCTGTCAACTGAATTCTAAACATTTAGTTGTCAAAGTTTTTTTTTCTTTTCGCCTTTCTTAATAAATTGTAGAAAACTAATTTCGCAAGCGTGTGCGGCTTGGTATTCCAAATATTTACACCAAAACGACCATCGTATCATGTTGGCGGTGTCACGGTAATGTTTCGCCTGTTCATTTGGTCGACATCTGTTGATGTTCCTCAAAGGAGGAACGTATTGAAATTGAAATTATGTCATGCAGTATTTTTGTGCCCCTCTGTCTTATGCAGAATTTTGTTAGCTTTCCCAGTTTTTCAAAAGACGTTTTTCGTAGAAAAGTTTTTCCGCATTTTTGTCTACGATACGAGGTACGAGTAGGTCAGTCGAACTGGGAGAAGTAGCTGCTATTTTTTTTTGTTTTGTTGGTGCAGCAGCAGAGGAAATTTATTAGATGCACACAATAAACCGCCCGAGGCGGCCCCCAGTGTCTGGGGTGATATTACTCAGCAGAAGTATTTTTCAACATTTTTAATGGGATTTTCCTGAGAGCACACATGTGAGGGAGATGACTTTTTTTTGAAGAAATTTTTGGGTGGGGGTTTCATGGTGTTGGCTTTCTGAAGTGTATCCCATGAATTTGTAAACTACTTTCATTTGACCCGGATAATTTGAAATTGGTTTAGAAGTTTACTCTGGAAAGGGCTATCTAATTGGCTTGAGCCCTTGTGGATCACTTGAGGGCATTTGAGCTTTGATGTGGGAAATTGGAAATGGGAATATATGTGCTCGTACTTAGTGATATGGTTTTGGCTTTATCTTAAATATTGACAATTAATTAGAGTGGAGGAGAAGATGTAATGGAGCGTGGTTTCTTTTGAAAATTATGAAGGGTTTTGTGGGCACTTGAAGTAATATAACCAGATTTGTACGTCGAGTTGAGTTCAAAGTGCTTTCAGGATTCTTGTTTAAAATGGCCCAATCTTATGATGGATGCCCTTGTCATCTGATAAATCATCTGAATGTTGGAAAACTGGGCTGTAGATCTCACTCAGGCCGCGGTTCATTTGAGATTAAGGTCCATACTGGGCCATTTACTTGCTGTTAAGCTTGTTACAATGATAAGACCGACTATACTTCCGCCAAAGGAATAATATTAGCTCAGAAGATGAAATAAGTCGCGCAAAGATCTTCCATTTGAATAAGACCAATCTCCATTGCTGAACAACTTTTTTACGCTGCTTATATACCAATCCAAAGCGGTGTACCATAGTTGATAACCAATATTATCTGCGTAGGATAGCAGGGGAATTCAATGGACAACGACGTCTTATCTTGTAGTAGGCTGACGATATCTGCCTAATTTTGCATATAGCAAAACAGGACAGGCTAGAGATCAACATATGAGTATAAAACATTAGTTTAGCTTTCCAGTTCTTTCACGGAACTCAACACCGCTGAACAAGAGGCCGAGGTTTTCCATTTTTCTCTTCTAGAAAGTGTCATATCTGCTGATGGTGGTACCAGCTGGGGCTAGTTTCTTGAAAAAGCAATGTTTCTATCCCTAACTGCGACTGTATTGCTTCAGCATCGGTAGAAATCTGTCATATGGTCGCAGTGACCGCCATAGCCACTCGAAAGTTTTCTGACCAAATCGTGTCCCAAGGGGCCAACTCTACATGAATACAAACCAGGAGCTGATAGTTATCATTATTCGGCAAAAAAAAAAACCGACACTCCGAAGTGGACCTGGGCCTCAAACAGCAAACGTCTCCAGCCAGCTAGATCTTTACCTTGCTCCCTCCAGTTTCGCGAGCTAAGTTGGTTGAGCTCCCCTTACACTTGCGTGCGCCACCTGAGTCGTAGTCTTCTTCTACTGCGCTGTCCCTCGGAGGCCGATTCGAAGAATTTTCGTACCAGAGGTGGGTCCGCTCTACATGACCCAATCACCTCAGTCGTTGGACATGCACTCTTCTTGCTAAGTCTATGTCTCTGTACAGCCCCTACAGTTCACTCTCCACTCAACGTCCATGCAGACGGCACCGAAAATCAACCAAAGAATTTTCCTCTCAAAACAGCCAAGAGCACCCTCATCCATTTTATATAAAGTCCATACCTCTATACCATAGAGCAGGACTGGGGTTATTAAGGTTTTATATAAGGTCACTTTTGTTGTCCGAGAGAGGGCTTTGCTAGCCAATTGCCTTCTTAGCCCAAGGAAGCAGCTATTGCTAAGAATGATACTACGAATGATCTCAGCGCTAGTGTCGTTATCTGAATTTATAGCGGAGCCAGGTAGACAAAGTCCTTAACTACCTCAAAGTTATACCTGTCGGGGGTGACGTTCTGTCCGAGACGTCGATGTTGGGTAGCCTTTCTTGTTGACAGCATATACCTGGTTTTGTCATCATTGACCGTTAAACGCATCTTCGCCGCTTCCGCCTCAATAATCGCGAAAGTGGCGCTGACATCACGCTGTTTTCTTCCGATTGCGCCAATATCATCGGCATATGCGAGTAATTGGACGGTCTTTTGAAAGATTGTGCCTCTAGTGTTGGAGCGTGAGTTTTGCACTATTCTTTCAAGAATCATGTTAAAGAAATCGCATGACAGCGCATCGCATTGTCTAAATCCTTTTTTGACATCAAATGTCTCGGTGAGTTCTTTACCGACCTTGATGGAGCAGCGTGCATTCTCCATCGTCATCCTGCACAAACGGACGAGTTTGACAGGGATGCCAAAGCTAAATATTGCTCTGCATAGTAAAGCTGTATATTGGAGCTCATGAATATTTGGTCAGTTGTGAACTTTCCTGGTTTGAAGCCGGACTGATATGGACCAATAAGGTTGTTGACGAACGGCTTCAGGCATTCACGCAATACGGCAGAGAAGATCTTGTAGGCGATGTTAAGAAGACTGAGGCCTCCGTGGTTTGTGCAGTTCAGAGGGTCGCCTTTCTCGAGGATGGGACAAACAATGCTGAGATTCCACTCATCGGGCATACATAGTCTCTGGTTTTTAACGTAAAGCACCTGTCGTGTAGACTTATGTTTACGGGATGCCCATACATCCATGGGTGTAAGGATACGCCTTGCCATCGCTTATCTACATTAATAGTGTAATACCAAAGCAGAACTTGTGTTGGAGGCACAAGTTCCACCCTTGGTATGGGTCGAGGCCGATCTAAAACCTTTTGCTGCTCTTAGGGTCACAGCACCCAGTACTTATTTGCTAATCTACAATGGGTCAAACCAAAAGGAAGACCCTACCCGCGATTTGGGTTTAAACCACAGACACCATGACGCTCCCACAAGGGGGTCTACCTCAACAAGTCAGGCCCGGACCGAAATCCGGGGGGCTCCTGACTCCCATGGTACCGTGATTTAAGTCCTGGTAGGGACTACTGGTGGTCTTGCAACCAACAAGACCTATGACCGGAAACTTGTAACTGGTCAAATCGTAGCAACCTTCGCTGGCGTCATCTGAAGATGTTTACGATAAGACCAGCAATATGCTCTGCCCCCGCTTTTTATTAGACAACGTCATTGATGGACGAAGCCTTGGTAATTGGGCGGGGGCCCTCATGGGGCATACTTACAGATGATTTGGTGTATGCTCCTTATTAAGTCATCGCCTACCGCCTTGCAAAGTTCAGCAGTCAGGCCGTCCACTCCAGCAGCTTTGTTGGACTTAAGTTTAGATATGGCTATTTTCACTTCATCGATGTCGGGTGGACGGAATTGTTGGTCTACGTCGTCCAGGTTAAAAGGTTAATTCTGTCTGAGAGTTGTATTTGGTTCGCCATCGCCGTCATACAGTCTACAGAAAGACTGCGACTGTTGTCGACTGCGACCCTACTACTATGTTCCCTTGTTCGTCTCTACGGGTTTCGGTTCGGGGTTTGTGTTTCATGTGTTTTTACCTTTTGGCAGAACTTCTGAATCTCATTGCAGGAGTAGCATCTCTGGACTTCCTCGACAGTGCACTAGTTATTCTCCTTATTTTTCCTCCTGAGAAGCTGGTATTCGTCTCATTCTTCTGCTAGAAGAGCCCGTGAGCAGCTCTAGTCCTTCTATGCAGCACCGTTTTGTATGCAACTTGCTTAGCTGGATGTGCTTGCCGGCATCCGTTAACAAACCAGGTGTCTTGTTGTGGTGGCCGAGTAAAATCGATCACATCGGAGGCGATATATCTGATGGCAATGTTGCCACTTGGCGGCATAGGACCTCTTATGATATTAAGGGAGACTCGATCGGAAAAGGATTTGGCGATCTCTTGCGATTGTAGCCGTCCGATTTCGAACTTCCTCACAGTATTAGCTTGCCTTTGCGTTGTTCGAGATATCCGCTACCGTACTTTGCTTACAAAAAGGTAAGGGTTCGAATCGATGTTGGCCGCTCGGAACGTTCGTACATCCATAATACTGGAGGAGTGCTTTGCATCGATAGCAATCTGATCAATCTGCCTGACAGTTGATTTTTCAAGATATCTTCAAGTCCCCTTATAAATATCGAGATGTGGGAACCGCGTGCTAGCTACGACTATGTTTCACCCAGCCGCAAAGTCGATTACCCTGAATCCGTAATCGGATGTGGTGTCGTGAAAGCTATACTATCCGACAGTGATACTAAATATGCCTTCTCTTGGCCGAGTACAATTTTAATGTGATAGCTAAGGCACTCCTGCTCGGTCTTGTCTTAGAGCTCGTGGAAGCCATCTTTGGTACCGTCATTTTTCTCCTCTTTAGTAGCGTGCTCGCATATAAGGCTAAATTTACCCTTAATACGGATTGTTACGAGGCACTCCTTAATATGCCAGAAACTCAAAACTTCTGCCTACTGCTTTTGCCGTAGATAACAATCGCCGTAGTAAATGTCACATTTTTTCGTTCTCTTTTTATCCAGCCTATCCCATCGCATTTCTTGGATGGCGGTAACATCTGTTTTGCGGCAGTCCAGGGCCTCCGCTATATGTTCGGCAGCACGTAGCCTATTAAGGGACCTAACATTCCACGTAAAGATCCGAAGTTCGTTTGCAGGGGTTTTTAACTATAGATCAGTATGTTGCTTTGTAGCTGTATATTTTTTCCATGGCCGAGCAGTTACCCCGACGGCACAACTCGCAACCTGGAGGTCCGATTCCGTTATATATACCCCTAGGACGAGGGGTCGGTTAAACCGAAGCAAGTATCCCGTTCGGGGATGTGAGCGCTGCCATTGGTCCATTCAGCGCTCATCTGCCGCCATCTCTTTTCCAAGACCATGACTTAGTGTCGGGAATCCTTGCCGGTCTGAGCTCTAAATATGTCGGAGTAGACCGAATAAGGTCTTATTTGTTTTATTCCGCGATTTTACTTCACCGTTGATTCCATCTGGGAAATTCAGCTGGTGAGGCCTTACGCTTATAAGTTTGGTAACTCGAGTCCAGATGGACATCGACCAGTACCCGATGGTTATCACTTGGAGGTAAAATAAGCACAATTAATGTATGGAAACAGCTACATCACTGGATACCAGCAGGTTAACACCTCTCAGTGCCTATCCTATTTCTACAGCATCCAACCATGATGATTGTTACCACCAGAGCTAAAAGTGGCTGACAGTATCTGACGGTTACTGTCGGTGGGCTTGCAGATCTGTACAATAGTAGGGCATCCAATATAAAGTTCTAAGGAGCTCTCAAGTATATATGTATCTCCGCCTACAGAAAAATGTCGCTTTGGCACTGCTGTGTTAAACAATCTGTACTTTTCCAATAAATTTCTTGGCCGTCTCTAGAAGATTTAGGTTTGTTAGTCTAACTTTAATTAGACTTTGTTGCTGGGACTTCAGACTACATGGCAGTTTATTGTGGTCTGAGTGTCAAAAAACCAGCATATCATCAGACCTATTAAAATAATCACAAAGCTTGAGTTTTTAGATTAGCAGTCAACAAAAACTGTCGGCTGATATTTACGTTCCCGGCACCCTTGGAGTACCTAGACTGCCGCGTGGTGATTTCTTTATTTCTCAAAATATGCGAAATGTAATAGAAAAATCAAACTCAAATTTGTGATTAACATACTCGCACGTGACTATTCTTGTTAGAAAGCGAACACAAAACTCAAAGCCATTCAATTTGTTCGGGTAGCAACAAAAATGTCATTCATCGTGACCGCACGCATTGCTAACCAAACTCAGCTAATTGACGGCAATTTTTAAAAAAAAAAATCTGGAGAAGCAGAAGTGTGTAGTACTCCGAAATATTTCACCTTCGTTCGAGGCCCAATCGAGTCAATTTATTGCTCAAAAGTTCTCCTATAAAAGTCACACCCATTTCCGAATCAAATCATCAGTTGCAACCCGTTTCTTCGACACAGTACAACTTCAAAAATTAAATTCGTTTGTTTTGTCAGCTTGTCCTTCGCTGACAGTAAGAATAAAGATGACTTTGTCGCTACTTTTTATGGTGGTTCTACATATCCGGCACCAGCTCCTTCGTATGCTCCATCACTATGCCCGAAGAATTACTTGTTCGGCTGTCAACCACATGTGGCTCTGGAACCCAGTCAAAGCAGTTCGTACTAGGGGGAATACATACCTGAGGACCTGGAGAAGGACATCCATGCGGGACTGGGCTAGCTTGACTTTTGACATTGATTTCTGACTTGTGTTGACCTCAGTGTTCCTTTGTTTGGTTTAAAATTTAAAATAAAGAAATTAGCATTTGAAAAACCAAAGAAGTTTTGTTGGCGGATTTAAAGATTTCATCTATGTAGGTGTGCTTTCGCATTTTTGTCCTTACAAAAGTATATAAGCTGTACTCAAAGAAATACCACCTATGTATACCATATGTAGCTATGCTGTGAGAAATGCAATTGCCATCACTACGACCAAAAAAGCGGGCAGTGCCAAGGCAGGTTCAAATTTCGAACAGTTGTCTATTTTCATAGGCTCGTCGGCGATCTTGTTACTCGTATTACGCAAACAAGGCTCAGTAAATTCAGTCTACTGGTAATTTTGTCTTAGTGAGACCAACTTCCGTCCTCTAAGAGATTTGAGTACCCTTAAAATGCGTGCGCACTTGCGTGTTCCGAAACCCCATATACCTAAGAGATACTCCTCTAAAGAGTTTTCCCTCCGGGTAGGTAGGAACCGGAGCGTTCACATTAGTTTCATCTCCATGTTCTGCCCAAGCCACTTTTGTGGCTGTCTTGGAGAACTGAGGTAATAAGAGCTTTATATGAGCGGGTTTGTCATATAGAGCCTCCTCTGTATATCTTAAGTACTACTCAATGGCCTTCTTAGGCGCAATAAACGATATCGCCATATGTAACCACAATTCTTCCCCATACTTTGGAACACAGTGCCTCTGGTATTGGCTGCGTTTTGGGTACAGTTTGCTACTTTTTGGCATGATAGGGTATTGCCTGCCTAAAGCCCTTTTCGTAGCAAAGATCTCGGTGAGATGGTTTCTGACCTTAAGGGAGCGGCGTGCGTCCTTCATCGAAATTCTGCAAAACCGGTCAGGTTGTCAGGTTTGGCATGGATGCCAATACTAGACCTGGGTCGTTATAGCTCGTCTCTATAGATCTTGTCACATGTACGAGTATGTCTCTATGGATATCAGATTGTGTTGCATAAGGCAAGATCTTATGCGCGACATTAGTAAGGCTGACGTATAGTTAACACAGTTAAAAGGTCTACTTCTTTTGTGGATCGAACAAACGATTTTTAGGTTCTACTCGTAAGGCATTCATTCTTCCTACCAAATCATGGCAGTTGGCGTATTTTCTCTATCAAGTAATCTCCCTCTGCCTTGTGTAGCCCGGTAGGTAGGCCGTTCGATCCAGCACTTTCCACTTTTGGATGAGTGGAAAGAAATCTTGGCTTCTGTCGCCTAAGTTGAATGGTTTGTTTTGCTTGACAGTGAAGTTTAGGTTATCACCGTCAACAGTCTTCGAAAGTGACTGTTTCATATCCCAGGCACCGACTGTAGCTCCACTACTTACTTGCTCTTCTCTACAGGCTTCAGTTTAGGTCCTGTTGGACACGTTTTGATTACCTTTAGATTAAGCTTCCAAATATTGTACCTGGGACAGCACAATTCCATTTTATCGATTGCTTGCGTCTTACTCGTATAGTCTTTCTTTTTTCTTCGGAGAAGCCAATGTCCTTTGCTTCTGCTTTGTACAGTTCACGAGCCGTACTCGTTCGTCTATATATTACCACTTCATCGCCAAGTTGATAAGCAATATGTGCCCTTCTTGCACTTTTTATCAAATCAGAGGTTTGGGTTTGGGGTCGGGCGAGAATCAGCGCATCACCTGTGGTATATCCGACGGCTTCTTGCCACCGATACCACTGCTCTTTAACTCTAAATGCAGGTTGTAACAGAGTTGAGGAAACGATACCGGCAAAGATTCTGGCAGTGTATGGCGGTGTATTGTGGTTGCAGCCGATGAATCTCAGTTTTTCGCATTATTCCCCTCGAAATTTTTAGACATGCGCCTATGTACAAGGTGGCGTAGAAGTCATCACCCTATCGGTAGATGCTATAATTTTTACAAATGGCGGCAAATGTCAATTCTACTTTGACATTTGTGAAATAAACAGATACAAAATACACATAAATAATTGTTACGATGCATTTTGCGGAATAATTCGTCGGTGGTGTTGGCGCAGCGTGAATTTCGGCACAGATTTTCCGGTCGTCCGACATCAACTGGGAAAATAATACGACATTTAGCCATTCGCCTAGAAAACACGAGATTCTACCAGGTCTGGCCGGGCCTCGGAGCAGCTGTTGAGCAGAGAATATCGCAGCTGTGGTTATAGGTGAAAACGCCGCGTGCCAAACGACTACTGTCGACACCGAGCGCTAGAGAGCCATTCGCAACGACTTTCTCCTTTCTCAATTAGATGAATTGGGACTGGAGAATATGTGGTTTCAACAGGATGGAGCAACGGCGCATACTGCACGAGCCACAATCGAAATTCTGAGGGCTGCATCTCCGGGTCGCCTAATCTCTCGTTTTGGCGATTTGCACTGGCCGGCAAGATCGTCTGATTTAACCATTCCAGACTTCTTTTTGTGGGGTTTTTTAAAGTCACGAGTCTATGTCAACAAGCCTCAGACTCTTGAGGCCCTCAAAGAGAATATCCGTTAAGAATGCGTGGGCCTATCGCAGGACGTTCTGGCAAGAGTGATGGAAAATAATCCAAAAGCAGAACCAAAGAACATCGGCTGACAACTTTTGCGTCACCTTGTATAGTACTGCAGGGTTGCCTTGGCTCGATAGCATTGTTACCAATTTCGTTTTAACTGATGACCGCTGAGTGCTTTTGTGAATATCGAACTATGTGCTACCTAGACTGACATTTTGTCCAGCAGTAAAGTCAATTAGCTAAAGTCCGTTTCCAGACGAGGTTTCGTGTGGACTATGCTTTCCGATTATCGTCCTCTTTCGCTATTTTGGCCCTAAAAGCGTCTAAAACAATTTTAACGTCGTACTTCCAGGTTTTGTCAAAGTACACGTATAACCAGTCTTTTGAAGAACTCATATCAGACCTCATATCTTGCCTTAATCTGCCGCTTAGAAAAAATCCACGCTCAATTAGTGGCAACAGTCACAGAAGTACAAGGTGTGCCATAAAGTATGGCCCTATTTTCCTAGGCTATATCCTTGAGATAGGATATTTATTTGGGCATTTATTCATTCATTCACCGAATTGACATTCGACGCTATTTGTAGAGTCGATGGCACTTTCCGATGGGGTCGTACATTATGGCCCACCTTGTAAATGGTGTTTTTTTTTTTGGTTTTTAAACTGGCAACAGTGTTTCTACAGATTGTCAACTTGACAGTTGAAAGTTGATTTGTGGTTAATACGTTTTGCCATTTTACGATGAATAGATTAAAACCATGGTTCGGTTAGCCAGACTTATCGTGCGCTACGTCCCTTTTATGTTCGACATAATCGTGCATCTGAGTTATTCGGAGCACGATGAATCGTTTTCGCACCACGTTGATAATACGCATTCACAAGGATGACAAAAAGTGCGAACAGAAGAAGTTATTGCCGTTGTAGAGCGCAGTGTTGAGGAGAATCCGAATGAGTCGATTCACCATCGTGCACAGCAATTGGAGCTATGCCCATCCACTTTGTGGAAAATTTGACGGAAAGACCTTGGCTTAAAAGTTTATAAGATCCAGCTTGTGCAAGAGTTGAAACTGCGTGGCCATTATACGCGTCGTAGGTTCGGTGAATGGGCCGAAAACGTGATTCAGCTTGATCCTCAATCTCAACGCAAAATTTTGTTCTCCGATGAAGCCCATTTTTGGTTAAATGGATATGTAAACAAGCAAAATTGCCGAATTTGGAGTGGAGAAAACTCAGAAGCCTTTGTCGAGACGTCCTTACAACAATTAGAACTCACTGTTTGGTGTGCTTTATGGGCTGGTGGAATCATCGTCCCATATTTCTTTATGGACGATGCCGGCCAGAATGTTACCGTCAATGGAGAGCGCTATAAAAACATGATTTCCGACTTCTTCGTTCCTCAGTTGAATGGTATTGACGTGACAAAGGTTTGGTTTCAAGAAGATGGCGCAACATGCCACACGGCGCGCGACATCATCAATTTATTGCGGGAAACATTTGCTGAGCGCACACCTTTAGATTACTTTTTTGGGGGTATGTGAAGTCAGTAGTCTATGCCGATAAACCAGAGACGTTGGACGATTTGGAAGTCAACATTCGCCGTGTTATTGCTGATATACGGCCCCAGCTGCTCGATAAAGTTGTCGAAATTTGGACTTTACGATTGCGCTTCATTCGAGCTAGTCGTGGCGCTCATATGACCGATATCATATTTAATGGCATACAATTATCTATTAAATAAAGCTAAGATCGTGGACATTAGCCTTAGCTTTAAGTATTTTATTTTATATTGAATTTGTATAAGTCTTAAAAAAAACACCCTTTATTAGTCATAGTTTTTCGTTTTCCGCACTTTGTGGATGTCAATATCACTATGTCAGCTTTAAAGGACTCTAGGGCCTCCGCTAGTTATTGGCTGCACGTTTCCGATGTAAGGGTCCGAGCGCTCCATGTACAAATCTGACTCTGGTTGTGATGGTTTTCTTTTTGCAGGGTCGCAACAGTAAATTCGTCCTCCGGATATTGGCCACGTTATAAACCCCGTCTTGCGAGTCCCTTTAGGCAAAAGTACCCGGATACACCCGAACTCGTAACCCATTTCGAGGATATGAGAGCTGGCGTTGATCTACTAGGGGTTCATCCGTCACCATTTCTCTTTCAGCACCCTGACTGGTCATGAAAAACCTAACTGACCTCAGCTCCAAATGCTGAATGTTAAAGGCAAATACCATATATCCGACGTAAGTCGTTCCTCTATTGTAATTTTCAGTCTTTTCCGATACGAGTACAGTGTTGCTATTTTCTACGACTGGTTACCACAAGGTGGTAAGCACATAATTGATGTGTGTAGTTGTAATTACAGCACTGGACATTGTCAGGTTGACACTGCTGAGTGCCTGCCGTATTCATACAGCACTCAGCAACCAACTATTATAGTCAGGCGTTACTAAAGCATCGATATGATGGCTTAGGTAAATATTCAGGCATTTGTTTATTTGCAGTCGGGTCGTGCGTGTTAAATTGGGTAACTCTTTTGTGGCACCTTCTTTCTTGTTTTCTGGTCACATTTAAGTTCGTTTTGCCTCTGAGTGGCAGCCATTTTTGGAAATCCTTCAGCAATTAAATACAATCAACACGCTTACAAGTTATTTTCACAGCGATTACATCTCACCCAAGAATATCACGCCGCCGCTCGGTTGCCAGCCTACGCTCGGCATAATAATGAGCCCCCAAGACAGTATCGCCTCCACAAAAACCATCACAACAAACATATTAATTATGCATCCTCCAAGTCGTCCGTCCAATGACTCAGTGCTTCACATTTCTGGTCAACTAGTGACCAGAAGATAGCCGCATGGACAAGTACTCGTATCAATTGAATTGAACCCATTTTCACCGAAATCATACTGCGACTACGACTATGAATGTGATTGCCAGAGTACGCCATCTGAAGTCATCGCCCATTTAAAAAAATTTTATTTCGCCGACTGCAACATTGAGTCATTAGTCACAGTGAGCACCCGTTCTCGCTAATGACCGAATAATCAGGCAACGTTAAAGAATATTTTCATAAACACATATTTCCTCTCAACGAAATACGAGTATTTGGATTCAAAAGAGCTAGAACTGGCCACAGGCATACCCGCAGATGTCATAGTGGTCATGATGGCATGATGGCATGATGGCAAATTAATCGTTCACTGTTCTGCCAGAGGCATCTAAAAACAAAACATTGTCTGATCATCTAGGAATTGCGATTCGCAAAGCGGTGACCAGACGCCAGCCGAACGCGGAGCAATTAAAATATGAAATCTACGACTCTTCGTTTTTTGATGAAATTGAATTACGACTATTTGTACGGATGGTTGTGTTTTGTTTTTATTTTTTTCGCTCCTCGATAAAACTTTTATTTTCAACGAGATTTGTAAAAATTTTATTTTTATTGTCGACTTGTTTGGCGGCGCGCCAACTAGTTGATTTGAAAGGTCCTTAAAGGACAGTCGGGAAGTGGTATCGTGTGGGGGGTTCCTTTTGTGTCCACTATCTAGAATACATCCTCTTGCACACATATGTAGATATAAATTCGACAAGTAGAACTTTGGGGGAAAATTTACGAGTCCATGGCGCCAAAATGAATGAATAGTCGGCCTAAGGGTAGTTACACACATGGACATATTGGCTCAATGTGGGGAAATACCTTGGGGTGCATTTTAATATCCTTTGTCTAAAAAGTTATTTGCTTTGTGGTAGGATTTTTTTCATCCATGTGAGAAAAAAAATTTACTTTGTAGAATAAATCTACCCTCAGTAAAATTTATTACCCCAGAGAACTATTCATCTATTGTTTTCTTAAACGTAAGGGCTGTAAATTGAGTTTGTTCAGCGTTAAAGTTCTGTCGTGTGACTTAATGGCTTTCGGTAGACAATTGCTTTATATCATGCAATCAACTTTAAGTTATATTCGAGACCCTGTACACACTATTTCTTGTTTTAAAATGGGGACTGCTATATGACTATCAGAGTAGATGTCCAGGGAAACTTCCTTCCGCAGCCGAGGTTACTCTCTGTTCATTGTACTTGTATATGGTTAATCTTAACGTATTCATAATTTATCGCATTTTCTAGTATTCTGTGAAGTCGCGGTACCTTTTGGCGCAACACCATGTGTCGCCTTGTCCTAATCTCTAGCTTACACACCATAGATGGTAATCTAACAAAGGCTTCTTCTACTGCATTCACCCTTTACGTAGGAATTGGTACCTCTATTAGCCGGCACGTTGTGGACATCCCATATGCTTTTGTTTGACCGGACGTCGATGCAGATTTTGCTCGTCCGTAGCCCATCAATACAAACGGACTAAATATTGTACGAGTATTTAACAAAGAATCTTTCTCACAAATAACCTTGTCCACTTCTGATAAACACCATGCTTCCGCGTCATGGAAAAGGTCTTGCGCAGAACCTACTTTGCTCTTCGAGATTGGAATTTGTGGCACAGTTGCCTTCTTTTGGTTTCTGACCGTCTTCTGGCGTCGTTTCGGAAAGTAATAGCAGATCCGAGGGTGATAAAGCCCGTTTTTTTCCTGTCAGGACAGAACACTCAGTCATAGAATTGTTGTCCACCGTCAGCACCGTGTACCTGCAGCCTCACGCGTGCGTAAACCGAACATTCGTAGAAGTAGTGTTCCACGGTGTCGTCATCACTTTCACAACAAGCGTAGCAGGATACTATACCACTTATGGTCAGCACACTTAAGTGCATAGCAAAACCATAGTGCCCAGTCACGACGCCAGTAAGCAGCATTCTTTCCCGTTGAGGGACAGCAGGAAAGGCGTTGACCTGTAGGAACCTCGGTAAACATCAGTTTGGTCTGCCAACATCGGTCATACCATTTACGATATGTGACGGTCATATGAAATCCAACTGTCAATAAGAGCCCTTACCGAGGACACAGGCAGACCTATCGTAGACTCGAAAAGCCTCTGAGCCTTGCATAACATTTCCCGTGATTCCATTGTGACCTAGGACCCAAATAAGACTCAGTGAATCCAGCCTTCGAACTAGCTTGGAAGTCGTCAGGGGGTTTCACAAAGCTAAAGGCTGTCGCTACACGGATTTTATATATCTCCGTTCCAATCTAAACATTTCGTCCTCCAGAATGATACCAGCGCCATTTCCTACATATATCTGGTTACCATTTATGAAAACTCGACGAAATTTCTTTCCTGGGTCAGATCCTGGCCGAAGCCATTTCTGGGTACAGAGAAAGGCGATTTCATATTTTTTTCCGCGACAGACGTTCTGATGTCATTGTATGGGACTTCATGCCCATAAGATCAAAAAACAGTCGGCGCCTAAAGTCATGTAAACTCCAGTGCTTGTCGTACCCCAGACTACTTCTTTTTAAATTGAGAGTGCAGTCTATGATATGAGGATCAAGTGAAGGGAGATTATTCAGTGCGTCTTGAGCAGAGTTACAGAGCTAGGGAGTCTGGTACTCGTAAAAACAGCAATGACAAATTTTCATGAAATTTTGTTCCACCAGACAAGCAGAGTCCATGAGTCAGACCGACGCATAGGATATAATTGATCTTATCATAGCCGTGAAGATCCATCATAGGTGACAAGCCCCATGTCTTGCTGAAAGCTCCTTTACACTGCCAGAAGGCCGACAGCCGCTTAGAAGCTTTCGACGTAAAATGTTTTAGTCCACAGAAGTTTGCTATCGAGGATGATACCCAGATATGTTACGAGTACTAAACTTAGAGTATTGGATGGTGATGCCTTAGCACAATATGAGTCAGACCAGTCAGCCTCTGCCTTCTCATGAGAAAATAACCACAGTTTTCGGAGGATTGAGTGAAATTCCATTTCTAGTGCAGAGCGTCGGGTCTAGCAAACAGTCCTTAGACGCGATATAACAAAGAGTATAGCAGATATGATAGTCAGAATTATTGAGAGCTCTAAAGACAGAACACGGCTTTGCAGATAACACCTGTTTACCACCGACCCTTGTAATCAGGGTTCCATTCATCACCATTGCTTTAATCCACAAAACTAGTGATTCGTCTACCCCGTGTTGTCTGCCCGAGTTTCATATGCCGTCAAAAGTAGCGTTGCCAATGTCACCCTCTATGTCGATGAAAATGCCCACCGCGTATTCCTTCTTGTCGAGTGCGTCTTCAGTTCTGCCTATCAGATTTTGAAGTGCCCTCTTGTAGGATCTTCGGCTTTGGTAGACAGTGGATGCATTCGCAAAGCCTCTTACTACCTCAAATCGGGTTTGTGACCTTCTGTTCAGTCGTTCTTTGTAGGGATTAAAGGTACTAGAGTTCGACGTAGATACTCGTAGATCTATTTAAATTTCTTCTAAAGGTGCTTTGGTAGACGTCCTCAAACTCAATGAATTCTTGGGGTTTTTTATTAATTCAGTAGACTGAGAACCCTTGAAGCAATGCCGCTCAGAAGACGTCCTGATTGGGGCTTATTAGATCGTTAACGAAATGTTTTAAGCCTTTGGAGTACGAGTATACGAGTATGTTAGATAGGATGTCGTGTGGGATTCCGAGAAAGCTGATGTCGCTTCTGATTTGGCGAAACTATGCCGCGGGTCCATTCCTCTAACATATATTCGTTTTATCAAATTCAACTTTAACAGCTCCGCTGGTATATAAGTCTGCGTCCATGTTGCGTTCTATCTTGAATTGTAATACGTCTGGGTTTTGATAGGGTGCACTGAAGTTTTGGTAACGTACGCCCAAAATATTGAATGTCTCGTTTGGCCTGACAAGGAAATTTTTTCTCAAACCGTTTCGTCCCCATATTGCTAGCCTACACTGTAGCTCTACGACTATGTTCCCATTCTTTGCCCTGCAATATTTTGTCCGACCATCACTTCTCTCAAGCCTCAGCCGAGCGCTTTTACTCCGTTGGGAAGTCGTGACTGCTTATCATCGAATAGGTTGTTTTGTTGTGCTGATTGACTAAAAACTCAGGACATCAGTTGTGTCATTTCTAATGTATTATTGGCTCTACGCCACTGGTCTTCTGTGCAGTCTAGACTGTGCGTTAAGACAGAGTTCTTGCTTTAGATAACGATTTTTTGACGGAATCTTCCGGCTTTTCAGCGTGGTGCATGGGTTAAGTTCATCGGTTATTGCGCAAGTAGCCTCGGTTCAATTCCCAGGGAATACAAAAAAAAGTAAAACAAATTATTTCTGAAGTCGCCATCCTTGCGACAGGCAATGGCAGACTTCCGAAAGTGGAAGCCTTTGGTTAAGAAAAACTCGTTCATTCCCTAGCCTCTCAGAAGCTTAGAATTATTCTAATACTGGAGTATTGCGTTGTTTCGTTTGTGATTTGGTCAACCTGCTTGGTCGTTTATTGTTGTGGGTACCACCATAATCTTGCTACAGTTACGTTAGGTGGAAGCACAATTCTAAGCAGCCAAAACCCGTAAATGTGGTGCTGTGTGCTTTGGCTTTGGTGATAACGACTTAAAACAGGAACTGAAGCACTCAGCAAGGCTATGCACAGTCAAATACTGGGATAAACTAGATGGTCTTATCTAAATAAATTCCTAAATTATAAGCTCAAAAGAGGCGAATTAGCCCCTCTCCTCGATAGGAAACAAATAAGAGTACTGAGCGGAGCACTAACGACTTTCCCTACAATAAACATTTTTTACAGACTGGAATTCATCTCCACCAACACATGTAGATGCTGTTGTGGAACTAAGGGTCTACTTACGAGTAATCACAAAGTTTCCGGCACTGGCACTAGCAACATTTTTCAACAAATTTATTCTCCATGAAGAAGATCTCAAGCCGACCTCGCAAAAAGAGCTGATCTAATTCCTGGAATTATTAATCTAGTGCATCCATGGCTCTTTGTCCTACCCTCGTTTCAGCACTAGAGAGCACACCAGTTGAGTTCTGCCAATTATGTCAACCTCATCAGCGTACGCTAGTAGATGCATAGTAGATGTGCATCTGGTGTTGGCTTGTAAGTTCCGCAGAATCCTTTCAAGTATCATGTTGAAGAAGTCACATGCCAGCGCGTTATCTTGTCTAAAACCTGATTTGACATCAAAAGTGTCGGTTAAGTTGGTACCGACTTTGACGAGTTTGGCAGTTCAGTTTTTTTCAGTTTATATGCATTTTTATTGTATTACTTAATTTACTCTTACTTGCTAGACAAAAAATGCTTAAAAATTAGCTTAATTAACTTAAAATTATCTTATTCTAGCTTACTGACCCCATGCGGGCACTCTAAGTTAAACCTAACACTTAAATTATGTCTTTCGACGTACCTTACTACTATACTATACTATTTCTATTCCTTATAATTAAAACTAAGAAAACATTTTTTCAAAAAAAAAAACTTAGTAACATGACTTTTTTTTATATTTTATTATAAAACTTAAAACTAAAATCCTAAAAACTACCTAAAAATAAGTCTTAATCTACTTAAACTACTTACATCTAGTACATACATATATATATATATACATAATATATATATACTTAATATATAAATATATGCATATATATATAGATGTATGTTTTTTTTTGAATTTTTTATTTTTATTAATTTTTTTTTTGGTTTTTATATATTTTTTTTTCTTAAATCTAACTTACTCATACTTAAAACTATGTAAGCCGGCCATGGCTAAAAGAAAAATTAGGCGACCCACTTTGCTTCACATGAAGCTACTAAGAATTGGAGGAATTCGACGACGAAGCATCCCCTCCTTCTAAAAGCCACCAAAATTGTTGGTGCTGCCGAGCAACATCCCTCATGTCGCGACTCCCTACCGCTCTATTGAACCGGAGACGCTCCGCACTGCCGTGTGCGACGTCTCTGTCGTAGTTGAGTCGCCTGTCCGCAGCTGTTCGAGCAACGTGGAAGATTAGCGGCACAGCCAATCTGTCCTGGATCAGACCTTTGCTATCAAGGTAGAGAAACGCTTCTGGAGGAACATAGCCGTCTAAGCGAACTCTCTCGTGATACATATAATTAGGGTAGTAAGCCCCGGAGATCAGGTTGTTCGATGAGGTCATTGCTCTTGCAATGTGCCTTCGAGTCAACTTAATAACAAAATTGTCCACTCTTATTAGGTTCGCCCTATTGTACAAGACCTCATTGCGATAGAATTTTATGTACTCAGACTCTGGTGTTCTGTATAACCGAAGACAAGCCCTAAGGCAAGCCCTCTCAAACACCCGAATCTTTTCCAATAAACTTGCTCTCACGTTGAACCACACGGGACACCCAAATACAAGCATGGGCCTGATAAGGGCCATGTAACAGATTACCTTCACCCTCGCATCGAGTTGGCTGTTATAAAACAGTCTCTTTGTAAGGGCAAAAGCACCTCTGGCTCTGGCCAGAGCAACATCTATATGTTTGTTAAAATATAGATATTGATCTAGCCAGATCCCAAGGTATCTGACTACATTTCGACAAGCAAGTGGCTGTCCATGTTGTCCGACGATAGAGAACTTTCGCCAATTCTTTCTGGTATCCCTAGAGGCCCCAGACAAAGGCGTCCTAAACAGAATGGTTTCCGACTTCTGAAAGTTGATTTTCAACTTCCAGTCATCGCAATATTGCTTAATTTTGTCGAAGTCACGTTGCAAAAGCATATTAATGACCTCGATTTTTGGACCTGATCTGTACGCAATTAAGTCGTCTGCGTACGCTATGGCATGGGGAAGTGAACCTATCAGATCACTTGTGTAAATGTTGAATAGGATCGGCGAATTTACCGCACCCTGTTGCAGACCGTTTTTAATGTTAAATATTCCAGCAGAAGTCACATCGCCATTCTTCACGATGAACTGTCTACTGGAGAGCATATCAAAAAGAATATACAGCAGTGGTTTACTAATGCCCAACCTGTCCAGCTTGAAGAAGAGTCCCTCTAACCATACGGTGTCGAAGGCCTTTTCCAAGTCAATCAGGCAAGCACCAGTGCACTGTTTCTTGCCTTTGTTCCATTGGATATCAGAAACCAGTTTAGACGCAGCATGAATGATATCATGCCCCGCCTTGAAACCGAATTGATTATCCGGAACTATATGTTTGTCCTCAACCCACTTAGTCAGGACTCTATTGATTACCTTCTCGAAAACCTTACTGATGTTTGGAAGAAGACTGATCGAGCGGAGATTCGCCGGATTGGAAGTATCTTTATCCCTTTTGGGGATGGGATGTACCACCGCAGTTTTCCAATGCGCTGGATAATGTGCATTATTCATTGCATTATTAAACAGGGTGGTATAAATGTCCACCGCTACTAGTGGGAGATGTCGAAGCACAATGTTCGGTATTTCATCGGTTCCCACTGATTTCTTACTTCTAAGTGATTCGAAGATCGTTTGGAGCTCTTCCTTCGCAATGAAAGGTGGTAATACCCTTTCGTTGGTGATGACATTATTTGCCATATTCTCGTCACTGAACTGGGTGAAACCCGAGCTCTCGAATCGCCAATTCACAATTTCATTTCGAAGGCAGGCATTGTGCATAAGGACTCGACTTTCCAGGTCGTGGTTCGGGCCAATGATGTCATTCGCCTTGTACACTTCCTGGAAAGTCGCTCCTATAGCCTCTACCTTCTCCTGCGGATCCTCGACCACAAAGAAGTTGTCATCATCAACGGCCTCATTTGGATCAATGCCTGCTGCTACAAGTATTTGTTCGTTGTTCGTCGTTCGAGCGATTTTAAGACATGGAAGGTCGTTTTGATTATTTCTCCGAAATATTTTATTTATTTGCGGGAACATATTCGGGTTGCTGGTGTTTACAGCCCGAATTTTGTTGTTCCAATACAAACTTACAGAATTTCTGTAATTTTCTTTTATTAATGTTTGGAGGTTTTTGATCGACGACTTCAATGTCATGATCTCCGGGTTATGTCTGTCAGTAAACTGTCTGTACAAGGTTTTTAGTCTTGACAGCAGCCTACTTTTTTGTCGGTGCAGTGCGTCAATAGTTGCGTTGCGGAATAAGTCTTCTTCGTCAGTGTGTTGATACCGAGGTATCGTTTTGTCCATAGTTCGTTTAATTGTCTCGTCCATTTGTATTAGATACCTGTCAATCTCCTCGTTTGACAGATTTCTGTTGGACGGTGGGTAGAGCGAATTCGAGGAGAGTGCTCTAGTCAGTGTTCTGGTGAAGTGTGTCCAACGCACCCTACTATAATTGTAGGAATGCCTTTGCACAAACTCATCCAATTCCGCAATTTCGTTGGGAACAGTTATTTCGGTGCTGAGACCGCAATGGTCACTGTCATACACGAAAGTGCGTAGACAGTTTGTAGTTTGTTGGTTAGTGCATGTCAGTTGTATTCGTGAATCGAACAGCAGAAGATCCAGATAGGACCCGTGTCTCGGAAACGACGGACTATCCGTGGCTTTGAGGTCGAGTCGATACATCACGCTGTGCTGACCCCACCAATTGAATAGTAGGTTCCCTCTAGTATTTGGTGTATTATTTCCCCAATCACTATGTTTGGCGTTGAAATCTCCGCCGATAATAAAGTAATTCTCCTCCAATTCCAGCCTCAGGAATCGAAACAGTGTATCGAGCTCTGAGATGAATAAAGTGGATTGAGTAGCCTTAGATGCATAAACAGACACCATGTATAACCGCTTTCCACTACGGAGAGGGAAATACATGATGCATGCTTCCAGCACCTGAAACCTACGTACTACACGACTGTATACTCTTTTGAAACGCAGTCCCTTTTTTACAAAGATCGCAACACCACCTCCTTGAATAGAATTGGGTCGGTTTCTTCGTAATATTTCATATCTTCTGTGCCTCATTTTGTGTCTTTTGGTAAGCTTAGTTTCGCTAACCAAAAGCACATCAGGGGCTTGGTCTTTAAGCAACTTAAACAGTGCGGCTCTTCGTTCGAACCTAATCAGTGAATTAACATTCACTGCAAGGACCTTCAGGGTTTGCTCCGCCATGTACGTACCCATTACGACTGGAGGTGCGTTAGGCCCGGCAGCAGCGCGTATATTTGATCTACCCGCTTAGCCTGTTCCTGTATTTGACGCTGAAGCTGAGCCATCTGCCCCTGAATAGAGAGCAAGATAGCCAGCATGTCAGGTACAGGTTCAGGTGCTCTAGGCGCTGGGGCCTGAGAAGCTACCTTTGCTTGTTGTACCGTAGTTCCCCTACCTGCCGCCATTTGGGCGTAGGTAACTTGGGGAGTAACGGCTGGTGTTTGTGCCTGCACGAGTGGACGTTTAACTTCCACTTTCTGCTGCCGAGCCAGATTTACTCTTTTGATGTATTGGAATTTGGGACAACCCCGATAATTTGCGGTGTGTCCCGTGTTCCTACATAAAGCACAAGAGAGTTGGCTTTTTTCCGACGCTCCGTCCTTGCCTAGAGCGCATTCCTCTGACTTGTGGTTCTTTCCACACTTCACGCATCGAGGCTGCATTTCGCAGTTCGACGCGGCGTGCCCGAACCTTTGGCAGCGAACACATTGTAAAATGTTTTCGCTCCTCTTTAATTTTTCCCAGTGTACAACCTGGTAGTCCAGGACTCTTATACTCCTTAGACCATCCAGTTTGCTGTTGGGACTTAGCTGGACCAGGAAGAACGGCAGTTTCCGCTTCTCCCTTTTGGCTCTAGCCGTGACAAATGGCTTGACCCCCACGAATTTGAGCCCTTCGCACTCCTTCTCTTTCAGCAGTGCAAGGAGCTCCTCCGGATCAGTCGACGGTTCTAACCCCCTCAGCAGCATTGTCTGCAGCTTCTCCCCCTTCGGGGTGTAGGAGAAGAACTCCGTCGTCGAATCCTTCAATAAACTTTTAATTGTATGATAGCGCTCCACTGTGTTACAGTGGATCGCATGCCTATCTAATGATAATCTTTTTATAAAAAAGTTGTTGCCTATGGCCGACTTACACAGTTCTATTGTCTCTTTGAGTTCCATTTTGTATGTATTTATAGGTGGAACCCTTTGTTTTGCAATTTGCTGTTTCTGCTGTTGTTGTTGCTGTTGCTGTTGTTTTTGCTGCTGCTGTTGTTGTTTCTGCTGCTGCTGCTGCTGTTTTTGCTGCTGCCGTTGTTGTGGTTGCACTTGTTGTTTTTGCTGGTGGTTTTTAAGTTTTTGTTGGTGTTTGTGTAGCACCTGCGCTATTGTGTTTGTTTGTTGTTGTTGGCTCTGATTTTGAGTTAGCTGCGTTTGTTGTTGCTGCTGGGATTGCTGTTGCTCTTCCCTCTTCCTTCTTAGCATTTGCTTTCCTTTAATGGCTAGTACTCGTTGTTGTAGCATTTTGATGCTACTACTAATTGACTCCATTTCTTCCTCTTCGTCTTCCGATTCGGTTGACGCCAAGGAAGCGAAGCTGTTCCCTTTCTGATGTTGGTGAACATCTGAAGCGAATGGGTTGCTGTCGGTAAATTGTCCGGGCGTTGATTGCGCCCCTTCCCTCACTCCACCAAGCAGAGTGGAAGTTGGTAGGGAGGGGCGTTGTGCTAAGGTGGCAGTTGGCCTTAGCGCCCTCCTTCTCTTTGTCTTCGGTTCTGTTTGGCTTGAACCACTTGACGCCTCGCCTGATTTATCTGCGGATCCCGTTACTGGCATAACAGACCGCTCTTCACCATCCATAGCGTGATGATTTTATCACTCACTATCACTATCAGTGTATTTTGTTTTTTTTTTTTTCAATTGAACAAAAAAAAAAAAAAAAAAAAAGTCTATTCGACCCGGAGTCGAACCTGCTACCTTTCACTTGGTAACCGGGCGCACTACCTCTGGGCTAATTGGAGCCCTATGTCACTTCTGTCAAATTCTTTTCTATTTGTATGACTACACAACCGAAAGCCGAAACACGTCAATACTCTACGGAGCTCAATGAACGACTGGACGAGTTTGGCAGGCGTGCCAAAATTGGACATCGCTCTATATACTTCTATATGCGGCGTTAACTTCGATGACAAGTTGGTATCGATTCCGACTTCATGGGTTTTTACCAGGATCCGCCGCAGTGGGAAGATTTGGTCGATTGTGTACTTTCCTGGCCTGAAACCACACTGATAAGGACAAATCAAGTTGCTGGTGAAGGGTTTTAGACGTTCACACAATATGGGCAGTACGCAATGTTAAGGATACTTATGCCTCCAATGTTGAGATTCCATTCACCAAGCATACACTCTTCTGTCCAGATAATCCATTAAATCCAGCAACTTTGTTGGATTTCGAGGTTAAATATTGCTTTCCTTAATTCGTTTTGCTCAGGTGGACTGAAGTTTTGGCTATCGTCATCTAAATTGAATGGTCTCTCTGTCCGTGGGATGTTGGACTTCGTCGCCGTTATACAGTTTGCAGAAAAAGTTGTTCCATATTCTCAGCACCGATTATGTCGCTACTGCAAAGTCCGGTTGATGCTTATGAGCTACTGAGTGGTTTCGGGATACGTGGTGATCCGAGTCAATGTTGTCTTCCTGAATGTTTGGGCCTGCAGAATTCTGGAGGTATGCAGTATGTCGATCGCAAAATGATCAATTTGATTTAGCGTTTGTATATTGAGATGAGAAAACCGTGTACTTGCTATAGAGAAATTTCGTCCCGCCGCAAAGCCGATAAGCCCAAATCCGTTGCCAGACATGGTATCATGTAGGCTATGCTCACCAACTGTGCCACCAAAGATGTCCTCCTTTCCTGTCGTTAAAATTGCCCAGTACGATTTTATCGTCATACTTCGGACATTGCTCATTCGAGGGCCCCCGCCCAATTATCATGGCTTCGCCCATCAATGACGTTGTCTAATAAAAAGCGGGGGCAGAGTATATTACTGGCCTTATCGTAAACATCTTCAGATAACGCCTTTGAAGGTTGCTACGATTTGACCAGTAACAAGTTGCTGGTCATAGGTCTTGTTGGCGGCTGGACCGCCGGTAGTCCATACCAGGACTTAAATTACGGTGCCATGGGACTCAGGAGCCCTCCGGATTTCGGTACGGGCCTGACTTGTTGAGGTAGGCCCCCTTGTGGGAGCGTCATGGTGGCTGTGGTTTAAACCCAAATCGCGGGAAAGGGTTTAACCCATTGTAGAGTTGCAAATAAGTACTGGGTGCTGTGACGCTAAGAACAGTAAGAGGTTTTAGGTCAGCCTCGACTCAGTATCAAAGTATTGACGAAGAACGATGGCAAGGCGTATCCTTGCTCCCTATGGATGTATGGGCATCCCGTAAACATAGGTCTACATGACAGGTGGTTTACGTTAAAAAAAACAAGAGATGTTCTATTGCTCATTCGAGTATGTCTAATCAAGGAGCTCGTAGATACATTCTTTGGTGGCATCGTACTTGTTTTTCGTAGGGGCATGTGCGCATATTATTTTTCATCCTCTTTTTGCTCGGCCCATCCCATCACACTTCCTGGATGGGGTTAAGGATCCAAATATTCCACGTGGACATCCGGAAGTCCTTGTCATTGTTGGGTTTTCTGGGGTCATCAACAGTAAAGTCATCCATATCTGATGCTTGTTTCTGTTCCGGAACTTTTTTTTTTGATTTTAGTGTGGTAGAAAACTTGCCCCGACGAATAATTCTCCCCCTAGAAGGCCAGTTCCTTAGTCTTAAAACCTGAGACAACGGCCGGATGCTCCAATTTCAGTAGCCCAATTTGGGGTTGCGAGCGTTTTTGTTGATCCAACAAGGGCTCATCGGCCATCATCTCTTTTTCAAGAACCTGCTTCAGTCTTGAAAGGTCCTTATAGACCCGAGCTCCGAATATGTCAGAGTAGCTCAAATAAAGCATCCGCTAGTCTAGATGTGGACGTCACCGTTGATTCTATCGGTGCGAATTCCTCCGCTGCATGTCTTCGTTCTGACGACCTCATGTTGGACGTCTGGGGGCACTTGTCCAGCAAGTCAGCAAGATATGCCTCGTCTGGCAATGCGTGCTGAAACTCACCCGGGTGAGCTTGCGCTATTTTGAGTAGTCGGCTCCATACAGTCAGACTCAGCATACGCTGATCGATGGTTGATCGTGGAGGTAATGATGCGGGCTTTTCCACCATATCATATAATATACTGATATCTCAGTCGCATTCGAGATAGTATTAACCATTTGAAGCTTGAATATACTCGTAACATTAACTGGGTTAAAGCCATTTTTGGGTGACCAGAAAATCCAGAAATCTGATTGTAATTTTGCCGAACAAAAGTCGCCTTTCAAGATTCTTAGTTCTCAAGTTCCGACAGTTGTCTACGGATACGGAAACTAGTGAAACACTAACAGGGTAACGCGGAGGTCATAAAAATTTAACTAAAAAAATCTTTAAATCGCCTTAAGTGTACGAAAGATGCGTCTCATAATCTTCGTCGATACTTTGCTCCTTTAAGGCAACGCACCGTCTTAAGTACTAAGAAGTTCTTCCGTTTTTCCATGTTGTCGGCGATGCTTCTGTTGGAGATTTCCTATTATATTTCGAATCAAAAACATCGCCTCTAACATGACCCTTCTTTCATCTTTCCCGAATGACCATTTGAATTTATCCCCACAAATACCTTTGTCGCAGCGAATCAAATGTCACATCACTGCACATGGTCACATGTCATAATGACGCAGCCGTACGTTGAAAACAAGGTAGAAGCCAATCAATACCGTTAAATTAGTGACGTTCGCACTGACATTGCCATGTCATAAATTTCCCCAAAATCCAATACTAAAAATAGCAACAATTAATCCCAGTCTCTCCGAACGGGACAGGTTTGGCTTCCTACGAATACGGATGGTTTGCGCGTTGCTAAGGCTGAGTCAGCTGATTCATTGCGTTGCGTTTGACATTTGGAAAACAATGACTGCATTCGATTCCAGTGGTCCCTCCGCCAAACACCCGTCCAATACCCCGTGCTCGGATTAATCTGCCATAATTTATGAACTGTCATAAATTATTGTTGGTATTAATGAAAGTTGATGGTGATGTTGCCGTTGCCGTTGTCGTTGCCGTTGATGTTGTTCGTGGTGTTGTAGGCGATCCACATTACATGAAGGAGGGCGCTCTAGTATTGTAGTTAGCCGTGTTGACATTTTATTACCCTCCCGGCCAAAAATTTAGAGCAACATTTCTTGATTAATTGCTCACACGAGTTGGTGAATTTGTTTATGACGATTTATTGCCGCAAATGTAAACGCGCAAAGGATGGACAGCATTGGAAAATGTTTTGGCTATTTCTTTTCTTTCTGATTTTTATATTTTCCAACATAAAATGCTGCCAGAGTTAATTGAACATTTTTCTTAATTAAATTTTCTGACAGCAGCATTTTCATTTTGGTGCGTTGCTTGCTATGCATGAGTAAGAGTGGAGTACTCGAACTTTTGTCGTAAATTAAATTTCTCGACGCTGAAAGGATGGCTATTATGCTCGTAACGCATAGTAACAGTGTATTTGTAAGGCTGTGAGGTTGGATATAGTCGTATGTGTATATAAAATCGAATTATTCCTATCGATGCCTGGTTGAGTTTAATGGGTAGAGCTCAATGATTTGTTGCTGTTGTTCCGTTGTTAGTGCAAAAGTGGGCATAAGTCAAAGGCAACGATAACCGCAGCTAATGATAGTATTTCCTTGTCCCGTCGTACTTTCGCATTCTCTCAGGAGTTTCAAAGTTTTATGGCTTTTCCAATGAATGGTTAGTTTCGACATGGACAATCAATGTTTGTTGCATTTTCTATTGATGTATCCGGATTCGATGTACGAGTATAGTGCGCAAGTGCGTTAATGGGATACAAAAGACCAGAAAAAAAAATGAAAACAAATTTGCCAAAGGCTGAGGGAAGAAGACTGATGTTGCCGGATAACTTAAATGAGAAGTCAAGTGATTTCCTAGACTTAAATGAATTCAGATGCTTGGGGCATTCGTGTGGTGAAGCCGGAGCAGTAGGAATAGGGTCAAACACAAATCAAGTCATATTTAATTGTAAGGGGCGGATATCTGAATGGGCATTGACAATATTAGAAGGCTTTGGACAGCATTCAATAAAGGAGCAGGGGGGGGGGGTGTCAGCAAGCATTTCATGCGAAAGTAGGACACCTCCCAATGTGTCATACAATTCGTTTCCTTTTTGTGATTATAAGACGGAGTCCAACCGGGTCTGACCTAGTTTCAAGTAGTGAGAAGACTGCTTGTGACTCTTGCCTGGCGAATTCATCGTAGATGTTATTTCCTTTCATCACATTGTGACTTGGACTTCAGTGTCCAGACACAACTGCGTACAAGTGCCTTAAAGGTGGTCTAATGATAGCGCAAACTAGCTTATGCCTCCACGTATGAGGTGTACAGCAGGAATACGCCCGTGCCAAACACGTGACTAGTTTCGAAGATGCTCGTTGATACTAGTGTACATTCTTTTCCCGGTTCAGACTCTGGCCAAAGCCGGTCACGTTCACATGGAAAATTCTTTTAATAGCTGGGTGAACAGATAGCAGTGATAGCTTTCGCAATTGTTATATTTTAGCAGCTGTCAAAGTTACCATTGACATCCAGCTGTCAAAATATTCAGTAAGGTTTGCCATTTCATCATGCATCGCTTTACGCTTGCCGAAAGTGCTCAGTTCCGGCTCAGTTGTAAATACGCAACGTGAATTTCGTCGTGCGGTCGGTCGTTATCATGGCTTCAGTGTGCAAGCAATTCATCCCACCGTGGGGAAGTTTGAGCGTGAGTACACTCTTTTGGATATTAAGCCACCAATCAGATAGAGAATTTAGGCCAACATCCATATAACATTGTGCTGACGCATAAATTGAAGCCGGACGACCATAGACCACTCCGCGAGTTCACTAATTGGGCGCTGGAAATGTTGGCCGGAGATCCGGTTTTTGGCCAAAAAATCATCTTCTCGGACGAGACGCATTTTTCGCTCAGCGGCTATGCTAAAAGCATCAATGCATCCACAAAGATTGACTGTTTGGTGCGATTTATGGCATGGCGGCATCATCGGACCTTATTTTTTTCGAAATGAGGAAGGAGACACCGTTGCCGTGAATAGTGTCAGGTATAGAGGAATGTTAACTAACTCTGCGATCAGAGCTCGACAACATCGATATATCCGAGCTGTGGTTCCAACAAGGTGGAGCGGCTCAACGCTCAAAATTGTGAAGGATAAATTTGGCGACTGGATCATCTGATGGCGAGCGTTCATCAATTGGCCGCCGTGATCGTGCGATTTGACACCACTCAATTATTTTCTTTGGGGCTACGTCAAGCCCTTAGTCTACGCTTTGTAAAGCCAACCACTTTGGACGGGCTCGAGGCCAAAATTCGACACACTATTGCCAGAATAGCACCGTACATTTTAAACCGAGTCATCAAAAAATTGACCGACCGCTTGAAGCACTGTCAGCGAAGCCGCGGCGGCCATTTGAATGATGTGCATCCATCTGTGGAATACACACAATGGCATGAACGTTCTTATCTGGTTACCTTATAATACCCTAGCAGCTAAAGTTTTGTTATCGTTTTAGATAACGAATGGGAAGAGATTTAAAGGGGCAACTAGAGCTAAGTTCACGGTGTTTTAAAAATGCTTAATATTTAGGTGGACACTGATTCCGCTATAAAAAAGGAGCGGTCTTATCATAGCAGCACCAGGTTTGTCGACATAGCGTCTTGACATTTTGAATTCGATAAGCAAGTAATGTGGGTTAATATCTTGATGATTAGTTTGATCGAAAAAGCGAATACAGTCTCTTTTTAGATCTTTCGTAATCGGAAAAGTCAGCCTACGGCTTTTCGTGAAGCCAATAATCCTTTACATAAGTCGTAGATAATAGCTAAGACGTTCTCTATTTTGGAGTAGACAGTTCCTTGATATGCTAGAGAAACGTGGAGATGGGTTCCGCTTTATCATAGCCTGATTCAGTGCGAAGGGGAGTCAAACGACTCATCGCATTAACCTTATTTAAGTGATCTTGCACTTGCAAGAAAGCAACCATTTTCGATAAATAAATTTAAGTTTGTGACGAGATATTCGCCTTTGAAGCATGCCAATAAGAAGGGCTTGGCATCGTCCAGACTAGGAGGCTAAACAACTACAAACCTACTTTCGTTGGAGCAACTTTTGCAGATGAGTTGGTGAATGCTTTTTAACAAGTTATTACACCCTGGTTTCAACAGATCAGCGGGTATGCCATTAGTACCATCAGACTTAAGTTTGGATATGGCTATCATCACGTCCATGTTGAATACTTTGTACTTTGGTCTGCCTGGAGCTTGATATGTATCATCATCGCGATTTAAGTGTCAAAAACAGTTCTTCCATATCCTCTTACTACTGGCGGCTAAACTACCATCAGGATTTCTTGTGGTACTTGCCCTTCCTTCCCTGCTCATAAGCTCCATATGATTTCTGTTTCCTTGCATGCGCCAGACGTCTTTTAACGTCAAAGTGGTCGGGCGAAAATTAACATTTCAGATTTTGGGGCAAGATGCTGGCAACACGGGACTTGGAGCAAGGTTAAGAAACACTTAATTGGTAAGGCTCAGGTGGTTTCCTAAAAATGTAGCCTTCTCAACTCACAACCCCTGATAGTGGTCCCAGTCAATATTGGCCTCTCGGTACGATCGAATCTCCAGAATACTAGAGATCGCAAGGCGATCAATTTGGCTGAAATCTTGTGCTTTCTGAGATGACATTTCTCTCGGAAGCAAAGTCGATGGGTTTGGATCTGGTACTGGAGTTGGAATGCAAGATTTTTTTACCGACTGCACTGCCAAAAATTTCATCCTGTGATCTCTTTGCTTAGGACGAATTTGGCATTATGCTTAGGACATTGAACATATGAAGTAGAATTCATAAAAATAGTCCCTGGTTGTTCTTCTTCTTTAGTTCTTTAGGCCGTGCGCGCATTTTACATTGCTATTGGCGGAGTTAGCCTTGATACTCAAGACTTCTTGCCTAAGTTGCTGCTTGTTTTCTGGGTAGCAATCAACATAGATTATTTTGTAGTTTTTCATCCTTCTTATACTCGGTTCATTCCATAGGGCTTCTTGCATGCCAACTAGATTTGGTATTCTAGAGTATCTGCGAAATATTCGGCTGCCATACCGGTAATCGTTTTCCTTTTTCGAAAGGCAAGGTTGTCAACAGAGGTATTATTGTACATACATCCGAAGCTTTTGCTTCTTTCGAAACTTTATATATTTTTTTACATTGGCGGGGAGTTAACCGGGTAGTTAACCTACAATCTGGAGTGCCAGAACCTTGAACCCCTCGGACATAAGAGCCCGTATATGTATTTAAATTTTTCCACCACTATTCCTACTTTAGAAACTGTGACAACTGGCGCTATGATCTCCCTTTCAGACCTTTGAGTGTGACAAAGTAGGCCAGAGTGAGGATCACTATATCAAGAGACTGGATGCTGGCAACACCTTGCATCCATCTGGTGGGACACTACTGGTCTAATCCATACTTAAGGCAGTTTATATCATAGTTAACAGGTCAATGGTCGTCCAGGCCAGGGCAAAGTATTAAAAAGGATATGAGTCTCAGGAGGAACTTCAAACTCCACATATGTCCAATATTCGCATAACACCAACTTCAGTTCTAACTCTTCTTAATTTCATGAATCAAGTTTGAACTGATGCTTTTAAGGACGTTGAGGTCGTCGTTAATAGCGTTAGTAGTAGAATTATTGCTGCTCTGGCCTGAAGTTTGATCTGCAAACTTCTTGATTAAATTCTCACACTGTCGCCAGAATTAAAGTCGGACGATTTGTAGTATTATTTCTACGAGCTATTAAGAAGGAACAGGTCATGGACAACAGAACTCTGTGATGTTTGTATATTGAAAGCAAAAATTACCTCATATCCGTAGCAATAAGTTCTTCGAAGTTCGGTGTTCCAACTGAATTTACCGACAAGATCAAGTTAAGGATGGTTATTCGGACTGATCTCGGAGAACATTTCCTAGAACATTGGCCTTTCATAGCCTTCAAATCGCGTTAAACACATGCAAGCAGTAGCCGTTCAAAATAGTAGGACTTTCTGTAAGCACTGGTTGAACATTGATCTCACAAGTCTAGTTCAACATCTCTTAGACATTTTAGCACTGATTTACGTACTGCAGCCATGGTATGAAAATCGTTTATGCTGCTGCAGACTTACTCACTTAGATGGCACTACAGTCCGGAGTGGATATGGACCTGAACCAATTCTCTTTTCTAGTGACGGCGGCCTTTGATTAACTGCCTTTATTGTGAGGTTTTTCTCTACTGCGTTGTACCTCCGAGTTGGAATCGTACACTCTTCAGTCCGGAGTGTTGGAGTTCATCCGCTCTACATGTCCCAGTTATCTTAGGCGACTATTGTGCACATTTTACATCAGGTCAATGCCATTTTAAAGCTCATAGACTTCGCAGTTGAATCTCCTCTTCCAAACCCCGTCAACGCAAACGTCACCAAACATCAGTCCAAGAATTTTACATTTAATACGGCCAAGGATGTCTTCATCCACGTCTACGCTTCCGCACCATAAAGCAGGACGGGGATGATGAGGGTTGTCTGAAAAGTGACCGAACAATGATACAAGACATTTTTTCTCAATTTTTTTTTTTTATTTTTCTACATAGTCGCCTTGTAACTCTACACACTTCTCCCAGCGATGCTCCCATCTCTCTAACCCATCCAAATAGTACTTGGCGTTTTTCTCTGCAAAATAATTGTTCACGAAGGTGATTGCCTCCTCATTTGACGAAAATCTCTGTCCTCCGAGCGCAGTTTTTAGATGAGGGAACAAAAAGAAGTCGTTTGGGGCTAGATCTGGTGAATAAGGCGGACGGTCAAGCGGTTCAAACCGTAATTCATGGATTTTCGCCATGGTAACCGCTGAGGTGTGAGACGGCGCGTTGTCTTGGTGAAACAGGATTTTCTTTTTCTGCAAATGTGGCCGTTTTTCGGCAATTTCTGCCTTCAGCTTGACAAGTAATGATGCGTGGTATGCTCCTGTAATGGTTTTTCCTTAAGATAACTCCTTTACTATCCCAAAAAACAGTTTTTGCTTTTTTTGGAGCCGGCTCGCCCTTTGCAGTCCACTGTTTTGACTGAATTTTTGTTTCGGGCGTACAAGGGTGTATCCAAGTTTCATCTACAGTAATTAATCGGCGCCAAAACTCGGATTTATTGCGCCTGAACTGCGCCCACAGAGCGTCGGAAATGTTCATTCGAACACATTTTTCGTCTAACGTAAGCAAACGCGACACCCAACGCGCGGACAGCTTTCTCATGCCTAAATCTTGATTTAATATGTAACAAACACGTTCTTTGGACATTTTCATAACCTCTACTATCTCTCTCACTTTAATTCGGCGGTCGTCTAACACCATTTGGTGAACTTTAGCATTGTTATCGTCAGTGTTTGCAGTTATTGGACGTCCCGAACGTTCATTATCTTCCAAGCTCTTACGGCCACGTTTAAATTCAGCTGCCCAAAATTTCACTGTGGTAAATGATGGTACAGAGTCCCCATACACAGAGTCCAACTCATTTTTGATTTACGCCTACGCAAAAACAAGAAGTTTAATAACTCGATACTCAATTTTTTCGACGACTGTCAACTAAAAACTGCGCGTCCAAAATGACTGAAACTTCGGTAAGTAACTGCCAAAGGATGCATAACTCGCATTCACTAGCTTTTATTGACGAGTGCCGCTATCTTTACGTTGCGGTCGGAAACCTTTCAGACAACCCTCGTAGATTCCACTTAAAGTTTCTTGACAAGGCGTCGCCTTGCTCGCCTTTTCAGGCCGAAGAAACAGCACGAGTAATTCTCCGTTTGATTTCTGATGAAATGTCATTTTCAGATTTAATAGCGGTACTGAGGTATACAAAGTTCTTGACTACCTTAAAGTTTAGCGGTCTATTGTGACGTTCTGCCCTATTCGAGGATGTTGAGTGTCCCTTCTTGTTAACAGCATACGGATACTTAGTTTTGCCCTCATTCACGACTAAATCCATTTTTGCCGCTTCTGTTTCAATATTTGTGAACGCACCAGTGGCAACTCGCTTGGTCTTGCCAATGATGTCAATGTCATCAGCGTATGCAAGTAGTAGTACAGACTTTTGGAAAATTGTGCCTCGGGTCTGTCTTGCGAGCTTCGCACAATTTTCTGAACTATGATGGTCAAAGAGTTGCATATAAGCTCTTCACCTTGCGATCGTTCTCCATCGTCATTCTACACAATCTGACGAGTTTGGTAGGGATATCAAAGCTAGACATAGGTGCTGTCATATGCGGCCTTAAAATCGACAAAGAGGTTGTGTGTAGCGATTTGGACATCTTGAGTTTTTTTCCGGGTTTGCCGTAGTGTGAACCTTGGTGGATTAGTGAACACACAGAGCCTAAGACCGCACTGATAGGGGCTAATCAGATGGAAGATAAGATCTTATATGCGATGTTAGGGAGACAGATGACTCTATAATTGGCGTAGCTGAGAGGTTATCATTTCCTGTGGAAGGATAAACGGAGCTATAATTATGTACTTCATAATCTTGGACATGAGTTGGTACATGCATTCCCAGCTCAGCAGCCTTGTTGTATTTAAACTTGAATATTGCTATTCTCATTTCATTTTGGTCGGGTGGATGGATCTAGGTTGAATGGCTCATTCTGACTGACAGCGAAATTTGGGTCGCCCTTGTCTTTCAACATACTGGTTTTCCCATATCCTCAGTATTGACGGTTTCCTTGTTCATCTCTACAGACCTCTGTTCGATTCTTGTTGCCGTGACATGGTCTTTTGGCAAAATTTCTGCACATTGCGCCTGGAGTCGCACTTCTCCGATGTTCGGACAAGCACAGCCGCTCGTAGAGCTCATGGGCCACTCTGGTTCTTCTATGCACCGCTTCGTAGGCAAATTGTTTTCCTGGATCTACATCATACCTTCGGTTTCATGGAGCTGAAACTCAGCACATCAGTTACGCCGTTCCTGATGGGTCTTAGCATCTATTCAACTGGTCTTCAACACTTGGTGTTGGTCACATATGACATGTCTAGAAGAATTTTGTGTACCCTTAAGATGTTTGTTCATAGTGTTGGCGAGAGGAAGTTAGGTAGGGAAAAAAGGGAGATACCGATGCACGTTGGTTTTAAAGAGCTCAGCAGGGCATTCCATAAGCGAGTTGTACGGCTTAGGAAAGAAGGTGGTTTTACGGTTAAAAATTAGAAGGGGTGGAACGCTACTGGCAATTTCCGTGGAGCACTGTTGGTGAGGATAGCGATACAACAAGGTGAGACAGGACATAGTATGTCTGTGTTCGAGGGTGTCGAATGACTATGTAATATTTTCATCACCTATGACTTTTATCGCACGGTTTTGGATCCTATCTAGCAAGTGCAAAGTAGTCCTAGGAGCACGTGACCAGATGTGATCATTGTACTTCAATTTCGGACAGATAAATGCTCATCAGGTGAAATATTTCATACATTTCGCAGCATTTTTGGCGACATTGTTGACGAGTTGTTATTGACACACATCACGGAGGAGGTTCCCATTTAGTGATGCGGTTTATATTGGAATTTAATGAGCTTAGCATATGCTACCGTTCCCGTTCTATAGCCGAAGAGCAGCGGCGTGAGTTCGGAAACGAATATGATAAGCAGAGAGTACTGTCGTCAGCAAAGAAATATATTGGATTAGAAGTAGCAGGCGAGAGATCATTGATGAAAATTAAAAAGGGTGTCGGAGACAGAACGGAGCCCTGGGGCACACCAGCATTTATTTTGTGAATATCAGGCTTGAATCCGTCCAAGACAACTTGAATTGAACGTTCCGGAGGGTGATTTATAGTCCATTGAATTAGCACGTATTTTTGACAAAAGATTAAGTGATACGCGATCTCTAAAGGCTCTGCTGCTACGAAGCTAATTTATATAATCACTTCGCTGGTATGGAACAGTCGGGTTATGATATGTAGACATCTATCCAGATCAGGGTGTCCTTTAGTTTGGTAACTGACATTACTGACTGTTAGCGCTAAAAATCGAAGGCATCTGCCACGGGTTTGGACCTGGGCCTCGATAATCTTATAAGTAGCTTGTTAGCTTGTCTTGGCTAGTCTTTACACAAATAACAAGTTCGATTCGCTAGCAGAGCTTGATATCTGTATCTTTTATTCATTCTATTTATTGTTTTACCGCACCAACAGCAAGGATGCATTCAAAGTTGAACTTTGAATTAGTACCTGTTGTTTTCTTCTACGTCAATATGGCCTACGATAAGTCTCGCCATTAAGGTGAGCCTATACTGAAAGCTTAGAACCGTAAACTTGTTTCCATAAAATTCTACTGCTGTCCATTGAGTTTGATAAGACTAAGTCGAGTGCCTTGATTCCACATTGACGCTTGATGCTAAGATGTTGCCTTCGTTTCTAGGATTGAGACCCATTGCAACACGGAAGGTCATTCAAATATTTTTGCCTCCCTATTTATCAAAGTTTTCTAGGATTAGTACACAGTTCTCTACGTCACCTTTTCTAAATCATTTCTAAGGTTTCCGGGTAACATGTGGCTGAGGGCACGAACTTCAGCTGCGGTGTTCTGATGTCCTGTCGTCATCACTGCCACTGCTCTGTTGCTTATCCTTTGAAGAATAATCAAATATTATAGGTTCCCCCTAACAAAAATGGTTAGCAACACTATTGCCAGCTACATTTGCTCCGAAAAGTTCAAATCAAATCAAGAGCTGGTGTTGACATTTCACCACAATAAGTTGAGGATAAAAAATGTAAAATCTCACTGACATGGATACCCCACTTTTCCGTCTAAGGGATGACTTCGTAACTTTGTGTCCATCTCGCTAAATTGTGTCTGGAAAGAGTTCTCAACACTTGTTAAACTTTCAACTCAATTTTGAATGCTTGATGACGTAACTTTCCACAATAAAAACCCCAACCGAATCGCATGTAATGTAGACTGCACGTTCTGCTTTCACCCGTTGTACAAAGTTGCAAAACACAACCCCTCCGAATCGTAGTTTTACAGTCTACTTCTGTTCAACTGGAGGGGGGCAGAGATTTATTGACATAAATTCATTTTTAACAACTTCTTCGCGCTCGTTTCTATGCAAATTTAATTATCTACAAACACTGTGTCACAGCTTTAGATGAGACTCCAGCTAGAAGCTACCCTCTCGTCCTGTGTTTTCATAAAACAATTTTAGAAACTCATGCAGCAACTGTGCGCGGGTTGCAATTAATCGATAACAACTTCTGCAAATGCACCCTCCGCACAGCCTAAGGGTTGTTGACATTAGTGTGGAAATAAACTTTAACCTCCCCGAACCATCCACCCACTCACTCGTTCCGTTCCTAATTCATATAATAAAGCACAACAAAGCACAGTTCGTCCTCGTATTCGTATTCGTATTCGTCATCGTAGTCGTATTCGCATTTGCATCCCCTAACGTGGAGAACAATCAGACACATGGGGGTGGGTAGTATCATTCTACACCCTCCGCCACTTTGGCAATCAAAGTGAGGACAAATGTTTTTCTCTCACAGCATTTCATCATAAATTCCAGAAGAAAGAAGGATGATGTTGGGAGACCCTAAATGACCATAAGGGGATATACGAGTATTCGTATGAGCCCTCGGGGTAGTTAGGAGTGCTCGTATAGTTAGAGTCATAGACAGTCGGGCAGGCAGCATCCGAGTCAAGTAGTCATTGTGGGGGGCCAAAAGTTTTCGGTCGCCTCGTGCTCTTTAATTTGTCTGCCCGGAGTTATGTGATTTTTTTTTCAATTTTATGTACGAGTACGAGTATCTCCATTCGTCGGATGAGGCACATCGAAAGGGGAGTCGGAAGAATAATTATCATCTCTGCGGTGGAATGGTTTACGATATTTCTGGCAGACAATAACAGTTCCCGAGAATAATGACATTTTCGTCTTGTCTGTAATTGCAGTTGAACGATTTGGTTTTTATGATATAAAGCGTAAGTATCTATGTGCAAGTTGCGGCTTGATGAGTGCTTATTAGCCGCAGAGACTGTGACATGGTAGTAGTTGTTAATGGGCACCTTCTACTCGGTTGTCTTTGCTAGGGTTCTATAATATCTACAATACGTGTACTCTGCCTCGGGTAATTCAATAGTTTTTCAATTTTTCTTTTTCTTTTCCAAAAATGCTTTTCCTATCGCGTCTTTGTAACAAAGGGCAGCCATAGAAAAGACTGGTGTACCGTGCATTCCCGGAAGATTTCGATACGGTTGTGTGCATCAGAATGGAAAAGTACATCGGGCTTTAAGTACTCGAAATAGGGGTGGAACGGAAGGGGTCTACAATAGTATTTCTGGAAGAAAGTCAGTAGTCAATGGGGAAAGGGTATCTAAAGCGTGTTGCACGTGACTGACAAGAGATTTGGATATTTCGTAAGACTGTCAACAGAAGTTGGCAATTTGATTTCCATTGACAAGTTGGTTGTGTTGCTTGCTTTTAAGTAGTACATCGTACAGAGGAGTTGATTTGATTTTGTGTTACACAAGAGTGAACCATATTGTTGGGGCAATTTAAGTTTGAGTTTTCTACTTTGATTCTACCAAACGAAGTACGAATGTGAAATGTGAAATGTGAAATGTGAAATGAAATCGGTCGTCTTTTTTTGTCAAAGGTTTCGTATAAGTCGAGTATAAGTACTGCCATGTCAAGTTCTTAAGTACACATCGGAGCAATGAACAGCAATAGTACTTAAGTACTTTAAAAGTCATAGACCTACAGGTTATTTGGAGGAGAGTGACTTAAGTCGATGTGATGCCTATGACAGCAATGACCTAAAGAACACTTGCAGGTCTTGCATTAAAAAAGTGGAATTTTGTCTTGCCAAAGGTCGTAGTGCACTGGTCTTGTCAAGGAACTGATAAATTGGGACACGATGCTGGCTTAATCGAGGTTTGTTACCCAAAACTCAGTTTTCAGAAGATTTAAGCTCCTTTGAGATTGAAATTATCTTCCTTATACACCAAGCAGCACTAAGAAACCAGTAAGGCATATCGTTCCTACTCTTCTGCTACAGTATAAAGAATTCCTCCAAAGTTCCAATTCATAAAATGTTATTTTCAAGAAGTCTAAATTTCCGCTCGACCACCTATTTACAACTATTTCATCCACCGTGTAGCAATCACAGAAAAGTGATTCAAAGTGTCCAACCCACAAGGCTCCCCGTGGCTTAAGGCCAGTATGCAGCATATTACCAAGCTGTGAACTCATGTTGAAGTAATTTTTGAAATAGGATTTCTGCCTACTAACGCGTACTGATATCTATCTGCGGCAGCTCGACTATGATTTGTACCTACATATACTCCAACATGTGTATATACTCGTATGTGCTGTAAAGGTAAATAAGTTGAGACAGCGTCCTGTTCCCATTAACAAAGCGAAGCCAAAGAGTCCCTTCAGTCATCAATAAAACCACAGATGGGAAAATGGCCCACGAGACCGATTTTGTTCTAACCGCACAAATGAAATTGCACGGTGCAAACCCAGTTTTTTTCTTTCTTTTTATAATTTGCGCGCACTCAAGGCATTACTTTTTTAGTACCCTAAAACTGTTTGCACAGTTTTGGGTGGATGGAAAGAGAGGTACCGGTGAACGTTGGTTTTAAATGTTTGAAGGTTATAATGACTAGGAAATAAAGAGCTAGGCAGGGCATTTCATAAACGAGTTGTACGGCTTAGGAACGGATCACGATATTTTAGAGTATGTCCGTATACTGATGAGCATTCATAGCGAGACGGGTGTTACGGTTAAAAGTTTGAATGGGCGGAATGCTACTGGCGATTTCTACGGAGCACTATTGGTGGAAATAGCGATAAAGCTGAGTGAGACACGAGACATTACGTCGGTGTTCGAGGGTGTCCAATGTTTGAGTGATATTAGTATCGCCTAGGACTTTTATCGCACGGTTTTGAATCCTATCAAGCAGGTGCAGAGATGTTTTAGGCGCACCCGACCAAATGTTTGGCATTGTACTCCAATTTCGGGCGGATAAACGCCTTATATATTGAGGCCAGATCAGAGGGGGTAAATCTTTCTTACATCGCTTAAGGAAACCTAGACATTTCGAAGCATGTTTGACGACACCGAATATGTGGTCATTCCAAGGTAAATTGTCATTGACACACATACCAAGAATGGAAAGTTTATCGGTTTCAACGATGCAAGTACCATCCATGGATAATGGCTGGGTGTTTAAATTTCGCTTTAACGACAGCAGACAGTATTGTGTTTTGGAAGCATTAAATTCTACTCTGTTAGTGGTTCCCCAATTAGTTATGCTGTTAATATTAGAATTTAATGAGCTTAACATACGCTGCCGTTCCCGTTCTACAGCCGAAAAGCAGGGACGTGAGTCCGGGAACGAATATGAAAAGCAGAGAGTACTACTCGTCAGCAAAAGGAGTATATTGGATTAGAGGTAGCAGACAAGAGATCGTTGATGAAAATTAAAAAGAGTGTCGGAGACAGAACGGAACCCTGGGGCACACCAACATTTATTTTGTGAATATCAGATTTGAAACCATCCAAGACAACTTGAATAGAACGTTCCGAAAGGTAATTTCTAATTCACTGAAGAAGAGAGTCGTCGATCCCAAGAGCACGCGTTTTCGACAAAAGAGCCTGATGCCAAACTCTGTCAAATTCCTTGGAAATATCAAGTGCAACTATCTTGCTTTTGCCAGATTGATGTACGCTCTGGTTCCACTTTTCGGTGAGACATGCCATCAAATCGCCAGTGGACCTGTTCCTACGAAAACCATACTGCCGGTCATTAAGAAGTTTTCTTGTTTCGAGATATTTCATTAGCTGACGATTTATCAGCGTTTCCACGACCTTGGAAAGAAGATTCGCCTTTTTTAGGGACGGGCTGGACAAATGCTGTTTTCCATCTTCTCGGAAAGAGTTCTAAGGAGTAGGATTGATTTTTGGAATTTTGCACGTTTAAGAAAGGCGTTGCTGTCATTTCTGTCTCATTTGAACTTTTTTCGGTTTTCCTCTGTTGGGCTGGTCTTGAAGGACCGAAAAAACATTTGTCTAACTCTGACAGCCTCTTTACAGCTCGAGTCGTACCATGGCTTTTCGTTTGGTTTGATATTCTTCATCCGATGAGGGATAAAGTTTCTCATTCCAAAGAGAATGGTATCTGTGATCATATCAGCAGCGGCATCCACGTCGTTATCGAGGAAACATAACGACCAGTTAAAATTCCTAAAGAAACTGTTAAGTCACCTCCAGTTGACTTGCTCGTCTTGCCATACGGTTCTTTTGGGAATCTTTTCTCTAACTGTGTGGTGGGTGTACGAGAATTTAGCTGATATGGCACAATGGTCCGACGAGCCTAGAGGCGAGAGCACATCAACGCAGTACTTGTCAGAGTGAGAAGTTGAAAACAAGTCCAGGGTGTTGGCGGTATGACTATCAACGTCTGGTATTCGTGTGGGCTCATTTACAAGCTGCGTTAAGTTATTTTCCGCAGCGAAGATCTCAACACACCGTCCTTCGGTTTTTGTCTGTCCAGAATATCGAAGCTACCCAGAATTCTGTATATTGAAATCGCCCGTAATAACGATTTCAGTATGAGGATACAGGGATACAATTCTTTGAATGGAGTCAGACAATGCATCAAACTCATTAAAAGTCGAATTGCTGTCCAGTTTGAGGCTTCTGTAAATAAAGCAGTAGTGTATAATTTGCTTACGGGGCGTGAACTGCAGTGCATAAACCTGACCAAGACAAAGCGGACAAACATGGAGTCAAGGGCAACGTCACACGCAGATCTATTGAAGCTATTTCAAAATATTCGGAGCTCAGCTCACTTGAGGATGTCGAAATAGAGATGGTAACTGAAGAGCTCCTAGCCAACCAACGGCAGCGTTTATACCTCCATCACGTTAACAGACGGACTATTACAAAGCAAATATTACTGCCATCCAAAAAGGTGAACCTGATATCTGCTACGGTGATCGCTGAAGACAGAGGATTTGCCATCGGTGGAAGACTTCAAGAGAAATTCGTGAGCTTCAAGCCTATAAGTGAACAACTGATAATAATCCGCATTAAGGCTAAATTCGAGACTTTAAGCCTGATAAGCGTTCAGGGTCCCACAGAGAAGAAGAATGACTTTGTCAAGGATTGTTTCTAGGGACTCCTGGATCAAACTTATAAGTACTGTCCTAAGATCGTCCTTGGCGATTTAAACGCCAAGCTTGGAAAGTGAGCATCTTTGGTCACACAATCGAAAATCATAGCTTGGATAGCACCACCTCTGAAAACGGACTTATGCTGATTTATTTTGCGGCAGCGAGAAATTCCATCACGGCCAGCACAGGTTTGCCTCACCTCAATATCCGGAAAGGAATCTGGCTACCTTCTGATCATAAAACCGTCGCCGAAGATCACATTGTGATCGATGGAACGTATTGTTCCAACATTATACAGGGTGCGGCAGAACCAGTTGAGCAGCTTTGAAGAGTTATAAATAAAACCAGGGTATATATGAAACAAATGTTTTTATTTTTGAAATCCGTAGAACTTACCATTTTATACGCATTAATTTTTAAAAATAACGTCTTTAAGGTGGCGGCCGTTAGCTGCAATACATTGCTGGAGCCTATTTCTAAAGTTTTGAACAGTCCGTTGATACATTTCGAGGGGTATCGCGTTCACTTCTTCAACAATTTGCTCCCTTAGCTCTAACAGATTTTGGGGGCGACGTTTAAACACTTTTTTCTTAAGATATCGCCAAAGAAAGAAGTGGCATATGCTTAAATCCGGCGACACACTAGACGTCCGGGAAACATTTGTCTTAAAGCATTTAGAGAATTTCGGGCTGTGTGGGCTGTAGCCCCATCCTGTTGGAACCAAACATCCCCTAATCCCTCTTCTTCAATAACCACTTCCAGTAGGAGCTACACAAAATTTTTTTACATTGAAACATAACGCCCGGAATTCACGGTCACGGTCACGCCTCTCTCTTCAAAGAAGTACGGGCCAATAACGCCAAATTGTGATACGGCACACCACACTGTTAGTTTAGGAGAATATAGCGGTCTTTCGTGAACAATTAGGGGCTTGTTTTCAGCCTAGTAGCGAAAATTTTGTTTATTCACAATCCCGCTTACGTGGAAATGTGCCTCGTCCTTGCTGAAGAATGCTGCCTCAGGAGGGATTGCTGCAAGCATTTCCTCACACGGGTTTTGGCAGGTGGCGTAGTCTGATGGGTTCAATTCCTGAACCATCATTATTTTGAAGGGATGGAAATTCAAATCTAAATACAGAATCCTCCTCAAACTGCGGTCTGAAACCCCCAATGGAATAGCGTGCCTTCGAGCAGAACGTCTTGGCGATTGTTCGAGTGTTGCTCTCACTAGCCCCACATTTTCTGGTGTTCTGATGGATCTTCGTCTCGCCATGTGTATGTATTCTTAGTGTGCTACCAGTTTCCTCCAACTGCTGAATCCAGGACCGAATTGTGTTCGCAGTTGGAACAGCATTATTGCGCGGAATGTTAAAACATCGCTGAAAAGCTTTTCGCCGGTCCAAACCATGTTTGCTACTAAATGGGGATGCCGACAGAATAAAAGGAGACCTAATGCAGCTGCCTACCCGCACCAGCGCCCGAACACCTGCCCCACAAAACCGCTCAATTAGTTCTGCCGCACCCTGTAGATGTCTGAACGTTCCTAGGGGCTAACATCGACACTGGCCACTGCCTTGCTGTACCCAAGTTACAAATGCGGATAACCCGGACGACAAAACACAATCAGTACTGTGAGGAAATTTGACGTCGAACGCCTACAATTGCAAGGGATTGCTAAAGTCTTTTCTGGTCGAGTTTCTCAAAACCTCTCGAAAAGTTGTATGCTACCAGCGTCAAGTGTAGAATACTAGTGACACCATTGTCAACAAGCTATTAAGGACGTTAGGTTCCAATCGATCAGCACAACAAAACCCCTTGTTTGATGTGCTTTACACATGCAGCGAGACAGGAAGGAGGCTCTTAAAACAAAAAATAAAGAAGCAGAAATGCCTCCGATTGAAGCAGAAGTTATACTGCAGGAACGATGTTTGCAAGTTCTCTCAAAAAGCCAAAAGAACACAAATTTGGAACATGATATAGGATTTAGGGATAGAATGAGGACGTAGGTAATAGTAAACTCATAGTAGGTGCTGAAAATCTGAAAGGATAACTTCTGCTGATTGTTTAACGGCGAAGGCGATCAGCATTTCGAGGTTAGGCAGAATGATTCATTCAACTTGGACGATGACCAACAACAACTACGTCTACCCAACAAAAAAGAGATTTATGGGTGTAACGATATCTAAACCAAAACAAGTTTGAGCGTAAGTACACTCTTTTGGATCTTAAGCCACCAACCAGATAGAGATTGGTGAGAAATGAAGAAAACCTAGCCGCCGTAGCAGCCAGTATCGAAGAAGACCCAGAAATGTCGATTCGGCACCGATCAGCTGAATTGGGCATCGCCAGAGGGTCAACCCGGCTTATTTTGCGGTTGGCTTTGGGCTTACATTCAAATGGATTGTGCTGACGCAAGAATTGAAGCCGGACGACCATAGACAACGCCTTGAGTTCGCTAATTGGGTCCTGGAAATGTTGGCCGGAGATCCGGATTTTGGCCAAAAAATCGTCTTCTCGGACGAGGCTCAGCGACTACGTCGACAACCAAAATTACCATTATTGGAGGGAACACAATCCACAAGTGTTCAGCCAAGTATCAATGCATCAGTGCAAAGATTGACTGTTTGGTGCGGTTTACGGCATGGCGGCATCATCGGACCTTATTTCTTTCGAAATGAGGAAGGCGACACCGTTACCGTCAATGGTCTCAGGTGCAGAGCGATGTTAACACCGACTTTCTGTGGTCAGAGCTCGACAACATCGATATATCCGAGCTGTGGTTCCAACAAGACGAGGGTATATATCCTCCAAGCGAGGCAAAGCTCAGTGTTGTGAAGGAGAAATTTGGCGGCTAGGTCACCTCACGGCGAGCGTTCATCAATTGGCCGCTGCGATTATGCGATTTGACATCACTCGATTATTTTCTCTTGGGTTACGTCAAGTCCTTAGTTTACGCTAACAAGGCAACCATTCGATGCACTATTGCCGGAATAACGTCGCACATATTGGACTAAGTCATCGAAAATTGGACCCATCGCTTGAAGCACTGCCAGCGAAGACGAGGCGGCCATTTGAATGATGTGCTATCCCACACCTAATGGCATGAACGTAGCTTCAAAATAAAGCCAGAATCAATTTTATGTCTCACACCGTTGTTGTTTTATTTAACTTTTTTTTCCTATCGTTCTTAACTGTTCACCATTTATAATCTAAAAACAACAATAAAAATTCCAGTAGATAAGTCCTTGAATGTCACACTCCAAAAGGAATACTCGGTATCGCCTTTATTACTTCAAGATATCACTTCCTTCAAACTCAAGTCGTAAAGAAATTCTATATGATCAAGAGGCGCCTAAAAATGTTACCACACCACCAATGCAATGTCAACAATTTTATATAAATTTATAACCCAAGCTCCAAATATTTCCGCCCATTTCGTGAATAAACTTGATTCAAATTTAAAATTTACATTTAAATTTGGTAAAGATATGGTTCGGCTTAAAATACCGCTTCATCTCTCAGACCTCTTAGCATTTATGATGTTTCAAAAAACAAAAAAATAATAATAGTAACTATAACAATAAAAATAAAAATAAATGTCACAACCCATTTAAATAAAAGCTTCTTACTCTTAAAAAAAAAAAAATCCAAATAAAGTTTTACCCAAAACCATGTAATAAATAAGTTTCTAAAACACTACCACAAATAACAGCCACAGCGGCACAGCAATAGTAACCGCGCAGCAAGCTTAATCTCAAATCTCTTTGTTTCATCATATAATCGCGCGCAGAGCTTCCTTCGCTCAGCATTTGTGACAGCTGGCTCGTCATAAATCTTGTCAAAATTCCAACCGAAAACAAAAAGAAAAACGTCAACTCATTTTCTCATTTTCGACCTCCCGGTTCCATCTAAACGCGAGGATCACAATGAAAAAAAAAGAAAAAAAGAAAAGGTTTGCCGCGTGAATTGTGGTGGGCGTGAGATACAACAACCTCTTATACCGCGGCCACTTAGACCTATACACAGACCTCCAGCACACACTTGCATACAATGAAACTGTAAAAACAAAGCTGACACACCTCACCACACACGGTGGCGCGCGGCAATGAATTTGAATACCATGCCGTCAATTAGCTGCTTTAGCGCTTGAATAATAATCGCGCTTCTGAAGACAGAGACTTGGGATACAGATACTCCTACAGATACACACCGTAGCGATGTCAGTGGAATGTCTTGTTGCTTAGGTAAGGTCTCTGGCGTGTTGTCAAATGAAGTTTTGCGCGCATGCGCAGCGGTGTGGTTTGATAGTGAAGTGCTGGTGAGAAACGAAATATCAAAATAATTGTACACATTTGATATTTATCGAAGTTGGGATGACATATTTCAGAGCTTAATTACCAGGGGTCACACTCGGACCGATAATTTGGCAAATGGGTATCCTTGTCCATACACTACCTCGGCGATGCCACCCAGCTGGAAAGATATTTTCTAACACACGATTCGTTTTGTTTCTGCCTGAACCTCATTTGAATATCCGAGTGGCGAATTTATTTTTATGCAAAGAACCTCCAAGAGGCCGTATCAGGAAGCTTAGATGAACGGGTGTGACAGCCTAAGTTAGATAAATCACTCGAGATGATGAATTATTATTGTCGTTTTGTGCACTGTGCACACACCTACGTTACGATACCTTAGCCTTGAACTTATTCACGTCTAGTGATGTGGTTGGCTGAGCAACGCCGCTTGAGTGTCAGATCAGTTTTGACACATGAGATACGAATATGCTAACCGACCAGATACCGACGAAGTGGCTTTTATCAAGGGAAAGTTGTTTGCCGTATTCTGTTCGATTGGCAAATACGTTTTACCTTTGACAGGTGTCAAATGGGAAAAGTTGTTGAAAGATGTCATCAGGCATATGCAGAACTGTCATAATTGGAAAGGCTTATTTAGCGCAATCATATTTCAAAGATTCTTTTTGCATCGGCTTGACATAATCCAGTTCGATTTATTTATTTTTGGTGTTGACGTTTGACAAGTGAGCTCTCGATCTCGAAAAAAGGACTAAATAGGGGTATCTTCTACCTTTCTTCAATGTCGCTAGTATTTTTGAGTTTATTTGTAAAGAGTCCTTCAGATAGTTTAACCATTTTTGCAAGCTATGATTGCTGCTTAGACAGTATCCCTTCCAAGCAATGATAATCATGTCGACGAATGTAACAAATAAGCCAGTAGATGAAAACATCCCCAGGAGATATCAGAACCCAGTGGAGACACTGTACGACTTAGTTTAGTACGACGGTGCTACTACCAATGCGCAATGGCGTCGTCATTGACATCTCCATATCTAATATGAGGTTCGCGTGGTTAGACTGCCTTCGTTGAGGCTCCTTATTCTTCTCGTTCCTCTGGCATTGATTACAAATAGTCAGAGACAGTATCAGAAAGATTCTGGAGAGATGTTAGACGTGATAAGGCCATCTAATCCAACCAACAGCAGAGCAATCATCGCGCATTTCGGCAGTTGGATCGCGATATACAAGATACGTACATGTCCTGATCGCCTTATTTGAAGCAGCTGTTCTAGTGTCATATGTCATACATATGAATATATGTAAAGGGTGTTTTTTTTTTTAGAGGTTTAGTCTGGCAACACTGTTTCTACAGATTATCAATTTGACAGTTGAAAGTTGACCTGTGGTTAGTACGTTTTGCCATTCGACGATGAGTAGATTAACGCCAGAACAATGCGTGCGAATTATGCAAATTTATTTTGAAAACCATGGTTCGGTTCACTAAACTTATCGTGCGCTACTTCCATTTTACTGTCGACATAATCGTCCATCTGAGCAAGTTATTCGGAACACGATGAATCGTTTACGCACCACGTACACTCTAGTGGAAATACGCATACCGAAAGACGACAATCAGTGCGAACAGAAGATGTTATTGCCGAGCGCAGTGTGGATTAGAATCCGAATGAATCGATTCGCCATCGTGCACAGCAATTGGAGCTATGCCCATTCACTTTGTGGAAAATTTGACGGAAAGATCTTGGCTTAAAAGTTTATAAGATCCAGCTTGAGCAAGAGTTGAAACCGCGTGACCATTATACGCGTCGTAGGTTCGGTGAATGGGCCGAAAACGTGATTCAGCTTGATCCTCAATCTCAACGCAAAATTTTGTTCTCCGATGAGGCCCATTTTTGGTTACGAGGATATGCAAACAAGCGAAATTTCCGAATGGACTGGAGAAAACTCAGGAACCTTTATCGAGATGCCCTTACAACCATTAGAACTCACTGTTTGGTGTGCTTTATGGGCTGGTGGAATCATCGTCTCATGTTTCTTTAAGGACGATGCCGTCCAGAACGAAGAGCGCTATAAAAACATGATTTCTGACGTCTTCGTTCCTCAGTTGAATGGCATTGACGTGACTGAGCTTTGGTTTCAAGAAGATGGCTCAACATGCCACACTGCGCTCGACATCATCAATTTATTGTGGGAAACATTTGCTGAACGCATAATTTCGCATAATGGACCTGTGAACTGGCCTCCACGATTCTGCGATCTCACACCTTTAGATTACTTTCTTTGGGGGTATGTGAAGTCACTAGTCTGTGCCGATAAACCAGATACGTTGGACGATTTGGAAGTCAACATTCGCCGTGTTATATACGGCCCCAGTTGCTCGATAAAGTTGTCGAAAATTGTACTTCACGATTACGCTTCATTCGAGCTAGTCGTGGCGCACATATGCCCGATATCATATTCAAACACTAATGGCATAAAATTATCTATTAAATAAAGCTAATATCATAGACATTTACATTATATTCAAGTGTTTTATTTCATATTGAATTTGTATACCTCTAAAAAAAACTCCCTTTATATAGGTGCTTTTTCGACAGCGTTTACTGGCAAATCAATTATGTCAGTCGTTATCTTAATGTGATAACCACAGATCTGTGCTATGTAAGGTAAAGAGCGATAACTTTGCAAGGGTACTAAGGTCAGTTTTCCTGATAGCTGTTCTATAATGACTTCCACTTATCTAATCCGAGAGATCGAGCGGAATTGTGACCCTCGACTCTCGAGATAACTGAAGTTTTCACGACTATTTATCTCCGTTACTACAGCTTTACCTTAAAAGCCTAGAACCCTTCCTCGTGCATGTCATTAATCTTCTATTTCAGTTTGGAAGTATCTGCAAATAGTCGGAAATTTGACGGTGATCACCCACACAGAGCCTCTGCAATTCGTTAGTAAAGATTTGTCTGCTGTATGAATGAATCTCTTTTTCAATGGATGGGAAATTACCTTTCAAAACCTTCAATCCACAAATTCAATGCTGGTATGCCCCAGGTTTCTATTTTGACACCGAAACTCTTTTTAATTTTCATTCATCATCTCTTATTTGTCACTTCCAATCCGGTATACTCATATTTCTGTGCTGACGACAGTACTCTCTGCATTTTGTATTTATTCCCATTCCGATATTAACAGCATAACTAAATACGATGCTGTCGTCAAACCGAAATCTGAACACCCAGCCATTATCCATGAATTTAACTTCCATCGTCGGTATGTATGTCAAAGAAAACTTACGTTGGAATGACCACATATTCGATGTCGCCAAAAATGCTGCGAAATGTCTAGGTTTCCCCAAGAGATGTAAGAAATATTTCACCTGCTTCAGCTTAAAATTAGAATATAAACCTCACATATTGTATTTTCATATGCTCGTAAGGTCTTTTGGATAGGATCCACTCGTAGGCTTCGACGTAGTGTCTCTTGCCTCGTCGTGTGCTATTGTGATTTTCGTCATCAGTGCTCCATCACCACTTTAAACCTTCAACTGTAGCACTCTCCTCGCTATGAAAGTCCAGCAGTATACCCTACGTCAAACTAACTTCCGGACGTACTGTCAATGAACTTTTATGTCGAACTCTTTATGCCCTAGTCATTATAACTTGCAAACATTCAAAACCAACGTACATTGGTACCTCTCTATTTTTTCTCCGTAATTTTCCTTCACCCGCGCTGTGTGCAGACGTTGTAAGAGTATTCAAAATTCTTTGAGCATGCACTGCTAATTCGGTCACTCCATAGAACAGCTGGACTTGACTTTAGCATAGTCCCTACCCTTCTGGAGTATAATTTTCAGACTAAAACGTGGGTCAGTTGTCCTCTTGTCTAGACTGAAGTCGTAGGGGGACGGGGATACTAAATAGAACGGATGTCTGTAGTTGACTAAATCCTTTTGTACCTCTTTCTAGAGAATAAATTTATCAGTCGTAAAATGTTCCACTGCAGTATCGAGTCCTCAATAATAAAACGGGCGCCCATTGTGTCATAGAGGGGTGGCCGTGGTGTAGTGGTACTAGCAATCGCTTCTCACTCGGAAGGTCAAGGTTCGAATCCTAGCCACGGCAAGTTTTCATTTGTGCAATTGGAACTCAGTCAGAAAAATCTGCGTGTGAAGGCATAACACTGACAAGTAGATTTGGCTGTTGTAGGGTTTTCAAGCACAAAACAACCGTTAAAATTCACAACCTCACCATTCCGAGTGAAGAAAATCTCTCCGTCCTATTCGGACTCCCACCCCTTGGAGAGTCAATATCGAAACCAAACACACCTGAGTTTCAAACCACTACATCAAAAAAAAAACTTTCCTTTCTCCTCCTTCTACCTTTCCGCCCGCGCCCTTGCAACAGTGTAAGGGTATTCATAACCCCTTTGGCGCGCGTAAATTATAAAAAAAAAAAAAAAAAAAAATAATAGTCACTTTTAACCTAAGGCCTAAAGAGCTGACGGATGGATTTCATTCCCACGGACAGATCTGCCAACCCGAAGTGATATTGTACCGGAGCAACTTCGCCTACCTTCCTCAGCTACAGTGGACTTCATCAGACGATCAATCGTTCTTCATCGCTTCAAATGCCAACTCAGCTAAGGAATGTCTCTTCTTAGTTCGCTTAACAGACTCAAGTCTATACCAAGTCAGTGTATCCAACTATATGGGCAGGCAATTGGACCTTATTTTCACAACAGATTCAATTAACTCCTCTTCTTTCCAGTCCACTCCTCCCACAACTCTCTCATCCTACGACTTTCATAAAGCAAACTTTCACAAAATCAGTGACTATCTTAGCAGACCCCCCTTTAACTTTCACAAACTAAGCGTAAATGATTCTTTTAGCCTTTACGTTCCGTTTTCCCGCCTTAAAACATCATCTACTAGTCCTCCCTGGTATAATCGCAAGCTTCGTTCCTTACGAAACAAGAGAAACAAGTTATGGGCTGTTTTCCTGCGTACCAGATCCTTGTCCGACTATTCCAACTATCTTGGTGCTTATCTTCATTTCACCGAACTTTACGATTCCCTTTACCAGCGTTATCTGAATAATGCGCAAGTCAACCTTATAAATGACCCTAAGTCCTTTTACCAATTTGTTAATTACAAAAGAAAGTCCGATGGTTACCCTCCTTCCCTCTCTATCAACAGCAAGTCATCAACCGATCTACTCACCATTGCCAACCTATTTGCCAGCTTCTTTAAACAATCCTTCACCAACGACCCCTTTGTACCAGATCCATCTTATTTTCGTTACCTACTGAACTTCTCCAATGGCCCACTTCTCTCTCACATCGTGGACCCCTCTTACATCGAATATAAATTACACCAACTCAATGTCATATTTCTTAAAAAATGTTCTTCGTCTTTTTCCTTTGCCCTTTCTGATCTCTTTCGTCTATCCCTTTCACAAGGAGAATTTCCTCAGGTTTGGAAAACCTCCTTTATAACCCCGATCCACAAAAAGGGATCAAAGAACGAAATAACAAACTATCGTCCAATCGCTAAACTCTCCCATATACCCAAACTCCTCGAAAGTACGAGTATTTTGTATGAAGCTCTAAGCTTCCAATGCAAATCACTTATTTCCCCTAGACAACATGGCTTCCTAAAGGGTAGGTCAACCACCACAAATCTCGTTGAATTCGTATCCTTTGCCATCTCTGCCCTAGAGAATGGCAACGAAGTCGATGTAGTTGCAACCGATTTTAGCAAGGCCTTCGATAAAATCTCTCATCGATTAATACTCTTCAAATTGTCTGCCCTCGGCTTTGAATCTATACTGTTAAAATGGATATCCTCTTACCTTGAAAACCGTTTTTACAGTGTTCGCTCGGCTCCATTTTTGGCCACGTCTGGAGTTCCTCAAGGCAGCCATCTCGGTCCCCTTCTTTTTATATTAACCACAAATGATCTCGATAGGATCATCAAACACTCGTCCGTCTCCCTTTACGCCGACGATACCAAATTTTTCAAAACCATTTCCTCACCCCATGACTCCTTCCTTCTTCAACAAGACCTTGATAGTTTTTCGATCTGGTGCCTCAAAAATTGTTTGGAACTTAATATCGCCAAATGCTAATCTATCACCTTTTCACATAAGCGGCACCAGTCCAATCTCCTCCCCGACTCTACCTTCTCCACAACCAACCTATCTCCTCCGTTGAATCTCTTCGCGACCTCGGTATTTCGTGTGATAGGGAGCTCAACTTCCGTTTACACATGGATGGGATAATCCTTAAAGTCAACTCTGTACTAGGTTTTGTAAAACGATGGTCCAAAGAATTCACCAACCCATACGTGGCCAGGTCCCTCTATATTACCTTTGTTCGTTCCCTCCTAGAGTACGCCAGTCAAGTATGGTCCCAATATCATCGCGTTCATATCTCGAGAATCGAAAGCATCCAGCGCCGTTTTCTTCGAGGTTTGCCCTGGGACGATCCCTTTACTCTGCCCCCCTATCAAAACCGTCTCAATCTTATTAACCTAAACACCCTTGAGGAACGCAGAGATGCAGCCGACTTTCTCTTCATTCATCGACTCCTTTCAGGTCACGTAGAATGCGCGTCCCTTCACAACTCTATTTTCCTCAACACTAACCCTCGTAATCTTCTATCTCCCAACCCACCACACCTCCTATCGCGCGAACGAACTAATCTCCCGTATGCTACGAAAAATTAATTCAAACCCTAGCGTCTTTGACTTCCATCGCACCACTTCCTACCTCAAATCCGTTCTCCTTCACCACTCTAACCAACCATAGTTTTAAGTTTAAGTTTAAGTCTAAGTTTAAGTTATAGCTTGTATTAAGCCGAATAAATGGGGGCATTCGCCCCTACCAAAATTAAAATTAAATAAGCCTGTTATCCTTAGTACGTACCCAGTTCAGGATTTAACAGCTCAACGATGCGATTACTCCATTTACGTAAAAAAAATTTGAAAAAGTTCTATGTAACTTCTCCGATTACGGATATGCTTGCAATAAACGCGGCAAACTAAGGCAAGAATCTTGAGGTGTTGACATATGAGCAAACGTTTTGTACCCATCTATTGTACATTAAGGTTAAATTCGCCAATATCACCGTGATATTTGGTACACGAGCAAAATATACGACCCTACCACATGCTGTTTCTAGGAGCAATACCATAAAGAAGACGTTCCAACTTTTACATGTGATCACATTGCCAAAATAGGAAAGTAGGACAAAATATGTTAGTCCAACACGGCGATGTCCGCCATGCTGTCGTTTTAAATTAAGCCAATCGCAAATCGGTTCAGGGAAGAAGAAGTGTCCTTTTGGGTAGAATACGGAGGCTGCTCACGAATTTAAATCTTACAGCGTCCGCAACTTCAAGCATTTGAAAGAGTAAAATCCGGAAACCCACCCCTAAGGTGCAACAGCAAACGTGTTAGATTAACCTTGCTGTAGGAGTCTAAGTCGCCAGTCCATTCATGAGACATGAAAAGTGATGCTCAGAAAACCGGGCAGAATTTATTGCGTTTGAAGAGCCAACATATAACGAGAGCGTAGAAAATACGTCAACCAAGCAACACATTAAGCGTTTCACACTAAGCCTCGTGAAGTTTTACCAAGCAATGGCCCTCCAAGGGAGTATATCTGATCGAAGCAACGTTAAGAACGTTAGATTAGGTTTAAGCTTCTTCTGACGAAGCAAATCGCAAGTCGCCTTCCTTTGCAAAAATAACAAAAACCTGTCACTTTCACAGTGATGTTTCGAAAGATTTTCATCTAACACTAATGACAGCCAGCCAATTAAAATCTATCAAATCAAATCTGACTTCAATTTAAGTAAAAAGTAAGGAACTATATTAGGTCAAGTTTATACTGATAAAGAGCTGGTCAAAAACATCAATAAATGCTGACATTTTCAACAGAAATTCGAATAACACGCAAAAGTCCAATCTAAAAATGAAACCGACCATTAGCCATCGAATCGAGTTATGAATGTGCAACGTACTCGTATCTGGACAATGACATCATTCTTTTTTCTGTTCCTTCACCATACCCACATTGGAATCGAACCATGTCGACACCCTTCCTCCTGCCAATCGATTAGAAATATTTTATGCACATGGCACATCAGGTTGCGATGCATTTTTACACGAAGACTGTCTGTTCAAACTCTTTGACAATTTATTATTCCATTTCAGTTTTTTCTCCATTTACCATATTTTTATTTAAGCTCTTTTCTCCGTGCCTTGTGGATACGTATTTTCTTTTATTTTTATTATGGGCTTAGCGTACCTGCCTGGTTGGCTTTTCCTGGCCATTTGCTGTATCTTTAGATGGAGAATTGGAAAGAATTTTCCTTTTTTTTTTTTTATTTATTGTGTCATTTAGAGTTGGTTTTTTGTTTTTGTTTTTGTTTTTATTGTGGTGGTGATAGTTGTTTTTTGTTGTGGAGTGTAATTCATACTTAATGCGGATGCACCTACGAAAATGTAGAACACAAGAGGCCGACTCTCTAACAGGTTGCAGGCTTGACTTACAGCCGGATGCAGATAGTGTACTCGAATGCGGTATGAGTTAGGAATAGTTTGACGCAGGAGAAAGTATTCTCTGGGGAGGATCATAGAATTTTAATGGATTGTCGACCTGCAGAGAGGTATCGTCTGTATCCTGGTTAATCAAGGAAATGTTGCTTTCGGTTCGTTAAACTGAAATTGAGGTCATTTGAAATTGCTATGTATTGATGGAAAAGTGAAGAGACAATAGGTTTCTTGAAATCGGCACATGCATCTTTAATGGTGCTAAAGGGGTGGGTCTAGAGCTGTGTCACAGCGGTGGATTCAAGTTGCAGTGCAAGTTACATTGGTCGTACTACGGTTTAACGCAAGTCCTTCTTGGAAGCCACGTACATAGATTGAGTTGATTTCATCTTCGTCCTTATGTCTTTCCGGTTCATTACTAGCGTCAACTAATGAGGGCTATTGGCAAGGATATACAGACTTACTGTTACTGGTACCATAGGTGTCATCCTTGATTTGGCGGTGAGAAAATGTAAAGGGTGACCCAACAGCTAGTGTGGAAGTTTTCATTAAATTAAACACACATTTATTGTGAAAACAATGTAGAGTTTTATGGATTAATAAAATTCGGTCTATGGCAATTATGAATGGAATACAACATCGTTTATGTGAATACCACGGCTTCTGTTGCAAGCGACCATCCGAAGGTCAAAATTATCGATGACTTTTTGAAGAATAAGTAGATCAGTGGCCCCAATTTCAGTTTGGATATTATGTTTGAGATCCTTAGCCGTCACTGGGTTATTGGCATGGAGCTTACTCTTCAAATAACTCCACGGGAGAGAGTTCTAAGGTGTCAAATCGCATGACCTTGGAGGCCGATCAACTTCTCCTCTAACCAAAATAATGCGATCTTCAAATTTCGTCCGCAATAAATTGACTGATTGATGTCGTGTGTGGGCGGTAGCACCTTCCTGTTAAAACCAGAGATCGTCCCGACCCAATTCATTCAATTTTGGAAAGAATAGCCAGTCAACACGTTGCGGTAACGTTCTCCATTCACTGTAACTGTCTCTCCAGCCCCATCATCGAAAAAGTACGGGCCAATGATGTCGCCAACTCATAATCCGCACCATATAGCGACTTTTTTGGGATGCATTTGTTTTTCGTGAATCTCGTATGGGTTTCCCGGTCCCCAGAATCGACAATTTTGTTTATTTATTGGGTCTATAACTATTCGTGCGGTTTGCTAAGAGATGGCGTAACTTGTATTATTCCATTGGAACATGCGTTGGAAAGCTACTGTCATTGTACGTCATTTCAGTATATGTCATTCATTTGAAGCGTAAACAACAATAATTTGTTTTCACTCAAATATGTCGAACTTTGTGCCTGAAAAAGTGTTTTTGCGGGGAGTTCTTCTTCATTACTTTAATATGAAGAAAACTGCTGCCGAAAGTCATCGTATTTTGGTGGAAGTTTATGGTGAACATGCGCTAGCTGAGCGAACGTGGTGATTTTGGCTTGGAAGACGATGAACGTCCTGGGCAGCCAAAAAAGTTTGAAGATGAAGAACTGGAAACATTACTCTATGAAGATTGTTGCCAAACACAACAAGAGCTCGCAGAATCTCTGGGTGTCACTCAAGCAGCCATTTCTAAACGTTTAAAAGCAGCTGGATGTATTCAAAAGCAAGGAAATTGGGTTCGACATGAACTCAAGCCGAGAGACGTCGAAAGGCGGTTTTGCATGTCCGAAATGCTGCTAGAACGCCACAAAAGGAAGTCATTTTTACATCGGATTGTTACTGATGATGAAAAATGAATCCATTACGACAACCCCAAAGCGCAAAAAATCATATGTAAAACCCAGCCAACCAGCCAAATCAACGGCAAAGCCGAATATCCATGGCACGAAGGTAATGCTCTGTTTTTGGTGGGATCAGATGGGTGTGCTGTATTATGAGCTGCTAAAACCGGGTGAAACCATCAGTGGACAACGCTACCGAACACAATTAATCCGTTTGAAGAGAGCAGTGGCCGAAAAATGCCCGGAATATGCGACAGGACACGAGGCAATAATTTTCCATCATGACAACGCTCGGCCCCACGTTGCTATTCTGGTTAAGAACTATTTGGAAAACAGTGGATAGGAAGTCTTACCCCACACGCCTTATAGCTCAGACCTTGCCCCTTCTGACTACCATTTGTTCCGGTCGATGCAGAACGCCCTCACTGAAATACGGTTCACATCAGAGCAGAATATCAAAAATTGGCTTGATTCATTCTTGGCTGCCAAGCCGGCGCAGTTCTTGTGGGATGGGATCCACAAATTGCCGGAAAGATGGGAAAAAGTCATAGCTTCAGATGGACAATAATACTATTGTACATGTTTTTCTTAAATAAACGTTCAAATTTTGAAAAAATAAAACCGCGCGAATTAAGTTATATACCCAATACGTACCCATCCATCCGAAAATGAGCTTCATTGGACTAGGTCAAATTCGAAGACAAGTTGTCCTGGCGATCCAGCATCCAGTTAACAAATCGTCGACGTCGTAGGTGGTCCGAAGGCTTCAATTTTTGTGTAATTTGGATTTTATAGGCGGGCAAATGGAGATCAACTTTCATAATTCACTGTAAAGTGCCATAAGTGAGGCCCAATTGTTGACTTCGGCGACGAATTGAGATGCCCGGCTGGTTTTAAGCACTTTCGCTCACAGTGGGAATATTTTGGCGTGTACGTGCTAATCGAGCACGCTGATATGGAGTTTGAGTCGATACCGTTTCTTCAAAACGCTTCACGTTTCCGGATTCACTAGGGCGATTATGTTGCTTTTTCAGATCGCCCGTTTTCGTACTATGATTGAATAACGAAAATGAGTTGTTTCGTGGTAAGACTAAAATTGCCAAAGATTGTATGACATCTGTCGAAAAGATCAACCCCATTGAATTCAGTAAATGACAGTAATTGACAGCCAACATTCCCACCATCTGTTGGCTCACCCTTTATGTAAGCTTAACAATGCCATCCTCTTACTTATTTAGATCGCACAATAGGTTGGGCTAGACCTGAGCTTCAGTAAATAAGCATCTCCAGTTTGCTCGGTCTATGTTCAACTGTCTTCACTTTCGCCCTACAACATGATTGAGCGCCACTTAGGAGTAGGTCTTCCTCCAATGTGTTGTCTCTCTGTGAATGAATCGAAGAGTGTTCGGGCCGGATCGACGATGTTTATTGGCTTTACGTTTTTATAACCTTTGCAGAGGAACGAGCATTTGCTACTATCGTTCTGCTAATTTAAATAAGTTTGGCAGAGCTGCCAAATTTGGACACGGATCTTCTGTATAGCTCATGTTTATAGATGCCGCCATATGAGGCTTTAAAATATATAAAGCGGCTGTGAATATCGATCTGGACTTCTTGGGTTTCGTTCTATGTATATCTGGCGTACTTTTTGGTCAACTATAGACTTAATGCATCTAAATCGCATAGATAGGGGCAGGTAAGTTCCCCAAAAACCAATATAGAACACGATGTTGAGGAGTCAGATGCTTTTATGTTATGGTTGGCACAGTTGTGTGGATATCGTTTCTTGTAGATCGGACAAACCTCTGCTGAAATTCCATTGAGTTGATGTAGATCAGAGCAGAACCCGCGCTGTGTGCAAACATTTTAAGCGTACTTTAAGCCCTTGAGCGCGCGCTAATTAAAAAAAAAAAAAAAAAAGTAATCTTCCACTGCCTCTAATAATTCGATAGGTAATGAGTCCTGTCTAGCTGCCTTGCTGTACCTCAGTTTAAACATTGCAATCTTTACTTTATTTTGGTCGGTTGGATGAAAATTGTGGCTTTCAACACCCAGGTTGAATGGTTAGTTTTGCATGACAGTGAGGTTTGGGTTATCCCCGATGACTAAAAGTCTGCAGAAACGGTTTTTATATTCTTACCAGCAATTGTTACCTTACTACTGAATTTTGTTGCCCATATCTAAAGGTCTCTGTTCTGCTATTGTTGCCGTAACATTTGTCCATACCTATGGATAAGGCTTCTGAACATTGTTTTGTGTTGCTACATGTTCTTGCCTGCACTCTTCATCAAATCGTGGGGATCGTCGAGTGAAACCCAGCACATCGATTGGGGTGTTTTTGGTACTGATGGCACTGATCTCTAGCACTTGCCACATGCAGCTGGTATGCTCCTGGTACGCTCGGCAGCTATTCAAAAATCTGAGAAAATCTTTATGCTGTGCAGTATAACTGCGATCCAGAGATAAATACGCTGGCCAATACGGATCAGGAGCAATGATAGCAATGTCACATATATTACATCTGCCTCAAAAGGTTGCACATGTTTGGATGCGAATTCGCATGGAAAAGCAGATAAAAATGAACGTAAACGTTCGCCCAGCTAATGAGAGCAACATAGTACTCGTATAAGCCTCATATTTGTCCAGTGTAATATTAAAATCGCCCTCAAGGATTTGAATTAGTGCGAATGGCCGATATGAACACAGAATGAGTAAGCCAGCGGATCCTGGGATCCTTGTAATATAAATTCCACAGTGAATATTGTATTTGGTACTGCCTGCGGGTAGGACGAATTGAGGAGAAGATATCACCCCGAACTATCCAAACTAGTCATTATTAGAGCCTTAAAAGCGGAACCTCAGTTTTAAAGGCAACCAATTGCGGATGGAAACCTTAGTTTAGCAAAATCGTAACATCGATCGTGAAGAGTGAAAGATGATCTTCTGACGTTTCGTATGTCCTAGAAACACGCCTTTTTGTTGCAGAAAGTTTTACATTTTTTGCTTAAGTACTAAATCAAGTTTATTTACTTGCTTCGATGTTGGACGCATTTATCTCAAACCCTACTCTGCTTCCCTTTAGATTCTAAGTTCTGGATCAACTATAATCTATGTGAAAGCCGCAGATATCGTAATGGTAGCCCAGGTGTTTTAGGCAGGATAGCATTGTTCTTTGGAATCCTACGTTTTCTGCAGATATTGCTGCGCGAATGACCTTATCACAGAAATAATCGTCGACATGATCCACCCAAATCGTTAACCACTTTGGACTTAAAATCATCTAACAGCTTACCGCTCTAGCTAACACAACACCTTGCGTTTTGAAACCTAGTCTCCATATGAAATTATGCTGCGGTAGTCTGAACTTACGGTGAGAAGACACCATCATCGATTTGTCACTAACTATTGTATCTGCTGATAGCCGCGTGCCGTGGGTTCACTGGAAATTACCGACGTAACTACGTATGTGCCCAGTGGACGCTAACAGTTGTGTTCCCTGTTGATTGTTTTCACTTACTCGTATATGAAAGCTGAAATGGTCGCTGAATTGTTGATGCACTGTGAGATCCTGAAGTCTGTCGGTATTGTTCCTACGTATGGTAAGCATGTTGGCCCTGTTCCTAATACTTGAGGTACCGTAAAATAATGGTCGCGTTGCATTCCTTCCTTAATTTTGATCGTAATGGAATCCGTTGAATGTCAAATTAAACCCATGTAATTTGTCGGCAGGTCCGGTGTTTAAAAAAATGTGCCACACGATGATTATTGTTCATCTATTACGTGTTTGAAAGCTGTGTTGTGACATCTCACGTTGGCGTCCTTCCAGGAGTACGATATTACCGATAGGCGTTAGGTTTGTCATTCTATCTTCAGTAAAGGTTTTCATCGATGCATAAGATTGCGTAATAGCAATCATTCTCACTTTATCCTGTAACTTTGTCGTAAGTATCCGGTTACCACACGAGTTCCATTATATAAGGCCTTTTGTGTTACTGCTGTAGGCATTAGCCCTACGTTAGACTTTCGCACGCTTCAAGTTAATTTGACAGAGTAGAGCAAGACAGAGTCCTCGATGGTGATGCTCTAAGATGTCTATCTGGTAAAGCATTATTTGTACGAATCTGCCGTTCTGCAAAACTACTTATTGGAAGTTGAGGAGGGTTAAAACGCCGCAGGATATGATCGTTATCCGCATATTATAGCCAAAGTTCATCAATGCAGTATTCTTACGAGTATGCATAAGATCATTTCGAAATAATTTATTCTACGATGCAGATCGTTGGACATCCGAAACACATCCGAAAGACACTTGTACTGTCTTGTGAAACAGGATGGTCATATGTCCCCTTCACTTTGTAATCTAATAAGAAATTCCTGGATGGCAGCACGGAAAATTTTTAAACAGGTCTTAGTAGAATTCTCGATCTGTAAGGTGTTCGGCTGCATAAGATCTTTTTCGTTATTAAGCGATTGTAAGATGCTATTTCTAAGAGACCTAGCACTAGTGGTTGTCATGCAGATCAATTTCTCTATAAATACAGAATAGAAATCTGACCGGCTTATAAATAATAAACGTAGAATCTGTTTAATGAATAAACTCAGCTTTTGCGGTAACCTGATACAGCAAATATTTCCTAGATGGAGTTACTAGCAGCTGAGAGAAAACGCCACCATCGAAGTCATATAGCTGAATAGGTCAAGGCAGAGTGCAATCCATTGGCTTAATGTTAAAGGACCTGAGGTTGGGGGTAGATATTAGACTGTGTATAAGGTTTCTCAAAAATATGTCGGTATTTCTGAAAACAAAATGGTTGTAAGCTCTTTTTGAACCAAGGAGCTATAAGATTTGGAAAGTGGCATAAGAATAGTATTTGCAATCGGTACTCTAGACTCGGTACCTGTCGGCTAACTTTTATACCATAAAGATACTACCCTCAACTGTGCTTATTTGTCAAATTGAATAACGAAGCAAAACGTCCATTGGATACAACCCGAAAATGTGCTTGTTACTAAAGTGAACGTAACATGTGATTCGAAAAGTTCCGATACTGACGCATAGATGGCGACTCTAATAGCATACCATAATTTGATGACATTTCGACCATTGGTCATGAGATATTGTGACGCACCTTTTGGTATTTTCAAAACCATGGAAAATAACCGGCAAAACGCTCTTATTTTATTGGAAACAAAGACAGTTAAAACCCAAGAATTGCTTGGAAAGTATTATAAGCAATGTGCTGCGTCTATCACGACTATTTATCGCTGATTTTCTGAATTCAGCTGCGGTCGTACAGATACAAATGATGCTGAGGCCGTTACGCTGGAAAACATCAACAAAATCCACAAAATCGTTTTGAACAGCGCAAAGCAAATGTGCGTGAGATAGCTGACATCATAAATATATCAATAGACCATGTACCTCATATTTTGCGCGAGTTTTTGGGTACGCGGGAGCTCTGTTCGAAGTGGGTACCACGTTTACTCACAGGTGACCAAAAACAACATCGTGTTGATGATTCAGAGCGCTGTTTGGAGCTGTTTCAGTGAAATAAAAAGAATTTTTTCATGCGGTATGGATCCTATTGCCCTTTGACAAACTTCAAAAAAAAAATGCTCACCGGAAAGAGATATGGCTCCAGTCCGCCGAATCTGGACAAATCGTTCTATAAGAAACGCATAGCAATGTTGTAGCAGCGCTGGAATAATTGTATCACTCTAGAAGGAGACTACGAGTATGTTGATGAATAAAGTCGACTTGTGCCAAAAAAAAATGTGTTTTTATATGTTAGTCGCGGGTGCTTTCCTGCAACGAATATCTGACGTGGGTACGTGATTATTTCCATGTAGACATGCATGCTGATATCACTTTTTGCGAATTTCTTATCTTAAAGTCAACACGATAGACCAGATTTAGATTTACCTACCCACTTCCTAACTAGCTTCCCCTCGGTAAAACCACACTGCAACCAGAAACTTCCACTTCCATGAATTGTATGACAACCTCAGGTACATTTCAAAAACTCAAGCCAGAAACTCCATCGCATGTGATTTTTCATTTTCGATTTTAAATTACAATACAACGCAGCTAATTTTATTGTATAACAGAGTGACAAATGACAGCTATCCGTATGTAGCGGCTACCGCTACCGTTAATGATCGCTTCAGGAATAATCCACCACAGGCACTGGCTCTATTTGAAATTCCCTAGTGGTTTCTGCCTCCGGTGATAGTGAAGCAACTGCAACTATCAAGTTTGAATTACAAATGCAATCCGATGACAAAAATATGACAGATCTCACGTGATTTTATTATTCTCTCACTATTATCAGCCGCAGGCATTTACCTTTAAATGCCACAAAAATTCAGTTACGTTAACGTACTTGTACCTGTATCTGCCTTGTACCTGTATCTGTTTCCTGTTTCTTTTCTTTTTTTCCATACTCGTAGTAATGCGCGTCATCTGAAAGTTAAAGATCGCTGAATTGAAATGTAATAGCCGTGTACGTATCCGTAGTATGATACGCGTCCATACGAGTATCTGTAGTGTGTGGCATCTGCTGAAGAAATTGTTTGATGACACGCTACTGATCACACTTAAATTACAAATGCGAACGCAGTAATTTATAAAAGTGTGAGGTTTAGATACTTGTAAACCAGTTTGCCACAAGACGGGATTAGAGACAATGTTGTTAGCCTACTGGTTCAATTGATTCATTCATTAATCATTCATGTTTATGATAAATGGCTCAGGAGGCAACCCAAGAGGGATTGGTTTAACTTAAGCTCTGCTTTGCCACGATCACGATGGGGTGGTTTTACAGAACACACGCTGATTCTACTTAGGACTTACAATGTCTGTTAATTTAACATTTAATCACTTTTACTATACATATGTAGAATTTGTAATACATTTTTATTGTAATAAATTCATTTTCTTCTTTCTTTCTAGGTAAGTCCTTAAAACCCAGAGGAATACCACTTTGTGATCGATGGATATCTAGACAGAGTATGTTAAAGCAAAGTTCTTAAAAATTACAGCCTCAGCCTAGTTTGTATTAAGATGTAACTGCATCACACTATCTCGTAGCCTTATCAATCCAAAGGACCCTGTTTGGTGACATTTCCCACAGCTCCTTTGCACTGCCCGACAGCGCATTAGAAACATACCATGCTTAGACCAAAGAAGTATGCTATCAAGGATGACAATCAAATACTTAGGTTCGTTGGAGAATTGGATGGTGATGCCTTTAAGCACTAGATGAGCCAGACCTCATAAAGTTAACAGCCTCAGTTTTGAGAGTTTTGACTGAAAGCCGATCTGGTCTAGGGCTGCCTGCGCTTTAACAGGAGCTGGTTTTGATTAGATTACCTGGGAAGTGAGTTTCAATCATGCGACGAAGGGTCTCTGCTTTCGACTCAGCGTAGGTGTCTTTAGATTTTCAGTGTGATTTGAATCTGGTTGATTTCACCCTTTGAAGGCTTTGACTAGCCTGCTAATTTCACCGACATTTTCGATCTTTTCGTAAACACCAAGCAACAGACGATCTCCACGGTTGTTTTCTGACTGTGACTGGGCATGTCAATTCAAAACAGTTGGTGAGGATACCGTTCAGATTCTGAACAGCTTCATCTAACTTTTGTTTTTTCTCGTGTCTAGGGGATGCTAGATCTCTTCCTTAAATCGTGTGGGGTTGGTTTTCCTTGGGTTCGATAATCTTCTAGGCGTACCTGTTTGATAGGTGTTTCGCAACAAACGTTGACTGGGGACCAACACTTTAGACTTTTTTTTTTATATATATATAATTTACGCGCGCTCAAGGGATTAAGTAGCCTTAAAATGTTTGCACACAGCGCGGGCGAAGGAAAGTCAGGGAGGATAGAAAGAGAGGTACCGGTGAACGTTGGTTTTAAATGTTTGAAGGTTATAATGACTAGGAAATAAAGAGCTAGGCAGGGCATTCCATAAGCGAGTTGTACGGCTTAGGAACGAATCACGATATTTTAGAGTACGTCCGAAAGTCTGCTTGAGGGTGTACTGATGAGAATTTATAGCGAGGCGGGTATTACGGTTAAAATTTGAATGGGCGGGCATGCTACTGGCGATTTCTATGGAGCACTGGTGGTGGAAATGGCGATAAAACAGAGTGATACACGAGACCTTACGTCGGTGTTCGAGGGTGTCCAATGTTTGAGTGATATTAGTAACACCTATGAGTTTTATCGCACGGTTTTGAATCCTATCTAGCAGGTGCAGAGATGTATTAGGAGTACTTGACCAGATGTGGGCATTGTATTACAATTATGGGCGGATGAATGCCTTATATATTGTGGCCAGATCAGAGAGGCTAAAATGTGTATTTCTTACTTCGCTTGGCCGCAAAGTGTGCAGCAAGCAGATTGGCCTTGTCTAAAGAGCTGACAGCTGGAATGTCATTGTAAATGAGCGTTGGGATGGAGGATGAGGCAGAATTTCTAATATTTTTGACGAACGACCGACAATTTTTAATGCCTTTGGGACATTGCAGTATTTTTTGCCTCAGTTTTTGGTCGTATTGGAACTTCTTGAGAAAGATGTTGCAGTCATTTCTGGTTCGTTTAAACTTTTTTCGGTTTTCCTCTGTCGGATTGGTCTTGTGGGACCGAAAAACATTTCTCTAACCCTGACAGCCTCTTTACAGCTCGAGTCGTGCAATGCCTTTCCTTTTGATTTAAAAATCTTCAACCAATGACGGATAAAGGATCTCATTCCAAAGAGAATAGTGTCAGTGACATATTAGCAGCGGCATCCTGATATGTAGTTATCGAGGAAACATAGCGACCAGTTCAAATTCGTAAAGAAGTTGTTAAGTCTGCTCCAATTGGCTTTCTCGTATTGGCCTACGTTTCTTTTAGGAATGTTTTCTCTAACTGTGTGGTGGGTGTACGAGAATTTCGCTGATATGACACAATGGTCCGACGAGCCTAGAGGGGAGAGCACATCAACGCAGTACTTGTCAGGGTGAGAAGTTAAAAACAAGTCCAGGGTATTGGCGGTATGACTATCAACGTCTGGTATTCGTGTGGGCTCATTTACAAGCTGGGTGAAGTTATTTTCCGCAGCGAAGATCTCAACACACCGTCCTTCGGGTGTTGTCAGTATGAGGATACAGGGATACAATTCTTTGCATGGAGTTAAACAGCGCATCAAACTCGTGAAAGGTCGAGTTGCTGTCCAGTTTGGGGCTTTTGTAAATAAAGCAGTAGTGGATAATTTGCTTACGGAGATGGAGTTTTTTCCACATGAAATTGAATTCCGGATTGGAACAGGGACTACATTGTGGTGAAGTTTGGTAAGCTACATCACTACGCGCGTAAATGGCGAGACCGCAGTGAGAGAAGTGTAATGGCACCAGTTCGTAGCCAGGCAGCTTCAGATCAGAGTGATCTGAGACGTGTGGGCGGGGATCTACCTGTGTTTTACTAAGTGCCAAAATAGCTGGTCTGTATTTGCAGACGTGGACGTACGCAGAAAAGTAATTACGTTTTAGCCCGCGTATATTGGCACTATCCACTCTGAATTCCCGAGTCATTACAAAGAAAGCCAAACACAAAAAACACAAACACCGACGTTACTAAGCGCAGGTCAGACAATAGTATGAAATCCAGGAAATGATTGCCTCTCACGTTACATTTGCTACTGCCCGAAAAGTTATTCTGAGCATTACTATCGCTGCATATGCTAAATCCTATCTTCTTGGAATCAATTAGTTCGACAACTGCGTTCGGTGGTGGCAGAAATGCCGAATCATAGGGATACAAGCTGATGGAACGATGAATTTGTGTCATCCTATAGCTAATGTCTGCAGCAACTAAATCTTGGTTGCAAAATTTTCCAAGTTTAGATGGTGAGTTCAGCACAAAAAGCCAAGTGATCCTTCCTTTTGATCGCTCGTTAAATATTGATGTGAAAGACCTTAAATACCCGAAACTACAGATGAGTTTATTTCACACCCATGGTTCCTATATGGATATTAATTAAGAATTTGTATTCAACATGGAAGCGTCCTTCATAGGGATGCAGTAGTAGACTTGGAATGTCGAAGGTTGATCTAAGTATCTAAATAGAATAGATTGGTATGATACTTAGCTGCTCGTCTGTTGTCTGCACTAATTTAGAAAAAAAATGATAATTAACCCTTCCAAGATGCAGATAGGATTTAGATTTAACGGCATCGATAGAAACTCCTTGTGAGAAGTGCAGTTTCCTGGTTCAGCAGATTCTCCGTTTGAGTTGGCCTGGAAGCCAGAAAATGACACGCGTTAGTTTTGGTGGCCCGGAAACCTCAAAAGTTTTAGCTTCCAGGGGCGAATTTTTGAGACAGATTTGTTCAATCATGCAAGAGTTTGCTACATGGAGCACAGAACTCCGTTTTCCATATGGCAACTCATTGCTTGAATGCAATCATCCTCTGCTTTAGCTATCTTCCACATTTGATCAGCAGAGTGTTTGTACACAATTTCGTTCAGACTGTTGTCAGCTTTACCAATTTAAAGCGCCAGGTGCGCTGGTTTCGTCCCTTTGGCGTTTTGGGATTTTCTTGGAAGTGGGAGATGGTTGGATCTTGTGTGCGGGGAAGGCCAACACAGCCTACTTCCTTAGACCAGAACTACGATCTTTGCCGGTTGTAGTACCAGCTTTATCCGGACACCGGGAGCGGGTAAAGCTACCGTTGGTTATGTTTTTGTCAATTCGATTTTCGTCCATAAGGTCTTTAGGCTTTGTTGGTTGCATCACCTGCTTCGGGTACTCTTTTAGAGTGTACCCTTTCTGGAGGTCGTTCGGCCTTTTCGGTTTCTCGAGACAAGCCGTTGAAAACAGCACTCTGACCAATCGTTTGTCCATTCAAAGGGAGCTTAACTTTAACAGGCAGAGTTTCTCCATCGTTCCAGCCCAATCTATTGAACGTTCATCGGATTCAAGTGATATAGTAATACATGGTTAGCACCTAAATCGGCAGAGGGGTTATTGAGTGTGTTGGTTGGGGTCTGCAGGACCCGTACCCTGGCTGCAGTTGATAGGACCATTAGTGGATTGTGTTCGGCAAATACAACCTGGAATAGTATCCATAGGGTTCCGCTCCATACTATTAACCATTTTATGTCTATTTTGGACACATCACCTGTGTTATTTTCAGAACCTTAGGATCTTTGATTTTTAAGCCTTCCTAGCACGAGCACGACAAGGCACCCTAAGAAATGAAGGGTGCAATTTATTGTTGCGGCCATGTAGGGCCTTTTAACATTTTTCATCACAATGTATCACAATTTTGCATCACAATGTCAAAAGAGGGCCAATCTTTGCATGGCCGTAAAAATAAATCGTACCCTTCCTTCCTCGCGTATGTTGGTCTTAGGACTCGAGCGACTCTGCTTTGTTGATTTAAACCCTGCTTTTCAGGGTTAGTTAAGGTCAATTAGGGCCAATGACTCCACCGCACCATACCGTAACTTTTGGTGAATGTAAAGGCGTATCACAAATTAATTCTGAATTTTGAGTGCCCAAAAATCTGATGACAATATCAATGACAAATTTCCGTGAAAGCTTACTCCACCAAACAACTGACGCATAGAGTGGAATAGCTCTAAGCGTTGCCGTTTAGATCGAGAAGAGCTCCACAAGTCATGGTGACAGTCTTTTTTTGGGCCACTCTTTCAAGGATTCGGAACTCTTTCCTATGAATAGCCTACTGAATATTGATTTCCAAGGCAATCTACTAGCTCATTTTGAGATATGTATAATGCTGTTGGAGGATCGAGTCCTTAGTAACTCAATGGTCTCATGAGCAGAACGGAATGTAACGCCATCAAGGAACTAATACTGCTGGCAACCCCTTTTCTCTCACACGCTATCATGGGTTAAACTTATCTGCATCCGCAACCATGGCTCTTTAGATAACACTACAGCTCGGGGTGGGCCTACGCCTCAATCAAAAAGCCATTCAATCTAGCTTGATCGTGAGCTATCGGAATTATATTATGCACACCGAGTTGGTTGAGGTTGTTATCCACTTGCTCGCGCCAACTGAGTCGAGTTCCTCGATTCGAACACTTCGAGCCATAGCTGCGCTGTAACCTATGTGTAGACGGACCCTGGTTCACTCGAAGAATTATTTTATGTCAGCGTGTACGTTTCACACAATTTTATTAAGACCATAACACCGCGCCAACTATCCTTAATCCTTTTTTGGTATCGAAAGGTTCGAACAGGAGCAGAATACATTCCTCATCGTTATCCGGATCAATCATATGAGTTTGGTAGGAAGTACATACTTCTCCGTATAGCTCGTCTTTCGAAACGGTGTCATACGAGTACGTGTCTAGCCCTCACAGAGTACCGAAGATAAGATCTTGTCAACGATATTGAGGAGACTTAAATCTCTACGAGTATAGTTAACGTTGTTTAAGGAGTATTCTTCCTCGTTGGGCGAGCAATAGTGTGTATACCCCAGCTCGACCACAATTTCTAGATGAGTTACTTTACTTTAGCAAGTCATTTTCTGCTGGTTTAAACACCTCGAAGTCTAGGTTGTCAGCAGATTTGTTGAACTTAGTTCTGTATATGACTGTCTTTCCTTCGTTCAAGTTGTGTGGACAGAATTATTGGTTAGGATCGGAGAAATTGAACGATTTATTTTGCCCAGAGGACCAGCACCGACTATGATTCTACTAAAAGGTTTCCTTGGTCACTTTTGTAGGCTTGATACGAGGGTTGTCTGAAAAGACTTTTTTCTCATTTTTTTTTTTATTTTTCTACACAGTCTCCTTGTAACTCTACACACTTCTCCCAGCGATGCTCCCATCTCTCTAACCCGTCCAAATAGTACTTGGCGTTTTTCTCTGCAAAATAATTGTTCACGAAGGTGATTGCCTCCTCATTTGATGAAAATCTCTGTCCTCCGAGCTCAGTTTTTAGATGAGGGAACAAAAAGAAGTCGTTTGGGGCTAGATCTGGTGAATAAGGCGGATGGACAAGCGGTTCAAACCGTAATTCATGGATTTTCGTTTCGCCATGGCAACCGCTGAGGTGTGAGACTGCGCGTTGTCTTGGTGAAACAGGATTTTCTTTTTCTGCAAATGTGGTCGTTTTTGTGCAATTTCTGCTTTCAGCTTGGCAAGTAATGATGCGTAGTATGCTCCTGTAATGGTTTTTCCTTTTTGAAGATAACTCCCTTACTATCCTAAAACACAGTCGCCATCATTTTCCCGGCCGAAAAAACAGTGTTCGCTTTTTTTGGAGCCGGCTCGCCCTTTGCAGTCCACTGTTTTAACTGAATTTTTGTTTCGGGCGTATAATGGTGTATCCAAGTTTCATCTACAGTATTTAATTGGCGCCAAAACTCTGATTTATTGCGCCTAAACTGCGCAAACAGAGCGTTGGAAATGTTCATTCGAACACGCTTCTGGTCTTACGTAAGTTAACGCGTCACCCAACTCGCGGACAGCTTTCTCATGCCTAAATCTTGATTTAATATGTAACAAACACGTTCTTTGGACATTTTCACAACCTCTACTATCTCTCTCACTTTAATTCGGCGGTCGTCTAACACCATTTGGTCAACTTTAGCAATGTTATCGTCAGTGGTTGCAGTTTTTGGACGTCCAGAACGTTCATCATCTCCCAAGCTCTTATGGCCACGTTTAAATTCAGCTATCCAAAATTTCACTGTGGTAAATGCTGGTGCAGAGTCCAACTCATTTTTTGATTTGAGTAGGCGTATTGCCTTTCAAAAACAAGAAGTTTAATAACAGATCGATACTCATTTTTTTCCATTTTCAAAAAAAAACACTCACATCGACTCACTCAAACGACTGTCAACTAAAAACTGCACGTCCAAAATGACTGAAACTTTGGTAAGTAATTGTCAAAAGATGCACAACTAGCATTTACTAGTTTTTATTGACGAGTGCCGCTATCTTTACGTTGCGATAGGAAACTTTTCAGCCAACCCTCGCATCTCTTTATTTCTTCGAACGTCCGCTCGAAGAGATTATTTTTTTAGTTTCGCTGGATGTGCTTGCCGACATTCTTTTTCGGTTTTTGATTGCACTTCCACTGATTCTTTGGGTTTGATACCCGATCGGCAAAGGCTCTGGCGATTTGTTGTGATTGTAACCGTTATACGTAACTTCAGTATCACCAATAATGTCCTACTTTCGTAGCTATCCGTTTAATGTCTAGAAAATGCTCTCATGTTTAGTCCAGGAGGTCTAGAAACTATCGTTGGTCATCGTGTTTCTGCTCTATGGGATCATGCGGCTATATTAGGTTGATGTTGTCATAAAATTGGTATACAATTTCATAAGGCGCTCGCACACATCTAAAAAATTCCAGACTTCTTGTCTAAATCTAACTCCAACGACGAATCCAAATAAGTACTCCTTCTGTTGTCAGTAGTGATCGCTTTATTATACTTAGACGATGTGGTAGTCGGACATCCTGAGCATGCAAAGTTGCTTTCAAAAACAGAGTTCCTTAATGTTGTCCTCAGCTCCTTACTAAAGCGATGACGAATGACGACAGATTCTGCTATGGAATGATGGGGGATCTGAAGTACCTGCAGTATGTAGGATATGGTAAGCCGTGTTCGATGGAAATAGATTCGTCGAAGTCTTTGCCATTTTTAGCAAGGTTTCCAATGTGAAGATAATTCACCTGCCTATGTGTCTGACAATGCCATTATTCGTCTGTACCTTGGTAGTATGGCAGCGGGTTGTGATGATGAATTACTATTCTCACAGGACTCTGCAAAATACATTTTTTTTTTTTTTTCGTGGGAAGGTGAGAAATTTTCATAGACACTATAGGCCCGGAGCCTATAGTAGTGTGAGATTCTTACTCACTAAAAAACACCTCCCTTCTGCAAAAGAACGACTGAGTTCACACTCAACAAGCAGTTCTTCTATCGCATTTTATTTTGTTTTTATGAGATATCCTGCAGGCGATTTTCCATTGAAAATTCCTGTGTACTTTAGAAAAATTACGCGCTGCTAATCACCGCGCTAGATCGAGAGGCTTAGTCGTTTTCAGACGACGCAGTAAATTTGTATCGTCGAGGATCTGTTGAACAGAAATATTTGCATGTCCTTGTAGTCGATTTTTGTGTTTTCACGCAAACATTTTAATTTCGTTCTGAACGTTTTCGACTCCTAAGTCTCTGTGGATATCATCGTTTCTAATGTACCACGGCGCATTAACAATACCTCAAAGAACTTTGTTTTGGAATGTCTGTATTACATTAATGTTACTATTTTTAGTACAACCCCAAAGTTGTACATCATCTGTCCAGATCGGTTTTAGCACTTGCTTGTATAACAACAGTTTATTCTCTAAGCTAAGCTTGGAATACCTTCCAATAAGCCAGTAAATATCTGTATATTCGATTTCAAGCTCTTCATGTTTTTTCTTGACGTGTGCCCTCCATTTTAGTTTAGCGTCGAGTGTCATACCGAGATATTTGGCCTCGTTCGCGTAAAGAATTCGTACTGCGTTGATAAACACCGGTGGATTCTCAATTTTCTTGAGAGTGAAGTTCACGTGGACAGACTTGTTTTCATTGAGCGCGATTCGCCAAGTCTTTGTCCAATTGTTAATCAGTGTAAGGGCACGTTAGCCGTTGCCAAAATGGCTAGAACAGTGTCGTCCGTTGGCGGTATATCGCGGGTAAAAAGCAAATATAGCAGAGGGCCAAGTACACTTCCTTGCGGCACCCCCGCCTTTATTGTCTTAAAAGTGGAATATTCGTTTCCGTGTCTTACACGGAAGAGTCGGTCTTCCAGGTATAAACCTAAAATTTAAGACAATTGCTGGGGTAGAGCTTGTCGAAGTTTGTATTTTAGGCCTTCGTGCCATACCTTACCAAAGGCTTGCGAAACGTCAAGGAATGCGTTTGAACTGACTAACTTACACTCGATTGCTCGTTCAATTACATCGGTTATTCGATGCACTTGGTCAACTGTAGAGTGTTGGCTTCTAAAGCCAAATTGATGATCCGGCAAGAGGGAATTTGTGTCGGTAATTGGTTTAAGACAATTAAGAAAGAAGCGATATTGGTCTATATGACTTGACTTCAGTCAGCGGTTTACCGGGTTTCGGAACCATAATAACTTCGGCTACTTTCCACTGGTGCGGTACATGCTCTAATCTAATGCTGGCATTTATAACATAGAGCAGCTTTAGCAAACCTTTTTTCGGCAACGCTGCAAAATAAATGAAATAGCAACTCAGAATATTTCTTAACAAGCTTGTCTATCTCTCCAGTTGAAAAACCAGGGTTACAAGTCCAGAGAATGTTGGAAATTTTGAAAAGCTTATAAAATTCCTGAGACGCAGGAACTGCGAGGATGACAAATGTACGTATGCATCATATTGGTATCTCCGCGATTGCAACCTGGTAAATTCCATTTGCGATTCGAGATAATGATAGTATGGATCCAGAAAAGACTGATCTAAGATTTAACGCTGAGGGTTATTGACCCACTTGAGCCCCTTAACCGAGTGGCAGAGTGCCGAATGTCTGATGCACTTGAAGACGAAGATCTACGAAAGCAATGGGAAAGGGTTATTCTTTGTTTAACACTGTAGTTGGAGCCTAAGTTGACAAACTAACACAAATTGATATGCATATATCTATTGACACGTAAACCTGGTCGGCTAGCTCCTTAGTTTAATTCAGGTAGAAGGATCCGGATACTTAGATGCCAGAGTAACTTGTTTTCAACGTATGAATGGTGAGACCTAATTCCCGAGTCCTTATAAGGATGTGGATTTAAATTTTTGACATAACATGGCCCGATCTTTCCAGCAGAATAAACTTTTGAAGAAGTGCAATGTGTTGAGAAGGTCAACAGAAGCTGTTCTTAGAGGAAACGCGTCTAATTACTAAAGCGCCAGCAATGAGTTCCGGCCTTCATTCGAAAAGGAAATGCTCTGAAACAGTTTTACTATGACACCCTTAATCCGTTTGGAATGCTCGACTTGCCCTTTATTTCACCCTAAGTACGGACCCACTCTGGACATATTTGTCCTATAGCTTTATAAAAATCTGTTATTTCACTATTTCTAGTCTAGGGAGCATAGACGGTAAATAAAAATCTTGTTTATGATTGGAAAATAGAAAAAAAAAATGTTAGTCTTGTCCATTTCGTGCCGATGTGAAACCCTTCCACTTCAATGTCATATCTGGTGTATTTGCAATGTTACTACAACCTCGTGACACTGCATTTGTGTGGAAATGTTAATTCAATTTTCCACTTTTCTCTTCACCATTAGCACAGCGAACAGAATGGGGCTAAAAAAGATACCAACAACAAGAATACGAATAGAAACTACAACCACAGTCTTATTGTAGCAAAAATAACAGCTCAAACCGTCAAGTCATTGCATGCCGCCTTAAATGCGATTAGATGGGATTATGTTTCCACCCTTTAAGCCACTTGGTTGTGCGAGTTTCCGTTTTGCGTCCTCCATGTATCTACGTTTGTTTATGTCTTTAATTTCATCATGCTAAAAGGAAATGACAACAAAATAAAAAATAAACAAACTCAAGGGTCCCGCGAATTGACCATCGATATCAAACGAAGCAATACCTCCTCAGTCTTCGGTTTAAAACGAGTAGAATCGACACTGAGAATTGACGACTGAGAGCCGGAGGTAGTCAAGATAGCTTTCCAAGTAACCCAGGAGGGGTCCTCTCGTTCCGAATCTGCTTCTGAAATATCGAATAACTTCCTTGGTGCGGTGTGTTTTCGTATCATATCCGGCAAGTGGAATACTGCATAGGTCATGAGTTATAGTATCTACAATATTCATCTTTTTTTTATTTTATTATCTGACATGCTGTCACGCTAGGCCAAAAGATTACCCACAATATCTTCACCATCGCTGGGAGAATTCGGAATTCCTGTTAACTGTTGGTGACTGAATCAGACTGGGAAAATAATTTTTTTTATCGTCTTTTGGCAAGCAAATAAAAGTCATTTCGAGATAAGTATTCATAGTCGTGTGATTGTCTTTGGATTTATTATAGCGCCATCAAAATGAAATATTTTTATTCCCCTCATTAGGGGCAACGTAAAACTCATGATACTCGTATGTCAAGGCTTTTCCAAGTCAGGGCGGAGAATTATTTGCGAATATTTGTTTGACTTACATAAGAATGACGATATTGCTGATAGTTTAACAACAATAAAAGCGTTCATAAACTTGTCTTTTAGTGGTAGCACTTCATTGAGTTATTCAGATGAACTCTGTGGATACTTTTTACTGCCTGGCATGGACATTTTCTGATGAAATATTAACTCAATGTGACGTCAGACGATCCAAAAGGCTAAAGATCACAACACAGAGGACAAATGACCATAAGGGTAAATTATCCACTACTGCTTTATTTACAGAAGCTCCAAACTAGAGAGCAATTCGACTTTTAACGAGTTTGATGCGCTGTCTGACTCCATTCAAAGAATTGTATCCCTGTACCCTTATTCTGAAATCGTTATTACGGGCGATTTCGATGTACACAATTTTGGGTGGCTTCGACATTCTGGACAGACAGCACGAGAAGGACGGTGTGTTGAAATCTTTGCTGCGGAAAACAACCTAAAGCAGCTTGTAAATGAGCCCACGCGAATACCAGACGTTGATAGTCATTCCGCCAACACCCTGGACTTGTTTTGTATGACAATACGAGAAAGCCAACTGGAGCGGTCTTAACAGCTTCTTTAGGAATGCCGCTGCTGACATGATCACAGAAACTATTCTCTTTGGAAGGAGATGTTTTATCCCTCATCGGATCAAGAGTATCAAACCAAAAGAAAAGCCATGGTAAGCTGTAAAGGGGCTGTCAGGGTTAGAGAATTGCTTTTTCGGTCCTACAAGACCAACCCTATAGAGGAAAACCGAAAAAAGTTCAAACGAGCCAGAAATGACTGCAACGTCTTTCTCAAGCATGTGAAGTTCCAATACGACTGAAAACTGAGGCAAAAAATACTGCAATGTCCCAAAGGCAGTAAAAAGTTTGGTCGTTCGTCAAAAACATTGGAAATTCTGCCTCATCCTCCACCCCAATGCTCATTTACAATGACATTCCAGCTGTCAGCTCTTTGGACAAGGCCAATCTGCTTGCTGCGCACTTTGCGGCTAGCTCGACACTCCCAGATCATCCACCATCCACAAATCCGCTGGTCCAGATGGCATATCTCCCCTCCTTCTGAAGAGGTGTTCTTCCTCGCTGGCAAAACCACTGCCTGAGCTTTTTCATCACTCCTACTCCTTAGGACTCTTTCCGAGAAGATGGAAAACAGCATTTGTCCAGCTCGTCCCTAAAAAAGGCGAATCTTCCTCTCTCTCCTCCTACAGACCCATTGCACTTACGTCCCTTCTTTTCAAGAAACGCTGATAAACCGTCAGCTAATGTAACATCTCGAAACACGAAAACTTCTTAATGACCGGCAGTACGATTTCGTAGCAAAAGGTAGACTGGTGATCTGATGGCATGTCTCACCGAAAAGTGGAACCAAAGCGTACATCAATCTAGCGAAAGCAAGATAGTTTCACTTGATATTTCTAAGGCATTTGACAGAGTTTGGCATCAGGCTCTTTTGCCGAAAATGCGTGCTCTTGGGATCGATGACTCTCTTTTTCAATTGATTAGAAATTACCTTTCGGAACGTTCAATTCAAGTTATCTTGGACGGTTTCAAGTCTGATATTCACAAAATAAATGCTGGTGTGCCCCAGGGCTCCGTTCTGTCTCCGATACTCTTTTTAATTTTCATTAATGATCTCTTGTCTGCTACCTCTAATCCAATATACTTCTTTGCTGATGACAGTACTTTCTGCTTTTCATATTCGTTCCCGGACTCACGTCCCTGCTCTTCGTCTGTAGAACGGGAACGGCAGCGTATGTTAAGTTCATCAACAGCATAACCAATTGGGGAGCTATCAACAGAGTAGAATTTAATGCTTCCAAAACACAATGCTGTCTGCAGTCATTAAAGCGAAATCTAAATAGCCAGCCATTATCCATGGATGGCACTTGCATCGTCGAAACCGATAAACTTTCCATTTTCGGTATGCGTGTCAGTCACAACTTACTTTGGAATGATCACATATTCGATGTCGTCAAAAACGCTGCGAAATGTCTAGGTTTTCTCAAGCGATATAAGAAATATTTCTCCCTCTCTGGTCTGGCCTCAATATATAAGGCGTTTACCCGCCCGAAATTGGAGTACAGTGCCCAAAACATCTCTGCACCTGTTAGATAAAACTCATTGGTGATACTAATATCAGTCAATCAATTGACACCCTCGAACAGCGACGTAAGGTCTCGTGTCTCACTCTGTTTTATCGGTATTTCCACCACCAGTGCTCCGTCCATTCAAACTTTTAACCGTAACACCCGTCTCGCTATGAATGCTCATCAGCAAACCTCAAGCCCACTTTCGGACGTACTCTAAAATATCGTGATTCGTTCCTAAGCCGTACAACTCGCTTATGGAATACCCTGCCTAGCTCTTTATTTCCTAGTCTTTATAACCTTCAAACATTTAAAACCAACGTTCACTGGTACCTCTCTTTCCAGCCTCCCCCTGACTTTTCTTCGCCCGCGCTGTGTGCAAACATTTTAAGGGTATTTAAATCCCTTGGACGCGCGAGAATTATAAAAAAAAGGGCTAAATGGCACATTATTTGCTATCCTAGAGATTGACGATGCTGACAATACCACATACGATTCCGTCTCAAGTGCCGTGAAACTCAGAGGTATCCCCCAAATGGGTGAGAGCGATACTTGACCCGTAGAAAAACCACTACTTCCGGCGAGACATCAATTTTTGACTCAACAGCCAAAGGTTGTCCACAAGGCGGTGTTCTTTCACCCCTTCTATGGCCACTTGTATACATTAAACAAGTGACAGTTCACAGTACAGTCAGGATATTACAAAAATCAGAGATGAAACTCGATGTACTCGACTTCCTTCCTGAGCTCGACATGATCGGCGCGGCAGAAGATCGCATACCAGCAACTTTATGCTTCGACAGAGAGTTCAACATACTGATTCCCACTTGACAAGCATGGGACTTTCAAAACCCAACATCACACCATAAAGGTAACAAGTAAAATATAGATGGTCCAAAATGGACATCGGAGCAAGTGCAGGTATCTATGTTTCAAAAACAAACGTTCAATAGTCAATGGGAAAAAGTCCCAGCGTCCTTCAACCTGATCATCAAGTCTATTAAGGAAGTTAAGGCCCATCTGGCATCTAAAACTGACTTTGTGTCACAATGGGTCTATTGATTCTTTATTGCAGCACCTTCTACAGAAGCCGTTAAAGAGAATGTGGGATCCTTTAAGCCAATGTCTAATTCAGGCACCGATGATATTGCTTATTTTCGTCATGCTGATAAGTAGTACTCGTAGCTAATCCGTCTTTTCGACCTAGCTTGGGTCAAATCAATCTACCTACATCGTTACTTGGATGGCGCTACAGTTCGGGGTAAACCTAGGCTCAACTCAGCCTCTACAAGTGAGCACTCCAAGTCGGCTGAAGTCCGCTTCTACTTGTGCGCCCCACCTAATGTGAGGCCTTAATCCTCTGTGTTGTTGCTCCGAGTTAGATTCGAAGACTCTAGTTGCCGCAGTATTTGTGTCCATTCGCTCTACAGGTCCTGGACATCTCATTCGACTGCGGTATGGTTCGTCGTAGAATCTTCTCCTCCAAAGCCCGTCAACGCAAATGGGACTGAATATTTTTCGAAGGATTTTGTTCTTGAAACGACTGAAGATATCTTTCGGTAGGGTCCATGCTTCTGCGCTATAAACAAGAACTGTGATGATCAAAATCTTTTACAGAATCTCTCCTTAGTTTTTCGGGATAGCGATTGTCAAGAGTGATTCTTCGTTTTATTTCTACTTAGGTGTTGTTGACAGAATTTATAGCGACATTCTATCAAATTCATCGATGTTGTGTGTCCCTTCTTGTGAACAGCATATACTTGGTTTTGCCCCCATTTACCGCTAAATCAATTTTTGTAGCTTTGGCAGCCCGATATACCATATGTACTCGGCGCATGCTAGTAGTTGCACAGGCTTTTGAAAGATTGTGCCTCTAGTGTTCACTTGTGAGTTCCGCACAATTCCTTCAAGGATGATGTTAAAGAAGTCACATGACAGCGCGCTGCCCTCTCTCAAATCTTAAGTCGTTACCGACCTTGACGGAGCAGCGAGCGTTCTCCATCGTCATTCTGCACAGATAGACGACCTTGGCAGGGATGCCAGAGCTAGACATCGCTCTACATAGCTCGTCTCTATAAATGCTGTCATATGCGGCCTTAAAATCGGTGAAAAGATGGGTAGCGATTTGGATTTCTTGAGTTTTCCAAGGATCTGCCGGAGTGTGAAGATTTGGTCGATTGTGGAATTTCCCAATCAGGTTGTTGGCGAAGGGTTTCAAAAGTTCACCCAATGTGGCGAATATGATCTTGAGTGTGATGTTAAGGAGACTCTATACTCGTAGTTCGCGCAGTTGAGGGGGTCTCATTTTTTGTGGGTTGAGCAAACGATACTGAGATTCCATTCATCAGGCATAAACTCTTCTAGATCTGAGAAATAAGTGTATGCTCTCAGATTCAGCTGCTTTGTTGGATTTCAGTTTAGATACAAGTATAGCCATCCTTACTCCATTTTGGTCAGATGGGCGGAAGTTTCGGTTATCATCGTCTAAGTTGAACGGCATTGGGCTTCTTTGGCATTGTAAATACAAGTTCTTCCATATTTCCAGCACCGACTGTGACTCTATTACAAAGTTTCTTTCTTCATCTTTAAAGGTTTCTGCAGAGTCTTCTTGCCATGACAAGTTCGTGTTATCTCTTGGTAAGACTTCCGTACGTTAACGAGTACAACCTCTCAACATCTTTGATTTCTTCTGCTGGAGACGCCAGGCTCGCAGAGGTCACGAGCGGCTCTTGTCCTTCGTTGTAGGGCCGATTTGTAGGCTCTGTAGGTTTTTGTCGCATTTACTTGCCACCATTCTTCATCAGGGATTTCTTGATGGTGTTTGGGTTAAATACAACACATCAATTGAAGCGTCTCTGATGGCACGTTGGCAGTGTTGCCACTGGTCTTCGGTGCTTGATGCTGGCGGCATAGGAGTTGTCAAGAGATTTCGGGATGTGCCATCGACAGATTCTGGCGGTTTCTTGCGATTGTAGCTTTTCTACGTTATATCTTCTCACAGTTATTCTTCTTTGTTGTGACGCTTGGGAAACCCGCATTTGTACCTTGGCTGTGACAAGGTAGTGATCCGCGTTAATGTTGTCTGCCCGGAAGTTCGGTCCTCCAGAATACCGGAGGCATCACTTACATTGATCGCAAAACGACGTTTTATGATCCGAAGGCCGCTGTGTCCCCTTGTGTATATTGAGATGAGGATATCATGTGCTTCCTATAGGAATATTTCATCCCGCCGCAAAGGCAATAAGTTTAAGTCGGTTGCCAGACGTTCTGTCGTAGAAGCTATGCTAATTTTATCTTATATCAAAGATGTCTTCCACTCCTATTCTATCGCACTAGGCGATTTTAACGTCATACTTGGGACATTGCGAATATGTTTTTTGGAGTGGCTTGTAGAAACATCCTTTGGCGGCGTCGTCCTTGCCTTCCATAGGGGCATGGCCTCATATTAGGCTTACGTTAGTGAATGTACGAGTAGCCTGCCGCTCACTTACGTGTTGGAAGCTCAAAACGATGTTTATTTTTCCCATAGCAATCACCCTAATATGTATACTCGCACATACTCGTATATCACAGTTTTTCATCCCCCTTATGTCCGGCCCATCCCATCACACCTCCTGCATGGCGGTGATATCTGCTTGATGGCAGAAGGGCCTCTACTATTTCCTCAACTGCACGTGGCCTGTTAAGCGTTCGGAAATTCCACGTGCAGATCCGAAGATCGTTGCCTATTAAACATTCGCAAGGGTCTTCAACAGTGAGTCCGTTTTTATTCGAGGCCATTAGTTGGTTCGCCGCATCTTTTTAATCTCTTCCGTATAGGGTTGTGAGCCCTAGGATGGCGTAAGCCAATATCATGTTACTGGCCGAGCATGGACAACGATTTAATCATGCAGTTACGTTACCGGGAACCACCACTGGGAAGTAAGGGAAGCACTTCACTGCGAACTTGATTCTTACGCCACGTTGGTTACAGGACAGTCATATCGCCACGCAGATCCCCAAATCAGTATAAACGTAGATAATATATATTTTACACTCTGGAATGACCTCAGATATAAGCGCTTCCGTGATAAAGTTCCTGTAGTGCCAGCGCCAAGTACCTGCAGTCTGATGCCAGCATAAGCCGGACATTCACAGTGTACATAGTGCGCCGCGGTGTCGTCATCTCTTTCACAGCAAGTGTCACAGAATGTTGTATCACTTATGCCCAGCACATCTTCGAGACATCGGGAAGCATTCGTTTTGTCTGCCGGCAACCTAGTCATGCCATCTGCAGTTGTGCCCACGTAAAACCCAAGCCTAAGCCTTGCATAGCAAGTTCATCGGCGATTTAATTTCCATTGCGACCTGGAAGCCAAACAAGACTCCGTGAATTTAGCCTTCCGACTGTGTCCAGTGATCTCCTGCATACTCGAACTAGCTTGGAAGTCGTAAGAGGGTTCCACAAGGATCTAAGCGCACTTTAGATAACACAGTCGCCCAAATGTGCCACCAAATATCCTCACCTTTAGTAAAAGGTGGACGAGGACGTCGATGCATTGCTCATATTGCTACAAGGAGACCGTTCTATTGCAGTTTTTAAATGGCAGTGATATCCGAGTTCTAGTGGCTAAGAGACTGTTGGTTGGATTAGACAAAAGTGTTCATTAATATCCGACACACCTATACAAATGTTGTTGAGCTTACACATCCGGCATCGCTGTTGTTCAAAAAGTGTTATGATGTGAGCCCGACAAAGGATTTATCATGAGAGGAAGATTTATACAAAAAGTCATAGGAATCAGTATAAATCACTCACGATACAGTTTCAATGTTCTAAGTACCTCGAACCCAACGTTGACCCGAATTACTACCAGCTGAAGAACGACAGCGGAGTCTTTGCGTTGAAAAGTGCCAGAGCGATTTACGTCGAAAAGAACATTAGTTTCTCCAAGAGAAATTAAAGAAAAAAATTGCATCAGAAGGAAAAAGGAAAGATTACAAGGATCTCTTCTGTCTCCCCCTAAAGATGCATCAATAGCTGTCGTAAAGGCCATTGGATTCCGCCCTTAAAAAAGTTCGTACCGAAATTTGTTAACCGACTTGACCTTCGCTCTCACTACTAGACAATTTTAAAGTTGACCCAAGTTGGTACGCGGATTAGCAGTCTATCTATCTAGTTTTGTATCCATTCGGATGATTTCCGCAGTGGAGCGGTTTCTCATTGACAATGCAAATTCTGGTGGTCGACATAGTGTAATGATTTAATTTGTCGGCTTCATCACTGCCTAGGCATCGACTACGTCCAGGTTCAATTCCCAACCAAAACACAAAAAAAAAATGAAAACAAATTTCCTACGTCACCAACTGACAGACAATATTCGCTCTCGCTATTCGAAAGTAACTCAGGAAAATCTTAAACAAAAATTCAGTAAACTTGATCCGTTTGTCAAAAAATATTAAAAACAAAAGAATTATTCCAAATCGAAGTGTGCATCGCTTACTCCCAAAATCAAAATGGTAAAATTTATGGCAAATTTCTTTCGATCTACGAGTATAACACCAAACTATTGCTCAAACAAATCTGAAGCACGGGTAATTTATTTTCACACAGACTTCATCAAAAATTGTAGGACACTCTGTTTTTATTTCAGCTACACGAAATGTTCAGGCTTGGACAAAATTTAGTGGAACAGAGGAAGGAAGTCACCAATTTTATAAAAGAGAAAAAAAGAATAAATTCAAAAACTCCTGTCGATGCACCGAGTGGAGCTGTCGAATAATTTTTCGACTTACATTCCAAATGCTTCAAGAGGCAATCAAACTTTAACAATTATAAAAATGATGTTTGTAATTCTTACGTAAAATATATAATTTACATTGGAAACCAAGGTGCTGAAAGTGCATTTACTCTCTAAAGTCCTGCACATCTTTGGAGGATTTCCGAGCAGATGATCCCGTATTTTGCAGCGCTGCGTGACAAAGTATCTTAATGTTTCCAAGACCTCCCTTTCGTTCGTATTTCAAAACTTCAGATACAGAAGTTGTTTGTTATATGTGACTTAAAGGCCTTGCATGGGTGAAATTTGAGATATATGGCTCTGAAGCCTCACGAATAACTAGCTTCTGGCTACAACATCAATCAAGTGGCCACCTTTACTGACCAAAGCAAAATGTGCCCTTTTTGCTGCGTTTCCCATCGTTTTTTCGAACATCTCGGGAAGAATAACAGTGATTTCGGCACGATTGTTTGCCTTGGCTCGTCAATAGGTTGAGGTTTGCTGGCGTACACTTTGCTATTCAAATAACCCCACAAAAAGAAGTCCGGAGGGGTAAAATCTGGAGATCTTGGTCGTCAGTTAATGTCGCCATTTTTTGACAGCACACGTCCAGGGAATTTCCGTTTCAGAAACTGCATTGTTTGATTTGCACTGTGGCTTGGCGCGTCTTATTAAAACCAGTAACCGCCCAGACCCTTTTCATACATTTGTGGGCAGAAATAATGAGCCAACATGCACCGATATCGATTCCCATTATCTGGTTTTGGCGCAAACGTCAGCCCAAACAGTCACTTTTTGGTCATGCAATGATCTCGTGTGGATTTTCGTTCCCCAAATGCGTCAGTTTTGCTTGTTAACGGTGCAAGAGAGTGTGAAATGGGCCTCGTCGGTCATCAAAATTTGCGTCCAAAGATCAGGTTCAGTTTCAATCATGCGAGCGACTGTTTGGCTGTATTCCAAGCGACGTGGACGGTCTGTCGGCAATATTCTTTGAGTCAATTGCACTTCATACGGAAACAAATGCAAATCATCCTTCAAAATGCGCCGCAAGGTGGTTCCACTGACGCCAAAATGCTGAGCGCGTTGACGATACGACACATGTGACTTCTCGGCAACACTCTCTTATCGCTTTAACCAGTTCATTGGAACGTCATGGGCGTTGATGAGCGGCATGTTGACGATCTCCCACTGTCGTGTGCTCGATAAAATTCGACACCAAACGATGAATAGTGTTGTCAGACGGTGTTTGTTGGCCCCGATATTTTCGACGATATGTACGTTGAGTTAACACAACTGAACGACTATTTTCAATGTACAGCGTCACTATTTCTGCGCTGCATTGTACTGAACTGACATTTTAAAAACGTGTCTACTCAAGTCAATCGGTTGATAAATGGCAAAGTTATTCAATGTTTACATTCCGACACAAAAGATGGCGCACCCTGTATGTCTATTGCAAAAAGTCTTAGCCGTTCACAAACACGGTGAACAGGATCTTATGCTCGTGCATATTTCACATTTAGAAGGACTATTGCATTTTTATAGACGTATCACATTGGCCTCATAATCTTGTCATCCGCTTTACATGGGTCCGCTTACACATAAAATTTGCCTAATGTCTTGCTGCCGGCAAGATCTGAGTCAGTGATTTTTATCCTTGAAGTTATTGGTAGCTGCACTGATCTCTTCTAAATTTAGACAAGGGAGCACTATTTCATTGGCCACATGATATATTTCCTCCTATGCTATAACTCCAAAAGAAGGAATCAGGTTTAGCAACTATCGGAAGGGCTGCTGAAAACAAGCTTGCACTCTGAGACTTTGCTTGCTTAAAGACGACCTTTTATCTTGGAGCTGTAAGATTGCTTGCACCCTCTTCAATCTTGCCAGCTTCTTAACGTTGTTGCACTTATCATAGCTTTCTGGAAATAGTTCTTGTTCTAACATATGTCAGTGCAACCGCTATAAGGGGTTGTGGGCTAAAATTGCCCGAAGATAACCTGCTGCAAAGCCAATCAGCAGGACTCCTTTATTTACTATAGTGCCCTAGAAGTTTTGTTTTGAATGTACGATGACAATTGAAGTCCTTAAGAATTGGCATCAAATTCACGAAAGTATCCATGGATTCCATTCCAGGAATTGAAAAACTATCCGGTTTTCAGCGTCGTCTAAGGTAAGAAACTGTACCTATGAATCTTCTCCTGACTCACGGCAATACCCGTCCTGTCCTCTGTGAATACAGAATCAAGCATTTGAAAATCAACATGAGGCGGACGTTAGGGTTAAATTCACCAATTTCTTACAAAAATGTTACGAACGTGACTTGTATTTGCGACTTGCTTTTGCACTCACTTCTGATGTGATTGGTGCTTCTCTGATGACTCGTTGAGAACATTCATATTGATGTTCTATGGTTTATCAAAGGGAGCTTGAGGATAACGCGATCGCCAAAGATTCTAGCGGTCTCTTGCGGTTGCAGAGCTTTACGACATCGAATTTTGGGTCATCTTACTTGACTCCATAATGAATCTTATAACCGCATTTGTATCCTGGCTGCAACAAGATCAATCTGGTTGACTGTTGATTGATCAGGGGATAGTCAAGTCCATTTATAGATGTTGAGATATGGGAATCGCTACAAATTCTAAAAGCCGGAAGCCATTGCCGGTCGTGGGGTTATGTAGGTTGTGTTTTCTGAACGCCCGCTCAAGGAAGGCTCCTAGCCCAGCCTTGCATTAAGATCTCTAAGCACGACTTTGGTGTCATAGTTGGGGCACCGTTCTGTCAAGTTGCCGTAGGGCCATGAACGCAAATCAGGCTTATAAATGGTTTCCAGTGGACAATTTTTAAAATTAATATTAAATAAATATTTTATAAATATTTCATTTATACAAAATGTAGTTTTATAGTGCGGATTTTGTGTTTTAAAAACAATATCGTCCAAATGCCGTCCATTTCTCTTAACACCCTCTTGCAATCGGACAATTAAATTTGCAAGAGCAATGCTTTCGTTCAATGGCAGCAACTTCATGGCGGATATTTTCTTGTAGGGCCTGAATTGTTCATGGGTTATTGCTGTAAACCCTTGACTTAAGGTATCCCCATTAAGACAAGCCGCAAGGTGATCGAGGTGACCAGACTATGTCTCCGTACATGCTGATTCATTTATCGGAAAAAATTACTCTCAGCTTCTGAATTGAAACTCCAGCTCTGTGTGGAACAGCCTCGTTTTGCTGAAATTGTGTTCTGTTGTTGAACCCTGAAAACAGCTGCAGTTCCGCTACCAAAAACTCGTCGATCATTCGGCAATACGCGACCTTTATTTCGCGTCGAACTTGAGCCACATGTTCTGGCGTCGCTTTTGACGTTGATGGTCCCGGAGGTTTTGGTTAACCATTGTTCCTTCTTGTCAAAACTTTTGAACCCACGACCATGTACTTGTAAGTTGTGTGCTCGGCAGATCATTTACTCGTCGAATATTGGAACACCGCACTTTAAATATTGCTCAACCGCCAATGCGCCATGCTCTTCTGACCGGTAACTCATTGCGACTGGCGTCAACCTGTTAGTTTACGAACCATTACAATTTAAACTTGACAGTCCTCCGCTGGGACCCTTTATTACCGAATTTAACCTTAATATAGGTTGCTATGACGCGTTCGCTTACATGCCGAAAGCCTATAGCTTTTTTCCGAGTCTCCCTCGAATCCACAGCTAAGAGTAAAGCTTTGTGGAAACAGAATACTCGTGTATAAACCTCAAAGTAATCAGGGATTAACCTAGCTTTAAGGTTTAAAGTTTGCCCGTTCTGATAAAAATTAGGGTTCGTAGGTATCGCGATGATGTTACTTGGTGGCTAGTTTCTTGCGAAGCTACTGCGTAGCAGTTGCAACTCCTCTACTTATCTACCTATTGTCTCAAGGCCTAGATGGATTTCGCCATGACCGTGTATCTTTCTTAACCTATGAGCGGTTCTAACACAAATGGTCTTCACGGTTTTCGTTCTCCTCTCTGGCATTTCGAATGCCTCAGTGTTCATCTTGAGTGGATAATTGTGGCCATTGATTTCGATATATGCGAGGGCTGTTTGGTGAGTACCCGAATTGGAAGATAGGTGGCGCTACTGAGCCAAATGGATGTACCATCATTTAGTATAACCTCTTTTAGCCCGCCTATCAAAATTGTTTTGACACCTTTCCGGCCGAAGTCACAGTCTTCGCTTTCTTTGGAGCACATTCGCCGGGTAATACCCATTGTTTCGATTGTTCTTTGGTCTCTGGTGTGTACTAATGAATCCATGTGTCTTCGACGGCCACGAAACGACGCAGAAACTCCTGCGGATTTCGATTAAAAAGGGCAAGCACGTCTTTGAAGTGATCTCACGATTGCGCATGTTCTCCGGTGTGGGCAAACGCGGTAATTATCGCGCGGACAGCTTTCTCATGTCCAAAATCTCGTGCAGGATATGGCTAACGCGTTCAGTTGAGATGCCTGCTATCTCAGGCTTATACGAGATCATGGATTTTGTCTACGGTTTCCTCTGTGGTAACCATTTTGGGTCACCTGGTCGCGGCTCATCATAAACCGACATGCGGCTATGGCGCAACTCTGCAAACCAATTGTAAACGGTTGTACGGGAAGATGAATGGGTCCTATACACACCATCGAGAATGGGCTTGATTTCCTCGCAGGTTTTGCCACTCAAAAATAAGAATCGGATCACGGAGCGATACTGCTCTTTTTCCATTGTAGCACAAAACACTAACACGACGTTTTGAAATGGGGGCCAAAACTAAGCGTCGGATTGTCACCAAATTTTGACTGGCGGGCTAAAACAGGATATACTAAACGATGATATACTCATTTTTGCTCGGTAGCGCCACCTATTTTCCAATCCGGGTAATCATTAATTAGCCCCCGTATACCAGGATAAATCTGCTTCAAGACACAGATGAACTTCAACCTAAGAACATTACAGTCTTCTTGCCTCAAAATGAATCTAGATATTTGTCAGAACTTTACCCATGATTTTCAGAGGGGACCGTACGTGCAGTATCTTACACTATGTCTCACAACAACAGTTCCATGATAATGACCTCGAATCATTCTAAAAGGTTGATCTTGTAGGGTTTTCTTAAAATTCCATTGAATCTGTTCACAAATGTCTCGTAAATTCCATCAAACTGATCAAAAATCTGACGCCTGCAGCTGGTTGCGTTCTTTAAATGAAATTCACTGAACTAAGCTAATTAGTGGAATAACTGCGCCCCAATAACTGGTCACTCTAGTTTCGCATCAGTTGTACATTGTCCAGTGTCAGTGCATTCATTACGACTGTCAGTCGATTGTGGAGGGAACCACCTTCCAGCAATCCAAAGCGGCAAAATTATTGAATCATCACAGTGAAATTGATTATTGTTATTGAGGCTTTTATTGGGCATTTCCATAAATAATCTCTAGCAAAGAAAAGAGAAAGAGTCCTCACATACTTGCACCGACATCTATACAGAGACCACGTGAAACTGAGGGCGATCAACTTTACGTTGATAACCGCAATAGTCGTCTCAAATTCGAGGTCTTAAAACTGACTGTTGGAACTGGTGGTGATGGTGGTTGGTGCTTTGGTGCTTTGGTGCTTTGGTGCTTTGGTGGTGATGGTAATGGTCGTGGTGGAACTGGTTCCAACCATCGAAAAGATTCGCCGTTGTCGGTCGTATGTCGTAGTTGCTGCCACAAAACTTGATTTCAGAATTCGCCATACGATTTAGAGACTTGAAATGTGTTACAAGTAACGACTTCAAAAAACAAAAAAAAAAAAACAAAACACAACAGAAAAATGGAAAATCAATCTCTACTACTACAACTACAACTACAACTACAAGTTCAACTTTTGCGCGATCAAGTTTTTGTCTTTTTTTGTTTTTTTTGTTGTTTCGGCACAGGCTGTGGTATAATGAGCTGAAGCTGGAGGTAGAGCTGGGAATACCACCGGTCTGTGTGTTCCAAATTTGGACTAATTGATAGGCTCGGTGGTAAGATAAGTGATACTTGATCCCAGCGATTTCTGTTTTCTCTACTGGATTTCGCAATTAACACTTGACAATGACGGTTTACTTGGTGTGTAGTGTGGTCTCACTTGACAGATAGAAAGATACGAATTCATGGCTTGAGCCTAAGGTCTCACATAATCGGTTGCGACTTTGAAGATTGGATTGCATATGTACGTGAAGGCATCAGTCGCACTGGAATCACTCGAGCACAGTCAGCATTAAACAATTTCTTGGAGCAAAAACCGAGTATGACCAAGTTTGGATAGCAGATTCGTAGGACTGCTATATCTGTGGCAAAACAGAAGGTGTGTGATGGACGCCGTATGGTGTGTCGGATTAGGCCCGTCTCAATGAGGGCAATTAATAGACAGTAATGTTGAATCTGAGTTGAAGCCAAATACCAGATGAGAGGAGCAATCACACCACAATCCAATGAGGAGCTATGTTTCTCAAAAAGACCAGCTTTCGCTGCGATAGTGCTCAACTAATACCTTAACGCAGATCAGATCATTATTAAAGTCACATTGCTTTAAAGCTGCAGTGAGTTCAATGTATCTTGAAGCATCGACGAAATGCAGAAATGATACCTTGATTTCCATGTGTTTGAAAATCAGATGAAAAGAGTTCCAGAACGCCAAACCACTGTACTGATAGAGACATCCTGGCTAGATACATCCGAGGGAAGAAAATTGTTCAGTTTTCCCACCAAAGTCTTAAGTACAGAAATACTTTTTTTTTTCTTAGGTCACCGCAGGGACATGCGGTAGTGCAATTGTAGATGTTACCGCCGGATGCTAAGCTAAAATCTTTCGCTACAGCCACGTGAGTTGTATATCACTTCGGGGCTCTGTTCGGGTAATATTAGGGTGGAGCCATTATTTAGGTTCGGAGAACGATTGTAACGAGTAAGCTCGTCTCGTTGATAAGCTGATGGTCATCTACCTCACTAGTGACATGAATCACTCGCGGTCTCTTTTTAGATGCGCTTTTCGATCTTCGCTCGTGTCATTTTTGGTACTTCGACGCCTGATAATCCCAAATGTGTTCTCGCCGAATTTTTTTGTCGGATCGGGATAAATCATTCACTGCCATCCAAAGACATGGACGGGACGATATTTTCGGGAGTTGGGATCGCGTCGAGCTGGCTCCCCCTACGCTCCCGGCTCAGCCATACTATAAAGATCACCTGCACTGTTACAACACAGCTGCAAGGGATATCATGCGATGAGTGCACGTTACCCAAAGCGAGTGGACGGGCCCGTGCCAACTTTGTTGAAAACTTATCAAACAATACACACGTACAGCAATATGGAGTAGCGGACCGAAGCGAGAAGCCTTCTTTCGGATTCTCGCGGGCCATCAATGTCTTGCATCAGCCGTGAAGGTGCCGTCATGACTTTTTTCGAACTCTTAATGTGTTCCCCGAAGCTGAGTTGGTCATTCGCACGAAGGTCCGTCCCAAACTATTGCGAACGACCTTCTTTATTTAATGGGCATCCAGGTCGTAGTTAAGTGCCCGCAGCCACCCCATCCTGGGTTGGGTTCTGCGACGGGCCTCCTCTCGTGATCTCTACGTAGAACCAATCCAACCTTATGACTGGAGGCAGTTCTATGAGCAGGACCTTTTCGTATACGAGGTGGTGGTGTACTGGAAAGGATTTTTTCTGAGTAGTCCGATTCGGCCTGCTTCATCCGTCCATTTGGCTGAATTAGAGGTGTTCTTGTTATCAAATATGAACAGGATACAAGCACTCCACGTCTTGTGGGCTGCTTCTCAGGCTCATCTAACGCTCTCCAGGATCTGGAACACCATACAAATTAATTGACCTACACTGAAGCCGTATTACTTTTCAGCCAACAACGTCGCCCCAAATTCGTTTCCAGAGCATCTTCTGGAAAACCTTTCAAGTGTCATCCAGTACGTATATTTTTTTCTCTCGGAACAGAGCACACAGACAAAAAAACTAGTCCGTTGTACTCCTCTGAATCTATCAGCCTTTCGAAGAAATATGAGCAAGCGCTTCAGTGAAAAAGTGTCCACAGTACCAGCGGCCACCACGTCAAGGGCGAGTACCTGCTGCGAGTGTAAGCCGTATATTCACAGAGGTAGAGCTCCGCGGTGTGGTTACTACTTTCCAGCCAGTGTCGCAGGATGTTGCTTCACTTACGCCCAGCAGATTTAAATTCTTAGGAAAAGTGTAGTTCCCCGTTATGACACCAGTAAGCATCCTGCAGTCTTTCCTGCTGAAGGACAGCAGGAACGTCGCTGACCTCTTAGAGAAGTCGGGAAGCATTCATTTGGTCTGTCCTCAACTTGGAGAGTTGTGAGATCTGCAGTTTTGCTTATAAGAAACCCTACTGTCAATGCAAGTTTTAACCGAGGACGCAGGTAGCCCTAACGTAGGTTCGGGTCCTGAAAAACGCTAATCTGAACCTGTCAACTTCATCGGCGATAACATTTTCCATTATAGCCTGGGACCCAGATTACACTCTGTGAATTCGGCCTTAACAATGCGTGCAGTAATGTCTTGCAAGCTCCAACTAGCTGGCAAGTCATAAGAGGATTCAGCAAGGCTCTAAGCGCAGCTTGGTTGTCGCTGCAGATGTAAATGCTTCGCCCCCTCCACCGGTTCTTCACAATATAGTTCGTTGCCATTAGGATTGCGTATATCTCCGCTTGAAAGACAGACGCAAGTTTCCCAATCAGGAGTGAAATCTAACATTGTTGTCCTCCAGAAAGACACCAGCGCCGCATCTCATAGTGGTTTTGGAGTCATTCGGGAAGACCTGGGTACAGGGAAAACCGATTTCGTATTTTTTCTGCAGCTGCACTTCTAGTGGCATTTGGTTCAGACGGCATGTCCATAAGATCAGAGTCAAAAGACAGCTGGCGCGCAAGATCATCAAAGCGCCAGTGTGTGTTGTACCAAAGACCACTTCTTTTTCAATGGAAGATGGGTTTGTGAGCGCAGCGCATGGTATCAATATCAAGGGGAGATAGATTCATCAATGCGTCTAGAGCGGAGCCAGGACGAGACAGGCCGTTCTTTGGAGTCTGGTAAAAACAGCAATAACGTATTTTGGTGAGAGCTTGTTCACTAGACAACCGGAGCGTTGGATATAATTCCGATGGGACCCTTCTCGGTGACAGGTCCCATGTCTCAGCTCATTTACACTGCCAGGCCTTAAAAGCGCCTTAAAAGCTTTCGACGTAACATGTTTAGTCCATAGAAGTTTGTTATCCAGGGTGACACCCAAATACTTAATTGGGAAATCGGAGGGTGATGACTTTAACCACTAGATGAGTCAGACCAGTAGGCAGTCACCTTACTCCTTCTCGTAAACAGAACAACCTCAGTTTTGAAAGGATAAACTGAAAGAACATTTCTAGTGCACCATTACCATTATACATAGCGAGTGGAATAAAGATAACAACGCACAAGCATGCATTAAACATGTCCAGCAGGACGTGTGATTTCCCCTCATTTTTGTATTCCATCCATTCCAGAGGACTTACAGTCCGTCAAAGGAAATATTACCATAAATAACTCATCCACTGATATCTCCTTGCGCTCCTCCACCAAGTTGTTCAGAAGGAGTGCGCGTACAATTTGTCTCATAAAGAACCCGTTCTTCGCAGTCTTCGCGTTGCTATTCGATAGTTCAGACCCCAGGAATCCCGTCTACGTCGGCAGGGGATCACGCTAACAGCGTGCTCTGCTCTCCTCGATCGTAGCGCTTCTCGATTGCTACGTTGCCACTTTAAATGGTGATCGGTCAATAGATAGATACTATCATTGACATCTGTTCAAAGTTTTTAGAGTAAAGGTGGAATATACTTGAACATTCTCTTCTAGGACTCCACGCCTGTTTGAAAGTCTATGTAAGGCCTGCAGTAGGCAATATCCTAATCTATCAAGGCTTACTGAACGTCAAAAAAGTAAAGATGACATCTGTAAACCGATCCGCTCTAATGGATTTGCACACTTCGTGTTTTTCATTGGCACTACGAATGAGGATCGTTCCTGGGCTCCTCCACACTATTTCAAAACATGTCTCTGATTTGCACGTAACGACGCCAGTTTGTAATCTAAAACGCAGCCAGATTGTAACCAACTTGGTCCTCTCAACATCGATTATAGCATCCTTTTCTTTACCTTTTACGTTTTTATTCAGAGCGATATTGTCCATGATCCAATAACCAATGTTGGTACGGTTCGTACAGTTCATAACATACGTTGTTCACTCAAATTGGATAGAAAATCTTGCAAAGCCTTTTAGATTTATAGGCTCTCAATATCGTCTCGTACTTCCATATCCGCCATGTACTCGTATTAGGAAGATGCCTACTAAGCCCACAGAGATCTTTCCCAATTCTTACTACGCTTGTGGTGTCAGTGTAATTTTGCCAAGTGGAATGAGCTTTTCAAGGGTACCAAACCTAGATGGAGCGCTTTATGATTGGTCCACTACTTCATATCACCTATTCGGTGGACGTCGCGCTCTGCTTTCTAGTTAATAGTGGGCTTATCAGGCCCTAAGCCGCAAATTCTTCACATTGATAGCACTGGTGGAAAAGGCTGAGATACTGGTCGGTGCACATGTTTTCACCCAACTTCTGCCTAGGAGGAAATGCATGTGCTTAGTAAAGTCCTGCTATCTCGGCTTGAATAATTTTGTTGGCAGACAGCCGATGAAGCCATGCAGACAGAATATCAGATCGTTGATCTAGAAATACTGCTCTGTCCAGGGTTTTGCTCGTCTCATTCTTTCCAGTATGATGGATAGACGTTCATGAATAGCTGGCTATTTGCCAATCACGAATCCAACACCAAATTTCTACTTATGACATCTCTGATGACTTTCGGACTACGAAAATCCGTATTCATTTTTTGGCTACACAAAGGTTCTGGTTCAAGAAATAGTCACCTATGTGGATCTTCAGGTCTGGGTAACATGCACTAACAAGAATGACATAGCGAACTAAATGGCCTGCTTAGGACATTTCTTGAATATTTGATCGATGAACCCACAAAAGCTATCTACAATAGCTTTGGTCAATGAATACGGCCTCCTCAGATACAATGTGTTCACTTACATACCTCAAGCTCAAGGCCTGCCGTCTCTTAAAAAACAAAAACGTAATCAACACAGGAGAATCTAGAGAAAGCTCGTGCCTATTCAGAATCTAGATAGTCTTTAAGCTTCTCTCCAATTTTTGAATTAAATAAAATTTATATTATTTGCTATAATTGCTCTTCAAGGTAGCTTGGTGTGGGTCTAGGCAATTTTTATCTTTTTTTGTTTTATAATTTGCGCGCGCTAAAGGGATTTAAGCACTCTTAAAATGTTTGCACACAGCGCGGGCGAAGAAAAGTCAGGGAGTATAGAAAGAGAGGTACCGTTGAACGTTGGTTTTAAATGTTTGAAGGTTATAATGACTAGGAAATATGAAGCTAGGCAGGGCATTCCATAAGCGAGTTGTACGGCTTAAGAGCGAATCACGATATTTTAGAGTACGTCCGAAAGTGAGCTTGAGGGTATACTGATGAGCATTCATAGACGGGTGTTACGGTTAAAGGTTTGAAGGGATGCTACTGACGATTGGAAATAGCGATAAAATTGAGTGAGACACGAGACCTTACACCGGTGTTCGTGGGTGTCCAATGTTTGAGTGATATTAGTATCACCTATGAGTTTTATCGCACGGTTTTAGATCCTATCTAGCAGGTGCAGGGATGATTTGGGCATTGTATTACAACTTTGGGGGGGTAAACGCCTTATGTATTGAGGCCAGATCAGAGGGGGTGAAATATTTCTTACATCGCTTGAAGAAACGTAGACATTTCGCAGTATTTTTGACGACATCGAATATGTGGTCATTCCAACGTAAGTTTTGACTGACACACATACCGAGAATGGAAAGTTTGTCGGTTTCGGCGATGCAAATGCCATTCATGGATAATGGCTGGGTGTTCAAATTTCGCTTTAACGACATTAGACAGCATTGTGTTTTGGCACCATTAAATCCCACTCTGTTGATAGTTCCCCAATTGGTTATGCTGTTGATGAACTTAACATACGCTGCCGTTCCCGTTCTACAGCCGAAGAGCAAAGACGTGAGTCCGCGAACGAATATGAAAAGCAGAGAGTACTGTCATCAGCAAAGAAGTATATTGGATTAGAAGTAGCAGACAAGAGATCGTTGATGAAAATTAAAAAAAGTGAAGCCCTGGGGGACACCAGTATTTATGTTGTGGATATCAGACTTGGAACCGTCTAAGACAACTGGAATAGAACGTTCCGAAAGGTAATTTCTAATCCATTGAAGAAGAGAGTCGTCGATCCCAAGAGCACGGATTTTCGACAAGAGAGCCTGATGCCAAACTCTGTCAAATGCCTTAGAAATATCAAGTGCAACTATCTTGATTTCGCCAGATTGATGTACGCTTTGGTTCTACTTGTCAGTGAGACATGCCACCAGATCACCAGTGGACCTGTTGCTACAAAAACCATATTGCCGGTCATTGAGAAGTTTTCGTCTTTCAAGATATGTCATTAGCTGACGATTTATCAGAGTTTCCACGACCTTGGAAAGAAGGGACGTAAGTGCAATGGGTCTGTAGGAGGAGAGGGAAGAAGATTCGCCTTTTTTAGGGACGGGCTGGACAAATGCTGTTTTCCATCTGCTCGGAAAGAGTCCTAAAGAGTAGGATTGATAAAAAGGCTTACGCAGTGGTCTTGCCAACGAGGAAGAACACCTTTTCAGAAGAAGGGGAGATAATCCATCTGGACCTGCGGAGTAGTGGATGTTAAGATCTTACTCTTGCTACTACACGAGTAGGAAAGGGGATTCGTCCCATTGTAGATTCGACGCACTCAAGTGTAGGCGGAGACAAAGCACAATCTGGGAGTGCTGAGTTAGCCGCAAAGTGTGCAGCAAGCAGATTGGCCTTGTCCAAAGAGCTGACAACTGGAATGTCATTGTAAATGAGCGTTGTCATGGAGGATGAGGCAGAATTTCTAATGTTTTTAACGAACGACCAAAAATTTTTACTGCCTTTGGGAAATTGCAGTATTTTTTGCCTCAGTTTTTGGTCGTATTGGAATTTTATACGTTTAAGAAAGTCGTTGCAGTCATTTCTGTCTCATTTGAACTTTTTTCGGATTTCCTCTATTGGGCTGGTCTTGAAGGACCGAAAAAACATTTCTCTTACCCTGGCAGCCTCTTTACAGCTCGAGTCGTACCACGCCTTTTCTTTTGGTTTGATACTCTTGATCCGATGAGGGATAAAGTTTCTCATTCCAAAGAGAATAGTTTCTGTGATCATATCAGCAGCGGCATCCACGTCGTTATCGAGGAAACGTAACGACCAGTTAAAATTCCTAAAAAAGTTGTTAAGTCCGCTCCAATTGGCTTTCTCGTATTGCCATACTTTTCTTTTAGGAATCTTTTCTCTAGCTGACACTACCAGAGATCGGTCGAAGGAGTTCACCACATCTTGTCTAGAAACATCACGGTCTCCCAGATCTTTGCCGATTCTGTTAACGTTTCTGCCTGTTCAAGTTATGCGTACCATGCGGAATGCTACTCCGAACTGGTCACTTGGTGTAGGAAATGAATTCTTTCCTCCTCTAGTTATTAGAGTACCCGTATTTCGCTCTATGACTGAACCCTTGTTTCTATCAAACAGTGCCTTCCGCTCCGAGGCTCCGTGAAAATATTTTTCGCAGCCATTCAATATTCTTGGATGTCTGGGACGCTAGAGACCTATGCACTTATAGTTATTTCTTTAATGGATCTGCGTTGTGAGCATGGTAGAGTCTTTAAACCTTATTTGACAGATGGATCTCTCGCGTTACACGTCTTCCTTTCGTTCGTTCTGGATGTCAAACAGTTCTACAAGAATACAGATAATTGATCTGCTAATGTGCTTAACACATCGTACCCAGATGGCTGTCGGACGCCTTGTACGCAAACTTGATGTCTGCTATAGTAAGGCAATTAGCATCAAGATCTTATTTCACTGTATGAGTCCTTGTCTTTCTGAGCATTTGGATCCAACATTACGATAATGATGCCATCATTGCCATGGTTTTCATCAGTCCCGCGATTTGTTGTGTTTCTTACCCAAATCTGCTCTCTGACTAAAAGAATCTTTTCGTCAGGACACTGCAAAGACAGAAAATCCCCGAAGACCTTCTTTGGCGGCATCGCGCGAGAAGTTGGCTCATTTGCATTCGATTTGTGAATATTTTCTCAAGAATATCAAGTTAAGATTGAGCCATTATCAGCTCCAAAAACATTGTTCTCATCCAATTCAATAAGGACGCAGTTAAGTCGAGATTTTATTGGATAATTCAAAATCAATTAGGTCGCACATACTCATTCGACATCTTACTTTCAAGGACCGGGTCCATGGTTTTATCTCTGACTTCCAGACATTGCGCACCCCTTTTGCAGTGTAGATCACCACCGCAGAATTACTGAAATTTATGCAAATGCCTGCCTTTAAATTTTAATTGTAACTAACTTGACCATTTCACTAATGAATGACCCGTCTGTCCGGCGTTTGGTCGCCCCTCCCTTCTCATGTTGCATCTTAATTAAATAATTTTCTGTTAATCACCTTTGCCGACCAGAATCGAAATTACAAAAACAAAAAAAAAAAACACAAAAACAAAATCAAACCTAACCTCCTCTCGAGTATGTATCTGTATCTCGAAGATAACCACTTTTTTGATCGAAAGATGTTATGGCTACGTAGCCTTAAGGTTTAGTACAAACACACTTAACTCGGCTCAGCTGAGGAGTGCTCCTTTGTTGGATCATCTCTCCTCATCTTGGCAGTGTTGGCCTCATCTCCACCTCCAGCTGCTGTAGTACTGATGCTGGTTCTGGTACCCTGGCTGGCTGGTGAGCTGCAACAGCAGCTATCATCGTTTGTCGGTCAAAAGACCACAATTCCAAGAACCCTGGACCAGTTATGAAACAAGAAATTTTGAAAAAAAAAAAAAATAAAGAAAAACGAAGGAAATAAGAAAAACAAGAACAACGACAGAGAAAAATGGAAAAGGCGAAACGAAAAGAAAACGAACTTCATTGGACATTCGTACGGAGTTGGAGATTTCGATCGAGATGCAGAGGATCTTATACCTAATACATCAAGAGGAATACAACTTCAGAACAACAACAACAGCAACAACAAAAGGAAACTCGTTCCCGCGGATTCATGACGTGACCAGGGCTTGGATGGTGGAGTCAGACGTGTGATATGGTAACCAAAGCGCAGGCTCACAACAGAGTGAGTGCACTTAACGCACAGGTCGCTCTGAATGTGTTGTTTCTGTGCATGTGCCTTGATCTAGAGCTCTTCGTGCCCTGCAAACTAAATCTAGAAACAGAAACACCAACAAGTTTCCAACATGAACCAGATCCAGTCCAAACTAGAGTCTGTATGGTGTGGCGGGGTGTAGTTACAGTCTTGGCGATTTAACAGATCGAGATGCTGGTCGTTCTTTTTATTTCATTTCAACTTCTGGGCGATGGCGATACTTCATAACTCAACTGAAAAATCAGCTATGGGTTGGAAAAAACAGCACACACAAATCCCATTGCAATGAGTTGTAAAATTATTGTTGGATAATTGCACTTTAATAGCTTGTTCATTGGTATGTTTTGAATGTTTTAAAATGAACAACATTTACTGCTGCGGAATTAAGTTAGTTTTCTTAGACTTGCGCCAAGGTGACCGCTTATCGTGTCGTGAGATCGAATTTCACTTCAACCGGTACACTTTCCAGTGTTTGCATTGAGGACAATCTATTGCTTAGATGGCTTAATCAATAGCAGTGTCTTCTAGAGACTTCCCATCCCCTATTTACTCAAAAAACTATTCGCCCTTAACACGCGCAAAAGATAATGAATTTTTGCAATGTTGTCGAGTACGGTCCTTTGAAACTTGTAGGCCCGGCTTTCTATTTAAGAATTCTTAACAAAGAAGGCCAGATGGATGTCTTAATCGGTATAACTGATTTCATCCTTAGATTTTCGATATCGACTTTTGGCCTTTTTTTTTAGAGAGTGACTCGTGGGTTGCTTAGCACCGAAGTGAAAATCGACGAGTAGGTACGAGGGCTGTTTGATAAGTACCCGTATTGGAATATAGGCGGCGCTACTGAGCCAAAATGAGTATACCATCATTTAGTATAACCTGTTTTAGCCCGCCTGTCAAAATTTGGTGACAATCCGACGCTTAGTTTTGTTTTGACACCCATTTCAAAACATCGTCTTAGTGTTTTTTGCTACAATGGAAATCGGAGCGATACGTGATCCGATTCATGTTTTTGGGTGGCAAAACCTGCGAGGAAATCAAGCCCATTCTCGATGGTGTGTACAGGACCCATTCACCTTCCCGTACCACCGTTTACAATTGGTTTGCAGAGTTTCGCCGTGGCCGCATGTCGGTTTTTGATGAGCCGCGACCAGGTGACCCAAAGACGGTTACCACAGAGAAAACCGTAGGCAAAATCCATGATCTCGTATTTGTCGGACCGCCGAGTGAAAATTCGCAAGTTGGCTGGGATAGCAGGCATCTCAACTTAACGCATATATCCTGCACGAGATTTTGGGCATGAGAAAGTTGTCCGCGCGATGAGGGCCGCGTTTGCTCACACTGGAGAACAAGCGCAATCGTGAGATCACTTCAAAGACGTGGCGCTTGGCGCTGTTTAATCGAAATCCGGAGGAAGTTCTGCGTCGTTTTGTGATCGTCGATGAGACATGGATTCATTGGTATACACCAGAGGCCAAAGAACTATCGAAACAATGGGTATTACCGGGTGAACATGCTTCAAAGACGGCGAAGACCGTGCCTTGACAGGCGGGCTAAAAGAGGTTATACCAAATGATCGTGAGTGGCCGTGGCTCAAGTGGCAGTGGACTGGCTTCGAAATCGGAAGGTTCGGTGTTCGAATCCCAGCCTTACCCGAAAGACATATCATCCAACATCAAGCCAACTTCCACTAAGAATTTGGTCTCCCCATTAAATATCGGACGCCATGCCACCCATGGAGCGAAATAACCACTGAGACCAAACATCTTTCTTTCTGTCTCTATCCTATTTTCCAAAAAAGCTTAATACATGCTGTGGCATTATAAGTGTATTCATACCCACTTGAGTGTAAAGTTCTTTCATTTTGGCTCAGTAGCGCCACCTATCTTCCAATACGGGTACTTATCAAACAGCCCTCGTACTATGAATTTGAAAACCCATGGATATCCGTCACATCGCGTTTCACGTGTCTTGACTCAAACTAGCCGCCACCAGTTGCGCTTGATAAGTTGGTTAAGGTAGCCCACGACTTAGGTACATTAAGGGGCTTGAGTTACTCGTAAGTCGCAACATGTTCCAGAACTGACCACTTGCGATACGGAGGAGTGTAGTAAGTTCCGAATTTTTTTAACAATGAAACTTTTCAAGGCCAAAGAGGGCCAGATGGCATGCCACTCATTTGAATTACGGCTTTTCAATGGTTTTCAGATACTCGTTTAAGTATGACGACACTGGTGAGTGTTCCTTGCTCATTTTTTTTCAGCTCGATGCTCAGATTTGAATCAAGATGTTCTTTCGCTCGAATCAAAACTGTTATAGATTTAAGTCCAGCCAGTTGCCACATTCCGTGAGGTTTCCCTTTTTGGGTAGCTTAACAGTCATTCGTCTCTTCCAATCCAGATCTCGAACTCCAATCCTTTCCTAATTAGTGGTTGTGGCATTACGGCAGAGATGTTGTTCGGCGCTTGAAAGAGTTCCGCTGGGATGCCGTCCACGCCAACTGCTTTGTTTTTTCTCACAGCACAGCGAAATGCGAATAACCTGACTGGGAACAAATCATTTTTAGTACATTTAAAGACTGGCAAGTGACAATTTTTGGAAACAAATCACCGATTCGGTTTTTTTTTTTGTTTTTTTATAATTGGCGCGCGCACAATGAATTTGTGTACCCTTAAGATGTTTGCACATAGCGTGGGAGAAAAGAAGTTAGGGAGGGGAAAAAAAGAGATACCGATGTGCGTTGGTTTTAAATGTTTGCAAGTTATACTGGCCAGGAAATTAAGAGCTTGGCAGGGCATTCCATAAGCGAGTAACACGGCTTAGGAAAGAATCACGATGTTTCAAAGTACGTTCGTAGGTAGGTTTGAGGCTGATGACCATGATGAGCATTAATAGCGATATGGGTGTTACTGTTAAAAGTTGGAAGGGGCGGAATGCTACTGGCAATTTCAGTGGAGCACTGGTGGTGAAAATAGCCATACAACAAGGCGAAATAGGACACATTATGTCTGTATTCGAGGGTGTCGAATGGCTGTGTAATATTTCATCGCCTATGAGTTTTATCCCACGGTTTTGGATCCTATCTAGCAAGTGTAAAAAGGTCTTAGGAGCACCTGATCAGATGTGAGCATTGTACTACATTTGCGGGCGAATTAAATGCCTTACGTATTGAGGCCTGATCCGAGGGGGTGAAATATTTCTTACATCGCTTGAGGAAACCTAAACATCGGCGACATCGAATATATGATCATTCCAACGTAAGTTGTCATTGACACACAGCGAAAATGGAAAGTTTTTCGATTTCGACAATGCAAGTGCCATTTATTGATAGTGGCTGGGTATTTAGATTTCGCTCTAACGACGCCAGACAGCATTGTCTTTTGAAAGCATTCAATTCCACTCTGTTGGAGGTTGCCATTTAGGAGTAGTGATGGTGTTTATATTGGAATTCAATGAGCTTAGCATACGCTGCCGTTCCCATTCTACAGGCGGAGAGCAGGGGCTTGAGTCCGGGAACGAATATGAAAAGCAGAAATTACTGTCGTCAGCAAAGGAATATATTGGATTAGAAGTAGCAGACAAGAGATAATTGATGGAAATTAAAAAAGACTGTCGGAGACAGAGCGGAGCCCTGGGGCATGCCACCATTTATTTTGTGAATATTGGACAAGGCAACTTGAATTGAACGTTCCGAAAGGTAATTTCTAATCCATTGAAGAAGGGAGTCGTCGATCCCAAATGCATGCATTTTTTAGAAAAGATCCTGATGCCAAACCCTGTCAAATGCCTTAGAAATATCATCTTACTTTCGCCAGATTGGTGTCAGAATTTCTAATGTTTTTGGCTAACCTCAAAAATGTTTACTGCTTTTGGGACATTGTACATAGTATTTTCTGCCTCAGTTTTTGATCGTATTGAAATGTCACACGCTTGAGAAAGATAATGCAGTCATTTCTGGCTGGTTTGAACATTTTCTGGTTTTCCTCTGTGAAGTTGGTCTTATAGGACTGAAAAAATATTTCTCTAACCCTGACAGCCTCTTTACAGCTCGAATCATACCACGCGTTTTCTTTTGGTCTGATACTCTTAAGGGATAAAGGATCTCATTCCAAGGAGAATAGTGTTAGTGTTTCCTAAAGAAGGTGTTAAGTCCGCTCCAATTGGCTTTCTCGTATTGCCATACTGTTCTTTTAGGAATTTTTTCTCTAACTGTGTGGTCAGTATACGAGAAATTAGCTTATATGACACAATGGTCCGACGAGCCTAGAAGGCAGAGCATATCGACGGTATATTTAGTGAGAAGTTAAAAACAAGTCCAGGGTCTGACTATCAACGTCTGGTATTCATGTAGGCTCGTTTACAGGCTGCTTCAAGTCGTTTTCCGCAAGAAAAATATTGCTCCAATTATTTGTTTGTCTGTTGTGGGCAGAGAATTCCATAGTCTGGTGGCAAAAACGAAGAAAAGGCGCGAGGAGTTCAAATAGTTCGAGGATCTAGTTATAAGGCTGTATGTTCTAGGCGAACGAGCCAACTGAAGTTTCTCAAAAAGGTATGGTGGCGTCTTGGTCTGAATAATTTTGTGCATGAAGATATAGCACCTAACATGCAAAAACTGTTGGATCGTACAACCGAGGATATTTGTATGATAATTGGATAGTAGCCCATACTCATACCTTACCATATCATTGAATGTCACTGTAAGTTTATGCTGAGATAGAGAGTCGAGTTTGCAGTACACTGCTGATGAGTAATCAATATACGGAACAAGTAAGGTTTTAACAAGTCTCAGCCTCGTATTAACAGGTTTGCGTAGACCTCCGTAAATTCGTCCCACAGTGTAATTGATGTGGCTTACACAGGAGATGGATCGGTTTATCTTAAAACCCAGGTTGGTTACAATCTCCACGAACTGCAATTGCGTATCGCGGCAGTAGTTCAGCATTGTGAAGTTTCTTAGATATTAAAATCAGCTGAGACTTTGCTGGATTGAGGGTCAAACAATTACGTAGCGACCATTGGTAGATTGCGGATAAATCCTCATTCAACCTGCAAACAAGATCCTCAACTAGACCAATAGGTCTAGATAGGTATATTTGCGCATCATCCGCATAGAAGTGAAGACTAGCGTTTGAGCAAGCTTTGGGGAGGTCATTAATAAATATACAAAACAATAATGGGCCAAGTATTGAGCCCTGTGGTACTCCTGCTTGTATATTCCTAATACGAGAGGATTTGTCACCAACCACAACCCTTTGACAGCGATTACTTAAGTAATTAGTTATGAGACGCGCCGAACTTTCCCTAAAACCAAAATACCTTTTTAGTTTATCAGAAAGGATTGACTGGTTGACTGCGGCAAAAGCTTTTGAAAAGTCAAGGAGGCAAAGTATAGTGAGGAAGTCCGAGTCATAGCTGATCCTTATGTTATCGAGAATTTTAGACTGTATCGAAAACTAGACTGTATCGAAGCAAGAAGCTTATGATGATTTAGATGAATTGAGATTTGCTTGGCAAGGACTTTTTCCAAGACTTTTGAAAAGCAAGGTAATATACTGATGGGTCCAAAGTCAGCAGCCAAAGTCGGTTGTGGTTTTTTCGGGACAGGAATTACTTTAGCCAGCTTCCAACTAGACGGAATTGCTGATGATGTAGAACAAAAATTAATTATGTGAGTAATTACACGAAGAATGTGGGTTAATACCATTTTGACAAACCAAATATTGTAATTTTTAAAACAAACACAAAAGGTCGGTGCGGTATATATATAGTATAATTCAAGTGAACCAACTCTCCTCTCATTTTGAAAACAGTGCTCATTTTAATTACCGTGCAGCAGTTAAAAGAATACATTCGTTCTTCAAGTTGATACTTTACTTTGCTATAGTATTCGTACAACCTATATCCGGCCGAACGTTTTTTTTAAATAAAATATCAAGCTGCCTTCTTAGAGAATCAGTCTGCAAGCCTAATTTAATTTAATCTACACTCTGACGCAAGTCCCTCCGGTTCTTGCACTAGATGTCCGCTAGTCCTTAAGATGTGCCTAAGTACTTCGTTCAGAAACATAGGAGGCGTTACCGTTGCTAAATGTAGCAAATAGTTGGGGGTAGTGATGGGCAAATATCCGGTAAAAACCATCTCGGGAGAAAAACCCGTTTTTACCAGATTTTTACCAAAACGGGTAGCTACTCGTACGTGGGTATTTATTGAAACAGAGAAAATCTCTCACAAATCTTAATCCACTGGAGATTTTATTGTTATTATTTATTGGCTAATAAACGGAAACAAGTTTTGCAAACCGAATTGAAGAATTTCAGTCTGAATCAGTGCAGATGTACATTTCAGATTCTGTACATTTTGACGAACTACAGGGTGACCAGATAGGAAAACAAATTTAAATTAAACAACAACGGTGTGAGATATACAAATGATTCTGGTTTTATTTTGAAGCTATGTTCATGCCAGTATGTGTGGAATAGCACATCATTCAAATGGCCGCCTCGGATTCGCTGGCAGTGCTTGAAGCGGTCGGTCCAATTTTTAATGACTCGGTCCGTGTGCGGCGTTAAATGGTTGGCTTGTTAGAGTAGCGTAGACTAAGAAATTAACGTAGTCCCTGAGAAAATAATTGAGTGGTGTCAAATCGCATGATCGCGGCGGCCAATTGATGAACGCTCGCGATTCTCCTTCACGATTTCAAGCGTTGCGTCGCTTGTATGGCATGTAGCGCTGTCTTGTTGGAACCACAGCTCGGATATATCGGCATTGTCAAGCTTTGACCCCAGAAAGTCGGTTAACATCGCTCTATACCTGACGCTCTATACCATTACGGTATCGGTGTTTCCTTCCTCATTTCGAAAGAAATAAGGTCCGATGATGCCGCCATGCCATAAGCCGCACCAAACAGTCAATCTTTGCGGATGCATTGATGCTTTGCCGAACTCTTGTAGATTGCATTTGTTCCAGTAACGGCAATTTTGCTTGTTGATATAGCCGCTGCGCCAAAAATAGGCCTCGTTCGAGAAAATGATTTTTTGTCCAAAAACCGGATCTCCGTGCGAACTCACGGCGTTGTCTATGGTCGTACGACTTCAATTCTTGCGTCTGCATAATCTTATAAGGATGTAGGCCTAAATCCAATCGCAAAATAAGCCCGGTTGACTCTGGCGATGCCCAATTCTGCTGGTTGGCACCGAATCGACAATTCTTGGTCTTCTTCGATACTGGCCGCTACGGCGGCTATGTTTTCTTCATTTTGCTCCAACCTCTGTGTGCTTGGTAGCTGAAGATCCAAAAGAGTGTACTCGCGCTCAAACTTTTCCACGGTGCAACGAATTGCAGTGGACTGGCTTCTAAATCGGAAGGTTCGGTGTTCGAATCCCAGCCTCGCTCGAAAGACATATCATTTATTTTTTCAGTTAACGGAAATCAAGTAAGACGAGTAGTTGACTACTTAGAAATCAACATCAAGCCAACTTCCACTAAGAATTCAGTCTCCCCATTAAATGTTGGATGCCCCCTATGGAGCGAAATAACCACTGAGCCCAAACATCTTTCTTACTCTCTCTATCCCATTTTTCAAAAAATTTAAGACATGCTGAGACATTATAAGTGTATTCATACCCACTTGAGCGTTAAGTTCTTACAAAAAAAAAAAAAAAAAATTGGAAAGCTAATTGATTTGCTATCTGGTCACTCTATAGTAGGTGGACTGACAATCTGAAAAGGCACCTCGGTGCATTTTCTTCTCTGTTCGCTTTGATTTTCCAGTAAGTTGAAGGCTCCAATTGTGTGATATGCACGTCAACTTACCAGCTCTTTCGGTAGTAAGATGGTTACGTTTCTTGCTGTGAATCCAACTGAAGGTACTAAATGATCGTTCTGCTGCTGCAGAAGTTACAGGTGCCAATCAAATTCGTGCTGCAAATTCGCTTAAACTTTTACTAGCACAAAGTCCCTTCCACCAAATTAGAGGTTATATGGAGGAAGCGCATAACCAAATGAATTCCTTTCCCCAAATGTTTTCTTTCGAACGATTGGACATCACTTCAACACCCATAGCTCCAGATACATTATAGATAAATTCCATTGCTCAGAATCACTCCTTGATTTGATGGGTCAAGAAGAGCTGCATCGCGATATATTGGTGACTCTGCAAATTGCATTATTTCTTGAAATTTGTCGGTAAGTTGTTGTTTGTTTGTCCAACTCGTCTCAGAGCCTTGTGCTCATTGAACTCTGTAACTCTTTGAAGTCAATATCCAGTTTGTGAATTAAGCATTTATTGGATTTATTGACCCAACTATTGGCTTAATGATCTCTTCTACATATTACGGTAATACCCCGCCAAAAACAGGCTTCACCCAGCAATGCAATTTTAATTTTTTTTTGGAGAGGGAGGGAGATTCATTGACGGCCAATGTTTGCCAGCTGACTTTGTTAGTAGCTAGGCTTTCAAGGCTGAATATGTAGCTTCCCCATCGAGTTTTACTCGGAAGTTTCAATAACGATGTTAGGTGTTTTTTTATTATTTTTTTTGATTATTTTTTTTTTTTTTGTCAGAACAGGGCACTCAGACAAAGAACTAGTCCATTGTGCTCTTTGTACATAAGTTCCTTTTAATGAAATCGTTAAGTCTTACGAAGAAAGATGAGTAAACGCTTCAGTGGTAAGATGCGTACAGCACCAGCACCCACCACGTCAGCGACGAGTACCTGCAGCCTGATGCAAGCGTAAGCCGGACATTCACAGAGATAGTGATTCGCGGTGTCGGCATCATTTTCACAGCAAGCATCGCAGGATGTTGTGTCCCTTATGCGCAGCACATTTAAGTGCTTAGCAAAAGTGTAATGCCCTGGCACGATGCCAGTAAGCAACCTGCAGTTTTTCCTGCTGAGGAACAGCAGAAAGGCCGCTGACTTCCTAGAGATGTCGGGAAGCATTTTTGGTCTTCCTGCATCCTGAACCCAACGTAGGTTTGCTTCCTGAAAAACTCTCCTCTGAACCTTGCCTGGCAAGTTCAAACGCGATTTTATTTCCCGTGATCCCATTGTAACTTCGGGCCCAAACATGACTCAGTGAATTTAACCTTCCGACTGTGTTCAGTGATCTCTCACATTCTTGAACTAGTTTGGAAGTCGTAAGAGGGTCACATCCTATATCGGTTTGAAGCCGTCCGTGAAGACCCGACTGTATACCTTTCCTGGCTCAGATTCTGGCCGAAAAAAGTCCTGGGCACAGGGAAGATCGATTTCGTATTTTTTCTGCAACAGCAGTTCTGGTGTCATTGCATCAGACGGCATGTCCATAAGACCAGAGTCAAAAGACAACCGCGGCGCAAAGTCATCAAAGCTCCAGTGCGTGTTGTACCAAAGACCACATCTTTTTAAATGGAAGATGACTTTGAGAGCGCAGCCCATGGTATCAATATCAAGGGGAGAGAGATTCATCAATGCATCTAGAGCGGAGCCAGGAGTGCCCCCATACATCTGAGAAGAACCGTTCTTTGGAGTCTGGTAAAAGCAGCAATCACATATTTTCGCGAGAGCTTATTCCACCAGACAACCGACACATAGGATATAATTGACTTTATCATAGCCGTGTAGATCCAAAGGACCCTTCTCGGCGATAGACCTGATGTTCTGCCGATAGCGCCTCTGCACCACCAGAAGGCCAACAGTGTCTAGACGTAACGACGTGCTTTCGACGTAACGTACGAGTATTTAGTCCATAAAAGTTTGGATGACACCCAAATACTTAGCCTCTTTGGAGAATTGGATGGTGATGCCTTTAAGCACTAGATGGGTCAGACCAGGCAGCTTCCTCCTTCTCGTAAAGAGAACAATCTCTGTTTTGAGAGGATTGACTGAAAGCTCATTACTAGTTCACTAGTCGTCGATCACGTCTAGGGCTGCCTGCGCTTGAGAGCAGACAGTCGCTGGACACGGTCCAACAGACAGTACAGCTATATCACCCGCGTATGCTTGTGCGTAGACGTTAGAACTATTGAGTGCATTGAGCAGAGAGTCAGCCAATATATATCGTAACAGTAGAGTAGGGTAACGCCTGTTTACACCCGCCACCACATATTGGCCGCAGCCAGCGTTTAAGAAAGTATCGCAGAAACTTATCAACGGCTGGAAAAGAACAGTATCCCCACACTTGGGCTCCATATAAAAGTATTGCAGCTGCGGTTGATCGGAATAACTTTTGCATTCGACTGTGGCTTACATATTCATTATTGATGCATTTGCCCCAAACTGAATAGACTGCTCGTTTAGCTTCAGACAGATTGTTTTGAAGGTGTTTATTCATGCTCACGTTAGGGGTACTCTTGTACTGTCGTACAATTGCGCAATGGCCTGACCTTAAAACCTCCACTTTTCACTTCGATAGTACTTGCCACCACCATTTCTACTCGTAAGTATCATCATCTTGGACTTTGTTAGATCTACAGACAGAATTAAAGTTTTGCAGCAGTTATCATGTTTATTATTAGATGCATGCAGTCGACACTATCTGCGAGGAAGACAATGTCATCTGCAAACATAAATGTGCAGATACTTGCTCGGACTAGATGACACCCACCTTTATGTCGTTTATGTATACGATAAACAGGAACTTAATTTACAACCTTGGTTCACGCCCCTTGCAGTCTCAAAATCTTCGGACAAGTAGTTTCCATCCCAAACGAACCCTATGTTATTTGCGAACATTGCTCGCAAAACGTTCGGAAATCTAAAAAAAAAAAATGCGAGACTTTCTCTGGGTCCCCTTGTACAAGGTGGGGCAAAAATCATCACCCTATCGGAAGATGCTATAATTTTTGCAAATGGCGCCAAATGTCAATTCTACTTTGACATTTGTGAAGCAAACACATACAAAATATACGTCAACAAGACATTAAACGCTATACTCCTATACAACGCTGAATAATTGTTACGATTTTTTTGCGGAATAATTCGTCAATGGTGTTGGCCCAGCGTAAATTTCGGCGCAAATTTCCTGGTCGTCCGACACCAACTGGCAAACACTACGGCATTTAGCCACTCACCTAGAATATCATGGGACAACACGAGACGCTGCCAGGTCTAGCCGTCCCCAGAGCAACCGTTCTGCTGAGGATATCACAGCTGTGGTTGAAGATGTCGCAGAGGACCCCGGAGTATCGACAAGATGATGTGCCACGCATTCAATCGCCGGTCTTTACAGAGAATTTTGGTGAAAGAAGTTGTAAGATGTTCCCTTACAAAGTGCAGACCGTGAAATAGCTGCTAGCTGTTGACCGCCAAGCGCGTGTAACCTACGCTCAAACCATCCTGAATCTCGACCACGAGGGAGACAAGTTTTCATCGAAAATTTTCATGAGCGACGAGGCCCATTACTATCTCTGTGGATATGTGAACAAGCAAAATTATCACTTCTGGGGCACCGAAAATCCGCGTATACCCCAAGAAGAGCCATTACACCAGCTCAAAGTTACTGCATGGTGTACTGTTTACGTTTGTGGCGTCATCGGACTTATTTTTTCGAAAAACCCGCGGGCCAAACGACTACTGTGGACGGAGAGCGCTATATAGCCATGCTCGACGACTTTCACCTTCCTCAATTGGATGAATTGGGTCTGAAGAACATGTTTTTCTAACAGGATGGATCGACGGCGCATTCTGCACTAGCCACAACCGAAATTCTGAGAGCTGCATTTCCGGATCGCCTAATCTCTCGTTTTGGCGATTTGCACTGGGCGGCAACCGACTTTTTTTTGTAAATTTTTTTGAAGTCACGAATCTACGAGTATGTCAACAAGTCTCAGACTCTTGAAGCCCTCGAAGAGAATATCGCCGGAAGTTCTGCAAGAGTGATGGAAAATGCCACAAATCGGACCCCAATGGTCACCAATTCTGGCAGCGGCCACTTAGCCGATATCATTTTTTCAACTAAATGGAAAAAAAATTAAGACATCATAATAAATGTAATCCAAAAGCGGAACCAAGAAAATTACAGCTAAAGCAGATCGGGTGACAACTTGTACGCCACCTTGTAGATTTCGGCAATGTTCGTACGCATAAATCTGTCTGAAGCCCGCTTGAAATTCATGGAAGTAGTCTTTTAAAAAACACTGCGCCAAAAAGCTTGGTTGCAATAATTAAAAACGATATATTGTGCCTCTATAGTTGGTCGGGTCATTATACCTAGTCACCTTTCTGTTGCTATAGAAATTACGTACAGTGAGCGACAAAAGTCTATGTACGACCACCATTCTTGCAATCTAACGAGTTCAAAAGCATTATGATAAAATCTAATGATGCACTTTTGTTTCAAATCTCGTTTTATTAATAATACACTATAAAATAAATGAATTTAACAAAAACTTAACAAGTGATTCACAAAAAACGAAAAATGGATAATGACAAAAGTCTACATACGGCATATTAACTAACATAAACATCTTTAATCATTTAGGTGAAACTATTGTTAATGATAAATTTAATATTTGTAGGTCCACCATGTGCGTCTAGAACTGCCTGCAAGCGTCTGGGCATTGAAGCAACTAAATTATTTAATTCACTAGCTGTTATGGCTTGCCACTATTCTTGGAGCATTGGGGCACTTCTTATGGCATATCGTCTTATCTTGCGTTCCAGAATCAGACGTTCAAGTCCGGACCTTGGGCTGGTGTGTGTAGTTGTCTTGGGGCGTAGTAAATTAGCCAATCTTTGCCAATTTGAGCATTGTGCTTGGGATCATTGTCCTGTTGTGAGTTTCAACTCGTGCCAAGATTTAAGCTGTCGACGGGTGCTTTCAGGTTTAGTTCTAAAATAGACTTGTGTAGATAGCGATCCATATTACCTTCAATAAAGGCTAGATTTCCTACGCCGGAAACAGCTACAGCACCCCAAACCATCACGCTGGATTCATTGCTGTGTTATTTTTTCTCCAAACTCTAGCTCTCTGTCACTTATATTATATTTTGATTCGTCAATAAATAAAACTCGTTTCCAGAAATCCATTCCTTTTTCAATGTGTTTTTGGGCAAATTCCAAGCGCAGTTTTCGTTTTTTTTTTCACTTATTAGGGGTTTCCTGCGTGGAGTACTGCTGTGGAAACCGTTATTATTGAGAGCCCTTTGAACTGTGCGTGAATGCACAATTGTATTTGATCTTTCTGCCAACCCTTTAGACAGCATTGTGGCATTCACTCTTGGATTATTGCCTAACTCTCTCATGACAAAGCTGACCTCTCGGCGATTCAGCTTCTTTGGGCGGCCACAACGCGGTTTGTTTTCGACGATACCGGTATTTTCGAAGTTATTGTATATTGTTTGGACTGTTGACTTGCTTAAATCCAGTAAATTTGCAATTTCACCAAACGATTTCTTTTCTTTTTTATATTTTATTACTAATTTCGCACTTCAACCGCAATTTCTCTTCGAGGGGCCATTGTCATAAGTAAAACTTATTGAAGCTGACAAAACTTCAACTGAGAGGCATAGACCTGATTTTCACAAATGGAAAAATTTAAATACGGTACTTTTCCGTTATCCTCCATCAGCGTATAACAAAAAAAAAACATGGAATGCCGGGCGTATGTAGATTTTTGTCGCTCACTGTATGTTATGTAGCAATATAATGGATTCCTTAATTTTCAAAACTTTGCCCCTAAATTTTGTAATCATACTCTATTCAACTTTTTTTATTTTTGGGATATACAATACACATTTAAATACTAAAATTCATTGCATATATTATATAAATTCACGATACTAATTTGTTTATTTTATTTTTTTCTCTTTTTAGGTAAGTAACCCCAAGTCAATGTTAACCACAATTTGATCAACAACAAGAGCTGCCTGGTCAGTCCGCTTACGTCGTGGTTATTGAAAATCCCACTCGGTACAGAGAAGTCATTAGCCTCCTACGCCTCTGGCAAACATTATTATGGCCACAGAAATCTCGGAAATTTACATTCGTATTAGTACGAGTATATCGTAATCTCATTAGTAAAACGATATCTTTCCGGTATTTAGGAATTTCGCGTCAAATATGTTTGCGTTATCAGGCGATACCGAGTATTCCTCTTTGAAATGTGACATTCAAGGACTTATCTGCTAGAATTTTTATTTTTTTCTTCTTTAGATTATAAAAGGGGACGAGATAAGAACGATAGGAAATAAAACAACAACGGTGTGAGATATAAAATTGATTCTGGCTTTATTTTGAAGCTACGTTCATGCCATTGCGTGTGGAATAGCACGTCATTCAAATGGTCGCCTCGACTTCGCCGGCAGTGCTTCAAGCAGTCGGTCCAATTTTTGATGACTCGGTCCAATATGTGCGGCGTTATTCCGGCAGTAGCGTGTCGAATGTTGGCCTCGAGCTCATCCAATGTGGTTGGCTTCTTAGCGTAGACTAAGAAGCGCCGTCTTGTTGGAACCACAGCTCGGATATATCGATGTTTCCGAGCTCTAACTACAGAAAGTCGGTTAACATCGCTCTATACCTGAGACCATTGACGGTAACGGTGTCGCCTTCTTCATTTCGAAAGAAATAAAGTAACCGCATAAACCGCATCAAACAGTCAATCTTTGTAGATGCATTGATGCTTGTAGATTGTGTTCACTTCAAGAACGGCAATTTGCAGCGCTTGACATAGGCGCTGAGCCAAAAATGGACCTCATCCGAGAAGACGATTTTTTGGCCAAAATCCGGATCTCCGGCCAACATTTCCAACGCCCAATTAGCGAACTCACGGCGTTGTCTATGGTAGTCCGACCTCAATTCTTGCGTCAGCACTATCTAATATGGATGTAGGCCCAAATCCAACCGCCAAATACGCCGGGTTGTCCCTCTGGCGATGCCCAATTCATTCATCGGCGCCGAATCGACATTTCTGGGTCTTCTGGCAAGCGTAAAACGATGCATGATGAAATGGCAAACCTTATTGAATATTTTGACAACTAGATGTCATTGGTAATTTTGACAGCAACAATTGGAAAAACTATCATTGCTATCTGGTCACTCGTTAGTTAAGTTTTAATGAAAAAATTCATTTATTTCCTTTGGTAGTAGATTACCCGTTTGTTATGTAAGATTTTGTGAGTGTCTGAGCGAATTCCAGTTGCATCTGCATACAGACTCCATCCTATAACTTCAGTAGAATCTATGACGAATTGTCTAATTAGATTTGTAAAGCGACAGTAATAAACTGAAAGATAAGTTCGCCAGTCACTGCAGTTGGATTTGTTTTATTAATTTATTATAATCACCAGTGATTTGTGAACTATGCGGTTCGCTAAATAAAAAAATTAAGGCAGGTAGGACAGTATATTAAGATAGTTAGGTAATCGAAAGGTATGGGCAAACAAGGTGGTACGAGTACGAGGTGACATCTTAATAGTTCGTAAATTTACCTGGCAAGTCTGTCAAGTGGGAGCATCGATTGCTTTCATAAGCAATCTTAGTGGTCTCATCCAATTTCGGAACTGACTTTAGTCACAAACTGAGTTTGTGACTTTAGGCTCAAGAGTAGATATCCTTGAATAAGACGGCTTTTACTGATGATAGCCATAACTTGGATGATAGTTCTATAGTTCTGTGAGGAATTCCACGTATTAGAGTAGGCTGAGTTAGGAAGCCACAAAGCTAGTGTTCTATGACCATGAAAATTAATTGTCATCCATTCTTGATTTACTGGAGCTGAAACGGATCTAGCGTACGTTACGTATACTTTGTGTACCAATGTTGGGGGACTTACGATAAATGTCTCTAGCATCCTAAGTTATGTACCCATATTCAATTGAAGACCTCAGATTAGGTTAGGTAAGAGCGGCTGTTGGAAAGACCAATCCACTTAGCCCTATTGGCCCATTGTAATGTCACGTGGATCTGTAATCCTCCTACTCTTGGAACTACAATAATTTGAGCTTCTGGCGAAGTGAATAAGACTGTTAGCGGCCATATTATCTAAATCGCATAAGTAACTCCACTTAGGAGCTTCTTTCTTTGGCAGAGAGCTGGGCATCTACAGAGTAGGTGTAGGATTGTCTTCTCCTCTTCCTTGTACATCCAGCTTCGGCAGAAAACATCTGTAAAAACGCCAAGCCTTCTTGCATGCTTGCCTATAAGACAGTGTCCAGTGATGACACCTATGATGACCCTGACATGTTTCCTATCGAGATCCAGCTTTGGTCACTAGACATGTTGACCCAACAGTCCATCTAAGGTCTGTTCTTTTGTTAGAATCCAACTTTAATATTAGTTTGTATGTAGCGATTGGTATACCGATGCTACCCTTTTCGGATCGAATAGGTAGAGTAGTTCCAATTTTGGCGAGTTCTTCGGCCCTACAATTCCCTGAAGTGTCTCTATGCCCCTGCATCCAATATCTCTCAGTCAAGAGCGGTTCTAAAACTTAGTGCGATTGAGTCCAGGGACTTGCTAGCGGCCTGACTATCCGAAAAGATACGGATATCGGTTGCAGATATCACGTTTTTCTTCAGCCAGGACAGAACGTCTTTAGTCGCCAATATTTCCGCCTGCAACACGCTACAGTGATTTGGGAGACGGAAGGAGAAGTTCATACGCCGCCTTCAGTTCTAGATCCATCTGTATAGAAGTAGATTGACTTGCCATTTATGAAAGCATCTTCTTCCCAGAAGGATTTAGAGGGGATGCTTGCATGCTCCCAAACCAATGTTGGGGTATAGTGTAATCGATGTTCTCTGAGCAGATTCCTAATATATTAAGGATATTAGCGTGGCCAAATAATGTAGGCGGCTGCGGTCAAGGCAAGGCAAGTACCTGCTTGCTGAAAATATCGAGGGGTGTTAGGTAAAACTGAATATCCAGTGCCGAGGGGGCAGCAGTGCTTAGAGCTCCATTTTTGCACAGACATGCTGTTCTTTGGGCTCTGCTTAGATTGCTGGAGTTGACTGCATTGTCTAAGACCGTCCACCAGACAACCACCCCGTAAGTAAGTATCGGTCTTATGACCAAAATGTATCGCCAGTTGGTTATGCGAGGTTGAAGACCCCATTTGTTCCCAATGGCTTTTTTGCAAGAGAATCTCTTGACTCTTTCTTGAATGTTAGGTTTCCAGTTTGGTTTTCTGTCAAAAATGAGACGCAGATATTTTTCTGTATCGGAGAAGACTAAACTGGTAGAGAACAAGATCAGTTTTATGGGCGTTTATTCCCAATCCACAGCGATCCGCTCAACAGATTAATCTGTTCTTTCATGGTATTAAGATACTTTCCTGAGACGGCAATAGCAAAGTCATTAGCACAGGCACTCACACGGCTATCACCTGCTTACAGGTATATCAGCAGCTCATTAACCACTAAGTTCCAGGGAAGGGGTGAAAGGACACCGCTTTGCGGCGTACCTCTGCTGACGCATCTTTTAACAGAAACCCCACCCAGTTTGGAGTTGATTATCCTGCTATTTAACATAAGACTGATCAACTTCCCAAGTGAGTCGTCTAACTGCAGAGTTGTGATTGCGGATGTGTTGACGTTGTTAAGGGCACGTTCTACGTCCTGGAAGGCGACCAACTTATACTCTCTATATTGTAGGGATCATTCGATGTGGCTGGTCAGTGAATGTAGAGCCGTTTCCACCGATTTTCCTTTACAGCATGCATGTTAAGCCATTGACCAAAGTCGTGGATAAATTTTAGATCGTATATGGATATCAATTAGGCGTTCTAGAGTTTTAAGAAGGAAGGATGATAAATTTATAGGTCTGAGATCCTTTGGCATAACATAAGAGCATTTTCCGGCTTTGGGAATGAAAACTACATTAACTTCTCTCCATGACAGTGGAATGTGGATCATTTCTACGCAGCTCCTCATGATATTCTCTAGCGTAGGCAGGATAATATCTGAGGACCTTTGTAGCTCGGCAGGTATTATGCCGTCGGGACCAGCAGACTTGTATGATTTGAAGTTATGCAGCGCCCAAAGCAGCTTGTGTTTTGCAGTCAGACCATGCATTTTAGTCACGGTTGCAGTAGTCATGTTGTGGTTGCTACTGGCCCCGAATAGGGAACTACGTAGAAAGTGAGTGTCCAGTAGCAAGTCGAGTGATTCATCATTTGAGTTTGTCCAAGAGTCATCGGTTTTTTGCAAACAGCTAGTTGCAGCTATCTTGCTATGAGACAGATAGTTTTTAGGGATTTTATTCCGTCGTTCCGTCAGTATCAGGGTGAGCCGAATGGTAATGGCTTTCTTCTTTTCTTTTTTTTTATAATTTGCGCGCGCTCAAGAGATTTGAGTACCCTTAAAATGTTTGCACACAGCGCGGGCGAAGGAAAATCAGGGAGGATAGAAAGAGAGGTACCGGTGAACGTTGGTTTTAAATGTTTGAAGGTTAGAATGACTAGGAAATATGAAGCTAGGTACGTCCGAAAGTGAGCTTGAGGGTATACTGATGAGCATTCATAGCGAGACGGGTGTTACGGTTAAAGGTTTGAAGGGATGCTACTGACGATTGGAAATAGCGATAAAACTGAGTGAGACACGAGACCTTACACCGGTGTTCGTGGGTGTCCAACGTTTGAGTGATATTAGTATCACCAATGAGTTTTATCGCATGGTTTTGAATCCTATCAAGCCGGTGCAGAGATGATTTCGGAGCACCTGACCAGATGTGGGCTCTCCAATTTTGGGCGGATGAATGCGTTATATATTGTGGCCAGATCAGAAGGGGTAAAATGTTCTTACATCGCTTGGGGAAATGTAGACATTTCGCAGCATTTTTGACGACATCGAATATGTGGTCATTCCAACGTAAGTTGTGACATATACCGAGAATGGAAAGTTTGGTTTCGGCTGGGTGTTTAAATCTCGCTTTAACGACAGCAGACAGTATTGTGTTTTGGAAGCACTAAATTATACTCTGTTAGTGGTTCCCCAATTAGTTATGCTGATAATATCAGAATTTAATGAGCTTAACATACGTTGCCGTTCCCGTTCTACAGCCGAAGAGCAGGGACGTGAGTCCGGGAACGAATATGAAAAGCAGAGAGTACTGTCGTCAGCAAAGCAATATATTGGATTAGCAGACAAGAGATCGTTGATGAAAATTAAAAAGAGTGTCGGAGACAGAACGGAGCCCTGGGGCACACCAGTATTTATTTTGTGAATATCAGACTTGAAACCATCCAACACAACTTGAATTGAACGTTCCGAAAGGTAATTTCTAATCCATTGAAGAAGAGAGTCATCGATCCCAAGAGCACGCATTTTCGACAAGAGAACCTGATGCCAAACTCTGTCAAATGCCTTAGAAATATCAAGTGCAACTATCTTGCTTTCGCCAGAATGATGTACGCTTTGGTTCCTCTTTTCGGTGAGACATGCCATCAGATCACCAGTGGACATGTTGCTACGAAAACCGTACTGCCGGTTATGGCATAGAAGCATCACAATAAGAAATTAATAGATCCGACAGCTGAAGCGCTCGGTTCTCAGCGGTCCCGGGTCTCAATTGGTAAGTAACAAAGTCTCTCCACTTAGGACCAGGCATTTTGGCGCGGTTTCGACGTTTCTCTTTTAGGAGCTCGAAAATCACAGCCTAATGATCACTTTGTGTAAAATCTTCGCTAGCCCACATTTTGGTGTTACATGGTAGAAAACTACTGACAAAACTGCTGTAATATCTACATATGATAGACTCCGTACCCCACCTTTCGGAAAGAATTTTTCGTACCCTCGTTAACTAGGACTATGTCCTGTGTTGCGAATGTTTCGAGTAAAGCTCGTCCTCTTGAATCCGTCATCCTGCTGCCCCATTGTATGACCCTCTGGTGGACCCCCCGCCCTAACACACCGGGTGTTTTGCTATTGCATCCGACAATTTGTGATATTGTTCCCAGGACATGCTTGACGAAGCCTGAGAGCTGTAGAAGAGGATGCCATTGATCTTGGCGCTGGCGAAGCCTTCCTCCGATTCGGTGGTTTTCTGAAAAGCTTTGTTTCCCCGTATCTATATGGGTGATTTTGTTGTCTTATCGCTTACTCAGATACATTCGTTTAGAGCTCTATATGGTTCGCTGATCAGGACCACATCAATTTGCTTTTCTTTAGTCATTGGAGTTAACAGGTCTTGTGTCGCTTCGCAGTGGTTAAGGTTGATCTGAGCAATTTTCATCTAGTCAGAGTCTTTTTGAGCACTGGGCACTTGTTGCCACCAGTAAGATGCCTGCAATTCTCTGGGTTATCCCTTTGCAGAAGAAGCACCTCTTACGAGGTGTAGTTTGAATCTCTGGTCATCAGTAACATGCTACGTGATATCCTTTATCGCTTTTGTTTGCTGCTTCTTTTACCCTAGTGGCCAGAGCGTTGTATATTTAAACTTTTTTCATCTCATACTGCACTGCAATTCCGTTTGCGATACGGGATATCTAACTCCACTGCTGAGCCCACTAAAAGTCCTAGTTGCAAGTGTGGTTTGCCCCCGTTCTTCAGGTATCTAAGCTAAGTGCTGCTGCTTTTATGCCTTCTGCCGGCGATACTATCTTCCTAGGCGAACAACATTTCTTCCAATGTTGTGGGAGAGAAGCCGCCAATTGTTTCCACATAAGGGGCAACCTGTTCTTTTAATCCTCTGCGCGCCTGAAAAACCCATAGCCTATCGATGTAATTGAACCTTACTGTCTTTAGTGAGCAAGTGCGTTTTATAAGGACGTATTGTTCCTACTTAATGTATTGGTGCGATGTCTGCTCCATCTAATATTGTGGAAAGCCTTTTGTTGAAACAGTGTGCTTCCAATAGCGAACACGTTAACAATACAAAAGCAAACGATCCCACCTCATGTTGAGCTTTGATCCCTAATTAGTTTCAATAAATTTGTACAATACAACGCGCAATTCAGCCCATCGAAAAGTACTCGTAATTTGATCTTAAACAAAAATATAATTTTTCCACTCATTACGTCAGACCTGTCAAACGACTTAAATCACTGCGAATTATGTAGTTCAAGGAAGCCATTAAACTTCCCACACTCACTTAGCACTCTAAGGTGTAAACACAATCAAAATACCAAACAACCGATTAGAAAGACTACGTGATGTTCGCTCTCCGAAGATTCCTTACTATCTATTCGTGTACTTCGCTCATTATACATATTTAAGCCGAAAAAAAATGAGACATCTGACGGTACTTTCCCAGACATCTCTCGCCTATTAAGCAGGCTTAAATATTTTCCAACGAGGCGTTAGCATTCTTCAATTTACGACAAATGTCATAATTCATTCATACGAGTAGGTAGTAGTAGCTCATTGCAACGTGCGTTCATTACGAGTATTTCGTAATATTCAACTTTTCTCACTAATTAACAATTCATAACTTACTCGGACGCTTCTGTCAAAAGCGGAAGGCAACTTTTCTCCCCGGCTTTCATTGTAATAAAAAAACATCAACAGAATTTCAATAGAAATATCTTTTTCTCTTTCTATTTTTAAACAAGCAAATGCCGGCCTTAAGTGGTAAGTTATGCCATTTGGTCATTAACAACGTAATGACAATGCGTTTACGAGTTTTTGACTTACGTAAGGTATTAAATGTCAAAGCTCTCTTCAAAGAAGTATCTGTCAAACGCAGTGACACTGTCGCCAGTCCAAATTGGAGAAATGCATTCAACCAAACAAGATGGCGAACAAAAAACCAATTGAACGGATTAAGACTTCAAATTTGAAGCTAAGCCGGGGAGAGTACGTCGTACGATGCCAAGCGTAGTTATGAGAAACTTTCGTTTTTCTTTCGTTGGTGTGGCAAATTTAATGACTGACGTGTGCGCTAGCTACGTACATATGTGCATACGAGTATGCGTAAAGCATGGCGGATACGTCATGATGTCATGTGTTGCTTTGATTATTAATTGAATGCAAATTTCAATAAAACGTAATAACGCAAGTGAAATGCGTTTTCTATTGAACCAATGAAAGTTTTCTTTTGGATCGATGTCAAGAGATCTTTTGGCAGAGGTTAATTGAGAGTAGACCGATGGAAGATAGCCGTAATTACGTCAGACAATCAGCGGTGGTCCATGCACACTGTTCTGTGAAGTCGTTTGAAAGCTACTGTGGTCAATAATATTTAAGTAATCTCTCCGAAGAGTGAATATAAAAGCCACACCTATCCGTGATGGTTCTGACAGAGGCTTTGTGTAGACCTGTGAGGGCAGGTGAACAGTCATGAAAAGGTTCCATTTGGCCGTGTCCAGATCCAGGATTCTAGGTATAGAGACGCGTCGTACTACTAGATTTTTAAGTTGTCCGGAGATCCCGCATATCGAGTGGCAATAGAGCAATTTTCCACAAACTCTCAGGACACTACTGCTCTGCTTTTGCTGTGCCTTTACTATTGTTAATACAGCGTTACCGATTCAGAGCATCAAGAAGAAAATGACGGTTCTTTTCTTATGTAAATGGACTGCTTCTCTCTATTAGATATTCCTACGTTATCGAAATTTGTCCATTGGAAGCAGAGCATTTGGGTTTTGTATCGTAGCAGCAGCTTGATTCATGATTTATGATTAGGAGAACCGCTTAAACAAGGTGTGCCAGAAAAGGTATCCCGTTTCAACCTTTTTAAGGCAGCAGTTAACTCAACGCTCAACGAGTATTGATCGAGTTCAGTAAATATTATGTATATGATTCAAAGCTTGCGCGCATGACTGCACGCACAGTGTTCCAGCGGCGTACATCTGTTACTTTCCCATTTTACCTATTCCGTTGTGCTTAGCTGCTGGTCCTTCAAAAAGTGCCTCCTCAAACGTTTCGATCTCCTGAGATATCGGTCCTTCAGCAGGTAGAATCTACCCGGCTGCCTGTCTTAGATGAAGAACTGTAATAGTCGGAACATCTTGATGAGTGCCTTGATTGATTTATTTCAATCTGCTAAACGTTGGTTAAGACTTGAAAATTCTACAGACTACTAGGGGCTGCTAATTGTGGCTGTTGCGTGTACCACCTATACGCACTTAACCATTTTAATGTCAAGTCATGTTGTCGTTTGCATTTGAATGATGTTTCAGATGGGATTGCTACGGCTTCCGTATTTTTAACCCTCTTTAATGGGCAGGTGTTTGTGTTTTTGTGTTTGTCTTTCGTTATAATGACTCGGGAATTCAGAGTAGATATTGCCAATATATGCGGGCTAAAAAGTAATCACTTTTCTGCGTACGTCCACGTCTGCAAATACAGACCAGCTGTTTTGGCACTTAGTGAAGCACAGGTAGATCCCCGTCCACATCTCTCAGATCATTCTGATCTGAAGCTACCTGGCTACGAACTAGTGCCATTATTCTTCTCTCACCGCGGTCTCGCCATTTACGTGCGTAGTGATGTAGCTTACCAAACTCCACCACAATGTAGTCCCTGTTCCAATCCGGAATTCAATTTCATGTGGTTACAAATTCATTTCAGCAGTCTGACTCCATTCAAAGAATTGTATCCCTGTATCCTCAAACTGAAATCGTTATTACGGGCGATTTCAATATACATAATTCTGAGTGGCTTCGACATTCTGGACAGACAACACCCGAAGGACGGTGTGTTGAGATCTTCGCTGCGGAAAATAACTTCACCCAGCTTGTAAATGAGCCCACACGAATACCAGACGTTGATAGTCATACGGCCAATACCCTGGACTTGTTTTTAACTTCTCACCCTGACAAGTACTGCGTTGATGTGCTCTCCCCTCTAGGCTCGTCGGACCATTGTGTCATATCAGCTAAATTCTCGTATACCCACTACACAGTTAGAGTAAAGATTCCTAAAAGAAGCGTATGGCAATACGAGAAAGCCAATTGGAGCGGTCTTAACAGCTTCTTTAGGAATGCCGCTGCTGACATGATCACAGAAACTATTCTCTTTGGAAGGAGATGTTTTATCCCTCATCGGATCAAGAGTATCAAACCAAAAGAAAAGCCATGGTAAGCTGTAAAGAGGCTGTCAGGGTTAGAGAATTGTTTTTTCGGTCCTACAAGACCAACCCGATAGAGGAAAACCGAAAAAAGTTCAAACGAGCCAGAAATGACTGCAATGTCTTTCTCAAGCATGTGAAGTTCCAATACGACTGAAAACTGAGGCAAAAAATACTGCAATGTCCCAAAGGCAGTAAAAAGTTTGGTCGTTCGTCAAAAACATTAGAAATTCTACCTCATCCTCCATCCCAACGCTCATTTACAATGACATTCCAGCTGTCAGCTCTTTGGACAAGGCCAATCTGCTTGCTGCACACTTTGCGGCTAGCTCAACACTCCCAGATTGTGCTTTGTTCCCGCATACGCTTGAGTGCGTCGAATCTTCAATGCGACGAATCCACTTTCGCACTCATGTAGTAGCAAGAGTACTTAAAGATCTCAACATGCATAAATCCGCTGGTCCAGATGGTATATCTCCCCTTCTTCTGAAGAGGTGTTCTTCCACGCTGGCAAAACCACTGCGTAAGCCTTTTCATCAATCCTACTTTTTAGGACTCTTTCCGAGCAGATGGAAAACAGCATTTGTCCAGCCCGTCCCTAAAAAAGGCGAATCTTCTTCTCTCTCCTCTTACAGACCCATTGCACTTACGTCCCTTCTCTCCAAGGTCATGGAAACGCTGATAAACCGTCAGCTCATGAAATATCTTGAAACACGAAAACTTCTTAATGACCGACAGTCAAACTCTTTTGTCGAAAATGGGTGCTTTTGGGATCGACGACTCTCTTCTTCAATGGATAAGAAATTACCTTTCGGAACGTTCAATTCAAGTTGTCTTGGATGGTTTCAAATCTGATATTCACAAAATAAATGCTGGTGTCCCCCATGGCTCCGTTCTGTCTCTGACACTCTTTTTAATTTTCATCAACGATCTCGTGTCTGCTACCTTTAATCCAATATACTCCTCTGCTTTTCATCTTCGTTCCCGGACTCACGTCCCTGCTCTTCGGCTGTAGAACGGGAACGGCAACGTAAGTTAAGCTCATTAAATTCCGATATTAACAGCATAACCAATTGGGGAACTATCAATGCTGTCTGCTGTCATTAAAGCGAAATTCAAATACCCAGCCATTATCCATGAATGGCACCTTCATCGTCGAAACCGATAAACTTTCCATTCTCGGTATGTGTATCAGTAACAGCTTACCTTGGAATGACCACATGTTCGATGTCGTCAAAAACGCTGCGAAATGTCTAGGTTTTCTCAATCGATGTAAGAAATATTTTACCCCCTCTGATCTGGCCACAATATATAAGGCATTTATCCGCCCAAAACTGGAGTACAATGCCCACATCTGGTCAGGTGCTCCTCAAACATCTCTGCACCTGCTAGATAGGATTCAAAACCGTGCGATAAAACTCATAGGTGATACTAATATCAGTCAATCAATTGACATCCTCGAACATCAACGTCATGTCTCTTGTCTCACTCTGTTTTATCGCTATTTCCACCACTAGTGCTGCATTGAAATCACCAGTAGCATTCCGGCCATTCAAACTTTCAACCGTAACACCCGTCTCGCTATGAATGCTCATCAGTATACCCTCAAGCCCATTTTCGGACGTACTCTAAAATATTGTGATTCGCTCCTAAGATGTTCAACTCGCTTATGGAATGCCCTGACAATCTCTATGTTTCCTGGTCGTTATAATTTACAAACATTTAAAAACAATGTACATCGGTACCTGTCTTTTCTTCCTCCCTAAATTTCCTTCACCCGCGCTGTGTTCGAACAGGTTTTGATGTCCTGATGCAAAAACACGAAAGTTCGCTAAAAGGTGAAAAGTTCATGTTGAGGACAATATTTATAATGACGAGCTATACAGAGCCACTTGAGGTTCAGGTATCCCGGATGTAGGGCTAAACTTTGGATGCCATACATAAGAATTATACCTGCATTAGGGCCAAATGCGAGCATATCCTTAAATGCTGTACTGTGATACTCATCCAAGAATTGGAACACAAAGCGATACTGTTATTGTCTACAGTACTTTTGCGAAGTCCTTAGCAATTGAACTATGTACAAGAATTAAACTACACACTTCTTGAATTCTATTTTTAATCGTGGAGTGATGACATTTTTGAAAGATTCCAAATATCGATTATTAGTCTTGACACTTGTTTAAGGTGTTTTCATGAGACGCAGCCGTCTTCCAGACATCTGAATCGCCAGGTTGTAGCTTGTTTAATCCTTAACCGGCGATTCGGTCTTTCCTAATACGTCGAACATCTTTAGCGTATTGGTCTTCCGAAGTTTCCTGCCAGTCATTTTCAGCCTTATCAGTCTCGGGACCTCGTTGGTATTGGTGGTGTAGCTGCCAAACTGTTCAAGGCAGCCGGAAATGACTTTGCGAAGTGCATCCATCATCTCTAAAATATGATCGGACGAATGGAACCTCATACAGCACCAGAGGCACAATCTTTGAATCAAAAGCGATGAAGATGGGTCTGCTGATAAGCAAGGAAAAACGGAGCTGCTGCCATCAAGAGAGGACAAACAACTTGGATGACTCGAAAAACATCACATTGGAAAGGTATAACTTCGAGGTACTCAAGCACATTGCCTACCTATGCTCCTCGGTTAATATAAACAGCGAAACCAGCATAGAGATCATCCGAAAGGTAACTCTTACCAATCTCAATTTTTTTGGGCAAAGAAGACAATGGAGTAGCAAATTGAAAAATTGAGCTATTATTGGTCGTTTATGACGCAGAGGGCTATTCAAAGTAACTTTAAAGCACGCTAGTTATAAAAAAAAAATTAAGCGCTCAGTCGTTTCAAAAAACTGGGGCTTTGAGTGATCTACGTCTCTGTATGCTTACGACGACTAGGACAGATAAATCGGATGCACACCGAGCGCTCCAGCTCAGAAAGTCGTCGAATCCACACATAAAACGCAGCAAAGTAAGACCCAGCTCAGATAGTACTCGTAAGTAAATAAGGAAGCAAGATTATCGTTTGGTCCTTCGAGTTAGAAACAGTGCATATAACAGACTGCTTTTAAGGCTTAAAGCCAACTGCAACGTATTAAACTTTAACATAAGTGCAAACTCCAGATGATTTTTTTAATGGGGAATTCTTCGATTTTATTGGGTTAACGACCCAACCCAAGGAAAGCGAAGGTATCCTTCTTTCTAGAACTCGCTTGGAACCCTTCTGAAGCTGCTCCAAGTTTTCTTTACAACGGCCTTTTGCTTGCCTCTTCTCCCAGTTTTATCTCTGGGGTAGCCCTGGTAGCTCTGCTAGATTAAAGTTGCTTGGATGAGCCTTGGATGATTATAAGCCAATAGATACACTTTCCGTTGACGCTATGCGTACATAGTGGGCTCTTGCTAATCCGTACAGCAGATATTCAACCTCCAATCTGGAGTTTCACACACTTTCTGCCCCAGTGTCAGCCATGTTTTCAAGTCCTCCTGACAAGATGTGAATTCTATTTATCACTTTATCCTTATCTTGATCATATTCTCCTACTTTGTGGTTTCTTCTACTGCAGCGGTGCTTCACGAAGCTATGTCGATCTATACTAAAGTATTTCTGAAGTCGATGCATAAACGGTGTTCATTTCCAAAGCACTAAATGGGCTTCTTCCTTCACTTAATGGTCCCAATGAAGTGCCACATGAATAGCTTCCGGATTTGCAGATACCCAGTTTAGCATCCTGGCGCAAATTGGTTTACTCAAGTGTAGAGCTCTGACATAGAAAAATTGTTTAAGATAGATCGTGGTTGGAAGAGTATGAAGCGCAAACTAAGTTCCGTACACTTTGAAGATTAAGGTTTGCTAAGGAATCTTGAGCGAACGTGTTAACGCCAGTAAATATGTACTTTTGGCTACGGTCGGGCTCAAATTAAGAAAGTACTGGAACAATTCTAGATAGATGGCAGAGAAAGTTGCAGAAATTGATTACGAAACTCCATTTCAAGCAGCGCACCAAGTCAAAATCCTCAGCATAAAGTGGTTTCTATCAACCAACGAGCAGCAACACTTTCACTTTGAAGTGCTCAGCTTAACAATTCAGAAATCACCAGGAATTGTATCCTATCCTCACTTGCATCATCTGTTCATGCATTATAATGTCAAGAGTACTTATCCCTCAACTGTGGAGTCAGAGTTGAAAAACCAATACCCTCGTAAATGCACAACCAGAGGCAAGTCTTGAAAAAGGAGCTATCACCCATTGATCGCATGGTTCTACCGTGAATGAATTTATTTAAAACGAAGCATTTGATTGAATACGGGTCTAGGACACAAGTCGCAGATCCACATCGATCTTCCATCGATTTAGTCATCGGCATAGTCCTCTAAGTTCCTGATCAAGTCTTATATAAAACTTAAGTTAGGTTGATCTGGTTGGCAACCGACACATTTGGACTCAACGTCCTTTGTGGTAACAAACGAAAAACATTCGAAATTCTGCCTCATGGAGGATGACTATGCTCATTTATAGCGACATTCCAGCCGTCAACTCTTTGTACAAGGCCAATCTGTTTGCTGCACACTTGGTGATTTGATCTCACCGAAAGTGTAACCAAAGCCTACATCAATCAGTGAAGCAAGATAATGGCACTTAATATTTCTAAGCCATTTTACAGAGCTTGGCACCAGGCTCTTTTGTCGAAAATGTGTGCTTCTTCAATGGGTTAGAAATTACCCTTCGGAACGTTCAATTCAAATTGTTTTGGACGGTTTCAAGTCTGATATCCACAACATAAATACTGGTGTGCCACAGGGCTCCGTTCTGTTTCCTGATTCTCTTTAATCTTCATAAATGATTTCTTGTCTTCTACTATATTCATTTGCTGACGACAATACCCTCTGCTTTTCATTTTCGTTCCCGAACTCACGTCCCAACTCTTCGGCTGTAGAACGGGATCGGCAGCGTATGTCAAGCTGCTGATTAAATTCCGATATTGACAGCACAACTAATTGGGGAACCACTAACAGAGTAGAATTTAATGCTTCAAAAACAGCTGTCTGCGGTCGTTAAAGCGAAATTTAAACACTCAGCCATTATCCAGGAATGGTACTTGCATCGTCGAACCCGAAAAACTTTCCATTCTCGGTATGTGTGTCAGCGACAACCAACGTACGAACGGCCACATATTTGACGCCGTTAAAAGTGCTGCGATATGTCTAGGTTTCCTCAAGCGGTGTAAGAAATATTTCACACTCGCAACTCGCTTATGGAATGCCCTGCCGAGCTCTTTATTTATTAGTCATTATGATCTTCAAACATTTAAAACGAACGTACCTCTCTCTTTTCCTTCCCTAATTTTCCTTGGTCCGCTCTGTGTGCAGTTAGAGCTTCGGATAAAGCATGACCGACTTCTAATGTCTGTGATAAGATGGAAAGGTTTTAGGGAGACCAAGGCATGTATGTATGTATGTATTGTGTAGAAATAGTAACTTTATACTCTTCGACCATGCAGCTTCTACAAAGAAATTTTCAATTCACGACGTTATCGCATGTTTACCTTGATAAATTGGCCAGTAATGACTCCTATTGCGACACTAATATACAGTCGGCTGAGATACATCGAACTCTTAGACCGCTACAGATCCAGTTTCAGGCAAATCTATTTCGTCGCTAGACCTGTTGAACTACATGTCCTACCTTAGGTATGCTATGCTATTTTACTTCAACATGAGATTGCATTTAGCGGTTGGTATACCTAAGGTACCTCTTTCTATTAGAATAGGTAGTGTAGCGCCTTGTTTTGTAAGTTTGTTAACCTTATGATTCCCTGAAATATCTTCATATCCTGCATCCAACAAATTTTGAAATAACCGCAATCTGGATTATTTTAGAGTTTATAGAGACTGATGCAGTTAGACTGCTAGAAAAGATGCGGATATTCTTGGGAGATATCAAGTTTTTCCTTAGCTCAGATAAGAACTCTTTTATTGCCATTATTTCCACCTGAAACACGGTGCAAGAAGGCGAAAGAAGACATTACGATTTGACTTATTTGAAATCAGTTTATCATCCAGCAATACATTTTCCTCCCAGAATGGTTTATTGAATTGTAACTGGCGCTAGTGCTGCTGGAAGTGTTGAGAGGTATCAGATGTAGCAGAATGACCAATCCTTTGAAGGAGTCCTGCTAATTCATAAACCAGCTTGTCAGACTTGTTACATGATGACAACATGATTTGTCGCCATCGGTCTTATGAATGTGAACTATAGGCAGTGAGTTACGTCCGTTAGCCACCAAGTTCCAGAGAAAGGAATAGAACACCACCTTGCGGCGTTTCTCTATACACAGATCTTTTGGCAGTTGGGCAATCCGATTAGACGTACTCCCTGGAACCTGGAGAGGGATGTTATCTGCAGTTATGCTCATGTGAAACCCAACTGTCGATGGAAACTCTAACCGAGAACGCAGACAGACCTAAGGTAGGTTCGGATCGAGAAAAACTCTCCTCTGTGCCTTGCGCAGCAAATTCATCGGTGATTTCATTTCCCGTGATTTCAGTGAATTCATCCTTCCGACTACGTTTCGTGCAGTCTTACATTTTCGCACCAGCGTGAAAGTCGTGAGAGGGTTGAGCAAGGCTTTAAGCACAGTTATCGCTACATATGCAGATACTTGGCCCTCTCCTCCGAGTGTTCACAATATACTCGTAGTTCATTACTTACGTTGTTATTTTCTAGATATAGACCAGCGCCGCATACTAAAACGGTTTTGGAGCCATTCCTAAAGACCAGACTACATTCCTATCCGGGCTCCGATTCTGGCCGAAGCTTCTCCAGAGAAAGTCGGATTCGTATTTTATCCGCAACAGGAGTTTAGGTCTCATTGTATCAGACAGCATGTTCATAAGACCACATTCGAAGATCGCGCAAGATCTTCAAACTTCCAGTGCGTGTTGTTCCAAAAACCACTTTCGTTTAGATGGAAGATGGCTTTGAGAATGCAGCCCATGATATGAGTATCAAGGGGAAAAATAATCACCAGTGCGTCTAGAGCAGAATCAGGCGTGCTGAGAACATCCCCATGCACCCTAGACAGACCGTTCTTTGGAGACTGGTAAAAGCAGCAATGACGTATTTTCATGAAAGCTTGTTTCTTAAGGTTAACACTCAAGTGGGTATGACTGCAGGTATGATGCCAGAAAGAGAAAGAAAGATGTTTGTTTGGGCTCAGTGGCTATTTCGCTCCAGAGGTGGCGTCCAACATCTAATGAGGAGACTAAATTGTTAGTGTAAATTGGCTTCTTATTGTATTTTAGGCAACCATTAATCTCAGGTGATTGTAGTTGCTGAAAAAAAGAACGTCTTTCGAGCGCTCTTGGGATTGAATGCCGAACCGTCCGATTGGGATGCCAACACACTGCCAATTTATTTTATCATAGCCGTGTAGATCCAGAGAGCAAGCCCCATGTCTTGTCGTGAGATCCTTTACACGAATAAGTTTGTTATCCAGGATTATACCCAAATACTTAGCCTCGTTGAAGCATTGGATGGTGATGCCGTAAAACACTAGATGAGTCAGACCAGTCAGTTTCCTCCTGATTGTTGAGTGTGTAGAGGGTGGGTGGAAGGTGTGGACTCACAAACAAACAATATCACGTCAAGTGTTATCTTTATTTGACTGACTGTTAGAGACATGCTCACTAGTATTTATGGGGTTTTTTCGGGTCGATCACCTGATCAGATGGTCCAAACATGAATTTTTGTACATAGTCGCCGTTAGCGAACTGCAAGTGTAAAATGTACTCTGAAGCAGGGTGTTCCCAATAGTTGAACTTTAATTATTTTTTTTCTTCATCTACAAGAGAAACTTATCAATTTGCAGAGGATTGACTGAAAGTCCATTTCTAGTGCTCCAATCGTCGATCACATCTAGCTGTCTACGTCTTATAGCAAACAGTCGATAGGCATGGCCCTACGGATTGTACAACTACATCATCTGCATGTGCCTGAGAATAAACGTCAGAACTATTGAGAGCGTTAACCAATCGAATAACATGCACCATGGGAATAGACACGAATCCCGCCTTGAGGGCAACCTCTGTTTACGCCCGACATCACAAATTGGCATCAATCAGCATCGGCAATCAGAGTCCTATTCACCAGGATTGCTTTTATCCACAAAAAGGAAATAGTCGATGATAGCAACTAGAATATGCTTCCACCGATTTACATTTGCAATACTGACATTGACCATAGACAGAAGTTGCGTATCATAGTTTCGCTTATATATCGACCAGAAGAGTTCTTAGAAAGTTTATATGCAGTGAGGTCAAGCCTCTGCTCAATACCTAACCAACTCAAGTCATCCATAATTGCACTCGCCTATCAAGTAGTTCAAGTCGGCTGAACTACAATCCGATAAATGCTGTCACATCTGGTAGTAGCAACAAGATCAGCTCCATGAGTAGACGTCATACCAACACCACAATAGCAGACCCGATATCAACGCGGAGAATTCTCGAATCCAATAATCTTAAAGCACTTGGGGTTGCTGTAGGTTTTGAAACGATGTAGAAGCAGTTGCTGTAATTCAAGGTGGCGCAAAAGTTGTCACCCGATGTTCTTTAGCTGTAATCTTTTTTATGAATCAAAGACTTTGCTTCTGATTTTGGATTATGTTTATTTGATGTCTTAAATTTGCTTTTCCTTAAGTCAAGAAAATTATATCGGCAAAGTGGCCGCCGCCAGAATTGATGACCATTCGGGCTCGATTTGTGACATTTTCCATCACTCTTGCCAGAATTTCCAGCGACAGGTACTCGCATTCTTGACGGTTTTTGAGGGCTTCAGTGGTTTGAGTCTTGTTGACGTAGATTCGTGACTTGAAAAAACCTCACAAACACAAGTATGGAATGGTTAAATCAGGCGATCTTGCCTAATTAGGCGACCCGGAAATGCATTCCTCAGAATTTCGGTTGTGAGTCGTGCAGTATGCGCCGTTGTTCCATCTTATTGTCCAAATTCATCCGATTAAGGAAGGAGAAAGTCATTGAGCATGGCTCTGTAGCGCTCGCCGTTCGCAGTCCTCGTTTGGTCCGCGGCGTTTTCGAAAAAATAACGCCCGATGACGCCCATAGCGTAAACAGCAAACCATGCCGCAACTTTAAGCGGGTGTAATGGCTCTTCGTGGGTTATACGCGGATTTTTGGTGCCCCAGAAGCGATAATTTTGTTTATTCACATATCCACAGAGTTGGAAATGGGCCTCGTCGCTCAGGATAAATTTCGATGAAAAGTTGTCTCCCTCGTGGTCGAGATTCAGGATGGCTTGAGCGTAGGTTACATGCGCTTGGTGCTCAACAGCTAACAGCTGATGCAATGTCTGTACTTTGTAAGGGAAAATTTTACAGTCTTTGACCAACATTCTCTGTAAAGACCATGACCAATTGCCTGGCACATCTGGTCGATACTCCGCATTCCTCTGCGACATCTTCAACCACAGCTGCGATATTCTAAGCCAGACATGGCAGCATCTCGTGATGTCCCATACTCTTCTAGGCGAGCGGCTAAACATCGTAGTGTTTGCCCAGTTGGTGTCGGACAACCTGGAAATCTGCGCCGAAATTCACGCTTCGCCAACACCACCGACGAATTACTCCGGTAAAAAATCGTAAAAATTATTCCGCGTTCTTTAGGAGTAAAGCGATTCATGTCTTGTTGACGTGTATTTTGTATCTGTTTACTTCACAAATGTCGGAGTAGAATTGACATTTGCAAAAATTATAGCATCTTCCGACAGAGTGATGACTTTTACGCCACCTAGTAGAATTTGTGGAGAAGGTAACCACAACGAAACCCGGGAAACACGATGTCTGTTGTTTCCATTTCATGCCGATATTCCTCTGGTGCAGCTTTAGCTATCATTTTCAAATAAGACCATAATTAGGGCAGCACCAAACATCTAAAATATTTTCCAGTTATGTAGTTGCGCAACCACATAATTCCACAACTCCTGTGCAACTTCCATATTACCATGGCGCGTACCATTGCAATATATTTTATTTTCCAAGCGGTTTTCCCGTTGGAAGTGAAATTTCTCTTCGTAAAATTTCCCATAAATTGATTCACCTCTAAACACAAGATTCCCATTCAAGATCACAACTTCCATGATATCATAGCATTACCAACTCTCGGATGACGAATTCATTGTCGAATCAAACAGTCACAAGTCGCAACAAAATTTGAATACTCCGCTCACGAATGACCCACATATCCGCACTAGAAGGTGGGCTCGAGTGTATGGTTCCACGCATGCCTCCACCGCAAGATATTGAATAAAAAAAAAAAATAAAAATAATCTCGCTCCGAATACGAGTATCTGCGTCTTGTAAAATGCAAATAAATTGATGTCGTCCAAATTGTGCGTCATTTTGCTTTCGTAAAAGTTAATCTCCGCGCTCGTGTACGACATTTCAGTTAAACTCGTAAATGCTGCAGTCTGCTCGTTGAACAAGAAAATCGCGTAATTAACAAACCTCCCGACTTTGTTTACGTTCGAATTTCCACAGCAAATAAATTTTCCAATCATCATCCAATTAATGCCGCCGACAGGCAGCAGGGCAGAGAAAATTCTCACATACGAAAACATGTATCTCGTATGCGTATCTCATCCTGTTCGACTGCGAAAGCGACCCGAAAACATCGATTTGCGATCTGAAAATGTTGCCCGCGATTTTCTTCTGTTTGTGCAATCAGAACAGAATCAGACGCGAGCGCGCCAATACGAGTGCGTTTACGCCGGTAAATTGAAAGTAAATAGTATCCGTATGCGTCAGGTTGGGCTGTCATCGTTATCATGTTCTAATTACAAGTCGGTGGAGAATGGATGGAGATCGGGGAGGAATTGTGGGTTGGTCAGTGAAAATCTCGAGGCGCGAGGCTGTTGGACCCGGATTGACTGGATTTACGAATGATAAAATAAATAAATAAAATACAAGGGAGAGTGAAAGCACGCCTTGAATTGCTCGCAATGAAGCGGAATGCAGATGTTGGAAAATCTATGATGGGCAATCCAGAAAATCTTGAAGATCTTGAAAGTCACCGCAGGGGCACTTTGCGCTTAGGTGAGGAAAAAAGATGATTCATGTGACTATCGGCGGTTGGTCGAACGTAATTCGATGAGGAGATGGAAACTACTTGACAAATTTGAAAGAGATTGATAGTGACTCGTGGAAATTGTTAGATAGACAGACGTCCAATAGCTTTTAAGTCTTTTTAATTTGAGCTGACATCAACTCTGATGGGATACCTGTAGATTGGATGTACTCTTACGTATGCCTATCTACAGAAACGTTTTCAGAAATATTTCCCGCTAGTCAATTTTGGTGGAACTGCTTCAGATTCAAAAGTCGTGTCAAGCTGCCCTGATACTGAGTAATGCTAATCCGGATGTACGTTATGTACTCGTAGTTGCTTCAAATAAGATTTTACCGCTCCATTTGGAGTCACAGCAAGTTGATGGATCAAGTTTTCCAGAGAAGAGAACAAAATAGCAGACTGTACCCCTAAAAATGTTCGTATTTTCCTAGAAGCATTCTTTGTTGGCATCGTCGTTGTGAGGGAGAGCGCGTAACGTACAAGTACTCGTAAATTAACGTTTCCAACACATGAATAGTCCTTATTGACCTCAGCTCTAAATAAGTTGAAGTAATTTATATAAAGTATCCGTCACGCTGACTCTTGTGTCACCGTTGCTTCAACCAATGTCCTCCTTCTGAGGCTCAATCATTCCCGGCTCAGTGTGCTATCCAAGCCAAGGAAATCAAGTTTAGTTGGACAAGACCAGTATATTTTAGTTTTAATTTAAATAGGGTTGCCGCATTTTTTCGGCTTAATAGAAGACTAAGGCCTAAAGAACTTAAATTTAAGATTAAGAGTAAGATTAAGATAATTACGCGAAATTGGTGAACTGGAATCATACCAGGTGCTGAGGATCTGCAAAAAGAAGGGACATAGTTGGGAGGGCGTCGTAAATTGCGAGGGTTTGTGCTAAAGGAAATGGAGATAGAGCTGTAAATATGTTGGTGGGCAATGAACAGGAGTTGAGAGGAGTGGAATGAATGGTCTCCTGCATTCTTCAATTCAATTCAAATGAATAACGTTGAGGTGGTGAAGATAGCGAGGGTCGAAAAAAAAAGCCAGAGGGTTCCGCCCACACAAGGATTTAAAAATTCTTTGGACCACCGTTTGATAAAGCCAGGAGATGACTAGCTTACAGAATTGTAATATCAATGCAAAGCGATCGAACTAGGGGTACAGGTTGTTCGTGGAGAAGACACGCCTGACTGCTGTACATTAGCAGAGAAGAATCTAGTCACATAAAGTTGAGGCAATTCTTTGGTGTCTTCAGATAAGGAAGAAGAGGAAAATGAAGCAAAATCCTTTATTATGAGAATGAAAAGAATAGGACCTAAATGCGTGCCTTGAGGGACAACAGAGGCTTCCAAGAATATATGGTGGATGAGAGAACTAATTTAAAATGAACACTACAATGAAATCAGTTGTACTAACTTCAATGTCGTTCCCATTCACTTTAAGGGTAATCAAATCCCGCGCAAATTATATAAAACATAAAAAAAAAGGCTGAGAGGGCGAAGGGCATTTATTTAATATTCTCCTTGGATGGGCGAAATAGGTAGGAGAAGAATGTGTAGTTATGGTTTCAAGGTTACGCATACCCTATCGTACATAACTCAGCCACTAGAGGGATCCAACGCGTCTGATCCATACCTAATATGAATACCATTCCGCCTTGAGCAAAGTGATGCAAATTGAAGTCATTGCTAACCAGCATCGGGAGTCTACTATTCTCGATTGGACTGTTAAATCTTCTAATATTGCCAATAACTAAAAGTCCATATCTTACTTGTAATATTTCATATAAGCGAAACATATCTAAACCGCATCGTCATTCTTGAGATTCAGCCTCGCATATATATTTTTTTTTTATAATGAGCGCGCGCTCAAGGGGTTTTTGTACCCTTAAAATGTTCGTACACGCCACGGGCGAAGGAAATTTAGGGAGAAAGAAAAGACAGGTACCGATGTACATTGGTTTTAAATGTTTGTAAGTTATAACGACCAGAAAACACAGAGGTCGGCAGGGCATTCCATAAGCGAGTTGTACGGCTTAGGAAAGAATCACGATATTTTAAAGTACGTCCGAAAATGGGTTTGAGGGTATACTGATGAGCATTCATAGCGAGACGGGTGTTACGGTTGAAAGTTTGAATGGGTGGAATGCTACTGGCGATTTCAATGAAGCACTGATGGTGGAAATAGCGATAAAACAGAGTAAAACAGGAGACATTACGTTGATGTTTGAGGGTGTCAATTGATTGACTGATATTAGTATCACCTATGAGTTTTATCGCACGGCTTTGAATCCTATCTAGCAGGTGCAGAGATGTTTTAGGAGCACCTAACCAGATGTGGGCATTGTACTCCAATTTTGGGCGGATGAATGCCTTATATATTGAGGCCAGATCAGAGGGGGCAAAATATTTCTCATATCGCTTGAGGAAACCGCAGCGTTTTTGACGACACCGAATATGTGATCATTCCAACGTAAGTTTTCATTGGTACACATACCGAGAATGGAAAGTTTATCGGTTTCGACGATGCAAGTGCCATCCATGGATAATGGCTGGGTATTTAAATTTCGCTTTAATGACAGCTGACAGCATTGTATTTTGGCAGCATTATATTCCACTAGGTTGATAGTTCCCCAATTGGTTATTCTGTTAATATCGAAATTTAATGAGTTTAACATACGCTGCTGTTCCCGTTCTACAGCCGAAGAGCAGGGACGTGAGTCCGGGAACGAATATGAAAAGCAGAGAATACTGTCGTCAGCAAAGGAATATATTGGATTACAGGTAGCAGACAAAAGATCGTTGATGAAAATTAAAAAGAGTCTCGCAGAACGAACGGATTCCTGGGGCACATAAGCATTTATTTCGTGAACATCAGACATGAAACCATCCAAGACAACTTGAATTGAACGTTCCGAAAGGTAATTTCTAATCCATTGAAGAAGAGAGTCATCGATCCCAAGAGCCTGATGCCAAACTCTGTCAAATGCCTCAGAAATATCAAGTGCAACTATCTTGCTTTCGCCAGATTGATGTACGCTTTGTCTCCCTTTCGGTGAGACATGCCATCAGATCACCAGTGAACCTGTTGCTATGAAAACCATATTGCCGGTCATTGAGAAGTTTTCGTGTTTCGAGATATTTCATGAGCTGACGGTTTATCAGCATTTCCATGACCTTGGAAAGAAGGGACGTAAGTGCAATGGGTCTGTAGGAGGAGAGGGAAGAAGATTCGCCTTTTTTAGTGACGGGCTGGACAAATGCTGTTTTCCATCTTCTCGGAAAGAGTCCTAAAGAGTAAGATTGATGAAAAAGCTTACGCATTGGTTTTGCCAACGTGGAAGAACACCTCTTCAGAAGAAGGGGAGATATACCATATGGACCAGCGGATTTATGTATGTTGAGATCTTGAAGTACTCTTGGTACTACACGAGTGCGAAAGTGGATTCGTCCCATTGTAGATTCGACGCACTCAAGTGTAGGCGGGGACAAAGCACTATCGTCTAATCGCTAAATTCTCCCATATACCCACACTCTTCGAAAGTACTGTGTATGAAGCTCTAAGCTTCCAAAGCAAATCGCTTATTTCCCCTAGACAACATGGCTTCCTAAAGGGTAAGTCAACCAATACAAATCTTGTTGAATTCGTATCCTTTGCCATCTCTGACCTAGAGAACGGCAACGAGGTCGATGTAGTTGCAACCGATTTTAGCAAGGCCTTCGATAAAATCTCTCATCGATTAATACTCTTCAAATTGTCTGCCCTCGGCTTTGAATCTATACTGTTAAAATGGATATCCTCTTACCTCGAAAACCGTTTTAACAGTGTTCGTTTTAGGTCAGTCCATTCGGCTCCATATTTGGCCACCACTAGAGTCCCACAAGGCAGCCATCACGGTCCCCTTCTTTTCATATTAACCATAAATGATCTCGATAGGATCATCAAACACTCATCTGTCTCCCTTTACGCCGACGATACCAAATTTTTCAAAACCATTTCCTCTCCTGACTCCTTCCTCCTTCAACAAGACCTTGATCTGGTTCCTCAAAAATTATTTGGAACTTGATATGCCCAAATGCCAATCCATCGCCTTTTCACATAAGCGGCATCAACCTCGTTCCCCAACTCTACCTTCTCCACAACCAACCTATCTCCTCCGTTCAATCCCTTTGCGACCTCGGCATTTCGTGTGATAGGAAGCTCAACTTCCGTTTACATATACTGGTAGATGGGATAATCCTTAAAGCCAACTCTGCACTAGGTTTTGTAAAACGTTGCTCCAAAGAATTCACTAACCCATACGTGGTCCCTCTATATGGTTTTACCTTTGCTCGCCTCCTTCTAGAGTACGCCAGTCAAGTGTGGTCCCCATATCATCGTGTTCATATCTCGAGAATTGAGACTTCCCAGCGCCGTTTTCTCTTCGAGGTATGCCCTGGAACGATTCTTTTATTCTGCCCCCCTGTCAAAAGCGTCTCAACCTTATCAACTTAAACACCCTTGAGGAACGCAAAGATGCAGCCGACTTTCTCTTCATTCATCGACTCCTTTTAGTTCACGTTGAGTACGCGGCCGCTCACAACTCTATTTTCCTCATCATTAACCCTTGAAATCTACGCAACTTAATTTTAAATTATAGCTTGTATTAAGCCGAATAAATAGCGGCCTTCGCCCCCAGCAAAATTAAATTAAATTATTTCCTTCGTTCGTTTTAGTCATGAGGCTAGCTTCCGCGTTTGATTTTAACCTAAGCTAGGTCAGTTTGAAAGCGTCACACTGTCATTCACATTATTGCCTTTTTTAGCCATCTTGTCTAGTAACTAAAGGGCTATAGCTAAAGGAAAGAAAACAACCCTTTGAGTTACAAGACTTTGAAGATCTGTTTAGAATAAGTCGCATTCACGTAAATCCATCGTTTTGTAAGTATGATACCAAATAGGCGATGATGATGCTTTAAGAAGAGTATTCTTGTCTTGAATCCTTGACCGAATATTTGGCTATGAGAAGCCAACTCTCTGAATTGTACCAGAATATATGATAAATGACTTTTCATATTGACCCAACCAAGAGGTTCAGGTGGATAATTAGACTAATCCTTGATATTGCCGATCAAGCAATCACAAACTCCTGAAAGCTTGATCTGAATATCCCATGTTCTGGTCGCTGAGATCTTCGATGGCTGGTCTGATAAGATGACTGGCTAGCTGATCTATGAAGACGGAAACGATTTCTTTCTATTCTCTTTCAAACACCACCTTGATCGTAAGTGCGAATCATTGCATTCATTGTCACCTTCACCATGTCAACAGCAAATTAGAGCTTCAATCCCAATACTTTAAGCTCGTAAATACAAATGTCGTCCCATCCTTTCCAGTTAATCTGTTTTTAATCAAACAGCAACTTCATCAAACCTTCAGCTACGTGATGTAATAAAAAAAAGTAAAAAAAAAAACCCAGCGACACGGTTTTCCCCCTAAAAAGATACGACTTCAAGTAATCCAATCCATCTGACGAATCTTAAACTCGATTGTATCCACAGTTGGTAACCGAAGCTGAAAAGTATGGTACGCATGCGCAAGTGCGCATCCACAATTTACATTCACCTAGCGCATGCGCATGCGTTGACCTCTCATCTTCTTCACTCTGATCACTGATCACTGATCACTGATTACTGATCACAATCCTGTTTTATAACCCTCTTGTCGATTTTCTAGTCTTTTTACGGCTTTAACGTCTCGGTACCTCTAACTCCATCTGGCTATTGCTAAATCAAGATGAGAAGAGGCGCAAGCGCAAGCGCAACTGTAACAATTACAAAGCTTCAATTGTCATTTTGTTTTTGTTCATCTTCATCTTCATCGCCATCACGATGGTCGTCTTCGTCGTCGTCATCATCATCGTCATATGGATATCCGTCCATCCGTCTAAAGCCCGTCCCCAGATCGTGATCGTTTTCATCTTTGTCAGCCGCAAGATCCCCACCCTGGACATTTAGTTTTGTGTTGTTCCACGGCGCGTACACAGATTAAGTGAAAAAGATAAAAATAAAAAAACAAATCAAAACAACAAAAACAAAACAAAACAAAACAAAAAGCCAAAGAGTTAACGAAAAAGGAAAAAAGTATCTAACAAATGAGCAGAGAACTTGGAGAGACATTATCCGTTCATTTGCAATAATTTCCGAGGCGCAGATGCTGTCCTCGTGTCTGTATGTTTGTTTGTCGACGGAATTATCTACACTTATGGTGTACACTGTACAGTGTACAGTTTACTATTATTATTACGACGCGAGTGCCATGCTGGTACGGTGTGCCACCGCCACGATGCACACCTGAGGCCCCGTCTGACTCGTTAAACCGCTCTCCACCTGAAGACACAAGAACAACAACTACAACAGCAATACCAATAAAAACGAACAAAAAAAATCAAAACGGAAAATAATAGAAAAAAAACCGTCCAACTTCCAAGCTTAAGCAATCGCCGCAACCGGCTACAGGAAACAAATCAAAAGGAGTCGTGGCGTGGAACTTAAGTGAAACTAACACAGTGGGGTCGAAATATCGATGGACAGAATGGATTGAAAACGATTTTTCGAATAAATTCAATCAGATAGAGTGGAATTGGGTGGGGACTATTACTTTTCTCTTCGGATACTATTTGGTATCGGTATCTACGACATTAAATCAAATAAAATCTGAGTTTTAACTGTCAAATTGAGCTGTCATTTTGTATAGTCTGGCAAGTCATCGTGGTTCGTGAATACATTCAAGATTGAAAATGCTACCGAACGAATTCATCATTCGCACAATACGAGTTGCTGTTCATAACTTAAATCAAACAAGACAATGCTACTACTCTCCGAGACAACCTGTCCTTCTTTTATGGAAAAACAGAATTATTGAAGAACATGCTACGTACTACCTACCACTGAGGTCAAACATAGAAATGTTTTTTTTCATCTCTTGCAGTCTTCCTTTGTATGCGTCTGAAACAGGAGTTTTGAACTTTTAATTTTTCTTAATGGAACTAGGTACTCGTGAAAGTTGTTCTCTGTAATTTATTTTTGTTGAATTACTAAGTCGCTCATGGGTCTATAGTACAGGATCTTCCAACAGGGACTTCTAAACTTTGACAGTTGATAGGGGCCATATTGTTGAAGCTATATCTGTCAAATTGGCTGACTGTTTTGCCAAATCACCATGGACGGACATAGCGTTCAACAGTACGTGCAGATAATAAAATTTTCTTATCAAAGTGGGTGTTCTATTCGGGCAACATTCCGCGCGCTTTGCCTATTTTACGGTCATCATAATCGTCCTACCGAGAGGACTAGTCGTAAAACGATAAACCAACACCCGTACGTTAACGGAATGCAAGATCTGCCGAAAATATCGCCGCTGTTCGTGAGAGTGTGTAGGAGAATCCGAGGCGGTCGATTTCGCCTCGCTCACAAGAACTCGGCCTTTCGCAGACCACAACTTGACGAATTTTGCATCGTGACTTGGGCTTGTACTCGTACAAAATTCAATTAACGGAGGAGCTGACGATAAACGACCATAGACAACTACGTGTGTTCGCTGAATGGGCTCTGGAGCAGTTGGAAACTGACCCTAATTTTCATCGAAAAATCATCTTCAGCGATGATACCCATTTCCGGATGAATGGGTATGTCAACAGACAAAATTGTCAGATTTGGAACGATATCAATCCACATGAGATCCCAGAGCGTCCAATGCATCCCGAAAAAGTCACTGTTTGGTGTGGGTTTTGGGCTGGCGGCGTCATGGGTCCATATGTCTTTGAGAACGACGTTGCCCAGGCCGTCACCGTCAACGGCGAGCGCTATAGGTCGATGATTATTAACTTATTTTAGCCTGAATTGGATGATATAGACACCAACAACTTGTGGTTTCAACAAGACGGCGCTATGTACCACATAGCTCACGCCACACGCACGAGCGATTCAAGGGCATGGTAATCTCACGTGGAGATGATGTGAACTGCCCACCGAGATCGTGCGATTTGACCCCGTTAGTCTTTTTCTTGTGGAGTTTTCTGAAGTCGCAAGTCTATGCGGATAAGCCTCAAACCACAGCGGCCTTCAAAGCCAACCTGACTCGTGACATCGGTCAAATTCAGCCTGATTTATACGCCAGAGTCATGAAAAGTTGGACATTTCGGCTGCGCGCCATCTAGAGAAGTTGCGGCGGACATTTGAACGATGTTATTGTATATTCCATACATAATGGCATCGATACGTCTTTCAAACGAATAAAAAATTTCGATTATATCTCAGACACACTTTGTTATATTTAAATTTAAAGATAGGAAGCGCTTAATTAAATACCCTTTAGTATTCATACCGATGTTTACCGCTCTATGTTATTTTCTGATAGGATCTACTGTGCTTGTCCTTACTTTCATTGACCACATGATTCCAAGGTTGTGCTTTGACAGGAAATTTGACAGAAAAACAGAAGTGATTGGAGCAATAAATAAACTACCAACATGAAGGAGCTGGCTTCCTAAACCGATCGTACTGTAATAGATATGATCTAGGATCCACTGCGAAACACTTGAGGTTATCTGCGCCTTCAGAAGAACGCATGCATGTAGTGACTCCAAGCTAAAGTGGCAGTACCCAGGCCCAAAAAAAATTTTATTGAAAATTATATCACCGGGGAGTTACTCGTTGTCAGTCAGGCAGATGTTAAGACTCTAGGCTTTGCGGTAATCCGGTCAGTGATTGTAGGAACCGGCAACAAAAACATGATCCAGTAGAGGGTTGGAGTACAGAAGGCAGACAGCATCCTCGTAAAGTGTTGCGTGATAATATCCAAGGTATTACAAAGACCGGCATTCATCGTTTAGCTCGTAATCTTAAGCTTAAGTCGCATTTCGGGTTTAATTTACGAAGAAACCGGTGGTGTTTTAAAAGCGTTTTTGGATAATGTCATCCGTGATGCTGTTACATACACTGGACATGCTGTCAGTAACTGCTATGTGATGATATATATTTATTGAATAGACAAGGATCCGCATTTTTATGATTTTACAAATTAAGTAATCGGAAAATAGAAGAACAAATATTGCTCTGCTTTCATTCAGAGCGCCCAGTTGAGGATAAGAACAGATTGAGTTTGTCAGTCACCTGAATGAAGAATGAGAACTCTGTGAATTTATTTCTACACAGAGCTGATATTCAATTCATTATCTGGAGGGTTCCAATCTGGCAATCTCTCTTCATAGGTATCCAGGAGCAAACCCATCGTTGTATAGGTACAGTCTGCTAGTCCAAGTAATGGTCTTAGCCGCAGTCGTCCTTCCTCCTAACCGAGACCGTAGGTACATGGTATTCCTTGCTGAAGAGGAAGAAATTGAGAAAAATCAACTGAGCTAGAGGAGCTTGGGAAATCCGTCAAAACTCCGCTTAGAAAGATACAGAAGGTAGAGGAAGCTGCTCAAAACCTGAGATTCTCAAATTTTCGGAATCAAAGAAGAACAATTCTTGCAGGTAGCCCGTTCCATGGTGGAATTGAGATCTGCTGCGACTTTTGCTACTACTGCTAGAAAACTTCTAATCAAGTAAGGCGTATTTGGAAGAAGACTAGAATCTTAACAGATTGAACAAAAAAGAATATAAGGCTCTTCTACGGATTTCGAAGAACGCCTCCTATAATAACTTTTGGGAAAAATCCAAGTTAGTGAAATCGACAGACTTCAGTTCTCAAAAGGGATAAACAATGGGAAACACTCAATTTCACTGAAATGAAAAATAGCCAGATCATAAACGGCACATAATCAGCCCCTATCACTGAAACCAAAAATGAACTGGCTACTACTTGTGGCCGAGGAGGCTATTACATGCGTAGTGAAGAGCTTTGATGGGTTGAATGTTATATATCCAGTTATGCTGTAGATAAAATATCTATTGCTAGATTGACATGCTGATCCTCTGGCAAACAATGAGAACCACAGGGGTTTACGTCTATATCTAGCGATACGCTTAAAATTACGTACTTGGACGGGGTGTACCGTGGCTTTTCTTTGGTTCTCCAAAGGATCTATGCTGAAACTGCTGTTTTTACTCGCTCAATTCTTTTTCGGATCCTGCTTAAAGGCAGAAGAATCTATGGACGAGTAACTCTTTATTGCTTCTCTTTACATTCAGCTTAAACATTCTTAGCATATTGTAGAGAATATATCTGTTTCATGTGTAACTCGACCTCAATTAAGCGAGGCACCATCCGTTTTTTTCCATTTATTTGCTTTGATAGTGCTATTCTCCGCATACTCGAGACTCTATAGGCAGCCCAACCCCATAAACAAATAGGTCAGGCCTTGAAGTTTGATATCACACTACTTTTAGTGTCCAAAACCCTAGCAGGCCGCTTTCGAAGTGCAATAGAGAGATCGCCTCGTAAGGCAGTACTCTGTAGATGAGCTTTGGAGATCGTACACTTTTTTCTAAAGTCCATCATGATCCCACGAGTGCAGGAGAAATGCTAGTCCATTCACTACATGCAGATAATGTCTTTTATCCGCAGTTCTACCAAAAATTCTCTGCCTACGATTTAAGCATTAGAGTCACCCACAGCCGTAACCAATACTCCCAGATTGTGCTTTGTCCCCGCTTACACTTGAATGCGTCGAATCTACAATGGGACGAATCCACTTCCGCACTCGTGTAGTAGCAAGAGTACTTAAAGATCTCAACATGCATAAATCCGCTGGTCCAGATGGTATATCTCCCCTTCTTCTGAAAAGGTGTTCTTCCACGCTGGCAAAACCGCAGTTTTTCATCAATCTTACTCTTTCGGACTCTTTCCGAGCAGATGGAAAACAGCATTTGTCCAGCCCGTCCCTAAAAAAGGCGAATCTTCTTCTCTCTCCTCCTACAGACCCATTTCACTTACATCCCTTCTTTCCAAGGTCGTGGAAATGCTGATAAATCGCCAGCTCATGAAATATCTCGAAACACGAAAACTTCTCAGTGACCGGCAGTATGGTTTTCGTAGCAACAGGTCCACGGGTGCTTTGTTGGCATGTCTCACCGAAAAATGGATATTTCTTGATTTCTTGATATTTCTGAGGCATTTGACAGAGTTTGGCATCAGGCTCTTTTGTCGGAAATGCGTGCTTTAGGGATCGACGACTCTCTTCTTCAATGGATTAGAAGCTACCTTTCGGAACTTTCAATTCAAGTTGTCTTGGATGGTTTCAAATCTGATATTCACAAAATAAATGCTGGTGTCCCCCATGGCTCCGTTCTGTCTCCGACACTCTTTTTAATTTTCATCAACGATCTCGTGTCTGCTACCTCTAATCCAATATACTCCTCTGCTTTTCATCTTCGTTCCCGGACTCACGTCCCTGCTCTTCGGCTGTAGAACGGGAACGGCAGCGTATGTTAAGCTCATTAAATTTTAATATTAACAGCATAACTAATTGGCGGAACCACTAACAGAGTAGAATTTAGTGCTTCCAAAACACAATACTGTCTGCCGTCGCTAAAGCGAAATTTAAACACCCAGCCATTATCCATGGATGGCACTTGCATCGTCGAAACCGATAAACTTTCCATTCTCGGTATGTCTATCAGTGACAACTTACGTTGGAATGACCACATATTCGATGTCGCTAAAAATGCTGCGAAATTTCTAGGTTTCCTCAAGCGATGTAAGAAATATTTTACCCCTCTGACCTAGCCACAATATATAAGGCATTTATCCGCCCAAAACTGGAGTACAATACCCACATCTGGGCAGGTGCTCCTAAAACATCTCTGCACCTGCTAGATAGGATTCAAAACCGTGCGATAAAACTAATTGGTGATACTAATATCAGTCAATCAATTGACACCCTCGAACACCGACGTAATGTCTCCTGTCTCACTTTGTTTTATCGCTATTTCCACCACCAGTGCTCTATTGAAATCGCCAGTAGCATTCCACCCATTCAAACTTTCAACCGTAACACCCGTCTCGCATTCATACTCATTTCGGACGTTCTCTAAAATATCGTGATTCTATCCTAAGTCGTACAACTCGCTTATGGAATGCCCTGCCGACCTCCGTGTTTCCTGGTCGTTATAACTTACAAACATTTAAAAACAATGTACATCGGTACCTGTCTTTTCTTCCTCCCTAAGTTTCCTTCGCCCGCGCTGTGTACGAATATTTTAAGGGTACAAAAACCTCTTGAGCGCGCATCGATTATAAAAAAAAAAAACCAGGTCCTTCGTTGAACCTCTGATCCTGATATAGTCTATGTACCAAACACGTCCGTGAAGTCCATCCGTAGTCCATCCGCCATCCAGGCCTAGTTACTTAAATGAGACTTTCGGCGGAATGCCTTCGTAGAAATATGTTTAAGTTTCATGGTTCTTAGATACGAGTCGCTTCCATCTTTTAAGGAAGTTCGCTTTAACGGGTTAATAATATTTTTTTAAGAAAATGGTAAACCTTGACGGATGCTGCAATCTATGCTTGGGCTTTAACTATAATAGGCGAAAGATCGAACAATCAATTATTATCTAAATCGTGAACTTGAAGTTGGTGCATTTCAGCTTAAAACGAAGTACATAAGTGCTAAACCACTAAATGTTAACTTCATTCTGTGGTGTCCTTATCTACAAGAAAAGATTGCATACCTCCAGCTTCAGTAAAATTCACTTCAAGTTTCCAGTTTGTTCAAATACATCAATCCTAAGAATGAAGGGGAATAACTCTTCTATTTACGGACCCCACTTTCAGTTCGTTGATTTTCTATCCACACTGTATGCCATTTCCTATGTCTATGCATATGTATTATAATCTTTCTCGCAGATTTTGTTTCTTTTTTTTGTGATTTTTACGACACGATCATAACGATTGAATAATTCTTTTTACCTAAACATCGATTTCAATGGATCGGTGATAGCACAGATACAGATACTTTGTTGCATTTAAAAGCTTTGACCTAAATTTTCAAAATGGTTCTTACGAAACAAATTCGAAGTCAAATTAATCGGCAGGAGTAGACATAACGAATTCACCCTCCACTCCAACCCAAGCGTGCAATCTAAAAAAAAAAAACAAAATGGTTCCCCGAAAATCAGTAGAACAATGATTTGAATGAATCTAATAAAATTGTTTTGATTTCGAAATCAGAAATCGTTTTTTCGGTTGCAATAATTGAAATCAATTGAAAGGTAGACAGAACATGACATTTGTCGCATCTGATTTCTGAACTTCTATTGTGCTCGTCAAGTTGTAAATTGGGAATAAAGTGAAGATGGACAGTTATGATTTATGACCACTGTGCTGGGTGTCATGTCACATTAACGAAGATCATTGCGTCAGACATCTAGAATTTTAGGAAATTTTTGAGGCATGAAAGAGGTAATAACCGAACAAATCTGGTTGGAACGTTGCTTAGAAATACATCATAGCTCAGGTTGGGACAAATGGAAACGATTTTTGATGCAAAAATAGCTCCCCGGTCTTAGCTTCACTCGTTAGAGATGTGTCTTCTTATGGCCTATCTGACAAAGAAGACCCCTTTTATAGACTTCTCCTCTGTAGTCTTCTTTCGTCACTATTATGTCATCACGATTCAATAATTTTTTCTTTGATCTAAAGCAACGTACATAAGTAGCAGTACTCAGACGGCTCCTACATACAATAGATTAATGCTAGGCGTGATCCAGTCATCTCATCTTTGGTATACCTGTTCAGTTGCTTGGTCAGTTGCTGATCGGATTGGTATGTTCCTGAATTTTTGGCACACAACGTAGTCTCCGATCTCTTGGAAAAAGAATCTTGATTCAAGATCTATGAACGGATGAGGGTAGGCAGATTTGCCATCTTTCCCATCGAAGACAAGTGGACCATTTTAGATGCGGTCCTCTTCCACCTGTGTGGGCCGCCTTAGATCAGGTCCTCCTCTACTGCGTTGTCCCTCCGGGTTGGAGTCGAAAACTTTCCCGGCTAGGATGCTGGTGTCCATGCGCTCAAGGTGACCTGGCCATCTAAGCCGCGATATCAGAGTTTTTCGAACGATGTCGGTATCTCTGTACGGTTATTCAGTTCGCTGTTGAAACGCCTATAACCAAATAACTTTACTCTCGAAGTGCCCGAGAGCATTTGCATCCACTTTCGTCAGTGCCACCACCCCGGCGCTGCTGTAAAGCAGGACTGGGTTGATCAGTGTCCTGTTATATATCTTTTTGGTAGATTGAGAGAAGGCTTGACTACTCAATTACCTTCTAAGCTCAAAAAAGCAGCGATTAGTAAGAGTGATCCGGTTGATAGTGGAATCAAGATAGATACCTCAAAGTTGTAGCTGTCCATCCGGACGTTTTGTCCTAGGCGTCGATGTTTTGTGTACGTCTTTGTTGACAGTACATACCTAGTCCTGCCATAAGTTCTGTTACAAATATAAATCAGTAAACATGTTGTATTCAAAACTGTTTCATTTATTAGACCACAATATTGATTATTAAAAAAAAGTTAGATTCACTCGAAATGACTGCTCACAAGGTTCCAAAAGGTGTGGCCATTGGGCTATAGGGGCACGTACGGTTTCCAGGGAGATCTTGGACGCTGCTCTGGTTAATGCTGCTTTAAGGCTTTCCAAATTTCTGTGGGGAGTCTTGCAGGCCATGTTCTCCAATTCTGACCACAAACCATAATCCAGTGGATTCAGATTTGGACTCCCCGACGCCCAATCTTCTGCTGCTATAAAGTCAGGAATATTGACTCTGAGCCACTCCTGCGTGGTTTTGGTTTTGTGAGTTGTAGCAGCGTCCTGTTGGAAGATCCATCTGTATCCATTGAAAAGGGTATTGGTCTAACCCTTCACAACACCCTCTAGCACATCTTCTTGGTAAACCTTTGCACCAGTTTTTACGCCTTTTTCACAGAAATGGAGGGATGTGACACCACGGTGAGAGACGCCTTACCAAACCATTACGGAGGCGGGATGATGTCCACGTTGAATCCTTGGAACAACTTTGTTCGCTTCCTCAGATGAAGTGGCATAAATTTTGTCATTTTGTTTGTCGACAACCTTCTTCCACGGTAACAATTTTCTCATTCGTAAACAGAATGTTTTCATGCCATTATTCGCATGCCACTGCATCTTTCCAGCCTAATTTTAAGGCTGTTAGAAGAGGAGTTAGAAGATGAGCCCTGAACCGATGATAGGCTTTCATATGCAGATCATCCCGAATCAGCCTAGACATGGATCTGGTTGATATATTCAATTTATTGAACATGATCTTCTGATTCCTAAGAGGATTTCTCCGAATTCGTACACGCACTGGCTTTACTACCGCATTCGTATGGACGACGCGCGGGCGACCACTTCTTGGCCTGTCCTCTACTCCAGACAATTCGCCGAAGCAAGCAACAGCCGAATATTCTCGATATTCCGAGTGGTTTTAGCAACTCGAAAATTTGACCAGTTCTCTTTTCGCACTTATGCAACGCTATTACCGCGACTCGGTTCTCTTTAACGCCCCACTCCATGTTAATAGTTTGCAAACTGGGACCAAACTGACTAGTGTTCTTCACAGATTAGTGCATGTGTTCTGAAAACAAAGTCAACGGTTCTATTCCCGCGAGAAGTTTTGAATTTTAAGCGCGGGAAATTGTGTAACAGAATTTATGGCAGAACTAGGTACTTAGTCTTTCCTTCGTTGACCGCAATTTATAATTCAATCTTATTTATCACTTTTATCAACCACTTTACTTTACTTTATCTTTTACTTAAACCGCTTTATCACTACTCTTAATTCACTTTCCAAATTACACTCTGTTCAACGCCGGTATTTATACTCCCTGCCATCTATCGAGAATTTCCTGAACTAGTCAGCTATTCATACTTCATTCTCTTTTTCCTGAACATTCGATATCAATTGTCAAAGAGCTTCCATTAATCTTCCATTGAATGAGTATTTTGTTCTTCGTTTATAGATGGCGCTGTTCACAATAAGAGGTTGTAATATTCCTGTTCTTCGTTTATACGTAGATCTCACAATGAGAGGTTAAGTATAACAATATCAATGTTGACTGCGTATGCGAGTAGCTGAACAGACTTTTGAAAGATGGTTGCCTCTGAAGTTGACTTCTAAGTTTCGCACAATTCTTTTTGAAGAACGATGTTGAAAATGTCACATGACATTGAAGGCGCCTCGAATTTGTCCTTTCCGGCCTTGGCGGATAGATGAATGAATATGGCGGGATGCCAAAACTAGAAATAGCCGTGTATATTTCGACCCTACAGATGCTTGTATAGAGGGCGAGTTTCTTAACTTGAGACATCCAAATTACTCGAAAAATACGCGATACCGCGAAAAATGTTTCAGACAAAAGTCACAAGGTTCTGAAGGGGACATAAGATGGTGACCACGAGTTTGACCTTGAGCCCCATTTTCAAGGTCAAGTGAAGGTCACTTTTGTTTTTTCAAATGATAATTGATGATTTTCATTGCTCAGTCGTATTCCTCAATGAGGCATACGCCTTTGTCTCAAAGGTCTTATTCATTCAGTGCTAGATACCACTGCACTGGCACGCCTAAATCATTAATCGGTTTCCAACGTTGTTAGGGTGTTAGAAGGTCGAGATTTGTTTTGAGGAACTGATTATTATTAGTAACGTTTTCCAGATTAATAATGCAGGCTATTTCAATTCAAGAGAAAATTGAAATGATATTGATTTATGGAGAAAGTGGAAGGAACATCGATGGTGCTGTTGCTCTTTACGCCCAACGTTTCCCAGACCCGATACGATCGCGCGCTTCCTTTTATCGGGTCATCCAACAATTCACTGGTGAAGGCAGTGTGCAACCAAAGAAAAGGAATTGGTCAGATAGGGTGGCTGTTGAGGACAATGAAATAGCAGTGTTAGCTGCCGTTGCACACAATCCTCACATTAGCACTCGCCAAATAAGTCGTGGACCAGGAATTTCTCAAACGACTGTCTGTAAGATATTACATCGGCATAAATACCATCCTTATCATGTTTCAATACATCAAGAACTTTCTAGTGAGGATTTTCGCAACCGGGTTTCCTTTTGTCAATGGGCACTTCAGCAAATTGAACGAGACCCCCTTTTTTTCGCCAAGGTGTTATTCTCTGATGAGTCGACTTTCACCAATCACGGTACGGTCAATCGACATAATATACATTACCGGGCTACCGAAAACCCTTTTTGGTTGCGACAAGTTGAACGCCAGCATCCTTGGAATGTTAATGTTTGGGAGGGAATTATTGGGGATAAATTAATAGGTCCATATTTTATTGAAGGCAACTTGAATGGCGAAAAGTATGCAAACTTCTTGCGGGACCATCTTCCAGTATTACTAGAAGAACTGCCATTGGAGTTGCGACAAACAATGTGGTTTCAACATGATGGTTGTCCAGACCATTATTCCCAAGTAGCCCGGGGCGTATTAAACAATGTTTACCATCAACGATGGATCGGACGAGGGGGTCCGAGGCAATGGCCTGCTAGATCACCTGATCTTACGTCACTTGATTTCTTCTTAAAAAGTTAGGTTAACAGAAAAAAGCCAAGAAGACGTGAGGTCATGAAAAGACGAATAACTGAAGCTTGCCGGAAGATTACGCCAGAAATACTTCTCAGTTCTGTTGGTTCATTTAGAGCGCGGATAGACAAGTGTATTGAAGTGAATGGTCACATTTTCGAGCATTTGTTGAAATAGTCTCGGGAAATAAACGTCGAAATGGGAAGAATTCAATGATTCAACAGTGGGAGGCAAGGGGACCCACTCTAATTAATCACCCCGAAGGAAACAAAATACTGCTACGTCCACGTCGTTGTTTCTGGGTTATGCTAAACGCAGTATGTAAAAACAAATGACAAGCCTACGAGCAATACGACTGAGCAATGAAAATCAGGAATTATCATTTGAAAAAACAAAAGTGACCTTCGTTTGACCTTGAAAATGGGGCTCAAGGTCAAACTCGTGGTCACCATCTTATGTCCCCTTCAGAACCTTGTGACTTTTGTCTGAAACATTTTTCGCGATATCGCGTATTTTTCAAGTAATTTGGATGTCTCAAGTTAAAAAACTCACCCTGTATGCTGTTTTCAGATGGTGTGTATCGATTTGGAACTCTTGGGTTTTTGGCAGGATTTGCCATACTACGAAAAGTTAATCTATTGTGGTCTTTTCTTGCTTAAAATAAACTGGCCGGTTGGAATGTTTACGCGATGTTAAGGAAGCTTATTCACCTGTATTTGGGGATGTCCCTTCTTTAGATTCGGACAAACAATGCTGATGTTCCATTCGTCGGGCATACTTTCATCATCGGGCATAAATCATCTGTTGCTTCAAACAGCTCGGTAGTTAAGCTCCAGCAGCTTTGTTAGATTTGGACTTTAAAATTGCTGTCCTGACTTCATCTTGGTAGGGTATATGGACATGTTGTCTGTTGACGTCCAAGTTAAGTGGTTTATTCTCTCTGACGGTGGGATGTTGTTTATCATCACTACGAGTATTTAACAGACTACAGAAATAAACTCTCTAGATTCTGAGCACCGCCTATTGTTTTACTATGAGATTTCCTTCTCCATTCTTGCGAATTTCCGGACTTTACAGCTTTGGCATATTCGTTTATGTTCTTTGGTACGATTTCCAAAGTTCATTGCTCTGATAACACCTCTTTAAGGCCTTGATCGAGCGAGCGCATTCTCTTTTCTCCTGAGGAGACTATGCCCTTACCCTCTTTTCTGCTCGTAGAGCTCGTGAGTCCCCTCGTTATTTTCGCCAGAGCCCCTCTATACCTCCGCACCAGGGATGTCTTAGTTGGGGCGGGTTGAAACCTAGTACATCAGATGGGGCTCCTCTATTTGCTCTTTGGCAGTGATGTCATTAGTGTTTTACGTTGAATGCTGGCAGCATCGGACTCTTCGACGGGCTAAGGGAAACTCGTTCGGAAAAGGCCCTAGCGGCCTCTTGCGATTGTAGTCCGATGTTGAATTTCCTCGCAATGGTTTGATGACTTTGGGCCGTTACGGATATCTTGGCTACAACAAGTTAATGGTCCGAGTCGGTGATAGCTGCTCGAAACGTTCGGACATCCAAACCACTCACAATATAATCAATCAAGTGTCAACCAAGTCCCTTTATGGATATCAAGGTATGGAAACCGTAAGCTAGCTGTTATCACATTACGTGCTCCCGCAAAATTATTAAGCCTTTGTCCGTTTGCGGAAGTTATGTCGTGGGAGCTATACTTTCCGTATTACCAAAGATGTCTTCCTTTTCTAGCTTGCCATTAAAATCGCCAAGGAAGTTTTCACTACATTTTTAGGGCATTGCTAGAAAGTTTTGTGAATGAGCTCATAGAGGCAGTCTTTTGTAAGGTAGTCCTTCTCTTCTGTTGGAATATTGGCATGAATGAGACATATATTGGCGAACTTAGACTTTATGCGAATCGTCGTGCCGTGAGAATGTCGCGCCGGTTATCAGTAGCATTCTAGCAGATATCACAGATTTTGTCCGGTTTACCCCATCGCACTTCTTGAATGGCGGTTATATCTGCTTTGTAACAGTCGAAGGCCTGGGCTGCACGCGATTTATTAAGGGTGCGAACATTCCACGTGCGGGTCCGAAGATCGTTGTCTTTTAATTGTTTGCCAGGATCATCAACAATAAATCCGTCATTATCCGAGGCTACGACTATTACCCGGCTCGTCAAATCTTTTTTATTTCTTTAGGCGTAGGAAAGCATTATGCTGGTCGAGCACGCACTTGCTATTCTAACCTGCATGAGTAAGGATTTTACAATCCGAGTTATAGGATAGTCAGCAGTTTCCCGACCAATCGTCGCGCAGATCCCCGAAATGATTTAATGCCACATTTAATTTTGCCTTCTCAAAATAATTCCTTTGCCCTCATTCAATCCACCCTGGGAAAAACCTAAGGAAGCTCTCCTAGAGGGAATTTTCAGAATAAATCGGAGTGAAAATGGAAGACGAAGCTAGAAGCTTTAACTTCTTGAAAGCCAATTCTTCCAAGGTGTCATCTGTCTTTTTCAGCACTCCAATTTGATTAGTGTGCTGTTTGGAGAGAACTTTGTGAATACGTCCGCTTCTGGGGACTTTGCAGGGATTTCGGCAATGTTTTCCACAATTCTTTTTTGGCACTTCTAATCTCAAGGATTATGAGGATGTTGAGGCTTTTTTCGTATCTTTGGAGTACCTGTTGCCTGTTGCCTATGTGATGCTGTTGCCTCTTTTCATTTGTTATTTGCAAGATAGGCGATATGAGCTTAGTTATCATAAGCGATTCCATACAGGCTGCTGCAGATACGAGGGGCGTTCAATTTATTCTCGGTATCGATATGAAGGAAAATGCGAATTCAATTTAAATTGTTTTTATTTTTCAATATAATCTCCCCTAACATCAATGCATATGTTACATCTTGAGATAAGCTTTTGTAAACCCTCAAAAAAATTAATTTCCTCTTTCTCCATTTATTGCCGACTTGAGTTCTTCATCATCCGAAAATCTTTTTCCACGAAGACATTTTTTCAAATCCAGAAACAGGAAATAATCACTAGGGGCAAGGTCTGGACTATAGGGTGGGTGTTGGATTTCTTCGAAACTACAATCTCGCGCAGCAGCCTTGGAAACTCGCGCCGTGTGAACAAGAGCGTTGTCATGAAGAAGCAACACACCCGCTGCGAGTTTACCCCGTCTTTTCTTTTTAATTTCCTCCAGCAAATTATGCAAAGTGGAAGCGTAGGATGTGGCGTTGATGGTTTCACCTTTTTTTTTGTACTCAATGAGCAAGACTCCCTTTGAGTCCCAAAAAACTGTGGCCATGAGCTTCCCGGCAGACGGAGTGACTTTGAACTTCTTCGGGGGGTCTGTTCCTTTTTTATGCCACTGCATGGACTCTTGTTTGCTTTCAGGGTCATAGTGGTGGACCCATGTTTCGTCCCCAGTAACAATTCGATCCATAACACCGTCCGCGTTCTCACTACACATCTCCAAAAACTCTCTACAGCATGCGATTCTCACTTTTTATCTGAGGCGCTGTGAGCATTCGTGGCACCCACCTTGCACTGACCTTTGAAAGGTTAAGATGGTCATGAAGAATGGTGTGAATGGTACCAATTGAAAGCTTGGTGATCTCTGCCATCATTTTCACCTTTATTCGGGCATCCTCAAGAACAAGTTTTTCGACTTCTTTGATGCTTTCTCCCGTACAAGCAGTAGCCGGGGCGCCGGAGCGGGGGTCGTCTTCAATGCTCTCTCTGCCTTTCTTGAACTCACTTGACCACTTTTGCATAGTTGATAATGAAGGTGCGGAACCCTGGTAAACAGCCACCATCTCTTCATGAATAGTTTTTTGACTTTTTCCTTGCTTAGTGAGAAATTTAATTACAGCGCGATGCTCAATTTTCACCATCATCGTCTCAGTTGCCATTATGATTCTGTTTAACTAGAGATAAAACGCGAATTAATAATCACATTTATATGAAATTTTACATGAATGCACTAAAATAATAGTATTACTTGACAAATAAGTCAATTTATATATAAAACCACAGCTTCACCCCGATACCGAGAATAGTTTGAACGCCCCTCGTACCTCGTCTTTCCACCGATTCCTCCCAATACAATTCACTACCTTCAGGGTTGCGTAGTGTCCGCTTGGTTTTCCAAACATGGAGCGAAATCCAAAGTTGTCGTACTCCAAAAAGCCATTCGTGAAGGCAAGACGACATTCTTTTCCTGGCTCAGATTTTGGCCAAAATCAGGGAAACGCAATTTCTTACTTTTACAGAAAACCTAAGTTGTGGTATCATCAAAGCAATGACAGCATGTCCACTAGACCAGAGTAAAGAAGAACAATCCGTATGCAAGGTCATCCAAACTCAAGTGCGCTGCTAGAAAAAGCCGGCAGCGGCGTGTTTAGTCTAAAGATGTCTATTATCCAGATTCCACAGTGACACCCAAATACTTACCTCCGTTGGAGAAAAGGATGGCGATAGCTTGAAACACTAACTTTGTCAGATAGGTCAGTTTCCTCCTTCTCCTGTCTATTCAAAGCGCTTTACATGATTGACGGCATCGTACATAAATTCATACGAAGGTCATAACAAGAGGCGATTTAACTTAATTTTAAATTCGGCCAACTTCTGATTGTTAACACGTGATAATGGCAAAAATTACTGTAATTAAAAAAACAATCTGAAATTTTATTTCTGAAGGCAAACTACGAGCAGTAACTTCAATCGTCTTAAGTCTAAATGCATCCGCAACTTGCTTGCTAAATCGGCTGCATACAATCTCTAATTTCCATTAGTGAGTTTTTTTTTTTTTCTTTTTGTCGAACTTCCGGAGTTGAAAATTAAGACAAAAAAATAATAATAATAAAAGCCAAGGTAATTAAATTTTTTTATCATTTATGGCGTGTGCTTCTGCTTCTTTCACACCATTTGCATTCGCTTACTTAACATCAAAAAAGAAAACAAAAATCAGAATTCAACAAGCCGGAAAATCCCTCATTCCATCCGATAAGGTTGCTGCTGTCTGATCTGCACGATAAAGTCCAAGCTCGTTTAAATTTTAAATTAATTACGTAAAAAAGAATTTTTAAAAAAAAAATGAAATTCCTATGTTTAGGTCGCAGGCAGGAATGCAAAAAAGAAAGAAATTAAAAAATCCACAAAAAAGTTCAAAAGTCAAATTTTTTTCCTTTGAGATACTACTTTCGGATGTGGCTCTACGTGACAGGTTCAAACGACCAAAGCCAAGCCAGACAAATAAATTGAGGAATTTGTTTCTTCTTTTTTTTTGCGGGATTCATTATTCGTTCCACTTGCACTGGGGAGCTTACAGAGGCATTACCATGACTCGAAAGTCAGAAGGTACACCTAAATATTTTAACTAATGACCAAGACTGGTTCAATTAGGAATGCGACTGCGATGAAAAGTTTTTGGGGTCCGGTGAGGTACACAAAATTAAAGATGAGTTCGTTGGGATGACGCTGACGGTGTACAGTTATCTGGCCTAGACACACATAGTACGAGTAACACGTGCGCTTAAAACTGAAAGTGATTTCAATTTACCATTTAGCGAATTATTTGGTATTTGCCACATCGTTTTTTTCTGCTTTCTTTTTTAGAGTTCTTTCTTGGAAAAATAAAGAAATAAATTTAAATATTTCTTTGCAAATTGATATAATACTCGTAGTTTGTTTTTTTTTATTGTTTTTCGCGTTTTGCTAATTTATTTGTTTTTTTTTTTTTTTGGTGTGGTTTTATAGCTCACCGACGAGGTGGTACGCAAGAAGTCCGAATATCAAAAACACCTAGAGGGATACAAAGCACTAAGGACCAGATTTGAGGAACACTACATCAAATGTAAGTACATACCATCATTTTGATGACCATGGAAGTATTTTATATATTCCGAGCTGTTAAACGGGTACCAGGCAATCCTATTTCTAAAAATTTCTCCTCTGGTATTCTTCTACCAAGCTCATTTGCTATGTCATTTCCCGAAATCGCATCGTGGTCTGGAAAATTGGATGAAAACCAGTAAGCTTCCTTCGGTCACATGTAGGGTTGCGTTAGGCTTTTATACTGAAAATTATAATACCTTCGAGCTAAAGAAAGTAAACTGGTAGATAAAAAAAGAGCCGAGCTCCGGCCACTAAATTTGCAACAAATTGGCTCCAAAATGCCATAAAGCCAGAGGAAGACGTATTTCTGCAAGGCAAGGGGACTCCATGCCTTGAGGTTTTATTTCGATTTATCTTCTTGATAATTTTTTACCAAATAAGACTTGATTTTTATTCCAATTCATCGAAAAAGGATTGGCATTGGTAATGAAAAGGACCTCAACGACCGCTGATATACGAGGGTTGGCTGAAAAGTTTCCGACCGCAACGTAAACATAGTGACACTCATCAATAAAAGCTAGTGAATGCTAGTTGTGCATCTTTCGACAGTTACTTACCGAAGTTTCAGTCATTTTGGACGCGCAGTTTTTAGTTGACAGTCGTTTGGGTGAGTCGATGTGAGCATCGAGCTGATATTACTCGTAAATTCTTGTTTTTGAAACTCAATACGCCTACGCAAATCAAAAATGAGTTGGACTCTGTGTATGGGGACTCTGTACCATCATTTACAACAGTGAAATTTTGGGCAGCTGAATTTAAACGTGGCCGTAAGAACTTGCGAGATGATGAACGTTCGGGACGTCCAAAAACTGCAACCACTGACGATAACATTGCTAAAGTTCACCAAATGTTGTTAGACGACCGCCGAATTAAAATGAAAGAGATAGTAGAGGTTATGAAAATGTCCAAAGAACGTGTTTGTTACATATTAAATCAAGATTTAGGCATGAGAAAGCTGTCCGCGCGTTGGGTGCCGCGTTTGCTTACGTTAGACCAGAAACGTGTTCGAATGAACATTTCCAAAGCTCTGTGGGCGCAGTTTAGGCGCAATAAATCCGAGTTTTGGCGCCGATTAATTACTGTAGATGAAACTTGGATCCACCATTATACGCCCGAAACAAAATTCAGTCTATACGGTGGACTGCAAGGGTGAGCCGGCTCCAAAAAAAGCAAAAACTGTTTTTTCGGCTGGGAAAGTGATGGCGACTGCGGGGCAGTAAAGGAGTTATCTTAATCGATTATCTTCAAAAAGAAAAAACCATTACAGGAGCATACTACGCATCATTACTTGCCAAGCGCATAGCGCGGGCGAAGGAAATTTAGGGAGGAAGAAAAGATAGGTACCGATGTACATTGTTTTTAAATGTTTGTAAGTTATAACGACCAGGAAATACGGAGATCGGCAGGGCATTCCATAAGCGAGTTTTACGGCTTAGGAAAGAATCACGATATTTTAGAGCACGACCGAAAATGGGCTTGAGGGTATACTGATGAACATTCATAGCGAGACGAGTGTTACGGTTGAAAGTTTGAATGGGCGGAATGCTACTGGCGATTTCAATGGAGCACTGGTGGTGGAAATAGCGATAAAACAGAGTGAGACACGAGACATTACGTCGGTGTTCGAGGGTGTCAATTGATTGACTGATATTAGTATCACCTATGAGTTTTATCGCACGGTTTTGAATCCTATCTAGCAGGTGCAGAGATGTTTTAGGAGCACCTGCCCAGATGTGGGTATTGTACTCCAATTTCGAGCGGATAAACGTCTTATATATTGAGGCCAGATCAGAGGGGGTAAAGTATTTCTTATATCGCTTAAGGAAACCTAGACATTTCGCAGCATTTTGGACGACATCGAATATGTGGTCATTCCAACTTAAGTTGTCACTGATAGACATACCGAGAATGGAAAGTTAATCGATTTCGAAGATGTAAAAGCCATTCATGGATAATGGCTGGGTATTTGAATTTCGCTTTAATGAAGCAGACAGCATTGATAGTTCCCCAATTGGTTATGCTGTTAATATCAGAATTTAATGAGCTTAACATACGCTGCCGTTCCTGTTCTACAGCCGAAGAGCAGGGACGTGAGTCCGGGAAAGAATATAAAAAGCAGAGAGTACTGTCGTCAGCAAAGCAATATATTGGATTAGCAGACAAGAGATCGTTGATGAAAATTAAAAAGAGTCTCGAACGGAGCCCTGGGGCACATAAGCATTTATTTTGTGAACATCAGACTTGAAACCATCCAATACAACTTGAATTGAACGTTCCGAAAGGTAATTTCTAATCCATTGAAGAAGAGAGTCGTCGATCCCAAAAGCACGCATTTTCGACAAAAGAGCCTGATGCCAAACTCTGTCAAATGCCTTAGAAATATCAAGTGCAACTATCTTGCTTTCGCCAGATTGATGTACGCTTTGGTTCCATTTTTCGGTGAGACATGCCATCAAATCACTAGTGGACATGTTGCTACGAAAACTGTACTGCCGGTCATTGAAAAGTTTTCGTGTTTCCAGATATTTCATGAGCTGACGGTTTATCAGCGTTTCCATGACCTTGGAAAGAAGGAACGTAAGTGCAATAGGTCTGTAGGAGGACAGAGAAGAAGATTCGACTTTTTTAGGGACGGGCTGGACAAATGCTGTTTTTCATATTCTCGTAAAGAGTCCTAAGGAGTAGGATTGATGAAAAAGCTTACGCAGTGGTTTTGCCAGCGAGAAAGAACACCTCTTCAGAAGGAGGGGAGATATACCATCTGGACCAGCGGATTTATGTATGTTGAGATCTTTAAGTACTCTTGCTACTACGCGAGTGAGAAAGTAGATTCGTCCCATTGACGCACTCAAGTGTAGGCGGGGACAAAGCACAATCTGGGAATGTTGAGCTAGTCACAAAGTGTGCAGCAAGCAGATTGGCCTTGTCCAAAGAGCTAACAGCTGGAACGTCATTGTAAATGAGCGTTGGGATGGAGGATGAGGCAGAATTTCCAATGTTTTTGACAATTGACCAAAAATTGTTACCGCCTTTGTGACATTGCAGTATTTTTTGCCTCAGTTTTTGGTCGTATTGGAGTTTCACACGCTTGAGAAAGACGTTTCAGTCATTTCTGGCTCCTTTAAACTTTTTTCGGTTTTCCTCTGTCGGGTTGGTCTTGTAGGACCGAAAAAACATTTCTCTAACCCTGACAGCCTCTTTACAGCTCGAGTCGTACCATGCGCTTTCTTGGTTTGATACTCTTCATCCGATGAGGGATAAAGCATCTCATTCCAAAGAGAATAGTTTCTGTGATCATGTGCATTCCTAAAGAAGCTGTTAAGACCGCTCCAACTGGCTTTCTCGTATTGCCATACGCTTCTTTTAGGAATCTTTACTCTAACTGTGTGGTGGGTATACGAGAATTTAGCTGATATGACACAATGGTCCGACGAGCCTAGAGGGGAGAGCACATCAACGCAGTACTTGTCAGGGTGAGAAGTTAAAAACAAGTCCAAGGTGTTGGCGGTATGACTATCAACGTCTGGTATTCGTGTAGGCTCATTTACAAGCTGGGTTAAGTTATTTTCCGCAGCGAAGATCTCAACACACCTTCCTTCGGGTGTTGTCTGTCCAGAATGTCGAAGCCAACCAGAATTGTGTATATTGAAATCGCCCGTAATAACGATTTCAGTATGAGGATACAGCGAAAGAATTCTTTGAATGGAGTCAGACAGCGCATCGAATTCATTAAAAGTCGAATTGCTGTCCAGTTTGGGGCTTCTGTAAATAAAGCAGTAGTGGATGATTTGCTTACGGAGATGAAATTTTAACCACATGAAATTGAATTCCGAATTGGAACAGAGACTACATTGTGGTGGAATTTGGTAAGCTAGATCACTACGCACAAAGATGGCGAGACCGCAATGGCTTTAAGTGCTTGAATTGACTAGAGATTGTTGGCATGACATCTCTTTTCGCCTTAAAGAAAAAACCCGCACGATGTTAAGTCTCATGATCTCGGCGGCCAATTTCGATCACTGTGTCCCGAAATGACTCGGCGAGGAAATTTCCCTGGTTTGGTTTTGCCGTTTGTGTGGCTCGTGGCGCCCTGGAAGATCGCAGTTCCAGCCATAGAAATTCATTGGTTTGGTAGCGCAATTCATTCACCGTAGAACCTTCAGATTCGAAAAAATAAGGTTCAATGGTGCTTCCTGCTCAAAAAGCGCACCAAGAGAAACACGATGTGAATAGGCAGGCTTCTTGTAGTCATTCTTGGACTTCCTAAGCCCCAAATGCCACAATTCTGCCTATTTTCAAAGGGTTGAAGATCACTCAAAATGATTTTTCGGGTAAATTCCTGACCAGTTCCATGCATTTCGAGTACTAAATTGGCAAAGTTATGACACTGCTGCTGATTGGAAGGCTTAAGTTTTTGGGTATATAAGGTTCAATATACAATATAGAGGTAATGGCTCAAATCTTTATGCAAAATTCGCAGAAGTTTTGTTTGTGATATGCCAAATTTCTGAGATCGACATTGAATCGACAAATCTGGGATTTCGACCACACAGGGGCAATATTACCAGTCATTTTCGCGTAAAGGACACAATTTTGGATCTACTCACCACTAACTTGTCTCAAATTCTTAAACCACTACCAACAGCTGTTGGTCGAAAAAGTCCTCTATTTCAGCCGGAAATACTTTTAACTTTTCGAACTTGTGACAAAACGGTTCGACAACAGAATATTTTCGCAACAAGCTTCATACCTATAAGTGTAACTTCCTTCATGTTGAAGAGCATGGAGAAAATGGTCGACCTCCATATGCGCAGAACTGTTTTGCAAATGCATCCTCTGTATAAGATGCAATATGCCTAACAACATGGAAATTGCTGCGAGAGTGCGCTTCAAAATCTAGTAGCCAGAATTGAAACCGCACTCGACAAGAAGCAATACGCGCTAGCCATTTTCATCGACATTGAGAGTGCTTTCGACATCGCAATTTTTGGGGTCATGTGTAACTCGGCCAGGCAACAGGCCGTAGAGGAATGAATCACTAGTTGTATGGATAAAAGAAATGCTGGGCACTGATTGCGGACCCTGACTACATATACGTAATGGCGGTAGTGAATAAGTGTTACCTGCTGGGCGCTGTCCTGTCTCCACTACTATGCTGATTTTTGGTCGACTCACTTCTTAACGTTATCAATATTTCTGACGCCTATGGTCAAGCATATATGCAGATGATGTAAGTGTACTCACGTGATCAAAGATTAGTGCACTAGAAACGGGCTTTCAGTCAGTCATCTCACAACTGAGGTTGTTCTCGATGGAGGAGGAGGAAGCTGACTGGTTTGAGTCATCTAGTGCTAAAAAGCGTCATTGTCCAGTTCTCCAAAGAAGCAAAGTATTTGGTAATCATCCTGGATAACAAACTTCTATGGGCTAAGAATGTTACGTCGAAAACATCTAAAGTGCTGTGGTCCTTCGGGCAGTGCAAAGGAACTATCGACAAGTTTTGGTCAGGAGCCCTTTGAATCTACACGCCTAAGATCGTTGTCTGGGTTGAACTCACAAAGAGAAGTGGTTTTGAAGGCGTATGACTTTGATCATCTGAAAAGTCTGCCATTTTTCTCTGACGAGTGTATTAATATGCCTCTCTTACATGTGCTCGTTGCCATATGAATCCAGTCATAACACACACTCAGACCGATAACAAACAAACTGTCAGTCTGCAAACACAATGTAAGATGTGTTCAAGACTTTGGTCAGAGTATCAGAAAACAAATTGCTCGTTTAAGTGGAATTAGAAACTACAAGATCCTGAACTGATGAAACATCCAAGCAGCACCTCGATAAAGTGTTAAATGAAATTATATCTATCGCTTCCGAAATGATGGATTCCAACAAGAAAACGTGTAGTTCCATCGCTCTCCGGGAAGACATAAATAGACATTCATCTCTAGACACCCACAGACAAAGCAGTACGAGTCCATGCTTGACGTTATATTCAATAAAACCAATGAGCTTATTGACGAACTCACTACGAATGGAACAGTGTTGAAAGATTTGGAAAATTTCATTGAAACAGTCTGTCATAAAATTGATGATCTCCCCAGCCGCATAACAAATACAATTCTTAAATTTTTGCTGAATTGTTACAAACTGAAGCCGAATTATTGCCACATCCAGTGCCGACAACCCAACCTTGAAATCCTCGCACCAGTACTTCGATAAAAAATCTTATGGTTAGTATAACTGCTCGAACGTCAACTCCTTAAACCTATCTTAATTCAACACTATGTGGGTGCCTTCAGAGTGGCAAAGCAGACTAGGTCGACTCTTCACGTCTCCCCACAAAAGCACCAATTGCCTCTCTTCCATTACAAGCCTCAACGCGTGTCTTTTAATTTACTGCTCAACCGCTCACACCCTCTCCTACGAATACTAATAACTGCTTTTCCAATTTTGATCTTACTTACAACTGGAGCCAAATATCCAAACTTATCCCGCTTCTAGCTCGCCTTCTTCTTCGGTTTTTGATCCCTCCACAAAATTTTCAACACACCTCCCCAAAAGGCTGCGGATGGCCTCGCTGCTTTCCGGAACTATGTACACTCTAAAAAAGTCTCTCACCTTCAGCGTAGCCGAGCTGACCATGATAAATTCTTGCGATCTTAACGTGCCTTCTTTGTCTGGATCTCAACTATATTCTCCTACTCCTCCACGCAACAAACTCCCTCTTACGTTTTATATTACAACCAAAACGTAAAAGGCTAGCGCTCTAAAACTCCTACAGTTTTGTATAAATCTCATGACATACCCGACGTAAAGAGCCAGGAGCTATTCCCATCTTCTAATAATATTTTCCGAGATGATGATCACTCTCTCCCTACTTGCCTACACCATCGGTAGGCAACTAGACCTTATCTTCACTAGCGATCCCATTAACTCCACACTCCACAGTAACGTTTTGTCCCTTAACGCTATCAATTATCGATAACTTTCACTCCCCTCTTCTTTTTTCATTTTTCCATAACTCTCCACCACAGTCTACTTGTTCCCCTACTCTTTCTTCTTACAAATTCCATATAGCTAATTTTTTACAGTAAAATATTTAATTCTATTTTTCTTTACGTCGTCGCCTAAAACATCATCTACTTCCCATCCTTCGCTCGAAAAAAAAAGAATAAAACAAATTATGTGCGGTTTTTCTTCTCATCAATTCTTATTCTGACTACTCTAACTATCTGGGAACCTACCTTCAATTCATCTACGAGCAGCTCTATAACTGCCTCTATCAGCGCTTTCTCCACACTCCGCAGACTAACGTTGTAAACGATCCTAAGAAATTTTATCAATTCGTCAACTACAAAAGAAAATCAGACGGTTACATCCCCTCTCTCTCGTTTGATAACCTACTCGTATCCCACATATACTCGTATTTCAAGTACCTTCCCAATTTTTCCATTGTCCCCTCAATCTCTCTCAATCTTTTGATCCTACCCTTATCGAGGAAAAGTTACAAAATCTCATTGATGAATTCTTACCTGCGTGGAGCTCGCAATATTTCTCAATATTTCCTCCATATTTCATCTATCCATCACACAAGGGGAATTCCGCCAAGTTTGGAAGACTGCTTTCATAACCCCGGTCTACCAAAAGGGTCCCACATACCTAAAATCTTCGAAAGTATTTTACATGAAGTGCTAAGCTTTCAATGCAAGTCACCTATATCACCCAGCCAGCACAGATTTCTGAAAGGTAGATCAACTATTACAAATTTTGTTGAATTCGTATCCTTTGCGCTTTCAGCCCTAGAAAATGGCAACGAAATCGATGTTATTGCTACAGAATTTGCTAAGGCCTTCGATAAAATGTCACATCAAGTGATCCTTTTGTCTTCCTCCGGTTTTGACGCCATATTATTATATCTTCTTATTTTGAGAACCGTTATTATAGCGTTCGTTTTAGGCCAACCTTCTCAACCCCGTTTTTAGCCACTTCTGGTGTCCCACAAGGCAGCCATCTAGGTCCTCTTCTTTTCATGTTAACTATAAGCGATCTTGAGAGGATTGTTAAACAGGGCCCACTATCCATTTACGCCGAGTTCTCCAAAACTATTTCTTCACCCCAAGACACTATTCTCCTCCAAGAAGACCTCGATAGGATTTCCACTTGGTGTCTAAAAAATTGCTTAGAGCTTGATGTCTCCAAATGTCAATCTATGACTTTGTCACGTAAGTCCAATCAATCTGTTCCCATCATTCCCGGATTCAATTCCTTTGCGTCCTTGGAATCTTATACGATAGAGAGTTAAACTTCCGTTCGCATATTGATGAGATAATCCTTAAAGTCTAAAGAATTTTGCAACCCCTATGTGACACGGTCAGTTTACAATACCCTTGTCCAGCCCCTTTTCGGATATGCCAGCCAATTGTGGTCCCCCTTTCAGCGAATTCATATATCCCGAATCGAGAACATTCAACGTCGTTTCGTTCGATTTGCCCTTCGAGAACTACCCTTCGATGACTCTTGTATTTTACCTCCCTATCGAGCCTGGAACTTCTTAACCTGAATATCGACGAAAAGCGCAGAGATGTAGCTGATATTCTCTTCATTCATCGACTGCTCTCTGGATTGCGCCTCCCTTTACAATTCTACACCCTGAATGACACGAACTGCAACCAACTTCAGACTGGAAGGGAATGGTAGACAAGATCAAGTTTGAGACGAGAAGTGCTCAGGTTAAAATCAAAAACGGTGAATTTTGAGTTGACGGGAGATTGGTTCGTTGGAACCATAAGAGGTGCGATGGGTTGGAGTATAGAAGAGACGAGGACATCGTAAGTTACGAAGGTTAGTGTTGAAGAACTATAACTTTTTAAAATGCTATAATTTTTTTATTTTTTGATAAATTTTATTGTGCCAAAGCAAAAAATGTTGGAAAATACATCAATTTTCAAATTGTATCAGTAGTTTTCAATATGTCCACCTTTGGCGCGAATAATGGCCTTGAGACGGCCGAAGAAAGCATCGCAAGCTGCACGCAAGTGGCTCTGCGGTATTTTGGTCCATTCCCGGCGAAGTGCTTGTTTGAGGTGGTCCAAACTTTGGTATTTTTTAGTGACAACCTTCGCCTTCAAAATACCCCAGACAGAGAAATCCAACGGATTTGCATCCGGAGAATTTGCAATCCATTGTGTCGAAGAAATGAAGTGTGGAACATTGTTTTTTAACCAATCTTGGTTGACGCGCGCTTTGTAAGACGGTGCCGAGTCTTGTTGAAATTTCCACAGTCTCCGACCGAAATGATTGTTTGCCCAAGGCTTCAATACTGCCTCTAAGACAGTTTCACGGTATACGATTGCATTAATTTTGACGCGACGGTCCAAAAATACGAGTGGAGAGTGACCATCGGTGGTTATGGCGGCCCAAACCATCACCATCGGTGCTGCCTGCTTTCTGGTGGCCGTCCGAAGGTATAAATTTTAAATGGACTTCTCTGGCAAGTAAACTCGGTCATTTTGTTTGTTGACATATTGCTCGATAACAAATGGCGACTCATCGGCAACTCACCACTTTCGTGCAAGCGTAGCAACTCCTTCGCTCTTTCGACTCTAACATTTTTTTGTTGCGGTGTAAGATCGTGTGCTTTTTGGAACTTCAATGGCTTGAGCCCAAGCTCATTTTTCAGTATGCGTTGCATCCGTTCCAACGATTTGTTGAGCCCACGAGCCATTTTTCATCCACTTCGACGCGGATTTCGCTCAATTCGAGCCTTCACTTTCCGAACCATTTCTGCCGTTGTTGCTGTTTTTTTATGACCACCTCCATGGCGTTTTGCAACACTGCCAGTATCACGGTAACGAGCTATGGTTCGAGACACAAATGATTTATTCACGTTGAGGTACTGGAGGGCTCTAACGATAGCTACTTGTGGTTTTCCAGCCAAATATAAAGCAATCACACTCTCACGTTTGAATTCCATCGCGGATGAAAATTTTTCAACACAACTCAGACGCAAATCGTTTAAAAGGCTTGTAAATAATAAAATTATCTGTCATGTGTCAAAACTTGAGCTCACTGTCATGAACGGTTTGGAAATTATAGCAGTCTGAAGTTGGTTGCAGTTCGAGTCATTCAGGGTGTAGAACGTTGGAAATGTTGGAAAAGTGGTTCGGCAACGATTCTCTAAAGAAAACGGTCGTTTACCAGTGGCACGAGCGGTTTAAAAGTGGTCGTGAGTCAATCGAAGAAGAGTCAAGATGATGATGATTAACCATCAGAGAGATAGCGGAGGAATTGAACATTGCCTATGGATCCGTCCAAGACATTTTGGTTAATGGTTTGGGTTTCCGTCGTGTAGCAGCAAAGTTGGTGCCAAAAGACCTCAATTTCATGCAAAAAGAGACCGTCTTGACGTCGCAAAAGAGATGATTTGCGAGGCTGAATTCGATCCCACATTGATCAAAAGGATCATTACTGGAGACGACACGTGGGTTTATGAGTACGACACGCAATCCAGACATCAGGCAAATGAATAGTGTTCACCAAATGAGCCGAGACCAAAAAGACCACGTCGTTTTCAGTCAAAAAAGAAGGTAATGCTCACGGTTTTCATAGATTACAACGGTGTAGTGCATCATGAATTTTTGCCAGAAGGCCAGACAGTAAACAAAGAGTATTATTTGGGCGTTATGAGACGTTTGCGTCAAGCAATTCGCTAAAAGAAACCAGAATTGTGGGCAGAAAACTCGTAGATTTTGCACCATGATAACGCACCGTCGCACAGTGCCATCATTATTCGTAATTTTTTGAAGAAAAATGCAACAAATACCATCCAACTGCCACCGAATTCACCTGATTGACCTGTGACTTCTTTCTGTTCAATCGAGTTAAAAAACCACAACGGGGAACGCGTTTCAGTAGCCGAGAGGAAGTAATGGAAAAATCGCAGGAAGCACTGATGGACACACCGAAAACCGAATATAAAAAGTGTTTCGAAGATTGGATCAAGTGTTTCGAGGCATAAGTGTGTTGCAGTCGATGAGGATTACTCTTAAGCGGACAATAAAGATTTAGATGAATAAACTTGTATTCCCAATTTTCTGAATACGGGAAGTTTTTGATCAAGGTAGTATACGCTTTATGATAATTTTAAATAATTGCTTGCAGGTCCTTGTTGCTAGATAAGCGTTTGCTTTTGACTGAGAAATTTCATTTAAAATTGTGTAGTTTGAAGTACTCCTGAATTTATTGTTTTTAAATTAATCTTGTTTGAAAATATTGTTCTAAGGGAAATGTCTAATATTAACTTTTTTTTATTGTTCTTTTTTTAGGCGGCCGCGGTGGTCGAAAATTGGACGATGTCCGTGATAAATATCAGAAAGCCTGCCGTAAGCTTCATTTAACACATAACGAATATGTTCTCTCCATAACCGAAGCCGTGGAGGTGGAAAAAGACTTCCGAACAGTGCTGCTGCCAGGCCTGCTAGAACATCAGCAATCCGTTCAGGAAAGCTTTATTTTATTATGGTTTGTATAGAAATTCATTCTCTCTATATATCACCAGAGGTTGTAATAGTAATTTCTTTTCTTCCTTTTTTTTGTAGGAAAAACATCCTTCAAGAAGCAAGTCAACATGGTGATTTAACATCAGATAAATTCAAAGAAATCCAAAGGCGTATTGACAATGTGATAAATAATATAAATCCCAACGAAGAGTACAGAGAATTTACGGAGAAGCATAAGCAAGTCTCTAAGAACCAAAAATTAGAAAGTCATTCTAAATATCAATCATTCCTCAGGACCTCACCCACCAGCCCAATTATATTTCAATTCGATGAGACTCTCATCGAGGACATACCTGGCAAGTTGCAATCAAATACGTTGACTGTTGACAATTTAACCGTGGATTGGTTGCGATCCCGACTGAATGATCTTGAGGGATCTGTCAAAGAATGTCAAGAGAAACAATTGAAAATGATTGGCGATCAAAATGGTGGATCACCAATTGCTAACGGTATTAATGGCATGGTGAACAAAGATAGTCAAAAGTATGAGTTATCTATTTTTCTTTTTTTTTTGTAAATGAAATTTGAAGAGTTCAGTGATTTTTTTTTTTAAATTGGATCCTTCAAATTTTGTTAGAATTGTTATGTTTGGTTTTTATGGTCCTAATTATGATTTTGTTTTATTTTTGACAGTAGGAACTCAAAGGATCTTAACTCACTGCGGTGTCAGGAGAAGCAAAAGCAAAAATTGCTGGACATGATTAAGTGTGCACTGAGCGAAGTTGGCTGTGAGGAACTACCGTCCGGATGTGATGATCACTTGAATGTTGATCAGACTTTCATTGATAATTCATTTAATAATGACAATCAGGTTGGTTGAGGGGTAAAGTCCTCATATCTACTTCAGTATTCTTAAGTTGGTTATGGGTATATGGGTAAATGTTGGTATAGTTATAGAACGATAATGAATTTGGGTGTGGAATAATTGTCGAATTTTTAAAACTGGTCTCTGATCTTGTCAGGGCATTATTGTGATGAAAACTTTGCCAGTGTCTTAAAAGTCCGTACAAAAACCGTAAGCTGCCTTAACTTTTTCCTCTACACTATTTCCTTTACGTATAACAAGCTCATCTACATCTTGTTTATATGTACTATCATGGAATCCTCCATTTCAGTACTTGTCTTCAGCAAGATTGTTTTTCCCCAAAGCTGAGCTCAAAATCGCCGAGACGATGATTTGAGACCATATTGTGGTCGTTATCACTACAATCTTTATTAGTGTTCGGCTTCTGATAACTACTATTGCGATTGTTTTACCTGTAAATTGCAGTCCTCTTTCACATCAGCCAGTTTTGAGAGGTCATGATAGCTTCCCTTCAGTCATTTTTCAACTTATTTAAGGATTTGTCGGCCAGGTCGTGTTGTCTGACATATTATAGCGGATCCAATACCGTAAAAAACTCATATTTACTTACTTAGAAGGCTTCCGGCCTTAAAAGAGTCTCTGCCTGAGACACAGGACTCATCACCGCTATTTCTAGTCCTCAAGACCAAAATACTCAGGCTTCTACAATCATTTTGACCTGTGAGCTAGTATGCATAGTTCCTCTTGGCTAAGATTCGCTGGGAGACTGCGACCAGATTGATCTATTGGGCCCCTGTTTGTTTTTATTGTATAATACATGTTTCTATTCTCATAATATTTAATGTTCTTCATGGAGAATATATTTGTTTAGAAATGTTTAGAAAGTATGCTCCATTGCCGGACAATTAGTGATTAAGTAGTCCATAGACTCCTCAGTTTCACAATAAAATAGACATGTGCTCCGCTCAGTACGAGTAATCAAGGAGAAGGGCTAATTCTTTGAGTTGTAAAGACTTGTTTTACTTTCCGCTTTAAGTCATTATGGCCAAAGCCTAGACTGGGTCCGGTAAAAGAACTTTCTGCACCTTCATCGGCGAAGTGGTCCGCCTTTTCATTGCCATCGTGACCCTAATGGCCTGATGTTAAGGGCGGCGAGGTTTTTGAATGCTTTAGGAGAGTCTTTGATGTACACGAGTAGCTATTTATTTCATGTCGTATACTTTGTAAAATGCGTACAGTTTCCAATAAGGCAGTTAGTTCCGCCTGAAAGATAGTGGAATCCTTACTTAGTACAATGAGAAGTGGGTTCAAGGTCCTACCACTCCTGTTTCTACGCGTTCAGAAGTTTTCGAACCATCAGCATACCACTTTCGTGATTGTCGTTCTGCTATATAAGATTTGTGTTACATTCTATTATCGGGAAGTACACCCTGTACCTCTTTGAAAAGCTAAGTATGGGGACCAATGGGTCTACGGCTTGAGATTTCGCAAAGGTACCCTCTATCTTCTTTAGTATTTCCAAGTGACCACTGAGGATACTTTTTCTGAAGTGGTTTGCGCGATACAGCCTGAATGCTTATATAGCTGATTCCTCTTGAATTGCTACATGAAGCGGATCTAGGTTTTGTAATGCATTCACAGCCCTTATAATACACCGAGACGTGAGCTGTTTCAGTTTCATTATTCATTTCAAAAGACTACCGCATTGTATAGTACGTTTGACTTCACGGATTGATTGTACAGCCAATATATCATTTTGGGGTTCAGGTCCCATGATTTGCTCAATAGCTGTTTTGTGGTTCACAGGTATTTTATAGTCTTCTTTGTTACATACTTGAATTAAGGTCTCCAAGGTACTTAACCTCTTCCTTCAAGTTCACCACAGTCCCATCTGTAAACAGGTCGGAGAAGTTTATCTCTCTTTTCCTTGTGAATGGAATAATTGTGGGTTTGGTGGGATTAATTGAGGGTCCCTCTTCTTTACAGCAGTTCCAGGTAGTAGTCAGATTGTTACACATTTACGAGAATCCCCTTAACTCACCCCGAAGATGTATTCTTCCCACAATCTAGGACAAGATATCCTATCTTGTAAACAGGACCCAAGAAGGCTGGTTTTGTTTTCTGGTCGTTGTCGGCTTTTATTTTGTCCAGGAGGGCATTTTGGGTACAATCCCTTTGAGCAGTGGATCTGACTTCCGTCAGTAATCTTTGTAGAAGGCAGTAGTCCGCCTTTTTCTTGTTACTTCTTGTTTTTTCTAGATATAGAGCACTGCCGTTTTTGGCTCGACACCTTAGGCGGACTTTTGTCCTCGTTTAGGGGCATACCTTCACCAACTTGTCAGATTTTGTAGTCATGGGTTACTGAGTCCTGGCGTGGGCTTCTTCTCCTCTCAGTCCGTTTTTTATAATGTATGCCAGCCGTTGCTTACCGCCAGCACTTGAATTTTTCTGTTGGCAGCTGGTTTTACTTCGTATCCTAGCACGTGCACATTTGCCCTGTGCACTATCTGTTTTAAGACTGGGTTGAAGAAGTCAGATGACAGCGTATATCCTTGCCAGTAGTTTTGTAATTTTGGCAGAATTCTGAATTTTGCCATTTCTCCATATTCGGCACCATGACCAATTAATAGGTGCTGAGTTTCGATTTGAAGTCCATTGGTCTTTTCCAGAATTTGTCTCAGAGTGAAAATTTGGTCAATATTCGAACATCGAGGTGATTGTCAAGTCGTCAGGTTATTTAAATGAGTTGCTACGTACACCCTACCAACACATAACCTCCGTATTTCTAAAGCTGTGGTTGTAAACCATCTGACTCTGTGGCCTTTTTTTCTTACATACTAAAGACCTCATCTAAAAGGTCTTTAATACATACCGCAGCTTTTTATACTTCTTTTACCTTCTTCTTCAGTAGTTCCTGGATGGTGGTAATATCTGCCTTATAGCAGTGCAGGATTTTCACTAGTATGGTCGATCAAGTTCTAAACATTCCATACGTAGATCCGAACGTTGCGGTCCTTTTTACATCTTGCAGGATCCCCAACAGTGCGTGCGTTTTTATTCAAAGCTTCTCGGTAGTTAAAACCAGGTACAAGGATCAACCTGCAAGTTGAGCCATTTTTTTAGTACTCCGGTATTCCAGAATCAGAAACTAGTTTCAGGGATTGATCCACCATCATCTCTATTTCAGCACCCTTGCTTGTCTTGCCAATTACTAGACCTCAGCTCCGAATATGTAGAATTAGGTCATATAAGGAACCTGCCATGCTGACCGTCGCGCCAATTTATTCGATATACGTCCACCTTATACCATTAATTAATTTTTAGCGTTATAGAATCAAACTCTTCCCGAGAATATGTTCTCCTTTGAGTATTTGTTACTGGGGTATGTAAGACCTGAGGAAGCCTTCTGGGCTTTGTGCGGGATATTGTCCGCTACAATATTCAGTTTTCACCGAAAGGGTTTTCAAACTAAATTTTAACGCTTGTGATGCATTTGCTCAGCCCGATTTCTTTCTAGTTTTGATATGAAATGGAATGATATGAAAACCTAGCTGGACTTATTTACTGGCTTAGGTGGAGCTATAGTTCGGAGTGAACCTGGATCTCAACTAACAAGCCGCTCCCGGTCGGTTGAGATACCCTTCTACAATACTTGCACGCGCCACCTAAGGTGAGTTCTTCCTTTACTGCGTTGTTCCTCCCGATTCGATTCGAATTCTTTGCAGGCTGGAGCATTAGTATACATTCGTTCTATAGGTCCTAGCTATCTCAGGCGATTGATGCGAAGTGTTCGACGTCGCTGTACAGCTCGTATAATTCGTGGTTGAATCTTCTCCTCCAAAGCCAGTCAACACAAACGGGACCGAATGTTGTACGAAACGACTAAGGATATCTTCATCCATGCTTCAGCGCCATAAAGTTAGACTGGAATGATAAAAGGTCCTATATAGAGCCTCCTTAGTTCTTCGCTATAAAGCCTTACAAAGAAACAGAGATTGGCAAGAGTCATTCTTCATTTTATCTCTGCTGAGGTGTTGTTGGCAGAATTTATAGCAAATCCAAGATAGGCGAAGTCTCTTAGTACTTCGAAATTATTGCCGTCAACTGTAACGTCCTATCCAATTCGTCGATGTTGTGTGTCCCTTCTTGTCGACAGCATATAGCATACTTTGCTAAACCCCTTTTTCGCAGCTTCCGTCTCAATACGGGCCGGTGACAGCCCGTTGAGTTCTAGCAATTATGTCAATTTCACCGGCATATACTAGTAGTTATACAAGCTTTTGAAAGATTGTGCTTCCAATGTTCGCTTGTCAGTTCCGCGCAATTCTTTCAAGTATGGTGTTAAAGAAGTCACATGACAGCCCGCTACCTTCTCTAAAACTTTTTTGGTATCAACGGTCTCGATTAGGTCGTTACCGGCTTTGACGGAACAGCGAGCGTTCTCCATCGTCATTCTGCTTGGACGAGCTTAACAGGGATTTCAGAAATAGACATGGCTCTATACAGCTCGTCTCTACAAATGCTGTCATATGCGGCCTTAAAATCGATGGAAAGATGGTGGGTTGAGTTTTTTCCAGAATCTGCTGGAGTGAATATTTGATCGATTGTGGACTTTCCTGGTTTGAAATCGCACTGATAGGGGCCATGCTCTCCGCAAAGTCATTTCCAGCAGCTTTGAATCCCTCGGCCAGTAAGCCACCAGGTCTAGCTGTTTGTTGGATCTCAGCTTAGATGTTGCTATCCTTACTTCGTTTGATCAGGTGGACGGAATTTTGGCTATGGTCGTTTAAGTTGAATCATCTATTCTTCCTGACAGAGGGACGTTGTTCTTCGTCACCGTTATACGGTCTGCAGGAGATGTTTTTCCATATTCTCAGCTCCGACTATGACACTACTACAAGGTTACCTTCCACATCTTACCAGGTTTCTGTACGAGTGTTGTTGCCTTGACACGTTCTTCTTACCTGATGGTACGTTGTTCCTGGGGTACGAAATTTCAACGTCTTCGATCACGCGCTAAACGTGCTCGTTTTCCTTCTTCTTAAGAACCCGATGGTCTTCCTTTGTCTGTTTTGCTTGTACCTATATATCTCAGGAACAACCCTCGTCGTCCGCTGCAGCGCCGCTTTGTAGGCCTCTTGTTACATTGCATGTGCTTGTTACCATGCATCGAACCAGGGATTTATTGGTGGTGGTCGGGTGAAACCCAGTACATCAATTGCGGCGTCTTGATGACACGTTGCTACTGGTCTTCGGTTCTTGATGCTGGCATAGGAGTTGTCGAGAGATCTCGGGATACGCGTTCAACAAAGATTTTGGCGGTCTCTTGTGCTTATAGCTATTCTACGTTACATCTTCTCACAGTAGTTCTTCTTTGTTGTGGCGCTTCAGAGACCTGCATTTGTACCTTGGCTATGACAAGGTAGCGATCCGCATCAATTTTTACTGCCCGGAAGGTTCCGACGTCCAGAATACCGGAAGCATCACTAACGTCGATCGAAAACGATCAATTTGGTTTAGAGTTTCATGATCCGGAGACCGCCATGTCCCCTTGTGTATACTGGGATGGCGATACCGTGTGCTTCCCATAGTGATATAGTCGTGGTATTGTCTATCCTATCGTTGGAATCACCTAGTACAATTTTAACGTCATACTTAGAACATTGCTCATCCGCCTCGTCGAGAAGTTCGTAGAAGCTTTTTATGGTGGCGTCTTTCTTGTTCCTCCATGAGGGCATGAGGACATATTGGGCTTATGCTAGTGAATTTAGGCTTGATGTGAATTTTCATCAAACGTTGCTCATATGTCGGAAGCTCTAGACTTCTTGCCTAATAGGCCTCGTATGTCTAGACATGGCTCTGCTTGGACTTTGGATTTTTAACTGATTTGCAAAGATCAAGTTTCGTCGAAAACTTTCAGGCATTCACTTCATATCCACTTAATACAGAAGATCCGATGCCTTCGCTACCGGGCCAGTTGAAGGTATCTTCTCTAGTGGATCGGAAAAACGATAGTGAAATTCCATTCATGTGCCAGCTTACATATTTATAATTAGCTCGATCAAATTATCTCCAGGTGTCTTAAATAGGTCTGCTATGAAGCCTCGACTTTTTACATTTGTGAGTCAATGTCACCTTCACCAAAAGTTCATTGAGGTCCCTTCCATGTCATGCATGTTATGTATGCTACGCTTTTCAACTGTCCGTGGTTTCTTAAGGACGTCGCTGGTCCTGTAGGAACTCTCTTTTGTCATATGTGTACTCGTATGGGGGCAAGAGCGCATTTCAAACTGATATTGACAAATTTAGCATCGGTAAATATCGTCAATAGATATTCGCTTACATGACGAGATCTCAAGACCACCTACTGAAGCCTGGTTTAAATGAAAAATTGTAATCTCATTTTCTTGATTCCTGCGACATTTACTTAAGAGCAGTCTTAAACCTGGTTGTTTGCGATTACCCTTGCACTTAAACTAAATATTAAAGAAAATACAACATTAAGCCTTACTTTCAAGGATACTTATCCGAGCTTTTCTGATCAGATGGAAGGCATTATTTCTCCAGTTCGCCCCTAAGAAGGCGGATCTTCTTTTACATAAGGCTCCTTCAAGGGTTTTTGATAAAGCCCATTCTTTAATCCAATTTTGGGCCACTATTTCAAGCATTTGGGGATCTATATACGTCAAATATTGCCTTTCAAGTGCTACACCTCACCATCATACACCAGCGACATTACAAAAAGTAATCGAATGGCGTCTTCACTGGTTTATTTCGAGATATAATGTTGCCGTTGAATCGGGTGCTCAGTAAATTAATAGCTTCATGTCGTAGCACCGTCCTTCTGGAACCACATATCGTCTGGATTAATTCCATCAATAATTATCGGTCAACGCCCAGCAACGTTGGCTACTGGCCGCTTTTGAGGGTGTAATTGTGTCTCATAAGGCTTTTCAGCATTTTCTCTAACAAATCTGAATCCGATGAAAATAAGGCTCGGCTTCAAGACACTAAAGACCCCAATCCATGAACTCTCGTCGCAAGCTATGTGCTCGTGGCCTAAGTACCTTCACCAGCTAATGAAATATTTCGAAACACGTAAACTTCTTAATGATCGGCAGTACGGTTTTCGTAGCAACACGTCCACTGGTGATCTAATGACATGTCTCACTGGAAATTAGAACCAAACCGTACATCATTCTGGCGAAAGCAAGATAGTTGCACTTGATATTTCTAAGGCATTTGACAGAGTTTGGCATCAGGGTCTTTTGTCGAAAATGCGTGCTCTTGGGATCGACGACTCTCCGCTTCAATGGACTAGAAATTACCTTTCGGAAGGATCAATTCAAGTTGTCTTGGACGATTTCAAGTCTGATATTCACAAAATAAATGCTGGTGTGCTCCAGGGCTCCGTTCTGTATCCGCCACTGTTTTTAATTTTTATTAATGATCTCTTGTCTGCTACTTCTAATCCAATTTATTCCTTTGCTGATGACAGCACCCTCTGCTTCTCATATTCGTTGCCGGACTCACGTCCCTGCTTTTCGGCTGTACAACGGGAACGGCAACGTATGTTAAGCTCATTAAATTCTGATATTAACAGCATAACTAATTGGGGAACCACTAACAGAGTAGAATTCAATGCTTCCAAAACACAATGCTGTCTGCTGTCGTTAAAGTGAAATCTAGACACCCCGCCATTATCCATGAATGGCACTTGCATCGTCGAAACCGATAAACTTTCCATTCTCGGTATGTGTGTCAATGAAAACTTACGTTAGAATGATCACATGTTCGGTGTCGTCAAAAATGCTGCGAAATGTCTAGGTTTCCTCAAGCGATGTAAGAAATACTTTACCCCCTCTGATCTGGCCTCAATATATAAGGCGTTTATCCGCCCGAAATTGGAGTACAAGGCCCACATCTGGTCGGGTGCGCCCAAAACAACTCATAGGTGATACTAATATCACTCAAACAATGGACACATTCGAACACCGACGTAATGTCTCGTGTCTCACTCTGTTTTATCGCTATTTCTACCAGCAGTGCTCCGTAGAAATCGCCAGTGCTCCGTCCATTCAAACTTTTAACCGTAACACCCGTCTCGCTATGAATGCTCATCAGCAAACCTCAAGCCCACTTTCGGACGTACTCTAAAATATCGTGATTCGTTCCTAAACCGTACAACTCGCTTATGGAATGCCCTGCCTAGCTCTTTATTTCCTAGTCATTATAACCTTCAAACATTTAAAACCAACGTTCACCGGTACCTCTCTTTCCAGCCTCCCTAATTTTCCTTCGCCCGCTCTGTGTGCAAACATTTTAAGGCTACTAAAAAAATAATCACTTGAGCGCGCGCAAATTATAAAAAAAAACCAGCTGGATCTTATATGTCCCGGCCTACACCCGAGATCGTTCGACAAAGACCAGAGATCGATTTCAAATTGATAATATCGGATATTCGTTACACGTTCACTCATGGTGGCTGCAGTTTCATTTGTATGCGCGTTGCATTGACACATTGTTGGCTTTGATTTGCATCATGTACGAGTATGTTTGTCTGTATGGCGCTATAGTCCAAGATGGACCAGGACCTCAGCTAACATATCTCTCCAGGTAGCGCAGTCTTTTGCAAGCTGTCTGCAGATGCACACATGACGATGGCTGAGGTCCCTCTACATTGGAGTCGAAAACTTTCCGGGCCGAGTTGCTGGTGTACATGTGTTCAAGGTTACGTAGCCATTTAAGCCGGGTTATCCGAGACGAGGTTGGTATCGCTGTAAAGCTCGTAGAGTTCGCTTCTCCATTCTCCATTGATGCAAAGGCTTTCGCTAGTGTCAAGCTCCTGCACCCTAAAGCAGGATTGGGATGGTCAAGTACAGTTGATTCCTCGAGTGAAGGCTTTACTAGTCAATTAACTTTTAAGCCCAAAGAAGCAACAATTAGCAAGATTGATTCTTCTGATGATTTCCTCGCTGGTGTTGTTGTCAGCTGCTTATTGTGACATTTTGCCCTTTTGTAAAAAATAGTAAACCTCCTCTGCCCATTGGAAAAATTCGACAATTATCTCCACGCTCTGCCCAATCGTAGTCACAGGTTTACATAAATAACATAACTTCCCTGGTGATGGGTTTCTTTTACTCAATAATTCTCTCTTTCTTTATTTTCTATCCGCTTTAAACCTAAACAAACCACCATGATAAACAAAAATAAACAAAAAAAAATCCAATCGAAGAATCGCACATCATCAAACGTAAGTATAATGAACGAACTAATACGCCGCGGTGGTGTTCTTACACTCCTGCGAGGACCATTTAAAAGAAAATCGGCAACACCACAACCGACAACGCCCACAATTCGGACCCGCAATCGTTTCAACAAACAAATGCAGCCACGCTCTCAGAGTCTTGGCTCTTTATCGGTAATTTATGCAGAAGATGAGTGTAAGACTAACCTAAGGCTATCAGCCAGTGTGGAAGCGAATAACAATCTTGATAGTGATGCCATTGTTGTGTTTAATCCCCTACCCGAGTTGCCAAAGGCCGTTTCTCTCAAGAGACGTAACTCAATGCTTTGTGTGATTGAAGAGCCCCTTACTAACATTTATGCCGAACTTGAAGTGAACGATCATCAATTTGTCATCCCCAATTGCCGTGAATCAAACGCAGACTCCAGCCAACAGAGTGTACAAATCGAAATCAATCACATCCCCAATCGGGAAGGTTCTCTTCCCACAAATTTATCCACAGATGAGAATAATTGCCAGCCGTTAACGAAAAATTCCATCGACGCTCACTTGGACAAAATCGACGAGATCAATCGATCACTGGACGATAAATTAAAACGATCACTGCCTCAAGCTCGATTTCTCCAAACAACTGGTGTTGATCTTGATGCGATAGAACCTAATCCTGTGGATCAGAAACCATCGTCTAAAGAAGTCCAAGAATGTGCCTCAAAGCGAACCCCGTCCTCATCCTCAGATACCCGACCAAGGGTGGTGCGTAAAAGTTCCGGTTCAACTCCCTGCGGAAAGAAGCGATCCATGTCATTCTCACACAAATCCATCAACACGATCATCAACAACATCAAAGAGTTCAAATTCCCACGAAGTCCTCTATCGCGCGGGCACAAAAATCTCTCATCGACTGAAGATCGTGAGATCAATGAAATTCTTGAGGGAGTCAAGGTGCTTAGTAAAAAGCCTGACTCTGTTGAAGATACAAATGCAACTGCCTCTCTAATAGAACCAACCATCGAAATGCCTCCTGAAAAAGACACCACAAATACCGCCTCCAAGTCGAAGACGAAAACGCCCAAAATGAAAAAGTCCAAAGCCATTGGCAATACATTCCGTTCAAAGCTAATCAATTTCCAAATGCGCCGAGGGAAGACCTGTAAGTCTTGTGCCAAACGTCGACGGATACATCCGAGCAAAAGTGTCTTCGATTTCGCCAAGGAATTCAATCTGGGCAGTTGGGATGAAGAGGAGTTCTGTGCTTGTCATCCGGATGAAAAGGGTATCTTGTCAACGGGTACCAACACAGGCAATGAGAACACTGATGACGACGATGAAATTCTTTCCATGAAGGATCATCGATACACAGAATCTACGTTGGCGGGTGTGAGTACGAACTAATGCAACGATCCTTCAACAAAAAAAAAACAAAAAAAAAAAAATTCTGTAAATGGCTACTTGGCTTGGCTCCTGCTTGCGATGAAATGTACAAAATTGGTTTGAAATAGTGTAAAAGCTTTTCTTTAAGATATTAACATTGGCTTTAGTTGGACTGTTTGTTTGTTTGCACGTATTTTCATATTGTAGATACATAGTTTTTGTGGTTTTTCATTTGCCTAAATTGTAAGATAGAATCCTTTTTTTTTTAAGTTTAAACAAATGTTTAATGCTTTTATATTAGTATTTATATTATTTGTATAAAACAGTGAATAAGGAACAAGGAACAAGAAGATACTTTCTTTCAACGGATCGTGTTAACCTGTCCCACCCATTAGACATTAGACCCTAAATAGCATTTTATATATTTAATTCTACATAAAGCTGGTGATCATGTAGGATTGATCTATTCTTTCTAATTATGTCCAAATCCTACAGATTAACTATTTAATCTCGATCTCTAGAGATGATCTTGAGATCGATCCATATGCTATGCTGTCACTTTTATCTAGGTAGAGCTTTGGTCCGTGTTGTTCCAGGGCATCGTCATGCCCGATGAACGCTTCATGGTTTCAGCCACTTGTAACACTTAATGTAGTGGATGTCAAGATTCTACATCCTGGGAAACTTAGACGTCCTTCTGGACGTTTCAGGGGTTTTGTCAAATCCCATAATCACCACGGTCTTAATGAACTTCTCCTTCCAAGTTTGTATACGATGAACGTTGGCTGATGCTTGATATGTTGCTTTCTCTATTTCTCCTTCGTTTTCCAGTCGTTAGAAACTTATGCATCCATATACATATGTACGAAATTTTTTCTCAAATTTTTATTTTTCTACATAGTCTCCTTGTAACTCTACACACTTCACCCAACGATGCTCCCATCTCTCTAACCCGTCCAAATAGTACTTGGCGTTTTTCTCTGCAAAATAATTGTTCACGAAGGTGATTGCCTCTTCATTTGACGAAAATCTTTGTCCTCCGAGCGCAGTTTTTAGATGAGGGAACAAAAAGAAGTCGCTTGGGGCTAGATCTGGTCAATAAGGCGGATGGTCAAGCAGTTCAAACCGTAATTCATGGATTTTCGCCATGGCAACCGCTGAGGTGTGAGACGGCGCGTTTTCTTTTTCTGCAAATGTGGCCGTTTTTCCGCAATTTCAATGCCTTCAGCTTGGCAAGTAATGATGTAGTATGCTCCTGTAATGGTTTTTCCTTAAGATAACTCCTTTACTATCCCGAAAAACAGTCGCCATCACTTTCCCAGCCGAAAAAAAAGTTTTTGCTTTTGTTGGAGCGGGCTCGCCCTTTGCAGTCCACTGTTTTCACCGAATTTTTATTTCGGACATATAATGGTGTATCCAAGTTTCTCATCTACAGTAATTAATCGGCGCCAAAACTCGGATTTGTTGCGCCTAAACTGCGCCAACAGAGCGTTGGAAATGTTCATTCGAACACGTTTTTGGTCTAACGTAAGCAAACGTGACACCCAACGCGCGGACAGCTTTCTCGTGCCTAAATCTTGATTTAATATGTAACAAACACGTTCTTTGGACATTTTCACAACCTCTACTATCTCTCTCACTTTAATTCGGCGGTCGGTTAACACCATTTGGTGAACTTTAGCAATGTTATAGTCAGTGGTTGCAGTTTTTGGACGTCCCGAACGTTCATCATCTCGCAAGTTCTTACGGCCACGTTTAAATTCAGCTGCCCAAAATTTTACTGTGGTAAATGATGGTACAGAGTCCCCATACACAGAGTCCAACTCATTTTTGATTTGCGTAGGCGTATTGAGTTTCAAAAACAAGAATTTACGAGTAATATCAGCTCGATTCTTCTGTCAACTAAAAACTGCGCGTTCAAAATGACTGAAACTTCGGCAAGTAACATAACTGTCAAAAGATGCATTCACTAGCTTTTATTGACGAGTACCGCTATCTTTACGTTGCGGTCGGAAACATTTCAGACAACCCTCGTATAGTATACAACTTTCTTTTCTGCTTGATGAGCTCAGTATGTTTAAACTCTTGAAGTTCATGCCGTTATCTCGCAATTTGCGATATTATCTGGACCTCACTCAGTAATAACTTGCACCAAATATACTCGTACTATACACTTGGAATATTTTAAGATTGTTTGCTACAGCTTTGATCTTCCACTTATAGATTGGTTTAGCCTCTCCTGGGAACCCTATTAGCGGTGATTTAGTCGATAAAGACTTACGTTCTCTATGCTATCTCCCTATCCGTGCAAAGGTATTGTCCTTTTCAAAAAACAAATTAGCAGATATCATTGCAATTTACGAGCATTTCGCTCCAAATGAAAACAAGGGAAGTTGGTCCAGGTTCATCGATGTATTTTTCAAATAGAAAATCTTACATCTCATTGTAAAATCAAACAAACGTCCATTCTCTTTCACCAAAATGTTTGATTGCCCAAGACTTCAAAGCAACTTCCAAAACACTTTCGCGGTAAACATTCGCATTCACCTTGACGTCACGGCCTAAAACCATAAGCGGCGAACCTCCATCGGCCTTCACAGCCGCCCAAACAATGATAAACGGTGGCGCTTGACTTTTGCTGGTCAATGGAAGGGTCAAATTTTCGTATAACGTTTCCGTTAAACAAACACGACCATTTTGTTTGCTCTCGAATTTCCCGATTGAGAAATTTTTCTCATCAGAGAACACTATATGGCCACGTTCGTGCAAGCGCAACAGCTCTTTTGCTCTATCGAACCTCACTCTTTTTTAGCATCGGAAAGTTGTTTTTTTTCAACTTAGAAGGCTTTAGTTTGAGCTTTCAATATCCGTTGCATGTTTGTTTTTGATATCTTCAGCTCAACACCCATTTTCTTTCCACTCCTTCGAGAATTTCGTTCATCTCGAGCTTTAACTTTCCGAACCATTGGCTTGGCGGAACATTGACACGCAGTTTTACCAACTGTTTTGGAAGTTACAGCCTTCTGAAGTTGGTTGAAGTTCAATTGGGCCACACTGTTTAACAAGCTTATAAATTGTAATTTTATTAAAAACTAGCTTCACCGATCCCTAGCTGTTACAGTTTTTCGTGACGCATTTGCCGCTGTACAGTATAGCAAAAAACTTCTCCCTCCATACAACCTTTGTTTTGCAAAACCTTTCAAAATAGTGGTCCGGGTCGATGTTGACCCCTCGGAACGTTCGGACATCCATAGTATTGGAGGAATGTCTTGCGTCGATCGCAATGTGGTCAATCTGGATGACGGTTAATTAATGTCATAGTTAGGGCACTGCTCATAGGTCTTGTCCAAGAGCTCGTAGAAACTATATTTGGTGTCGTCATCTTTCTACTCTGAGGGGACGTGCGCGCATATAAATTTAATGTTGGTAAATTTAGCCTTAATACGAATTGTTACGAGGCTTGTTGTTGCTTGTTTTCCATGGCCACTGTATATACCCCTAGGACAAGGGGTCGGTTAGACCGAAGCCAGTAACCCGTTCGAGAATGTGAGCGCTAAATTTTTGTCCATTGAGGGCTCATCCGCCACCATCTCTTTTCCAAGCCCCAGAATGAGTCCAAATATGTGAGAGTAGCCCGGATAAGATATCATTTGTTTTATTCCGTGATTTTTCTACACCGTTTATAGTGCTGCTATTTTTGTCATCTGGTCAGCACTCACGCTTATAAGTTTGGCAAGTCTTGTTCAGATGAACATCCACCAGTATCTGATAGTTACCACTTGGAGGTAAAATAAGCACAATTGACGTGTAGGAAACAGTTGCAACCCTTTTCATCGCCAAGCTGACACCTCTCAGTGCCTACCCTGTTTCTACAGCTTTCAACCATCCAAATGACTCCTAGGCAAGCCTAAATAACTGAGGTCCTACACATTCCAAGTCGATCAAGTGACTACAGAAACCCTGTATGCAATTTCGTTTCCGACTTACTGACTTAATTTAGATGGTGGGTAAATTCGACGTGGATCATGACCTTACACAGCAAACTTCTGCTGCAAGCTTGGTTGGTTGATATCTACCTCCAGGTTTAAAATTTAAAATCATTAGCAGCAGTATCGACCTCCTAACATTCTGAGTTATCCTAGTCCTAGTCACCCCAGACTTGCAAGGTTGGAACGTTGTCGAACATATGTGTGTTCACCGTGATGTAACTATCTGAGATGCTGGATATGAATATGTGTAACCATCTGCTTCTAACTGTATGCAAAACCCTTCTTTCGAAGTAATCAGACACATTTTTGTATGCTTTATTAAAGGCCCATGTTTTTGCCTCAAACAATATTTCGACACTTTGAGACGGATGTCTGTTTCCTAATGTTTTGTAGGCAGCAATTGTCCAAAGTCGGTTTGGTGGTATTTTAGTCAGAGGTACCAGCGGAGCCATGATAGGCAAAAGCCTTTATTTCCTCGAAGATCAAAATATGTAACCGATTCACCAATGAAGTACGTCCTTTCAATGCTTCGACCCCACTTCAATAAATTCGAATACGTCACTGCAGTCGAATGAATGTGTATCGATTAGAAACAGCTGAGTCTCCTGCAAGATCTGTTGAAACGTCTCGTCATTTTCGCTCAAAAACCGCTCCGATTACGATAAATTAGGTTGAGTACGAATGGCTTATTCCTTCAGGCCGTGGGATGGACAGTATTATAGAAGTGCAATTGATAATGAATAGATGCTGAAAATCGGCCTATAGTCCCTGCTAGGTGAACTCCCCTTGGCTTGAATAGTTCTAGCGTTAGGCCATCTTCAGGCATTCTAACTCTACTGTCATCTGTAATTGCCCATCTATGCAGACATCGGCAGCCTTACTGTGCTCGTGCGTTGATATTTTTTCTGGGGTCCAAATCCTTCTTTTTAACTCTCATCTTATTCTATAATCGTATTTGTTCTTTCTGTCAAATCTATGGTTCGCTGTGATTGCTGGGAGAAGCTAGCACACTGAAGACGGCACTTCTAATCGCTTGTTGACAGTATACAATGTTCGATGTTGGTATTGACACTGACGGGAATCTGGTAGGCGGTAGGCTTTTCTGCGTCAAGCCTCCTCACAATGTGTGTTTGAATGGGTTTCATCTCCTAATCACCGTATGTAAACAAAATAGTGTTCCAAGTTTGGGTTACGTGCTTGGAACGTATCAAGGATGGGATACTGTGTAAAATCGAGCGCAATGTGATATACCCGGTTGACAGTTTATACAGTTGAGACGGCCGACGAAAGCATCGCACGCTGCACGCAAGTGGCTCTGTGGTATTTTGGCCCATTCCCGGCGAAGTGCTTGTTTGAGGTGGTCCAAACTTTGGTATTTTTTAGTGCCAACCTTCGCCTTCAAAATATCCCAGACAGAGAAATCCAACGGATTTGCATCCGGAGAATTTGCAATCCATTGTGTCGAAGAAATCTTGGTTGACACGCGCTTTGTGAGACGGTGCCGAGTCTTGTTGAAATGTCCACGGTCTCCGACCGAAATGATTGTTTGCCCAAGGCTTCAATACTGCCTCTAAGACAGTTTCACGGTATAAGATCGCATTAATTTTGACGCCACGGTCCAAAAATACGAGCGGAGAGCGACCATCGGTGGTTATGGCGGCCTAAACTATCACCATCGGTGCTGCCTGCTTTCTGGTGGCCGTCCGAAGGTGTAAATTGTCGAAGGACCTCTCTGGCAAGTAAACTTGGTCATTTTGTTTGTTGACATATTGCTCGATAACAAATGGCGACTCATCGGCAAATCACCACTTTCGTGCAAGCGTAGCAACTCCTTCGCTCTTTCGACTCTAACATTTTTCTGTTGCTGTGTAAGATCGTGTGCTTTTTGGAACTTAAATGGCTTGAGTCCAAGATCATTTTTCAGTATGCGTTGCATCCGTTCCAACGATTTGTTGAGCTCACAAGGCATTTTTCTTCCACTTCGACGCGGATTTCGCTCAATTCGAGCCTTCACTTTCCGAACCATTTCTGCCGTTGTTGCTGTTTTTTTCATGACCACCTCCATGGCGTTTTGCAACGCTGCCAGTATCACGGTAACGAGCTATGGTTCGAGACACAAATGATTTATTCACGTTGAGGTGCTGGAGGGCTCTAACGATAGCTACTTGTGGTTTTCCAGCCAAATATAAAGCAATCACACTATCACGTTTGAATTCCATCGCTGAGACGCAAATCGTTTAAAAGGCTTGTAAATAATGAAATTATCTGTTCTGTGTCAAAATTTGAGCTCAGTGTCATGAACGGTTTGGAAATTATAGCAGTCTGAAGTTGGTTGCAGTTCGAGTCATTCAGGGTGTAGTCCGAAGATGTGAGATGTCAGGCATGTATGTGCTCACGATGTTGATGATGAGGATTATGATCATGCTTTTAAGCAGATCGATGTGAGTTTGTTTTCAGAGATATCATTCTATGGGTTGTCAATTCCAAAACCTCGTAGAGGAACTTCGTAGTCGCAACGGCCTCTATAAGCAGGTCCGTTCAGTTCACAATTCGTTTAAAATTGTCCATACCCGATCCATGTTTTCTGGATTAGCTCTCCTATCCTAGGACGACGTATTATGTGAATCGGACCGTCATTTATTACCCGGCCTTTGTTTCGTCTATTAGTTTCTTGCTTAGACATCTGAGATGCCTCGATGCCTCGATACCTCGGGCCTCGTATTTCTTCGTCTTTATAGCAAATTCAATTACGACCTTTACACGACACTCTGGCGAGTCAAGATTGTGCTTCAGTTTATGTATACGTCAAGTATTATTTAAATATAAATAAACTACAGCCCCTCGCTCCAGCAAAACATAAAAACCATTGGCCTAAAACAAAATGCCAATTTCCAGTCGGAAAGCCGCCTACCTCAATGCTCAAATGAGTCATCTAGGTCACTATTTACATCTAGGTCACTGTTTACGGTGGAAATTTTTTGCTTAACAAATCTTCTCACACTTGATCCATTTACCTTGAACCATCCTAATTCTCGGATGCGTTATGATGAAATGCTCAAAAATGATGTCGAGAACTTCATCATCACACCGATGGAAGTCATCTTCTCACTAATCACATCAACTCAATTAACATCGCCTCCAATTAGAGTTGCCCTCTAGTCGTTCAAACTGTCCGTCGTTCAAATTCCCAACCATGAAATACCTCACATTCTAAACAAAATCCCACAGCCAATCCGACACGGGGGGATGTTTAGATCTTCGTAGCCCATCCATGCCTGTGGATATCCCCACCTTGGAAATTGTGAAAATTAAAATAATCTGTTGAGTAATTTTCGAGAGCGCGGTTAATCCAAAAATAGATATTGTCTTTCTCTCGGATGTCGGATGCGTTGAAGTAAGCGTCAGCCAACCAGTTCCTTGGTCAGCTGGTGAGAATATAGAGAGCATCTTGGCAAATAGTTTTCCAATGGAAAATTGGCCTCGACATAGCCGGCAGATTGCGATTGGTTTTGTTTTTCCTTTTCTTTTTCAAAATCCGATTCTCCCATTTTCAATTAGCGTCAGTGTTCGAAAATCGCTTTCATTGAATTTTACTTTCCGGTCCGGTTGACTTATCGGGAGATTTTCTAAACGAACAGGCATTCCTTTGGATGGAAAGTACGAAAGTACCGGCATCCAAGAGAACTAAAAGTACTTGGAATCTGTCGCATTGCAATATCGATACCGAAATAGACTACAGGAAAGGGGAGACGCGTTTTGTATCTTTTTTTTTTCGTCGCTTCTCGTGCTTGTAATAGCAGCTTTTTGGACGAAAATCGGAAAAGTGTTTTCAAGTTGCCTCTTCAAAAACAAGACACGACTTTTTTTTTTTGCGTGTTCCGAAAATGATTTGATTTTTTCGTTTTGAGATGTGACGAATTTTATTGGATTGGATTTGTTATATTCTTTTTCTGGAAGTGAAAACGGGTGTTTTGCAATAAGTGTGAGGTGCATAGTCCGTCACTATTGACCATGAGTACATCCGGTGTCAGTAGTAGTAGTTCATTGAATTTTCACATGATACCGATGCCAAGTGGACCGCCTATACCTCCAGCGAGGAAGAAGAGACCCAAGTCGCTTTTAATGGTTGGTAGAAAATTTAATTTTGATTTTGAATTTCAAGTGTACAAGTTTTAATTGGGTTTTATTGAAAGTGATCTCGTGTAAGGTGCACTTCGAAATGAAACTCAGAAGAATGGAATGTCAAAGGGCGATGAACTCGTCTGCGGATAGAACTGCGATTTCAAGTTTCATTTTGGAAAGTGTCTAGTTATATTTCGATCAAGTTAGTCTCAGACATTGACAAAGAGATTTGTAGAGCCAGTCATTTGAGTAATCATCATCATCTCCTTAAAACAAAAACACTCTCTAACCTTTAGGATCATCAACCGATTTAAATTTATTAGGACAATACTCAGACAAGTCCCAAAAGGACGTCCAATGATCATAACTCGTGTTCGAAGTCGGATCAGAGACATTTGTTTCACTTGTGAATCCTGGGTTTTTTTTATTAGGTATATAACGTGTGGTTTTTTTTCAAAATTTGAACGTTTATTTAAGGAAAACATGTACAATAGTATTATTCAAAGTATTGCCCATCTGAAGCTATGACTTTTTCCCATCTTTCTGGCAATTTGTGGATCCCATCCCAAAAGAACTGCGCCGGCTTGGCAGCCAAGAATGAATCAAGTCAATTTTTGATATTCTGCTCTGATGTGAACCGTATTTCAGTGAGGGCGTTCTGCATCGACCGGAACAAATGGTAGTCAGAAGGGGCAAGGTCTGGGCTATAAGGCGGGTGGGGTAAGACTTCCCATCCACTGTTTTCCAAATAGTTCTTAACCGGAATAGCAACGTTGGGCGGAGCGTTGTCATGATGGAAAATTATTGCCTCGTGTCTGGTCGCATATTCCGGGCATTTTTCGGCCACTGCTCTCTTCAAACGGATTAATTGTGTTCGGTAGCGTTGTCCATTAATGGTTTCACCCGGTTTTAGCAGCTCATAATACAGCACACCCATCTGATCCCACCAAATACAGAGCATTACCTTCGCGCCATGGATATTCGGCTTTGCCGTTGATTTGGCTGGTTGGCTGGTTGGCCGGGTTTCACATATGATTTTTTGCGCTTGGGGTTGTCGTAATGGATCCATTTTTCATCACCAGTAACAATCCGATGCAAAAATGACTTCATTTTGTCGCGTTGCAGCAGCATTTCGGACATGCAAAACCGCCTTTCGACGTCTCTCGGCTTGAGTTCATATGGAACCCAATTTCTTTGCTTTGAATATATCCAGCTGCTTTTAAACGTTTTGAAATGGCTGCTGTGACAGTGACACCCAAAGATTCTGCGAGCTCTTCTTGTGTTTGGCAACAATCTTCATAGAGTAATGCTTCCAGTTCTTCATCTTCAAACTTTTTTAGCTGCCCAGGACGTTCATCGTCTTCCAAGCCAAAATCACCACTTTTAAATCGTGCAAACCACTTTTGGCACGTTCGCTCAGCTAGCGCATGTTCACCATAAACTTCCACCAAAATACGATGACTTTCGGCAGCAGTTTTCTTCATATTAAAGTAATGAAGAAGAACTCCCTGCAAAAACACTTTTTCAGGCGCAAAGTTCGACATATTTGAGTGAAAAAAATTATTGTTGTTTACGCTTCAAATGAATAACATATACTGAAATGACGTACAAAGACAGTAGCTTTCCAACGCATGTTCCAATAGAATAATAACAATGGAATAATACAAGTTACGCCATCTCTTAGCAAACCGCACGAATTAAGTTATAATTCCCAGACCACCTTAGTGACATGGACAGGACTGTTTTTTCCCGCATTCCCATCCCGCCTATAATTTTATGATTTTTTCCATTTCGATCATCAAGAAGATGATGGGACTTTTTCGCGACCTTCTCAAGAACCTAGCTTTGCAATTTTTGGTATGTTACTTGGGATAGAGCAATTCAGAGGAATATTACGAGTATCGACAAGATATCGTTTGCACAAGAAGGGCTGTGTGATCACTTTTTTTCCACAGAGCAGATAGTTGATACACTTGAATAACTGTTTTAGAGGTCGGTTTCGGCCTCGATCAGTGGTGCCACCACCTAAATACTTTCAAAAATGTTTATTGGCTCCCTCATTGCGGCTTATTCCCGACCGAGCGGCGGAGCGATGATTCTGTTTAGGCCTTCTCAACACGCGAATGTTGCATTTTTATAATTTAGGACATTCTCTCGAAGAGTGTAGCCTATTGACTGTCTCCATAGATGTGAAAAAAAATCTAAACTAACTTCATAATATTGATTTTGAATGACAAAACCATTTCTAACTTCTCCTTTTTCGTAAGAGTTTTCTTAAGCCAAGGCCAAGTAACATAGCATACATATGGCTGTCTTCATACACATGTCTCTTATTTAAGGCAAAATATTTCCTCTCAAACTTAAAGCTCTCGGCTTATCCTTATATCTATTCCATAACATGAGTCATACCCAGAAGATCTACAATAAAGCTATACAGTGAGCGACAAAAGTCTACGTACGACCACCATTCTTGAAACCCAACGAGTTCAAAAAAATCTAATGATGCAGTTTTGTTGCAAATCTATTTTTATTAATAACACAAGGGAACAGCATTTTTGTTGCATGCAATATTATGACTAATATTATAGATTTTCGGAGTGCTGATTTTAGATCTAAAGTCTGATTTTTTGTATCAGCGTTAGTTTTTGAGATTTAAAAAAAAAACCTTTTTTTTTTTCAAGAAAAAAATATTTTAATTAAAAAAATATTTAAAAAACAACTACTACATATCAAAAAATTTTCTTTTATAAGATTTTCTTCCTTCAGTTGGTTCACAAGAGCTGTTTTTAATACTCCTGCAGTAGTCCGCCATCATGTCGACATTCCAGTGACCCTGGTACCGCTCCTCCATAGTTCGAATATCTTGATGGAACCGTTCCCCATGCTCTTCACTCAGATCACCAAGATTTTCAATGAAACGGTCTAAATGGCTGTGGAGAAAGACCACTTTGATGCTCATATTACAACCAAGCTGCTTGAAGTGTGGCAACATCTCTTCTACGTGCTCTGCATATCTATCATCCTTTTTGTTTCCAAGAAAATTTTTTACAATCCAAACGAATTCATTCCAGGCTTTTTTTTCGATATCAGTCTTATGACTGTTAACCATCGAAAATTCCGGCTTTCAGTTTCTCTGTACTTAAATTATGGAACTTTTTCGAGATGTATTGTATTTAAAACAATCACCATCCTTGTTCAGAGCTTTGACAAACCGCTTCATGAGCCCTAGTTTGATATGCAAAGGTGGCGATATTATGCGATCCCTAGACACTAGTGGTTCATTTATCACATTCAGTTGTCCCGGAACCATAGTTAGCCTGGAAGGCCAGCCTTTTCTAATCCAGTGCTCAGACTTAGCTCTGCTATCCCTCCTTGTTGGCCGAGAAGAAAATTCACCATTTTCAGATCCACACATAACAGCCACTTGTATTCGTTGTACTTGATTCTACCCATAACAGAAGCTACAGTAGCATACTCTTCTTTGACTGTAGTTGAATGTGCAATCGGTAACGAACCCAGCTTATTGCCATTATGCATGAGTACACATTTCAGGCTACGTTTAGAGGAATCAATAAATAAACGCCATTCATTTGGATCATAATTTTGTACTCCCATTGCTGTCAATAAACCAGGAATATCTGAACAGTAAACAAAGACATCATCTTCAGAAAAGAATGAAAGCTAGTCTGTCTCTCTCTTACGATAATACGAAATTCTTGTTTCTCGGGTTAAAAGATTTCTTTGCTTTAATCGAGAAGCTAGAATCTCCGATGCTTTTTTTAGAAAGGTCAAGGTCTCTGACTAATGCGCCGAGCTCTTCCTGATTAAATGGCCGGGGCTCAGAAGAAATATTTGGTTTGGCCACATTTTCATCACTTGAAGGGTTTTTTTCTTCGTGATCGTCGTGATCATTTTGTGTAGATGAAGATGCTGGTGGTACCGGCAGCGGCGCATCGCCAGAGTGCAGGACTGGTCGAGTAACGGATATCAAGTTAAGGTAAAACCATTTGCACCGTTTTTTTTTTTTGTTAATCCCGTTTATATCAACCACACAAAAATAACAATCATCCTGATGGTTCGAAGGTTCCCGCCAGATCATTGGTGTTTGATACTTGAAATGGGGTCTTTTCTTATTCGCCCATAACCTCAAAGACTCGACGCATGTCTTGCACAACATATTAGGCACCCAGTACTTGTCGCCGGTGTCCAAAAGAAATCCAAAATAATCCAAATACACCTGTTTTGCGAACTCCAACACACTAAGTCCACAATTTTTGAATGTATATTCACCGCAGATGTTACAAAAATAGTTGGGATCGTTTTTGCAGATATATCTCGACGTGGACATTGTGTAAAAAAAAACTTAAAAAAAAAAGCAGATCGGTTTTATAAAAGTTAAGCGAAACTAGTAAGAAAGGTGGCCGGTAGCTGTATCTCAAAAACTGAAGCTGCTAGAGAAAAATTGAGGTTATCTTTGAAATCAGCGACCTCGAATTAGTATACAACAGTTATAAAATTCCATGCAACAAAAAAAAAGTCCAATTTTGTTCCCTTGTGTAATACACTATAAAATAAATGAATTTAACAAAAACTTAACAAGTGATTCACAAAAAACGAAAAATGGATAATGACAGAAGCCTACAGACGGCATATTAACTAACATATCTGTAACAAGGCAGCAGCAAAAATTTTGCTACTCTGAAAAGGCAGTGGCAAATGTATTGCCAATTATGTAAACAATCAATTAGGGTTAGTCTCTTCAAAAATATGTATTTAAATCTCTTGTAAAGTAAATTATTCACCAGATTAGTAGATACATTCACCAATTTGAACAACAAAACAGCTGTTTTCAATGACCGTGTGCGGTGTAAAAATGTATCACTATACGATAAATGAATTTCAGAAGGTTATTCTTGTCGGAAATAGATGTCAGTTAAAGCACAAAAAAGATTGATGCAACAGATTGGATGCATTCAGGGACAAAGATGGGTGGCAAATATATTGCCGCCACCTTAAAAAGGGTTAACTTATTGCAGAATCTAAGGAGGCTTTTTCAATCTTCATCGCTCTGCTAAGTAGTTTGCTAGAATTTGTATGTTATATCGATTCAGATTGCTTTACGATTTAATATTTTTGCCAGTTTTGGTTTCCTAGCTTAACTCAAATCTTGAGCGTTGTTTTATCACTTTTTTTATTTTTTTTTAAATCGTGGTGCTAACCCGCCTATTGTGGTGGGCATTGTCTCACAAAGTTAATTCTAGATGCCGAATGAGCTTCAATTTTCTTAATAAACTTAAGGATCACTGTTACGGAGATACTTTATAGTTCCTCAGTTACGCAGATTTCTCTGAGAAAGTAATGTCTTCTTATGGCGCATTAAGTCATGTATTCACATAGTGATATGTTCTGTGGTTTCATCGTCTTATTTACTACGACGACTGACGGTGTCCATTTAGGAAACTAAAAGACTGATATCATTTCTTTTGAAGATAATAGATAATTTGTATCTGTTCTGGAATGCTTTCATACCTCTTTTAGATTGCCGAAGACCCGGTATATCCTCATAGGATAGATATGTGTTACGTTGATCTCCCAACTTTTAATTGTTGAATTTATGTTCTTTGTGAATATGGAATGCCGCATAAAAGCCCTGAAAAATTTAATGTATCAGGTGAACCTTTCCTAGCCACTTCATCGGATTTTTCATTTCTTCCTTCGATACCTTCGTTCCCTGGTAGCCACCAAAGCTTGACTTCGCTTCTTTTAGATAAGTCCTGAAGACACCAATTTGGAATCAGACAAGTTTGAGTTTGACGCTTTCACTGCTGCTTGGCTGTCCGTAAGTGCAATATATGGATGGTGGCACCTCTCATTCCTGCTCCAAGGATGATACTGGCACATTGTTGGATAGCGTGAAGCTCAGCTTGAAAGATGCTGGGACTTTTTCCCATTGACCTTGTAACGTTTGTTTTTGAGTCATGGATACCTACACCTACTTCGGTACAGGAACTATCCGTATACCTTTCAAAACTTGTGTTGTGGAAGTCCCGTACTTGTCGATTTGGGATCGCTCTTTTGAACGTTCTGTTGAAGCATAAAGTTGCTCTTTACCGCGCAGAAAATGCCGAGATCCGATTATACTGCGGGATTCGTCTCTCCCGATTGTAATAACTTAAATGTACAGCGAATTGTCACTCCAATGCCAATGAAAGCTTCAATGGCAGCTCTTTCGCATAGCACTGGAGTTACCTATGCATGCGAGTCTCTGAATACGTTGCAGCTCTGACATAGTGTTTTTCTTTTTTTCTTTTGTCTCACCATATTACTGAAGAGTAGGCGATGATCGGCATGCCTTTCATTGTGTAGATTCAATGGGTAAGTTTAAAAGATATCCCCCAGGTATTCCGTCTACTACCCCATATGGCTGTGGTAGCTTTGGTAATTTCGCTATTTATATGTGAGTTCAGTTTATTTTTCTAGAACTACTCCTAGACATGTAATTTCTCAGAAAGATCTTGTCAAGACTCAGCTTTCCTCTATCACTGAAGAGGACTTGTACAGCCTTTCCGGGACTGATTAATATTTTTCCAATACACCAGTACTTTTACGACATTTTGGATTCTGTTGCAAATTTTCTTTGAGTGTTTACCTTTCACGATGAAAACGTGGTCAGCGGCATAGCCAATCGCTTTTTAAGGCGTCGAGAAAAACGATCACGAAGTGGTGAAAAAACACCTCCTTGTAGACAGCCTTTGAATGTTGAAACAGTTATTGATGTTCGACCGGAGATAGTGGTTATTCACGTATTGCTCTCACCTATCTGCGAATAAGGTGATCAATTCCTCTGAGTTACATGGCTTTTCAAATGGAAACGTACCCGGTATTATCAAAAGCACTTTCAATGCCTAGGAAAGCTTATGCCAACTGGCTTCCGTATTCTAGTGACTCATGCTGTTTAATCTCTTCGTCATAAGTAATTTTCTATTCCACAAAATAATTCAATTGAAGAACTCTATTACTGTTTCCCTGCTAAGGAGTCTGCCGCTTCATTTTCTTCTACTTGAACATGCCTAAGATACCGATCGCATAGATAGTTTGTTCTTTGCTTTGCGTTTTAATGTCCATCCCAATTTATCGGTCCATGATGCACATTTCGGCTTATAATAATACATGTACTTATGCCCATAAAATCAGGGAATTTTGTACTTTTATCACAAGTTCTTAATACATCCACGATAAAATTTTAAAAGCTTCCCTTCTGTGCAAATCCCAACACGCATACCTTAAATGTAGGACCGCATAGAGTGTGGGTCCTTCACGAAAGAGGTTTTTTTTCTAGACATAAAAGGTATCCTCAACAATGTGCGCACTGAGGCTATTTTGAAATCTTTCACCAGATTCATAGCCAATTGGTAGTGTCCGTGCTCAATATAAGAGGTATTTAGGCGATCTTTGGTAACTAAGGCCATAAATAGAGGAACACCTTAATGAAGGGGTAATCTAACTTCTTTAATGATTAACCATCAATCAAATATTGAGGTGACTAAATAAAATAAAGGTTTCAATTGATAGCATATGCGGACGATGTCGTAATTGTGCTGTCAGAAAATTTCCACTCTATGCTTACTCATAGAGATAGCTCTGAAAATAATCCACTTCTGGACCACCAACGTGTGAATTTGGAAAAAACTACAAACCTCTCCTTATCTACCACAACGATCCTTGACTCAAAGCCTAAGTGGCAGCCTAACTTTCGAACGTCAGACTATGAAAGCTCAGATACAACAAATACAAAACAACAGAACTCCCAAGCAGATCTATAACCATAACCTCAGTCCATTGGCCAGTATGAGAACATACAATCTGTCTAGCTATTCTCTATAAAACTTTATACCGTACGAGTAGCTACTGGCACAACAAAGTGAAGAATCCCTAACTCACTTGCGAAGACCATACAGCTACTTTATGGTTTCCCTTTTGATGGCCTAAAAGGATTATAAAATAAAAGGATTGGTAAATGCATTCGACAATCGAATAAACGAATCAAGATGACACACTACCGTGATTCCTCTCGCATTTGAATTCACTTCTACCCACACCTGTACACCTTCTTGTCATATAGTTCAGCCTCTGTTGCGCCACATTTTTTTCAATTACTGACTTGACTCTCGTATTTTTTTTAAAAATCTAAAAGTCTATCCAATTCTGCGGTTGAACATGTTTGTCTGGCTGCAGTAATGCAACAATATGCCAATCTTTGCACTTTGTTGAATATCGCTGCTAATAAATTACCTTTAGATAATTGGTCTAATTAGGGCTATATGAATCTTACCGAGAGCCCTTAGAAAGCATTTCCAGGACTACTGTACCAGGCTTATAAGTGTACGAGCAGCCTTCTTCGATATGTCCTCTATGCGTTTTATACAGAAGGGTTTTCTTTTCAGCTTTTGATAGGAAGCCAGCCAACCCATTTCCAGCTGGATCGCTGGACAAATAGCAATCGAGAGAGTTTTCATCGGCTTTTAACAAAGTCCATGCTTTTGCACCTTGTTGCAGGACTAAGATTGATGAGAGTCTTTTAGAGCATTTCCTTAGTTCTTTGAACTATATTTGTTAATTGACATAGAAACAGCGATTGATACTAATAACATCCAAATTATTCTCAGCCCTCAGAGGTAATTGTGAAGTCTTAATATGCAGAAGTCCTTATTTACTCAGATGATAGCTTATAACACTGGCTTTGAGACAGTGATAGCAAAAGTTTGCAGTTTCTAGCTTGTCTACCTATGCCCTTATTGAAAACGGCTTTGAAATTGGTCGTGTGTATGGATTTGAAAATTTTAATCCTTCTCTAAGATCTGCGGGAGCAGAACTTTTAGTCGTTGATACATGCTGATAAGGGTATATCAGATTGTTAAAGGATGGCTTTAGAAGCCATCCGACAGTATTATGTACGCGTCACCCAATCCATCTGCGGTTGATGCCTTCAACATTGCATCATCTGTGTTTCTATTTGAATACAAAATATAACTTATCTGGCTTCATTCACGTCTGTAAATATAGACCAGTCGTTGTGGCGCTAAGTGAAACGCAAATAAATTCGGACCTGCAAATAAACAAACTAGTGTCATTATTCTATTTTCATCGGAGTCTCTCCTTTTAGCTTACCAAACTACACGACAATATTATATCTACTCCAATCAGGAATTGAATTTAAATTGTCCGCTTTGTTAACAGAAGCCGCAAAGTGGACAGCAAATCGATTTTTAACGAGCTTGAAGCGCTGTCTGAATTGTAAACCTGTATCCTCATACTAACGTCGTAATTTCGGGCAATTCCTGTATTAACCATTCTGTGTGACTTTAACATTCTGGATAGACAACACCCGAAGGACGATGTCTGTCTCAACTTAACCCAGCTCGTAAATTAGCCCACATGAATACCGCTGATAGTCATGCCCCCAAAGCCCTCGCCCTGATAAATACATTGTCGATATCTAAACACGTCGTACCACTATGAGCAAATTTCTCGTGCACTTACCATACAGTTAAAAATTCCTTAAAGAACCGTATAAATATACGAAAAAACCAATTAACACCTTCTTTAAACATTTTAACTGGTCGTTGTGTTTTCTCGATAACGACTTGGCTGCCCCTGCTGATATAATCACAGACACTATTCCCTTTGGAATGAAATCCTTTATCCCTCATCAGATGAAGAGTATCAAACAAAAGAAAAACAGCCAGGTACGACTCGAGCTATAAAGAGGCTGTCAGAGTTAGAGAAAGGTTTTTTTCGGTCCTACAAGGCCAACGCTTAGAGCTGTCAGCTCTTTGGACAGGCCAATCTGCTTACTTCGCATCCAATTCAACTCTTTCATACTGTGTTGTGTGTCCGCCGACACTTGAGCACTTCGAAACTTCCATCAGACCAATCCCTTTTCGCAGTCAGAGTACTTAGGAATCTTAATATACACACATTCGCTGGTCAAGGTGGTATATCTCCCCTTCTACGTAAGCTTTTACCCCTGACGGCTCTTTCCGGGTAGATGGAAAACAGCATTTAGTCAGCGCGTCGATAAAGCAAAGCGAATTTTTTTCTCTCTCATCCTACAGAACCAGATGCGGAACGCTAAACTTCTTAAACACGAGAAGTTCTTAAAAGCAGTACGCTAGTGATTTGATGACATATTTTACCGAAAATTAGAACCAAAGTCTACGCAAAAACTAATAGTTGCGCTTCATTTTTCTAAAGCATTTGACAGAGTTTGGCATCAGGCTCTTTTGTCGAAAATACAAGTTGTCTCGGACGGTTTCAAATCTAATACCCGCAAATAAATGTGCCGCAGGGCACCTTTCTGTTTCCGATACTCTTTTTAATTGTCAGTAATGCTCTCTTCTCTGGATCAGAAGCCCGTATATTACTTAGTTGACGACAGTACATTCTGCCCTTCATATTCGTTTCCGGACACGCGAGCCTACTCTTCAGCTATAGAATAGGAATTGTAGCATATGGTTAATACTTGAATATTAAATTCCGCTACCAACAGGATAACGTTTTGGAGAAGCGCTAATAGAGTAGAATTCATTGCTTCGAAAACGCAATGCTATCTGCTGTCGTTAAAGCGAAATGTACACACTCAGCAATTATTCATGAATAGCACTTTCATCGTCGAGACTGAAAAACTTTCTATTCTCGATCGCTAAAAGTCTCGTTCTCTTGAAATACTTTACCCCATCTAATCTGGCGATGTACTGCCAAAACTTCTCTGCACTTGTTAGATAGGATCCAAAACCCATAGATGACTCCACGATTGTCCAATCAATTATCGTCCTCTGACACCGAATTAATGTCACAGGCCTTACCTTTTCAACCCACAAAATTTGTTAATAGCATCCCACTCCCTCAAACCTTCAACCGTAACGCCTTAATGAATCTGCGCTTGGTAACGTCGGTGTTTGTGTTTTTTGTGTTTGTCTTTCTTTATAATGACTCGGGAATTCAGAGTGGATATTGCCAATATACGCGGGCTAAACAGTAATCACTTTTCTGCGTACGTCCACGTCTGCAAGTACAGACCAGCTGTTCTGGCACTTAGTGAAACACAGGTAGATCCCCGCCCACACCTCTCAGATCACTCTGATCTGAAGCTACCTGGCTACGAACTAGTGCCATTATTCTTCTCTCACCGCGATCTCGCCATTTACGTGCGTAGTGATGTAGCTTACCAAACTCCACCACAATGTAGTCCCTGTTCCAATCCGGAATTCAATTTCATGTGGTTAAAATTTCATCTCCGTAAGCAAAGTATCCACTACTGCTTTACTTACAGAAGCCCCAAACTGGACAGCAACTCGACCTTCCACGCGTTTGATGCGCTGTCTGACTTCATTCAAAGAATTGTATCCCTGTATCCTCAAACTGAAATCGTAATTACGGGCAATTTCAATATACACAATTCTGGGTAGCTTCGACATTCTGGACAGACAACACCCGGAGGACGGATTGTGTCATATCAGCTAATTTCTCATACTCCGACCACACAGTTAGAGAAAAGATTCAACTGGAGCGGTCTTTACAGCTTCTTTAGGAATTTTAACTGGTCGTTGTGTTTCCTCGATAACGACGTGGATGCCGCTGCTGATATGATCGCAGACACCATTCTCTTTGGAATGTGAAATTTTATCCCTCATCGGGTGAGGAGTATCAAATCAAAAGAAAAGGCATGGTACGCCTCGAGCTGTAAAGAGGCTGTCAGGGTTAGATAAATGTTTTTTCGGTATTTCAAGACCAACCAAACAGAGGAAAACCGAAAAAAGTTTAAGCGAACCAGGAATGACGGCAACGCCTTTCTTAAGCGTGTGAAACTGCAATACGACCAACAACTGAGGCAAAAAATACTACAATGTCGAAAAGGTAGTAAAAATTGTTGGTCGTTCGTCAAAAATATTAGAAATTCTGCCTCATCCTCTATCCCAACGCTCATTTACAATGACATTCCAGCTTTCAGCTCTTTGGACAAAGCCAATCTGCTTGCTGCACACTTTGCGGCCAGCTCAACACTCCCAGATTGTGCTTTGCCTCCGCCTGCACTTGAGTGCGTCGAATCTTCAATGGGACAAATCCACTTTCGGACTCATGTAGTAGCAAGAGTTCTTAAAGATCTTAACATTCACAAATCCGCTGGTCCAGATGGTATATGTATCTCCCCTTCTTCTGAAGAGGTTTTCTTCCTCAGTGGCAAAACCACTGCGTAAGCTTTTTCATCAATCCTACTCCTTAGGACTCTTTACGAGAATATGAAAAACAGCATTTGTCCATCCCGTCCCTAAAAAAGGCGAACCTTCCTCTCTCTCCTCCTACAGACTCATTGCACTTACGTCCCTTCTTTCCAAGAAACGCTGATAAACCGTCAGCTAATGAAATATCTCGAAACACGAAAACTTCTTAATGACCGGCAGTACGGTTTTCGTACAGGTCCATTGGTGATCTGATGGCATGTGTCACCGAAAAGTGGAACCAAAGAGTACATCAATCTGGCGAAAGCGAGATAGTTGCACTTGACATTTCTAAGGCATTTGACAGAGTTTGGCATCAGGCTCTCTTGTCGAAAATGCGTGCTCTTGGGATCGATGACTCTCTGCTTCAATGGATTAGAAATTACCTTTCGGAACGTTCAATTCAAGTTGTCTTGGACGGTTTCAAGTCTGATATTCACAAAATAAATGCTGGGGTGCCCCAGGGCTCCGTTCGTTCTCCGAGACTCTTTTTAATTTTCATCAACGATCTTTTGTCTGCTACCTGTAATCCAATATATTCCTTTGCTGACGACAGTACTCTCTGCTTTTCATATTCGTTCCCGGACTCACGTCCCTGCTCTTCGGCTGTAGAACGGGAACGGCAGCGTATGTTAAGCTCATTAAATTTTAATATTAACAGCATAACTAATTGGAGAACCACTAACAGAGTAGAATTTAGTGCTTCCAAAACACAATACTGTCTGCTGTCGCTAAAGCGAAATTTAAACACCCAGCCATTATCCATGGATGGCACTTGCATCGTCGAAACCGATAAACTGTCAATGGAATGACACACATATTCGGTGTCGTCAAAAATGCTGCGAAATGTCTAGGTTTTCTCAAGCGATGTAAGAAACTCTTTACCCCCTCTGGTCTGGCCTCAATATATAAGACGTTTATCCGCCCGCAATTGGAATACAATGCCCACATCTGGTTGGGTGCGCCCAAAACATCTCTACACCTGCTAGATAGGATTCAAAACCGTGCGATAAAACTCATAGGTGATACTAATATCAGTCAATCAATTGACATCCTCGAACATCAACGTAATGTCTCCTGTCTCACCCTGTTTTATCGCTATTTCCACCACCAGTGCTTCATTGAAATCGCCAGTAGCATTCCGCCCATTCAAACTTTCAACCGTAACACCCGTCTCGCTATGAATGCTCATCAGCAAACCTCAAGCCCACTTTCGGACGTACTCTAAAATATCGTGATTCGTTCCTAAGCCGTACACCTCGCTTATGGAATGCCCTGCCTAGCTCTTTATTTCCTAGTCATTATAAACTTTAAACATTCAAAACCAACGTTCACCGGTACCCCCCTTTACATCCTCCCGGATTTTCCTTCGTCCGCGCTGTGTGCAAACATTTTAAGTGTACTTAAATCCCTTGAGCGCGCGCAAATTATAAAAAAAAGAACCCTCAAACTCAGCTTCGGAAGTGATCCGAAATAACCTATTATTTTCCTAAGCCGCACACCTTGCTTATGGAATTGTACCATTGTAACTGGCAAACATTTAAAACTAGAGTACATCGATATCACCCGCTGTGCGCAAATATTTAAAGGATCTCTGTTTAGCGCTAAGCAAGGGCGTTTTATACTTATCTGAAATGTCTCCCGAAATGTTATTTATGGATTCTCCGCACCGACTACGACTCTGCTCATCTCTCCCCAGGCTTCTGTTCGAGATTTATAGAATTGGTATGCTATTGGCAAAGTTTCTGGACGACCAGAGATTTCGTAGCATTCGTCATATAAAATATAGGCCAGTAGTCCTTGCCGTAGTCTCAAACCGCAGAAATGTTCGGCTAACTCAGTCTGTAGCTAGTTCCCTCCAGATTTTCTTGCCAAGCGGGTTGGGTTGTACCCATTGCAGCTGACCTTTTGGTATTTGGTAGTGCTGAAGATACAATGAAGCACCATGGCAACGAATCAGGCAGCTTAAACTTCCGAATGACTTTCCTTTTAAAAGCATCGAAGCGTACTTAGATTTCAAGCAGACTCAGAGAAGAAATTTAACAAGAATGAATACAGCATTTCAAGTAGGCTCTGACTTCTGATCGTTAGTTGTCCTCACAATCTGCATCAATCACAATTTGATTTACGATTTCTTTTTCTCATAATTTTCGATGCATTTGAGCAGCACTAGCATGTTTTAGGAATGTCACCTGATATCTCTCCAACTCATCACCGTTTTCCGGCACCTTGAAGCATGCTGCTTGGTTTTCTCATTTCCGTATGCTAAACATTTCACCGTGTGAAACTAATAGCTTCTCTTTATTTCATTGCTGGACTAAAATTTTCAAATTTCTTTACAGATGTCACTTTCGTCAAACCGTCCACTGTACGAAGAGGAATGGTTTCATGGTGTCCTGCCTCGTGAAGAAGTCGTCCGTCTACTCAACAACGAAGGTGACTTCCTGGTTCGCGAGACAATTCGCAATGAAGAAAGTCAAATTGTTCTAAGTGTCTGCTGGAACGGACATAAACATTTCATCGTTCAAACTACAGTCGATGGACATTACCGATTTGAAGGACCACCCTTCCCTAGTATACAAGAACTCATCATGCATCAATATCAATCTGAATTGCCGGTCACAGTGAAATCTGGAGCGATATTGAGAAGACCAATTTGTCGTGAACGCTGGGAACTGAGCAACGATGATGTGGTGTTGCTAGAAAAAATCGGAAGGGTAAGTTAGTCCTGGCAAGTCATTCCATGATATTTATTTTCAATGTTCTAGGGAAACTTTGGAGATGTATATAAGGCCAAACTCAAGTCTACGAAGCAAGATGTCGCTGTGAAAACGTGTCGCATGACATTACCCGACGAACAGAAGAGGAAATTCCTTCAGGAGGGTCGTATCCTTAAACAGTATGATCATCCAAATATCGTCAAGTTGATTGGTATCTGCGTACAGAAGCAACCCATAATGATTGTGATGGAACTGGTACCTGGTGGATCGTTGTTAAATTTCCTGCGTAAGAACTCCAACGTATTGACCACAAGACAATTGATGGGCATGTGTCGAGATGCTGCAGCAGGTTAGAGGAGGACTTTTCCATTTTCTGTTTTACAAATCATCTGACCCTTGTATCTTTTAGGTATGAGATATTTAGAATCAAAGAACTGCATTCATCGAGATCTTGCTGCAAGGAACTGTCTCATCGATTTCGAGAACTCTGTTAAAATCTCTGATTTCGGAATGTCTCGCGAGGAAGAAGAGTATATTGGTTAGAATTTGTTATTTCAAAATTATCTTGAGTCTTGCTATAATTTAAAAATTATTTACATTTCTAGTGTCCGATGGAATGAAGCAAATTCCAGTGAAATGGACCGCTCCGGAAGCTCTGAATTTCGGAAAATACACTTCGTTATGTGATGTCTGGTCGTATGGTATTCTTATGTGGGAAATATTCTCGAAAGGCGATACACCATACTCGGGAATGAGTAATTCAAGAGCTAGGGAACGAATCGATACTGGTAAGATTAAAAGTATTATGGTTTCTGTATGCATTTGGGTGTCATCCCGGATAATAAACGTCTATGGATTAAACCTGTTACGCCAAAAGCCTCTAAGATGCTGTCAACCTTCTGGGAGTGCAAAAACCTGTCGGCAAGACAAGCGGCCTGCCATGGAGAAGGGTCCTTTGGATCTACATAGCTAAGCCAAGGCGAATTATATCCTATGCGTCGGTTGCCTAGTGGAACAGAATCTCCCTCCCCTTGATACATATTAATTATTCATGAGCTGCACTTTCAAAACTTACAAAAAAACAAACACTAAAATATTAGGCTTTCGTTAAAAGTCCTCGTTCATGTGAATTACTATTGCACCAAGCGTCAATTACCGTGCAGAGTTAGCAATTCGTTTTGGGCATTCCATTTGACACATGTCATCGGTACCAGGCAACTTAAACCCATCAAAGGATCATCCGTTCCGTATAACCGATGACAGATACGTCTCCGAGTTGTGTTATTTAGCTCATCAGTAGCTTCAATAGTAGGACCTAATTTTGATCTGATTTCAAGGAAAGTGAATGTTCTATCTGCCTTTCACTCGATTTAGGTACCATCGCGATTGATGAGTGCTATTATTGTGGCTGATTTGCCCGTATTTGACTTGTCTACTGGTTTTACTTGGCCGTCGGTCATTTCTCTAATCCAGGATCACTTTTAGCTCAACCAACAAATCCATCTAGCTAGTTCGATCGCTTTGAAGCTGTATCCAGTTTCTAAAGCATTTTTGTCGAAGCCGTTTTTGATTTGCCGGCTGCTGCTATAAATTAGAATATTGTCTGCGATAAGGTACTTGCCTATATGATGCAAGGAACCTCCGCCAACTTCACGTGCACTTGATGAGATAAGAGGCTTCTTGGTTGGGCCTTAGAGCCACCCCGGACCGTAGTTAAAGTATCTAATCTCAGAAATACGCGTATAATGGGCTAATATAATTTAATCTTAAGGAGGACTGTGGTGGTTCGTTCGATTATACTAATAAATAGGAATATCCTAATTATTTTTAATCGCGCTACAGTCCGGAATGAACGTGAGCCTCACCAACAAGCCTCTTTAGCTAGCATGATTGAAGTGTACTTGCAATTGCGTGGGCCACATTAGATACGATTGTTAATGTCGCTTTACAGTCCGTGGCTGAGCCTACTTCTCCATTCGCCATCAATATAAACGGTCTGATGTCTGCCGGTAGACGAAGTCCTTAATACTTCGAAGTTATTACTGGCAATGGTATCTTTGATGTGCGTTCTTTTCTGATGACAGCATATATTTTGTCTTGCTTTTGCTTTCCGTCAGACCCATTGTGATCGCTTCCGCCTCGATATTCCCGAAACCTTCTTTGAAGGTTGTGTTCATCTAATCACATCAATGTCATACGCAAGTAATTTTGCGGACTTTTTCCACAGCTTTTTTCACGGCTATATTAAAAAAGTCACTTGACAGCGCGTCACCTTGTCTAAAACCTTTCTGTTGTCTTCGTGGAGAGTGATTGGTTTATTCTGCTGTGGAAGCGGGATTTTGGCCAATATCGTTGGTAAACAATTTGCAGAAGTAGTCTTTCCATATTCTCAGCACAGACTAGGACTCTAATACTAGTTATCCATGTTTGTCATTGCAGGCTTTTATTTTGGCTCCAAAGCCCGGCATGTTCGTTTAATTTTCTGATAAAACTTTGGAATATCATTCCTGCAGTATCATCCACGAATTTTCTCGAAATTCCTTTCCTGAAATCCTTTGTTCTTCCATTTTTTTTCTGCTCATAAGCTCACGAGCAACTCTCATCCTTTGATGCAGCGTAACTCTAAAGGGTCTTTCATTAAACGCTTCCTATATTTAAATTTAAATAAAACAAAGTGTGTATGAGATGTCATCGAAATTTTTTATTCGTTTGAAATGCCTATCCATGCCATTATGTATGGAATATAACATCGTTCAAATGTCCGCCCCGGCTTCTCTGGGTGACGCGCATCCGAAATGTCCAATTTTCCATGACTCTGGTGCATAAATCAGGCTGAATTTGACAGATGGCATGGGTTATGTTGGCTTTGAGGGCCGCTGTGGTTTGTGGCTTATTCGCATAGACCTGCGTCTTCAGAAAACCTCACAAGAAAAAGTCGAACGGGTTCAAAGCGCCAGTTCACATCACCTCCACGTGAGATGACCATTCCCTCGAATCGCTGCAGAATTTCCAATGTGTGTGGCACGTGGCGTCGTCCTGTTGAAACCACATGTCGTTGGTGTCCATATCATCCAATTCAGACCAAAAGAATCACCGCCGTTGACGGCGGCCAACGTCGTTCTCCAAGAAATATGCACCTGTGACGCCGCCAGCCCAAAATCCACATCAAACAGTGACTTTTTCGAGATGCATTGGATGCTCTTGGATCTCATGTGGATTGGTTTCGTTCAAAATTCGACAATTTTGTTTGTTGATCCTGAAATGGACTTCATCGCTGAAGATGATTTTTCGATGATTTTCAGGTTCCAACTGCGCCAGAGCAGATTCAGCGAACACACGTCGTAGCCTCAGCTCGTTTACCTTCAGCTCCTGGGTCAGTTGAATTTTGTACGGGTGCAGACACAAGTCACGACGCAAAATTCGATAAGTTGTGGTCGGCGAAAGGCCGAGTTCTTGTGAGTGACGTAAAATCGACTGCCTCGGATTCTCCTGCACACTCTCACGGACAGCGGCGATGTTTTTGGCAGATCTTGCGTTACGTCGACGTACGGGTGTTGATTTATCGTTTACTGAACCAGGACTCAAATTTATCCACCACACTGCGAATAGTCCTCTCGGTAGAACGATTATGGCGATCGTAAAATGGGCGAAGCGCGCGGAACGTTGCCCGAACAGAACACCCACTTTGATATAACAATTTTATCATTTGCACGTGCTGTTGAACGCTATGGTGATTTAGCAAAACAGACTGAATAAATGACAACCAATTTGACAGTTGTAATTTCAACAGCATGGTCGCTATCAACTGCCAAAGTTCGGAAGTCCCTATTGGAAGACCCTGTATATGCTACGAGGGGCGTTCAATATATTCTCGGTATCGATATGAAGGAAAATGCGAATTCAATTTAAATTGTTTTTATTTTTCAATATAATCTCCCCTAACATCAATGCACTTGTTACATCTTGAGATAAGCTTTTTTAAACCCTCAAAAAAATAAATTTCCTCTTTCTCTGCAAAATACCGACTTGAGTTCTTCATCATCCGAAAATCTTTTTCCACGAAGACATTTTTTCAAATCCGGAAACAGGAAATAATCACTAGGGGCAAGGTCTGGACTATAAGGTGGGTGTTGGATTTCTTCGAAACCACAATCTCGCGCAGCAGCCTTGGAAACTCGCGCCGTATGAACAGGAGCGTTGTCATGAAGAAGCAACACACCCGCTGCGAGTTTACCCCGTCTTTTCTTTTTAATTTCCTCCCGCAAATTACGCAAAGTGGAAGCGTAGGATGTGGCGTTGATGGTTTCACCTTTTTTTTGTACTCAATGAGCAAGATTCCCTTTGAGTCCCAAAAAACTGTGGCCATGAGCTTCCCGGCAGACGGAGTGACTTTGAACTTCTTCGGGGGGTCTGTTCCTTTTTTATGCCACTGCATGGACTCTTGTTTGCTTTCAGGGTCATAGTGGTGGACCCATGTTTCGTCCCCAGTAACAATTCGATCCATAACACCGTCCGCGTTCTCACTACACATCTCCAAAAGCTCTCTACAGCATGCGATTCTCACTTTTTATCTGAGGCGCTGTGAGCATTCGTGGCACCCACCTTGCACTGACCTTTGAAAGGTTAAGATGGTCATGAAGAATGGTGTGAATGGTACCAATTGAAAGCTTGGTGATCTCTGCCATCATTTTCACCTTTATTCGGGCATCCTCAAGAACAAGTTTTTCGACTTCTTTGATGCTTTCTCCCGTACAAGCAGTAGCCGGGGCGCCGGAGCGGGGGTCGTCCTCAATGCTCTCTCTGCCTCTCTTGAACGCACTTGACCACTTTTGCACAGTTGATAATGAAGGTGCGGAACCCTGGTAAACAGCCACCATCTCTTCATGAATAGTTTTTTGACTTTTTCCTTGCTTAGTGAGAAATTTAATTACAGCGCGATGCTCAATTTTCACCATCATCGTCTCAGTTGCCATTATGATTCTGTTTAACTAGAGATAAAACGCGAATTAATAATCACATTTATATGAAATTTTACATGAATGCACTAAAATAATAGTATTACTTGATAAATAAGTCAATTTATATATACAATCACAGCTTCACCCCGATACCGAGAATAGTGTGAACGCCCCTCGTATATGCAGCGAAAAAAGTTTCATACATGCCTTCATTCATCGTCAAATTGGAAGTTTCTTTTGAGGTGATTGAAACCAATTTCTTCTCTGATGGCTGACATATTTGCTCTATGGCTTGTTTATGAAGGCTAGGATTTTGAGAGAGCTAGATTCCTAAGGTCTCTTGCTCAATCGATTGATCAGGGCGTAGCCAAACCGCTTTATGTACACTGCGCGAAATTCTTATAAAAACACCATAACTTTTTATCTTATTTTTTTTTTAGTACTTGATAATTTTTCTTTTGTTTTTTTAGAAAATCATACGCAATCATTGATACTCAAGGCTGCTTGAAAAATAAAAAAAAATTTCAGTTTAATTACAATTAGATCAAATCTACTAAAAATCTATGAAAATAGCAGCGAAATTCTTATAAAAACACCTGTACTTAATGGATTTTAAGATTGTTTATTTCTCTTAAATGATTCTTTTAATAATAGATGGAACCTCCATTTTTAGTTATTGTTTCGAATACTCTGTTTGGCATGGTTTCAATTAAGTTTTGGAGGGTGTTATTTGAAATAGAGTCCCACACGAGCTTTATAGCTTCCTTAAGTTCTTCAACGGCATTATATTGCCGGCCGTTTTCATATATCAGACGAGATAATGTTCCCCACAAATTCTCGATCGGGTTGAGGTCCAAAACTTCAATATTTTTAAGAGAAAACCACGCTTTGATGACCAGTGCGGTGTGAAGGGCAGCATTATCTTGTTGAAATATGAAGTCAACTCCAGCTAATTCCTCACTTGTTTCTACCATTACATCCTCCAGTAGCTCGATACATTTCTGGGAATTCATTTTCGTTGGTACAAATGCAATTTTCGTCTTACCAGTTGCTCAGAAAACAGCCCTAATGGTAGTGTTAACCACCTCCAAAATTACGGCTGAATTTTACAACGTCCTTCATTATTTGATCGTGCCAATACATGGAAAAACCGTCGGGTTCATCAAGGTTAAATTTTTTGTCGTCGCTAAAAACAACCTTTTCCCATTCTTCTGTCCATTACATATATTTTTTCGCAAAATCTAACCTAGCAGATTTGTGTCTGGCAGACAGCTGAGGTTTTTTCATCGGTTTCTTATAGCAAATGTTCTTATCTGGTTTAAAAATTTGCTGGACCTGACGTTTTCCAATCGGAAATTTATATTCTTTTAATATTTGTGAAGCTGAAGGCCTGGGTCCTTTCTTATTTCTCTAAAAATAAGCGATTTTTGGCGGGGGCTTATTTTCGTCGTATAGTCATACCGGCGAATGGTCCCATATTTTTCACCCAAACTTAAAAAGTTGCGAATAACGGTAGGAGAGCAGTTGACTTTTTTCGGAAATTCTCTCAATGAAAGCCCAGAATCATTATATGCGGTTATTTTTCCTTTCTCCTCATCCGATTAAACCTTGCGCCGAGGCATTGTTGGTTATCAAATCTGAAAAGCTGTTTCCGAAAAAAAAAATCTTATCAAAAACTGCTGCATTTCTATCTTACTTTTTTGGCAACTACCGTTAATAATATAAAATTGGAATTGTTGCTCCAATTGACAAATGTTTCACAAATAACTTTACTGTTTTTATAAGAACTTCGCACTCAATCCACACTATTCAAGGAACTGTGACGAAATATCCCGTTTCAATTAGCTCAGCTTGAGGCTTAGCAAAAACTTTGCACAGCCTTTGCTTCATACAGACGACCATTACTCATTAGGAACAGAAAAAAAAATATTTTGAACTTAAGATAACAGAATTATTGAGTACCACATTGAATGCATGTGATGTTTTTATAAGAATTTCGCTCAGTGTATGTTGAAGTGGCCGAACCCCGTGGTGACTACTACGAGTAAAAGGTTACGCTCTGTTACAAATTTTAAATATCTGGATTCATTGTCGAACGTAGTGCTATGCGGGCCGTGCTTTCCGCCTGCATATGATCTCATAACAAAATCTCAGTGTCATACCTGGCTCACTGAGCATATGCTTGGTCTAGGAGGTTACAGAATTCGTCTTTGATGATGTATGTCATCCTGATCCTCTGTAGGAGCGTGTACACAAATCAGGCTGATATAGGATTCGGCTTTGATTTTGATTGTTATAAATTATTAGTTTACATGCCGAAAGGTTAAGACTTTTTGCCTGAGTCTCTATTGAATAGCAAATCCATATCCGAATAAACGAGCAGCCATCGCGAGTAACTAGTGGTGCGATTTAACAAATATATTTAACAGATGAAGATACATTATTATCTAATAATAGACAGCAGCATTTAATTATAATTTTCATTTCAGGTTATCGAATGCCAGCTCCTGAAAATACCCCTCCTGAAATGTACCGTCTTATGCTTAAGTGCTGGGCAGCTGAAGCCGAATCACGTCCACATTTCGATGAAATTTTCAATGTCGTCGATGCACTGATTATCCGATATGATAACAATAGTAATTAATTTAATTAATTAAACCACTGCGTGTCTTAATTTATTACCGCCTCTGTACTAAATTTTTAAATTTTCTATAAGCAAATCAATATTTCGTAAAACCTAGTACGTGATAAAAATGTCTTTTTTATTAAAATAAACAACGAACAATTCACTTACATTTTGTAATCATTTGTATAAATAAAAAAAATTAAAAACTATAAGCATGCATAACCATTATGTAGATAAGTATTAATTAATTAATAGCGTCCTTTAAAGGACACGGATCGATTTATCTGCTGCAACTAACGCTCGATGTGCCAAAAATAAAAAAAAAAAGATAAATAAAAAAAAACATTTTTGAAAAATAGCGACAATTAAAAATTGTAAATTTATTTTGCTTCTGTCCAAATTATAGTTTTCTTCTTTGATCTGTTAAATTAAAAAAATAATATTGCACTGCTAACCAAGTTTAATTAAGTTTTTTTTAAATATTATTATAATTTCCTTACAACGTCAATTATATAAAAGCAAAGTAATACATATACATAAATGAAAGTTAATAGAGCTCATAAATTATTGTTAATTTAGTTTTAAGTTTCATTTGCGTATCTTGTAAAAATTCGAGAAAAATTAAAATGTTTTGTTTTTGTTTTTTTTTTTTTTTTTTTTGTAAATTACCCATAAGTACACACACACACATAAATAAATGCATACAAACATCTAAATAACATGCGATGTCACGTAGTTTAAATGACTATTTTTAAAATTTAGTTTTAAAGTTAAATTTTGTCTCTTTTTTTAATTAAGTCAAACAAATGAATTTATTAATTTTTTCCCAATTCTTGTATTTTAGTTTTTGTTTTTAGTTTTAAGGCAGTGTACCTATGCTTGTATTGTATTTTGTTTGAACAAGGAAACAATGAAGATAAGCCTTATGTATAACAGAAAATAATTTTTTTTTTTTTTAAATTTACATTTTATTAGAATCGATTAAGAATGTATATTATTATTTTTTAAAACTTAAATCAATAAAAAAAATTCTATGTTTTAAATTTATGAAAAATTCGTTAAGTTGTTCTTCTTCTCCTTAGTTTTTACTTAGTTAGATGGCGCTAGAGTCCGGAGTGGCTCAGGGTCTCAACTAACGTGCCTCTAGGTACAGTTAGTGCCTCCATGCGAAGTTGGCTGAGGTGCCCTACCTAAGATGAGGTCGTTCTCTACTGCGTTACCCCTCTGGGTTAGAGTCGAGCTAGTGCTAACTGGCTAATCATCTAACCGGATTATCCGAGTTTTTCTGATGAGGTCGGAATTGTTGTGCAGCCCTTTCAGTTCGCTGTTGAAACTATTTATTATTTTATTTATTATTTATTTATTTACTCGTATTTTGTAAATTTCTTAAACAATAAATGTAATTCAAAATAATAAAAATAGATTCAATAATTCAATAATAATAAAAATAGATAAGAAATTCATTTGACATTCTGTATTTTCTATACCACGGTAATGAAAATAGTGTCGAATGCCATTACATTGACAATGAGATATCAAATAAATTATATATGTATGGGTGGGGTGACCCTCAAAATAAAAAAAACTGATACAAATATTATTCAAATATTATATAAGCAAGCTTTAGCAGACAGATAATAAATAAAATTTGCTATAGAGTATCAAATAGATGATAAGTATAAATCTTGTTTCATTGGTTATACCAGATAGTCAAAGAGAACAGATTCTAAGCTAGTGAAGTTGAAATTTAGAAGCCAGGTTTTTATGAGTTTGAGAAACAATCTAGGCAAAGTAATCTATCTGAGCGATAGAGGAAGTCTATTAAATAATCGATGAGACAAAATTTAATAAAAATTACGGTAAGCAGTCGTATGAAAGGGTGGAACAGATACGGAGAATGAAAAGTTTTCACGCAGGTTAAAGTTAGAAATCAATCGGAAATTCCGATTACCAGACTTCATAAAAAAGGTCTTCAGCACCTTAAAGCAGTATAAATGTCTGACGGGAAGAATTTTTAAGTCGCAGAATATCTCCTAGGTTTGCGGCATATTTTGCGTAGGATATATTTCTGGATTATCAAAAGAGGTTGTATTTTATTCCTATAAGCACCTTCCCAAGAAGTAATACCATACTGTAATTTTGAGTGAAAAATACCATAATAAATAATTTTTAACAATTTATTGTATTAGAACAGATATTTCGCAAATGGAAGAAGTGCCTAAGCGTGCAACGGAAATAGTTCCTCAAAGCTTCTACATGATTAGAAAAGTTCATTCTAGAGTCTATAGTAAGTGCCAGGTATTTCAATTCACTAACAATATCGATAGTTTAATATTTAATACAACTTTAATATAAATAAAACTGCACAAAGCCTTTAAGACAACGCTAATTTATTAGTCTTCACTCAAAGAAAGTTAACGCAGGAATGATCATACTACTCTGTATCTACGAGTATATATATGCTCGTACATGCATATTTCTCTCTTTTCTTAAATACCTTCTTGTTCTGAGTTGCCTATTGGTTCATTTTCTGTTAAAGATTCGGCCATCCTGTCATCGTCATCGTCGACTCCCTCGTCGAGTTCCTTGTCGAATTCTATCCAATGCTTCATTCTGTCGACTGCCCATACTGATGAATAGGGCTTTTGGTTCCTTTGGGCGAACGGCATGTCAGCTATTTGGTATCTATCATATTGGAGCTTAGCCACTACCACGTAGGGTCCCTTATACTTCGCCTCTAATTTACGCGAAGAACCAGTCGAGTTTACAGCATCGTTTTTCATCATCACTAAGTCACCTACGTTATACTGTTTTGCTTTTCCATATTTGTCGTCGTGTCGGGACTTCTGTTTAGATTGGATTCTAGTTATGTGTTCCAAGCCATCTGAACGAATACTTTCCAGATTTTGAACTTGTAGATTTAAATCTACTTGTTGAGCGAGCACATCTGGCCATGTGATCATGAGGAATATATCCCATCATCATCTGTTGTGCTGTTTTACCGATAGATTCATTATAAGTGTTGTTAATGGCCAACTGCACTGGTTTTATCTTTTGGTCCCATCGGTCTTCGTCTTCTACACTCGCAAGTAAAGCTTGAAGGACAGTGCGGTTATATCTTTCCACTTGGCCGTTAGCTGTGGGAGTTCTAGTGGCGTTTAGCACGTGGTTAATTCCAAAACTCTTAATAAAGTCTTCGAACATTTTCGATGTGAACGCAGTTCCTCGGTCCGATATAATGCGCCTGGGTGCTCCAAATAGGTAAAAGGTTTCTGTAAGGAAATTTAAAACGGGTTTAGTTTGCGTGCTTGGTAGCGCTTTTATGATCGTATATTTGGTGAACGCGTCGACTAATAATATCAAATATGAATTTCCGTTGGTAGACTTTATGAACGGTCCCAAATGATCTATATTTACTGTGTCATAGGGAACATCCTTTTTTTCGATGAGATGAAGTTCTCCACGGGGTTGCACTTTATTATTGTTATAGGCACATTCAACGCAGGACTTGAGGTACTTCTTTACAACTTGTGTCATTCTTGGGAACTAGTATCTACTTTTCAGATGATTCATTGTTTTTTTTTTCCGAAAAATGTCCCACCAGGTCGTGACTATTCCTCATTACTCGATTACGAACGCCCTTCGGTACGTACAATTTAAGGTTATTTTCGTCTCGCCTGTATACCCTTCCATCCTTAAGTTCATAGTCCGTGTGTATTTGTTTCTCATCATTGCTGTTAGGTTGTTTTTTGAGACATTGTGCGATTTCAGCGATATGTTCGTCTTGGAGCTGTAATGAATACAACCAATCAGAATCGTCTATACTTACTTTCAGCACGTTCATATCGACAACATCAGGCTGGGTTGCGTTTTTATAAGGACGTCTGGAGAGAGCGTCAACATGTGGCATGAGCTTTCCGGACCGGTGATTTATTTCGTAATCGAACTCAAGCATCTTAAGCCAACAACGGGCTATTCTAGGGATTAACTCTTTCTTACTCATGGCTGTCTTAAGAACTTCGCAATCCGTCGTTATTTTGAAATGTTTGCCAAGGAGAAACTGCCGAAATCTGTTGGTGGATTCTACAATTGCTAGAGCCTCAAGCTCATAGCTATGAAAGAAACTTTCATCGTCCGACGTTTTCCTGCTATAATATGCCACTGGATGAAGCGAATTATCTTCATGTTGTAATAATACTCCTGCTATCCCATGAGAACTGGCGTCAGTGTGGAGTTCGTGATCGCTGTTTGCGTTATAAAGGACGAGTACGGGCTCATTTACCAGACAATTTTTTAATATATCAAATGCATTCTGCTCATGTTGGCCCCATTGAAACTCACAATTGTTCTTTATCAAATTCGTCAAAGGTAGAGCGATCAGAGAATAGTTTTTAATGAACTTGCGGAAATAGCTGGTTAGCCCTATAAACTGTCGAACTTCGTGTTCATTTTTCGGAGTCTCGAACTTTCCTATTGCCAGAGTTTTGGCTTTACCAGGTTGAATTGTGCCATCTTTTACCATGTGTCCTAAGAATTCTATTTGTCTTTTGAAAAAGGCGCACTTTTTGAGGTTGAGAGTTAAGTTGGCCTCTTTAAGTATTTTCAGGAATGACCTTAACTTTTCTATTCCTTCTTCAAATGTTATGGACGGAATAACTACATCGTTCATATAGCAGATTATTTTAGTGGGCCTCATTTTCCGCACGATGGTTTTCATTAACTTTGAAAAAATGGAAGGAGCATTTACAAGTCCGAAAGGCATGGATGTAAATTCGTACAAACCGTCATGAGTAATGAAAGCAGCGTAATGTGTTCCTTTTTTATCGGTATTTGGTAGTACCCATATGCTAAGTCAAGCACACTGTAGTATTTATAACCTACTAAATCGTTGAGTTGTTCTTCGACCAAGGGCATTGGAAAACGAACTTTCTTCGTGATGGAATTTAATTTATGGTAGTCGACGCACATTCTGTCCTCTCCATTCTTTTTCTTGACCAGAACCACCGGTGAAGCGTAGTCAGATTGCGATTCAACGACAATTCTACATTCCATCAAGCCAGAAATCATTGCAGTTAATGTTTGTCTCTTCGCATAGGGCACTTTGTACGGTTGATGCACTATTGGGTCTTGATTTACCAGCTCTATTTCCATCTCAATCAGTTTGGTTCGGCCCAATTCATGCTGATTTATGGCAATGCATTTTCGGAACTCATTTAGAAGTTTAAGGAGTACAGGTGTTTCTTCTTCTTTGTCTATTTGGATGTCTGAAGCAGATATTGGTTTAACGAAACAATTGTCAACATCCAATCTTTGCACTTTCAAACTTTCGCCTTGTTTCTGCATATTGCACATGGGGTTATTCAGAACATCTTTTCCAATCAATACCGGCTTAGAAAGAAAGTTATTTTCTACCACAATTGCTTGAACTGGGAAGAAAGCTTCATCTATCCGGACTTCACATGTAACGCTTCCAATCGCTCGACAATTTCCACCTCCAAATCCGTGCAGAATGGCTTCGCATTTATCCATATTACAGTTTACGTCTGTGGCAACCTGCTTTGTTATAATCGTCTTCTCGCTTCCTGAATCTAGAAGTGCAGCGTACTTTTTGCCTGCTATTAAAATATCTTTAAGATAACAATCTGACTGTGCTTCGTTGCAAATCACGTTAACACGATAATTATTTTCTGGCATTTTTTCCGTCTTTGTTAATGAATGTTGGTGGATGTCTTTTCTATTATTCCAGTGTCTTTTTCTTGTTTGGGTACAATTTTTCGCAAAATGTCCTGGCCGATTGCAGTTGTAACAAGCAATATGATTTTTCGGAATCGGGAGACGATTAGGCTGCCATTTAGTATATTCGCTGGTTGAAGACCACGAAGATGTAATGACTCTGAGTCTAGTTGAGTCACTTGCTGGTCGTGAATGCATACGAATGCCCTGGTACCATTTAATTTTTTCAATTAATTCTGCAATACTTTTAAAGTTTCCAGCAGCAAGAGTGGTACTCATTTGAGCGTCGTTCAAACCAGAGAGGATATACTGACAGATCAATTCTCTTTCCCATCAGATTCATCTCAAAACAAAAATTTTCAATTGTTTCTGAAGACTGTCGGGTTCTTTTAATTAATTGCTGATGCACTTCAACTTCACTGCAGTGATATGGGAAGTTCGATTTGAGTCCTAAGGCTAACTGATTCCACGATGTTAGTACTTCCTGGCACGAGTCCCACCAGTGTTTTGCTGGTCCCTGCATTCGTGATGAGGCCGCCAATAGCAGCGCCATATCATCCCAACCATATATGTTTTTCAGGTTCTCAACGCGGCTTACCCAACACTCAGCTGACATTGAAGCTGAAAATGAATTTCTCCTGGTGAGAATGCATCGGCGATCTCTCTAATGGTACAATTCACCCTTGGTCGGTTTTGGATCGTATCTTGGGACAATCTGGTTGTATCTAAGTTCCTAAATTTCTCAGCAATTACTCGCTCCTTCACAAAAATAGCTTTTTCTTTCTCAAGAAGGTCTCGTTCGCGCTTTATCAAAGACCATTCCCTGGTCTTTAGTTCTTCCTCAGTTAATGTGCCCGAGTCTGAGATCGTGGATATATTTCGATTGTTGTCAGCTATTTCACTTTGTCTTATATCTTGGTTCAAATTGGAGTTAGAAAGAGATTCGCTTGGGTTGAATTGTCTGTCGTAATCATTTATTCTCTTAATAAGTGTTCGGAAGGTTCTTTTTCCTCAACTCCTCTTGAAGCTGCTTGACATTCAAACTATCCATGTCCCTATCAAAGACCATCTAGCAACCCAAATCTCACTATCCTAACCCTACCCACCTTCTCTGACCATTTCCCGGTCAAGCTTTCCATTGAAATTACAGATGCAACCATAGACCTCGTCGACACTAGGCATTATATATCTTTTAAAAACACTAATTGGAACAATTTTCAAGCGGACCTTGATTTGAACCTTAACCGCAATCAACCTCCAATCTTCGAAACGCTGAGTAATGACGAAATTGATAATTATGTCACTTTCTTTAACACCACCCTAAGAAATACTCTGGACCGCCACTCTAACAGACTGGCACTCCACTTTAATAAATACAAAGATCTCCCGCAAGCCTTAAAATCCCTCTTCCGAATAAAGCACCGCTGGCAAAAACGTCTTAAACTCATTTACCATCAAAATTATAATAGGGTTAGCAATGATTATAAGAATCTTTCCAAAAATATATCCCTCCTGAAAAACATTATCAAAGAAAAAACTAGTATTTGGCTTAACGAGCAACTTGCCAACAAATTATCAAATATTAAACCGGGGCCCTATGCCTTTAAAACAATCAATCAATTATTAAACAAAAAAAGTGAATTCCCGGAAAAGATTTTAGTTAACGACCAAGAAATATCGGACGATAGTGCGAAGGCCGAACTCTTTAGAGAACACTACCACAACACATTTAAGCAATCCCCTCCGGTCACGAACCCCATTATCACTAGAGAAGTCCAAGTTAATACCCAGAGGATCAACCAACTTAAACCACCTAGAATTCTGAACTTCGACGAAAGCAACCCAGCTCTCAACCCAAGCCCGAGCCTATTCTACACTAGAATGACCGAGGTCCGAGAGATCATCAAAAACCTAAAACCCAAAAAATCCTCAGGTCCTGACGGCATCTCAAACTTCATTATTAAAAAAATCTCCCTGGAAGCGGTGAAGTTCATCACTATTATAATGAATAATTGTATCAATAACGGATACGTTCCTAGGGAGTGGAAGGTAGCAAAAGTCGTGCCACTCTTAAAAAAACCCAACAACTTCACTCTTAATAATTTCCGTCCCATCTCCCTCCTCTCTAACCTGGGGAAAATTTTTGAGAGAATAATTTTGAATAAGATGGAGCAGTACTCTGAGGACGTTATAGAATTTATCCCGGACCATCAGTTCGGATTCCGTAAATCTCACTCTAGGGTACACGCTCTTCTTAAACTTCATAGTGACGTCACGACTAACTTAAGAATTAAAAAATGCACGACTGCTTGCTCCCTAGATGTCGAAAAGGCTTTTGATAGTGTCTGGAGGGAGGCGCTACTGTTAAAATTAGTGCACCTTGAGTATCCCACCTTCCTAATTAACCTTATCCATAGTTTCCTATCCAATAGAAGCTTTTTTAATCAAATCAATGAAACTAATTCGGACCAGTCCGCCTCAGATAGAGGAGTACCGCAGGGCTCTATCCTCGGACCAACACTTTATAATATATTCTTATACGACTTCCCACATACCCTCACTCTGGAGAACACTATTGTCTCCGAAACAATCCTCTTCGCGAATGATACCATGGTGTACGCTCATAATGAATCTCCACTCATGGCGACTAACCATTTGAAATCCCATCTTGAAGCTATTAATTCCTATTATAGTAGCTGGGGGATTAAAGTGAATAATGAAAAATCAGTTGCAATCTGCATTAGAAACGCAAGCAATAAAGGCCCGGTGGGAGCAGTCTGTGAAAGCAAAAACCTCACATTGACAATAGGTAATAGCATTATCCCCTTCAGAAACGAAATAAAGTATCTGGGGGTTTACCTTAACAATCTCTTCAAATTCAATAACCACGCACGTATGGCCAAAGCCAGAGCTAGGAAAGTTTCCATAATGTTGATGCCATTCCTGAAAAACAACTGGCTAAGTACTAAATCCAAACTGCTTTTTTACAAAACTCTCATTAGACCTACCATTATTTATTCTTTCCCAATTTGGTTTTCCATTTCACCCACAGTTGCTAAGGAGCTTGAAATCTTCGAGAGGAAGCTACTCAGGACATGCATTAACAAAAACTACAAAAGCCACAACAAAAAATTTTCCAACAGTCACATCTACAGAAGTTCTAATATCACCCCCCTTATTGAATATACCCTACAACTCATGGTAAGATTCATTGATAAAACGAAATTTTCAGAAAATTACCTCATTAAAGAAATGTTTTTACGCCACAATAGTACTCCTTGGTCCGCCACCCCGTATCCATCACCATTCGGAATAACGAGTAATAATTTTCAATCTTCCCCGAATGGCAACATATCGCTCCACGGGCAAAATCGTGGCTAACTCAAGACACCCATACATTATGACCTAATTTTAAATACGAGGGCGTGACTTTTGAATTTCTGACCTCTTTACTGAAACAGCAACACTGCTCCTGTCAACAGGCATCTGTCAGTTGACTCCTGTCAAAATTTAAACTTGCTGCGTCAGTTAGTTTGTGTTTGACAGCTATTTTTTATCAGACTACTCACTAATTTGAGGAGAAAATGGAAAAAAGTGAATTTCGTGTGCTTATTAAGCATTATTTCTTGCGAAAAAAAACCATTACCGAGACCAAGGCTAAACTTGATAAATACTATGGGGACTCTGCACCATCGATTTCAATGGTAAAAAAGTGGTTTACTGAATTTCGTTGTGGCCGTACAAGCACTGAAGATGCCGAACGTCCTGGACGCCCAGTTGAGGTCTCTACACCCGAAACAATCGAAAAAATTCACGATATGGTGTTGGCCGACCGAAGATTGAAAGTGCGAGAGATTGTGGAAGCCGTAGGGATCTCGCATGGCTCAGTGGTTTCAATTTTGAATGATCACTTGGGCATGAGAAAGCTTTCCGCAAGATGGGTGCCGCGTTTGCTCACAGTCGACCACAAACGCAATCGTGTAACAACTTCACAGGAAGGTTTGGCGTTGTTTAATCGCAATATGGAGGAGTTTTTGCGCCGTTTTGTAACCGTATACGAAACATGGATCCATCACAACACACCAGAGAACAAACAACAGTCAAAACAGTGGGTTTCTAAGGGTGAATCGGCGCCAAAGAAGGCCAAGGTGGGTTTGTCAGCCAATAAAGTTATGGCGACTGTTTTTTGGGATGCACGCGGGATAATCCACATTGACTACCTTCAAAAGGGAAGAACAATCAATGGGGAATATTATGCCAACTTATTGGACCGATTCAATGACGATTTGAAAAAAAAACGACCTCATTTGGCCAAGAAAAAAGTTCTTTTCCACCAAGACAATGCAAGGGTGCACACATGTGCAGTTGCCATGGCAAAAATCCATGAATTGGGCTATGAATTGCTCCCTCATCCACCCTATTCTTCAGATTTGGCTCCGAGCGACTACTTCTTGTTCCCAAACCTGAAGAAATGGCTTGGTGGAAAAAGATTTGACTCCAATGATGAAGTCATCTCGTCATTTTGAGGACCTCGACAAATCATTTTTTTTGGAAGGGATAAAAAAATTGGAGAAGCGTTGGACAAAGTGTATAGAGCTCAAGGGAGACTACGTTGAAAAATAAAATTATTTTTTTATCAAAAAATCTGTGTTTTAATCCAAAAGTCACGGACTTTTTGACCCGACCTCGTATATATATATATATATATATGTGTGTGTGTGTGTGTGTGTGTGTGTATGTATATATATATAAATAAAAAGATATCAACAATCACTATGTTAAAATCTCAAAGTTAACATCTCATAAATTTGAACCAAAAGCAAGTCGATCTAATGTCATTAAAAGTAAATACCAAAAACGAAACAAAAGCAAACTTCCCTAATGTAACATGAAACAAGTGGTATTTTTCAAATACAAGTATCTCACATCGAAACCAGAGGAAGGAAATCGCTAATAAATGAGATGTACTTCGATTATATTCCATCCTTCTCTCTCTTTTGTACAGTAGGTTAAATTAGGTTAAGTTAGGTTAAGCTATTTAATACTCGTAAGACAATAAGTCAAAAGTAATTTGTATAGCTCTGTGAGCGAGAGCCATAGTCACATCCATGTAAAGACACGCCATGTTGGTATTCATTATAACAAAAAGAAATAGAAAAGGGACGGCCATACATTACAGCCTCCGCTTGTGCTGCACCTTCGTGTAGAAAAAGCCAACTATATGTATTAAGAAAGAAACAATCGATGTATTAAAAGACTCAATAAAAATTCATTCATTCATTCCTATCAAAGATATTCAATAAATTTTACTGTACAGAAAAAGGTGACTGACCAATCTACGAAAATGTTCAGAGCATATTCCAAAATCGTTACAGCTTATATGTCAAGATACAAACTCATACACGATACATTCAATATCGACAAAGATAAAAATATGCCTTTTCGTCAACCGAAAATGCAAACTCATATATAAAAACATTCCCCAAAAGGTTTGTCCTCAACTTTTTTGTTGTTGGGATAGACATATGCTTTTTCGTAGACCAAAAATGCATATACATCAATCGGTCAAAGTATAACCATCTCTTTCGCTTCAAACCATCATATCCCTCATGCGAACTATGCAATAACACAGCAGTAGACAACATGAACACTTCCCATTGTTCTGTTCTCTTGAGCGACAGAGATAGCATTACCTTTTCATGGACTGAAAATATAAGCACAAAACGGTTTTACTCATTTAAACAGAACAAATAACGGTTCATGCAGCGTCTCTACTTGAAGTTTCCGTTAGTCTTTTATCATGTTATGATTCAACTCATAACAGTGCACCAAAATCGAAAACACATAACATTTCTAATACCAGATTCAAATACCGAATCATTCAATTCAAATGACATATTCTTCACAATATGCTCCGAACACTCGCATAAAACAATCAGTCGCCATTATCACATTTACGCTATACCAAAAGAACAAATTTCAAATAAGCAATTTCACTTATCTTTATTATAGGAGGGGTTCTATCCCACTTTTGATCTTTAACATTTAATACAACTTTAATATAAATAAAACTACACAAAGCCTTTAAGACGACGCTAATTTATTAGTCTTCACTCAAAGAAAGTTAACGCCGGAATGATCATACTACTCTGTATCTTTTCTCTCTTTTCTTAAATACCTTCTTGTTCTGAGTTGCCAATTGGTTCATTTTCTGTTAAAATAGGGAAACATTTATCACTGCTGTCATCAAAAGAAGGAGAAGATAAGTCAGACCCACAGTTACAATTTGCAAACAGGAATCTTAGACACTCTGGAGCGTGAAAATAAACATTCAGATCCAGATCAAGATTAATCGACAAATTAAAAATCATAATCTTAGTCTTAGGACTTAAAAGCAAGTTGTGTTTATAAAACCATGTTCTTATAAGACTAAGGTCCCAATTTAGGTCGGAAATCAGATCTAGGTGACTATTTGAACCATAGGAGAAACCTATATCATCCGCAAAAGCCGTTGGAGCACCTTTAAAATTAAGTGTAAAAAGTGAGTTTATGTAGATTAGAAAGAGAATCGGACCTAGGACAGAACCTTGGGGTACCCCTAAGTTGAGAGTCATAAGAACACTCCTGTTTTCTTGAATTTTTACTCTTTGCGATCTATTTTTTAGGTAAGATCTAAACCACTCTAACATAAAGCCACGAAAACCGGCTTTTTCAAGTTTATCCAGTAGAATAAGATGATCAACAATTTCAAACGCTTTGCTAATATCAATAAATAAACCAGCAGTACACTTTTTACTATCTAAGTTTGACATTATTTTTCCACAAAACTGCAAGAGTGCATCCTCAGTTGATTTTCCCTTTTGAAAACCAAATTGTGTAGCATTAAAAAACTTAGCTTTTGTGAGATAACTCACTATCCTATTTTTCACAAGCTTTTCAAAGATTTTGCTTATAACTGGGAGGAGTGAGATGGGCCTATAATTACACATTTCAACAGTAGAACCCTTTTTGAACAATGGGATAACATCAGCACACTTGAGGTCTTCAGGAAAAACTCCCTCAAATATGCAGTGATTAAAAATATAAGCAAGGACATCCATTATATGACAAGCAACTTTTTTAAGTAGGATATTGGAGATACCGTCAGCAGCACATGAATAAGTATTTCTTAAAGTGCCGATAACTTTTAAAACTTCAAGAGGAGTAATGGGTTCAAATGCAGTAGTCGAACAGAAATGACAAGTAGGTTGAACAGGACATGGTTGCATGCTGATGGCTATGTTCGTAAAATAGCAGTTAAATGCATCTGCAATGACTAGTTTATCAGATACAACACAGTCATTAACACGAATAAAAGTCGGTTTTATTGCAGAAGAGCATTTGTTAAAGATACTGTTAACAATTTGCCATTCACTGAGGTAACTAGCAGAATTGAACCTAGAACGGTAATAGTTATCACGGCAAATTGGAATTATTTCCCTTTTAAGTCCGGTACACAGATTTTTGTATTTGTTTTTCAAACACAGATTACCAGGGTGTTTATAGCATTTAGTTCTAAGTTTGTTTTTAGCCTTAACTTTATTCAACAAGTAACAGGAAATCCAGGGTTTAAGCCTTTTAGAAGATCTTTTAGGACTAAAAGTATAAGAGCAACTCAGAATATGCTCCTTTAGACAATCAAAGTAAGCAGAAGCATCAGAACACCGATAGACATCTTCCCAAAACTCACAAGAAAGATTGTATTTGAGATTGTTGTAGTTTATCTTCGTTACGCAGTCAGGAGGTACAAAATTCAAATTGGATATTCTATCAGTAATATGAAACAAGAACCCAGTCATAGAGTGATAGAGTAATCATTAAATCAATAACACATTTCTCACAGTTACTGAAGGAGCCATTCCTGAACCATCCATAAATATGGTCTAAGCAGCTACCTGAGACAAGTCTAGTAGGTTCATTGATGAAACTAGCTACTCCATGCGATGCTAACAATTCCATATAGCTCGAGACAATTTCACTTTTTTCCAAGATGTTAATATTGAAGTCACCCATTACAATGACATTAATTGATTTTACACTTTCTAGTATACAAGAAAATTCTTCTATAAATGTCGAAACATTAAACATATGTAATCTATTAACACATAAAAAGACATAGATCTCATGGATAATTCCGATGGAAACCTTAAGAATATCAGCACTCAAACAATCAACACAAAGGACATCGTGAATTATTGGGTCTATAACCTAATTCCTGCGGTTTGCTAAGAGATGGCGTAGCTTGTATTATTCCATTGGAACATGCGTTGGAAAGCTACTGTCATTGTACGTCATCTCAGTATATGTCATTCATTTGAAGCGTAAACAACAACAAAAAACGTTAAAAAGCAGCTGAACTCAAGCCGAGAGACGTCGAAAGACGGTTTTTCATGTCCGAAATGCTGCTGGAACGCCACAAAAGGAAGTCATTTTTGCATCGGATTGTTACTGGTGATGAAAAATGGATCCATTACGACAACCCCAGCGCAAAAAATCATATGTGAAACCCGGCCAACCAGCCAACCAGCCAACCAGCCAACCAGCGAAATCAACGGCAAAGCCGAATATCCATGGCGCGAAGGTAATGCTCTGTATTTGGTGGAATCAGATGGGTGTGCTGTATTATGAGATGCTAAAACCGGGTGAAACCATCAATGGACAACGCTACCGAACACAATTAATCCGTTTGAAGAGAGCAGTGGCTGAAAAACGCCCGGAATATGCGACCAGACACGAGGCAATAATTTTCCATCATGACAACGCTCGGCCCCACGTTGCTATTCCGGTTAAGAACTATTTGGAAAACAGTGGATGGGAAGTCTTACCCCACCCGCCTTATAGCCCACACCTTGCCCCTTCTGACTACAATTTGTTCCGGTCGATGCAGAACGCCCTCACTGAAATACGGTTCACATCAGAGCAGAATATCAAAAATTGACTTGATTCATTCTTGGCTGCCAAGCCGGCGCAGTTCTTTTGGGATGGGATCCACAAATTGCCAGAAAGATGGGAAAAAGTCATAGCTTCAGATGGGCAATACTTTGAATAATACTATTGTACATGTTTTTCTTAAATAAACGTTCAAATTTTGAAAAAAAAAACGCACGAATTAAGTTATATACCCAATATATATTCCTCTCTCTCTTATGAAACAACTGACACCACCTGCAGCGTAGTTTTCATTAGTGTTAACAAAAAAATTATAGTCTCCTCTACTTTCCACCGATCCAAACGGGACTGAACATTACCCGAAAACTTATCTCTCGAAGCGCCCGAGAGTATTTTCATCCGATTTCGTCGGTGTCTACGCTTTTGTGCCGTAAAGAAGCATTGAGATGATCAGTGTCTTGTACGAGTATAATGTCTTTTAGGGTGTCTTCACTGGTGTCGTTATCGGAGTTGATAGCGAAGCCGAGATACACAAAGTCACCGGGTCGCTGTGTTCCTCCCATTATGTATGCCAATGTTGTCTGCATTTACGAGCAACTGAACCGACTTTTGAAAGATGCTGCTTCTGGGATTGACGTGTCAGTTTCGCACAGTTCTTTCAAGAGTTATGTTGAAACAAATCACATATAACGCATCGCCTTATTTAAGTCTTTCGTTTTCAAGGGATTTTGAGAACGTACCGATATGTATGTTGTTTTTAAATGTTTGAAGGTTATAATGACTAGGACATAAAGAACTAGACTGGGCATTCCATAAGAGAATTGTACGGCTTAGGAAAGAATCACGATATTACTGTTAAAAGTGTGAAGGGCCAGAATGTTACCGGCAATTTCATTGGAGCACTGTTGGTGAAAATAGCGATAGAATCAGTGTTCGATTGTGTAATATTAGCATCACCTATAACTTTTATCGCACGGTTTTGAATCCAATAAGGCAGGTTCAGAGAGATTTTAGGAGCACCTGAACAGATATGAAGCATTATACTCCAATTTTGGGGCTTGACAGAGCAGTGTGCATTCTCTATCGTCATCCTGCATAGTCGAATGAGCTTGGAGGGATGCCAAAACTAGACTTCGTCCCTATAGATGCTGTCATATGTGGCTTTGAAATCCATGAAAAGGTGATCTATATCGATTTGGAATTCTTGGGTTTTTTTGAAAATCTGCCTGTACTGCGGAAAATTCATCTATTGTGGACTTCCCTAGTCTAAAACCACGCTGATAGAGGCCGGTCGCTCTTAGACGTTCACATAATACGCCAGACAGGATTTTATATGCGATGTTGAGGAAACTTGTTCCCTTGTATTTGACTCAGTTCAGGGATCTCCCTTCTTCAGATTCGGACAAACAATTCTGATGTTCCATTCGTTGAGTATATTTACTTTGACCTAGATCTTAAAGATGAGTTGATGTATGTTTTAGTTAAGCTTGGAAATGGCTGTCCTGAATCCATCTTGATCGGGTGGACGGCAATGTTGTCTCTCTAGGTCTAGGTTGAATAGTTCATTCTGCCTGATGGTGGCATGTTGTTCGTCATCACTGTTTAACAGTCTGCAGAAATAATCTTTCCACATTCTCCCACCGACGGTATTTACGTTCTTCATACTTGCAGATTTTAGATCGGGCTTTACAGTTTTGTCATGATCCTTTATTTTGGTATAACCTCCGAACTTCATTCTTTCGGTAGTGCTCGATCAAGCATTTCTCTTGCTCTTCCATTTTTCTTCTGAGGAGCCTATGTCCTTCCCTTCTCTTTTACTCATAAAGTTCGCCATGGCCTCTCATTCCTTTCTGTAGGACCGCTCTGTTGGGTTGAAACCCAGGACACCAGAGCGTAACTCCCTGACTGCTCTTTGGTAGTGATGCCAATAGTTTTCTACGTTCAATGCTAACGGCATTGAACATCCCGATAGGTTAACGGATATTCGATTGGGAAAGAGCCTGGTGGTCTCTTGCAATTGTAGTCCTTCGTTGTTGAGCTTCCTCACCGCTTTTTTGCGGTTGTTACGGATATCCAAACTGTATCTGGTCTAAAACAAGGTAATGTCGATGTTAGTTGCTCGGAACTTTCGAACATCCAAAAATGCAGACGTGCCTTGCCTTAGTTGATGGTTTGTTAATCAGGAGTCAGCCAAGTCTCTTTATGGATATCAAGGAGTGGAAACCGTGTACTGGCTATAGTTACATTACATTCCGCCGCAAAATCAAAAAGCCAATGTCCGTTCCGGACGTGATCGTGTGGAGGCTGTGTTTGTTCTTCCAACCGTTTCACTGAATATCGGTTGTCTATAGCAGTCTCCACAGTAAAAATCACAGTTTATCTCCCTATTTTCCTCCAGTCTGTCTTATTACACTTCTTGGATGGGGGTTATATCTGCTTTGTAACAGTCAACGAATCCGCTTGTTGATCGGCTGCACTCGATCTGAGATCCGAAGATCGCTATCCTTTAATCGTTTACCAGGGTCGACAAAAGTGGACCCGAGGTTTTAAGCTGATTCATGGTTTTATCTCTTCTGTATAGGGCTGTGAGGTCTATGACGGCGTAGACCAGTTGCTATTCGTCATGCAAGCACTTGCAATTACAGCCTACATGCATGTAGGACAAGCATTTGCGCTAATGACGCAATCCAGGCTGTATGACGACGAATCGTAAAGCGACGTCGACTTGGTCGGAAAAATGTGCATCAATCACCTGAGATACCCAGAACATGGGGAGCGAATAGGTATTAACCCTCCGGCTGTATAGGAAGAATTGGCTTTGGATGATGCAAGCATATGATGGAAGAGGCCGTTGGTAAAAGATAGCACCGACCGGTAATGATTGATGTTCAGGTCAACTCCGTACTGAAGCTCTATTAAAGTAAACGGAGCGAGCCTTTTTCACCAGCCCTGCTCTCCTGGCATAACCGATAAGATAATTACTCGTAGATACGAATTTTACTTGTACTATAACTCCCATTTCATCATTGTCTGCATATCGCACTTAATTTATTGAAACAGAAAATGATCTGTCCACGATATGCACTAGGTGTATCGAATGACAAAATGACAATGGAAAATTCAAAGTCACCGGACATAAAATTTCACAATAGCGCTACTCGTAGATAGAATCTAAAATGGAGCGTTAGATACTTTAGCATCAAATCAAATTTTGCTACTTTCATTTTTTCCAATAAAACTCCAACCAGCTTTGCTTTCCTCAAATTCTATCCTGCTTGGAGTCTGCAATGTTTCTAGACAATCTTTCATGAAAACCTAGACTAATTGCCTACTTTAATTCATTGTCCATTGCCCTTTTTATCATTAAACCTGTACATACTTATGCTCAATAAAACTTTGTTGATACGAGTAAATGCTTCATTTCTGAAAATTTGAAGGCATAATAGGATTCAAAAGTAGTTTCTCGCCTGGGTGTACACCAAAGCACCTACGTTGGATTCTTTTTAAGTTCACTTCCCCTTACTCAACTTCCACAAGTTACATGGCAACTTAAGTTGTGCAAAAGTTCAACCAGACACGAGGATTGAATCTGTGAAGATGAATTTAAAGCTAGCTGAAAGGAAAGGTAAAATCGAAAACAAAAAACAAAACCCATTTCCTCCAAGTCAATAAAGTTAAAAAAACATTTTTTTTTTCAATAAATAATATCTTAACTTTTATTTGACCACTAAGGTCCTTATTCTAGGAGTATTACTATACAATACTTTGTGCGTTACTTAATATAAATAACTAGCGTCAGGATTAAAAATTAGAGTTGAGATTGCAGTCTTAGAGATATTTAGTCCACCTCTTCTACTGTAGGGCCGTTGTAGCTGCCTCCGTTGAAACCACCTGCTTGCTGGCCGCAGTTCGTTGGATTTGGCCCAGCTCCGGCAGAAGTGTGCAGCTTGGTCATAATCGGACTACAGATCTTTGTCAGTTCTTCCATTTTGTGTTCGAATTCTTCCTTCTCAGCGGTTGTGTTGTTGTCCAACCAGTTGATGGTGTCATTGCAGGATCCAAGAACTTTGTCTTTGTCTGACTGTGGCAGCTTGTTGCCGGCCTGTTCTATTGCCTGTTTCACGTTGAAGGCATATCCTTCAAGGCTGTTGCGAGCGGCAATACGTTGGCGATGTCTCTCGTCTTCTTCCTGGTATTTCTCAGCTTCATTGACCATTCTATCGATTTCAGCCTGTGACAGTCGCCCCTTGTCGTTTTTGATTGTAATGTTCTTAGCAGCGCCGGAAGCCATCTCCTTGGCATTCACATTTAAGATACCATTTGCATCCAAGTCGAAGGTAACATCAATTTTCGGAACACCACGCGGAGCTGGAGGAATGCCGGTCAAGTTGAAAGTTCCCAGCAAATTGTTGTCTTTGGTCAGAGCCCTTTCTCCCTCGAACACTTGGATTGTAACCGCTGGCTGGTTGTCGGCATACGTGGTGAATGTCTTTGTTTGTTTGCATGGAATCCTCGAGTTGCGCTCTATTAGTTTCGTCATCACACCACCAGCTGTTTCAATGCCCAATGAAAGTGGAGCCACGTCCACAAGTAGCACATCTTGAATTTTGCTGCTCTTGTCACCGCTTAGAATTGCTGCCTGAACTGCAGCTCCATAGGCAACTGCTTCATCTGGATTAATTGACAGGTTCAAAGATTTTCCACAGAAGAAAGTCTGCAGCAGACTTTGTACTTTTGGAATTCTAGTAGAACCACCAACCAGCACAATGTCATGGATTTGAGTCTTGTCCATCTTAGCGTCTTTCAATGCCTTCTCCACTGGTTCCAATGTCGAACGGAATAGGTCGGAACACAGCTCTTCAAAGCGGGCTCGACTGATCTTTGTGTAAAAGTCAACTCCTTCGAACAGTGCGTCGATTTCGATGCTGGCCTCTGTGCTAGAAGACAATGTGCGTTTCGCTCTTTCAGCTGCGGATCTAAGGCGGCGCAGAGCTCGCGGATTTGATCGGAGGTCTTTCTTATATTTGCGCTTGAACTCTTCAGCAAAATGTGTCACTAATCGGTTGTCGAAGTCTTCACCTCCCAAATGTGTGTCGCCGGCTGTTGATTTCACCTCAAACAGTGAACCCTCGTCGATGGTCAGGATAGAGACATCAAAGGTTCCACCACCCAAGTCGAAGATTAGCACATTTCGTTCACCAGACAGGTTTTTGTCTAGGCCATAAGCCAATGCTGCCGCTGTTGGTTCGTTGATTATACGGAGAACATTGATTCCAGCAATAGCACCAGCGTCTTTGGTTGCTTGACGTTGCGAATCGTTGAAGTAGGCTGGAACTGTGATGACTGCATCTCTGATCGTTTCCCCCAAGTATGCTTCGGCTGTTTCCTTCATCTTGGTCAACACCATAGAGCTGATCTCTTCTGGAGCGAATGTTTTCTGTTCAGCTTTGAATTCCACACTGATTTTGGGCTTTCCACAGTCGTTGACCACCTTGAATGGCCAGTGCTTCATGTCATCCTGGATTTTCTCGTCATCAAACTTGCGTCCAATCAACCTCTTTGCATCGAAGACTGTGTTCTTAGGATTCATGGCAACCTGGTTCTTAGCTGCATCTCCAATGAGACGTTCTGAGTCTGTGAACGCCACGTAGCTGGGTGTTGTACGGTTGCCCTGGTCGTTGGCGATGATCTCCACCTTGCCGTGTTGGAAGACTCCAACGCAGGAGTAGGTGGTTCCCAAGTCAATGCCGATGGCTGGCATGTTGTCTGTTTCTTTCGTGTTCACTTTTCACAATAGGAATTTTAGTATTTGTTCTTTTAATAGTTTTGCAAATTTCGTTGCGTTTTTAAAGTTCTATCACTTAATTCTTGTATTTTGCCTTATTCAGATTATATTATTTTATTTCGCACAATGCAAATTATTTAACTTGTTTTACCGTTTCTACTTTGGTTAGTAATTCACTTCCCAATCACTTCTGCTCAAATGTTAACTCTTCGTTAGTTTGTTTAATACTGAAACGAAGAGAACAACGGCGCGTATTTATATGAATTTTATTTAAACGAGAAAGTTCTAGATAATGTATCTCGAACAGTGTCGAAAATTCGCGAAATATTAAGAGCTTTTCTAAGCAATGAATCAATGGGATTGTGTAATAATTGAAGAAATTAGAAGAGAATAGAATGTTCGCAAGAGATGATTTTGAGAGGTAGTTGTCTTTGAACACTTCCTTTTGTTTCTCCTGTTCTTGCTCTTTAACAGGTTAGTTCGATTGTTTTGCTTATTTTGTGTGTAACTCTCGCTCTTTCCACTTTTCTGGATTTTCTTATAATTATTTCGTACGACAACTGTAAATTGGGAAGAATGTGTATGAAAAGAGTGGCGATACTGCTCTGGCAACACAATTTAAGAGAGGGATTTGTGCAATTTACAAATTCATGTGTCGATGTTGAATGGGAAACTCTTTGGCGATGACGCATGGGATTCAAAGGTTTTTTCTAGAGACAGGGCCAAGTTCGAATTAATTTCTTTTGTTTGATTGAATGTTATGTCATGTATGAGCTGTGTCGGCTACAATACATGCAGACTGTTGTGGAGCCGTTTGATTGAATGTTATGTCATGGATGAGCTGTGTCGGCTACAAAACATGCAGACTGTTGTGGAGCCGTTTGAGAGATTTATTAATTAAAGTTACAAATTAAAGTAATACTACAATGAAGTTTACTTAAAGAACAAATAAGATTACTAAACATGAATAAAACTAAAAAATTGCTTTTTATTCTCCTTATCTCACGGCAGCCACGTCCTTGTATTAAAAAAAGACAAGATGGCGACGAGGCTTCCTCTTTCCAGAGATTTTTACTGCGTAAAGTTTGTTGCTGTTTGAGGTTGAATTTAGGGTCTGGTTACAATGACCGTAGATATTATTGCATGACATGGTTTGTTGATGCATCTGAAAACAAGGGGTTAGAGGACAGTGTGTATGTCGGTTATCGTTGTTCTTGGTACCCGCGGAGATAGGCCGGCACATAAACAATAAGCTACATACATATGTATGTACATGCGAGTATTTTATCGCATTGTTTGTCTCAATTTTATCAATAGATGCAAGGGAGTGAAATTTTTCTCATCAGTGAATAATCAAACTTGGTCGAAAAAAACGCTATTCATGTTGTTTAAATCGTTAGAGCTCTTTCCACCTAACTTGAAATTTTATACAATTCTTCCCGGGAAAATTTGGTAGATTCTTCATGACTCAAAAATGACCAGATCGACGTTCATATGATTACGCACTGAGTCGCTCTAAAAAATGTCATTAAGATTTTTCAGGACGTTTGCGACAAATTAGAGGTTCGCAGCGAGGGCTTTCCACTCAACCTGGTGACGATAAATGGAAAAATTTTTTATGTGAGGCAATAATCCTAAGAACCACCCTTTAGATATTTAATATACTGATTACATTTGAAGAGTAATATCCGCAAGCCTGAGAGTAAACTTTCTTGTGTCCAACTTTTTGAAAACAACGTATCCTAAGTGGTAAGGCTTTATATTGTGAAAAAGTTAATTCACTATCCTTATTCCTTATACGGAATCTTTTTTTCTCCTAAATGAGGGGGTTCCATGGCATTGCTAGACAAGTTAGACTTTTTCATAATGTACCTACACGTATATCCAATCCTTTGCTAGCTCCTTAGGAATTATGATGCCTACAGGATTCTGACCAACTCCTTCGTGGGAATGTTACTTGGTCAGACAATCCACATTCTATACGTACTCGTAATGTTTAATATTATGACGAAGTGGTAACACCAATTTCATCATGTAAACCCATTTCCATAAAAGAGATGACAGCTCTTTTTTTGTCTTCGATAAGATCTGAATCCGTTTGGTCGTGGTTTATCCTGTGCTCTTTTTCTTGGTTTTTGCTTAGTTTATTTCAATAAATAGGTTCCCTTGACATACATACACAGTGTTTGTTTTTTCATTTGAATTTCTTTACGGACTTCCAGCTGATGCCAGTTACCGCGGTAAGCTATCATATCGCGTGCGAATTGGACACGTAAAATTATGAAATTTTGCATCTATCCCGTAATAAAAGATGTTTTTCCACGAATTATAGAACTTTTTTTTGTAAACGATAACGACAGACCAGTTTGAATCAAAAATATTTATTCGTTACGAAGAATGGTTTATTATATTTGAATACAACTTCAGACTTAGCGCATCCTGTCGTCCAATTAAAGCCACTGTTTCGAACATTTGGAGGTCTACCTTACCAATAATGCAGTATTTCCTGAATAGTTTAGAGCTTATCAGGTTACAACAAAGAATTTTCATAGCCCAACAAGAGTGGCTTCACATCTCATGATATCGGAGGATAATGCACTGGTCTACTTCGGGTTACAATGTTAACATTGAATCGAGTCCTCAATAAGTCAATAGTTTCATGGGCAATACAACACATAGCGCCATCTTGCTGGAACTACTTATCGTCCATATCATAAAGCCATTGAATCAAAATTGACCCTCGTCACTAAACACAACCTCTCGATAAGAATAAGGATTGACTTCGAAGTACTAAGGGATGGGCCAGACATAAGGAGGATGAAAAACTGTGATATATATTATGGTGATTGTTATAGCGAAAAGATGTAGTTTTGCCATATGCTACAGACTCAGGGAAGAGCTTAAGCTTTCGAAACGTAAGCATGCGTCTTATGACAATCCGCATCAAGACTAAATTCGCTAACATTAACCTAATATGCGCTCATGACCCTACGGAAGGCAAGTAACGCAACCAAAGAGTATCAAGTACCAAAGACCAGTGTCAACGCCGCCAACGTACTATCAGAGAAGCCGCAACAGTAAATCCCTGGTTTGATGAAGAATACCGGCAAGCACATGCAGCTGAACAAGAAGTGTACAAAGCGATGCTCCAACTAAGAATGAGAGCCGTTCGTGAACTCTACGACAAGAAGAAACGGGAAAGACATCGGAATTTCCAGAAGAAGATAAAAGAGCACGAGAAGCGCGCGATCGAAGATATTGAGAATTTGTACTCCAGAAGTTGCGTATGGAAATCTTACCAATAGTAAAGTCAAGGCAAGAAGACCGTACAGAAACTTGTAGAGATGAAGAAGTAGACCTTGTAGTAGAGTCACAGTCGGTGCTGAGAATATGGAAAAGCGCCGCTCAACGTAGACAATGATAGCCAATACCTTCGTCCACATGACCAAAAATGAAGTAAGGATAGCAGCATCTAAGCTAAAATCCAACGAATCAAAAAAGGAGACCTCTTAACTGCGCTAACTATAGAGATATAAGTCTCTTCAACATCGGATACAAGATCTGATCTGCCATATTTTGTGAACATCTGAAAACCTTCGCCAGCAACCTGATTGGTCGACCAAATCTTCACACTCCGGCAGATACTGGAAGAAATTCAAGAAGTCCAAATCACTGCCCACCATCTTTTCATCGATTTTAAGGCCGCTTATGACAGCGTTCATAGAGATGAGGTATATAGAGCCATGTCTAGTTTTTGCATCCTTGCCAAAGTAGTCTGTCTTTGCAGAATGACGATTGAGAACGCTCGCTACTCAGTCAAAATCAGTAGCAACTTAACCGAGATTTTTAATGTACAACTACTAGCGTACGCCAAGGATATCGACATAATTGCTAGAACTTAGCGGGCTATCACCGGTGTATTCGCTAGTATTGAAACGAAAGTTAAAAAAAAAGGGTTTAGCGACAAATGAGAGCAAAACCCAGTATATGATGTCAACACAACATCGATAAATTGAACAGAATGTCGCAGTCAACAGCTTTTAATTTCGAAGTAGTAAGGAACTTGAATCACTCTTGTCATTCGCTGTTTCTTTGGGCTAAGAAGGCAATTGAGTAGTAAGGCTCTATCCCCTAAAACTAGGGAGACTCTATATAAGACCTTGATCATGCCAATCCTACTTTATGGCGCAGAAAAGAGTGGACCCTATCGAAAGTGGATGAAGATATCCTCAGAAAGAGAGAAAAATCCCTCGAAAAATACTCGGTCCCGTTTGCGTTGATGGACTTTGGAGAAAGATTCAACGACGAACTATAAGAACTGTACAGCGACATCGACCTGGTCAGAAAACTTCGCATCAATCACTTGAGTTGGCTATGATATTTAAAGCGAATGGACACCAATGCTCCGGCCCGCAGAGTCTTCGAATCTAACCCGGAGGGACAGTTTAGTAGAGGAAGACCTTACGTTTTGTGGCGCGCATGAGTAGAAAGGCACGTCAAACGACTTGGAGCGCGCAACTGGAGGCAGTTAGCTAAAGACTAGACTAACTGGAGAGGCTTGTTAGTTGAGGGCCAGGTTCACCCCAACTGTAGCGCCATCTAAGTAAGTAAGTAAGACTTCCAAATGTTCGAAAGAATTGCTTTAATTGGACGAACAGAACGCACTTTGACAAAAATCGCTAAGAAAGCCGTACGCCTGTAGTTGTATTCAAAATATAATAAACCATTCCACGTAACGTATAAAAATTCTTGATTTAAATCGTATTACTGTCGTTATCGTTTACAAAAAAAAGTTCTATAATTCTTAAAAAAAACATCCTTTATTACGGGATAGCTGCAAAATGTGCGTATAGAATGTGGATTTTCTGGCCAACTAATATTCCCATGAAAGAATTGGTCATGATCCTATAGGCATTATAATTCATAAGGAGCTTGCAGGGGATTGGACATATGTGCTAGGTGGTGCAAAATTCATCACTCCATCGGAAGGTGCTATAATTTTTCCAAATGGCGGCAAATGTCAATTGTACTTTGACATTTGTGAAGTAAACAGATACAAAATACACGCCAACAAGACTTGAATCGCTATGCTTCTAAATAACGCGGAATAATTGTAACGATTTTTTCGCGGAATAATTCGTCTGTGGTGTTGGCACAGCGTGAATTTTGGCGCAGATTTCTCGGTCGTCCGACACCAACTGGGCAAACACTACGACGTTTAGCCGCTCGTCTAGAAGAGTATGGGACAACACGAGATGCTGCCAGGTCTGGCCGGCAGCCGTTTTGCTGAGAATATCGCAGCTGTGATTGAAGATGTCGCATAGGGCCGCGGAGTATCGACCAGACACCGTGCGACGCAATTGAGCATCAATCGGCATCTTTACAAAGAATTTTAGTGAAAGACTGTAAGATGTTCCCTTACAAAGCGCAGACAGTGCATCAGCTGTTAGCTGTTGACCGCCAAGCGCGTGTAACCTACGCTCAAGCCATCCGGAACTTCGAGTACGAGGGAGACAACTTTTCATCCAAAATCATCATGAGCGATGAGGCCCATTTCCATCTCTGTCGATATGTGAATAAGCCAAATACCTTTGTACGTTTTGAAAAGTTCAATTTCAATGACAATGATTGGAACTAGCTCATTTGGGACAAAAGAAGATGCCGTAAAGGCATAGTGAATTAACTTCGTTATCTCTAGACTAATACTGTTTTCAAAAGTTAGAAACACGAAAGTTTACTCTCAGGTCTGCGGAAATTATTCTTCAAATATAACCAGCAGATTGCTAGTACATGTAAATGCGTCTGTCCTTTCATAAAAAAGATGTCAATTCGCAGCACGGTCAGGCTACTGCAAACAGCAGAGATTAACCACTTAGACCACATGGATCATATGAATGAGCGGCAAATGACCTATAACTCTGTGCTTCAATATAGTGATACCAAGCCGAGAAGCATGGAAATACAATCCCCAACCTCAAAACTTTAAGGCATTAATTGGTATACAGATGGATCAAAGATGGACACCGGGTGGGTGCTTGTATAACATATTTGGTCCAAACATCAGAATATCACAACCAAAGGGAAAAAGCCCCAACGTATTTCAACCGGAAATACATGCCATTCAGGTGTTTGTCAATCTCATCCTCGATAAGAGAATGAAGGGTGTCCTCATCCATATACTAACGGACAGTCAAGCAGCCATTAAAGCATTAGACTCTAACCTCATTGACTTCAAATTAGTCTCACACTGTTTCAATACACTGAAAAACCTCTTCTATAAAAACAAAGTAATACTTTTGAGTGGCTGGCCATAAAGGTATTGTCGGAAATGAAATAGTTGATGCACTTGCTGATTCTTTCATTGGCCCTGAAACGTGTGTATACTCCATTGGGAAAACGTCCCAGGACTTCGTCAGGCTAAAAGAGCCATCAAATCCTTCCACAACAAATCGAAAGAATCCCTACAATTCAAAAGGAATAATATCAGAAGACAGGTCGGATCTCTATCCGGGCACTCCCACCTTCGATATCACCTACACAAAATACGTCTTATTCAGGAAACTGAATGTCGTCTTTGCATGGAAGACGACTAAACTACGGAACACATTTTATGTGAATGCATGTCAGTAAGTATCTCAAGGAGACGATACTTCCTTAGAGAAATTTTAATCCCTAGGGAAATTCTCAAAATCTCCACCAGAGAGGTTATAAATTTCATCCAAAGGATTTAGGCTCTCTTGGCTTCTTAATACGGAACTTGTTATACAAAAGGTCGCAGTGCACCCGCAATTGGCGGAGAGATCCTTTGAAAAAAGTACCAAATGCATCTGTATACAGTGGTATGTGATAGTTCTTGGGATTGATACCTCACATAAAACCTTCTCACTCTAATGTCATCAGGTCGCTGCGAACTTCTATTTTTTAGTAAACGTCTTGAGAATTTTGTACCGGGATTCAGTGCGAAAATTTATGAACGTCAGTCTTACCATATTTGAGTCGCCAAGAGTCTAAGAAATCTTGTTTTTTTTTGGGATTGTAAGTAAAAATTGTATAAAATTACAATTTCGGTGGAAAGGGCCATAACGATCTAAATAACATGAATAGCACCTTTTTTTTCGACGAAGTCGAAGTCACTGATGAGACTAACTTCACTTTCTTGCATCTACCCAGTACATCCATAGCCGATAGAGTATACCGCTCTTTATCTGCGTAGACTTCGATACTCCCACTGTTGTTTGCGATGACTTATGAGTATCACTTAAAGCCTAAACTGCGTCTTCAACACATCGGGTTTTGAGAGTCACTTACCTGTCGACAATATTTAAAGGCATTTGTCAGGACAATACCGTGCAATGTAGACGACACAGCTCAATAATTATTCCAGCCAAAAATAAATTACATAATTTGAACTTGGCCCTGTCCCTTGAAAAAAAGTTTGTTTAACAAATGCGTCATCTCCAAAGAGTTTCCCATTCAACATCGACACATGAATTTGTAAATTGCACAAATCCCTCTCTTAAATTGTGTTGCCAGAGCAGTATCGCCACTCTTTTCATACACATTCTTCCCAATTTACAGTTGTCGTACGAAATAATTATAAGAAAATCCAGAAAAGTGCAAAGAGCGAGAGTTACCCAAGAAATAAGCAAAACAATCGAACTAACCTGTTAAAGAGCAAGAACAGGAGAAACAAAAGGAAGTGTTCAAAGACAACTCTCTGTTAAAATCATCTCTTGCGAAAATTCTATTCTCTTCTAATTTCTTCAATTATTACACAATCCCATTGATTCATTGGTTAGAAAAGCTCTTAATATTTCGCGAATTTTCGACACTGTTCGAGATACATTTTCTAGAACTTTCTCGCTTAAATGCAATTCATATAAATACGCGCCGTTGTTCTCTTCGTTTCAGTATTAAACAAACTAACGAAGAGTTAACATTTGAGCAGAAGTGGTTGGGAAGTGAATTACTAACCAAAGTAGAAACGGTAAAACAAGTTAAATAATTTGCATTGTGCGAAATAAAATAATATAATCTGGATAAGGCAAAATACAAGAATTAAGTGATAGAAGTTTAAAAACGCTACGAAATTTGCAAAACTATTAAAAGAACAAATACTAAAATTCCTATTGTGAAAAGTTAACACGAAAGAAACAGACAACATGCCAGCCATCGGCATTGACTTGGGAACCACCTATTCCTGTGTGGGAGTCTTCCAACACGGCAAGGTGGAGATCATCGCCAACGACCAGGGCAACCGTACAACACCCAGCTACGTGGCGTTCACAGACTCAGAACGTCTCATTGGAGATGCAGCCAAGAACCAGGTCGCCATGAATCCTAAGAACACAGTCTTCGATGCAAAGAGGTTGATTGGACGCAAGTTTGATGACGAGAAAATCCAGGATGACATGAAACACTGGCCATTCAAGGTGGTCAACGACTGTGGAAAGCCCAAAATCAGTGTGGAATTCAAAGCTGAACAGAAAACATTCGCTCCAGAAGAGATCAGCTCTATGGTGTTGACCAAGATGAAGGAAACAGCCGAAGCATACTTGGGAGAAACGATCAGAGATGCAGTCATCACAGTTCCAGCCTACTTCAACGATTCGCAACGTCAAGCAACCAAAGACGCTGGTGCTATTGCTGGAATCAATGTTCTCCGTATAATCAACGAACCAACAGCGGCAGCATTGGCTTATGGCCTAGACAAAAACCTGTCTGGTGAACGAAATGTGCTAATCTTCGACTTGGGTGGTGGAACCTTTGATGTCTCTATCCTGACCATCGACGAGGGTTCACTGTTTGAGGTGAAATCAACAGCCGGTGACACACATTTGGGAGGTGAAGACTTCGACAACCGATTAGTGACACATTTTGCTGAAGAGTTCAAGCGCAAATATAAGAAAGACCTCCGATCAAATCCACGAGCTCTGCGCCGCCTTAGATCCGCAGCTGAAAGAGCGAAACGCACATTGTCTTCCAGCACAGAGGCCAGCATCGAAATCGACGCACTGTTCGAAGGAGTTGACTTTTACACAAAGATCAGTCGAGCCCGCTTTGAAGAGCTGTGTTCCGACCTATTCCGTTCGACATTGGAACCAGTGGAGAAGGCATTGAAAGACGCTAAGATGGACAAGACTCAAATCCATGACATTGTGCTGGTTGGTGGTTCTACTAGAATTCCAAAAGTACAAAGTCTGCTGCAGACTTTCTTCTGTGGAAAATCTTTGAACCTGTCAATTAATCCAGATGAAGCAGTTGCCTATGGAGCTGCAGTTCAGGCAGCAATTCTAAGCGGTGACAAGAGCAGCAAAATTCAAGATGTGCTACTTGTGGACGTGGCTCCACTTTCACTGGGCATTGAGACAGCTGGTGGTGTGATGACGAAACTAATAGAGCGCAACTCGAGGATTCCATGCAAACAAACGAAGACATTCACCACGTATGCCGACAACCAGCCAGCGGTTACAATCCAAGTGTTCGAGGGAGAAAGGGCTCTGACCAAAGACAACAATCTGCTGGGAACTTTCAACTTGACTGGCATTCCACCTGCTCCCCGTGGTGTTCCGAAGATTGATGTTACTTTCGATTTGGATGCAAATGGTATCTTAAATGTGAACGCCAAGGAGATGGCTTCCGGCGCTGCTAAGAACATTACAATCAAAAACGACAAGGGGCGACTGTCACAGGCTGAAATCGATAGAATGGTCAATGAAGCTGAGAAGTACCAGGAAGAAGACGAGAGACATCGCCAACGTATTGCCGCTCGCAACAGCCTTGAAGGATATGCCTTCAACGTGAAACAGGCAATAGAACAGGCCGGCAACAAGCTGCCACAGTCAGACAAAGACAAAGTTCTGGGATCCTGCAATGACACCATCAACTGGTTGGACAACAACACAACCGCTGAGAAGGAAGAATTCGAACACAAAATGGAAGAACTGACAAAGATCTGTAGTCCGATTATGACAAAACTGCACACTTCAGCCGGAGCTGCACCAAATTCAACGAACTGCGGCCAGCAAGCAGGTGGCTTTAACGGAGGCAGCTACAACGGCCCTACAGTAGAAGAGGTGGACTAAATATCTCTAAGACTGCAATCTCAACTCTAATTTTTAATCCTGACGCTAGTTCATTGTTATTTATATTAAGTAACGCTCAAAGTATTGTATAGTGATACTCTTAGAATAAGGACCTTAGTGGTCAAATAAAAGTTAACAAAATGTTTATTTAAAAAAAAATTATCTTTTAACTTCATTTTGGTTTCTTTCTGCTTAGAGTTGGTCGCATTATATTGGGAAGAATTTATTATTTTGCTTACAGCTCTGGATTCTTGGAATTTCTTAATTTACTTAGATCGATGGACCTAATGACAATGTCATTCTGTAACATTGTTCGGTGTGGTAGCAATGTTTGGCGAATATGTACGATTACATGCAGTTACCGCAGAGCAGTGCATTAATCAGGACGTTTAAGAGCCGAAGAGTGGTGCCGTTTGAAGAAGTATTGTTATATTCTTGCGGTTTGTACGGATAGGGAATTCTTATAATGAACTACCCCGAGTAGGACGTAAATCTTGGCATCTTTGGTGGTGAGGCTAGAATTTCCTTAAACCAACTGGCAATTGGAAGAATGAAATGATACCAAGATACTCGTATATGATTGGATAAGTTTTTAAGTTAAATTACCGATCGGCAGGATCGACCCCTTTAATAAACTACTCTTTGCGCTTGTCTGACCTGCTCAAGCACAGCTGAGAGAACTTCTGTGCATTCGTATGTTCCAGGCAAAGCACAATACGGACATTTTGGTGATGCGACTCCCGAGATGGAGTCAACGCCGAAGTCAGAGGAAGATACATCGATGTCTTCATTCGAGCTTGTACGACATACTTGAAGCTCAGGTCATGTGGGGATTTTAGGGCAACCAGGTTAGGTTTCTGCCTTCGAGTTAACAGCGTAAAACACTATATGGTATATTGTGAAGCGACAATCATCCTCGGATATGGACAAACATACTGTTGACTACGGACAAACATTCTGTTGACTCCTCTTTCAAATAAAAAGTGGATAACGAACTTAACGCTTTGCACGTGGAATACTCAGAACAGTCCGCTGCAAAGCGAATTAAAAAAGATTTAAATAAACATACAAGCAAACCTGAGGGCTTATCTGAAGAAGACTCATCGTGTACGTTGGTTACATTATCTTGAGTTTAAAATATAATTCTTCATTATTACGAGGAAACAAAACAAAAGAGTCAGATTGAAAGATAAATTCATACCAACGATAATGAAACAGTTTACAGATTTATACATTTGAGTGTAAGTACATTTTCTTGACATGTTTCGAAAACATGGGTTCCAGAAGGCTATATAGGTTTGTTGTTGTTGTTGTTGTATGCTGCCGGAGCACATACAGCGCACTTTCTACGCCCATATTCGTTCCTGTATCTTGGGACCAGTAATTCGTTTTGTTGTCGTCTACACGTGTTTACTGTTGTTGGGTTGGTAGCTTATACAGGGTTTTTCAATAAGGACCTAACAATTTTGTATTTTGATACAAACGCACCCTTAAACTTTTTTCATGATCTGTCAATGTCAAAATGTCAGTCAAGGTTTACATTTGTATCATGGTGAGGTGCACGAGCGAATAACGTTTAGAAATTATTCTAAATAACTACCGAAATTCTGGGTTGGTGGTCACAACTTTTAGAGCGCTTACTCCAATTTTCGGTCGTTATAATCGTCGAACCAGACAGGCTGTGCGTGCTATAGTGGATAAATGCGAATCAATATATTCGTAATTGAATGTTCCTGTCCAGTGTGATAACACACCGGTCAATGTACCGAAATTGCTTCAGTTCAAAATGAGCCAAATCAGTCGAATCCACGTGGTTCAGAGGAATTTATATTCTCTCAATCCACACTGTGGCGAATCAAATTAACTCAAGAACTGTAGCTTCTTGATCATTTGAAGCGCCGAAACTTCTCCATTTGGGCTTTGCAAGAGCTTGAAGAAAAATCATCTCCAGCGATAAAGCTCATTTTTGGCTTAATGGTTTTTTCAATAAGCAAAATGGACAGCAACAAACCCACACGTGCTTCAAGAGACTTCATTGCATCCACAAAAGTGGTCGGATTTCATGGTGTGATTGAACCGTATTTTTTCGTCGATGAAAATGATCGCCATGTTACGGTTAATGGAGTTCGCTATCGTGCCATGTTGGAAGACTATTTTTGAAGGGGAAGTAATCTCGAGGAGTGGTCCGGTCGAATGGCCACCTTGCTCACACGATTTAACGCCGTTGGTTTCCTTTTATGGGTTTACGTTAAGTTGTTGGTTTATTCCAACAAGCCAATAAGAGCTTGAGCTCAAGAGAAATATCGAATGCGAAATTGGCAACCTTTCGGCCAATATGTGTGGAAGAGCAGTGCAAAACTGGCTCCAAAGAATCGATCGCTGCAAACGTGCTCGAGGTGGTCATATGAACGAGATCGAACGACATACTTAAATTGAACATGTGTACTATACCCGGAATAAATTACAGCCCGATATCTCAATTATTCTGTGTTTTATTTAAATACTAAATTGTTATGTCCTTATTGGTGTCCGATAGGTGTTTGAAGGTCGACAACATTTCCATCTTATAGTATACCAATGATCTGTAGTAAGAAACTGCCTATAATCATTACCATTTTTGGATGCGAGCTTAATCGTTGGAGCTGCGGTAGTATGCCGTACTTCAGGCGACACTCCACTAAGACGTCTGGTGTACATCGGTAGGTAGGTACTGGTAAGATGAGAGAGAGCAAAGGTGGATTTCCTGAGTTGTTAGTTAGTGCTTCTACATGTTACTACATTTGAAACTGTAATCCCGATGACAACCAAGTAATGTACTCGTATATGTTGATAGATACTCGTACATTAACCAAGATCGTCGAACAATCATCATCAGCTCGAAGACGTTGATGACTATTTACTTTATGTAAGCAGTCATTATTACATTTTTATTGTAGTTTTATGTTTTAATATGTGCGGGGACGCATATGCATTACTTTGGTTTCGTTTGCGTTTATGACCAAGCCATTCCCATGACACCATGATGTGACAACATCGAACTCTCCCTGCATAATTCTTCAGCTGCTTCAAAGACCATGTGGTTAACAATAATTGTAATATCGTCCGCATATGCGCAAACTGTGATTTTGTTAAGAGCTGTAAGCATATACATATGTGACTAATATCAACGGTCCTAATTTCGATAACTGTGGAACTCCCTACTTTAAGGGCTTTTCTCCGCTCAGTCTTAGTTGTATCTTAATTCTATATTTTTGATTGTTCAGGTACCACTCAAACCATGCCAGAAGTGGCCCTCTTACACCAGCTTTTCCCATCTGCCTTAAGATATTTTTGTGGCATAAAGTGTCATAGGCTTTTCTGACCTCGATATTATGTTTCTTTTCTTGACTTTAATAGATTTGATTTGAAAAATCACCCATTAACCGATTTATGCTTTTGATTATCTAAAGCCAAACTGATGTCTTGCTGATTATCCGAGTGTTCCGGATAACGTTGCGAAGACTTTAAGATTCCTCTCTTAGATACAGAGGTTTCAGCAAAGACTTACGCTGCCCTGTTTTGCGTCCTATTGAAAATAACATCTTTCAAATTTATGTGTGTAGTTATGGTAGCAAATGGGGCACCGTTGCACTCGTAATTGTGAGAACTTTAATTCATTCAAAGTGAATGTTGCCCTAAAATTAAGGTCTCAAAAGCGATTTTTTTGGTAATACTTAAAATTTTCACTTTGTCATAATTTTGCAACTTCGAAACGTGTACGTGTACTTACTCGTATTTACAAACAAAAAAAAAGAAGTCAAGCCATTTCATCACAAGCTAGTAGTTTTCAAGATAGGTACGACGCATCTTGTTCAAACCATAAAACTCACAAATGGGGTGCTCTTTTACATCAGCCCTATAAAATTAATAACTTAATGGCGGCCTTGGATTTCATTTCCCGTGAAATGAATTTATTAATGTGCAACACCATATATAGGTAAATCCAATAAAAAGTTTTTTAAAAAAAGGTTCACTTTATGACCTCTAAAAGGGGAACAAGGAACCACCTCGGATAGGAACGCCCATATCTTCGGGTCTTTTTTCTGAAAAAAAGAAATAAGCAGATGCCCTACGAAATAGTATAAAAAGAACGCAAAGTAATTTGTATAGCCGGTTTGTAGTTTTTAACCGAGATATTGGCGTTTAATTCATAATATCCTCGATGATGGGACTTTCCCACATAACAATATGCAGACACGGTTTATGTCTATGGTTTCTGCTGGGGTAACATCAACGAATGACATCGGAATATCTGCAGCAATACCCTACTAGGATTGCCCCAACTGGCAAGACATTTATTAGAACATTTTCCAAGTTGAGAGGCTCACATACGGTTTAATAGTATTGTTGAAGCCAGTCGCAGCTACGAAGACGTTTTACATTACGTCAGAAGGCATCCAAATACTAGTCCAAGGCAACTAATTAGATATTTTAATCAAAGCAGGACTTACATATTAAATTCAGAAGGCATGCATGGATTCCATCGTGTAGCACTACAGGAGTTACAACCCAGGGACTCAGAGAAATGTTTTGAATTATGCAATTACATTCTGGAAAGCCACTTTGCAGAAGACAACTTTATTGGCCGGATTCTATGGACGGATGACCCCCAATTCACCAGGGATGGGACCAATAATTTCCACTATTAACATACATGGCCATTCCATGAAACACAGAACTTCGGCTTCCTCCAAGGCTTAATTCGAATCTCTGCACGGAATTTTTGCGAAACAAATAACCAGAACTATTAAATGATATACCACTGCAACAGAGAACAGCCATTTTGTACCAGCAGGATGGTGCCTTACTGTCCTACTGACCATGCAGTTAGACAGTGGTTAGATCGCGTGCATGGAAATTCGTGGATAAGACGGGATGGACCTCTTCTCTGACCTCCGGACTTGACCCCAATGGACTCATTTTACGGGGATGGATGAAGGATATTATTTACTGATTAGAAATAAAAACATGGGATTACTTGAGTCATAGGATTGACGAGGCAGCTGCGAAAGTCCGTGAGGAATTGGAAAGAATGAACACTGTTAGTCTTTCAAAGGAGAGCTCTTGCGTGCACACAAAGCAATAGTTTCCATTCTGAACAATTGATATGATAGAAGATATGATGAAAAAACTAAAAATGTGCAATCAATATTTGTATTTTGTTTTCCTAAATGTTTTAACAATTTTTAATCCATGTTTTACCTGTTTCAATAAGTTGTGTCATATCTTGAAAAGACTTGAGGTACTTACAAGTTTTAAAGTTGAAAATTTTTCCGATGAAAATGATTACAAAATCAAGAATTTAAGTTTTTATTGATCATCAATAAGTTTTGACACATCAATTTCAGGACAACATTCACTTTAAGACAATTAAAGTACCCACAAGTACGAGTTCAACGATGCCCCATTTGTTGCCACAGCCCCCCCCCCCCCCCTTAATCGATTTTTTTTCTCAAAATATGTCATGGAATCTCCCCTTAATGTCCTCAGCACATTATCCCTCACACTTTGGTAAGTATTGCCACTGTTTTCTTACAACATCGAATTTGCTCCTCGTTTATTGTTGGTATTTGTTACTTAGCCTGATAAAAGTTATATTCCTGGCGGGTCATCAGAGTGCCTTTGGAGTGATAAGAGGATATTTTGTAGCTGAAAAGTAATAGAAATATCACCTTCCAAGTTTCAGTTGCCTTTTAAAAATGTGCAACTCTTCCACGCGAAACCTCTTCAACTTCTCCATCAGCTCAAGCCCATGTCAGCCTTGAAAATGCAAAACTACCAAAATTGTGGAAATCATAGCAGCCTTCCCAAACCTACGAACCCGATTACCAAAACAAAAAACAAAATTTCTTTCTTTTTCTAAATAAATTATTTTTTACTTTATTCTTAGGTTCTAACTCTTAAGACTATTAACTGCTTGGACAACTACAATATGTGCAGTCTTGTGCTTTTATTTTTGATGCAATGGCGATCGCTTAGTCTTTCAAATCTCTCCTTCCACAAAAGTTTTGGTTTAATCTACCTCTTCTACAGTTGGTCCAGTGTGACTACCACCGAATCCTCCAGCTTGCTGGCCACATCCCTGAGGACCACTCGCCCCACCGTTGTGCATCTTTGTCATGATGGGGCTGCAGATACCAGATATGCTCTTCATCTTATCCTCATACTCCTCCTTGTCGGCCAAAGAGTTGCTATCGAGCCACTTGATAGTTTCTTCGCAAGCATTTCGCACTATTTTCTTGTCTTCCTCACTGATTTTCTCACCCGCCTGATCTAAGGCTTGTTTTAGTCCAAACACATAGCTCTCCAAGTTGTTGCGGGCGGCGATTTTCTGCCGCTGTTTCTCATCTTCTTCCTGGAAACGCTCAGCTTCGTTGACCATTCTATCGATTTCGGCCTGAGAAAGACGGCCCTTGTCGTTTTTGATGGTGATGTTCTTGGTGTTGCCAGTGCCAGTCTCTTTGGCGGATACGTTTAAGATACCATTTGCATCCAAGTCGAATGTCACTTCAATCTGGGGCGTTCCTCTGGGAGCCGGTGGGATTCCAGACAGATCGAATGTGCCAAGGAGATTGTTGTCCTTTGTCATAACTCGTTCCCCTTCGAATACCTTGATGTTTACTCCAGGCTGATTGTCGGCGTATGTTGAGAACGTCTGAGTTTGTTTGCTTGGTATTCTGCAGTTGCGTTCAATAATCTTGGCCATGACTCCTCCAGCTGTTTCGATACCCAGTGATAATGGTGCCACATCAACTAGTAGGACATCTTGAATCTGGCTGCTCTTGTCGCCACTAAGAATTGCAGCTTGGACTGCGGCGCCGTATGCGACTGCCTCGTCTGGGTTGATAGAGAGATTTAGTGATTTTCCGCAGAAGAATGTCTGGAGGAGATTCTGGACTTTGGGAATTCGCGTGGAACCGCCAACCAGAACGATGTCATGTATCTGGTTCTTGTCCATTTTTGCGTCATTCAATGCTTTTTCGACTGGTTCCAGCGTCGCACGGAATAGATCACCACAAAGCTCTTCAAAACGAGCACGAGTTACTCTCGTATAGAAATCGACTCCTTCGAAGAGAGCATCAATTTCGATGACGGCTTCTGTGCTGGAAGACAATGTGCGTTTCGCCCTTTCAGCTGCTGTTCTTAGACGACGAAGGGCTCGTGGATTCGATCGGAGGTCTTTCTTGTATTTTCGCTTGAATTCATCTGCCAAATGGTTGACCAAGCGGTTATCGAAGTCTTCGCCTCCCAAATGGGTATCCCCTGCAGTTGACCTCACTTCGAACAGCGATCCCTCATCGATGGTGAGGATAGACACATCAAAAGTTCCACCTCCCAAGTCGAAGATTAGCACATTTCGTTCGCCTGAAAGATTCTTGTCTAATCCATAGGCCAGAGCTGCGGCGGTTGGTTCGTTGACGATACGGAGAACATTGAGTCCAGCAATAGCACCAGCGTCTTTGGTGGCTTGACGCTGAGAGTCGTTGAAGTAGGCTGGAACCGTGATGACTGCGTCCTTAACTGACTCACCCAAGTACGCCTCGGCGGTTTCCTTCATCTTCACCAGCACCATCGAGCTGATCTCCTCAGGGGCAAATCTCTTTTGTTCTCCTTTGAATTCAACTCCAATTTTTGGCTTTCCACCTTCGCTGACTACCTTGAAGGGCCAGTGTTTCATGTCCTCCCTGGTTTTTGGGTCATCATATTTGCGTCCTATTAATCGCTTGGCATCGAACACTGTGTTCTTGGGATTCATGGCAACCTGGTTCTTGGCTGCATCTCCAATGAGACGTTCTGAGTCTGTGAACGCCACATAGCTGGGTGTTGTGCGGTTGCCCTGGTCGTTGGCGATGATCTCCACCTTACCGTGTTGGAAGACTCCAACGCAGGAGTAGGTGGTTCCCAAGTCAATACCGATGGCTGGCATGTTGTCTGTTAGATTTCCGTTCACTTGTTACAGTAAAATGCTACACAATACTTCAGAGTTATATGTAATCTACTTTGATTTTCCAACTTTTAACACTTTATTCAATATTTTTGGCCTTTTCAATTTGTTTATTAAATTGTACTTTAAAATATTTGGTGCTTTTTACGGTTAATTCTCGTTTAGTATGATTCTTTAACTCAGCAATTTGATATTTTGCTCACTTCAACACCCGTCTAATTCACTTTGATAGTTTGTTTGATACTGAAGAGAAGTGAACGTTGGCGCGTATTTATATGATTTCCATTGAAGAGAGAAGTTTCTAGAATATGTATCTCGAACTGTGTGGACATTTCTAGAAATTTGTTTTAATGTTTTGTTCGTATGCAAGGGTATTGGCCAAGAGAAACGAAATTCTCTTTCGATTTGAGAAAATATTTTTTAAAAGTCGAATGAGTGTAAAAAGGGATGTTAGAGAGAAAGAGAGACAGAATTTAAGAGAAATGATTTTATTTATGTTTTGTTCGTTTGGTTTGGTTGCTTCGGTTACTGACCTACACTTTTGTTGTTGCGTAATTTTGGGGTAGAAATTTCTAGATTGTTCTACAATGTCAGATGAAGAAAAATCGATTCCACGTTTTTCTCTCCTTTATTCACAATTCACTCGTATCTTGCTCTACGGGTGGCAGATGCTATGTGCATATGTAGTATCGTACCTACCAATGAACTACATACATACGGCAAACCATTAAATTTGACGGATTGTAAGGAAATTGTTTGTTTTAATTTGTTGAGTAGGCAACTCAATTGTAATATTCTAAATCAAAAATTAATAGAGTAAATTGTTATTTGAAAGTTGTAGTTCTTTGTGTATCATTCGAAATCAACAAAATACTGAGCAGCATTCATTGTGGGATTTGTTTGTAATATGAAGGCGGGACATGATATCTCACATGCCGCGTCTAAACCGGTGTCCGATATGCAATGGAATAAAGGCAAAAACCAATGTACTGGTGCCTGCCTTGTTGACTTGGAGAAGGCCTTCGACACTCTATGGTTAGAGGGTCTTTTCTATAGGCTGACTAGGCTGGGGATCAGTAAACCACTATTGTACATTCTTTATAATATGCTAACCAACAGACAGTTCATCGTAAAAAATGGCGATGTGACTTCTGTTGGAATATTTCAAATTAAAAATGGTCTTCAGCAAGGCGCGGTCATTTCGCCGATCCTATTCAACATTTATACAAGCGACTTGATAGGTTCACTTCCCCATACTATTGCGTACGCAGACGATTTGATAGCGTACAGAACAGGTCCAAAAATCGAGGTTATTAATACTCTCTTGCAGCGTGACTTCGATAAGATAAGACGATTTTGCGATGACTGGAAGTTGAAAATCAACTTTCAGAAGTCGGAAACCATTCCCTTTAGGACGCCGTTGTCTGGAGCCTCTAGGGATACCAGGAAAAATTGGCGTAAGTTCTCGATCATTGGACAACGCGGGCAGCCTCTTGCGTGTCGAAAAGTAGTCAGATACTTTGGAATCTGGCTAGATCAGTTTCTGTATTTTGACAAAAATGTAGATGCTTCTCTGGCCAGAGCCAAAGGCGCTTTTGCCCTTACAAAGAGACTGTTTTATAGCAACCAACTCGATGCGAGAGTAAAGGTAATCTGCTACATGGCCCTTATCAGGCCCATGCTGGTATTTGAATGTCCCGTGTGGTTCAATGTGCGAGCAAGCTTTATGGAAAAGATTCGGATGTTTGAGAGGGCTTGCCTTCGTTTGTACAGAACACCAGAGTCGGAGTACAAAAAATTCTATCCTAATGAGGTCCTTTACAACAGAGCGAATCTAATACGAGTGGACAACTTCGTAATTAAGCTGAGCAATGGCCTCGACGAATAACCTGATATCTGGAGCTTACTACCCCAATTACCTTTACCACGAGAGTGTGCGCTCTGACGGCTTCGTTCCACCGAAAACATTCCTCTACCTAGATCAGAAACGGTTGATCCAGGATAGATCAGCGGTCCCGTTAATCTTCCATGTCGCTCGGAAAGCTGGGGACAGGCGACTCAACTACGGCAGAGACGTCGCACACGGCAGTGTGGATCATCTCAGGTTCAGTAGGGCGGTGGGAAATCGCGATAAGAGGGATGTCGTTCGACAGCACGACAGAATAAGTCGATTTGAATTATTTCACCAAACGCTCAATAATTCGCTCTGCGGGACGGTTATAGCGGTCGAAAATTGGAGTTAACTCACGTATCGTAGTCGTAACTGAGGGATGATTTTGATAAAAAAAAAGATTGTTTTATAAACGTCGTTGATGTATACAGTAACCTTCAAGTATCCTGTAAGTCAACCTTTAAAAATGCAAAAAAAATTAAAACAAATTCATCCGTTTCGATAACTTACGCTTATCTACTCAACCCACTCAAGAACCCTCTATGTCATAAATGAAAATTTAAATTTCATATCATTTATCCCAAATAACTTGGACAAAAAATACTTCTCATTACTTGCAGCTAGTTCCAACCAGTTAATCTGTGTCACTGCCTATACTTGACACCTTTTAAATTCGCTTTAAAATTTTGATATCATTTATTTTACTCATGCGTCATTCAACTTGGTTGCAGTTTTAAAGAATTAAATCAAAAAACAAATCGTTGAATAGAAATTGGAATGAGCATCAGAGAAAAGCTGGGAATTAAAGTCCAAACCACCTTAAAGGCAATACTAAACCCAAGAAAGATTGGATAATCAAGTGCCTATGCTATATTTCAACCATTAATAGGCTCGGGAGAAATGAAACAAATCTATCCACTGAATCGAAACAAACATTTTCGGGATACACTAAGGTCGGTGTTTGCTATATTGGGTTGGGTTACTCGAATACAGGGAGCAGTTTTCTAAGTATTTTTTTTATCACGTCGGGAAGTGCTTCAGCTCAAGTCATCTTTGCTAAAGAAACCATAAGGAAAATCTGATGTCATATTTGGGTACTGTTTTGTACTGTGAGACGAAGCAAAGAAGAACGGCTAAATCCCCGTTACTGTAAGCATGGTGCCGCCACTGTAATGGTGTAATGGTACGGACTTGCTTTTCCGCTCATGGAGTGAGTCATTTCATTGAAATCGAAGGTATAATGGACAGCTTTAAGTATAGGGACATTCTTCAAAGCAATATGCTACCCTACTCGGAATGGGAAATGCCGCTTCGATGGGTGTTTCAATATGACAACGATCTGGTAAAAATGTTGCTTCAGGATGATGGAATTCAAGTTCTTGATTGGCCAGCACAATCTCTTAAATCCCATCGCAAATCTTTTTGTGATACTCATGCTTAGGGTAGCTGGCCAGTACTTTCGCAATAAAACGGATCTGAAGAATCCCTTGGTAGAAAGTTGGGGAAGCGTATTTAATACTGTTTTAACCAATTTAATTTCGACTATGCCGAAGAGGTGTGCTGCTGTAATTAAAAATAATTGTGCAAATTGTGCGAACTTATTTTGAAAACCATGGTTCGGTTTGCCAAACTTATCGTGCTCTACGTCCAACTGAGCAAGTTATTCGGAACAAGATGAATCGTTTTCGCACCACGTACACTCTAGTGGATAATACGTATCCCCAAGGACGACAAACAGTGCGAACAGAAGAAGTTGTCGCCGCTGTGGAGCGCAGTGTTGAGGACAATCCGAATGAATCGATTCGCCATCGTGCACAGCAATTGGAGCTATGCCCATCCGCTTTGTGGAAGATTTTGCGGAAAAATCTTGGCTTAAAATCTTATAAGATCTAGCTTGTGCAAGAGTTGAATACGCATCGTAGGTTCGGTGAATGGGCCGAAAGCATGGTTCAGCTTGATCCTCATTTTCAACGCAACATTTTTTTCTCCGATGAGACCCATTTTTGGTTAAGGGGATATGCAAAAAAGCAAAATTGTCGAATTTGGACTGGAGAAAACCCAGAAGCCTTTGTCGAGACGCCCTTACAACCATTAAAACTCTCTGTTTGGTGTGCTTTATGGGCTGATGGAATCATAGGCTCATATTTCTTTAAGGACGATGCCGGCCAGAATGTTACCGTCTTCTTCGTTCCACAGTTGAATGGCATTGACGTGACAGAGCTTTAGTTTCAACAAGATGGCGCAACATGCCACACAGCGTGCGACACCATCAATTTACTGCGGGAAACATTTGCCGAGCGCATAATTTCGGGTAATGGACCTGTGAACTGGCCTTCACGATCCTGTGATCTCACACCTTTAGATTACTTTCTTTGGGGATATGTGAAATTACTAGTCTATGCCGATAAACCAGAGACGTGGGACGATTTGGAAGCAACATTAGCCGTGTTATTGCTGATATACGGCGCCAATTGCTCGACGAAGTTGTCGAAAATTGAGCTCCACGATTGTGCTTCTTCCGAGGTACCCGTGGCGCGCATATGCAGGATATCATATTTAAACACTAATGGCATAAAATTATCTATTAAATAAAGCTAATATCCTAGACATTAAGATTAGCTTCAAGTGTTTTATTTCATATTGAATTTTTTACCTACCTTTCAAAAAACATCCTATACATATACAGGGTGTACCCCAGTTTAGGTTTTCGTCCTGGTAGCTGAAGATTCCTGAAGTTATGGCAAACAAAAAATTGTATTGCAGGGTGGTGGGCTATTTTCACCCCCCTCCAAGTTATAGGCCGTTAAAATGAGGAACCTCTGATTTCGAGGTAAAACTTCTTAAAAGGCCGTAGCTTTCTAACTGATTCAGCTTAAGAAACCGTAGTGCACATTTTTGAAAGAGAATTCCAGTGTGCATAAAATACTAATATTTCGTGGAGTTTGATGTACGCCAGCCAAAATTATGGCATTTTAATGCTAATATTTTGAAAAATCCGTGGACCAATTTCATCAGAAAAGTGGGTTTATCTCGAAATTTTCAACTTTTAGGTTAAGTTTTCTTATCAAAACTTTTATCTTCTCTTCATTATTTACGATTTTTATGTATGACTTTTCCAAGTTATTGCAAACCACAAATCGGTCACAAAATAAATTGAATATTCCTTTAAAGGTCCGAATAAGGACCGTTACGCTTTAAGTTCTCAAAAGGCTTTTATAGTGAATTTTCGAAACGTTGGCCTTGCCTTTGGATGCACGTTCTAGCACATTTGATGATTTCAGACTGCGAATTAATGTTTGGTAAAACGCCTCTTAGCTCCACTGCCACTGTATTTATTCTCTTTTGGAGCTCTTCCCGACTTGAAATCTCAGTCAAATAAACCCTTTCTTTTTGGCGTTAGGTCAGGAGATCTAGGTAGCCAAGGACAACGACCAAATCGGTCAATCCACCGTCCATTAAATCTTTGATTTAAAAACGAAGTTACATTATTGCTACAACGCAAGGAGCTCCATCGTGTTGGAAAACCATTCTTTGCCTCTGAGCAATAGGAGCATTTTCCAGGAGTTCCGGCAACTGGTCTCTCAAAAATTCTAAACAGAATGTTGAATTTAGGACATGTAGAAGTATGAATGTCCCGATTAGAGTACTACCCAATATGCCGGCCCAGACATTCACGCTAAACCTTCTGTAAAATGGTATACAGTTAAGAAACATTTCAGCTGAATCTTTACCTTTGAGAAGATGTTGTTCGTGTTAAGCGAGGATTAGACACTGCCCAATAGTGGGAATTTCGCTGGTTGGTAATGGCCATTCTCGTAAACTGGGCTTCGTCAGTCCATAAAATTTTTTGAATAAACTGCTCATTATCATCTTGTTGATGCAGCAGCCATTGGCAAACTTCAATCCTTTTTTGGAAGTCCCCTGGCAAAAGTTCCTGTACGGGAGTATAATGAAAGCGGTAAACGCGGTTGGCTGGAAGAACTGGTGCTAATAGATGGCTGCATTCTTACAGCATTTACAATTCTTTCTTCCTCTTCTGCTGCTGTCATGTTAGACAATCTTACTCTTCTTAACTCATATGCTGAGCCGACGGTTGAAAGGCGGTGATAAGCATTGATAAAAGTTAGCCTAGAAGGGATCCTCCGTCTAGGATATCGCCGTTGGTACTCTAATCTAGCTAACCCTGCATCCCCATTGCAGAAACCGTAAACGAAAATTACCATATATCGGCGTATTCGCGAATGGAAAACATTTTTTCTTAAACATTTGCTAAACACTTTACTCGTTCACTCTTAATCAGTAAATAAAGTAACATCCGTACACTTCAAAAGTTGTCACCGATTTAAACAAAAGCATTCCACAAAATAGCGGAAAATTTACCCTTGGCTTAATTCTTCAACTTTCTTTTACTTGTTAACTGACAGCTTTTAGTCAATTTTTCTTTTACTCGTATTTGAACATACTATTCATTTTGTGACCCATTTGCCTGAATAAAATAGTGGTTTGCAATAACTTCCGTTGTGCGTAGGTGGAAAAGTCATACATAAAAATCGTAGATAATGAAGAGAAGACAAAAGTTTTAATAAAAAAAGTTAACCTAAAAGTTGAAAATTTCGAGATAAACGCATTTTTCTGATGAAATTGGTCCAACGATTTTTCAAAATATTAGCATTAAAATGCCATAATTTTGGCTTGCGTTCATCGAACTCCACGAAATTTTAGTATTTTATGCACACTGAAATTCTCTTTCAAAAATGTGCACTACGGTTTCTTAAGCTGAATCTGTTAGAAAGCTACGGCCTTTTAAGTTTTACCACGAAATCAGAGAGGTTGAGGGGCGGGGTGAAAATAGATCACCCCCTCGCAATGCCATAACTTCAGGAATCTCTAGCTATCAGGGCGAAAACCTAAACTGGGACACCCTATATGTACATACAAATATATTCATGTAAACATGACATCCGTCAAATGATGATATCCGTGAGCTTGGAAAATTCTCATTAAAAGAAATTATGTGCATCTAACGAAAACCCTATATCTACATACTTAATAATTTTTCTCTCAATAAATTTATTCACGATAAACAAAATAATTTCGCCCAATTTAAAATTAACGGATCATCAGTCTAAAGGGGTGGTCTCACGAAATTCATTCAAAAACATTTTAAAATAAAAATAAAATTTGCCCGTAAAAATATACAAATGAACGTAATACAAAACGCTTGATTCATCTAAGTATTTTCGGTTCGATTTCTTTCTACCTCCCCATATTAATTGGTAGAACCATCAAGAAAAGCGGTTATGGATGTGTGATACTTGGAATTGCGCCTCTATATTATAGGTAACCAAAAAAGAAATTACAGGAAAATGGTATAAGAATAAAAGAGAAAAAAAGCAAAAAATCATTTTTCTCCGGCTGACAACGACCAACAACGAAAAGTCTAGAAATTTCCACCCCACCGTTTTCTAGGAATCAAAGTATAGCATAGGTCGCGAAACGAAGTAACCAAAACAAACGAACAAAACATAAATAAAATCATTTCTCTTAAATTCTGTCTCTCTCTCTCTCTCTAACATCCCTTTTTACACTCATTCGACTTTTAAAAAATATTTTCTCAAATCGAAAGAGAATTTCGTTTCTCTTGGCAAATACCCTTGCATACGAACAAAACATTAAAACAAATTTCTAGATATGTCCACACAGTTCGAGATACATATTCTAGAAACTTCTCTCTTCGATGAAAATCATATAAATACGCGCCAACGTTCATTTCTCTTCAGTATCAAACAAACTATCAAAGTGAGTTAGACGGGTGTTGAAGTGAGCAAAATATCAAATTGCTGAGTTAAAGAATCATACTAAACGAGAATTAACCGTAAAAAGCACCAAATATTTTAAAGTACAATTTAATAAACAAATTGAAAAGGCCAAAAATATTGAATAAAGTGTTAAAAGTTGGAAAATCAAAGTAGATTACATATAACTCTGAAGTATTGTGTAGCATTTTACTGTAACAAGTGAACACAAATCTAACAGACAACATGCCAGCCATCGGTATTGACTTGGGAACCACCTACTCCTGCGTTGGAGTCTTCCAACACGGTAAGGTGGAGATCATCGCCAACGACCAGGGCAACCGCACAACACCCAGCTATGTGGCGTTCACAGACTCGGAACGTCTCATTGGAGATGCAGCCAAGAACCAGGTTGCCATGAATCCCAAGAACACAGTGTTCGATGCCAAGCGATTAATAGGACGCAAATATGATGACCCAAAGACCAGGGAGGACATGAAACACTGGCCCTTCAAGGTAGTCAGCGAAGGTGGAAAGCCAAAAATTGGAGTTGAATTCAAAGGAGAACAAAAGAGATTTGCCCCTGAGGAGATCAGCTCGATGGTGCTAGTGAAGATGAAGGAAACCGCCGAGGCGTACTTGGGTGAGTCAGTTAAGGACGCAGTCATCACGGTTCCAGCCTACTTCAACGACTCTCAGCGTCAAGCCACCAAAGACGCTGGTGCTATTGCTGGACTCAATGTCCTCCGTATCGTCAACGAACCAACAGCGGCAGCTCTAGCCTATGGATTAGACAAGAATCTTTCAGGCGAACGAAATGTGCTAATCTTCGACTTGGGAGGTGGAACTTTTGATGTGTCTATTCTGACCATCGATGAGGGATCACTGTTTGAAGTGAGGTCAACTGCAGGGGATACCCATTTGGGAGGCGAAGACTTCGATAACCGCTTGGTCAACCATTTGGCAGATGAATTCAAGCGAAAATACAAGAAGGATCTCCGATCGAATCCACGAGCCCTTCGTCGTCTAAGAACAGCAGCTGAAAGGGCGAAACGCACATTGTCTTCCAGCACAGAAGCCGTCATCGAAATTGATGCTCTCTTCGAAGGAGTCGATTTCTATACGAGAGTAACTCGTGCTCGTTTTGAAGAGCTTTGTGGTGATCTATTCCGTGCGACGCTGGAACCAGTCGAAAAAGCATTGAATGACGCAAAAATGGACAAGAACCAAATACATGACATCGTTCTGGTTGGCGGTTCAACGCGAATTCCCAAAGTCCAGAATCTCCTCCAGACATTCTTCTGCGGAAAATCACTAAATCTCTCTATCAACCCAGACGAGGCAGTCGCATACGGCGCCGCAGTCCAAGCTGCAATTCTTAGTGGCGACAAGAGCAGCCAGATTCAAGATGTCCTACTAGTTGATGTGGCACCATTATCACTGGGTATCGAAACAGCTGGAGGAGTCATGGCCAAGATTATTGAACGCAACTGCAGGATACCAAGCAAACAAACTCAGACGTTCTCAACATACGCCGACAATCAGCCTGGAGTAAACATCAAGGTATTCGAAGGGGAACGAGTTATGACCAAGGACAACAATCTCCTTGGCACATTCGATCTGTCTGGAATCCCACCGGCTCCCAGAGGAACACCCCAGATTGAAGTGACATTCGACTTGGATGCAAATGGTATCTTAAACGTATCTGCCAAAGAGACTGGCACTGGCAACACCAAGAACATCACCATCAAAAACGACAAGGGCCGTCTTTCTCAGGCCGAAATCGATAGAATGGTCAACGAAGCTGAGCGTTTCCAGGAAGAAGATGAGAAACAGCGGCAGAAAATCGCCGCCCGCAACAACTTGGAGAGCTATGTGTTTGGACTAAAACAAGCCTTAGATCAGGCGGGTGAGAAAATCAGTGAGGAAGACAAGAAAATAGTGCGAAATGCTTGCGAAGAAACTATCAAGTGGCTCGATAGCAACTCTTTGGCCGACAAGGAGGAGTATGAGGATAAGATGAAGAGCATATCTGGTATCTGCAGCCCCATCATGACAAAGATGCACAACGGTGGGGCGAGTGGTCCTCAGGGATGTGGCCAGCAAGCTGGAGGATTCGGTGGTAGTCACACTGGACCAACTGTAGAAGAGGTAGATTAAACCAAAACTTTTGTGGAAGGAGAGATTTGAAAGACTAAGCGATCGCCATTGCATCAAAAATAAAAGCACAAGACTGCACATATTGTAGTTGTCCAAGCAGTTAATAGTCTTAAGAGTTAGAACCTAAGAATAAAGTAAAAAATAATTTATTTAGAAAAAGAAAGAAATTTTGTTTTTTGTTTTGGTAATCGGGTTCGTAGGTTTGGGAAGGCTGCTATGATTTCCACAATTTTGGTAGTTTTGCATTTTCAAGGCTGACATGGGCTTGAGCTGATGGAGAAGTTGAAGAGGTTTCGCGTGGAAGAGTTGCACATTTTTAAAAGGCAACTGAAACTTGGAAGGTGATATTTCTATTACTTTTCAGCTACAAAATATCCTCTTATCACTCCAAAGGCACTCTGATGACCCGCCAGGAATATAACTTTTATCAGGCTAAGTAACAAATACCAACAATAAACGAGGAGCAAATTCGATGTTGTAAGAAAACAGTGGCAATACTTACCAAAGTGTTCCGGATAATGTGCTGAGGACATTAAGGGGAGATTCCATGACATATTTTGAGAAAAAAAATCGATTAAGGGGGGGGGGGGGGGCTGTGGCAACAAATGGGGCATCGTTGAACTCGTACTTGTGGGTACTTTAATTGTCTTAAAGTGAATGTTGTCCTGAAATTGATGTGTCAAAACTTATTGATGATCAATAAAAACTTAAATTCTTGATTTTGTAATCATTTTCATCGGAAAAATTTTCAACTTTAAAACTTGTAAGTACCTCAAGTCTTTTCAAGATATGACACAACTTATTGAAACAGGTAAAACATGGATTAAAAATTGTTAAAACATTTAGGAAAACAAAATACAAATATTGATTGCACATTTTTAGTTTTTTCATCATATCTTCTATCATATCAATTGTTCAGAATGGAAACTATTGCTTTGTGTGCACGCAAGAGCTCTCCTTTGAAAGACTAACAGTGTTCATTCTTTCCAATTCCTCACGGACTTTCGCAGCTGCCTCGTCAATCCTATGACTCAAGTAATCCCATGTTTTTATTTCTAATCAGTAAATAATATCCTTCATCCATCCCCGTAAAATGAGTCCATTGGGGTCAAGTCCGGAGGTCAGAGAAGAGGTCCATCCCGTCTTATCCACGAATTTCCATGCACGCGATCTAACCACTGTCTAACTGCATGGTCAGTAGGACAGTAAGGCACCATCCTGCTGGTACAAAATGGCTGTTCTCTGTTGCAGTGGTATATCATTTAATAGTTCTGGTTATTTGTTTCGCAAAAATTCCGTGCAGAGATTCGAATTAAGCCTTGGAGGAAGCCGAAGTTCTGTGTTTCATGGAATGGCCATGTATGTTAATAGTGGAAATTATTGGTCCCATCCCTGGTGAATTGGGGGTCATCCGTCCATAGAATCCGGCCAATAAAGTTGTCTTCTGCAAAGTGGCTTTCCAGAATGTAATTGCATAATTCAAAACATTTCTCTGAGTCCCTGGGTTGTAACTCCTGTAGTGCTACACGATGGAATCCATGCATGCCTTCTGAATTTAATATGTAAGTCCTGCTTTGATTAAAATATCTAATTAGTTGCCTTGGACTAGTATTTGGATGCCTTCTGACGTAATGTAAAACGTCTTCGTAGCTGCGACTGGCTTCAACAATACTATTAAACCGTATGTGAGCCTCTCAACTTGGAAAATGTTCTAATAAATGTCTTGCCAGTTGGGGCAATCCTAGTAGGGTATTGCTGCAGATATTCCGATGTCATTCGTTGATGTTACCCCAGCAGAAACCATAGACATAAACCGTGTCTGCATATTGTTATGTGGGAAAGTCCCATCATCGAGGATATTATGAATTAAACGCCAATATCTCGGTTAAAAACTACAAACCGGCTATACAAATTACTTTGCGTTCTTTTTATACTATTTCGTAGGGCATCTGCTTATTTCTTTTTTTCAGAAAAAAGACCCGAAGATATGGGCGTTCCTATCCGAGGTGGTTCCTTGTTCCCCTTTTAGAGGTCATAAAGTGAACCTTTTTTTAAAAAACTTTTTATTGGATTTACCTATATATGGTGTTGCACATTAATAAATTCATTTCACGGGAAATGAAATCCAAGGCCGCCATTAAGTTATTAATTTTATAGGGCTGATGTAAAAGAGCACCCCATTTGTGAGTTTTATGGTTTGAACAAGATGCGTCGTACCTATCTTGAAAACTACTAGCTTGTGATGAAATGGCTTGACTTCTTTTTTTTTGTTTGTAAATACGAGTAAGTACACGTACACGTTTCGAAGTTGCAAAATTATGACAAAGTGAAAATTTTAAGTATTACCAAAAAAATCGCTTTTGAGACCTTAATTTTAGGGCAACATTCACTTTGAATGAATTAAAGTTCTCACAATTACGAGTGCAACGGTGCCCCATTTGCTACCATAACTACACACATAAATTTGAAAGATGTTATTTTCAATAGGACGCAAAACAGGGCAGCGTAAGTCTTTGCTGAAACCTCTGTATCTAAGAGAGGAATCTTAAAGTCTTCGCAACGTTATCCGGAACACTCGGATAATCAGCAAGACATCAGTTTGGCTTTAGATAATCAAAAGCATAAATCGGTTAATGGGTGATTTTTCAAATCAAATCTATTAAAGTCAAGAAAAGAAACATAATATCGAGGTCAGAAAAGCCTATGACACTTTATGCCACAAAAATATCTTAAGGCAGATGGGAAAAGCTGGTGTAAGAGGGCCACTTCTGGCATGGTTTGAGTGGTACCTGAACAATCAAAAATATAGAATTAAGATACAACTAAGACTGAGCGGAGAAAAGCCCTTAAAGTAGGGAGTTCCACAGTTATCGAAATTAGGACCGTTGATATTAGTCACATATGTATATGCTTACAGCTCTTAACAAAATCACAGTTTGCGCATATGCGGACGATATTACAATTATTGTTAACCACATGGTCTTTGAAGCAGCTGAAGAATTATGCAGGGAGAGTTCGATGTTGTCACATCATGGTGTCATGGGAATGGCTTGGTCATAAACGCAAACGAAACCAAAGTAATGCATATGCGTCCCCGCACATATTAAAACATAAAACTACAATAAAAATGTAATAATGACTGCTTACATAAAGTAAATAGTCATCAACGTCTTCGAGCTGATGATGATTGTTCGACGATCTTGGTTAATGTACGAGTATCTATCAACATATACGAGTACATTACTTGGTTGTCATCGGGATTACAGTTTCAAATGTAGTAACATGTAGAAGCACTAACTAACAACTCAGGAAATCCACCTTTGCTCTCTCTCATCTTACCAGTACCTACCTACCGATGTACACCAGACGTCTTAGTGGAGTGTCGCCTGAAGTACGGCATACTACCGCAGCTCCAACGATTAAGCTCGCATCCAAAAATGGTAATGATTATAGGCAGTTTCTTACTACAGATCATTGGTATACTATAAGATGGAAATGTTGTCGACCTTCAAACACCTATCGGACACCAATAAGGACATAACAATTTAGTATTTAAATAAAACACAGAATAATTGAGATATCGGGCTGTAATTTATTCCGGGTATAGTACACATGTTCAATTTAAGTATGTCGTTCGATCTCGTTCATATGACCACCTCGAGCACGTTTGCAGCGATCGATTCTTTGGAGCCAGTTTTGCACTGCTCTTCCACACATATTGGCCGAAAGGTTGCCAATTTCGCATTCGATATTTCTCTTGAGCTCAAGCTCTTATTGGCTTGTTGGAATAAACCAACAACTTAACGTAAACCCATAAAAGGAAACCAACGGCGTTAAATCGTGTGAGCAAGGTGGCCATTCGACCGGACCACTCCTCGAGATTACTTCCCCTTCAAAAATAGTCTTCCAACATGGCACGATAGCGAACTCCATTAACCGTAACATGGCGATCATTTTCATCGACGAAAAAATACGGTTCAATCACACCATGAAATCCGACCACTTTTGTGGATGCAATGAAGTCTCTTGAAGCACGTGTGGGTTTGTTGCTGTCCATTTTGCTTATTGAAAAAACCATTAAGCCAAAAATGAGCTTTATCGCTGGAGATGATTTTTCTTCAAGCTCTTGCAAAGCCCAAATGGAGAAGTTTCGGCGCTTCAAATGATCAAGAAGCTACAGTTCTTGAGTTAATTTGATTCGCCACAGTGTGGATTGAGAGAATATAAATTCCTCTGAACCACGTGGATTCGACTGATTTGGCTCATTTTGAACTGAAGCAATTTCGGTACATTGACCGGTGTGTTATCACACTGGACAGGAACATTCAATTACGAATATATTGATTCGCATTTATCCACTATAGCACGCACAGCCTGTCTGGTTCGACGATTATAACGACCGAAAATTGGAGTAAGCGCTCTAAAAGTTGTGACCACCAACCCAGAATTTCGGTAGTTATTTAGAATAATTTCTAAACGTTATTCGCTCGTGCACCTCACCATGATACAAATGTAAACCTTGACTGACATTTTGACATTGACAGATCATGAAAAAAGTTTAAGGGTGCGTTTGTATCAAAATACAAAATTGTTAGGTCCTTATTGAAAAACCCTGTATAAGCTACCAACCCAACAACAGTAAACACGTGTAGACGACAACAAAACGAATTACTGGTCCCAAGATACAGGAACGAATATGGGCGTAGAAAGTGCGCTGTATGTGCTCCGGCAGCATACAACAACAACAACAACAAACCTATATAGCCTTCTGGAACCCATGTTTTCGAAACATGTCAAGAAAATGTACTTACACTCAAATGTATAAATCTGTAAACTGTTTCATTATCGTTGGTATGAATTTATCTTTCAATCTGACTCTTTTGTTTTGTTTCCTCGTAATAATGAAGAATTATATTTTAAACTCAAGATAATGTAACCAACGTACACGATGAGTCTTCTTCAGATAAGCCCTCAGGTTTGCTTGTATGTTTATTTAAATCTTTTTTAATTCGCTTTGCAGCGGACTGTTCTGAGTATTCCACGTGCAAAGCGTTAAGTTCGTTATCCACTTTTTATTTGAAAGAGGAGTCAACAGAATGTTTGTCCGTAGTCAACAGTATGTTTGTCCATATCCGAGGATGATTGTCGCTTCACAATATACCATATAGTGTTTTACGCTGTTAACTTGAAGGCAGAAACCTAATCTGGTTGCCCTAAAATCCCCACATGACCTAAGCTTCAAGTATGTCATACAAGCTCGAATGAAGACATCGATGTATCTTCCTCTGACTTCGGCGTTGACTCCATCTCGGGAGTCGCATCACCAAAATGTCCGTATTGTGCTTTGCCTGGAACATACGAATGCACAGAAGTTCTCTCAGCTGTGCTTGAGCAGGTCAGACAAGCGCAAAGAGTAGTTTATTAAAGGGGTCGATCCTGCCGATCGGTAATTTAACTTAAAAACTTATCCAATCATATACGAGTATCTTGGTATCATTTCATTCTTCCAATTGCCAGTTGGTTTAAGGAAATTCTAGCCTCACCACCAAAGATGCCAAAATTTACGTCCTACTCGGGGTAGTTCATTACAAGACTTCCCTATCCGTACAAACCGCAAGAATATAACAATACTTTTTCAAACGGCACCACTCTTCGGCTCTTAAACGTCCTGATTAAGGCACTCCTCTGCAGTAACTCCATGTAATCGCACATGTTCGCATATAATGGGCAATGTTCATCTTCATCCATCCAAGTAAATTAAGAAATTCCAAGAATCCAGAGCTGTAAGCAAAATAATAAATTCTTCCCAATATCCTACGACCAACTCTAAGCAGAAAGAAACCAAAAACCATTTCTCAATGAAGCTAAAAGATAATTTTTTTTTAAATAATCATTTTGTTAACTTTTATTTGACCACTAAGGTCCTTATTCTAAGAGTATCACTATACAATACTTTGTGCGTTACTTAATATAAATAACAATGAACTAGCGTCAGGATTAAAAATTAGAGTTGAGATTGCAGTCTTAGAGATATTTAGTCCACCTCTTCCACTGTAGGGCCGTTGTAGCTGCCTCCGTTGAAACCACCTGCTTGCTGGCCGCAGTTCGTTGGATTTGGCCCAGCTCCGGCAGAAGTGTGCAGCTTGGTCATAATCGGACTACAGATCTTTGTCAGTTCTTCCATTTTGTGTTCGAATTCTTCCTTCTCAGCGGTTGTGTTGTTGTCCAACCAGTTGATGGTGTCATTGCAGGATCCCAGAACTTTGTCTTTGTCTGACTGTGGCAGCTTGTTGCCGGCCTGTTCTATTGCCTGTTTCACGTTGAAGGCATATCCTTCAAGGCTGTTGCGAGCGGCAATACGTTGGCGATGTCTCTCGTCTTCTTCCTGGTACTTCTCAGCTTCATTGACCATTCTATCGATTTCAGCCTGTGACAGTCGCCCCTTGTCGTTTTTGATTGTAATGTTCTTAGCAGCGCCGGAAGCCATCTCCTTGGCGTTCACATTTAAGATACCATTTGCATCCAAATCGAAAGTAACATCAATCTTCGGAACACCACGGGGAGCAGGTGGAATGCCAGTCAAGTTGAAAGTTCCCAGCAGATTGTTGTCTTTGGTCAGAGCCCTTTCTCCCTCGAACACTTGGATTGTAACCGCTGGCTGGTTGTCGGCATACGTGGTGAATGTCTTCGTTTGTTTGCATGGAATCCTCGAGTTGCGCTCTATTAGTTTCGTCATCACACCACCAGCTGTCTCAATGCCCAGTGAAAGTGGAGCCACGTCCACAAGTAGCACATCTTGAATTTTGCTGCTCTTGTCACCGCTTAGAATTGCTGCCTGAACTGCAGCTCCATAGGCAACTGCTTCATCTGGATTAATTGACAGGTTCAAAGATTTTCCACAGAAGAAAGTCTGCAGCAGACTTTGTACTTTTGGAATTCTAGTAGAACCACCAACCAGCACAATGTCATGGATTTGAGTCTTGTCCATCTTAGCGTCTTTCAATGCCTTCTCCACTGGTTCCAATGTCGAACGGAATAGGTCGGAACACAGCTCTTCAAAGCGGGCTCGACTGATCTTTGTGTAAAAGTCAACTCCTTCGAACAGTGCGTCGATTTCGATGCTGGCCTCTGTGCTGGAAGACAATGTGCGTTTCGCTCTTTCAGCTGCGGTTCTTAGGCGGCGCAGAGCTCGTGGATTTGATCGGAGGTCTTTCTTATATTTGCGCTTGAACTCTTCAGCAAAATGTGTCACTAATCGGTTGTCGAAGTCTTCACCTCCCAAATGTGTGTCGCCGGCTGTTGATTTCACCTCAAACAGTGAACCCTCGTCGATGCTCAGGATAGAGACATCAAAGGTTCCACCACCCAAGTCGAAGATTAGCACATTTCGTTCACCTGACAGGTTTTTGTCTAATCCATAAGCCAATGCTGCTGCAGTTGGTTCGTTGATGATACGGAGAACATTGATTCCAGCAATAGCACCAGCGTCTTTTGTTGCTTGACGCTGCGAATCGTTGAAGTAGGCTGGAACTGTGATGACTGCATCTCTTATCGTTTCTCCCAAGTATGCTTCGGCTGTTTCCTTCATCTTGGTCAACACCATAGAGCTGATCTCTTCTGGAGCGAATGTTTTTTGTTCAGCTTTGAATTCCACACTGATTTTGGGCTTTCCACAATCGTTGACCACCTTGAATGGCCAGTGCTTCATGTCATCCTGGATTTTCTGGTCATCAAACTTGCGTCCAATCAACCTCTTTGCGTCGAAGACCGTGTTCTTAGGATTCATGGCAACCTGGTTCTTAGCTGCATCTCCAATAAGACGTTCTGAGTCTGTGAACGCCACGTAACTGGGTGTTGTGCGGTTGCCCTGGTCGTTGGCGATGATCTCCACCTTGCCGTGTTGGAAGACTCCCACACAGGAATAGGTGGTTCCCAAGTCAATACCGATGGCTGGCATGTTGTCTGTTTCTTTCGTGTTCACTTTTCACAATAGGAATTTTAGTATTCGTTCTTTTACGAGTAATAGTTTTGCAAATTTCGTTGCGTTTTTAAACTTCTATCACTTAATTCTTGTATTTGCCTTATTCAGTTTTTATTATTTGATTTTACACACTTCAAATTATTTAATTCGTTCCACTGTTTACCCTCTAGTTTGCAATTTACTTAGCAACCACTTCGATTACTCCTTAATCAACTCTTCCTTCTTTGTTAGTTTGTTTAATACTGAAACGAAGAGAACAACGGCGCGTTTTTATATGATTTTCTGTGATGAGAGAATGCTCTAGAAAAAATATGGCGAATTGTTTGGACTTCTGTAGAAAGAACGGTGGAAAATAAGAAAATAATAAAACTCTCCCATACTTTGAGCAGAACATTTTAAGAGCGGAGTACCGACAGGGGTAGAATGAAATCTTTGAATTAGAATGAGGAAGTTATGTAGAGAACATTTGCGCTCTCTTAAGAGTATTTATTTTACTATTTTGTTTAGTCTCTTTGTTCCCTGACCTACATTAATATTCTTCTCTCGGAAGAGGTGAAAATGGAAATTGGGACAGTTTCTGGAATTTTCATAAGCCGACACGCAATATCCGTAACTGGTTCGGGAAGGCAGCCTGTTTTTATGTCAGGCGCCGTTAGGTGATTTAAATATCGAATTCACCGTTTCCTCGTTTGCTGCTTATTCCGGAATTTTCCAAACGAAAAGAGAAGTGAGGCGATTCTCTATTCAGTTGGACGGAAATTCAAATCATATTTTCTGAAATAGAATTGAGTAAAAGTTAATTGATTTTCTTTATCAGGTGAAGTCATGATGCAATCGGTTAAGAATCTCTATGATGTTAGGTTGTCCAACTGAGCTAAGTGGTTTTCATAGGCTTGTCCTGAAGCGAGATTAATCCTATTGAGAGAGTTATGTACAGACCGGTACAAGAGATAGCCAGTTTGGACTATACGGTGGACGCAACAAAACTTGTCAAGCTTTAGCAATTTCTGACGTGTCATCAGAGAACTTGTGGTTGGGAGCTGTCATGATCGAAGACAACTGCTTCCCTTTGGTCAATTTAGGCCATTTTCTTTCAATTGGCTGCCATATGAACGTACCCCATGATGCGGAATTCAGCCCCACTACACACAACCTCTCCTTTTACGCTGCCAATCCTGGCTTTGCAAACCCTTATGACGGCTCACCATTCCAGTGAACTTTGAACCTTCCCATTGTAGAACGTAGCCCATTTTCCTTCACCGGTTATGACTCGTTTCAGAATTAGCTGGAATTCCTTGCGGTTCAACAATATATCGTGGATCTTAACTCTGAACATCTTGTTTACTCGCGCGCAATTCCTGAGAAATCTATACATCGAGGTTTTTTTGTATCCCGCTTTCAGGGAATGGTTCAAACCAGTTTTGTGGTTAATGCCTAACTCCATACCAACAGCGATATTACTAATATGCCTGTCTTGCTCGACTTATTAAAGAATTTCATCAGCTTTTTGGGTGATGGACAAAAGAGTGTGTATCATCGGGACCCTATGTTTTAGTTGCCTTCTTCCATAGATATCGTTGCTAGATGGTATTTGGAACATAGATTCGGTTGTCGTCATAATACTCCAGCGCTACTGACATCTTAAAAATCTGGTTCACTCCTAATGCTTTAAATCGGCTGTCTAGTTATAGCTAGCTGCCTTCAATTTCGCTACAGTGCGCCACCTGAGTCGCGGTTTTCCTCTACTGTGCTGTCGCTCGGGGTCGGATTCGAAGACTTTTCAGACCGGGGCATTGAGGTTCATTTGCTCTACATGACAAAGCCATCTCAGTTTTTGGGGTCTTCACTCTTTTGGCAAAGCCGATGTCACCGTACAGCCCGAACAGTTCGTCAGTGTATATCCTCCTCCACTCACCGCCTATACAAGAGGGACCGAACATCACCCTCAAGACAAGAATTTTCCTCTCAAAACAGTCAAGAGTACCCTCCAAGAGTACAATTTTTGATAAAGTCCATGCCTCTGCGCTATAGAGGACTGAGTTTATTAAGGTCGCTGTTTTGTTTGAGAGAGGGCTTTGCTAATCAATTGCCTTTTTAACCCAAAGAAGCAGCGAACGGCTACAGTTATTCTTCTTTTGATCTTAGCGCTGATGTCGTTGTCTAAATTGATAGCGGAGCCAAACAAAGTTCTTAACTACCTCAAAGTTACAAGTATATCAAAGTCAAGGATGATGTTTTTTCTGAGACGTTGATGTTGGGTGTTCTTTCTGGTTGATAGCATACACTCGATCTTACCCTGGTTGACCGTTAAAAATATCTTCGCCGCTTCCGTCTCAAAACTCGCGAAAGCGCCACTGATATCACGCCGCTTTTTTTCGATTATGTCAATTCGAAATTGGACGGACTTTTGAAAGATTGTGCCTCTTGCGTTGGTGCGTGAGTTTTGCACTATTCTTTCAAGAATGATGTTAAAGAAATCGCATCGCCTTGTCTAAATACTTTTTTGACATTAAAGATCTCGATGAGTTATTTACCGAACTTGATGGAGCAGCGTGCATTCTCAATCGTCGTGTTCCATAACCGGACGAGTTTGGCAGGGATGTTAAAACCAGACATTGCTCTGTATATCTCGTCTCTATAGATGCTGTCATACGTGGCCTTAAAATAGATGAAGATCTGCCGTAGTGTTAATATTTGGTCGATGATGGCCTTTCCCGTTCTGAAGCAACACTGATATGGTCTAATTAGGTTGTTGACGAACGGCGATCACACAATACGACAAGTAGGATCTTGCAGCCGATGTTAAGAAGGCTTGAAGATCGGGCAAACAATGCTGAGTTTCCATTCATCGAGACTACATTCATCCGACCATATTTTACAGATTGGTGTATGCTCCTTTCCAAGTCATCGCCTACCGCTCGGCAGTCAGGCCGTCCGCTACAACAGATTTGTTGGGCTTAAGCTTAGATATGGCTATATATACTTCATCCAGATCGGGTGGACTGATTTGTTGGTCTACATCCTCTGGTCCAAGTTCAAAGGTTTATTCTGCCTCACAGCGGTATTTGGTTCGTCATCGCCGTTACACAGAAATGCTCTGTTAAAATCCTCAGCATCGACTGCGACTCTGCGAACAAAACGGTTCGGGGTTTGTGTCCGTGGCATGTTCTTTTTACCTTTTGGTTAAACTTCCGAATCTGATTACAGGAGTATCATCTCTCAATTTCTTCGACCACGTGCTTCTCATGCACCTTCTTTTTGTTCCTGAGTAGACGGCGTTCGTCTCTCCTATTCTCCTCATAGAGGTTTTGAGCGCTCTAGTCCTTCTATGTATGCAGCACCGTTTCGTTGTGGTGGCCGAGTGAAACCCAGCACATCAGAGGTGGCTTTTTGGCGATGTTGCCACTGGTCTTCGATACTTGATGCTGGCAGCATAAGAACTCTTAAGAGATTAAGAGAGACTTCATCGGAAAAGGATTTGGAGTCGATGTTGGCCTCTCGGAACGTTCGGACATCCATAATACTGGAGGAGTGCCTTGCGTCGATCGCAGTATGGTCAATCTGCTTGACGGTTGATTGATCAGGAGTTCTTCAAGACCCCTTGTGAATATCGAGATGTGGGAGCCGCGTGCTACCTACGAAAATGTTTGGCCTCGCGGCAAAGTCGATTAGCCTGAATCCGTTATACAGGCTATACCTTTCGACGGTACTACCAAAGATGCCCTCTCTTCCTAGCGTTGCATTGAAATTGCCGAAGACAATTTTTATGTCATAGCTAGGGCACTCTCCATAGGTTTTGTCCAAGAGCTCGTAGAAGCCATCTTTGGTGTCGTCGTTTTTCTGTGGTGATGGCGTGAGCAATAAAAATACTGGTAGGGCGTAGGCCGTATGATATTTAAGTGGCATGACATGCTGTCTTGGATGTTTGATCGGCGAAATGCTCCCCAATTTTGATGGATAGCGTTTGTAGGCAGTTTTCTAGTGGAAAATTCTTCATTACTCCCTCATCCACACTGCTTGTTTTCCTTCCCATAATTTCATTTATCAGCGCCCATATTTTTGGAGGATCTCGTCTTGAGTTAAATAATTTATTTTTGTAGAAATTTGATTTTTTTAATTGAAATCTCTTTATTTAATCTATATATTTCTGAAGCTCCTATATTTTTTTTAGTAGGTTTGATTAAGCCTACTGGCTTTCCATTTTCTATATAATCCGGCTGTGAGCCTACATTTTTAACGAAGGTTGGCAAAAATCCATGGCTTTTGTCTACGTTTATTTTTCGTAATCGGAAGATTTGTCAACATCATCTTCAATCAGGACTTCTTCTTCAGTTTGTAGATCGTACATACATATCCATTATGACGTTTCTTATAAGCGAGGTACTGAATTCTTGGACTTGGTGCTATAATAATTTGGTAATGATCCGAAATATCATTTTCGATGACTGCAGATAACATTGGATTATCAGGGATGCTTATTTTTTTCTCTCGGAGCAGAGCACTCAGGCAAAGAACTAGTTCATTATATTCCTTTATACCATCACCAGGGTTACTAAATGTGCTGCCTTCTATCCAACTTTTGCTACTAAGACAAGCATCAAGTGATCGACTTAACCGTAACAAGGGAACTTCCACCTGGTGAGTAATATCAAATATTTTCTTATCAGCCCATAAGCATACCGAACTCCGAATTGGATGGAAAGTCCCAACCTTGCTGGAAAAGAGAAGGCCGAAGTGGACACGGAGGAGGAACTTAGCAAATCCTTCAAGCTGTCAAACTCTGCCGAGGCTTGGAAAAAGACAATGGGTACAATAAGCTCTTGATAACTCAAGCAGTGCCGTCTTCAAATATTTTAGCTGATAGTCAGGAAAAACTCGTGCGGATTTCCCGTTTCATGATGGAACAACAAATTTGCAGCGACTACCCCAAAAACCTCTTAACAAGTAACTTAAGACGAATTCGGAGAAAGACTGTAAAAAGCTAATTCCGATTTCGAAGGGTGCCCTTTAGAGAAGAACAAAACACTCGTCTGCTCGCAGCCCTGGATGTGATAGACGATGTGTTCACTAAAAACAGTCAATCTCCTTGTTCCTAACGACAATGAGGAAGGACTTGTCTGGCTCATCTACTGCCCAAAGGCATTAAAATCTATTTTTCGAACGAAAATAGATATTCGGTGTTATCCTGGATATCAAAGTTCTTAGAGCTAAATCGACAACGTTCTCGATTTTCTGGTAGTGGAAGAGCAAGACATTGGACTTGTCATCAAAGAAGATTCTTTGGATCTATGCGACTATGACAAAAGCAGTTGTGTCCTATATATGAGTCAGTTGTCTAGTGGGGCAAGCTTGGCTCTGCCAGAGATGTACCTATTAGTTAACCTCCCTTTAATAATTATGTCATGGGCGGAACTCTCAGAGCCATATTTCGTTTAAAAAAAATGATCTCTGCTACAACAACTACTCAAGTTCTGATGGTCTTGCGCGCCGACTATCTTTTTACTTTAGTCTTATGGAAAATTACGTGAAATCTCCTGTTGCTGGGAAAGTACGGAATAGATTTCCTCTCTGCTCAAGAATATGTTTTAGCCGAATCGGATGCTTCCGCAGTGGTAGAGCACTGATCTATAAGAACTACGCTGCAAGAGTGGGACGAATTTTAACTTTGCCAAATTATCTAGGTTGAAACGGGACTGTGAAAACCACATGGTATGCTTAAAGATCTATAAGCGAGGAGTAAGGAATCCCAATTTAAGTCCTTCACTTTTTTATGAGAAGTTCACCAGCGCAACTTAATGTCCGAGATTACGGTAAGATTTGTCAAAAACATTGCGACTTCACTTCCCTGGCTGCACATCAGCAAATCGCCTGAAACTTGCTTTGAAAAAATCTAACCTATACAAACAAACCTGGACAAGAATGAAAGTTTATATGAGCGGGCTGTAGCTTCGAGCCTTACACGGACCTTCCTTGTACAACAACATAATCCTTCACAGAATGTCAAAGACACGTAAGACATGGCACCCCGCATTGTGGATAGAGCTATTTCCCAGCTGCCGCTGCTTAGCTCTTTCTGAATCCAATAACCCGCGATCAGATCAATATCCTATTTGGCGGAAATGTCAACAAGATGGCTAAGCGGCACAAGATCACACTCTGTTGGGTTCTGCGACACTTATACGTCCAGGGATTTCCTTCGCTGAAGAACACGTCAGACTCAGATCCCTATCAATAAATAGTAGGCACCTTGAGTTCTGGAGCAATACCAGGACTAATTAATGGCGGCAGGTGTATGTGTGTAAGTCACCTAGGACGTACCAAGTAGAGCGTCGGGGACTAATCCTGCATACATTTGTGGTTTAATACAGAAAATTCCTATACGTCCAATACGTGCGAACCGCGTTTAAATATACATATCTAAATTTAAAAGTCAACGGTACTATCACGAAATTCATTCATTCAAAACATCATTAGGTAGATATCTTAAAATAAATCTAAATTTAAAAATAAAATTTCCGCCAATTTCACCACCACATCTTCATATTGAAAGGTAGAAACATCGAGAAAATCAGAAGCACGTATGTGCGCTTCCCTTTTCCAATTTTCAGAGAACACAACAAAAACCAGGCAAAACAATAAAAGAAGAAGAGTAACGGAAGGACGAAAAATCTAGAAATTTTCAGCAGAATGAATGAAAAGAAATAATGCATAAATATATAGACCAGACCTCAAAGGAACAGAGCAAACGAAATAAATTATTCTCTTAAATTACTTCTCTTTCTCCATCATCCTCTTTCAACTTTCAGTCGTGTTTAAAAATGAGTATTTTTCCAATTGAAAGAGAAATTCCTTTCACCTTATAGTTCGATTCAAAACAGTTGACCAAGGGCCACGTGCCGTGTAAGAGAATGAAAATGCTTAGGTGTACGAATCCTCTTCCATTTTTTTTTCTCTAAAGTTATTAAAAACAATTTAAAATTTATGAGAACAAAATTTAGAGACCTGCGCAATAAGCTGTGAAAGAGAATTTCGTTTTAAAAAAAATCTCTAGAAATGCCCACACAGTTGGAGATACATTTTCTAGAAAATTCTCTCTTCGATGAAAATCATATAAATACGCGCCGACGTTCACTTCTCTTCAGTATCAAACAAACTATCAAAGTGAATTAGACGGGTGTTGAAGTGAGCAAAATATCAAATTGCTGAGTTAAAGAATCATACTAAACGAGAATTAACCGTAAAAAGCACCAAATATTTTAAAGTACAATTTAATAAACAAATTGAAAAGGCCAAAAATATTGAATAAAGTGTTAAAAGTTGGAAAATCAAAGTAGATTACATATAACTCTGAAGTATTGTGTAGCATTTTACTGTAACAAGTGAACGGAAATCTAACAGACAACATGCCAGCCATCGGTATTGACTTGGGAACCACCTACTCCTGCGTTGGAGTCTTCCAACACGGCAAGGTGGAGATCATCGCCAACGACCAGGGCAACCGCACAACACCCAGCTATGTGGCGTTCACAGACTCAGAACGTCTCATTGGAGATGCAGCCAAGAACCAGGTTGCCATGAATCCCAAGAACACAGTGTTCGATGCCAAGCGATTAATAGGACGCAAATATGATGACCCAAAGACCAGGGAGGACATGAAACACTGGCCCTTCAAGGTAGTCAGCGAAGGTGGAAAGCCAAAAATTGGAGTTGAATTCAAAGGAGAACAAAAGAGATTTGCCCCTGAGGAGATCAGCTCGATGGTGCTGGTGAAGATGAAGGAAACCGCCGAGGCGTACTTGGGTGAGTCAGTTAAGGACGCAGTCATCACGGTTCCAGCCTACTTCAACGACTCTCAGCGTCAAGCCACCAAAGACGCTGGTGCTATTGCTGGACTCTGCAGCTCTAGCCTATGGATTAGACAAGAATCTTTCAGGCGAACGAAATGTGCTAATCTTCGACTTGGGAGGTGGAACTTTTGATGTGTCTATCCTCACCATCGATGAGGGATCACTGTTCGAAGTGAGGTCAACTGCAGGGGATACCCATTTGGGAGGCGAAGACTTCGATAACCGCTTGGTCAACCATTTGGCAGATGAATTTAAGCGAAAATACAAGAAAGACCTCCGATCGAATCCACGAGCCCTTCGTCGTCTAAGAACAGCAGCTGAAAGGGCGAAACGCACATTGTCTTCCAGCACAGAAGCCGTCATCGAAATTGATGCTCTCTTCGAAGGAGTCGATTTCTATACGAGAGTAACTCGTGCTCGTTTTGAAGAGCTTTGTGGTGATCTATTCCGTGCGACGCTGGAACCAGTCGAAAAAGCATTGAATGACGCAAAAATGGACAAGAACCAGATACATGACATCGTTCTGGTTGGCGGTTCAACGCGAATTCCCAAAGTCCAGAATCTCCTCCAGACATTCTTCTGCGGAAAATCACTAAATCTCTCTATCAACCCAGACGAGGCAGTCGCATACGGCGCCGCAGTCCAAGCTGCAATTCTTAGTGGCGACAAGAGCAGCCAGATTCAAGATGTCCTACTAGTTGATGTGGCACCATTATCACTGGGTATCGAAACAGCTGGAGGAGTCATGGCCAAGATTATTGAACGCAACTGCAGGATACCAAGCAAACAAACTCAGACGTTCTCAACATACGCCGACAATCAGCCTGGAGTAAACATCAAGGTATTCGAAGGGGAACGAGTTATGACCAAGGACAACAATCTCCTTGGCACATTCGATCTGTCTGGAATCCCACCGGCTCCCAGAGGAACACCCCAGATTGAAGTGACATTCGACTTGGATGCAAATGGTATCTTAAACGTATCTGCCAAAGAGACTGGCACTGGCAACACCAAGAACATCACCATCAAAAACGACAAGGGCCGTCTTTCTCAGGCCGAAATCGATAGAATGGTCAACGAAGCTGAGCGTTTCCAGGAAGAAGATGAGAAACAGCGGCAGAAAATCGCCGCCCGCAACAACTTGGAGAGCTATGTGTTTGGACTAAAACAAGCCTTAGATCAGGCGGGTGAGAAAATCAGTGAGGAAGACAAGAAAACGGTGCGAAATGCTTGCGAAGAAACTATCAAGTGGCTCGATAGCAACTCTTTGGCCGACAAGGAGGAGTATGAGGATAAGATGAAGAGCATATCTGGTATCTGCAGCCCCATCATGACAAAGATGCACAACGGTGGGGCGAGTGGTCCTCAGGGATGTGGACAGCAAGCTGGAGGATTTGGCGGTGGTCAAACTGGACCAACTGTGGAAGAAGTAGATTAAACCGAAACTCTTGTGGAAGGAGAGATTTGAAAGACTAAGCGATCGCCATTGTATCAAAAATAAAAGCACAAGACTGCACATATTGTGGTTGTCCAAGCAGTTAATAGTCTTAAGAATTAGAACCTAAGAATAAAGTAAAAAATAATTTATTTAGAAAAAGAAAGAAATTTTGTTTTTTATTTTGGTAATCGGGTTCGTAGGTTTGGGAAGGCTGCTATGATTTTCAGAATTTTGGTAATTTTGCATTTTCAAGGTTGACTTGAGCTGATGGAGAAGTTGAAGAGGTTTCTCGTGGAAGAGTTGCACATTTTTAAAAGGCAACTGAAACTTGGAAGGTGATATTTCTATTACTTTTCAGCTACAAAATATCCTCTTATCACTCCAAAGGCACTCTGATGACCCGCCAGGAATATAATTTTTATCAGGCTAGGGAACAATAAACGAGGAGCAAATTCGATGTTGTAAGAAAACAGTGGCAATGCTTACCAAAGTGTTCCGGATAATGTGCTGAGGACATTAAGGGGAGATTCCGTGACATATTTTGAGAAAAAAAAATCGATTAAGAGGGGTGTAGGGGTGCCATGGCAACAAATGGTGCATCGTTGAACTCGTAATTATGAGTACTTTAATTGTTTCAAAGTAAATGTTGTCCTAAAATTGATGTGTCAAAAGTTATTGAAGATCAATAAAAACTTAAATTCTTGATTTTGTAATCATTTTCATCGGAAAAATTTTCAACTTTAAAACGTCAAGTGTTTTCAAGATACGACACAACTTATTGAAACAGGTAAAATATGGATTAAAAATTGTTAAAACATTTAGGAAAACAAAATACAAATATTGATTGCACATTTTTAGTTTTTTCATCATATCTTGTATCATATCAATTGTTCAGAATGGAAACTATTGCTTTGTGTGCACGCAAGAGCTCGTCTTTGAAAAACTCTGACAGTGTTCATTCTTTCCAATTCCTCACGGACTTTCGCAGCTGCCTCGTCAATCCTATGGCTCAAGTAATCCCATGTTTTTATTTCTAATGAGTAAATAATATCCTTCGTCCATCCCCGTAAAATGAGTCCATTGGGGTCAAGTCCGGAGGCCAGAGAATAGGTCCATCCCGTCTTATCCACGAATTTCCATACACGCGATCTAACTACTGTCTAACTGCATGGTCAGTAGCACAGTAAGGCACCATCCTGCTGGTACAAAATGGCTGTTCTCTGTTGCAGTGGTATATCATTTAATAGTTCTGGTAATTTGTTTCGCAAAAATTCCATGCAGAGATTCGAATTAAGCCTTGGAGGAAGCCGATACGATCCGATCAGCTTGTTACCCAATATGCCTGCCCACTTACGTTGAACTTATGCTGAAAAGTTCTGTGTTTCATGGAGTGGGAGTTGCTTTCCGGCCAGGTACGAGTATGTTAATTGTGGAAATTATTGGTTCCATCCCTGGTGAATTGGGGGTCATCTGTCCATAGAATCCGGCCAATAAACTATCTTGCGCAAAGTGTCTTTCCAGAATGTAATTGCAGAATTCAAAACATTTCTCTGAGTCCCTGGGTTGTAACTGCTGTACTGATATATGATGGAGTCCATGCATGCCTTCTGAATGTAGAATGCTCCAGACTGTTGGACCAACATGTCTGGCCAAAGCTAGTTCTGAGTCTGATAATCTAATCCTTCTAAACAGGAAACATCTCAGTGCCATCATAGGTGTCATCACTGGACACTGCATTATAGGCAAGCAAGCGAGAAGGCTTTTCGCTTTTACAAACGATTTTTGTAGAAGCTGCATTAACGAGTAGGAAGAGGTGACAATCCTTCACCTTCTCTTTACAGGTCCAGCTCTCTCCCAGGGAAGAAAACTTCACTTAGGAGCTTTCTTCCACAATGACCTAAACGATCTAAAGAATATAAACGTAATCAGTCTCCCACGCTTCATCGTAAGCTCAAACTGGTTCCATGAGTAAGAGGATCATAGATTCACGTGGCATCAGAATAGGCCAATAGGCCGAAGTGGATTGGTCTTTCCGACAGCCACTTTTACCTACCTACTTAGGACATCTCATATGTCTTGCCGAGATGGCGTCGTTTTGTCTTCCGGGGGGACATGAGCGCACATTAAGCTTTTGTTAGCGAGTTTAGCCTTGATGCGCATGTTTATGATATGCTCGCTTACTTGTCGGAAGCTCAATACTTTTTGACCAATTCCGTCGTGTATAATAAATCCGCACTCGAATAAGCGCTATTTCGGTGCCCTATATCAATCACCAATGTACATATATATTGTTCATCCTCCTTTTGCTCGACCAATCTTATCGCACTTCCTATATGGCGGTGATATTAGTATCTGCGTGACAACAGTCAAGGGCTTCACGTGCCCTGTTAAGGTTCCGAACATTCCAGTTGCAGATCCAAATTTACAGTGAATCCGTTACCATCCGAGGCTATTGGCTGATTAGTCACAATTTTTTTATCTCTTCCGTATAGTGTTGTGAGCCCTATGAGGGCGTAGGCCAGGATTATTCTACTGGTCGAGTATGCACTTGACATTTTAGCCCGTATGCATAAGGATTTACTCATACTGTTACTGGAAACCACCACTAAGAGTTAGGGCAACACACCATGCTACGAATTTGATCATTGCGCTGCTGGACCAATCCAAGTTATAGGACAGACAGCAGTTTCGCAATCAATCGCCGCGCATATCCACACAATGACAATGACTTTGCCAAAGGAAATTCGAAATGCATACATTTGATCCTGTCAGCTCTATTTTACGGTGTCGAGTGCTACACAATAAGGAGTAAAGTAGATAAGATATTTAACAATTTCAAGCGAAAAACTGTTTGTCGTATGCGAGGATCTGTATGAGCTGTATCAAAATGTGAATACTTTATTTGGCATAAAGGCCAAAACACGTCGACCACACTGACCTGGCCATATTGAATGAAGGGAAGAAAATGCTTCAAGCAAGAAGATCATCCCAGGTTCAAGACAGTTTTAAGGAATCTTCCCGGGATCGAAGAGAACAAAAAGCTATTGTGTCTCAGGCAAAGAACAGAGTTGGGAGTCCTCTAAGTAATGGAAACAACATGCTCATTTATGTTAAATAAATTTCAGGTTTTCTATTTCATTGGAATCATCATTATTTTTAAGATTAAAATACTTTGTTACTTTAATTTTCACTAATATTAAAAAAAAGTTGAAATTGTTGATTTCTGTAAATATTTGTAACATTTAATTTTTGTTGTTAACAATTTATTTTAATACTCGTATTATAGACAATTATAATAAAGTCCCACAAATGGATGTTAATTTAAATTGTTGCTGAATTCGTTCAATATTTTTATTAACAAATACTTACTCAATTTTTCTAACTTATTCAATATTTTTTTGTGAAGTTTAAGTTGTTAATAAATTTAAAAAAGAATGAAATTTTTTCTCAAATGTCTTCATTTTAGAATAGGTACCTAGCTTCTTAAATCTGCCTGCAGTTTATCACATATTACATTACTTTACAATATTTAATCATTGGTTTTCTTTTTTGTTAAATAAATTATTGTACCGTAGCTTCTTATTGTAGGATGTCACATTACATTTAACAACAAGTTAAGATTTAATGAATTTTCTTATATGTATCAAGTTCATGCTTCAGATTGTAAACGAAATGGCTCATTTGGTTGCGTTGGACGTCTCTGATTGGAATTCCTCTGATTGAGAACATCGCCAGGGATAGCTTCGTAAGGTTGTAGATTTCTTAGAAAAAAAAAGAAAGAAAAAATTCGTTAATGTGGTTCTAACTAAATTGTTGCAAAAAATTGGTGAGAGCCTTTCACTTAGATTCGAAAAAAAAATCTTGTACTGTTAAAGATACAAACAGAATATGTTATGGTTGTGATAAATGACCCAGTCGGAAAGAGGTGAACACTAGCTCTGAAACACAAATATCATTCGATTTCGACCACTAATTCCTCCGCACTTATTCCATATCCTCATGCAAAGGGGATAGGTACAATACCACAAAAAGCTCCCGGAATTTATTCAGAAAATTTAAAATACAAGTTTATTCAACTAAATCTATATTATCCCCTTCAAAGTAATCCCCATCGACTGCAACGCACTTATGCCAGCGCTTGATCCAATCCTCGAAAATTTTTTTATATTCGGTTTTCGGTATGTCCATCAGTGCTTCCTGCGATTTTTCCATTACTTCCTCTCGGCTGCTGAAACGCGTTCCCCGTGGTGGTTTTTTAACTCGATTGAACAGAAAGAAGTCACAGGGAGCCAAATCAGGTGAATTCGGTGGCTGTTGGATGGTATTTGTTACATTTTTCGTCAAAAAATTACGAATAATGATGGCACTGTGCGACGGTGCATTATCATGGTGCAAAATCCACGAGTTTTCTGTCCACAATTCTGTTCTCTTTCGGCGAATTGCTTTACGCAAACGTCTCATAACGCCCAAATACTCGTAACACTCTTTGTTTACTGTCTGGCCTTCTGGCAAAAAATTCATGATGCACTACACCGTTGTAATCTATGAAAACCGTGAGCGTTGCCTTCTTTTTTGACTGAAAACGACGTGGTTTTTTTGGTCTCGGCTCATTTGGTGAACGCCATTCACTTACCTGATGTCTGGATCGCGTGTCGTACTCATAAACCCATGTCTCGTTTCCAGTAATGATCCTTTTGATGAATGTGGGATCGGATTCAGCCTCGCAAATCATTTCTTTTGCGACGTCAACACGGTCTCTTTTTTACATAAAATTGAGGTCTCTTGGCATCAACTTTGCTGCTACAGGACGGAAACCCAAATCATTAACCAAAATGTCTTGGACGGATCCATAGGCAATGTTCAAGTCGTCCGCTATCTCTCTGATGGTTAATTTGCGGTTATTGACCAACATTTCCTTTACTTTATCAATGTTTTCGTCGGTTTTCGATGTCGATGGTCTGCCATTGCGTTCATCATCTTCGATTGACTCACGACCGCTTTTGAACCGCTCGTGCCACTGGTAAACGACCGTTTTCTTCAGAGAATCGTTGCCGAAATACTTTTCCAACATTTCCAACTTTCGCGCACCATTAAATCCGTTTTTTACGCAAAATTTAATACGAGCACAAGTTCGTTGTTGAAAATTGAAATCCATTTCTAAAATTGTAAAACATCGCCAACACACACAGAGATAGATGTACTCTTGGCTATGTAACTTTTGCAAACGTCAAAGTATGACGCTACCAGCTTTACCAACTTAACAAAAAAATCAGAACTCAAATCGGAACAATGAGAGCGCCGCACGGTGGTGTGGTGCGGGAACTTTTTGATCAAGGTGGTATGTTATTCCTTCTTTCTGTAGGCATGTTAAATGACTAGATTTCACAATGCTTGGAATGTGCGATATCTAGAATTCTTAGTTCAAGGTATCCTGCTCAATATCATGGGGTAACTTAAACAGACCATATCTCATATCAACGCATAATGAGTCGAATGGGTTCCAAATTCTTAGTTCCTTCTATCTATGGTTACGGTATATTTTTAAAAAAAATGTGCAAGTATGCACGTTAAATGATTTGCTTCGTACACGCGGATAACTCCGCCAATACCCGCACGATTCTCTACGAAAATGCAACAAATCTCACAATTCTAAAAACAGGTGATTACAGCAAATTAAAAGTGGATTCTGTGCTCGTACAACAACATGGAATGGAACAGACCGCTTATCATATTGGTGAGCTGCAGGTGATCGAAAAGATTCATCTTCTGCCTAATTTAATCATCAATTAATTAATGCAAACTGAAGACTGAAATAAACCAAAAACGCTCACAACTGATTACCCGAACGAGCGTAGTACAATATTTGCAGGGATAGATGGGATGTTGTACCAATCCTGCATATATACTTCATCTTACACCTTCCGATTTATTCAAGGCCCTACTCATTATTGAGATTAAAAAAATCGCCTCATCAAAAGCTTGTAAAAGAGACCTCTTGCTTCCCCATAAAGAGTAGTGCCGTCAGAATTCTGTTTTTTTCTTATTTTCAGTGTATGGTTAGGAATCGAACCCGAGATTGAAATATAACTAAAGATAAAACCCGGAGGAAAGGATCACGAAAATCAGAAGAACGTCTGAAAATAAAAAAGGACCACTGAAGTTGCGTGACATTTATAGCAATGCATGGGGCGAAAATGAAGAGCAAGTCTCTTAAAAGCTAGCCCAAGTGTTGTAGACGGTGACAAAGACAAGAAAAAACAACGAAAGGATTAGCAAAACATCTGGAACGAGGCGAATAGTCTTGCAAGTCTTTCTCAAGTGAAAGTGTTTACCATTATGCATTCCGATGGGAGAAAAATCCTTATCTCCTCGGATAGTAAGGCATGCAATAAAATACAAAGCAAAGTTAGATTTAATAAAGACACGCAAATTAAATTTTCTAAGAAGTTACAACACAGCCTATGCGATATGGATCCCAGCCAACTAAAAAGCCAATGAATGGGCTATCTAAAAAGGAGGCGGGAAGTAAGAACCACATTTATGAAAAGGATCTCAATACCAACGTGTCTGTAAATTAGCAGATTTGACAGAATATTAAAAAATAAACTTGACAGATTTAGCAACAAGCAGACAGGGCAGATCAACCTTAAGCCGAGCTGACGTATGGTGGTTGTTGTTTAAAACGAATGACAATTGTAGAAAGTACCAACCTTATAAAGCATAAATTTTAAATTTGACGACGCTATGTTGTTTAGTATTTGTTCGGCATTCATCAATAATGAACGCTCTCAATGGATTTTTAAATATGGAAAAAATTGGTCATCGTTATGTGATACAATACTTTCATGTGAAAAGGCCTCAATCCAACCAACATCAAAACGGAACTGGATTCTAGTCTGGGAGAGTCTGGTCCTTCGCCTACAACAATAAAATATTGGGTGGGAGAGTTTAAAGGAGGCCGTACGAGGTGCCAAAACGAACATCGCTGTGGTCGACCAAATGAGGTGAGTTCACCAGAAATGTTGAAAAAATGGTATGGGATAACCGTGGATTGAAAGTGCGTGAACTAGCAGATGTGGTAGGCATTTCAAAAGCGCTGTTCATCGCATGTTGACTGAAAAATTAGATATGAGAAAGCTGTGCGCAAGATGGGTTCCGCGCTTACTCACAATGGAACAAAAACAGCCTCGTGAGGATTTTTCAACCGAGTATTTGGCGAAGATTCATAGCAATAAAGCAGAGTTGTTGTGTCGATTCATAACCATGTATGAAACATGGGTTCATCACTTCACATCCGAGACGAAGGAAGAGTCAAAACAATGGACTCAAAGGGGGAGAATTGGCTCCAAAGAAGGCGAAGACAGTTCCATCTGCGGGCCAAGTCCTGGAGTCAGTTTTTTGAGATGCATCAGCGCTTATTTTCAATCTACGTATAATTAAACTAAGAACTTAACCTATGCGTGCTAACTTATTTATCGGAGCTAATGTCGCAACAATGCTTCCAGAACTGCTTTCCCATGATAGCGATAACTTGTATGTGAATGCCAAAAGATGTGTCGCTTTTGGAACAAATAAAATGCTAGTGCTGCCACATTTTCTGAATGTTAATTGTTAACGCCGATAGCTGTTTTTGGGGCTCTGAAAATTATGCGTTGATACTGACGACAAAAAAACACACCTAATATTAGACTTGCCAATTTGCAGAAACATTTGAACTGGAATTGTTCGATATTGAGGTAAATATAGATAATAACGCACTTCCCCAATAAATCGCCCATCTGATACCATAAATAGATGCAATTGACGTTCTTGAGAAATCACAGTGAATTGCAGGCCTTGCGCTTGCTACTATAAAAAACGAAGCTTCAAAAACAGGGGTTAAGAATTTTTCAACAAAAGGGTTTCATTTGGATTATTGGGCTATTTTGGCACCTGTCAAAAAATCTGCTTTCTTTGATAATAAGTAAAACCATACGCCATTAATAAAAATGGAAGGATGCACGTTTCAAAAAAGTATTCAAATTGTTAAAATTCACTGATACAGTTCGAAAAGTAAAAAGTTTTCTCGATCGACGTGAAACCAACACTTTGGTACAGAAATTGGAGTTAAAAAAAAATCACATAAAAACAACTGAGAATATTGCCTCTGTAGCTCGAAGTGTGACCAAAAACCGAGTTTCTCCAACTTCAAAATTTTGCCAATAAGCAGAATTGTTGGATTTAGGGGCTGGGAAATCCCAGAACGATTGCCGAAAAGTCTCTCTTTCAACAACGTGTTACTGTTTGGTGCCATTTTTGGGCAGAATGCATCATTACACCTTATTTCGTCCAAAACAAAGCGGATGTGGCTGTTACCGTAAAAGGATTGCGCTATCGAACTATGGTCAAAGAATTTTTTATTGTCAAAACTGGAAAGTATAGAAGTGGAGCGATGTTTATTTCCAATATGACGTGTGGCAATTATATAAAGTAGCCTCTTTGACCGCCAGAATGCGCTGCTACTGCAAAAAAGGTTATGGTGCCTTGAAGTCCGTTCATATTTAGGCAGACATGCCAAATTCCAAAAACGATTTTCGTTCTCTCATAAAACATTATTTTTTGAGAGGCAAAACGGTGAAAGAAACGAAAGAAAATTTGGATAAATATTATGGGGTTAATGCTCAGTCAGATTACACCGTCAAATATTGGTTTCGAGAGTTTCGTGATGGCCGCAACTCCACTACCGATCAAGTCCGCAGCGGCAGGCCCTCCGATGCGGTTGCAGAGGACAATGTCAAAAAACTACATGAAATGGTGTTGGCTGACCGGAAAGTAAAGGTGCGCCAGCTAGCAGATACCACAAAGATTAGTACTGAGCGCACACGCCATATTTTGGGCAATATTCTGCATATGAAAAAGTTTTCCTACCGCTGGGTGCCGCGAATGACCGAAAACACGAACCCGAGAGCACTTCGAAAGAGTGTTTAGACTTGCTGATGCGGAATCGGGCGGACTTTTGGCGTCGACTGGCAACTGGATTTGGATCCCTCGGACTATTATCTCTTCCCAAACCTCAAAAGATGGCTCATCAATAAAAAAATTCAGCTCACGCGAGGAAATCATCGACGCCACGGAGGAGTATTTTGCAGACCTTCCGGAAAATTACTTTTCGGACGGGATCAAGAAGTTGGAAAATCGCTGGAATAAGTATATCAAATTATAAGGGGATTATATTGAATAATATAAAAAAACATTACAAAAAAAATGTTAATTCCCAAGGTGGTTACTTTCCACTATTATGCCAACACTTCCCAGTCAAGTGAAGTATTCAAAGCCAACATCTGTGGTATTGTCGGAGGAATGGAGCCACAAATGTACGAAAATGTGAAAAATACAAATATATTATTTTTTGTTATTAATAGCAACTGTTTTGCTTTTGGTTAGAATAAAAATTAAACCGGATTTTATAAAAAAAAAAATCTGTTTTTTGATACATTAATATGAAACCTTTTAATCGAAAGCTCCTTATGTACAGTACATATTAGGTTGTGCGATAAATTTTTAAAATATGGCATCACTGATTCTTTTAAATCAATTCATAAAATTCGAAACATTTTGTGGTAAGAAACGGCGACACGTCAAAGAGCGCTCAGTGGCTTCGTTTTTACAGTGTGTTTTAATTAACAATTCAGCTAAAAAATGAAAGTTTCTCGTGAAGGACTCCGTTGGATAGATTGAGTTCGTATGGCTTTTGGTGACAAAATACCATCCAATGCTACAATTTATAACCGTGCTAGCGTTAGTGATGAATTTCGTGAAGGTCGTCCTTGCAGTGGTGTTGTTCCAGAAAACATTGACGCCGTACGCATGCATAAACATTTAGCTGTGAAGAAGCTTTGTGCTAGGTGGATACCACACAAGCTCAAAAAAGGAGTCGCGTCAAGTGGTGCAAAGAAATGCCAAGGAAATCCAATCGTGTTGCTTCAAAAAACGTATACAGCATCGTTACAGGAGAAGAAACCTGGATATAATCGAATGAATCTGAATCTAAACGATAATCTGCTGGGAATTCCAAACAGACAAAAGTGGTTCTTGCTCGAAGCACATAAAAAAAAAAAACAATCGCTTGTTTTTTTAGGTAAAAGGGTCATGTTTCTACTGGGGTTTTAGAGGATCGAAGAACTGTTAATGCCAATTGGTACACAACAGTTTGTTTGCCGGAAGCCATCACTGACTTGCATAAAACAAGCAAAAAACGACTTGTCGTCTTCCATCATGAAAATGATAGTTCACATACACAGCCAAACAATTAAATTTTTGAAGTTTCAAAACGTCGGATTTATGAGCCACTGCACATATTTCCCTAATTTATCGCCTAATGACTTCTTTCTGTTCCCGTTCATAAAAAATAAAATGGATGTTCAACGTTTTTCAACACCGGAAGAAGCTGTAAAGGGGTTCAAAAAGCATATTTCTGAGGTGTCGGGTTCAGAGTGGAATAAATATTTCGAAAACTGGTTCTATCGAATGGAAAAGTATATAAATCTTGAAAAACAATAAACCATTTAAACTTATAAGTTTTCTAACTTTTTCTAAAAAAAGCTAATCGGAAAATTTTCGTATGTAACATTCTGCCAAAATTTTCACTGAAACAATGGTCCGAAATATTCCTCTAAGTGAGCAGTGGCTGGAACTCATCTACCTAACCTAACCGACATTCTACTAACGGGAATAAATGAATATTACCGTTTTTAACAAAATGTCAATATTGACAACTGCCAAACAAATTTTGTCTGACATGCTCCCACTGCGGATAAGGGCAACGTAGTCAATGCAGAAACAGAGAAAAATCACTCAAGTCAACTGTGGTTTCTTTTGTCTAAGATATATGGTATGATAGTTGTTCAAAAGTCTTAGACTTTATTTTCGAAATTCCTTAGACTAATACTGCCATTTGTGATTGGCACGCTTAAGCATATTTATAATTGCTGCCTAGTTGGACCTTGCTATCCCACTCCTTGGAAACTTGCGAAAATAACAGCATTTGCAAAGAAGTCAGACACTTTGGAATGCTCCGACTTTCGTTCAGCTAGCGATCTTTCTGGCTGATCAAAAATTTCAGAAATCATTAATAAGAGCCAGCTACAAATACAATACATCTTGACACCCAAATTTTAATAAGCCACATCAATCAGCATGTCGAGCAGGCCATAGGTGCCCCACTGCACTCATAAAAATAGTTGACGACTTCCGTTTGAGTTTTGATGAGACTAAAACAACCATTCTTTGTCTCTTGGACCTTTCAAATGCGTTTGATTTGATTAATGAGCTCTCCCAAGTTTATAAGCATCCTACGATTCACCTATATGCGGATGATGTTCAAATATATTTGTCGAATTCTCGGTCACAAATCGGGAATGAGGACTTAACGGCAATAAATCTCTTGGCAGGCACAAATGTTCTTCTACTTAATACCAAAAAAACCTCTATGCTTTCCAATAGGCAAGAACATCGGTATTGTTGAAGAATACCCTGACGTTTACTTATCTAGAGAGGAGATTCATTTATTTGAAACGGCAAAAAATCTTGGAATCATTTTAAACAAGAGTCTTACAGCGTGTGTGCATATAAACCTACTTGGAAGAAACATTTATACTTCATTTATACATTTATACTGTGGACTTCTGCTTGCTTATACTCCAATAAACATTGGTCTAAAACTGCTAAAAACTCTACTTGTACTGCAAATAAGTTACTGGTCCTTAGTCTACAGTTCTCTTGATTCGCTATCTTTTCGAAATTTAGAACTTGCTGTCAACGCTATGATAAGATATGTTTTCCATATATGAGAGTTCGATCATATTTCTGCGTTCAGGCGGTCAATCCTGGGGTGTTCGCTTCAACAATTCCTGGACTATAGTAGCCTTTGTTTTTTGAAACCAGAGGCCCAATTGTTTATACTTTAAACTGGGGTTTCCAAGATCTTCTAGAACTGGTACTTTAATTTCTCCTTGTCATAAATATTTAGAAAGTAGCCGTCTGTTCTTTGTTCACGCTGTTAGGCTTTGGAATTTGTTGCACTACGAAATCAGGCGTATAGTAGGGACAAGACATTTTGGGTATTCTCTCGTCAACCATTTAAAGAATCTATGAGGAAAACAGGGGCACAAACAATCCACAAAATGATAAATTTATTCAAAATACTTGTATGAAGGCTATTTGAAAAGATGTTACAAATTTCTATAATTTTGCACATATTCTTGTTGTTTTTCTTTTTATATTTTATACAGGGTGTTGCCCTAATTCGTCAACGATAATTTAAGAAATGATTTCTGGACATGTTCTAGGAGAAAAATCGTTCTACAGTAAGGATCTATCTCCAATGTTGACATCGTTCATGGAGGATTTAGGAAAAAGCTTACTTTGGTGTACTCTGACCCACCGTCAACCAGATTGACCACATTGCTATTGATGCAAGGCACTCCACCAGTATTATGGATGTCCGAACATTCCAAGAGGCCAACATCAACAACTCGGACCAATACCTTATTGTAGACAAGGTACGGCTGCGGATACCCGAATATTGCAAAGGCAAGCTAATACTGTGAGAAGGTTCGACGTCGGACGGCTACAATCGTAAGGGATTGCCAAATCCTTTTCCGATCGAATCTACCTTAGTCTCTTAAGAGGTCCTGTGTCGTCAGCATCAAGTGTCGAAGACCAGCGACAACACTGCTAAAAACCCATCACAGATGCCGCCTCTGATGTGCTGGGGTTCACTGGGCCACCACAACAAAACCCCTGACGCTGCATAGAAGGACTAGAGCTGCTCACGAGCTCTACCAGCAGAAGAGGAGAGACAAACGCCGTCTTCTCAGGAGAAAAAAGAAGGAGCATTAGAAGCGCGCGGTCGAAGAAATTGAGAGATTTGGAAGTTTGACCAAAATTTAAAAAAATATGCCACGGTTTCAAGGCCCGATCCGAAGCCTATAGAGACGAAGAAGAGAACAAGAACAAGAGTCGCAGTCGATGCTGAGGATTTAGAAAAAGCATTTCTGTAGACTGTATAATAACAATGACGAACCAAATAGCGCTGTAAATAGCCATATCTAACCTTAAGTCCAACAAAGCTGCTGGATCGGACGCCCTAACTGCCGAGCAGTAGGCAATGTCTTGGAAAGGAGCTTACACCAACTCATCTGTAAAATATGGGCAGATGAAAGTGGTCTCGAGTGGATCAATTGGAAACTCAGCATTGTTTGCCCGATCTTCAAGAAAGGAGATCCTCTGAACTGTGCCAACTACAGAGGCATCAGATCCTAATTTTCGTATTGTGTTATCGCCGTTCTTCAACAACCTAATTAGTCCACATCAGTGTGGCTTCAGACTGGGAAAGGCCACCATCGACCAAATATTAACACTACGGCAGATCTTGGAAAAAACTCATGAGCTCCTGATCGATACACACTACCTATTCATTTATTTTAAGGCCGCGTATGACAGCATCTATAGAGACGAGATATACAGAGCAATGTCTAGTTTTAGCATCCCAGCCAAACTCGTCCGCTTGTACAGGATGACGATGGAGAATGCACACTGCTCAAGGTCGGTAAATTTGATGTCAAAAAACGGATTTAGACAAGGCGATGCGATGTCGTATGATTTCTTTAACATCATTCTTGAAAGAATAGTGTAAAACTCACGCGTCAACGTAAGAGGCATAATCTTTCGAAAGTCCGTCCAATTACTCGCATACGTCGATGATATTGACATAATCGAAAGAAAGCAGCGTGATGTCAGTGGCGCTTTCGCGAGTTTTGAGACCGAACCAGCGAAGATGGGTTTAACGCTCAACGAAGGCAAGTCCGACTGTATGCTGTCAACCAGAAAGAACACCCAACATCGTCGTCTCGGACAGAACGTCACCCTCGACTTTGATATAACTTTGAAGTAGTTAAGGACTTTGTCTAAATAGGCCCCGCTATCAATTCCGACAACGACACCAGCGCTGAGATCAAAAGAAAAATAGCTCTAGCCGTTCGCTGCTTCTTTGAGCTAAGAAGTCAATTGACTAGCAAAGCCCTCTCTCTCGAACAAAAAAACGACCTTAATAAACCCAGTCCTGCTCTATAGCGTAGAGGAATGGACTTTATCAAAAATGCTACTTTTAGAGGCTATTCTTGGCTCCTTTGAGAGGAAAATTCTCGGGTGATGTTCGGTCCCGTCTGCATAGACCGCGAGTGAATCAGGAGATACAATGACGAACTGTTCGGGCTGTACAGCGACATCGACTTAGCCAGAAGAGTTAAAGTCCAACGATTTAGGTGGCTGGGTTACCGAGTGAACATCTAAGCTCCGGTCCGAAAAGTCTCCGAATCCGACCCCAAGGGACAACGCAGTAGAGGAAAACCTCAACTCAGGTGGCGGACTCCTGCGAAACTGGAGGCAGCTAGCTAAGATGGAGCTTGCATGAAATCGCTTGCTGATTGAGGCCCAGGTTCACCCCGGACTGTAGCGCCACCTGGCCCCCGCCCAATTATCAAGGCTTCGCCCATCAATGACGTTGTCTAATAAAAAGCGGGGGTAGATTATTCTATAACTGGTCTTATCGAAAACATCCAGATATTTTGCATGAATGGATGATACGATTTGACCAGTTACAAGTTGCCGGTCATAGGTCTTGTTGGTAGGCTTGACCACCGGTAGTCCATACCAGGACTTAAATCACGGTACCATGGGAGTCAGGAGCCCCCCGGATTTCGGTCCGGGCCTGACTTGTTAGAGGTAGGCCCCCTTGTGGGAGCGTCATGGTGGCTGTGGTTTAAACCCAAATCGCGGGTACGGGTTTCCTTTTTGGTTTAGCCCATTGTAGAGTTGCAAATGAAGTACTGGGTGCTGCGACCCTAAGAGCAGCAAGAGGTTTTAGGTCGGCCTCGACTCATACCAAGGGTGGAACTTGTGCCTCCAACACAACTTCTGCTTTGGTATAATATATAAGCGGGTATAAGTATATATTAAGCGAGTTATTAGCGATGGCAAGGCGTATCCTTGCTCCCAATGGGTGTATGGGCATCTCGTAAACATAAGGTCTTATGACAGGTGGTTTACATTAAAAATCCAGGTACGTTCTGTAGCGCCACCTTAAGTAAGTAAGCACAAGTAGTAAAGAAGTGAGGGAAATATTAGCATCTTCAAGTACGAGTAAATTACCAAGAGTCGACAGCATTAGAGCAGATCAGACATCAAGGTTCTTGCAGGACCAAAAGCACAAGTAAATTTCTGGGCAAATTTTTAGATACCGTAAGTGAAAGTCATAAAAGAAGTCACCACGTGTTAGTGCTTGGCATGTGTTTCCAAGTGCTACAAGATAGTGTTTAACAAGAAGTGAAGAATAATATCCTGTCTGAAAATGTCGACAGTTCCGATTAGACACCACAAAAATTGGTATAAGTAAACACTACTACATCAAATTGGTCGGGAATGAAACCAAGCTCAAAGGATCAAATTTTGGTTAGATCACAAGATTTTTAACAATAAGCGGAGGTCCTAAATCTCTGCCAAGCGTTCATCATCATGCTTACTGTATTTTAGCGACAAGCAAGCGAAGCTTGAACAAAGACAGGTGAAAAGCCTATGATAACTGCTAAAGCGAGCAGAAGCAATACGTATTTAAGTGTGAATTTTTCGCCACTGAACAAATTTGTTTCAAGCTTCATGAATATTAGCGAACGTCTGAATACAAGCCGCTTAAAAGTTAAAAAGACCAATATACTACTAAGCTTGATATGATCTCATGGCCATGTTGGAGAGAAATATGACTTTCCCAAATAAGAGCAAGGTCTCAAGCATGATATTATTATAGCTCTTAATTATTTAAATGTCAAGCCAAAAACGAGGGCAAAAAGTTAAAAAACAAGATTAACTTTGGCTATATCGAGCAAAGAAGACTCGAATTTAATTGATAATTTAATTAAATGGGTCACCGTGGTTCAGTTGATGTCCTTCGATCTGTCATATACAAGTACAATCAATCCTTTTAAAGACGACTTTTTTAAGTCTGCCACTTGAATTCGGCGATTAGCTCTAGTCCTTACAAATCAGTCAGGCTGTTTTGCTGTGTAAACTTAACCCTGAATTAGAATTTTATCTTAGACAGCAAAACCACTATAATTCACTGTCAAAGGTAACCGAATCTCATCATTGAATTAACGGAGGCTTCAACGATGAGTATGGCAAATACTTTATATGGAACGTATTTAGATCTGAGGCCAGTAAGGTTTCTTATACGAGTATCAACGGCAGCTCGGTTTACTTACTCCGGAATATCTGGCCCCTTTCCCACAAGGGGTCATAAAAGGGCATGGCGCTCAAGGTTAGGGGTTGTGGGTAACTACATGGCCAAGTAAAAAAATCACTGTTCCGAAGGAATCAAAAGCCTCGGATAAGGCCGGATCTACTGTTCACGACAACAGAGGGCAAATTTCCGCACACGGTATCGAGTGAGTAGATTTCGTAGGTGATCGAATGAATTTGGGATGGTGGCAGACGATAGCTAACGTATCGACAGCTGTTAGTAGTCCTTTGGCAAAAAAAATTCCTGTGACAAATACAAGATAAGTTGTTACTCTGCCAATATTTTTACATTTTATTTAATTTTGACTAAAAAGATTGTAAAATGTCAGTAGAAGCGCATCAAATTTGGAAAAGTATTGTACCTATATATTGTATGTAGTTGCATTTTCGTATTGGTCGTTTTTTGTCTCCTAAGACACAAAATCCATTCCTACGAGAGCTTGGTAGCAGTCGCACGTGAATGGCACTCGATCACAGATGAGAGAATGTCAAATTACGCTGACGTGTGCGGGAATACCAGATGTGTATTTCTCAGTGTCGAGTAGTTCTAACACATGTGCGGGAATTTGTCCGCTGGATAACGACGTTCGAATCAGCACATGGAATGTTGGAACCGTGAACAGACCGTGTGCATCGAACAATCTGCGGAGGTCCTCGACTGCTAAAAAGCAGATATCAGCGTCATTTAGAAAGCGTGGTAAACTGGACCAAGCGAAAGACGGATAAAAACCTGTAACATAACATATACTACGGTGATTGCTAGAGAGAAAAAAACAGTGTTGGCTGCAGACTTAGGCAAGAAGTCTTGAGTTTTCGACGCGTAGGCGAAAGCCTTATAACAAAACCTATCAAGGCTTTATTCGCCAATACCCGTATCACCCTGATATGTGATCACGCCGCCACAGGGGAAAAAGCCGACGCTACCAAAGAATGTTTCTCTGACCTCCTCGACAAAACTTACGAACAATGTCTGCAGTATGACGTTAGAATCGTCTAAGGTGGGATCAATGTCAAGAAACCATTAATTTGACGTCTCCATCAAACAGACAAGTACACGTAGGGAAACAATTCGCCACCGAAGCAGTACAACATAGAAGAATGAGAGTAGCCCGTGAGCTCTATGAGCAAAAGGGAAGAACATAGCCTTCTCTGGAGAAAAAAGTAAGAGTATGAGAAGCGTGCGATAAAGGAAATATAGAAGTGCAACAAGACGAGAACTTAGGAACCACAACGTCGCTGGACCTGATGGTCTACTTGCCGAGCAATTTAAGGCTGCGTAAGACGACTCGGTCTCCTTAACATCGCTGTCTTGTGGGATTGATTGGATCTGATTGACTCCTATCAGTGCTGTTTTAGACCAGTAAGCCAATAATTGAGCAAATATTTACACTACGGCAGATCCTGGAAAAACCGCAAGATGTCCAAATCGATACGCACCATCTCTTTAGGTCCGCATATAACAGCATCTATAGAAACGTGCTATACAAAGCCTTAAGAAAATCGCACCAAACTCGCAAGTCAACACCAGAGGGGTGGCCGCGGTGTAGTGATACTAGCAATCACTAGTAGGATTAAGTAGGTTAAGATGTATTTTTAGGTAGTTTATATGTTTAGTTTTAAGTTTTATATTATAACAAAAAGTCCTGATACTAAGTTTTTTTTAATTAAAATTCATTTTCTTAGTCTTAGTGTTAATAAATGTAAAAAGCAACGTCGAAAGACATAGATTAAGTATTATGTTTAATCTAGAGTGCCCGCTTGAGGCCAGTAACTTAGAATAAGATTGCTTTTAAGTTATTTAAGTTAATTTTTAAGCGTTTTTTTGTTTAGCATATAAGAATTAACTAATAAAGTCTAATAAAAATGCATTAAAACTGAAAGAAACTGACTAGCAATCACTTGTCACTCGGAGGGTCAAGGTTCGAATTCTAGCCACGGCAAGTTTTCATTTGTGTAATTGGAACTCAGTCAGAAAAATCTGCGTGTGAAGGCATACACTGACATGTAGATTTGGCTGTTGTAGAGTTTTCAAGCACAAAACAACCGTTAAAATCCACAACCTGAATCATTCCGAGTGAAGAAAAATCTCTCCGTCCTATTCGGACTCCCACCCCTGGAGAGTCAATTTCGAAACCAAACACACCTGAGTTTCAAACCACTACATCACAACAATGCTTTCCTCTCTCTTCCTTCTATCTTTCCGCCCGCACCCTGGCAACAGTAAAAGGGTATCATAACCCCTTAGGCGCGCGTAAATTATAAAAAAAAAAAAGTCCGTACAACGCTTCAACTCTTGTATACGTTGGGAGAACTCATCGAGCCATTACTGCGTTCCCAAATATTGGCAGAGAATCGTCAAAAATAGGTTTATTCGGGAACTAGGACAAAACTAAATTCTCCTATATGCAGTCAACAAGAAAGGACACACAACATCGACGAATAGGCGGCTATAACTTAGAAGTAGTCAGGGTCTATATATACCTCCGCTCCGATATTAAATCTTATAAGGTCAACTCATCAGAAATCAAGGGAAGAATTACTCTTGCCAATCGCTATTTCTTCGTCCTAATAAGGCAAATGAGTAATAAGGCCTTGTCAATAAATACTAAGCAGACTCTGTATAAGACCCTCATCATCCCAGTCCTGTTTTATGGTGCAGAAACATGAGAAAGGTGGATGAAGATATCCCCTACCGTTTCGAAAGTAAAATCCTTCGAATGATTCTTGGTCCTTGTTGCGTTGATGTGATTTGGAGATCTAGCAATACGGTAATATTGACTTGGTCAGAAAAGTGAGCATTAGTCGCCTAAGATGGCTAGGACATGTAGAGCCTATGAGCACCAAAGGTCTAGCTCGACAAGTTACCAACTTGGAGTGGGCATCTAGAGGCAGTTAGACTATGAACGTTGCGGTAGCAAGAGCACGTGCAATGGAATTAGAGGTATTGTATCGGGAATCAGAAGAGGTACATTCACAATCTATAAGCAAGGGGTAGGCAACCCAATGTTTCAATTCCCGAAACCTAGAATACAAGAGTTCTTTAACTCCTTAACAAAAGAAGAATTTCCACACAGTATGAACCCTCGTCTGCTGCATACGAAGAAACCACGACAGATTTTACGGACGAGAAAGTGGGAGCTGTAAAAAAAAGTGAACCAGGGCCGTGTGATTGAATGCCTAACCAGTGGAGGGAGAGCCTTTTGGGCCCGATATACTATATAAAGGTGACACTAAAAATTTTTTAGAAATTCCAACATCTGCCGATAGCAGAAACTAATGTATCCCTAATATGAAAATATACGAGCGAGTTCTAGACAGTAGATAAAGGAATATGATTAGACTCTATGGCACTCAATGCGGGTTCATGCGAGGCAGATCGACGTATCGCAAAGCTTCGAAGGGTCTGCACATCGCCTTTATTGACGATAACTTGGAAAAAGCGTGTTTCTAGAGATTGTATTTGGACGACACTAGGATCTCATCATGTACCGGAGACGTACTAGTATATAAGAGTGATGCGCGATATGTACGATTATGTCAGAATGAAAGCTAATTCACAGCGGGAATAACATGATATTGCGAAGTTAAACTTGGAGTATAGTATACCAAGTCCGTTGCTTTTGAATGTCATGCAACATTTTCTATTGACACAACACATCAACGAGTCCGGAACAACTTCTCGGCTTTTCAGCGATGATAAAGCTATCGTAGGCAACGATGCGACAACCCTTCAAGCAACTATCAGTAATTGGAGAAAGGCGCTAGAAAATCGATCGTACTAAGACCGAATGGCTATATTGATGTTTTTCCGAAGCAGCAAACCCAACTCCTGACGTCTCTTTAGAAGGAGGCATCATACCAAGGTGCGAATAATTTAAATATATAGGTTCTGTCGTTAACCACCAAGGAAATCGCTATGACAAAGTCGCACCGGGGACCTGCGCGGCGATTAACCGGAAAGTTGTTGAATGCTCTATAACTTGGATTAGGCCAGCAGCGCAACATTCAACAATCCCAGTGGTGGTGCATGGCTAAAATGGCTCGGCCAGTAGATTAATGCTGCCCTACTCTGTCATAGAGCTCACCAGCTTATACAGAAGAGATTAAAAGATGTGACGACCCAATGGCCTCGGATAGCAACGCAGAAACATCGCAGTAGAGGGAAACCCTACCTTTGGTGCCGGGCACATATAGAAGGGCTCCTTAACCGACTTAGGAGTGAGCAACCGAAGGCAGGTCATTAAAGATCGGGCTAACTGGAGAGGCTTGTTAGTTGAGGCCCAAATTCGCCCCGAACTGTAGCGCCACCTAAATAAGCAAGTATGTCGCACATAGAGTCAATATGCGGTGGCTTAAGTGGCGCGAAATATGCACTGTACTTTGTGGTAGAAAATGCCGCTAAAGGTTTGTTATATATGACAGTCGTTCGTCCAGCTTTAACATACCTATCGCAATGTTGGATGATGTACGAAAAATATAAAAATGACAGCGGCGAAAATGAAAATGTTACCAACATCAGCGGTTGCAAGAAAACGTGATCTTATAAGAAGTACGCGCATAAACGAAAGTCGCCAGGTTAAGGAACTGATAGTAGAGATGTGATAGTAGAGAAGTGAGCGGAGGCTCAAAGAAGAAAAATAATTGGATCACTCAAATGCGAAAACATCAGTAAACTCTTGGCCGCACAAACGAGATGATCCAAAATAGAATGACATGTAGAAGGTTGTGGACCTTACAACCCACACAAGCGGATACGTGCGAGAAATATATAACATTAGATGTAATTATACACATTAAATGTTTCAACAATTAGAAGATCTATATATCTTCACTCCAACTCCACTAAGCTTTGTGCAAAACATTTATATTTATTTTTGTGCAATACAGCAACTCCCCTCTTCCACAAGGAAAATAAAAACACGAAAGTGCATTTAATTTTAGGAAAGACGATACAAACAAAACTAACAACTGTGCGGAATAAAAGCAACAAAAAAATAAAATTTTCAAAAATATCGTGGTCACAGTAAATACAAAACTACAACGCAACAAATAAAAAACAAATTTATTATAAATCTTTACGTTCGTCCACCTCTTCTATGTAAATTCTTTTCATTTGTTCATCTTAAAACTATTTATCCCTTAACTACACTATGTATAAAATAAATCTAAAAAATAAGAAAATAAAATAAAACAAATAATACAAACTTAAAATCTAAAGGTTTTGTTCTTTGTTTCTTCTTGTTGTTTTTTTTTTGTTTTAAATTAAGTACACAATAAAAATTATATATAAAGTTGGGGGAAAAAAAAAACAAAAACAAAAACAAAAACTATATAAAATAGGCAAAAGAATAAAAAAAAAACACGAAAATAAAAATAGAAATTATAAAAAAAACAAAAAACTTTAAAGTTAATAACGTTTTTGAGAACTATTATCCTCTTTACTCTGAGTGAGATCTTCGACAGTGGTCACTTGGGAAATAGTTATTTCCTTCGAATGTCTGTAAAAGATTTTCAAATTTTTCGTAGTACACAATACACAGATAGACTACATACATATAAATTTATATTACAAAGCAATGTTGTTGTGTTTTTCTTGTGGAAATGCACATGAGATGAAATAAATAAAATTTAAAATGTCTTTGATGATTGCGATTACGATTACGATTATGATTACGATTTCCGTTACGAATCTATCTATTCTCCGGGGCGGCGTTACTGGATACCTCATCTTCAGACTTTAGCACTTGTTCAGTTTTAGATGTTGACTTTTGAATTTTGCTGCGATAGACACTTGAATGCTGATTTTTTTTTTCGAAATTTGTTTTTAAAATGAGATGAGAATGCAACGAAATGAAACATAAAATTAAAATGAAGAAACAATTTTAAAAGTCAATGAAATTTCAAAATCACCCTCAGGGGAGTACGAATACGTTTAGTTGTGAGAGGCTCTTGTTAGTAACAATTGAAACAGTGAAGCGCATTAGTTACCTGTAGAATACATAATGCTGCAACATAAAGAACACATCGAACAGCACCGAGAAAAGACCCAAACCGAACTTTGTTGGATCTCCAAATAGTGACACCCAGTCATCTAAAAGAGAAAACACTCGACGTTGATCAAAAACCAAAAATTCATAAAATAATTAAATCAAACCAAAGTTGTACGCATTCAGGATCATTTGCAGCATACTCAATGTGCCGCCGATAAAGTCCAACAGAATGTTGCCGATACTCCAGCCGACTGTACTCTTCCGTCTGTAGTTCATGATGGCCTACAAGTGAACAATTTAATTGATTACTAGTCGTGTAGTGAGAGGTTACAAGGTTTTGCTGTATGTATAATCTAAAAGTCATCATCGATGAGAATTTTATGAGCACAATACGGAAGCATACTCGTATACAAGGTCATCTCGTTACGTCGCTAGGTCTCTTGATTTACCTTGAGCCGATAAATAGGAATGTGATATTACATGTTCTATACAGGCCAGTGTCAGCAACTTTATGAATTTTTGTTCAATTTTTCTATCCGGTGTTTAAGAAGATCATGTCAGATTAATAGTACCTTTCTTGTTGCCTACAGAATCCGTTTCATCATGCAGATGGCAATACCAACTGCAAAAATTTTACCCAAAGAAATATAAAAAAATTAGCCCGATGGGTCTATAAACCCTCAAGCTAGCAACTTTGCTTAAACATAATTTTGATTTGCTCTCAGTAACCGAACGTCTTATGGAAACACAAAATACTGGAATTCCGAGCATGAAATTGAAGGAATATAAAATCTCTTGCCACTTAAAACCACCAAGAACCCAGTTCCACTTGCTGGTTTCAGAAATCCACGACAGCTGACGTCCCAGACTTTGAAGCAAAGCAAGAAATGTAGGAGGACAAAGAGAAAACTATAGCCCAGTACACTCTTAGCAAAATGGTAAGTCTTAAAGTACAAAATGCTCACCAAGAGACAAGAACACAAATCGTTTTGCCTTCAACCTTAAAGATTTAAATACTGCGCTTGCAATGATCGCCAGTCTTAGCAAATCCATGCATGAAAAACCGAAGGTAATTCAAACGCAATTTACCAATAACAATTACTCTCAAACAAGTAGTGTGAAAGACAATTTCCAGCAGCAGTATGTAGAAAAAAGTTTCCTTAGTACGTTCAATCTAAATGCGGTTTCCAAGCAGAAGAATACTCAACTACCAAATGTTTCTATTTGTCTTTTAAACAGTATTACTGATGCGAAACTATCATACCAAAGTGTCCAGTTGAAGGTAGCCTTCAAAAACGTCTTCTACAGAGAAAGAGCTAAGCAAATTCTGTGAAAGTGAGAACAAAGTGGTCAAATCATGACCTCCGGCCTATTTTTTTCGTAAAAGCAAAAAAGGCATAAGCACATATTGCACTCTAGTAATCAGGGAATAACTCGACTTAGAAATGGAAGTACCCTCTGTACATTTTTGCACCATATCTGCAAATCCTCGAAAATCAAATGGATTACCTCGCATAAAAAAATAGTTTGACTTTAGAAACTCCACTGCAGCTTACATTGTACGATGCAGTAAATCTTAAGCCGCTAGGTAATGTGAGTCTAGAGCACAAAGATAAAATCTGGTGCTAGACTATATGTGAAAATAAGAAGACCTATGCTATTAAATATTTTTTTTTTGTGCATCGAAACTAGCAAATATGGCTCAATTGACATAACAAATCTAAGAGAAACGCTTTGCGTTGATATCACCAAGGTCGTTTCCGCGCAAACCTGTCATGAACGCACGTCACACATCAGCACACAGAGTAATCGCTCCGCAATGGAATCACCTTCAACTCAACTCTGTACGCATTCTACAATACATTGTCTACAAAAAGGTTTTTAATTCAGCCAAACAAGACTGCATCTAGATGTTTCTTAAGAGGCACGGAGTCCTCGACAAATTCATAAAAATTATCAAAATGAAAGGAACTCCAAGCGTTACGATCTCACCTACCCCGGGTTTAACCAAGATTCTGCAGTACAGACCGAGTTCTTTAAATCTTCGCCAACGAGGGCTGTGGGTTTAACTGGAGGGTTAATAATTTTCTTGAGAATCTCGAATATGCTGATCCCATTATGCTACTGTCTATTAGACGTGACCACATGCAGACCAAGTTGGATGACTTGCAGACGGGTTCGCGAAGCCTGATCTTAAAATAAAAAGTGATGTGACCCATCTATGTATTATACATTAGATCAATCAATAACCGAAGCTTCGTTATGAGTCGTCAGCGTCATCTCTACAGGTGATGGAGCTAAACTAAATTAAGACAGTTGCATTCGAAAAGCCCGCATGGCCTCAGCTAAGTAGAGAAATATATGGCGGGCTAACAACCTGCGTATAGAAACAAAAATTGAACGATTGTATTAAGACCGTACTGACACACGGTTCAGATACTTATTACGAGCGTTCTCAACGTTCAACTTTCCTTTAACCTGTTGAAGTTTGTGTTTCTTTCAGCAGAATAATATTGCAACATATGTATTTCTTACATTGAGAGCTATAAATCAAATCCAATGAAAGACAAAACGTATCACTTAACATGACAGCGAAATCCCAGGCAAAGGCCTTTCGGTGAAAATAACATAAAAGTAGGTGAAATTTAAGCGTGAAAATTGTTTGCTAATAATTGTAGCTTATCCACGGTGATACGCTGAAGACATCAAACCTCAGAAGGAAGCAGCTTGGCACATGAAACATTACTAAACTTTTATGGTTAAAGCTACGCTAAAGAAGATCCGGAGAGATACGCTTTCTATTTACATTAACAACATTAATAACTATGTAGATATTGCGTAGGCATTGTAAAATATTGAAACTGCAGAAACTGCAGAGACGAAGAAGAAAATAAGACAGCCTTGCACTTCTTGTGTATTGTTTTACAATAATTAACATTGGAAAGGCTATTTCCTACCATTTCCATAATCTGAACTATTTCAGCGATGCCTCTTACCTACCATCAACAACAAAATAGCACGCATATGTTCCTTCTCAGTGGAAGCATGATGAAATTATATTCGTCTAAATGCACCTCATCGAAGGGGCCCCCGCCCAATTATCAAGGCTTCTTCTATCAATGACGTTGTCTAATAAAAAGCGGGGGTATAGCAAAAAAACTGGTCTTATCGTAACGGTTTTCTGAATTTTACGCCTCTGAAGGTTGCTACGACTTGACCATTTACAAGCTGCCGGTCATAAGTCCTGTTGGCGGCAGGACCACCGGTAGTCCCAGAATTTAAATCACGGTACCAGGGGCGTCAGGAGCCCTCGGATCTCTGTCCGGGCCTGACTTGGTGAGGTGGGCCCCCTTGTGGGAGCGTCATGGTGGATGTGGTTTAAGCCCAAAATGGCGGGAAGGGTCCCTCAAGTTGGTTTAGACCCAATGTAGAGTTGCAATTAGTATTGGGTGATGAGACCCTAAGATCAGCAAGAGGTTTTAGATCGGGCTTGACTGATAGAACTGATAGAACTTGTGCCTCCAACAACAGTTCCGAATTAGTACTCAGGAAGGCAGCAGGCGATGACAAAGGATATCCTTGCTCCCATGGATGTATGGACATCCCGTGAAATTAAGTCTTTCCCAGACAGGAGTTCACGTAAAACACTAGAGACATCTGTACCTCATCGGGGGTTACTCTATGCTATATAAAACACAAAACAGGTAAACTCATACCTTGGCGTCTAAGCATATTTCTCAACTTCCATAGCAAGCATCAGAATAACATACAATGAGTCAATGAAGCCGAAGAATAGAGCCATACAAATGGGTAATAGCTTATGCCGGAAACCACTGTTCTTCGAACTCATACACTCAGATTTAAAATTTCCAAAGACTTGAACGCAGAAATGTCAGAAAGGGAAAGTGTTGAAGAGCTCACTTGACATCAAAGTAAGTATGAAAGTACAATGTAAAACACAGTAAACTCACAGGTAACTTTTAAAGAGGTGTGCTTAAAGAACAAACTGATGAAGAGGACAAAATATTTTGTACACCTAAGAATATTTGAAACCTTGCACTGAAAGGATTTATACAACTTTCAACGTGTACTCTGGAGTACTATCAGACCTACAACAAATAGGGATAGAATACATTGTCCCAATCTGTACCTGTATTACCAGGAAAATCAAACAGTCCCATCACTGGCATTCTGACTAAGCACAATTTAATGAGCAATAATGCAAAGACACAATAAAAGCTGAACAAGCTGACCGAACTTTGAATTTACTCGCTATCTGCAGCCCATGTCCACCCTGCATACAAGAAACAAAATTTTGTTTTCATAACTCGAAGCGTGCTACTTATTGATGAAGTCCTTTGAATCTTCTTCATTTCATTTCACAAGTATATATCTCATGTCATAATGAGTATGAAGATGGCCAAAAGCTCGGTGTCGTATACTTATTTTCTTGTTCCTTGTTTAGTGGCTGTACATTGGTGCCGGAAATTGGTTAAGAAGGCTCCAATTAAGTAAGTAAGGCGAATGACAACATATCGGTGTTGAGGAATCTCTATTGAGTCTATAATAAATATTAGCATCACCTATGAGTTTTATCGCACGATTATGAATCTTATAAGCAAATGCAAAGAAGTCTTAGGAGCACCTGAGCAGCTGTAGTACAATTTTGGCTTTATATGTTGAGGCCAGATTCTACTCAGTTGGTGGTCCAGCAGTTCTATTAGCACTGCTGTTAATATTGGAATTGAATGAACTTCACATACTCTAGCGTTCTACATCCGAAGAGCTGGAACGTGTGTCCGGGATGAAATACGAGTATGAAAAGCAGAGAATACTGTGGTCATCAAAGAATTATTGTGGATTTGAAGTGGCAGACAAGATATTATGAAGCAATTCAAAAGGGTGTCGGAGACTGAACGGAGTCCTGGGACACATCAGTATTTATTTTGTGAATATCAGACTTGAAACCGTCCAAGACAACTTGAGTTGAAGGCCTCAAAAGGTAGTTTTCAATTTTTAATACATCAGGTGCAACTATGTTGCGTTTACCAGATTTGTGTAGACTTTGGTTTCACTTTTCGGTCAGATATATCATCATATTACCACTGAAATCCTCGCTACAAAAGCCGTACTGCGGGCGATTGAAAAATTTTCCTGTCTCGAGTTATCAACGTTTCCATGAGCTGGGAAAGAAGGGACGTAAGTAAAATGCGTTTGTAGGAGGAGAAAAGAGGATTCGCCTTTTATAAAGATGGGCTTGAGAATTGATATTTCGCATCTCGGATTGCTAAAAAAAGCTTACGCAGCTCTTCAGAAGAGGGAGAGGGAGATATACCATTTTGATCAGCAGATTTGTGTACAATGATATCTTGGAGTGGATTTTTCACGTAGAATGTTTGACGAGCGTTGAGTTTACTGCGAAATGTGCAGTCGACAGATTGTACTGGTCCACAAAGCTGAGAGCTGAGACGTCGGCGTAAATGAACGTTTGGATGAAGGATGAGGCAAAGATTACAATATTTTAAACGAAGGACCTTAAACTTTTATTACTTAGGCACGCTGTAGTATTTTACTTCAGTTGTTGGTCGTATTGGAATTTTACACGCTTAGGAAAGGCAACACAGTCATTCCTGGCTCGTTTGAACTTTTTTTCGATTTTCCTCTGTCGAGTTCGTCAATTATCTCACTCACGCCCTTTCTCTTGGTTTGATACTCTTCTTCCGATCAGGGATAAAAGAGCTCATTCCAAAGAAGTGGTTTTTCTGATCATATCAGCAGCGGCTGACATCGATATCGTTATGGAGGAAACACAACGACTTGTTAAAGTGTCTAAAGAATGTTATATACGCTCCAATTGGCTTTCTCGTATTGCCATACAGTTCATCTGGGAATCTTTTTTTCTAATAATGTGGTCTGTGTGCGAGAAATTAGCTGACATGATACAGTGGTCCAACGGCTTTAAGGAAAGGGACCATTGACAGTGTACTTATCAGGGTTAAACAAAATTTTAAAAACAGTCCATGGTGTTGGCGATACGACTATCAATGTCTAGTATTCGCACTGGCTCCTTTACAACCTGAGTTAAGTTGTTTTCCGCAGTGAAAATCTAAGCACATCGTCCTTTGGATGTTGTCTATCCAAAATACTGAAGGCACCCAGAATTGTGTATATGGTAGTGAAATCGACAGTAACAACAAGTTTGGTATGAGGATACAGGGACACAATTCGTTTTCTGAATTAAATTCGTAAAAGGTCAAATTGATCTAAGCTGGGGCTTAATATTTCTTTTGAGGCATCTCAATTTGGATAAGGCGAGAAGGTGTTGATTTTAGCGCCTCTTTTCTGGTTCTATCGTTGAGATCAGTTAATATAACCATTGCCTTTCTTCATTTTAGTACTCTAAAAGCAGATTCCATAAGAAGGTATTGATGTCGTTCAAATAATTTCTAAAATGAAGCTCATCATCTGAAATGATTTGAGTTTCAGCAAAGACTGCATTCTGGACGACGTTCGATTTCCGTTTTTCACTTCATAAATATTTTTTGACATCGTCACATAGTATAAGACGGTATGCTTTCATCATGCTTGTCAGAGGTAATCCTTTTCTGACGGAATGGAAGAATTAGACAAATTGTATATACGTTCAGTCTTTGAAAATGCCTTAGTTGCAATTACCCAGGTTGCATTTTACACGGAGTCGGATTGATGGTTTTATTATTAGAAGAGTTTCTTTATTGGCATAGTTTCTGTTCCATCGATGGAGACTTACTTAGATGGAGACATTCTCAACAGCAACCTCTATATTCCGCTGTACTCATAAAATTCACTCTCTACAACAAAAAATACTGACAAATTAGTTCTAGGTAAACGAATTACTCACCTGTGGAATGTATTTGATAAGCGTAATTGTTAACTTGATGTAACTGCAGTAGTACAAGAAATCCAGCCAATGTACTACTCCACCTGCAGCCAAGCCAGCTGATATCACAACAACGACGAAAAATATCCCCACGATACCACGAGCTGTTAGTGATACTCTCTGTTCTGCTCTCTACAAAAGTAATCATCCAAAACATACCAAAACATCATCAGTAACTGCCATTAAATCCTACTTTCATCTCTCAAAACTTACCTCATATAAGAAACACTGCACAATGGTTATGATGGTAGCCAACATTGCGTGCAATGAAAATACGACATCATTAACCAAAACCGGGTTAAGACCACGTGGAAATCGGCTGAAATACTCATCTTGAATGGTCGGTACCCAGAAGAGACCAATATTAAACACGCTGTAGAGCAAGAAGCCGACAATGTTTAATGCAAGAAAATCAAAGTTTAAGCCAACAACACTTTTACGTTTGAAGTTGTAATAAATCTGCGGGTAGAAAGATATGGACCATGCAGCAAAGTAGATCCAACCGAATACATTCGAGACGTAGACGATTGCCATTGAATTGGCAACCTTCACCCGCAAGTAGATATCTTGGATGCTGTAAAAGAAGATAAAAGGTGGTATGAACTCATGTTCAAGATGTTTCGAGAATGATACTTACATCCACGTCTCATTGGGTTGAGATTCAGCAGTCACCTCCAGGTGCCCTGGCTTTCTACCCAGGACATTAATTGTCACATTAATTGGATTACTGTTTTCTAAATTCACAACGGATGGTTCGAGGTCAATTAAATCATCATGCTGTTTAATGAATGTTATGCTGACATCTCGGTCAAGTGATCCCCTGTAGAAAGGAAAAATATCAAACGTTAGCAAATTAATACAACCAAGTGGCAATAGTCTACGAGTACTCATACTTACATTATCAACAAATCAATTTCTTCTTGTTCGTTGACGAGGACTGTGATGTCTTTTTGTGACATAGATAATGAGAACGGATGCTCTTGGCTACTTACTCTAGAAACTAAAAAGACGAAAGACGTGAATTAGTGGTGTACGATGTGATTCGGGGTAAGAGGTTTCCAATTACCTAAGCACATTGTCGTCGTCGTTAGTAAGAGCAACGCTAAGGGCATAATTCTTCGTCGTTCCATTTTGACTTATTGAGTTATCACACTTTGGGTTTTGTTGTACAATTCGTTTGTTTATTTAAATCTGGAACAAAAATAAAAAGAAGTAGGTAAATTATAGTAAAACGTATGAATCTAGAGGCAGTCTAGAGGTTTGGTTGAGTCGAGTGCTTTGTGAAAGTGTAACTACCGGCTTTAGTTGATATCTGAGTGGGCAAGCTTAAGAGGATATTTACATAGGTGTATCTGGGTCGTCGACTTAAAATCCCATTAGAATAAGACTTAACAACTAGCGTGGTACGAATGTATCTAAAGCAGCATTTGTTGGATTTCATTCTTATGTTTCTTTGCCTCGTGTATAATGGTTGTTATCTTAACAGAGTTTTATACCAGGCTTAAGTGGATAAGATAAGAGAGTAAATCACGTAATCGATAGCATTTTTGTATAACGGTTTATGGTTACTTCAAGAAATATACGCTGATAAAGAAAAAGTTATTTTGGTTCCTATCTTAAAAATCAAGGAACAAAGGTGTAGGCCAATAAATAGGTAAGCAATGACCTCATGCTGGAATCTATAAAAGATTTGGCCAAATAGAAACATCAATGGCAAGAAGTCGGCTAATTAGAAACTATTTTATAACAAAGTGGAAGGAGTGGTTATTAAAGTATGTACGACTACAGAAGAGAGCGTTAGAAACGCTCGATCGAGGTCTTAGAGGATGTGCTATCAAAAGAATGTTAATCGGTGGTGACAAACAACATTCCACCGTTAGACAGAATGAACCCGCAACGTGGACGATAAAACAGAACATTTCCGTCCACCCGATCAAGATGAAGTTCAAACGTTAGTGTCCGAGCTTAAGTCCAACAAAGCAGCTGGACCGAAGCAGATAGTGATTGGATAGGAGATTACATCAACTCATCTCTACGATCTTTGTCGATGAAAGTATGCTCGACGTAAGGACCCTCAGCATTGGTTGTCTGATCCTAGAGAAGAGAGATGCCCTGAACCAGCTACAGGGGAATAAGTCTCGCATATAAAATTTTGTCTTCCGCATTATGTGGTTTTAGGTCAGGAAAGCCTTTCATAACATAGATCAAATGTTCTCATTACGGTGGGTCTTGGAAAAGAGTTAGACATTGATGCACACTAACTTTTTATTGGTTTCATGCATATGATACCGTCTGTAGAGACAAACTATTTAGAGCCATGTCTATGGAGAATGCACGCTGCTCCGTCGATGTTAAAAAGGACTTACACAAGCTGATGTGTTGTCATGTAATTTTTTCAACATCGTTCTTGAACGGATTGTGCGAAACTTGTAAGCCAACTTCAGAGGGACTATCATTCGAAAGTCGGTTCAGTTACTCGCATATGTGGGTGACACTGATATAAAGGGACAGACATAAACACAGCGAGATGTCAAAGGAGCATTTACGGCTATTAAAGCGGAACCGACAAAGATGGGTATAACAGTCAACGAAGAAAAAACAAAGTTTATGACGGACACATAATATCGACCATTAGGATAAAATGTAACGACATGCAGCTACCACTTTGAGGTACTAAGGGACTTTATCTACCTCGGCTCCGCTATTAACTCCGACAAAGACACCAACGCGGTAATCATGCGAAAAATCACACTTGCCAACCGCTGCTTCTTTGGGCTTAGAAAGCAATTAAGTAGTAAAGCCCACTCTAAAGCAACCAAAAAGACAATATACAAGATACCGATCATCCCAATCCTGTTTTAAGGCGCAGAAGCTTGGGCATTGGCGAAAGTGGATGAAAATGCTCTCGGACGATTTGAGAGAAAAGTTTTTTGGGGAATTTTCGGTCACGCTTGCATCAATAGAGAATGGAGGAGACGTTTCAATAGCAAACTGCACGGGCTGTACAGCGATGCCAACCTCGTCGCAAAAGATCGGATGACCTGGCTTAGATGGGTAGCTCAAGAGGAAGGTGATCTCAGACAACTTCGTTTGCGCAACTGGTGGTAGCTGGTAAAAGACAGCCATAGCTGGAGAGACATGTTAGCTGAGACCCTGATCCACTTCCGAGTGTAGCGCCACCTAAATAAGTAAGTAAGTACCATTACATTTTCATACCATTTCAGCAGAGTAAGAACTTCGTACAAGAAATTACACCCTAACGCCAACTTGTGGCCACTAATTAGAGTATATTAAAGTGGCCTTCCCCACTTTGAAACCACTACTGACGAGACTTTTAAAGTTTCTGAAAAGTGTAAGTGAAGTTCAAAACCTGCCTGTGAAGTTACGATGTTATTGAATTTTTTGCCTGAGTTGTCCGAAATTATTGCAAAGAACTGTTTGTCTCATGCGCTATGTGCAGTTAATGATCGACGTCTGAAAAGAAAACGAAACCAGATTACTTCCTCGTTTGCCTTCCGCAATTGTTCAAAGGTTTAGTTGAGTGCGTGCTTATTGACAACAGCAGTGTTATTGGCCACTGGTCTTGCGAAGTGAATGTTTATATGAGGTTCTGTTTTCTAGGTTCTACATTTTTTGTATGCAGGGAAGATTTCCCTAGGAATGTTGCAATTTCTCAGACCTACATATATACGAGGGGCGTTCAATATATTCTCGGTATCGATATGAAGGAAAATGCGAATTCAATTTAAATTGTTTTTATTTTTCAATATGATCTCCCCTAACATCAATGCATTTGTTACATCTTGAGATAAGCTTTTTTAAACCCTCAAAATAATAAATTTCCTCTTTCTCTGCAAAATACCGACTTGAGTTCTTCATCATCCGAAAATCTTTTTCCACGAAGACATTTTTTCAAATCCGGAAACAGGAAATAACCAGTAGGGGAAGGTCTGGACTATAGGGTGGGTGTTGGATTTCTTCGAAACCACAATCTCGCGCAGCAGCCTTGGAAACTCGCGCCGTGTGAACAGGAGCGTTGTCATGAAGAAGCAACACACCCGCTGCGAGTTTACCCCGTCTTTTCTTTTTAATTTCCTCCCGCAAATTATGCAAAGTGGAAGCGTAGGATGTGGCGTTGATGGTTTCACCTTTTTTTTTGTACTCAATGAGCAAGATTCCCTTTGAGTCCCAAAAAACTGTGGCCATGAGCTTTCGGGCAGACGGAGTGACTTTGAACTTCTTCGGGGGGTCTGTTCCTTTTTCATGCCACTGCATGGACTCTTGTTTGCTTTCAGGGTCATAGTGGTGGACCCATGTTTCGTCCCCAGTAACAATTCGATCCATAACACCGTCCGCGTTCTCACTACACATCTCCAAAAGCTCTCTACAGCATGCGATTCTCACTTTTTATCTGAGGCGCTGTGAGCATTCGTGGCACCCACCTTGCACTGACCTTTGAAAGGTTAAGATGGTCATGAAGAATGGTGTGAATGGTACCAATTGAAAGCTTGGTGATCTCTGCCATCATTTTCACCTTTATTCGGGCATCCTCAAGAACAAGTTTTTCGACTTCTTTGATGCTTTCTCCCGTACAAGCAGTAGCCGGGGCGCCGGAGCGGGGGTCGTTCTCAATGCTCTCTCTGCCTCTCTTGAACTCACTTGACCACTTTTGCACAGTTGATAATGAAGGTGCGGAACCCTGGTAAACAGCCACCATCTCTTCATGAATAGTTTTTTGACTTTTTCCTTGCTTAGTGAGAAATTTAATTACAGCGCAATGCTCAATTTTCACCATCATCGCCTCAGTTGCCATTATGATTCTGTTTAACTAGAGATAAAACGCGAATTAATAATCACATTTATATGAAATTTTACATGAATGCACTAAAATAATAGTGTTACTTGATAATAAATAGTCAATTTATATATGCAACCACAGCTTCACCCCGATACCGAGAATATCTTGAACGCCCCTCGTAGAATCTATCTTTGAGGTGCAGAGCAACATGACTTCTCTCTTTCCTGGACTCTGTCCATTCTTGACTGCAAAAGAGTGGCCAGTCACGTCTTCCCACCCATTTATGTTCCTATAGTCTGCAACCTAGTGAAGTCATTTTGAACGGCTTGCCCAGCCAGTGTCCTTGCAGTCTTTAAAAAGTTTGGAAGTGATAGTAGTTAAAGTAAAAACTAATATATTACATGTATTGCCTTATTGGCGCTATCCGCTTTATCATAACGTTCACATCGTCTAGTTTCTAGCATGAGTGGAAATACAATAGGAAGGTGAATAATTTATGCAAAAGAAGTCGACATCTTTGATGGTTTCTTATCGAAGAATTTTTTAATGAAACCCCGAGTAGATTCTGATCAGTTGAAAAGCATACAAGCTAGTCACCCAAGTCTTAGAAGTGGAACTCCTAATCATAAATCTCTTTAGTCTAAGCAATGTTGTCAGCATTATCGGCCTTTGGCGGAATCGGGCATTGATTAATTAATTTGTTAGCTAACTAAGTGTTTACATTAAATTATCAAACACATAGTGCTAGGGGCCTAGTTTCTCCTCTCATTAGACATGTCATGATATTTTGTGCACCATTTTTCGCGAGGAAAATTACCCACTTTTTCAAAACCAAAAATTTATACCTTCATATGTTTTCCGTTACTATTATTTCTGTTGTCCAGTGTATGACCTTGGAATGAACCCAGACTTCTGGCCAAGTAGTCGACGAATTTAACCACTTGACATATAAAAGTATTCATAATAGCTTTCGACACTTATGAAAATGTTAGAACCAGCTTGATATGGAATAGGATCACCTTATTCTTAACCACTACACCATAAAAGACTAACAAATTCACGACAAAGAACCCACCTTTAGTGTTATCGAGGAAGATACTACGAGTATAAGGGCTTTTATTAAAAGTCCCATTTACATGAACGCTTTGTATGTTTATTAGCAAGGCTCTGGATAAATATGCCATACCATGCTTAATCGTTAAAATCTGAAATACTAAAAAACAATGGCGCAAAATTATAATCGCCGTGTATTAAGTAGATTTAGTATGCACTAACTAACATCACCTTAACTTTAAAACCAGCTCCTAACTTTGTATTTAATTATAAACACTTTTTAATCTACCTACAACTAGTATTAACTTTAGAACGTACCCGCGATGAGTTTTAGTCAAACAAACTTAAAAATTTACAGTTTGGGATATCAAACACAGTTTAAGGGGTACACTTTAACAAAATTGAAATTAATTTGACAGAAATATCAAAGGAAATAGAAAACAAGTTTTTAGAATTTTGAATTTGGATAGCTGTATCTCAATAATGGAAGCAGAAAAGATGTTTAATTAAAAAAAAGTGAATTTTCTTTTATGACAATATTTGTTTTTCTTTAGACAAAACGAGATCGGGCACAGAATTGGGGTCGGAATGAAAAGGAAATGCTGCGGCAATTGGTGGAGCAGCATATCGTAGTAGTGGAGGACAAGGGAAACGGTCTGAAAATTATTTCGCGGAAGAAGGCGGCTTGGGAATCAATCGCAGCAGGGATGACAAATTTTCTTGAGACATTTCATTGAAATAACATTTCAAAGTTCATAACATACTAAAAGATAAAACAGACTTTATGTGCTATAAAGTTTAGCGCTAGGTTATAACGGTAAAGTGGGTTTTATCTCGACTATAATTATCAAAACACTAGCATTGACTTTGTTACGTACTAAAATGACCTTTAAAGTGGACTTTATCTGACTATAATTTTGCGCCAATATGGTTATTCAATCCAATTTACTCATATACGGTGAGGTATGAGTAAGTAGAGAGTTGACTTACGTTGACTCGGCAACGAAGATCGTCATTTCTATGCCCATGTGCTCGAGACCCTAAAGGAGTAAAAATGTATGCAAAACCGATATGTTGCCTTTGGATACATCTTTGTCGTGCAAAATCTATTATCATCTTCTGCGAAGATCTATAGAATAAATAGCTAATAGCGAATGGACGAGGGCATTCACCTAGACCGGTTTAAAACAAATTTGATTGCAATCCAAGAAGCTCAATGAACTAGCCGGGGCAAAAGAAGAATGAACAACTACTATAACTTTTAGAGTGTTTCTTTAAACGAAGTCTTTGGATTTCAAGTAATAATATACGTCCATGCCTCAATAAAATAAAACAAATATTTTCTACGTGGTCTTAGACAAAGTTTAAAGAAGAGCAGGAAGATAGAAGTTGTAATTAGGTTCAAATATTTTACCAAAAATTATGATTACATGTCAACGATACTAAGTTTAAAAAATGTTTGCTATAACAAAAAAGGAAATTCAGCCGTAAATTCTCTGTTAGTGCCCAATGAATAATATTGATAGGCATTATTCCCGTTCAACTGGCGACGATGAAGTAAGGATTGCATTCCAATCCAATCGGAACTGAAGTCATATTAGACTGCTGGGATTGACTTTGTTCGACTCTGACACAGCTGAACTCTTGAAAAAAAAGCTGAAGAACTTTTCTAAAGAGCATACACTGACTCGATATAGTCAGATGAAAGTATCTACACTCTAAGAAGAAATTTACTTAATTGCAGTGCAAGCCGAAGTACAAATTCACCCGGACTTTATACCAGAACTAAGAAATAACTAATGAAACATCGTCATAAAGCACTGAAAGATGAAAACAACTTACATAAACATCTTTCTCACAAAAGAGCAATTTAAGAATTACAATAAATTTAATAAATAGACTTGCCGACTTTTTGTTGTTAATTTTTATGCTGTCAACTAAACTATTTCATGTAATTCCGGGGAAAAGTCTGCTGATTAGGTGAACAATTCAACAATCTAAGTGGCTATTACGAGTAAATTGCATGCGCACTCGCATGCAAAGGAACTTTCCATCAATGATGACTTGAAAAATAACAATAACAATTGTTCATACACAGTTAAAGAAAACGAAACATCGTTATGGAGTATTTCGAATTGGAAGACAGCTCTAGTCAAGGGAATGTTGAAACCTCTATTCTCAGGAAAGACACAGTATGCAGGATGGAGGAGGATGTTTTACGAGTAGAAGTTCTTCACTTAACTAAAGCGCCCTAAGATGTGAGCTTTTCTAGTGTTTTGAAGAAGGAGCAACTCTCTCTTTACGCGTTAATTTTGCCAGAATTGAATAGGTACTAGACAAGGAGAAGCACGCGTTGGGGATTTCTATAGACATACCGCAGATGAGTTACTACTTTTGCTAGTAAAGAAATGAAGTTGTCCAAGGGACGAAGTCCTGTCTCCATTACTACCATTACTACGGCGAATTTTAATTGGCTGTTCGCTTAACACTCTCAAGTGTTTTAACGTCTAGTCCCCGAGACATGCACACAGTGTAGCTCAACTCTCAGTCGAATAGTGAAAAACGTTGCTCTTAGCAGCAAGCGGCCCTGCATGAAGGTTGGTCCATTAAAAGTGGTTTTGCCTCTCAAAATTAAGGTTGTTCTTTTCACAAGAACGAGGAGGCTGATTGGTCCGAATTCATCCAAAATAGGTGACGTCTCTCTAGAAGAAAAGTATAGTGTCATACTACCAAAGACTTTCAAGGCGCTTTCAGTTTTCTAGTAATGTAAGGGAGTATTGGCTTTGGTGTGGCCTGATTGTCAAATTCGTCGACTTCTCCACAACAGGTTCCGGGTTCAAATCTCGGCCAACATCAAAAAGCAGAAAAATTATTGGAAGTAAACTATATTCTAAAGAACAGGTGGTGACAGCAAAGCTGACGACCTCGCTGAAACCTCTCACTACTTCTAGGCTAGGTGGAGAAAAGGAGATTTTTGTGAACGCAGACGGAAGAATGAATTGCGATAGCCGATAAGGTAGCTGGACCTCCTAACCCGCTTTAGGAGTACCTGGACCTTCGTTTAGGATTTTCATTACAGTTAGATTTCTTTCGAGCACAACTGAATGTTTCTCAGTAGAAAAGATTGCAGACTACTTTCTGGCATAGAAACGGGGCACTAACGACCTACATTTAGATCGCATTAGTGACATCAAGTCGTGCTTGCTTGCTGTGAGAATGATGTCGACACAGCTGAGCATTTCCCCTGTGAATGTTAGACTTACATTTGAGTTAGGCTGCTGTACTACAATACATGCTGATGTGAGTGTTGGTACAGTCGATTTTAAGATTTTATGAAAGTATGAGGAATTCAATTGAAAGGAACAAGTAAGAAATACTCGAAGTAGCTTAGCGTGGTTGCTTATTTTACCTTCTCGTGTTAGGCACCGGAGCCAGAACCGTTCTGCCGGCTTGACTTGCCAAACTTATAAGTGCAAAACAAAATGGAAAACACTATAATGGCCAGTCATAAATAACGCAACCTAAAGAGGGGGACGTACAGCGAATGAAACAGTCAAGCGACAGACTCTTGAGACCTAAACGTATTTGGAACTGATGTCAATAAGGATTTTAAAATAGGGATGGTGGATGGTGATGGTAACTCTGTAGCGAGTTACTGGTTCGGGAATATACAGTCCCAGGCCTGGCATTCCAGGTTGAGGCATGTTTACGAGATTAACTACTCGCAAAATGAAAAAAGGTGGACCAAGAGTTGTTACATATGTATGTATATGGTACTACGGTGACTGTTACAGAGAACAAAGGCTGCATCTATTTGAAACAATCCGCATCAAATCTAAATTCTCCTGATGGTGCTACCAATGATTGAGCTCCTCGATTAAACCCACGGACAATACCATTAGTATGACGTTAAAATCATCTTTGGACATCTTTAGTAGCACAATCCGAAAGAATATCCGACATCCAGGTCTGCAAATTGACGTTACTGTGAAACGGATTATCACTTTAGCAAACATACGGGTCCTTCAGTTTAATATTCTGAAAGGAACATGGCGGTAAACAAATCATAAAGCAGTCAATCAAATTGATTACGAGTATGTTGCGATCAAGGCAGGGTTGATCAATGCAGACTTGCACAACTACGTAATTACAGCTAAGTTACGTACGTTTACGGATATTTCTGGATTGGCAAAAAATTGCCAGACCTTTGCATTAAGTCCTCAATACCACTGGCATGGCTGCCGACCTTCCGCAAGAAACGCTGAAGAAAAACAAAAGAAGCATGAGAAGCGTGTGACCGAGGAAGTGGAGAGGGTTACTTCAGAAACAACATACGAAAGTCAAAAAGAACGTTCAAAGAACAAGAGCTGGACTGAAACCTGCAGGGATGAACAAGGAAATTTAATAATAGAGTCACTGATGAGAATATGGAAAAACCACTTCTGCAAACGTTATCAGGCAGAAAAAACCATTCAACTTGGGCGATGAAAGCCCAGATTTCCGCTCACCCTGCCGACCAATTTAAAGTAGCGGGAGATGATTTGGTAGAGAGCATGCACCAACTCATTTACAAGATTTGCTCAGGGGAAGTATACCTGATCAATGGATCATCAGCATCGTTTGTCTGACCCAAAAGAAAGGAATACTCACTATGGCGGCTTTTATAAAGAGGAACCATGAGTATACAGAGACATATCTGGTTTTGACATACCTGTAAAACGCATTCGTTTATCCAAAATGACAATGGAGAAGGCTCGAATGTCAGATCAATCTCACCGGGACTTTGTGTCAAAAAAGAGGTTAGAGTTCCTATAAATTCCAATAGCACTTCACACAAACCGTAACACTTGCCAATCGCTGTTTCTTAAACCTAAGAAAACAATTGAGTAATAAATCCTTTTTGAGAAACACTAAAAATATTGTAAAAACGGACCTTATTACCCAAGTCCTGGTCAGTAGGGCAGGAGCTTAAGGGGTAGCAAAGGCAGATAAAGCAACAAATGGTCGTTTTGAAACTAGGAATCGGGTGATTATTGGTTCCGTTTGCCTTGAGGGGCTTCCGATGAGGAGATTTAGCAACGACCTCTACGAGCTGTTCAGCGATATCGACCCAATCAGAAATATTTCAGTTGCTTCAAAGGGATAGGACATACTCCGACCCAAAGTCTGCGATTGCTACGCCCAGGCATCGCACAATAGAAGAAGACATTGCTTTAAGTGACACGATGCATAAATGAAAGGGACCTGAATCATATAGAAGTGCGTTACTGGAGGCGGTCAACCAAAGATCGCACTAATTGAAGATGTTTACTAGTTGAGTGCCAGGTTCACTCCGGGCTGAAGTGCCAATGTAAGTGGGTAATGAACAGCCAAATTGCTTTTCATTTCATGCGGGTTTCCATTTTTTTTTATAATCAGCGCGCGTTCAAGGGGTCAAGGTACCCTTAAAATGATTGCACACAGGGCGGGCGAAGGAAACATAGGGAGGAAGAAAAGGGAGATACCGATGCACAATACATTGGTCTTAAACGTTTGAAAGTTGTAACGATTAGGAAATAGAGAGCTCAGCAGGGCATTCCATAAGCGAGCTGCACGGCTTAGGAACGAATCACGATATTTTAGAGTGAGTCCGAAGGTGCCCTTGAGGGTGTACTCATGAGCATTCATAGCGAGACTTGTGCTATGGTCAAAAGTTTGAAGGGGTGAAACTTTACGGGTGATTTTTATGGAGCACTGGTGATGCAAATAACGTTAGAACAGAGTGAGACACGAGAGTTATGTGATGTGCCTTTCATAGATTTTTGTTAGGTTGGTAAATCTGTTGTTGGCATTCCCTCTAAATCTTAGCGTCATAGCTTGACATTTGCAAAAGTTACGTAGCCAAGAGTACATCTATCTCTGTGTGTGTTGGCGATTTTTTACAATTTTAGAAATGGATTTAAATTTGCAACAACGAACTTGTACTTGTATTAAATTTTGCCTAAAAAACGGATTTAATGGTGCGCGAACGTTGGAAATGTTGGAAAAGTGTTTCGGCAACGATTCTCTAAAGAAAACGGTCGTTTACCAGTGGCAGCCCATCGACATCGAAAACCGACGAAAACATTGATGAAGTAAAAGAAATGTTGGTCAATAACCGCAAATTAACCATCAGAGAGATAGCGGAGGACTTGAACATTGCCTATGGATCCGTCCAAGACATTTTGGTTAATGATTTGGGTTTCCGTCGTGTAGCAGGAAAGTTGATGCCAAAAGACCTCAATTTCATGCAAAAAAGAGACGTCGCAAAAGAGATGATTTGCGAGATTTGAATCCGATCCCACATTCAAGAAAAGGATCATTACTAGAGATGAGACATGGGTTTATGAGTGCGACACGCAATCCAGACATCAGGCAAGTGAATGGCGTTCACCAAATGAGCCGAGACCAAAAAACCCACGTGGTTTTCAGTCAAAAAAGAAGGCAATGCTCACGGTTTTCATGGATTACAACGGTGTAGTGCGTTATAGAATATTATTTGGGCGTTATGAGACGTTTGCGTGAAGCAATTCGCCGAAAGAAACCAGAATTGTAGGCAGAAAACTCGTGGATTTTGCACCATGATAGCGCACCGTCGCACAGTGCCATCATTATTCGTAATTTTTTGACGAAAAATGCAACAAATGCCATCCAACAGCCACCGAATTCACCTGATTTGGCTCTCTGTGACTTCTTTCTGTTCAATCAAGTTAAAAAACCACTACGGGGAACGCGTTTCAGCAGTCGAGAGGAAGTAATGAAAAAATCGCAAGAAGCACTGATGGACACACCGAAAACCGAATATAAAAAATGTTTCGAGGATTGGATCAAGCGCTGGTATAAGTGTGTTACAGTCGATGGGGATTACTCTGAAGGGGACAATATAGACTTAGATGAATAAACTTGTATTTTCAATGTTCTGAATACATTCCGGGAACATTTTGATCAGTGTAGTATTACTACTTCTGACAAATTTAAACTCAGTTAATACTTTGAGTAGCAATGGATATTGTTACGCAAAAAAAACTAATGGGAAGGTCATAGGCATTTTTAAATTGTTATGTTTCCACTTCTTGAGCAGCCAACTATGACGTAAATCACGCTTCGCTGTTTCCGCATATAAGCTGAAATACCTTAAAGAAGGAGAAGGAGAAAAGAGCAATACATAACTTGATTCCATTTGAGTCTTTATGAATCTAAGATCCTCTTGTCACTCTCAAGATCTCATAGCATCTGGACATCGTAAATGCAATCAGAAAAATAAAACAAAAACACAATCACAAACTACAATAGGACCCATAGACATAAACTATATTCGGATTCGAGGTTTAAGTTAGCAGTGTCATGATAGGGGATCTTAAAATCCAATCAAATCCACCAAAAGGGGTTTCAGCTGATAGGACGGAATTGCGTTTGCCTTAGGTCTTACTCATTTGCCGAACACAATCGCTCTATTTAAAGCCTTCTACACCGCGATAAATTTAATTAGCTTATGCCTGCAATTAAATTTAACAAAATGCAATCAGTGTCCATTGCCGTTGCCTGCCAAAGATACCACTATCTCGACATGCTTAATGTAAAGCCGTTTAACACCTTTGCAACAAAAACCAATTAAATAGGCCAGACATTATCGGAATTAGTAGAGCTGTCATTTTGAATATCAAATATAATTTACACCAACTAACACCATGAACTAACTTAAGGGTAAATACCAGTGATTTTGCTTAGCTCAGCGAACTAGTAAAGATCTTTTAAAGTTATACCTGTCGCAACGAAACTATGTACATCAATTAAGCCTTTAACAATAACGAATCCAATAAAACAAAGCAATAAACTTTAATGTCGCCACTAAAAACGTTAATTTCAAAAGTAATTATCTTTTTATTTCCCACTAAAAAAAAAAAACATCGTGATATCCATCAACGTACTCGTATCAACGGATACGTATGCTTAAAACGAAGACGAATTCGTTGCACCTAAACACACTCCAACTCTATGTCCAACAATTTCACTTTTATTCAAATAAAAACGCCCATCGATTCAAGAAAGATATCGACTTTTCGATTTTCAACTGATCTTGTTCGAAAAACCCCGTTTAAAGGAGAAAAAAAATATCGTTTACCACAAATTTTGAAAACAAAACTCCGTTGAGAAGCACAGAAAAATCACTCATACGCACCGTGTGCCGGCTGAAGCTCAACTGCTTTTCAACTCAACCAACCAATCGATTAACTCAATAACGATAACAATCGACTAGCTCCGCTTCAACAAAAACAAAAAATCGAAATCCAATAAAACTTCTAATCACAAAATGAATGAGACCACTAATCCACGGTGACTGGTGCCGAATTAGTTATCCGTCATACTACGAGTATACGCATTCGTCAGATAAATCGATTCGATTAACACGCCAGTACTCGAACTTGTAAATCGATAAACCGATCGTCTTGCCGATGATGGGGATATTCACCAACTTGCACACGCATTTCAATTCGACGCGATCTGATGTTTCTCCCTAAATTAAACGCAATTGACCAAAGATAAATAAATACGTAAATAAACTAAATAAAGTCAACAATCGCGTGCCACAACTGTAGAGGCGAGTGCAAGAAGTGCTGCCGATTGGGCAAGTTGAAGGCAATTCCTTCGATAGTTTCTGGCTTTCAATCGACTAGCTATTTTGCAGAGACACTACTCGTATGTTAAGTCAATTTAATTCAATTAGTAGACTGTGAAAATATGTCAACAAATCGTTGCAGATACATTTAACATGCATCTGTATCTATCTATCTATCTGTAGCGGTATGCGAGTCGTGCGTTCAACATGTGTTTAATGTCGCTGGCAGATACTAAATACGCATATAAGATACGAGTACCATGCCAGATCAGATACTAGATACTTGTAGTACCAGAAGTTTGACTTCAAAGTCGAAGAAAGTAAATTGGCTCTGCCTCAAGGGAAGAGATGAAAGTTTCGCTGAATCCGATGCTGCCGTCGGTCGTCATTGTAGTAGTAACCGCATTCATCGTGGTTGTCATTGGCGTTGTAGGACACATGGTCTCTTCTTGGAGAAGTAGAGTGGCACGAGTTTAGGTTTGGTGGCATCTGATGCAATCCAAACGATACTTTTGAATTGGGTTGGGTTGGGTTCTTTTTGTTTTTCCTTTTTCTCTGATTTAATTTTATTCTCGTCTCCTCAATTGAGGGTTTCTAATGGACGATTTATTGTTGGAATTCATTTAAAATTTAAATTTAAATGATCTGGGGATTTAATAAGTTGGCGGCACGCTCTTTTGTAGAGTGGAGCAGGGTAGAACTTCAGATGGAGAGTATTTTTTGCGTTTGCATCGCCGTCATTTGTTTGTGAAGGGCATCGGGTGCAACTGATAACTAGAAAATTTGGACAAATATTGACGGTTTTTCGGGAATTACAAAGACGGGATCGGGTTCTGGGAATTTTTTTGTTTTAATACACGAACAGATGTGGGTAATTCCCCCTCAAAAACAACAGTGAAGTTCTTTTGATAACAATTAAATGTATTTACCTACATCACCATTTCTTTAATTGATAATTAGAACACAATCAATAATCTTCTTGCAAGTCGAAGTCAGACAGGCCAGTCCTGAAAACAAAACAAAAAACACTCCTCCAGTGATTTGAATTTAAATTTAGATTTTAACAACCAAAAACGGTTATCTGCTGCCTGGGATTAGGTCCGGTCAAGGTTAGTACAGCGTTTACAAATTTTGAGATATGCCTTGTTCGATTCTAAACCTTGGGAGGTCGATAACACCGATCACTTGGTTCGTTTAGTTTGATTAATTGTTAGATTATAGCGACATAAGAGCCTTATCGGAATAATGAGCTCACGGGAGCTTAGAGTAAAGACCCTCTGCCGTTCTCACTGTTTCACTGACCACTCTATGAATATGGATCTTGAGCCTTTAAAACACAGGTATTCATGGCCTTTGGGTGTGTGTTGTGCAACTTATTGCCTACGTCTGCCTGTGATATGGTTTTTTTGGTGCTTCCCTTTAGTTAATTCGAACCGATAAGTGTAAAACAAAAATAAATTATCGATGTCCTAGAGGCTTGAAAGGCCTATCGATACCATTGTGTATGCAATATAACATCGTTCAAATGTCCGTCGCGGCTTCTTTGGGTTGCGTGCATCCGAAATGTTCAATTTTCCATGGCTCTGGCGCATAAATCAGGCAAAATTTGACCGATGGCATGGGTAATGTTGTCTTTGAGGGCCGCTGTGGTTTGTGGCTTATTCGCATAGACTTGCGACTCCAGAAAACCCAACAAGAAAAAGTCTAACGGGGTCAAATCGCACGATCGATCGCCAGTTCACATCACCTCCACGTGAAAAGACCATGGCCTCGAATAGCTCATGCAGAATTTACAACGTGGCGTGAGCTATGTGGCACGTAGCGCCGTCCTATTGAAACCACATGTCGTTGGTGTCCATATCATCCAATTCAGGCCAAAATAAGTTGGTAATTATCGACTTATAGCGCTTGCCGTTGACGGTGATGGCCTGGCCAACGACGTTCGCAACGAAATATGGACTGGCGTCATCGGGCCAGCCCAAAATCCACACCAAACAGTGACTTTTTCGCGATGCATTGGACGCTCGTGGATCTCATGAGAATTGGTATCGCCTCGAATTCGACAATTTTGTTTTTTGACGTACCCATTCATCCGGAAATGGGCTTCATCGTTGAAGATGATTCTTCGATGAAAATTAGGGTCAGTTTCCAACTGCTCCAGAGCTAATTCAACGAACACACGTCGTCGTCTCAGCTCGTTTACTTTCAGCTCCTGGGTCAGTTGAATTTCGTACAGGTGGAGGCCCAAGTCACGACGAAAAATTCGCCAAGTTGTGGTCTGCGAAAGGCCAAGTTCTTGTAAGCGACGCGAAATCGATTGATTCTCATGCACGACAGCGGCGATATTTTCGGCAGATCTTGCGTTTCGTCGACGTACGGGTGTTGGTTTATCGTTTACCGAATCAGTGGACTCAAATTTATCCGCCACATTGCGAATAGTCCTCTTGGTAGGACGATTATGGCGACCGTAAAATGGGCGAAGCGCGCGGAACGTTGCCCGAGCAGAACATAATTTTGTCATTTGCACGTGTTGTTGAAATTTAGAATTGAAGTTTTATTTTTTAACTAAATGGCACTTAAAAGTGAGCACTTCTTTAAAACACGATGTACAAAGCAGAGAAACTGAATCACAAGTGCATTATTCCTTGACATACAATGCGAACTGAACTTTTCACCGTAACCCAAACCAAATCCCGTTATGTTGAACGGAAATATTTTGCACTCATCGGAATGCGATTCTTTGCCGTATTTCTAATTAGTTTGCCACAGCTGCACATTTTTTTTTTATAATTTGCGCGCGATCAAGGGATTTAAGTACCATTAAAATGTTTGCACAGAGCGCGGACGAAGGAAAATCAGGGAAGATAGAAAGAGAGGTACCGGTGAACGTTGGTTTTAAATGTTTGAAGGTTGTAAAGACTAGGAAGTAAAGAGCTAGGCAGGGCATTCCACAAGCGCGTTGTACGGCTGAGGAACGAATCACGATATTTTAGAGTAAGTCCGAAAGTGGGCTTGAGGGTATACTGATGAGCATTTATAGCGAGACGGGTGTTACAGTTAAAAGTTTGAATGGACGGAATCCTACTGGCGATTTTAATGGAGCACTGGTGGTGGAAATAGCGATAAAACAAAGTGTGACACGAGACATTTTGTTGGTGTTCGAGGGTGTCCATTGGTATCAGCTATAAGTTTTATCACACGGTTTTGAATCCTGTCTAGCAGGTGCATAGATGTTTTGGGCGCACCCGACCAGATGTGGGCATTGTACTCCAATTTTGGGCAGATGAATGCCTTATACGAGTATATTGAGGCCAGATCAGAGAGGGTGAAATATTTGTTACATCACTTGAGGAAACCTAGACATTTCGCAGCATTTTTGACGACACCGAATATGTGGTCATTCCAAAGTAAGTTTTCGCTAACACACATACCGAGAATAGACAGTTTATCGGTTTCGACGATGCAAGAGCCATTCATAGATAATTTGGGTATTTGAATTTCGCTTTAATGACAGCAGACAATTCCACTCTGTTGATAGTTCCCCAATTGGTTATGCTGTTGATATCGGAATTTAATGAGGTTAAAATACGCTGCCGTTCCCGTTCTACAGCCGAAGAGCAGGGACGTCTGTCCGGGAATGAATATGAAAAGCAGAGAGTACTGTCATCAGCAAAGGAGATCGTTGATGAAAATTTAAAAGAGTATCGGAGACAGAACGGATCCTTGGGGCACACCAGCATTTATTTTGTGAATATTAGACTTGAAACCGCCCAAGACAACTTGAATTGAACGTTCCGAATGGTAATTTCTAATCCATTAAAGAAAAGAGTCATCGATCCCAAGAGCACGCATTTTCGACAAAAGAGCCTGAAGCCAAACTCTGTCAAATGCCTTAGAAATATCAAGTGCAACTATCTTGTTTTTGCCAGGCTGATGTACGCTTTGGTTCCATTTTTCGGTGAGACATGCCATCAAATCACCAGTGGACCTGTTGCTACGAACACTATATTGCCGGCCATTGAGAAGTTTTCGTGTTTCCATGACCTTGGAAAGAAGGGACGTAAGTGCAATGGGTCTGTAGGAGGAGAGAGAAGAAGATTCGACTTTTTTAGAGAGGGGCTGGACAAATGCTGTTTTCCGTCTGCTCGGAAAGACTCCTAAAGAATAGGATTGATGCAAAAGTTTACGCAGTGGTTTTATCAGCGAGGAAGAACACCTCTTCAGAAGGATGGGAGATATACCATCTGGACCAGCGGATTTGTGAATGTTAAAATCTTTAAGAACTGATGCTACTACACGAGTGCGAAAGTGGATTTGTCCCATTGAAGATTCGACGCACTCAAGTGTAGGCGGAGACAAATCTGGGAGTGTTGAGCTGGCCGCAAAGTGTGCAGCAAGCAGATTGGCCTTGTCCAAAGAGCTGATAGCTGGAACGTCATTGTAAATGAGCGTTGGGATGGAGGATGAGGCAGAATTTCTAATATTTTTGACGAACCAAAAATGTTTACTACCTTTGGGACATCGTAGTATTTTCTGCCTCAGTTTTTGGTCGTATTGGAATTTCACACGCTTGAGAAAGACGTTGCAGTCATTTCTGGCTCGTTTAAACTTTTTTCGGTTTTCCTCTATTGGGTTGGTCTTGAAGGACCGAAAAAACATTTCTCTAACCCTGACAGCCTCTTTACAGCTCGAGTCGTACCATGCGTTTTCTTTTGGTTTGATACTCTTCATCCAATGAGGGATAAAGGATCTCATTCCAACGAGAATGGTGTCTGTGATCATATCAGCAGCGGCATCCACGTCGTTATCGAGGAAACATAACGACCAGTTAAAATTCCTAAAAAAGCTGTTAAGACCGCTCCTCGTATTGCCATATGCTTCTTTTAGGAATCTTTTCTCTAACTCTGTGGTCGGTGTACGAGAAATTAGCTGATATGACACAATGTTTCGACGAGCCTAGAGGGGAGAGCACATCAACGGTGTACTTATCAGGGTGAGAAGTTGGAAACAAGTCCAGGATGTTGGCGGTATGACTGTCAACGTCTGGTATTCGTGTGGGCTCGTTTACAAGCTGGGTTAAGTTATTTTTCGCAGCGAAGATCTCAACACACCGTCCTTCGGGTGTTGTCTGTCCAAAATGTCGAAGCCACCCAGAATTGTGTATATTGAAATCGCCCGTAATCACGATTTCAGTATGAGAATGCAGGGATACAATTCTTTAAATGGAGTCAGACTGCGCATCAAACTCGTGGAAGGTCGAGTTGCTGTCCAGTTTGGGGCTTCTGTAAATAAAGCAGTAGTGGATACTTTGCTTACGGAGATGAAATTTTAACCACATGAAATTGAATTCCGGATTATAACAGGGACTACATTGTGGTGGAGTTTGGTAAGCTACATCACTACGCACGTAAATGGCGAGACCGCGGTGAGAGAAGAATAATGGCACTAGTTCGTAGCCAGGTGGCTTTAGATCAGAGTGATCTAAGAGGTGTGGGCGTGGATCTACCTGTGTTTCACTAAGTTCCAAAACAGCTGCTCTATATTTACAGACGTGCACATAGTATCTCAATTCAATGAAGCCATTGATCAAAAGGATAAAAATGAAAAAGAACTATTGTAATAGTTTCGCATGATTGCAATATTAATGTTTATGATGTTAATAATTTACAAGTGAACGAATATATTGCCATTACTTTTTTTTTGTTAAAAGTAATTAAGTTTTAAACAACCCTGAGGGAGAAAGTCACGGGCAAAAATGGAAAACGACATCAGAGTTGACGATGTTCACTTCCGCTGAATACGTAAGATTAGATAAACTGAATAAAAAAAAAGTGAATGTGCACTCAATGTGCATGCGTTACAGATGTAATTTTCCGGAAGTACTTAATGATAGTTTAGCTTTGTGATCAGAATAAAGAGCACGAACTCCCTGTTCAAGTTATCAGTTTTTCAGTAAAAAAAAATTGTTTAAATATATTATATTAAATGTCATATAATCTCATTCTCATAAAGAAACAATTTAATTAACGAAGCTATGATCTGGAATTGAATTGAAAGTTTGAACTTTGGAAGTGGGTATGAGACCAAGTATTCCGTCACGATGCTAACTTGGTTATTGCAAAAAATGTATTGCACACAATAAAGAATCAATTACAACAATTTGCTGAAAGATATTTAATAAAAAAGAGGGCATTTATTTGATCTGTTGCAAACACGTTATTTACTTTCAAGATGGAGCAAAACTTGACTCTTACATGAACAATTGATCGGGCAAGATGCAAAGTTTTAATTTGATTTAGAGATGCCAATGGGGAAAAAATAATTGAACCTACTAAGCACTTTTTTCTTAATTTAAATTTACAATATTTAAGAAAAGAAATATCTTCAATAGCTTTTTTGTAACATTAGAGATTTTTTTAGTAAAGGACTTGTATAAAATGGACGACAAGAAGCTTCTACACATACGAGTATAAAAAAGTCTACCAATGGGGGATGCTTGTTTTTTAGGGCATCTGAAATCTATAGAAATGCGAAGACTAAGATAAGGCAGGAGAACCCCTAATATTCACATAAACAAGATTTGAGGACCCTCGCAAATTATAAATGAACAATATATGGACTCAGGATTCGAAATATTAGTACAAAGTACCAAGAAGAATGGAACTTCATCACAGTTTGACTTTGGAATACAGTGTTTTCCATTAAGAACTATACTTTAAAAAAAATGTGAACACACTCTTAATGCTTTTTTGTGAACTGTCGTAACTATTTTGCTTGTCAATGTCTACAATTTAGTCTTTAATAGAAAACCCGATACAACCAAGGCCAGGAATATTTGATTTGTAAGCATAGATGTCCCTTTTCGTCCACATATTGTTAAATGAATGTTAAACAATATCAGCCTAAATATCTTTACAACAATGAAGACACTCTAAACTGGCAATAGTCCCTTTAACATCACGTATAAAAACTTGTCTAACATATTGTGTGATCACCTAAAAGCGTTTTTAAATTTTTACACAATCTGATTAGCTCCTACCAGTGCGCTTTCAGGCTTGACAACTTCACAACTAACCAATTATTCACACTACGGCAGATCCTTGAGAAAATCCAAGAATTCCAGATTGATATTTGTCATCTTTTTATCAATTTAAAAGACGCAGCATTTCTGAACAAAAGATATATTGTATAAGGCGCTGTCTTCTTTTGGCATTCCTACCAAACTGCTCAGATTGTGGTGAAAATGTTCAATGGCGATGGAGAAGCCTCGCTGCTTTCGGAGGCAAACTGTCCGAAACTTTAAATGCCAAAAAAGGACTTTAGACAAGGTGCTGCAAGGGACTTCTTTACCATCACATTTGATAAAATTGTACGAAACTTGCAACAACGGTGGCACTATTTTTTAAACAGAGAACTATCACTAGCAAACTAGCAAACGCTGTAGTATTGAAACAGAAGCGCCAAGAATGAGTTCAGCTGGGAATGAGGGCAAAGTTAAATACTCATATCTGGTCTCAACAAGGGGGGACGCACATGATCGACTAATTGGGCAGAAGCTCAACTCTAACTATTGTACAATAGTTAGAGATTGTGTCTAGCTCAGCTCCGCTATTAATTCTTATAATGATACGAGTACCTCATCTGTAAGAAAACAGGGAGAATCTATATAAGAACCTATGGCACAAAAGCATTGATGTTTGTCTTACTAACGTTGAAGAGCTTTATAGGAGGAGATATAACAATGAACTCTGGGAACTGTACAGCAATGACATCAACCTAGTCAGATGGCTATGACCTGTAGAGCGAATGGATATTAACGCTCTGATCCATAGAATCTACAATTCCTGCCCTGTTTAACAACGAAATAAAGAAAGACCTTACCTTAAATGTGAGGCATACCTGTCTCCTTCCACTCAATCTCAATTATCTTGGAGTGCGTAGCTGGCATATTTATTGTCTGAGTCTCAGATCCATTCCGCATTCTAGCGTCGCATAAGTAAGTAATTAATAATGATATTTTCTTCTTGAGAAAATATAGGTATAGTCTGATAGAGTAGTTTAATAAAATTAAAAAAGTAATCGGAGGTATGTTTACCAGTCGATGTAATCCCTATTAATCAAAATATCTCAAAAGAATGGTAATACTAAACGAAATCAATTTCTACAATTTCAAATAGTGTTATCAGAATGGCACTGCCAAAGACTAATTGAAACCTTGTAGATTTGCTACTTAAGAATATTATATTTTAGAAAAATCTTAACATGTGCCCATTCCTACGCAGAAAAAGATAGTATGAGAAGGACCTACATATGTACACATGCATGTATTGTATATGTCGAATGTGTTACGTTAAAACCGGAGAACAGACCGTTTTTGGCGCTGTGGAGGAAAAATAAATCCTCCAGGAAAATACATCCGGAGACGAACACAGATTAATCGAGTTCGCAACGGGGCAAATTATTCATCATCATACGTTTCCAATACATGAACATAAACAAGGGACTTTACAAATCCCCAGATTAGCAACATGCAAATCAGATACATGTATCGATTGCAAATATTGAGGGCTTAGAAAATCCGCACGTTCTAAGGGGTAAAGATGAACTCAAACCACTATCTAGTTGTAGATACGAGTACATACGTTAAGATTCGGATATCGGAGGCTTCAGGAAACTTTGCTGACCACATTTCACTCAATATTTTATTAGAGTCAATACCGACTACATCAGTGGCAACACAGCTCTATACAATAGGAAGTACTTCCTGTAGTCACCTAGTGAGTTAGGCACCACACAACGATTGTCATAATACCCATAATTGTAGTACTCGTATTATATGTGGTTATACAAAATTGTTATAGAGGAATACTTGCGAATACTATGTATGTCTAAACAAAGTGAGGTGATTAACGATTTTTGCGAAAGAAAGGGGGGACAAGAATCTTGCGGTAGAATCAACTTAGACATGCTAATCTAGAGGAAATATTTAAACAATTTCCAGAGGACTTAGTCCTTTCGCTAAATTATAATAATAAGAACAATTGCGTCACAGCCGGTACTAAAAATCTACAAAGTCTGGGAGGGCGTAGGTGGCGATACTGCCTTCTCAGCCGAGCAATTCAAAGGAGCCAGATATATTGTACGTAAAACATAGCAAGGAGCATAGACTGATTCATCAGTAAAATTAAAATGAATTAAGCCTTGGGATTGTTTGCTTGTTATACAAGACGAAAAATACAATGGCTGGCCTAACTAATGTCGGCGGTACTGAGAGAACATCTTTAGCAATTCATAGGCAACCTAAGTGCGGTTTTAGATCATGAAAGTCTATCATCGACTAGATAGATATCCACGTACCAATAGATCTTGCAGAAACTTTAGGAGATTGAAACCACAACCTATAATCGATTGAAAAGCTGCCCCTAGACGCGTGTATACTATAGAGACGAGGCATTCAAGTCTTGGTAATGATGTGTCCATAAAAACGTATACTTTCAAAGTGGTCCAAAAAAGCGTTTCCTTTTTGGCCTGTAGTGGAGTTTACCAAATAATTCACATTTTAATAAAATTGGCAGTAGTAGTTTTTGCTAGAAGCATTTTCGTTTTTGTTGGTGTATAGGTACATGAAGGCCAGAGAAGACGGAGACAGCCATTAACTTTTCCAATTGTTGCAGTGATATGAACGTCCCACGATAATGTACAATTAAAGGTGATAACTAGATTTCGAACAGACTCAACATGATGGCTTTTGATTTTCTCGGGTTTAGGCAAAGGTTATTAGCCTGCGCCCAGTTCAGGATATTACGGAGATGTTCATTTATTTTTAGTATCGTAGATTCTAGCAAACTAGTAGGACTTTGTATAAATAGTTGCACATCGTCTGCGTACATATGGAAGCTGCCGTGTTGTATAACATTAGGGAGCTCGTTCACATATATCGAAAAAAGAATTGACCCGAGTATAGACAGTTGCGGTACATCAGTTATCATCGATGACATTTCAGATGCTCGATCTCCAACGACTACGGATTGTTGTCTACCAGTTAGTTATGAATATACCAATTTTGCCGATGGGGTAGAAAAATTAATACAAGAATACATGGTTTGACAAATCGAGAAGGGTTAAAATAGTAGGTACATTTCGATCGAGACCATTTCGAATCTCACCAGTGATAATTAAGAGAGCGGTTTTGCAGCTTCGCTTTCTTCGATAACCCGATTGACACGAGCTTAGCTGATGTTCTCTGCGAGGTGTTGGATTAATTGTACAAGTAGAGCTTTCTCAAATATCTTAGAAAGGTAAGGCAGGATTGCGATTTGTCTGTATTTAGATAAGTTACTATTGGCCTTTTTTAGTATGGGCACGATCTTGGCTTTTTTCCATTCGTGGGGATACACAGAGGTAGTTAAAATGGTATTAAAAATATGTGTTATATATGGAAGAATGACTGGCAACGACAGTTTAATAAATTTAGGTTGTATCCCATCTGACCCAGTTGCATTTGACTTCACTGACAATACCGCCTCCACTACTCAAGATCTGAGACACTGATAAAAGAAAAACTTTCTGAGTTTCTGTTGCCACCAATGGATTCGACAAACGCCAAATGTACATCAGAAGAGTTGGACGAGGGGCATGATGTAAATATTCAGTTGAGTGCATTGCAATCCAAGTCATCTGGAAGCTTATGCTCTTGTTTGCCAAGTCCTATTTGTTGCAGATTTTTCCCTGCGGCAGATGGATCAAGATTGTGTTTATAAAAACGTACTTTTGCCTTTCGTACCCCACCTTATTCGAAGTTGTTGATACGTCTCATGTAGTCTCACCAATTTGCATCGCTTCCAGCGATAATAGCTGAAGACTCTATCCTCCATTAGCTTTGAAATAGTGTGGACCATCCAAGATGGGGAATTAAATTGTATCTTTTTGGTTTTTACTTTGACATGTATGCCAAAGACCCTATTTAAAACTCCTTGAGAAAAAAACTACTTGGTCGTTCACAGAAGATGTGTAGAATATTTCGTTCAGGTTAGTACTCCGCAGATCTTGCAGGAGATGAACGCAATCAATATTTGTAAAGTCCTGGTAGGTATCAGTATGAGAAAATTTAGGGCAATCTAGAGTTAAATACAGTAGTTCATACTTTGAAAAACCTGGGGCAGGAAGTTGGTTATAGAGGGGTATTTTGTCCAAGTCGCTAGTGAAGAAGAGATCAAGCAGTGTACTGGAATTGTTTGACTGATGAGTGGGTAAGGTACGAGGGCGGGTCAATAAGTCCGTGACTTTTGGATTAAAACAGATTTTTTGATAAAAAAATAATTTTATTTTTCAACGTAGTCTCCCTTGAGCTCTATACACTTTGTCCAACGCTTCTCCAATATTTTTATCCCTTCCAAAAAAAATGATTTGTCGAGGTCCTCAAAATGACGAGATGACTTCATCATTGGAGTCAAATCTTTTTCCACCAAGCCATTTCTTCAGGTTTCTGAACAAGAAGTAGTCGCTAGGAGCCAAATCTGGAGAATAGGGTGGATGAGGGAGCAATTCATAGCCCAATTCATGGATTTTTGCCATGGCAACTGCACATGTGTGCACCCTTGCATTGTCTTGGTGGAAACGAACTTTTTTCTTGGCCAAATGAGGTCGTTTTTTTTTCAAATCGTCATTGAATCGGTCCAATAAGTTGGCATAATATTCCCCATTGATGGTTCTTCCCTTTTGAAGGTAGTCAATGTGGATTATCCCGCGTGCATCCCAAAAAACAGTCGCCATAACTTTATTGGCTGACAAACCCACCTTGGCCTTCTTTGGCGCCGATTCACCCTTAGAAACCCACTGTTTTGACTGTTGTTTGTTGTGATGGATCCATATTTCGTCCACGGTTACAAAACGGCGCAAAAACTCCTCCATATTGCGATTAAACAACGCCAAACCTTCCTGTGAAGTTGTTACACGATTGCGTTTGTGGTCGACTGTGAGCAAACGCGGCACCCATCTTGCGGAAAGCTTTCTCATGCCCAAGTGATCATTCAAAATTGAAACCACTGAGCCATGCGAGATCCCTACGGCTTCCACAATCTCTCGCACTTTCAATCTTCGGTCGGCCAACACCATATCGTGAATTTTTTCGATTGTTTCGGGTGTAGAGACCTCAACTGGGCGTCCAGGACGTTCGGCATCTTCAGTGCTTGTACGGCCACAACGAAATTCAGTAAACCACTTTTTTACCATTGAAATCGATGGTGCAGTATTTATCAAGCTTAGCCTTGGTCTCGGTAATGGTTTTTTTTCGCAAGAAATAATGCTTAATAAGCACACGAAATTCACTTTTTTCCATTTTCTCCTCAAATTAGTGAGTAGTCTGATAAAAATAGCTGTCAAACACAAACTAACTGACGTACCAAGTTTAAATTTTGACAGGAGTCAACTGATAAATGCCTGTTGACAGGAGCAGTGTTGCTGTTTCAGTAAAGAGGTCAGAAATTCAAAAATGCACGGAATTATTGACCCGCCCTCGTATTATTTACCGCGAAGAGATTTAGCGACATCATGAAGTCAGATAGGTCAGCAAGTTTGTCAACTGCTATGCCAGAAGTTCTGGGTTCAACTTCCAGGCCATACACCAGAAATCAGAAAATTATCTCTATTATCTCACACTACCACTATTTTACTTGACATAGCTTGATAAATTTAAGATCAGCTTTTAACCGCTCCAGATTGTTTGTCCGCCCTCGTTTTGAAAAGATGTTTTCTGAATCTACCAACAATTATCTTGAAGCTCATACAATATTTAACTATTTGATCCAATATGTTTCCAAAAACGTCATAATGCTCTGACTATATCCCGCTGCACAATAGTTGGCTTGTGGCTTGTTGCAAACATGAATGGCAATTGTATACGAGGGTTGTCTGAAAAGCTTCCGACCGCAACGTAAAGATGCACTGGTCAATAAAAGCTAGTGAATGCTAGTTGTGAATCTTCTGACAGTTACTTACCGAAGTTTCAGTCATTTTGGACGCCCAGTTTTTAGTTGACGGTCGTTTGAGTGAGTCGAAGTGAGTGTTTTTTTTGTAAAAATGGGAAAAAATTGAGTATCGAGCTGTTATTACTCGTAAATTCTTGTTTTTGAAAGGCAATACGCCTACGCAAATCAAAAATGAGTTGGACTCTGTGTATGGGGACTCTGCACCATCATTTACCACAGTGAAATTTTGGGAAGCTGAATTTAAACGTGGCCGTAAGAGCTTGGGAGATGATGAACGTTCGGAACGTCCAAAAACTGCACCACTGACGATAACATTGCTAAAGTTCACCAAATGGTGTTAGACGACCGCCGAATTAAAGTGAGAGAGATAGTAGAGGTTATGAAAATGTCCAAAGAGCGTGTTTCTTACATATTAAATCAAGATTTAGATATGAGAAAGCTGTCGGCGCGTTGGGTGCTGCGTTTGCTTACGTTAGACCAAAAACGTGTTCGAATGAACATTTCCAACGCTCTGTTGGCGCAGTTTAGGCGCAATAAATCTGAGTTTTGGCGCCGATTAATTACTGTAGATGAAACTTGGATACACCATAGGGCCGAAACAAAAATTCAGTCAAAACAGCGGACTGCAAAGGACGAGTCGGCTCCAAAAAAAGCAAAAGCTGTTTATTCGGCTGAGAAAGTGATGGCGACTTATCTTAATCGATTATCTTCAAAAAGGAAAAACCATTACAGGAGCATACTACGCATCATTACTTGCCAAGCTGAAGGCAGAAATTGCGGAAAAACGGCCGCATTTGCAGAAAAAGAAAATCCTCTTTCACTAAGACGACGCGCCGTCTCACACCTCAGCGGTTGCCATGGCGAAAATCCATGAATTACGGTTTGAACTGCTTGACCATCCGCCTTATTCACCAGATGTAGTCCCAAGCGACTTCTTTTTGTTCCCTCATCTAAAAACTGCGCTCGGAGGACAGAGATTTTCGTCAAATGAGGAGGCAATCACCTTCGTAAACGATTATTTTGCAGAGAAAAATGCCAAGTACTATTTGGACGGGTTAGAGAGATGGGATCATCGCTGGGAGAAGTGTGTAGAGTTACAAGGAGACTATGTAGAAAAATAAAAAAAATTTTTGAGAAAAAATGTCTTGTATCATTGTTCGGAAACTTTTCAGACAGCCCTCGTATTGCTGAACATTGCGGGGAGCAACAGGGCCGATAGAAATATTGCTCAATTAGGATATGCGACGTTAGTCTAGAAATATTTTAAATATAAATAAACGAATAATAGCAATGTAAAACTTGACATCGAAAGGTCGAAATGACGATATCGGTGAACGATCTGTATGATACGAATTTAAGTAAATAGATCACATACTCCGGGGAAGATATTTTTTTTTTCGGATATGCATTCACACAGAACTGTACGCATCCAAAAAATTTGATTCTTAACTTGTCAACTGTCACTTATAAAAATTTTCAAAAGTAAGCTAATGACTCTATTACTCTCTACTCATCTTAGTTCCATCACAGTAAGATCCGGTGACGGAAATCACAGTCGGACTTAATACATTCTAAAGATTAGAGGTCCGTTTCACGATTTCGATTTTTCCAAAATATTCCAGTCGATACTGATCTCTAACTTTTCCAATATTTTATCCAAAAACATGATATCTCAAGCATCTCACCAATGTATATAACTCGAAAATGCAGCACTCTTTAAACGATTTTCAAACAGAAGACTTAAAGATACAACAGATTCGGTACGCTCTGGAAAAATATTTAAATAAAAAGTAAGTCCCCTAAAGTGGATATTTCATGCGATGCACTGCGATAAAAAGCTCACCAATTAAACTAATGCACTCGAATACTAAATTAAATGCTTAACTCAACAACAATTGTTGATGGAGACGAAAAACCTCATCGCTTATTTCAAATATGTTTTTCTGTTTTTTTTTTTTCCTTTATTAAAGTACAAAACTAAAATCACCTCTCACACAAATTAGCTCTAACATCCGCTAGCCGTGATACAAGCACGTAATTTGTGAAGTACATTTGTCGCACGCTTCGGTAACTCGACAACAAAAACAGCAAAAAACCGTCACGTTAGAATATGCAGACCTACCCGTGACAAGAGTAATCGAAAATCGAACTTTGACAAGGTCTTATTGAAGGAAACAGTTTTATAATAACATATAATTAAAAAAATTACACAATTTTATAATTGATTATAAAAATAGAAATAACAAGCGAAAATATCCTTAGAATGAATAAAGATGGCTGGAGTGCTTTTATACTCTGATCAGACATCGTTATCGATAGTTTTTGTTTTTCGATTCGATTGTACATCTAAACTGGCAATCTGATTACGTGCATGACGTCCAGCAATTAGATTTAGACTTAATAAAACCAAAATACTGATATTTAAGATACGAGTATGACAATCTACTCGTGCTGACATTTTCTGAAATTCTCAGTCATAACATAACTGCCTAACATACATAAATAAAAGAATATCGCTTGATTTATGAATGAAAGTTCGGATAAGCCACCCCTACGCTTACACATGCGATTTTTATTTTCGTCTGGAATTTAGTGTATTTATAAACATTGGGTTTTAGTATGAGGGTTAATCTGATAAAATAAAATGAGGAGAACGTCATGGGGAAAGCATGAGCGTAAAATTGTATCCAGATAGCAGTATGGTACAAGCGGTACTCGCATTTTTGACCAATTTCCGGTAAAACCGCGATAGCTTCTAATGTCATATGCATAAGCAGTGTCCCACTAAGACCGCCTATTTTGAAATTAAAAAAAAAAAACCCAGTGTTTATTTGAAAAGTTCTGATGTTTTTATTTTAATAAAGAGTGTAGGCATGGAGGTTTTGTATGGAATACAATATCCGATAAAAAGCCGCTTCGTTAGTCCTTTTGACGAAATTTTCGATGACATGTCGGCATAGTGTCGGCTTAATTTCATCAATGGCGCGCGAATCTCGTCTTTTAAGGACTGAAACGAATAAAATCTGTAAATTTTAATACGGGCTATACTGCTAATGCGTAAAAATTGCAATAGTTTCAGTTTGTTATTGATTTTAGTTCGGTGCGGTGAGTCAAGTGGAACGCCGTAAGAAGATCATCGACAAATGGCTCGAAAATACTTCGCGTCCAAACCATTTCATCGCAAAAAATTTAAACATAGCACGCAGTACAGTGGATTCTGTTATTAAACGATATTTGGAGACTGGAGACGTTGACAGTTAAGCGAAAACAGAAAAGTGGAGCACATGATACAAATTTGGACAGGAAAATAGTGGGTACCATCGTAAAAAACCGGACTATGTCATCCAGTGATGTTGCTCGGAAATGTAATACCAACCAAACAATGGTACAATGATCTAAAAAAAACGTAACGGTCTAGAAACACGAAAAAAAACAAAAAATACCAAAAGTTACTGAAAGTTACTGAAAAGTCATAAAAACACGAGCCCGAAAGCTATACGAGTTGATCGGCAACAAGAAAGTGTGCTTGCTTTTGGATGACGAAACTTATGTCAAAGCCGACTTTACTACTCTTCCAGGTGCGCAGTTTTACAACTCGTTTGAAGCTGAGATTCTTCCGCAATCAACAACATCGATTGGGATGGAAAAATTCGGGTCAAAATATCTCGTTTGGCAGGCCATTTGCGAATGTGGACATAGAAGCTTATTGTTTATTACAACAGCAAGAATTAACGGAGAAGTGTACATTAACGAGTGCCTAAAAAAACGGTTGATTCCTTTCTTAAACAAAAACGAGGGTTTAACATTCAGATTTCGCTTCAACTCACTATGCTCATGCGACGTTGAGCTTTCTTGTTGTTAAAAACGTCGACTTTGTCCAAAAACACATGCATCCATCCAATGTTATTGAAAGATATTGGGCTTTGGTCAAAGCTACATTGAGGAAAAGTGAGCAGTGTGCAAAGGACGTAAAAGATTTTAGTGCTAAATGGAAAAGAGCGTCCAAAAAGATCACGGATGTAACTGTCACCAACCTTATGATGGACATTCGAAAGAAGTTGAGGAAAGAATGGGAAACCAAAAATTTTTTTTTATTTTTTTGTATTGGGTCTATAACTTGAGGTTGAGGTTTGCTAAGAGATGGCGTAACTTGTATTATTCCATTGGAACATACGTTGGAAAGCTACTGTCATTGTACGTCATTTCAGTATATGTCATTCATTTGAAGCGTAAACAACAATAATTTTTTTCACTCAAATATGTCGAACTTTGTGCCTGAAAAAGTGTTTTTGCGGCGAGTTCTTCTTCATTACTTTAATATGAAGAAAATTGCTGCCGAAAGTCATCGTATTTTGGTGGAAGTTTATGGTGAACATGCGCTAGCTGAGCGAACGTGCCAAAAGTGGTTTGCACGATTTAAAAGTGGTGATTTTGGCTTGGAAGACGATGAACGTCCTGGGCAGCCAAAAAAGTTTGAAGATGAAGAACTGGAAGCATTACTCTATGAAGATTGTTGCCAAACACAACAAGAGCTCGCAGAATCTTTGGGTGTCACTGTCACAGCAGCCATTTCAAAACGTTTAAAAGCAGCTGGATATATTCAAAGCAAGGAAATTGGGTTCCACATGAACTCAAGCCGAGAGACGTCGAAAGGCGAAAGGCGGTTTTGCATGTCCGAAATGCTGCTGGAACGCCACAAAAGGAAGTCATTTTTGCATCGGATTGTTACTGGTGATGAAAAATGGATCCATTACGACAACCCCAAGCGCAAAAAATCATATGTGAAGCCCGGCCAACCAGCCAAATCAACGGCAAAGCCGAATATCCATTGCGCGAAGGTAATGCTCTGTATTTGGTGGGATCAGATGGGTGTGCTGTATTATGAGCTGCTAAAACCGGATGAAACCATTAATGGACAACGCTACCGAACACAATTAATCCGTTTGAAGAGAGCAGTGGCCGAAAAACGCCCGAGGCAATAATTTTCCATCATGACAAGGCCCGGTCCCACGTTGCTATTCCGGTTAAGAACTATTTGGAAAACAGTGGATGGGAAGTCTTACGCTACCCGCCTTATAGCCCAGACCTTGCCCCTTCTGACTACCATTTGTTCTGGTCGATGCAGAACGCCCTCACTGAAATACGGTTCACACCAGAGCAGAATATCAAAAATTGGCTTGATTCATTCTTGGCTGCCAAGTCGGCGCAGTTCTTTTGGGATGGGATCCACAAATTGCCAGAAAGATGGGAAAAAGTCATAGCTTCAGATGGGCAATACTTTGAATAATACTATTGTACATGTTTTTCTTAAATAAACGTTCAAATTTTGAAAAAAAAAACCGCACGTTATTAAGTTATATACCCAATAATTGTGAATGAATTTAATAAAAACAGAGTTTTAAAGCAAATAAAAAAAATTTACATGAATTATGAAAACATTTTTTTTTTTACTTTGAAGTTGCCAAATTTTATTCGTTTCAGTCCTTAGTTCGAGCATTGATCTTGGATTACTGGTACACACCTCAAAGAAAGAAATCTAATGGCGTCAAATGGCATAAACAATTCAAATCGCCGCTAGGAGAGATAACTCTTCCTTCAAATTGCTACAATCGCTGTGTGGCAGGTTGTGCCGTCTTGTTGAAACCACATATCTTCGAGACCCATTTCAGCGATTTGAGGCCAGAAGAAGTTTATCATCTCAAGGTAACATACTTCGTTGACGATGACCGCATTGCCAGCCGCATTCTCGAAGAAGAATGGTTCAATCACTCCGCCAGCCCAAAATGCGCGCCAAACTGTGGCTCGTGGTGGATACATAGGACGTTCGTGGAACACTCTTGGATTCTCGGATCCCCAAATGCGACAATTCTATTTGTCGACATAGTCATTGAGTTCGAAATGATTTTCTTTGAAAAATCACCATTCACTTTTGCGACCGTTCGCCGATGCGCATGGTCTACTGACTTCAAATGTTGTGTCAAATGACTCTTGTAAGCATGCAAATGCAGATCTTTAATCAAAATTCGTTGTAAATTGCTTCGTGAAAATCTCAATTGCTGAGAACGACGGCGAATCGAGGTGGATGAATTCTGGTTATCACTCTCACTAACTGCTGCAATGTTTTCATTAGACCGAGAAGCACTAACACGGACATGCCTCTTCTGGATTTAAACTGGCCTGATCGCCTGAGAGTTCTCGAATAATCGGACCACTATACGATGAGGAGATTCATTATAGTAACTGAAAAATCCACGACAATTTCGAACCATCGTTTGTGCGTCCATGTAATTACCAACGACTAAACCATAATGTTTACACATAACAGCTGTCAGACACAAAAACAAATGCCACAAAATTCTCAACAGGCGTTTTAATGGGACACCCTTTAATTTGAATTTGAATAACCAAAATGTATATAAAGGGGGGTTTTTTTTATAGAGGTTTGGTTTTTAAACTGGCAAAACTGTTTCTACAGATTGTCAATTTAACAGTTGAAAGTTGATTTGTGTTTAGTACGTTTTGCCATTTTACGATGAATAGATTAACGCCAGAACAATATGTGAAAATTGTGCAAACTTATTTTGCAAACCATGGTTGCGTTCGCCAAACTTATCGTGCGGTTCGTCCATTTTACGGTCAACATAATAGTCCATCTGAGCAAGTTATTCGGAACACGATGAATTGTTTTCGCACCACGTACACTCTAGTAGATAATACGCATCGCCAAAGACGACAAACAGTGCGAATAGAAGAAGTTATTGCCGTTATCGAGCGCAATGTTGAGGAGAATCCGAATGAGTCGATTCGCCTTCGTGGACAGCAATGGAGAGCGCTATAGAAACATGATTTCTGATTTCTTCATTCCTCAGTTGAATGGCATTGACGTGATAGAACTTTGGTTTCAGCAAGATGGCGCAACATGCCACATGACACCGTCAATTTATTGCGGGAAACATTTGCTGAGCGCATAATTTCGCGTAATGGACCTGTGAACTAGCCTCCACGATCCTGTGATCTCACACCTTTAGATTACTTTCTTTGGGGATATGTGAAGTTACTAGTCTATGTCGATAAACCAGAGACGTGGGACGATTTGGAAGCCAACATTCGCCGTGTTATTGCTGATATACGACCCCAGTTGCTTGATAAAGTTGTCAAAAGTTGTCGCGTTGGCCATATCAAAATCTCGTGCAGGATATGGCCAACGCGTTCAGTTGAGATGCTTACTACCTAAGCCAACTTGCGAATTTTCACTCGGCGGTCCGTTAACACGAGATCATGAATTTTGCCCACGGTTTCCTCTGTGGTAACCGTTTTTGGGCCACCTGGTCGCTGCTAATCAAAAACCGAGTTGCGGCCACGGCGAAACTCTGCAAACCAATTGCAAACGGTTGTACGGGAAGGTGAATGGGTCCCATACACACAATCGAGAATGGGCTTGATTTTTTCGCAGGTTTTGCCACCCAAAAACAAGAATCGGATCACGGAGCGATACTGCCCTTTTCCATGGTCGCAAAAAACATTAAAACGATGTTTTGAAATGGGTGTCAAAACAAAATTTAGCGTCGGACTGTCATCAAATTTTGACAGGCGGGCTAAAAGAGGATATACTAAATGATGGTATACTCATTTTGGCTTAGTAGCGCCACGTATCTTCCAACACGGGTATTTGTAAGTGAAAAGTGACTACCAGGTAAAGAAAAAATGGAGAATACATGCTTGTACAAGGTGGGGCAAAAGTAATGTCATAATGTGAATGTACCATAATTTTTGCAAATAGCTTCAAGTGTCGTTGTGCTTTGACATCTATGTTGTAGACAGATAGAGAATTAGTTCACAATATGTAATGGAGCGATACACACCTCAAGAACGCGGAATTATTGTTACTACTTATTTTATCAATTTCCGGTCTGTTGCTTTAATGAAGCGTGAATTTCGTCGCCGTTGTCTTCGTCGTCCTGTACCATGTGCGCGAACAATTAAGTGTTTGATTGAGCGCCTTGTTCAAACTGATGTCGCTCGAAATGCCCTGAGCCCCATATTGCTTGGTCGACCGAAAATATCACTGCTGTAGCCGAGAACGACGGAGAGAGTCCACAACAACGAAACAACAATGAACACAATTTGCCATCAGCAGACATTCCTTGCGTCGAATTTTGGTGAAAGACCTGAAGACGTTCCCTTATAAAGTACAAATCGTTCACCAATTGCTGCCTGCTGACCGTCAAGTGAGGTTAACTTCCTAACATGCCCTGTTAAACCTGGTGCAAAAAGAGGATGATTTCGTAACCAAAATAATAATGAGCGACGAAGGTCATTTCTAACTCAAGTGGTTATATGAATAAACAAAATTTACGTTTCTGGGCTACGTAGAAACCACATGAAATGAAGAAGTGATTGGCCATTATATTTTTGATGATGCCGCCGGCACCACCGCAACCGCAACCGTAACTGGTGAGCGCTACAAACAAATGTTAAACGAGTTTTTTTTACCGCAGGTTGCTGAATTGGGTCTCGAAAATTGTTGGTTCTAGCAGGAAAACGATAGAGATTTTGGATCACCAATCACCAGAACGCCAGACTTTTTTCTTTGGGACTTTTTGAAATCTCGCCTTTACCACAACAAACCACAAGCCTTGCAAGTCTTCAGAGCCAACATTGAAAAAGAAATCACCAATATGGAGCCAGATGTTTTGCGAGCAACAATTTAAAGTGCAGTAAAACGAGCACAAATGTGCATCAACTCAGGAGGTGGTCATTTGACCGATATCATTTTTTCAACTTAATGTCGTCAATTTTACACCTTCAAATAAGATTTTCGGGAAAATAGAGCCCAGTTTTTTTTCATTTCCAACGAAATGGCAGCCAATTCACATTATGACATGATTTTTGCCCCACCTTGTACTTTACTTATTTGTTTAAGCAACTTCTTATGCTTATCTTTCGCCAGGTTTAATCTAGCTAGCTAGTGGCATACAGTCCATAATATTTCAAATTGAATATCCAAATAGTGCGACCAAAACGCCGGACAAGAACATAGAGGGCGCTATCGATTTTTGCTGTTGTTAAGTTTTATAGTAATAATACAATCTTATCGGAATACTAAGTTTTATAATAAGTAATAAGATCGCTCACTAGACCTCATTTCGATAAGATCGTATTATCATAACTTTCTCAGACATTCCATTAGGTCTGCATTAAGTGTGCGACCAGATATTATTTTGAAAACCCACGATTATCAGATTTCCACAATAATTGTGACAGTAATGTCTGTTCCCACACTCAAATTTTTGGCGATTGCTCGAGTTTTCCGTGACAACAGCAGTATGCCATAATCGCCCCAATCATGCCAGCCAGTAGAAGATAACTTAGCCCATAGTGATGGTAATCCTACGCTGTCACAGGAAAGTGTCCGACTTCTATTTCATCACATCGTTGACCTTGGCTTTCATGTCAATAAACTCAGCTTGGTCAATGCCACTAACCTCTGGTGGCTCAACAACCTTTATCGTCAAGTTGTGGTTAAATATTCAATTACTGATGATCGCACTCGGAATAAATGAGTTCCTTGTACTGCTGTTGTATTGAACCCGACCGTTGACAATACTAGATGGGAACATAAGCGCGGCAAGATCAATAATTCCAACGATGTTGAATGGAGATCTTACTATTCTTAGTCGCCTATGTTCAAAGCTCGTTGATATGTTCAATGACTGCAATAGGGTGGCGTGTGTATCTACGGTTGGTCTGCAATATATTTGTTGGGCTATCTATTGTAGTTGCTGCATATTCCCTCCATGCACTTGAGGTACGACTGTATTTCTCCAAACTCCCGCCAGTAGGTTGTCAGATTGTAATAGACGCAGGAGTTATATTCTCCAAAATGAGTTTATGGTGCGGATCCCCCCAATATCTTCAAAATATTCGTATACATCAATAGCATTATTACGCCCTTTTGTGGCGACTTGTTCGCTTGTCTGTACTGTGGATACTGGTACCATTAATAGTTCCAACAGCGCAGTTGATAACAATGAACCTACTCCAGTAATGCGACGGATTTTCATTTCGGCGGTTTCTATCACGGTGGCGATCAGCAAGTGTATTCCCCTTGAAGAATTCGCACTGAGTATTCTTTTTCAAGCTGATGCTCGTATCTGCTAGGGATTCTGTGTTTCATTGATACCCAAGCCGCTGTAGAATTCTTGTACTTTTACTCTCCTGTCGCTCGGAGGTATAGTGCTATTCAAAACAGTTGGCCAGTCTAATACGCAGGTCTCTTAAATTTGATCTCACAAAAAAGGAGGAACTTGCAAACAAAAAAAATCCGAAAATGATCGCTGAAAAAGAAAGAAACATGGAAGAGGACGTGCACACCTATGCATTTTCATTCTCTTCCTCTCTCTGCGCATGTACCCGTTGGACAACTATTTTGAGTAGCACTATATCTCAAAATTGTACAAGGCAAACAACACAATGAGTGGAGATATGTACAATGCAATGGTTAGCAACAGATTGCTGTCCATCATTTCCTTTATTTTATTTTTGTAGCAGTGGAGGGAAGGAGAAAACCACAGTATATCCGCCTTCTGGACAACAAGTTAATCACGTGATGGAAAATTTCGTAAAATCTAGCAGTCAACAGACACCATAGACCCCGTCAAAGCAGCTCTTCATCATCTTTAGGCATCACAAAGGATACTTTGTATTCAGTGTCCTTGGCCCTCCAGGTTGGGTGTTGTGCCGCCGGAGTAATTGTCCGACCATGGAAAAGAAAGTTAAATCACGAAGCAAAAACAAACCTCGGATACGGCCGCATCTACTGCTGACAACCTCTGCAAATGAAACAAGGATAACGAACTTCGGATCTGTATGTGGAATGTTAGATCCCTTAATAGCCCACGTGCAGCCGAACAACTAGCGAAGACCCTGGACTGCTGCGAAGCAGATATTACCGCCATGCAAGAATAGCCCGGACAAAAAGAGGATGAAAAACTGTGACATCTACTACGGCGATTGTTTCCGATGGCAAAAGCAGCGACTATTTGAATGCGGATTTGTTGTTAGGGGGAGACCTAGGCAAAAAGTCTTGAGTTTCCAGCATGTGAACAAGCGTCTCGTAACATTCCGTATTAAGGGTGGGCCCCCGCCCAATTATCAAGGCTTCGCCCATCAATGACATTGTCTAATAAAAAGCGGGGGCAGAGCATATTACTGATCTTATCGTAAACATCTTCAGATGACGCCTCCGAAGGTTGCTACGATTTGACCAGTTACAAGTTGCCGGTCATAGGTCTTGTTGGCGGCATGACCACCGGTAGTCTCTACCAGGACTTAAATCACGGTACCATGGGAGTCAGGAGCCCCCCCGATTTCGATCCGGGCCTGACTTGTTGAGGTAGGCCCCCTTGTGGGAGCGTCATGGTGGCTGGTCTATTGACCCATTGTAGAGTTGCAAATAAATACTCGGTGTTGCAGCAAGACCAGCAAGAGGTTTTAGGTCGGCCTCGACTCATACCAAGATTGGAACTTGTGCCTCCAACACAATTCCGAATTGGTATCAAAGGATTGACGGAGAACGATGGCAAGGCGTATCCTTGCTCCCATGGATGTATGGGCATCCCGTAAACATAAGTCTACACGACAGGTGGTTTACGTTAAAAACCAGAGATTAATTCCGTATTAAAGGTAAATTTGTCAACATTAGCCTTATATGCGCGCACGCCCCACAGCAGAGAAAGACGACGATTGGCCTACTTATGACATTAAAATTGTCCCCGGCAATTTTAAACCAGAGCTAGGCAGTGGGGGCATCTTTGGTAGCACTGTTGGAAGGTATAGCCTGCACGACAGCACCTCCGATAACGGAGTCGGAGTAATCGACTTTGCCGTGGGGCGAAATATTGTCGTAGCTAGCACGCGGTTCCCTCATCTCAATATTCAGAAGGGGACCTGGAGAACTCCTGATCAATCAGCCGACACCCAGATTGACCACGTTGCGATCGACGCCAGTATATGGATGTCCGAACGTTCCCACGAGCCAACATTGACTCGGATCACTACTTTGTTGTAGCCAAGGTGCGGTTGCGGATATCCCGAACATCGCAAAAGCAAGCTAACACTGTATGTAAGTTTGATGCCGGACGGGTACAATCGCAAGAGATCGCCAAATCCTTTTCCGATCGAGCCTCCCTTCATCGCTTAAGAGGTCCTACGCTGTTAGCATCAAATATTGAAGACCAGTGGCAACATAGCCAAAAAAAACATCAGAGACACCGCCTCTGATGTACTGGGTTTAACTCGACCAACACAACGACACCCCTGGTTTGACGACGAGTGCGAGCAATCGCATGAAGCTAAGCAAGATGCATACAAAGGGGCCCTGCATAGAAAGATTAGAGCTGCTCACAAGTTCTACGAGTAGAAGAGGAGAGACCAACCCCAGCTTTTCAAAGAAGGAGTATGAGATACGCGCGGTGGAGGAAATTGAGAGATGCTACTCCAGGAATGAGATTTGGAAGTTTTACCAAAAGGTAAAAGAATATGCCACGGATACAAACACCGAACCGTAGTCTGTAGAGATGAACAAGAGAACATCGTAGTAGAGTCGCAGTCGATGCTGAGGATTTGGAAAGAACGAACCAAATACTCTTGTCAGGCAGAATGAATTTTTCAACCTGGACGATGTAGACCAACAATTCCGGTGAAGTGAAGATAGCGATATCTAAGCTTAAGTCCAACAAAGCCGTTGGATCTGATGGCCAGACTGCCATGACTTTGTAAGGAGGATACACCTACTCATCTGAAAAATATGGTCGGATGAATTGTAGTCTCGATGAATGAAAACTCAGCATTGTTTGTCCGATCCTCAAGAAAGGAGATCCTCTGAACTGCGTCAACAACAGAGGGATCAGCTTTCTTAACATCGCCTGCAAGATCTTAATTGCCGTATTGTGTGAATGCCGTTCGCTAACAACCTGATTAGACCACATCAGTATGGCTACTGTCAACAAGTAAGGACATCCAAAACCGACATCTCGGACAGAACGTCGCCCTCGACAGATTTAACTATGAGGTAGTTAAGAACTTTGTATACCGAGGCTTCCCTATTAATTCAGGCAACGAGACCAGCGCTGAGATCAAACGAAGAATATCTTTAGCTAATCGCTGCTTCTTTGACCTAAGAAGGCAATTTACTAGCAAAGCCCTCTCTCGAACAAAAAAAGTGACCCTATATAAGGTCATAATAATCCCAGTCCTGCTCTATGGCGCAGAGGCATGGACTTTATCAAAAATGGTTGGCTGCTTTGAGAGGAAAATTCTTCGGGTGGTTTTTGGTTCCGCCTGCATAGACGGCGAGTTGAGGAGGAGATACAATGACGAATTGTTCGGGCTGTACAGCGACATCAACTTAGCCAGAAGAGTGAAGGTCCAACGGCTATGGCGCCTGGTTCATATAGAGCGGGTGACACCAATGTCCGAAAAATCTAGTAGAAGGCCGCGACTCAATTGGCGCACGCAAGTTGAAGGAAACCTCAACCAATTTAGCGTGCGAAACTGGAGGCAGCTGGCTAAAGATCGAGCTGGCTGGAGACGCCTGTTGGTTGAAACCCAGGTCCACATTAAGTAATCAGTGGCCTTAAGCACTTATTGTCGAAACCGCACCGGTAGATTTTCCGACGAAATTTTGGCGGCGAGATAACTTATTTTGTCGTAGAGCTGCTTTCCGAACTACTCCAAACAATAGGTCAGTCATCCCAAGCAACTCAAAGAAGTAATGAGTGAAAGCGGTCATTCTATCTTAACATGGCCATCTACCGGAAGGATTAATACTACTCGAATGTAGGGATTTGAATTGATAAATGATTTTTGACATCCCTCCTCACTCCTATGAAGTGAGCGGTCTGCTAAAAGACTTAATTCGCAGACCTAGTTTGAGTTCCAAATTCTTGTCGGGAGTTTGATTGTTATCAAGTCAAATTGCGGATTCGTCGGGCCTCCAATTCCTCATTGTTTTTTACAGAAACTGGAAGAGTTCAACCAAGAAATGTTGAAGAAACAAGGAAAACGTTGATGAAACGAAGCACAGAGCAAGCGACGACAAATGATGGTTCGCAGGCATAATGATGGTGCTAGAATGTATAAGAGACAAAAATAAGTCATCAGCTTGAAGTTTTCGGACGAAACAAGCACAATGTTTTGTGATTAACTCTAAGAAGACGAAATTGCTCACATAAAAACGAATGATATATTCCATTGAGGAGTAGTACTCGTAATTACAAAACCACGAATTCACTTAGTGGAATTAAAAGTAAATCCCAATCCTTTTTTCCAAGAACATGCATCAACATTCTTTAAAAGTCAAGGTGAAGTGGTTAATCGTTACAAATTAGATCCAAAACAATTTACATTCCAATCTTGGTTCCCACATCTTCACACCAACAGAACATACGGATATTTAATCAGCTTATAAAAAATAAAACAAATCTGTAACAACATCCAACACAACGGCCGTAACGTAATTATACATCGGTAACGACCTTGAGAAATAAGTACGCATCTTTACTTGTTCGGAGAAGTACCTTGATCTTCTCAGTATTGGAATCTCAGCTGTCTGGATAATCTATTAAAGATCAACACCCGCTGGCATATGTTTTCTTAAAAATAAAAAAATTAACTAAATTAAATAGAGAAAGACTCGAAACTGTGAAAACAAATGTTGAAAAGCCCAAATAAGTCCATGTTTAACCAACTGCTAATAAGGTCGATTGAATCTTGATTTCCAATTAATTTTTTTTTTATTAACGTGAGTGGAATATCAGAGTACACAAGTACGACAATGAATGCAGGTATTTGTTCGTTGACCTCAACTTCATCGGTTTTATGTAAAAAGTGACGCAACTTGAGGTAGCAGACTGCACACAGAAAACGTCTGACATTGAATACAGAACAGTGAAGGAACTTGTATTAAGGGACTTCCGGTGTTAGCGACAATTTTATTTATTTAAAAGCTGTTGGTTGCATACCACCAATAATTTAAAATGCAATGACAATCCAAATGTAAACCACAGTTGCAAGGTTATTTTAGCAAATAATCGTTATCAAATATAATGACATCAGCGATAAGGATTGTCGTCAAGCACAGCTTTTAACGTCTCCGACTCTTCCTGCTGCATGCATTATCTACTTTGTGTTTCTCAGGCGACAGGGTTGCAGAACCTGAGAAGGGCGTGCACACTTACAAATCTCCTACTTAAGACCGTCAGTACGTGGTACACCGCCGACCCCAAGATCTTCCCTCAATCGCCAGTACGGATGAGGACGATATTGCTACCGGTTCAATGAAAGAAGCGGATCTCATATTAGACACCGACCCACACTTATCAGCTAGTGAGCCTCTTCAACTCGCAAGCATTTTAAATGGCTAATGGCGAAAGGATGCTAGAAAAAAGTCATGACCGCCATGACCAAGTCAAATCCATCACTCAAATCCATCCAACCGAAGAAACGAAATACTCGTATACCCATTGGCAACAAGCCGAATGTTGGAAACCATTTTAAAGCGAACTCTGAAGAGATTTAACGATGCAACCATATCGCCTCAAACTTCCGAGAAACATTGCTCAACAACGAGCAAATGACTAGCATTCAGGATACCACTTTTGATAGGAGTAAAAGCCTTGCTTTTGGTTACTTGGTTAGGTTAAAGTGATTCTCGTCGACGTGCATTAAAACCAGTTGTAAGTGATATTAATGGGAGAGCGATGCTGATCCTGGAACTAAAGATACCTATATCTTGTTCTAGAAAAAAATTGTGAGAATCGGTGATCGGTGATCGGTGATGGAGCAGACAACATTTAGATATCGGAAGTGGTACCTGGGCAAGGACTCCTTTTCCTCTTTCTTCCTGAAGTAATACGCAACTACTGCGTGTGTTCCATGTTTAGATTTGTGAACTGAGGGATTCTTCTTATCCTGAGGTTCAACAGCACTCTAGGTCATTTAGGAAATCTAGTCATCGATGAGCTACTTATCACTCTCCTTGCAGGGCCCTTAAAAATGTAATATTGTTGGCTTGCCATTATCTGTTCATAGGGATTTGAGTCTGGAACCCGACAGAGTATGATTTTGTGCTGCTTGGCCATCTCTTTGGGGAATGCGTGGCAGTTTCTAAGTGCTATCGAGTTCGAAGGTAACTGCTTGACTGCCTACGAGTATGTTACTGTAATGTTCGACGCGATTACTGGATTCAGGCTGACCCAAGCAGCGGCCTGATGAATAGCTTAGACTTCGGTTTTAAAGATGATACAGCATGTAGGCAATATGTACGAGTAGATAATATACTATGCAGTAAGTAGACTGAAGGATTTGGGTATGAAAAGATAAGATTCCGATACATCAAATCCTTCGACTGCATTAGTGTCGTCTCTACAGACAAAATTAAACTTACTGCAAGAGACTTCGCGTTGTCTCCATTCATTCCTTTCCAAGTGAATCAGGTGAAGTCAGAGTTGATGTGAATTTCAGTTAGTCGCGGGCCGTTTGATTGGGGGAGACCGCGATGCAGCGTGAGTAGACTGACGTGTTCTACGCTTAGCTCTTTGAATTGCTGACCGTCTTTCAGCCTGAAGGTAGAGCTAATTGCAATCTGCATGCTAAAAAGTATACATGTAACAAACGGACAAAAATTTGGAGAACCGCCATTGGAACCCACCATGTATTCTGTATTTTCTGACTGATTGCTGTTAATCCGTCTTTCCAATGAAAGCCACTAAACCCCTCTGCCAGAAGTGAGAATTAGACTCATTGCGGTGTGGATTTTTTAATTTGCTCACCTCAAGAGAAAACCAGAGAGGTGCCAATTAAATTCCGTCAAATGGTGGCAGGTATTTTGATTTTCCTTGTGAAAGGACCAGCTTCGTTTTGGGCGGATTTACGCCGGATTTTGAGGTGTCCTCCTTTCTAGACTAGCGGCCAAAAGTTGCATTTACGATTCTACTGGCTCAGCATTACGAGAGATAAGATAAGACCGAAATATCAGGCCACATCCTTCCGACCGAAATGTTTTATCTTGAGTCACAAGGGTCAATCTACGGCAGACTGGGGTCAGGCGTTTATCTCTATCATTACGCTTTGGGTGGATAATATTCGCTTCGCTTCCTTAAAAATGAGGATGTTCTCATTCCCAATGGCGGGTCATATAACACAAAACAATCTGTCTTAGTTAATAACAAAATCTTATCAGGCTTCCTTGCTGGACACTCACCTCTTAAATACGACCTCAAAAAAATTTGGTATGTTCAATCTGGAACATGCCGATTCGGTTTTGAAGACATTAAACAATGTGTGCCCAATATGTGCCACAAAGCCCTCTGCAAAAGCTCTACATAAGCATCTCACGTCGCTTCTTTCCCTCTAGATTTTGTGAAGGAACTTGATTTTAGCTAATAGATAGCAAAATCCAACACACTGCCAAGAGTGACCTTTCTCACTTATGTCCATAAAAAGAGGGAGCGAAACGATCGCAAACGCTAGAGCCCTTAGTCTAAGGAATTGAAAACAGCGTTCTCCGGATTAAAGAGGATGGAAGACTGTCTTCTCCACGTTAAAGGCTCACCAGGTTTACAAGTGCAAATTGAATAAGATTTGGGAAGGAGGAAAGAGATATGCCGATGCACGTTGGTTTTAAATGTTTGGAAATTATAATGAATAGGAAGTAGATCACGTTTTTCTTATAAAAATTGTGCGAAACTCACTCACTCCAGAGACACCATCTTTCAAGAACCTGTTCAGTTACTTGCATATGTAGATGACATCGACATAATGGGAAGAACACAGTGAGCTGTTAATGGAGCGTTTGCGACTGTTGAAGCAGAAGCGCAAAGATGTGTTTAGCCGTCAAGGAAGGAAAAACTAGCCGAAATGGGTGCGACCGATGGGTCACGTCAAAAACTTCCTGATAAAGAGAACTTGTAGTATTCTCCAATGATTTTTGATATTCCATATCTTATTAGAATTTAGGAAACCTATCACTCATAAAAGTGATGTGGGACTCTCTGTATAATCACATTGACGGTTCTAACATTTTTGCTTTACCCTGAATAACTCTGAACTGATTTTTTTTTAATTTTTGTCAACTATGTGCTATGTTAACAGGTTTCGACTAGTACTGAAAAAATTTATGATTTCTTCTTCAATGTTGGCTTTCAAGACTTGAAATGCTTGTGGTTTGTTGTGGTAAACGCGAGATTTCAAAAAGCCCCAAAGGAAGAAGCCTGGCGCTGTGTCAGATCTGGCGATCACAAGGATGGGAAAATTGATAATTCAGAATCTCCATTATTGCCCGAGCTCGGTGTCCACGTGCCGATGGAACCAACAATGGTCGAGACCCAATTTAGCAATCTGCGGTAAAAAAAAAACTCTTTTAACCAATTATGGTTACAGATGTGCCGTCGGCGTCCGCAAAAAAATAAGGGCCAATCACTTTTTAACTGCAAATGCCGGACCAAAAAGTCTATTTGAGGAGATGCAATGGCTCTTTGTGCATTTCATGTCGATTCTCCGTGGCCCAAAAACCCTAATTTTGTTTACTCACATAACCACGTAAGTGGAAAATGGTTTCGCTGTTCGTTATTATTTTGGTTACGAAATCATCCCCTTCTTGCACCAAGCTTAACAGAACAGGGAGCATCTTCAGGTCTTCCACCAAAATCCAATGCAATCTCGGACGTCCTCGGCCACAGCAGTGATATTCTTGGTCGAACGAGCAATGCGGGGCCGGCTACTTCTTGCAACATCTCTAGAGGACTCAGTTTGCACGAAAGGTTTGAGCGAAACGCTTAATTGTTCGCGAACATGGTGAAGGACGACAAGGAAAACCACGACGAAATTCAAGCTGCGTTAAAACAGCAGGCCGGAAATTTGTCAAATACGCAGTAACATTAATTCCGCGTTTTTCAGGTGTGTATCGCTCCATTACTTGTTATCAACTAATTATTTATCTGTCTACAACATAAATGTCAAGACACAATGACACTTGACGCCATTTGTAAAAATGATGGGTCATTCACATAATGACATTACTTTTGCCCCACCTTGTATATGCTTTCGACAATCGGCCATCGGCGGCAAGGAAAAAACGTCACTATAAGCAGCTACAACTTTGAGCGGCTCCGCTATGAGTTCCGACAACGAAATCATGCAAACAATCACTCTTGCTGATCGCTCCTTCTTTTGACTGAGAAGTCAATTGAGGAGTAAAGTCCTCCCTCGAACAAACAAAAAGATATTATATGATGCAATATACTGATCTTTCCAGTCCTGCTATACGGCGCAGAAACTTGGACACTGACGAAAGCGGCTGCAAATTCTTTCGGGCGCTCCGGGATAAAAGTTCTTCGGGTAATTTTCGGTCCTGTTTGCATCAAACATCATCTATAGCTAACTACGAGTATATTCTGAAAATGTCAGAAAAGCGCATGCACACCACCGGAAAGTTTTCGACTCCAATCCAGAGGGACAGCGCATTCCACATCAAGTGGAAAGTAACCTCAGCAAACTTCGTGTGCGCTGTTGGAGGCAGCTGGCAAAATACCGCTCTGTTAGCGGAGACCGTAAGTAAGATCAGATATGGGCATTGTACTCCAATTTTGGGCGGGTAAATATATTATACTTTAAGGACAATTCTGAGGAAGACAAGTATTTCTTATTTAGACATTTCGCAGCACATTTGGCGACATCGAATATGTGGTATGTCTAACGTAGGTTGTCATCGACAGACATTCCGAGAATGGGAGGTTGTTCGGTTTCGACGATGCAAGTGCCATTCATGGATAATAGCTGGGTATTTAAAATTTGCTTTAGCGACACCAAACAGCATTATATTTTGGAAGCAGGGACGTGAGTACGGGATCAAATATGAAAAGCAGAGGTTACCGTCCTCAAACGAATATATTGGATTAGAAGTAGCAGACAAAAGATCGTTGATGAAAATTAAAAAAAGAGTGTCGGAAACAGAACGGAATCCTGCGGGACACCAGCATTTATGTTGTGGATATCAAACCTGAAACCGTCAAAGACAATTTGAATTGAACATTCCAAAAGGTGATTTCTAGTCCATTGAAAAAGAGATTCCTCGAGCCTGATGCCAAACTCTGTCGAATGTCTTAGAGATATCAAGTGCAAGTACAATATCTTGCTTGATATCTCTTGCTTTAACCAGATTGGTACAGACTTTGGTTCTACTCTCCAGTGAAACATGACCCTCAAATAACCAGTGGGTCTGTTGCTACGAAAACCGTAATTCCAGTCATTAAGAAGTTTCCATGTCTCAAGATATTTTATTAGCTGAAATATCAGCGTTTTCATGACCTTGGCAAGAAGAGACGCAAGTGCAATGCGTAAAGGGAAAGAAAATAAAAGTCGCCGTTTTTAAGTGACGGACTGTATGCAATTTCTATCTAGACAAGAAAACTTATTTATATCAAGGTCTTTAAGTACTCTTGCTATTACACGGGCGCAAAATCGGATTGGTCACATTGCATATTCAACAAGCTTAAGTGCATTCGAAGACATGTCGCAATCTGGAAGCACAGTTCAGGAGCCCCCTAAGTAAATGTATTTTCTTATCCTGTCAGATTTGCAATTCTGAAACCTTATATTCTACGACAGTCTTCATATACGGAGTTCGACTACCTTTATTCGTAGATAAAACGAATTTTAACTCTTAAGACTGCAACAATTTTACGTCTTTTTCGGATTTTCTCTCGTGTATGCTGTTTTTTTTATCATCAAAAGATGTGGGCCCAAAAAAAACGCCCTCAAGTTAAGGATACTAAAAAAATAAAGAAAATCACTCCAAAATGAAATGTTCGCAAAAAAGGTTTAAAGGAAGGAAATATAGCAGGTTTAGAACTAAGATTTTTTAGTGGTTTTGATGAATTTTTTTTAACAAAAATGGAACGTAGAGACTGTTTCTACATATTGTCAATTTGACAGTTGAAAGTTGATTTGTAGTTAGTACGTTTTATGATGAATAGATTAAGCCACAACAACGCGTGCAATTTGTACAAACTTACGAGGGCGGTTCAATAAGTCCGTGAATTTCTGAATTTCTGACCTCTTTACTGAAACAGCAACACTGCTCCTGTCAACAGGCATCTGTCAGTTGACTCCTGTCAAAATTTAAACTTGCTGCGTCAGTTAATTTGTGTTTGACAGCTATTTTTATCAGACTACTCACTAATTTGAGGAGAAAATGGAAAAAAGTGAATTTCGTGTGCTTATTAAGCATTATTTCTTGCGAAAAAAAAACCATTACCGAGACCAAGGCTAAGCTTGATAAATACTATGGGGACTCTGCACCATCGATTTCAATGGTAAAAAAGTGGTTTACTGAATTTCGTTGTGGCCGTACAAGCACTGAAGATGCCGAACGTCCTGGACGCCCAGTTGAGGTCTCTACACCCGAAACAATCGAAAAAATTCACGATATGGTGTTGGCCGACCGAAGATTGAAAGTGCGAGAGATTGTGGAAGCCGTAGGGATCTCGCATGGCTCAGTGGTTTCAATTTTGAATGATCACTTGGGCATGGGTGCCGCGTTTGCTCACAGTCGACCACAAACGCAATCGTGTAACAACTTCACAGGAAGGTTTGGCGTTGTTTAATCGCAATATGGAGGAGTTTTTGTGCCGTTTTGTAACCGTGGACGATACATGGATCCATCACAACACACCAGAGAACAAACAACAGTCAAAACAGTGGGTTTCTAAGGGTGAATCGGCGCCAAAGAAGGCCAAGGTGGGTTTGTCAGCCAATAAAGTTATGGCGACTGTTTTTTGGGATGCACGCGGGATAATCCACATTGACTACCTTCAAAAGGGAAGAACAATCAATGGGGAATATTATGCCTCATTTGGCCAAGAAAAAAGTTCTTTTCCACCAAGACAATGCAAGGGTGCACACATGTGCAGTTGCCATGGCAAAAATCCATGAATTGGGCTATAAATTGCTCCCTCATCCACCCTATTCTCCAGATTTGGCTCCGAGCGACTACTTCTTGTTCCCAAACCTGAAGAAATGGCTTGGTGGAAAAAGATTTGACTCCAATGATGAAGTCATCTCGTCATTTTGAGGACCTCGACAAATCATTTTTTTTGGAAGGGATAAAAAAATTGGAGAAGCGTTGGACAAAGTGTATAGAGCTCAAGGGAGACTATGTTGAAAAACAAAATTATTTTTTTATCAAAAAATCTGTGTTTTAATCCAAAAGTCACTGACTTATTGACCATCCCTCGTATTTTGAAAACCATGGTTCCGTCCGCTAAATTTATCGTGCGCTTCGTCCATTTTACGATCAACATAGTCGTCCATCTGAGCAAGTTATTCGGAACACGGTGAATCGTTTTCGCACCTCGTACACTCTAGTGGATAATACGCATCCCCAAAGGCGGCAAACAGTGCGAACAGAAGAAGTTATTGCCGTTGTAGAGCGCAGTTTTGAGGAGAATCCAAATGAGTCGAATCGCCATCGTGGACAGCAATGGAGAGCGCTATAGAAACATGATTTCTGACTACTTCGTTCCTCAAATCGTCGAGCTCGATAAAGTTGTCGAAAATTGGACTTCACGATTGCGCTTCATTCGAGCTAGCCGTGGCGCGCATATTGCCCGATATCATATTTAAACGCTAATGGCATAAAATTATCTATTCAATAAAACTGATATAATTGACATTAACATTAGATTCAAGTGTCTTATTCCATAATGAATTTGTATACCTCTAAAAAAAAAACAACCTTTATATAATATATTGAAATTTTGAGGACATTTTGTATACAGGGTGTCCCAGTTTAGCAGTATAATCCTTTAAGGGCATATTCCCGAAGTTCCGTCAAACCTATTCTCACTCCATTTCAAGTACAGCCCATCAAAGTGAGTGACCTTTAATTTCTTGTTCGGCGGTTGAACTTGAAACACACGTTACAAAGGCACTTAACGAGGGACGTTCACTTAATCGCTCATAACATCAGAACGAATTGAAATTTTTATTTGAAACCTTGGGAACATATTTCTGAATAATTTTGTTAACAATTGATGGAATAAAAAAAGCCTATTTCGCCCCCTAAATTGAATATGCCACCATGTAAATGCCGGTAAAACACTTATAAAAAAAAGAAAAACACCTCAACAATTGAAAGTATGCACGACTCATGTAAACCCACTCGTGCCGAAAACATTTAATTATTCAAAAAACAAAAAAACAAAAGTTCAATCACCAGCGCAAAAGGGAATTCGCCAAAAGAGATTCAAAAACAAAATCCACACCAAACCGTACCCGTACCGCACCACAGATCAAACGCCAACCGCTAATAACATTCAAAGAAAGTTGTTGTTGGCAGTGGAATTGAAGTTGAATGTTTTTTTGATTTTGTTTTTTGTACTTTTTTTTTGTGAATCAATTATAGGAGTATGTTGGTGGAACCTTAATGTGCAAAACTCACGTCACATTTTATTCGAAAAGCTTCAAGTGCGAAACCGGTCATTAAGAAAAAAAAAAAAAACAAGTTCCTTCGACAGGTTTTGAGTTATGTCTGTCAAAAAGGAAAAACAAAAAACAAAACTCTCCCGGTAGAACCCACATTCCGTGTCACTGGAGAAGTGCAGAGTTTAAACACTTTGACAGGCGAATTTCCATGATAAGTGGATGCCAAAAAAGGCATCCAACATTTATTTACTTTCACTACTTACTTTCACTGAATTTGAATTTTATAAAATACAGCGCTTCGTAGATTATTCAAATTCACATGCACACGCAGTTTTGAGTTAAGTAATACCGCTGTTCTCATAGCCAATTTAAACATATACCCACGATCCCTGATTGCTAATTCGATTTGATAAATTTTAAAATTTTTGTTGTAGAAAAACTGTGGTTTGCCTTTTAGAGACTTAACTCCTACGTAAGAGTTAGGCAGGTCGGTGACCTTTTTTGGCGAGCTTTTTTTATTCGATATAGTCTCCGGAACTTTCCCAAAAATTGCCATCGGCAGTGGTTTCATAAAACGAACGGGAAAGTTTCAATATAGGATATAGTAATCATCAGGTTTACAGAAGGGTTTTGAGAATACTACAGGGTGAATGACGCGCGCTTTGTGAGACGGTGCCGAGTCTTTCTGAAATGTCCACGGTCTCCGACCGAAATGATTGGTTGCCCAAGACTTCAATACTGCCTGTAAGACAGTTTCACGGTATACCATCGTATTAATTTTGACGCCACGGTCCAAAAATACGGGCCAAACCATCACCATCGGTGCTACTTGCTTTCTGGTGGCCGTCCGAAGGTGTAAATTTTCGAAGGACCTCTCTGGCAAGTAAACTCGGTCATGTTGTTTGTTGACATATTGCTCGATAACAAATGGCGACTCATCGGAAAAAAACCAAATTCGGCAACTCACCACTTTCGTGCAAGCGTAGCAACTCCTTCGCTCTTTCGACTCTAACTTTTTTCTGTTGCGGTGTAAGATCGTGTGCTTTTTGGAACTTCAATGGCTTGAGCCCAAGCTCATTTTTCAGTATGTGTTGCATCTGTTCCAACGATATGTTGAGCTCACGAGCCATTTTTCTCCCACTTCGACGTGGATTTCTCTCAATTCGAGCCTTCACTTTCCGAACCATTTCTACCGTTGTTGCTGTTTTTTTATGACCACCTCCATGGCGTTTTGCAACGCTACCAGTATCACGGTAACGAACTATGGTTCGAGACACAAATGATTTATTCACGTTGAGGTGCTGGAATGCTCTAACGATAGCTACTTGTGGTTTTCCAGCCAAATATAAAGCAATCACACTATCACGTTTGAGTTCCATTGCGGATAAAAATTTTTCAACACAACTGAGACGCAAATCGTTTAAAAGACTTGTAAATAATAAAATTATCTGTCATGTGTCAAAATTTAAGCTCACTGTTAATGAACGGTTTGAAAATTATAGAAGTCTGCAGTCGGTTGCAGTTCGAGTCATTTAGGATGTATACGAACAATTTTCGACGCATTTCAATATAATGGGAAGAATCCTGAATTTTCAAACGTAATTTCATAGGCGAGTCCAAAAATATGCGAGGGTTGTCTGAAAAGTTTCCGACCGCAACGTAAAGATAGCGGCTCTCGCCAATAAAAGCTAGTGAATGCAAGTTGTGCATCTTTTGACAGTTACTTACCGAAGTTTCAGTCATTTTGGAGGCGCAGTTTTTAGTTGACAGTCGTTCGAGTGAGTCGTGAGTGTTTTTTGTGAAAATGGAAAAAATTGAGTATCGAGCTGTTATTACTCGTAAATTCTTGTTTTTGAAAGGCAATACGCCTACGCAAATCAAAAATTAGTTGGACTCTGTGTATGGGGACTCTGTAGCATCATTTACCACAGCAAAATTTTGGGCAGCTGAATTTAAACGTGGCCGTAAGAGCTTGGGAGATGGTGAACGTTCGGAACGTCCAAAAACTGCGGCGTTAGACTACCGCCGAATTAAAGTGAGAGAGATAGTAGAGGTTATGAAAATGTCCAAAAAACGTGTTTCTTGCGTATTAAATCAAGATTTAGGCATGAGAAAGCTGTCCGCGCGTTGGGTGCTGCGTTTGCTTACGTTAGACCAAAAACGTGTTCGAATGAACATTTTCAACTCTCTGTTGGCGGAGTTTAGGTGCAATAAATCCGAGTTTTGGCCCCGATTAATTACTGTAGATGAAACTTGGATACACCATTATACGCCCGAAACAAAAATTCAGTCAAAACAGTGGACTGCAAAGGCGGCTCCAAAAAAAGCAAAAACTCTTTTTTCGGCTGGGAAAGTGGGAAAGTGATGGCGACTGTTTTTTGGAATAGTCTTCATTGCGTAGTACAGGAGCATACTACGCATCATTACTTACCAAGCTGAAGGCAGAAATTGCGGAAAAACGGCTACATTTGCAGAAAAAGAAAATCCTGTTTCACCAAGACAACGCGTCGTCTCACACCTCAGCGGTTGCCATGGCGAAAATCCATGAACTACGGTTTGAACTGCTTGACCATCCGCCTTATTCACCAGATCTAGCCCCAAGCGACTTCTTTTTGTTCCCTCATCTAAAAACTTCGCTCGGAGGACAGAGATTTTCATCAACTGAGGAGGCAATCACCTTTGTGAACAATTATTTTGCAAAGAACAACGCCAAGTACTATTTGGACGGGTTAGAGAGATGGGAGCATCGCTGGGAGAAGTGTGTAGAGTTACAAGGAGACTATGTAGAAAAATAAAAAAATTTTGAGAAAAAATGTCTTGTATCATTGTTCGGAATCTTTTCAGACAGCCCTCGTATTCCTTTTCTGACGAAAGTACTGTCTGGGGAACTATCAACAGAGTGGAATTTAATGCTTCCAAAAGACAATGCTGTCTGCTGTCGTTAAAGTAAAATTGAAATACCCAGCCATTATCCATGAATGGCACCTATATCGTCGAAAGCGAAAAACTTTCCAATCTCGATATGTGTGTCAATGACAACTTACGTTGGAATGACCACACATTCGATGTCGTCAAAAACGCCTTGGTTTCCTCAAGCGATATAAAAAATCTTCACCTCCTCTGATCTGGCCTCAATATATAAGGCATTCATCCGCCCGAAATTGGAGTACAATGCCCACATCTGGTCAGGTTCGCCTAAAAATCTCTGCATCTGCTAGACCGGATTCAAAACCGTGCGATAAAACTCATAGGTGATACTAATATCACCCAAACAATGGACACCCTCGAACACCGACGTAATGTCTCGTATTTCACACTGTTTTATCGCTATTTCTACCAACAATGCTCCATAGAAATCGCCAATAGCATTCCTCCCATTCCAACTTTTAACCCTAACACCCGCCTCGCTATAAATGCTCATCAGTATACCCTCAAGCCCACTTTCGGACGTACTCTAAAATATCGTGATTCGTTCCTAAGCCGTATAACTCACTTATGGAATGCCCTGCCTAGCTCCTTATTTCCTAGTCATTATAACCTTCAAACATTTAAAACCAACCTTAATTTCTATCCTCCCTGACTTATATTCGCCCGCGCTGTGTGCAAACATGTTAAGGGTACGTAAATCCCTTGAGCGCGCGCAAATTATAAAAAAAAATAAAATTTCCAGTAACTCCACATTCTGTTGGCCACCAAGGTGTCCTGACTTGACCGCGCCTGACTTGTTTTTGTAGGGTTATTGCAAACAGAAAGTCAAACAAGAACTGAGGTAATTCCAGCTGCAACCCCACATGCTGTTATGAAAATTTTTTTAAGGAGATGTTGCACTTGTGTCAATAAGCGTGGAGAAGATAGAATCAACAACTTTTAAAATTCATTAAAAAAAAAACATAAAATGAATTATCTTTGTAATGAACGAAAAATAAATAAATTATATGAATTGAAAAAAGGTTATTTGAGTTTCTTAATGCAACTACATTCATCAGCCACCCTGTAGAAAAGCATGCAACTAGAGAATGTTCTTAACAAAAATATCTATTCCAACCCCGACTTACTGAATAGCTTAAAACTTAGACACAGCTGTTTAATTCTTACCGGAAATAAAACTACTATCACAGTTGTTCACTTGTAACTCCTCGTTCACTTGTTACAATATGAAAAATAAAAATTACAATGAAAACACCACCAAGCAAGTAAACAGATTCGAAAAACTCCCGACTACCGACATTTATTTGCAAAACCCGTTCCACAGCCACACGACGAACAATCTACACCTTCCGAGCCGACACTTCCAACGCAAAGAGCTAGACCTCGAATCGAGAGCAGCTTTAAAAGCGAAATAAAATTTCAAAACTCAATTAAACCGCCGAGAACATTCTCAGTTCCAAAAAAAATTCAAAAAAAAAAAAATCAAAACGAAAACCCCGACGCTTTCCAAAGATCTTATCGAGCTTCTATGTTGCAGTAGCGAGAAGGCAGGCAGCTGTAGCAACAACACCATCAAAAACAACAAACTTCTATGGCAAACAAAACTTTCAATAAATATTGCGTCAGTCTGTAGACGACTACTCACTACTCCACAGAAAGCTGCAGATAATTACTTTTTTCCCTAACAAAAGTGTTCACTTGTTTATACATCCAGATACGAACTTGACATATTCTCCAGAGCATCATGGATTTCCAGCAAATCAATTAAAAATTGTGTTTTTATCAATCTGCCAGTGGAATCGCATGTCAGGAGTGGAATTCTTTGCGGATTCACTTTCTGTCAGTTTTGTCGAATTTGTCGCAATCCAACCAGTCAGCGGAGATGACTTTGCAAAAAAAAACATAAGCGTGCGCCGCCCGGATCGCCATGCGCCTCAACTTAGGGAGTACACTCGTACGCCTCGGATTTCGTGTGAATTTCAATTGAAATCGACTTAAGATGCCGCCTAAAGATCGCCGCAATGAATCACTTGATGAAACTGACTTTTGACTCTGAACTTGAGTATCTACTACGAGTACGTTGATGAAAACTAAATCTATCCGTATGACATTTCTCACCTGGGTTTTCTCACTTTTCCAGAGCTCTGTTGACTGCTCGAATGGACCTTGTCGAATGGAGATTGTACTCGTATTTTGTAATTTGTTCTCTTTTTTTTATTAAAGCCTACCCAGCTCGTTCTGCCTGTTAACTCGTTATGAAGTTCACCTACATACTCATACTTATAACACAAAAAAAAAAAACAAAAATATTAATAAACTGAAATTAAAATTTATTAGAATCTAATCATGAGGAATGCAAGAGTTAAACACGTTCACGCCGTAACAGACAGCAAATTTCAATTACCACCGAATGTGACCATGTTGCACTTGTGTTGATTTTTGAAATTTTTGAAATATCACATAATTGCGTGTTGGGGAGAATAAAAATTGTCATTGATCGCTTGTTGGAAGCCTAGTCTAGGGTTGAAGTTCGCGCTACAGTTCGTTGAACTAATATTGCTTCAGTTAGCTTTTTTCTAGAAATTATACCAGAAGAGAGAGGAAACGCCAATGTTTTATCGCAGACCGATTTTCGTCAGTATGTCATGGTGAAAGTACAATAGTACTTGCTTTTGAACTGACTTAGGAAGTGCTACGGTGTGGGTTAGTCATTAGTCATATCACGGAGAGATACATAATCTGGTCAAACTGGCACAATTCTAACATATTGTATTATCTCTTATGATGACGTTGCAAAACCTTTTGTTTTGAGATTAAAACTTGAAGTTTCGTCATGTTGTGAAATGGACTCATGCCTACTCGAAACACGGCCGATATCAGCGGCAATGAGCGACTGCTACAGTCTAACAAGGCTAACAAGCCTTATTCTTCTTCTGTTGAATTAGATACTCGTATGTTACTCGTACAATTACGAGTACAACTTTTTTTTTTTATAATTTGCGCGCGCTCGAGGGATTATTTTTTTTAATACCCTTAAAATGTTTGCACACACGATGAAAAGAGAGGTACCGGTGAACGTTGGTTTTAAATGTTTGAAGGTTATAATGACTAGGAAATAAAGAGATAGGCAGGGCATTGTTATAAGCGAGTTGTACGGCTTAGGAATGAATCACGATATTTTAGAGTACGTCCGAAAGTGGGCTTGAGGGTATACTGATGAGCATCCATAGCGAGACGGGTGTTACGGTTAAAGGTTTGAAGGTGCGGAATGCTACTGGCGATTTCAATGGAGCACTGGTGGTGGAAATAGCGATAAGACACGAGAGATTTCGTTGGTGTTCGAAGGTGTCCATTGACTGAGTGATATTGGTATCAGCTATGAGTTTTATCGCACGGTTTTAAATCCGGTCTAGCCTGCATGTGTGAGCATTGTACTCCAATTTTGGGCGGATAAATGCCTAATATATTGAGGCCAGATCAGAAGGGGAAAAGTATTTCTTACATCGTTTGAGGAAACCTAGACATTTCGCAGCATTTTTGGCGACATCGAATATGTGGTCATTCCAACGTAAGTTGTCATTGACACACATACCGAGAATGGAAAGTTTATCGATTTCGACGATGCAAGTGCCATTCATGGATAATGGCTGGGTATTTGAATTTCGCTTTAATGACAGCAGACAGCACTGAGTTTTGGAAGCATTAAATTCCACTCGTTTTGATAGATCCCCAATTGGTTATGCTGTTGATATCGGAATTTAATGAGCTTAACATACGCTGCCGTTCCCGTTGTACAGCCGAAGAGCACGGACGTGAGTCCGGGAACGAATATGAAAAGCAGAGAGTACTGTCGTCAGGAAAGGAATATATTGGATTAGAAGTAGCAGACAAGGAATCGTAGATGAAAATTAAAAAGAGTGTCGGAGACAGAACGGAGCCCTGGGGCACACCAGCATTTATTTTGTGAATACCAGACTTGAAACCGCCCAAGACAACTTGAATTGAACGTTCCGAATGGAAATTTCTAATCCATTAAAGAAGAGAGTCATCGATCCCAAGAGCACGCATTTTCGACAAAAGAGCCTGAAGCTAAACTCTGTCAAATGCCTTCGAAATATCAAGTGCAACTATCTTGTTTTCGCCAGGCTGATGTACGCTTTGGTTCCACTTTTCGGTGAGAGATGCCATCAGATCACCAGTGGACCTGTTGCTACGAAAACTATACTGCCGGTCATTAAGAAGTTTTCGTGTTTCGAGATATGTCATGTGCTGACGGTTTATCAGCGTTGCCATGACCTTGGAAAGAAGGGATGTAAGTGCAATGGGTCTGTAGGAGGAGAAAGAAGAAGATTCGACTTTTTTAGGGAGGGGCTGGAAAAATGCTGTTTTCCATCTGTTCGGAAAGAGTCCTAAAGAGTAGGATTGATGAAAAAGCTTATGCAGTGGTTTTGCCAGCGAGGAAGAACACATCTTCAGAAGAATGGAAGATGTACCATCTGGACCAGCGCATTTGTGAATGTTAAGATCTTTAAGAACTCTTGCTACTACACGAGTGCGAAAGTGAATTTGTCCCATTGAAGATTCGACGCGTAGGCGGAGACAAAGCACAATTTGGAAGTGTTGAGCAGGCCGCAAAGTGTGCGGCAAGCAGATTGGCCTTGTCCAAAGAGCTGACAGCTGGAATGTCATTGTAAATGAGCGTTGGGATGGAGGATGAGGCAGAATTTCTATTATTTTTGACAAACGACCAAAAATGTTTACTGCCTATTGGGTTGTTCAAAAAAATCATTGAGTTTTGCGCTATTTTTATATAAGCGTGACATATGAATAAGTCAAATATTTGCGCGCGTTTTGTTGTTGACACTTAACCTAAAAACAGAAAAAAAAGTTGGAGCGATTCGGTCGAGTTTTGTGCTTGTGATTCGAACATGGAAAATCGTGGAAAACATACTGACCGAAAAACGTCAGTACCAGAACTGATTCGCGCGATTAGCTCATCGCTCCGGTAGGCCTTCCGAAATTGACAACGATAAAATCAAAGCATTAGTGCAATAAGCATTCTACGGTTCGGAATATTGCTACCGCTCTAAAAGTATCTATTGGAAGCGTTCATGGCCATTTGAAATCTCTGGGCTTCATATAGAAGCTCGATATTCCGGTACCGTATGAGTTAAAAGAAATTCATCTGACGAAGCGGCGCATTAACGTCTGCGAAGAAAATGATCCATTCTTGCGGCGTATGATCACGGGTGACGAAAAATGGGTTGTCGATATTAGCCGCAAAAGAAGGTGGTGTAGGCGAGATGAAGCATTGGAAAGACAGGCAAAGGGGGACATCCACCAAAAGAAGGTGATGCTGTCAATCTAGTGGGTTTTGAAGGGACCCGTCTTCTATGAGCTGCTTCCAAAGAACAAAAAGATTAGTTTCGATGTCTATTGTGAGTAGCTATAGAAATTAAGTGATGCCATCGCACAGAAACATCTCGAGCTGACAATGCGAGACCACACACAAGTTTGGTCACTCAGCAAAAATTGTTGCAGCATGTTTGGGATGTATTGCCACATTCAAGGTATAGCACAGGGATCGCTCGTGGCATCACTTTATAAATGCCTTGGTCACAATGGAAGAACATGCAAAACGAGTCAAGTACAAGCATCATGCGTTTGAGCAGAATAGCATTACACAGATTTAGGAGTTTACCTACCGCAGAATAAAATCATCATCATCAACTTCGTTGCAACAAAGGCTTATCTCAAGAAACTACTCCTTGTTTGGTTTACAAAACACAAGTCTTAATTTATTCAAAACTCCTAACAGAGAAAACCAAATGGATGTTGTGCAAATCACTGATTCTGTCAGTTCTGAATCCGGCGCCGAGAATTTGACGCAAAGACGGCAAGTAGAGTAGAAGATAAAACATCCAGATTTTGCACATCAAGTGAATAAACACCAATACCCTAGTCAACTGATTCAAATCTTCAGGTTCCAAAGTACAAACAAGAAGACTGAACCTCAATTTATTGCGCTTGATTTAGATATCCAGCTTCAAAGAAGGTTGCTTTATCGCATGTAAATTTTCTTCACGATGTTGACCTTCTGGTAAAGAAAGAATCTTTTAAAATAAAACATAATGCGCGTAAGATGCACTGCACTATTGTGAAATCCCATGTGGAATGATGTGCTCTTGTTATTACTTCAAATTAAATTGCATCATTTAGCTGCACTCATAATATTAACAGTGACTCATTGACATTACTTTTCAACGGAATTGTTATTAATCAGTGAATCGTTTTACTGGATCTGATTCCCCCAAAACAGGATTTCCCCAAGAGTAACAACCATAAATATAATCAAAAGTCGTTTAAGCTCTGTTGGATTTTTAATTTAATCAAGTTGGAGCAGTTTTATCAACGGAGAAATCTGTAGAAAACATTTGCCATCATTTTGGGTCTTTTGTGTATTCCTTTAAAGGATTTCAACAATAGCTGCTCATCATCGTGATAGAATTTCTACAACGTAATTCAGTGCTCCCATGTTGATTGGCAATATCCTGGATTCCTTAAAGTCGGTGGATTATTGAATTCGGCTATATAGATTTAGATCTAAGCCGTCGGCTTATCGCAAACATAAGACTTATGCTCAGACCGTAGATTCCAAACTTTCCAGATATTGGAAAACCAAAACCCGATTTCTACTGATCGCCTCTATCCATATGACCCTATCTGTGAATACGTGTGAATTTCTCTCCCATTTTACACAAAAAACGTCACCCACATTACACACTCGCGTGCAAATCGCTCTCATTCTCGCAACTTTACTTGTAAATTGCTCTCATTCCAGCAAATTCTGGCAGGTTATAGAGATGTACAAAGTGTTGATAATTCACTTACAGTGTGTGCGAAAGTTAAGGGTTTACAAACGTATTAGTAGAGTTTGCCAGCTAAGTTGTTTACCTATGGTTCTACAGATTCGGCGGTTTACGAGGAAGAAATTGACCAAATGTTTGCCGTTGTCATTCCAACTTTTGTGGCTGTGATTTTCGACCACGTGTTAAAGAGCAATGTTTACGGCGCCTATTCAGGCGTTCAAATCTTTACCTTCGCGATATTCCCCAGGAAAATCAACTTCGACGTAGCCTGCCATAACAACGCGGTCTATCTGTATTCTAAAATTCGATAGCATTACTTAGATCATACATACTACAAGCCTGACGGGAGGTTAGCGTATGTATCATTCTTACGCCGGGTAAAAAATTCAGTAAACTTTTTAAATGTATGCTTAGGGTCATACAGATACAGACTAGTCTGAGGCACTCTAGGTGTGCCTCCGATAATCTGCGTGTTTTCCTAAGGAAGGAAAATATTGGCATCGGCATTATCCAGGAGCCTGGAGAGAAACTCGTCCATAGAGGGGCTTCAAGACAAGTTATGTGACCTGTTCTGCAAATATCAGGATATCGGTAAGCCCAGAATATGCATGTATGTCCTAACCTTAGCATAAACGATTTAACAGTTGTTATACTGGAGTAAGCGAACCAAAGAATGTAACTCTCATCAGCATATATGTCTCATGAGAGACTAGCACCGTCAGAGGAACTAGAGCAACCACCATAACAAAGAGGACAACCTACTAATGGGCTCCGATACCCACGCGAGTCGTACAGTATGGGGAAGCACAGAAGATAATGAAAGAAGTGAGTCACTTTTCGATATTCTTCTAACCACTAACCTGTCTGTCTTCAATAGGGGAACGACTTCAACCTTTGCCCTTTCTAGTACAGAAACTTTCAGGGCGTTGGAAGAAGAGGGAAGAGGTCCTAGATATTATACTCAAAACAAACAATGAAAACTTTAGGGTCGAAAATTGAAGAGTTTCCATTCTCGGACCACATGAGTCTTGAGGCTGAGACCACTAAACCGTTTAGAAACATACCCGGAATATATACTGTAGCAATTGAGGGACTGTAGGCAAATGCAAAGACTTGCGAGAAGACAATGGACGTTGAGTTCAAAGTCTCGTTTTCTGTACAATAGTAAATAAAAACCACTCCCCCCTTGGTGGAATGAAGATCTCTCTAATCTCAGGCAGGTGACCACAGTAACTTTGAATATCTGCTAAAAACACAACTTCTGCCAGCCTTACAAGGACTGCTTAAGTCTGTATAAGAAAGCCATAAAGACATCCCAGAAGCAGGCCTGGATGGACTATTGCCTTTCAAAAAAAAACCTCGAAGACTTCACCAGTCTTCGGTTTTTCTACGGAGCATTCCAACCCTTCCTTTCTAAGAAGGTCAGATGGAGGATGGTCAGAATCCTCTGCGGAGACCCTGGAACTCCTGAGGAAAACACACTTTCCCGGATGCAGTGATATCAGTACGGAGCCGAGGAGGTCTCGGCAAGTATAACCTGGAACCCACAGCAATACCAAATCAATCATTTCCAAGGAAAAGATTTCCTGGGCTATTAACAGCTTCTTCCCATTCAAGTCTCAGGGTCCTGACGGAATACTACCTGTCATGCTACACTACAGAGAACGCAAAACTCATCCACACCTTTGATATCGTCAACTTTCAGAACCTGTTTAATACTGAACTAAGTACCCTGCTCTTGGGGACGCGCGCGCTCGAGTGGTCTTTATACCGAAGGTAGATAAATGCGGGCCATTCCTTTGCACTTAAAACCCTAGAGCGTTTCTTAGACATCCACATGCGGAGCATTCTAGAAGAATCCTCGCTATAAAAATCACAGCACGCCTAGCTCAAGGGAAGATCTACGGAAACGGCTCACCACAAGGTAGCGCGAACCATCGAAAAATCCATACACTACAAAGGATATACCCTAGGCTTCTTCCTAGATATAGAGGGAGCCTTTAATAATGTACACACTGAAGCTATTCACAACTCTAATCGACCAGGGCGTAGAGGAATTTATTAGCCAATGGATAGTCTCTATGCTCAGAACAATAATCATTCATGCAACATTAGGAAACAGTCACTTAACCAAATTTACTTATAGAGCAACGCCACAGGCGTTATTTCCCCTCTATTTTGCCCAATGGTAATGAACAAAATTCTTGAAAGTCTAGACAGAAAAGAGCCAAAGTGGTCGCATGTGCGGATGACGTGCCGATAATGGTGTCAGAGAAGTTTCCCTCCGTAATTGCTGAAACCATGGAGGCTGCTCTTGATAAGGAAAACACCTGAGCCGCAAGTTGTGGCCTTGGTGTCAACCCGAGCAAAACTGAACTGATGCTATTCACTACCAAAACCAAAGCACCTGATTTTACCCTTCCCCGTCTTTGCGGTCAACCGCTCACACTATTCTTCAGCGCTAGGTATCTGAGTATCATGCTTGACCAAAAACTTAACTGAAAGCAAAACATCGGACACAGGATAAGGAAGGCAGGCGTCGCCTTCTATGCTTGCAGTAAAATCTTTGGAAGGAAGTGGGGACTTCAACCAGAGATAACCTTGTGGATGTACACAGGCATAGTGCATACAATTCTCACCTACGGGTCACGGGCATAGGTTACGACCTAACAAAATTAAAAAGCCTCCAAAGAACAGCCAGTATAAGCACCACAGGCGCATTGAAGTCGGCCCCAACGGATGCCTTTACTGTGCTCCAGCAGCTTCTGCCTCTCGACCTACAAATAAAAAATATCGCACTATGCAGCGTAGTCAGACTCAAAGAATCTAGGTGCTGGACTGCACATCCTTACGGCCGTAGCAATATCCTGGACTCGTTACATCACACCCAAACCAAATTTCAAGAAAAACTTCCACGCAGGATTCGCCACCAGATCTCAGTGGAAGAAAGACGAAGTAGTGAAGAACGTCGACACCGTCATCTACACTGACGGGTCAAAGATGAACTGTGGTGTGGGGGCCAGCGTCTACTCTGAATCACTGAAAATATCAATATTATTCCGCCAGCCGGATTTGTCCACTGTCTTACAGGCGGAATTACTGGCAATGAGAGACTCGTAGCCAAGCCGCTATCAAAACTATCGACTCGGCTACCATATCCTTCAAACTGGTGTAGAAGTGCCGGAATGAACTTGCTCACCTGGATGACGCTTTAGGGTCTGGGTTCCAGGGCACAGTGATATAAAAGGAAACGAGCGTGCAGATGAACTGACCAGGTAGAGCTCAACTCTGCAAGGCTCATTCGGGGCAAGGGTCCACATCCCGCTAGGAACGATTACAGGACAAATCCACTTACACTTCCTGCAGAAGGCCAACCTCCAATGGAGGGGGTTAATGAACTGCACCATATCAAGGCTGATATGGCCGAACTATAATAAGAATAGAACAAAAGATCTACTAAACAGAACCCGCCCAGACATCAGCAGAATGACGACGATAATCACGAGGCACTGCCCACTTGGAGACCATGCGGCCAAACTAGGTATCCATTACAAACCCCACAGCCGCAGTTGCGGGAACGAAAACATGAAAGAAACTCTCTCTCATTTACTCTGCAAATGCCCGGCGCTAGCAAGACTCAGACTGCGTGCACTAAACCAAACATTCTTCGACAATCTTAACGACATCTCGGGTAAAGGAATACGAAATCTAATCCGTTTTCTTAACTCCACAGGCTGGATGTAGGTACCGACTCTCTCACATCTTCAGCAATATGTTACATATCACCAACCAGGTCAGAAGTACAAGGCGAGGTAACAAAAATGCACATTCTAGGGTCTACTTGGGTTCATGGTTAAGCGCCGCATCTACGAGGGGCGTTCAACACATTCTCGGTATCGGGATGAAGCTGTGGTTGTATATATAAATTGACTTATTTATCAATTAATACTATTATTTTAGTGCATTCATGCATTTAATATAAATGTGATTATTAATTCGCGTTTTATCTCTAGTTAAACAGAATCATAATGGCAACTGAGACGATGATGGTGAAAATTGAGCATCGCGCTGTAATTAAATTTCTCACTAAGCAAGGAAAAAGTCAAAAAACTATTCATGAAGAGATGGTGGCTGTTTACCAGGGTTCCGCACCTTCATTATCAACTGTGCAAAAGTGGTCAAGTGAGTTCAAGAGAGGCAGAGAGAGCATTGAAGACGACCCCCGCTCCGGCGCCCCGGCTACTGCTTGTACGGGAGAAAGCATCAAAGAAGTCGAAAAACTTGTTCTTGAGGATGCCCGAATAAAGGTGAAAATGATGGCAGAGATCACCAAGCTTTCAATTGGTACCATTCACACCATTCTTCATGACCATCTTAACCTTTCAAAGGTCAGTACAAGGTGGATGCCACGAATGCTCACAGCGCCTCAGAAAAAAGTGAGAATCGCATGCTGTAGAGAGCTTTTGGAGATGTGTAGTGAGAACGCGGACGGTGTTATGGATCAAATTGTTACTGGGGACGAAACATGGATCCACCACTATGACCATGAAAGCAAACAAGAGTCCATGCAGTGGCATAAAAAAGGAACAGACCCCCCGAAGAAGTTCAAAGTCACTCCGTCTGCCGGGAAGATCATGGCCACAGTTTTTTGGGACTCAAAGGGAATCTTGCTCATTGAGTACACAAAAAAAGGTGAAACCATCAACGCCACATCCTACGCTTCCACTTTGTGTAATTTGCGGGAGGAGATTAAAAAGAAAAGACGGGGTAAACTCGCAGCGGGTGTGTTGCTTCTTCATGACAACGCTCCTGTTCACACGGCGCGAGTTTCCAAGGCTGCTGCGCGAGATTGTGGTTTCGAAGAAATCCAACACCCACCTTATAGTCCAGACCTTGCCCCTAGCGATTATTTCCTGTTTCCGGATTTGAAAAAATGTCTTCGTGGAAAAAGATTTTCGGATGATGAAGAACTCAAGTCGGCAATAAATGGAGGAGGAGGAAATTTATTTTTTTGATGGTTTAAAAAAGCTTATCTCAAGATGTAACAAATGCATTGATGTTAGGGGAGATTATATTGAAAAATAAAAACAATTTAAATTGAATTCGCATTTTCCTTCATATCGATACCGAGAATATATTGAACGCCCCTCGTATATGCCTATGAAAACATTCGATCCACTTCAGAAGGTCTAACATTTCTGGTTTATTTGATGGCATGTATGACGGTACCCTGCCCCAGTGTGCGTCGTCAGCAATAAAAAAGAGCCATGATATCGCGTAAACAATATACCAAGAGCTCAACTACATAAAACGTGTCTGAAACAACATAAGCTTGCGATGACCAAATACTCGTAACGATTGTGTGCCTTAACAATCCTGCCCGTCTATTGATCCATGTCATGTTTCTATCAACTGTTGCAATATAATCCGTCCCATTCAAGGATTTATGATTTTAGAGCACTTAAAGTACTGATCGTAGTGGGATAGATAAATTGGCAGCCGATATATTCAACAAATGATACCAGCTTTCAAATTAAATATTTCAATGAGAACATTTTATACCTTTTCAAAAACCATGTGCCAGAAGTAAAAAGAAGGTCCAAGAAATGTACATTACCTTGGCTTACAAAAGAAGTCTTTGATCTCATGAAAGTCCGGGATATCCTATACAGGAGATTGAGACGCTACAAATATCCTGAAATACACACAAAGTTCAAAGTTGTTCGTAATGCAGTAACCTCATTAATCAGATCTAATAAAAGGTCATTTTATGCAAACAAGTTCAATGCAGTTAGCTCAAACACTGACTTTTGGAAGACTGAGCGCTCACAAGCCTCATCAATGCAGTAGCGACGACACTTTCTCCCTACAATGTACCGACGAAATCAAATCCTTGACATTACATCTAACGCAGTTGAATGGGATAATATCGTTCCCAAGTTCATAAAAATCCTGCTTCCAGTCATTCTCACTCATATAACCCATATTTTTAATTCAATACTCACAAAGTGGTGCCAGAAACGCCCACACCCAGAAACTGAATATCGACCCATTGCCATACTTCCACTTTTGAGCATAGTCCTTGAGACTATCGTTAGTAAATAAGTCAAACAGCTTATTACAAACTGTCAGTCGGTTTCCGTGCTAAGCATAATTGCACCACAGCTTTACTTAAGGTTTGCGAAGATATGCGTGAGGGCTTAGACCACAAAATGTTAGCACTAACTGGGTTTTTAGACTTTTCTAAGGCATTTGATTGTGCTGATCATAAAATACTAGTCATGAATCTTCGCACCCAATTCTTGTTCGACCGGTCTCTATGTAATTTGATGTCGCCATATCTAAGTACTCGGTCACAGTATGTGTGTCATGAGAAAAAGCGCTCATTTTGTCTTTTTGTTCCATCAGGTGTTCCCCAAGGATCCGTTTTAGGACCCCTACTCTTTATATGTTATTGGGTATATAACGATTTTTTTTTCAAAATTTGAACGTTTATTTAAGAAAAACATGTACAATAGTATTATTCAAAGTATTGCCCATCTGAAGCTATGACTTTTTCCCATCTTTCTGGCAATTTGTGGATGCCATCGCAAAAGAACTGCGCTGGCTTGGCAGCCAAGAATGAATCAAGTCAATTTTTGATATTCTGCTCTGATGTGAACCGTATTTCAGTGGGGGCGTTCTGCATCGACCGGAACAAATGGTAGTCAGAAGGTGCAAGGTCTGGGCTATAAGGCGGGTAGGGTAAGACTTACCATCCACTGTTTTCCAAATAGTTCTTAACCGGAATAGCAACGTGGGGCCGAGCGTTGTCATGATGGAAAATTATTGCCTCGTGTCTGGTCGCATATTCCGGGCGTTTTTCGGCCATTGCTCTCTTCAAACGGATTAATTGTGTTCGGTAGCGTTGTCCATTAATGGTTTCACCCGGTTTTAGCAGCTCATAATACAGCACACCCATCTGATCCCACCAAATACAGAGCATTACCTTCGCGCCATGGATATTCGGCTTTGCCGTTGATTTGGCTGATTTGGCTGATTGGCCGGGTTTCACATATGATTTTTTGCGCTTGGGGTTGTCGTAATGGATCCATTTTTCATCACCAGTAACAATCCGATGCAAAAATGACTTCCTTTTGTGGCGTTCCAGCAGCATTTTGGACATGCAAAACCGCCTTTCGACGTCTCTCGGCTTGAGTTCATGTGGAACCCAATTTCCTTGCTTTGAATATATCCAGCTGCTTTTAAACGTTTTGAAATGGCTGCTGTGACAGTGACACCCAAAGATTCTGCGAGCTCTTCTTGTGTTTGGCAACAATCTTCATAGAGTAATGCCTCCAGTTCTTCATCTTCAAACTTTTTTGGCTGCCCAGGACGTTCATAGTATTCCAAGCCAAAATCACCACTTTTAAATAGTGCAAACCACTTTTGGCACGTTCGCTCAGATAACGCATGTTCACCATAAACTTCCACCAAAATACGATGACTTTTGGCAGCAGTTTTCTTCATATTAAAGTAATGAAGACGAACTCCCCGCAAAAACACTTTTTCAGGCACAAAGTTCGACATATTTGAGTGAAAAAAAATTATTGTTGTTTACGCTTCAAATGAATGACATATACAATGACAGTAGCTTTCCAACGCATGTTCCAATGGAATAATACAAGTTACGCCATCTCTTAGCAAACCGCACGAGACCAAATATATAAACGACTTAGCCGTGCGTCTTGTGAATTGTAAACGCCATATATATGCAGATGATGTGCAGATTTATTCTGTTTTTCCCAAATCCCAAATTAGGCAAGCGATAATTAATCTAAACCATTCTTCTTCCGACTATTCAAATTATCTAGGTACATATCTTCATTTCATTGAACTCTATAACTCTCTCTATCAGCGCTACCTGAATAGTGCGCAAACCAATCTCATAAATGACCCCAAGTCCTTTTTTCAATTTGTCAATTGCAAAAGTAAGACTGATAGTTATCCTTCGTCCCTCGTTTTCGAAACCGAAACTTCATGCGATCCTCCTGCCATCGCCAACTTTTTTGCTACATTTTTCAAGCAATCATTTGCCAACAACTCCCTCGTACCAGATCCCTCTTACTTCAATGATCTACCAAATTTCTCTATTGGTCCCTTTCCCACTCAAAATTTCGATCCTGCAGTTATTGAAGAAAAGTTACAAAATCTTAAGGATGAATTTGTACCTGGCCCAGACGGACTCCCCGCCATGTTTCTTAAGAAATGCTCTTCCAACCTGTCTCTACCCCTTTCCTACCTTTTTCGTCTATCGCTTACACAGGGTGAATTTCCCCAGATTTGGAAGACCTCTTTTATAATCCCAATACACAAAAAGGGATCTAAGCATGAAGTTACCAATTATCGTTCCATTGCAAAACTGTCTCATATACCCAAACTCTTTGAAAGCAATTTATACGAGGCGTTAAGCTTCAAATGCAAGCCTTTTATTTCACCCCGACAACATGGTTTTCTAAAAGGTAGATAAACTACCACAAATCTAATTGAATTCGTGTCTTTTGCTCTCTCAGCCTTAGAAATCGATGTTATCGCAACTGATTTCACTAAAGCATTTGATAAGATATCTCATAAATTGATCCTTTTCAAATTGTCTGCTCTCGGCTTTGAGCCTCTCTTTTTAAAATGGATTTCTTCTTACCTGGTAAACCGATATTATAGTGTTCGGTTTAGATCCGCCCTTTCTGTTCCATTCCTGGCCTCATCTGGAGTTCCACAAGGCAGTCATCTTGGCCCTCTTCTCTTCATTCTTACTATCAACGATGTTGAGAGTGTCATTAAGCACTCCTCCCTCTCCCTTTACGCTGACGACACAAATTTTTTTAAATCTATTTCCTCTCCCCAGGACTCTGCCCTTCTGCAAGAAGACCTTGACCGGTTTTCAATCTGGTGCCTCAAAAACTGCCTAGAACTTAATATAGCCAAATGTCAATCTATAACCATCTCACGTAAATGCAACCTGTCTCCTCTCCGACTTTATTTTCTCCATGGTCAACCAATTCCCCTGGTTCAGTCTTTCCAAGACCTTGGCATATTATTCGACAGTGAGCTTAATTTCCGTTCGCATATCGATAAGATGATCCTCAAAGCCAACTCATCACTTGGCTTTTTTAAACGGTGGTCCAAGGAATTTTCCAACCCGTATGTAACCAGATCTCTCTATATTACCTTTGTTCGCCCCCTACTTGAGTATGCCAGTCAAGCTTGGTCTCCCTTTCACCGGGTTCATGTTTCCCGAATCGAGGGTATTCAACGTCGATTCCTCCGATTTGCCCTCCGTGGCCTGCCATGGAACGACCCTTTAATCTTACCTCCCTATCAAGACCGCCTCAAACTTCTAAATATGAATTCGTTAGAAGAACGTAGGAATATTACTGACGTTCTTTTCATTCATCGTCTTCTCTCAGGTTCCATCGACTGTGCATCCATTTTAAACTCCATTTCCTTCAATACCAACCCCCGCAATCTACGTTGTCCTCGTCTCTTCTATCTACCGGTGCACCGCACCTCTTATGGCTCCAACGAACCTATCTCTCGAATGCTCCGAAAGGTCAACTCAAACCTCTCCCTTTTTCATTTCCACCTGAGCACTCCTCGTCTTAAACAAGATCTCCTCCATCACTTCCTTGGTCACTAGCTCTTAAGTCTTTCTGTTAGTTTTTAAGTTAGATTAAGCTTGTATTAAGCCAATAAATGGGGGCCTCAGCCCCCACCAAAATTAAATTAAATTAAAATTAAACGACCAATTAGCAACAATTTGTAAGTGGTCATTTGAAAATAAACTCAGTTAGTCTTAATCCAACAAAGACTAAAGCAATGATCATTAATGCTAATCGAACTCCAATTGAATATGTTAAAACATTCAAAAATCTTGGGATTTACATGAGCCAACAATTTATCTGGAGGACTCATATTATAAAAACTGCATCGAAAGTTTACGGAGCCCTTAGAGGACTTAGTCCAACCTCCAACTATCTTCCCACCAAAGTTAAGTTAAAGCTTGCAAAATCATACATCCTGCCTATTCTGTTATATGGGTGTGAAGTATACTCCGATATGGATTATGAATCTCGGCGAAAGCTGAATGTTGCCTGTAATAGCTGTGCGAGATACATATTCGGCATAGGAAGATATGAACGTATCTCTTTCTACTCCCATCAGATTGTAGGTTTGTCAATCGACGAATTGATGAAATATCGAACTGTACTATCACTACATAAAATTTTAACAACAAAACAACCGGAATATCTATTTGAAAAAATTATTGGGTACATAACTTAATTCGTGCGGTTTCCTAAGAGATGGCGTAACTTGTATTATTTTATTGTTACGAGGGCGGGTCAGTAAGTCCGTGACACAGATTTTTTGATAAAAAAATAATTTTATTTTTCAACGTAGTCTCCCTTGAGCTCTATACACTTTGTCCAACGCTTCTCCAATTTTTTTATCCCTTCCAAAAAAAATGATTTGTCGAGGTCCTCAAAATAGGCCTTTGTTTGCGAGATGACTTCATCATTGGAGTCAAATCTTTTTCCACCAAGCCATTTCTTCAGGTTTGGGAACAAGAAGTAGTCGCTCGGAGCCAAATCTGGAGAATAGGGTGGATGAGGGAGCAATTCATAGCCCAATTCATGGATTTTTGCCATGGCAACTGCACATGTGTGCACCCTTGCATTGTCTTGGTGGAAAAGAACTTTTTTCTTGGCCAAATGAGGTCGTTTTTTTTTTCAAATCGTCATTGAATCGGTCCAATAAGTTGGCATAATATTCCCCATTGATTGTTCTTCCCTTTTGGAGGTAGTCAATGTGGATTATCCCGCGTGCATCCCAAAAAACAGTCGCCATAACTTTATTGGCTGACAAACCCACCTTGGCCTTCTTTGGCGCCGATTCACCCTTAGAAACCCACTGTTTTGACTGTTGTTTGTTCTCTAGTGTGTTGTGATGGATCCATGTTTCGTCCACGATTACAAAACGGCGCAAAAACTCCTCCATATTGCGATTAAACAACGCCAAACCTTCCTGTGAAGTTGTTACACGATTGCGTTTGTGGTCGACTGTGAGCAAACGCGGCACCCATCTTGCGGAAAGCTTTCTCATGCCCAAGTGATCATTCAAAATTGAAACCACTGAGCCATGCGAGATCCCTACGGCTTCCACAATCTCTCGCACTTTCAATCTTCGGTCGGCCAACACCATATCGTGAATTTTTTCGATTGTTTCGGGTGTAGAGACCTCAACTGGGCGTCCAGGACGTTCGGCATCTTCAGTGCTTGTACGGCCACAACGAAATTCAGTAAACCACTTTTTTACCATTGAAATCGATGGTGCAGAGTCCCCATAGTATTTATCAAGCTTAGCCTTGGTCTCGGTAATGGTTTTTTTTTCGCAAGAAATAATGCTCAATAAGCACACGAAATTCACTTTTTTCCATTTTCTCCTCAAATTAGTGAGTAGTCTGATAAAAATAGCTGTCAAACACAAACTAACTGATGCAGCAAGTTTAAATATTGACAGGAGTCAGCTGACAGCCTGTTGACAGGAGCAGTGTTGCTGTTTCAGTAAAGAGGTCAGAAATTCAAAAAGTCACGGACTTATTGACCCGCCCTCGTATTATTCCATTGGAAAATGCATTGAAGAGCTACTGTCATTATACGTCATTTTAGTATATGTCATTCATTTAAAGCGTAAACAACAATAATTTTTTTTCACTCAAATATGTCGAACTTTGTGCCTGAAAAAGTGTTTTTGCGGGGAGTTCTACTTCATTACTTTAATACGAAGAAAACTGCTGCCGAAAGTCATCGTATTTTGGTGGAAGTTTATGGTGAACATGCGCTAGCTGAGCGAACGTGCCAAAAGTGGTTTGCACGATTTAAAAGTGGTGATTTTGGCTTGGAAGACGATGAACGTCCTGGGCAGCCAAAAAAGTTTGAAGATGAAGAACTGGAAGCATTACTCTATGAAGATTGTTGCCAAACACAAGAAGAGCTCGCAGAATCTTTGGGTGTCACTCAAGCAGCCATTTCAAAACGTTTAAAAGCAGCTGGATATATTCAAAAGCAAGGAAATGTTGTTCCACATGAACTCAAGCCGAGAGACGTCGAAAGGCGGTTTTGCATGTCCGAAATGCTGCTGGAACGCCACAAAAGGAAGTCATTTTTGCATCGGATTGTTACTGCTGATGAAAAATGGATCCATTACGACAACCCCAAGTGCAAAAAATCATATGTGAAACCCGGCCAATCAGCCAAATCAACGGCAAAGCCGAATATCCATGGCGCGAAGGTAATGCTCTGTATTTGGTGGGATCAGATGGGTGTGCTGTATTATGAGCTGCTAAAACCGGGTGAAACCATCAATGGACAACGCTACCGAACACAATTAATCCCGGAATATGCGACCAGACACGAGGCAATAATTTTCCATCATGACAACGCTCGGCCCCACGTTGCTATTCCGGTTAAGAACTATTTGGAAAACAGTGGATGGGAAGTCTTACCCCACCCGCCTTATAGCCCAGACCTTGCCCCTTCTGACAACCATTTGTTCTGGTCGATGCAGAACGCCCTCACTGAAATACGGTTCACATCAGAGCAGAATATCAAAAATTGGCTTGATTCATTCTTGGCTGCCAAGTCGGCGCAGTTCTTTTGGGATGGGATCCACAAATTGCCAGAAAGATGGGAAAAAGTCATAGCTTCAGATGGGCAATACTTTGAATAATACTATTGTACATGTTTTTCTTAAATAAACGTTCAAATTTTGAAAAAAACCGCACGAATTAATTTATATACCCAATAATTTTCCGTGTAATGTTAGAATGTTGCAATTGATCATTCCAAGATGCAAATATATTAATACATCTAGACAATTTTTTGTTAACTCGATTCGCCTTTGGAATAGTTTACCCGTAGATATAAAGCGCACGACCAACAGAACCGCCTTTAAGAAAAAATTGTTTCTTCATTATGCTAATAATTCCTAATAGACTTGCCGACTTTCCTACCTCTTCTTTTCCTTATGTTTCTTTTCTTGGTACTTTCTTTTCCTTATCTCTTTCTTTTATTTAAACTTAACTCTTTAAACTAACCTCTATTTTTGAAAAGATGTGTTTTGTACACAAGTCTTATGTGAACAATGAATTCAATATTAATAATAAACTAAACTAAACTAAACTAAACTAAACTAATATCCGAATGATGTACCAACTAGCTAATATCAACGCGGCTTTATTTGAAAACTCTGCCAAAGGCGTCCAAATATGAAGAACTCAGCAATGGTCGGATTACGCTAACTGAAGAGAAACATGTGAGCCAACAATTTATTGAACCGATCAAGTTGATTACAAAATCTAAAGAGTATGCGCTTCCAGCAGAACGGCAACATATTGCACAAAACCGCTGCATTGGTATTCGATTACAGTGCCTGTTCATAAACAACCACAGATATGTTACATGCCAAAAATCACTGAACTACGAGTATATTGACAACAATTTAACTTCAAAAACTTACATTCAATAGGTCAGTACCTACTATTCTCGAAATCTACAGCTTTCGAATATTTTAATTTAATTTCAAATTATTTTTAGCAAAACTCTACCCAATGCCACGTGCAAACCTGCCAAGAATACATAACAAAACACAGCCATAGAGCATCTGATTTAAACAGTTAAATTATTCAAAACCGAACTTTGTTGGACAACCGGAAATCACTGTTTAGCACACATAATTCAATAGAAACATCAAGATCTGAGTCATTCTGTTCAGAACATGTGTATCTTCAACTCAAATATTTACAAATCTGGCGCAACAAATTACTTAAAAAAATATTTAAGCCGAACTTTAGCACATTTACCCATTAACACCAGACCTAGACCAAGCCCCAACCTATCCAACGTAACCTTGACTTGCCCATTAACCAACTAAACAAACTTAAGATCATTATGTCAAACTGAGTGTGCTTCATGGTGATCATGGATCTTGAAATTTTCCACAATACCCAACGATTCAATATCGTATGCGCTGATCACTCGGCATTAGTGTAAGAGGGTGTCACTCTGAGTTACTCGTACTTACCGGACAATAGACCAATAGATTCGAAAGTATCTAGTCGTACGGCCGCGATCACGATCAGTATCTTTAACCGTTTTACAACCACGAGTACTACTAAACAAAATTAAAACAAATCGAGCGACAATTTTTTGAGTTAAAAGTTAAAAGACTTTTTTTTTGGAATTTCAAGACAATACCGTAGACTGAGCTGAAGCTGAAGCTGACGCTTACGAATGAATTAACAACCTCAGACTGATTGATGGTGGATTAGCACCTCGCGACTATACCGATGATCTGGTAGACGCGATCTAGAGCAAGACTGACAATGTCAGAGGAGGGGGAAGACTGTTGCCGTCGCCTGAAGCTCGATTTAGCTTATCAACAAAAACAACCGGCGATCTTGCTGCTGCAGGTGATCACCGATCGGACAATGCGAACTGAGCTGAGCAGAGCACTAACGCTACCTCTGACTGAGCCGGTGATTTTTGAATTATTTTCTACTTCTTCTCTTTTCTTTTGTTCACTTTTGTTCACTTTTTTTCATGTTTCTTTTACTGTCGTGGGTTTTGTTTTGATGTGGAATTTTCGCTGATGCATGGGGAAGTTGTTTTTGGGGTTTCTAGAGTCGTGTCGTCTCGTGCACCTACATAGGTAACCGAAACTCTGGCAATATCTGATGCAACTTGTGTCCGTTTTAATTAGGTTTCCTTAAAAGGGGAAGTGGAAAGAAAGAACGAAAGGAAAAACAAAAAAAAAAAGAGAAAATTGTTAAGACCGGCATTTTTTTTATTTGGAATTCGATCGGGCGATCGGGCGATCGGGCGATCGAGTGCTTGAAATCGAAATCGGAATCACGTTTTTCCAAGCACGAGATTTGGAAAAGACCACACCCCGCGCCACTTGAAGTAGAAGCCGTCTGACGTTTGATGAGTGTTTCCGATGGTAACAAACCATGGATATTGCATCAGTTTTTTTTTTTAGAGTTTCCACAAGACAATGGGCTGTTCCAACTTATCGTAAACATGAATGACAGCAGAAGAGATATGATAACCTAGTTAGTTCCGATAGAGCAGACTTCTACTCGTAAGTGCGTAAGTACTTTTTATTTTTGTCTCGTCATGGAAGCAGCTATTAGATAAGATGTTCTTTCGTCAGGCTGTTACAATGAGCTGATTACCGTGGGGTGAAGGTTAAACTATTTTTCAATATTTTTTTTTTGGATGAAAAGCTATTTTGAGAAGGTCCGTGGTAATTATTGTAAGACTCGTGGCGGAAAAGATCATAGGGTGTGGGATGAAGTGAGTTTTGGCGGGAAGATAATAAATTGAGTATGTAGGATTGGTGGTTTTGTTAGAGACCTAAACTCAGGCCACCAGGTTGTTGAATTGTGTTTCTGGCAGAACTCTTAATCTAACCTGTGCAACTTAAGAAGGATCCTAGTTCTTTAATAAATTTTCTTGAAATCAAGTCAAATGAAACGAAGAACATTACCTAGCTCCAGCGAGAGCCGGACAAGCACAGATAAAATGGATAAGCATCTCCCTTTCAGTTGAGATGTTGCAGATGCAGCAGTGCATTTTGTGGTGAATTTCTAGTTTAGTTGTATGATCTTCTATCGAGCGATGCCTTTACGAGGTCATTTGTTATTATTTTGTCGTAATTTCGTTTATCTTTCGGGATTTGCTAGTCCATCGGGCGAAACAGTTTAAGGAAATTCTTACCTTGACCGCTGTAATCAGAATATGCAATGAAAAATTAAAGCTTTTCTGGTCAGTTCGTTAGCTCGTTCATTTTCGAAGATGTTGCCGCTCTACGGAATCTAACTCAGAGCTACCTTGAGCTGTCTTAACTGTCTGGCGAGGCTATCTCACTTCGATGATCTTGTACTAGTTTGGAGCATTTTTGATAACAGATTGGCTCTGTGTTATGAGTATTTGATTTTGCGACAGGCAGGTAGTTCCTACTGAAACACAATAGCGGAATCTGGAATTCTGCAGAATTTTCAAATGTTCAGGTTCCCGAAAACAGGCCACCAGTGACACTACAGTATATCCGGGAACCGTCTGTGGAGATTGTAAAGTCGAAGAGAAGGTGGTCAGCGAAATTTAATATGGCGGTAATGTGATCTGTTGAGATCAGCACGCGTTCTTTCAGTGTCCAAAATACGAGGATTGTCTGAAAAGTTTCCAACGCAACGTAAAGACAGCGGCACTCTTGAATAAAAGCTAGTGAAAGCTAGTTGTGCATCTTTTGACACTTACCGAAGTTTCAGTCATTTTGGACGCGCAGTTTTTAGTTGACAGTCGTTTGAGTGAGTCGATGTGAGCCTTCAGAAATGAGTTGGACTCTGTGTATAGCGACTCTGCACCATCATTTACCACAGTGAAATTTTGGGCAGCTGAATTTAAACGTGGCCGTAAGAGCTTGGGAGATGATGAACGTTCGGGACGTCCAAAAACTGCAACCACTGACGATAACATTGCTAAAGTTCACCAAATGGTGTTAGACGACCGCCGAATTAAAGTGAGAGAGATAGTAGAAGTTATGAAAATGTCCAAAGAACGTGTTTGTTACATATTAAATCAAGGTTTAGGCATGAGAAAGCTGTCCGCGCGTTGGGTGCCGCGTTTGCTTACGTTAGACCAAAAACGTGTTCGAATGAACATTTCCAACGCTCTGTTGGCGCAGTTTACACGCAATAAATCCGAGTTTTGGTGCCGAATAATTACTGTAGATGAAACTTGGATGCACCATTATACGAGTACGGCCGAAACAAAAATTCAGTCAAAACAGTGCAAAGGACGAGCCGGCTCCAAAAAAAAGCAAAAACTGTTTTTTCTGCTGGGAAGTGATGGCGACTGTTTTTCGGAATAGTAAAGGAGTTATCTTAATCGATTATCTTCAAAAAGGAAAAACCATTACAGGAGCATACTACGCATCACTACTTGCCAAGCTGAAAAAGAAAATCCTCTTTCACCAAGACTACGCGCCGTCTCACACCTCAGCGGTTGCCATGGCGAAAATCAGGAGGAAAATGAGGAGGCAATCACCTTCGTGAACAATTTTTTTGCAGAGAAAAGCGCCAAGTACTATTTGGACGGGTTAGAGAGATGGGAGCATCGCTGGGAGAAGTGTGTAGAGTTACAAGGAGACTATGTCTTGTATCATTGTTCGGTCGGAAACTTTTCAGACAACCCTCGTATTACTGTCAATACAGAATATTTGATCACGCTATGTGTTCCATTAGACAATCTGAAAGAGTTGGCCGTGGAGCACTTATGGTACCTATACATTCTGTTCTGTATATTAAACTTTATAGAGCTTGGTTATGAGTAATTTTTTTCATTAGGCATCATGCTAACAACCAACACATCAGGATTGAACATACTATCTTTGCGTACAGCCATAAGGTAAATTTTGCTAAGATCCCGCTTTTTCTTCCGAAGGTTCTGTTGCAAGCGCAAAAAGCTATACGACCTTCACTACCTGCTAATCTAGCTTAAGGGTCCAGTTTAGCTTAGTACTCGGTATGATTCCCAAGTATCCAGCACTTAGAAAAAGGGACAAAAGTTGTTGACTATCAATTCAAGGAAATGTAAAATGTTTTGCTCGAGTTAATATCAAGGAAAACACTTTGTGGATCAGGCGCAGTTCTGTCCCATTTTCCGGAAAACTTAGCACATGCTTTGGCATCATAAGCATACTTATACCCACTCGAGTGTTAAGTTTAAAAAAAAAACACTCAAACCACCACATATCGACCACCTTTATTTTTTCTCCTCCTAGTTTCAAAAGGATTTTGTTCATGACTATAAGAGAGAGTAAGGGTAAGATTGCATCTTCTTGAGCTGTTCCATCCACCGCTCTCTCTCACTTTTTCCTGTGATCTTCGATTTCGGCTCTACCTATCATTTTGTAACGAAATTCACCAAGCGTTGGATTACATAATCCCTCTTCACGAAAAAGGCTTCAAATATGAAATCTCTAACTACAGAGCGAATTACTCGGACTCCAACTTTTTAAAATGCTATATTTTTTTTTATTTTTTGATAAATTTTATTGTGCCAAAGCAAAAAATTTTGGAAAATACATCAATTTTCAAATTTTATCAGTAGTTTTTAATATGTCCACCTTTGGCGCGAATAATGGCCTTGAGACGGCCGAAGAAAGAATCGCACGCTGCACGGAAGTGGCTCTGCGGTATTTTGGCCCATTCCCGGCGAAGTGCTTGTTTGAGGTGGTCCAAACTTTGGTATTTTTTAGTGATAACCTTCGCCTTCAAAATACCCCAGACAGAGAAATCCAACAGATTTGTATCCGGGGAATTTGCAATCCATTGTGTCGAAGAAATGAAGTGTGGAACATTGTTTTTTGACCAATCTTGGTTGACGCGCGCTTTGTAAGACGGTGCCGAGTCTTGTTGAAATGTCCACGGTCTCCGATCGAAATGATTGTTTGCCCAAGGCTTCAATACTGCCTGTAAGACAGTTTCACGGTATACGATCGCATTAATTTTGACGCCACGATCCAAAAATACGGGCCAAACCATCACCAACGGTGCTGCCTGCTTTCTGGTGGCCGTCCGAAGGTGTACATTTTCGAAGGACCTCTCTGGCAAGTAAACTCGGTCATTTTGTTTGTTGACATATTGCTCGATAACAAATGGCGACTCATCGGAAAAAACCAAATTCGGCAACTCACCACTTTCGTGCAAGCGTAGCAACTTCTTCGCTCTTTCGACTCTACCTTTTTTCTGTTGAGGTGTAAGATCGTGTGCTTTTTTAAACTTCAATGGCTTGAGCACAAGCTCATTTTTCAGTATGTGTTGCATCCGTTCCAACGATATGTTGAGCTCACGAGCCATTTTTCTCCCACTTCGACGTGGATTTCGCTCAATTCGAGCCTTCACTTTCCGAACCATTTCTGCCGTTGTTGCTGTTTTTTTATGACCACCTCCATGGCGTTTTGCAACGCTACCAGTATTACGGTAACGCAGCTATGGTTCGAGGCATAAATGATTTATTCACGTTGAGGTGCTAGAGGGCTCTAACGATAGCTACTTGTGGTTTTCCAGCCAAATATAAAGCAATCACACTATCACGTTTGAATTCCATCGCGGATGAAAATTTTTCAACACAACTGAGACGCAAATCGTTTAAAAGGCTTGTAAATAACAAAATTATCTGTCATGTGTCAAAATTTGAGCTAACTGTCATGAACGGTTTGGAAATTATAGCAGTCTGAAGTTGGTTGCAGTTCGAGTCATTCAGGGTGTACATATAGCCCTATCGTAAAGATCTCCGGCATACTCGTACGTAACCTGTTTAAGACTCGATGTTTTTTCGTTGCAAGTGTGTCCTTTCCCAAAATCAACATGGATTCCCAAAAGATCGATCTTCAACTATAAACTTTACCGAATTCATGTCAAACGCGGGATAAAAGTTGATGTGGTCGCAAGCCTTTGATAAAATCTCTCATAAAATCACTCTGCCCAAACTAAAAGCTCTACGCTTTCACTCAAGTTTCATACACGTAATATGGATTAAAGCCGACATAGAAAATCGACATTACAATGTTTTGTTTGGGTCTATGGTTTCCAACCCAACTGAAGCCTCTTCTGAAGTACCTCAAGGTAGCCATCTCGGTCCCTTATTATTTATTCTAACAATAGGGTCGACCCTATTAATAAAAATTCAAATGTCTGATATATCTCATCTTTCTGTAATAAGGGCTGTTTTATTCGCCCAGGAGACAAGTTGCAAGTGTTGGAAGGCGTCGGGCTATGATTGGCTTTCTTTGAATCCGGGGAAATTGGCTCTTAAGGATCGAACTGCCCCCTTGCGCGTATCTCGATTAGCACAGCCCACTAGTAGGTTCATCTTGGTCCCGGGACTTCTTGCAGGAATGCTTCTCGATTGTGTGCCATGAATGGTTTTTATTTGGTTGCGTCCAAGTATGTGGCAATCTTCAAAACATACTAGTAGCCCGGGCTATCAGCATGTACGATTCGCAAACCCTAAGTTCTCAATTTCGGAGGTGCGCCTACGTACTAACCCATACGATGCACTCTTCTACCACTCTCCCCGCGGAACTGCCGTTAAGTACTACTTCGCGGGGCTGGTAAGCACTTTATACCCTTCTTTCACCGTTTGCTGGTTCGATATTGTGTACATTAGTCTCTGGTTTTTAACGTAAACCACCTGTCATGTAGACTTATGTTTACGGGATGCCCATACATCCATGGGAGCAAGGATACGCCTTGCCGTCGCTTACCTACATTAATAGTATAATACCAAAGCAGGACTTGTGTTGGAGGCACAAGTTCCACCCTTGCTATGGGTCGAGGCCGATCTAAAACCTCTTACTGCTCTTAGGGTCACAGTACCCAGTACTTATTTGCTACTCTACAATGTGTCAAACCAACAGGAAGACCCTTCCCGAGATTTGGGTTTAAACCACAGAAACCATGACGCTCCCACAAGGGGGCCTACCACAACAAGTCAGGCCCGGACCGAAATCTTGGGGGCTCCTGACTCCCATGGTAGCGTGATTAAAGTCCTGGTAGGGACTACCGGTGGTCCTGCCGCCACCAAGACCTATGACCGGCAACTTGTAACTGGTCAAATCGTAGCAACCTTCAGAGGCGTCATCTGAAGATGTTTACGATAAGACCAGTAATATGCCCTGCCCCCGCTTTTTATTAGACAATGTCATTGATGGGCGAAGCCTTGATAATTGGGCGGGGGCCCGACATTGTGTACAGTATTTACTGTTTTTCGTTGTACGAGTATTAGAGATGCCGTCTGGGTTTGATTTTCATTAGTGCTCTCTCTGACTCTTTCTAACTGCCGAAGTTCCTTCATTATTTTTGCCGCAGCCTGTTTCACCGCGTCCCATATTATACTTGATGTTAGCTTATGGTTTACGATGTTTTCAGGAGTTGGCGTCTCTCCAATTTTCTCCTCTAGTTCTCTGCGCTCTGTTCTGAAGTGTGGGCACTGTGCAACTCCCCTGGTCGCTCCGCAGTTTAAGCACAAGGGAGATTCCTTCAGACCAAACCTGTATAGATATGATTGCAAGCAGCCATGTCCAGTTTGGAGCTGACTTAAGTAAAAATCTACTTATCCGTAATTATGTTCTACCCATTCGATATTCGTAATATCTGGTATAAGTCGGTAGGTCCATCTCCCCTTTGTAGACTGGTTCCATCTCACTTGCCACGCACTTGTGCTGGGCTGCTTTTCTCCCAGCTTGATATCTTTGACTGAAACTCCGGTTTCCCGAGTTTTGGCATCGTATTTCCTTTGTAGCACAGTAGCCAATGTATCTGCCGGTAGCATTCCCGCAATCACATATATAGCATCATCTGTCACTGTCCGATATGCTCAGCAAACTCTCAGAGCACATAGTCTGTTGACAGAGTTAGTCTTTCTTGGGTATGACTTAATTTTCAATGCTTTCGCCCATATTGATAACACGTACATTGTGATTGACTGTACCACCCTTGACAGAACTAGTCTCTTAGAACCCTGTCGTACAAAATGTTCCATAAGAGAGGTCCTAGTACCAACCCTTGTGGAATTCCGCCAGTTATGTGGTACTGCCTTACTCCATCGTCGGTATCGTAGAGTAGGAACCGTGAAGAGTAGGAGCCATGAATGGTTAGCACTGCCCGTATGATGTCTTTCATAGGATGAGCTAGAATTATGCCAAATAAGGGCATTTACATTCATTTTAGTTACTCGTAAAATGATGATAAAAGTGTAGTCATCAGATGATCTACTCCAGAGTACATGCACCTTCTCCTGGTTTCCTTGTTGTTGGGTTTCTCCACTTTGATAACCATAGTGCTGCGGAGGTTGAGACAGTTGATTTACTTCTCGCTATCGATGGTCATATTGGAGAGCCAATTGCGAGTTCGGGGTATCATCTAGGGAGGATTAGATTGATTTTCGAGTCACCCCACGCATCTATCCTTCTTTCTCCTAAACCACTGCAGTGTCTATCAGGTGGAGGTTATAGCAAGAAGCTAAAATGGAATGTGATATCGGCCAAAGATATCTACAGCTGCACTGACAGCCAGGCAACTATTGTATTATGCCCCTGGAATCAGTCACTTTTAAATCGGTAACTGCCTTCAATTGCCGCGCATCTCAAAACGACAGTAGCAGGCCACTGTGACGTTCCAGAAAACTGTAGAGCAAATGAACTTGCTAAGCATGGTACAACACTGCGACATGAGATCTTTGCACATGCCTCTGTCTACTTGTAAAAATATAATTCTACAGGATATGATGGATAAGGCGAACAGCAGGTGGGCAAATGGTAAAGCGTGTAATCACGAGGCAGATCTAGCCGAAGTTAGATCACAAATGCTCCCGTAGCCTAATTACGCAAAGCCGCTCGCAAATCTAATCGAAACAGATGCCGCGAGGCTTGGAATCCTCTCAAATGACTTCTCTGGAAACTGTACGGATGAGCAAGAAGTGGAAACGAATCTTCTTCTGCTTTGGACTTGCCCAATCCTTTCTCGCACTAGGCAACCTTTTTTGGGCTAATCCTTTCTGCACAACCTCGGTGAACTCGCAGAAACCAACTTCATCAGACACTAAAATTGGTTTTAAACTTTCTCTCTATCTCTTAGGTTTCTTCGCGTGGCAGAAATGGTTCCAGATCCAGTGGTATCAAATAGGGCTACTCTGGCCTACCAGCCATATCAAAAAATTAACCTGGAGAAGCTTTCCTCGCATATTATGACCCTGTATCCTCTTATAACTTCTACTGAGTGAAATCAAGAAAGCGTCGTAAAGCAGATGATCCTCTGCCATCTCCAATATCTATAGCTGTCAGCCACTATCTTGTTGTCAGTAGACAGCTCGCCTGTGAACACGACTTGCAGGTCATCTTTGACGACCTCACTTGAAATTTGTGAGGTCTGCGTAACTGGTGGGTCATTAATGTTCAGGATACTTACTTAATTAGGCGGCGCTACAGTCCGGGGTGGACCTGGGTCTCAACCAATCAGCCTCTCCAATTAATGCGGTCTTTGGCTAACTGCCTCCAGTTGTGCACTCCAAGTTGGTTGAGGTCCATTCCATTTGTGCGCCACCTATGGTGAGGCCTTCCTCTACTGCGTTGTCCCTCCGGATCAGAGTCGAAGATTCTGCGGGCTGGAGCGTTGGTGTCCATTCGCTCTACATGTCCCAGCCATCCCAAACGCCTAATACGCAGTTTTTTGAGCAGATCGATATCGCTGTACAGCTCGTAGAGTTCATCGTTGAATCGTCTCCTCCAGAATTCGTCAATGCATACGGGACTAAATATCCTACGAAGAATTTTTCTCTCAAAACGACCAAGGATATCTACATCCGCTTTAGAAAGGGTCCATGCTTCGGAACCATAGAGCAGAACTGGGATTGAAAGGGTCTTATATAGAGTTTGCTTGGTTGTTCGGGAGAGGGCCTTACTACACAGTTGCCTTCTCAGCCCAATGAAACAGCGATTGGCAAGCGTTACTCTTCGTTTAATTTCTGAAGAGATGTCTTTTTCAAATATGACAGCAAAGCCGAGGCAGACAAAGCTCCTTACTACCTTAAAGTTATAGCTACCGATTCTGACATTCTGGCCGATTCATCGATGTTAGGTGTCCCTTCTTGTTGACAGCATATACTTTGTTTGCCCTCGCTTACCGCTAGACCCATTTTTGCCGCTTCTATTCCTATACTCGCAAACGCACCAATGACAGCTCGCTGTATTCTATCAATGATATCAATATCGTTGGCGTATGCAAGCAATTGAACAGAATTTTGAAAGATCGTATCTCGTGTGTAGGTTTGTGAGTTGTGCACAATCCGTTCAAGTACTCGTATGATGTTAAAGAAGTCACATGAGAGCGCGTCGCCTTGCCTAAATTCTTTTTTGACATCAAAGGTCTCAGTTAGGTCCTTGATGCAGCAGCGAGCTTTCTTCATCACCACCCTAGACTTGGCTCGCTATAGCTCGTCTCTGTAGATGCTGTCATATGTGGCTTTAAAATCTTTAAAAAGGTGGTGAGTATCGATCTGAACTCCTTGGGCTTTTTCCAGGATCTGCCGTAGTGTGAATATTTGGTCAATTGTGGACTTACCGTGCCTAAAACCGCACTGATAGAGCCCAATCAAATTGTTGACAAATAGTTTCAGGCGCTCGCACGATACGGCAGATAACAACTTATATGCGATGTTTAGAAGACTGATACCTCTATAGTTGGCGCAGTTTAGAGGGTCTCCTTTCTTGTGAACCGGGCAAACGGTGCTGAGGTTCCATTCATCAGGCATACATTCATACATACACGTTCTTTTACCTTTAAGTAAAACTTTCAAACATTTCTTCGATCACGCGCTTCTCATGCTCTTTCTTTTTTTCTCTGGAGAAGACGATGTTCTTCCCTCCTCTTTTGATCGTAGAGCTCACGAACCGATCTCGTCTTTTGTGAGCGCCGCATTGTAGGCATATTGTTTTGCTGCATGTGTTTGCCAGCACTTTTCATCAAACCAGGAGTTTCGTGGTGGTCGGCGGCACGTCAGTTGCGGCATTTCTGGTGGCTTCTCGGCATCTAAGCCACTGGTCTTCAGCACTTGATGCTGGCTGCAAAGAACTTTTCGAGAGGTTGAGGGATACGCGATCGGCAAAGGTTCCGGTGGCTTGTTGCGATTGCAACTGTTCAACGTTAAATATCCTCATAGTATTTCCCCGCTGTTGTAGCGTGTGAGATATTTGTAGACGTACTTTGGCTGCAACTAGGTAGTGGTCTGAATTGACCCCTCGGAATGTTCGGACATCTAAAATACTAGAGGAGTGCCTTACGTCGATCGCAAAATGATCAATCTGCCATGTTCCATTGTGAATATTGAGATGGGGAAACCGTGTGAATGCTATAGTAACGTTACGTCCCGCAGCGAAATCGATTAGCCTAAGTCCATTTCCAGACGTGGTCTCGTGTAGGATATGTCCTCCGATTGTGCTACCAAAGATGTCCTCCTTACAAATTTTGGCATTAAAGTCGCCTAGGACGATTTTAACGTCATACATCGGACATTGTTCGTAGGTTTTGTCGAGGAGCTCGTAGAACCTTTCTTTGGTAGCATTGTCCTTTTCCTCTGCTGGGGTGTAAGCGTTTTCGAGTATAAGGCAGATGTTAGCGAATTTACCTCTGATACGGATTGTTATAAGGCTTTCACTCACGTGTCGAAAGCTCAAGACTTCTTGCCTAAGTCTGCCGTTTACAACAAATCCGAATCCAAATAGACGCTGCTTACGTTCCCTATAGCAATCATTGTAGTAAACATCACAGATTTTCATCTTTCTTTTGCCCGGCCCACTCCACCACACTTTTTGGATGGCGGTGATATCTACTTTATAGCAGTCTAGAGCGTCCGTTAATTGTTCGGCTACACGCGGCCTGTTCCAGACCCGAACATTCCACGTGCAGATCCGAAAGTCGTTGTCCTTTGTTCGTTTTGCAGGGTCGTCAACAGTGAATCCGTCCTTATCTGGGGCTATTGGTCGCTTCGTAATAATTACTTTTTTACGTAATAGTTAACGTGGGAAAGGGCCAGGCCTTTCTTGGGACTGCTAGGACAAAAGCGGTGCCAGTAACCCCATTCGGGGATGTTTGTGCTGCCATTGGTCCTTATTAAGGGCTCATCCGCCACCAACTCTTTTCCAACACCCTGACTTTGAGTGAACTCTAGTTCACAACAGGAGATGAAAAATGCACTAAAAGCATTAGGAACCGACCAACACTGGTTTTGAATATATTAAGACAATAAAGCAAGGTAATTTCAAATTAAACAATCCAAATCTGAACAAATCATAAATAGAACAATAAATTAAATAATAAGCATTCATCAGAAAACATCAGATACTGATAAAAAAAGAACCGTTCAGAGTGGGTACAGTTGCTTTTTCAGATTTCATACAAACTAGTAAAATTGTTGACAAACATTGGCACTTCCAAAAAGTTACTACTCGTATCTACTGAGTCTAATCACGAACAGCTGAAGGTCGTTCAAATCAAACGGCGAACAATAAAATGCAATTTGCTATCAAACGTATCTGCACCTGTTGATGTTCAGATTGTAGTCATTCGACTATTTTTGGAATTGGTTGAAGAGCCTGAATTATATGGAATAATTAGGACGGTATCTTTTAATAAGAATTATGAGGCATGAATATCGAACATTCCACCAATTTTGTGCTGTAGAAACCTAAATAAAGGCGGTCAATTCCAATGCAATGCAGTCTCATAAAACAAGATTTTCGGCGCCATTTCTCATATATGTAGGTTCGGAATCGCAGGAATGTTTAAGACTCTCCATAGCAATTAGGTAGACTCTTACTTATTCACCGAACAGTGGCGAGATTCAGCCAGATTATGGACTCCAGCAATATTATAATTAGGTCACTGATAATTCACATATCAGGCAGACTTTTGATCAGCCGCACTGTCGCCTACATAATGTGAAAGCCTGCTAAGGGCCTTCTCAATTTTACAAGCAAAAGGAAGGACTCTGTCTGATGCTATAAAAACAGAACTCCTGTTGTTGCGAAAATACGAAATCGACTTTCCTTGTGCTCTGGAATGGTTTCCGCCAGAAGCCGAACCATGAAAAGAATGTAGTCCGGCTTTTTCGGAAGACGACAAAGTTTGATTTCTAATCCTGATGGCAATGATTTATATTGTGAAGAATCAATGGAGAGGGCGAGGTATCGACGCCTGTAGAAACAGCCAAACCGCGCTTAAAGATTTGCCGAAACCTCTCATGACTTTTAAGCTAGTTCGGGAATGCAAAACTCCTCTGGACTTAGTCGGACGGCTGAACTCATTAAATCTTGTTTGTGTCCAAAGTCAAAATGGGGTCAAGGAAAATGAAATCACCAATAAACTTGCTATGAAAGACTCAGAGGAGAGTTTTTGAGGACCCAAACCTGCGTTAGGGCTACCTGCGTTCTGGGTTAGGGCTTCTACTGACAGTTGGGTTTCATATAAGTAGATGGCATGCTCTTCATGTTATCGGCAGACTAAACTCATGTTTTCCAACATCTCTAAGAAGCCAGCGACTTTTCTGTTATCAATCAGTGGGAAAGATTGTAGGCTGCTTACTGGCATCGTAAGGGATAAGCACCTAACTAGGCTAGGCATAAGCGATACAACATCTTGCCACGCTTGCTGTGAGAATTATGTCGACACCGTGGGGCACGACAGTGCAGGTCTTCGGCCTGCGCTTGCATCAGGCTGCACTGATATGCCTGCTAATGCTGTAGGCAGTTGACCGCTGAAACGCTTACTTATCTTTCTACGAAAGACTGATAAACGCCAGTAAAAGCAACATACAAGGAGTACAGTGGACTATTTATGCAGTAGAGTTATGTTCCTCAAAGTGGTAGCCATCGAATATTGTGTGCAGTCGGCCCGTTCTTGCTTACTGAAGTCCTAACGACGAAAAAGCGGCACAGATGTGAGAGGAACACTTGCTTTGTTGTACACTACGGGTTATACTTGAACTTGAAGCTGTCCTCGAGCGGTAGGTATAAACTGAAAAACAAAAAAATCTTGCGAAATCCAATACAGCTACAACAAAAGGCTGTACATGTTAGTAGAACTAAGCAAGCACTAAGTTCGCTGTTTCTGATGGTCAACCTGAGAGGCTTTACAAATACGCAAGTGATGTTTGGACCAAATCATTAACAGAATATTAGAACGGTTGAGGCATATCGCAATGTTTTCCACTGAAACAAATCTCAGTAAAAAAATAAACCCTTACTCATGCAGGCTAAAATTGTAAGGGCATGCCCACTCAGTAACATCATACTGGCCCACGACGTCATAGGGCTCACAACCCTATACGGAAGAGTTTAAAATATGTGACGAACCAACGAATGGCCTCGGATAAAGATGAGCTCACTATTGACGGCACCAGCAAACGTTTAAAGGACACCGACCTTCGGATAAGCAAGTGGAATATTTTGAATTTTAGCAGGCCTTTTGCAGCCAAACACTTGCACAGCAGAGGCCCATTGCTACAATCACCGCCATCCTGAAAGCGCGATGGGATGAGCCGGACATAAGAAGGATGAACAACTGTGATATATACTACGGTGATTGTTATAAGGAAAAGAAACAGCGCTTATTCGGATGCGAAGTTACCATATCCAACAAACTGAGGCAAGAAGTTTTGAGCTTTTGACACATGAGCGAGCGCCTTATGACAACCCGCATCAAGGCTATCATCTTTGGTAGGACACTTCGTAAGCATAACCTACATGACACCACGCATGGCAACTTTAACTTTACGGGGGATGAAATGTCACTATAGCAAGCACATGGTTTCCTCACCTCAATATACACAAGGGAACATGTCGGTCTCCAGATCATGAAACGCTAATCGAAATTGATCATTTTGCGATAGAAGTATTCTGGATGTCTGAATGCTCCGGGCAGTCAACATTGACTCGGATCACTTCCTTGTTCCAACCAACATGCGAATGGGAATTTCCCAAGTTCCACAACAAAGAAGAACTACTGTGAGAAGAAATAAGGTAGAAAAATTGCAATCGCAAAAGACCGCCAGAATCTTCGCCGAACACTTATTTCGAAATCTCCCAACAACCCTTATAACCCCAGCATCAAGTACCTAAGACCAGTGGCAATGTTACCAACGTGCCATCAGAGACCCCACAATTTATCTGCCATGTTTCACCCGGCCACCACCGAGAAATTCAACATGCAGCTAAACAAGAAGCCTGCTCGTGAGCTCTATGAGCAGAAGAGACGGGAAGAATATCGGCTTCTTCTTCAGATGAAAAAAGAGCACGCAAAGCGCGCGATAAAAGATATTGAGAGGTTGTACTCCAGGAATAACGTACGACAGTTTTACCAACAGATGAATAAGGAAAACTTGTGGTAGAGTCATAGTCGGTGCTGAGAATAACTTTCTGCATACTGTATAAAGGCAAAGAAACCCAACATCCTGTCAGGCAGAATAGACCATTCAACTTGTATGACGATAGCCAAAACTTCCGTCCACCTGACCAGATCGAAGTATGGATAGCCATATCTAAGCTAAAATCCAACAAACTAGCTGGACCTGAAGACTTAACGACCGATGTATTCAAAACTACTGGAAATGACTTTATGGAGAGCGTGCGCCAGCTCATTTTTCAGATCTAGTCAGAAGAGCGTATGCTTAATGAATGGAATCTCACCATCAATTGCGCGATCAGCAAAAAAAAAGGAGACCCTCTCTACTGCGCCAACTATGGAGATAAAAGTCAACTCAATTTTCCAAATCTTATTTGCAATATTGTAAGACAGTGTGAAACGCCTCGACAATAACCTGATTGACCCCTACCAGTGTATTTTCAGAGCAGGAAAGTCCACAATCGACCAGATCTTCACATGTCGGTAGATCCCAAAAAAACTCAAGAAGTCCAAATCGATACCCACCATCTTTTCATCAATTTTAAGGCCACATATGACAGCATTTAGAGAGATGAGGTATATAGAGCCATGTCTAGTTTTGGCATCCCTGAGAAGTAACATCGGTGTTTGTGTTTGTCTTTCTTTACAATGACTCGGGAATTCAGAGTGGATATTGCCAATATACGCGGGCTAAAAAGTAATCACTTTTCTGCATACGTCCACGTCTGTAAATATAGACCAGCTGTTTTGGCACTTAGTGAAACACAGGTAGATCCCCGCCCACACCTCTCAGATCACTCTGATCTGAAGCTGCCTGGCTACGAACTAGTTTTTCTCCCATTGCGGTCTCGCCATTTACGTACGTAGTGATGTAACTTACCAAACTCCACCACAATGTAGTCCCTGTTCCAATCCGGAATTCAACTCCATGTGGTTAAAAATCCATCTCCGTAAGCAAATTATCCACTACTGCTTTATTTACAGAAGCTCCAAACTGAATAGCAATTCGACCTTTAACAAATTTGATGCGCTCTTCGACTCCATACAAAGAATTGTATCCCTGTATCCTCATACTAAAATCGTGATTACGGGCGATTTCAATATACACAACTCTGGGTGGCTTCGACATTCTGGACAGAGAACACCGGAAGAACATAATCTCTGGTTTCTAACGTAAACAACTGTTGGGAAGACCCAAGTTTACGGGATGCCCATACATCCATGGGAGCAAGGATACGCCTTGCCATCGCTCTCCATCAATCCTTTGATACCAATTCGGAACTGTGTTGGAGGCACAAGTTCCAACCTTGGTAAGAGTCGAGGCCGACCTAAAACCTCTTGCTGCTGCACCCAGTACTTATTGCAACTCTACATTGAGTCAAGACCCTTCGTGCGATTTTAGGTTTAAATCACAGCCACGATGACGCTCCCACAAGGGGGCCTACCTCAACAAGTCAGGCCAGGACCGAGATCCGGGGGCTTCTGACTCCCATGGTACCGTGTTTTAAGTCCTGGTAGGGACTACCGGTGGTCCTGCCGCCCACAAGACCTATGACCGGCAATGTGTAACTGATCAAATCCTAACAACCTTCGATGGCGTCATCTGAAATGTTTACGATAAGACCAGTAATATGCTATGACCTCGCTTTTTATTAGACAACGCCATTGATGGGCGAAGCCTTGATAATTGGGCGGGGGCCCACACGTGAAGGACAGTGTGTTGAGGTCTTCGCTGCGGAAAACAACTTGGTCCAGCTTGTAAATAAGCTCACACGTTTACCAGACGTTGATAGTCATACCGCCAACACCCTGGTCTTGTTTTTAACTTCTCACCCTGATAAGTACATCATTGATGTGCTATCTTTACCCTCTAGGCTCGTCGGACCATTGTGTTATATCAGCTAATTTCTCGTATACCGACCACACAGTCAGAGAAAAGTTCCCAAAAGAACCGCATGGCAATACGATAAAGCTAATTGGAGCGGACTTAGCACCTTCTTTAGGAAATTTAACTGATCGTTAAGTTTCCCCGATAAAGACGTGGATGCCGCTGCTGATATGATCTCTTTGTAATGAGAAACTTTATCCCTCATCGGATGAAGAGTATCAAAGGCATGGTACGACTCGAGCTGTAAAGGGGCTGTCAGGGTTAGAGAAATGTTTTTTCGGTCCTTCAAAACCAAGCCAACAGAGGAAAACCGGAACAATTTTAAACAAGCCAGAAATGACTACAGCGTCTTTCTTAAGCGTGTACAATTCTAACACGACCAAAAACTGAGGCAAAAAATACTACAATGTCCCAAAGGTAGTAAAAAATTTTGATCGTTCGCCAAAAATATTAGAAATTCAGCCTCATCCTCCATACCAACGCTCATTTACAATGACATCCCAGTTGTCAGCTCTTTGGATAAGGCCAATCTGCTTGCTGCACCCTTTGCGGCCAACTCAACACTCCCAGATTGTGCTTTGTCTCCGCCTACACTTGAGTGCGTGGGATCTTCAATGGGACAAATCCACTTTCGCACTCGTGTAGTAGCATGAGTTCTTAAAGATCCTAACATTCACAAATCGGCTGGACAAGATGGTATATCTCCCCTCCTTCTGAAGAGGTGTTCTTCCTCGCTGGTAAAACCACTGCGTAACCTTTTTCATCAGTCCTACTCTTTAGGACTCTTTCCCAGCAGATGGAAAACAGCATTTGTCCAGCCCGTCCCTAAAAAAGTCGAATCTTCTTCCCTCTCCTCCTACAGACCCATTGCACTTATGTCTCTTCTTTCCAAGGTCATGGAAACGCTGATAAACCGTCAGCTCATGAAATATCTTGAAACACGAAAAGTTCTTAATGACCGGCAGTACGGTTTTCGTAGCAACAGGCCCACTGGTGATCTGATGGCATGTCTCACCGAAAAGTGGAACCAAAGCGTACATCAATTTGGCTAAATTAAGATAGTTGTACTTGAAATTTCTAAGGCATTTGACAGAGTTTGGCATCAGGCTCTTTTGTCGAAAATCCATGCTTTTGGGATCGACGACTCTCTTCTTCAATGGATTAGAAATTACCTTTCGGAACGTTCAATTCAAGTTGTCTTGGATGCTCTCAAATCTGATATTCACAAAATAAATGCTGGTGTAAACCAGGGCTCCGTTTTGTCTCCGATACTCTTTTTAATTTTCATCAACGATCTCTTGTCTGCTACCTCTAATCCAATATACTCCTTTGCTGACGACAGCACTCTCTGCTTTTCATATTCGTTCCCGGACTTACGTCCCTGGTCTTCGTCTGTAGAACGGCAACGGCAGCGTATGTTAAGCTCATTAAATTCTGACATTCTGATATTAACTAATTGGGGAACCACTAACAGAGTAGAATTTAATGCTTCCAAAACACAATGCTGTCTGCTGTCGTTAAAGCAAAATTTAAACACCCAGCCGTTATCCATGAAGGACACTTGCATTGTCGAAATCGATAAACTTTCCATTCTCGGTATGTGTGTCAGTGAAAACTTACGTTGGAATGACCACATATTCGGTGTCGTCAAAAACGCTGCGAAATGTCTAGGTTTCCTCAAGCGATGTAAGAAATATTTCACCCCCTCTGATCTGAATTCAATATATAAGGCGTTTATCCGCCTGAAATTGAAGTACAATGCCCATATCTGGTCGGGTGCGCCTAAAACATCTATGCACCTGCTAGAGAGGATTCAAAACCGTGCGATAAAACTCATAGGTGATACTAATATCACTCAAACAATGGACGCCCTGGAACACCGACGTAATGTCTCGTGTCTCACTCTGTTTTATCGCTATTTCCACCTCCAGTGCTCCATAGAAATCGTCAGTAGCATCCCGCCCATTCAAACCTTTAACCGTAACACCCGCCTCGCTATGAATGCTCATTAGTATACCCTCAAGCCCACTTTCGGACTTACTCTAAAATATCGTGATTCGTTCCTAAGCCGTACAACTCGCTTATGGAATGCCCTGCCTAGCTCTTTATTTCCTAGTCCTTATAACCTTCAAACATTTAAAACCAACGTTCACCGGTACCTCAATTTCTATCCTCCCTGATTTTCCTTCGCCCGAGCTGTGTGCAAGCATTTTAAGGGTACTTAAATCACTTGAGCGCGCGCAAATTACAATATAAAAAAAAAACGCTCGCCGCTCCGTCAAAGTCGGTAACGACTTAACCGAGACCTTTGATGTCAAAAAAGGTTTTTGACAAGGCAACACGCCATTATGTGACTCCTTTAACATCATCCCTGAAAGAATTGTGCGGAACTCACAAGCAAACACTGGAGGCACAATCTTTCAAAAGACTGTGCAACTACTAGCGCACGCCGACGATTTCAACATAATTGTGAGAACTCAGCGGGCTGTCACCTGTGCGTTCGCTTGTATTGAAACGGAAGCTGCCAAAATGCGTTTCACGGTAAATAAGGCCAAAACCAAGCAAAACAAGAAGGGACACACAACATCGACGAATTGGACAGAACGTCACAATCCACAGCTATAATTTTGAGGTAGTAAAGGACTTTGTCTACTTTGGCTCTGCTATGAATTCTGCCAACAATGTCTCAGCAGAAATGAAACGAAGAATCACTCCTGCCAATCGCTGTTTCTTTGGGCTAAGAAGGCAATTGAGTAGCAAGTCCCTATCCCTAAAAAGTAAGGATAACTCTATATAGGACCTTGATCATTGCAGTCCTACTTTAAGCCGCTGAAGCATGTGCTCTATCGAAGCCGGATGAAGAAATGCTCAGTCGTTTTGACTGAATAATCCTTGGCGGTGGATATGCGTTCTGCCAGCACTGGACAAAATAATAGCGAAGATAAATCTGGACAGACTCAACTCTCAATGTCGAACAAGCAGGCTTTCGCAATGCGTCAAGTATAGGTCTCTGCTCTACTTGGTTATTATCGATTTTGAGAAGGCTTTTGAAAGCGTGAACCGGGAGTTTATATGGAAAGCCTTGCGCAGGAGGAACAAAATGTCGTTTTCAGCCTTTGAAGTCAAAACCGGACTTCGGCAAGGCTGTATTTTATCATCGTTTTTTTCCCTAGTGTAAGCGATGGTATCCGCGTAGTATTGTCGCCGGAAAGCAGTTCAATGGACAATGATATCTTACCTGATGTCTTTCCTTGGTCTTTCAAGCTCTTTCTCCGAAATTAACATTGCTGGACAGGAGATCGAGAAACTGTAGAGTTTCCTTACCTGGGAAGCACCATTTCGACTAGCAGCGGCACCGAATTCGATGTTAGTAGCAGAATCGGAAAGGCAAAAGCTGTTTTCAGAATGTTGTTTACGTCGGGGAAAAGCAATGTTTACAACACCAATGTGGAGTCAGTACTGCTGTATGGCTGCAGCACTTGGAAAGTGACCGCAGCAATCATTAGAAAGCTGCAGTCCTTCGGCTCATAATTTTGAGAGTATTTTGGCCCAACCGAATCTCAAACGCAAAGCAGGTGGATTTGTCACACTTTAAGACGCGACAACAATTCCATTACGAAGCAACACATGTAATGGCCGCCCGAGGCAGACATGGCGCAGAACACTTGAAACGTTGAGACTTGGAAGCTGAAGAACGTCGCAGAAAACCGAACAAGATGGCGCGCAGGCAGAATCCTTACTTGACCTGTATTTTAAAGTATTTTAAGGCTCTGACTCGAACCTCAAATCCTAGGGAAGTGTCATGGTGTCAGAGTCAGTCAAAGACTAGGATTATTTCGCCGAATTGTATCTAAAAAGAAATACTCGCACCCGACCAGAACACGGTATTTCAATCTGCAGATAAAGAGGGATGTGCTAAAGTATCGACCAGCCATACAAGAGAATGTCACCTCCTTAACAAATACAGTACCGAGAAAGCGCAAACGTCCTATGGACATACACATTCATTGAATCCACCGCACCATTACAACTTCAAAAGAAGTTGTATTTTCATTTGCAGTATGTCAAGTAGTTACGCCGCTTGTTTCCATTTACATCGTCGTCGTCTCAAACGGGTTCTTTTTGGCGAGCACTCATTGCGAACATGAGGCTGGTTGATTGGTTTTTCCAATGACGCAATTGCTTACGAATCATACAAAGTCCATTTAATCAATCATAATACGAGCACTTGGACATGCAAACAAAAAGAGTTGCAAACATGATCACGACCGACCGACGTCTGTTTGTCTGGATGGTGGTGGTGATGCACTAAATTGAGCAAACCCAAGTTCCTTTTGCCAAGGACAAGGCACATATACAATAAGAGGGAAGAAATGTTGTGCAATGCGAGACAATTGTTCACTATCCCATACATAGCCATTAGACAAATTAATCCAGTCATCGTTATCTCATTTTAAATGGTCCATTCATCCTTCATCCTGGACTACACCAACTTCTAACAAACCGATTCCTAATTATCAGTGGGAGTTACTTGCGCTGGTGATTAGCGTGCCACAGTGAGCTGAATTGAGTTGAGAATTGTGACGGCGGAGTAACTGCCTCTTGTTACAAAGCAATAACAAGCCTCGGATACGGACCGATCTACTGTTGACAACGCCTGCAAACAAAGCACGTGTAAGGTCCCTTAATAGACCACGTGCACCCGAACAACTAGGGGAGACCATGGACTACTTCAAAGCAGATATTACCGCCATCCAAGAAGTGCGGGCAGACAAAAAGAAGATGAAAAACATCAACTACCGCCATTGCTATCGATTTCAAAAGCAGCGTCTATTTGGATGTGGATTCGTTGTTAGAGGCAAACTAAAGCAAGAAGTCTTGAGTTTCAGGCATGCGAACGAGCGCCTAGTAACAATCCAAATTAGGGCTACATTTGCCAATATTAGCCTTAGATGCGCGCATGGCCCCACAGAGGAGAAAGCGACGACACCAAAGATGCCTTCTACAAGCTGTTGGACAAGACCTATGAGCAGTGCCTTAGCTATGACATTAAAATTGTTCTCGGCTATTTTAATGCAAAGCTAGGAAGAGAGGGCATCTTTGATAGTACTGTCGGAGGATATAATCTGCATAACACCACCTCCGATAACGGATTCAGGATAATCCACTTTGCCGCGGGATGAAACATTGTCGTAGCTAGTACGCGGTTCCCACATCTCACATTGATCACATTACGATCGACGCAAGACACTCTTCCAATATTATGAATCCGAGGGGCCAACATTGAGTCGGACCACTACCTTGTAGTATCGCACAGGCAAGCTAATACTGTGAAAAAGTTCGACGTCGGGCGGTTACATTCGCCAATCCTTTCCTTAATCTCTTAAGAGGGCCTGTGGCAATATTGGGAAAAAGCCATTAGAGATGCCGCACCTGATGTCCTGGGTTTCACCCGGCTTGACGACGACTGCCGGCCAGCACATGCAGCTAAGCAGAGGTAAACAACGCGAAGAAGTACAGAAGGACTAGAGCTGCTCACGAGCTCTACGAGCAGAAGAGAGTCTAACACCGGTTTCTCAGGAGGAAAAAGAAAGAGTATGAGAAACGGCCGGTCGAGAGATGATACTCCAGGAATGTGATTTGGATGTGAAAAAAACATGCCATGGATACTAACCCCGAACCGAAGCCTTTAGAGACGAATAAGGGAAAGCTGCGAACCAACTACCGCTGTCAGAAAGTATGAACCTGTCAAACCGGACGATGTAGACCAACAATTCCGTCCACCCGACCTGGATAAAATGAAGAAGTCCAACAAAGCTGTTGAAGCCGACGGCCTGACTACCGAGCTTTTCAAAGCGGCAGGTGATGGCTTGATAAGGAGCATACACAAACTCATCTGTAAAATATGATCGGACTACAGAAGCATCAGTCTTTTTAACATCATTTACAAGATCCTCCCTGCCGTATTGTGTGAACGCCTGAAGCTGTTCGTTAACAACCTGATTGGTCCATATCAGTGTGGCTTTAGATCAGGAAAGTCCACCATCGACCAAATATTCACACTACGACAGATCTTGGAAGAAACCCATAGCTCCAAATTGATAAAACACACACAGAGCAATGTCTAGCTTTGGAATCTGTGCATGATGACGATGGAGAACGCACGCTGCTCCATCCATGTCGGCAAAGAACTCACCGATATCTTTGATGATAAAGAAGAATTTCGACAAGGTGGTGCGCTGTCATGCGATTTCTTCAACATCATTCCTGAAAGAATAATACAAAACTCACGTGCAAACACAAGAGGCACAATTCTTTAAAAGTCCGTCCAATTACCCGCATACGCCGATGATATTGACATAATCGGAAGAAAGCCACGTGATGTCAGTGGCGCTTTCACGAGTATTTTGGGGGAACGAGTATAACGGTCAATGAGGGCAAGACCAAGCATACTACAATATGTGCTGTCAACAAGAAAGGACATCCAACATCGACGTCTCGGACAGAACGTCACCCTCGACTGATATAACTTTGTCCACCTAGGCTCCGTTATTAATTCTGACAAAGGCACCAGCGCAGCGATCAAACGAAGAATAATTCTTGCCAATCTCCGCTTTTTTGGGCTAAGACGGCAATTGACTCTCGTATAACAAAAGCAACCTCATATAAGACCTTAATAATCCCAGTTCTGCTCTCTATGGTGCAGAGGCATTATCAAAATTGGATGAGAGTACTCATGGCTGCTTTAATAGGAAAATTGATTTTCGGTCTCGCCTGCATAGGCGGTGAGTGAAGGAGGAGATATGAACGACGAACTATGGCTGTATAGCGACATCGTCCTAGCCAGAAGAGTGTAGGTCCAATGACTGAGATGGCTGGGTTACGTAGAGCGGATGGACACCAATGCTCCGGTCCGTAAAGTCTTCGAATCCAGCGCAATAGAGCATGACCGCAACTCAGGTGGCGCACGCAAGTAGAAGGGGACCTCAACCAACTTAGCGTGCTGGCTGGGGACGCTTGATGGTCGAGGCCCAGGTCCACCCTGGAACGTTCGCCGCCTTAAATAATAAAAATCGTTAAGATCAAGCGAAAAATCAGTGTTGCCAATGGGTGTTTCTACGGACTAAGAAGCTAACTGGGCTTTCAAGCGTTTTACGAAGATACAAGCGTGGACATTTAAGCCTATGCGCATCGGCTCCCACTCTTATCTCCACGTGCTGAAGCTTGGGAGTCTAGTACCTTGCAGGCAATAGAAGGAGGGAGAATGGTCACTAGAGCATATACGGATCAATGGCGGCACCCGCGATCCTAGTCAATTTGAGCTACTTAGTGGTTGCCACTCTTTAACACTACTTCGACGTCTTCGGAGTACAGGTACTCGGTCCTAAGGGAGTTACATGGCTTAGTCCCCTAAAGTAGAGATGGCGGCCGCGCAAAAAACCTGAATAGTGTCAACGGCGGCTGTCCTAACCGCTGCGAGTTTACTAGTGCCGGACTGTTCCTTTTCCAGGGGCTTTGTTAAAAGCCTGGTCGTATGGAGGAAACTTCCCCACCGTGCAAAAAAGAAAGACACTTCAGTGATAACCTCGGATACAGACGGACATAATGTTGACAACCCCAGGTAACGTTTGAAGTATCAGTATAGAAATTTCTTAAGTTAAGGCCTAATAAAACTGCTGGCGATAACGGACTGCCTCCTAATATATTTACAGCAACTGTAGTTGACCTATGAGTAGTTGGGAACATACACCAGCTCATCGCTAAGATATGATCAAAGGCAAGCATGTCCGAAGCATGGAATCTCAACATCTTTTGTCCACATCGACCAGGTATTTCAGGACGACACTCACCATTTATTTGTCGATTTCAAACCAGTAGTTCTGTTATCGCTGCCAAACTCGTCAGGTGACTATGGAGAATTCTCGCTTATCAAAGTCGATAACCAAGAAAGGTTTTAGAGAAGCCCACACCATGCCATGTGGCTTTTTTTTATCGTCGCCATAGAAAGAATCGTGCAAAACTCACTCTCCTCACTTTTTAAGACGGCGAGCGTCAATTAAGCTTTCGTGTGTATTGAAGAGGAAGCAGACAAAATGGGTCTTACAGCAAACAAAGCTAAAACAAAGCACATGGTGTTATCCGAAAAGGACGCATATCATAGACGGTTTACTTAGGCAATTACTATTAGCGTCCTGATCTGTGCAGATGCTTGAAGGATACTCCGAATATCGACGAAAAAGTCCAACCACGAACTATACGGGTAGGAACTGTCTAGTCAGGCGTCTACAGACCTAATAGCGTATGGAGACCATAGCTCCGGCGCAGTCTTCAATTGCCAGGGACGGTACAGCAGATTACGAGCTGCTCGGGGGACTTATTGGTCGAAGTCCAGGCTCACCCCGGATTAAAGCTCCACCTAAATAAGTAAGCCAGAAGGATGGACTTTATCAAAAGCCGATGAAAATGGTTGCTTATTCAAGTAATTTTCCACATCGGGCTGTAACGCGACCAAAAGAACAAGGAAGAGGTAGCCCTAAAAGGGCAAAATAAAGTAGACAGTGTCACAACACCACACCTGTGCCAACGATGCCAAGAGCCTATTAGAAACGCTGCAATTGAGAGGAAGAACATCATTGCTCCATTTTGGCTCGGTTCGTCTAGAGAATTATGTAGTAGAGGAAAGGCCATTCGATTACAACGCGATTTAACTAAACACATAGGACAGCGGTTACAAAATTTGCTTGTAACGAAGAATCAACTTGGAAGCAAACATAGATGGCGAACAATTAAAGAGCTAAATTGAACCAAAATTATGAAATTTGTTCTTATAAATTAATATATATAAATAATGTGTATATGTATGTACATACCTTTATTTAAAGACTTTTTTTTAACTTTTATGTAAACACAGAACTAGCACAATATTAAATGCTCGTCAACAAATTGATGACTTCGCAATAAACTCTTGTCTTTTTCTCTCTGCAAACACACAAACTGCTCCACCACTGATCACCTCATTTAGCAGTAAGATACATTAATCATTAAACACCTTTATCAGTTAATTGCACTTCGCTTCGTGAATGCTCCGAATATTAAATTACTTCCGTCACGATTACAAAAGATATTTCAAAATATTTATTTTGCGACACTTAATGACACATTTCAAGTAAACCCTTTCAAATAACCTAAAATATAATTTAAAAAAAAATAAAGAAAATAAAAATCTACTTACATTATTTGCTTAAATATTCTTTAAATTAATAAAAAAAACTAGAGGTCTCCGTCTATACGAGGGCGGATCAATAAGTCCGTGACTTTTGGATTAAAACAGATTTTTTGATAAAAAAATAATTTTATTTTTCAACGTAGTCTCAGTTGAGCTCTATACACTTTGTCCAACGCTTCTCCAATTTTTTTATCCCTTCCAAAAAAAATGATTTGTCGAGGTCCTCAAAATGACGAGATGACTTCATCATTGGAGTCAAATCTTTTTCCACCAAGCCATTTCTTCAGGTTTGGGAACAAGAAGTAGTCGCTCGGAGCCAAATCTGGAGAATAGGGTGGATGAGGGAGCAATTCATAGCCCAATTCATGAATTTTTGCCATGGCAACTGCACATGTGTGCACCCTTGCATTGTCTTGGTGGAAAAGAACTTTTTTCTTGGCCAAATGAGGTCGTTTTTTTTTTTCAAATCGTCATTGAATCGGTCCAATAAGTTGGCATAATATTCCCCATTGATTGTTCTTCCCTTTTGAAGGTAGTCAATGTGGATTATCCCGCGTGCATCCCAAAAACAGTCGCCATAACTTTATTGGCTGACAAACCCACCTTGGCCTTCTTTGGCGCCGATTCACCCTTAGAAACCCACTGTTTTGACTGTTGTTTGTTGTGATGGATCCATATTTCGTCCACGGTTACAAAACGGCGCAAAAACTCCTCCATATTGCGATTAAACAACGCCAAACCTTCCTGTGAAGTTGTTACACGATTGCGTTTGTGGTCGACTGTGAGCAAACGCGGCACCCATCTTGCGGAAAGCTTTCTCATGCCCAAGTGATCATTCAAAATTGAAACCACTGAGCCATGCGAGATCCCTACGGCTTCCACAATCTCTCGCACTTTCAATCTTCGGTCGGCCAACACCATATCGTGAATTTTTTCGATTGTTTCGGGTGTAGAGACCTCAACTGGGCGTCCAGGAGGTTCGGCATCTTCAGTGCTTGTACGGCCACAACGAAATTCAGTAAACCACTTTTTTACCATTGAAATCGATGGTGCAGAGTCCCCATAGTATTTATCAAGCTTAGCCTTGGTCTCGGTAATGGTTTTTTTTCGCAAGAAATAATGCTTAATAAGCACACGAAATTCACTTTTTTCCATTTTCTCCTCAAATTAGTGAGTAGTCTGATAAAAATAGCTGTCAAACACAAACTAACTGACGCAGCAAGTTTAAATTTTGACAGGAGTCAACTGACAAATGCCTGTTGACAGGAGCAGTGTTGCTGTTTCAGTAAAGAGGTCAGAAATTCAAAAATGCACAGAATTATTGACCCGCCCTCGTACAATAAACATTGTAGATGAAGGAAATAATTATTATAATAAAACACAACCTAAATACACTATGGAACTTGGCAGCACTTGGCACCAACTGGAACGTAAACAAACCCCTTTCTCCAATCGGAACAAATCGGTTCACTCACTTTCACTTGCGATAAAAAAATTAAAATAAATCAAAATCACCACTGATAACCAAAACAAAGATAAAAACAAAATTGCGAAGCAAATTTGCGTAAACTTCTTGCCACGAAAACACCCTTTCTAACGCCCTGCACCGACAAAAACGATTATCAACGAAAGCGATTACAGTTTTCATTCAACTTTTGGAATGGACACCGACCGAAGTGAGACTTTTCAAAGGGAGACTTTACGGACGATTTTTCACAGACTGAAGACGCCTCATACCGTCCGTGGCAGGGCAGAATGTGTTTGGAATTAGTTCGAGAGTATTTCGCGGATTTCACAATTGCAACCGGGATTTGCGATGCGGAGTAGTGTATCCGCCCGCTTCAAAACAAAACTCTCTCATCCGATAAATGTCAGTCTAATTGGAGAGTGCCAAGTAGAGATAGAGATAGTGAGAAATTCAAAGTATAACAAACGTGCAACTGTTCTACTGAGTTGGATTCTGCGTTTTTAGTTTTTGAAACATTCGTTTAGAAAGTAAAGGCGAGTTAGAATTGGGGGATTCGATTCTGATCAGACTAAATAGTCTAATGGTTGCAATATAGGACTGCTGGAGAATGGTTTCTGGAATTTGAAGATGCTTCCCGACAACGGAAGTGAAGGTCCTCAAAATGCAAGATTCCTCCAATTAGAGAAGGAATTCATGCGGTGTAAGATGGATATATTAGGGATTAATGAAATTATATGGTTGGGCTCAGGGAAGTTTAAGTTTCCAACTGGTAAAACTGTACTGCTCTACTCCGGAAAGGCACCTGGAAGACATCGGGAATCTGGCGTTGGATTTCTGGTTTCCAAAGCTCTAAAGCTTAATTTCCTGGAAGCCTTAGACGACAGGATCCTGGAAGTCAGATTAAGACTCCAGACTAGAGTACGTCGCGTCACAATCATACAGTGTTACGCCTTAGCGGAGCTCTATCTGTCGAATACGTTGGTAAAAGAAAGGGTGCAAACATGAGAATGGCCCGGGTGCTACCGTAGGACTATGTACAGCTGCAGTTTGGAGATCCCAAGAAAACACCCGAATGCCGAAATTTAATACCAATAGACTAAATTATCCCGCAGTCCGCCAACAAGTTGGTCCCCTACTTCCTTTCACAATGATTGAGAGCAATCAGTAGCAAGGAACCCACCTGTATCGAAAATCACAAAATCACGAGATGAGAAAAGTTTACCGTAGCGTGAGACGTAATAAACGTAAGTAAGTCACTAGTAGGTGAGACAGTAGGACCGTCTACAGAATTACCGAAGAGCTTACAGGTGTCAAAAACTCTAAACAACACCTGGTAAAAGACGCAGACGGATCTCTGCTAGTTTCGGATGAGAACCAGCTCAAAGGGTGGAAGGAGCACTTTTCTGCGATTTTAAATCGAGTTTTCGCAAGTGAAGTGAACCCAACGCCCAATGAGCCGTCCGTAGGAACAAATTCCCGAACTCTTTACCACAATCAAAGCACTGAAGAATAAGAAAGCGGTTGGACTTGACGGTATTCCAGCAGTGCTGTTATGAGTAGCGCCAACGACATCGAGTGAGCTTCTGCACCCACCCATTGAGAGAGCTTGGGAAACAGAGAGTTTTCCTGAAGAGTGCAAAAAAGGAATGATTGTCAAGCTCAGAAAAGAGACCTTACGCAGCGCAAAAACTGGAGATGAATTTGCGTGCTCCTTTCAGTAGCCAAGGTAATAGCACAAATCGTCCTGGAGCGAATAAAAGACCACCTCGAAGACATACTCGACGCCGAATATGCACAATTCCGCGCTGGATCTTCCTGTGTGGACTACATCAACCCCTTGCGGATCATCTTCGAACAGTGCGTTGAATATCGATCACCGCTTCGTCTGCTGTTCATCGACTTCGAAAAGGCATTTGACTGTGTCAATAGAGAATTTGTCTGGTTTGCGTTGCGCAGGACGGGCATTCCAATAAATTTGTTGCTATTATCAAGGCTACATACGAGTATGATGGATCCAAATGTCACGTTCTGCGTGAAGGAAGGTTGTCCGAGGAGTTTGAAATCCAAAGTGGGGTTAGCCAGGGCTGTGTACTGTCACCAATACTGTTCCTGTTGTGCAATCACATCTCAAACATCTGGACTACGCGGACGACATATGCTTACTCTGTCATAGGATCATGGATCTCCATCAAATGACAACATGGGTAGGAAGAGAAGCTGAAATCGTTGGACTAAAGATCAATACGGTAAAAACAAAAAGGATTAGCCTTGGAAAGTCCTCATCTAATCAAGTAGAGAATTCTCGACAACCAGTAGAGATGGTATACTCGTAGAATTTTCAATATCTTGGGAGTATTGTCTTTACTGATGGCGGGACCGAACTAGATATAATCAGCCGAAAGCAAAGGCTACGTTCGAAATGCTGTCCAAAATATGGAGAAACAACTCTTATCAGCTACGACTGTTCCGCTCCAGTGTTGAGTCCGTGCTTCTTTATGGGTGCAGCACTTGGAAAGTCACATCCGTTGCCACAAGAAAGCTGCAAACGTTCGTGAATATATGTCTGCGAAACATCTGGAGGATTTTCTGGCCCAACCGTATCTCTAATGACGAACTTCATGCGAAAACAGGTCAGGAACCATTGACTCTATCAATGCAAGACGTGAGTGGCAGTGGATTGGACATACGCTTCGTAAAGGTTAGGAGTGCATTGCGAGTCAACTGATGCAATGGAACCTACCTAGAAGTACTTGTCGAAGAGGAATCAGCACAACTGGTGAAGAGTTGGAGGCCCGCAAGAGGAACATCACGGACATAATAGGTCCCAGGACCTAAGTAAGTAAGGAGTATGAGCAACAACCAGTGAAAACCACAAGAAGACTCGTACAGTATACAATTCGATCTCAAAAACCCAGGTTTTCGTAAACCTCTTCAGACGTAAAATCGATTCGCTCGTCGAAATAGAGCAACTAAAGCTTAGCTTGGATGGCGCTGCAGTCTGGGTGGACTTGGAACTCAGCTAACATGCTTCGTTAGCTAGCGTGGTCTCATGCCAGCTGCATCTAGTTGGGCACACGAAGTTTTCTGAGGCCAGACAGGATTGTTTTGCCTAGCTCAGGGGATCTCCCTTCTTTAAGATCGGGCAAACAATACATACTTTCATCGACCCAGATTCTGCAGATAAGATGATGTATGCTATATACCCACCTCATCATCATCAACAGCTTAGGTCCAGCAGTTTTGTTGGATTTTAACTTGAAAATGGCTATCTTGACTTTATCTTGGTCGGGTGGACAGAAATGTTGTCTGTCTTCGTTCAGGTTGAGCAGTTTAAGCTGCTGATGTGGGATGTTTTTCATCGCCACTGTTTAACATCCTGCAGAAATAATATTCCAGATTCTCGACACCAATTGTGGTTCTACAATGAGCTAGCTTTCTCCATCTTTGCAGATTTTTGTTCGGGCTTTACAGCTTGCATTCCTCTGGTGGCACCTAATTAACATCTCGATCGAGCGCTTCTCGTGTTCTTTCTTTTTCTTCTGAGGAACTTATGTTCCTCCCTTGAGCTCCTCTCGTTCTTTTCTGCAGAACCACTCTGTGCATCCACTGGTTTTGAAGATTTGCCTGTCTGCATTCATTATCGAACCATGAGCTTCTTTGTTCAGGCGGCCGCTCTGATTGTTCTTTGGCAGTGATGCCACAGGCCTACTACGTTTTATGCTGGTGGCATCAGACTCCTCGAGAGGTTAAGGGAAAGTTGATCAGAAAAGCCCCCAAAGGTTTTTTGCGATTGTAGCCGTTCGACTCTAAACTTCCTCAGAATTATTCGCTGCCTTTGGGCCGTTACGCATTTCCGAATCCATATCTTAGCTATAACAAGTTCGGACATCGAAACAGTCCAGGAGTCGTCGTCGATTGAAATATGATTAGATTGGTTGACGGTTTCAGGAGCCAGCCAGATCTTTTTACGGATGTCAAGGTGATGAAACCGTGTGCTAGCTGTAGTTTCATTAAGTCCTATTTTGGCAAATTAACCCTTTATGCGGGTTGAATTTTTTCAACTCTGCGAACCAGGAATTGTTGAAAGTTTCTCGGGTCTGTCTGAAGCCACGCCATCACGATCCTAGAGTCCGACCATAGGAATCGTCGATAGAGCGGAAACTTCTGCGCCGCGCAAATGGAATTCCTTAACCTCAACCATAGAACTGTTGCCTGAAGCTCTAGCTTTGGTATGGACAAAGGAAGGCTAGGAGCCACTTTAGTCTTCGCACTAACTATCGTTGCGTTATAAATTTGAATGGATGCCTTCGACGCGCTTAAGAATAGAGAGTAAGCGGATCTTTACGAACACGCGAAAATGTGATAAAAACCCCATTGGAGCGTAGATTGTCATTAATATCTTTACGAGCTCTTGCTTCATAGGAGAGCGCCGTTCGAAAATGTGTCTCTACCAACGTAGTGGAACTTTACTACGAAGGCGAATACGTCTACAGCTTTGCACCAGTGCTTTCGTAGTATTTTGTCCGTAGTAATGATATTCTTGTCGTTTTCCCCAAACGCTTCGCTCTCAGCCAGTTCTCCTTCTTTTGGATAGCCGTCTACACTGGATTCGAGTTTGATAACCGGTTCCGAATATGGAATCGGCGTTTTGATGAATCTGCTTTACGCCACAACTCGCTGGATTGTCTCTTCGTCGGTGTCAATACTATCGAGAAATCGTCGACTCTATTATCGCCTCAACAGCTCTGGGTTTGGTATTGCTGAAGTCATAGTATTGCGGCTCGAGCTGATTTAGGCCGCGTCCCACACTAGTCTCACACTAGGTTGTGACCAACTGCCTTCGAATACTTTAAATGGCACACCCAGTTTCCAGTAGTTCATGCCGATAAGGATTTTTAGCTGACCATTTATGTATGAGCGTATAGGTAGATCTGTCAAAACGGGGTATCTTCTTTTGACGTTTTTGCTACACAAAGTCCGTGTGGGTAGTCCTAAGCTGGGCACAATGCGAATGACTTGAAGTCGATAGCGATTACATCTCCTATGTCTTCCCAAAATTGTAAGCGAGATAGTTCTTGACTCGCTTTCGAATCGCGTTGTTTCAGATGTCCATCACAGCAAGAGCTGTTCCGACCTTCCTGGCAATACCAGTTCACCAAAAAGATCTTCATCCGTTAGGGTTAAGAAAAATCGTCCGTCCAAAAATGCGAAAGTATTAATAGATTTATCTTTGCTATAGAGCGTTACCGGTACGACTTGAAATAGTACATGAGAGGACAATCCAATCCTCGCTGAATTGACAACCCGATCTTACAGTTGAATTAATTACACATTTGACCCTCCCATTCACAGATGAACTCGCCGAGTTGTTGTTGGTGTTGTTAGTTTCAATACACACTTCCTACCCCGCAAGGACGTAACACAGGACACCCAGAGCGAGGATGCTTTTCCAAGCATGTGGGACACAATTTATTTTGTCGCACGATGTTCCATGTTTGGAACGTCTCATATGTTGGAAGTGTTGACATGCCCACCGTGTGAGTATTTTTGCAAACACAGCATTTTTTGGGGTGCACTGAGGGGCAATTGATCGCAATATGGCACCTTGAGGGACTCCACACACTAATTTTTCAGACTTCGGTAGGCTTTGACCAACATTTACTCATTGACTTAGATTTTGGAGATAGTTTTTATAAGCTAAGCTGCTCTTGAACTGAACCTAAAATAAAGCATTAGTTCCTCACATAAAGTTGCGTTGTTGACGCGGTCAAAGGCCTTTGCAAAATCCAGCAAACAGAATATTGTAACTTTATTCAAATCAAATCCTGTTCTCATACCATCAAGAGCGCTTAACATTGGCGCACCTATGGTGCTTACGGAAACCAGATTGAGACATCAAACTACAATATATTGGCCTAGGTAACGAGACATTTGTTTTGTGCAAGAACTTTTGACAGACTCTCAAAACGCTTACCGGTAGAAAATCTGAAATTGACGGGAGTTGTGGTTTCTTGGGTGTGGGAATAATCTTTGCTAGTTTCCAAACATGAGAAGAAGTCCTAAGAAGTGTGGTAAAATAATTTTAACGAATCGATTATGTACTCCGTCCAAGCCGGAGCATTGCGACAACTACTACGGGTATTGTTGTCGACGTAAGCGGGTTTGTTGTTAGAGGCAGACTTAGGCAAAAAGTCTTGAGTTTTCGGCATGTGAACGAGGGCCCTGCAATAATCCGTATTAAGGCTAAATTTGCCAACATCAGCCTTATATGCGCGCTCACGCCCCCAAAGATGAAGACACGAAAGATGGCTTCTACGAGTTCTTGTATAAAACAAACAAGACAAAGTGCGCTAATGACATTAAAATTGTTCTCTAGGAAGAGAGGACTTCTTTGGTGATACTTTCGGATTCAGGCTAATCGACTTTGCGGCGGGGCGAAACATTGTCGTAGCTAGCACGCGGCTCCCATATCTCGATATTCGCGTGAGTGACTGTGGCTCAAGTGGTAGTGGATTGGCTTCCAAATCGGAAGGTTCGGTGTTCGAATCCCAACCGTGCCCGAAAGACATTAATTTTTTCAGTTAACAAAAATTAGTAAGATGAGTACTTGACAAGAAATTACCAACAAGCCAACTTCCACTAAGAATGTAGTATCCCCATTAAATGTTGGATACCACCCATGGAGCGAAATAACCACTGAGCCAAAACATCTTTCTTTCTCTCTCTATTCCATTTTCGAAAAAAACTTAACACATGCTGCGGCATTATAGGTGTATTCATACCCACTTGAGTGTCAAGTTCTTTTTTTTAAAACAAAAAAAAAGGTGACTTGAAGAACTCATGATCAATCAACTGTCAACCAGATTCACCGCATTGCAATCGACAGTATATGGATATCCGAACGTTCCGAAGGGCCAACTTTGGCTCGGACCACTGCCTTGTTGTAGCCAAAGTGCGGTTGCGGATATCCCGAACATCGCACAGGTAAGTTAATACTGTGTGGAAGCTCGACGTCGCACAGCTACAATCGCAAGAGATCACCAAATTCTTTCCGATCGAATCTCCCTTAATTTCTTAAAAGGTTCTATGTCGCCAGCTCAAGTATCAAAGACGAGTGGCAACTTTGACAAAAAGCCAACAGACATCCCGCATCTAATGCGTTGAGTTTCACCCGACCACCACAACGAAACCCCTGGTTTGACGACGAGTGCCGGCCAGCACATGCAGCTAAGGAAGCGGCATACGAAGTGAAGCCGTATAGAAGGACTAGAGCTGCTCACGAGCTCTACGAGCAGAAAAGAAGAGGCGAACACCGGCTTCTCGGAAGGAAAAAAAAGGAGCATGAGAAGGGCGCGGTCAAGAAAATTGGGAAATTCTACCCGAGATTCGGAAGCTTTACCAAAAGGTTGAAAAACATGCCATCCCAAACCGAAGCTTGTAGAGACGAACAAGGGAACATCGTAGTACAGTCGCGAACCAACTACCGATGTCAGGCAGAATGAACCTTTCAACCTGGACGATGTAGACCAACTATTCGGGCTACCTGACCTGGATGAAGTAAAGATAGCCATATCTAACCTTAAGTCCAACAAAGTTGCTGGAGCGGACGGCCTGGCTACCGACCTCTTCAAAGCGGCAGGCGATTGCTTGCTAGGGAGCATACACCAACTCATTTTTAAAATATGGTTGGACTACAGAAGCATCAGTCTTCTTAACATCGCATACAAGATCCTCTTGCCGTATTGTATGAACGCCTGAAGCCGTTCATAAACAACCTGATTCTTCCAAATTAGGGAACTTAAGGCCAGGATAGTCCACCATCAACCAAATATTCATACGACGGCAGATCTTGGCATAAACCTATGACCTCCAAATTGATACACCAAGTTTTGGCATCCCTCTCAAACTCGCCCGTTTGTGTAGTCTGACGATGGAGAATGCACGCTGCTCCATCAACTTTAGTAAACAACTCACCGAGATCTTTGATATCAAAAAAGGATTTAGACAATTACTCCCGTACGCTAATGATATTGACATAATCGGAAGAGACCGCGTGATGTCAGTGGCGTTTTCACTCGTTTTCACGAAAGCGGCGAAGACGGATTTAACGGTCAATGAGGGCAAGATTCGGTATACCATATGCTGTCAACAAGAAAGGACACCCAACATCGACGTCTCTTTGTCCACCTAGGCTCCGTTATTAATTCAAACAACGACACAAGCGCTGAAATCAAACGAAAAGTAATTCTTGGCAATCTCTGCTTCTTTGGGCTAAGAATACAATTGACTAGCAAAAACCCTCTCTGGAACAACAAAAGCGACCCAACATAAGACCTTAATAATCCCAGTGCCGCCTTAAAAGCACAGACGGATGGACTTTATCAAACTATATGGGCTGTATAGCGACATCGACCTAACCAGAAGAGTGAAGAGCTAACGGCTGAGGTAGCTGGTTAATGTAGAGCGGATGACGCCAATGCTCTGGTGCGAAAAATCTTCGAATCCGTCCCCGAGGGACAGCGCAGTAGAGGAAAACCGCAACTCAAGTGGCGCACGCAAGTGGAATGGGACCTCAACCTACTTAGTGTTCGAAACTGGAGGCAGTTGGCTAAAGGTCGAGTTGTAGCACCACCTTAAGTAAATACGTAAGTAAGTAAAAAGACTAGGAGGCTTATTGGGAACAAAGCGAGTGACATATGCTTGGTTATTGCTACCCTCACTTCATTTTGGTCAGGTAGACCGATCTATTAACGTTTACCGACCAGGCAAAACTTAGGAACATTGTTCCTGGAATGGTACCTCTTTATTTCTTCGAACGGACGCATCTAATACTCTTTCTTTTTCCTCCCGAGTAGCCGATGTTCATCCCTACATCGTACAGCCTTATTTACTTACAAGTTTCCTGGAGGTAGTCGGGTGAAACGAAGCATATCTAGTCTCTCGTCAATGCCACTGGCTATCGTCACTAAATGTTGCCTACATAAGTTATGTCGAGAGGTTAAGGGATACGCAATCGATTCCTCAATACTGACAGGAATTGTAGGGTAATTAATTCATATTTAGAAGTCGCTTAAGGCTCTTGATCACCCAGGGTACCAGGCAGAGATACATTTTTAACATAGTAATCCTGAAGTCTAAACCAAAGTCAGTTAAGATTAAAAATACATTGCACATGCTGCTCTAACGCTCACCTTTTCCAAAGCACCAGCCCTAGTAAGTTCTACAACATACTTAAGGCACTTCCAGACGTAAAATCGACGTCGCAAAACTGACCAACTCTGACGCAGCACACTATCAAAAGTGATTGTCGCCAATGTTGGCTGTTTCGTGCGATACTGTGGTATACCTACCTTCGCATCATAATCACCATACCTCGCTGAATATCCAGTTATGGAACCATTACCTGTTGTTATCTATAACAAGTTCCAATCCAGGTTAATGCCTCGTCCCATCCATATCCACTTTTAGCAGAACTACTGACCTGAAACCCCACGAAAAACCCGCAGCACCAGCCAACAAACCAAGCAACACAACTTCGCACTTTTTCGTTTATTTATTCGGCATTAACCGTCATTACATCGAAATTCTAGCAAAAATCCACTATAACTGTTCAATTAATCCACCGACAAGCAGTATTTAATGTGATGGTGGTGGAGCATCCTTATCAACGTGACCAAGTTGATCCTCAGGTTGATGAGGCCAGAAGGTTGGACGATTGATTGGATCCAATGCATCATCGGGGAATGCATCACGGTAGTCCTCCATGGTCATTTGGTCGTATGGCAGAAGAGATTTCAAATGTGCAATGTCCTTTTGATATCCGGCGATGCGAGTGGCCGATGCCTTCTTGAAAGACTCAATCTCTGCCTGTGTCTCCTTGGCTTGTTCTTCAACTTTGGCTGTATAGTTATCAGCCGGGTATGGGACCTTAAGAGCTTCATACTGCTTCTGGAAGTTATCAACCAATCCGGGAATGGGAATGAGCTTCTTGTAGTGAGCCCAATCGACTGCTGGCGGATTTGCGGGGTTAGCCAACAAGGCACGCATGAACAAATCGGATTTGCTCTTGAATGATAGGAAGTTGGCCTTTTGATTGGCTGGTACACGCTCAGCTAGAGCGGCCCAGTTAACCGTAGATTGGACAATACGCTTGGATGCCATCACGAATCTGAAATGAAAAGATGTTTGCTTGTTAGTTGTTGAGGTTATGTAAGCAAATTTTGGGGTCTAGGTTTAGTTTTATGCAAATTGCATAAGAGTGGATTCGTTGTAGGAAAAACGTATTAAGTTCTGTGAGGGAATTTTTATATGCTCATATCGAAGCCTGAACAATTGAGTAATTGGATGTAGGGAGATGTTATGTAAGATGATCATGCACTGCGGTCGACTACAAGTTGGTACGAACTGCACCTTTTCGCCTTGTTAAACTATTCCACAGCTAGCGAAGATAATGTAACGCACAGTAGTCCGCCTGACTTTGATATTAGAGTTTACTAAATTTTAAGAATATTAAAAAAATTTGTTAAAATTTTTCACTTACCACCGAAAATTATGAAGAGAACTTGACACTTCTGACAATTGGATGAAGAGTCAAGTGTGGTTGAGCTGTCAGTGACTACCGAGTTCTTCCAGTAAAAATTATGGCACACCTAGTTATGGTATGATAGCATTTCTGTATCTAATGCCATATGACACGATTGCTAAAAAAAAGGGAATAAGTCGTTTTAAGTGTTTTCTAACTGGAGGTAGTCATCTGAAATTATTCAGGCGGTAGTGCTTTGATAAGAAGAAAATCTTTTCCAACAAGTTTGACTAAGTTTTAAGAAACACAAAAAATTAAACATCTTATTATTAGAAAGAGACTTAAATGTGAAATATGGTGTCGCAGAGAAGAGTTTAAGAATAGCAAGGTAAAGAAGGAACTGGTCCTCCAGCTAAAGGGTTATGCAGTCGGGGTAATTGCCAATACAAATGGGTACCCTTTTATAAGACCACGATCCGGTTCGTCCGCGGACTACGACCGATAGTATGCACATACACACGTTGTATGCTACTCAGAAATTCAGCAGTATAAAGCAGATATAATGGCGATCTAAATATAAGATAGGGTGAATAGAAACACAAGTATAGGAAAGATTGGAGAATCTATTACAACCGCTACGAAGGGCTGTATATGTTGGTATATAGATTCTTCGTGGAAACCGACTTAAGTCAAAAATTATTAACCCTAAGCCTATAAGCGATACCTGGCTTAAAACCAAATCAGTGAAATATTCCAAAATATCAGCCTTTTGTATGCACCCTTAGGTTGGGTTAGGTTCTATACCTCACTTAGGTCTGTGTGCACCCATTGTGTTGCCCGGGTAGGGGAATAGGAAGGTGATAGTTTCTACTTCTAGTTTCTGATTTACGTCTCGAAAAGCCATCTAAACCATCTTGTTGCAACTGAAAAGAGATGTGCGTGAAACAGAAGATATGTAGTTCTGAATGGTCACGGAAGTAATAATGTCCTAAAGTTTTTTGCCTCAAATTACTGAGGCTGGGACAGTGGAACAAAAAGTGGATTTTATCCTTCCGTGAGCTTATATCCCCACAGCCTCTGCAGAGGTCGTCGTCGGTAAGGCGCAGTTTTATTGCGTCTGTCCCCAGAAGATTGTGGCCTGTGAGTAATCCGACAAGCGTTGATAGTTCATCTCTGCTCTTCAAGAGAATCTGACTTGTTCAGGATTTGCTGGGTTCTGGTCATAATTGTCTTGAGGTATCGCAGATTGGAAGGTTTTTCTACCATTCATTGGCTTTCATTTGTATCGTTCACTCCACTTGTACTCTCAGAGTGCACCGTGAAGATTTGATATTTTGATCGGCCAATTCCCTTTCTACGGAGAATCGTCTGCACGCCCATTGCCTGCCGCTCCACCGTGGCAGCAACCTTAACCGACTTAGAGAGCAGCCTGGCTGTCAATAAATGTAGTAATATCTTCGTGGGATATTGCCAATATTGCCGCTAGTTTGGCCACTTCTGCTACAGCCAATATCTCAGCCTGGAAGACACTGCTTTAGTCCGGCAGGTGTTGTAAGCAATTGATCGGAGAAGAGAGAAGGAGAAGTAAACTCAGTTTACTATCTAGTACAGTACCTAGGTATTTAGTCGGAAGATTGTCCCAGCTATGGAAGGAAGGCCAAATTGTGGCATTATCCTTTTATGTGTGAATAGAACAAGTTCTATTTTTTGCGGGTTGATTCCCAGTTCGCAGAGCTTGACCCAATCTCCAAGGATTCTAACGGCATGGTTTAGAATTTCACTGATAGTGGGGAGGAATTTGCCAGTGACCATAAGAACCACATCATCCGCGCATGCAGTGGCTTTTATATCTTACTTTTTTAGATTCAGGAGTAAGAGTATTTCATTAACCACTAGGGCCCTTAGAAGAGGTGATAACACTCCTTGAGGGGTGGCCCTTAAGGTGCTGCCCCTTTATACAGTATTACCTAGTGTTGTATTGATGTTCTTGTTGCGGAGAGTTCGTTAGTGCAGCATTTCCTAAGTTTATACTTATGAGGGAAATGTTAACATTGTTGAAGGCCCCTTCGATGTCAAGAAAGAGTACTAATGTGTGCTCTTTGTTGTAAAGACTTTTTTCAATCGTGCAAACAACTCCAAAGTTCTTAAAATGAATGATGTTAGCCTTATAGGCCTGTGGTCTTTTGGATGAGTGTGACTGGGCTTACCTGCCTTGGGAATGAATTCTACATATATGTATCTATATTTAAAATACTACTAGTGTTGGAATATTTGTAGGAGTGCATCCAGGAAAGTGGGTTTCTAGCAAGAGTCCCAAATCTTCAGCGTTAGATTTCGTTTAACTACCATCTGGTAGTTTTAGATCTCTAACTACTGTAGGTTTGTTAGGCATAACTTTCCGTAGACTTCCTTCAATGTTGGAGCAAAACTTTCTTCATTATTTTTTTTTTACCCCTGCAGATTGCGCTCTTACATTTCCTCAGACTGTCCTTAGATAAGGCTACCGTATGGGCTCCGAGTTAAACAATGCTTTAAAATTTCCAGTACGTGCAAAGCTACCTGAAAGCTGCTCATACGCTGAAATTAAGGAAGCAACGGCCAATTTCGCTCTGAGGCTCGAGCAAGCAACTACATTCTGTGAGTACGACCAATTTCTCGACAGAATGTTTGTTGAACAGTTCTTAGTCGGACAAGAATCACATGCTATTTGCGACGTCGTGAAAGATCAGGCACGCATACAAAATCGCCCACGCTTTGGAATCTTTGCATTAAACCGCAGCAGATCTGAAAAGTGAGAACAGGAAATACGATTTTACTGTTCATATAATACGATTCAGTTTCGTAGTGATTCAGTGATCGGTCCGCCTGTGAAATGTCACTTCGAGCTAAATATATGTAGCATCGATATAGGTATGCAAGAGGAAGAGAAGTATCTTTATCATTGGGCGGTTAATTACAAAATTGAGTCAGGCTTTTATACACGAGTTGAATTCTCGGAATGGGCATCGAACACTCATGTGGTTATAAAAAAGAATGATAAGATACGAATCACAGGTAACTACAAAGCTACACTAAACCCGAGGATTTTTATAGATGAACACCCAATTCCACGAGCTGAACACTTGTTTAACAATTTCAACGGGCACATTGTAGTGGAAAAAGCCAACCCAAGAGTTGTTAGATTTAAATAAGGGTTAAATCGAAACTAAGCGAAAATTGCTAGAATTTGATAACATGAACGCGTTCATTATTTCTCGCGCGCTGAAAGCAACCGTCATAAAATTTATCGTTGACAATTGCCTTCCTGATTCGTTCAGTTCGGTCATATAAAGTTTTCCTTGTTGTCGCGCTCGGTTTCCTCCATGCTAATCGCCTTTGAGCCAGCAGATCTAACTTTAGTTTCGTTTGTGCTGGGTAGCAAGCTCCAAACCCAATTGAAGAGATTTCGTTTAATAAATTTAAGTTGTAAATCCTAGTGAATTTCTTTATTTTTTCGTGGAACAAGATTCCACAACATCCTCCCACTTAACAATTGATGAGGAACTTGGCCACGCTTTCATACTGAATACCCCAACACATGGACTCATTCGCCAAACATGAGCAGTGTGTGATGCTATGAATATTCTGGCCATTTGACAACGCAGAATGGAAACCGTCAAGGCATCTCTAATGCATCCAACCTTTTCGATGACATACTGATTTACGCAAAAAACCTTGATGAAATGTTTTCACTTCAAACTAAGCTAGAGCTCCTTCGAGAGTGGGCATTCCGACTGAATACAGCGAAATACGTATTTGTTGCTTTGCCTTTGTTGGGAAAGGTAACTTACTAGAGTTCATTCATCCCGAATCTATCAACAAAAGATCGACCACTCCGAGATGTACTTCTTAACAACGACTTTCACTGGGCGGCTGAAATTGAGGACGCGTTTCAGGATATAAAGAAGGCACTATTTCCACCTCAAGTTTTGATGCCTTATGACGCAAATTTACCACCTAATTTGGCTACAGATACTAGCAAGACGGGTCTGGGCTCTGAGTTATCCCATCGAGTTGGCAACGGGCAGGGAAGACCCATGCCGTATGCCAGCAGAACTCTGATTCCAACGAAACAAAAATATCCGTAAATGGACCAAGGAGCTCCAACAATCGCGTGGGCGGAACAGAAATTGTTTTTGTACCTGTATACGCGCAATTGGACCTTGATTACCGTCCACAAGCCTCACAGTTACCATTATGAAAACATACGAATTATGGTTCTACTTTCACCAGATTTAGTCTAAAGCGACTTTTTTTGTTCCCTAGACTAAAAGTTGCGCTCAAGAACAGAGATTTTCGTCGAATGAGGAGGCCATCACCTTCGTAAACAACTATTTTTGACTGAAAGACTTCAAGTACTATTTGGACAGGTTGAAGAGATGGGAGCACCGCTGGTGGAAGTGTATAGATTTGCAAGGACGTTAAATTTGAGGAAAAAGTGCCTTATTTCTTTGTTAGGTCGGAAACTTTTTAAATTATAGAAAACAGCATTTATATTTCGATAGCAAATCCTTAATGGTGAGCTACTTCGGACTACCTCGCAAAAGGATCTGGCTTAAAGTCTCAGTAGAGACAAAAAAGCAAAAACATTAATCTATTTTTTTTGACGCCAACATTCTTTCGGCGTTCATAAGCAAGCCTCCGGAACAATATGCAATACGTCTTTTATTTCTCTGCGGCTTGCAGATGACATATATTAGGGAAACTAGACCTGGTTACTTCTCCCTATTATAAAATGAATTTATATATGATTATGAAAACCCCTCCTTTTTGGCTGATACTAAACGTCATTCCTGTAAGTTTGTGAATTTATAACTTCTGATTAATATTCTTCATTTGTTTAAATAAATTTTGACAAAGAACATTTTTCTTCTACAAGTAAACATTCTTTTTATTGGGTTTAGTACAGTGTGAATGCAACCTAAGCATATATTATAAATTTTCCCATAAAATGAATGACAGTCCTAGTACTCAGCTGCTACAGATAGCACATTTGACATTTCCCCAATCACTCACCGGTTATAAAACCAAGGAGAATTTTTGTAACATTTTTACTAAAAAAAAATGATATTCAAACAGATAAGTCGACTTGTGCCGGCATCGATTAATCAACAAAGATGTATTTCATCTGCCACAGCATCTGTTACAAAACTTCATCGCTCGGTTTACTGTAGAATGTATCCGACAATTGTTGTACTACCTGATGGTTCCTCAGTCACCATTCGATACCACGAGCCAAGGAAGATTATTAAGGTTCTATCAGAGAAACATTGAAGTCTTCAAAATTGCATAAACCTACTTGTACTTTCTAGCTTCCATTGGATCTAAGTGGACTTTCTGAAGCCGAACGTAAAGCCCGCATTGACGCCCGTAAGCCAAGGAAGAAGATCAAAATTGAGGAAGAAGTGGAAGACAATTTCGATTCGAAGAAGTACTTGAAATACATCAAGAAGAAGTAGATTGTTGAGTTGTCATTTGTTAGAATAAATAATTGTTAAAAGGAAAAGGGATTTCTGGTGGTTGAGTGTCCCACGATTAGAGCACGCACTGATTGCCAACAACCTAACGATGCTCAGTTCATCGTGCTCAATCAGTGCGTGCTCTAGAGAACTGAGTTCTAGCTACACAGCAATTATGCTTGTTTTACCTTCTCGTTCTAGCCACTGAAGTTTGAATTCGTCCAACAATACTCGGCTTGGTAAATTTATAAGCGCAACTGTGAAGCATGAAGAAAGTATAGCAACACTACAACATCCTAGAATAGATGAATGGATGAGACGCGATTGAATCAACGGTGGCGAAAACAGCGTCATATGAGCTAATCCAACGTTCGTCCAATGATTGTAATGACCTAGCTTTCTTATTTCAAGGTTGTGTACATGGTAAACTGTTTGACACTGCTCATAAGCCATGCTATTGCGAATCAACAAAAAGTGTTGGGAAAGATCGTATGTACTGTGGACGACCAACGGAAACGAAATAAGGACAAAACACTTCGGATCTGCACGTGGTCCTTTAATAGAATGCGTGCAGGCAATACCGAAAAATAGATGTAATCTCCATCCAAGAAGTCCGATGGAACGGGCCCATCTGTACCATATGCTACGTCGACTGCTACCGACAGTAAAAGCATGTGGATTAGATCTGTCGGTGGAGATCCGATATCGTTCTTTTGCTGTTTAGATTCTGGTCCAAGCCAATTCTGAGTAGAGGGGAGTTCCACTTTGTATTGCGGCAGCAACTGGGTTCTGTTGTAATTGCGTCAGAAGGCAAATGACGAAATTTCACTAAAGGGATGTACCAAAAACTACTTTTTAAGCGGAGGATGATCTTGTTCATCAGTGCATCTTAGGAGAAAAGTGTCCAAGAAGCCAAGACAAACCGTTTTTTTTTTTTTGGATCCTATTAAATGAAAGCAGTGCCTTTGAGCATAGTTTAGAAGACAGTGCAGCTACATCATCTTGGAGCGTTAATCAGAGTCGACCAACTTGTACCATAGCAGAACAGACAGCAAGTTGCCCTTTGGCCAACATGTGCTCCCCTGCCATCATATGTATATTGACCGCAATCTAAAGGTTTGTCACTTGCGATTCCTACACGTCGTGTTGTCTGGCAGTGTTACACATGTCGCCATGTCTGCCCACTAGATTCTGAAGAGTACTCTTGCAAGATCTTTCGTGTTAATATGCATATTACATCTTATGTGATGGACCGAGTGAATACTACCACCCCTGACAGACAGCATTTTGTAGTACACCCTGATTTTCGTGTTAGGTAGTATGCTTTGACCTTTGTGTTGTTTCGCATTTGGATAAAATAGTTCTCTTCAATTCCATTGTACAAAAAACATTCTATATTTTTCCACTGTGATTACTTGTCAAAGAATCTACGAAAAATCGCCAACAGAGAGAAAGTGGCGCTGCAATCAGTAAGAAGGTGGTATACAATCAAAAATCGAGAAAATAGCTTCTAACGTCATATTGTAGTGACAAACATGTGGTATGGATCATAGTACTGCTATACCATAGTATCAGTACCAGTAGTCTGCCTACCACGTTTGTTTTCATGAAGCCGAAAATTATTTTCATGCAATTCAGCAAAAATAAATTCAAACTAATAGCTCTAAAGCCTTCCTTTCTTTGGTTACTTTAACGTGGCAGGAAGGCTTAAGAGTTAACGATCCTAAGATTTTGAAAGAACCCAGGTGAGACGTCGAACTAAGCGCAAAAGGCGTCTAAATTAGACTAAAAACGATTGAAAGTATGGAGGTGAAACTAAAGGATAATGCTACAGGTGGTATTCGCAATGGCGGCAATTCAGCCATGGTCTTCTCGACTACGGTCGGAGCTCGAATTCTGGAGACCCTAATGAACATACTACTAAAGCCCCCGCCGTTTTAGGCTCTGACGCAGGAGCTGCTAGATCACTTGATTCCGATGACTACTCCGGCTCTTTCTACGACACGTTCGGTAGATTGAGATGGACAGAGTATCAGAAAGGCCTGTTACTAATAAACTCCATCAGCATAGATCAGTGGTTTGTCAGAGTGACTTGCCTCGGGAAACCGAAAAGATAGAACGGACCGCAGTCTAAGAGGCAAATGAGGAAACGGAGACGTACGGCAAACGCACTGCGCAAAGAGACGGTAAGTGCTGCCGAGGGCGCGAGTACTAAAAGCCTCACTTCCTAGCAGCGACGGAGAAGAGAAAACAGGTCGGCGGAAGTAACACGCACTGAAACCGACCAACCTCTTGGATTTGAAACTGCGTCCTCTTTCTCTGTTCCGAACAGGGCCAAAAGCAAGAACGTTTTCGGCACTCCCTCTGCCGATGGATCTTTCCGCGCACGACGTCCGAATGAAACCGGTGCTGTAACCAATAAAGGCTGCAGTTCCACTAGACAAAAATCGCATGAAGCGGTAAAACTCATCGAAGAAAACAAAACCAGCTGTGCTTTCACACGCAAATATCATAGTTCTGGTCGACGGAAGTAGACTAATGCGGTGAAATGCCCGTTGAGAAACAACTCTGGTGGTGGCTTTCCCAGGGTACAAGATCCGGCTGAAAGCGGTGCTGCAAGCAGCAGGAGTTGCGGTTCGGGTGGACGGAACTTGGATGTCGGTGGAAAACCATTCTCCGAAGCGCTAAAGAGAACGAGACTGGCGCACCTATAAGGATGCCGCTATCTCCTCTCTGGGGTTTCGAATTGGGAAGGCTGGCAATGACAGTCCGAACGACGCTGAGTGCAAACACTATGTCGATCGACCTTGGGAGTTAGTCAAAGCAGAGAATATTTGCATTCAAGCAGAGGGCTACGATATGGAAAACGGAACTCTTATAGTGCTCCACGCAACAAACTCTTAGCGTTGTCCATATAAAATCCCCGGGAACTCTATCGAACACTTTTTCTAAATCGATAGGTGACATTATAGTCCAGACTGAACCTTGGCCTTAACCAACAATTCTTTCCAGCTAGCACGATCTCTCGCTAGCTGCCTACAGTCCCGCCCTACAAGTTGGCTGGGATCCCCTTTCCCTTGCGTGTACCACCTTAGCGGCCATCCGATAGATAATGGACTTTTTGGGCCGGAGCTGTGGTGTTCATTCGCTCAACATGACCCAGCTATCTCAAGCATTAGATCCGCAGACCCTAAACTAGACCGATGTCGCTATACAGTCAGTAAAATTGGTGGTTGGATCTACTTTTCCATTTCCTGTCAATGTAAACGAATACCAAATTAAGTATCTTTCTCTCAAAACGACCAAGTGCTTCTTTATCCGTTTTCGACAATATCTAAGCCTCTGCGCCATAGAGCAGGATAAGATGCCTGAATAAAGCCAGTTTGTCCTTACGACAGAAAGCTCTGTTACTCAATTGCATCGTTAGTCCAAGGGAGCAGCGATAGGCAAGAATAATTCAGCGTTTGATTTCTACACTGATGTATTTGCTGATTGTAACGGCGGAGTCAAGGTAGACGAAGTCTTTAACTGCCTAGAAGCTATAATTGGCAATGGGAACGTTCTGGGGTGGCATGCACCTTGTTTTGGCCCCGTTTATTGTCAAACACATTCTGGTCTGACCAGTTCCGGCTATATAATCTCGAAAGCTTCACTGACGTCTCTCTGTATTTAATCACATCAATGTCATCCACGTACACAAGTAATTGATGATGGCTCTTTTATTGGCGCGTCGCCTTGTCTTAGCACTCTCCTCCTCTGACCATATCTTGCAGATGAGCTGATGCATGTTCTCAACCAGGTCGTCTCAGGCTCCTTTAAACAGATGAAAAGGCAGTCCATCTGTGCTAGCATCTTCATTAGATATAACCTTCGATATTGCTACCTTAACTTCGTCTAGGTCAGAGCGACTACCAGGCCAGGCTAATGCTATTTTAGAAATTTCGGAAGAAAATATAAAGCTGCGCTTACAACTCGGGTATTCCTGCAATTTGATCGTCTCCGATCAGCGCTGTCTTATTACCGGACGCCTCGCCGTATCGGTGAAGCCATCGAGATCCCATGGAGCTCCACACCAAGGCTTCATTTTATCCGAAGCGTAGACCGTTCGTCTGTCGCATCTCTCCTTCCATTTGAGCGTTCTTCCTTCAATTTATCCAGGCCTGTTTGATGTTTGTCGATGGTAATTGGATCGTCCGCACAATTGACTCCTTCGCTGCCTTCGTTATGAATAACGTTCAACTGCAAGGCCCGAATTAACTAATTTTTGGTTATGTCCATCAATTGAAAGTTAAAAACGAGTTCGTTAGGGTTAAATTCAGTCGTTTTATTTTTCTAAGGGTTAACAGCCCGTTGGATGATTCTAGTGTTGTCGTCTCAATTCCGTTCATTGCCACCAGTTTTTCGTAGACTCGCCAATATAGTGCAGTTGACCCATTCGGCTTGGCCGTTTGCTCTCCGGGTGCGCACTGCTATCCTCACATGTTGAATATTATAACGATGACAGTTCCTCGATTGGTTATCAAACGAATTGGGAATCCAAAGTAAGGTGTCATTTCGCTTAACGTCAGCACCACTGGAACAGTTTTGGTGTTTCGAACTAACTTAATGTTGACGTACTCGTATTTACTAAATGAGTCAACAATGACGAGGATTTATTGATTTCCATGCTGGCTTTTGATGAACAGTCCGAGATGGTCCAGGTGGAGGTTGCGAAAAGGAATAGGCGTCACTTCATCCAAATGCATTCGTCCTTCGGTTTTTCCACCAGCACATTTGTTGTAGCAGCACCAAACACATACTTCTTTATATATTTGCGCGTTTTCGAGAACCGGATCATCTCTCGTACTCCCTTCAGACTCTTCTCTATTCCAAAGCGACACAGCTCGCCATAATAAGCCCGCACAATTCGCCAACGAACTATCTATGGAACAACAAATTTCGGTCCTCGTTCAGTTTTGCGATACAAGCGATGGTTGATTAACATGTAGTCTTTCGTGTTCCGTGTCCTTCACAGAACAGTATTAACATCCTTCAGCTTCGGACCATGTAGCTGAATTGTGAGCAGCCAATCACCTTCAACTTCGATGACATTGAAGATAAATCCAGCTGGATTGGTTGGAATTGCGTCCTCCGCTGCTGTGCGACTCAAGGCACCAACATGTGTCATTCATTTTCTTGCCCGATGGTAAAATTCGTGCCATGCATGCGTTTAATTCCGTTTTTGCCTTTGTGGTAGTTATAGCGTGACAATCGGTTGCTACTTTAAACGCCTTTTCCAGCAGGTACACGCAAACACGTTCCAGTGACTGTACCGCTGCTAGCGCTTGGAGCTCGAAACTGTGGTACTTTCGTTCGGCTGTGTGCACAAACGGCTAAGGTAAAACACCAGTCACCGATATTCACCATAGACTACATCAAAATACCAGCAAGACCAACATGGCTGCCATCAGTGTGGACTTCGTGCTGAGCGTCGTAGTGGCACGCCCATCAGCTTCGTCTTGAGCTCCTCGAACGATGTAGTCCCTCTTGGTTGGTCTCACTTGGGATAACTACGTCGTCCAGATAACATACGATATCTTTGTTGTTAGCTTCAGACAGAATGCGATTCATTGTCTTTTGGAAAACTGCCGGGGCGCTGACTAGCCCAAAATTCATTCGATTGCATTCGAAGTGCCCTTCGATGGTTATGATTACAGTATACGTCTTGGAACTCTCTTCGACCTCGATTTGGTGATAGCCCATCCTTAAGTCTAGTCTGGTGAAGAACATTTTACCAGATAAACGTGTGAGAAGCTCTCTCTACAAGTGGCATCGGATATAGCTCCTTAACCGTCACTTTGTTCAGCAAGCGAAAGTCAACACAGAGTCGCTTTTCGCCGTTCAACTCTTCTACCAATATCACTTGTGACATCTCCAGAGTCCTATATGGCTTCGTCGTGGCCTTTATGTCCATCTTCGCGGTCGAACACTTTCCTATTTCTTGAATGCTCTTGGAGAAGCAATTCGAATGTTCGGTCAGTATATGCGTTAGTCGTTGCGTTCCCTCAATCCAAGAATTGTCTCCTTCGACGATTACTCGTTTGCCACATTGGCAGGGTAAGTCGCGTCCCAAAAGTACGTTGACCACCACCAGCTCCGCATCATGTTGAGTTTGATCGATTTCGATGAACATGCGAACCTTAAAATCGCAAATGTATTCGCCATCAGCAAATCCCCGCAATACGATATGGAAAGGAGTTTTCGTTTCATCATTTTTGGCAAAAGACTTCCTAACCAGGGAATATAGGCTTCCTAGATCGATGAAAGCAATCGCTTCGTTTCCATATATATGGAATGTTTCCAGAACTGCTTCGTTGCTCTGAGAATCGCTTTCTTTCGTTGTCTTATAGCCATCGGTTTCATGGCAGTCCGCATTCGTGGTGGATGCTTCAATCGTAACCGTTGCTGCGGTGATTTTATTGACGCTTGATTATATTTTCGCTCCTGCAGGCTGCATTTTGACTTGGTGCCTTTGAGGACACCAGTTCGTTGCAACGTTTTACACCGCTCGCGTCGCTGTGGCTCAAGACAGCGTTTTGAAGTGTGCACTTCCCTAGAACTATTAAAACACACGCTTTTTGGCAGCGTTCGTGTTCGTGTTTGGTAATTTAAAGTCATTCGAATTCCGAGAGACATGTGTGTTTCTCTCTCGGTTCGCCTTTTTGGAAGCGTTTTATCTCTTTGTTGTCCAAATACTTTAGCACAGCATTATGCATCTCGTTGCAAGTAGTCATCAGAGAGAAGTTTGCTCTCAATACGTCGTCGTTGATGATTTGATAACTTACTTCCGAGAATTCACATTCAATGGAAGCGCTGGCGATATCGAATTCACTTGGGAAATTCTACAAATGCACTCCAAGTTCGAAAAATATACGACTGACTCTCGGCCCAAATTTTTGCTGGATCGTGTAAGTTGGTCAACACACTGGTAAGTACACTATAATAAGTCGACACGACGGATACATTGTAATGACGGCAGCGAAGAAGATGTAGGATCGTCGGATCAAGGGGTTAAGGTACCCTTAAAATGTTTGCACACAGCGCGGGCGAAGGAAATTTAGAGAGGAAAGAAGGATAGGTACCGATGTACGTTGGTTTTAAATGTCTGAATGTTATAATGAATAGGAAATAGAAAGATCGGCAGGGCGTGTTGTTCGTCTTAGGGACGTATCATGATATTTCAGAGAACGTCCGAAAGTGGGCTAGAGGGTATACTGATGAACATTCATAGCGAGACGGGTGTTACGGTTAAAGGTTTGAAGGTGCGGAATGCTACTGGCGATTTTAATGGAGCACTGGTGGTGGAAGTAGCGATAAAACAAAGTGTGACACGAGACATTTTGTTGGTGTTCAAGGGTGTCCATTGACTGAATGAAATTGGTATCAGTTATGAATTTTATCGCACGGTCCGGTTTAGTAGATGCAGAGATGTCTTAGGCGCACCTGACTAGATGTGAGCATTGTAGTCTAATTTTGGGCGGATGAATGCCTTATATGTATATTGAGGCCAGATCAGAGGGCGTAAAGTATTTCTTACATCGCTTGAGGAAATCTAGACACTTTGCAGAGTTTTTGGCGACATCGAATATGTGGTCATTCCAACGTAAGCTGTCACTGACACACATACCGAGGATGGAAAGTTTTTCGGTTTCGACAATGTAAGTGCCATTCATGGATAATCGCTGGGTGTTTAAATTTCGCTTTAACGACAACAGTCAGCATTGAGTTTTGGAAGCATTAAATTCCACTCTATTGATAGTTCCCCAATTGGTTATGCTGTTGGTGAACTTAACATACGCTGCCGTTCCCGTTCTGCAGCCGAAGAGCAGGGATATGAGTCCGGGAACGAATATGAAAAGCAGAGAGTACTGTCGTCAGCAAAGGAATATATTGGATTAGAAGTGGCAGACAAGAGATCATTGACAAAAATTAAAAAGAGTGTCGGAGACAAAACGGAGCCCTGGGGCATACCAGCATTTATTTTGAAACCGTCCAAGACAACTTAAATTGAACGTCCCGAAAGGTACGCATTTTTGACAAAAGAGCCTGATGCCAAACTTTGTCAAATGCCTTAGAAATATCTAGTGCAACTATCTTGCTTTTGCCAGATTGATGTGCGCTTTGGTTCCACTTTTCGGTGAGATATGCTATCAAATCACCAGTAGGCCTTTTGTGTTTCGAGATACCATACTTCATGAGCTGACGGTTTATCAGCGTTTCCATGACCTTGAAAAGAAGGGATATAAGTGCAGTGGGTCTATAGGAGGAGAGTGAAGAAGATTCGCCATCTGCTCGGAAAGAGTCCCAAAGAGTAGGACTGATGAAAAAGCTTACACAGTGATTTTGCCAGCGTGGAAGAGATATATCATCTGAACCAGCGGATTTGTATATGTTAAGGTCCTTAACGAAAGTGGATTCGTCGCATTGAAGATTCGATGCACTCAAGTGGAGGTGGAGATGAAGCAAAATCTGGAAGTGTTGAACTGGCTGTAAAGTATGAAGCAAGCAAATTGGCCTTGTCTAAAGAGCTGACGACTAGAATGTCATTATAAATGAGCGTTGGTGGATGTGGTAGGATTTCTAATATTTTTGACAAACGACCAACAATGTTTACTATCTTTGGGACATTGTAATACAATATTTTTTGCCTCGGTTTTTGTTCGTATTGGAATTTGAGAAAGACGTTGCAGTCATTCCTGGCTCGTTTAAACTATTTTCGGTTTTCCTCTATTGGGTTGGTTTTGAAGGACCGAAAAAACATTTCTCTAACCCTGACAGCCTCTTTACAGCTCGAGTCGTACAATGCTCTTTCTTTTGGTTTATTGATCTCCAACTGATGAGGGATAACGGATATCATTCCAAAGAGAATAGTGTCAATGACATATTAGTAGCGGCATCCGCGTCGTTATCGAGGAAACACAAAAATTAGTTAAATTTCCTAAAGAAGGTGTAAAGTCCGCTCCAATTGGCTTTCTCGTATTGCCATACGGTTCTTTTCGGAATTTTTTTTCTAACTGTGTGGTCAGCATACGAGAAATTAGCTGATATGGCACAATGGTCCGACGAGCCAAGTGGGTAGAACACAAACGGAGTACTTATCAAGGTGAGAAGTTAAAAACAAGTCCAGGGTGTTGGTGGTATGACTATCCACGTCTGGCTCCTTTACAAGCTAGGTCAAATTATTTTCCGCAGTGAAGATCTCAACACACAGTCCTTCGGGTGTAGTCTATCCAGAATGTCTAAACCTCGCAGAATTGTGTATATTGAAATCGCCCGTAATAACGATTTCAGTATGAGGATACAGGATACAATTCTTTGTATGGAGTCAGACAGCGCATCAAACTCGTTAAAAGTCGAATTGCTGTCCAGTTTGGGGCTTCTGTAAATAAAGCAGTAGTGGATAATTTCTTACGGAAATCGTTGTTTTCGTAAGCGACCGTTACAAATAGATATGATGGAAATTGTATCTGCATATGCTCTCGGCGTACATTGTTATCAACAGACGACGGAAGTGTAATAAACGAAGTAGAAACGGAATGACTATGGATGTGTGAATGATACAAAGGAGAGTGATTGGTAGTGTTGAATGAAAAAGATTCCCAAAAGCTGGCGTCAACACGGTAAAACGGTTTTTTTGATAAGCAGGATTTTGTGTAAATACGGGGTTGTTTGTGTACACAGAATTGTTCATATTCGAAATCATCATTGTGGGAATATATTATGCTAATGCGAATACTCCTCTCCGAGGAGTAAGACAATATTTATCTATCCTCAATACGAGCATTTAGATGACACATCTCTTGCTGTTTCGGGTGATGATCTGTCAACGCCTCAATTAGTTGAGCCTATTTCTGTTGCACTGGAAGTCCGCTTTTCTGGCATCGCCGTTTGAGTTGCTCCGCTTTCGAATCTTTGAAGTCCATTTTCATTCTTTTTGGCAGTTTCATAGGCCATAATCCCACTTCGGAATATTGTTAGAGGATGCCCGACGAAATAAGAAAACGCAATTGTACGATAATGCAAAACAAGCCCACTCCACACACAGGGGAAGAAAAATAGAAACTGACAACTTTTCAGGGAGAAAAAGAAGAATGTCAGAAAGACAGACGTTGCCAGGCCAATGCTATTTTAAAAATTTCGGAAGAAAATATAAAGCTGCGCTTACATAAGTACGTATATAATAGAAGATTGGACTTTTAAAATTTGTTTTGAATAAGAAAACTTTAAAACATTTTTAGTCTATTACAATTCAAAAAAAATTTCATTCAACTTGGCATCACCTTCGATCTACTACCAACGAAAATCCCAACCAAAGCAAAATACCGCAAAAAGAGACAAAACCAAAAAAAGAAAAGAAAAATCCTCCTCTTCTCGTGTTTTTTTTTTTTTTTCGTAAACACCGAGAATCCACTTCGATCCATGTTGCCGTGTTTTGTCTTTTAGGCATTCCTCTCCGACTGCGTTTGTTGAAGAGATTCAGTTCGGTTTCAGTGTTTCAGTCGCTTTTCTGTTGTCGTTCCGTTGTGTTTCTCTCGCGCTGTAACCGTTACTTCGCCGTTCGTCATATTATTATTCCCTTGCTTGTGTTGCGTTTATTTTTATTTTTTTGATTTTTCTTCCCTTTGTACGCTGTACTGTACTCGTACGCCGGGCCAATAAGAGAGAAAAGAACAAGGAAAAATACTCCAATCAACAACAACAATAAGGACAGTGACAAAAGACAAAATGAAATCGTTTTCTCGAGTTCTCCTGTCAGCAAGACAACAAAAACTCACCAAGTGACATACGCCGATGAAATTCCATTTCCAAGTGACAAAGTCCAAAGATTTTCCTCCATTTTCCTCGCTCCTCGACGGTGCAAAATTCGCAGTGAATTTGTGCGGGGAATAGGAAACAAAAAAAAAAAAAAAGAAAAGAAAAGAAATAAGGGCTACCCAAAAACCAAGCAAATCGGAAAGGAAGCAACAAAATGCAGTTCTTGTCATCGCGTTTATTGTGAGCCCTCGATTCGTGTGCGTGCGACAAAGACAACCCTTGGTAGACGACATTGTTTCATCGTCGTCGACGTCGGAGTCGCTGTCGTAGTCTTCGTTGTAGTCGTTGTGGTCGTCCGTCACCGTTGCCGTCGCTGTGACCATCGTCGTCTTTGAAGGAATTTTCTCGTTCTACACCGCCGTTTACGTCGTTCGTCGTACCGTCAAGGGATATTTTCGTGCTTTCAAGAGAGCGCCGCAGAGCAGTGCATGAATCGAATCTAGAATCTCCCTCCAAGGAGTATTCTCTGTGACCAGCTCGTAGCATCTTTTTCTTGTCGTCTTCAATTTTACCCCGTCGGGTTGATTCAGAAAAAAGTCCCCAACAATTTTTACAAATTTCCGTTCACAAATTTTTCTTAAAAAAAAAAAAGAACCAAATCGAGCGACGAGAATCCGACTTGGAATTCCATTCGAGAGAATTGTGTGCGTGCTGAAGCGTGGAAGATACGATTTTTTTTTCTAGATACACAAGCTTCCCCCGTGTCGTGCCGAAGATGAAGTGAAGTGCAAGCAAACAAGAAGAAAGTGCCAAAGAATCCAATCAGAAGAATTACCTCAAAGTGATTTGCGAAAAAATACTAAAATAGTAAAATAGTAAGAATCAAAGTGGAAGTCCCAAACGAGCTTCAAGAATTGTGATATTCTAATGAAGCGGAGGATTGTTCTTTAGTTTTTTTTTTTGTTTTTATCAAAATGGATACGCCAACTTGCAGCATCCGAATCCCCATGACAGGGACCAGCAACATCAATCCATGTGCAAACCATGGCGCCTCTGGAAATGTAAGATTCACTTGGAAACAAAAAAAATTCTTTGCACGCTGACGTTCTATTCTCTTTTCTTATTCAGATTTTGGTCTAATTTCTTAACACGGTTTTTAAGTTACCTTCTGTTCGGGGTTTTATGATAGAATAGCACCTCCAGGTGTTTCTAGTTGAATGAATTTGACTGCGCCAAATGGGGCCAGATAGTAGAGAAAGAGAGAATCTCTGGATTGACGCTCGTAAAATTTGCTCCAATTCACAAAAACCAGGCAGACCCCAACGAACCGAGATGAAGTTATCTTCTGCACTCGGTGCGGCGGAATGAATTTTATATTTTATTCTGATTAGAGCCCGGTCTGGGCACCGCCAGCTCAATTGAATGAAGATAAATTGAGTGTGAACTGTGAAGACACCGTTCTTGGAGCGTTTCGTGTTTCGGATGCGGCTCTGATTTGGTATTCCGTTTTGCACTTGTTGTTGTCGTTGTCGTTGTCGTTGCGTTGTCGTCGTCGTAGGTGTTTGGTGTATTTTTGCTTATCTTTTCGCAAGCAGAATCCGTATTTGTGATGAATCATGGTGTTTTGATTCTTCCAGAGATGATGGAATACATACACACTAATTGGTATTTTATGTAAACAGTGCAATCAGGAGTAAACAGGTTAGAATGGCGTAGACCGCAAGTCTGCCTTCCTCTGTGTGCGCATTGCCAATGATATTCGTTAAAGTTTTCGGGAAATCGCTGTACAGCGGTGTAAATTTCTTCGAAATGGCTATCAGTGCATGGATTTCCTTGTCTTGGAATTAAATCTGTGGCCAATGGGTTGTCTGCTTCACATTTGATTGACGGGCAAAGTATTAGCAGTAGTTTGAGTTGGTTGTAAGCATGCCCACATCCTGGTTGGAATGCCTTCCTGGCAGACGTTTTTCTTGGGAATCTCTCATTATTCCCTGCGGTCTTTAAGGCTGAAATAAAAATGGAAATAAACTGAATTGTGTGGTGAATTCGATTCGATTCGAGCCTATCTGTAGGATATTCTGGCGATTTAAAGTGGGTGCTTTATGGTTTGTGGAATTCTTTCCTGATAGGATCATAGCATTCCTCTCTTCTGATCTTAGTTTAGCAAGAGTTTTGTTCCATTTTGTGAGTGAGTTGCTTGATTTTAATTGTGACTTAGTGTCTGCGAATTGTAAGTTGTGACACCTTCTGATTTTGGAGCTTTTCTATAATTTCCTGGGGCATGTATCGTCCATCATGCGGTTAGCTTACGTATGATGGTGCTGCAATATGAGGTGAACATGGGCCTGCACTAATAAATCTCTCCAGTTAGCGCGGTTCGAGGTGCCCGCAACTTAATGGGCGGTTTTCCTCTACTGTGTTGCCCTTTGAAGTAGAAACCAAAGACTTCGAGCTGCAGCGTTAACATGCGCTCGTTCTACATGTTCTAGCCATCTTAGACGATTGATGTGCACTCTTCTGGGTAGGTCGATGTCGCTGTATAGATTGTTAAGCTCGCTTTTATATGTAAATCCTCCTACAAAACCGATTAATGCAAAGTATACTGCGTTCACAATGACGAAATGGATATCTTCATCCGCCTTCTTCAATATTGTCCATGAAGTTTGGCAGGGATGCTGAAATTAGACATTGCTTTGCAAAGCCTGTCTCTATAAATTGTGGCATATGTTGCCTTAAAAGTCAGTATCCAGCTGGACTCCTTGAGTTTCCTTTGGATCTGCCGTAGTGTGAATATTTGGTCAGTTGTGGACTTATGGCTTCTGAAAACCTCACTGATAAGGGCCAATCAGATCTCTGACAAATGGTTTTAGGAGACGCCATCTTGTACGCGATTTTAAGAGACTGATGCTTCTTTAGTTTACGGCATTAATAAGGTCTCCTTTCTTGAGGCTCAGGCGAACTATGCTAAGCTTCCATTAATCAATCAAACTTTCCTTCGGTTCCGGATGAAAATCGCAGTGTAACTATTGGGTTGATGGTCAGTTCCATGCACAGAAAGATAGTAAACAGAACTGAGGTACGAAGAATTCAAAAAATGGACCAAGAAAACAATTTGATCTGGAAAGGCGAAGTGAATAGTGTTCAGAAAGGATTTCATGTTACGTCCTTATCTCCCTGAGTCCTATATGTCCACGGAGATGGATATCGTGTCGTCTACCATATAGTTCCTGCCCCACGGCTAGATAAAGAGAATGGTATTTTAAGTAAGTATGTTTCGATGGAACATGTATCCAGTTCGTCCTTCCATCAACTCAAACCGGACAGGCTATCTTTCCAAGAACTTTCGTTTCGAATCGATCTAGTTTCTCCTCGTAGGATTTGGATAAAATCCATTCTTGGCGCCATAATGTGGGGCAAGGATTATAAGTGTCTTGTATAGTGTTACCTTACCAATTGGTAGGTAGTATTCCGTTTCACGCATTTCTTCTAAGAATGATGTACAAGTCGAATCTCAGCAAATAACCTTGGCTAAAATAGTTTTCCATATATTTGTAGATCTCTTGGATTTCTGCCAAAAATGTTCCACGTAACCGAAGAAGATGATATGCCGGACATATGCGGCTTGTCAGTTTTGACGAATATCAATTTGCCATAGAGTCCGTAAATGCCACAGTACCCATGATCCGTATGATGAGCTGACGATGTATTCGAATGAATTGAAGTGTTGAAAAAGCTGGCTGAACCAAGCCCGCGGGGTAGAGTTTTTGACATTCTTGAGACATTGGTTAATGCATCACATAAACGTTTACGACTTAGTGCTGGGCTGTTTGCCAAATGTGTATTTTGGCCGAAAACAATTGATCCAATGACAATTGTTTGTCGAGTTTTCCTCGATTTGGAGTGTCTTGCTCTAAACTATTATTCAACGACGAATCATCTTTTATGTCTCGGCGAAGAATTACCGCTGAATCATCGAGATCAGAGTCGTCCTTATCTGAGCCTATGGCAGGAAGATTGAGATCAGATCATGGCCCATATTCGGTTGGGAAGTTCAACTGACACTACAGCTGGCATATTTCGAATGAGGTTTAACTACTAAAGGGTCTTTCATTAAGCGCTTCCTATTTTTAAATTTAAATAAGGCAAAGTGTGTTTGGGATATCATCGAAATTTTTTATTTCTTACGCTCCTGCACACTCTCACGGACAGCGGCGATGTATTCGGCAGATATTGTGTTTCGTCGACGTACTAGAGTTTGTTTATCGTTTACTTCACCAGTTAACTCAAATTTATCCACCATACTGCGAATAGTCCTCTCGGTAGGACGATTATGGCAACCGGGGCGATATATATATTGAACTATTATTGACGCTATAGAGCCCTTACTTCTTAAAACATTCGCTGCAATATTTATGTGCTGCCAATGTTTAAATGTTTCGGTATGGTACAAGCAGAGAATTGGCGAATTATTTAGAGAAGTCCAGAATCCAATACCTGAATGTACCATCAAATTAACATGCTGCGTGGCACCATGTGAGGGCATTCAATACATTCGCACAGTTGGTATTGATGAGACTACTGGACATCGATAAACCACTTTCATTTAACGGCACCACTTGAGGTTCTTCCAATAGCCAAATTCCATCAAAAGCTCGTTTGTATATTAACAACGTGGGATTAGACAACGCAATAAACACCGGATCAAAGTGTTTGATTCTGCCGCCATTACACAATTATTCCTCTTGTTCTGGACTCAGAGCTGAATAGATAAGAATTCACCGGCTATCCGAATGAGATAATCCATTAAAGTACCGTGCTCTACTTTAGTTTTGCAATTCCCAAGGTCCTTGACAAATTCCATGCTGGCCACTTGGGTCTTAACTAAATTAAGAGAACCAACGTCTGCTGGTGATGAGTACAGCTATATGACTGCTTGTTCCATCACTAGTGCATGCCAAAAAATAGTTTTGTTGCTTGATGTTTCCAAAATTGTGTCGTTGGTGACGCTTTAGTAACATCCACAGAGAACCTCCGTTTGATGCTTGAAAACAGGCAGTGCCTTGCCAAAAAGTGGCATTTTAGTTGAGAATTGTCTTTTTTCGTTATGTTGTTCGGGTAACTCCTATGCCGGTGTGTATTAGTTTTACCTAATGCCAACTGATCTAGTTTTAATCCGGTGATCCATTCCTTTTTCGCCGCCGGATTTTGCGTCTGGAATGTATAGGTCTCCTCCTTGCCATTTTTTTTGGTGCAATCAATTGCAAACAATCAACCCATGCCATCTCTTCATCTTTACGCTGTTGATTCCTGTGTAGATTCAGTAGTTTCCGGGTGGTATTCGAATTAAGTTCTTTATAATTGTCCTTTAGACCGCCAACGAAATCATGCATCGGCGAGATCATCTCATAGTCATACTCGTACATAAGTGTACTCATTTCATTGCCGTTTGTTAGGATTGTGGCTCCCAAATCATTGTTGCATGAGCTACTGTTTGATTGAAGACTTCATCCTCGATTTAGACCTGCTGTTAATATTCTGGACAAAGTTGCCGAAGTGCATTTCGACATTAGTAACTCGGTACATCCACTTGAATTGAAACTTCTCAATTGCACCAAAATCATGATCTCACCATTTAGCAGCATCAAACGTCTCTGTTTAGTTTTCACAATGAAGCCAGCTTGATTAGGTTCCTTATGTGTGACATTATCCTCTCGACTATTATTACTTGATATATGTAAGCGATCTTGTATTAAACGTGCCACTAATAAGGTCCAACATCTCCTGATTCTGTTCAGCTTCACGTTATCTCTCATTCAACATTTCCGCCAACAATACGAGTTGACTTAAGGCCAACTGTAATGACATACGATCATGGTGTCCTTGTGGTGTAAGCTTAAGCAAATCCTGAAGGCATCAACATCAATCCGAAAAAGGAAAGCCTATCGTGTGCACTGATTTGTTTTACTTTGAAAAAGTTCGCCAAAGGCTTTTCTTCCATTTTGGCCAATTCCATTCCATACAATTCCAAACCTCCAGGATTTGTGGTTTACTGAATGCACATACAAATACATCTCTTATCTTTTCAGCACGATCCTGATTGCGTATTCATTCGGCCAGCGCAATGGAAAACACTACGATTGCAGAATATCGTGTAGACGATAGACAATTCTGAATTACTCAAAACTGGTGGCCTGACGGTATAGTGCGGCAATATAAGAGTTTTCACTGTGAATAAGAGCCGCAGCGATATGGCGTCGCTTAAGCTGTTGCTGAGACAAACCTTCAGGCGCAGGCGGATTAGAGTAACCAGTCTGTTATGGGGACGAGCAATACCATTAGCTTTGCTACCAGGTTGCAACATAAGATTTAAATCAAAACTATGACAGTCATCATCATCATTTTCGGGAAGTTAAGACATTTTTGCCGAATTTAATGCAGAAGTCGCTGTTTTAGGCGACGAATGGTGCTGGTATCTGTTGTATCTATGCCGCTTAACGACGAATTACGACCATCTCGACTAAACACATCGTACAGATGGGTCGTGATAGACGACCACCAGTGCTGGGTTCAGTCCTGCGCAGGGTGTTGAGGATGTGCTGTTGGCATTATGCTGCTTTTGGCACTTACGTTTTCGGTCGGTGAATGTTGCTGCAAATTGTGTTGTTGTAGTTGCTGCTGCTAAGACTGTTGTTGTTGATTGGATTCTGATGAATTGCTGTGGTTTGAGGGGCCACTTGTACGCGATTTGTCAAATGACAAATGTAGTTTGGCCTTATTAAATGTAGACCGAAGTTGACCGTTATGATGCGTTGTGGTAGACGTATGTAACTTTTGTCCTTCGTCTTCGGAGGATAAATTCTACTATCTTCAAACCTATTTATCATTCGGCGTTTTTTTTGTTTGCACCCAATTCAACTTTCGAATTTATTCTCAGCCAAGCTGTTGTTTCTACGTATTGTTTGACGTGATGTCGACGCCGCCACTAACGATGCCTCCACTGCCATCATGTCGCAGATCTGTTAGGCTCCCACAAAGCCGCATTGACAGATGTGAAGTTTAATCACAATGCGTCGGTCGTTTGGAACTACGACGGTATTTGTTATTTGTTACAGTTTTTCGTGACGCTTTTTGACAGTTTATGAGATAAACTCGCCAGTTATTTGAGATCAACATGGACAATTTTTATTTATCTTCGGAAGGTGCGGGCTCCCTATTCACTATTTTATAGGGACTCACCTAAAATTCCTGTTGGCTGAACATCCTGCACTGAATTCCAAATGATTCAAGAGACACATACGACATCAACAAAGAAACATAAGGCTACCACTAAATCATTTCTTAGTTTAATGCAAAAGTTTAAGTGGAAGGATTTTATGAGATCGTAAAGGGCCTAGGAAGCGGATTGCACCTACTGTAACTCACTGTTTACTGTTACTTCACACAATTCTAGCAATCGCATTTTGTGTTGAACTCACTTTTATGCAGATAAGTCGCGATAATGTGAGATTGAGGCTGAATTGTGAGCACATAAGTGTTTAGTATTCGAAGTACCTCACTGGGTTAATGCGAAATAAAATAAGACAGAATTTTGTGTTGAAAAATCACCTTCATAGTTAGTACCCCTCAGCAAGATGGCAGAGAGTTGACATTCTGTGATAGCGGTTAAACAAATACTGGCCATAATAGCTGGTCGATCTGAACTCTCACTTGTTGGTCCCAAAACGACTTGTTCCAAAGTCGTTCTTGGCATTCCCTAAGTTGAAAAAGTTTTGTATGGTTACCTGGCAATGCAGATGAAAATAGCACCACTTGCTCGGCAGTATTTTTTTAATTTTGAATATATGATACTTACATGACCTCACTGCACTTTCAGAACTCAATGGCTATCGCCTGGTTGTGCTCCTGCTTCAGAAACATTTTGTGAACATCTTGATTAAGATATAATGGCAAAACTGATATATGCTAGTTTGTTATCTATCAAGCTATGGCAAACGTCTTGGGATGCATGGATGAACCTTACATCTCAGATTAAGCAGACTCATTCAATTTTCCACACTGAAGCTAGGAACTTGGAGCTTTTGATATCTCCATTGATTAACCCCCAAAATACCTTGTAAGCGAGTCTTATGATGTGAGTTCAAGATTACCAGAGGTTCGGTTATGGTGTTACATAATACAAAGGTAGGTCTTAATCTTGATCTTAGTTTACAACCAAAACCAAGCCTGGAAAGTTGTAAAGGAAACCTAAAGAGTGGACAAGTTCGCAACAGAATTCTAGCATGAGATCGCAAAATCTTAAAGATAAAAGCTCAGAACCACTTAAACAGACAGAGAAGTCCGCCAAGAGAATAAATTCTGGTCGAGCAAGTACATTAATAACAATAAAGCCAGAAACTCCAGTTAGGATCCATTAGGAAGATGTGAATCAACTTTGTTTTATCACCCACTAGTCTGATATCTTTGAAGATTAGAATTTATTGACAAACAGGCGCTCATACATTTAAATTAAAACGTGTTGCAACTATCACGTTTGATTAAGTTCTATTCTACTCTGTCCGGAATTCGAACTTGCTCAATCAGTTCTTTATAACTAGTTCAACTTTCGGTCAACACATACATCCAGGGTATGTGAAACAAGGTGGTTCCAATAAGAAACTTTTCAGCCGACGGAATTTGCTTCGTTTTGAAAGTCAGTTTTCGTTTCTTTATGACAGTGAAAGCAAAAGCCATTACGGGGTCGAAGTATATTAATTTAGAGACAAGAGCCGTTGATAGAAAAGACAAGGATATACCTTTGTCTCACATTTAAACTATCGAAATCAGTGAAGCGCTGGAGGGATCTCCTTTGATATTGGAAGTGCTAGGTTTAAGGGTTCTGCTGAGTGTTTTTTTTTTTAGAACTTTGTCATATCTTAATGATTCTGTGCTGTCATACGAATTTACCAGTTCCTCCAAGGCTAGTGCGTTGATAAGATACGATTAACGAGTCAGATGCTCTATTGCTCTTTTTTTAGTACAGCGTGGTGTGGTGAAACAAGGATTCGGTACAAATAAATTTGTAAAGTCCGGGATTTTACGCCGGGGTACTATGCCCATGTGGCGTTTTTTTGCCAACAGCACGCGGTGTACCGAGTTCCCATGTGGTCCGTCATCTAGGTGCTTACCGCGCCCAACACCGCTTGATTTCGGTGATCTAGTGGGAACCGATGCCTTCAGTGGGGCGAGGCCGTGGACAACAATTTAAATCGCCTTTCAGCCATATACTCTGCCTCGGTTGTCATATTCTGATAATGTAATCCGCTGTGGTGGTAGATACATTTCTTACAGGATTCTATACTTCTATACTATTCTTATACCCGTTAATAGTTTCCAATCTTCAGGAGAAATTTTTCTTCAATTATTGACGAAGTGAAAGGTTTAAAAGGCTATCGCCGCTGGCTATACCTATGTATATATGCTCGTTTCTAACATGAAACTTTAAACGCTTGTAACTATTTAAAGAATTAACTTTTCTGTTCAAAATATTTGTCACTGACACCGACAAAACAATAATTCAGTGATGCCTTACTTGTAAACACAGGGAGCCTATCAAGTCGTTGAAGGCGTTTATACCAGTTGGTTTGCCCTTATACGTTTTCTCTGCAACAAGTACCAGAAGATAGCGGTTGTTGTTTAAATAGAATTGTTGAAAGTACCAACCTTATAAAGCTTAAATTTGAAATTTGACGACGTTATGTTGTTTAGCATTTATTTGTCAGCCATCAATAGTGAACGCTCTCAATGAATTTTTAAATATGGGAAAAATTGTTCATCGTTATGTGATACAATACTTTCATTTGGAAGGCCTCAATCTAACCAACATCAAAACGGAACTGGATTCTACGCTGCGGGAGTCTGCTCCTTCGTTTACAACAATAATATATTGGGTGGCAGAGTTTAAGGGAGGCCGTACGAGTTGCCAAGACGAACATCGCAGTGGTCGACCAAATGAGATGAGTTCACCAGGAATGTTGAAAAAATCCACAAAATGGTATTGGATGGCCGTCGATTGACAGTGGCATTTTAAAAAACGCTGTATATCACACGTTGACTGAAAAATTGGATATGAGAAAGCTGTGCGCAAGATGGGTGCCGCGATTATTCACAATGGAACAAAAACAGCGTCGTGAGGATGTTTCAAACGAGTGTTGGTGAAGTTTCACAGCGTCAGTTTTTTTTGGGAAGCGCGTTGGATAATTTTCATTGACTATCTTCAGAAAGGAAAAACAATCAATGGCGTGTATTATGCGAACTTATTGCAGCGTTTGAAAGATGAAATCAAGAAAAAACGGCCGCATTTGGCGAAGAAAAAAGTTTTGTTACATCAAGACAATGCACTAGTTCACATATCCGTCATCGCGATGGCCAAAATAAACGTGTCAAAGTTCGAATTGCCTCCTCATGCACCCTATTCGCCAGATTTAGCCCTCTGGGATTATTTTCTATTTCTGAACTTGAAAATATGGCTCTGTGGTAAAAGATTTGCCAACAGTAAAGAGGTGGAATCTGCGGTTGATAGCTACTTTAAGGAGCTCGACCGATTCTTACTACATATAAATAGGGTGTCGAAGCTGGGAAACGTGTATTGAACTAAAAGGCGACTACGGATAGAAATAAAGATATTTTTTCCGAAATTTTTTGTGTTAGCTCGGGTACTTCTGGGACTACCCTCGTTCATGTTATCATGGAGAATAGCCCTGTATCCAACCAAGGCGGGTTGTTTAACTCCAAATTTCTTATGCATACGTTGCAGTGCCAATAAGGTTTCGGGACATCACAGCCATTGAAACCTTTTGCAGACTACCAAACCCTCAACATAAACTTTTTTAGGTGAAGATTTGGCGTTGCAATATCTTGTGGAAGTTTACCAGTGTCTACCCACTGCGAAGATCGTCGATAATTATCACAGAGCGTCCAGGTTTTATTTCACGTAACAATTCTATGCAAACATGAGTCCTTTTCGTTTCGAGCAATCAGAGAAGACCAAACTTTCCATCGGTGCGTCTTGTTCAGGTCAGTCAATTTGTGTGGAGCACATTAATCAGAGTTTTCAATTTACAAATTGCTTCCAAAGCCGAGTAAGTGTTGTATAGTGGACGCCTAATCGTTTTGCAATGTCTGTAACGGTCGACGATCATCGGATTTCACTAAAACTTTTAGCTTGTCGTTGTTTATGGCCGTTTTGGTGCAACCAGGAGGACCATTTTCAACGTTTACATCTGCTGAGTGAAATTTTATTAAAGCAGCGGCCATTTGTGCTTCCTTGTGTCGGATTTCTTCTGTGGCAAAATCACCACGTCTTCTATTGCACATTCAGGCGCATCACATTTCCGCAGATTTGCGGCTCTATTCTATTGATCAGAGCTCGGCTGTGCTTCAATTGACCGAAGAATGTTGGCCTTAATGAAATAAGTCACTAGGTGTTAAATTGCATGATTTCGCTGGTCAGTTTTCACGTATCATTATGGCGGACATGCACATGTACAGAGTGCGTCATTTGAAGCTTTGGTATAGAAATGTTGAATAACTTTGATAATTCTAGTACAATTTCAAACATGAATAAATTTACACCGAAAGAATGCGCTGAAATAGTGACGCTTTATATTGAAAATAATATCGTGGTAGTTCTGCGCCTTCCATCAGCACAATCCGTCGTTCAGACTCAAATTTTATTGAGCACGGGTCGGTAGAGAATTGCAAGGAACACGTTGCATCCACATCGTTCGAATGAAGCTGTTAGAGAGAGTGTTACCGAAAAACCAAATGTCTCATATCGTTGATGGCAATCGGTATCGGTATGCCATATGTTGGCACACCTTGTGCCCGCAGATGCGTGAAAAAGGCCCACAAGACTTCCGGTTTGAACAAGATGGCGCGTTACGCCACACGACGTCTATTCACGATAACAGCCATATCAGCTTAATTTTTTAATAAGGTGCAATGATGGCTCCTGACCACGTTGTGGATAGAGAGCCCTTAGTACCACGTTGTGGATGGATAAACTTCTTGACAATCATTCTTGGATTTTCTAAGCCCAAAATGCCAAGAATCATTCAATGTATTACCCATCGCCAGTTACAACTTTTTCCCATCTTTCTGGCAGAGCTCGAATACCGTTACGCTAAAAGCGTTCATCTTTTGGGGCTATCCACGAATTGGGTGGATTTAACCGGTTTGGCAACGTAAGGCCGAGAGTTGCCATGTTGTAGAATCACTTTTTCGTCCCTCTGCTCGCATTGTGGCCGTTTTTCGCGCAGTGCTTACCTCAATCGCATCAATTGAAGTCGATACCTTTCCCCACTGTTAGTTTCGTTGGGTTTCAATAGTTCATAATAAATAACACCGAACTGGTCCCACCAAATACACAGCATAACCTTCGCAGCGTGAATATTCAGCCGAGACGACGAGGCAGTCTCCATGACTTTCTTCTTTTTGAGTTGCTTTAATGAATCCATTTTCATCTTCCGTCACGATGCGATGAAGAAAACTCTTCCTTTTTTGCCGCTGGAGCAGTTGTTCACAGGCGAAAAGACGACGCCCAATGTTCCTTGGCTTCAAATCATAAGGAACCCAAGTTCCAAGTAACTCCTAATGCTGAGGCAAGCTCTACTTGCGTTTGGTAGGGATCCTCATCGAGCAATGCTTCCAATTTAGCATCTTCGAAGAATTTTGGCATTCTTTCACGCTCACGGCGGTCAACATCGAAATTACTTTGAAGGGACGGCACGTTGTTTCCCTTAGAGCAGCATCTCCGTAAACTTTTTGGAGGTCTCGATGCGCTTCGGCCGAAAGAAATGACGATTACTTGGCACAAAATCAGATATTTTCACACAACCAAAAGTATATGACGCCGAAACAAAATCACTAATGTGTCAAAACGGTTTGTTTACCATGTGTCTAAGTTTGGTTCATGACATTTTGGATATGTCAAAATCGACCAGTACTTACTGCTGAAGCCATCTATTGAGAAATTAGTTGCTCATCTAATAACAAAGCCTGGAAGATAGAAGTGTGCCTCAGCGCTCAAAATGATTTTTCATGATCAAATTCGTGCTTATCCAAAACCCAACTGGGAAGTTAAAGCGCTGCTGATCATCAGCAAGATTAAGTTCTTACGTCAATCAAACACTATAAACTTTGTGATCGGTCTCCTTGGGGTGCTGATAAAACCGCAAACCTGGTTTTTCGGCCACTTTTCGAACTAAATAAGCAATTTTCGCAGTTTTTCTTGGGCAACGGGCACGATTTTGGTTCTAAAAACCACTAACTTGTCCCAATAGCTCACAATTTTCAACAATTGCTGGGCTAGAGGGTGCCTGTTTCAGGAAAATGTTCGCCGTTTTTGTAGTGAATTTTAACAATTTCATTGCGCTGTTGAAGCGTATGTGGTTCCTCATTCGTTGATCGACGGCTTTTTGGATGATACTCGGCTGATTTCTTGGTAGACCTCGGGTTCTAACTTAATGATTCCATTCACGTTTAGGTATTGGAAATCTAAGATCACTCTGTTCAGGATTGCCAGAATTACGAGCATCATTATTATACAGGCTACGTCTTTTCAATATTGTAAAGGGTCTTTCATTAAGCGCTTGCTATCTTTAAATTTAAATAAAACAAAGTGTGTGTGAGATATCATCGAAATTTTTTATTCGTTTGAAAGGCTTATCGATGCCATTATGTGTGGAATATAACATCGTTCAAATATCCGTCGCGGCTTCTCTGGGAGGCGCGCATCCGAAATGTCCAATTTTCCATGACTCTGGCGCATAAATCGAGCTGAATTTGACCGATGGCATGGGTAATATTGGCTTTGAGGGTCGATGTGGTTTGTAGCTTATTAGAATGAACCTGCGACTTCAGAAAACCCGACAAGAAAAAGTCTAACGCGGTCAAATCGCACGATCTCGGTGGCATGTACTCGAATCGCTCGTGCAGAATTTAAAATGTAGCGTGAGCTGTGTGGCGCGTAGCGCAGTTCTATTGAAACCACATGTCGTTGGTGTCCATATCATCCAATTCAGGCCAAAAGAAGTTGACCTATAGCGCTCGTCATTGACGGCGATGGCCTGTCCAACGTCGTTCTCAAAGAAATATGAAGCGATAACGCCGCCAGCCCAAAATCCACACCAAACAGTGACTTTTTCGGGATGCATTGGATGCTCTTGGATCTCATGTGGATTGATATGCTCCCAAATTCGATAATTTTGTTCGTTGACGTGCCTATTCATCCAAAAATGGGCCTCATCGCTGAAGATGATTTTTCGATGAAAATTAGGGCCAGTTTCCGACTGCTCCAGAGCCCATTCTGCGAACACACGTTGTTATCTATGGTCTTTTACCTTTAGCTCCTGCGTCAATTGAATTTTGTACGGGTGCAGGCCCAAGTCACGATGCAAAATTCGCCAAGCTGTGGTCTGTGAAAGGCCGAGTTATTGTGAGCGACGCGAAATCGACTGGCTCGGACTCTCCTGCACACTCTCACGGACAGCGGCGATGTTTTCGCAGATCTTGCGTTTCGTCCACGTACTGGAGTTGGTTTATCGTTTACTGTACCAGTGAACTCAAATTTATCCACCATACTGCGAGTAGTCCTCTCGGTAGGACAATTATGGCGACCATAAAATGAGGGAAACGCACGGAACGTTGCCCGAACAGAACACCCATTTTGATAAAACAATTTTGTCATCTGCACGTGTTGTTGAACGCTATGTCCGTCCATGGTAATTTGGCACAATAGACTGAATAAATGACAGCCAATTTGACAGATGTAGCTTCAACAATATGGCCGCTATCAACTGTCAAAGTTTGGAAGTGCCTATTAGAAGACCCTGTAGTTCGATAACAGTTGGGATCAGATTACTAACTGGGTACAATTTACAGCCTCTGATGCTGAATGGATTTGACCAGCTTGTTGAGACCTATCGAAATCTTATTAGCAGCCTGACTACAGGCTATACTCGTATTTTGGAGTCAGGAGCTCCTGGGATTACAGCTTGTCTGACATAATTTTGCCACCTAGTCGGAGCGTCATGGGAGCTGTGGTTTGAACCTAAATCCGAGGGAGATTCGTTTGATTTGTCGATGGCTATTTGTGGACTTGGTAACATACAACCACGTTACATGGCCCACAAAATGGAAGACGTTTAGATAGGCCTCGATCTTGAACGAAGATGAAGTCCATATCTACCTATTTGGAACTAACCGGTAGGTGTATGTTTTTACCGTGCGTGTAAAATTAAGCGCACTGATTAAACCCGATTTTAATTCCATGTCCGATAGCACACCTTGAGCTTAAGGCAGTTCCCTAGGTAAAACATTCGTGACGATCTGTTTAGGATTGCCACGCTAAGGTGGCTACAAACACAGGTTTACTTTGACGTTACTAACTTTAGTCCGGCCTTGGCTGATGCCGCCTGTGGGAAATTTTCTAATAGGTTTCGAGGCGAGAATTTAAAAACCAATTTGTAGTCAAAAATCAACATCGTAGCGACAAGTTTGTAACAAGAATATCTCAATCGATCAGTCAATATTTAATTAACTAACGAACTAGATTTCCCACTAATGTCCCTTCGGACAAGTTTAAGTTCCTATATCGTCACCTTACACTCATTTTTTTCCTTTATCTCAAGCCCCTTTGGCTCGTGTTGGATTTTGAATATCAAAAAAAAAAAAAAAAAAAAAAAAAAAAAACATCTTTCAAGCGACAATCTAATCAAAACGAGCCATATAGCAATGAAGACATCAATTTCTCAAAGCCATAAATCTAAGCAAACTTTCTCACCGAATTGTGTGAGTACGAGTGTATCTTATCTTCATTCTAACGGTGACAAAGTTTCAAGGCAATCCAATCGAGTGTTTGTCGTTCTCGTTGTCAATCTGTCATTGGCACAATAAAACCCAATCAGTTGGGGATTCAATTAAGCGGTATATTTAATCGGTAATTATGCGAAATTAATTCATCTTTCCTACTCCACCAGTCTTACGTAAATCCCAAAGAAGTTACCTTCCATCCACTGCACAGATGAGTCTCGTCTCATGCCAATTCGGATGTTCATATTTAGATCCAACAAAAGTACATATAGCGAATAAATTCCACAAAATCGGCCAAAGTCCCCCCAGCTGCATAACTACTCGTAGATACTCGTACAAGTACGAATACGAATACGAATACGAGTACGAGTATAAGTACGAATGATCGTATATTTCGTTAGATACTTTGTATGGAGACTGGAGATCTTTTCAATTTAATGAGGATCACTTGTCATTTTCACCGCTTCGTCTGCGGCTGCAGATACAATTTTTTTTTTTTGCCAAATTGCATAAGGCATAGCCCCCGTCTGAAATGTAATTAAAAAGATACAAAACTCTGTATGTATTCTGTTTGTTGTTATAGAAAAAAACTTATAATCATTTGTCGTAGTGATTGCATAAAATAAAATGTGTTTCTCCACCAATTCCGGTTAATTGAGATCGTAAATTGGGCTTCGGTTTCTGTGAATCTTTTTTGGACATGATCTGTCCCCGAAAAAAAAAAAGATCACTTGTTAGGCGAGTTTTGTTAAAATTGTTTGACTCAGATATTTACCATATCTTTGCCCTTTACTACTTCCTCATTAAGGTTTTGAATTTCTGATTGTCTTTTTATTTATTTTGCGCTCCTCCGATACTCGATACAAATAAATAAAAGAAAAACAAGATCACTGAAGATCGAAAGTGAAATCATTTAGTCAAAGCCGTTAAAGTTCGTGTTCTACATACCTCAAAACTGGCCAACAGATGAAGATACAATATTTCGGACCTTGAAATCGACCGAGAGCGCATGATAACGATTTAAAACAAAAATAAAATCAGATAAATTTTAATGAAAATAACATATAGTAGTTATGCAATTTTGTTTTGAATTTTCGAAAACTGCCTGCGATTAGAATTTCAGTAAAGCAACTGATCAGGTGTAGCGTGACAACTACACTTGGTTGGGATATCATTGGAAATTCATTTTTATGAGTTCTTAATCGCAATCCGATAGCATATTTATTTGATTAGCAGTCTTTGTTGGGTTTGAGAGTGATATTTATGACAAAAGAAGTAGGTACCTGTCGAGGAGTACAAGTGTACGAGTATAATTTAGGGAAGAAAGGTAATTTAGATCAAACTTGTTTGATTTGATACTGCGAAATGATTTATCAATGCAATAAAGTGTTTCGTTGAATTTTCGAAAATTTATGATTTCGACCTGGAAAACTAATTTATTATGTGGCTGCCCCAAAATGTCGATCACTGAACGTTCTTAGACCAGTGATTTGCACTTTTTCGACTTTTTGAACCTCTTAGGGAACATGTGAAATACCAGACCATTGTTTGAGGTAGATTTTAAGAACACTACTCTGCTCGTTTCGGAATACCATTCAGTCAGCAATTTGTGTTGGAAGCACCGAATTTAGTAACTGGACGACCTCATTCAATCCAAACCATAAGAATCGTGAAAAAACTGAAAACACTGAATCACATGACATTGGTCCAGTTTAAATATTGAGGGCCAGCGCACAATCGTAAACCAATATCTCATTCCAAACATTGTTTCTCATTTTTAGACAAAATTTTCAACCAACGTACGAGTAGAAGTAACTGATTTCCGATACTGACTGTGCTGCTACCCGGCTCCTCAGTGTTGAATTTTGAGGCCTTTTCGTGAAAAAGATCTCTTCTATCATAAAAATGTCTCAACTACGCATTAAATGGTGTAACAATATGAAATACGACGCCAGATAAATAAGTAGCTTAGGTTAGGTTAATTTAGAGTGGCTGTCGGAAAAACCAAACCACTTAGTCCTATTGGCCTACTGTTATCCTCCTACTCTTGGAACCATTTTCAGCTTCTGACGAAGCGTAAGAGACTGTTAACGTCTACAATATATTGTTTAGGTCGTTCAAGTCATTGGGGTAGAGTTGGAGATGTACAGAGTAGTTTTTTTTTTTTTTATAATTTGCGCGCGCTCAAGGGATTTAAGTGCCGCTCAAGGAGGTACCGGTGAACGTTGGTTTTAAATGTTTGAAGGTTATAATGACTAGGAAATAAAGAGCTAGGCAGGACATTCCATAAGCGAGTTGTACGGCTTAGGAACGAATCGCGATATTTTAGAGTACGTCCGAATGTGAACTTAACTATACCACCTTGATCAAAAAGTTAAGTTGGTAAATCTGTTGTTGACATTCCCTCGCTTGACATTTGCAAAAGTTACCTAGCCAAGAGTACATCTATCGCTGTGTGTGTTGGCGATTTTTCACAATTTTAGAAATGGATTTAAACTTGCAACAGCGAACTTGTATTAAATTTTGCGTAAAAAAAGGGATTTAATGGTGCGCGAACGTTGGAAATGTTGGAAAAGTGTTTCGGCAACGATTCTCTAAAGAAAACGGTCGTTTATCAGTGGCACGAGCGGTTCAAAAGTGGTCTTGAGTCAATCGAAGATGATGAACGCAGTGGCAGACCATCGACATCGAAAACCAACGAAAACATTGTCTATGGATCCGTCCAAGACATTTTGGTTAATGATTTGGGTTTCCGTCGTGTAGCAGCAAAGTTGGTGCCAAAAGACCTCAATTTCATGCCAAAAAGAGACCGTGTTGACGTCGCAAAAAAGATGATTTCCGAGGCTGAATCTGATCCCACATTCATCAAAAGGATCATTGCGGGAGACGAGAGGTGGGTCTATGAGTACGACACGCAATCCAGACATCAGGCAAGTGAAAACGTCGTTTTCAGTCAAAAAAGATGGCAATGTTCACGGTTTTCATGAATTATAACGGTGTAGTGCATCATGAATTTTTGCCAGAAGGCCAGACAGTAAACAAAGAGTATTACTCGTATTTGGGCGTTGTGAGACGTTTACGTGAAGCAATTCGCCGAAAGAGACCAGAATTGTGGGCAGAAAACTCGTGGATTTTGCACCATGATAACGCACCGTCGCACAGTGCCATCATTATTCGTAATTTTTTGACGAAAAATGCAACAAATACCATCCAACAGCCACCGAATTCACCTGATTTGGCTCCCTATCTTTCTGTTCAATCGAGTTAAAAAACCACTACGGGGAACGCGTTTCAGCAGCAGGAAAAATCGCAGGAAGCACTGATGGACATACCGAAAACCGAATATAAAAAATGTTACGAGGATTGGATCAAGCGCTGGGATAAGTGTGTTGCAGTCGATGGGGATTACTCTGTAGGGGGACAATATAGATTTAGATTCCGGGAACTTCTTGATCAAGATTTCTCATTCCTAGCGACACGGGTGTTGAGTCCCATCTAGCAGGTGGAGAGATGTTTTGGGGGCACCCTACCAGATGTGGGCATTGTACTCCAATTTTGGGCGGATGATGAATGCCTTATATATTGAGGCCAGATGAGAGGGGGTAAAGTATTTCTTACATCGCTTGTGGAAACCCTGACATTTCGCAGCATTTTTCACGACATCGAATATGTTGTTATTCCAACGAAAGTTGTCACTGACACACATACCGAGGATGGAAAGTTTTTCGGTTTCGACGATGTAAGTGCCATTCATGGATAACGGCTGGATGTTACCATACGCTGGCGTTCCCGTTCTACAGCCGAAGAGCAGGGACGTGAGTCCGGGAACGAATATGAAAAGCAGAGAGTACTGTCATCAGCAAAGGAATATATTGGATTAGAAGTAGCAGACAAGAGATCGTTGATGAAAATTAAAAAGAGTGTCGGAGACAGAACGGAGCCGTGGGGCACACCAGCATTTATTTTGTGAATATCAGACTTGAAACCATGCAAGACAACATGAATTGAAGAAGAGAGTCATCGGTCCCAAAAGCACGCATTTTTGACAAAAGAGCCTGATGCCAAACTCTGTCAAATGCCTTAGAAATATCAAGTGCAACTATCTTGCTTTCGCCAGATTGATGTACGCTTTGGTTCCACTTTTCGGTGTGAGGTGGAGGAATGTCTTCTCCTGCTCTACATCCCTGCAGACTTTGCAGAAGTCACTTGTAAAACCGCCAAGCCTTCTTGCATGCTTGTCTATAAAACAGTGGCTAGTGATGACACATATGGCAGCGCTGAGATGTTTCCTATTTGAAAGATCGAACTCATAGAACGATTCAGATCCAGTTTCAGCCAGATTTGCTTAGTCACTAGACGTGTTGACCCAACAGTTCAGCTAAGGTTTGCTTTTGTAATAGCATCCAGCTTTACTTTTAGTTTGCACGTAGCGATTAGTACGAGTATACCGACAGGTAGGATAGGTAGAGTGGTTCCAATTTTGGCGTATTCGTTGGCACAGCAATTCCCTGGAACACTCGTATCTCTGTGGCCCGGCACCCAACAGAGGAGATTGTTGAACTGCTCTGCCATCTCCCTGAGAGGTTATCGGTAATCAGGGTGCTTTTACAATTTTGTGAGACTGAGTCTAGTGATTTGATCACGTTTTTCTTCAGCCAGGATAGGAATTTTTTTTCTGCCAAAATTTCCGCCTGGAACATGCTGGTGGAAGGTGGAAGCGGAGGCTTAGGGAGAAAATAATGGATTGACTTGTCGTGCATGAAAGCGTCTTCCTCCCAGAAAAGTCTAGCAGAGATACTTACATGAAAGTCTTTGTCAACCCAATGTTGGGGCATAATATAGTTAATTTTCTCTGGAAGTGTTCCGAATGTACAGGGTGGGCCATAATGTATGACACTGTCGCAAGCACAATAGATTGTACCATTTTGTCAAGCAAACAGAATTTGGAGAACGCGAAATAATCGTGACGATGTGTTTGATAAATAATTCGTCAGTGATGTTGGCACATTTCCCATTTCCACCTACTATATGTGGATACATGAACAAGCAGAATTTGCGGTTCTGGGCCACTGAAAATGCGCAAGTGATGCATGTAGAGCCATGACATCCACTTAAAATCACTGCGTGGTGTGCTGTTTATGTTGGAGGAGTTTTTTTTTTTTGTAGAATGGCGCCGACCAAAAGATCACTGTGGATGGTGACCGCTTCAGAGCCATAATCAATGAATTTTTCATTCCTCAATTGGGACTGGAGGACATGCGGTGTAGTCGCATAGCAGCTACTAGCCTGCTGAAAATGTCGAGGAGTATCAGGTTAAGAAGAATATCCAGCGCTGCGGAGTGAATAGTGCGTAGGGCTCCGCTTTTGCATAGACATGCTGTCTTTCGGACTTTGCTTAGTTTACTGCAGTTAAGTGCATTTATCTAAGGTCGTAGGTGAATATCGGTCTTATAACCGAGACGTATTGCCAGTGGGTAATGCGGCGTTGAAGACCCCATTTATTCCCAAGCTGCTATAGCTTTCTTAACTCTTTCTTGAATATCAAGTTTCGAGTTTAGTTCTCTGTCAGTTCAAGACCCAGATATTTCGCTGTATCGGAAGAGACCAAACTGGTACCGTTGATTGAGGGAGGGTCTGTGATTGAAATTATATATTTCCTGGAAAAGAAGACACTATTAGTTTTATGGGGCTTTACTTCCAATCTACAGCAATCCGCCCAACGGGTTAATTTCTTAAGATTTTACGGTAGGAGTTCTTTAATGGCATTGAGATGCTTTCCTGAGTCATAGGCAACCTTTTTGCTAATACCCGATTCCACGTATATTAGCAGTTCATTGATAACTAAGTCCCAGAGAAGGGGTGAAAGGACACCTTTGCTGATCTATCTCTGACCATGACAAGGAAATTTGCATCATTTCTACACAACTCCTCATGATATTCACTAGCGTTGGCAGTATGATATTTCCGGACCTTTGTGGCTCAGCAGATCCGGCTCAGCAGACCTGTATGGTTTAAAGTTCTGCAGCGTCCGGAGGAGCTTGTCTCCCGTAATCAGACCCTGAAATTTACTCGCGGCAGCAGTGGTCCTGCTGGTTGTTGGGGAGCTACCACGAAAGTGGGTGTCCAGTTAACCTGCTACTGGCTACTGAATTCATCAGCTAGGTATCGTAGGATTTGTAGAGAGGATTATATAAGTGACTATGTTAGAAATGAAAACACAAGTTCTTCACAATTTTTTAAGTCGATACACTCTTCCAAACGATCCTGTAATTTTTTTAAACCATCTAAAAAATATTATTTGTCAAACTCTTCAAAATAGGCTGCTGTCCCGAAGATAACCTTTTCATTCGAATTGAATTTTTTGCCTGCAAGGCACGTTTTCATGTTGGGAAACAAAAAAAGTGGGACGGAACGAGGTCTGGCGAGTATGGTGGATGCAATTCAGCTACGGTGATTCCAGATAAGTGAACTGGTGTCTTGTTCTTGTGGAACAGCACTTTTTCTTTGATAAATGTGACTGTGTCTCTGCCAATTTCTTATCAAACCGGTGCAATAACTCACTGCAGTACTGCCCTGTGATCGTGCTTCCTTTCGGCAGAGAGCCCATTCTCTGGAATCCCAAAAATTGCTGACATGACCTTTCCAGCCGATGGGAGTGTATTTGCCTTCTTCGGAGCAGATTCGCCTGGTCGCTTGGTCTCTGGCGTGTAATGATTAATTCATGTTCTATCAATGGTGACAGCTCGACGCTGCTGCGAAGTTGACAACGGTATCCGCTTGATGTTTACCGTGATCCGCCCTCGTATTTCGTGGTCCTCTTGACCATGGCTATTACACAGATTTTGGAAGCACCGACCAACATATGTTAAAACAAAACACCGTCGATGTAGGCGTTGACCCACAAGTAGCCATATCTTTCGATTTCTGCGACTTTTTTCACGTCATGTTTGGTAGATTGGGCTGAAACGATGTTGACAGTACCGAAGCACAGTTCTGTGCGAGACGTTTCAGAAAGTCTCACTCCTCCAGCGGCAACAACGAAGAGAAACAGATCGGTGGAAATGACGTCCACCGAAATCGGAAGAATTGAAACTTTCTCGAACTGGGTCAAGATAAAGAAAGTTTCTAACACTCGCCTTGTCTGTAATCAACAAAGGCTGCAAATGCAGTGTATGGAAATCGGACGAAGCGATCAAATCTATAGACAAAGACAAAACCAGCGGCCGTTTAACCTGCATAAGAGGTCCGGATGAAGCAACCAGCAAAGGTCGAAGTTCTGCTGCGCGGAAATCGGTGGGTCCCGTCAACCGGCTGAAGACGGTGCTGCAACCAGCTAAGGTTGCTGTTGGAGTGAACGGAATCGGGTTTACTATTGTTTAAGAGTGCAAACTTTGTCTTGATCAACTGTGGGAGCTAGCAGTAGCAGAAATTGTTTACATTCAAGCGGGAGGCTGCGATATGTGAAGCCGAATCGTTAAGGTAAAGTGCTGTCCGCAACAAATTCTACAATGGCTTACAAGTCTGTATCGAAAATACCGACTTTTCAGGCATCCAACGTTGACATTCGCCTTCTTTTCGGTTCCGATGCAACTTAGAGAAACGGAGGAGGTGTCCAGACGACTTTATATTTAAAAATGACAGTTGACACGTCATTTTGCACCCGTTCTATGGTGCAACTTGGATTTGCGGTGGCTCGTAAGGAAACCCCATAACTTCTGACCAAGTCACTTAGGACTAATTTGGGGGAAGACATAAAAGGCTGCTGCAAAAAGATAAAAACACTCGGTGAAACCAGTAGGCTAGTCAAAGTCTTCAAAGAGGAGAAATTCTCCGGGTTGGAGTCACTTGGAAAATCTGATGGGAAATACTCGGAGTCGAAAGCAATATAGTGCCTCATGCTTGACGCTCACTACCCTTTTCAGAACCGGGTCACAATCAGCTCTTGTCTTATGATAGAAGCTGTATTTGCCTTCGGTTATGGTGACGGGTGAACCGATCAAATACACTGTTGATGGTTTAAAGACGCCAGGGACCTCTGAAGAGAATCTGCACTCCTGGCCTGGCATTAACATGCATATCGAATCCTTGGCGAACAGTGAGAATAGCTTTATATCCAAAATTCGAAAAACATGACTACAATCAGGCCAAGAACTTCAGACTTATTAATATGAGTTCCTTCATATTGAAGAGCATGGTCGAGCTTCATGTGCGCACAACTGCTTTACGGGGATCGTGCGAGATTCCATTTCAAAATTTATTGGGTTGAATGTAAGGCGCGTTCGACAAGAGGGAGTACGCGCTGGGCATTTTCAAAGACATCCAGAATGCCCTCAAGGACACAATTTTCGAGAGCAAATGAACTTGGCTAGCTAACACATCATGGACCTTGGTTGTGAATGTTGAATGCGGTCAATAGTGATGGCGGGGGTGAACAGGGCTGTATGCTATGTGGCATGTTGGCTGGCTCTATGCTTAACGCTCTTAAAACCTCTAACGTCTACGCTACGCGACATACATATAAAGATGGTGTAGCTGTCTGTTGGATCATGCTTAACGACTCTTCTAAAGCTAATTTTACCTGCTCCTCCATGGCTACAAACTACATTAAATCAGCTAGCTTGCAGCTGTATGAATTTTTACAAAATAGTGACCGCCGACTGCTCTAAAATTCATGTTTCTCAACTATCCTCTCAAATTAGTATGCTTGAACTTTGTAATCTTGACCTTAACCGTGAATAGCCGCCGTAGATCTTACATTTTTGTCAAATGCCGACCAGTGGCATCTCATTCGTTTCTAGTCTCTTTCGCTTCCTGTTTATCAGAAAAAAAACCGGCGTTTATCACGATAAGTTCAAATTAATGAAGCGACGCCATTTCCTCTCCGTCCATCAACGTTAATTATTTTATTTTCTATTCGTCTTCTAATTTTGCAAATTCAATCACGAAAATTCGACAAAAAAAAACAGAAAAGACGACAACAAACTGCAAAAATCTTTAAATACTCGCCTGAGAGTAAAAATAGAATCAAAAAGAATTTCCGTCTCGGAACACTTCAAATCTGGCACACGTTACAGGGTAAACCAAGGCAACCCAGAAGCTCAACTAAACTCAATTCTGAAAAACACGTTCCGAATGCATTGGTGGAATGCACACGTTTCTGTGGCTGTGATTTCAAGCGATTTCCAATGCACCAACTTCATTGACTCTCATCATCCCCATCGTCTGGGGCATGAATTCAATTCTTCCTCTCGAATACACACAACCATAAATCGAATCGAACCGAAACAGACTTTGTAGATACAATTTCAAGTGCACATCGGAGAAGGCCATTACCAAAGGCACAAAGGTTGGAATTCAAAACGTCAACATCGTATAGGTGAAATCTCCGCGGTAGACTACAGGAAACTATACCACGACCCAGTGGGTGGTCCCGCATCCCAAAGATATCATTCATCATCAAAAAAAAAAAAAACAGAAAAACAGAAGAAAAAGGAATTCAAAATAGTCTCCTCGGTTATTGGATCCGCGCCCGCAATTTATCGAGAGCAAACATGCAGGCGGTCTGTCTCCACATAGCATCAGTGCAGTCGGTCGACAGATGAGTCTTGTAAGAGCGAACAAAAAAACCAAAGACAACAAAAGGTCAACATGCACCTAACCACAACACAGCATAGCACAGTTCGCGGGCAATGTATCTCGGAATCATATTTTAGTGCGTGTGAAGGCAATTTATAAAATCGAAGAGGAGCCGTTTAACTCTCAAGTGAATCTGCTTGCACCCACCACCAGAAAAGAGACACCACACAGACTCCGAATCCGCATCCGAATTGGACCGAATCTTGAATTCTGAATCTAAAGAAGAAATCATTGTTGCTGGCGGTTGGTGGTGGTAATGTTGGAGCCATTGGTTAGTCAGTTTGGCGGAACCGGAATTTCGTAACGAAGATTTATGACTTTGTGCGTTGGGGAGTAAGAAGTTCCAATTCTCCAGCCAGCAGCGCACCATACATACTCGTACCAGATTTTTGGAGCATTTTGGATTGAATCTTCTTCTTCCTCTAGGTGCAGGCTGGACGAGTGTAAGATCTACACATATATTTTGTGTGATAATTTTCAAGAGGCGCGTAGGAACGGGATTTATTTAAGTGGGCAACACGAAATTAATAATCGAGATACAAGACAGAAGATACATTTATTTTTTGGTTCTTTTGGATTATTGCTCCCAATTGACCGACAAATTGTGGTGCTGAGGTTAACAGGTCTCATCATAGATTTGGTTGTTTCGTCCGGAAGGGATTCTCCGGATTCTCTATTTTTTTTTGTTTTTTAGAGTTTCTAAGTTACAAAGTTACAAGTGGGTAAAGTGAAGATCTTATCGTCCACTAGAGAGATTTGATAAATAATTTAGAGCTTCGTAATGTATTCCAACACGACGAATATGTTACGAGGAATTTCCGTACGGAAGAACCCTTTAAGGCGGTTCTGTGAAACTATGGACTATGAGAAGAGTCCGAACGGTGGTGTCGTAATACGTGACGTGACGGTGGAAGGAAGTGAAGATTTGAGGGGCGGTAATGACTGACAACATGAGGCAGAAATTGGTTTATACTCGGAAGCGTTGCCTAAATGCTTGCAGTAAGTTACTCGCTTCTTCCACTATGGCGGAAATTTGTTGCAGACAATGCCAATTGCATTTGACATTCAATGGAAACTTTTTTCCACTTCGCCAAGAAGTAATAGTCTATAACCTGTCAATTTCCGTGGGCACTGTGACCTAAAAGATCTTTTGTGCAACAAAGTCAGTTGAAAATGCCAGATGAGGCTCAACTTTCTTATAAAAAGGATTATTCTTGTAGAGATACTGTGCAGTTCCTCAGTCTTATGGCGCATATAGACACGCATTCACATAGTACGAGGGCGGGTCAATAATTCTGTGCATTTTTGAATTTCTGACCTCTTTACTGAAACAGCAACACTGCTCCTGTCAACAGGCATTTGTCAGTTGACTCCTGTCAAAATTTAAACTTGCTGCGTCAGTTAGTTTGTGTTTGACAGCTATTTTTATCAGACTACTCACTAATTTGAGGAGAAAATGGAAAAAAGTGAATTTCGTGTGCTTATTAAGCATTATTTCTTGCGAAAAAAAACCATTACCGAGACCAAGGCTAAGCTTGATAAATACTATGGGGACTCTGCACCATCGATTTCAATGGTAAAAAAGTGGTTTACTGAATTTCGTTGTGGCCGTACAAGCACTGAAGATGCCGAACGTCCTGGACGCCCAGTTGAGGTCTCTACACCCGAAACAATCGAAAAAATTCACGATATGGTGTTGGCCGACCGAAGATTGAAAGTGCGAGAGATTGTGGAAGCCGTAGGGATCTCGCATGGCTCAGTGGTTTCAATTTTGAATGATCACTTGGGCATGAGAAAGCTTTCCGCAAGATGGGTGCCGCGTTTGCTCACAGTCGACCACAAACGCAATCGTGTAACAACTTCACAGGAAGGTTTGGCGTTGTTTAATCGCAATATGGAGGAGTTTTTGCGCCGTTTTGTAACCGTGGACGAAATATGGATCCATCACAACAAACAACAGTCAAAACAGTGGGTTTCTAAGGGTGAATCGGCGCCCAAGAAGGCCAAGGTGGGTTTGTCAGCCAATTAAGTTATGGCGACTGTTTTTTGGGATGCACGCGGGATAATCCACATTGACTACCTTCAAAAGGGAAGAACAATCAATGGGGAATATTATGCCAACTTATTGGACCGATTCAATGACGATTTGAGAAAAAAAACGACCTCATTTGGCCAAGAAAAAAGTTCTTTTCCACCAAGACAATGCAAGGGTGCACACATGTGCAGTTCCCATGGCAAAAATCCATGAATTGGGCTATGAATTGCTCCCTCAACCACCCTATTCTCCAGATTTGGCTCCGAGCGACTACTTCTTGTTCCCAAACCTGAAGAAATGGCTTGGTGGAAAAAGATTTGACTCCAATGATGAAGTCATCTCGTCATTTTGAGGACCTCGACAAATCATTTTTTTTGGAAGGGATAAAAAAATTGGAGAAGCGTTGGACAAAGTGTATAGAGCTCAAGGGAGACTACGTTGAAAAATAAAATTATTTTTTTATCAAAAAATCTGTTTTAATCCAAAAAACACGGACTTATTGACCCGCCCTCGTACCATGTGTGTCCTGCGGTTTTGTTGTCTTTTATACAAAGGCAACATTCAGTTTAACGAATACTGAGTTTGTGAAACTGATATCGAAGTTGGCAGTGTCCTATAAGAAACTTGACTAGTTGGTTTTGTTTTGGAAAGGCTTCATAGCTCTTTTAGTCAGTCGAAGGCCCGGTGTATTCTCCCAATGCGGAATTTCGGAAGCCGCAGAAAGGCTCTGGGCCATTGATATGTTAACATCTTCGATGCTGTTTGACTGTCCGTGGGTGTATGGATGGGGGCGCCTTTCATTTCTGTAGCAATGGCGATACAGGCACATTCCTGGATAACATGACGCTTAGCTTAAAAAGACGTTAGGACTTTTTCCCATTGGCTTTGCAACATTTCTTTTTGGGCCGTGGATACCTGCACCTCCTCCGATGTCTATTCTAGATCCATCCGTATACACTTTGTTACCTTTAAAGTTTGTTGTTGGATTTTTGAAGTCCCATTCTTTTCGATTTCGGATCACTATGGTGAACCTCCTCTCGAAGCATAAAGTTTTCGGTATAAGATCATTTACCGTTGAGCTCATGTGGATTGAAGAATCTCTCAGATGAAGCTTGCGAAGTCCGATGCTGCTATGGGTATCGTCTCTATACTGCGACTTGCAACTGGTGTTAGGCCAATGAGAGTTTCAATGGCAGCTGTGTTGCAGGTTCGAATAGCACTGGCGATTCCCCTGCATGCGAGTTTCTGAAGACGTTGAGGCTTTGATATTGCTTTATTCCACCATATAATTGAACAGTGGGACATGATCGGTCAAACTATGATTGCATGGATCCAATGTGTGACTTTAGGCATATCCCCCAAAGTCTTATCAAACATATTTCTACTGACCAATATGACTCTGGCTACTCCTAGATATTGAGTTTCACTGGAGGACTAAATAATTGTGTCAGAGAGAAGTGGTTAATACTCAGCTTTCTTCTACGGCCGAAGGGGATTAGCACAGCCTTTTGGGGGTTGATTGTGAGGCTTTCTTCAACCCACCAGTCTGACACTACATCTGCGTTCTGTTGTAAATTTCCTTTGGGTGTTCAGCTTCCACGATGAAGATCAAGTCATCGCCATAGCCAATCGTTTTGTAGCTTTAATTTTCCAGAAGGCCTGAAAGAAAACTTCTTTGTGGACATCCTTTGGCTGCTAAGATAGGAATTGATGTCTCGGCGGAAGTAGAGGTTATAAAGGGTGACCAGATAGCAATGATATTTTTTCCAATTTTTATGTTTCAGCAGCTGCCAATGTTACCTATGACATTTACCTGTCAAAATATTCCGTAAGGTTTGCCATTTCATCAGCGTAAAACTGTCTGCCGAGCCTGCGGAAATTATTAAAAAATATTCAAATTTCGGCTCAGTTGTAAATGCGTAATGTGAATTTCGTTGTGAGGTCGGTCGTCATCATGGCTTCAGTGTGCAGGCAATTGGTCGCACCGCGGAAAAGTTTGAGCGCGAGTACAGTCTTTTGGATCTTAAGCCACCAACCAGACATGAAAAAGAACATATTTGCCGTAGCGGGCAGTATCCCAGACCCAGAAATGTTGATTTGGCGCCGATCAGCTGAATTAGGGATTGTCAGAGAGGCTTACATCCGTATAAAATTATGCTGAACCAAGAACTGAAACCGGACGACCATAGACAACGATATGTGTTCGCTAATTGGGCGTTGGATACATTGGCCGGAGATCCGGATTCTTCTCTTCTCTGACGATTCCCATTTTTGCCTCAGCGGCTATGTCAAAAAGCAAAATTGTCATTATTGGAGCGAACACAATCCACAAGTGTTCGGCCAAGCATCAATGCATCCACAAGGATGGACTATTTGGTGCGGTTTATGGCATGGCGGCATCATCGGACCTTATTTCTTCCGAAATGAGGACCGTCCGACCGTCAATGGTATAGAGCGATGTTAACCGACTTTCTGTGGTCAGAGCTCGACATCATCGATATATCTCAGCTGTGGTTCCACCAAGACGGCGCTACATGCCATACCAGCGATGCAACGCTCGAAGTTGTGCAGGAGAAATTTGGCGACTGTGTCATCTTACGGCGAGCGTTCATCAATTGGCCGCCGTAATCATGCGATTTGATTATTTTCTCTTTGGACTAGCTCGAGGCCAAGATTCGACGCCGTACATATTGGACCGAGTCATCAAAAATTGGACCGACCACTGAAACACTGCCAGCGAAATCGATGTGCTATTGCACACATAATGGCACGAACGTACGAGGGTAGTCCCAAAGGTACTCGACCTGACGTATAGATGGCGGTTGTTGTTTAAAAAAAATGACAATTGTAGAAAGGAGCAAACTTATAAAGCTTAAAGTTTGACGACGCTATGTATTTACGCTCAATGAATTTTTAAATGTGGAAAAAATTGGTCATCTTTATGTGATACAATGCTTTCATTTGAAAGGCCTCGATCCAACCAACATTAGAACGGAACTGGATTCTACTCTGGGGGAGTTTGCTCCTTCGTTTACGACAATAAAATATCGGGTGGCAGAGCTTAAGCGAGGCCGTACGAGTTGCCAAGACGATCATCGCAGTGGTCGACCAAATGAAGTGAGTTCACCAGAAATGTTGGAAAAATTCCACAAAATGGTATTGGATGGCCGTCGATTGAAAAAACGCTGTACATCACACGTTGACTGAAAATTGGACATGAGAAAGCTGTGTGCAAGATGGGTGCCGCGATTATTCACAATGGAACAAAAACAGCGTCGTGAGGATGTTTCAAACGAGTGTTGGTGAAGTTTCACAGCAATAAAGCCGAGTTTTTGCGTCGATTCAGAACCAAGGCTGAAACATAGATCCATCACACCACACCCGAGACGAAGGAACAGTCAAAACAATGGACTCAAAGGGAGAATCGACTCCAAAGGAGGCGAAGACAGTTCATGGCGTCAGTTTTTTTTGGGAAGCGCGTTGGATAATTTTCATTGACTATCTTCAGAAAGGAAAAACAACAATCAATGGCGTGTATTATGCGAACTTATTGCAGCGTTTGAAAGATGAAATCAAGAAAAAACGGCCGCATATGGCGAAGAAAAAAGTTTTGTTTCATCAAGACAATGCACCAGTTCACACATCCGTCATCGCGACGGCCAAAATAAATGTGTTAAAGTTCGAATTGCTACCTCATGCACCCTATTCGCCAGATTTAGACCCCTGGGATTATTTTCTATTTCCGAACTTGAAAAAATGGCTCGGTGGTAAAAGATTTGCCAACAGTAAAGAGGTGGAATCTGCGGTTGATGGCTACTTTAAGGAACTCGTGGTTTCTCACTATAAACAGGGTATCGAAGCTGTTGAACATCGCTGGGAAAAGTGTATTGAAGTAAAAGGAGACTACATAGAGAAATAAACATATTTTTCCCATTTCTTTTGTGTTTTCTTTGTTAGGTTAGGTACTTCTGGGTCTGCCCTCGTAGCTCCAAAGTAAAACTAGAATCAATTTTATATCTCACCGTTGTTGTTTTATTTAATTTTTTTTCCTATAGTTCTTATCAGGTCACTCATTAGTTAGTCCTCTAAAAGTGCGGACAATTAACAGTTAACGTAAGTTAACGCCGCTTAGAGATTCGGAATCGGAGATTGTACTACATTCCTTCCTTGTTGGTCCTCAAATTGAAGCTTAGCGACATCAGCTAGAGTTACTTTTCTAGATTGCATAGTATAGGAAGTCGTCCTTTGAGCATTGTTATTCATTATTCATGTGCGTTATGTAGCTAAAGTAATGTAGTAAAGAAACTTTTACTTAATCAAATGATTCAAATCGGATTTTCTTACTTTGGTTTGGTTTTTAAACTGGCAGCACTGTTTCTACAGATTGTCAGTTTGACAGTTGAAAGTTGATTTGTGGTTAATACGTTTTGCCATTTTACAATGAATAGATTTACGCCAGAACAACGCGTGCAAATTGTGCAAACTTATTTTGAAAACCATGGTTCGGTTCGCCAAACTTATCGTGCGCTACGTCCATTTTACGGTCGACATAATCGTCCATCTGAGCAAGTTATTCGGAACACGATGAATCGTTTTCGCACCACGCTGATAATACGCATTCACAAGGATGACAAAAAGTGCGAACAGAAGAAGTTATTGCCGTTGTGGAGCGCAGTGTTGAGGACAATCCGAATGAGTCGATTCGCCATCGTGCATGGCAATTGGAGCTACTGTGATGTGCGAAATAATAGGGACTCTTCTACGCCAATGCTTTAAAAGCTTCCAATTTCTCTCAACATTGAGCGAAGAAAAAAAACTAACAGGATCTTAAGCCTTGGTGTTTGTAAATCAAAGTACAGTTCTTTATAAACATGAATTTATAAATTATGAATTCCAAATTGTGTCGCTGGTTTGCGAAGTGCGGTCGGTTTTGGCTGTGAAAAATAATAAGGACACCTGTAAGAATAACCGTTTAATTAATAATTCATTGTTTTTAGTTTTACGTTTTTGAATCGAATAGGTAAGATTAGAGTTTATTTTCACGGAGCATTATAAAACTTATGATATTAATCATTGTAGCGCTGAGGAGAGGATTAAGAATCTCCATAACAACGGTATGACTTACCGAAAAATTGCTAAAATTGTTGACTGTTCAAAGACAATGGTGGAAAATGCCTTAAAGTACCAATCTATGGCAGAAACTCTCGGGCGAAAACCTAAAATGTCTCCCTTTCTCAAAAAAAAAAAAAGGATATTGCGCTATATAAAAAAGAACTCCTTTGCGTCATCCAGCGCATTGAAAAAAGAATTTAGCCTGGATGTCGACACCTCTACTATAGTACCGCTGCTTTCGAAGAAGAATGTTGCTAAAAGGTTGCTTTTTGCAGAGGAACATTCCAGCTGGCCTGAAAGCAAATGGCACAATATCCTTTGGACTGATGAGACCAAAGTTAATTTATTCAACTCAGATCGCTGCAGTTCGCAAGTGCATAGACCGCCCAATACCGCACACTGCAACAAATACACAATCAAGACGGTCAAACATGGTGGGGGCTGCATCATGGTATTGGGGTGTTTTTCCTACCAAGGTGTAGGTCCCATTCACAGAATAGCGGACAGCAGTGTCGTACGTCGAAATACTAAGGAACATCATGCTACCCTATGCGGAGGACAATATGCGTCATCGATGGGTGTTCCAACAGGATAATGATCCTAAACACTCATTGAAGCGAGCAAAAGAATGGTTTTCAGAAAATAACCTTAACGTTTCAAGCTGGCCTTCTCAATCGCCAGACTTAAACCCAATTGAAAACCTGTGGCGAGACGTCAAAGTGGCATTAATGGGCGTAAAAGCGTCCAATAATAATGATTTGTGGACATTCGTTAAGGCTGCGTGGGAAGCTATTCCACCAAGGACTTGCCAAAAGCTCGTAGATTCGATGCCGCGACGTTGCTTGGCTATTATAAAAAACAAGGGCTATTCAACGAAATACTGAAGCATGTAGCTATGTGATAAAATAATTCATTTCTGATCTTATAAAATTAATTTTGTAAACTGAAACATCCGAAGAATGTAACTTCAAAAACTGGTAGTTGTCCTTATTTTTTTGCACAGCCATTTTAAGAGAATTTAAAACTTTTTCTTTTCTTTTTCCATTTTATGTATGAATTTATTATTTGACATTGAGATCAAATAATAAAATATTATAACGTTTCATGAAAACAAAGAGGTTCTCAGTTTTTTTTCATTTTCAAATATTCCAATGGCTGTGCCTATTATTTTGCACATCACTGTAAGCCCATCCACTTTGTGAAAGATTTTACGGAAAGACTGCAGCTTGTACAAGAGTTCAAACCGCGTGACCTTTATACGCGTCGTAGGTTCAGTGAATGGGCCGAAAACCTGATTGAGCTTGATCCTCATTTTCAACGCAAAATTTTGTTCTTCGATGAGGTCCATTTATGGTTAAATTGCCGAATTTGCAGTGGAGGAAACCCAGAAGCCTTTGTCGAGACGCCTGTACAACCATTAAAACAGTCGATGGTATGACAGAGATGGTTGAAAACTGATTTTAGGTTTTCGGCGGGTAGGTGGGGGACACCAAAAAGCACGGCATCAGCTGCTAACTCTCTCCTCTCATAAGCGTCGCATCGTTTTTGTCATTTCTCCTTTTATTGTTTGTGATTCAGCAGAGTGCGCTGCTTCAATTTTCTCGACTCGGTTTTGCAGATCAGAGATCGATTTGGTTACCTTTTCAACGTGGGCTTCTAAGTTGTCTTCGATGAGAGCAATACGCTGAAGAAGATCGCTTCGGAGATCGTTAATTTCGGCGGAAATACAATATGCTCAGCCAAGTCACTTCAACGCTTCTCCAATTAAAGGTGGGTAATGATATTTGACTCTTTTCCAGGCTGGTGTAGAGTTGGACGTAGGTGTCGAATGTGACCCTTTGGCTATGATGGTTGTGGAAGCCGATAGCGTTTTTCCCGCCATTATGACTTGCAAAATTTAAGAGAAAAGTGAGACACAAACTACTTTAGAGGCGCTAGAGTTTAATTTTAATGTTGCCATTAAATCTCACTGTTTGGTGTCCTGTCTGGGCTGGTGGACTCATCCTCAGTTGAATGACATTGACGTTACAGTGCTTTGGTTTCAGCAAGATGGCGCAACATGCCACACGGCGCGCAACACCATCAATTTATTGCGGGAAACAATTTGCTGAGCACGTAATTTCGCGTAATGGACCTGTGAACTGGCCTCCACGATCCCATGATCTCACACCTTTAGATTAATTTCTATGGGGGTATGTGAAGTCACTAGAGACGTTGGACGATTCAGAAGTCAACATTCGTCGTGTTATTGCTGATATACCGCCCCAGTTGCTCGATAAAGTTTTCGAAAATTGGACTTCACGATTGCGCTTCATTCGAGCTAGCCGTGGCGTGCATGTGCCTGTGGCGCGCATATGCCCGATATAATATTTAAACACTAATGGCATTGAAATAAATAAAGCAAATATCATAGACATTAACATTAGCTTCAAGTGTTTTATTTCATATTGAATTTGTATACCTCTACGCTCTAATTGGTGACATCTTTCTTTCATTCATTGTTTTGAGGTGGAAGGCATAGGGACTCTTTTCGCGTAATATGCGTATGGTTGAGAGCAGTCTTTCAGGATCATAGATTAAACTATATCAGATCTTATGCGCTGAATGAATTAAGTGTCTTAACAGGTGTATAGAACTTTGATCATATCCATGCTCAGTGAAAGAACTGCTTCATCATGTGGTGATTCTTTTTAATTTATGCTTGTTACTAATCGATTTTGTAATCGGAATACCGTGCTGTTTGATTTTTTTGTGCAGAATTCCTTGACAAATCATCATGAGTAGACCTACACCAGAAGAACGAAAAATAACGCTATTATATCATTCAATCTTATTTTGAGAATCGGTCTTCGATTCCCAAATTGTGTAACAGATTACGTGTTTATCTTGGTCCTTAAAATCAATAAACAGGTTCCCTCCTCATCGGGTTGCAGATTAATTTTGCACCACATAAACTTCCACATGACGCAAATCCAAAAACGTGTCAACATCAGTTCCGGACTATGTAAATTTATGCTAATAAAGCCCAAACTATTCAGGCCAATACACAGCACGTTATTAGTGGGATGAAACCTCAAATGCAGGACGCACATTGTCAGAAACAGCCGAGGAAGCTAGAATGAATAAATATTCTGATTCAAACTCAATCTCTATCATTATTGATGAAAGCTGCTACGGTTCAGAGCAAACAATTTAGAAAGAATTGCTGCTACCGCAATCTGGCCTATTTCCTCATGTTAGCAATTAAATTCTTGATACCTGATCACCTTTTCGATGTCTAGGCGATTAATCATGTTTTCGAAAGTCTTGGTGCCATATGGTGCTTTTGTAAGATAGTTCCGACTAGTGAATTATTGAGTCTTAAGTCAAACCCTTATAACGTGGTTCTTTTAAAAATTAGATGTAATAATGAACCTACATGAGGTTCCGACAATTTATTACTTTTGTTTTGGAGATAAACAAAAGGGCCACTAAGACCGACAAATCGGGGAACAAATGAATTCCGATGATAGAATATTTTTCACCTGCTTCGCTGGTTCGTATTTTCATATTTTCCAACATATTTTCGCCATGAAACGTAGCGCAAAAATATTTCACGTATTGTTCAAGTATGAGTACACATGACAAGCGGACGTTATCTCGCAGAAACACCTGCTGCGATATCACCTTATCAATTAATGACGCTAATATTCGTTTCGTTTTTGTTTTCGCGATATTGAGGAGTTATGGTTAACTGCTGGTGGGTTTCCAGTTAAAAACAAAAAAATAGTTAGATATGCAGTACAGGGTGAAATTCTTATTGAAAAAAGTCTCCACAAATAGTTATGTAACAGCTTTTTAAAGCAGATCTCGTTGGAGTATTGAAAAGTTTTCAAATACGAGTAAGTTTTTATTTTCTTTTGAAAATGATAATCCTTAAATATACATAAGCATACATAACAGTAAGTGGATGTAACAAGTGTTTAAGAGTCGCTTATTGTATGAGGATGTGTAATCTGGCGCCCAAATCATTTTGTGTTTGTGTTTTAATTTGAAGAGTCTTATGATACTCGTAGGCACTTGTATAATACTTAAATACTTAATGAAAACACGTTACGTGAATTGTTTGATAGCTTTGCCCTTTTACTCTAAAATATATAAAACGTTTAACTTTAATGGTACTTGTTTCAATAAAACTCAAGAACATAGTGTCCAAGTGTGTATTGTCGGACAAATGTTTACAAGAAAACCATCGAAATTACGAGAAAAGTGTTGTATGAGGTTGTAATGATTCCACGATTTCAGGTTCCTGTATCTCAACTCATAGTCGAGAGAGATTTCAGTGGGCTCTTATACTATATTTCATCGCCTTTCATTGGAAAAGTACAGTGAAACACTTGATCAAGTTTTATAGAAAAGTATTGGACAAAGAAAAGAGCCTTCTGTCACACCACGCCAACTATCATAATTTCCTAATTTCTAAGTAGCACTTGGACTGGTTTAGATTGTATGCTGAAATTGGGACCGCATAAGTAGAGCCTATGGCTGGATTAAACTATGACAGATTTGTGGTCCGAAAAAACCGCTGCTCCACTCCGGAAATTAAAGGTTTTAATTCAAAGACTTGAAGAGCGTAATAACCGTCCTTAGTTTGTTATAAATTTCTGCCTCATCCCGGAAATCCTTCTAAAATTCTTATCACTACCAAATATCGAATATGAATAGGGAGAAATGGTAGTCATGGGGTTCAAGATTGAACCGACCATCTTACACAGTGAGAATATCCAGTTTGTGTGAGAATTACCTTTGCCAACAAGAAAACCGAACATTCAGTCGGATTAGCAAAACGTACATATTGTATAAAGGGCCTTTCATTAAGCGCTTCCTATTTTTAAATTTAAATAAACCAAAGCGTGTGTGAGATATCATCGAAATTTTTAATTCTTTGGAAAGGCCTATCGATGCCATTATGTATAGAATATAACATCGTTTAAATATCCGCCTCGGCTTCTCTGGGAGGCGCGCATCCGAAATGTTCAATTTTCCATGACTCTGGCGCATAAATCAGGCTGAATTTGACCGATGGCATGGGTTATGTTGGTTTTGAGGGCCGCTGTGGTTTGTGGCTTATCCGAATAGACCTGCTACTTCAGAAAACCCGACAAGAAAAAGTCTAACGGGGTCAAAACACACGATCTTAGAGGCCAGTTCATATCACGACCACGTGACATGACAATGCACTCGAATCGCCCGTGCAGAATTTCCAATATTGCGTGAGCTGTGTAATCATCGAGCTATAGCGCTCGCCGTTGACTGTTCTCAAAGAAATATGGACCGATGACGCCGCCAGCCCAAAATCCACATCAAACAGTGACTTTCGGGTTGCATTGGACGCTCTTGGATCTCGTGTGGATTCATATGGTCCCAAATTCGGCAATTTTGTTTGTTGACGTACCCATCCATCCAGAAATGCACCTCATCGCTGAACATGATTTTTCGATGAAAATTAGGGTCAGCTTGTAACCTTTTTTTTTTCTATAATCAGCGCGCGCTCAAGGGGTTTTTGTACCCTTAAAATGTTCGTACACAGCGCGGGCGAAGGAAATTTAGGGAGCAAGAAAAGACAGGTACCGATGTACATTGTTTTTAAATGTTTGTAAGTTGTAACGACCAGGAAACACAGTGATTGGCAGGGAATTCCATAAGCGAGTGGTACGGCTTAGGAACGAATCACGATATTTCAGAGTACGTCCGAAAGTGGACTTGAGGGTATTCTGATGAGCATTCATAGCGAGACGGGTGTTACGGTTGGAAGTTTGAATGGGCGGAATGCTACTGGCGAATTCAATGGAGCATTGGAGCACTGGTGGGGGAAATAGCGATAAAACAAAGTGAGACAAGAGACATTACGTCCGTGTTTGAGGTTGTTTATTGATTGAGAGATATCAGCATCACCTATGAGTCGGTTTTGTACTCCAAATTTGGGCGGATGAATGCCTTATATATTGTGGCCAGATCAGAGGGGGTAAAATATTTCTTACATCGCTTGAGGAAACCTAGACATTTCGAAGCATTTTCCACGACATCGAATATGTGGTCATTCCAACGTAAGTTGTCACTGACGCACATATCGAGAATGGAAAGTTTATCGGTTTCGACGATGTAAGTGCCGTTCATGGAAAATGGCTGGGTATTTGAATTTCGCTTTAATGACAACAGACAGCACTGAGTTTTGGAAGCATTAAATTCCACTCGGTTGATAGTTCCCCGATTGGTTATGCTGTTAATATCGGATTTTAATGAGTTTAACATACGCAGCCGTTCCCGTTTTACAGCCGAAGAGCAGGGGCGTGAGTCCGGGAACGGATATGAAAAGCAGAGAGTACTGTCATCAACAAAGGAATATATTGGATTAGAAGTAGCAGACAAAAGATCGTTGATGAAATTAAAAAGAGTGTCGGAGACAGAACGGAGCCCTGGGGCACACCAGCATGTATTTTATAGGTATCGGACTTGAAACCGTTCAAAACAACTTGAATTGAACGTTCCGAAATCCATTGAAGAAGAGAGTCATCGATGCCAAAAGCATGCATTTTCGACAAAAGAGCCTGATGTCAAACTCTGTCAAATGCCTTAGAAATATCAAGTGCAAGTATCTTGCTTTCGCCAGATTGATGTACGCTTTGGTTCCACTTTTCGGTGAGACATGCCATCAAATCGCCAGTAGACCTGTTGCTATGAAAACTGTACTGTCGGTCATTGAGAAGTTTTCGTGTTTCAAGATATTTCATGAGCTGGCTATTTACCAGCGTTTCCATGACCTTGGAAAGAAGGGACGTAAGTGCAATGGGTCTGTAGGAGGAGAGGGAAGATGATTCGCCTTTTTTAGGGACGGGCTAGACAAATGCTGTTTTCCATCTGTCCGGAGAGAGTTCCAAAAACTAGGATTGATGACGAAGCTCACACAGTGATTTTCCCAACAAGCAAGAACACCTCTTCAGAAGGAGGGGAGATATACCATTTGGACCAATGGATTACTGAATGTTTAGATCTTTAAGTACTCTTGCTACTACACGAGTGTGAAATTGGATTCGTCCCATTAAGGATTCGACACACTCAAGTGTAGGCGGGGACAAAGCACAATCTGGGAGTGTTGAGCTAGCCGCAAAGTGTGCAGCAAGCAGATTGGCCTTGTCCAAAGAGCTGACAGCTGGAATGTCATTGTAAATGAGCGTTGGGATGGAGGATGAGGCAGAATTTCTAATGTTTTTGACGAACGACCAACAGTTTTTACTGCTTTTGGGACATTGTAGTATTTTTTGCCTCAGTTTTTGGTCGTATTGGAATTTTACACGTTTAAGAAAGACGTTGCAGTCATTTCTGGCTCGTTTAAAATTGTTCCGGTTTTCCTCTGTTGGGTTGGTTTTGAAGGACCGAAAAAGCATTTTTCTAACCCTGGCAGCCTCTTTACAGCTCGAGCCGTTCCATGCCCTTTCTTTTGGTTTTATAGTCTTTAACCGATGAGGGAGGGAGTAGCGGCATCCGCGTCGTTATCGAGGAAACACAACGACCAATTAAATTTCCTAAAGAAGGTTCTAAGACCGCTCTAATCGTGTGGGCTCATTTACAAGGTGGGTAAAATTACTTTTCGCAGCGAAGATCTCAATACACCGTCCTTCGGGTGTTGTCTGTCCAGAATGTCGAAGCCACCCAGAATTGAGTATATTGAAATCGTCCGCAATCACGATTTCAGTATGAGGATACAGGGATACAATTCTTTGAATGGAGTCAGACAGCGCATCGAATTCCTTAAAAGTCCAATTGCTGTCCAGTTTGGGGCTTTTTAACCACATGAAATTGGATTCTGGATTGGAACAGGGACTACATTGTGGTGAAGTTTGGTAAGCTACCTCACTACGCACGTAAATGGAGAGACCGCAGTTCGTAGCCAGGAAGCTGGCTGTGTTGAAGTCGGTGGTGGGTTTGAACTATGAAAATCAGATTAATTGTCGCTTGTCCGGGTCGGAATTCACATTGATACATGCTGGTTACTGTGGTTAAAAATGGGTTAAGCTGGTCACACAGTATCTTGGGCAAGATGTCATATGTGACGTTTTCATGGTACTCATGAACACGCAGAATCATTAGGCGTGTTTTATTCAAAAGTGCGTATCCACTTTTCCTAAAAACTCTCCAACGCACTTCTATACTCACTTTTATCTCGCGGCTATGTTCGCAGTGTTGGTTTCAAAGTTGCTTTTTCCTTAATATTTTCTCCGATGAACTGGAAAAGCTCCAGTGGCATTTTGAAAGCAGTTTTGAAAGCAAATAAGAACCTTCGCACACACTAATTTTAAAAAAGGTTCAAGTTCCTTTTTGGGTAGAAGAAAAACAACTATTTTTTCCAAGTGTAAAAAGCCCAACAGAACGTTCATTATTGACTTGCTCTTCCAAAACATAATTTGATCCACGAACAGACCCCAGAATAGGGAGAAACGGGATGCTGCCAATCATCAGGAAACGAATAAATGCCCTCTAGTTGTGTGTTGCGACATCTATAATTCAAATCTTTCGTAAATCTATCCTCACTTCTGAAAGTGAACTAAATTATACTCACTTTTGATTTTGTTTTTGTTTCGTGTAGAAAAGTGGCTAAGCACTTTTGAATAAAACACGCCTATTCTTGTGGGTTATGCAGATGTTAAGGATTGGCTCAAGAAAATAGCCCTCGGGCTCTTCTGACTAACCCACTCATACCTACTTTTTGCTAAACGAAATTATTATATTTTGTGTGCGATGTAAACATTTGACTTTCCATACAACCATTGAAAACAACTTGATATCTGCATAAGATTCAAAGTTATATTTACAATAGGCTTAACGATTTGAAAATCGAACAAAAAGCTTTTATTGTTCACCTGCAAATCGTTGTTTTTTTGTCAATATATTTTCGCCACCCTTCAGTGTCAATAAGTCCGCCTATTTCATGGACTTAATGACCAATACTTGGCAAATATAAACAGACTTAACTTGCCATTCAAATTGCACCGCATAAATTTTGACATTACCGTCAGAGTAAATAAAAAACAAATCATCGGAAGGAAAAATTATTAACTTTGCGTATCGAAGAAGTTCAATATATGTTATTTGCTAAGTCTATTTGCATGCTATTGACAGAAGAGAGTATAGAGAAATAATCATTTACCCAAATTCGTCTAAGTATTTTTATAAATATTTATTTAGTGTGATGAATCTTACGTAAAATTCAGGGATATAAGCCATCCATCCTACGGATAAGTGGGAAGGTAAGGTTGTAAACAGCGTTGCTTTAAATTAAATTTATTGTTGATGAAACACGTTTTTGTTTTGGGGAATAACTTAGTAGACCATACATTAGATACCTGTCAGTTCTTCGCCCGACAAAGATCCAACAAGACCTGATTGTGCTACTCTGGGACAGGTTCCCTAGAATACGAGTACCTTTTAACATCCGTTTGAACTAATGAAGCTAATCTAACCAAACACTTTTCTATCTTTTTCTAGATAATCATTAACAAAAATCAACCAATTCGTATGCTTCCCAAATGAAAAAGAAACACCAACAACTTGCCAATGTTTAAAAACATGTTCTCTAAAAACACTTGCAACAATAAAATAAAAATACATACATAAATCAATTGTTTAATTTGTCATTTTGAAAAAAAATAAAATAAGTGAAGTGTGCCAAATTTTATCAAAAAAAGGAAAGTAATTAGTTTTGTTTTGTTTTTTTTTTTTTTTTTGTGTTTTATTTACAAAAGAAAGGAAATATAAGAGAAGAGGAAAAGTTTATGAAAATTTAAAAGAAAAATAAAATAAAAACAATAATCCCGCCAATTGATTAAAGTTATGATCAACAGTTTTTATTTGCCAATTCAAAGCTGATAATAATGAATCTAAATCAACACAGTGGACCTGGTCCGCCATCTGTTGGCGGTGCCACTATTAATTGTAATGGTGGAGGACCACCACAAGTTGCTCGCGCTATATCCTCGGATCGTTTGGTAACCGGACCATCGTGTAAAGCATTAAAAACCGCCGTTTCAGCATTGTATTCCGTGGACGATTTTGTTAAGGAGAAAATCGGTTCGGGATTCTTTTCCGAAGTTTATAAGGTAAGTTGTTTTATTAAATTTATTTTTAAATTTAATTTTATAAATACTCCTGTACCGCAAAAATAGAACTACGTATAAGTTGTAAAATACGAAATTTGTTTATGAAGTTGTCGGTTGACATTTATGTCCTTTGATTGTGAAACTCCTGACTTTTTGATGCAATGAAATCCTTAAAAGTTTTGCCTACATCTGCCGCTCAAAGGATTTAAGTACCCTTAAAATGTTCGCACCCAGCGCGGGCGAAGGAAATTTAGGGAGAATAGAAAGAGAGTTACCGGTGAACGTTGGTTTTAAATGTTTGAAGGTTATAATGACTAAGAAATAAAGAGCTAGTCAAGGCATTCCATAAGCGAGTTGTACGGCTTAAGAACGAATCACGATATTTCGGAGTACGTCCGAAAGTGGGCTTGAGGGTATTCTGATAAGCATTTATAGCGAGACGGGTGTTAGGGTTAAAGGTTTGGATGGGCGGAATGCTACTGGGGATTTCTACGGAGCACTGGTGGTGGAAATAGCGATAAAACACAGTGAGACACGAAACCTTACGTCGAGGGTGTTCGAGGGTGTCCCTTGTTTGATTGATATTAGTATCACCTATGAGTTTTATCGCACGGTTTTGAATCCTAGGTAGATGGTGTAGAAGTATTACAGGAGCACCTGACCGGATGTGACCATTGTACTCCTTATAGATTGAGGTCGGATCAGAGGGGCTGAAGTATTTCTTACATCGTTTGAGGAAACCTAGACATTTCGCAGCATTTTTGATGACACCGCATATGTGGTCATTCCACCGTAAGTTTTCATTGACACACATACCGAGAATGGAAGGTTTACCGGTTTCGACGATGCAAGTGCCATTCATGGATAATGGCTGGGTGTTTAAATTTCGCTTTAAAGACAGAATGCAGCATTGTGTTTTGGAAGCATTAAATTCCACTCTGTCAGTGTTTGCCCAATTAGTTATGCTGTTAATATAAGAATTTAATGAGCTTAATATACGCTGCCGTTCCTGTTCTACAGCCGAATAGCAGGGACGTGAGTCCGGGAACGAATATGAAAAGCAGAGAGTACTACTCGTCAGCAAAGGAATGTATTGGATTAGCAGTAGAAGACAAGAGATCGTTGATGAAAATTAAAAAGAGAGTCGGAGTCAGAACGGAGCCCTGGGGCACACCAGCATTTATTTTGTGAATATTAGACTTGAAACCATCCAAGACAACTTGAATTGACAAAAGAGCCTGATGCCAAACTCTGTCAAATGCCTTAGAAATATCAAGTGCAACTATCTTGCTTTCGCTAAATTGATGTACGCCTTGGTTCCACTTTTCGGTGAGACATGCCATCAAATCACCAGTGGACCTGTTGCTACGAAAACCATATTGCCGGTCATTGAGAAGTTTTCGTGTTTCGAGATATTTCATGAGCTAACGGTTTATCAGCGTTTCCATGACCTTGGAAAGAAGGGACGTAAGTGCAATGGGTCTGTAGGAGGAGAACGAAGAAGATTCACCTTTTTTACGGACGGGCTGGACAAATGCTTTTTCCATCTGCTCGGAAAGAGTCCTAAGGAGTAGGATTGGTGAAAAAGCTTACGCAGTGGTTTTGCCAGTGAGGAAGAACACTTCTTCAGATATACCATCTGGACCAGCGGATTTGTGAATGTTAATATCTTTAAGAACTCTTGCTACTACACGAGTGCGAAAGTGGATTTGTCCTATTGAAGATTCGACGCATTTATCCGATGAGGGATAAAGTTTCTCATTCCAAAGAGAATGGTGTCTGTGATCAGCGGCATCCACGTCGTTATCGAGGTAGCATAACGATCAGTTAAAATTCCTAAAGAGGCTGTTAAGACCGCTCCAGTTCTCTTTCTCGTATTGCCATACGGTTCTTTTAGGAATCTTTTCTCTAACTGTATGGTCGGTGTACGAGAAATTAGCTGATATAACACAATGGTCCGACGAGCCTACAGGGGAGAGCACATTGACCTTGTATTTGTCAGGGTGAGAAGTTAAAAACAAGTCCAGGGTGTTGGCGGTATGACTATCAACGTCTGGTATTCGTGTGGGCTCATTTACAAGCTGGATCAAATTATTTTTCGCAGCGAAGATCTCAACACACCGTCCTTCGAGTGTTGTCTGTCCATAATGTCGAAGCCACCCAGAATTGTGTATATTGAAATCGCCCGTAATAAATATTTCAGTATGAGGATACAGGGATAACTTCAGACTGCGAAAAAGATAATAGTCCGTTGGAGAAACATCAGGAATTTCAAATCCCAACTGTGGCAATTTTTGCACCGTTACGGGTGAGTAGTAGCCATCTTGGTCATCTTCTTTTCATTGAGACTGTTAACGTAAAGGGTCCTTTACGCCGACGACACAACATTTTTTAAAACTATTTCTTCTCCCCATGACTCTGCCCTTCTTCAAAAAGATCTTGATCGGTTTTCAATCTAGTGCTTCAAAAACTGCGTAGAACTTAATGTCGCTACAAACCGTCTCCTCCCCGACTTTATTTTCATTATGGTTAACCAATTCCCCTCGTTAAGTCTTTTCAAGTCCTTGGTGGCATATTATTCGACTGTGATCTTAATTTCCGTTCGAATATTGATAAGATGATCCTTAAAGCTAATTCGTCACTCGACTTTATTAAACGGTGGTCCGAGGAATTTTCCAACCCGTATGTGACCAGATCTCTCTATGTTACCTTTGTTCGCCCTTCCACCGAGTTTATCTTTCCCGATACGAGGGCATTCAACGTCGATTCTTCCGATTTGCTCTCCGTGGTGTGCCCAGGGACGACCTTTTGAAGTTACCTCACTATCAGAACTTTCTCAAACTTCTCAATATGTAGGAATAATGCCGACATTCTTTTCATTCATCGACTGCCCTCAGGGTCCATCGACTGCTCATCCCATTTCAACTCTATTTTCAACTCTATTGCCTTAAACACCAATATAGGTTGTCCTCGTCTCTTCTATATACCGGTCCACCTCACCTCTTACGGCACCAGCGAACCAATCTCTCGTATGCTCCGAAAGGTCAACTCAAACCTCTCCGTTTTTAATTTACCTGAGCACTCCTCGTTTCAAACAAGATCTCCTCCATCACTCCCTTGGTTCCTAGCTCTTAAGTGTTTCTGTTAGTGTTTAGCCCTAGTTTTAAAGTTGAATTAAGCTCGTATTAAGCCAAATAAATGGGGCCTCAGCTCTCACCAAAATTAAAAATTAAAATTGCGGTTTTAGTCCTGTAAAAATCACTGTCGATCAAGTTGTTTCATTTTGGCAGATCCTACGAAGATCCATGAAAAGTAAATTTATACTCCGTTTCGAGGTGTTTGTGCAAACTTCTATTGAGATATGCAAGACAGAGATGTATCTTCTTTTCGTATCCTCGCCAAACTCATCCGTCAACGCAAAATGTCTATAAAGAATGCTTAATGCTCTGTCAAAATAGGTTACGAGCTTATCTGCACATAACTTTTGTCATCAGCAAATAATATAAAGAAGCTCGTAAGTTAAGGTACGGGACACAATTTTCGAAATGTCTATGAAATTATTTAGATACATAGCCGATCGACAAAATTTGTCGAACGTACTCAGGAAGAGATCTTCAATTCCAACTCCAAGGAAAAGATCTTAAGAAATTTGCTTTGCTTAACTGGGAGCAATTACTTGGACCAGTTGAGCTGGGCCGGTTTTATTCAAAAATGTAGCGTAGTCTAAGTAAGAAATTAACTGGAGGTTAAAGGTACATAAATGCGAGATGCGATCTTCAATATACATACACGTAATTTGAGATGGTTCTAAAATGCTTTCTACTTCAAAGTCCTCTAAAGGGTGACCAGATAAAAAAGAAAGGAACACACATTTAAGTAAAACAACTACGGTGTGAGATATAAAATGGATTCTGGCTTTATTTTGAAGCTACGTTCATTCCATTGTGTGTGGAATAGCACATCATTCAAATGGCCGCCTCGGCTTCGCTGGCGGATCTTCAAGTGGTTGGTCCACTTTTTGATGACTCGGTCCAATATGTGCGGCGTTATTCCGGCAATTGCGTGCGAATGTTGGCCTCGAGCTCGTCCAAAGTGGTTGGCTTGTGAGCGTAGAAAAATGACTTGGCGTGTAGCCCCAGAGAAAATATTCGAATGGTATCAAATCGCATGATCGCGGCGGCCAATTAATGAACGCTCGCCGTAAGATGACCCAGCCGCCAAATTTCTTCTTCACAACTTCGAGCATTGCGGCCCTTGTATACCATATAGCGCCATCTTGTTGGAACCACAGCTCGGATATATCGATGTTGTTGAGCTCTGACTACAGAAAGTTGGTTAACATTTCTATACCTGAGACAATTGACGGTAACGGTGTCTCGAAAGAAATAATGTCGCTACGCCATAAACCCCAACAAACAGTCAATCTTTGTGGATGCATTGATGCTTGACCGAATACTTGTGGATTGTGTTCGCTTCAATAACGGCAGTTTTGCTTGTTGACATAGCTGCTGAGCCAAAAATGGGCCTGATTCTTTGGCCAAAATCCGGATCTCCGGTCAACATTTTTAGCGCCCATTTAGCGAACTCATGCCGTTGTCCATGGTCGGCCGGCTTCAATTCTTGCGTCAGCACAATCTTTAACGAATGTAGGCCCAAATCCTCCCTGGCGATGCCCAATTCAGCTGATCGGCGCCGAATCGACATTTCTGGGTCTTCTTCGATACTAACCATTACGGCGGCTATGTTTTCTTCATTTCGCACCAATCTCTGGTTGACACTATTCTGGTCTGGTTGGTGGCTTAAGATCCAAAAGAGTGTACTCACGGTCAAACTTTTCCGCGGTGCGACGAATTGCCTGCACACCGAAGCCATGATGACGACCGACCTCACAACGAAATTCACATTACGCATTTATAGTACAACTGAGCCGGAATTTGAATATTTTTTAATAATTTGCGCACGTTCGGCAAGCGTAAAACGATGCGGAAATGGCAAATCTTACTGAATATTTTGACAGCTGGATGTCATTGGCAACTTTGGCAGCTGCTGAAACATAATTTCAATTTTCAATTTTGGTGGGGGCGAATGCCCCCATTTATTCGGCTTAATACAAGCTATAGCTTAAAATTAAACTTAAACTAAAACTTAAAACTAAGGTTGGTTAGAGTGGTGAAGGAGAACGGATTTGAGGTAGGAAGTGGTGCGGTGGAAGTCAAAGACGCTAAGGTTTGAATTAACTTTTTGCGCCATAGGAGGTGTGGTGGGTTGGGCGATAGGAGAGACAAGGGATACGTAGATTACGAGGGTTAGTGTTGAGGAAAATAGATGAATGAATAGTGATGCGCATTCAACGTGACCTGAAAGGAGTCGATGAATGAAGAGAAAGTCGGCTGCATCTCTACGTTCCTCAAGGGTGTTTAGGTTAATAAGGTTGAGACGGTTTTGACAGGGGGGCAGAGTAATATAAAAGGATCGTCCCAGGCGAAGAAAACTGCGCTGGATGCTTTCGATTCTCGAGATATGAACGCGATGATATGAGGACCATACTTGGCTGGCGTACTCTAGGAAGGGGCGAACAAAGGTAATATAAAGGGACCTGGTCACGTATGGGTTGGTGAATTCCTTGGACCATCGTTTTACAAAACCTAGTGCAGAGTTGGTTTTAAGGATTATCCCATCCATATGTAAACGGAAGTTGAACTCCCTATCATACAAAATGCCGAGGTCGTGAAGAGATTCAACGGAGGAGATAGGTTGGTTGTGGAGAAGGTAGAGTCGGGGAGGAGATTGGTGCCGCTTATGTGAAAAGGTGATGGATTGGCATTTGGCGATATTATGTAAATTCCAAACAATTTTTGAGGCACCAGATCGAAAAACTATCAAGGTCTTGTTGAAGGAGGAAGGAGTGATGGGAAGAGGAAATGGTTTTGAAAAATTTGGTATCGTCAACGGACGAGCGTTTGATGATCTTATCGAGATCATTTATGGTTAATATAAAAAGAAGGGGACCGAGACGGCTGCCTTGAGGAACTCCAGAGGTGGCCAAGAATGGAGCCGTGTATGCTGACCTAAAGCGCACACTGTAAAAACGGTTTTCGAGGTAAGAGGATATCCATTTTAACAGTATGGGTTCAAAGTCGAGTGCAGACAATTTGAAGAGTATTAATCGATGAGAGACTTTATCGAAGGCTTTGCTAAAATCGGTTGCAACTACATTGACTTCGTTGCCGTTCTCTAGGTCAGAGATGGCAAAGGATACGAATTCAACGAAATTTGTGGTGGTTGACCTACCTTTTAGGAAGCCATGTTGTCTAGGGGAAATAAGCTTCATACAAAATACTTTCAAGGAGTTTGGTTATTGGGAGTTTGTTATTTCGTTCTTTGATCCTTTTTCGTGGATCGGGGTTATGAAGGAGGTTTTCCAAACCTGACGAAATTCTCCTTGTGAAAGGGATAGACGAAAGTGATTAGAAAGGGCAAGGGAAAGAGACAAAGAACATTTTTTTAAGAAATATGGCAGGGAGGCCATCTGGACCGCGTGTAAATTTGTCATTGAGTTGGTGTAATTTATATTCGGTATAAGAGGGGTCCAAGATGTGAGGGAAAAGTGGGCCATTGGAGAAGTTCAGTCGGTAACTAAAATAGGATGGATCTGGTTCAAAGGAGTCATTAGTGAAGGATTGTTTAAAAAAGGTGGCAAATAGGTTGGCAATGGTAAGTGAATCGGTTGACGATTTGTTGTTGAAAGATAGGGAAGGAGTGTAACCATTGGACTTTCTTTTGTAGTTACAATAACAAATTGGAAAAAGGACTTAGGGTCATTTATAAGGTTGACTTGCGCATTATTAAGGTAACGCTGGTAAAGGGAATCGTAAAGTTCGGTGGAATGAAGATAAGCACCAAGATAGTTGTAATAGTCGGAAAAGAATCTGGTGCGAAGGAAAACAGCCCATAACTTGTTTCTCTTATTTCGTAAGGAACAGAGCTTGCGATTATGCGAGAGAGGACTAGTAGATGATGTTTTAAGGCGGGAAAACGGAACGCAAAGGCTAAAAGAATTAAATATTTCTTTATAAAAAATGGATAAGGCATCATTTACACTTAGGTTGCGAAAGTTAAAGAGGGATCTGCTAAGATAGTCACTGATTTGTGTGGCGGGGCGAGAATTGCAAAAACTATTATTGCTATCTGGTCACCCTTTAAACCTCAAGGGATTTTTGGGTCAATGTGGCTTTTAATCTTCGCTGATTACGGGCATGTTGCTTCAAGTAATCTAGATTGGGAATCTTACCATCTACCTCTAGTTTAAGCTCTGCTATTTTTTTTTTCAGATTGTTTTCTCATGGAAAAAATAGTTCCAAGTGTCCCAATAAGGACATCCTCCAAGTGTTTGTAGATTCTACATGAACATGCATTTTCTTTGCGAAATTCAGTACAAGTTTAGTTGTTTCAATATCATACAGAGCGGGGAAGTGCACCTACTCCAGTTTAGAACAAATCAAACATCGATCTGAGAGTAATTTCTACTTTTGCCTTCTTCTGATTTCACCATATCTGAATAATTCATACATGATCTTGTCATATAACTCATATAGCATCTAATAAGCATAGAAAAAATGTTAATTCTAATTCACCGGTCCTAGCAGGTGGCCCAAAATTAAGTGTTTTTTTACGACTTTCCGCTTTCATCCGTCTGAAATCTCTTCTACCAGATCTCGAACCCGCATGAACCCGTTTCCCTAACAAACTAAATTTAATAGCCCAGTTTTTCCAAAACCTAAGGGACTTCTTCTAGCACCTTTTTTCATATTTTTTTTCTTTTAAGCAAAATAAAATTAAAAATTATCTCAGTCGTCATATCTGAATAGCCAGTGCTTGCTATTCTGTTTAGTGTCTACCGCAAGAGTGAAAACTAGACCGCAACACACCGCGTGCGTTGTGTTTATTTTAAGTTTTCATTAAACAACTTAATGCTGCCGTTATTCTGTGTGCTCAGATCGTTCAGATTCATAGATACGAGTAGCATACATTGTGTTGAACTGACAAACAATAATTGACCCAAAAACGCGAATCTTTCGAATGTAGGACAGACACCATCATCAAACAAAGTAACTTGGCGTAATTGTTACAAATTTCTTCATCATCACCAGATACAAGTACTTCATTGCACATCATCATCCATCAGAATAATGCACGGGAAAGTTCAATAGAAAGTAAAAGATACACCACAACCTGAAATTGTTGACAACAACGACACCGACAACAGTCACCTTAAGGAAAAGGAACAAAAAAAAAAAAACTTTTTAATGAAACAGAAATGATTTGTTGGCTTCGTTAAGTGAGAGAACCAATTAGGCGCTCGAAAATTAATTATTATATGACAAAAGCTAAAGCCGAGCCAAGCCAAACCACGCCATGCCAATCCGAACCAACGACGAGTGAATGATGATGCTTAACTCAGCTCAGAGGAAACTTCACACCAAGGCCAATTAATTTTAAAGAAAAGCGACCATTGTAGCCAGATTGTGTCTATAGATACTCTGGGGGACTTTTCACACATGGTTTCACTGTTTCACTTTCGGTATTGGGCTTGTATCTAAAACTTTTCGCACTAATCACGATGGGAGATACTTTTGATGTGACACTCTATACAGTGTAAGGGGATTATGATTAAATAATTGTAACCATGCCATGTACATACGTACTCAAAACACTAACGAGCAGATTCAATCAACGAAAGTTATTTGAGGCTGATTGTTAGAAAGATACATGCACGTATATGTAGCACTGCTTTGAGATTTACGATACTCGGTGACAATCTGATAGAACGACTTAATCGAACTCAACTTTCTTTGAAATACCATATACCGGAATATGCATATGTGTAGTCGCAAGGAACATGTATCTTTGTATCTCTTTAACTCATCCAAAGTTTAACCCATAAATCAAGTGCCATACATAGTGGAAGACACTTCTTAATCGCCATCGTCACTCTGGTTCTCTACGAATGCTGTGATTACTCGTATATCTCGTCGCAGATATCAACTTAAAAAATCATTAGTCAATGTTTCTGCATCATGTTGCTAGAGCGCCCAGCTGTTACATAGGCAAAAGCGGGTGGATATTGGAGTAAAGTGGATAATCGTAGGTGGAAAGCATCCACCGAATAGCCCTTATTCTTCTTCATATGATGAGAAATGGACGCGGAAGTACGAGTATGTATTTGATTAGTCCGAAGGAATATGACTAGTTAAGAAGATGATGTGTTGGTACGAGTAGTTATGCCCTATGGTGAGATACAATACGAGTACATTTATATATACTCCTCCGCATCTTCGAACAAAGGGCACCATGGTAATTTATTATCGCTTTGTAATGGCTGTCATTAGTTGTCATTAACGTTGTTTTGTGAATTTATATTAAACTAGGAGACAATGATAATGATTCCAGTAATGAGTGACCCCTTGTATGAGATATTTCAGTTGGTCGACGTATGTATTAATTGAAATTAATGGACCTATGACAACGCGGGTGTGAAAGTAAAAGGAAATTTATGTGAAACATTCAACTGATAGGGTTTTGCCTCAGTGATCTGAGGATTCTCATGAAGTATACTTAAGTGACGAACTAGGATCAGCTAATGCGCAACAAGATGTTCATCTTCTGATGCCAGGCGGCCACACCCGGATGAATAGTTTCCGACAATAGTTTAGCTATCATTTTGGTCACTCCTCAAGGCATGATAAGCTAAACATAAGCTGTAATAACTGTCACTCGATGATCCTGATATTTCAGTGGAAAATCTTGACAAGCATTCATGTCCGCAATGAGTTAGATAATCCTGCCACTTTAGTTACACACTAGACCATTTCTGCGCAGATGGTTCCGAGATCAAAACGAGAGTAGATTGGTTTATTTTCTATAAAATATTGTACAAGCCTGGCTATAGGAGCTACGGAGTAAGGTACTTCTGCTACAGATGCTCATGTGTGTCGGTACTAGTAACAAGTGAGCAGAACTTGTATAGTAGATGCAGATTAGAAAATGGCCTGACGTTTATAAAATGATTTGAGCCCAACTTGGACTGCAGCAATAGATGGAATTTGGTCCAAAGTTAGTTTATTTGGATCATAAGCGGATTACGAGAGGGATTTGCTCAATCTGTTTACTGACACTCGCTCATCACGGTTCCACTAGGAGGCATATTCTCTGCTCTTTGGTCTTAAGTCCTGTTCTCAATGAACTTCTGGTATCAAAGGAGAACACTGTATACTAGGTTGTTGCTTATGCAGACGACATTGGTATTTGTCAATCAGGCACGTACTCGAGGGTTGACTAAAAAGCTTCCGACCACAACGTAAAGATAGCGGCACTCGTCAATAAAACCTAGTGAATGCTAGTTTTGCAGTCTTTTTAGTCAGCAGAAGTTTCAGTCACTTTAGACGCGCAGTTTTTAGTTGAGAGTGAGTGACTCGATGTGAGTGTTTTTTGTGAAATTGAGCATCGAGCTGTTATTAAATTCTTGTTTTTGAAAGGCAATACGCCTACGCAAATGAAAAATGAGTTGGACTCTGTTTATGGGGACGCTGCACCATCATTTACCACAGTGAAATTTTGGGCAGCTGAATTTAAATGTGGTCTTAAGAGCTTGGGAAATGATGAACGTTCGGGACGTCAAAAACTGCAACCACTGACGATAACATTGCTAAAGTTCACCAAATGGTGTTAGACGACCGCCGAATTAAAGTGAGAGAGATAGTAGAGGTTATGAAAATGTCCAAAGGACGTGTTTGTTACATATTAAATCAAGATTTAGGCATGAGAAAGCTGTCCGCCCATTGGGTGCTGCGTTTGCTTACGTTTGACCAAAAACGTGTTCGAATGAATATTTCCAACGCTCTGTTGGCGCAGTTTAGGCGCAATAAATCCGAGTTTTCGCGCCGAATAATTACGTAGATGAAACTTGGATCCACCATTATACGCCCGAAACAAAAGTTCGGTCAAAACAGTGGACTGCAAAGGCGGCTCCAAAAAACGCAAAAACTGTTTTTTCGGCTGGAAAAGTGATGGCGACTGTTTTTTGGGATAGTAAAGGAGTTATCTTAATCGATTATTTTCAAACAGGAAAAAACCATTACAGGAGCATACTACGCATCATTACTGAAGGCAGAAATTGCGGAAAAACGGCAGAATTTGCAGAAAAAGGAAATCCTGTTTCACCAAGACAACGCGCCGTCTCACACCTCAGCGGTTGCCGTGACGAAAATCCATGAATTACAGTTTGAACTGCTTGACCATCCGCCTTATTCACCAAATCTAGCCCCAAGCGACTTCCCTTTGTTCCCTCATCTAAAAACTGCGCTCGGAGGACAGAGATTTTCGTCAAATGAAGAGGAAATCACCTCCGTGAACAATTATTTTGTAGGAAAGTACTATTTGGACGGGATAGAGATATGGGAGCATCGCCGGGAGAAGTGTGTAGAGTTACAAGGAGACTATGTAGAAAAATAAAAAAAAGTTTTGAGAACAAATGTCGCGTAACATTGTTCGGTCGGAAATATACGAGTACGGACGAGTAATTTGCACTTAAATGAGTTTTGATTGGCCAAACATCTGCGATCTAAGTATTAACCCGAACGAAACCGAACTTATTCTTGGCGATAGGAAATATTTTTCATGTCTTAAGCACTTCATTTTCGCGACCTAAATCAAGAGGATCCACTTCTAGTCACTCAAACATCGCTAAGTGGCAATGAGTTAAGAGTGTGTGGAAACGCCCGGCAGACAGGTCTCAGGTCGTAAGTCTCAGTATTGTAAGCTCGATCTCCAGTCTGCGTCGTATAGTAGATGCATCAGTCTCCCCAACGTCGCCTATAACATCTTCTCTGCCTAGGGTAGGTATGTAGGTAAGAGTGGCTGTTGGAAATACCAACCCACTTGGGCCTATTGGCTTACTGATGCAACCAGTTTGACTTTATGACGAAGCGTAGGAGACTGTTTACGTCTATATTTTTTAAATCGTTTAGGTCGATGTAGAAGAAATCTCCTAAATGAAGATTTCCTCTCTGGGAGAGAGCTGGACATGTACAGAGTAGGTGGAGGATTGTCTCCTCCTCTTCCTCGTCCTTGCAACTTCAGCAGAAATCATTTGTAAAGGTGCCAAGCCTTCTTGCCTGCTTGCCTATGAGGCTGAGATGTTCCTTATTTAGAAGGATCAGACATTTAGAGCGATTCAGATGCAGTTTTGGTCAGATCTGTTTGGTCGCTAGATATGTTGGTCCAACAGTCCAACTAAGGTCTGTTCTTTTATTGGCATCCAGCTTTAATGTTAGTTTGCACGTAGCGATTGGTATACCTATGCTATCCTTTTCCGGTAGAATAAGTAGAGTGGTTCCAATTTTTGCGCGTTCATCGGCTGTACAGTTCCCTGGAATGTCTCTGTGGCCCGCCATCCAACAAAGGTGAAGGTTGAACTGCTCTGTCATCTCCATAAGAGATGATCGGCATTCAAGGGCGGTCTTAGAATTTAGTGAGACCGAGTCCAGGGACTTGATAGCGGTCTGACTAATCCGAAAAGATGCGGATATCCTTTGCGCAGATATCACGTTTTTCTTCAGCCAGGACAGAGCTTCTTTAATCGCCAAAATTTCCGCCTGAAACACGCTACAGTGATTTGAAAGACGGAAAGTGAGGCTTGGATTTAGCGTATCTGAGAAAACACCGCCACCAACTTTGCTATCGGTTTTAGATCCATCTGTGTAGAGATGGATTGATTGGTCCTCCATGAAAGCATCTTCCTTCCAGAAGGATCTAGAGGGGAAACTTACATAGAAGTTTTTGTCAAACCAAAATTCAGGTGTGGTGTAATCGATGTTCCCTGTGAGGGCTCCTAATGTATTAAGAATACTGGCGAGGCCAAATGGATTATTTGTCCACTGTTTAGTCGCTTTAAGGCGAAAATATCGAGGGGTGTCAAATGTCTAATGCTGCAGAGAGGGTAGACCGCAATGTTCCGCATATGCTGTTCTTTGGACTCTGCTTAGTTCAATACAGTTAACTGCACTTTCAAAAGCCGTCCACCAGACTACCACCCCGTAAGTGAGTATCGGTCTTATGACCGAGATGTATAGCCAGTGGGTTATCCGAGGTTGAAAGCCCCATTTACGAGTATTCCCAATGGCTTTTTTACAAGAGAATAAAGATATTGTAGCTTTATTGACTCTTTCTTGAATGTTAGGTTTCCAGTTTAGTTTTCTGTCAAAAATGAGACCAAGATCTCTTCTCTGCCTAAACATCGCCTAAATCCTTTTAATTGGCTTGATATACGTATATCGGGAAAAGGTTATACGAAACCATGCTCGGTTTTGGCATCCTTGCTAAACTTGTCCATGCGCGAGCGTCGGTAATGATTTTACTGAGACTCTTGGTCTCAAAAAAAGTCGTACTCCAAAAAAAATCCACGGTCATACCATTTCTTCAACATGGTACTGTTGCATATTGTTGAAATATGCAAGGTACTCGTAACACCAGTCTGTGGCCTGTGGGGTGGTATTGTTGACAGAATACAGCAAGTAAGTAGGGCGTTTGCAAGTATGTACTAAAACTGAAGATGTTTCTGATGGAAAAACGATGTATCACCACAGAGAAAGCACACTCAGGATCGACGGCTCGGACAAAACGTCGTCATACACAGGTATAGCTTCGAGGTAGTCAAGGACATTGTCTACTTAGGCTTCACAGCTTACGCCACCTTAGAGATCATTCGAAGAAACATTGATATACCAATTCCTGTGTTTTTTTTTGTTTCATACTCAGAAGACAATTGAGTAGCATGGCCGATGATCGTCTCATTTCTCCTCTCTGGCATAGAGATCGCATAGCCGTTTCAAGAGAACAGTGCTTCGAGTGATCTACGGCCCGGATCTGGACCGTCGAGAAAGATAGCAAAAAGACTTAACCAAGAACTGTGCGGTCTGTACAGCAATATGGACTTAGCTAAACGAATCAGAATTTATCGGGTTAAATGGCTGGAACATGCCGAACGGTTAGAAACAAGCGCTCCAGTTCGGAAAGTCTTTAAATCCGTCGCCAAGGAAAGATTCCTCCTCAGGAGACACGCGCAAGTGAAGAAGACACCGCTTTTGACAGGTGTGAATACTTGCCTACACTGCTGAAGTAGCTATAAAAAGCCTTCACATCCAGTACAATAAGAGCCAAGGCCGAAATTAAGTTGCTAATTGGTTGTACCAAGCATCCTCAGCGGTTGAGCAAGAATTGCACTACTAACATGGTCCTATGATCTAAACAATTTCGGCGATGCATATGCGTCAGGCATTACAAATTTTACGAATAAAGGAAAATGATTGTAGCTAGAATCTGAAAGCCGCCTAGTCCTTTCCTGTGACTGTCCTGTTATCCTGTTTTGGTTCACTTTTTCCTCATTCATCGAGGGTCATTCTAAAGCAACTAATTTACTTTATGCCTGGTCATGTAGGACTGTTTGAACTTAATGATATTCAAAGGTGCGGCAAGATAACTTCCTTATTAGAAATGAGCGCTTTGAAGCTGATGGGAGTTCCAGGCGACTGTGTTTGGTCTCGTTCTAGAGAAAGGATCCTAAAGTTTTGTTAACTCGTATTTCAGTTGTCATCATGCGTTGAAGGCCTATCTTTCCTACGGCCTTTTGGTGGTTCCAACCCAGCGCGCCTTCCGAAATCGTTTCAATATTTCGCCATTGGGTCCTGTGCCGGACAGCAAATCAATTCTTTTGTGAGACACAATTTTCGCTAAATCGGAAACAAGAAGTTCTCGAGTGAGCATCTATGCCAGAAAGTTAGACGTGAGAAGCCGGAAACGTTAGTTGACAACGATGTTTTAAGAGCAACGGTGGATGCGGACCCAACGAAATCGGTGCTCGAGATTGCACAAACCATGGGAGTATCCCCAATGGCAATAAGTCGACACCTTTCTCTCATAGGAAAGTTAAAGAAACTCGATGAGTGGGTACCCCATGAACTGAACGAATCCCAAAAACTACGGCGCCTGGAAATTTGCGCATCGCTTACATTAAGAAACCAAACTGAACCGTTTTTGCATCGGAAAGTCACCTGTGATGAAAAGTGGATACTCTGTGATAATCGTAAAAGATCTGGGCAGGGGTTGGATGCAGATGAAAAACCAAAACACACCCCTAAGTCCGATCTTCACCCAAAAAAGGTTATGGTGACAATTTGGTGAACATCGAAAGGAGCAATCCACTTTTCATATCTTCAACCAGGAGAAACGATAAACGCTATCAAATATTGTGAGGAAATCGACATATTGCATCCCAAATTGGCAGAAAAGCAACCTGCGTTGGTCAATAGGCACGGTTCGATCGTTTTGCATGAAAATGCTAGACCCCATACCCCACAAGCAACGGTGCAAAAACTGTTGCAGTTGGATTACCATCTTTTCCGCAATCTGGATTCATTTTGCCGACAGAAGGTGTTCCGGAACCAAGCAGAGGTCATAGAAGCCTTTGAAGATTTCATTGCCTCAGAAAGTCAACACTTTTACGAAAAAGGAATATTTGACCTTGTATCACGTTGGAAGAATGTCATAGATTGCAACGGATCCTACATATTTTGAATGGATAATAACTTATGGACATTTCATGTGGTACAACCCAATAGTAAGTGTTGCAGTTTTGCGATCTCCACGGCGTTTTTTTTGCGACGATATGGACATGTGGTTTTAACAGCACGGTGCAACGGCCTTTACTTCAACGGTATCGAGCACTTCCGAGGGCGCCTCATCTCATTGAGTGGCTGTCGTGTTCACCCGATTTGCCCCTCTGTGACTTCTTTTTGTGGGGGTATTTGGAATCCTGTGCCTATACCAACCGTCCACAGACTTTGGGCGACCTAAAAAGAAACATTCAGGAAGAAACGGCCAACATATCAATATGCTGGAGAGAGTGTTAAGAAACAGCACAATTCGGTTCAACCAGTGTATCGACCATATGGGGCGTCACTTACTCGATATGATTTTTAAAACGATGTAAACCACAACTTTGAATGTTCAACGTTTTACTAGAAAAAGATTGAAAATATGTCTTTACTACTTTGTGCTTTATTGCATTATGAAATAAAGAAGTTAGCTTGCCGCACCTTGAATATCTTATATCAGAAGGGGTTCCACAGGATTGAGTGAATGGGCCTTCACTATTAAATGGTGTTTTGAACAGGGCTCCATAAACCATATTTCCATAGTGTTAAAGGATGTAGAATATGAGCTTTAATCAATAACGCGCTACAGCTATTTTTTACTATCTTAGCCTTGTCGTCGAGGTGATTTAGGTTAAGTTGCAGACAAAGGGAAATGAGGTAGTCAACTTTTGATAAGTCCCTTCTCTTAGGGGTGGATATTAGCTAGTCGCCTGCTTTTGCTGGCTTGAGAAGTGAGCTGATACATTACAGGGCGAATGACTCGAACTCCAATTTTTTAAAATGCTATAATTTTTTTATTTTTTAATAAATTTTATTGTGCCAAAGCAAGAAATATTGGAAAATACATCAATTTTCAAATTGTGTCAGTAGTTTTCAATATGTCTACCTTTGGGGCGAATAATGGCCTTGAGACGACCGAAGAAATCATCGTACGCTGCACGTAAATGGCTCTGCGGTATTTTGGCCCATTCCCGGTGAAGTGCTTGTTTGAGGTGGTCCAAACTTTGGTATTTTTTAGTGCCAACCTTCCCCAGACAGAGAAATCCAACAGATTTGTATCCGGGGAATTTGCAATCCATTGTGTCGAAGAAATGAAGTGTGGAACATTGTTTTTGTAAGACGGTGCTGAGTCTTGTTAAAATGTCCACGGTCTCCGACCGAAATGATTGTTTGCCCAAGGCTTCAATACTGCCTCTAAGACAGTTTCACGGTATACGGTTGCATTAATTTTGACGCCACGGTCCAAAAATACGGGCCAAACCATCACCATCGGTGCTGCCTGCTTTTTGGTGGCCGTCCGAAGGTGTAAATTTTCGAAGGACCTATCTGGCAAGTAAACTCGGTCATTTTGTTTGTTGACATATTGCTCGATAACAAATGGCGACTCATCGGAAAAAACCAAATTCGGCAACTCACCACTTTCGTGCAAGCGTAGCAACTCCTTCGCTCTTTTGACTCTAACTTTTTTCTGTTGCGGTGTTAGATCGTGTGCTTTTTGGAACTTCAATGGCTTGAGCCCAAGCTCGTTTTTCAGTATGTGTTGCATCCGTTCCAACGATATGTTGAGCTCACGAGCCATTTTTCTCCCACTCCCCCACAATCCACGACGTGGATTTCGCTCAATTCGAGCCTTCACTTTCCGAACCATTTCTGCCGATGTTGCTGTTTTTTTATGACCACCTCCATGGCGTTTTGCAACGCTGCCAGTATCACGGTAACGAGCTATGGTTCGAGATACAAATGATTTATTCACGTTGAGGTGTTGGAAGGCTCTAACGATAGCTACTTGTTGTTTTCCAGCCAAATATAAAGCAATCACACTGTCACGTTTGAATTCCATCGCGGATAAAAATTTTTCAACACAACTGAGACGCAGATCGTTTAAAATTCTTGTAAATAATAAAATTATCTGTCATGTGTCAAAATTTGAGCTCACTGTCATGAACGGTTTAGAAATTATAGCAGTCTGAAGTTGGTTGCAGGTCGAGTCATTCAGGGTGTATATTGCTACAGGCATATGCACAACTTTGACAGACTTGTCACATGTCACACTGTTATACATATGATATTCTTCAAATCCTGCATTGCAATCAAAAACGTAAAGGTTACCAATTTCCGAGAATAACTCGGGAGGTTATAACGAGGATAGCTGCCGTACAGTGTTTAATGTACGATTGGATTTTTTAAATTGGGCACGCAACAAGCAAGTGTTCTTAATTTTATCTTAAGCCTTCTTACTAGGCTTTCACAATGGTTTACTGCTTTGGCATCTGGTGAACTAGATCGACAGCTGCAACAACCGAAGCTTCTCTTTCACAAGTTGGTATATTTTTCGGTGCCAACTAGAGACCACAGTTTGTCAGGATTGATTAATGATCAGAATTTGTCCTGTCTTCTCAAATGGAAGTGCCTCATATTGACCTTACCGAAGTAACCACGATGGCATTTATCAAAGTTTGATGCAATGATAGTGCATGTCACCACTATCACCTTAACCACCAGATACGAGTACTTGAGGTGCTTGCCAATACGACCATGACTGACATGACCACGAAACTTGCTGATATTCTTCCTCTTTTCGACATTTCGCAATTTTTTGAAAAAGCCTATCACTGTCGATTACTAACGTCCACTGGACGATCACCGATGATCGCTGGAGCATCACGATTACTAAATTTTAGAGCAGTTCTTAATAACAAGTGAAAATTACGACAGAGCTCTTATCCACGATGCTGGCTAGAGAACTCTAAGAAATTTTAAACCAACTTAAAACCATTGATGATCCGAAACGTGGTCATGAAAAAATAGGCCCACTACTTCGGTAAATATTGCTATAAGTTTAGAGTGGGAAATTTCTTCAAAGTGTTTCGTTTGTCGATGTTAACTGAGAAAAATCTTTACAGCTCTGGGCTGTAGTAGTCTATATGGCATAATACGATCCCGAGATAGAATCTGTCGTAACTGATCTACTAAATGTTGAGTGTATGTGATGTGACCTTCAAGCAATCCATCGAACTAGATGAACGCTCAGTAGACCAACAAAATCACGATCAAAACTTGTCGCTCTGCGAAGCGAACCGCATGCAGTGTTCCTTTTTTCCTTAACCCACATGACTTTTATCCGCCAAACAATGAACTAAATCAATAAATCATTATGTCTTCTGTCAGTTCCCTTTGTTCCCATTCTATTCAGTAGACTTTTGCCCTCCACATAATTCGCACAAAAAATAAATTGAAAAAAAAACTAAAAGATACCCACAATCAGTAATTGTTATACAATTACCAGGAGCTCGAACACTGTGCGCATTGTTGAAATAGTCATCACACATTCAAATCAGGCAGCCGGGAGTGGGACTCAAATAGAACTCAGCACTCCCTCTAGAGCGATATACTCGTACAGACACCCACTTACCCCTTTGCCCACCCTTTCTAGTCTTCTCTGGGGGCGGCTAAAAATAGTTTTTCTTGTTTCCACGAATAAAATTTATGAATGAATCCGACGCAAAGTAGGATTTACATACAATTTACTCTCGAGTTCGTATACTCGTATGTGTACCTAGCGATGGTAGTACGAGCATATGTATATGACTATCTCTCAGATACACGTACTCATGTATGGCATTCATACAATCGTCTGACGGTTTTCTCATCACTCTGTGCCTTCGGTCGTCATCGTCGTCGATTGTAGGGAGCGTGTGAAAATTCGTAATTTAATATCAAAATGCGGGTTGTTGGGGGTTAATTCGTCGTCATCCCTTCAAAATTTACACAGTCACCCTTTGCCCCGCAATCATGACTAAGGTTTCACTGAGCTTTCAACGATAAGAAGTTCAGATTCAGTTTCCTGTCAATCGATATGTGTGATTATTTTGTGACGTTCGACGACGATTGTTTACACCGACATCGTTGTGTGGGCCTACTATGATACTCCGTTCATCTTGGAGAGACAAAGGACTTTGTTTTGAGTGCACTAGGGTTACTCTTTGTTTTAACACAGAGTGAGACATTGTTTACAAACAAAAGATCCCACCAAAGGGGTCTAGTCAAGCCAGAAGGCTTATGTTTTTGTACTTCGCAAATGTATTTCGAAATAGAGAAAGTGAAGTGTATGCCATGGTCCAGCATGCCCACCAGGTGTTGAGCTTATTGGCATCATTCCAACTATGGAAATCAGTGAATTTATGACAATTTTATGGAAATATTGGCGCCTTGGTGTTACGTCAAGAAATCGAATGAAATGTCTTAATCCGCATGAACGAGTTCTTTATCGCGTTCATCTCTGCCATACGATTCTTTTGTTCAGGAAATATTGACAAAACAAAATCAATGCTGTATCATGATTTTACAAAAGAAGTTGTCTAGCGGCATTTGCCTAATCTTCGGAAGATGAATGTGGATTAGATGCATAGTTTCTGGAATGTATTTGGAGCTGACTTTCCCTTCGTTCGGTATTTGTTTGTAGGCGTTCGTATTTGAAAATGTGTGTCGCTACGGAACATTTTAATAGGTCTAGGTCGTAACGGGTTGGTTGATGGTTGAAATAGGCCAATGGATTCGAATGGCGGTCGGAAACAAACTCGAATTGAGTGAACTATTTGGAAATATGTAGAGGTATGCCCCCGGACTGGTTACACTCAACATTTACTCGATTCGAACTCTTGATATTCCCTAGACGCTTCTGCGGTTGCGAGTTTATTAACATGCCCTGACTGTTTTTCTTCAAGCAAAGCGACCTAAGTCCATGAGCTCCCTCGACTTTCTACCTCTATAACTGTTTACAGCTTTGATCTTTTAGATATTTCGTGAGATCTGATGATGGTAGTTTCAGCAATGTGAAAGTAAAAGCAAGTTCAGTAAGATAATAACTCAGAACCTGATTATCGCCCTCATCAAATGTTTTGATCTTATTGTATTTTGTATTTAACTGAGAAAGAGCCCTGCTGACTACTTGTTCTATGAGGGAACCTCAGTGACTGCAGTGACTCCGCAACGAAACTAAAAACTTCCTAACTGGCCGCACAAGACTTACGTATATTGTGGATGGCAAAGAGGGTTTCATGCAAGAGATTGAAACACTCGGTTTAGCTGCAGCCTGGTAAAGAATTTCAGGAGTGCGAATCAGCCAGGTCGGAAACACACAGACTCTCACTCTTATGATAAAATATCATTTCCCAGGTAATCGAACCTAATACAGCTCCCAAATACAATAGCTCCTATCACTGAATTGCAAATGCACTAAGTAACGCTGCCTGGGGTACCCGGTACCACTCATCTGCTGCATCAGACAAGGCCATCAAATATGCCGCTGAGTTCTTTTATAGCATCTAGTTGCCAGGCACCGATATCTCATATATTGATCACAGAAAGGTTCGAGTATAACCCGTAAGTACCAGACGAAAATCTTTTTTTGCATCGCACTGACTTACCGACTAAGTAAATCCCTATATGTAGAACTGTGAGAGTGCTTGTCTGTCGGATCATCCCTGGGAACTGTGTTCTCAAATTTTTGTTTTTTTTTTTTTCTTTTTGGGGGGAGGAGAAATGCCTTACGCACCATAAGGAGGTCTGTTAGCGTTGACCATCCCCGTGTGTCCGGCTCTCTCCGCATGCTTTCGGATCATACAGACTAGAAACTCCTCCCAACCCTGTGGCTTCTGACACAACCCTCTGGGACTGCTCTTCGCATTACTTCAAGGGGCTGTGATCCTACACCCTTTCGGGTTTACGTGCTTTCCCCGTATTGTTCTTCTTCTCTTTTCTTTCTTCTGAGAATATCTTCCAAAAACTGGCAAATTCTTCCCCAGTTCAGGTCACTCGTCAGCATTTTATCCACTATGTTTTCTGAAGGGTTGAAGGCACCAATGCTGTTTTCCAGTGCTTTGCGTTGGGCTTCCCATCTTCTGCAGGCAAAAAATGTGTGATGTACGTCGTCTGCTGGGGAGTCGCCGTACTGGCAGGCTGGGCTATCCGTTTTGCCGATTCTATGTAAAAAGGCTTTGAAATTTCCGTGTCCGGTGAGGAACTGGGTGACGAAGTAGTTGACCTCCCCGTGTTTCGGGTCTTTCCACTCAGCCACATTTCTTATCAGCCTCGATGTCCACCTCTGCTTCCTCTGCTTTCCGAGATCCAGCGCTCTTGCCACTTAAATATCGTTTGCTGCTCTGCTTGGTCGATTGCCGCTTCCAATCCGATTTCTGCCTTGTTTTCGTGGACGTACTTCCTTTGTGCCGCTAGGAGATCGATGGGAGTCACTCTTGCTACTACAAAAGTTGACCTCCGCGTCTTTGCACTGCCACCATCTGCTTCCGGTACTTTTCTTGTCGAAGCGCCCAGATATCACTTCCATATAGGAGAATGTAACTTGGCGTTGGACCCCCTATGTTCGCCATTAATCTACTGAGTGATGTTGTTTTGTGTCAAGCCTCAATTCCAAATACCTCACCGCGTCCTTGCTCTTAATGACTGAGTGTTCTCTAAATTATTAGCATTACTAGGTGCACTAGTAATGGCCTTTTTATCATGCTTCTTGAAATTTAGGTTGTTGCTTCCACGAGAAGGAGGAAGCAGACCGGCCTGACTCAACAAAAGAAAGACCTCGCAATGAGTAAATTTCGTTTGACTGAATATGTACGAGTATGTTGCGTCGAGAACTGCCATTGTGCAGTCGGCTTCCTGAAGGTGTAAGGAAGCTCTCAAGACATGGGGCTTATGACCGCGGATGGTTCTTCGGATTTGCACAGCTACGACAAGACTCATTCTTTTGTAAGCGTCTTGTTTGTCTTGACCTTAAAGAACGAATTGTGTCGCCTGCTCGGGGTTTCATCTTACCAGGTCTGGCTTTGTTGTAAGCGTACTGATGAATCTCCCTTTCCTTGATATTCTTATCGTTCAATTAACCCTCAAAACCAGCTTCCGGTTAAAAAGGAGTGGTCTTTGGTATAATTCGCACTACATTTTTGATGACCTTGATGGTCATGTCGAACTAATGGCCTAGAACTTCTCTGTCTACAGGACCAACTTTAGCTAGAATCTGAGGGAAGAAAGGTATAAAGTCAAATCTTCATGGATTACAGGGCTTATACTTCGGTCTTTATTCGATTCTGTTGGCCACTTCTTCTGCATCATCGAAGTATCCTCAAATTTGCTAACATGACAATTCGTTGAATAGCCGCTGGTCCTTAGAGAAGGTGTATTAACCTTTTAGAAACGTCAGGAGCCAGTAGATGCAGGAACAGGTAGATAGAAATGTCTGCCTATCGTGTTACAGATGTAGCTAGTTCCTATGCGCTCTTCGAGTGACCCGGCTCTTCATCTGTGTTTGGGATTCAGTTTAGAAAATTTTACTTCGGAAGTTTCTGAGAGGTCGTTTCCCTAATGCCCGATGTATGATCTTGACTACTCTTGAACACGAATAGAGGGCTTTTCTTTTTGTTTTTATTTTTACAGCTGCGACGGATTGCAAGCATGTGAGTCAATTGGACAATGATTCGTACTGATTCCTACGAACGTGATTTCTATGAAATCTGGCTGCCTCAGTGCGAACTATATGGATTAGGGCAGATGTTCTATTGGAGTTGCAGTTTCTTTCGCCTAGAATTGAAGTCTGTGAAGAAGCGTTGAAACCAGAAGCTCGTCTGGTTAGCTCGTTGTCCTTGTTATTGCTACTGTAACTCGAAACCCGATCGCTTACTTCTTTCTTGCACCGCTTAACAAGATTGGAGGAGGTGGTGTATATAACACAACGTCCTATTACTACTGAGAATCTTGACATTATTTAACCAGCAAGCTGCTATTCTTTATGTCATAAAATATCTAAGCTTGATTCAGAGCTTCATATGGCCCGATATCCCGGTTGTACTTAGCAGTGTTTGTTTTGCTGCATGTCTGGAATGTCTGCCGCAGCGTATCGGTAATATTTGGCAGTACTTTAAGGAGATGACCCTCAGCGGCGCGATTCGAGCTCTCGTTACTCATCTGTTGCTGTAGACTAGCTTTTCTGCATTACGAGATTTCTTGTCTTATATTATGTAGGTTAGAGGCTTGACTTCAGCTCGACGTTTCTCAATGCCTCATCTCGCCTTCGGCCCATTTATTTTACTGGTAAAGGTTTCTGCGCTAGTAACAAAATCCTCCCTGATACACAGGTGGATAGAGGTATTCAGTCACCACTGGTTTAGTAATAGTTACGAGTATGTATCTAGTCTAGTCATAAATACTGAATCAAAGATAAACTTATGTCAAATAAAAACGCGCTGATATTTTTAAAAACAAATTTATACTTTTTATTTGTCAAATCCCTAGCTACTGTTTGCGCTATATCACGACCTGAGACGTACTGGCCAATTATCAATCACATTATGGACCTCATTCATCGGAAAGTTGTCGACAGCGCGAGCAAGGGCTCCTTTCAAAGACTCAATATTTTGGTGATGCGTAGAGCAGGCCATTCCCTCTGAAACTGACCACAACTTGTAATCAAAAGGGTTGAAGCCCGGACTACCAGCTGTGCAATCATCCGGTGATATGAAGTCGGGTACATTTTTTTTAGCCACTCTTGAGTTGGAGGTATTGGAATGTCCAGTGCTTGTTTGCGAAAGTTGTTTGACTTAGCGGCTCAACGACGACTACCAAAACAGTGGTTTGGTAAACTTTCGCCGAAGTCTTGACTCCCTTTTCGCAAATATGGAGGTTGGTTGTGCCATCGTAGCTCACTGCCCACCATACCATTACATTTGCGGGGCGGTGGCCTCTTTCAACTGTTGGAATATGTACTGACGCTTCTTTTGATGTCCGAGCATATGCTCGATCATTTTGCCTATTAAAAGTTTCTTCGACTTTAAATATTTTCTCGTCGGTGATCAGAATTTGTCTGTGAGTATTTTTAGCGTACCGCCTTAAGGGAGCTTTTGATTTCTGCTTCAATGCGACTAAGGCACTAGTGAAATCTTTATTTCTCACGACAAGTTCTCCTGCTTTCTCAGTGGTTTACGTCTAATTCGAGCGTGCACGGCTTTGATGACTCCCGGAATCCTCAGAGTGCGTGGACCGTCACTTACTCCACCAGTATCCTCGAACAATTTAATAGTACCATTAACAAAACACGAATACCAGACGTTGATAGTCATACCGCCAACACCTTGGACTTGTTTTTAACTTCTCATCCTGACAAATACAAGGTCAATGTGCTATCCCCTCTAGGCTCGTCGGATCACTTTGTCATTTCATCTAATTTCTCGTACACCGACCACACAGTTAGAGAAAAGATTCCCAAAAGAACCGCATGGCAATACGAGAAAGCCAACTGGAGCGGTCTTAACAGCTTCTTTAGGAATTTTAACTGGTCGTTATGTTACCTCGATAACGACGTAGATGCCGCTGCTGATATGCTCACAGACACAATCCTCTTTCGAATGAGATCCTTTATACCTCATTGGATGAAGGGTATCAAACCAAAAGAAAGGGCATGGTACGACTCGAGCTGTAAAGAGGCTTTCAGGGTTCGAGAAATGTTTTTTTCGGTCCTTCAAGAACAACCCAACAGAAGAAAACCGAAAAAAATTTTAACGAGCCAAGAATGACTGCAACGTCCTTCTTAAGCGTGTAAAATTCCAACACGACCAAAAACTGAGGCAGAAAATATTGCAATGTCCCAAAGGCAGTAAAAATTTTTGGTCGTTCGTCAAAAACATTAGAAATTCTGCCTCATCATCGATCCCAGCGCTCATTTATAATGATATTCCAGCTGTCATCTCTTTGGACAAGGTCAATCTGCTTGCTGCACACTTTGCGGCCAGCTCAACACTCCCAGATTGTGTTTTGTCCCCGCCTACACTTAAGTGCGTCGAATCTTCAATGGGACAAATCCACTTTCGCACTCGTGTAGTAGCAAGAGTACTTAAAGATCTCAACATTCACAAATCCGCTGGTCTAGATGGTATATGTCCTTCTGAAGAAGGGTTCTTGCTCGTTGGCAAAATCACTGCGTAAGCTTCGTCATCAATCTTAGTTTTTGGGACTCTTTCCGGACAGATGGAAAACAGCATTTATCCAGCCCGTCCCTAAAAAAGGCGAATCTTTTTCTCTCTCCTCCTACAGACCCATTACACTTACGTCCCTTCTTTCCAAGGTCATGGAAACGCTGATAAACCGTCAGCTCATGAAATAATTTGGAACCGGCAGTACGGTTTTCGTAGCAACAGGCCCACTGGTGATCTGATGGCATGTCTCACCGAAAAGTGGAATCAAAGCGTACATCAATTTGGCGAAAGCAAGATAGTTTCACTTGATATTTCTAAGGCATTTGACAGAGTTTGGCATCAGGCTCTTTTGTCGAAAATGCGTGCTTTTGGGATCGACGACTCTCTCCTTCAATGGATTAGAGATTGCCTTTCGGAACGTTCAATTCAAGTTGTTTTGAACGGTTTCCACTCCGATACCCATAAAATAAATGCTGGTGTGCCCCAGGGCTCCGTTCTGTCTCCAACACTCTTTTTAATTTTCATCAACGATCTTTTGTCTGCTATTTCTAATCCAATATATTCCTTTGCTGACGACTTCCTGCTTTTCATATTCGTTCCCGGACTCACGTCCCTGCTCTTCGGCTGTAGAACGGGAACGGCAGCATATTTTAAGCTCATTAAATTCTGATATTAACAGCGTAACTAATTGGGAAACCACTAACAGAGTAGTGGTTAATGCTTCCAAAACACAATGCTGTTTGCTGTCGTTAAAGCGAATGTCGAGACCGAAAAACTTTCCATTCTCGGTAAGTGTGTCAATGAAAACTTACGTTGGAATGACCACATATACGGTGTCGTCAAAAATGCTGCGAAATGTCTACGTTTCCTCAAGCGATGTAAGAAATACTGTACCCCCTCTGATCTGGCCACAATATATAACGCATTCATCCGCCCGAGATTGGAGTACAATGCCCACATCTGGTTAGGTGCTCCAAAAACAGCTCTGCACCTGCTAGATAGGATCCAAAACCGTGCGATAAAACTCAAAGGTGATACTAATATCAAACAATGGACTCTTGAACACCGATGTAATGTCTTGTTTCACTCTGTTTTTCCACCAACAGTGCTCCACAAAAAATCACCAGTAGCATTTCGCCCATTCAAACTTTCAACAGTAACACTCGTTTCGCTATGAATGCTTATCAGTATACCCAAAAGCCCAATATCGGACGTGCTCTAAAATATCGTGATTCGTTCCTAAGCCGTACAACTCGCATATGGAATGCTAGCTCTTTATTTCCTAGTCATTATAACCTTCAAACATTTAAAACCAACGTTCGCCGGCACCTCTCTTTCTATCCTCCCTGACTTTCCTTCGCCCGCGCTGTGTACAAACATTTTAAGGGTACACAAATCCCTTGTCCGCGCTAATTATAAAAAAAAAAAAAACACTTTTTCTAGTAGTCCAATACTCTACTAGGGTCGCGCTCCATGAAACCTTCGAGGAGTCGTAGATGTAGATTTGTTACAGAAAGCTAGAGACGTCCCAAAACACTTACGTAGATATCTAATCGGACTACAAAGTTGTGCTTCCTCCAGCATATTTCTCTATGACTTTATGGTTAGTATCAATACCTATGCATACATTGCGGACCAGCGCACGTTTTCTACATACTGCATTTGCGAGCAGAGTATTCTGTGCCTGGCGCGGAATGCTAAAGAAGACTGAAACCGATCAAGAAGGTCATTGCTGAGGACCAATTTCTCTCGCCATATGTCCGACTGGAGTATGATAATGCATGTACCGATTACCTCAAATACAACCGGCGAAAACATCTTCTGCATCTAGATCCAGGAAAACTAGCTACCACTGATCCTATTGAGAATAAAATTTTTGATTAACTCAAAAGGGCTTCATCATCATCTTTATCATCTTCGTTAAGAACTCTCAAGGAGGGTTTAGTACTGCTTTTTCTCCAACCAATACTGAACTCTAAGGCACCAGCAAGGTTCCCATATTAGACCGTAACTTTTTTCAATCAAACCTTTTCACAGTATCCCTAATCGATTTATCGACGCTTAAAGCAAACTCATTTCCCTACCCAAACACGGAAGTAATGGAAGATGTAGCATACAAAAGTAACGACGAATTGTGCAACCTTTGCAATGCCAGCAGAGTGCATCAATAGAAATCATAAAGTCTTACAACAACAATAGGTCTACAGGTCACCACGCTTCACATACTCGTACGTATGAATGTATAATTCCCTACAAACACCTTAGCGCTTCTATCTCATCGGCTGTGCATCTTGTACTAATTTCTCTCGTTTCCATATCTTAACAAAATGCAGACAGACATTAATTTCATCCGTGATCATCTCAACGATGAACTGAAATTCCTTTTGTTTCCAATCTTTGGTGCTATTACCACCGCTGGCAGTGTCTTGGGAAGCTCTAGCGTCTTGAGCAGCTGGGGAATGCGCGCGCCGTTTTCTGTGCCGTTGCCTATTCAACAGCCTTAAGCAGGCTTTACCGGCCATAGCCGTAGCTGTAGCCGTAGCCGTAGCCGACAACAAATCCGATTACAATTAAACTTTCAACAGTGCACCACTGTGCCGCATCGTATAAAAGCGTAGCAACTGAACCATTATTCGAACTCATTATTCCACAAGATACGAGTATGTACATCTTTCTTTCTTTCTTTTAGTTTCTGGTGGAGTGAGATACTTTTTCCATCCAACAACTTGTATTTTGCATGTGGGGCTTTTCTTTTGCGGAAAACCTTTTAGCACTTTTCCCTGCCTCGCGCCATGACGTACGAGTGCGAGTTTGAATACGAATACGACTACAAGTACGAGTACGAGTACGAGAGATTTGCATTTCAAAGACCCAATTCCATTGTCGGGGTGCATGACTATCTAAGAAATACTGAAAAAATTAGAAAAAACAAAAACAAAAAAAAAACAAGAAAAATCTTTAAGAGGGTCCAAGTCGAGCGCAACATTAGCATCGCGTCGTCGTCGACACTGACGCTTTTAGATGAGGCAAACGCTAATCTGCGGCGTTTTGCTACAAATTTCCCAACATGTGCGCTGCATGTTTGCTGAATGGCGGACTGTTGTTCCCAACTCTTTGAGTGTTCAATTGGTATGTCTGTCCGTTTTGGTGTTTGTCTGTTTGACCATTCGTTTAAGATACACAACACTTGAGAGGGCTAGGGAGGAGCGGCATCATCATTATTAGTACCACAGCCGCCGCCGATGCAGAAATCTTTTAACCTCTTTTTTCTGCAGACGGATTCTTTTGTTTTAAGTGAATTTTTCTTTCCGTCCGGCTGTTCGTCCATCCGTCGAGCTAAAAATCATTGACCGGACGTTGAAGAGAAAAGATTCTATTGCGCCTCGTGCTTCTTGTTCGTCTTCGTCGGCTTTGGCGCGTATCTTTCGCTTTGAAAATTGATCTTGCGGGGTGTGCATAAGTGTTAATGTAAAGTGTGAGCTTTGGTGGAGATTTTGAGGTCAAAATATCAAATGATGTTCTACTCGCATTTCCTCGTACGACTACTGGAATTAGATACGAGTATTGCTGCCATCCATGCAGTGCTCTACTGTGAATAAAATTTGAATTAAAATTTAATTCAATCAAATACGTGCCATATCTGATAGATTCTTGGGGGCATACCATATTTGTTGCCACGATGAAATGCGTGCCGATGCATCTTTGATGAGTGACAGAGAATTTTTAAGTGCTCACTCACAGTGGCACAGTGATGATGCGATGCAATAAACACTAATTATGATGGATGTGCCCCAAATGGCTGCAACCGAAATAAATTTTTAGAAATTTGTGTATCTACTGGTTGAGTGTGGAATCACTGCCTGGGAGAAGGTATGTAGATCGATTTATCGATTTTTCATTGAATCTTAATCAACTGTACTCGTATGTATCTATTGGAGAAGAAAACTTAAAGGCAATGCCCTTGGATGGGAGGAGTAATTCGAAATTGATGTCCGAATATATGAATTTGAATTTGAAAAGGGTAGCGTCAGCGTCAGTGTTTTGCTGATATGGAAGAAGGATATGGGTTTGACAGATAAATGAGTCAATTTTTCTTTATTGTTTACTGGGTTTTGGAATCGTCTTGACAGCACTTGTCTTATGCTGCCCGAGGATATTTTACATCACAAAATTATTCAAAGGATGTAAGTAGACTTTCTTAAGTAAGATAGAATTATCTGGGAATTAAGGACGACACAGCACATGTATTTTACTAGTAACAGTTTCGGTGAATTGTCAGGACCTACACGAAATATATTCAGACATATTAATTAGATACAAAAGTGAGTATTCACAAACATCGAGCGTATGAAGAGAATCCAAAGAATATTTAGGTCTAAGCCCCAAATTTCGTCATACGATTAAAATATTCTCGCCCAAGGATAAGTGGAGTATGCTGTTATATTAGACAATATTCAGGTTAGGCTTCCCTTATGCAGCTCATCAGATCCATAAACACACCTATTTCGAAGGTTTCATTCTTGTTTCGCTGATGAGGAGAGTGTTCGTAGTCTTGGGGACGCATGTATCAGCAATCTCATTAATCTCATTAAGAATTTTGCGACAGTGCATTCTCTCACCCCGATCGCTATGTCCAGAAGAATATTAGGAAAATCGGAAAAGGTTCCAAAGGTCGGCGGAATAAGTCCGTAAGGACTCTGGTAAAAGCGATTTTCCCGCTATTTGTAGGCGCTTGTAGTGGCTTTTTAATACGCAGACATAAATTGATTTCGGGAATGCTTTTCGACCCAAAAAGTGTCTTTATTACCAGCGGGCAGGTTAACATACCGCCAACCAAATAGCAAGCTTATTCAATATAAACTTGACTAGACTGCACTGCGAAGAAGAGAGTTATTTAGAATTGTTGGCGTCTGCAGTGATACTCAAAAAGTTCCTGGAATGCATTCAGAAAATTTGGAATACAAGTTTATTCATCTAAATCTATATTTTCCAATTTAAAGTAATCGCTATTGACTGCAATACACTTATGCCAGCGCTTGATCCTGCGTGCTTCCTGCGATTTTTCTATTACTTAATCTCGGCTGCTGAAACGCATTCCCCGTAGTGGTTTTTTGACTCGATTGAACAGTCACAGGGAGCCAAATCAGATGAATTCGGCGACTGTTGGATGGTATTTGTTGCATTTTTCGTCAAAAAATTACGAATAATGATGGCACTGTGCGATGGTGCAAAATCCACTAGTTTTCTGCCCACAATTCTGGTCTCTTTCGGCAAATTGCTTCACGCAAACGTCACATAACGCCCAAATACTCGTAATACTCTTTGTTTACTATCTGGCCTTCTGGCAAAAATTCAAGATGCACTACACCGTTGTAATCCATGAAAACCGTGAGCATTGCCTTTTTTTTTGACTGAAAACGACGTGGTTTTTTTGGTCTCGGCTCATTTGGTGAACGCCATTGACTTGCCTGATGTCTGGATTGCGTGTCGTACTCATAAATCCACGTATCGTCTCCAGTAATGATCCTTTTTATGAATGCGGGATTGGATTCAGCTTCGCAAATCATCTCTTTTTGCATGAAATTGAGGTCTTCTGGCACCAACTTTGCTGCTACCCGACGGAAACCCAAATCATTAGCCAAAATGTCTTGGACGGATCCATGGGCAATGTTCAAGTCCTCCGCTATCTCTCTGATGGTTAAGTTACGGTTATTGACCAACATTTCTTTTACTCGTACTTCATCAATGTTTTCGTCGGTTTTCGATGTCGATAGTCTGCCACTGCGTTCATCATCTTCGATTGACTCACGATCAATTTTGAACTGGTAAACGACCGTTTTCTTTAGAGAATCGTTGCCGAAACACTTTTCCAACATTTCCAACGTTCGCGCACCATTAAATCCGTTTTTTACGCAAAATTTAATACGAGTACAAGTTCGTTGTTACAAATTCAAATCCAGTTCTAAAATTGTAAAAAATCGCCAACAATACAAAGATAGATGTACTCTTGGCTACGTAACTTTTACAAATGTCAAGCTAAGACGCTAAGATTTAGAGGGAATATCAACAACAGATTTACCAACCTAAAAAAAAAAAAAAAACAGAACTCAAATCGGAACAATGGGAGCGCCACACGGTGGTGTGGTGCGGGAACTTTTTGATCAAGGTGGTATGCCTGGAAAAACAGCCAACAGAGCAAATCGATGTGATGACAGATGGATACAAAATAGAAGAGGGAAATGGTTCAGGCACCTTTTGCGCAAACATTGACTTGAAAGTGTCCATGCGACTTTCGAACACAAGTGGGTCTTCCATTCATATTTCTTAAAAAGTGTTCCTCAATACTGTCCCGCCCCCTTGCAAATCTCTTCCGATTATCGCTCTCTCAAGGTGAATTCCCACAGATATGGAAGTCTTCTTTCATAACATCGATACACAGAAAGGCATTAAAGAGCGAAGTCACTAATTACCGCCCCATAGCTAAACTCTCACATATACCCAAACTCCTCGAAAGCATTTTGTACGAAGCCTTAAGCTTCCAGTGCTAATCTCTTATTTCCCCTAGTCAACACGGCTTTCTGAAAGGTAGATCAACTACCACTAACCTCGTCGAATTTGTGTCCTCTGTTCTTTCAGCCTTAGAAAATGGTAAAGAAATTGACGTTATAACAACTGATTTCAGTAAGGCTTTTAACAAGATATCTCATAAACTAATCCTGTTCAAATTGTCCGTCCTGGGCTTTCAACCTATTTTGCTTAAATGGATATCTTCTTACCTGGATAATTGTTTTTATAGTGTTCGTTTCTTGGCCACTTCAGGTATTCCTCAAGGTAGTCACCTAGGTCCACTTCTCTTCATCCTAACCATTAACGATCTTGAAAGGGTCATTCACCACTCAGCACTTTCTCTCTATGCTGACGATACCAAATTTTTTAAAACCATTTCCTCACAATACGACTCCAGCCTCCTTCAAATAGATCTAAACATGGTGCATCAAGAACTGCTTAGAACTCGATTACCTTTTCACGTAAGTGCAACAGGTCTACTCCGCGAACTTACGTTCTCCACGGCCAACCTATATCCCTTGTTCAGACTATCCGCGACCTTGGCATTTTATGCTTAATTTCCGCTCGCATATTGATGAGATAATTACTAAAGCAAACTCATCGCTTGGCTTCGTTAAAAGATGGTCCAAAGAATTCTGTAACCCGTACGTGACCAGATCACTATACATCACTTACGTTCGCCACCTTCTCGAGTACGCTAGCCAAGCGTGAGAGAGGATCCAGTGTCGTTTTCTTCGATTTGCTCTTCGAGGTGTACCTTGGAACGATCCTCTAATCTTACCTCCCTATCGAGACCGTCTCAAATCATTAACCTGAATACCCTTGAGGAACGAAGGGACGGGACGCAGCAGACATTCTTTTCATTCACCGACTCCTCTCAGACTCCTTCGATTGCATGTCCCATTACAACTGCATCTTCTTTAATACTATCCCTCGAAATCTACCTTGTCCCCGGCTCTTTTATCTACCAACCCACCGCACCACATATGGGCTCTAACGAACCAATATCCCGTATGCTGCGTAAGGTTAACTCCAACCTTTCCGTTTTTGATTTTAATCGCAGCCCCCTTTCCCTCAAATTCGATCTCCTTCACCATCTCTAGCCTTAAAACCCTAATTAAATATTTCGTATTTTAGTTTTTAAGTCCTAGTTTTTTAAGCTTGAATTAAGCCAACGCCCCCATTAAAATTAAATGAAATCAAGCGGGCGGCAGGGCTGATCCGAATGGGATCCATATCTGGTAGAGATATTGGTATCTGGAACTCACTGACATCAATTCTGATATACTCAGCAGCTGTCGCGCAATGTTCACGGCTCAAGGCATTATAAATGCAGAGCAGTGGGTATGCCGGGTATGACAAGCATAACTAGGAGTACTGTTAAAAATTATATTACGAGGGCGGGTCAATAAGTCTGTGACTTTTGGATTAAAACAGATTTTTTGATAAAAAAATAATTTTATTTTTCAACGTAGTGTCCCTTGAGCTCTATACACTTTGTCCAACGCTTCTCCAATTTTTTTATCCCTTCCAAAAAAAATGATTTGTCGAGGTCCTCAAAATGACGAGATGACTTCATCATTGGAGTCAAATCTTTTTCCACCAAGCCATTTCTTCAGGTTTGGGAACAAGAAGTAGTCGCTCGGAGCCAAATCTGGAGGATAGGGTGGATGAGGGAGCAATTCATAGCCCAATTCATGGATTTTTGCCATGGCAACTGCACATGTGTGCACCCTTGCATTGTCTTGGTGGAAAAGAACTTTTTTCTTGGCCAAATGAGGTCGTTTTTTTTTCAAATCGTCATTGAATCGGTCCAATAAGTTGGCATAATATTCCCCATTGATTGTTCTTCCCTTTTGAAGGTAGTCAATGTGGATTATCCCGCGTGCATCCCAAAAAACAGTCGCCATAACTTTATTGGCTGACAAACCCACCTTGGCCTTCTTTGGCGCCGATTCACCCTTAGAAACCCACTGTTTTGACTGTTGTTTGTTGTGATGGATCCATATTTCGTCCACGGTTACAAAACGGCGCAAAAACTCCTCCATATTGCGATTAAACAACGCCAAACCTTCCTGTGAAGTTGTTACACGTTTGCGTTTGTGGTCGACTGTGAGCAAACGCGGCACCCATCTTGCGGAAAGCTTTCTCATGCCCAAGTGATCATTCAAAATTGAAACCACTGAGCCATGCGAGATCCCTACGGCTTCCACAATCTCTCGCACTTTCAATCTTCGGTCGGCCAACACCATATCGTGAATTTTTTCGATTGTTTCGGGTGTAGAGACCTCAACTGGGCGTCCAGGACGTTCGGCATCTTCAGTGCTTGTACGGCCACAACGAAATTCAGTAAACCACTTTTTTACCATTGAAATCGATGGTGCAGTATTTATCAAGCTTAGCCTTGGTCTCGGTAATGGTTTTTTTTCGCAAGAAATAATGCTTAATAAGCACACGAAATTCACTTTTTTCCATTTTCTCCTCAAATTAGTGAGTAGTCTGATAAAAATAGCTGTCAAACACAAACTAACTGACGCAGCAAGTTTAAATTTTGACAGGAGTCAACTGACAAATGCCTGTTGACAGGAGCAGTGTTGCTGTTTCAGTAAAGAGGTCAGAAATTCAAAAATGCACAGAATTATTGACCCGCCCTCGTATAAAAGAGCCAGACAGGAGAGAGCCACATTAAGGGAGGCATAGGGTATCTAATGCGTCGGTGCCGTTGTTTGAGACGATATATAACTAAAGAGTGGGGATCCTATTTTATCTCCTAAGGAAACATGACTTAAAGCTTAAACTGACAAAAACATACACTTCTAGTATACATGTAGATTCTGTAGTTACCGGCAAACAGAGGAGGACTCGAGTACTCGTACATTTACTGTGTGAAGAAGTCTCGGAAACCTATGGAAATTTCAAGAAAAATATTTCTTAGAACGTTTAGAAGGAAAACACTACAAGAAATTCAGAGTTTCTATAGAGGGACTAAGCGTTTTTCAAGATATATGTTTCTTTTCATTTCCATTTGTTGGGCCCCTTTAGTTCCTAGTGATTTGAGAACACCTAAGTCTTACATTCCGTTTTAAGCTAATCTAGAGCTGTGTGCAGAGTTACTAAGCTGGTTGCAGGCTGACAATACTTTGTGAACATCGTAGTCGGGTCGGATCTCTCTTTTTTTCAGTTGAGAGCCAGTTAAGGAGAAAGGAGGAATGTAAGGTTCTGAATGGAGGATTTGCTATGCAATATTGAATCGCTTAGTCCCTGGAAAACAGGGGCTATTCATGTCGTTATTAGGTTTTCAGTATAACGTTGCTAGAAGACCGCATTTCCATAGCTCGGCGGCTATGTTAACAATATATGGAGAGCATCTGTGAAAGATGAAAGCCAATCTCATCCATAGGACTTCCAGGATAATGAAAATTGGAGAGAAATCAAGATGCAGCGTATAGATAGTTGCCAAAATAATAGCAAATGTCGGTGTGTCTATCAATCAGGTTTCCGCTCTTAATCCTCTGTTTTGACCATAACGATACCCTGCTGAGTGTTTTTTTTAAGGAATTCGATTTAAACTGGCCTGAAATAACTTCCAAGTTAGTTCGAGAATACAAAGCTTCTCTGAACGCAGTTGAAAGACTGCACAAAATCCCCGTGTAACATTGGAAATGAGAAAGAAAATGAGACAACGCAAAGAACTTACTAGAAAACATTCAGAGGGGGACTTCTGTTTGCATCTTTAGTTAGGGCTTCAATCGATATTTGGGTTTCTTGTGAGGTTTATTCTCCAGGATGCCGCGGACCTAACCAATGCTCAGCAAATATTCTAAGAGGTCAGTAGGGCTTCTGCAATCCCTCACACTTTGTGTCCGATTTGGACTCATATCAAGCTGCACGTACTAGGCGCTAATTTGTGCCTACGTGCCTACTTTATCATTTAAACTGTTATTCAGCTTGCTATGATGGACAGGAATATTTAATTCAATTCACAAATAATAAAAAAGGAAAGAGGTCAGATTAGCGGATAAATTTGTAGAAATGTCTCCAAAATGTCATAAACCCTGCCAAACTCTGCTTGTGATTTGAATATGCCTTTTCCAAATGGTATGGTGGTTCAGCGGAAACAGCGAACCACTTTTTGAGGCTTTTTTGTTCCACTGTATAAAGGCAAAGACGACACGAGAAGTTGTAACATCTAGCAATCGGTTAAACTAATGTCGAATAAGATGAGAGAGAGTTCTAAACAAACAGCCGACAAAGAAATGTTGTTAACATCCATTGCAGTTAATATTATAGGATGTAGCTTTGTGGGATATCGTTTTGTGGGATGTCGCGAAAACTCCGCAGTATTTTGTGATAGAAAAAAAGCCACATAAGCTTCGTTCGTCGTTCATATATCTCTAACATACGCCTCGCAATTTTGGACGACATACGAGAATTGTAATGGAAAAATGAAAGCAGCGAAAATGAAAATGTTACGTTCGTACATTTCCAAATTGAGAAACCGATAGTGGACAGACCTTTATTCTGCCGAAATCAGCTGGCTCATGTTTAACATAGGACGTCAGAAAATGCGGTGGAATAAGCAAAAGAAACTCAGGTTCTAGACAGAGGTAAGACTTAACCTCTCGAAAGCCCCGTTTCATATGTATACACGATATCGGTCTTACCTTATCTAAACTTAACTAGGAGGAGTATGTTACCTTAGTAACGCACCGAACTAGGAAAGTAGTATGACCATCTCCTCTTTTTTAACCCACCACAATTCCTTGTATTGCTTTATCAGCATCGATCGGAACCCTGTCCGCAATCGCAAGATTAACACGGAACAGCTCCAGAGCATTGACGGCGTACCCGTCGTAAATGAGTCGCTTCTCGCTCGCACTACGTTAGCGATGGTTAAATATCAGATTATCATCACCACCTTGCACAAACAACAACAATATATACCGGCTGTACAAAACTAGTTCGGATCGTACTCTCGTGGTACCTTTCATTGGGGGTGATATGCCCCAAAGATCAGGCCATTGTTGTTGATTATCGGCCTTACAACTTTCCTTTGAATGACCTTAATCAGAAAATTGTCAATCCTATTTAGCATCATCATCCCCCTCGTAATTATTCCTTTGTCAGGATAATATTTTTTTTGTACTCTAACTAGGATGTTCTGTATAGACCGAGATGGTTCTAGACCGTTTGAAGAACAGCGCTACATTAAACCACACCGGACAACCATAAGCGATAATTGGCCTGATTAGAGCCACCTTTACCCTGGAGTCAAGTCGACTGCTACGAAACAGTCCTCTTATTTGAACTAAACCCTTCTAGGCTCCAACAAGAGAATCATCTATATGTTTGTCAAAGTATATGGATACTCATCGAGCCAGATACCAAGGCACCTTTCCTTTCTACGCTACTTACCGCCAATGGCTGTCAATCCGGTTCAATGATGGAACAATTTTGCATATTGTAGTGGAGTTCTAAACACGACTATTTCCGACTTTTGAAAATTGATTTTCAATTTCCAATCGTCCCCCCTTAATGTGATGACTTCGATTTTCGAATCCGGTCTATACTATCTATATCTGCTTTTACCAGATTCCAAAGAATGGTCTGTCTCGGCTACATGTTGACTTTTCTACCTGGCTCCGCTCTAGACGCATTGAGAAATTTCCCTCCTCTTGATATTCATATGGGCTGCACCCACGATTTACTGTCTTTGGTACAACACGCACTGGAGCTTAGAAGACCTTGCGCGCCAGCTGTCTTTTGACTCTGGACTTATGGACATGCAATTTGACGCAATCCTGCTGCAGAAAAAAATACGAATTCGACTTTCCCAAGACTGATTTCGGAGAGAATCTGAAAGAAAGAAAGGAATATAGTCGGGTTTTCACGGATGTCTCCACAATCGATATAGGATGCGGCGCTGTTGTGTTTCTGCGGCACAGCAACATTAGATCTCATTCCTCGTTAGGAAAACTTCCGTCTGTTTTCCAAGTGGAGATATACGGAATCCTGATGGCAACGAACTACTGGGTGGTCCAAACACAAGTTTCTTTTTGACACTGATACCTCTTTCCTGCTCGAAATCTTGACTGTCAGCCAGTATCATACCTCCATAGAATGAAGCTTTACGCTTGAACAACCTTGGAAAATATTGCAAACTTATTTCAAAAGTGATTGCTGCGTTGCATAGACGGTGCGTTTATTGAAAATATGCTTTGGCGGAAATGAAGCACCCACCGCGCCTGCTTTACGCAAGTTTGTGCAAAAATTGCTGAGACTGGTTTGCTTGTAGACAACACTCACGGTCCGCGTCGTCGTACGGTACGTACCGACGAGAATGTACCTGCTGTGACCGATGGTCTTCGACTCCATCCAGGAGCATCGATTTCGACCACTCGAAGATCTCAGATTATTCCCTTACGGCCATCCGCTTCATTATCGCTGCTCATTTTATTTCGAAAATGCTGCTAGAAACATCATTTCGATCAACGGTGAGTAGTAAAGTGCCATGCCACAGCTACGTTCGGTAATCGTGTTATCAGCCGCTTTGGCGATGTCAATTGGCCGCCTCGGAGTTGAAATTTCCCCCCTTCAGCTTTTTTTTGTGATCGATCGATGTTATGCGGACAATCCAGAAACGATTCAATCCCTTAATGCAAATATCGATCGAACCATTCGTGAAATAGAAACAGAAACAGCAAACAAGGCCTTGGAAAATTGGAACGAAGGATTCACATTTGTAGCAACAGACAGGCTGCGCTTAGAACCTTGCTGAACCCTGTCAAGACTTTCAAGCTAATTCGAGAATGCACGACACACTGAACGTAGTCGTAAGGTTGAATCGACTGAGTCTTGTCTGAGTCAGGTCACAATCTTGCAAGACAAGATCCAGAGGAGAGGTTTTTAGAACCCGAACTTACATTAGGTCTGCCAGCGTCCTCGGTTAAGGCTTCCATTGACAGTTGGGTTTTATATGAGTACAACTGTAGACGGCATGACTCCTCAGGTTGCAGGCAGATCAAAAGAATTCCTCCCGACGTCTCTAAGAAGTCAACGTCCTTTCTGCTGTTCCTCAGCAGGAAAGACTGCAGGTGGCTTACTTGCGTCGTGACAGTGCACTACACTTTTGCTAAGCACTTAAATGTGCTGAACACAACTGGTACAAGATCCTAATACGCTTGCTGTGAAAGTGATGACACCGCAGAGTACCACCTCTGTGAATGTCCGGCTTACGCTCGCATCATGCTGCAGGTACTCGGCGTTCACGTGGTAGTGCTGGTACGGTACGCACTTTATCATTGAAACGCTTACTAAACTTTCTATGAAAGACTGCTGAACGATGTCAGTAAAAGGAATTTACAAGGAGTACAATATTAGTCGTCTGTGAAAGCTATAGCGTGATTGAGAGAATCAACTAGACCACTCGTGGAAATGTTAAAGAGTATCGGAGAAATTACCGCCCCTTGTGGTATGCCGTTTTTTATGTCAACGTCTTTCCTATAATCATGTTGTAAATCATATTTAGCAGAGATTTCCGCATGCCTATGCTGTTTAGGTAATAGAAAAGCTCTTCTAAAGATAGGATGTCGAAAGCCTTCTCAGGAACAACACTGGTTCTTGCATTTATTCCATTGTGTGTCAGATATCAGCGACCATGCATCATGAACAATGTCATGCCTCGCCCTCAAACTACATTTTCCTGAATTATGTTATTGTCCTCAAACCATTTAACAGCGCTGTCGCGATTGCTGATGTTTGAATATCGAATATCTTCCTAATCTACGGAAGTAAACTAATTGCCCGAAGATAAGTAGAGTTAGTCCTAACTCTATCCCTTTTCGGGATCGGGTGTATCACTGCTATTTTGAAATGCGTTCCATAATGTGCATTATTCAGGGCATTATCCGCTGCTTCCAAGGGCACTTGTCTCAATACGACGTTCGGGATGTCGTCTACTGCTGACGACTTTTTGTTTTTCTGTGTGCCCAAGATGCGTGGGAACTCATCTTTTCACCAGAACAAGTGAGCGCCAGTTCTTCCAGCGGCAACGAAAATGAGCATGCCTCAATAACGAGGCCATACAAAATTGAGCGGCTTGTAAAATACTCCGCTAAATAGTCCGCAAATTTATCCAATCCTATAAGCGGCTCAGAAGCATTATGTAGTAATATGTAGCACTAGATGCACAATACTTGTATTTATACGCGTGACATATTTCAACGATTGCTATAAGAAGAAAAAGGCTGGTAGTTTTGATCCTACCAGCGGTTACGTACGCATGTTCTCTGTCGAAACTCGATCCGAATCTGATTGAAGGAATCACATTACCCTAGACGCTGACAAGCTTCTTGAATACCACACAGAAATGTACATACGCACCTAATAGTTGCAAAGAGCTGCCTTGTATGATGCAAACGCTTCGATGTGTTTTTTAAGTGCATGTTGCGACAATACATTGAGAGTTACAGGGTGCGGCAGAACCAGTTGAGCAGTTGTTACGAAACAAATGTTTTTATATTTGAAATCCGTAGAACTTACCATTTTATACGCATTAATTTTAAAAAAAAATGTCTTTGAGATGGCGGCCGTTAGCTGCAATACATTGCTGAAGCCGATTTCTAAAGTTTTGAATAGCCCGTTGACACATTTCGAGGGACATCGCGATCTTTTCTTCAACAATTCGCTCCCTTAGCTCTAGCAGGTTTTGGAGGCGACGTTTAAACACTTTTTCCTTAAGATATCCCTAAAGAAAGAAGTCGCATATGCTTAAATCCGACGACCGCGCAGGCTAACCTACGTCACCTCTCAAAGACACTAGACGTCCGGGAAACATTTTTCTTAAAGCATTTAGAGAATTTCGGGCTGTGTGAGTTGTAGCCCCATCCTGTTGGAACCAAACATCCCCTATTCGCTTTTCTTCAACAACCTCTTCCAGTCGGGGCTGCAGGAAATTTTGCAACATTGAAACGTAACGCCTGGAATTCGTGGTTACGGTCACGCCTCCCTCTTCAAAGAAGTACGGGCCAATAACACCAAATTGTGATACGGCACACCACACTGTTAGTTTAGGAGAATATAGCGGTCTTTCGTGAACAATTGGGGGCTTGTTTTCAGTCCAGTGAAAATGTGCCTCGTCGCTGCTGAAGAATCCTGCTTCAGGAGGGATCGCTGCAAGCATTTCCTCACACAGATTTTGGTGGTTAGCGTAGTCTGCTGGGTTCAATTCTTAAAGCATCATTATTTTGAAGGGATGGAAATTCAAATCTAAATGCAGAATCCTCCTCGAAGTGCGGTTTGAAACTCCCAATGCAATAGCGTGCCTTCGAGCAGAACGTCTTGTCGATTGCTCGAGTACTGCTCTCACTAGCTCCACATTTTGTGGTGTTCTGATGGATCTTCATCGGCCATGTGTATCTATTCTTAGTGTGCTATCAGTTTCGTCCAACTGCAGGACCGAATTGTGTTCGCAGTACGGACAGCGTTATTGCGTGGATTGTTAAACCGTCGCCGAAAAGCTCTTTGCGTCGCAATCACAGATCGGTTGTTTCCATAAAACGCACGCACGGCAAAGCCACAATGCACTCCGGTCCAAACCATGCTTGCTACTAAATGGGCAAAATTTGTCACTTTTAAAGTTGTTGATTGTTGATAGTCTCGGCCGAAATGGTTGACTATTTCCAGACTTATACTCTGTCTGATTTGAAGTCAGCCTTTTTGGTCAGCCAGCTCATTTCTGGCTTAACTTTCAAGGCCCATGTAAGGATGCATTCCCAACAAGTTTGACAAATCGTACGAAAATTGTTCTACCACACATTTCACTCCACCACTTTCTACCACATATTTCTCGCAATCTTGTAAAGCATTTCAATCGATAAATTGCGCATTTTGCTGTACTCCTTCCTTGTCGGCGCTTTCTCAACGATGACAATGAATGGATGGATTCCTGCTGCATTTCGTTCGTCCTTGAAAAAACGTTTTGAATTCCCTTTCTATCTTGCTGCCCGTCTATCTATAGAGACCTGGTCTCTGGTATGTGTACGTGTTTCATCGTTGGCTATGATACATTTTTTTCTTCCTCCCTTTGGTTAAAAAAAACCGCAATCATACACTTGACTGACGGACGGGGTAGGGGTAAGGTAAAAAGATGAAGAAATTCGCAATTGCAATTGCAATGTCTTTTCCGCATCATTGCAGTCTTTTATATCGTTTCTCTCTGTTGTTTTTTTTTTTTTTTTTTTTTTTTTTTTGAATTTACTTTTCAAAGTCAAACCGGTAAATGTATCTGCAATTTTCCACTCAAGTATCTTTCTCACTTAAAATAGAATCGCGTTCGCGTAAATGGTTAAATGGTTAATCTCCAATTCCAGCACTCAGCGGTAAGCAGTTAATTTTTTTAACGCCTACATGCGAAACGAACGAACACCGTCCGTCCGTTTATTTGCATATCTCGTATTTCGAAGTCGGATTCTCGGATTCGGTTTTGGCAATTGCTATGGCCAAACATGGAACTGGCGCAAGTCTTGCCTTTGGAGCGTTGGATGCTCTGCTTCTGGCGGCTCTTGAACGTCTTTGGAGACAGAGATTATTAGCAGTCGCGTGCAAATTGCCAATTTGATATGGGCGAGCAAATATGGTATATGGTATATATATCTTTTTTTGGATTGTGTGTATCTTTTTTCGTTTGTTTTTGTTTTGGCAATTTTCGGTGCAATGTCGGAAACATGTGATTCATGGGGTGGGTTTGGAACAGTTGTCGGATTTAATTGATTGATGAGTCCTAACAGAGAGACGCTAATCTTTTGTCCATTTCAAGGAACGTGTTTTTGTCGCATATGATTTAAGTTTGGAATGGTGTATCTGGGTTCAATAAACGGAGCTCGGTTTAATGAAAATCAGATTCACTTAAGAAGTTGTAGAGTTTTTATGGCCTAACATATTCGTATGTAAGCCATTGTGCTGCTCTGGTGCAGGAATTGGGTGGAGACAAGGCCGGGCATTTATTTGCAGTATCCAGTTGATAGTTCCACTTGCCGTCTTCCATTGATCGAAATTTGGCTCTGGTTTGCGTCCTTGAATGGGTGTTGCATCCTTAACTGCGAATCAGGAGAGGCAAGCGTATAAAGCAGTCGACAGTTCAGCGAGGTCATGGATGTACGATATTATAGCATCGCTTTAAGCTTTTTTACATCGGACAAGTAAGGCTGCTAGAATGACATAAATAATAGTCTTCGTCCTCATAACCTCCAGAGAGATCGTTGCCGCTATGTTTCGGCTTCATTTCGTGCACTGGAAAGAGATTATAGCCTTGGAGTGCTGCGACTAGCGGTTATATTATAGTCTGTTGCTGTTATTGCTAAGAAAATCAGGATAGATTTGGATTTCTTGAACTTCAGCCATAATTGCCTACACGTTTCACATACGTAAAGGTCGTTCATCTATCGTTAGCTTTGATTTGTTCCTTCTGTTTCACTGGCCGTAAGATCGCGCCTTCATATCTTGATGTCCTAGCTTCAAGTCAGTTAGCTCCCAGTTAAATATTGGCGCATTTCCTTTGCAACCAAGACTGCGTAGATATACAGGCAGAGCCTTTTGTTTTCCACGACAGCGTTTACGAGCTCTGATTTTTTTTTTCAACGTCGACGATGACTTTAATGGTAATCTGACCGTTAATAAATGCGTTTATTACCTTGCGAGATGTTGCTCCAATTGTTGCTTCAATATTTCGATCTTTGATCCATCCATAAAGATGTATTCGAGTTATGTACTTGTGCCTTATCTCTCTGCCTGGGAAGACACAGAAGTATGGTATTTTAAATAATGCGACGTTGCATGTAATCCTCTAAGGTTGCTAGTTAAGTTCGAGGATTACCATCATGTAAGCTACCGTAAATTACGATCGGTCTGACAATAGTCGAGTACTTCTCAATAATTTCTTCTCTTTTTGCCGTGTTTACACGTTTCTTAATACTAGTTAATATCCAATAGGGCTACTTCGTCTATGGAAAGAGGGTAAATTTCCAAGATTTTCCAATTGCGTATGAAAAGGACAAGCACTGAGGTTAAACCCCACGGAGCTGAGGACATTTGCCGAGAGTTCCAAAAGTGTATTACGCGGTAACCATTAGAAACTCATCATTCATGCACGCAATAGATCTAATTCCCTCTTAGATTCAGAAACATTTCGTTAACAACTACGGTTTACAGAAGGGCTGAAATCACAAATTTTTGAGGGGCAGTTCTAACGCCAGTGTTTCGTTAATGTACCTATTCCTGAACAGATCATCAGATTCATTACTACTACGTTAACTCCGACATTTTGAAGGCTTCTGCAAAGCGCTTGCGTAGCGTAAGCTTTTTTATCGATTCTACTCTTTAGGACTCTCTTCGAGCAGATGGAAAACAGCACTTGTCCAGCCTGTTCCTAGAAAAGGCGTCCCCTCTTTCCAAAGTCATGGAAACGCTGACAAACCGTCAGCTCATGAAATATCTCGAAACACGAAAACTTCTCAATGACCGGCAATATGGTTTTCGTAGCAACAGGTCCACTCGTGATTTGATGGCATGTCTCACCGAAAAGTGGAACCAAAGTCTACACCAATCTGGTGAAAGCAAGATAGTTTCACTTGATATTGCTAAGTCACTTGATAGAGTAAGGGATCAGGCTCTGTTGTCAAAAATGCTTGCATTATTCAATGGATTAGAAACTACATTTCGGAACGTTCAATTCAAGTTGTCTTGGATGGTTTCAAGTCCGATACCCACAAAATAAATTCTGGTGTGCCCCAGGTTTCCGTTCTGTCTCCGACACTCTTTTTAATTTTCATCAACGATCTCTTGTCTGCTACTTCTAATCCAATTTATTTCTTTGCTGACGACAGTACTCTCTGCTTTTCATATTCGTTCCCGAACTCACGTCCCTGCTATTCGGCTGTAGAACAGGAACGGCAGCGTATATTAAGCTCATTAAATTCTTATATTAACAGCATAACTAATTGGGGAAACACTGACAGGGTAGAATTTAATGCTTCCAAAACACAATGCTGCCTTCTGTCATTAAAGCGAAATTTAAACCCCCAGCCATTATCCATGAATGGCACTTGCATCGTCAAAATCGATAAAATTTCCATATGTGTCAGTGACAACTTACGTTGGAATGACAACATATTCGATGTCGTCAAAAATGCTGCGAACAAACCGAACACCGACGTAATGTGTCCTGTCTCACTTTGTTTTATCGCTATTTTCACCACCAGTGCTCCATTGAAACCGCCAGTAGCATTCCGCCCATTCAAACTTTCAACCGTAACAATCGTCTCGCTATGAATGCTTATCAGTATACCCAAAAGCCCATTTTCGGACGTACTCTAAAATATCGTGATTCTTTCCTAAGTCGTACAACTCGCTTATGGAATTCCTTGCCGATCTCTGTGTTTCCTGGCCGTTATAACTTACAAACATTTAAAAACAATGTACATCGGCACCTGTCCTTTCTTCCTCTCTAAATTTCCTTCGCCTGCGCTGTGTACAAACATTTTAAGGGTACAAAAACCCCTGATTATAAAAAAAAGAGACCATTAATGTTGAGGAAGTCAGTGGCTGACTTCAACACGCCTTTCCAACTAATTCAATTCCAAGCTAGTTGCCTTCAATTATGCACTTTGGTTGAAGTCATCTTTCAGCTGTGCAAGCCATCTTGTTCCACTAGTCTACATTTAAAGGTCTTTTGGCCTGGGGTGTTACTTTTAGATTTTATGTATTACTCAGCCCGAGCTCTGGTGTGCCACAAGGTAGCCAATTCGGACATGTTATAATGCCTCGGCATGTGTTAATTTATTGGAAAATGGGATAGAAAGAGAAGAAAGGTGTCTGGGCTCAGCGGTTATTTCGCTCCATGGATGGCATTCTCACTCTAAGGCGCTTTTTGAAAAAATCCGATCTAGAGATCCATGATAATATCGAAGCCGATCTTGACCTACGGTAGACCTTTCTTGTCTAAATCCACAATGATATGAAGAAGGTTGTTTACAAAAGCCTTGAGAAGCTTACACAGCACAGTAGATAGGATTTTCTAGCCGATATTAAAATTGGTGCAGTTGAAAGTGTCTAATTTCTTGAGGTAGGCCAACAAATGCTGAAATTTCGTGCGGTCGACCATTTTTTGCTGATAAATAGGTTGTGGTCTTTAAACTGTAGCTTTGAACAGCTCGTCTACCCACAGCTTTGTAGGACTTAAGTTTAGGCCTTACATAACTATCTTTACTTTGCTTAAGCCAGGTAGACGCAATGAGTGGTTATCATCGTTGAATCGATTGATTGATTCTGTCTGACTTTGATCGCTTTTGCGGACTCAGGCTTTGAAGTTTTGACGTGTTCTTTTCATTCTTCCAGCTTTCGAGCCTCATTCGTAAAGTAGCATCTCTCTATGTCCTCGACCGGGCACTCCTCATAATAATCGTGCGGTGTTTATCTCTTCTGCTGCTAGAGCGCGGACGCAGTTCTGTTAGCCTCTATATTTCTCTTAGTCAGGTGGCCAAGAAAAAAACAGCCAACGTTAACTCTAGTGACTTCTTGTTAGTGCTGCCACTGGTTTTGGGTATTTGATCCGTAAGCTATGCCTCCATAGGAACCCTAAAGTGATTAAGGGACAATCAATTGAAGCGTTTTTGTTTTTAAATATCTGCAACCGAACCCTGGCTACAACAAGTAATGGTTCGACTCCATTTTCGATCCTCGGTGGAACTTTTAGTCATGCATTGTACTTGGGGAATGGTGGCCAACTTACTGGACGGTTGATTGATCGGGAGTCTTCCAAGTACAAGGTGGCGCAAAAGTTGTCACCTGATGTTCTTTGCTTGTAATTTTTTTTACGAATCAAAAACTTTGGTTCTGCTATTGGATTATGTCTTAAATTTTTTCCCATTAAGTCGAGAATATGATATCGGCTAAGTGGCCGCCACCAGAATTGATGACCATTCGGGCACGATTTGTGTCATTTTCCGTCACTCTTGCCAGAACTTCCGGCGACCGGTTCTCGCATTCTTGATGGATATTCTCTTTGAGAGCTTCAAGAGTCTGAGGCTTATTGATATAGACTCGTGACTTCAAAAAACCCTACAAAAAGAAGTCTGGAACTGTTAAACTGTTAAACTGCAACCGGAAATGCAGCCTTCAGAATTTCGGTTGTGGCTCGTGCAGAATCCGCCATTGCTCCATCCTGTTGGAACCACATGTTCTCCAGTCGTAATTTCACCAAAATTCTCTGTAAAGACCGTCCATTGACGCAAAATTGCGTGGCATGTCGTCTGGTCGATACTCCGGGTCCTCTGCGACATCTCCAAACACAGCTGCGGTATTGTCAGCAGAACCGCTGCTCCGGGGTCGACCAGACCTGGCAGCATCTCATGTTGTACCACACCCTTCTAGGCGAGCGGTTAAACGTCGTAGTGTTTTCCAAGTTGGTTTCGGACTACAGGGAAATCTGCACCGAAATTCACGCTACGTCAACACCACCGACGAATTATTCCGAGTTCTTTCGAAGTATAGCGATTCATGTCTTGGTGACAAGTATTTTGTATCTGGCTATTTCACAAATATCTAAGTAGAATTCATATTTGCCGCCATTTGCAAAAATTATAGCATCTTCCGATAGGGAGTTGACTTTTGCGCCACTTAGTACATTCGTGAATATTTGCAACGAAAATTGTTCGCCTCACAATTGCCTGAATCCGTCATCGGAGGTGGTGCTGTGCAAGTTATACCTTTAGTAGTATTACCAAAGATGTTTTCCTCCCTAGCTTCGCGGCTTTATCCACCATTAACGTCATATCTAGGGCACCGCTCGTACGTTTTGTCTAGGAAGTTGCAGAAGCGGTCTTGGGTGTTGTCTTCTTTTTCCTCCGTAAGGGCATGTGCTCGATCACTCTTATTAGGGAAATTTAGCTTTCATAAGAAATCTTTTGAGGCGTTCTCCACTCCACTCCACTCCACTGCTATGATGCATGTTGGTCGACCCACTGCTCAACGCGCTCATTAGTTCTAACTTCTCTTGTGCATAAGCGGATGATGTAGCTGTATTGTCTGTTGGATCGTGTCTAGCAACTGTCTGCTCTGTCTGCTCTGTCTAGCAATTGTCTGGTCTGGGCTTTCAGTTAACCCTCTCAAAACTGAGGTTGTTCTCTTTACGAGAAAGAGGAAGCTGCCTGGTCTGACTCATCTAGTGCTTAAAGGCATCACCATCCAATTCTCCAAACAAGCTAAGTACAATATTTGGGTGTTATCCTGGATAACAAACTTCTGGACTAAACATGCTACGTCGAAAGCATCTAAGGCAGAGGAGCTATTGGCAAGAAGTGGGGCCTGTCACCGAGAAGGGTCCTTTTGATCTACACGGCTATAATAAGGCCAATTATATCCTATGCGTCGGTTGTCTGATAGAATAAGCTCTCGCGAAAATACGCGATTTCTGTTTTTACCAGACTCCAAAGAACGGTTTTCTCGGATGCATGGGGGCTTTCCCCAGCATTGATGAATCCTTCTCCCCTTAATATTCATACCATGCGCTGTCCTCTCAGAGCCATATTCCGTCCAAAAAGAAGTGGTCCTTGGTACAACACGCACTGGAGCTTTGATGAACTTACGCGCCGGCTGTCTTATGACTCTGGTCTTATGGACATGTCGGCCGATGCAATGACACCAGAATTCCTATTGCGGAAACAATACGAAATCGATTTTCCTTGTGCTCGGGACTGGTTTCGATCAGAATCTGAGCCAGAAAAGGAATGCAGTCGGGTCTTCACGGACGGCTCCAAAGCCAATATAGGATGTGGCGCTGGGGTCTTTCTGGAGGACGACAACGTTAAAATTCACTTCAAGTTAGGAAAACATGCATCTGTCTCCCAAGCGGAGATTTACGCAATCCTGGTGGTAGCGAACTATATTGCGGAGAACCTTTGGATGCTTGGCTGTCGCATTTGCATCTGTAGCGACAGCCACGCTGTGCTTAGAGCTTTGCTGAACCCTCTTACGACTTCCAAGCTAGTCTAACATTCCAAGAGATCTCTGAAAGTGGTTGGAAGGCTAACTTCAGTGACCCTTGTCTGGGTCCCAGGTCCCAATGGGATCACGGGAAATGAACTCGCCGATGAACTTGCCTGGCAAAGTTCAGACGAGAGTTTTTCTGGACCCGAACTTGCGTTGAGTCTGCCTGCGTCCTCGGTTACGGCTTCCATTTACAGTTGGGTCTCATATGAGCACAGCTGCAGATGGCACAGCACCCCGGAATGCAGGCAGACCAACGAATGCTTCCCGACGTCACTAGGAGGTCAGCGGCCTTTCTGCTGTCCCTCAGCAGGAAAGACTGCAGGTTGCTTACTGGGCATTATACTTTTGCAAATCCCTTAAATGTGCTGGGCATAAGTGGCACAACATCCTGCGTTGCTTGCTATGAAAGTAATGAGGACAGCGCGGAGCACTATTTCTGTGTATGTCTGGCTTACGCTGGCATCAGGCTGCAGGTACTTGGCGTTGACGAAGTGGGTGCTGGTACTGTAGGCATCTTATCGCTGAAGCGCTTACTCGTCTTTCTTCGTAGGACTGAAAGATTTCATTAAAAGGAACTTTACAGAGAGTACAATGAATTGAAATGGGTGTGCAAGATGGCTTTTAAAACAGCCAGCATCATATACTTTTTGGTCATTCCAAAGGATATAGAGAATATGAGTGCCTTGTCAATCACGTCTATATTCCTAATTCGAATCAAAGAATATAATCTTCATCCGATTTATTTTAGCGGCTCTCTAATTGCTTCCTACAACTCACAAATGTAAACACACTCGTAACATGCACTCGACGTCGATAAATTGCTACACACTGCGTCTTTCAATCGCATCCATCAGATGTAAGATTTCTACCATTTAACAAATCAATTCATCAAATTTATTGAAACTATCTCTCTCGAATCCATCTCGCAAATGCAATCGAAATTCAAATCCACCGCCGACAGTGCAACTGTTAAATCCATTAGCACTTTCGAAGAAAGATACGCACACGAGAACGCGTCCTAATTAACAGTCTAACTAAAACTTTTACAATCTTCAAATGGAAAATTAAAATGAAAATCCTTTTCCAATCATCTGATGGATAAACTCATACTCCAACAGATATGGATACGCTTTCTCACTGAGTGGCTATAAAACAAAAATTGACTGATAAGTGCACCGTGGGAGCAGATGTTTTTCACTTACTCAAACCGAACAGATGTTTTTCTTCTCCCTTAATTCTTGTTTACTCTGACAAAAACACCCTCCATTTCTTCTAAGTAACTAATCAGCATATTTTTCTGTTTTCTGTTTTCTTTTTCAGGTGAGTTGACGTAGAAACTTGATCACACTTTGAACGTTTTTAGCAACATTTACGCGTACGTACGAGCAGAGCATGAGAATAATTTTTGAGAAAATAAACAAAATCGGAAAGTCATATTTTTGGGCGAAAATTTCCACTCATTTGCTGCATACCGAATGTCTAAAAGTTCTGCGAGGTGAGTTTTATGTTGAAAAGGCAGAAATACGAGAACGAGTATCTTGTGCTAACAAACTAATGAAGTGTATCAATAGATTGGCACTTGATCAGCTTTCAAAATATCTATTAGTTCGGTCTGCCATTGACGAAAGCCGTTTGTCGATTGAGCAAGTTCTAAAAAAAAAATAAAAAAAAATAAATATCTCATCGTTTAGGGTAAATGAAACGTTAAAATATTTTCAAATTGAGAGGTTTAGCAGACAGAAGACCGGACATTCCAGATGTCAAAAAGTTTTGGCTCATGATTCGAACAGAGTGTTTTATTGTTTGGGGGAATCTAATACGGGAGGATGAGTCACTGTTTCGAAATACTAGCATTTCGGTGTCCCGGGACATTTTATTTTTTGCCCAAATCCATCACTCAGACAAAGGAATAGTCCATTATACGTTCCTTTTGTTAAAATTTCTTAGGTTTTTTTGTAGAAAGATGAGTAAGCCTTCACTGATAAAGCGAATACAGTACCAGCATCCGCCACATCAGGGCACTTTTACCACAATGATGTGGAATCATGTTTAAGATACTGACAACCCGTGTTACCAGCATGAACGATTCACGTGATATTATTCTCCTTTTTCCTCGCGCCTACGTCCTAAATCACACGCTGCACACCTCTACCATTTCTATCACTTTCCCAGCGGAGCTGACGCTAGGTATTACTTCTCGGGGCTGGCAAGCAATTCATGCTACTCCGGTGTTTCTATTTGTTCGGCTGGTTCTGCCGGCCTTCTTTCGCCTTCTATTCTCCGTAGCTCGGTCTGCACAGTTTTAACAAATCCGCTGACATTTAGCCAGTATTCTTCCGACTCCACCATTCTCCTAATTACCTCTGGGGGGTCTGGTAGATTTTCTCTCCATTCCGCGAAGCGTCCGTAGAGGAAAATTGCGTGCTTCACGTCCACCTCTTAATTTGGACACTTTAAAAAAAGGGGGAATTGTCATGGCCACATCTGTATAGATACTTTCGGCATCAGCCATGACCAGAGATGAACTGGGCTTTGTTCATCCATACATCGGTTTTTGGAATCAGGGTATGAGTCCATCTGCCATTTGTGGCATTATCCCATCGAGATTGCCATAGCGCTATAGAACGTACCCTTTCTTCCTCTTTCATTCTCCTTTGAGGAGGTTTTCCTCAAGGATGTCAGTGGGAATCATTCCAGCGATGACAAATGCGGCTTCGTCCGAGATCGTCCTATAGCCGCTTATTGTCCTTAGTGCAACGAGTCGGTATACCGCTGACAGTTTCCGGCTTGTTTCTTTCCTTCTCATCGTATCTACCCAGACAGGTGCCGCGTATAGAATAACCGAGCTGACCACTTTAGCTAGGAGGATCCTTTTTGCGTATCCAGGTCCGCCAACATTCGACAGTATTCTGGAGAGTGCCGCTTTTAGCTCTGACGCTTTTTTCCTCACATAGCCCAGATGTTGTTTGAACCGTAGCCGGTTGTCTAACATCACTCCTAGGTACTTTAACGCCTCCTTCGACCGACTTGAATATTGATATATTCCACGGTTTTCCTGCTCGTAATAAGAACGGCTTCTGTGTTTTGTTACGCCAGTTCGAGACCCGCAGATTCGAGCCACTGCTTTATTTGAACAATGGCTGCGTTTGTGGTTGACTCGACTTCATGGGTGTGTTTTGGGACGACCACGATAGCTATAGATCGTCTGTGAATGCGATGATACTGACTCCTTCGGGCAGCCTTAGTCGCAACACTCCGTCGTACATTAGGTTCCACGGGAGTGGACCTAAGACTGATCCTTGCGGTACCCCAGCGGAGGTGGTGTAGTATTTAACCCCTTCATCCGTGTAATACCGTAACTTCTGTGAAATAGTTGGCGATCATCTTTAGCAGGTAGTAGGGTGTTTCCCTTCTTGCAAGTGATCGCCTTATTTGGGACCAGTCGGCAGTGTTGAACGCGTTTTTGACGTCTAGTGTCACCATCGCACAGTACTTTTTTGAGTCCCATCTCCAAGAATGCCCTTCTATGGCATCGACCGTGGAGCGTGACTTTCGAAATCTAAACTGTGGTTTGAGAGGGCTCCCTTCTTCTCTGCTATAGTCAGCAGCCTGTCATATATTATACGCACAAGGATCTTTTCCATTGTGTCTAGAAGACATATTGGGTGATATGACGATGGTTCTCCTGGTGGTTTTCACGGTTCTGGGAACACTCCCTCCTCGAGACACTTTTGCGATGTTGCGATCAAAAGATCTGGTTCTATTCCGGCAGCAGCATTTAATGCTGTGTTCGGAATATCATTGGGTCCGGGGGCTTTTTTTGTCTCCTATTCGATTAAGAGTTCTCCGCAATTCTTCCAGCGTAACGGCTGGGATATGACCTACTTCTGTTTCCAGGACGTTTGTGACCATGTTGTGTAAACTTTTGGGGAACAAGTGCTCCACTATGGTTATCAGCATTTTTGGGCACGTTATTTGTGCAGAATTTCAGTTTGGTCATAACCATTCTGTAGGCCGTGCCCCATGTGTTGATATCCGCTTCGTCGCATATACGTTTGAAGAATCTTGATTTGGTCTCTTTGATTGCCTTTGTAAACTCCCGTCTTGCCTGTTTAAAGCTTTCTAGGTGTTGTTGGAATTCATCTCTCCCTCTGGACCTTTGTACTTTACGTCTACCTTTTAAACACTTTGCTCAGAGTGTTTTTATTTCATCGTTCCACCAGTAGCATGGGGCGCCTCTTCGATTTGCTGTTTTCCTGGGAATTGCCGCATCACTACGTCGCTACGATATTTTCTGTAAGTTGATGCGACAAACTGATTAAATCTCAAAATCAAAACACCATAATTGAGTAAGCGTATCTCGCCAATGTCCTGCAGAAATACTAATTCCTAGAGACCTCTGCAGATTCGTTGGAGTTGTTAAGTTTACCTAGCCGAGTAGTAGGGGTAAATAATATTCCTCGATATCAACATCTTTACGTGAATAAGGCTACAGTCTTTCATACAAGGACGCAAGATTACAGTAGACACCCTCGAACACCGACGTTCCGTTCTATCGCTATTCCCACCACCAGTCCTCCATAGAAATCGCAAGTAGCATTCCACCCTTTGAAACTTTTAACCGTAACACCAGTCTTGCTATGAATGCTTATCAGTAGACCCTTAAGCTCGCTTTCTGACTCTCATTTCTAAGCCGTACAATTCACTTATAGAATGCCCTGCCAAGCTGTCTATTTCCCAGCCGTTATACCTTACAAACATTTAAGACCAATGCACATCGGTACTTCTTTTTTCTTCCTCTGTTTCCTGGGTATAATGTCTCCTTGAGTGCGCTAATTACGAGTATATATAAAAAAGGGGCTATTGTTCCAGCTTCTACAAGTCTGACATTCTTGTGGAATGAACAGTTGTGAACAGTGAACAAAGCATAAAGTAGGATCTCTACCATTCTTTGAACTAGGAAGTACGTCCAAGTAATGTATGTTCCATTACTTTGGGCACAGAGAACTAAAAGCAAAAGGGACCTACTCCGCAGTCGGTTGAGTCTCAAACCTATACCTTGGACCTTATTACCAAAGTGGGGAACCTTCTTACTTTGGTTTGGTTATTGAACAGCCTCCATAAAGTGGGGTGTTGCAGAGTTGTTCTAAGAAATAGATTTCAATTCGTTGGCGGCATTCCCTTTATCTTATTGTGATGATGCGGCCTGCAACTACAATCAACTCTTTTTGATCTGTCTAACGACCTACTCGTATGATATGCGACTTCACTTTTGGTTAGACCAAGAATGGCCTTATCCTGGTGAACCTATCTCCTGTCTCACAGTCTGTAAAACCTGCTATCGGGCTCTACGAACTCGTAAAAACAAACCCACTTTTCCATTGTCAATATTTCATTTTTGAAAGCAACACCATAAAGACCTACTTAGCAATATTTACTTAATCCCGGGCATTTATTGACTCAACAAAATTGAATTGTTGTAAAAACCATGTCACACCTCTGCGACTGTTTAAATGTAAAAATGACTGAACAACAAAAAAACCGCCAGTAAAATGAAAATGTACAAATTAAGTCTTGAACAGTAGAGTCGTAAATAAAAATACCCTTTCGCGCACAGCAGTTGGCAAATAAAGTGCCACCGTAAAGCAAGTGTCGATTGACCATAAATTTCGTCCAAAGGCGTGGGATCCCAGACATATTTCACTGCCTACCCACCTCTGGTTTAGTTAATAAATTTACGATAAGCTGCTTTTTATTTTTTGTACCTATATTGCCTGGTTTTGTAAGCCTTTTTTAGAAGGCGAGAATGCGGAGTTGTACTAATAAATTCCTTCAATCTGCATAATGGGTGTTCGCCTGTTAAACCCGAACAGAAGGTGTTAGGTGTAACTGATTGGCAGATTGGAATTTAAGTTTTATCTTAAGGGTTCCGGAGACTACGAGTACGAGTAGCTCTTTGGATAGTCTATTTACGAATGGATAGACAATCTAGAAAGGGCGGAAGGTGAACAGCTTTTGGGTGTAAAATGCCAGAGGTAATGGTATGCAGATTAATGAAATTAGATGCGGATTAGAGGTTGTTTGTTATGGTTTCTGATATTAAATTAGAGCAACTTGTCAGTTAACGACTAACCTTTAAGATGATTCCGCTTTGATATATGTAATTATGCGGAAGATCGTATTTTGAGTTGGTTAGGCCATGGTTGAATGTGTTTTCCAGTTAAAAAAACTTATACGATCCACAGCAGCTCTGCGTTGAACAATTAGTATTGCTCATGGAATGAATTAGCGGGACTATACTGTTAAATGGGCTACTTTAATGGATATGCTGGATACTGGGTATTCATGACTGCTGAACGTGAACTCACTGTAAGAATTCGTAGCGAACCTACATATAATAGAGTCTGCCCTGTTTGTTAAAGGATCATTAGATATGCTTAAGCGTAAGGAAATTATTCCTGCTCTGGTTCAAAAGTTCTATTTTTGCCACTTTACGAAGGCTACTAATGTCCTTTCTTTGGTTAGGAAAATTTATTGGTGTACGGCAATTTAATTTACGACGATCTGATGATGAGTGTACGAGTATTCATGAAAGTATCACAGATCACGGAGGGAGGGTACACTTATTACCATTTACTGCCAAAACTTAAACCAGGAATAATCTGCTCAGACTTGTGAACTTGTGATTCTTTGGAAATAGCAACACAACATTCCAAGTTAAACACCCAAAGAGAGACTAGTGCCCCAGTAAGGCAGTATCACATAAAACCGTCTTCAAAGTTTTCCATAGACAGATGGATGACAACGGAGGGAAGGGCCTCTGCCATTTTCGCACCTGATGCAAAAATGTCACTTAGACTTCAGGGTATCTGCAGTTTTCTCGACCAGAAGTTCTAGATGTTCTTGAGATCTCAGAATGCCTTCTATCTAAAGGGTGTTTCAACAAGAGGTGTAGGATTTGTATTTTGAATAAAACTAACAATTGTTGCGATATCTCTCAAAATTTTATTACTTTACAAAGAAAACACATGGGGAATATTTATTGAATACAATATCTTCCAAACGACCGCTTAGGCTCGCCTTGCAGACCCTCATCCTTTTGTCGAAATTTCCAATCACTTTTTCACATAATTGGGGCTCTATCTCGTCGATGGTGGCTTGAATGTTCGCTTTCAGAGTTGGAATTGTTTGCAGATGTTTGGCGTAGAGCTTGCTTTTAACATAGCCCCGAAGAAAGAACTCTAACGGTGTTAAGTCGCACGATCTTAACGACCAATGAGTGCCTTCGAAACGCGAAATTATGTAGCCAGGAAAGTTCGTACGCAATAACTTACGAGTAATGGTATCGAGACTTGTATGGCACGTAGCACTCTCCTACTGAAAGTAGACGTCGTCCATATCCATATCCTCGAGCTCCGGCCACAAAAAATTTCTTATCATGGATATCGATAGCGCGCTCATTTACATTTTAGAAAAAGTGCGGCCCTATAACACCTACCGTCCATAAACTGCACCAAACAGTACCCCAGATGCGGCGATTTTGTGGAAATGGTTCTCATCCGAAAACACGATTTTCTTTGCAAAAATCAATGTCAATATGCCAGGACCCAATCCGAGAAGGTACGGCGCTGCTGGTTTTCGGCCGGCTTCAGTTCCTGCGTTAATTGGACCTTGCACGCCAAATCTTTCGTCAAAATTCGATACAGTATGGCTGTAGAGAGGTCAAGCTCTTGAGAACGGTGACGAATAGTGGTATCTGGGTCGTTTTAGACCCTGTTTACACGTTTCGGCGTCTTCATATCTTGTACTGAACCCGTTTCTTGGAATTTTTTGATTATGTTGCGTACACCTGGCAAGAAATTTTCGCATCTTTGCCGCCATCGAACCTGAATAAAATTTAATTTTATTGTGTAGCGTTCCATGGTAAATTTCACAAACTTATAGATGGCATCTATCACCATATGCAAACCCTGCGTTCGTCAGCTGTAAGATAATGGGCCTTTCGAATTCTTATTCTTATCTCTATGCCGCATTTTTGACCCTGGAATCAGCCATACACTAAACCCCAAACAGTATACAGGTGCCACGTAGTACTCCTAATTAACTACTATGCCTCCGAAACAACGTCCGGTCTAGCATTGAGGGAATGAAAAGAGGGGAAAGTACTTGTCGATGAGCTAGTTACATCTAGTGGAGAAATATCAAGGGATGTAGCACTTTTCACGAAACTACCACTGCTAAGTTTAGGATATAGTCTTGGACTATGCAATGGAAAAGTCTTTTGTGAAGCTGCTATCTATCTACCTAAGATCACAGATTCGTACTCGCTGAGTGAGTCTATTGTGTAGATGAATCAGTGATTTTATTGTCAAGCGATGCGTAGCAGACGGAATTGAGATGAGAAGAAAGATATTACAATAACGATAGTTTGTTTTGAATGTAACCTTGTTCAATGAACTTTAAGTCACAAGTATTCTCTGTTCAGCAGAATATGGGGACTAACTCCCAGATTGATGATCTTTACAATCAGATGAGCAAACTACAACACCTTATGTGCCTGTTCGACAATCTCGTTTTTGCCGTCGAAGTGTCGTCTTCCTCATGAATCTCAGAGTTGAATGGCTCTCTACAATTTTTAGACGACGGATAAACATCATCTATTGGAAGAAAGCTATATTTGATCACCGATTTCGATCCCTCCGTTCTGTTAGCTGGGCTAAAAGCCAGGTAATAATTTATTGTCTCTTATAGACCACTGTTGAATTAAAACTTTTGAAAAGTTCTGTTCGGCTGGAACATGACACTTGGACAGGAAGCTAATTCATTAATTTGCTCCTTTTAATGTGATTTCTAGCTACTGCATCAGCAATCGAAATAGCAGCTCCTTATACGAGTACCTGTAGCAATTCCGTATGAGTACAAACTGGGCAATCAGGAAAAGTGTTCCACGATGTCGTCGTCGCCGTCACAAGCTTCGTTGCAGGTGATGTTATGCCTCGCACATTCGTGCTGATAAAAACCAAAAGCGCCAACCGTTTCGGTTAAAACGGATGGATAAGCCATCATACAGACACCAGGCATCAAAATGGCCCCATCGCTACCCCTGTGGAGCCAGTTGAATTTATCTTCAAATGGCAAAAACCTAAACAATCTCTCTGGTGAAACATCCAATTTCTTTGCAAAAGCAAGGCCTTTGAAGTTCGTGCCGTCTATTTCCTCAAGGTTTTCGAAAAAGTATTTCCCTAAAAATTTTTCTTCGGCTACGCGACATTGCCTCGCATTCACACAGTATGTGTGTTATGTTCTCAACAGATTGCAGATCACCGTAGAATCTGCTAATATCCGTATCTGACAATTTGAGTGTCTTTGCATGTTTCCGGAGGAGACAGCATTCTGTCATGATTCCTATTACTGTCCTAAGCTTATCCCTGTTTAATTTTATTAACTCTCTAGATGTTTTACCGTCAAAAAGTGGTAAGAGGGCCTTGGATACCCAAGGCTCGACCACCTTAGGTTGGCAGTCTTTATGATTTTTTCTTACATAGTGCCTTTTACTATGTAAAGGGATGCAAAGGGGTGGTTTGATGTTAGCAACCTCACTATTATCGAGTAGCCCTCCTCTTCTTGCAAGCACATCCGCTTGTTCATTTCCTTTAATACCAACCACAGTCTCATCCGGTTCTAACAGCATAGTGCCCTGAGCAGTCTGTGACAGCCCCTGACTGTATCAGAATTGATGTTGGTCGATTCCATTGCCTTGAGTGCGGTCTGGCTATCGATGTAGATGGCGATATCTCTTTCTGATACCGATCTCATCTGCATTAGCTCAGCCGCCCTAAGGACAGCCAGAACCTCTGATTGGAAGACACTGCTTGCATCCGGTAGTCTTATAGACGCTCTTAGTTCTGGGTTTTCTGAGAAGATACCTAAACCTGTTTTTTCCTCTGTATTCGAACCAGTTAGATGGCATATACCCTGAATAACTATGTATACCATCTCCCTAACTTACACTCGTGCCCTGAGAACTACTCCTCAAATTCAAAGCAATTCAATTCTATTCAAAACCTGGGACACAGAAAAGACTTAGCTTTAAGTTATTGGGTTGTTCAAAAAGTCATTGCATTTTTCTTAGCAAAAGATGGCTTTGTCCTGGTTTATTTGTATCTGAGCGTGACATAGTATGTCAAATGTTTACCCACGTTTTGTTGTTGGGACTTAACCTAAGAAATAACAAAAAGTCGGCGGGATTCGGTCGAGTTCTGTGCTTCCAATTTTGGTTTGAACATCGAGAATTTTTAAGAGACTGTTTGCCGTATTTCGCTTTATGGCTACAAAAAATGGAAGAAAGCAACTGAGGCAAGGGAAAAGTTGCGTAAAGTTTACGGCAGAAATGTCGTCGAAAAACGCCAGTGCCAAAACTGTTTTGCCCGATTCCGTGATGGTGATTTTTCAGTTGAAGGCGCTCATCGCTCTGGTAGGCCTTCCGAGATTGGTGTATGCAAATAAGGATTCAACGATTCGGAGCTTGCTACCGCTCTAAAAGTGTCTATTGGAAGCGTTCATGCCCATTTGAAATCGTTTGGCAGCGTAAAGAAGCCCGATAGTTGGGTACCACATGAGTTGAAAGAAATTCATCTGACGAAGTGCATAATTGTCTTTGATCAACTCACCAAACGTAAAGAAAACGATCCATTCTTGAAGCGTATGATCATGAGTGACGAAGAACGTATTATCTACTACAAGGTCAGCCGAAAAAGGTGGAGTAGGCGAGGTGAAGCGTCGGAAAGGCAAGCAAAGGCGAACATCCATCAAAATAAAGTGATGCTGTCAATCTACTGCGATTGGAAGGAGCTGTTTTAGAATAAGAACAAAACGATTAATTCGGATGTCTGTGAGCAGCTACAGAAATGTCCCGAACTGATCAATCATAGGGGTGCGGTGTTTCATCACGACCATACATAAGTTTGGTGACTGGGCAATTTCAATTGATCTGGAATTATTCGCTTACAAGATCAGGAATTGAAGCAAAATGACCATCCGGTTCGTTATCGTTTCTCTGTTTGGGCATTAGAGCAACTCGAAATTGATGACAATTTCGCTAAAAAAATCATCTTTTCAGATGAGGCGCATTTCCATGTCGGCAAAACAAGCAAAATTGCGGTATTTGGGGCTCGGGAAATACACACGTAGTCATAGAGATGCCAATGCCACGCTCAGGATCGTGTGACTGTCTGGTGTGGTTTTTGGAGTGGCGGCATTATTGGCCAATTTTTTTTCCAAGACGACAGTGAAAGAAGCGTTGCAGTCAATCGAGAGGGCCACCGATTTTTTATAACCAGCATTTGAGGATTTGGACCTGGGCGAACTATGACTCCAGCAAGATGGAGCTACGTGCCACACAAGCCGTGTTTATTACACACGAATTACAATAATCGTGTAATCAGTCGTTTGCCGATGTTGTTTACCGTCACGGAGCTGCGATTTGACGCCTTTAGATCCTTTTTTTTGTGAGGTGCCATTAAAGATCGATACTATGGTAACAATCCTGAGACGATTCAGGCATTCAAGAGCAATATTGGTCAAGCTGTTCGTGAAATAGGAGCCGAAACTATCGAAAATGTATTCAAAAATTGGGTTGACAGAATGGCCTACTGCCAAATCAGCCGAGGCAATCATTTGAATGAAATAAGATTCCATAATTAATCGGAAGGTTTACTCTTTTCAAAAAAGCAACAATTGTTGACAAATATTGAACGGTGTCTTTTGTATAGTCTTTTTAAAAATAAACCAACAGATGGCTCGCCCTTTAGCTTTTGACTATTACCCGAGCTGTTCAATTTTCATTGCAGTTATACGAGGGCGGGTCAATAAGTCCGTGACTTTTGGATTAAAACAGATTTTTTGATAAAAAAATAATTTTATTTTTCAACGTAGTCTCACTTGAGCTCTATACACTTTGTCCAACGCTTTTCCAATTTTTTTATCCCTTCCAAAAAAAATGATTTGTCGAGGTCCTCAAAATGACGAGATGACTTCATCATTGGAGTCAAATCTTTTTCCACCAAGCCATTTCTTCAGGTTTGGGAACAAGAAGTAATCGCTCGGAGCCAAATCTGGAGAATAGGGTGGATGAGGGAGCAATTCATAGCCCAATTCATGGATTTTTGCCATGGCAACTGCACATGTGTGCACCCTTGCATTGTCTTGGTGGAAAAGAACTTTTTTCTTGGCCAAATGAGGTCGTTTTTTTTTCAAATCGTCATTGAATCGGTCCAATAAGTTGGCATAATATTCCCCATTGATTGTTCTTCCCTTTTGAAGGTAGTCAATGTGGATTATCCCGCGTGCATCCCAAAAAACAGTCGCCATAACTTTATTGGCTGACAAACCCACCTTGGCCTTCTTTGGCGCCGATTCACCCTTAGAAACCCACTGTTTTGACTGTTGTTTGTTGTGATGGATCCATATTTCGTCCACGGTTACAAAACGGCGCAAAAACTCCTCCATATTGCGATTAAACAACGCCAAACCTTCCTGTGAAGTTGTTACACGATTGCGTTTGTGGTCGACTGTGAGCAAACGCGGCACCCATCTTGCGGAAAGCTTTCTCATGCCCAAGTGATCATTCAAAATTGAAACCACTGAGCCATGCGAGATCCCTACGGCTTCCACAATCTCTTGCACTTTCAATCTTCGGTCGGCCAACACCATATCGTGAATTTTTTCGATTGTTTCGGGTGTAGAGACCTCAACTGAGCGTCCAGGAGGTTCGGCATCTTCAGTGCTTGTACGGCCACAACGAAATTCAGTAAACCACTTTTTTACCATTGAAATCGATGGTGCAGAGTCCCCATAGTATTTATCAAGCTTAGCCTTGGTCTCGGTAATGGTTTTTTTTCGCAAGAAATAATGCTTAATAAGCACACGAAATTCACTTTTTTCCATTTTCTCCTCAAATTAGTGAGTAGTCTGATAAAAATAGCTGTCAAACACAAACTAACTGACGCAGCAAGTTTAAACTTTGACAGGAGTCAACTGACAGATGCCTGTTGACAGGAGCAGTGTTGCTGTTTCAGTAAAGAGGTCAGAAATTCAAAAATGCACGGAATTATTGACCCGCCCTCGTATCTGTGAATCAATTCGAAAACAATCACTCGATTATGTTAAAACAAATAACTTTCAACATTGTCAGTCAATCTAGTCAAGGGTACGCCAGATGTCAATGTTCCAATCGTAGCAGTGACAATCAATCCATCGGGAAACTACGAAGTGATTCTTGACGAGTTTTTCCAAGTTCGGTCTCGAATACTTTGTGGAGCTTCTTTGGGATTTATAGTCAGAGGCTTCTTTGATTGCTTCTACTCTCCTTTCTGAGATCTTGATATTTCGATAAGAGGAGGACTTACATGACATGGGTAGACGAAAGCGGTTGCATACTCAAACCGACCAGCCGATGCATATCCTCCTTGCAAGAATGAGAAATCAGTTTCTTGCGGAGTTGAAAGACTTCCCTATACATTCCAATCTGTCTTCTGACGGTTTCTAATGACACGCGAGATGGAAGTATTGCAATTCAGACTAAATAGATGGTATCTATGGTCAGAGATACCCTCCAGCCGCTATCACTTATGTCCATGGTCGATCATATAGTGTGATGCGCATCCTGGGATGAGCTCCGTGTGGTTAGTTTTCTATTCAGCAATGACTTCACTTTACTCAGCAGTGACTGATTCACGTCCTAGGATGAACTCCGTGTGATTGGCTTCTTCTGTTCAGCAACGAGCCTTCTCGGTTATTTATCCGGAGAGACAGGCTCTCAAGTGTCATAGGCCAGATGAGTCGCAATAAAGCAATAGCCCTTGCTTCAGGGGGCTATCCGAATTCAGACTCTTATTTAACCTTTCTTTTTTGCTAAAATAGTGTGGTAATTTTTGGTTCTAAGTTAGTGATTCTGCTGCTGCTCGAAAGCAATAGGTGCCACTAGTTAATCTTGATGAACGTTGTCACTAAATTTTTCCCCTTAAACGACTTCTCTAGATAGTATCATACAAAAAAGCTATTTGGCAAACTTACTGCAAATATGTTTCACATTTTCCTAAACCGAGTGAGCATTCTAAGCTGCATACTTAAGACATCAAGCTGTTTTGGACAAAAAATGTAAGGAGACGTTTAAATTCTAGTTAAGGCATCCTTTAGGTCCATTTCTTAAATAGAACACGAAGTTAAGATGCACTCTAAGATGATCGGTTGTCTCAGATTATTGGATACCTGGGGACCACGGATTCTGATAATTTAGTTTGACAAAGTTCACAGGAAGAATTCGTGTATCCAAACTATCTTTCAGGCTCTTTGATTCCTGTTTCCGGTCTGAAGAACCCAGCCATCAATAGATGACTTCTAAATTAAAATGCAATAACTGCCTCGAGCAATTCGTGCTTAAGCTACTGTTGGGAAGATGAATTGGATGTCTTGCAGTCCTCCTAACACACAGAGCTTAAATAGGACAACTACGTGGTCATCCTGGTTAATCTTTCGTCATTTGCTCATATAAAGCGGCGGATTGTTGGAGCTAAAGTTCTAACGCACTCATTTCTTAATTAGTGCAAAAATAATTCCGACCGTGAAATGGGTAAATTCTTATGCTCCTGTGCTCCACCAGAAATCTGAGGCTTTTACCTTTTTGGAATCTGTATCACTCGCATTGTCTGCAAACCTTGAAGGCTACGGCAACTCAGGTTACAAACAAAGATGTCATCCCTTCAAAGTTGTGACTAAACAAAATCTCAGTGCTTTAAAGATGACCCACAATCCGGTCTCCAGCCATCATATTTTCACTTCGCTTAGTGAAGGAAGAGATCTTTCAAAACACCACTCTAATGAGATACATTTTATCACCACGTCGCAATAATTTCATCATTACCCTGCCATTCCATTCAATCTGGCACACAATTCATCTTCAAATGAAGTCAAATTATACCGGGCATGCTCATGAAAATGCTCATTGGAACCCTCCCAGACGTCCAGAGTCAACACCAGAGGCCTGCGGTACAGAAACACGATATGTAATTCACAAATCCCAATTCCCAAGTCATGAAGGCCAACGGCTAAACTCATAAAAGTTGTTAAAAATTGCAAATAAATCCATGCTCACCAAGAGACAGACAAACGGATGGGGATACATACTCTCTAGGTCTGGCTTTAGTTGCGGTTGTCGGGTTCCATGGTGTAGATTGGAATCTTTATCCCGAAGATAGAGATTCTTCTTGTTAAAGTGCTCCCATTTTGTGTGTTAAAAACACGCACTCAGGCGTTTTTAGGCTTGATTCACTGATTCTGTGATTCAGTGATTCAGTGTTTTGCTCGTATCATCGTTTCGTCGTTTTATGTTTCATGTACGAGTATCTCCCCTTCTGGGCAATCTATTCAAATTAACGATTATCCCGAGGAGGGAGTATAATGGAAACTCATGGTGTTGTTGTTTTTCTATTGCCTCCGATTCCCCATCAAAACAAAAATTGTAAATCATGCATTTATGGTCATCCATGGAACACTATCCACACCATCCACACCATCCAACAAGGACGAGGGGGACTACGAATATTCTGCAGCAACCCTCGCAGACTCTGTTAAATCAGTCAGATATCTGTCAAATGTAAGACATCTATGAGTTGGAAAATTTTATGGCACTTCATTCGGAAAAAGAAAGAAAAACATTTACGAGCCTAAGAAGGGTTTTTATGGGGTTGGATGGATGTTACGAGTAGTACATACCACCTCCTCACGCTTTAGATGTGCAAAGTTGCCGTCGTGCGCGTCGGTTGGCTTGAGTGTGAGGTCTTGATAAAAAAAAAAAAAAATAGGAATTGGAAAAGACTAATAAAAATTCTCTCTTCCGTTGTTAACTCTTCTGTGAGGTCTTGTGTTGTTGAGTTAAATGCAAAACGCACATAATGTCTTATGCGATGCGATTACACTAAGTAGGGTGAAGAACTCATTCCTCCATCCGGAGGGAAGTTGACTTCAGATAAGAAATCGTATTTGAGATACCAGATTTCTTCATGACGACGCAGTTTTTTGTACACATGAACGAGTACTGCATGACAAGGGAGATTCTTTTAAGAGCTGAGAAGTGATATTCGTTATTTTTTTCGAATTTATGGAGCAATTCTGCCGGTATCTGTGGCTGAGTTGGGCAACTTTGACTTGTTTTGGGTTTTGTAAATGCTTCCACCGACAACTCGTATCTATGTCGATTACTTTAGGATGTTGATAGAGTTCCTAGCCATTCAAAAGCGTGCTAAATTTAACTCGGTGCAAAGAACTGAGGTTCTATAGGAAGCTCCTGTATCCTGCTCCAGACCCTTTTCAAAATCGATACATTGGTAATTTCCTCTTGAGTTATTCGCATTTGATATTTATGTCGCCTGCGATCACTCCTATTCGAACGCGGATTGCGTGCGCTACCTTTCATAGAAATGTCAATCTCCATTGAACGTTTTCTACATTTACACGGTTTTTAAGGCTCGCATAAAACGACGGTTTTAATTTGGCGAAGACTCTGGGTTACATAGGCATGCGCTTCGCATCTGCAACTCCTCTCATGTTGCCAATTTGTAAAGGCATCCCATCCCAGTATTGGACGTTTGGTTCCCTCAAAACGGATCATTGCTTTGTTTCTCACATTTTCGATAGGGCTGTACTACGAGGGCGGGTCAATAATTCCGTGCATTTTTGAATTTCTGACCTCTTTACTGAAACAGCAACACTGCTCCTGTCAACAGGCATCTGTCAGTTGACTCCTGTCAAAATTTAAACTTGCTGCGTCAGTTAGTTTGTGTTTGACAGCTATTTTTATCAGACTACTCACTAATTTGAGGAGAAAATGGAAAAAAGTGAATTTCGTGTGCTTATTAAGCATTATTTCTTGCGAAAAAAAACCATTACCGAGACCAAGGCTAAGCTTGATAAATACTATGGGGACTCTGCACCATCGATTTCAATGGTAAAAAAGTGGTTTACTGAATTTCGTTGTGGCCGTACAAGCACTGAAGATGCCGAACGTCCTGGACGCCCGGTTGAGGTCTCTACACCCGAAACAATCGAAAAAATTCACGATATGGTGTTGGCCGACCGAAGATTGAAAGTGCGAGAGATTGTGGAAGCCGTAGGGATCTCGCATGGCTCAGTGGTTTCAATTTTGAATGATCACTTGGGCATGAGAAAGCTTTCCGCAAGATGGGTGCCGCGTTTGCTCACAGTCGACCACAAACGCAATCGTGTAACAACTTCACAGGAAGGTTTGGCGTTGTTTAATCGCAATATGGAGGAGTTTTTGCGCCGTTTTGTAACCGTGGACGAAACATGGATCCATCACAACACACCAGAGAACAAACAACAGTCAAAACAGTGGGTTTCTAAGGGTGAATCGGCGCCAAAGAAGGCCAAGGTGGGTTTGTCAGCCAATAAAGTTATGGCGACTGTTTTTTGGGATGCAAGCGGGATAATCCACATTGACTACCTTCAAAAGGGAAGAACAATCAATGGGGAATATTATGCCAACTTATTGGACCGATTCAATGACGATTTGAAAAAAAAACGACCTCATTTGGCCAAGAAAAAAGTTCTTTTCCACCAAGGCAATGCAAGGGTGCACACATGTGCAGTTGCCATGGCAAAAATCCATGAATTGGGCTATGAATTGCTCCCTCATCCACCCTATTCACCAGATTTGGCTCCGAGCGACTACTTCTTGTTCCCAAACCTGAAGAAATGGCTTGGTGGAAAAAGATTTGACGCCAATGATGAAGTCATCTCGTCATTTTGAGGACCTCGACAAATCATTTTTTTGGAAGGGATAAAAAAATTGGAGAAGCGTTGGACAAAGTGTATAGAGCTCAACTGAGACTATGTTGAAAAATAAAATTATTTTTTTATCAAAAAATCTGTTTTAATCCAAAAGTCACGAAGTTATTGACCCGCCCTCGTATAAAGACTGCGATGTCTACAGGCAGTGCGTTTAGGTTCTAGGAGTGAATGATATTGTAGAGGCGTTATCCTCTGTTGAAATATTCTCTTAGATCCTCTGACTTGTTGAATAGGAAAATCCAAGGTCACCTGGTATACCAAGCCTGCAAAATATTGACTAAACACCAATTCAGCGTTCGGCGTATGCTGTTTCACTTTAAATAGGTTGCATTCCACTCTTCTTTTCGCTCACTTTAGTGCGTCTTCGAAGGATATTATCCGTAAATGAACAGGATATGCCTATACCAACGAACAACAGAATAGCCCTCTAAGTCCGTACCTGACACACAGGCCGATCTAGTTGTAGCCGCTTTCAAATTGCATTTGATTCATATGATCCTAAGGATTGACTGTTAAAATGATCTCTTTCCTTCTGAATTAGGCAGCCTATGCTGGGATTCCATTTATCAGGCATTGCTTCACCTAGTTATATCTTGGAGGTGGGTTTGTGTATACGGACTTTAAATCTATATAGCAACTGTCGGAATCTGTAGTCTTACTGGGTTTGAAGTTGAATATTTCTACTTCTTTTGATCCCGTAGTTTTTGTTTTTTTGTATTTGCGACAAGCCTTTTGTCATTCTAGGGCTTCAGAGTAATCCTCATCGACTGCAACACACTTATGCCAGCGCTTGATCCAATCCTTGGAACATTTTTTATATTCGGTTTTCGGTATGTCCATCAGTGCTTCCTGCGACTTTTCCATTACTTCCTCTCGGCTGCTGAAACGCGTTGCCCGTAGTGGTTTTTTGACTCGATTGAACAGAAAGAAGTCACAGGGAGCCAAATCAGGTGAATTCGGTGGCTGTTGGATGGTATTTGTTGTATTTTTCGTCAAAAAATTACGAATAATGATGGCACTGTGCGACGGTGCGTCATCATGGTGCAAAATCCACGAGTTTTCTGCCCACAATTCTGGTCTCTTTCGGCGAATTACTTCACGCAAACGTCTCATAACGCCCAACTAATCGTAATACTCTTTGTTTACTGTCTGGCCTTCTGGCAAAAATTCATGATGCACTACACCGTTGTAATCCATGAAAACCGTGAGCATTGCCATCTTTTTTGACTGAAAACGACGTGTGGTTTTTTTTGGTGTCGGCTCATTTGGTGAACGCCATTCACTTGCCTGATGTCTGGCATAAACCCACGTCCCGTCTTTAATAATGATCCTTTTAATGAATGTGGGATCGGATTCAGCATCGCAAATCATCTCTTTTGCGACGTCAACACGGTCTCTTTTTTGCATGAAATTGAGGTCTTTTGGCACCAACTTTGCTGATACACGACGGAAACCCAAATCATTAACCAAAATGTCTTGGACGGATCCATAGGCAATGTTCAAGTCCTCCGCTATCTCTCTGATGGTTAATTTGCGGTTATTGACTTTACTTTATCAATGTTTTCGTCGGTTTTCGATGTCGGTGATCTGGCACTGCGTTCATCATCTTCGATTGACTCACGACCATTTTTGAACCGCACATGCCACTGGTAAACGACCGTTTTCTTTAGAGAATCGCTACACTTTTTCAACATTTCCAACGTTCGTGCTTAATGGTTCCGTTTTTTACGTTTTTTACGCGTTACAAGTTCGTTGTTGCAAATTTAGATCCATTTCTAAAATTGTAAAAAATCGCCAACACACACAGAGATAGATGTACTCTTGGCTACTTAACTTTTGCAAATGTCTAGCTATGACGCTAAAATTTAGAGGTAATATCAACAACAGATTTACCAACCTAAAAAAAAAAAAAACAGAACTCAAATTGGAACAATGGGAGCGCCACACGGTGGTGTGGATCGGGAACTTTTTGATCAAGGTGGTAAAGTCGATTGGAATCTAGGACAGCAGTTGTTGATTTCCTTCTTTTTCATCCTTGCTACTGGTCTTCTATGCTTACTGATGGAGTATTTTCATGTCTCTATTTTTGAAATTCCTTTTCATATTCGCTTTCGTATTTTTGCTGTGGCAAGGTATTGGCGGCTGAATTAGGCGCTGCACGCGACTTGCTACAGGTCAAAATATTCCACGTGCAGATCCGAAAATCATTGGACCATCGTCGATAGTCATTGGCACGTCTTACTTTTCATATAGAGCCAACTTCACAGAGGACAAGGACACTGTAAAGTTCGTCATATTTAAGGGATCGGTGATTTTCGCGATTTCAACCGATATGAGGTCTTTTCGTTGGAGTACTTGTGCATGTGGTTTGGAAGGTTTTGAATTTTGCTAAGTTCTCTAGCGAGCGAGTGTGGGGCAATGTTGCTCAAGACTGGGAGCCAGAGACTAGGCGCATTGCGATGTAGCGATGAGAAGTTCGCTATCAATTTTCGTCGTGTGCTCTATTTTACGAAACGGGGGCTTGATATTCAGCAGTTGAATAAAGCTGTCTTAAACCGGCTGGTTTGAAGAGTTCTGGGTGATGATCTACAGGAGTTAGGCGCAAGTTTTTGAAGCAGGTTGTTTCTTGTTTTTAACTTGACTGCGGTGTTGTGTCGGATCTATTAATGGTTACTCCGAGATACTTGGTACTCTTATTAGGTCAAAGGATAGTACTCTTAACGTCAACTTCTGGCACTATCTATCCAAGTTGACTATTCAGGTGAAAACAGGCTGACTCAGTGGCTGGCAGTGGTTCAAGGGGTAGTGGACTGGCTTCCAAATCGGAAGGTTAGGTGTTCGAATCCCAGCCTCGCCCGAAGGACATATTCATTTTTTCAGTTGACTAGAAATCGACATCAAGCCAACTTCCACTAAGAATTTAGTCTCTCCATTAAATGTTGTATGCCACCCATGGAGCGAAATAACCACTGAGCCCAAAATCTTTCGTTCTCTCTCTATCCCATTTTCCAAAAAACTTAACACATGCTGAGGCATTATAAGTGTATTCATACCCACTTGAGTGTTAAGTTCTTTTAAAAAAAAAAAAAAAAAAAAAAAAAGCCGTGCTGGCTTAAAATATTCTCCCAGGCAGCCGAGATCTGTTGAGCGTGTCGCTAGAACTAGTTCGTCCGAATACGAAAATATTTTGGATGTAGTGTTTGGAAAATCGTGAATATACTAGTTAAAGAGTAGTGGGGCCAAGACAGATCCTTGTGCAAGGCCCTCTTTGAGTTGTTTGGATTTTACTCGCGCTGTTGTTGAGGAATTCTTGGACAGAGTGATTACTCAGCATGTTGTTGATCAGGTTTGCTGTTGTTTTGTAACGTGCAAGAGTTGGTAGGCCATTCCAGTACACCGGATCGTATCGTATATTGTGCAGCAGCAAGGTCTGTGGACACAGCGGCAGTCGTCTTAAGCCTATTTCCAAAGCCATCTTAAATAAAAGTCAGTGGTCAGTGCAACTACGACCCTTTTGGGACCCAGCTTGTTTTACTGGGATAACTTCGTTGTTGCGTACCTCAATTCTTTTGTATATATACGTTCGAGGATCTTATATATTGACATACACTGGTCGGAGAGCGATTTGTCGGTAGCTGTTGACCTTGTCTGTATCCCCGGTATAAGTAACGCCATGATTTTTGACATCTTGAACTCCGGATAATGGAATATCCAGATCTTAGTGTTTGTCCCGCAATTTTAAATAAATTTAGGATAAATGCCATCAGCTCCACCGGCTTTTCCTTGCTTGCAGAAGGTGATGGCTACTTCCAGGTCGAGAGTATGCAGAGGTTATAAGGGTCACCTTTCTAAGCTCTTTTAGTAACCTCTAAATGTATTAGGTGTGAGCTTTGCCCGACTTTGCTTGGGAAACCTCGAGAATCCGATCTGCAATCATGTCTCGATCAATCTTAGGTTGGTGTGATGGGAAGGAGTTTGATCCCCCAAACTTCCGGATGGGGCCACCACTCTCCTGAAATTCTTTATTCAGTCGGTCACTATCAGTACTCCAGTCGGGAATGTATTCTTTCCGATAACTGGGTGGGATGTGCATCTTTGCTGTGTCTTTTACGATGCCATCAAAGCGCCCAAAGTTCTTGGCAGTCGCAAGGATCCAGTGGACATTGGAGTCCTGATCTTTGGTAAAATCTTGCCATGACAACATCTGAAAGTTCCACCTTGGCTGCTAGGTGGAGTTTACCAACTTTCTAGGACAATTGGACGGTATTGGCTTCGGGGAAAATCATGTAAGACCCGTCTAGACATTTATTGTTCATGTTCAGCGCAATTGGCTGAAGTGAAACACAGAACTGTGTTGTAGTCAGGGTTCCAACATCTAGAGTCGAAGGTTCCTCTGTCTTACGCATTGAAGATTAGTGTCAGGCAATTTATGTCAGCGCGGTTATCGTCATCCACATGGTATCTCCAGAGAGTGTGATGGGTCATAAAATCTCCCGCGTATAAGCCTGGGTGTTCGTACACTGTAATCATCTCTATAGGGAGGTTCGTAAATGCTAGCGATTTTAAGGTCATCTATCAGTATCACTATGATAAACACGTTGTCGCTCTTCTTAGTTCCAATTCGGCTCACATTTTCGACTGAGGACCTGACATATATTGCTATGCCGAATGCATGATGATAGAAGGCACGTACTAAGGAGAAACCGCTTACTTTACCTCGACACGAGCGAGTTATTTCATTTATGCAGTGTTTTTCTTGCAGAAGCACCACATCAATGTCGTTTTCTTCCAATATCCTGGTCACACTTTGCTCTGCTGATGCCTTCAATATTTTGTTTGACATCCAAACGTGAATAGACTTAGCGTTATCCAGAGTGCAGTGCTATTCGCACCCCGCTCCTGAGATTTGTAATTGCTTCAGTGATAAAGTGGCTACAGTACCAGCAAACACCATATCTCCGTCTATTATCGGTTCAGCGTAATGCGATTATTGACTGAGTAAATGCCCAGCTACCATAACTACCATCACGGTGGTGTCACTTATCCTTGGGTGCCTCAATTTTTTCCTATTGAACAACAGGAATGCTGAGGCGTCGAAAGGCATTCATTAGATCTGGATGCAGCCCTGGAGATTGAGTCATTCACGGTTGCGCACATAAGGAGCGCAATGAATGAATGTCAATGAACGCCTTAACCGACTTCCTAAGGAGTCCTTGCACGGAAGTCTTCTGAATCATGCTTAGCACATTCATTGTGACCTGTGATCGAGGGAAAACTTTGCGATGTGAACCTTCAAACAGAGTTGCGACGAACTAACTGTTAAGAGTGTTCAGCAAAGCCTTGAGCACAAACGCTAATATTTCGATTGAGTATACTCCTATGGCCACTAGGAACGTAGATGCAAGTTCGCCTGATGAAAAGTACTCGTAAAATGTGAGATTGCCATCCTTTACGAGGACGCTATACCCACTTCACATCCTAGACCATTTGAAACGATTCGTGATCTGTTTGGAGTCAGTCCTGAGTACAGGGAAAGCCGACTTTGTATTCTTGCAACAACCGGACTTGGCTCCAGAGTCAAGAATTCCAGTGCGAATTGACCACATCTGATCAAGGAGATGGAGATTAATTAGTGTGTCAAGAACAGGGCATGTTAGGAGAGGCGCAGAAGCAGTACCGTAACGTACTTATTTGAAATCTTATTGTTTCAAATAACCGGCGCATGGGATGGGACAAAATCGAACTGACCATCTTCGCAGACAACTGCCATATTGGTGACCGCATAACAATCCGGGCTTTCTACTGTGCATTTGATGAAAAGGAAAAAGCCGAGTGGCTCACATTTGATGAGCAAGAGCAAAGAATTATTATAGCCATTTCCGCCTCGAGTACCATCTAAAGAGATTAAGGCTCTAAAGTTCGGATACAAGTCGAGTCGTATGCATTATATCTTCCAGATTGACGCCACTCTAAGAATGACAAATCAGGAAAAGGAATCTTGTCCATACTCCTGCTGATTCTGCATCAACATATGCGCTGACATCATTTTCGCGAACTTAGTTAAGCTCCCTGACGTTTGTTTTAGTCTGCCTAACTACAGTTTCGAATTAAACTCACCCCTCTTGATCTGCCATACAAAATCCATGCGCCCAGACATACCATATGGTATAACTGCAAAACCAGCAAAAAGTTTCCATGCTTTTCCTCTCCACCTAATCAGATTAATTCTGCTCTTCTAACAATAACCAAACAGGAAAAAAAAAAACAAAAACTGACAAATGGCCTCAATCCCGGGGAGACAAAACTTTCCACAACCAGCATAACGTCCGTCCGTTTGTTCGTCCGTCGTCCGTCGTCCGCCGTCCACCGTGATGTTACTCCGATTCCAATTAAAACCGAACAAAGTTCCAACAGAAAAAGAAAAACAGACAAAAACGGACTCCAATTTCAATTTGATTTTACGAATTTGAAATTGAACTTCAACTTGCTATGGCTCCGGCTATACTTGTAGATTGAAGTCCACCCTCTGTGTCGTGTGTCGGTTAAATGCCCCAGAAACCCATTGCTCTTGATGAGGTTTAGAGTCAAACTACTCACTATTCAGTGCTTGCATAGTGCGAGATCTTTATCTTTTGCACTGAAGAGGCAAACATTTTCCTATAGATACAGATACAGATACAGTACAGTACACGCCATTTAGATACATCCAACAAACAATAACGTTTAACTACATCTTAGTACGAGCCAGTATGTACGAGCACACCGGGGTAAGCAGAAGTCACAAAAGCATATTCGAAATGCAATTACACGAACTCACGAACTGTCCGACCATTTAATGTTTCTCTATCTCATCTTTCCATCACCTAGAGGAGGAAAGTCCTTGGCTGCAACCATACACAAAAGAGGCTACGATAAATTAAACAAAAAAAAAAAAAAAAGAAGAAAATTAAAGAAATATAAACATGGGTAATGGATGGAGAGCGGCCGGCGTCGAAAATCCATTTTGAAGTTCAAAAACCACGGCAATGTGGCCTGGCCACCGTCGCGTCGGTCGGTCGTTGGGTCGTTCGAATGGTGGTCATGGAGTTGCAACATCAACACAAACCATCACAGATGGACCATTTACTATGACTGCTTATTCGTAGTTCTCATACTGTGGGTAATTGAATTAAATGGCAGCAAATTGCGGTTTTTCGTTGGTTTTATGATTTTTGTTTTTTTCTAAAAAATTTCCAAACATACGATTCGGTCTATGGATAGCTAGCTGGTCGACTCAGGGTTTGAGTTGTTTCTAAGAAAAACCTAAGAACGTGATTGCGCTGCAAGTTCTAAGGTTTTCTGATGTACGGCGGATAGTACGAGTATGATATCATGGTCATGGGATGTTGTGAGGGCTAACCGAGCAATGAATACTCGTGTATTTGGAGTATGGGAAAACAGCGGTTTAGGTGGTTTTTTTCATCTGATTTTTCAAGAAGACCGACATGTGCAATGTTTGTTTGTTCTCGTAGAACTTCCAAATGGCCGAACAGTCAACAGAAGATGCGTGCTTAGTCCGAACGTGACATTGGGTGATTTGTGGCGTCGTAACATCACTCTTTACGATACTCTATTCTCGAAAAATAAAAAAAAACTTTTCCCATATGGAGGTTAGGTCCAAAGACGGCTTAGATGGCCTCTACATGATTTTTCACACTTGATCACTGACCACTACAAATCATCAGCGGTTCCAGAAAGGTTTCTGACTTGACACTACCATCCGGTTGTGATCTACCCAGATGAGGTCTACTTGAAGGCATACTCGTACCTAGGGAATCCGATTGAGAAAAATCAAACCGCATAGAAGCATAAGTTGCTCTAGAAACGATTCTTCAACACCGTACTCCGGTGTTCCCATCGCCGAATTTCCTCACAGTGTCCCTATGATATAAGACGTGAAAAACTAATGGAGCTGCGATAACAATAAGAAAAGGCAGCTTTAATTGCTTTACTTGGACAGCATTGCCATCTGTAAGGCAGGGCACGCTAAACCAAATTTATCACATTGCTATAGACGTAAGGAATGCCACCAGTATTCTCAACGTCCAAACGTTCCAAGCAGCCAACATTGACTCGGAACATGGCTTTGTTGCAGCCAAGGTGCGAATGCGGATTTCCCAAGAACAACGGCAAGAGACCACCAGAACATTTAGAACGCGGATCCCGAAATTTCTCCAGAACTCCTATACCCCCAGCATCGAGTACCAAAGACCAGTGGGAACGCTGCCAACGTGCCATCAGAGACACCACAACTGATGTGCTGGGTTTCGCTCGACCACGACCAAGAAATCCCTGGTTTCATGAAGAATGCGGCAGGCACATACAGCTAAACAGGAAGCCTACAAGAACATCGGCTTCTACAGAAGAGAACAAACAACGGCGGATATTTCAGACACCACAACATTGGAGAGAGTTGTGTGGATACTAAGAACCAGTCAGAAATGACGTTGCACATGTGTTGTTGGGTTTCACGTGACCAGCCCCACGAAAGGCTTGGTGTGATAAAGAGTTCGCACATATGTATACGAGTAATGGGTGATTTTTTAAGCCTTTGGTTTTTAATTGTCAAAAAAAACGCAGGAAATTTGCAAACGTGTATACAATTTTTATTTGAGTTGATAAATCTAGGCTTGCCATTTACTTTTTATAGATTATTTTTTGGAAATGTTGACCACGATTGCGTTTTGAGTGGTCCATACCGAGAGTCCAATGTTGAATCACTCTTTCGACCATATTGACTGGTATCTCGCTAATAACACGTGTAATGCTGTCTTCAAGTGCTTCAATTGACCCTGGCTAGTTTGACGTATCCCCATAAAAAATAGTCTAAAGGCGTCCAATCGCAGAATCTAGCCGGCCAATTCACCGGTCCAAAACGAGAGATAAATTGCTCGCCGACGTCATTTCTCAATTGGTCCATCGATTTGCGTTCTCTGTGGCATGTAGCGTCATCTTGCTAGAACCACATGTTGACCAGGTTCAGCTCGTGCAATTTGAGCAAAAAATATGGGGATGGCCGTGGTGTAGTGGTACTAGCAATCGCTTCTCACTCGGAGGGTCAAGGTTCGAATCCTAGCCACGACAAGCTTTCATTTGTGTAATTGGAACTCAATCAGAAAAATCTGCGTGTGAAGACATAACACTGGCATGTAGATTTGGCTGTTGTAGGGTTTTCAATCACAAACAACCGTTAAAATTCACAACCTGAATCATTCCGAGTGAAGAAAATCTCTCCGTCCTATTCGGACTTCCACCCCTGGAGTCAATATCGAAACCAAAGACACCGGAGTTTCAAACCACTACATCACAAACAATGCTTTCCTTTCTCCTCCTTCTATTTTTCCGCCCGCGCCCTGGCAACAGTATAAGGGTATTCATAACCCCTTAGGCGCGCGTAAATTATAAAAAAAAGTTCGAAATCATAGCGGGCGCAATCGACCATTGGTCATCTTTGGAAAAAATACGGACCAATGATTCCGCCGGACCATAAACGGCACGAAGTAGTGCATTTTTCCGGGTGTATTTGCAGCTCTTGTATTGCTTGAGGTTGCTCATCGGACCAAATAAGGCAGATTTGTTTATTAACATACCCATTCGTCGCTGAAGACCGTTTTTCGATAAAAAAAAGCGGATCTTCCTCCAGATTTCTAAGGCCTACACACCAAAAATGCGACTCCGTTTCAGGTCGTTCGGCTTCCGTTCTTGCACGAGCAGTATTTTGTACGGTCTTAGACCAAGATCCTTGCGTAAAATCTCCCACGTAGACGAGTAACACAATCCCAATTGCTGTGAACGGTGACGAATGGACAAATTACACTTGCGGATACAGCAGCAATATTTTCCTCTATACGCACTCTATGCATACGGGTAGGTGGCTTGATGTCCAATAGCGTTAAATTGATGCGAAATGTCGTCACTATGGCTTCAATTCCTTGCTCAGTAGGTCGAATACGACGACTGTAAAATGGTCGAAGTGCGCGAAACACAAAAAAATCGCCAACGAATCGGCTCTGCAGTTAAAGAGCTCTTGCGTTCTACGAGCAAAACCGAAGCTAAGAAGATCGAGTTCTTCAGAGAAAAAAAAGATCATCGGAACCGATGAAATGGAGAATTGTCATCCTGAAAAGTATGCTCAAAAGTGTTACCAAAAAAATAGTATGGGCCTGCCAGGTGTGAGATATAAAATCGATTCTGGCTTTATTTTGAAGCTACGTTTACGCCATTATGTGTGGAATAGCAGATCATTCAAATGGCCGCCTCGGCCTTGCTGTCAGTTCTTCTAGCTGTCGGTCCAATTCTTAATGACTTGGTCCAATATGTGTGGCGTTAATCCGGCAATAGCGTGTCGTATGTTGGCCTCGAGCTCGTCCTCGGGGTTGGCTTATTAGCGTAGACTAAGGACTTGACGTACCTCCATAGAAAATAATCGAGTGGTTTCAAATCGCATGATCGCGGCGGCGTATTGAGATGAGACGACCAAGTCGCCAAATTTTTCCTTAACAACTTCGAGCGTTGGGTCACTTTTATGGCATGCAGCGCCGTTTTGTTGGAACCACATCTCGAATATATCGATATTGTCGAGCTCTGACTACATAAAGTCGGTTAACATAGCTTTATACCTGAGACGATAACGGTGTCTCTCCATTTTGAAAGAAATAAGGTCCGATGATGCCGCCATGCCATAAACCGCATCAAACAGTCAATCTTTGTGGATGCATTGATGCTTGACCGAACATTTGTAAATTGTGTTCGCTCCAATTACGCCAATGTTGCTTGTTGACATAGCCGCTGAGCCAAAAATGGGCCTCGTTCGAGAAGATGATTTTTTAGCCAAAATCTGGATCTCCGGTCAATATGTCCAGCGCCTAGCAAATTCACGGCATTGTCTATGGTCGTCCGGCTTCAATTCTTGCGTCAGCACAATCTTGTTGCCAGGTTGACTCTCTCGCGATGCCCAATTCAGCTGATCAGCGCCGAATCAACATTTTTCTTGTCTTCTTCAATACTGGTCGCTACGGCGGCTATGTTTTCTTCATTTCGCACCAATCTCTGGTTGGCACTATTCTGGTCTAGCTGGTGGCTTAAGATCCAAGAGTGTGTACTCACGGTCAAACTTTTCCGCGGTGCGACGATTTACCTGCACACTGATGCCATAATGACGGCAGACCTCACGGCCGACAACGGAGTCTACCTCTCGAGCTATTAAGGGCATCGGATGATGATTTGATAGAGGCCAAACCAATTCATTTCCAAGATTTGTTGATAAGTGGAAGCTTATCGTCGTTCGCTCCATCCGAAAGAAAGGGAATGTTCTAAACTGCGCCAATTATGTCTTCATAACATCGCGTTCAAGATCTTGTCTGCCATATTGTGTGAACGCTTGATATCATCTCTCAACGATCTGATTGGCCCCTATCATGTCTTTCTAGGCTGGGTATATCCACAGCAGGATATCATATTGTGGTAGATCCTAGAGGATACTCAGATCAATACTCACCCGCTCATTATCTACTTCAAGCCTGTATATGACGTCTCTATAGTGACGAACTGTATAGAGCCATGTTTAGTCTTGCCATTTGTGACAGATTACACAGAATAGCGATAGAGAACGCTCGCTGCTCCCTAAAGGACGGAAGCAATCTGACTGAGACCTTTAATGTCGATAAAGGTTTTATACAAAGAAATGCACTGTCATCTGACTTCTTGAACATCACACTTTATCAAGCCGAAAAAGCCGCGTGAACCAAAATCAAAGGCACAATTTTCACAAATCCGTCCAGTCACTTCCATTTGCTGGTCATACCGAATTTTTTGACTAAACCCAGCGAGCTCTCACTGGTGTATTTGAAGAAAGGATGCACAATATCGGTGAACGTCACAATAGATAGGCCTTGAAAAGTTGATGAGTAGTAAGCCCTTGCCAAGAAACATTAAGGAGTCTTTATATAATACCAAAATATTCCAGGTCGGTCTTATGGTACGAAAGCAGGAACCTTAGCAGAGGCATGATGAAATATCCTTTGTCGGTTTGGACACAAGTTCCTTTGAGTCATTTAGTTCCGTCTTACGAGGTGTTTAGCGATATTGACCTGTTAAGAATGCAACTGATATCAACGATCCGGTCCGAGGAGTTTTCGATTAATAGCCGGAGGAACAACGTTGTAGCCACCTTACCTTAGGTGTCGCGTACAAGTAGAGGGGCCTTCTTGTACTTCGCAATCTATGTTTAACCCGGAATGTAGAGCTATCTCAGTAAGTAAAAAAGTAGGAAAATAATATAAGAATATAACGATACGCCTTGTAAGCTTTTCCAACATTTATTGATTTAATAGTCTAAGGTAGGTATGATACATAGATGAACCGCTCGCTACTGAGCGGAAGGAGACATTCTCGTATTTGCCAGAAACTGCTTTTAACCCTTTTACCCGATTTAGCAAGGACTGATTTTATCTTGGATTAGCAAGCAAAGCAGATCAATCCTGCACTAATTTAAAATCAAGAAAAAAGTATTAGTCCAAAAATGGAACCCTGTGGAATTTCTCTATCACTTTAAATGATAGTATGGCTGTCAAATATGAATTCGCCGCATTCTGAGCAATTTTTCTAATATGGAAATTGTATTGACTTGTTGTTTGAGTATCTAACTGAATACTTTGGATGCAATTTTGGTATTTAACATACTCGTACATACATACTTACAATGTCGGTAAACCAGACGACTCTAGGAATTTTCTCGCAAATACGGCCAAATATCCTTGCGTTCACAGAAAATGCTCAATTGTTCGGTTGTTCTATTTAAGATTCCGATGTGACATGCAATAATATTGACTTAATCCCCAGTCTGCAATGGAGTATGGGCCCGTTACGTCACAGATGAGGACAAAGTTTCTTCAAGCATTTTATAAGACTTGTATTTCTGAATTTATTTAACGCTCCTTCGAAGGTTTCAGTGGAGCATATTGGCAAATGCGCTACACGTGCACCTCCCAACCCCAATGAGAAAATTCCTCAAATAAATAATTAACAACTCAAACACAGAAACTTATGTTTCTCTGCTCTTTAGCATGAAGCAAAAATCAATAATCCTAAAAATAGACCAGAGTACCTAGTACTAACATACAATCTTAACCATCTTCGGATGTCTGTATCTGACTGAGACTAGACGATTATCTGCCAACCGAAGAAATAGGGGACGCTTCGTATTCCCCTCTCTAACTAAAACGGCAAGAAACCTTTTTCATTTAAGCACCGTAGATACTTATTTAATCCTTTGAGATACTCGTATCGTCTTTGTCGTGTGGTACACAGTACACACATTAAATCGCTTCTACGAGTACGACCAGCGACTGTGTCGGTGTGCAATCGTTTTTTGAAATTTGAGAGTAGATCTGATGGATGACAGTTTTCCCAGTGCGCATTATTAGAATCCATCTCTCCAACTGACATGCGACAACCATGACAGAAAAAAAACTACAAACGAACCACGTACGAGTATATCCGCAATTCGAAAATAGAAAACGAGCTCCTCCGTTCACGTGCACTTTCTGCAGTCACTTGGCTGCTCAAAGATCCATTGGACTCAGAATGAACTGGAAAAATGTACACGAGTTAGAGGGGAACGATGCGAAGGATGTGATGGATTTCCTTTTTTTTTTTTTGTTTTTTTATAATTTTTCCTTTCTTTTATGTTTTGTCGACAACATGGTTTTGCCATTTCCGCGATGAGCAAAACAACCACGACCCTTGTTTGGATACTCGTACATTTTTGCAATTCTAAGTCTTCTCTGTTGGCCCCCCAACAGCGGCCTTGGTATAGTTTCTGAACCCATAAAACTGACAAACTACGAGGAGTTACGAGAGTATCTGCACCACATAAAATCAAAACAGCGAAATTGTTGTTGGAGGTTCGGTAGAGATTCGAGATTCGAGATTCGAGATTCGAGATTGCCAGACAAGTTTAGGTCGTCTCTGAGAGGTGGAGGAGGTTTTTTGGTGAATTTGCGGAGGCGTTAGTGTTTATGTTTTCGATTTTTAGTTTCGAATCAACTCTGTCTGTTGATATTCGTATGGTTTATTTTGATCGAGTTAATTACAAACGTATTATGGACTCCTAATTGGCAAAGATTGTTGAGTGCTTAATGAGGTTTGTTATAATTCTAGGTATACTCGCACACAGATTCAGAGAGGGAGGAAGGAGTGTAGGTGGTGTTGTTTGGTATGGGTATTCATTTCCGAGATAGTATTTGATATCATTCAAATTTGATAAGTGCTTTTTCGATAGACAGGTGATTGAGATGGTGTTTGACAATGCCTCATAAAATTCTGCTATTGTGTTTTTTTTTTCATGATGATGAATACCAACAGAGACGGTTTGGTGTTGTAGAAATGGGGTAGGCACTGAAAGGTGGCAACCTGGCAATGTCCAATGCTGTCGCTATTTCTACACGTCAGTTTTGCTTATTATTCCTCCAAGTGATAACCATCGGGAACTTTTCGATGTCCATCCGTACTCGACTTGCCAAACTTATAATCAGAAGTGCCGACCAGCTGACAAAAATACCAGCACTGTAAATGGGACAGTGAATGAATCCCCCAGATTCGGTGATGTAAAATCCCAAAACAAACCAAATAAGACCTTATTTGGGCTAGTCCGATATATTTGTAGCTCCGGCCGGTTAGAATTTCCGATACTAAGTCAGGATCTCGGAAAACAGATGTTGACGGATGAACCCTTAATAGCACACGAGCAGCCGTTGTTGTTACTAGCGGGAGCTCTGGACTGCTGCAAACAGATAATACCGCCATCCAAGAAATGCGATGGGATGAGCCTGTCAAAAAGAGGATGAAAAACTGCTACATCTATTACGGCGATTATTATCGACTGCAAAAGCAGCGCCTTTAGTCAAGAAGTCTTGAGTTTTCCGCATGTGAACGAGTGCCTCGTAATAATCCGTATTAGGGCTAAATTTGTCAAGATTAGCTTTATGTACGCTCACGCCCTTGCAGAGGAGAAAGATGACGATACCAAAGATAGTTTCTACGAGCTCTTGGGCAATACTTGCGAGCAGTGCCCTAGCTACGACATTAAAATTGTCCACGGCGGTTTTAATACAAAGCTAGCAAGAGCATCTTTGGAAGTACTGTCGGAAGATATAGCCTGCATAACACCACCTCCGATAACCAATTCACGCGTTTCCCACATCTCGATATTCACAAAGGGACTTGGAGAATTCCTGGATTAACAACATTACTTTCGGCGCATGTCCGAACGTTCCGAGGCGCCAACATCGACTCGGACAACTACGAACATCGCAAAGGCAAGCTAGTACTATGAGGAAGTCCGACGCCGGACGGCTACAATCGCAAGGGATCGCCAAATCCTTTTCCGATCAGGTCTCCCTTAATCTCTTAAGAGGTCTTATGCTGCCAGCATCAAGATGCAACATTGCCAAAAATCCATCAGAGAGGCCGCCTCTGATGTGCTGGATTTCCCACAGCCACCGCAACGAAACCTCTGAGCAAGATACAAAAAGGCGCTGCATAGAAAGACTAAAGCTGCACACGAGCTATATGAGCAGAAGAGGTGGGACGAACACCTGTTTCTCAAGAGGAAAATTAAGAAGCATGAGAAGCGCGCGATGAAAGGAATTGATAGATGCTATTCCAGGAATGCGATTCGGAAGTTTTACCATAAGGTAAAAAAGAAAATGGAACGGATACAAACACCGAATCGACGCCAGTAGAGACGAAAAAGGGAACATCGTAGTAAATTCGCAGTCAATGCTGAGGATTTGGAAAGAGCATTTCTGTTGACTGTATAACGGCGATGACGAACCAAATACCGCTGTGAGTCAGAATGAACTTCTCAACCTGGACGATGTAGACCAATAATTCCGTCCACCCGATCTGGATGAAGTGAAGATAGCCATATCTCAGCTTAAGTCCTACAAAGCCGGTTGAACTGACTGTGATGATTTGGTAAGGAGGATACACCAACTCATCTATAAAATATGGTCGGATGAAAGTATGCCCAAGAATGGAACCTCAGCATTGTTTGTCCGATCCTCAAAGAAGCAGATCCACTTAACTGCGCCAACTACAGAGGCATCAGTCTTCTTAACATTGCCTACAAGATCCTCTCTGCCGTATTGTGTGAACGCCTGAAGTCATTCGTCAACAGCCTGATTAGTCCATATCAGTGTGGCTTTAGACCAGGAATGTCTTAGTCTAAGTCGACCAAATATTCAAACTACGACAGATCTTGGAAAAAGCCCATGAACTCCAAATCGATTCACACTACCGATTTCAAGGTCGCGTATGACAGTGTCAACACAGACGAGCTATACAGAGCAATGTCTAGCTTTCAGATCCCTGCCAAACTCTTCTGTCTGTGCATGATGACGATGGAGAATGCTCCCTGCTCGATCAAGGTCGGTAAAGAACTCACCGAGATATTTGATGTCAAAGAAGGATTTAGACAGGTGATCCGCTGTCATGCGATTTCTTCAACATCATTCTTGAAAGAACAGTGCAAGACTCACGTGCCAACACAAGAGGCATAATCTTTCAAAAGCCCATCCAATTACTAGCTTACGCCGATGATATTGACATAGCATGATGTCATGAGCGTTTTCACGAGCATTGAGTCGGAAACGACGAAGATGGGTTTAACGGCCAATCAGGACAAGTCCAAGTATATGCTGTCAACAAGGAACGACACCCAGTACCGACATCTTAGATAGATCGTCACCCTCAATAGGTATTTAAGGACTTTGTCTACCTAGCCTGCGCTACCAATTTAGAGAATAAATTGCCAATCACTGCTTCTTTGGGCTAAGTAGGCAATTAACTAGCAAAGTCCTCTTTCGAACAACAATCCTATATAAGACCTTAATAACCCCAGACCTGCTCTACGTCGCAAAGGCATGGATTGGATGAGGGTGCTCTTGGCTGTTTTGAGAGGAAAATTCGTCGAGTGATTTTCGATTCCGTCTACATAGACGGCGAGTGGAGGTGGAGATATAGTACAACGACGTACGGGTTGTACAGCGACATCTACTTAGCCTAAAGAGTGAGGGTCTGAGGTGGCTGGATCATATAGAGAGGAAGACCGCTACTCAGGTGGCGCACGCAAGTGGAATCGGACCTCAATCAACTTTGCGTGCGAAACTGGATGCAGCTTCCTGGACACGCTTGTTGATTGTGGCCCAGGTCCATCCTGGACTGTACGAGTAGTGCCATCTTAATTAAGGAAGTGAGGAAACTAATAGAATTCCGACGGAACACGGCAGACTAGCAGCCAGAAAGCAGTTTACCTGTATAAGAATTTCTGTTAATATTGCCACTTGTCAATTGACCCTTCTTCTTCAATATTTTAGAAAAGCCTTCGATCAAAATTAATTGAACTAGTTTATGGTCTCAGCCTTCGACTTTAGTGGGAGCATTATATGAGTTAGCACCTGGTCACATGTACGTAACCTTCCATACAAACCATTTGTATCATCGGTTCTACATTGGATTCACCAGTGTCCCTGGCCATAATCGACAACGATTTATGTGTATATCGCAATTTTTCTTAATATCAAATCGGCGGTGGCCAACTGATCTCAAATAGAATAGAAAAATAATGGTCCAAAATGGCTGTCCTGTGGTATTTCCTAATTTCCTCTGAAGGGATCATTTGAAACTGAGCTTGCGCTTAACTCAAGAAAAATAAAATGTCAACTTTGAAAGTACAAAAGAGCAATATTGCCGTTTCATTTACTGTTTTTCAATCTTAATTAAGCATAAGATACGATTGTGTTGAAGCTTATCTGGTGCAAAACATGCAACTTCTACATGGTCTGCGATTATATGTAAGATTGATATCACAGGCGCCAATATCAATCAGATCAATTTAAAGTGGTTGACAGAGGCGCCTTTGCGTCATTAGCTCTGATGTTTTCGAAAATGCGTATCTTTTTCAATCCATCGACACAGAAACTAGCCGTAGTATTCCTCACTGTTTGATAAAAGTTCTAAAAAACTTAACTTCAAGGTTTTTGGCGTTTTTTTTTTTTAACACAATTAATTAGCTGGTTCCGTCCTTGACATATAGCAATTTTGAGCCTCCGCAAATAAAACTGTTATCGCTGTTTTTTTTTGCTCAATTGTTTCGTACCTATATTTACGGGCATGTAAACGCAAAACCTATTCACATCGAGATAATAGAAATTCAATTACTTTCCACTTTTGAAGTTCTTATCGTTTTCGCGAACGTAATTCGAGGCATTGACTATGCCATGACGGGCGTTCTAAAACCGGTTTATGGCAAAAACATTAAATTTCCTGTTGCGAAAGAATATGTCCACTAACTTTGCTGTTGCTTACAGGGCGTGATTCCTACAAAAACTTTTTTTTTTTTCAACAAAAAAAAAAGAACATCGTTCTGCTAATGCGAAAATAAATGCACCCTCTTCGCGAGTAAAATTTTTTATGGGGAGGCTAGCCCACCCTTTTAGCAAATGTGCAACCAGCCAAGCGGTGAGCCTCTTAAAAATAAAAAAAAAATCATACATACGATTGTAGGTTTTAAATAAAAAAAAAAAATGGAAAATACTCTTTAAAAAAATCGTAATTAACCCAGGAGACATGGTAATAAAAAATGAATTCGCCCCCTTTTGCGACTAAGTCTTGAAGTACACGCACTAATAAATTTAATTACAGCTAAGTGTTTACGGGCGCGGACTCTCCCACATTCTGGAAGATACGTCCATCCGTCTATTCGTCTGTCTTTTTGCCGGCTGTCTTCCTTGGTGCCAATATCCATTTGTTGGTGCCATCAAAAGGATTGTAGTGAAGCGCTCCGGCAAAAAGGAGTTGAAGGTAATAAAACTTAACTTAAGTTCCTAAACACACCTTTTTTATTGTTTGTTGTTGTTGTTGTTGTTGTTGTTGTTATTGTCCTTTCCCGGCCAACAGCGACTGACTTATATGACCGTTCTGGTTCGATCGTAGTTCAAGTCGGATGGACTTGGTCGAATAATGGCCGTTGTGCGCCTATAAAACGAACCTAGAACCTGGAACCTGGAACCTGGAACCTCCTCTGGTATGAAATTTATCACGAATTAGTTTTCCCCCTTTTTATTTCTGGCTCATTCCCTTCTCCTGCTTCTTCTAGGCCTTTATATTGCATTTCAATAAATTCCTTTCGTTCGTTCTTCTCTATCGTTCCATCCGCTTGGATCTGGCATCGCCTTCTCCTCTCTAGGGTATAATAAATCTTTGGAATGATTGTAGAACCGATACCAACCTGATGCAGGACCTGACGTACGAGTACGAGTATCTGGGTGAACGAAGAAGGAGAGGAAAATTTGCATACGCCAACGAAATGCGTGATAATTTTCAGTTCCCATTCGTAAATTGTGTTCGGTGATAGTATTTCGTTGCCTTGGTCTGTGTTTGCTGTTTTGACAGTTGGCCTGACAGCGACAAGCATTAACAAGGAGCAGCTAGTCACAGTAATCCTCCGGTCTTAGTGGAGTTAATGACTTGTTTTCTTTCTTCTTTATCGCTTTTAATATGTTGCGCTGCTTTGTGGGGAAATGTTGCAAAGGGAATGCTCTTAGAATGACACTTCAAAAAGGGAAATGGTTTGTATCTACGTTAGGCTTGAGGGGGATATTGATTTTCAATAAATCCTCTCTGGCGTACGATGTACGAGTAAGAGCTTAAATTAGTGTCTGGCGTGTCGGAGAGGAAATGGCTTTTAAAAATCTGCATCCGAGGACATCAAACATAGGTTTTGGTCTTGTAGTCGTTAGTATTGTATGATACTACTGACGGCATTGGAACAAAGAGAATCCATTATCCAGTCTTTGCGGCAGACGGCGGAATTATAAAGTTTATTTTGAGCTAGCTGCGAGTGGGAGAGGAAATAACACGAGGGTGTCCAGTTCAGCTGGAGAGACAATCGATCCAACACCGCATTTCATCTTCAATCGAAGAGTGAAGAATTAAATTAGGTTCTTCGATATTAAGGTGTCGTGCATCAATCTGGAATGTTGAATCCAACGTTCAGGTCGAGGGTCTCCATTTAGTTTAGTCATAACACGAAATTTTAGTCCTGATATGTAGGTGCAAAAACATGTCGAATACTTCTGTTGGACCCTATACTGGTCATACTTTAGCTTTCTGATGTTTCTTGATTTACTTAAGGCATGAAAGCAATAGAAGTCTTCTATTGCTTCTCCCTCACTTCGCCAACAATTTTATTGAACACACCTAGAATTAGAGTAGGATGATCCCCATTGACGTGAGCCTAGACCGGTTGCTAGGTAAGTCTATGTGGCTTAAGCTAGAAGACCCTAGAGCGGGAATGCCTGGGCATTCCCGAAGCCTTAGAGATTTCTTGATGATTCTGTCAGGTTTGACGACCTTTCGAGAGTAGAGACCACTTAGATCTTGGAAGTGGTTCAGTTATTGTGAGAAATACTCAGTCATTGTGAGTGTCTTTCAATAGACAATGTCCCGTAGTTATATTTGACGGCATGGAGTTATCTCTTCCTCTACGGTTGATCTGCTCTCCTGATCGTTTTGGATCGAATCTGGATGTATCACAGTTGTTCCAACTAGTCTATCTATTACTGCCCTTACTTGGTGACTTGACATACCTGTTTTCTTACACCCCCGCTGTTTTCGAACCGTCTGTGAAAATGAAGATGGACTTAGTGAGAAGAACTCTGCGCTATCTGCATTTTTTCCTACCTAGAATCAGCTGATTGAAGTCGATGTTGAAGCCAATTTCAAGAAGTTGATGATTGGAGGATTGGCGCAGTCTAAGGGCTAAGTTTGAGGCAAGATGCAAGCTGAAAATATCAAAGAGCAACCACTGAACTAGAGTTTGGAGGTCTGCCCTTGACGAGCTACTTTACGTGCCGGGGATGCTTATGCAGATAGCCCCTTGCGTTTTTAAAATTGATGCGATTTTCCAGTTTCTTTTCTCAACAAATACATAGAAGGTGATATCGGCTGCGAAAGGTATTACGAATTCACCACATGCTACGTCTTCTAATTTGGTAAACAGCAATGGTTGCTTATGTAATTCTACTGTTGAGAATAAGCTGGATCAAGCCGCGCAGATTCTTTTGTGTCTACTTTTTCGGAGATAAATGGTAGTTGAGGAGGTGTCAACATTGTTGAGATCTCGCTCAATGTCAAGGAAAGCCAACATTTTAAAGCCGTTGGGAAAGACTGATTTGCAATGCAATTTCAACCGATTTTCTTCTTTCGTAGGCATGTTGAGAGTTAGGCAGCCTTTTAAGGTCAAGAATTTTTTTCAGGTCTTTAAGAGGAAGGACTACAAGTTGAGATTATTCGTAAGAAGATGGGAGGTCTTTCTTAGTTTGGGCATGAAAACCAGCCCTTCGGTATCTTAATGAGAGCTACGATGGCTGCAGTCAAACTTCAAATTTAAGCTTTCTACAATTGTCATCCTTTTTAAACAACAAGCGCCATCTGTATGTCAGGAAGAGTACCTCTGTGACTGCCCTCGCAAACTTCCTTTAAGATTGCATAACAGAATGTCTCTCAGTTCTGGTGCCTTATGTGATTCGAAGCGAAAACCCGCCCATTTTAGCTTTTCCTCACATATCGTGTCTGGATTGATCGGCAGATTCTTTCTTAGAATACCTCGGATGCTTTAGTACGTTCGAAATACGTGGTGTTCTGGACAAGACTTACTTATGTACTTTGTGCTACCTCATAAGTCGCGTGTTTTTAACGCAGCCGAGCATAAAATCCTCCCGATTCAGGCCTAAAGACTGAAGATGCTCTTTGCAAATGAAATTTCATCTTTCACTAATTTAAATAGGGTTTTCGTATCACTTTAGCCGATGGCTTAAGCTCGTTTATTTGACTTTAACTTGTATATTTACTTCGCTTATACAAAGGTTGCTACTGAATTTTCGAGAAAAATAAGTCAAGACAATATTTATAATTGAAAATGTCTTTATTGTTTTTCAAAATACTCTCCATGAAGATTAACACACTTTTGCATGTGCGTTTGAACTGATTTTTCAAACACTTTTTCCACTCCGAACGAGGTAACTCCGAAACATGCCTTTTAAACGCACCAACCGCTTCTTCAGGCATCGACAAACCTTGATTTCGCAATTTATTTTTGATGTGCCGGAATAAAAAGATGCCTTTGGTGTCAAATCAGGGCTGTACAGCAGATGACCCGATGTTTTCAGGGTTCAAAAGGTCATTTGGTTGAGCTGAGAAGTGAGAGCTGGCATTGTTGTGGTGGAGAATGATCCCTGTTCGGCGGTGGCTTTTCCTTATTTCTCCAAAGACTTCTGGCAAACAAATTGTGGTATCCTATTCTGAATTGTATCTACTATGCTGTAGTGCCACATTTGTGGATGGCCGTGGCTCAAGTGGTAGTGTATTGGCTTCCAAATGGGACGATTCGGGGTCCAATACAAGACGCGCCCGAAAGACATTTTTTTTTTGCAGGCAACGTAAAATGAGTGGTTGCCTAGAATACAACAGCAAGACCAATTACACTAATAATTTAGTCTCCTCATTAAATGTTGGATGCGAAGTGCTTTGTGCAAGAACAAATTTTGCTGGATTTGGCTCGTCTTGAAAGACCCATACAGTCGGCTGCTGTTTAGGTGCAGGCTCATGTGTATAGATCCATGATTCGTGTTCTGTCACAATCTTCCCAGACGTCTTTTGAAGTAACATTCCTTTGAACCAATCGACATGAGCCTTTCTTTTTGAGCGGTTGTCAAATTACGCGGTATCCAACGCAAATACATTTTTTTGACAGCCAAAGGTTTATGCAATGTTAAATTTAGGCCTAGAGGCATTAGTTCCAGCCCAAGCATGCTTCAGTTTCACGATGAGCCACATGACGATCTTGTACTATCAGTCCCACACCACACCGATGCTTTCTGGCACAAGAACCGATTTTGGACGACCTTCACGAAATTCGTCCTGGAGCGAACGACGACCACGACCGGATGGTGCTTTGCTATCAAAAGTCGAAGCGAGTTGATCGGGACATTATTGTTGAGTTAATCTAAGTCTAAAATCATAAAAAGTCATCACACGAAAATTGCATTTTTTGGCTGAGATGAATTTTTCAAGTCTCTGTAAAAAACTCAAATAGCTCTTGTATGACAAAACGTTCTGAGCACTTGTACCATTAGACACGTCAAACTTTACGATGCTGATGTCAAATTTGACGTACACCGGCAACCCTCGAATCGATTAGCTGAGGCTTTTGCCTAATTGCCGGGCATCATTCTTTAGTTCATCAGTTTCTGATGAATTAGATTGACAGGACTATTTTCAACCTCATCACCATTTGGTAACCTTTGGAAGTATCTGTTTTATACCTCAATTTCCGGGAAGGATCTCTTTGCTACATTTTCTTCTTGTTTGAGCTTCATTATTGCTTTAGTTATATGTATGTAAAGAAACTTGTACAGCGGTTTGTTCGCTCTTTTCTTAATAATTTTCTAACTAATCCTTTTAATATAAATCTTCATTTTGTTCTCTTTTTAGGTGAGTCTAACTTGAAATATTTTCATCAAACGCGTAAGTCATTGGTTGTTTTCTTTGGCGTAAAATATACGTTGTAATCTAAAATAAGGATATATAAGCATTTCTATTAACAACATATTTTTATATGAAATACCGTGGTAATTGCAGAGCGTATCCTCTCGGCCCGATTTCTGTCCACTTTTTCAAGCATTTGGAGTTTTATTACGTCCGAAATTCGCGGTATGTTGTCTTCTAAAGCTCCAATCGTTACTGATTCATCCATGTAAACAAACGATTTGACATGCTTCCACACAAAATAATCGACAGCATTAGATTGAAAGGTCTTAGTGACAAATTTACAAGCCTCAATCTTGAAGACATTGTCACCAAATTTTATTGCAAGAACGACACGTAAAGGGTGAAGCTAATGTTAATGTCTATCATAGATAATTTAATAGATAATTTTATGCCATTAGCGTTAAAATATGACATCGAGCATATGCGCGTCACAGCTAGCTCGAATGAAACGCAATCGTGAAGTCCAATTTTCAACAACTTTATCGAGCAACTTGGGCCATATATCAGCAATAACACGGCGAATGTTGACTTCCAAATCGTCCAACGTCTCTGGTCTATGCCGACATAGACTAGTGACTTCACATACCTCCAAAGAAAGTAATCTAAAGGAGATCACAGGATCGTGGAGGACAGTTCACAGGTCAATTACGCGAAATTATGCGCTCAGCAAATGTTTCCCGCAATAAATTGATGGCGTCGCGCGTCGTGTGGTATGTTGCGCCATCTTGTTGAAACCAAAGCTCTGTCACGTCAATGCCAATCAACTGAAGAACGAAGAAGTCAGAAATCATGTTTCTATAACGCTCTCCATTGACGGTAACATTCTGGCCGGCATCGTCCTTAAAAAAATATGGGCCGATGATACACGACCCCATAGAGCACACCAAACAGTGAGTTTTAATAGTTGGAAGGGCGTCTCGACAAAGGCTTTTGGGTTTTTCCACTACAAATTCGGCAAGTTTGCTTGTTTACATATCCATTTAACCAAAAATGGTCTTCATCGGAGAACAACATTTTGCGTTGAAAATGAGGATTAAGCTGAATCATGTTTTCGGCCCATTCACTGAACCTACGACGCGTATAATGGTCACGCGGTTTCAACTCTTGCACAAGCTGGATCTTGTAAGCTTTTAAGCCAAGATCTTTCCGTAAAATCTTCCACAAAGTGGATGGGCATAGCCCCAATTGGTGTGCACGATGGCGAATCGACTCAATCGGATTCTCCTCAATACTGCGCTCCACAATGGCAATAACTTCTTCTGTTCGCACTTTTTGGCATCCTTGTGAATGCGTATTATCAGCGTGGTGCGAAAACGATTCATCGTGTTCCGAATAACTTGCTCAGATGGACGATTATGCCGACCGTAAAATGGACGTAGCGCACGATAAGTTTGGCGAACCGAACCATGGTTTTCAAAATAAGTTTGCACAATTTGCACGCGTTATTTTGGCATTAGTCTATTCATCGTAAAATTAACTTTCAACCGTCAAATTGGCAGTGTTGCAAGTTTAAAAACCAAACCTCTAAAAAAAACACCCTTTACATAACTTCATCCTGCGTGGACCCGATATCATCGGCATTGACGTCACGCAAATTTGGAAATAAATATTCGCTGACTATAAGGGGAGCACTTTCGTCTTTTTTAAGATATATGACTAACCAGCTAACGAGCTAACCAATTCCAGTTTTGCTTTACGCCAACCTCAACTGCGATTGGAATGGACTGTTCTTATTCCCGATCCTTGCCTGACGTCATCTAGTGTTAAAAAAGTACTAAATCTATCCATAACACAATGAATAGCACGTTCAGATGGGCGCTTATTCGGTTAGAGGCCTTTACTTAAAAATCTATGCTGTTCTTTTCTCAGGCTGACTTTTGTAGTATCTACCTATGTTTTGACTGAAACCAATCTGATCTCAGACATAAATAATCAGAAGCTATTCCCCTCTTTCTTGTTTTCCAGTTTTTCCTGATGATGGTTCTACCCTAAAACATTAGTTTTAACTCGTCTCTAATTGCTACTTTGTCTTCTCTTAAACTCGACTTTGTCTTGCGACTCCGCCGTAGGTCCCTGTGCTTTATAAATTGCTACATTCTTCGAATACTATTTACTTAGTATCTACGTATTGATTAACCTATCTGATTCCTTTGATGGTATCTCAGCTAAATTGGATTCCATGAGATGTTCAATCTTTTCTCATCGTTTCAAATGACAATTCCAGTAAGAAATTCTTCTTCTGAGATCGACTAACAGACTTAAGTCTGTGCTAAGTTGGTGGCGTCTCTGACTACATGAGTAAGCAATTACGACGGGTCCTAGTAATTTCACAGTAGTTTTCTGTCCCCTATCGCAATCAAACATTAATTCATACCACTACCCTTCACTCGTCCGATATTCTCGCTTCTTAAAACTTTTTTAAAGCAAATTTTCGCAAAATGGATTATCATCTCAGCAGTAGCAGCAGGATATGTCCTGATTCACACATAGGGTATACCTATCTTATAAACGACTCCAAGCGTTCTTTTTCAGTTCGTCAATTATAAAAAAACGTCTGATGGGTACCCTTTCTCCATCTTTTCTCATCAGCCGATCCACATACCATTACCAAGTTTTTTGAATCCTTTTTCAATCAATGATTACTTGCAATAGTACGCGCTCCAAAGTCCCCTCAATGGTTTACCCCAAGAGACTTGGCGTGACACTGCTTCTCGGAAGTGGAGGAGATTGAATTTCTAAATGAATATCGTTCATTGCGCAAAAAAGTTGTTTTGAAGATCAGATCTGGCAAAATAATTCTACAATATGTGAAAGAAGCTTCGCGATCTAGGCATCGGTATCAAAAACATCGTAGTCCCCACTGATATTAACTGTGACCAGCTGGCAATCCTTCTTGCAGTCCTGGTCCTCTTGAATCTGACACTGTAAATAACAATCAAAAGGCTTTCGGCTTCAATAGAGTTACTGAAGTAGGCTACTGGTCTGCATAAAACTGCTTCTGCCGCACGTTACTCACATCTTCAATAGTAAATTCACTACTACTACTTTCCCGTCCGAATGGAAAAGGATAAAAAATAGTCCCGGTCCCTGAGAAAGGAATGAGGAATACTGTTGAATACAGGTCAATCGCTATTCTGTCGTACTTGTCAAAGGCCTTTGGAAAGTTAGGACTAAAACAAATTCGTTACTATTATACTTAAATAACAAAGATCTCCTATATAAACATCAGTCTGGCTTTCGACCCAAATGAAGCTGCAACACTGCGCTGATATTAATAGCAGAAGTGATTCAACGCTCTTATCATTGCTCGACTTTTCAGTAAGTGTAAAGACTGTTTTTCTTATTTTTGCTCTGTCCGTAGCTCTTATTAGGTCTTATTTAAACAAAAGGAAATAGTGTGTTTGCATTAGTGAAAATATTTTTAACTATTGAAGTGTACAGATTGGAGTGCCACAGGGATCAATCCTCGGACCTACTATTTTCTCCTTATACATAAAGAACCTGCCAAACATTAGGTGTGTTTTGGCGTTCCCATACAAGTTATTGCTATCATCGAAATGTAGGTCTGGAAGGATTGTTGCTATCCGTGTTAACTCCGATAAATATCTTGTATTAAGTTAGCGCGTATAGGTTAAGTTGTTGGTGTAATTTACAGTAGATTGGGAATAAACGCTGATATTAATGCCAAAAAACATATCTATTGTAAAATACTGCAAAGTCCATATGTATGCAGATGATGTGCAACTTATGATACTCGTAAGTTGCTCAAAAAATTAAACAATCTCTGCTTTAGAACTCCTAAATGAAGATCTTGCTAGAATTCACGATCGGTCAGTAAAATATGATCTTTGAATTAATGTTGACAAGTCGAAGGTACTTTTAATGCACCGAAGAATTTAGCTCGTTCGTAGAATGCCCATAGAACGTGTTTGTCTCCGCAAGAAACCTTGGCGGAATACTCACATTAAGTCTCTCATCGGCAAAGTTTATAGTGGACTTCGTGCACTATGGGTCACTCAACATCTTCTACCAGCAAAAACTAAATTAATCTTGGCTAAAACTCCTGACCACAATAGCCTCAGAAAATTTAACGTTGCCTTCAACAATATTGCGAAATACATTTTCAAACATAAGGCAACGTGATCATGTTTCTTACTTTTCTAAGTTCTTTTACCGGCCTTTTAAAATACAGATCAACCAAGATACTCAAGCCTCACTTCTGAGCGCCAGTTCTTTGTTCAAGTTGGAACGCTCTACTTATTTAAGTCGTTCTTATTCGCACTTTTCTAATATGAACATGATTTTGAACTTATTTCTTTCTTTTTTCTATTTAATTTTTATTCTGTTTCTTACTTAAACTCTATCTCTAAAATGATACAATAAATAGAATTTCTCTTGAAATTCAATCCGTACTTGGCTTTCTATCTGTAATTTTTGAACTTTAAAAATGTTAATGTAAAGACGTAAAATTAATTTTTTAATCTTTCTTTGTAAGTATATGTTAAATAAATTAAATGAAATGAAATCATTCGCCGACGACTCCTTCGGACCTTGCCTTCTGCTTTGGTTCTACTTCGATTTTTGATCCTGCTCGTATCGAAGAAAAGTTACATAAAAAAAAACTCCATTCTTGCTCTCCTTATTTTCTCCATACCATATTTGGTCTATCCCTCGTACTAGGAGAATTCCCTCAGTTTTTGAATACCTCTTTTATAATTTCGATATTGTATATTGTTTCAGTAGCGAATGAAGTAATTAATTATTGCCCCACTGCTAAATGTTCTCTGTTCTAAAGTATTTCATACGAAGCTTAGGTTTACAGTGGAAGCCTCTTATATTTCTCAGCCCGCATAGCTTCAACTACTAAAAACCTCGTTGAATACGTTCTTCACCTTCTCAGTCCTAACAAGCGCAACGAAACCGATTTTATTGCAACTGACTTCACTGAAGTTGAATGTTTCGTCAGCTGATCCTTTCCAAATTGTCTACCTTCCGCTTTAAACCCATTTAGTTCAAATAGATATCGTCTTAGCTGGAAAATCGTTATTATAGTGTTCGTTTTAGATGCACCTTCTTAGTTGCTATTTTGGCCACCTCTGGTGTTCCACAAGGCAGTCACCTAGGGCCTTTTCTTTTGATTTTAATAATTAACGATGTTGATAGGCTTATTAAATACTCGTCCACCTCGCCAAATGCCCAAAATTTATCTTCATTACGGACAACTTGTTCCCCAACGACCAGGGAACAAAATTATCGTTCACGTATTGATAATATAATCATTAAAGCCAATTCATCTATTGGCTTTTCCAAACGATGGTCCAAAGAATTTTCCAACCCATACGTGATTAGATCCTTCAACATCATCTTTGTTCGCTCCCTGCTAGAGTAAGCCAGTCAGACGTGGTTCCCCTTTCAGGGAATTAATTCAACATGACTTTCTTCGATTTTTGCTGGTCGCGGTCTTCCCAAGAACGACCCTTTTGTCTTCCTACCTACTTAAACCAAATCGACAAATGATTAGTTTTTTGTATTGATAAATGTGATTTGACATCTACTCAGCTTGGGGAGTCTGGAGGGAAAATGTTCATTTGCTACATTACAAAATGTCCTACGACGTATTGCTCTATGGATGTCGACGGAGCAAAGCAAAGTCTAGGTTTGATAGCTCAATTGTTCACTTTATCTACATGCAATATGTATCTCTATCAAAACCTTAAACAAGATATAATTTTCGAATTCAAAAACAGGGAAAATATCTGTAATAAATATTAATACGTCTGATGCAACCGCTTAGGTCTCTACTTTATCAGATCTACATATTAAAGACCTCGTTCTTTCTCTTGTACATGTATCTATGACATGTTTATACACATGTTTATACAATTCATGTTGTTTGCTCTGCTATTTTGCATTGAAATGACATTTTAAAAGTTAACCCATCTAACTTAAATCAATATTGTCACTGTCATGCCTCCATAACATAAAGTGTCATCACGAACATGTCAGTCAACAGCTCCAACAATGACACTGTGGTCTTTATATTTTTAACCCACTTCCCTATTTTTATTTTTATTTTCCGTCTACGAGTATATGCAAAACTGAGGTAAAAGCGCAAAAGAATTAAAAAAAATTAAAATGAACTCGTAATACTCGTAAAAAAAAGGGGGTGAGTTGCAGGCCACTCCCAATCGACTTCAGCTTCGCTACGAACTCATTTTGATTTTGATTTTTGATAGAAACTAAATTAATTTCGTAACGTATCTGAAAGTGTGTGGTTCTTAAATGCTACATAACATATGAGCAAACGGCATACTTTAAGATACTTTATGTACATTTGTGTTGATTGTTTTATTTGTTGTGTACCATTTTGGTCGACCTTGACTTTATGTACATAAAAAAACAACACAAAACACAGTAACAAAATAAAATAAAATAAAATTAAAATAAACTTAAAAAAATAAAAATAAACCGAAATTAAGTTGAAAGGAATTAAAATTATCTTTTGCCTGCTGGGGCAACCTTGGCAAAAACCGATAAACAGAAAAAACGAAGAAACACAATGAAAATGCGACGAAAAAGTGGGGAAAAAACCGACGACAACAACGACAACGACAATGGCAACGACTACGACGGCGACTGTATCTACAAAGCTGAAGGCATTTTCTTTTTATTTTTGGGGACAGAAAAATCAACACATTTGACTTTGATTCCTTTCTATGGTCCATCTTCTTGTTTTCTTTGTGCATTTGATTAATTTTTAAATTTTTTTTATAATCATAGCCGTTGCCGGTGTCTCGGCGTTGCATTATTTTATCTTTGCCGGTTGAGTTGTTGTCTTGTTTCGTTATTTTGTGTAATCTGTATCTTCCGTAGGGTAGAGGTGCATATGTTGGCAAATTTGCAGTTAGATATGGTGTCTTACTTTGGTTTTGCACTGTACTCTGGTTGACGCCTTCTCAAGATACTTCTGGACATGGTTCTTCCCTTCAATATGAAGATAACCGTTTATCCCTGAAGAAATGTCGAATCATTAGGAAAGCCGTTGAAATCTTCGGCCAAAGTGACCGCGGCTTTTAAAGGTTGGCTGATAGAGATACACTAGGTGGCTTACCCCTAAACCGAAATAGTCAATAGTAGGTATAAATCCGAAAGGAAAACCGAGAAATTTTCTGAGTAATCATGTCACAATAATCTTAAGAAGGGGTCTGATCTGTGTAAGAAGTAGAGTGTAAGTTGGTAGCATTGTAGTTAGTTGCTGCACGAAATTTGAGTGGAATCTGCTCCTAAGTTTGTTTAAAACTTCAGTTTTGTGAATCATACTAACGAGTTTGCTTCGATTTTTACAATGGGAAAATTAGTTGACCAAAGCGTTCGTCTTAAGTTTTATGTTTCAAATGAAATTTCGCGTGCTGAATCGTTGAAAATATTACGGAAGACCTACGGCGAATCGTGTATGTCACAAACAGAGGCATATGAATGGTATAAACCATTCCAAGAAGGCCGAGAAGTGGTAGTTGATTTGCCTCCTTCTAGTTGTAATTTAAAGGCTATGGACAATGAAAACATCGACAGAAAATCAAGAAGCTCGAAAATCGTCGTATAAGGCTTAGAAAGTTGGCTCATATATTTTAAGTCCGTTTATTGCGTTCTCAGTGATATTCTGAACATGAAATGCGACGCCGCACGACTGGTTTCAAAAGAGCTCAATTTTGTTCAAAAAGCGCACGAAAGCCTCTCGCTGAAGACATGATTTTCGAGCTCCTATGGGGACCCCACGTTCATGAAACGCATAAAAACTGGCAACGAGACATGGTTTACGAGTACGATATGCTTTTCGAAAATGAGTCGAAATCCAAGAAAACGTGACAAAGTCGCTCAAAAATTAGGGTTTACTGACAGTTTTCTTCGATTACCGGGGTGTAGTTCTGTCCGAATTCCTTCCAGAGCGACATACGGTGAATAGGGAATATTATTTAGGCTTCATGAAGCGTTTGCGTGAGAGTATCCGCCGAAAACGTCCAGATTTATGGGGTGGCAATGCATGGATTTGCACCTTCTCACAAAGCCATAATTGTGTAAGAGTTTTTAGCGAAACACAAATGTCATCGATCAAACACCATACTCAGCTGATATGGCTCCGCCTGACTTTTTCCTGTTTCCGAAGCTAAAATCACCCCTTCGAGAAAGGCGCAAAACAAAATTCGCCAAAGGAGATAAAGGCCTCAAGCAGCCTACGAAAAACTACGACTGGGTACAACGCTGGCGTATTTGTATTGGAAGCAATGGGGCCTACTTAAATAATTTTTTTTGTTTTATGTAAAGTGTCCGGATACTTAATACCTACTCACAATATATGTCTAGCGACCCTTAATTCCCTAGCACAGGAAGCCGAAAAAAAGAGGGTCGTTCTTCGAACATTATTTCAAAACTGAAATGTCTTCTTCGAATAGGGAAAGATTGTTATGAGCCGGGTTCAGCTAGGAATAACATATTTACGGACTTTCGACTAAACCACTTGACACATACTTGGCTTTCGCCACCCCTATCATTTAGTTTCCAGAATGCAAAATCTTTGAAGCGGACGTTCGATTCTCTAATCCTGGACTTGAAATTTCAGAGACGCTTTTTGAATAGACTTTGTCGTGCATTCGCCTGATGTTGTCCAGAAAATGAAGTCTTTGTACTCTAGCTTTTTAGACTAAATCGAGACCCTGATACTGCTTATTCTATTCGTAGTTGAGTCTTTGACTTTATTTGCCCTCACCAAACGCAGGACCTGATATGAGAAAAAGATTGCTTTTCTGGATGCCATCGAACGTTGAGCACCACAGAGTAAAACTGGGGTGATTAGGGTCGTGAAGAGAATCATTTTGGTATTTCGAGTTGTAAGCTTGAGTCCAATTGTTTCGTCAAACGAAAGCAGAAACAATTTGCTGACGTAAATCTTTGTCGGATCTCTATTGAGGTGTCACTTGTGAAGTTGACTATTAATTCTAGGTTTTCTGGCAATTCAAGGATGCTTCCCTTATGTCATTGGACTCATCATAGAAAGGAGAGTGACATCATTATCATAAGCTACAATTTCAGAGATATCTTTCCAGTCTAAAGAATCCGCATGATAACTATCCTTTGCATCTAGTGTTATGGGTGGTCGTCTGGCGCTATGACTCCTAAGATGAAGTCAAGGCCGATCTGTTTTTAGCTCAGCATGCCATCAAACTCAATAGTCTTATTTTTCTTGAGCGATTTTATTATGGATTAAATCTCTGTGCTACTGTGAGACACAATGCGCAACTGGGAATTTGTAACAACGGGTAACTATCGTTTGAAAGGCTAAAATACCGTGGCGAAATGGTCCTTCAATCTGTTCCTTGATCATCATTCTATGTTAGCAAAGTTTCATCCATGCTCTTCATTTGGTGTAGAGTTTTGGAAACTAATTAGGGACTATGTGATCCTGTACATTGTCCTACTATTGCAGCTGTTTCCTTCGCTTGTCTGGTGAAGGCGTTGACGAGGTTTCGTTTGTCACGTTATTGCTGAAGATGTCACACATCAAGCTCAATGTTCTTGAATAGGTCTACAAGTACCTATTTTCAGATAGCCATATGCTCTAATTCTTCTGACAAGATTTTTTCGGCTTTCCAGTTCTTCTATAGATTTATTGACACTTAGCTGTTGGTTCGGCTTCTTCGGTAAATGGGTAAGATTTGGAGCACAATGCGATCCCGAAGCCGGCCAGTGTTATACCCTTGAATCAAAAAGCACGTGGGTGCAGTTGCTTTGAGTGAATGGAGTCCTCACTCATACAATCCCGGATAAGACGGTATTATTCCGGTATCACCCCTCTATTCTTTCGGATATGTAATAGGCAATTTTTAAACCAAGTGATTGATCTGATTAGACGTTTCTTGTATTGTGTAGATCGATTAACGTTGCAGAAGTCCAAAAAACGTTTCTCCTTACCATTTCGCCATCTGTTTCGACGTCGTGTTTGGCCATTACATGTTAAAGATCAGTATTGCCCTTACCGACCTTATCACTCCCTCTTACTTACCCTCAGTCCCTCATTAAGTTAGGTAGTGCTAAGTGCTGAGTAATGGTTATTTTATTTCACTCAATCTCAGAATGTCAATTGTATAACTTACGCTCGAGGTAGGGTAATGTGGTGTTTTCTTCCGTGGGACCAGAAGAGTTCCAACATTTCAGATTCATTTCGTAGTCCCTGTTCGATTGGTCTCCATTAAAGAATTTCTCCGTAGCCGAGGTATTGTTGTCCGGTTCATAGCTGTCCCACAGATCAACTGCCACTTACTCTGTTTTATGGCACAGAGTGCTCGATATTCGGCCTGTTCCGTTTGCAATTTCCGAATAAATCTCCAGATGACACCACTAGGAGATGAAAGTAAGTTTTACTGACAGGGGTAAAAGATGTTCAGGTGTATCAACTCTTTCAGTAGATCAAGTATGATAAAGGCTAACAGTCAGCTTCGTTTGTTAAGAGAAGAGTCTTCAATGACCTACTGAGGCCAAAGGAGCACAAGGCCTTCGATTGATATCCAGGGCGATGATATTGTTGTAGTTAATACTGGTACCAAGATCGACAAAGTCTTGCATTACTTCAAAACCGTAGTCGAATATGGGAGTACTTTTTGTACTTGTTTTTTGTTTTCATTTACTGCAAAACGCAGTCGCTTCGCCCTATTTTATAGTCGAATGCCATTTGTGAAACGAGTGTTAAGGTCGGCTGCAAGAATGACACTTTTAAAGACGATAGTGTCAGCCCGTTTCATCTCAACTGATCGAATTATTTTCTGCAGCATCAGATTAAAGCAGTCACAGGGAGTCACTTTGTCGGAAATTCGCTCGCAATTCGACCGAGTTGATGGTGGTGCTCTACGTGGGCGGCTCTACAGTCCGGTGTGGACCTGGGCCTCAACAAATAAGCTTTTCCAATTACCGCGGTCTTTGGCTAACTGCCTCCAGTTGCGCACTGTACGTTGGCTGAGGTCCCCATCCACTTACGCGCGTTACCTAAGGCGAGGCCTTCCTCTACTGCGTTGTCCCTCCGGATTAGAATTGAAGAGTCTGCGGACTGGAGCGTTGGTGTTCATTCGCTCTACATGTCCCAGACATCCCAAACGCCTAATGCGCAGTTTTTTGAGCAGATCGATATCGCTGTACAGCTCGTAGAGTTCATCGTTGAATCGTCTCCGCCAGAACCCGTCAACTCATATGGGACTAAATATCTTACGAAGAATTTTTCTCTCAAAACGACCAAGGATATCTTCATCCGTTTTAGGAAGGGTCCATGCTTCGGAACCATAGAGCAGAATTGGGATTACTAGGGTCTTATATAGAGTTTCCTTGGTTGTTCGGTAGAGGGGCTTACTACACAGTTGCCTTCTCAGCCCAAAGAAACAGCGATTGGCAAGCGTCATTTTTCGTTTGATGTCGTTTTCAGATGTGATAGCAGAGCCGAGGTAGGCAAAGTCCCTTACCAACTCAAAGTTATAGCTGCCGATTGTGACATTCTGGCCGATTCGCCGACGTTGGGTGTCCATTCTTGTTGACAGCATATAACACACGGAAAAGTCCCTGCCGTTTCTAAGAGAGGCCACCACTTGAATTAAATCCATATCATTTTCAGTTAGTACCAACCTTCAAAAGATACTTGTATAAATTTGACAGCTGTCGGACGATTAGTTCTCGAGATATACCGTTGTGAGTGAAGCAACTTTTGTTATTGTGAAAAAAAATGGATTCAAAGCAATTTCGTGTGTTGATTTATCATTGCTTTTTGATGGGAAAAAATGCAGCCGATGCAAAGAAATGGCTTGATAAGTGTTACCCGGACTCTGCACCAGCCGAACGAGCCATTCACAAGTAGATTGAAAAATTTAAAAGTGGTCATACGAGCACCGAAGATGATGCACGCAGTGGACGTCCAAAAGAGGCTGTTTCAGATGAAAACATCAAAAAAGTCCACAAAATGATTACGAATGACCGTAAAGTGAAGTTGATCGAGATAGCTGAGGCTCTGAAGATATCAAAAGAACGTGTTGGATATATCATAATTCATACATGAATATTTGGACATGCGAAAGCTGTGTTCAAAGTGGGTTCCGCGTTTGCTCACAGTCGACCAAAAACAACAACGTGTTGATGATTCAGAGGAGTGTTTAAGGCTGTTCAACCGCAATAAAGCCGAATTTTCGCGTCGGTGTATGACAATGGATGAAACTTGGCTCCATCACTTCACACCAGAGTCAAGTCGGCAGTCATCTGAGTGGCGAGCAGGCGACGAACCTCGTCCTCGGCTGGCAAGGTTATGGCATCCGTATTTTGGGATGCACATGGAATAATTTTCATCGACTATCTCCAAAAGGGGCAGACTATCAACAGCGACTATTACATTGCGTTGTTGGAGCGTTTGAAGGACGAAATCGCAGAAAAACGGCCGCATTTGAAGAAAAAGAAAGTGCTGTTTCATCAAGACAATACACTGTGTCACAAGTCGATGAAAACGATGGCAAAATTGAAAGAATTCGGCTACGAATTGCTTCCCCACCCACCGTATTCTCCAGATTTGGCCCCCAGCGACTATTTCCTGTTCGCAGACCTCAAAAGAATGCTCGTCGGAAAGAGATTTAAGACCGATGAAGAAGTAATCGCCGAAACAGAGGCCTATTTTGAGGCTAAACCGAAATCGTACTACAAAATTGGTATCGAAAGATTGAAAAATCGTTTCAATCAGTGTATCGCCCTCGAAGGCAACTATATTCATAAATAAAGTTGAATTTTGCAAAAATTTTGTGTTTTACTATAAAACGGCACGGACTTTCCAGCCCATGTGTTACTATATAATCCTACCCACGATAATTGGCGCAGATCACAGGATCATCCTATTCATACAATAGGATGAGCAGAACTTGCTTAGGTTCTAGTTTCTGATCAACCCTCCTTCCGATCCATCCCACTTCATGAATTCAACGTAGCCGCTTATCGCTTCTGGTTTTGACTACCTCAACCTAATCGTACCTCGTCACAGTCGGTGCGGGAGACGGCAGTATCACTATCAGCAATTGGGGTTTCGGTACCATCTGCCTTGTTTACAGGTCTGCTGCCAAAGTTCAGCAGTGAAGAGATATTTTCTAAACCCCAAGCATGATCTAGTAATCTGTCAGCAGACCCCCTATCTGGCTTCAATCTTGAAACCACTCTTCACTTTTTGGAAAAATTTGCGGATCTTCTGTCTCCAGACAACTGAAATTCTGCGTTGTCTTTGCTTCTTTTTTTTTTCTGCGGCTGAAGGACGTTTGTCTTCCCCAGCATGCTTAGGTCTGTCACCAGATCGTTCACCGGGCACCTTGCCCTTGCCTCCAATGTGGCTCTGGATATTTCTCTCCAATGTCATTGCTAAACTCTTAGTCGTACTATTCGACAAGCTGATGGTCTTCCTCCATATCTACATCACGGATGCAGAATCAAAAACATGACCGATCGCGTTTGTTGATCAGGATATGTATATCGAGTTGGCTTTGTATAGATTAGCGCTACCCACCGCGGTGAAATAGATTAGCCTAATCCCATTACCGGATGATTCATCGAGGAGCCAACATTTTTCGTTGGTTGGCCAAAGGACTTCTTTCTTGCCCACTCTGTTATTTAAGTCGCCAAACAAGTTTTTTCTTACAAGGTTCGCTGTACACATTGGCTCAATGGATGTCCGGAACTATCGAGCGGACGGCACATGGACCCTGTGTGTCAACTTGAATTGTGCAGGAATAACGATCGCAGACTCGAGACTGAAAGCACTATAACACTCTGCCCCGTATCTTGCGCTCCATTCTTTAAGCCTGTTATCGTGAACCTTATATAACGAAAATCGGCCCAAACCAGGAATCTTGAGGCATATCCCTAAAAACATTTAATTTTTGTGGTTTGCTTTGAACATCACAGAATTATACAGCGTTTACATGCTCTTTAATATTCTTAAGATACCCTTACTACGGTTCCAGGCACATTTTCATGATATGACTCACCCGACAACTTATGTCGTGACATTTACATGTTAATCTTCTCTGAATGTCTCACTGATTTGTTGTCGAATTTTCTGTAATTCGCTACGCCCGTGGTGACAGTTGCCATTTCCAAACATTCAAAAGCCGAACAACATCCTGGTCAACAGAGACTAAACATCCCAAATTGCCTGTCCAGAAATGCTTGCTCATCCAAATGTAACCAAGGTAAGCGTCCTTGTTAAATTTTTAAACCAATCCTGCATTTCCTTCCGCAGTGTGTTTACAATTAAATTATCCTCCCAACTGATGTGAAAAGCGTTCCCAAGGGACGCAAACCTTGTGGCTAGGCTAATTAGCAGTCAAAAATATTTATCTGTGGTTAGGAGCAGGTGACAGACAGCCACATAACATAGGACTCTCCTTTGTAAAACCTGCGGTTAGCAAGGGGTTGCAAATTTGAATTGCTCTTAATGGGGTGTAGTGTCTGTGATGAAGATTAATCCGTCGGCAATTAAATGAGATGATAATTTCATCATTCACATTAAACGCAATCGGCACTATCGAAAGCCATTTAAGAAACATCTCCACCCAATTGAATACTTATCGATTGACGCCAGAACTAGTGTGTCCTCCCCTGCTGTCGACCCAGTACTCCCATTCTTCATCTCGTCAAAAGACTTTTATTTTTGCGCATAAAAACTACTTTAACCCAGACAGACGCCATTGCTCGATAAATTGCCACGCAACTCAGTCCTCCTTGGGCTACGTGCTACGAAGAGTGTCTACACTGAAATATTGCATCGAACAGATGCCGATAAAAATTGAAGCACCGAATAATTGGACTCCACTATTCCATTGCATTAAAGTCCGACCAGGGTAACAGCTCTTCGGTTGGCGGTGGAAGGAGGCTATAAAGGGGGGCATCTATGAAAATGCTGCGTACAAAAGTTTAAACTTTATTTTATTACCCTCGATTGGAATTTCATTACCATCCTGGACAGCCTACGCCTGTAGCATGTCCAGCTATCTGGAGTGAAACAAAAAAAAAAAAAAAACGAGAAATTTTCCAAAAGCATTTTTAATTGCCACAACCAAATGTTGAATCCGTCGCGTCGCGGTTGTTGATGGTGTGTGCTGGCACAAATGTTGCTGTGTCGCTGGCCAGACCGAGAGCCTGCTTGTCTAACAAGAGTTGCAACAGCGCGGGGTATTGCTGTCCTTCCTGTCATGAACTCGATGTCGGCGGATGCAAAGTGTTTATCTTTGTATCACGCACTGTGTGTCTGGTTGTGTTTTTTTTTTTCGGTTTTTTACGATTTTTTTTTGTTTTTTGTGTTTGCCAGCTTATTGACCTGACGATGGACAAGGGCGGCCCAAGCCAATAGAAACTGAAAGTTAATTCCAGACTGGGGAGACAGGACAAGAGGCCGAGGCAGAGTTAGAGGCACGTGAACGTGAGTAAGAACATGTTGGAGTAGAATTGAATGCCAAACTTTGAAACATATGCGGAGTTCGGACCAAATTGGGGGACACCTTATGAGATTCATGCTTGAGTAGGGATATTGAGACAGTTGCCATAGTAAACACGAATGGGAATTAATTTAATTTAACTATTTATCATGGAACGGATAAAAAAACGCTTAAGCTTTAATAAAAGAGAGAACTTTCCTAGACACCAATTCAGACGAAGATAGATTCATCTAAAAGGGGTTTAAGATAGCCTCAAATTGACTCTCTAAGGGCCATGATTTATACTAGGTTGGAGGTAATAAGTTTGGCAATCAGTAGTGAGTCAACAACTTGTACTTGGTGCTTTAAAGCGTTTTTTTTTCATATTTTTACTAAGCAATCTTCTAAAGACCACTGCCTCAGCGGTTTCTCTATGACCCTAAACTCAAATCGACCAGATTGATCAGCCGGACTGTAGTGAAAAAAGTGGACAGGGTTTTATGGTGCGATGCAACACAATTAAATTCTTATAGAACGCTACTGCTCAGGCTCAACCTAGGTCCTTATATAACCTTCTTCAGCTTGCGCGCGTTTTGACCAAATGGTTCCAGTTGCATAGTTCAAAATAGTTAAGATCTCCTTTATGTGTACGCCATGTAATGAGAAGTCTTTCTTTGCCGCATTGTCCCTGCGGATACGACTCTTCGACCCGTAGCGTTAGTTTCAATTCGTTCAGCATATCCTGACCATTTTAGGAGATTGTACAGCACTTTTATGATCTGGTCGATCGTTGTACATTTCGTAGAGTTCGCTGTTATATATCCTCTTTCAAAGCCCGCCAATGCAAGCAGGACATAAATCATTCGTAGAATTTTATGCTCAAAACGGCGAAGGATTTTATCCATCCCATCCTTTGCTAACGTCCAAAGTCCGTGCTTGAACTGGGATGGTGAGAGTTTTATTTAAGCACCTACGTTTTTTTGCACAAGGTATTAGGCCTTTTTAGGCTAAAGGAACAGCGATTGGCAAGTGTTTGATTTCTGACGATGTGCCAGTAGGTTAGAGAAAAGATTCCTAGAAGAACCGTATGGCAATACGAGAAAGCCAATTGGAGCCGACTTAACAACTTCTTTAGGAATTTTAACTGGTCGTTATGTTACCTCGATAACGACGTGGATGCCGCTGCTGACATGATCACAGAAACTATTCTGTTTGGAATGAGATGCTTTATCCCTCATCGGACGAAGAGTATCAAACCAAAAAAAAAGGCATGGTACGACTCGACCTGTAAAGAGGCTGTCAGGGTTAGAGAATTGTTTTTTCGGTCCTACAAGACCAACCCAATAGAGGAAAACCGAAAAAAGTTCAAACGAGCCAGGAATGACTTCAACGCCTTTCTTAAACGTGTGAAATTCCAATACGACCAAAAATTGACGCAAAAAATACTGCAACGTCCCAAAGGCAGTAAAAATTGTTGGTCTTTCGTCAAAAACATTAGAAATTCTGCCTCCCAACGCTCATTTACAATGATATTCCTGCTGTCAACTCATTGGACAAGGCCAATCTGCTTGCTACACACTTTGCAGCCAGTTCAACACTCCCAGATTGTGCTTTATCTCCACCTACACTTGAGTGCGTCGAATCTTCAATGGGACAAATACTAGATGGAGTGAAAAGTGACCTCCTTGGGAATTAAAAAAAATTTTTTCTTAAATGTTTTTTTATATTATTTAATATAGTCCTCTTTTGGTTTGATACACTTATTCCAGCATTTTTCCAACTTCTTGATCCCGTCTGAAAAGTAATATCTCGGAAGGTCTGCAAAATACTCCTCCGTGGGGTCGATGATTTCCCCGCGTGAGCTGAATTTTTTATTGATGAGCCATCTTTTGAGGTTTGGGAAGAGATATGAGTCCGAGGGATCCAAATCCAGTTAGCAATCGACGCCAAAAGTCCTCCCGATTCCACATCAGCAAGTCCAAACACTCTTTCGAAGTGCTCTCGCGTTCGTGTTTTTGGTCAAAAGTGAGCATTCGCGGCACCCAGCGGCAGGATGACTTTTTCATATGCGGAATATTGCCCAAAATATGGCGTGTGCACTCAATATTAATCTTTGTGGTATCTGCTAGCTGGCGCACCTTCACTTTCCGGTCAGCCAACACCATTTCATGTATTTGTTTGACATTGTCCTCTGTAACCGCATCGGAGCGCCTGCCGCTGCGGACTTGATCGGTAGTGGAGTTGGGGCCACCACGAAACTCTCGAAACCAATATTTGACGGTGTAATCTGATGGAGCATTAGCCCCATAATTTTTATCCAACTTTTCTTTTGTTTCCTTCGCCGTTTTGCCTCTCAAAAAATAATGTTTTATGAGAGAACGAAAACCGTTTTTGTCCATACTCAACATGATGCCAAACACGTCAACAACAATCAGCTGTCAAAACAAAACTAAAGACAGTATCGCACTGAAATTTCGCATGTCTGCCTAAATATGAACGGACTTCAAGGCACCATAACCTTTTTTGCAGCAGCAGCGCATTCTGGCGGTCAAGGATGTCACTTTTCACTCCATCTAGTACACTTTCGTACTCGTGTAGTAGCAAGAGTTCTTAAAGATCTCAACTTACATAAATCCGCAGGTCCAGATGGTATATCTACCCTCCTTCTGAGGAGGTGTTCTTCCTCGCTGGCAAAATCACTGCGTAAGCTTTTTCATCAATCCTACTTTTTAGAACAGCATTTGTCCAGCCCGTCCCTAAGAAAAGGTGAATCTTCTTCTCTCTCCTCCTACAGACCAATTGCACTTATGTCCCTTCTTTCTAAGGTCATGGAAACGCTGATAAACCGTGAGCTCATGAAATATCTCGAAACACGAAAACTTCTCAATGACCAGCAGTACGGTTTTAGTAGCAACAGGTCCACTGGTGACCAAAGTGGAACCAAAGCGTACATCAATCTAGCGAAAGCAAGATAGTTGCACTTAATATTTCTAAGGCATTTGACAGAGCTTGACATCAGGCTCTTTTGTCGAAAACGCGTGCATTTGAGATCGATGACTCTTTTCTTCAATTCGTGTTGTCTTGCTTGGTTTCAAATCTGATATTCATAAAATAAATGCAGGTGTGCCTCAGGGTTCCGTACTGCCTCCGATACTCTTTTTAATTTTCATCAACGATCTTTTCTCTGCTACTTCTAGTCCAATATATTCCTTTGCTGTCGACAGTACTTCCTGCTTTTCATATTCGTTCCCGGACTCACGTCCCTGCTCTTCGGCTGTAGAACGGGTACGGCAGCGTATGTTAAGCTCATTAAATTCTGATATTAACAGTATAACCAATTGGGGAACTATCAACCGAGTGGAATTTAATGCTTCCAAAACTCAATGCTGTCTTCTGTCGTTAAAGCGAAATTTAAACATCCAGCCATTATCCATGAATGGCACTTGCATCGTCGAGACCGAAAAACTTTCCATTCTCGGTAAGTGTGTCAATCACAACTTACGTTGGAATGACCACATATTCGGTGTCGTCAAAAATGCTGCGAAATGTCTAGGTTTCCTCAAGCGATGTAATAAATATTTTACCCCCTCTGATCTGGCTGCAATATATAAGGCATTCATGCACCCGAAATTGGAGTACAATGCTCATCTCTGGTCAGGTGCGCCCAAAACATCTCTGCATCTGCTAGACCGGATTCAAAACCGTGCGATAAAACTCATTGGTGATGACAATATCACACAGTCATTCAGCACCCTTGAACACCGACGAAATGTCTCCTGTCTAACATTGCTTTATCGCTATTTCCACCACCAGTGAGTGCTCCATTGAAATCGCCAGTAGCATTTCGCCCATTCAAACTTTCAACCGTAACACTCGTTTCGCTATGAATGCTTATCAGTATACGCAAAAGCCCAATTTCGGACGTTCTCTAAAATATCGTGATTCGTTCCTAAGCCGTACAACTCGCTTATGGAATGCCCTGCCTAGCTTTTTATTTCCTAGTCATTATAACCTTCAAACATTTAAAACCATCGTCCACCGGTAGCTCTCTTTCTATCCTCCCTGATTTTCCTTTTAAGGGTACTTAAGTCCCTTGGGCGCACGAAAATTTTTTTTTTAAAAAAGAGGTGAATAGCTGATCCGAGCTTGGCAAAATCTATTGACGTTCTGTTCGATTGGTCTATGCTGTGCGTCCTTTTTGCAAATAATATGTTTTCGCTTCTGTTTAAATACTTGCAACCGAATCAGTGATAGCTTGCTGCCTTCAGCCAATTATGTCAATGTCATCAGTCTGTGGAAGTAACTGCAAAGGATTTTGGAAAATTGTGCCTCATGACAGCGCATTTTCCTGTATAAACTCTTTTTTCACTTGAAGGTTCCAGTGAGGTTGCTGGCGAACTTTACGGAGTCATCCTACACATTTTGACAGAAATGCCAAGTCTAGATATGACACTGTATAGCTCTCTTAAGAAGTAGTCCTATGTGGTTTATTGTAAAATCGATAAAGAAGCGATAAGCATCGATTTGAATTTCCTGGCTTTTCTCCATGATCTGTGTTCTGCGATCAGTTGCGGGTTTATCAGGCCTATATAACGATTCAGGGGTTAACCCAATATGTCAAACAAGATCTGATTTAGGATACTTATTCTTCGCATAGCCTGTTCAGTTTATTTCCTTGTGGATCGGTCAAACGATGCTGAAGTTCCATTAATCAAAACGGATTCATGTATAGTCTCGACTAAATCATTTCCCACTGCCGTAAGAGCTCGGCAGAGTGTCCCTCGCATCCAGCAGCTTTGTTGTATTGTACCTTAAGTTTAGATGTTGCTATCCTCACTATAAAACATTTTGGTTGGGTGGCAGGAAGTTTTGCATTATCATCAACATAGAATGATTCATTCCCTAGCAAACACATTTTGGCTGGACGCGCCGGTTAACAGTCTGCAAAAGTTGTGTTTCCATATCCTCAACACTAATGTGACTGCCACTACAAAATTTTCTTGCCCAGCTACCTCTACAATTCTTTGTTCGGGTTTTGCTGCCTTGATATGTTACATTCTTTCTACATCCCTTGCTCTTTCTTTCCCTCTGGCGAAGCCTCATCCTTTGCACCAGCCGCTCACGGTTTTTCAACGTAACGGCGCTTCATGAGCTAGTTGTTTTGCTACACATGCTTGCCTCAACTCTACAACAGTGTTTTCCATTAAGAACTATTTTTTTTTTTAATGTGGACGCCCCCTAATGTTTGCTTGTGAACTGTCATCACTATTTTGCTTGTCACCACCATTTAGTCATGGTTCAGTACCCGAACGAGCAACGTTTACAAATTACAAAAATTTGTTGCCAAAATTTGGATTCGGTGGAGCGTCAATGCCAATTTTCGGTCGTTACGAGTATAATCGCCCCACCCGACTCGCAATTCGTAATTTGATGCAGGAATTTGAGTCTACACTTTCGCTGCTTAATGTTCCGGTGCCAGTGAGAGAAAGAAATGCAAGGAATGCTGAAAATTTTGAAGCATCTGTTGACAGCGACCCAAATCAATCGATTTCACGCCATTTGCAGGAATTTGGCATCGCTCAATCAACATTGTGGCGAATTTTATTAAAGGGTCTCGGCCTGCACTCATATAAGACCAAATTGACTCAAGAACTAAAGCTTAAGCGACGAACTTTCGCAAATTGGTCTCTGGAAATGGTTACCACCGATTCGGAATTTTATCGCAAAATCATCTTCAGCGATTAAGCTCATTTCTGCCCAAATGGCTTTGTCAATAAGCAAAATATGCACTATTGGACGACTATAAACCCACATGTGCTTTATGAGACGCTACTACACCCCCAAAAATTGACTGTTTGGCGTGGAATTCATGCCGGCGGCGCGGCGTCAGTAGACGATATACTTTTGTAGGTGATGCTGGCCGCCGCGTTACAGTTAATGGGAATAGCTATCGGGACATGTTGGGACGTTATTTTTGGTCCCAATTGCGTGCACTCAACATAGGTCAGATATAGTTTCAACAGTACGGCGCTACTTGCCACACAGCGGGCCAAACAATTGAGCTATTGAAGTCAAAGTTTGGTCAGCTTTTTATCTCAAGAAATCTTGGTCCCCTCGCTCGTGCGATTTAACACATCGAGACTTTTTTGGGGATGGTCGAGCCAGCAAGCCAGAGAAGTTAAACGTATTCAGAGCCAATATGGAACGGAAAATGGCCGGAATATGGGCCAAAATGTGTGGAAGATTGGTCGAAAATTGAAGCGCGCTCATGGTGGACATATGAATAAAGTTGAGTTCCATTCTTGATTGATAGTTCTCCTCCCAGTAAAGTCAATTAGCCTATGTCCGTGGTCTCATTTAAGCCATGCCTTCTGACTGTGCCAGCAATGTCTTTTTGTACTATTTTGGCGGCAAAATCTCCTCAAACGATTTAAACGTCATATTTGAGACATTGCTTGTAGGTTTCGTTGAGTAGCATGTAGGAATATTCTTTGAAAGCGTAGTCAGCTTCTTCAATGTGGTTGTGAGCGCATATAAGGCTGATATATGATAGGCGCTAGCTCACGTGCGGAAACCTCAGAACTGTAGACGCTGCTTCTGCTCGTTGTGGCAGTCATTATATTACATACGAGTACATACAAGCGTTCCAAAGTAAACAGGAACAACAAAAAGTGGTTTTTGGCAAAACCGATTTATTTTATTCAAAATAGTCACCTTCCGACTCAACACAGAGATTTGCACGCTCTATGTCGAATGAGTGTTTTAGATCGTCGGCCGGAGTGTCCTCTAGGTTTCGGTACAAAGCTTTTGGAAGGCTTCTATGAGTACGTCCACAAAACGCTTTCCTCTCATCGACAAATGAATTTTTCCGAAAAGGTAAAAGGCGAACGGTGCCAAATCAGGCGAATACGGGGGTGGTTGACAGTTAAAATGCGATTTTTAGCCAAAAAATCGGTCACAAGTGTCAGTTAATGAGATGACGCATTATCGTTCAATAAACGCCAACTTCCTTCTGTGCGATATTCTGGCCGAATATGAACGTTTCAAAACACCAAGATAGAATTGTGCATTAACTCTTTGTGTAAAATATCACCAGTCACAATGTTGTAAAGGAAGTTTTTGCTCTGTTTGGCCTCCTTAATGATGTCCTTTGAATGTTGAGTTCTGAGCAATGTTTTCTCGATGCTCATTTTTGTACCGAAGACACAACCATACTGTCACTTCAGACGCAATAACTCCGCTTCTATTCGTCCAAGTGTCATCAGTGAAGGATCTACCTTTTCGACGCATGTAATTGCCAATACAGGATACGTAAACATTGAATAACTTTGACATTTATGTTTTTGAAACGTCAATTCAGTACAATTTTAACCATGAATGGGTTCACACAGAGATCACGCGTCAAAATAGTGCAGCTGTACATTGAAAACAGTCGTTCAATTGTATTAACTCAACGTGCATATCGTCGAAAATATCGTGGCTAACAAGCACCGTCTGACAGCACTATTCGTCGTTTGGTGTCGAATTTTGTTGAGCGCGGAGAGATCGTCGACATGCCGTTCATCAACGCCCAAATGGTTGAAGCGGTAAAAGAGAGTGTTGCCGAGAACCCACACGAGTCGTATCATCACGGCGCTCAGCATTTTGGCGCCAGTAGAACCATCTTGCGGCACATTTTGAAGGATGATTTGCAATTTTTTCCGTATAAAGTACAATTAACTCAAAGAATATTGCCGACAGACCGTTCACGTCGCTTGAAATATGGCCAAAGAGTCCCTCGAATGGTTGACAGTGATCCTGATTTTTGGAATCAAATGTTGATGACTCACGAGACCCATCTCACACTCTCTGGCGCCGTTAACAAACAAAATTTTTGCATTTGGCGAACGGAGAATCCACACGAGATCCATGAAACACCTTTGCATGGCCAATACCATCATTGGACCATTTTTCTTCAGAGCAAGCGAAACAGTCGATGGGAATCGATATCGGTGGATGTTGGCTCATTATGTCTTCCCACAAATGTGTGAAAAAAGTCTGGATCGACATACCGTCATAAAAGATGGCGCATCCTGTAGATGGCCTCACTAGAAATATCTATTTCTAAAAAGAATTGTTTACTTTGGATCGAACTTTGTACGAGTATGTTAGAATTCATCCTTTATGGGGCCTGGTCCACAGCACTTCCTAAACGGCGGCCTGCGCTTGTTGTGGCCCCGGCTCAACGTTCGAACATTTCATGTGCTGATCTGAACGTCATTGTCCATTATTTGTTGTACAAGGTTGTTAACAGTAAATCAGACTTTATTCGAGGCTGTTTGTTGTTGTGGAACAGTAGGACTCTTACAATGCACAATCGATCTGGTAGACTGGACCCTGCTTAGGACCCCCTGGGCAAAAAAAAATTCATAATATTCCTAAGCAAGTAACTGCCTAAAGAGATATGAAAGCTGCCGATCACCCATAAAGGTTCATCCGCATCCTGAGTAGTCACTGATGGAGTCCAGTGGGGGCTAAGAAGACTCTGCTCTATATAAAACTTGTTTGATCGGAAAAAATGTACGCCAGGTCTTGACTCTACAAGCTTCGGCTTGTTGCACTCTTGCTCGTATCACAAGTCGTTTGTTGTTTCCTCCGAAGTACCATACCATGACCTGCAATATTAGCTTTCCCATTCGTTGGACTAGACTTTTTAATCTTTTGAAGCATTTGGTATACATTTATCAGAAGCCTATAGCTAATGCAAACCTTGTAGTCGAGCGATCCGAACAATTTTCGTTTCTCATCTTGGGCCCCGTTGGGCCTTGGTCATATGTATGACTTTGTTCGAGAACTCAATTGGGGATAATTTTCAACAGTCAAAATTTCAAATCGACGATTTCCAGTGGAATCTTATTTACCTAGTCCTGTCATAAGTTTTGTTACAAATATAAAACGCTATAAAAAAAAAACCTGTAAACATATTGTGTACAAAATTGTTTCATTTATTAGACCACAATATTGATTTTTAAAAAAAAATTGGATTCACTCGAAATGACTGCCTTTGGCTTTAACACAAGCTTCCAAACGGTGTGGCCATTGGGCTATAGCGGCACGTACGAATTCCATGGAAACCGTGGACGCTGTTTTAAGGCTTTCCAAATTTCTATGGGGAGTCTTGTAGGCCATGTTTCTTCAATTCTGACCACAAACCATAGTCCACTGGATTCAAATTTGGACTCCCTGTCGGCCAATCTCCTGCTGCTATAAAGCCAAGAATATTGACTCTGAGCCACCAATGGAAGATCCATTTGTATCCATTGAAAAGGGTATTGGTCAAACCATTCACAACAGCCTCTAGTCTACATCTTCTTGGTAAACCTTTGCACCTGTTTTTACGCCTTTTTCACAGAAATTAAGGGAGGTGACACCTTGGTGAGAGACCCCCCACCAAACCATTACGCAAGTGGGATGATGTCCACGTTGAACCCTTGGAACAACTTATTTCGCTTCCTTAGATGAAGTGGCAGACATTTTGTCATTTTGTTTGTTGAAAACTTCTTCCACGGTAAAAATTTTCTCATCCGTATACATGGCCATTGTCCGTGTGCCACTGCAAAAGTCGCTTGCATCTTTCCAGCCTAACTTCTTTTAGTTGAGGAGTTAGAAGATGACCCGTGGATCAACGATAGGTTTTCATATGCAGATCATCCCGAATCAGCCTAGGCATGGATCTGGTTGATATATCCAATTCCTTGGACATGATCTTCTGCTTCTTAAGGGGATTTCTCCGAATTCGTTCACGCACTGTCTTTACTACCGCATTCGTACGGACGACGCCAGACAATCCGCCGAAGCGAGCAATAGCCCGATAAACGAATATCCTCGATATTCCGAGGGGTTTTAGCAACTCGAAAATTTGGCCAGCACTCTTTATCACGACTCGATTCTCTTTAACGCTCCACTCCATGTTAATAGTTTGCAAACTGAGACCAAACAAGAATTCTTCACTGATCTGTGCATGTGCTCTGAAAAAAAAAAAGTTAATGGTTCTATTCCCGTAAGAAGTTTTGAACGATAAGCGCTGGAAATTGTGTAACAGAACTTATGGCAGGACTAGGTATAATACGAGTGTACTCTTGATCCAAGATTGACGGACATCATTTGATGCTTTTATGCTATTGTTATTGTTGTGATCGACATGTAGATCTTTCACTTCATCTGCGTTATACTCGTACACGAGGCTTCAGACCGTTTTATTAACAATTGTAGTAGCCCGCGAATATCCTCGTAACTTCTCTTGAAGAAATGCAGAAATCTGTGGGAATACTTGGACAGGACTATCTCACTATGCACGATTAATTTTAGACTTCCATTTGGCGGCATGATCTTTACATTTCAAGATGTTTTTTCGTACTGTGGGCTCCATTAAAGCGAATAATTTCGTTCGCTGCGCCAGCCACAGGAGTATAGGTGAGAGGTGGAAAAAATTATAACTTAGATCCAACATTAAATTGAGTTGAATTCATAATAGATACGCAAAACTCTTCAAAAACTGACCCATCATAGACAATTCAAGGAGATAATTGACTTATGTATCTTTAGTCACTCAGAAACTCAATCTTGAATATCCAAAGTTATTCGAATCTCCCTATTCCGCAAGACTGATAATTCGCCAATTTGAACTGAAACAAGATAGGTGATATAGGACATCCCTGTGGTAGTCCAAAGAATAAATGCCTTTATGCAAGAAGTCTATACTGCTCGCTACAAATCTTAAGTTACTGGGTTTCTCTGATCCATTAATAAATTTTTTCCGGCCTAAAGGTCTTCTTCAAAAACATTTCAGGGTGAATAATGGATTAGTTCGCTCGATATGGCACACTAACGCAGTTTGCTGTGACTAGTGTGAAGAACTGTTTTCTATAAATGTCAGGCCGAACTTAGGTATGATATTAAGCGCCAGTTGAAAAAACAATAGAAAGAGGCCACACTACCTACTTAGGTTCTATTTTTGATGGAAACTAAAGTTGGGTTAGCAGTTCCTCTCTGTACTCACGATATGTATGGCTCGCCAGCCATATGTATAGCCGTATTAGTCTGTAGTTGTTCCAAAAAAAAAAAAAACAGAAAACAAAATCTAAACATATTTGCTTCTCATTTACGTACTTCGCTTTGAAGTATCTGTAAAGCTGAAGCAGTTCGCTCTTAATTATCGAAGCAAATATTTGATACCACTTAAGAATCACCTCTCAAAGACCCAAAAATGTCTTAATGAATAAAATTTCAATTGAATTAGGTAACTGGCGCTCCATTAGCTAGCTATTGTGCTGTACCTGGTGCTGTGACGTGGTCTGGTGTGGTGCTTTGTGTGTCTTTTGAATGTTGTACCTCAAATGAGTGCCGCGTATCGTTATATTGTATCTCGGGGCCAATTAGCCTTCGATTAATTAATAATTTTCCCCCCATCGATAAAAGCAATTAAAAACAGACGTTTCGTCTGGCAAATGCTGTTATCTATTAGGAATCTGTCGTTCCAGTCCCTTTGTGGTTCGTAGGCATTCGCTTGTGAGAGAGAGTATCTAAAAGAAAATTTGTTACGCAAAAAAGCATGTTTTTCAAACTTGGCCCGATAGAGTATAGGTGGCTGCTACTAATACTGCTGCTGGTACTACCTACCAACCCTCGTGATATAAGCACGAGCCCGAGTTCAAAGTCAATATTTGAACATGTCACACCGACCGGCTCACATTCCTCCGTCAGCCAAAGTGACTTTGTTATGATTCTCCTCGTTTCAGGTTGGTTTTGCGACCAGGTTTCGTTTGTTTTTATATTTTGTTTGCTTTTTCTGATGAAATGTCTTTTTTTTTTCCTGATTTTGTTTCTCCTCAGTATCAGAGGAAAATAAAAATCAAGAAAAGAAAAAATAGCGATTGCCAAAGCGTAACTAGAGCCGAGAGACATTCCTTTAGTTGGCAAGACAACCTCCTCCCAGACTATGGCTGCCTCTGGGGGAAGATATCTATACTCGAACTCGTTGTCGTAGTCGTGGTCGTAGTCGTAGTCGTAGTCATAGTCATAGTCATAAGTGTAAATAAATATGTCGACTTATTTTCTGCATTCCATTCCAAAGTACAGACTATCGATTGCAATGCGAGTGCTCGAATTATTTTCCCCTCAGGTGATATATGCTTTTCAAAAAAATGCAAACACAATAAATTTGTCACTGTTTAAAACGTGTTACAAGAAGTCGTACTTGTACTTGTTATCTGAGCCCTATGGGTGCTAAAAAAAAAAAACCCAACGATTCGCAATAGTTTAGCACCTTTCATGAGGTTTGTCACAGTTGGGACTTATGTCAGGACGTGGTATAACAATCGATTGGAATGCTTTTTATTCGGGCGATTTAATTTATTGTTATGGAAAGGTTTTTCGTTTTTCACTGTGATATGTTACGAATATGTCAAGCATAAGGTGGTGAATGATATGACAAGCTACAATTGTGGACTTTAGTGGCACCTTTTGCGGCAACAAATTTCAGTTTTTGAAATATCGACCAGGTGGCATTGCGAGTTCGATTCATATTGCAGCTGTTCATTGATTGATGGAGATTTTTCAGTCCTTGTTGATGTATCAAACCATTTGCCTCGTGTTCGAATAATGTTCCTTTGACACGTTTCATTGCAATTTGGCACGTTCTTTGAGTTTGTAGGCATTGAATATTGCAACTGACTGAGAAGGGCTGGCATACACCTCCTCTTTCAGATGTCCCCGAAGGAAGAAATTTCTCGGGGTTAAATTGAATGATCGCGGATTTTCGATTTAGATTTTCTGCCTCATTCTCCATTACAACGCTCATTTATAAAGCCATTCCAGCTGTCCGTTCTTTGGACATTGCCAATCTGCTTGCTGCACATTTTGCAGCCAGCTCCACCCTTCCAGATGGTGCTATGTCTCACTTCGTATCTTTAACAAACGAATCGACTTTCACACTCTTGTAGTAGCAAGAGCGCTATGCACAAATCTGAAGGTCCAGATGGTATATCTCCTCGTCTTCTGAAAAGGTCTTCTTCCACGATTGTAAAACTACTGCTTTTAGCAAATCCTACTCTTTAGGAGTCTTTCAGAGTAGATGGAATACAGCACTTGCTCTGCTCGTCTTCTACTAACCCAATGCACTAAGATTCATTGTTCAAGGCCATGGAAACGCTGATAAACCGTCCTTCAGCTCATGAAATATCCCGAAAGACGAAAACTTCTCAATGACCGTCAGTATGGTTTTCGTGGCAAAAGTTCAACTTGATATTTCTTAGGCATTTGAATGAGTTTGGCATCGACGAATCTCTTCATCAATGGATTCAACCAGTTTTAGGCAGTTTTAGGACTAAATAAATTCTGGTGTGCCCCAGGGCTCCATTCTGCCACCGACATTGTTTTTGATTTTCATTAAAGGTCTCTTGCCTGCCTGTTCTATTCTGTTCCTCATTTTTCATAGTCCCTCGTTGACTTCGTCCTGTTCTTCGGCAGTGGAACATGAATGGCACTGAATGTCAAGCTCGTTAATTGTTAAAACTAACAACATAACCAATTGGGGAACCACTAACAGAGTGGTTACATGTGTCAATGGAACCCTTCGTAGGAATAACCACTTATTCGATGTTGCCAAAAATTCAGCGATATGTCTAGGTTTTTCAAAGCCATTTAAGAAATGTTTCACCTGGCCTCAATATATTGTATAAAGGCATTCAACTTTTCAAAATTGGAGTACGATGCCCACACCTGATCAGGTGTTCCTAAGACATCTCTGAACTTGCTGAATACGATTCAAAATCGTGTGATAAAACTTACAGCTGACGCGAATATCACATAGTCAATTGACACTTTCGAACACCGATATAATGTCCGGCCTCACCTTGTTCTATTGTTATTTTCACCACCACTGCTGCATCGAAATTGCCGTAACACCCATCTCGCTGAGAACGCTTATTAGTATGCCCTCCAGCTCACTTTCGGACATACTATGAAATACAGTGATTCCTGCCTCGCTTATGGAATGCCCTACCGAGCACTTTAATTCCTAGCCATTATAACCTGCAAACATTCAAAACCAACACACTTCGGTACTCAAAATCTCTTGAGCGCGCTTTATTTATAAAAAAATAAAAAATAAAATGGAGCTGGTGCAAGAACTGAAGCCACGAGAAAATGGCTTACGACAGGAATTAGCAGATTAAGTTCTTGGGCAGCCATAAAGTTGACAGTCAACTGTCAGATTCTTTCGTTGGAAGGTCTGCTATGCAGGTAGCCACCTTGAATTCGCCTAGTCAGAGTCATATTTTGAGCTAACATCATGCGGGCTATTAGAAAATATACAACATGCTTTGGTTTGCATTTCAGGGTTTTGCTCAGATGCCTCAGTTTTCCTCTAATGATCAAGAACAGCAATCACCATAGTAAATTTCACAGTTCTTCATACAACAATACTTTTACCCAAGTTCGCACCCTTCCTATGACAGTGATACGTACTTTGTCCCGGTTTAGAACCTACTCCGCCTGTGGTCTGTTAAGGACCCTTACGTTCCATGTGCATAGCCGAAAGATTTTGAACGTTTTTCGTTTACTGGTGCTTGCACATCAAGTACATGCATTCCCCAAACTTGACGTAACTAATCGAGGTAATCCGAAGGCTTAAGTCTTGGCTATATGCTGATAAGCCGTCCTATCACCTGAGCTCCAAGGATATATGTAAAACTCCGTTGATAACATCTTCGAAATTCTTCGGGCGAAAGGTTTGTATTGTTCTTTGTCTAGTTCACACTTAAATCAGATGGCTTACGCCGGTAGGAGTGTTCAGTTAAATTTACGCTGCCAGACTCAGCATACCGCAAAGTGGTATCGGAAACGGCTCTGACGGAGTATGGCTTGTCCCTCAAAAATGTGAAGAGTAATGTCAAGATTGCCTAAACAAAGCAACATTGCTGAGTGGAAACGAAAAGTTACAGGCAAAACTCTCTGTTCCAAGAATTTCTCAAAAAGGCGAAACTATTACAAGATGGGGCAAAAGTAATGTCGGGATCTGTTTATTTGAAGGCGTAAAATTGATGACATTGAGTTGAAATAAATAATATCGGTCAAATGAACACCTTCTGAGTTGATGCACATTTCTGCTCGTTTTACGGCATTTGGCTCCAAAGTGGTGATTTCTTCTTTAATGTTGGCTCACAAGACTTGCGAGGTTTGTGGCTTGTTGTGATATACGTGAGAATTCAAAAACCCCTAAAGGAAGAAGTCTGATGCTGTCAGATCTGGCGATCTGGCCGGTCAGTTCAGATCGCCAAAACGGGGGATCACACGGCCTGGAAATTGGTGATTCAAAATCTCCATCGTTGCCCAAGATGTGTGAGCAGCTGCGCCGTCCTGCTGGAATCAACAATGTTCGAGACCTAATTCACCAATTTGCAGCAGAAAAAAAACTCGTTTAACATCTGTCGGTGGTGTCGTCGGCGTCCTCAAAAAAATAAAGGCCAATCACTTTTTCACTGCAAATACCGCACCATACAGTCACTTTGAGGCAATACAACGGCTCTCCGTGCATTTCTTGTGGATTCTCCGTGCCCCAGAATCGCAGATTTTGTCTGTTCACATAACCACTTTTTGGATCCGAAATCATCCTTCACTTGCACCAGGCTTAACAGAGCATGGGAGTAAGCTAGCCTCACTAGACGGTCAGCAGTCAGCAATTGGCTAACGCTTTGTTCTTTATGAAAGAACATCCTGAGGTTGTTCACCAAAATTTAACGCAACGAACGTCTGCTCATGCCAAATTGTGTTCATCGTTGTCTCGTCGATGTTTATGCATTCTCTTGTACGTCTTCGGCCATAGCAGTGATATATTCGGTCGGCAATAGGGAGCTCGGGGCACTTTTTGCGACATCTCTAATGGACCCTGTTTGCACAAGACGCTCAGCGAAACACTTAATTGTTCGCGCACATGGTGCAGCACGACGAGGAAAACGACGAAATTCACATTGCGTTAAAGCAACAGACCGGAAATTGGTCAAATAAGCAGTAACAATAATTGCGCCTCAACCACATTATGACATTACTTTTGCCCCACCTTGTAGTTAGGGCCGTACTCACGGGTCAGTATCGCGTAAAAAAAAAGTATTCTCTATGATAATACGAGTATACTGCAACTTTTCAAATTGTATCAGTCGTTTTCAATATGTCCACCTTTGGCGCGAATAATGGCCTTGAGACGGCCGAAGAAAGCATCGCACGCTGCACGCAAGTTGCTCTGCGGTATTATGGCCCATTCCCAGCGAAGTGCTTGTTTGAGGTGGTCCAAACTTTGGTATTTTTTAGTGCCAACCTTCACCTTCAAAATACCCCAGATAGAGAAATCCAACGGATTTGCATTCGGAGAATTTGCAATCCATTGTGTCGAAGAAATGAAGTGTGGAACATTGTTTTTTAACCAATCTTGGTTGACGCGCGCTTTGTGGGACGGTGCCGAGTCTAATTGAAATGTCCACGGTCTCCGACCGAAATGATTGTTTGCCCAAGGCTTCAATACTGCCTCTAAGATAGTTTCACGGTATACGATCGCATTAATTTTGACGCCACAGTTGAAAAATACGAGCGGAGAGCGACCATCGGCGGTTATGGCGGCCCAAACCATTACCATCGGTGCTGCCTGCTTTCTGGTGGCCGTCCGAAGGTGTAAATTTTCGAAGGACCTCTCTGGCAAGTAAACTCGGTCATTTTGTTTGTTGACATATTGCTCGATAACAAATGGCGACTCATCGGGAAAAACCAAATTTGGCAACTCACCACTTTCGTGCAAGCGTAGCAACTCTTTCGCTCTTTCGACTCTAACTTTTTTCTGTTGTGGTGTAAGATCGTGTGCTTTTTAGAACTTCAATGGCTTGAACGGAAGCTCATTTTTCAGTATGTGTTGCATCCGTTCCAGCGATATGTTGAGCCGTTTTTCTTCCACTTCGACGCGGATTTCGCTCAATTCGAGCCTTCACTTTCCGAAGCATTTCTGCCGATTTTTATGACCACCTCTATGGTGTTTTGCAACGCTGCCAGTATCGCGGTAACGAGCTATGATTCGAGACACAAATGGTTTATTCACGTTGAGGTGCTGGAGGGCTCTAACCATAGCTACTTGGGGTTTTCCAGCCAAATATAAAGCAATCACACTATCACGTTTGAATTCCATCGCGGATAAAATTTTTTCAACACAACTGAGACGCAAATCGTTTAAAATAAAATTATCTGTCATGTGTCAAAATTTGAGCTCACTGTCATGAACGGTTTGGAAATTATTGCAGTCTGAAGTTGGTTGCAGTTCGAGTCATTCCGCGGGTGTATTTAGGCTGCCCATCGAAGAAGAACTAGAGAAAGAAAGTATAATACTCTATGACAATGAAATTGCATCACCAGCAGCATCTTCATGTCCTCGCATATTGTATAATCTAGTAGTGTTCCTATATGATGATTTCCCGATCTTTGGATATATTTCTCTCCCCATCTACTGATCTGCCACACTCTTGATGTCGTCGTCAACTGAAAGTGTGGTCTTTCGAAGCATTAGTAAGTTCGATTGCTGGGAAGCGAATTCGATTTATTGCTGATCGAAGAGCAAAATGTTGCTGAGATCGGATCATAATCTTTCTTAACAATAAGTATATTCTCTAACCTTGGTCATATTTTATTTTGCAAATTGGCTTCTTGAATAATAATTAAATATTTTAATACAACTGAAACTTTTCGTTGGCTGTGAGGTACCTCTCGACGTTGGTTTTGAATGTTTTTCGATTTTAGTGAGAAGCGGAAGAGATGCAAAAGATCTTCGTAGTAGGCCAACGGTTATTGATTTTCAGCATTTTGGCGAAATTCCAAGCTACTTACTCTATTCCCAGCAACAATCGTTGCTCAAAAAATTCACCGATCTTACGAAATCACCTCCAAGATTAAATTGGAAATTTGCATAAGCTAAATTGCACGATCACAAGATCAACATTTTCCTCCCCTCTAGATTGACTTTCTGATTAAATAAAAATTGAATAAGCTCTCCGAGATAATACAAAACATCATTTTCGTTGGGAAAATATTTTTAGAATTTCGCGCGTGTCAACAGTGATTTTGATTTCAAATTTCAATTAGACGACTAACGACGTTAACTTTTATTTGTTGTTGATTTTTATGGGTCAACTTTGACTTTAATTGTTGTGAGTAAACATTTGCGCTGCGGCGGGAAAGGAAGCAAATTCAAATATTTGTCACGATTTGTGCGGGTAATCGGATGAAACTGAACTTTGTTTTGTAACTGATCGATAAGGGTTTATAGTTTTAGGCAGATGCCTAGGCACTTTGATCGAGAAAAGGGGCGACAAAGGCCTCAGATGAGTCCCTTTATTTTCGAATTTCATCGATTGAGAGTAAATTTACTTTCTGATCATCGAACTGATTGATCGGACAATATTTTCGATTGAATTGTGCTCCTCATCGGGGTTCACAAGGAGTGTGTTTACTCGTATTTATGTTTGTTTATTTAAATTTTAATTTTAAGTTAAAAGTTTTGTAAATTATAAATTCAAATAATATATATTGTGTTTTTTTTTTAATCTCTTTCAGGTGAGCTAATGTTGTGAAATTCTCGGGAATTAACGCTAAGAAGAATGAGATAAGTATCTTTGATCGTGAAGTGGTTAATAGCTGTGATTCATAGAATAGAAATTTTTTGCTTTGCAACGCAGTCTTGTCATGTTTTGCCTTGTTAATGACGTTCTGGTGCTTTTTCAAGTTATTTTGTATTAGCAAGCAAGAATATTCAATTTTGTATTTTTCTAACTTCTAGTAGCTGCAGGAGGTCCTCTGTTTTAATCCACTTATCAACCTATCAATCTACTGATCTACTCGACTTGGCGATCTACTAGAACGGATACAGTGTACTGATCTTACCCCTTGACTGATATCTTTGCTGTTCTATCTCTGAACCAATATCTTAATGTATCCATCCATTGATTCCTAGGTTTACTCATCTGCTCTCCTAATATGCCAACCTATGTGTATGCTTTGAAATCCAGCTGATGGCAACTCTGAAAAGCAACTTCGCTGCTAGCCTGACCTAGTCGTACAGTGAGAGTAGCCTTTATGCCGAAAATCGTGTAGTCATGCTCACCAAGAGCTTCAGACCTTTCAGTCTGACCTACGTCATGTGGAAGTGGGGTGCACCTTCTGTCTAAGATGCAACATGCCTACGCGTAAGATCCTGCGAGAGTGCGCTTCAAAACCTGGTGGGCAGAATTGAAGGTGGACATTGAACGTGCTGTCGACAGTGTAGTTTCTGGCGATATGTGTAACTCGGCCAGACAAATCAATAGTTTTGTGGATAAAAGTAGTGCTGGTGTGTAGGACACTGATTGCGAATGCTGACTGTGGCCGGCGTTAAAAAGGTTCCGCCTCCATTGCTATGGTGCATGTCGGCCGACACACTGCTTAACGCTCTAAATTTTTCTGATACCTGTGCTCAGGGAGATGATTTAGCTGCACTGTCTGCTGGATAATGTCTAGCGACTGTCTACTCTAAAGCGCAGGTAGCCCTAGACGTGACCGAAGGTTGGTGCACTGGAAATGGGCTTCAAGTCAATCCTCTCAAAAGTGAGGTTCTTTTCTTTACGAGAAGGATAGTACCACCATCCATTTCTCTAACTAAGCTAAATATTTGGGTGTCATTCAGCATACCGAATTTCTTTAAACTAAACGTTCACACGTCGAAAACCAAAATTCGCTGTCGGCCTTCGCTAAGACATGGTCACTGAAGAGGGTCCTCTGGATCTAGAATCATATATGTACTCGTACTATGCGTCGGTTGTCGGGTGGAATAAGCTGTCACGGTATAGTTGATTATACCAGACTTCAAAAAACGGTATGTTCCAGCCCGGCTTTCTGTAGTACGCCTTGTTCTTGCCTTAAACCCACTTATGAATCTTACTTCCCTAGATATTCATGGGCTGCTTCCTCAAAGCCATCTTACGTTTAACAAGAAGTGCCTTTGGTACAACATGCTCGGACCTTTGTCGCCGAATGTCTATTGTCTTTTGACACTTTGTCAGATTTGTTGCTGCAGAAATACGAAATTGGCGGCCGGGATCTGAAACAGTAGAGGAATGTAGTTGGGTCTTCATCGACGGCTCGAAAAAATCGATTTTGGATGGAGCTTTGGTGCTTTTCTGGAGGACTACAAAGTTAGAATTCACTCCTTGTTAGCAAAACCTGCGTCTGTCTTCCAATCGCAAATATACGCAATCCTGATGGCAAGAAACTACATATATTGCAAAAAATCGGTGGAGGAGCGAGGCATCTGCGCATGTAGCGACAGTCAAGTTGGGTCTAAATCCTTGTTGAACCCTCTCACGACTTCCAGGCCAGTCCCGAAATGCAACACCTTACTGGACGCAGTGGGAAAGGTGCATTCACTGAGTCTTGTTTGAGTCCCGAGTCGCAATGGGATCGCGGAAAATGAAATTGACGATGATCTTGCTTGGCAAGTCTGAGAGGACAGTTTTTTAGGATCCAAACCTGCGTTGGAACTGCCATATTAGCAGAACTGCAGATGGAATGACTTTCCATCTTGCCGTCAGACAAAACTAATGCTTCCCAACGTCTCTAACGGGTCAGCGAATTTCCTCCTGTTCCTCAAGTCCTAAACCAACAAACCTCTCCAGAGTATGATATTTGCCCATATTCCTCTAGTTGCGGATTTCGTGGTAATGGTATCTTTCATTAGATGCGCCCAATTATTCTAGCTTTTGACGGATATCATATTTGTGTTTCAGATTGTCTGCCATTTAATCATGGAAATGTCCTCCAAATTTGTTTGTTGCGTGCGTTAACTCCAATTTTCAATCGTTAGAATTGTCCCAATAAGCGAACAGGTAAGCGTTTAGTGAAAACATTCGTACAGGCTTTCGTGCCAGTAAGACTGAGCATTCCTTGAACGTCCGTGTTGCGCATTTTTCGCAATGGCTCAGCCATATTCGTACGTCCGACGAGGTGTTCCATTTAGAGTCCTTTTTTTGGGGCTGCATTAGGTCTCTGCTCTATACCAACGGCCTATAAACCTTAGATGAGTTGGAGGGAAAATTTTATGTAAAATTACTGCAATATCGGCTGGATTATCGAAAAAATCATGGCCGCATCGTTCTTGTATTTATCTACTGATTCGCCGATTTCGTGATCCAGTCTACCGACCTGCTCTACTGACCTACTCTTGCGATCTCCTGTACCGATCTGCAGTGGTGCTCTTGGTGTATTGATATACAGATTAGCCAATATAACCTAAGCCTTTCGAATTGGTCAATTGCCTCCAGTTCCACAATTAAAAATCATTAAAATCCAGTTCAGGACAAAGGATGTCTTTATCTGCCTTCGCTTACGTTCACGATTTTGGGCCACAAAGCAGGACTGAAATGATAAGGGCCTCAGATAGAGTTTCCAGTGTTTCTTGATAGGCCTTGACTCAGTTGTTTTAATAGGCCAAGGAAACACCAATCGAGAAGTGTAACTCTTTGACGAGGTGTCATTACCAGAGAAACTGAGGCAGATAAAAGCCCTAATGATCCCAAGGTTATAGCTGTCTAACTCTAACTCTTAGAATCAGCGAATCTGTGAGATTGCTTCCGATCTTTATGGAGCTGCAAGAATTCTCCGTCGTTATTCGGAACAATCTTGCAAGTTTGGAAAGGATGCCAACATTAGACATGACTCTAGCTATACGCGCACTTTAAAGCGATAGAGAGGTGTTGAGTATAGTCTGGACTTCTTGGCTTTTCTCCAGGACCTGAGTAATGTGAATATTTGTTGACATACCGAGGCTAAAACTGCGGCATCTAGGGCCAATCTGACCGTCACAAATGGTTTTAGGCGTTCACACAATGCAGCACGCAAGATTTTCGAGATCTTGCCTCTACACATATAATTGGCTGAGCTAAGAGATTTACTTTCCTTGTGAATAGGACAAAAGATGTAAATATTCATCATAGTTCATCAGGCATACTTTCTTCCGACCAAAACTTGAAAATGCGTTGATGTAACATAGGCTCTCTAGTAAGTCTTCTTCCCCTGCCTTAAGAACGCGACAGGTAGGTAGTTTAGATACTGCTATACTTGTGAACATCTTGGTTTTCATCGCCCAGGATAAATGGGTTGACCCCGCTTTTAAACAGTTTGCAGGAGTTCTTTTTCTATATCCTCAGCACCTACTTTCATCTCTATAGGTTTCTGTTCGGTTACCTTTTTTGTAAGACTTTCGAATAATGTTCCTGCTCTACTTGCTCGATCGTGCCTCTTTTTCTTCTACCTCAGATGTCAGTGTTATGTCTTACTGTTTTGCTCGTTAATCGCAAGGGTAGCTCTTATCCTTCTATGCCGCGTCGCTTGATTAGTGAGTTATTTTGCCGGCTCTAAAACTTGAAGTTTGATGAGGGTGATCGAGTAAAACCCAGCAAATTTCTCGCAACGTTTGTGACATCGATGCCAATGATCCCCAATCCTCACCTAAAGTGATGTTTGCCCCAAACAAAGGAGATTGTACTTTTGTTTCCTCCAGGAGCTCGTATAAATATTATATGGTAACGCCATCTATCGCTCACTTGGTTGTTGGGAGTTCAACACTTCTTGCCTAAGTCCGCGGGCGATGTACCGATCTTATCCGCTACGCCGTTCTACTTATCTTTTATTGCTTTGACAACTTTTGTATTCTAGTGATCTATTTATCAAGTGTCCTCTACCTTCTAATCGATCGATGTACTACTGTCGTGATCAACTGGTCTACCAATTTATTATCCTATTAACCGTTTGCTCTGTTGCTAATAAAAGCAAAAACGTCGTTCGACGAGTTACTGATCAGTAACAGATGTTCCTTAAGTTTTCATTATGTCAGCGAAGGTATTGACCTAGGTTGAATCTTGAAAGTTTATGGAACAAAGTCTACTCCTTGGCAATGACACCCTGTAAGAAAGCTAAGAGGGACTAGATAACATAGAAGTTGATTAATGGAAGAGTGCAGGCAAGAAGACGAAAGTTAGCCATTGAAAGCAATTGATGAATTCTTAAGTATCCTCGCTATACCATATAGGGGGCCATACCTGTCTTGTTTTTGAACTTATTCAATACAAATTCGGTAGAAGTAAATCTTGACGAATCTTGCCATATGACCGGCCTTCGTCTAACGCTTTTAATTCCCATCAATTGGGAAGGCTCTTCAACTGCATTTAGTTCAATAAATTCCTCGGAATTTGCGGTTCTTGTTAATCCTTTTTACCAAGAAATGTCCCTCAAGTCAAGTTCCCACACTACACTTCATAACGACTCCATAATCGTCACTCCTAGCGCTCAATACCGACCGTGAGCTTAGGTCATTGCTATCGACATGCAAAAATGTGCATTTTTGCTTTGCAAAACACAGAAATGTAGAAGCGAGTCGTAATTCGATTCTCGTGCTCTTGAAACGCTGACCTATCCATATCCATAACCAATCCAAATGCCCCCACATTCTGGATATATGATCCCACGAATGTGTTTCACAATTCCACGGCCGGTTCTCTATGGCTTGGTCTTGCTCTTTTCGTTTATTTTTGTTTCTTTCTAAGAACTCTAGCCCTTCTGGTTGGAAGCCCCACAATGACACTTCCTCTCCCAATTAGACTACACCAGACGCTGTCAAGGTAGCACGAAAAAAAAAAACTCCGTAAAAAATGAATGCTTCCCTCAGAGTGTGGATATAAACACAAGTACGTCGTACGAATGCTCCTTCAGGTATATTCCCACATCAAACGTTGGTTGGGAGTTGGGATTCGGAAAGTGCACTAATAGTAAGTACCAAGAGTGCAACACTCAAGACTTGACTCCTTTCCAAACAACTGCTTCTCTGGGATCGACGAAGATTGTTCACATATCCGTTCTGCTATGTTGCCACACATTACGAGTATGTGCAATAGTTTTACACATGGACTAGATGTAGTGTTAGAGCGAAGATACGAAGTACGAATACATTCCTCCACATCCTAACCATGGTGGTGGTACTCGTACGCGCCAAAAAAGGAAACTCCCCGCCGTATACGAGTACATAGTCGTCCAAGTGTAGAATATCAGTCTGCTGGTGGAATCATTGTGTGGATAGTGGTTTGTCTGGGAATCACGTTTTAGCTCTCATCGTTAGATGGGTTGATTGGAAGACCACCACTAGAAAGTAGCATCACCATTTACCACCATCATCGGCAGATGTCCCGGAGTAATGCGTGCATCAGAATCAACTGGAATTCGCTGGTTAAGAGGATCTTCCGTTCCGGGGTTGAGTTTGTTGATGGTGGAAGGAATTATTGATACCCACGGGAATGAAAAAAAAAAAATTGTTCAATCAGGAAACAGCAGATTGCACCCAAACCAAACGAATGACGGTTAACGGTGGACAGGGAGGAATTGTGCACTGTAAATGAGGAAGCGATGGATATTTAGGGTTAAGCTTGGTTAGGCACCATTAGGCATTCGTTTGAAGGGTGTCGTGGTGGTTTGAGATGTTCCGACGGCGTTGGTGATAACAATAGGGGCGTCACACATCAGTGGACGACAATTTGTTGAGCTACAACAGGAGAGAAGACCTTTCTAGAATTTTGAAAGCAGATCTCTCAGATGTCGTTGTTTTGGAAAAATGTTTTGCCGGATCAGATATTTTAAAGATAGAAACCAGCAACGTAGTGAACCTTATTCTACTTTGAGATGTCCAAGACGAAGTTGCAAGTATGTAGATTTTAACTACTGAAATACACGTGAGGTAGACTTCTAACTGGTTCTAGGAAACGAATACCACGCAGACGTCATTCGAAAAAAAAAAAACCGAATCTGGTAAAATACCCGTAAGAGGTTATTGTGTCATAATTTATCTTGAAGATAATTAAGCTCTTGAGTAATGCCGCGGAAATTTCATCACGATGTAAGTGAGTACCACTTTCTTGATGCCGTTAAGCGAAAGATTGATGTACAGCTTGATGTGGGTGAGATCCGCAATCGGAAAGCTAGTTTCTATCTCATACGGAAGACTTGGGTTGGAACGAGTGTTTGACCGACAATCACAATGACGACAATAGACGTTCTGACTATTTCATACTTGTGTCTGACACCGCCAATTCGACAATCTTGAATGTATATATTCGTACTACTATTTACAATCCGAAACTTCTAAGCTTCCTACTGCATTTGTGTAGACAAATCAGGTTGAGAGTATCTTAGATATTCTTATTGGGACACATTGGGACAGAAGGTGAGTACTACTGTACAACCCTCCTTTGCCTTTCATAGCATTGAGAAATTGGTCTTAGCCTTCTACCTCGTGAGGTAGGCTTCGTGAACATATCAACATTTTTCTTAAAATTTATTGAAACCAGAGTATCTTTGACAACAACACTTCCGAATGTCGAAATTTCTGCTTACGAAACAGTTCCTTATTCCCCCTTTTTTTACTTAGGGCCATCGAAATACGGTAGGTCCCTTTTTTTTTGCACAAAACGAGAACGTAATAAGAAGAGAGCCAAGGTCACACCGGACAACCAGAACCAGAACAATGCTTGCAACCAAATAGGGGTCCAAGTTCACTTTAATCTTCTTTGACGTTAAAGGTACTCGTAAAGTTAGATCAGGTGATTGTCCTTGAAATACTCTTGGACCAGTTGTAGTTATGATACCTCCTGGCGCCATAGAGATTTCTAATAAAATTTGTCAAGTTCGACGATACGAGTAATAGAGAGCTTTGATCTCGGAAGTGGTGATGTTTATGAGTGCGGTAAGTTTACAAGAAATTGCCCTTCACTTGCGGCTCATTGTTGGGAATACTCATATGACATAGTGTCCTGTGAATACGAGTATAATTGTGAGTTTTAAAATATCAGCTCTCCCGATCGTTTACGAACGAGTATGGACCATATTACTGAAGATCAGTTCATCTATAGCGTCTTTCAATAAGGACACAATGAAACAAGTTGTGTGTGGGATATCCACTAAATTTTGTTTTGTCTGAAAGAACACTTTATGGCATCAAGTATGGAATATAACGTCGTTCAAATGTCCGCCGCGGCTTTGCTTGGTGTCACGTATTCGGGAGGTCCAATTTTCGAAGACTTTGTGGCATGAATTTGGCTGCATTTGCTGGATGGCGTCCCTTACGTTGACTTTGTGTTTGCGGTTTATTCTCATTGACCTGCGATAGCCCCAGTGGAAGAAGTCTAAAGGCGTTAAATCGCACGACCTCAGTAGCCAGCTCACGTCGCCCAGATAACCGCGCCCTCAAATCGCTCGTGCAGATTATCTATCGTAGCATGCGTTGTGGGGCACCTAGCGCTATTCTGTTGAAACCACATATCGTTGGTATCGATATCATCCAGTTTAGGGCACAAGAAGTTGCTCATCATGTTTTAATGCCAGTCTCGTTTTAGAAGAAGACCGTTGATTCCGTCAGACCAAAATCCTCAACAAACAGTGACTTTCTGAATGCGTTTTGTGTTGGTGTGGATCGGTATCGTCCCAAATTCGACAATTTTGCTTGTTCACACATCCATTCACCCAAAAATGGGCCTCGTCGCTAAAGATGACTTTTTTCTTGAACGGAGCACTGATTTTGAAAAAATTTTTTGCTTATTTGCAGACATTGTTCAACGTTTCACAACAAATTTGACAGATATCAAGATGGCCGCTATAACCTAGCAAATTCTGGGAGTCCCTATTGAAGAACCCTGTATCACTAGCATTAGAGATCGCTAGAGAGTGTGTCATCTGTTTGACGTATGGCATTAATGGCTTGGCATTGACAAGCTGCCAGCTGTTTCTAAGCATTCAAGTCTGGCCAATTCAGCAGTTAGTTCTCTGGGGGTCTTACAGAGTGTATTCTTGTGCGGTTGGGTTACTTCGATGAGTGTAATTCGGCAATATTTAATGCGTGTGATTTCGGACTGAAATGTGCTACAATGTGGAGGAAGACTGAAGAAATATCTTCAGAGAAAAACTCCGCACTCACGCTTTTGGCTTGTCTGTTTGTAATCGTCTGGGAAAATGGAGTTTGGTTCTTATCCTGTTGAGTTGAGTCCATACGGTACGCGGATGGTTGAATCGACGATAATGTCTGATGCTAAAAATTCTCTCCAAGCTTTTGTCTATTGCACTTCGACGTTGAAGTTAGAGTCGCGCAGTCTTTTGACTAATCTTATTGATAGTTTCCGTGATTTTAAATAAGCATGGTGGGAGAATGTTACGCAGCACTGGGACCCCTGGATAGGCGATGACCATTCCGGTAATTAAGTGCATTGCGATGTGAACATGGCTATAATCAAACTTGGTATGAGCACTGTTCAGCCATATGGGAGCTCTAAATTCGGCAGATGAGTATACCAGGCTAAGAGTACGCTGTGCGCAGTGTGTCCGGGGAGGCGTTTCAGGAGCAGTAGCAGATTGTTTCTGGTTTTGATTTTATTTGTAGTTTAAATATCAAGGTACTGTCCAAAGTTATTCCTAGAGTTCCTAGTTGAGTTGGACCTCCAGTGGTCGGTAACTTATTTGTTAGGCTGGGTGTTTGTCTACATTTTCTGAAGTATTTTTCCAAGAGGTCAAGATCCTTGATAAGCATATCTTCGATAAAGATTATGTTATGGCTCTTTGTGGTAATCCGTCATATCATGGATGTACAGGTTGAATAACAGTGGGGACAGAACAGACCCTTGAGGCAGACCGTTCTTGACTTCCTTGGTCTTGCTCGCACTATCGTTGATGAATACTTGAAATGACCGATTACTGAGCATGTTGTTTACTAGATTAGCTAGCTTTACACATGGAACCACTTTTAGAAGTTTGAAAATTATGCCTCTACGCCAGACTGTGTCGTAAGCTGCTGTAAAGTCCACAAATGCAGCATCTGTTTTCAGCTTATTTTCGAAGCCGTATCGAATATGGCCGGGAACTGGTCAGTGCAGCTGCGACCTGGACGAAAACCAGCTTGTTCAATTGGAACTATGTACGAGTATGTTGTTTATGATCCCTGCAATCTTGTTGTGGGTGAGATTCTCCAGGATTTATGAGGGCTATAGGCCTATCGTCTGTCGTAAGGTTTCCAGGTTTCAAAATGGCAATTATTTTGGTCTTTTTAAACTCTTTAGGCAGGTTTGCACACAATAAAGCTTACACAACCAAGCCTTTGTATTTTTAGCACATTTTTTTATAAATTCCATAAGTATACGTGGATTAACGACCACGGTGTAAGCCCTTTGCTTACATCTGGGTTATAGGCAACTTCTTGAACCTACGGCCTTTTAGCGGGCAATAAGCTCATTTATGTTTCGTTCTGTAAATTTTTTTTTTTACATTTAAGTTTGTGTTATTACTCTTCCGAACACTAAGGGAGATTCTACTTATATAGCTTAGGTGGGCTGACAAAAAGACCACAGCTAGGTGATTAAGAGGAGGGTATGCTTCAAAAGTATGTTAGGAAATGTTAGAGACTTTTTCTATGGATGTCTGCCCGGTAATGAGAGAGTAACGTCGTCTGCATAACACACTATACCATCCTGCGTTCTCTAATTTGCAAAGAGACCCTGTAAGAGATGTTCCTTTTTACCTTTTTCTCCAAAATCGTTTCTGGGTTGATGTCCAGGACCCAGGTAGATAGAGTTTTCCAAAGTGTATGTCAGGAAGATGCGTTACAACCATCTTTTACTAATAACTAACTGACAGATTTGATATTACATTCGTCAACAGAGCAATCAAGTTCAACAAAAAATAACCAGCTGCGATAGCTAAAAGCTTGGAGATCGTTAACAAAGGTCGAACTTTCAATAGAGTTCTGAAGAAACGCGATGTAGTGAGAAGGCGACTGGACTGAAGAATAAAGATATAATGAGTAGCTTCAAGATTAATAGGAGTACTAAAGTATCATAGTTGCAAGGCATTATGTTACAGTTGCAAGCAACACCCAATGAAAGGATTAGATTGGGTCATGGTTAGCTCAGCACTCAAAATCGATCAATTGGTCTCCTACTTTGTAGGCCATTATCAATATTTAAGTTTTTGTTATTTTTAAGCCTTTGATAGAAGCTTACAACCTACATGTCTCTTAAGCTAGCTCGATCTATAGCTAGCAGGCCGGGGGTCCTTCTACAGGGTTGTACCACTGGGATGGATTCGAGGATCTTTGGAGTTAGAGCACTGACGTTGATGGCGGTTCACCTGAATTACGAGTACTTAGACATCGTAGTCATCTTAAGTGTTCCTACTCTTCCACAGTCCTTCAACACAGATGGGATCTAAGATCACATTCCAAATCGTTCGAATCGAATCGAATATTTGGTCGATGACAAGGGCGCTGTACTGCCCTTGATATCGACATTCGTGCATTAGCTACTACTGGGTTATGGCCAAATTCAATCTTTGACATTGGAATTCGCTGACGTCTGCAAAAATAGAGTCTTCCACCTGTCGATATGCGATCAAAGTAGTTTGCCGTATATTGATCAGAAGACGCCTGTGGTTCCTAAAATGCGACAAAGGTTTTATTTGCTACAATCATATTCCGTTTACTTGCGATGCCCTGGTCAACCTGTGTCCATTTTAGAATGTGGTGCGGGCTGTAGGCCTTTTTTTTTGGTTGCGTCTAAGGATGTGGCAATCTTCGAAAGATACTAATAGCCCGAGCTACGAGTATCAACATGCACGATTCGCTAACCGCAAGTACCTCGATTTCAAGGATGCGCCTACGTACTAACCCACACCCTGCACTCTTCTACCACTCTCCCCGCGGAACTGCCATTAAGTACTACTTCGCGGGGCTGGTAAATACTTTATGCCCTTCTTTCTGCGCTGGCTGGTTCGACATTGTGTACAGTATTTACTGTTCTTTGTTGTATTAGAGATGCCGTCTGGGTTTGATTTTCATTAGTGCTCTCTCTGACTCTTAACAACGAAGTTCCTTCATTATTTTTGCCGCAGCCTGTTTCACCGCATCCCATATTATACTTGATGTTAGCATATGGTTTACGATGTTTTCAGAAGTTGGTATCTCTCCAATTTTCTCCTCTAGTTCTCTGCGCTCTGTTCTGAAGTGTGGGCACTGGAAAAATACGTGCTGTGCTCCCTGGCCGATCCGCAGTTTAAGCAGAAATGAGATTCCTTCAGACCAAACCTGTATAGATAGATTGAAAGCAGCCATGTTCAGTTTGGAGCTGACTTAAGTAAAAATCTACTTCTCCGTAATTAGGTTCTACCCGCTTACGAATATCGGGTATAAGTCAGTAGGTCCGTTTCCCCTTTGTAGACTGGTTCCATCTCTCTTGCCACGCACTTGTGCTGCGCTGCTTTTCTCCCAGTTTGATATCTTTGACTGAAACTCCGCACCTTCTTTCAAGGTGCTCCTTGTAAGTGAGCCTAGCATGAATCATCATACCTAGGTATCCGATAGCCGGTTTTGATGTTATATCGCGATCGCCCACCCTGATGGTGATTGTTTCTCTTTCCTTGCGACTGGTTACCAGAACTGCTTCCGTTTTATGTTCTGCCAGCTCTAACCCAACTGTTGCCATCCACCGTCTAACTTTTCGAATACATTCATTGCCAATGTCTTCTATTTCCTCCAGGCCGCCACAACGATTGCAATATCATCTGCAAAGCCTATGATTTTAGCCTCAATCGGGATTCTTAGTCTTAGAACCCTGCCGTGCATAATGTTCCATAAGAGAGCTCCTAGTACCGATCCTTGTGGAACTCCGCCAGAGTACTGCCTTACTCCATAGCCGGTATCGTAGAAAAGGAACCCATTGTCGGAGTAACTTCCCATAATTTTTATTAAAAACCATGGCACCATAGTTGATCTAAGAGGGTGTACTATAAGCCCCCAGTTTGCAGAGTTGAATGCATTTTTGACTCCAACGTTAATACGGCGTCGTATTTTTTGGTACCTCCTCTTCTAGGGTCGTAGTTACCTTCCGAATAGCATCTACTGTAGAGCGAGCCGGGCCCCCGCCCAATTACCAAGGCTTCGCCCATCAATGACGTTGTCTAATAAAAAGCGGGGGCAGAGTATACTACTGGTCTTATCGCAAAGGTTGCTACGATTTGACCAGTTACAAGTTACCGGTCATAAGTCTTGTTGGTGGCAAGACCATCGGTAGACCTTACCAGGATTTAAATCACGGTACCATGGTAGTCAGGAGCTCACGGATTGTTGAGGTAGGCCGCCTTGTGGGACCGTCATGCTGCTGTGATTTAAACCCAAATCGCGGGTAGGGTCTTCCTGTTGGTTTGACCAATTGTAGAGTAGCAAATAGGTACTGAGTGCTGTGACCCTAAGAGCAAAAAGAAGTCTTAGATCGGCCTCGACCCATACCAAGGTTGGAACTTGTGCCTCCAACACAAGTTCTGCTTTGGTATCCTTGCTCCCATGGATGTATGGGCATCCCGTAGACATAAGTCTATACGACAGGTGGTTTGCGTTAAAAAACCAGAGACTATGTAGTACGAGCTTTTCCAAATCCATACTGCTGATTTGAGAGTCCTCCGGCTTCATCAATTGACACCTCCAGTCGGTTGCATATTATTCGCTCCGGTTTTTTACCCATCGTGTCTAGTAAGCATATGGGACGGTATGACGAGGGCTCATCTGATGGTTTATTCCCTTTGGGCAGCACCGCAAGACGTTGCTTTTTCCATTGGTCTGGGAAAACCCCATCTGTTAAACACTTGTTATACATTTCCACGAATGCTTCTGTGTTTATTTTGACGGCTAGCTTAAGGACCTTATTTTGTATGCCGTAAAATCCAGGTGATTTATTATTGTTAAATCGTTTGCATACATCCAGAAGTTACGCTTGCATAACTGGTGGGATCTCACCTACTTCCTGCGGTGGTTCTATATGCTCTGTTGGTGCTTATGGTGGAAATAATCCCGACACTATTTTTTGCATTAGCATAGGACATCAGGGTGGGGGTGCCCTAGAACCCTTTAGTTTTGCCATGACCGTATTGTAGGCGGTACCTCAGGGATTAACATCTGCTTCTTCGCAGAGCTCTTTAAAGCTGTTGTTTTTGCTTCTCTGAATGGCTAATTTAAGGTCCCTACGCCTATCTTTGTATTGTACCTGTAAATCCTGACCTCTGGATCGCTGGCATAGTCTTCTAGCTCTATGGCACTTGCTGCATAGCTCTGCTATCTCTTGGTTCCACCAATATACTGGTGGCCGGCGGTTTGTTGACGTTTTCCGTACAATAGATGCGTCGCAAGCCCTAGATACTGTTTTAGTAACTTCCACAGCCATCGCGTTTGCTGCTCCTGAGTTTATTGTGGATTCTCCAAAAATTCCACCCCATTCGTGGTGCCTTTTTTAGAAGGTGCTTCTGGGTTGCTCTTCTTGCTGGCACTTCAAATAGGATGGCCTGGTGGTCACTGTGGGTGTAGTCCTTACTGACTTTCTATCTTGATCCTCTCACTAGGGAGCTTGTTACATCAACTCTGGTGCCTGCGCCGTTCCTGGTGAATGTGTGCTCGTTCCCTATTTTTCCGCATGCCGCCCCAATCAAGCTGTAGGCTTAAGGTACTACTTAAGGCGCCCACTTTCCCTGTTCTGGCATTGAAGTCACCAAGAATGATTTCTACCTCGTTCTAGGGACACTGCTCATTAGTTCTCTCTGCAAGCTCATATAAGACTTTCTTGGTAGCATCGTCCTTCTATTCCTTTGGTGCATACGCTTGTATAGAGCTTATGTTTGCAAATTATCACCAAGTCATCAACATTTCATTACATTCACTTTGGTATAGGCTTGTGAGGTCTAAGGCGGCTTACGCCATGTGGGTCAATAGAGTCACACGTCTCCATAAAAATCACCTACGCATCAGTCTGAAATAACTTGAGGAACAACAGAGAAACTTCTTGTATTTTGGGATGGGGTAAAGAGATCTGGATCACATTTCAGAAATTGAAATGGTCTAAGCTCGTTTCTAGTTTCAAGATATCCTTGGATTCATTGCTGTTCATAAAGCACTGTCTCTGGCTTTGAAAGTAGGTTGACCGAGTATTTTGTGTCTCTATGTCGTTTCAAGCCGGATCCTAAGTAAGTGTTGACCATCGATGGGTAATTTTGACCCTGACACTCAGATGGAAACACTTCGATCTCAACATAAACTTCGTTAACTGAGGTTCGGGTTGCGGTAGAAAATAGTTTCAAACCTGATGACTTGTTGAATTTTGTTTGACTAACATGTGAAGAGTATGTGATAATCTTTCCTAATGCGAGAGTGTTACAAATCGTGGTACATCGGCTTCGTTTAATTAGCATCTTGTCACTGTATCCAGACGCATTCATCATTAGATGAGTTCGTTGTAGAAACTGATCGTAATCATCGGGACTTGCTTAAGATTTTTGTTGATGGACACCTGTGATGCTCTGAAATGTAATCAAAAGTCCTTTCAACGTTCGTTTATATTCTCACTTTACGTATTGATCGGGCAAACTTTCCAAAAGAAGTCGGAAGCCACTGAACTAGCCTATCGAACAATTTGTCTTTCTTAAAAGCTCAAGAATACCGGTTGTGCCCATATTTTGTTGTAAAACCTTTCCACTTACATTTGTCTTCTGTCCACCTCCAGTGGCTAAATGAATATGTAAACATGGCGCCAAATATGCCTTCAGTTAACGAATTACTGATCATCAGCATTCGATCCGCCAATACAATTCCATCAAAGCTACTCGTAACTGAAACGAAAACCACGAGAGAAATCGACAAGTATTCGTTGGTGCATAAATCACCTTATATAATACGGAAAGTCAATTTGTATCTTTAATCTAAAATTTTACGGTACTCATGTTCGAAAACAATTTCAAGTCCACGCCGATCCCCCACCTAATGTCGCATGATCATTAGTTGACTCTGCTTGCATCACAACACCAATCCATAATCGGTTTGGATGAACGCTGTTGTTTTCGGCTTCCTCATCCTAATGAATTCGGCGTCCAATAAAAATAAATCTGACTCTTATTAGCATCGTTTAATCGAATAATGATAAATTTCGCTAAAAGCCAATTCGATCGCTCTACAAAAACAAAAGTGATCTGCGCTGATTCCAACATCCAAAATGTCGATGTTGAAATGCAAATTTGTTCTAATGCGACGGCGACGACGATGGCCGGTTGAACACAGCAATGGCATTTCCTCTTCGATAAATTTCAATGGACCGGACTCGTGCGTGTTGGATGGTTTTTAAATAAATTCAGCCTTGATCTTTTCCACCTAAAGCATGTACGGATCGTTTGCATTAAATTGAAATAGCTAATAGAGAATCCGCCAAGTTGCATACAGATTTATGCGCGCTGCTCAACTAACTAAACAACACCCCACACACTTAGAGACGCGGGCAGAGGCCGAGAGCGAGTCATATATGCGGTGCCTTTAACACTATTCCCCAGATATCAGATAAGGGTAAATATCCAAAGTGGTGATCTAGTTTTACACGGGACTGTACGAGCGAGGCAGGAGCAGGAGCAAGCATACGTATGAGTACAGTGGAGGGGCAAAGAGACTCAACGATGTTTATTATGGTAATGCGGTTTTTTTTTTTTGTTTTCATTTTGAGATACAAAATTGGAACGCATCTTGGTATTCTTCGTGGGCAGTGTCAGAGTGTGTAAACAATGCTGCACCCTTGTTTTAAAAATTTTCAAAATTTTAGACACCACGAATACGTGGCTTTCGAGAGAGCTCCGGCCACAGGAAATCACATTCAAAGATCACATTTGAGATTTTTATTTTTCTAGACACGTACCTATATATGTGTACATGTAGAGTGGGGTGTCGGGGTAATAGATACAGAGATACGGGTCGTGGACAGATGCAGATGCCGTTGACATAATTTTTCATGTTGCGTTGGTTGAAATGTGTGTGCCGTTGTCGTACTCATGGTTGTTGCAATGCAATGCGGCAGAGTGTCTGAAACACAAAGTGTCCCCCTGGTGCAGTCGAGTGATAATGATTTGAGGTAATGATGGATGTCATTGTTTAACGCAATCGAGGGAGGAGGTTCATATTCAGAGGAGAACTTATAAAACCCCGAGAGATAAGTGGAAACTGGGGCAGATGGATCTGATGCTATAGACTAATGCATTTTAGATATATGAAATCAGCTGCTTATGGTAGGGGAAGATGTCTGAGATAAATCTATGCTAATTAAGAAATAAAAAGGATTCGACTCAACGTTCGTTCTGTCAGTGTTGTCAAAGTATACCATGGCACTGCAAACAACAATCAATATGAGCTCAATGTCTTTGGAAGGCGTTAACTTGCCAACAGCACTAAGTTGACAGATGTCTCTAGTTATTTACGCGAACTCCTGTCTGGGAAAGACAGTGCAAGGAGACGCTTTGACATCGCCTGCTGTCTTCCTGACTATCAATTCGGAAAAGTGTTGGAGGCACAAGTTCCACCCTTGGTATTATTCGAGGCCGATCTTAAACCTCTTGCTGATCTGAGGGTCTCAGCACCCAGTACGTACTGCAACTCTACAAACATTGGGTCTAAACCAACTAGAGGACCCTTCCCGCGATTTTGGGTTTAAAATATAGCAACCATGACGCTCCCACAAGGAGGCCTACCTCAACAACTCAGGTCCGGACCGTGATCAATTGGGCTCCTGAGTCCTATGGTATCCTGATTTAAGTTTTGGTATGGACGGTACTCGTAGCTTCTAACTGGTCAAATCGTAATAACATTTAGAGGCATTGAGTTAAGAAAACCGCTACGATAAGACCAGTACTTTGCTCTGCCCCAGATTTTTATTAGACAACGTCATTGATGGAAGAAGCCCTGTTAATTCGGCGGACGCCAACGCTAAATTAACAGTGGAAGAGACTAGTACATACTGCTGGGGTTATGATCATGTCTTCAGAAGAACTGCGTGTACTTCCGGAAGCTTTTCGAGAGAAGAGTAGCGGAAATACCTTCTTGTCCCAGAATCGGTACATTTTGTATCGCGTTAATTCCATTCTGACGTGGCCTCCTTAAGGACTTCCATTTTTGAGATGACGAGATTCTTCACGTTTCAAAATCCTATCGTTGAGAAAGATTGACTTTAATTTGGTCTGAGTATCTGAGACTCTCCGTTTTAGGTTTAACAGATACCACTTGTATGTATTACCCCTTTGTCCTCATGATAATTCAAAAGAAACCTTGAGCGGCACTGGATTATGGTTGGAAGTAAGGCTTACTAACAGAGCTACAAAATCTGTGACTAATTGCAGAGTTTCAAACCACTATGTGACGAGCGATCCGAAAGACCATTTAACTGTCCCGCTACATTCAAAGGTAGTGGACTTGCTAAATGAATATTTCGATGGCAGAAAGATGGGACTTATCCCATCTTGTCTTGCTGGCAAGACACTTTTAAGGACAGATGTCTCTTATGTTTTAGGTAGGTACCTGTCATGAGGGCTTAAGACTACGGTGCATCTTCGCACAAGATATCAAAACAATGCGTTGATAAGCGCCCTTCGGCTAGTACAAGTACTACTACCAGTACCAGATTCGAAGTCGTGTGTAAGGCACGAAATTCCTCTTTGGTGAAGGGTCGAGGCCTATCTAATACCTCAGCCATTCTGTGGGTCATGGCACCCGGTTGCAATGCAACTCCACATCAAGCAGACCAATTGGTTCTATAGCAATCCCAAGCTTTAGCACAGGTCATAGTACACTACACATATGCTAAGCCATGAGATGTGCAAGCACCATTAGTTCTATTCTCCCCGCGATTTTGGGTACAAACCTACAGCCACTACGATACTTCCACAAGGGGGCCAACTCCTAGGTCAGGCCGGAACCATAGTTTCGGGGACTCCTGACCTCCCGTGGTACCAGAATATAGCTTCCTGTCGAGCTTCGCAACCTTGAGGTTACTTCCAGTTGGGCACCTCACTGCCCAGGACTGGCGGCCTTTCAACAACTTGAACAATGAATTTAAAATCCTATGATCTACCCGCTAGCTGCCTACTGCGTCTTCTATAAAATACCTCTTTTGCAAAACTACGGGTTCTTTCGAACCGTACGGTATCAGTGATAATTCCACTGACATCGTAAGTGGAAGTTCCTTATGTCAGCGTAATTGGGACACTCACATAGGACATGAAGCTAATCCTCATAAGTGGCTCCATATGAGCAGCTCGCAACCCCGCTAAGCCCCCTCTTATGCAAGAATGCATTAAGAGAGCCATGCCCGGTTAACAAAAAGCCCAGGCTGAGGCTAAAATTCAGTTCAGGAAAGATTCTCATGGTTAGCACATCCCTTAGGAAGCCGTAAGTAACCCTGCCATTTTGCCATCCAGATAGAACACATGCGTGTAGCAAGGTTTTACGCTGCTTCAGGGATAGGCCATCCACTTCTTCCGGGGAAACCCAATCGCGCCCATTTAGAGGGAGACCTTTTCTGATCTTGAAAGCAATACCACGACGTATCACTTCCAGATCCAGAGGTGGCACTCCAAGCAACACCTGCATTGCCTCTGTGGAGACAGTGTGGCAAACCGGTAAACATCCAAGCAAGTCGACTCTTTGGCAAGTCAAGATCCGCCTTCGACCATCAACGGTTGAGTCCCCAGTCAGATCGCAAAATGCGCCTACAGCACTCAGAATGCGTTGTCTGGTTCGAACCAGGTGAGGCATGAAGTTCATACACTCACCCATCGTTATGCCCAAATATGTGACCTCAGTCACACATCTAATGCCAACGCCGTTCAAACGTATCACAGGGAGCCTGACGTCTTACATTCAATTTGCCCTTGAGCTTCGTTGAAACAGTCTTATCCTGCGACACACTTACCGCGACGCTTTCTCCCCATTCAGCAACGACTGCTAGAGCTCTTCCTCCTAATACCTTGATTTCGGCCCTAGACTGGCCTTCGAGGATGAGGAGCAGGTCATCTGTCCAAGAGTGGATCCATCATCAGGTTCCAAATAAAAGGACCACAGATGGACCCCTGGGGCAACCTCTCTCAACATTAATTGAGACGCTGACACACTCGCTTTTCTGTCGGAAAAGTAGCTTCCCCAAAGCCCAATTTCCCGACAGCCCAATTCCTGCAACCTAGTTACTATTTTCTGCCAGTTCAGGTTATCAGAGGCACCTTTGAAATCAATAAAGATGCCTATAACCACACTGGCCCTGCTGCTGAGGACTCTGTCTTTTAGGAAAGACCATGCATCCTCAACACACTTGCCTCTGGTATAGCCGAATTGGAAGAGGGACATTGGTTCCGCCATGCTCTCCGAACTTTTAAGGACAGAAGTAAGTGCAACGAAATAGGCAAACATCTTCCGGTTTTTATACTATCGTCAGCCAACTTTTTTCCAGTAAGTACGCCAAGAAGATTCCCAGTCGGAAAGTACCATCGGAGGTTTGGTTTTCCGAGCATAAATACATCAATCTCACAGAAAGTGCCGACTTTACGGAAGAGGAATCCTAGAAAATCCTCCTCCTTAAGGGTGAGCTTAGTAAATTTATCAGAGCTCTGCCTTAGCAAAGTAGGAGAAAGAAACGAAAGGAAGCTGTTCAAAATCTGAACTCAAATTTGGAGAGTTTCCAAACAAGACGGTTGAGAATAATTCTAAAGAAGACTTGAAGTTATACAGATGGAAAGAAAAAGAAACAGAAAGATCGAAACACTTGGTGAAACCAATGATTAGGGACCCACAAAGGGGGAATACACCCTGAAAATCTGAGGGAACCTGTACTAAATAAGTGTACAGTCTTGTGGTTGAAACTCACTTCCCGGGTATTGAGATTATAAGCGACTCACAGCCAGCTCCTATCACTGGAACAGTAAGTGATCTGAGCTATGCAACTCGTGAAGCTGGTAGGTGCATTGATTGAGGCAATATATGCCGACACTCAATACCCATGTTTCCTTTAGGTTAGAATAGATTGGCGGGTTGACGAGGTATCTATACCTTTATACCTCATCACATGTCTGTGTGGACCCATTGTGACATCCTGGTGGGGGAATTGGAAGATGATGTGGATTTTGTTGCTGCTCCTAGTTCTGGATAATAATTTCCAAAATTACTGAGGATGGGACAGTGGCCCAAAACAAAAATAGAGGGTATCCTCCCGTGAGCCTCGGCCTCTGCAGAGGTCGTCGTGGGTAACGCGCAGCTTTATTTCATGTGCCTCCAGAAGATTATGACCTGTGGTGAATTCAACAAGCCTAACTATCTAGGCTTAGCTTTTCAAGAGAATCTTACTTGTTCTGGATTTGCTGAGCTCTGGCCATAGTTGTCTTGAGGTTGGAAGATTTATCCAACTTTCATTTGTATCGTTCACTCCACTTGTATTCTTAGAGTGTAGAGTGGAAGTTTGATACTTTAATCTTGCAGTTCCCTTCCTAGGGAGAATCCTTTTCGAGATAGTTCGCCTGCATTCTCATTGCCTGCCACTCCTTTGTGGCCAAAAGATCTTAAACTCTTCCCGACAGCGCTTCACAAGCCTCGATTTGATTTTGACTGCCGCGATGGTCGTGGCTGTCTAGTATACTCATACGATATCGCCTTTATTGCTGCAAGTTTTTCTGCTTCTGGTACAACGAATATCTCAGCCTGGAAAACACTGCTGTAGTCCGGCAGGTTCGTGGTTCGCCTGATCGGAGAAGATTCCATTGCCGGTGCCGGGGTATTATGTAGTCCGTATTGGAGCATAAATACAGTTCACTTCTAAGGATTGAGGCGTGGTCTTTCGGGTTTGGTTTCCATTAAGCTGACTTAATCTTAAACCGCTTTTCGCTAGAGATTCTTGCTTGTATATATCTAGGGGCAGGAGGCCAAATATATTTGACAGTCCCGCCTTTGGCGTTGTTTTCATGGCATGAGTCGTTTTTATAGATGCCATCCTCTGTGCTTTTGTCATTAACCTAAGGTTGCTCGTTTTGTTTGTGGATTGCCGCTACATTATGCTGTCATAGGTTAAATTGGTCTGATGATAGTCTTGGGATTAGGTCTCCATTTTCTCCCAAATATACGTCTGCAAAGGTAGAATGCGATCGTTGCTTTCTTTATTCGTTCTTCGACATTGCGATTCCAACTGAGCTGACGGTCTATTATAGTAGACTACCTAGGTAACATATTTAGCACTGCTCGATAGTCGGAGGATTGTCCCATCTAGGAAATAGATGGTCAAATTGTGGAATTATCCTTTGATGTGTCAATAGAGCAGACTCTATTTTTTACGGGTTGATTCCCAGCCTACAGAGCTTGGCTCCGTTTCCAAAGATGTGGGGAGAAACTTGCCGGTGGCCGCAAGAATCACATCATCCGCACATGTAGTGGCTTTTATTCCTTTCATTTTTAGATTCAGAAGTATTTCTAGGGCTCACAGAAAGGGTGATATCACTCCTTCTCGAGGGGTGTCACTTGAGGTGGTGACCCTCAATACCGTGTTACCTACCTAGTGTTGCATTGATGTTCCTGTTGTACAGGTTATCAAGTTCGTTAGTGCAAGATGAACTCTAGCATTTCCTAATTTTTACTTATAACGGGAATATTGACATTGTTGTGGGCTCCTTCCATGTGAAGACTATCTTCAATCGTGCTGACAGCTGCATGTAGGGTCCTTTCGTACTTTTGCCTTTTATATAGGCATGCTGGGTTGAAGCGAAGTCTTCTGTGTGCAGATTACTTTGAATATGAGTGTCAAGCAGTTTTTCTAAAGTTTTTGAAAGTATGATCTCAGGCTTATAGGCCTGCGGTCTTTTGGAAGGGTATGACTAGGGGTATGCTGGGTATGACCTCCAGCTTTTTTTTACATATCCGTACTTGAGCTGTTGGTGAATAGTCTTGTTAGGAATGGGATCACAGCCTGCTTTTGTTTTTGAAGCATAACTGGTATGATTCCATCCAGTTCAGGCGATTTAAACTCGGAGAATGAGTCTATATCGCAGCTTATTTTCTTTTCTTCTACAATAGGATCCGCTTTGGGATATCTTTTCTACTGAGTGCATCCTGGTGGCTGGGTTTCCAACAAGAGTCACAAATCTTCAGTGTTGGATTTCGTGTAGCTATCATCTGGTATTTTAAGGTCGCCAACTACTGTAGGTCCCTTAGATATGACTTTCCTTAGCCTCGCATACTCAGTTGTGCTTTCAATGTCGGAGCAAAATTTTCTCCATGATTTTCCTTTAGCGCTGTAGATTGCGCTCTTGTATTTCCTCAGCCTGACCTCATGTTTGTCCAAGTGAGAGCACCAGCATGACGTTTCGGCTGCATTGAAAAACCTTCTTGCCTCTTTCCTAACCCATTGTACGGCTTTAGTCCACCAATGTGGGGAGTTCTTGGATTTCTTGATCTTCGTAGGGCACGCTTGGTTAAAAAACTGAGTGAAGATCATCCTCAGTTTTTACCCTATTTGGGGAATGTATTGGAATAGGGACTCACCTCGAGAGTTTGCGTCCGTGCTACCCCACTGTATATAATGGGAATTATCGTCCTTAGACCTTTCCTGCTCTACTTTGTTGATAAGTGAGCAAAGTATTGCTAGAAGGGATCCGTCAGTGGATTCATATGGCATGTATGTTGAGACAAGCTTGAGCAGCGGCTTATTCGGGCGCTCATAGCTGTCTACCGTCCGGTTCCTTTGATAGTTTTAAGTCGCCATATATAGTCGACATATTCTTATCGTATTGCAAAGAAGGTATACACCAGATACTGCCAACTTTGAAGAGAATCTTCATTGCTAGGCTGACACTTGTCTTCATCCCGAGCCGCTGACGAACAATGGGAACAAGGTTTATACATAAAATCGGCAAAGAAAACAGATTCACTTGCCAAAAGCTTAGATCTATCTCACATCATCTCAGACTACTCAGATTTTGCAGAAAATGCTTGAGTTTTATGTTCGCAAAACTGCTTTGCGAATGCATTCTAATGCCGACCCGGAAGATCTTTTGAGACTGTGCTTCAGAATCTAGTGGGCGAAATTGAATGTGCAGTCGACAAAGAGGAGTACGCGGTGGGCATTATTATCGACATAGAGGGTGCCTTCGACAACGCTACTTTTGACGGGAAGTGTAACTCGGCCAGCCAACACCTCGTTACGCGAACAGAAAGTTTGTCGCGCAAACTGATTGTCAATATTTGATGGCGGTTTGCGAAAAGGAGTTGGCTGCAACGCGTTGTCCGGTTTCCATAGATGTAGAGCATGCTGGTTGACTCCCTGCCTAACGCAGATTATGTAGCGACTGTTTGTTCTAAATAGCAGGCAGCCTAGATAAAATCGATTGGTGTACTAGAAATGGTATTCGCTCAACACCGAGGTTGTTCTCTTCAGGAAAAGGAATAAGTTGGCTGATTTAAATCTTCTTATCTTAACTCCACCGACTGTCTCACATCTTCAACCATGTCACAGGATTCGTGCTAACAAAAAGGCATAGTGTAGTGCTACTGGGGTTAACCGCCACCTCTAACTACTTACCTAAATCTTCTTATTCTCTTCTCCGCTTCTCAAACGAAGTTAAGTATGAGGGTGTCATCCTGGATAGTGAACCTTGTTAAACCAAGTTTATCGCATCGAAGACTTTCAATTTGCTGTCGCCTTCCTGGCATTGTGAGGGGCTTTTAACAATACACATACGAGTATATGGAGTTTGTTACCAGGAAATATCATCTGGATCTACAAGATTATGGTAGAACCAATTCTATCCGTTCCGTCAGTTCTTTGGTTGAATATGCATGTGTTCAGGCAAATACGTCACTGCTGTTTGTATCCGAAACCAAAGAATGGTTGATATTGGTTGCTTTCAACTAGCACGCCTGGCTCTGTTCTGGAGGCATCACCTTGATATTCGTGTCAAAAGTTGTACATTGTACACCGTACTTCCAATAGCTGTTTGCACAACTTGCACCGGACTTTTAATGCCTTTGTGTCTCGATTGTTACTTGACTTCGAACTTAGTAAAACCCCGTCCGACAGAGTGACACAGGAACTATGGTTGCTACATGAATACGAAGTCGGCTTTTATTGTACTCAAAACTGTCTTTGACCAGAATCTGAGCCAGGAAAGGAATGTAGTCGGCACTTCATTCAGAACCAACTAGGTTGTGCCCTTGTCGTCTATATCGAGTACGATAACCATAGACTTCACTACACGTTATGCAACATTCGTCTGGCTTTCAAGTGGAGTAGGTGTAGGACATAACGTCTGCGTCTGTAACAACAGGTTTTACTGAGCGTCAAAATAGTTTGAGAATCCAAGGCTTCTCTGAAAGCAGTTGGAAATCTAAATTCACTGAATTTTGTCTGGATCCATGATCATAATGGGATCTCCGATAAACTTGTTAAACAAAGCTGAGAGCCGAAGTTATCAGAACCGGAACCTGTGTTGTGAATACCTGTAGGTGGGATGACTCATCTGGTTGCATGCAGACCATACAAAATTGTCGGACGTCCCTTGCAAGTCCATGGTTTCTAGCAGTTCTTTCGCAAAAAAGACTAGACATTGCTTACTGGCGTCCACGAAGCATTACGCTTTTTCTAATTACCTTAAGTGCCAGCCATAAGTGAATCCTTATACTTGCTGCTGCTGCTTGCTGTCAGGGGGATGGCGCGACATTGAATGTTACATGTTGGCTCCATGTAATAAGCCCTGCCTTGGATTATGGGTGGTGTTACAAAAGGCACTTTATCATTTAAATAGACTGTACCTACCATTTAATTAAAAGAAACCAAGAGTGCAATGGATTAGTTCTTTGTCTAAGAACGTACTCTGTTATGACAGGACAAAATAACATCATGAACTCTACGACGTCATATTCTCTGTCTACGAATTATGGCCAACCAAGAAGATCCGAGCATTCCAATGATTTTATTTGCCTAACTTCAGCGTGACCAGCTATTAGTAGCCATAGGGTGTCTGCTAGGAGCATTTTGTCTTTACATCAACTGTTTCTTCATCACAGTGTTCCCGGCCTTGTACTTGTAGGTTCCGATATGGGTAGCGAGCCTTCTATTACCTTGTTTATCCTTTGTCCTTTATCGTGAGTAAGTCGTGTTCATATCTCGCTTTCCTATGAGCTCTAATTTAATCTCATTATCTCTTCATGTCATGTAAGCAATATGTACCTTACGATGGTACTTCAAAGGATGTCCCCCTTTCCGATTCTTGAGGTACCAGCAGTCGGTATGCATACGATTAAATTGAGAACGCAGATCCTTATGACCATGATCTTTGGTGTACGTCTCGTATGGTACTCAATTGTCCTTTAGTGCTGTGTTGCGCGGCATGTGTTGTATTCATAACCGCTCATTCCAGTGCCACGATCTTGACGTGTCCTACAGTTTGCAGCCTTAGAAATCTGAGATATCACATTTTAATGAATTTCTATAAATCTGAATGGCATTCCCACAGCATTTATCATTGTCTCAAAGATCGACTCGCGCCTCATTGTTGTCACTTCAATGACTTGTTGCAATCAAGCTTCTCCGCCATACCACGCACTTTCACTTAAAACTCGACAAGAGAAACACCTTCAAGCAAACTAAAAAGAAAAGCACCAGAAGAACGGTAAAGAGGAAACTCAAACACAAAAAAGAGCAAAAAAAAAAAAACTATTCGAATAGTAACGATGTAACTGTTTGGTCTGCATAATCAATGAGATACTCTCTCAGGTACACGGATTCAAAGATACACTCCATGTTGGCAAAGAAATTTCATAGCGTACGACACAACGACACAACGCCACACAAGAGTTCGAGTATCCCCGAGTACTCTGTTCATATTTTCTGCACGAAAGTCAAGGCTGTTTGGTTACTTGCTTCTTGATTGCTTGTATTGGCTTGCCATTTGGCGTTTGGTATTGCTATTGGCACTGGTTCCCATTCTCATTTCCATTTCCATTTCCATTGAGACTCCAGTGACAGAAAATTGAAGCTCTCCGAAGTGCGGGAGCATTGAACTTGTAAAATGTTTACTTATAGCTTGCGTGAAAGATACTTGCCATGTTGTACGAGTACGTTGTATCTTGTACTCGTATTTTTCGTGTAAAACTTGCTGATTTGCGAAACGAATGGCATAAAGTCGTATCGAATGGATTCGCCCTGAATGGTGTGACGATGGAATTGCCCAGGGAGAAGAGCAACTTATGATGAATCCATCCACTTGCGGTGGCATCGAAAGATCACGAGAATAATGAGACTACTGGTGCATTATTCAGCAGATGAGTAGATCAAATTGACATGAGAAAAGGTGGCGCGCATTTCTTTTGACTGAGAGGCGGGTGAATATGTAAATATTTGGAATTGCACTCCTTCTTATTTTGGGATTCAAATTTTCTCCATAGTTTTTTGTTTTTGGCGGGTTATGAATAAAAATGAAAAATAAACCAAATTACCAAAACAAAGATGCGCCGTTTGCGTTCAATGGCTTTTGACTTTTGAATAATTCAAAAAAAAAAAGTGGTAAGGAGAATTCAAGAAGGTGAATGCAACTTCACAGTAAGGGGTTTCAATTGAATTGATCATCTTATGAACGAGACATTTTTGTCCCAGAAATGATTATCTTTCTTGAGGATTTTCCATGGTAATACTTGTGGAATGTTCTGAGGAAAGTCTAATCGAAGGCAAGAGTACATGCTCGTACGCACTTTCACCTTTCCACGCCCGGATGCCAAGGAAAGTTACTGAGAAAGGGCGTATTTTGGAAGTCACTTATTCAAGTGCTTCTTTTCTTGGTAAGATTTAAGTGCCTTCACTCCTTAAATGGGGGCTAGCAACCTCTGACTCTCGATTTCGATCAGAATAAACTTATTCCGGATGTACACGAAAGAATTGCAGCCCGAATAGAGCCATAACTTCTTAAGGTTCTCTAAGTGTCAATCGGTCCTATGCTTACATGTTCTCTTTTGCATACATAGATGTGAGGGCGTGAGATTAATCTGGGTTAGGTTTCGTTAGGTAAAAGTGGCTGTTGAAAAAACAACCCACTTAGGCCTATTGGCCCATTGTGATGCCACCTGGATCTGTGATCTTCTCATGGAACCAATTTAAGCTTATGATGAAACGTAGGAGACTGTTAACGTCTATATTCTTTAGATCGCTTAAGCCATTGTAAAAGAAAGCTCCTAGATGGAGTTTTCTTTTTTGGGAGAGTGCTGTAAATGCACAGAGGAGGTCGAGGATTGTCCCTTCCTCCTCCTCGTCTATGCAGCTTCTACAGAAATCGTTTGTAAAGACGCATGCTTGCCTATAAGGCAGTTTCCAGTGATGACACCTATGATGGCCAGACCTGTTTGGTCGCTGGACATGTTGGTCCAACAGTCCATCTAAGGTCTGATCTATTATTAGCATCCAGCTTTAATATTGATTTGCACGTAGCGATTTGTGTACCTATGCTAGCCAGCCATTACAACTGGTCTTCTATATAAGCGCCAGCCAGAATAGTACTTTTTGACAAGTTACAAGATACTTTGATGCATTTTTGGTGTTTCAGAGATAATGTCAATAGTTGCTCGTCAAAAGTTCGGACATGCCCAATAGTGGCGATGGGTTTACAATCCAGAAATCTGCTAGTGTCTTAAGGTAAAGAAACTGCTCAATATCCATTTAGTCCTTATCTGTCCATAGGGAAATCGGTTAGCATAAATTTGTAGGCGGTGCTCAACGCTTATTATGATGCGAAAATTAAGCTTTTACCCTTCTACCGGAGTGGTTCCAATTTTGGCGAGTTCGTCAGCCCTACAGTTCCCTGGAATGTCTCTGTAGCCCGGCACCCAACAAAGGTGAAGGTTGAACTGCTTTGCCAGCTCCGTAAGAGATAATCGGCATTCAAGTGCGGTTTTAGAATTGAATGGCACTGAGTCCAGGGACTTGCTAGCGGCCTGACTATCCGAAAAGATGCGGATATCCTTTGCAGATATCAGGTTTGTCTTCAGCCAGGACAGAGCTTCTTTAATCGCCAAAATTTCCGCCTGGAACACGCTACAGTGATTTGAAGACGGAAAGAGAGGCTTAGATTTAGCTTTTGTAGCTGTGTAATCCATCTCTATACTGGTCCTCCATGAAAGCATCTTCCTCGCAGAAGGATCTAGAGGGCAAGCTTACATGAAAGTCTTTGTCAAACCTAAGTTCGGGTATATTGATCGATGTTCTCTGTAAGGATTCCACTATTTTATTGTACATAACTGTATGTAGAGTTACAGTCTGGCTAGAAACTTCTCAGAATGATGCGTATACATCTGTCTACGATATCTTCAGGATGGCTGATTATGGCTGTTACTTTCCAAGCACTATACCCATTTAAAAGTACTCATTCAACTTTGGTAGACACAGATCGGTCTTAGTGCTACAAACGTCCCCGTGGATTTTGTCTCCTTGTATTAAGCTCGGTGGTGCTGTCGGCCGAAACGACTCGACCTCCTCCTCAGCAATATAAAATTGAGTGAACAAATTTGAAAGAGTGGATGTTCGGGGTTGAACTCATGGTTGTTTTTAAGCTCTCTCTCCTGCTTGCCTTAAATTTTAAGTTGAAAATCACACCGCGAAAGTCCACAATCTAATGCGAAAGCAGTAGGATGTCGTTAGCGTAGTCTAGGTGTTTGAGGTAAGATTTCACTGGCCAATCTCTCAGACTCGCTGTAGACGACGTCCATACATCTTTGTACAACGCCCTAGCAAAGAGATGATTTTCTGCGAAGCATGACTTCTGTGGAAGGTTCATCTGTTTTTTTTACAGGTAAAGAATGAAATGACTAATATTTTGGCTTTATCAGCTCGCAAGTATTATGACTTTTTATGTTTGAAAACAATTTCGAGCATATGTCCACCGCGGCTGCGTCTTTTGAAGGACATCCTATCTGTCCAATCTTGCACCAGCTTTTCCAGCATAGCCGGCCTTATTTCCGCAATTTCGCGCCGGATGATGCGTAGCTGTAGCTGGTTTATCAGCATACACAGTGACTTAACATACGACCACAAAAAAAAAATAGTCCAAAGGAGTCAAAACACATGACCTTGACGGCGAATTGACATGCCCATTTCTTGAGATGATTCGTTCACCAAATGTTTGCTTTGTATGGCATGTTGCGTCATCCTGATGAAACCATTCGTCTCTTAGACAATTGTTATTGGCACACGGAATCAAAAAATCGTACATCTTTTGCCTGTACGACGCAAACGATAGTCCATTGGCTTCCAATTGCTGCACCAGTTGGATCCTATACGATAAGATCTTTACTCAAAATCACGCAGTGGATGGGCAGAGGTCGATTTGCTGGGAACGGCGCGGAGTCGAATCGATAAATTTGGGTCCTCAGTCACACTCACCTCTACAGAGTCAATAGCTTCTTCGGTATACACAGTATGAGCTAGTGTTGGATGAATATTATCGACAAGAGTATAAGTAAACACAAATCGACCTATAATATTGCGTAGAGGCTGTTTAGATGGACGATTATGAGCACTATATATGTGGTGTGGTGCTCTCTAGGTTTGGCACACAGAACGTGAATTTTGGGAAACAATTTCCACGATTTCTAAACGTTGTTCGGATATAAGTCTTTGCATGGTAATTTGACAAATTATGCTGAATATAAATGTCAGAGACACGTGGCCGGTCTGACAGCTGGTTTCAAAGATAACCCTACCGGAAGTTCTATACCTTTAAAAAAAAACACCCTTTACTAGCATTACACACTATTGAACGTACTCTCAAAAGCAATAAATAGCAAGTGGAGCGGAGATCTGTCACTGATCGGAAAGTTGATCCAGGCGGGTCTTTTGCCATTGAGCGTTGTAGACAGCTGTTCTTTGACTCTGTCCAGGGTTGTGTTCTATTTTTGGATAGATCTAAAAGAACACATACGAGTATATGTGTCTCATCAGTTTTTACAATCCATCACCCTGTCGGTCTTCGGCATTTTGGCGATCATCATCATCAATCCTCCAGGAAGCGATAATTTTTAATGCGTCAGCTTCGATGGGACATCCGCCGATGTATAAGGTGACCAGATAAGAACGATAGGTGTGAGATATAAAATTGATTCTGGCTGTATTTTGAAGCTACGTTCATGTCATTATTCAAATGGCCGTCTCGATTTCGCTGGTAGTGCTTTAAGCGGTCGATCCAATTTTTAATGACTTGATCCAATATGTTCGGCGTTATTCCGGCAATAGCGTGTCGAATATTGGCCTCGAGCTCGTCCTCGGAGTTGGGTTGTTAGCGTAGACTAGGGACTTGACGCAGCCCCAGTGAAAATATCGCGGCGGCCAATTGATGAACGCTCGCAGTGAGATGACTCAGTCGCCAAATTTCTCCTTCACAACTTCGCGCTTTGCTCGCTTGTATGGCATGTAGCTCCGTTTTGTTGGAACCACACCTCGGATATATCGATGTTGTCGAGCTCTGGCCACAGAAAGTCGGTTACTTCCTCATTTCGAAAGAAATAAGGTCTGCTGATGCCGCCATGCCATAAACCGAACCAAACAGTCAATCTTTGCACTAATGCATTGATGCTTGGCCGAACACTTGTGGATTTTGTTCGCTCCAATATTGACAATTTTGCTTGCTGACATAGCTACTGAGTAAAAATGGGCCTCGTCGAGGAGAAGATTTTTTGGCCAAAATCCGGATCTCTGGCGAACTTTTCCAGCGCCGAATTATTGAACTCACGGCTTTGTCTATGGTCGTCCGTCTTCGATTCTTGCGTCAACACAATCGAATGTAGGCCGAAATCCAATCGCAAAATAAGCCGGGTTGACTCTCTGGCGATGCCCAATTCTGCTTATCGGCAGTTCTGAGTCTTCTCGATACTGGCCGCTACGGCGCCTATGTTTTCTTCATTTCACGTCAATCTCTGTTGGTTGGTGGCTTAATATCGAAAAGAGTGTACTCACGCTCAAACTTTTCCACCGTGAGACGAATTGCCTGCACGCTGAAGCCATGATAACGACCGACCGCACGACGAAATTCATGTTGCGTATTTACAACTGATCCGGAATTTCGATTATATTTCGTAAAACGATGCACCATGAAATGGCGAACCTTACTGAATATTTTGACAGCTGGACGTCATTGGTAGCTTTGACAGCTGTTTAAACATAACAATTGGAAAAACTACCTGGTCACCCGTTACTTCTTGCGGCTTGAAAAAATGTCGCAGAAATGCTGTCAGTGGCCACAGTCCTTAGAGCCCAAATAGTGGTTGCAGTCCTTGAATTTTTGGGGAGGCTATGCGTATTCGGGAATTTGTTTGGAAATGCATATTAGGACCTTCGCATTTCCATCCAGGGGATTAAATACTATCAGAAAATGTTCATTCTACTTCTTTTAAACCTCATAGGATTTTGATCGCGGTCTCTCGATTAATACCTTGATCGTAGCCCAAATTAATGAGCTTGTGTTGCTGATCACGTCTTACACTTAGCTGGACTTCTTTTCTGTTCATATGATATTGAATCGGAGCTCTCTAAAGATGAGGCTATGGCTTGGATTTGGAAAGAAATAAGAAATAAGATAACCGTGTCCTGTGGTTTTCTCTGTCGTCGGCTGACATATTTCTGACCTCCGGTTTGGAATGCTTTTTCCACAGAACACCAGTGGATCTCATTTTGGGATCCTGAGATCTACCGGCTGTACCAAGCTTAACACTCAAATTGAACTAAACTTTTCCATTTCATCGGGGTCGCGACAACATTGTTGCCTGATATGTTTTAACCCTTGACATCAAAATAAGATAGATGTAATGAGGTCGCCTTTGGTTCTTACTATATATCCGGACAAGGGTTTGTCTCCGCACTGTCACCACATCTCTCGACCCTGAGACCTTTTAGCTTAGTAACGAGTATTGTGACACTTCTAGATATGACCATTTGCAACGTGAATTTGCTTTTTTTGAATTTGTGAAGCTAGGATAGGTGGATTGCAACAAAAAACCAGACGTTACTAACGAAGTGTCACTTTACTTCCTTAAATATGGACTTGGCCTAATGATTTAACGGTATTGGAAGCATTGTGCCGAAATGATTCATCTAGTCTTCAAATTAGCTTAGTGTCACCAACAAGGCAGAAAGGAATGATGTGAATATCGCCATTGCAATGGGAACTCTAAAAGACGTCAAGGACGCGATGCGATCTCATGAGCTTAGGGAATAGCCAGAAGTTTCACGGTGCTAAATCTGGCGAATACGGTGGTTGTGGAATGATATGAGTTGAATTTCTCGCGAAATCGTCTCGAAGAACCAATACAGTGTGAGATGATGCGTTATCGTTGTGCAAAAACCAAGATTTGTCTGCCTATAATTCTGGCATATTTTTGCGAATAGCTCAAGGAATTAATAATGCACCACATCACGATGATCAAAGAAAATTGTTAACATGATAACATGACTTTGATTTTACAAACTCGAAGATTTTCTGTGTACTGGTCATTGACATCATTGGTTGAAAGTTGTTACCTATTTTCGTGACGCTGTAGCCTTTATATGGCGCTACTTTTAGAGCTGGTAAGCACAATGGCTATGCACTGTTTTGAGTTTTTGTGGTTGCATATAAAAATTGGTCTCCTTTCAGGGATTAAATTTTATGTAGGTTCTAAGATCAGTTTGCCAGTTTCTTATAAAATCAGCTAAAGCTGCAAAGAACATAAAAACATTTCTCAACAGAACTGATCAATTAAGCGACTAAAAATAGTTGCCTCTTCCAAGAATATTTGCGTCGCGAAAATTATCTCATTTTGAAAATATATAGCTACCTCATCTAATGGGGTACTGCAGTAACAGTAGATCGCCGACTGAGTATCTGCATCTTTTCTAATTAATTTTCCCGGAGGAGAAACCCAAAGCTGTATAATCAAATTTATTGGCACAAAGATCATATATCATAATCACATGCAGATCATAATTTTTATTTTTTTTTTGTCTAATTAATGGCATTCGAGAGGAGAAAGACCAGAAGAATTAGTGTTTTTTGTTTAAAATTTCGATTTATCCAGAGATCATTGATCCAATTTCACTTTCTTTTCGTAGCGAACCACTTACCAAGTGAGAGAAGATTTACTGGTGTACGCTTAATTCGATTTAAAAATGTAAATAATGCGCAAATTAATCACTTGGCCGAATAATGTTGGAAAAAAAATTCCAAAAGATACGTCAAAACAAAACAACGGACCCCTCGAGTTTCCATGGAATTGCCTCTAAACTCCTTCTAGAGTTGGAAATGCTGTCGTGTGCATCCATTGCAGCCGAAAGTGCGAAGCTATAACTCTCCACCATACATATATAACCGCCGCTCACCAAAACCTCAGTTGTTCGGATAGATACGATTATGATTTTCTTTTCTGTAAATTTTCGTAATGAAGTATAGTATTTGTATCTATCACATTGAGGCTTTCGCCTCAAATGGTTTATGTGAAAATTTCAAAACAATAAAATAAAAAAACAAATGCATCTCTAAACAATAGGTTAACCCGAGTTACTCGAACAAGTCCACACGCACAATAAGTTTGATCGTAAATATCATAATTTTTTTTGTTACACATTCTCTGCGTCTAATTAAAATAGATGCACGCAGCTGTAATCGTTAAAAGATGGCACTCTATGCAGCACAGTTGCAACTGTCATGCAGATACGAGTACAACAAATAAAAACGCATAACGTTAAACAAAACAATAGAAAATATCTTTTCTCCAATTTTTAACAGTTGCTGGTATCTTTATATACGAGTATTTAAGATTTATCTTTTCTCATGCATAGATACATTTCCATGGCTATTCTGAATTAATCAAAAGAAAGTGAGTCTTGCTGCTGTGGCGCGTCATCGGCAATAATAATAAAAAAAAAAATGTTCCAACGATATACAGATACAAAGATAGATGTTATGAAGATTTTTGCATAATTTTTTTTCTCTCCAATTGGACTTGAGATGGGTTTCGGGAGATATAGATACTTTTTCCTTTTGGAGCAGACGATTTTTTCTATTGTGTGCATTCTGGTGATAAAATTGAAAGTTGCCGCGACAAGGTTGGGGATTGACTCTGACGGTATTTTTTTTTTGTTTTGTTTTGGAAAAACCTGATGCAAATCTCCGAAAGATGCATGCCAAGTGATTTTTGTTTTTTTTTTTGTTTTTACCAAAAGAGAATGGGAATGCCATTCACTTGCAATGGAGACGTGATGTCAATTATTGAGCATGAGCTATGAGAGGTTACACACAATTTTTGACAATCTTTTCAGTGGCAGATCCAAAGATATATGAGATTTTATTTGAATTTTAACCAGCAAGATTGCAGTATGGTAACGAACATAATATGGGTGGATTATAGGGTTACTGTTTTGCATAACTTGTTGATTAGATGCTCATGTAAGAAATTGCATCTGAATTCGTGATTGCAATCAGTGAAGGTCTGATTTATAAGCCTATATGGTTGTTGGTGTTAGCTTGTTAACAAGATTTTTGGATGTTAGGAATTTTGATTGGAAATAGTCGTCGTAAAGTAGGTTTGCGTCATAAGAAAACCGAAGAAAAACTTCATACGGATGTGAATAGAGTTCATATGAGATACACTAAGTAGACTGCAGGCAGCTATCGATGATGCAAAGGCTTTTGAGAAGGCTTATTTGAAGAAATTTAGCAGTTACTAAAATCATAAAGTGAATTCAAGTCTGTGTGATTTCGGGGAGATCAGAACAATAGCTCGAAAAGGATCCTCACTAGAAAGGGAACTGGCAGACTAAAGTATCAAACCTCTGCACTCTGCACTCTGAGAATACAAGAGGCCTGAACGATACAAATAAAAGCCAATGAAAAGTAGAAAAACTTTCCAATCTGCGAGACCTCAAGACAACTATGGCCGGAACTCAGCAAACTCAGAATAATGAAGATTCTCTTGCAAAGCAGAGCTGAACTATCTACGCTTGTTGAATTGCTCACAGGCCATAACCTTTTGGAGGCACACGCAATGAAGCTGCGGGGTTACCGACCCCGGCCCACGGGAGGATACCCTCTGCTTTTGTGCAACTTTTATAGCCTCAGTAATTTGAGGCAAAGACCTTTTGGAAGTTATTACTTTCACGACCTCTCATAACTATTTGCTGCTTCACTTACATCTCTTTTCGGATTCGCGGATGCAACAAGTTTACTTAGACCCGCTCAGCGTGAAAACGACAACCAACGCGAGACGAAAAGCGGTATCCAGAACTAGGAACCGCAATCAAATCCCCATCACCTTTCAACTCCCCCACCCGGGTATCATAATCGGTCCCCACAGACCTAAGTGTGATGAGGTATAGAATGGACTCGACTCCAGATACCTCGTCAACTCGCCAACCTATTCTAACGTAAAAGAACCATGGGTATTGAGTGTCATATCAATACCATCGTCTGGCATAATTCATGCAGAAGAAGAAGTTACCTGTGGGAACCATCAATTTTATCTGTATCTGAAAGTGTTCAGTTTGGCACTCATTGATTAAATGCTGGTATTCCAAAGGGTTCCATTCTTGGGCCTATTCTTTTTGTTATCGAAATCCTTTTTATAATCAAATGCTTCCAGAGAAGAGAACTCTTACTAATCATGGCGCTTAAACTTTGCCGAAACACGTACACAAAATGTTTTAGTTATTTCCAGCTGTATCCCTCTTCGTCAAAAACTAAGAAAACGTGACTCAATGCCTGAAGAAGTGTTTACAATTGTTTGGTATGATCCATTTTTGTGAGCTAGACTTAATAAAACGTACAAATATCATATAAGGCATGCAATATGCGATATTGCAGTGTCCTATCGTTTCTTTCTTTCCCAACATTGCAAAGAAAAATTGTCCATCTGTGCCCGCTTATAAGTTTAGCCAAAAACTCATTTTCGGACGCTCTCTGAAATAATGTGACATTTTTCTTCGCCAAAACCAGATTTCGGTCCGAAGTTATTACAACCCACGACTACTGTCTTTAAGATCAATATGCGTGTTCAAAACATACCAAGAATTAATGCAACCCCTCAAGGCTCCGTATTTGGTCCTCTGTTGTACAACTGTGGGTTAAAATTATCGGAGATGATAGTATGGAGGAACTGTGTATCACGAAGATATCATATTTCGTTGGCCACTAAAACGGCTTAATTGTCTAGCTGAAGTCTAGAATAGGTTGATCTTTCTGCAGAGCTTATGAATTGTTCCTAGCAGGGATCTAGCATAGACTTAATAGGCACTTGGCTGTTTTTGTCTATTAAGGATACTAGGACTCAAGTCATTGGACCTCCGAATCTATAACTTTCGTCCGAAATATATTGCAGTTGTCCGGCACTCTTATTGCTAGACCAGATCAAAAAATTTGCGAACACCGAATCAATATGTAAAGGGTCCTTCATTAAGCGCTTCCTATCTTTAACTTTAAGTAAAACAAAGTGTGTGTGAGATACTCGTATCATCGAAATTTTTTATTCGTTTGAAAGGCCTATCGATGCCAATATGTATGGAATATAACATCGTTTCAAATGTCTGCCGGCTTCTCTTGGTGGCGCGCATCTGAAATGTCCAATTTTTCCAAGACTCTGGCGCATAAATCAGGCTGAATTTGACCGATGGCATGGGTTATGTTGGCTTTGAAGGCCGCTGTGGTTTGTGGCTTATTCGCATAGACCTGCGACTTCAGAAAAAAAACGTCTAGTGGCCAGTTCACATCCACGTGAGATGATCATGACAATGCCCTCGAATAGCTCGTGCAGAATTTCCAATGTATCGTGAGCTGTGTGGCACGTAGCGCCGTCCTGTTGAAAGCACATGAGTTAGTGTCCATATCATCCAATTCAGGCCAAAAGAAGTTGGTATTCATCGACCTATAGCGTTCGCCGTTGACGATGATAGCCAGTCAAAAATCCAGACCAAATAGTAACTTTTTCGGGATGCATTGGATGCTCTTGGATCTCATGTGGATTGGTATCGTTCCAAATTCGACAATTTTTTTTGTTGACGTACCCATTCATTCAGAAATGGGCCTCATCGCAGAAGACCATTTTTTAATGAAAATTAGGGTCAGTTTCCAACTGCTCTAGAGCCCATTCAACGAACGCACGTCGTTGTCTGTGGTCGTTTACCTTCAGCTCCTGGGTCAGTTGAATTTTCTAGGGGTGCAGGCCCAAGTCAAGACGCAAAATTCGCGTTTGTGGTCTGCGAAAGCCCGTGTTCTTGTGAGCGACGCGAAATCGACTGCCTCGGATTCTCTGCACACTCTCACTCTACTGAACCATCGGACTTAAATTTATCCACCATTGCGAATAGTCCTCTCGGTAGGGCGATTATGGCGGCCGTAAAATGGGCGAAGCGCGCGGAACGTTGCCTGAACAGAACACCCATTTTGATAAAATAATTTTATAATTTGCACGTGTTGTAGAACGCTATGGCCGTCCATGGTGATTTGGCAAGACAGACTGAATAAATGACAGCCAATTTGACAGATATCGTTGCGCTGCAACAATGTGGCCGCTATCAACTCTTAAAATTCGGAAGTCCCTATTGGAAGAACCCGTATAATCGATCTATCTCTTGACATTTCTCTTTCATGAACATTTCTACCAGATTCCAAATCAGGTCTGCCTAGTATCCCAATGTTGTGCTTGCTTAGCATAAATGTTCTGATATGATATCAATAGCGGCGGTTTCGAAAATTCTGTTAAACTCCATGGTTAGTGCTTGTTTGTACAATTTGTATCGGAATTTGTATTCCGATGTGCGGTTCTTGTAGAATTCGAAAGGAATTCGGTCATCCCCGGGGGCTTTATATGCCGTGACGCATTTTCTCTGACTTTTTGTACCTTCTAGGGTGTAGACTCGCCTAGAAACAGAGGGGTGTCATATTTAATTCGTCATGCACTACATACATTATTGAGAACATTGTTAAAAAGATCCTTGAGTAGTGTGGTTTTACCGATGGGCCGATCTCATTCTTATATCCATTTATATACTTCACGGCTCTCCAAAACTCTGCCGAGGAGCTTGAGTTGCTTAGGTAGTTGGGTAGGTAAGCGTGGGTGTTGGAAACACCAACCCACTTATACCTATGGGCCCATTGCAAAGCCACGTGGATCCATGATCCTCTTACTAATGGAACCAGTTTGAGCTTACAATGAGGCGTAGGAGACTGTTTACGTTTATATTTTTTAGATCGTTTAGGTCAGTGTGGAAGAAAGCTCCTAAGTGAAGTGTTTTTCTCTGGGAGAGAGCTGGACATTTACAGAGTAGGTGGAGGATTGTCTTCTCTTCCTCCTCGTCCATGCAGCTTCTACAGAAATCGTTTATAAAGACGCCAAGCCTTCTTGCATTCTTGCCTATAAGGCAGTGTACAGTGATGACACCTGTGATGGCCAGATCTGTTTGGTCCAACAGTCCACCTAAGGTCTGATCTTTTATTAGCATCCCGCTTTAATATTGATTTGCACGTAGCGATTGATATACCTATGCTACCCGTTTCCGGTAGAGAGCTTCCAATTATCGCCAGTTCATCGGCCCTAGAGTTTCCTGGAATGTCTCTGTGGCCCGGCAACCAGCAAAGGTGAAGGTTGAACTGCTCTGCCATCTCCATAAGGGATGATCGCCATTCAAGGGTAGTTTTAGAATTTAATGAGACTGAGTCCAGGGACTTGATAGCGGCCTGCCTATCCGAAAAGGTGCGGGTATCCTTTGCAGGTATCACGTTTTTCTTCAGCCAGGACAGAGCTTTTTTAATAGTCAAAATTTCTGTCTGAAACACGCTACAGTGATTTGGAAGACGGAAGGGGAGGCTTAGATTTAACTTATCTGAACAAAACACGCACCGCCACCGACCCTGCTATCGGTTTTAGATCCATTTGTGTAGAAGTGTATTGACCTGTCCTCCATAAAAGCATGTTCCTCCCTAAAGGATCAAGAGGGGAAGCTTACATGAAAATCTTTGTCTTCTCTGTGAGGATTAAGAATATTAGCGTGGCCAAATAAATTATTTGTCCGCTGTGTAGTCGCTTTAAGGCGAATACTACTTGATTGCTGAAGATATCAAGGGGTTTCAAATAAAACAGAATGTCTAATCCCGCGGAGGGAGTAGAATGTGCTGCTGCATTGTCTAAGGCCAACAACCCCGTAGGTGAGTATCGATCTTATGACCGAGATGTGGGTCATAAGGGTTATGCGAGGTTGAGGGCCCCATTTATTCCCGATGGCTTTTTTGCAAGAGAATACAGCTACTGTAGCTGCCTTGACTCTTTCTTGAATGTTAGGTTTCCGCCTTGCGGCGTACCTCTGCTGACACATCTTTTAGTCCGGAGTTGATTATCCTGCGGTTTAGCATAAGACTGATCAACTCCCCAAGTGAGTCGTCTACCTGCAGAGTTGACAGTGCAGTCGTGATTGCGAATGTGTTGATGTTGTTAAAGGCACCCTCTATGTCCAGGAAAGCAACCAGTGTGTACTCTCTATATTGTAGGGATCGTTCGATGTGGCTAGTCAGTGAAGGCAGAGCCGTTTCCACCGGTTTTCCTTTACAGCAGGCATGTTGAGCCGTTGACAAAAGTCTTGGATCAATTTTTTCTCGTATATGGATATCAATCAGTCGTTATAGAGTTTTCAGAAGGACAGATGATATACTTAGGTCTGAGGTCCTTTGGGACAACATGAGAACATTTTCCGGCTTTGGGAATGAAAACTACATGACTACAAAACCATGACAGTTGAATGCGAATCAGTTCTACACAGCTCCTCGTAATATTTTCTAGCGAAGGCAGAATACTTTCTGAGGACCTCTGTAGCTCGGCAGGTATTATACCCTGCGGACCAGCAGACTTGTATGGTTTGAAGCTATGTCGCGCCCAGAGCAGTTTGTCTCTTGTAATCAGACCATGAATTTTGGTCCCTGTTGAAGTAGGCCTGTTTGGGTTGCTACTGGCCGCGAATTGGGAGCTACCTGCAGAGTGGGTGTCCAGTAGCAGGTTGAGTGATTCATCACTTGAGGTTGTCCGAGTGCCATCTGTTTTTTTCAAACAGCTAGGCATCATAAGATTTGTAGAGAGGATTTTTCTTAGCCGCGATGCCTCAGAGGTTTCCGTAATTTTATCACAGAATGGGCTCCAGGATTGTCGCTTGGCCTTCCTCAGTTCTTTTTTTTTGTATAATTTGAGGGATTCCCAGTTATTCACTTTTCTTGTGCTTTTTGGTAAGTTGAAAAGTTTTCTGTAAGTGTTTCTAAGCAGTCCCAGTGCTGATGCCCACCAGTGCCGCTTTTTCTTGCCTTTAGATTGAAAAGAGGGCAGGAAGCAGTTATAGCCTGATTGAGAGCCAGAGTGAATTCCCTGACTTTCATGTCAAGGTCTTTGGTGTCACGCGGGGGACTAGAGAGTTCAGAGGATATTGATTCTGACATTTTGTATCTCTGTATTTTGGCCAATCAGTTTTCCGATAATTTCGGAATGCTGGTTGGCTGGGAGAAGCATCATTCAGGCTAAATTGGATGTATCTGGAGCCATTAGGAGCCTTTAGCAGTCTCTAGTCTGGCAACGGTTAAGTCGGGGTCGCTGATATTAGAAAGTAAAAATGTATTAAGGCTACGTTTCACTAATATAGAAGTTCTAATCTTACCTTTGTCTCTTGTATAGAGCGGAGCGTATACAGGTGTCCGAATTCCACGAACCACTCCTACGATCCATAGCTCCTGGATTAGGATAATGTCTTCTGCGTTTTTGGAGAGACGCAGAATAAGTGCGGCCGAAGCCTTTTTTGAGTGATGGAGATTAATCTGAAGAAACCGTATCATTGATACAATTTACCAGAGTAGCCTCCACTGCGGTGCTGCTCAAGTCCTCCGATTATGAAGTTTTGCTCAAAGGCTCATCTTCCTCTGATCGTATAGGATCTCTTTTTGCTTCGTCATCGGTTTCCATTTCCGACAGAATGTCAAAGAGGAGACCGATAGATAGGAGTTGTTGCTATACATTTCTGTAAACGATATCAGCATCAAGCTCATCCTTTTTATAGACCCTTAGGTGTATTGACGAGAAACCGAACCGAATCATGCCTTTTGTCCGCGGTTAAGGGATTCCTTATTGATCACGATCAACGCGCATCTATAAGGGCCCCTTAGTTCCTCCAGTTTCTTGATTTTCCAGTCATGAGTCGGAAGGGTCGGGTTGCTGAGCCTGATGATTTTTAGAGTGCTTTTCTGAGGAGGAGGGTTCGGCTGAGATCCAGGTGTGAGTTCGAGGTCTGATAGGGATGTCCTTCTTAGACACGACCTCGAGTTTTGCACCTGGCCAAATCTCTCCTAAATCAACTATGGCTTTAATGAAGAGATCAACAGATCTCTGAGTGGCACATGCGATAAGCTTGCCGTGGCGTTGGTGCCAGCCAGCGTCGCTTGTAATGGGAGGTGGTCCGGGGTTTTCCCGGATGATGGCCAAGAAGTTGGTCGAAAGCTTTAGCTTGACCAACTGCCACCGTTCAGGTGTTATTGATCCATCGGTGTCGTTCCTGTCGATTACCGCGCCCACTATTGCGTCCTTCAGGACTTCGCTGAAAAACCTCAAAGATGTGCTGTTGGATGGACCATTGGCTTTAGTGTTGTAAGTTTTGGGCCTCTTGGGAACCCGCACGGCTTCAGCTACTAACGAATGACGACCATAAGTATCCATATTCCAGGAAGATGGGTTGCTTGGGTATAGCGTCTTACAGGAAAGGTATAGTGTTTAGTGTTTCGCCTGGTTAATGCCACAGACGGTTATGATACCAATTCCAAAATTTTCTTTGCAATGTTAGAACAGCACATTCGTGTTAACAACTTATACTTTATATTGCTCCTGTTTAGGCACCTTGGACCTTTATATATATTTTTTTGTCAGTTTACCTTGTTCAATTATTTAATAAAATTTTTTTTTTTTTTCATTTCAGGTAAGGACCTTTCAAATGCGCGTTCATTGTAGTTGTGGTAAAAAATTGGATTTGCTCTGTTACAGCAATCTACATATTATTAAAATCCTCCATCACATCATCACTTGGAGAAATTTGTACGAGATCTTCCACAATGCATTGTTTTGTGTCAATGAGTACACTTTCTCCTTCTCTCTGAAATGAATATCCACCAACCTAAATGTGTTTCTAGCCTCTTCAAATAGCCTGTTATGCTTCTTAAATTGAACATGCATAACAATTATGTAAATTAGTTTAACCAGGTACAACATTCCCCTTCGAAATAAGCAGCCTTGAGCTAATTAACGAAGCCTAATTCCATTTACATAAATTTAACACATTTTCAGTGTTTGCTCCTGATATTCGAGTAATACGAACCAATTTCGACTAAAAAAAGGTCACTCCTTCCCGCCCTCAACCTGACAGCATCATTTGCTTTAATATGCTAACATAATACAAGTGGCCCATAATGAGATCCTTGCGGCATACCTTCTTAATTTCCATTTCAGTGTACCTACTCGACATCTTTTTCGCTTCCTGGTACACACTATAATTAGAGAGAAGCAAAATTAATTCTAATGCATTGCCTCCTCCCGGAATGTCATCACAAACTGGGAAATATCTTTTTTCTATTTAGAGCATAGTAAATAAGAAGGTTGTATTGGTATACCATAATGTTCCGCATTCCTTCGCTAAACTGAAACGAAATTAACCTACTTACACGTTACTCTGTAGTCGTACTCTCATCATCATCGTCGTCGTAGCCATATCGTTATACAACTTGTTGTCCCTAATCTGGTGCAAAGTATAAAACTCAGAAGGAACTCGTAGTAATGCTGTCTTCTGCAGTCGTTTCATATAAAAACCCTTTAACCCTTCCATGTTTAGCGGAAGTGTCCCTATTTTCTAAATCGTATAAAAAGAAAGTGCAAACGTACGAGTAAAAGATACAAAAATCGATAAAATCGTCTTGTCTCTCTACCCCACTTAGACTTGTGTTGATACAAACATACTACTCGTATATAACCCATCAACCCATTTAGAACGAATAACGGCACACCAAACCCTGGTGGAAGGGTTAAATTGACGAAGTTACGAATACCCCCATAAAAGATAATTCGCGCACGATACCCCGATTCCGCTGAAATACAATTTGCGCACAAACCACATTAAATGCGGGTTGGGGTTGGGCATCGAGGAGGCTAAAGAATTAGGTTGGGTTCCGTTTGTCAGTATGCGAAAAAAAAAAAAAAGTGAAATCCAAAGGGGGAAATCGATTTCCGCGAAATTTTTTTTTAGGGCAAGGAGCTACAGATAGTGTTAGAGCTGTCTGTCTGTCTGTTTGGTATTTTGGTTTTGCTCTGGGGAAGGAGGACATAATTTGTGTTGACGCTGAAGACCGCTCTAGTGGTTAGTCCTTGAGAATGCTATTTAGGGGTTAAATGGAATTAGGGTTATAAAACATAAACAAATGTCGGTGTTTACGGGAAAGATTTTATGGGATTTTAGAAGCAGATATGAGTTCTGGAGGAGCGCCGCGTGCCTTTGAGACTCTGTCGTTTTAAAGGAGAGGTAGTATCCTTGGCATAGTTTTAAAGAAGTTTTTACAATTTAGAGAGGATATTGTGTGGATTGCTTGGGCAATTTGTCGACAATAACTTTGTTACGAAAAACTTTGCTAATTTTACAGATTTGCCAATTGAATAAATCACCTTAGTTGGTGTTCCGCAGGGATGGTATATTGGGCCTCTATTATTGGCGCAAACGTTTGGTTCTGCTGATGTATGCACATTTGATAGCTGCTAACCTCTTGGAGTTTGTTGAAAAGGGCTTTTGTGATGATAACGTAATTTGCGAGCAGTGCCACAGTTTTTTGACTATCCCGACTTATGTATTTGTTGGTGAAAACTAGTGATTTGTTTTTAGAAATGCCCGCGTTTTTCACTGGGTTTCTCTGTACTTCCGCTGATGTTCAATATGTGAACGAAATGGCGGCAAACTAATTAAATACTTTTCTGTAGTTCTTCAGTCTGAAAGGCTTCAGATTGCTTATTGCTGTTGTAGCAGGTCATGCTTTCAATAGGGACCTAAGTGCTAAGGGACGTATGGTATTGACGCTTACTGTGAGCGTCCGGTAGCGTTAACACTACTTCTACGAAAAATTTAAGAATACGGTAAAAGCAGCTTACTTTGAGTGCTTTCTGTCGTCATTAAAAAAGTCTTTGGAACATTGAAGACATCTAAATGTCCAAACAGCATGTGGTGACCTCGTGCTAAGTACTAGGACATATGGGTGTCTTAGGCAAGAGAGTGGTGGTGTGGTGTCAGAATGGTCCCTAACGACTGGAAAAAGAGGAAATATTTAGTGGCACAGTCGGCCAGTCTCCGCAGCTTGACATTCGCAAGGGGCCTGATGGTTACTGAGCAGTCCATCACTAACCAGAATGGTTATGTTGCGATTGGGGTAATGGATATCAGAGCATTCCGAAAGGTCAATATTGTCTTGAACCACTGCCTTGTGGTGGCCAAGGTACGAATGCGAATATCCTTAACGTCCCCAAGATGAGAAAAAAACTTCCTCCCAGTTTGATGTCGGCATACTTCCTTAATCTTGCACGGCGTCCTACGCTGCCAGCATCTTGTTCAGAAACCTAGTGGCAAATCTGACAATAAGCCATCAGAGATGACGCCTCTGGTTAGGTTTCACCCGCCCACCACTGCAAAAGCCATGGTTTGACAATAAACGTCGCCTGACGAATGCAGAGAAACAGAAATCGCACAGAGCGACACTATAAAGGACGACTAAACCATCTCGTGAACTCTGCGTCTTCTCAGAAGCAATAGCAGGAGAAGTATGAGAATAGAATTGAGAGATGTTATAGCAGGAAACACGTTTGGAAATTTACCCTCTGGTAAGGAGGGTAAATATAGTACGAACGAATGAAGTCTGCAGTAGTCAGCGCTGCGATTATGGAAAAACCACTTCTGCAGAGTGCTAAATGCCGATGACGATCAACATTTCATTGTCAAGTAGAACGACCCATTCAACTTGATCGGTGATCGGAGTCCACCTGACCCCGACGAAGTTAGGATAACTACGTCCAAACTTAGTCCGACAATGCTGCTGGTACTCTGTAGATACGTCCCAGCTGACGAGCTGATCAAAAATGCTGAAGATGACTTTGTGAATAGCATGCACCAGACAAAAGCTTATCAGACCAATAGAATCTCAACCTTGTATTCCCGGTTCCGAAGAAAGGAAATCTTCTAGTCCGCGCCAACCATGGCGACATCAGTCTCTTCAACATCGCCTAAAATTACCTAAAACCTTTTGTCATCCAATTGATTGGCTCAGGAAAGCCCGGAAAGCTCATTCTCGGTCAGATTTTTACATGGGAATTCCTCGAATGACAAATCGACATCGTAGTCCTGTGCGATTTTTGCATCAGGGATGCAAAGCTAGTCTGGCTCTGAGATGACCATGGAAAATGTCCGCTGTTTCTGTAATGATTTTATGGAGACATTGACAACAAAAGACTGCCATGCGATTTCTTCAACATTGTCCTTGAGAATTGTGACCGAAACTTGCAAGCCAGCACCAGAGGCAGAGTCATTCAAAAGTCTGTACAACTACTTCTCTGTGCGGATGACGTGGATATTATCGGCAGAAACCAGAGAGGTGTATGTGAGACATTTGCAAGTATTAAAACAGAAGTGACATAGATGTATATGGCGGTAATCAAGGGAAAAACGGAGTACATGCTGTCATCTAGGGAGGGCACACACCATCGATGACTCGAAGACATGATCATTGACAGGCATAACTTCGAGATAGCCAAGGACTTTGTCCTCTTAGACTCCACAATAATTAGGCATCAGTTCGAAGAATAACTCTTGCCAATTGCCTTTTTTGTTGGGCTCAGAGGCATGAACTATATCGGGACGCTTGGTCGTTTCGAGATGAAAGTTTTGTGAAGTGATCCACGTCATTGTTTGCATTGCCGGAGAGTGAAGGAGAATACTTAACTCGTTATACTGCGACATGGGCTTAGTTAAATGATTGAGAATCGACTTAGATAGTTGGGACAAATCGAGTGGATAGTCACCTGGATTTCAGCTCGGAAAGTTATGGAATCCATCACAGATGGAAAATCTAGCAGAAGAAGACTCCATCTCAGGTGGAGTGAGCCAGTAAGTAAGCGAAATTAGAAGAAGCAGCCAAATAACAGGGTTAGCTGCAAAGGCGTATTGATTAACACCCAGGTCCTATCTGGGGGATTACTGTTTAAAAGATAGACATGGCTTTCAGTAAGTGTTTGATGCTGAAAATAGCACTTCGACAGAGAGCGTTAAAGTGTTTCCTTGGTACACCTGGGAATACACCAAAACTTTGTATCCACACCGAATAGAAATTTGTTGTATTCACTTAATAAACGTTCTTCAACAGTTCGCACTTGAACTAAATGAACACCTCCCTGGGACAACACGTCACACTCGAATGCGTTCCATTTTCGGAAGACAACGTTCTGCGCATTCCAAAGTCATTGAACAGAAAAGAAAATTAATTCCAATAGTCTGTCGTGTTGTGTTTTGTACGTTTTCAATGTCATTGCCGTTGTTGAGCAACTTACACCGAACAACGCCCCTATTTTGTTTAAAATAAAAAGGTCAACACTTTCGTGTCGGTAACCAAAATTCAAATAAAAAGTACCCATCGTATGTAATTACATCAGAACGCATAAATTATCACTGGTAGCCAGCAAAATGGCAAAAAAAAGAAAAAGAAAACAAAGACAAGGTTTACAAGGAAACCTCGTAAACTTCGTCTGAAGATGCGCCGTCATAAAGCCAACAGAGTAAGAGCCGCATTAAGCACTTCAATCCAAGAAGGCTTTCCTTCAAGCACTTTTTTTTTTGTCCAAGAAGTCTCCCATTCAAGCAGTCCTACGTCCAAGATAATGACCATTAAGTGCCTGCTTATGAGTTATTAAACAGATTATGAGATATCTTCCATTTCTCGAGAATATTTCAAAAATCCATTCGAAAAGACACATTACAGATACGCATCTACGACATCTCTAATAAATCATCAAAACTCAGCTGTCGCTAAATCTTCTGACGGCGAAATTATGTCATGTAAACTGTCAAAACCACTATCCAATTTAATTTTTTTTTTTAATTGTTTTGCAATAGTCACAAACAATAACCGGGACGGAAACAGATACGTGCAATGGTTACAGAAATAGGGCCCACAAAACATGGCTCATACGAGCCTCAGACTCATACCCGTATGCCATATCTCTTTACCTTGGAGAGTGTACGAGTAGATACATTTTTATATACGACCAAGTAGTATCTCTGTTTGGGTTTTGCTATACATGGCTGTTTATCAAACCGCAAAGTATTTAAAAAAAATCGGTTTCAATGGAAGTGATTAAAACAAAAACGTTTCATGACAAATTTAAGTTGTCAACTTGACTGTAATAGACTCTTGTCGATAAGATTGGCGGCGGGAGGTTGTAAAGTTGTTATTGTCTCAAAGTTTTTTTTTTTTTTTTTTTTACGCACGAAGTTGTAATAAATTTGAGATTATTTAACGATTTCCTTTCTTTTGGAAACTAGTTATAGTGCGTAGTTTCGACACGAGAGGTTTATGGTAATTGGAAAGGTCTGCGATATAATTGGGCGATAGCGAACCAATGTTGTTCGTATTGTTGGATATTTCCAAAAAGTAAAATCGGTTGCTATCAACGTAGACCTACCAATGTAGAACCGTAGAGATCAATTACGATTGATTTGATTGATTTGAAGATTGATTTGATTAACACAAAAACGTTTACCAAAACAACATCGTAATCTCAAGGGTAAGGCAATTGGTGGATTCAAGGTTGTTCCGTGTAACGAATGAGTTGCATGAACCCTAGGGGCACCAACGGTCTTCGAATTCTTTCAGCTTGTGAAATTCGTGACGAGACCTATCTTGTTCTTCAGATCGTTCTTTAGAAGATGTAGCTAGTAATATGGTCTGCTAGAATTGGGTGAGTCTAAATTTGTTCAGCCGAAGAGAACGAGTACTTCAACTCAGGTCGAATATTTTTTTCTCTTTTGTTTTGAAAGAACAATAGCAACAGGACGTTTGGCGGGTGAATTCACCTGACTGATCCAACGATGTCGTCTCCAATTAACGAGTATATGCTCCCAGAAAGAGCCCGATCCTCTATCCTCTGGTTGTGTGTGGGGTTATCCAGACGACTACTTCAGAACCATTCTGTTAAGAATCAACGCATCGAAATGGAATAAGGACGACTTGGGATCTACACGTGCAAGAGTTCTCCTGAAAGGTACGCATGCATTGAAAAGACTAATGTATCGTAGCTGTAACCGAACCCCAAGAAGTGCGATGTATTACTACAGCCACTGCTACCGACAACAAGGTTAAAACAGGGATGTGATGGATATACCATCACACAAACACTAGGCACAAAAACGGACAAAAACGGGCCCATCACCATCCAATGGCAACAAAAGTAGCGATTATTTGTCATTGCAGCCAGACTTCGGCAAGAAGTCTTCAGCTTTCGACGTATGAACGAGTGCTTCAGTACCAACACCACCATCATGGCCATGGCGCCACAGCAGAAACCGATAATGCCACCAAGGATAGTGCGATAGGTACTTACTCACTTACTACAGTTCGGGGTGAACCTGGGCCTCAACTAACAAGTCTCTCCAGTTAGTCCGGTCTTTAGCCAACTGCCTTCAGTTGCGCACTGCAAAAAGGTTGAGGTCTCCTTCTACTTGTGCGCGCCACCTTTGAATCCCGGTGCGATTCGAAGACTCTGTGGGCCGGAGAATTAGTGTCCATCTACATGCCCTAGCCATCAACAGGCGACTGATGCCCAGATTTCTGACTAGGTCGGTGTCGCTATACAGCTCGTATAATTCGACGTTGAATCTTCTCCTCCAAAGCCCGCCAACGCAAATGGGACCGAATACTTTTTGAAGAACTTTCCTCTCGAATTGGTGGGGATATCTTCATCCGCTTTCTATAGGGTCCATGGTTCTGTGACTTAAAGTACGGGTGGGATGATTGTTGGCAGAATTCATGGCAGATCCAAGGTAGTCCTTTACTATCTCGAAATTATAGCTGTCGAATGTGACATTCTGTCCAATTCGTCATGGACATGCGTGTCCATTCTTGTGGACAGCATATACTTGATTTTGCCCTCATTTACCGCTAAACAAATTTTGGAAGCTTCCATTTCAATACTAGCAAACGCATCGGTGACATTCCGCGGAGGTCTCCCAATTATGTCGATATCATCGGGGTACGGTAATAGTTGAAAGATCGTGCCTCCAGTGTTCGCTAGCGAGTTCCGCACACTTCTTTCAAGGATGATATTAAAGAATTACAGCGCGTCACCTAGTCTAAACCCTTTTTTGACATCAAAGGTCTTAGTCGAGTTATTAACGACCCTGTTGGAGCAGCGAGCGTTCTCAGTCGTCATTCTGCACAAACGGACGAGTTTGGCAGGGATGCCAAGACTTGAGGTGGATCTATAAATATATAGCTCGTCTCTATAAATGCTGTTGTATGTGACCTTAAAATTGATGAAAAGATTGTGGGTATCGATTCGGACTTCTTGAATTTTTACTAGGATCTGCCGGAGTGTGAAGGCTTGGTCGATTGTGGACTTTCCTGGTCTGAAACCGCCTGAAAGGACGCAATCAGGTTGTTGACGGAGTGTTTCAGAGGTCCACACAATATGGCAGATAAATTCTAGTATGCAAAGTTAAGGAGCTTTATGCCTGTATAGCTGGCACAGTTAAGGAGGTATCCGTTTTTGTTGATTAGGCAAACGAATCTGAGATTCCATTCATCAGGCATACGAGTGTACTCTGACCAGATCTGAGAAATGAGTTGGTGCATGTTTTTCACAAAGTTATTTCCAGTAGCTATGAATACCTCGGTCAGTAAGCCGTCAGGTCCAGCTATTTTGTTGGATTTTAGCTTAGAGAGTGCTATCCCTATTCCGCTCTGGTCAGGTGGACGGAAGTTTGGGCTATCATCGTCTAAGTTGAATGCTTTATTTTTCCTGGCGGCGAAATATTCGGCTTCTTCATCGTTATACAGTCTGCAGAAGAAGTGTTTCCATATTCTCAGCACCAACTGAGACTCTACTACAAGGTTTCCTTCTTTATCTCTACTGGTTTCCGTGCGGGTCTTGTTGCGTTCGTTTTACCTTTTGGAAAAGCTTCCGTTCTTGGAGTACAAACTCTCAATACCTTCGATCACGCGCTTCTTGTCCCCTTTTTCCTTCTTCTGGAGAGGCTGATGTTTTTCCCGTCTCTTCTGCTCATGGAGCTCACGATCAGCTCTCGTCCTTCATTGCAGCGCTGATTTGTAAGCTTTTTGTTTAACTGCATGTGTTTGTGGGGATTCTTCATCGAACCAGTGAAGCAACCATCAGTCGCGGCGTCTCTGATGGCACGTCGGAAACGTTGCCAATGGTTTTCGGCACTTGTTGCTGGCGTCATAGGAGTTGTTGAGAGATTTCGGGATACGCATTCGTCGAAGACTTTGACGGTCCCTTTTCACAGTAGTTCTTCCCTGTTATGACGCTTGAGAAATCCTCATTCGCACATTGGATACAAGTCCGGATGTCCAGAATACTGAAGGCATGCCTTACGTTGATTGCAATGTGATCAATTTGATTTAGGGTTTCATGATGTGGAGACCACCACGGCCTCTTGTGTAAATTGCGACGAGAAAACCGTGTGCTTGCGATAGTAATATTTCGTCCCGCCACAAAGTCAATAAATCTAAGTCCGTTGCCATGTAGGCTATGTTTACTAACTGTCCTACCAAAGATGTCTTCCTCTCCTATCCTGGCGTCAAAATCGCCTAGTCATACTTCTGACATTGTGCATACGCCTTGTCGAGGAACTCGTATAAACATTCTTTGGTGGCGTTGTCCTTGCCTTTCGTAGGGGCATGGGCGAATTTAGCCTTGATGTGAATTAGCATAACACGCTCGCTCACGTGTCCGAAGCTCATTACACCCTGCATAATAAGTCTGACGCATATGGCTAATTCGGATCCGAATAAACGCTGTTTCTTTTCCCTATACCAGTCACCATATTATCGTATGCAAGTATATCACAGTTTTTCATCGTCCTTCTGTCCGGCCATCCCATCGCCCTTCCTGGTTGGCGGTGATATTCACGTGATAGCAGTCAATGACCTCTGCTAATTGTTCGGCTGCACATGGCCTGTTAAGGGTCCGAACATTCCAAGTGCAGATCCGACGGTCGTTGTCCGTTTGGCAGGGTCGTCAACAGTGGGTCCATTTTTATCCGAGGCCATTATTTGGTCGTCACATATTTTAATCTCTTCCGTATAGTGTTGTGGGCCCCTTGACGGCGTAGGCCAGTATATAAGTAATGCTACTGGCCGGGCAGGCCTTTATCATTTCAGTAAGGGTTTATTCATGCAGTTACCGGGGACTACCACTGGGAGGTAAGGCAAGCACTTCGCTATGAACCTGATTGTTGCGCTGCTGGCCTAGTTATAGGACAGCCGGTCAGTCGACACGCAGGTCCAATCCAGTGCGATAGGTATGACGTTAACATTGAAGAGGGTGGTATTGTGGAAAGTATCGCCTCCTCATCTTAATGTACACAAGGCAATCCATCCAATCAACTGCCAACAAGATTGACTAAATTGCCATCGAGGAAGTGCGATGGATGCCCAGTGCGATGGGTGCCCAAACGTTCTATGGACGAACATTTATTTAGGCCACTTGCTTTTTGCAGCCAGGTAACGATTACGCAAGTTCCGATCACCCCACAGACAAAAAAAAAATACTTCGAGGATGTTTGACGACGGACGGCTGTAATCACAGCATTATAATGCCAACAAAGACATAATTTTGGGAAAAATCCCTCAATTACTCAATGACAATATTGACATAATCTAAAGAACGCAGCTTCGAAAAAGCAAGCTTTCAACGAGAGCTGTCTAGAACGGACATTGAGCACAATCGTCTCGGACAGAACGTTACGGATAGACGCCACTTCGACTAAGCTGGAATAACTTCTGACATCGGCTGCAGTACAAGGATCAAAAGAAGAATAAGTCTCACCTGTTTCTTTGAGCTAATAAAGCAATTGAGTAGGAAAGCCATCAAGTGCTTTTATGCAGACCCTAATCATCTCAATCCTGCTCTATTCTGGAGCAAAAGCGTGGACTTTGTCAAGAATGAATGTCTTCGGCTGATTTTCAGTCTCGTCTGCAAAGCATACGAATAGAATGGAGAAGATACAACGACGAATAGTACAGGCTGTGCAGGGACATTGATCTAATCAAGAATGACTGGGAAATGTGGAGCAAGACAACACCAGTCCACTAGCTTGAAGGATCTTTGAATTCACTGACCGACTGCGTACTAGAGGAAGATTTTCACTCATGTGATATATACAAGTGACGATGGATATTAACCTATGCGGCATGCGTAAATGGAGGAACCTAAACTACGAGGGGCGTTCAACGTATTCTCGGTATCGGGGTGAAGCTGTGGTTGTATATATAAATTGACTTATTTATGAAGTAATACTATTATTTTAGAGCATTCATGTAAAATTTCATATAAATGTGATTATTAATTCGCGTTTTATCTCTAGTTAAACAGAATCATAATGGCAACTGAGACGATGATGGTGAAAATTGAGCATCGCGTGTAATTAAATTTCTCACTAAGCAAGGAAAAAGTCAAAAAACTATTCATGAAGAGATGGTGGCTTTTTACCAGGGTTCCGCACCTTCATCATCAACTGTTCAAAAGTGGTCAAGTGAGTTCAAGAGAGGCAGAGAGAGCATTGAAGACGACCCCCGCTCCGGCGCCCCGGCTACTGCTTGTACGGGAGAAAGCATCAAAGAAGTCGAAAAACTTGTTCTTGAGGATGCCCGAATAAAGGTGAAAATTGGTACCATTCACACCATTCTTCATGACCATCTTAACCTTTCAAAGGTCAGTGCAAGGTGGGTGCCACGAATGCTCACAGCGCCTCAGATAAAAAGTGAGAATCGCATGCTGTAGAGAGCTTTTGGAGATGTGTAGTGAGAACGCGGACGGTGTTATGGATCGAATTGTTACTGGGGACGAAACATGGGTCCACCACTATGACCCTGAAAGCAAACAGGAGTCCATGCAGTGGCATAAAAAAGGAACAGACCCCCCGAAGTAGTTCAAAGTCACTCCGTCTGCCGGGAAGCTCATGGCCACAGTTTTTTGGGACTCAAAGGGAAACCATCAACGCCACGTCCTACGCTTCCACTTTGCATAATTTGCGGGAGGAAATTAAAAAGAAAAGACGGGGTAAACTCGCAGCGGGTGTGTTGCTTCTTCATGACAACGCTCCTGTTCACACGGCGCGAGTTTCCAAGGCTGCTGCGTGAGATTGTGGTTTCGAAGAAATCCAACACCCACCCTATAGCCCAGACCTTGCCCCTAGTGATTATTTCCTGTTTCCGGATTTGAAAAAATGTCTTCGTGGAAAAAAATTTTCGGATGATGAAGAACTCAAGTCGGTATTTTGCAGAGAAAGAGGAAATTTATTTTTTTTGAGGGTTTAAAAAAGCTTATCTCAAGATGTAACAAATGCATTGATGTTAGGGGAGATTATATTGAAAAATAAAAACAATTTAAAATGAATTCGCATTTTCCTTCATATCGATACCGAGAATATATTGAACGCCACTTGTATAATCCAACTGAATGTGGAGGGTTCTAGGTTGAGGCTCAGGCGGTATCTATATAGAAAGCAACAATAAGACTGAATTTTGAAGATAGCCCTTGCTTTGCTTGTTTTGCTACCTATATCTGCCTTCAATTTTTCAAAGCCAGAAAAGGAGTGGAAACTTGTATTCAAGTCTCAAGACGTTCATGTGGTTCCATGCAGACGCCTGCAGAGTAAAAATTTGGTTGCGGAAAGTTATGTCCACTTTCTCAGTAAGTCTTTATCTGTGAGCAGCTAAGTAGCAAGTATTATTTAGAATTTGTAGGGATTTACACATAATCTCCTTTATGATACTGCCCTGCTGAAGTATCTTCCTGTAACTTGTACTTTCTCTGCTGATCCTCGATGATTGCGATCTGAGCCTGAGGGAATATACAACGCCTGCTTACTTCATTCGACCTTTTAGAACTTTGTAGCCTCGGGAGAAAAGATTCTCATTGCCAACAATCCAATCGCTTTCGTCAGTTCTATTTAAGGTACTGATCGTCAGCTATATCAATCCTATCGTATTGCATGATAGTCTTTCATGCATGAGTCTCAAGGAGGACTTCAACCAACCGGCAGTTATATTTGAAATGAAAAATTTTATAAGCTAACTTTCTATTAGCTTACAACATACTATCGCTACCACGTACAGTTATAAAGTCGTCTACACACAACGTTTACTTAATAGACATCATTATGCCTAAATCATAAGACGTAAACCTTGTGATGCTTAATAAGAAAATCCATTTAAGCAACACCATACAGTTGGCTTGAATGCATAAGCAAGTCCCCAAGCAGATCCGTTTACAGATGACTTTTTCAAATTCGCAAGATACCACACAACTTTATTTCGTCAAGCACCGTACGCTGACTTGATTAATGGTCTTGTGTTGCTGTTCACTGGCACTGGATAACCAGTACGTTGACTGATTCCATATTCAAACTTGATTCAAGTGGCCTTTAGAAATTAAAAGATACGAGTATCTACGGCATCAATGACCCGAAGATACGATCATGTAATGGCCACTATGACTCTATCTATTCAAAGATTTCTACCGGTCTTCTTCATACGTATGCGTATCAACAGGGTTTTCCAATTAACATTCCTCAAGGAATGGATTACAAAAGGCAAAAGTTGCACATTCCATGACCTAATTTCAGAAATTCAGTTGCACAGACCCCTTTTGACCTGAAATGTTGTAAGGTACTAGCACAGTTAATTTAACAAGTTTCACCTTGTGTTTCCGCATTTTCACTGAATCCAACAAAAGTCACTGAAACAAGTGAAACTTGTTGCAAGTTTATGATCTGTTACTGCCCAAAAACTCCCTCCCTCCGTCTATATAGATTGTCCGAGGAAGGATAGGAGAGACGGTATCTGGTTTCCCTAAATGTTCACGTCTGTCTCTCACTGTTTTCCCTCACTTGTCGTTCGCATTTAACAAATTACACATGACGACAACTCATGGACAATCAACAATTGCGACTAATTTTTGATGTTACCGTCATTAAACGCCATTCACACGGTGCAGACCATCTTTGGTGCGTTGAGATTGGTCTGTCAGACTGTCTGATGGTAAAACAGAAGCAAGAAACTATCGCGCTGTTTCAACACCAGTATGTAAATTTCTTTTGACACTCGATTTGGTGTCGAGGAAAAATATGAGCGGACAGAGTGGACAGAGTGGTCAGAGTGGTCAGAGTGGAAATTGTGAAAAACTTGTTAATCCGTTCTTTGTTGTTGGGGAAGGCTAAATTTGGGTGTTCCACTGACAAGATTTCTTCATTCTGTCAAGTTTAATTGGATGGGTTATCGTGTATAGAAAAATTGTCTATCATTGCCTAATTGGATTAACATGGGCATTCCTGTGGAAATTTTGTAAACCTTGCCGTCCATCATAATCTTATGCAGGTCTTGGACGTCTCTTCTTCGACGTGGTCCTCTAAAAATATTCCCACTTCTGTCTCGATACCATCTTATAAAAAGAGTCCACTTGCATCCTTCTATATCCCCTACCGCTTTGAAAATGTTGTTTTTGATTCCATCGCCGTACGAATGCAGCAATTCAAGTGCAAATTTAAAGGTAAAGAAGCCGAACAAGTACCAATGACTGCAGAAGTCATGCAACTCAAGTGGCAAATAAAATTTCAATTCAACACACAGAACCTCATGAATCCAAGAATGACAACCCGTATTCTATCGATTCCTCACCCATGGCGCTTAAGTACTCGTACTTAAGTGGAAAAGTTCTAATTTGACTTTACACCATTCCATCTTCACAAAATGCAAATCCACTCATAATCTCTCTCCAAATCTTTACATAGCTCTCGTGCCATTCTCGGGTTCTAGAACACCTAACAGTTTTCTGGCAATTAGAAAAAAAAAGAACCGTGTCCATCTCTCTAATGAACGAGCTACTTAGCGCACCTGTACAAAGATTCACAGAACAACAATCCACAAGTCAGATCTCTATCTATCAGCAACAATTCATTTTTCATTCGTGATGTTGCTGCAGCATTTCTTGTTTAGCAACTTATCAAACGATCTTAAGTAGATACAGTAGCGCGACATTTGCCCGTTGACAAGAAACGACAACACTACACGCCACAACAAGACGTCACTGTTGACCTCGCTTTAGATTACAAGTAGATGCAGTACGGTACGGATACCAACATCGTACAAAGTTTTACAGTTTATAGAAACAAAACAGTATCTAGCTACTCACGTGCGACAGCAATGTCGCCGATACATTGTTGTTTGATTGATCGATTTGCCTTTTATGTTGGATTTGGGTTAAATGTTGCAAGAATTGCTGCCAATGCATTTTCGCCGACCGCAAGAGTATATTCGTATCTCATTTAAATTTAATTAGCCGTTGGAATAATGGAATTGATGAAATTCCAATACTAGCATTCGAATAATACTCGTAGCGCAATTAAAGTATGACGTGGGTTAGGGAAGTGACTTTTCGAAGGCGGTCGTCGATAATTGTAGAACAGATGCGAGTTAAGGTGGAAGAACTGGATATGTGCGTCAGGCGATGGTAGTTTAGATTTCAATTTTATAGTCTCAACTTGTTTTTCAGAGCGTTTTACGACAATTTAATTAAATTGGTGTTTAAAATCTATTTTGGTGATAAAAGTGGGTTTCGCAAGAGATTTATCGAAACAGGACAATTTAGGTGGCGTCAGCATACTGGTTTAGAGTTTGACAAAACGCAGAATGCCATAGCCACCTTTACAACGCATAAATTTGTAAACGGACGTGCAAGTCTATGAAGCTATCCAGTTGGTCTTCAAGAAGCAGATCAGCAATTACTTGATTTTGCTCGAATTTCTAGAAAAATACCAATGGCGGTAGGGTGGACCTTGATCAGCATTAGATGCTCCGTCAAATATTTGGCTGCTAGACCCGGATAGACGACTCAAGGCTGCTAGACCCTAGAAATACGAAAAGTGGGGTGTTTGCATTTGCATACGATGTTGTTGTTTATTTTGTGTTAAATAGGGCAGTCTGTGACTGAAAAATTGCCTCAGCATTTATTCACTATTCAACGAGATAGTGGCTATAGTCTACGATGGACCTGGGCCTCAAAAAAGCACCCGTGTTGCTTTTTAGCTGCTTCCAATTTCGCGCGCCTAATTAGTTAAGATCCTCCTCTATTTGCGCACTGTACTAGCAGAGGAGTATTCATCTCCTGTATTTTCCCTCGGCGATTGATTTAAAGACTCCGAGCTGGAACGCTGGTGTCCATCTGCTCTAAATGCCCCAGCCGTCTGAACCGATGAATATTTACGCTTATAGCTAAGTGCATGTTGCCGTACACATTGTAGAGTTCTTTTGTTAAATTTCCTCCTCCTATCGCTGTAGATGATTCGAATTGCTTCTCTCCCCTCCTCATCCATTTTTACTAAAGTCCATGCCTTTGTGCCAGTGCCATTGATGAGGATAAGGACGAGCAATGTTTTCAAAAATGAATAAATTGCCTTTTGAGCCCCCTCCCCCCCCAAAAAAAACAGCGATTGGCAAGAGTTATTCTTTGGATTGATCTCTAAATTGGTGTCGTTGGTAGACAAAGTCCTTGATTACTTGGAGTTATGTCTGTCTTCTGTGTAATTTTGTCCGATTCGTCGATGTTGTGAGTCCTTTCTCGATGACAGTAGGTACTTAATTTTATCCTTGTTTACCACCAGACTCATCCTCGGCGCTTCTAATTTTATACTTCACAAACAGCTCCGTGTGTTCTCTGTTATCCGCATAGGCAAGTATTGGGTATATAACTTATATTCGTGCGGTTTTTTTTTTCAAAATTTGAACGTTTATTTAAGAAAAACAAGTACAATAGTATTATTCAAAGTATTGCCCATCTGAAGCTATGACTTTTTCCCATCTTTCTGGCAATTTGTGGATCCCATCCCAAAAGAACTGCGCCGGCTTGGCAGCCAAGAATGGATCAAGCCAATTTTTGATATTCTGCTCTGATGTGAACCGTATTTCAGTGAGGGCGTTCTGTATGGTAGTCAGAAGGGGCAAGGTGTGGGCTATAAGGCGGGTGGGGTATGACTTCCCATCCACTGTTTTCCAAATAGTACTTAACCGGAATAGCAACGTGGGGCCGAGCGTTGTCATGATGGAAAATTATTGCCTCGTGTCTGGTCGCATATTCCGGGCGTTTTTCGGCCACTGCTCTTTTCAAACGGATTAATTGTGTTCGGTAGCGTTGTCCATTGATGGTTTCACCCGGATTTAGCAGCTCATAATACAGCACACCCATCTAATCCAACCAAATAGAGAGCATTACCTTCGCTCCATGGATATTCGCCTTTGCCGTTGATTTGGCTGGTTGGCCGGGTTTCACCTATGATTTTTTGAGCTTGGGGTTGTCGTAATGGATCCATTTTTCATCACCAGTAACAATCCGATGCAAAAATGACTTCCTTTTGTGGCATTACAGCAGCATTTCGGACATGCAAAACCGCCTTTCGAACGTCTCTCGGCTTGAGTTCATGTGGAACCCAATTTCCTTGCTTTTGAATATATCCAGCTGCTTTTAAACGTTTTGAAATGGCTGCTTGAGTGACACCCAAAGATTCTGTGAGCTCTTCTTGTGTTTGGCAAAAATGTTCATAGAGTAATGCTTCCAGTTCTTCATCTTCAAACTTTTTTGGCTGCCCAGGACGTTCATCGTCTTCCAAGGCAAAATCACCACTTTTAAATAGTGCAAACCACTTTTGGCACATTCGCTCAGCTAGCGCATGTTCACCATAAACTTCCACCAAAATACGATGACTTTCGGCAGCAGTTTTCTTCATATTAAAGTAATGAAGACGATCTCCCCGCAAAAACACTTTTTCAGGCACAAAGTTCGACATATTTGAGTGAAAGAAAATTATTGTTGTTTACGTTTCAAATGAATGACATATTCTGAAATGACGTACAATGACAGTAGCTTTCCAACGCATGTTCCAATGGAATAATACAAGTTACGCCATCTCTTAGCAAACCGCACGATAGACCCAATATTTGTATAGACTTTTAGAGGAATTTGCCTCTACAATACTCTCAAGAACAACGTAAAAGAAGTCGCGAAATTAGTCGAAAGCCTCTTTTGATACTCAAGGTCTTAGTGAAATCATGACAGCGATCTTTCCCCATGGTTAAGGAAGGAGCGCCAAAAATGAGTATGGGTTCGTACAATTTTTTCCGATAAAAACTGTCACAAGCGGCTTTAAGATAGACATGTGGTGGGTGTCGAATAGAAATTCGAGGGTTTTTTCTAAGATTCCCAGTAATACACAAATGTGATCAAAAATGGACTTTCCAGACTTGAAGACCCACAGATGAAGTCGGTTGGTTCTCCTTTCGATTCGTTTGATAATATTTTAGAGATGATTTGGTGCACGCTCTTTACAAAATCATCTGCCACTGCCTTGAACAGTTGGCTGCCAGTACTGGCAGCCTTGTTGGACTTATTCTCATTTCATCGTGGTCCATGGATGTAATTGTTGCAAATTACCGTCCGACAGTGGAACATATATTGTCCTCGCTGTTGAACTACCACTAGGTTCCCTTGTTCGTCCTTGCAGGCTTTGTTGGCCTATCATGTCTTAATTTATCCAGGCTTGCGTTTTTCGTGCTCTTTGTATATTCTTTCTCCGAAGCTGAAATCACCTAGGACAATTAACAACGGTCGGTGAACCATAAAAACTTTCTTGATGCTATCGACGGTCTTCTTCGTTGGGGTCATGATCGCCTATTAGGTCGAAATCGGGGAATTTTCCCTTGATACCGGCATATATGTATGTATAACACATATAGTTTCCAGGGACTACCACGAGAAGGTAAAGCAAGCATATGACGCGAACTTAAAACGTTGCCTTGGGCGGGCAGTAGTTGTCCGCTCAGTCATTGTCCAATGCCTTCGACATTACATAATTCCTCGTTCTCTTACTTACTTACTTAAATCTTGTGTACGTTAACAACCCCTGTGCGCCATCTTGTTTGGATTTCTGCAATGCGTTTCAATTCACTCCAGGTCTTTCCCAGTTGTCCAGATTCTTCTTTGACTGTTCTTGGCAATGTTTGCTTAGGCTACTCCGCTCTTCCGCTTGACTTAGTGGGTGAGTTCCACTGCATGGCATATTTCGCATTAGGGCCGTTTTCTCGCCGTAAGGTGTGACCAATCCATTTCCACTTCCTGCAACGTATGGTGATGCCTATAGGTTCTTGACCCGTTCTTAGTTAAAACTGCTTGTTGAAGATGTGGTTCAGCCAACAAGTCTCTAGGATGTCACGTAGATATCTGTTTACGAAGGTTTGCAGTCTTCGAGTGACAATGTTGGCAACCTTTCAAGTACTACGCCCGTATGAGTAGTTCCAATTCTACATTAGATCTGAACAGATTCAGCTTCGTTTTTGTGCTGAGAACATTGCTTTTCCATATTTTTGATTGGATTTCAAAACGAGCTTTAGCATTCTCGATTCTGCTGGACACATCGAGTTCGGTGCCACCATCGTTCTCGGTCTATTAGGATACTTCCTAAATATAGAAAGTTTTCGGCCTGTTGTCCGGCAACGCTGAGTTAAGCACATTAAGCCCTACCTGGTTTGCCTCAGCTTGAACATTTTGTGATATTTGGTGGAGATCCAATACTTTATTTGAAAGGAGGCAAACATCGTCAGTATAGACTAGGTGTTTGAGATAAATGTCATTGTCCACCTCAATCCTTGGTTTCTTTCAGTTAGTGCAGCCCGAAATATATCGCTGATGACTACCAGGAATAATAGCCCTGTCGTACTGCACTATAGATTTCAAACTCATCTGACACCTTGCCATTGTGCAGAACGTGACATTTATCATCCATGTAAGTATCCTTAGTAATAGCGCTATAAATTTTCTCGGGATACCTCTCCTGCGCAAGGCTATCCAGATAGCAACTCTACCCAAACTATCAACAGCCATTTCAATGATGGCTCAATGATGATTCGCAAGCTGTTGGTGTGATCTACGCAAGAGCATCCACCTCGAATTTGCCCTTGTTCGACATAGAGTGTTGAGATGCACTCTTATCCGCTCTAGAATTATTCCCACACTCCATCAAATTGCCCTTCTTTGGAAGCTTGATGATCATCCCTTTTTTTCCACTCCCCCTTCAACCGCTCATTTTCCCAAGCTCTAAAAATGTGCGGTTGGAGTAACACTGCCGGTGTAGTTGGCGTCGTTTGAAAAAGCTCGGAAGGGATATAATCAATGCATACCGCTTTGTTTCTTTTCAGGAATCTGAAAAGAGATAGCGTTGCTGGGAAGACAGTTTCCAATTTGGGAATTTGTTGCTGCGGCAAGCTCGTTAAAATTTGGGACTATGACGCTGTCGCCTAAATTATTTAGCATTATCGCGAGATGTTCTCTCCACCTCATGTTCCCTTATCCGGAATCAGCAGACTTTCATCTAAACTTTCCACTGCTTGTTGTTTAGAACTCCTACCACTAGTAAGTTCTTTTGTGATGTTATAGACGGTCCTGCTGTTACACCTGCTAACTGATTCTTCAGCTTTCGATGCCAGTGCGTTGAAATGTGAACGCTTGTCACGTCTGACACTACGCTTCAGTTCTTTTCATACGATATTAGGCTTCTAAGTCAGGTTTCTCTATTGCTTATGCCACTGCAATCCGATCCTTGAGTGAAATACTCCCATCGATCCGTCTCCGAGTATCTACTAATAACTATGTGCTGTGACTTCTCTGCCTTATGCCGATGTAGGCACCTGCCCCAGATACAACAACATTGTTCACAGCGTTCCAATGGTCATACAGGTCTTCATGCGTTGAGCTACTGATTGTTTCTGCTTCTGTGGCAAGATGGTCCCTGAATTGTTGGCGCACTACGGGATCCCAAAGTCTGTCGGTATTGTACCTGGTAACTCGAAGCAAGATTGAGCGGCTGCATTACGAAGGCGTATCTTTCGTACTTCCAAGTTTGTTTCGGACGCATTTTCTGAAACGTCGACTTATCGCAAAATGTCCGATTTGGTTTGACATTCGCTTTCTGTTAGATGAGACCAAACTGATCTTGTACTAGGCCTTGTGCTCGAACAGAGTGATTTCAATCACTAGCCTACAAATCGTACCCCATCATCATTGCGATCTCCGAGGACGTGAACTCCTCTCACGTGTTCGAGCGCTGTGTTGTCGTTTCCTACCTTAGCGTTGAAATTTCCCATTAGGATTACGATGTCCCCTTTAGGCGTTAAGTTGTGGGCGGCCCCAAGTTGAGTGTCTGTTTCGTCCTCAGTGGCGGTTTCCGTTTCTTCTTAACCTACTCTGCAATCTGGTCGTGACTGGATAAGTCACTCTACGGCTTCTAAGATATGATGCTGCTTCTTGCTGTTGGTGTTAGCATCAGTTCTACGCCGGATTTTCGAATGCTGCTGGCTGCTTTTCCAGAGTAGAGCGAGACAGTGCTTTTTGGGGGCGAGTGGTATGCCCCAGCATCCAGGCATTTTATCCCAAGATGTCCATATAATATCGTGAGGACTCTAGTTCAAATTGAAAGAACCTGGCATTCTGAGGATCTCGTAAGTCGAAGGGCCTAACATTCCGGCATCGGTGTCCCCAGTCGATAGCCAAAGGTCGTCAGCAAAGTATCAGTCCGTATCCGAGGCGAGCAATACATTTTTTACGGTTGCGGGTCACTGGGCCACAGACTAACCGACACTGATCCTACTTTATGTCCTCTCCACTTTGCTATTTCCGAAGAAACTCCTAGTTGACGTCGCTAGGGCCTACCTGAATGGGCAACACATATAAGTAAAATCTACCTTAACTAATGCTTTTATGATTAAGCAGGCAGCATTGAAAAGGGTCCTTAAAACCATTTAAAGGAGAAGGGAATTCTGTTTTATTGACTACAGGTATACACTGGCCAAAGTGCGATTTCATTCAGGCAAATGTTTGCATTAGCACGGAATACCGATGTCAATATCGAATGATGAAGTTTCGGTTTGCTGTTGTATTGACGAAAGCGGTCAAGTCGTTGTTAAAGTCATCATTATCATCCTCAGATGCCAGATTTGTTGACGCAGATTGTATGATACTGAATGTCTCAGCTTACTCATCTAGGCAATCTGGCTATTAAGCTTCTCTCACTGTGCTGCTGTCAGGACAGTAAATTACCTCAGGCATTTCCTGACATTGTAGGGTCTACTTCATGATGTGGATACTGTTGTGGGGCTTTCCCAATTAGAGTAAGATATTGCTGTTACCCATTGGGGGCAATTGTTTATCTCGTTCAGTCAGAATAGTTATACGGCTAGTGCGAAATCAACATATTAGCTCTTTGCCTAGTCTGAAATTCCACCTTTTAAGCGTTGGTGTGAAGTGAATGCTAAAAGTTCGCCCTTGTGAAGAACTAAAAGAATGCACTTGATTTGGACTTCACTAGCTCCATCTCATTAATGTTGGAACCTTATCGTTTGCATTGCCATATCCCTTTATGAAACAGAGACCCGAAACCCAGAGTGGCATTCAAAAGTGTATTTCCCATATAATTTCTTCTTTGCATCGCCTATTAAACTTCGAAACATTGATATTTGAATAGATCAGCTTGAAGCCGGGCTGATTTTTGTAGTTATAGCGCAGGATTCTACATTCCTTCTCGATTACTAGAACTTAGGAAGACGATAAGATTCCGAGATTGTCAGTTGAGTCTATCAGACACTCGATCACTCTGGAGTTCAGCTTGGAGCAATCGGTCTAAATGGACATTTCGATTTTCAAAGATGGAGAATTGTCCGGATGCTTATGCCATTGTAGCTGTTTTCGCTTAGCAGCACCAAGATCCTCTTATTTTTGCTGCGCTACATAGTGAGATACTCGTTCGTAGATCGATTGCTAAGAGTATTCTAAATGGGCTCTTTCCCTAATTTAGTTAAACTTCTTTTCCAAAAAAGCTGGTCTTATTCAAACAGTTTTAGAATCCTGCAAATGGCCAATAACTGATTCTAATCTCTAGCTCCTAGGTTGAATCACCGGGAATACCATTGAAGCGATATATTTAAATTCTTATTTACTCGAACTGTTTGAACTGTTTGAACTGTTTTGATCTGCCCACTTCTTTTGGACTTGGTCTGTTTTCATTTATCTTGTTTTTCTAATAGTTAATGCTGGCATGTATCCAAATCATTGCATGCTCTCAACGGAAATTTCAATGAAACACTCATTTCTGCAAATTTATTGTAGTTTTGATCTAATTTATTCATATAAATTTTTTTTATTGATAAATTTACAGCTTCCAAAGCACTTTTTTTTTTTAAATTAAATAGACGTGGACCCAACCAAGAGCACGATCTGTTAGTCATAATTGCTGGCAAACCTCAAATAATTTGTCACTGTCATATTAGACAGAAATGAAATGAGTGTACCCAAGAAATTATGTATCTAACGTATTCTGACGTGTTTCTTCACAAAAAGAACTTTTATCACTGGAACATGCTTCAAATCATTGAAATTTTAAATCACTGGTTAAGCTGGGGATCTGAGCTCGAAAATGTGTGGAATATTCCCAACGTGCTATATTCGCAATGGGCCATTTAAAACAAGTCGGAGGTTTCCTGAATCCAAACGAACTTATGTAGATCTTAATAGAACGTCACATGTAGGAGCTATTTGTTGCGTCATTCTGTGTTTCAAATTCAGTCAAACATCGAATCGGTCGAATACTTTAAAACGATGTCAACCATACTTACGAGTAACTCTCCAAAGAACAAGATCAGATCACTCATCAATAGCAACTCACAGTTTTCGAATGGCCTGGAATTAGACCTGCTAGCCACAGGCGAGAAAACATGAGTCGGATCAGTTTATTTGCATACCATCTACTGTTTTGATCCATAATTATATCTTGTTAAAAGCTCCCTATGATGATTTGATGACTGCGAGACTACTGTAATACTGGTAAAAGTCGATTCAATTTCCACTGATTTCAGCAAGGCATTCGATAAAATTTCTCACCAACTTATCATTTTTAAACTAAAAAAACTTGGCTTTTCCCCTCATTTTGTGGCATGGACTAAATCCTATTTAGAAGACCGAGAATACAGGGTCATCTTCAGATTCTCAATATCCGACCCAATTAAAGCAACATCTGGTGTCCCTCAGGGTAGTCACCTTGGGCCAATCATCTTTATCCTGACGATTAATGACATAAATCTCATTTTAACGAATTATAATCTTTCTATTTTCGCTGATGACATGAGAATTTCCAAAGTAATTTCATTGCCTTCCGACTCCCATTGCCTACAAGATGACTTAAATAAGTTTTCGGTATGGTGCAAGCAAAACTTTTTGGAGCTTAATGTCAGCAAATGCCAAGCGATAACCTATTCCCGCAAACGTTTACCTTCCCCTCCAAGAAACTACTTCATCTGCGGTGAGCGTATTCCTTCCATTACCCAACTACGGGATCTAGGAATAATTTGTGACAGAGAGTTGAATTTCGACTCACATATTGACAGCATTATAAATAAAGCTAACTCTGCACTTGGTTTTATCAAACGCTGGTTGAAAGAATTTTCCAACCCTTACGTTACAAAGTCCCTGTACATTACTTTTGTAAGGCCTCTTCTCGAATATTGCAGCCAAGTTTGGTCACCCTATAAACTAACCCACATTCAAAGAATAGAAGCAGTTCAACGCAGGTTTATCCGTTTCGCACTTCGTGGTCTACCCTGGGCCGACCCATATGGATAGAGGGGTAATCCATGAATGAAAATAGGCTGAAACTAATTAGCATGCATACCCTAAAAAAACGTCGCGAAGCCGCTGATGTACTTTTTATCCACCAGTTACTGACTGGAAACATCGAGAGCTCGAGAATAACGCAAAATATTGCATTCACTCCCAATCCCCGTAATCTAAGATCTGCCCACTCTTCCTGATCCGAACTCACCGCACCAACTACGGTCACTTTGAACCCATATCTAGAATGTTGCGTATAACGAACAACTACGCCGAAGTCTTTGACCTAAATAGCAGCAAACACGAAATGAAAAAAGCACTGCTCAATATGCCACCCCCTTAACATCTCCCTCGTCCACCATTTCTCCTCGCCCCATTAGGTTAAGAATATCTTTGTTAGTTTTAAGTCTAGCTTTAAGTTTTTGCTTGTTAATAAGCTAAATAAAGTTGTCCGGGGTAGACCCGGGCTAATAATAATAATAATAAAAAGGAAGTCTTTTGAACGGCCCAAACACTTAAGAATAGCTGTTATCGTTGCCGAACTCATTTCATACCATAAAGTAGTAATGATCCCACAACTGAACCTTGCGGAACTCCAACGATGTTTCCATATTTTCATGCAATTACATTGTTTATCACATTTTCGTCCATTTGCGGGTCTATTTCATCGATAACATCACAGATGTTGCCTTCGAGTTCTTCAATTGACTGGAGAGCGTTGGCCCAAAGTCGCACCGAAAAATAACACGAGAGGCTTTTCGATAATCATTCTTACATCTTCTAAGGCCTGAATGTAACCAATTTTGCTTTTCAGTAAAGCCTTGATGACGGAAATGTGTTCTTGATCATTTTCATGCATTTCCAATACCCAATTGGCTACTGATGGTCCTCAGACATAATTTCTTGGACCTTATTGGTTCCATGAACTAGGTTTTTTTATATTCGGTGGAGTGTTGTTTATGATATGCCGAATTCCTGAGATCGACAAAGCTGGCTCTTCGGGGACAGTTCGAGCTAAAAAAGCAATGCTTCGAGTTGTTCTTGCTCGGTGAGCACGACTGCGGTTCTTCACATTACTAACATTGCTGGGGGCGAAAGTCCTTCTAGTCGACCGGAAAAGTTTTTAACTTTTTGGACTGTTTCAGCGAAATATTTCAAAATGAAACCTTTTATCGGAAAACCCCTCAGTATATTCTTCCTACTGGTCTCCTTGTAGATACATCAAGTGTATACGAACTGAGGGAATTTAATCAACTGTTTTGACTTCCACCTTGTGAACGTCTAGGGTCTCGCTTATTTTGCCAGTTAATGTTGGGCGCTCACATTTATGTACATTCCTTCAAACAATTCCAAAGTCGATAAAGATATCTGTCCTTTCAAGGGCTTTGGTCTCTGTGTGTCATCTAATTCAGAACAATACTCTCCTGATATAACATATGTAGGTTACGGTTCAGCTTCTGTGTGCCACCTTCACATATCTTCATTCTACCTTCCACCTAGTCGTCCATTGAAGTGGCGATGACTCAAAATTTAACTCTGATTGAAAATTGATCTACCGCGTGGAACAAATCGATTATTTCGGCATGACGGCACTAAACACGCTCAAAGCTAATATAGGGTGGCCAGATAGCAATGTTAGTTTTTCTAATTGTTATGTTTCAGCAGCTGTCAAACTTACCAATGACATCCAGCTGCCAAAATATTCAGTAAGGTTTGCCATTCCATCATGCATCACTTTACCCTTGCCGAACGTGCGGAAATTATTAAAATTTTTTTTCGAAATTCCGACTTGTATTGCAAATACGCAAGGTGGATTTCTTGTTATGCAAGCAATTCATCGCACCGTGGAAAAGTTTGAGCATGAGTGCACTCTTTTGGAACTTAAGCCACCAACCAGACAAAGATTCTTGCGAAGTGAAGAAAATATAGCCGCCGTAGCGGCCAATATCGAAGAAGACACAGAAATGTCGATTCGGCGTCGATCAGCTGAATTGGACATCGCCAGAGTCAACTCGGCTTATTTTGCGGTTGGATTTGGACCTTCATCGGTATAAAATTGTGTTGACGCAAGAATTGAAGCCGGACAACCATAGACAACGCCGTGAGTTGGCTAATTGGGCGCTGGAAATTTTGTGGGAGATAGGATTTTGGCCAAAAAAATCATCAGGCCCATTTTTGGCCGCTGAGCCGCTATGTCAACAAGCAAAATTGCCATTATTGGGGCGAACACAATCCTCTCAGTCTCAGGTTTAGACTTTCTGTGGTCAGAGCTCGATAACATCGATTTATCCGAGCTGTGGTTTCAACAAGACGGCGCTACATGCCATACAAGCGACGCAACGCTCGAAGTTATGAAGGAGAAATTTGGCGACTGAGACACCTTATGGCGAGCGGTCATCAATTGGCCGCCGCGATCGTACGGTTTGACACCACTCGATTATTTTCTCGTGGGGCTACGTCAAGTCCTTAGTCTCGAGCCCAATACTCGACACGCTATTGTCGGAATAACGCCGCATATATTGGACCGAGTCATCAAAAATTGGATCGAACGACCGCTTGAATCACTGCCAGCTAAGCCGAGGCGGCCATTTGGACGATGGCATGAACGCAGCTTCAAAATAAAGCCAGACTCAATTTTATATCTCACACCGTTGTTGTTTTATTTAAACCGATATCGCGGTGGTGCAAGTTAAGCGAAATAGAATAAAGTTGGTGCAATACTTTCTTCCCTAAGATCGATATCAATTTTCAATATATTGTACAAGGTGGCGCAAAATTAATCATCCAATTTTGTTTTTTAATTACTTTTTTACTAAATAAAGAAAAATGATTTTGAGTGATGGAAATTTTTATTTGAACCTTTACAATTTTTTCTGTTAAGTGGAACAGTTATATCCGCCAAGTGGCTGCCACCAGTGTTGATATACATTTGTGCCGTTTTATCGCATTTTCCATGACTTTCCGCCTTTCCGCAAGATTTCCGGTGATAATTCTTCGCATTCCTGTCGAATATTTTTCTTAAGGACTGGCTGAGGTTTGTTGGCATAAACCCGCGACTTCAAGTAGTCCCAGAGAAAGAAGTCTGGGATGGTTAAATCGGGCGATCTTGTTGGCCATACCGAATCGCCAAAACGGGAGATTACGCGACCACGCTTAATTCACGATATCCATTGTGGCTCGTGCTGTGTGAGCGGTTGCACCGTCTTGTTGAAACCACATGTTCACCATGCCCCTCTCATCCAAATCCGGCAGTAAGAAGTCGTTTATCATGGGCCTAATAGCGTTCGCCAGTAACAGTGACCGTATTGCCGATGGCGTCCTCAAAAAAATACGGCCCAATCACTCCTCCGGCGTGAAAGCCGCACCACACAGTGGCTTTGAGTATATGTAATTGCTCTTCGTGCATCACACGCGGATTTTCAGTGCCCCAGAAACGAAGATTTTGCTAATTGACGTAACCGCTTAAGTGGAAATACGCCTTGTCGCTCATGATGATTTTCCACACAAAATCGTCCTCTTCGTTGTTGAGATTGAGGATGGATTTACAGTAATTCACACTCGACTGACCGTCAGGAGGCATTAACTGATATAATGTTTGCACTTTGTACGGGAACATGTGTAAGTCTTTCACTAAAATTCGCTGCAGGGTCCGTCTGGTGATGCCTAATTGCGTGGCCCGTCGTCTGGTTGATGTATCTTCGTTTTCAGCGACACCGGTAGCCACAGCCGCGATATTCTCGGCTGAACGGCCACGCCCTGCATGGTCGCCTGTGGTTCCACTCTGTTCGATCCGAGTAGCTAAGAGCCGGAATGTTTGCCCAGTTAGCGCGACACGATTAGGAAATCGATGTCGAAATTCACGCTGCGCTAACATCACCGACCGATTATTGGTCAAAAACATCGACACAATTATTCCACGCTCTTGCGGAGTATAGCGATCCATTGCTTGTCTGTTTGTATACTGCAGCTGTCTAGTACACAAATGTCAAATATGATTGACGTATGACGCCATTTATAAAAATTATAACAACTTCCGATAGCAGTACAAATGTACGTATATTTGCATCATATCTTTCATTTAGTCATGCATTAGTAACTACAGGCTTCTACCAGTTCCATCCGAAAAACGTTATTGCCCGCTTGAAGCTTAAAATTGCCTTAGCAACATTTCGTGCAACATTTTCCTCAAGACTTGGGCTAAACTCTTATACATACATAACATTGGCTTATGGACCCGGAGTCTTACCCATCCATAATCAGCTACTTTTTACGTCAACTGAAGTGAATAGCACCAAAAAGTAATAATTAAATTTATACTTCTTCAACATTTGCTCTCCTGCAACATTGTTGAATACTCAAACACATGATCGTACTTTAGCTATATTTTTGACCAAATTTAAGTTCCTTTAAAGGGGACATTTATATTGAACGCGGTATTCTTCCTTTCCATGTTTACAGAAGTCAGACACCACTGCGTGCAACATGTTCATTCCCCAGCAACATTTTAAACCCATTTTTAAAGATTTATTAGCAATTCCTTTTGCTTTTTTCTCCTACACTATTTCTAACTAAGCAAGTAGGGAAATTCCTCAAGATAAACAAAAACTAAGCCAGAGGGAGCATAAAAACCAGGCGCCATGCAACAGTGGGTGTTCATTTTATTATTTAAAAAAAAAAGAAAAGAAAAACAAAAAAACTCCTACACCGTTACAAAACAATTAACCCCGTAAACAGAAAACGGCAAACAGCTAACAGCTAACAGCATGCCATATCGCAATCAAACCTAACGAGACACAGCCAGCATCTTTGACGCCACCACAATTACCAGATACATTCATCCCAAGGAGGATTTCAACTGAGCGCCTTCGCCTTAACCACCATCACAGTGTAGTACGGTTGTATGAAGTTGTATCTGAAACAAAAAACAGTTTGTTGCACTTCGTTTTGAATGGCATACAAAATAATTACACATCGTTTGAAGTTGGACGAATAACTGTCATTGATCTGTCACGCAGCGAGAGTGCAGAAAAAAAATTCCAACAATACGAGTATACAAAATAAACATCATACAACCCACTACCGCTCCCATAGATACGAAGTACTTTTCATAGCCTTGCTTGTATGTGCACTTGTATATGTATATTTGTTATTTGTATCTACCAGCTCCACCATGTTGAGCAAGATGAATGGAACTCTTGGCGACGTAATTACACGAAGTACTTCTCTGGAATGTTGCGTCGCGCCGTACTCGACAGTTGTTATCGATGGCACCGAAGGAGGAGTTGAAGGAGGCTTACTGTGGTTGTCCTCATCATTGGCACATGGTGCGCTTCCGATGTATCTGGGCTTAAATTTTAAGTACTTTTACGCTTTGGCTGGACATACTATAGATGGCAAAACAAACGCGCCAACATTCAAGAAAAAACAAAAAACAAAAAAAAAATAGAAAAAGACAAGAAAGAAATGTCAACTTTTGCACGGCTGTTACTCGTATCTTGCTGGCGTATCTATGATGTTAACGTCTCGTTTGACGCTTTGCAAACTTTGTCCACTTCTTCCTCTATTTCAGCGTTTAATTATTTGTTTTCTTTTTGCTGCTGGTTTGTACTTCTTTTTCGTCTTCTACTACTTGCGGAATGTAAAGTGCTCTTGGGAGAGTGCTGTGCAAAATGAATGTCTTCGACTTTGGCGACATTTTTATACGCCGTCTTATGGGCAATGGCTACAACAACATCAACTAAAACCACAACTGGCCGAGAAGAGAAAAGACAAATGATATCGACTTGCTTGGACGGACTTAAATGGGTTGAACTTGAAACGACAGCGCAACTAGTTTTTCTTTTTTTAGGATGGTGAGATAGCCGTACTATTATAGCCGTTTGGCGAACCACTTTAAAGTTGACAATTAAATGTGACTTACATACAATAGATAGGTAGCCGCAAGCACAGTTATGTTTAATTAGATAATTGTTAGAATTTAAGGAACGACTGAGCTGGAGATGTATCTTTAATTAGATACCGGCTAAGCGATACCGTTTATTGACCTTGAAGTGTGTTAAAGAATGAACGCCGACAAGGATCGTTTGTATCTGATGCCTGTGGTCTCGTAATTAGTTATAAAATTCTATGACTTGTGGGTAACCTTGGGGCAGCGACTTTTAGGTATTTAGATGCCGCTGCCGTAATTAGATTGAATTTTCAAATAGTAGACACGATCCCACAAGGGAATATTATGCAGACGACAACTGGAAGAGGTGTTACTTAACTAATCTTTCGTTGCTTGCAATCTTGCAAGGTGACTGCAAGAGTACATATCCTTAAGCTGCATGACACCACCACTTGTATGATATGATTAATAAACATAGAGCGATTTGTTCTCATTTTCAAATCGAATGCAGCGAATTTATTTCAGTAAAAAGTATTGGCTTAAGAATTCAACCTTTAGGGACTCCAATTAGGATTACTTATCTCATCGGTAGGCCTTCTAATGCGTAAAATATTCTAAAGTCTTCTCATTTTTAAGAAATGTATCGTAGCTAGATACATAGTTAACGATAGCTGTATGAATATACTGATCTAACCGGTGGTGGTAGCTTTTATAGGGCTAATAGCGATCATGATGATCATAGCAGTATCTTGCGTTCATATCGTCTTTTTAAGGCCATTTATAAGGACAAAGAATTGTTCCTTGATTCAATGGTCAATATGTTGTCTCTGATTTAAATTTAAGATTTGTTAAGCTATAGTTATTTCCAATATTTTTCAAGGCACTTTATTCCAAGAACTGGTTAAATTTGTTTGTATCGCTTTTATCGAATTTAATGTAGAAGTTCACAAATGTTTTGTTTAAAACAGGGAGCCGACGTTAACTCAACGAAGTCGTACATCAATAAGTGTTCTCCAAATGATGATAACCCAAGGATATATGATTTCATTGACGAGTTGAAAGTTAGATGAACTCTAAATTGCTTTGGAAGCCTCACATGTTGACGATGATTTGAAGTGGCATTACAATTATTTTTTTTTGATTATTTATGCGATTCCTTGAACAGGAGGCGAGCTTTGTTTTGTGGGGTATCTGATGAGAAAACCTGATTCCTTACCTCGAGTGCTAAGAGCTCTTATGGTTCAACTCAGACAATCAACGTATTTTAAAGTTAGTACAGCGAAATGTGTATATGTTTCGCTAATACCGATATACATTGGTTTTGAATGTTTGCAGGTTACAACGACTAAGAAATAAAGAGCTGGGCAAGTCATTCCATTAGTGAGGTGATGATAAATTAATGAGCGTTCAAGACGGGCGTTATGGTTGAAGGATTGAAGGCCTTAGCAAGAGATATTTCATCGGTGCTTAAAAGTGTCAATAAACTGGGTAATATCATCGGCACCTTTGAGAGTTTTACTGCAACGTTTTGAATTCTATGTAGCAGTTTCAGTGAGATTTCGTCATCATCATCTTTTTTTGGTGGGTGATAGCTTTATATATTGAGGATAGATCAGATGGACTTACATTTCAGTATAAGCGGTCGTCGATAGAGATACTGAGGTGAAAAGACTGCTTTTAGTTTTGGAGGACGGTTATGCAGTTCGATATAATTGAACTAATAGGGAAGTGAGTCTGGAAACAAAACTGAGAAAGTACTGAGTATTGTCGTCAGCAAAGAAACAAATTTGATTAGGAGCAAAAGTAAAAAATTTCGGAGGCAGAATAGAGCCCTGCTGCACGCCAGTGTTGATTTTCTGAATATCATACTTAAAATCGTCTTAAACGTCTTTCAACAGATGGTCTGAGAGGTAGTTTCTAACTCGTTGAAGCTAAGACTCGGCGGTCGATTCCAAATGTCTGCATTTTTGACAAAAGTGCCTGATGCCAAACTTTGTCAAACACCTTTCAAATACCAAGTGCGACTATCTTGTTTTCGCCAGATTGGTCTAGACTTTTGTTCTGCTTTCCAGTGAGACATGCCATAGGTTATCAGTGGATCTGCTCCAGACATTGAGAAATTGTTCCATCTCGATATATTTCAAAAGTTAGCCGTTAGACCTTGGAAAGAAGGCTGTAGGTACAATGCAATGCAGACACAGACGCAGGAGCAGAGGGAAAACAAGTTTGGTCTCTTTTGCGGATTGGTTTGACTGTTTTCTGTTTCCTCGGAAAAATTAAGTCGTGGAAGCTCACCTTTTCAGAAAAAGAAAATACTTTCCGGAACATCAGATTTCTTGAGTACATTTTCAATTACGACGCAGGTGGAGTCATTGAATTTTCGACATGTTCTGGCGAAGAAATGGCCCACCATCTGGAATCGTTGAGCTGGCTGTCGAAGGGTACTTGAAACAGATTGGCTTTGCCCAAAGAGAATGGTTTTGTAAATTAGCATTAGGATTGTTGCCAATGTGAACTTCCTTATGTTTTTAACGCATTACCAATAATTTTTCAAGTAATATTTACTATCACACGAGGATATCTTCGGATACAACTTTGGTCAAAGAAATTATCGTATTTCTTATTGTTTCATGACCTTTCAAAGGCACTGCATATCATGCATGGACAAGTACAACAGATTGGCGTGGTTCAATATTTAAAATCAACACTGGTGTCCTTAGTGATAGCCAAGCTGGTTTAAAGACCCTCTATTTGACAGCACAATTTCTAGACAAGCTTTGTACTCTTGAATGGATTACTGAAAGCATTCTTTTAAATAGAAACTTGCTAAAAGTCTTCTTTGACTTCTTAGAGTGGAGCATTCGTTTTGTCTGCCGGGGACTTGGAAACTCATGCCAATCATGCTCACATGAAATTCAACTGCCAATAGGAACCCTAACCGATGACTCAGGCAATCCTAACCCAAGTTCAGGTTCTGGGAAACTATCATCTATGTCTTGCGTAGCAAGTTCGTTGCCGACTTGTTTTGATATCAGTGCAGAGGCAAGGGTCCCAGGAAAAGATATGAAGCCCGTAAAGAGCGTTCATTGGATTCTGGTGAAAGCTACGTATTTTCGTGAAAGCCTTTACCAGCAGACAACCGATGTATAGCCACGTGTTTAGTTCGAAGTAATTTATCATCCAGGATGACACCTTAATGATTAGGTTCGTTTGAGAAACGGATGATGATATCTTTAAGCATTAGATGTGAGTCAGATACGTCCTTAATTTTGAAAGAATTGACTCAAAACCTATTTGTACTACACAAATCGCCCATCACATTAACGGCCGCCTGCCTGGCATCTATGTCATATCCATCATCTGGCAGCGTTGACGTTTGAGCCATTAAGAGCGTTAAGCAGTGAGTCGGTCAACATGAACTATTGAAGTAGGGCAGGACGCCGCCTTGCGGGCAAGGCCTGTTAACCCCTGCTATCACATACAGCGCGCAGGCAGCATTCGAAACAAAAGTTCTATTCACCAGCATTGCTCTTATCCACAAAAGTGCTGATTGAAGGGCAGTCTCGCAGAACCTTCCGCACTGGTAGGCATATTGTACCTTAGACAGAGGAAAAATTGTCAAAAAAGTTTTGTGGACATGAAGCTCAACCATTTTCTCCATGTTAGTCGACTTGCAGGAAGTCAGACTAATTTTCCAAATTTCGGTACAAATACTGTATGTCAGGGGTTCGAGATATATGGAAGTGCCCAGCTATTGAAGTTTTTCTTCAGAGTTTGGCAGCTTTTCTATACTCCTGACTGAAAACCACCAAAGGAACAGCGTATTCGATGGCCTCATCCGTCAGCACAAGCGATGACAGATACGACTTACGGAGTGTTGCATTTTTCAGCTCACTTGCAGCTTTAGTGATGGAGCTAGTTTTTAGCCGGTTCTTATCAGGTTATATGGGAAGTGAATCTCAAGCATGACACAGATACTCAGTATATGTGCTATCAGATCTGTGTAATACCGGTCTGGTTGATTTTGAGGATTTTGATCAGTCTGCTGGTTTCAGTAAGTGTTTGGATCTTTTCGCAAAAGTTGTCTTAACAGGTACTCTTCAAAACTCGAATTGGCTTCTTTTTTTCTCTTTTTTGATTTGTAGATCCTTCTTCCACGTCAGTTCGAAGTGACTTGTTTGAAAGTTTTCGGGTTTATTTACTTAGTCACTGGAAATTCACCATCGAACCGTCTTTCTGCAGGACTTTTTCCTGGCTGGAAACATCAGCTCAGGTTAAGGGTAAGGACACCGATCTGGTTCTGAACAGCTTTCATTACCTTTTGTTTTGTTTTGATGTTAGACTGAGCATTGATGGTCTTGCCGAGCGTGTCCAGTCAGTTTTTTGCGAATTCCTACGCTCCAGCAAGGTCGAGACCTCGGCATCCGATTTTGAATTCGATGTACTTAGTCTGACATGGAAGCGTCTGATAGTACTTTCCCAAGCGTACCTGTTGGATAACCTTAAGTCGATTACTTTCTGTCTCCGATTCAGGATCAGGGCGTCTGTTTTTGTAAAGTCAACATGTCGTACAAGTCACTGCTTCAAATCGAAGGTTTAGTGAATTCTGGTCAGAAGTATTGCAGTAGTCCATATATGTGCGCTTAAATCGAAGCTAGTTTTGACTCATTTTTCATTGAACTGGTGCAAGTTATAACCGCTATTCATGTTTCATCTGTTCAGAGTACGAATACATGAAACTTAGACTGTATGCACGATGACTCAGACTAAGTTATCTTTAGTTTTTGTAAAATATATTAAAAAGAAAAACTAATTCATTCTTCTCCAATAATTATTCCTCTTTTGTATATTTTTAGGTAAGCCATTGGATGGTCTAATAAATACTATAGCGGACAAATTTGTAACATGTTGGTATGATTTAATAATAAAAAAAAAAAAACTAAAACCTTAGTCAGCAATGAAAATATAAAATAAATAAAAAATTAACATCTACGAAACTTTCAGAATCAACAAGAAGGTAACATTTAGTTTTAATTTGTGCGAGGTCCCTTAAAGATCTCCATTTGACGATCATATACGACTTTGAAGTCGATGAGAAGATGATGCTCATACGCTTGAAATGAGTAGGATCTTTTACAGGCCTTGTGGAACGTGGAAAGAGTATGGCTTGGAACGTTATGTCGCATACGAGTATGTATCAGGATTCATGAAATATTCAATTCTCGATTGCACAGGAATTTTTGGAGATTTGACATGTAGAGCTGGTTGTAGACAACGTCTCGATTGCCGATTTACTATGGTTGGATGTGTTCTTCCGGTTTCACTAGAAACATTTCTGTATGTATCTGGCTCAAATTGTAATAGCCCATCATTTAGGTTGACGGCAGAAATCTGCCGATTCGTGTTGCATCCTTCGTGTCGTGGAGTGGCCGAAATTCTCATCTTTGAAATAAAATTGAGTGAATCTCTGCTCTCTTCGAGTTGCACTGGCACCAATACGATGTGAAACCATGGTTTGTGGGTTTGTCCTACGAAAAAAAGGGCGCCTGGTATCGTTCCGTCAATTAAATTCATGTCGTCACTAGGTTCAATCTTCCAACTTCTACTAGAAGATTGATGCTATTCCGTCAAGCTCCTTCTCCTGTAATGCCTCGCGATTCTGGAGAGTTAACTTCGATTTTTATTATCACTCACCGATGCGTCGTTGATCGATACACACTGCATCATCATATCGATAAAGATCTTTTTTTATTTTAGTATTTTATATAAATATCCTTTTTTATCATTGCGTCGATCGAGATGGGACATTTGTATTTTCTGAAGAACTAGCATCACAAACCGCTGTATTGTATTTCAGGCGGATTGTTTTTTGATGATTTAGGGCTGATTGCATCTGCACTATAAAGTCCTTGAACTCTGCTATGATCATGTCGATTGTACAATAGTTAGAAATTATCTCTTAACAACAGAGCCAAGCAAGTCAATATCCACATTTGGCGGCCAGCTGGCCACTAAGACCGTCTAAGAACTGCCAAAAAGCTGCTCAAACCTTTTCAGTCTCTGGGGATATAGCAATGCCACTCACTATGAGGCCTATTGAAAATGGTCAGAAGGCAGAACCTGTTATTTCACAAAACAGATCTGGCCTAAGTTGATTCAGACGCGTACAAAGACTCTTTTATCTGTGGAACCTTCATATGTCGTCATCCTGATGGTCATTATTACAAACCACTGCTTAATTGGCTTAGCATTCCTCTAAATGATTTCTGCAGAAGCTGTTGCGATAAAGAAGATGAGAGAACCACTCTCAATCTATCTGAAAAAAAAAACCTTATCTGAAATAATAGTCGGTGGACTCCTTGGTTTGCTAAAAGCCACTAAATTACTTAAGCATGTCTCATATTTGCAGATTTCCTTGACTGTCTCAAGGTGTGAGAACATTGCGATTGTATGGCATCGAAAAGTGGCTTCTCTGACTTAAGTAAGCCCGCTTGACACCTAACCTAACCACATAATAAATAATTTCTCAGCGAAGCTTAGCAGAGTACGCAAACGAGTTACCACAGTTGTTCGATAAAGTATCCAAGCAATACTGCGAATAGATTTGATGCAGATACATGGAAGCCAGCCTTGACAGAAACTACAGACATTACGACATTTTTGTAATGAAGACAAGTAGCCATAAAGACCAACGCTTTCAAATTCTCATATTGTGAGAATATTCTGCGAAATTAAGTATCACATCTTGAAAGCTGAAGCCAGGAAAACAAGTAGCACAGATCCAATACGTCCAAATCAGAGCATGAGTCGAGATTATTAATTATTTATTTTTCTTTCTGTGATCTTTCGTGCGGTCTCTGTTAAGTTTTAAGCTTTTTTTGGCCCTGATTCGCCGAATCGTCGGCGATCGTCTTTTCTGCTTGTAAGGTAAGGATTCCATTTCATGGTGTTACTTGTTAATAGAGATGCCTTCGCACCTCAAAGAAACACCGATCTGATTTCGAGTCGTGGTGAAGTCTACCAGCTGTCGCTTGGATATGTTAATTTGAAATACATTCAAAAAGATCTATTGTATCTCGGCTTAACCTTACTTAAAGTTTCCCGTCCACTACTGATATTTCATCCGGAAAAGAAGTGGTGATGGCAGCCCTATCGAACACCGTCGACATTTTATGCCTTTATAAGTTAGCTCAATGATTCCGATATCTATCCTATGTCCCGAAGTTGGTAGGAGACAGCTAAAGGAGAGATTTGTACTTGAGGTATTGCTCTATATCAACACTTCCAAAGAAGCTAAGTATTTGGGTGTCATCCTGGATTTTGAACTTCTCTTGACTAAGCATGTTACGTCGTAACCTTGTAAGGTGCTGTCGGGTGTTTTCGCGGTGCAAAGTAGGTGGTGACAAGACATGGGGCCTGTCACCGAGAAAAATTCTTTGAATCTGCACAGCTTTGATAAGATCAATTATATCGTATGCCTCTGTTGTCTGGTGCAACAAGCTCTAACGAAAATACGACACCGACTCCAAAGGACGGTCTTTTTCGGCTGCAAGAGGGCTTCCACTTGAAATGATCACTGATCATTCTCCCTCCCTTTGATATTCATATCATGGGTTCACACTCTCGAACCCATCTTCCATTTAAAGTGAAGTGGTTTTTGCTACAACACAGTGGAGCTTTGATGATCTTGTACGCCGACCGTCTTTTAACCCTTGTCTTATGGACATGTCGTCTGATCTCCTCTCGCCACAAAACTACAAAATCGAATTTCTCTGTGCAAAGGAATAGTTTCGGCCAGAATGTGAATCAGGAATGGAATGTAGTCGGGCTATTTGTGAAATAGCTACAAAACCGAGTTAGAATGGGGTGCTAGATTTCACTGCTCCTTAGGAAAACTTACGTTATCTTCCAAGTGTAGATACAAGGTGGGGCAAAATGAATGTCATATTTTTTTGTAAATGGCGTCAAGTGTCATTGTGCTTTGACATTTATGTTGCGAACAGATGGAGAATTAGCTGACCACAATCGCTACACATCTGAAGAACGCGCAATTGTTGTTACTGCTTATTTGACCAATTTCGGGTCTCTGGTTTTAACGCAGCGTGAATTTCGTCGTCCTACACAATGTGCGCGAACAATTAAGCGCTTGATTAAGCGTCTCGTGTAAACTGGGTCCACTGGAGATGTCGCAAGAAGTGGCCGGCCCCGTATTGCTTGTTCGACCGAGAACATCACTGCTGTGGCCGAGGACGTCCGAGAGAGTCCGCAAACATCAACGAAAGAGCGATGCACACAATTTGGCATCAGCAGACGTTCGTTGTGTCGAATTTTGGTGAAAGACCTGAAGATACTTGCATTCCTTTATAAAGTGCAAAGTGTTAACCAATTGCTGTCTGCTGACCGTCAAGTGAGGTTAACTTACTCCCATACTCGGTTAAGCCTGGTGCAAGACGATGTCGATTTTGTATCCAAAATCATGATGAGCGACGGGGCTCATTTCCACTTATGTGGTTATGTGAACAGATAAATTTTGCCATTCGGCGGCACGGAGAATACACTTGAAATGCACGAGCAGCTATTGCATCCCCTAAAAGCGATTGTTTGTTGTGGCATTTTCAGTATTTTTTTGAGGACGATGACGGCACCACCGTAACCGTAACTGGTGAGCGCTACAGACAGGTGTTAAACGAGTTTTTTTGCCGTAAGTTGCTGAATTAGGTCTCGAGCATTGTTGGTTCCGGCGGGACGGGGCAACCACCGCCTCATACACCTTGGACAACGATTCAAATTTTGAATCGCCAATTTCCAGGCCGTGTGATCTTCCGTTTTGGCTATTTGAACTGGCCGACCAGATCGTCAGATCTGACGGCGTCAGACTTCTTCCTTTAGGGGTTTTTGAATTTTCACGTATACCACAACAAGCCACAAACCTCGTAAGTCTTGAAAGCCAACATTGAAGAAAAAATCGCCAATTTGGAGCCAGATGTTTTTTCCGAGCAACAATTCAAAATGCCGTAGAACGAGCACAAATGCGCGTCAACTCACGAGTTGGTCCTTTGGCCGATATCATTTTTTCAATTTAATGTCATCAATTTTACATCTTGAAATAAACTTTTCGTGAAAACAGAGCCCAGTTTTTTTCATTTCTAACAAAATGGCAGGCAATTCACATTATGACATTACTTTTGCCCCACTTTTTATAAAATGCCAATGACATCCAGCTGCCAAAATGTGGTTTGCCATTTCATCATGCGTCATTTTACGCTTACCGAACCTGAGAAAATTATTAAACAATTCCGGCTCGGTTGTAAATAGGCAACGTGAATTTCGTGGTGAGATCGGTCGTCATCATAGCTTCACTGTGCAGGCAATTCATCGCACCGATCAAAAGTTTGGGCGTGAGTACACCAACAAGACAGAGATTGGTGCAAAATTAAGAAAATATAGCCGTCGTAGCGGCCAATATCGAAGAAGACCCAGAAATGTCAATTCGGCGCCGATCAGCTGAATTGGGCATGGCCAGAGAGTCAACCCGGCTTATTTTGTGATTGGATTTGGGCCTGCATCCGTAAAAGATTGTCCTGACGCAAGAATTGAAGTGGAACGAGAATAGATAACGCCGTGAGTTCGCTAATTGGGCGCTGGAAATGTTGGCCGGTGATCCGGATTTTGACATAAAATGATCTTGGAAGAGGCCCATTTTTAGCTCAGCGGCTATGTCAACAAGCAAAATTGCCGTAATTGGAGCGAACACAATTCGGCCAAGCATCAATGCATCCACAAGGATTGACTGTTTAGTGCGTTTTATGGCATGGCGCCATCATCGGACCTTATTTCGTTCGAAATGAGGAAGGAGAAACCGTTACCCTCAATGGTCTCAGGTATTGAGCAATGTTAACCGACTTTCTATGGTCAGAACTCGACAACATCGATATATCCAAACTGTGGTTCCAACAAGACGGCGCTACATGCCATACAAGCAACGCAACGCTCGAAGTTGTGAAGCAGAAATTTGGCGACTGGGTCATCTCACGGCAAGCGTTCATCAATTGGCCGCCGCGATAAGCGATTTGACGCCACTCGATTATTTTCTCTGGGGATACATTAAGTCTTTAGTCTACGCTAACAAGCCAACCACTTTGGATGAGTTCGAGGCCAAGATTCGACACGCTATTGCCGGAATAACCCCGCGCATATTGGACTGAGTTATCAAAAATTGGACCGACCGCTTGAAGCATTGATAGCGAAGCCGAGTCGGCCATTTGAATGATGTGCTATTCCACACATAATGGCAGGAACGAAGCTTCAAAATAAAGCCAGAATCCATTTTATAGCTCACACCGCTGTTGTTTTACTTAATTTTTTTTTTCTATCGTTCTTATCTGGTCGTCCTATATAAGCAATACTGTTGGCAACGAAGAATATTGTGAAGTGTCAGTGGAGTGGGCAGATTATTGTGACTTTGAGCCTACTTCGAGAATACAAGACTCCACTGAAAGCATCCGAAAGATTGAATACGATGGGCCTTGAGCCGCAATGGAATCAAAGGAATTGAAATCGCCAGTCAATTTGCTAGATAAGGCTCAGAGAAAATTTTGTCAGGACTCGAATCTATGTAGGTGAAGACAGTCTTCGTCTTTGTTAAGGGCTTCTATTGACATTTGGATTTCATATGAGCATAACTGCAGATGGCATGACTCTCCAGGTTGCCGGCAGACCGAACGAGTGCTTCCCGACGTCTGTAAGCAGTTTGCGGTTTTCCTGCTGTCCCTCAGTAGGAAGGGCTGCAGCCTGGTTACTGGCTTTATGACATACTCAAGTATGCTGTGTAAGTGATGACGACATCGCGGAGCATGTGAATGTCCGGCATACGCTCGCGCATCAGACTCCAAGTTATCGGCGTTGACCTGATGTGTGCTGGTGCTGAGACACTTTATCACTGAAGCGCTTACTCGTTTTTCTTCAAAAGACAGAGAAATTCCAGTGACAGTTCTTCGTTTGAGTGCTCATTTCCGACAGAAAAAAAAACTATTCGTTTGGTCGGTGTTCGAGGACCTAGAGGAGAGCACTTCTTATTCGACACCAGTGTTCTTTCATTCGATTCAAAATCATTTCAAATCATTGACGAAAGAACGCATGGATGCTCTCAGTTCTTTGAAAGAATGCTCAATTCCCGATGTTCTTTGCGCGTGTTAATAGATACTTCTGCTGTTCGCCTCCGTGAATGAAAATTTAACAGAGATATCGACAATTGGTGAAGCCTCAAACCATCAGGAAGGTTGCTTTAGTATCTTTTGGTCTTCGTCTCTACTCCTAAGGCTGCTACATTTCAATTTCAAATGAAACGCGCTATTCAATCCATCTCAAGCTGTCTGTTGGTAGGCATATGATGCAGATATTTGTGTTTTCCCTTTTTTTTTGTTGAGAACATAATTTTTGTAAAGTTGCTTGTATCGTAAGCGGCCTAATCATTAGTTTCCTGTCTTTGTCTATATCTCTACTTCACTAAATCTGCAAAAATGATGTTAAGCCCACGAATAAATGCCCCATTAGGGTTGCAGACTCGATCTTTCTTCAGGCTGTTCGTATGCGTCTGACATTTAGTGATGTATGCCGAAGAGACAGATTGCGCATGACCTATTTTTCGCAAGCTATCTACTTCATTGGTGAAGTAGGAATTCATCTGAAGAAACTCTGAAGACCAAGAGCTTCCGAGGGAAAAATTAACAACGCAATCGGCGACAGATTACTTCTATTCTCAATCTATCAATCATGTTGCGGTGTCGATGGGATACGATAACAAAGTCATGTGCATCGGAAAATAAATCACTTTCTGTCATTAAAACAAACACCCACTAAACAAATATCAGATTGCTATCACTTAAACGATCACTCAGCAGCAGTAAACAAATGCCGATGTATCACATTTGCCAATCCTATGCAAGAATCAGAGACCGTCCCGTGGATTACATGAAAAGATACAAAGTAGCCGCCAGCTCCATTCAATACTCTGTGTGCTATTAGTTTAAAATCAATCCATCTGACAGGTAAAATAATACGAGTGTTGAACAATAAAATAGGTCGATACCTAGACTCTTAAACTTATCTCAAATCGAAGCTCCTATTAATCAACCGTGTAGCCTAATCTGTGCAAGTTAATCGAACATATTAAGTTTCAGTTTTTTTTTTTTGTATTTCTCCAATCCAACTACCTTGCAATGGATCCCTTAAACAATCAGAGAAGAAAAAAAAAAACTCCATGCAACGCCTCCTGACAGTTCAGAGCAACTACTCAAACCCATTGATGTGATCAATGATCTGCATCGTGAATCGACATCGGCGACATGGAAAACGTGTGCCAGCGCGGACATTAAAGTCAATTAAATGGAATAACCCACAACCTCTATTCATTCACAAAGCCAAACACTACAAGGGTCATTGTATTGTATCCGTATCTGAGTGCTCGTATCTGCCACTTCAATCCTTTGCAGTCGCAGTTCAACTAAAAGTCGGTATACCACCATCACAAAGGCTTTCCTCGGAACCAAGCCCTTTTACTCCATTTCAACACATTTTCATTATTTTTTCGTTTGTTTTTTCCAAGTCTATAGCCGCAGAAGCGATCTTTCAAAAAGACACCACTCCAGCGCAGCGGTCAAATCAATTCTTGAGAGTTGCCTTTGTGCAACCAAACGCCATTGTAATAGCTGTGAACGCCCCGAAAAAGGTAAACGACTACGACAGTGAAAACGACAACAACGACAGTCAGGACAGGCCGAAGAATAAGAAGAAGAAGACGAAGAAGAAAAATCGAATTGGAAACTCGAGAAACAACCAAAACTTGAAATCGTGATTCGTGACAGTTTACAAAGAGGGTTTTGTGATTGCCTAGCGCGCCGACTATGCTCCTCAAACGCACCCAAAGAGAGAGATACGAGTCATTTCGAATGGGCATCACGACCTATAGTAGATGCCTTCCCAATGTACGAGTGTAGTATCTACGATGACACGAACAATCCTTGTCCATCCTGTCTCGGAACGGATATGGGTATCTGGTATCTATTGCTGTTCAGTGGATTTGTGGGAACAATTGTAATCTCACAACAAAGTGAAATATTCCTCTTGTCAGGTAAATCACAAATAAACGGCCGGGGAAGCAGTGTCGGACTTTTTTTTCGAACGAAAATCGTGGCAAGAAGGGTTGTTTACTTTAAATCCTTTCGTCCAATTTCTTATGTCTTCTCTCATCAATCTGCGACGGCAGCACGTGCTGCCAATTATTTACAAAATCAAGATACGAGGTCTGATTTAAATTTGGAGTTTCCCTTGCATTCCCTCATTTCGTTTCTTGAAGACAACGCTTGTAGGCTTAGCGCAAAAGTCGCCATGGTGAGTTACTCGTACCTGTAATGTTGCGCGTGGAATTTATTTTTGGCACCCATAAACAATCTGATTAACAGTTCTTCTTTTTTCTTGACTTGTTTTTCACACTGCCAGAAAGAGAGAAGGTAATGGACTTTATCCAAAGAGCCTTAGATACTTTTTTGGATACAACGTGACCAGTTTTGTTAATTGACATTGATTCATTCATGAAATTAATAAAATACACCATTTAATTGGTGTTGTGATAAAGAGGGAGGAAAGCCATATACCCTCGAGCTCTGCGACGGGACTTCGATCAATGGGATTTGAATTTTAATTCAATAAAAACAACAAAAATCGTGCTGTTGGGGTCAACATTTTGGACAAACCGCGTCAGGTAAGCCGTCAGAAAACTATCATCGCGCCCCGGTTTGGGTTGGAAACGGATGGGTGTTCGGTGTAAATTTTATTAGCAACAATTACTTCAATACTTAATTTTTTTCTGTCGATATTCATGGTAGGGAATCGATGGAGATCGATATTTGATTGTCAATTTTGGTGCTGGCCGGGAATAATAATGAATCTGGTATATCGGATTTTGGCATCGCAAATTAGAATGTTATGACTCAGGTGAATTTAAAAAAAGTAGACAAATTGGGATGAGGATTTTTGACATACTCGCATTAGTAGACTGTCAAGGTTATTAAGATAACTATGATACGAAGGATTAAGACGGCATTTAATTTTTACTGACAATACATACGAGTACTCATTCAGTCACGAATGAGCAAACCAATGAGGATATGACGATGACAATGATTCTTTCTGGGAACCTTTCTCAGAAAATGCCATCCTACCTTCTTGAACAGCTACATACTCAAGACTTTCATTTCCAAGCAATCTGGAGTGTGACGGAACTAACAACTTAATTGTTTACAGACCAAATCACTTACCAATTAAATCGCAGCAGACTACTCCATTTACCGTCGACTGTATTAAGTCATTTATTGTCACAGTCGGTAAAATGCGGTGATAGTTTCTCAGAAAAAAATCACTTAATTGCTGTCTTAAGCGACTAAGCTACCAACTGACGCAACACCCAGCCAACTCGAAAATCTACATTCTAAATCGTCAACCGATTCTAGCTCCTGTCATCGTAAATTCAGTTAGTTTGTCGTGGGATCGTGGGATCGTGGGAACTTTACCTTGAAATTCCAATTCCAAAAATTAATTGTTTCATGTGTTCGTATTGTATCGATTGCAAGCATATTTTTCATTATTCGCGCGCAAATATCACAGAACAAGATGCCGAATATATGGAATCAAGTGGTAATCCGTTCCGATGCAAACGGTACACAGTGTTAGGACGTCGCTCTTTACATTTATCCATTCTGTTGAGGAGTACCGCATAATCACCTGCGCCTGCGCACGTGAACAGTGGGCGCGAATATGCCCTTGAAATGATCTACCAACTCGAAATTAGAAGATACAAATAATCATTTTCTTATACAGCTATTACGAACCGAAAATGCGGAACTGAAATCGAAAATCAACAATCTGGAAAGCAAATTAAACTGGCAGCAACATGTGTCATGTGTTTTAATTCAACACCTGGCATGTAGGCTTAAGTTCACTGAATCCCCATACGTCTTGCCACCGCTCTGTTGCCTTCCTGAGATAGTAAAACGAAGCTGCGTTGGGGTATTAAGTTCTACCCTTGGTATGAGTGGAGGTCTATCCATTAACCTCTTGCTGTTCTTAAGGTACTAGCACCCCGTATTTATTGCATCTCTACAATGGGTCGGAACATACTGGAAGACCCTTCCTGCGTTTTAGGTTTTAAACCGAAAAAACTTCAAACGAGCCAAGATTGACTGCAAAGTCTTTCTTAAGCGTGTGAAATTTCAATACGACTAAAAACTGAGGCTAAATATACCACAATGGTCGCGGTCAAAAACATTGGAAATCTTGCTTCATCCTCCATCCCAACGACCTCTTATAATGACATTCCAGCTGTCAGCTCTTTGGTCATCCATTAGGTGCGGAACTAAGTTCTCAATAGTCAATAGATGGCTACAGCAGTAAGTGCTGGTCGATTTTGACATATCCAAAACGTCATGAACCAAACTTGGACATATGGTAAACAAACCGTTTAGTGATTTTGTTTTGGCGTCATATACTTTCGGTTGTGTGAAGATGTCTGATTTTGCGCCAAATAAGCGTCATTTGCGGGAAGCGTTGATTTTCTTCTTTCATTCAAAGAAAACGGCGGCTGAAGCACATCGAGAGAGCGCCAAAAAGTTTAAGGAGATGCTGCTCTAATTGAAAAAAACATGCCGTGATTGGTTCCGTCGCTTCAAAGATGGCGATTTCGATGTTGACGACCGTCCGCGTGAAGGTAGGCCAAAATCCTTCGAAGACGCTGAATTGGAGGCATTGCTCGATGAGGATCCCTGCCAAACGCAAGAAGAGTTTGCTTCGGCATTACGAGTTATCCGCCAAGCCATTTCCAAGCGCATGCCTTCGTTGGGAACGATTCAAAAACAAGGAACTTGGGTTCCTTATTATTTGAGACCAAGGGACGTTGAGCGCCATTTTTTCGTCTGTGAACGACTGCTCTAGCGGCAAAAAAGGAAGGGTTTTCTTCATCGGATCGTGACGGGTGATGAAACATGGAATCATTACTGCAACTCAAAGAGAAGAAGTCATGGCCACTGCCGAGTTAAGTTTCTACGTCGTTGGCTGCGGTGAATATTCTCCCTGCGAAGGTTATGCTGTGTATTTGGTGGCACCAGGTCGGTGTTATTTATTATGAACTGTTAAAACTAAACGAAACCATCAGTGAGGAACGGTATAGACTTCAATTGATGCGATTGAGGCGAGCACTGCGCGAAAAACGGCCACAATACGAGCAGAAGCACGAAAAAGTGATTCTACAGCATCACAACGCTCAGCCTCACGTTGCCAAACCCGTTAAAACTTACCTGGAAACGTTCAAATGGGAAGTCCTCTTCCACGCGCCATATTCCCCAGATACTGTGTCGTCCAATTATTACTTGTTCCATTCGATGGCACATGGCCTGGCAGATCAGCAGTTTTCGCTCATATGAAGACATGAAAAAATGGCTTGATTCGTGGATAGCCTCAAAAGATGAACACTTTTACCGTAACGGCATTCGAGCTCTGCTAGAAAGATGGGAAAAAGTTGGTAGCGATAGGCAATACTTTGAATGATTCATTTGTAACCATTTTTTCACAATAAAGTTTCATTCTCATAAAAAAAAAAACAGCGATAACTTAGTTGCACCTAATACTCGCTGCACACTTTGCGGCCAGATCAACACCTCCAGATTGTGCTTTGTCCCCGCCTGCGTTTGAGTACGTCGAATCTTCAATGGGACGAATGCACTTTCGCACTCGTGTAATAGCAAGAATACTTAAAGATCTTAACATTCACATATCTGCTGGTCCAAATGGTAGATCTCCCCTTCCTCAGAAGAGGTGCTCTTGCACGTTGTCAAAACCACTGCGTGAGCTTCATTGTCAATCCTACTTTTTGGGACTCTTTCCGAGCAGACAGTCCCTAAAAAAGGCGAATCTTTCTCTCTTTCGTCCTACAGCCCCATTGCATTTACGTCCCTTCTTATCAAGGTCATGGAAACGTTGATACACCGCCAGCTCATTTAATACCTCGAAACACGAAAACGTTTCAATGACCGGCAGTACGATTTTTATTGCAACAACAGGTCCACTGGTGATTTGATGGCATATCTCACTGAAAAGTGAAACCAAAGCGCACAACAATCGGCCAAAGCAAGATACTTGTAGTTGCACTTGATATTTCTAAGCCATTTGACAGAGTTTGGCATTAGGCTCTTTTATCGAAAACGCGTGCATTTGGTATCGACGACTCTTTTCTCCAATTCAAGTCTGTTATTCACAAAATAAATGCTGGTGTGCCCCAGGGCTCCGTTTTGTCTCCGACACTCTTTATAATTTTCTTCAACGATCTTTTGTTTGCTACTTCTAATCCAATATATTCCCTTGCTGACGACAGTACTCTCTGCTTTTCATATTCGTTCCCGAACTCACGTCCCTACTCTTCGGCTGTAGAACGGAAACGGCAGCGCACGCTAAGCTCATTAAATTCCGACATAAACAGCATCACTAAATGAGGAACGACCAACAGAGTATAATTTAACGCTTCTTAAACACAATGCTGTCGTTAAAGCGAATTTGAAAAACCCATTAAAATCCGTGAATGGAATTTGCATCGTCGAAACCGAACAACTTTCCATTCTCGGTATATCTGTGAATGACAACTTATTGTACGTTGGAAAGACCACATATTTAGTGTCGTCAAAATGTTGCGAAATGTCTATGTTTCCTCAAGCGATGTCAGAAATACTTCCCCCCTCTGATCTGGCCTCAACATTTAAGGCATTCAACCGACCAAAACTGGAATACAATGCCCACATCTGGTCAGGTGCTTCTGTAATACCGGTGCACCATCTACATATGATTCAAAACCGTGCGATAAGACTCATAGTAAGGCTAATATTGCCCAATCAATAGACAATCTCGATCACAGACGAAATGTCTCCTGTCACCTTTTTCTATTGATATTCCCACTAGCAGTGCTGCACAGAAACCGCCACTAGCATTCCGCTCCTTCAAACCATAACATCCTTCTCGCTCCGAAAGATCATCAATTTACCTTCAAGCCCAATTTCGGACGTACATTGAAATATCGTGATTCTTTTCTAAGCCGTACAATTTGCTTATGGAATACCCTGCCTAGCTCTTTATTTCCTAGTCGTTATAACCTGCAAACATTCAAAACCAACGTGCATCGGTATCTCTTTTTCTTTCTCCCCTAATATTCCTTCACCCGCTCTCTGTGCAAACATTTTAAGGGTATTAAAACCTCTTGGACCTGCGCTAATTAAGAAAAAAAAACTGCCACATCAAGTCAGGCCCGAACACGAATCCGGGGAGTATTTACTACCGGTGATCCTGCCCCTCAACAGGACCTACATATGACCGGCAGCTTGTAACCGGTCAAATCGTAGCAACTTTCGGTGTCTTCATCTGAGAACCATTACGATAAAACCAGCCATTTGCTTTACCCTCGCTTTTATTAGACAATTTCATTAATAGAAGAAGCTTTGATTATTGGGCTGGAGCGCGCTGGCAGCAACAGATGGCTCTTTAGTTTTAAGTGAAGTCCTGTCTGTAAAAACTTAATTTCACGGGATGCCAATAACATACACACATCGGACGATACGCCCTGCCATCGCTCAGTTGCCTTCTTGAGATATACTCGTATTACTAATTCGGAAATGTATTGGACGCACAAGTTCCACTTCTGGTATGAGGCGACGCCGACCTAAAACCTCTTACCGATCTTAGGACTGGTACTTTTTGCAACTCTACATCAGGTCGAATCAAACTGGAAGACCTTTCCCGCATTTAGGTCTAAACCACAGCCACCGTGACGCTGTGACCAGGCCTGGACCTAAGTCCAGGGGGCGTCTGACTCCCACGGTACCATGTTTAAAGTCCTGGTCTGGACTACCGGTAGTCCTGGTACGAGTACATATAAATGATTCTCTCACAAAGTAAAATCAGGCTCTGTTTATGAAGGCAAAAGAAGCAGAAAGGCGCAAAATACGTGTCGTTTAACTACAGGGTGCAGCAGAACCAACTGAGCAGTTTGGAGGGGCTGGTATTCGAGCGGTGGTGGGGGTAGGCAGCTGCACTAGGTCTCCTTTTGTTCTGTCGGTATCCCCATTTAGTAGCAAACATGGTTTGGACCGGAGTACATTGTGGTTTTGCCGTGCATGCGTTTTATGAAAACAACCGATCGGTGATTGCGACGTAAAGAGCTTTTCGGCGACGCTTTAAAATTCCGCGCAATAATGTTGTCCCTACTGCGAACACAATTCGGTCCTGGATTCGGCAGTTGGGGGAAACTGGTAGCACACTAAGAATAGGTACACATGACCGACGAAGATCCATCAGAACACTAGTGAGAGCAACACTCGAGCCATCGCCAAGACGTTCTGCTCGAAGGCACGCTATTGCATTGGGGGTTTCAAACCGCAGTTCGAGGAGGATTCTGCATCTAGATTTGAATTTGCATCCCTTCAAAATAATGATGGTTCAAGAATTAAACTCAGCAGACTACGCTAACCGGCTCACACAGCCCGAAATTCTGTAAATGCTTTAAGAAAAATGTTTCCCGGACGTCTAGTATCTTTGAGAGGTTAAGTGGTGTGGCCTCCACGGTCGCCGGTTTTAAGCATATGCGACTTATTTCTTTGGGGATATCTTAAGGAAAAAGTGTTTAAAGGTCGCCCCCAAAACCTGCTAGAGCTAAGGGAACGAATTGTTGAAGAAGTGAACGCGATTCCCCTCGAAATGTGATCAAAACCGATTTCTAAAATCGGTTTCAGCAATGTATTGGAGCTAACGGCCGCTATCTTAAAGACAAAAATTAATGCGGTTATAATGGTAAGTTCTACGGATTTCAAATATAAAAGCATTTCTTTCATATACTAGATGGAGTGAAAGGTGACCTCCTTGGGAATTAAAAAAATTATTTTTTTTTAAATGTATTTTTATATTATTTAATATAGTCCCCTTTTAGTGTGATACACTTATTCCAGCGATTTTCCAACTTCTTGATCCCGTCCGAAAAGCAATTTTCGTTAGGGTCTGCAAAATACTCCTCCGTGGCGTCGATGATTTTCTCGCGTGAGCTGAATTTTTTATTAATGAGCCATCTGTTGAGGTTAGGGAAGAGATAATAGTCCGAGGGATCCAAATCCAGTTACCAAGGATTAGCCCCATAATACTTATCCAACTTTTCTTTCGTTTCCTTCGCCGTTTTGCCTCTCAAAAAATAATGTTTTATGAGAGAACGAAAATCGTTTTTGTCCATACTCAACATGATGCCAAACACGTCAGCTGTCAAAACATAACTAAAGACAGTATCGCACTGAAGTTGGGCATGTCTGCCTAAATATGAACGGACTTCAAGGCACCATAACCTTTTTTGCAGTAGCAGCGCATTCTGGCGGTCAAGGAGGTCACTTTTCACTCCATCTAGTATACCCTGGTTTTTTTTTATAACTCTTCAAAATTGCTCAACTGGTTCTGCCGCACCCTGTATAATAAAGTCCTTATGAGAAAGGTTGAGGGTGGAAAGTCATTACAATTAGATCGTTTAACGACCTTGCACTTATTTAGTGTTTTTGTTTGTGTTTTTTTTTTAATTGTTTAACTGAATAATGAAAATGAATTATTCGATGACTATTCAATCCCCAATCTATGTAGTCTCAATTGTTATAAAGCTTTTACGAATACGAGTAGCTCTTATTGTAATGATAATTTTTTTTGTTGTTCACCAGAATGTTTAAGAGAAAACTTTATGGATCTTGTTCCACTTATTGAGTCTTTTGTGTGCATTCCAGATGTTGTCTTTGTGTCTGAAATTTTGATTTATAATTTTGTAAAAAAAAATTACTTTATTATTCCCGGGTTCAACTTTTATGCGAATACTAATGACGATCACGCTGCAGGCGGTGTTGGCTGTTTTGAAAAAGATGAATATGAGTTTCTCGAGGTTTTGTGCCTCGATTTTGTATGCGGGGATTTTCTAAAAGTTTCCATAAAAATTAACCGCGAAGTAGTCACTTTTCTATGTATCTATAGATGACAATTATAGTGTGGTGAGCATTGGTGAACACACCCGAGTTGTGGCGAAATTACCGAAGTCACCCTTCTCGCGATATGTGCCGCCATTCGAAAAATTACAGTTCACGTTGTCTACATTGAAATCCCTCGTTTCTGATTCCGATAGAGAAAAGTCAAGAAATTTAAATAACTTGGGGGACTTTAATTTGAATTTAATTTGGATAGAAGTGAAACTGTTTCGAGTCATTTGGAATTATTAGCATCCCATGGTGTATCGCCTTTTATCAATGAGCCAACAAGAACTATTTTTGTCAGGAAAATGTTTGGAATCATATTTATGGTAGCTTTAGCAGTATTCTTGCTCAGAGGCAAAGAATGGTTTTCCAACATGATGGAGCTCCTTGCCATTGTAGCAATAATGCAAATTCGTTTTTAAATCAAAAATTTAATGGACGGTGGATTGGCCGATTAAATAACGCCAATGAATTTTTTTTTCTGGGGAGCCATGAAAGAAAGGGTTTATTTGACTGAGATTTCAAGTTGGGAAGAGCTCCAAGAGCGAATAAATACAGTGGCATAGAAGCTGAGAGGCATTTTACCAAAAATTGATTTGCACTCTGAAATCATCAAACGTTCTAGAACGTGCATCCAAAGGCACGTGCAATATTTCGAAAATTTACCATAAAAGCGTTTTGAAATCTTAAAGCGTAACGGTCCTTATTAGGAATATTCAATTTATTTTCAATTTATTTTTCTGAATAAAAAATAGTGGTTTGCAATAACTTCCGTTGTTCGTAGGTGGAAAAGTCATACATAAAAATCTTAGATAATGAAGAGGAGACAAAAGTTTTGATAAAAAAAAGTTAACAGTTGAATATTTCGAGATAAACGCATTTTTCTGATGAAATTGGTCCAACGATTTTTCAAAATGTTAGCTTTAAAATGCCATAATTTTGGCTGGCGTTTATTGAACTCGACGAAATTTTAGTATTTTATGCTGAATCCGTTAGAAAGCTACGGCCTTTTAAGGAGTTTTTTCTCGAAATCAGAGGTTCCTCACTTTAACGGCCTATAACTTGGTGTCTTGCCAAAATAAGCACCTCCTTTCTTAGATCATGGAAATACAAGTTGTAACCATCGGGGCCATCAAGGTTAAACTTTTTTTCATCGGAAAAGACAACGCGTTTCCATTCACTGCTCCAAGTGACATGTTCTCCTGCAAAATTCATTCGATGCTCCTTGTAGAGTAGAATTTGAGGCAAACCGTAGAATTAACCGCTTTTCTCACAATGTTGTTGCTTCTGCCGTGCGTTCTTTTTGATTTTTCCCATAGCTTTGTGGATCCGCAAGATAACTGCTTACAACAATCTTACTTCTTTTAAGCTTCCTTGCAGTTTCCCGGCCTGAGAGTCCTAACTCATTGAAAGCATCTATTTTTCGTCTTTCTGTCGCTGTCAAAGTCTTTCCGGAACCCATTTTTTTTTAAACTAAATAAAAACAGTTCTTTTCCACGCTTTTTGAAATATTCTTAACAAAACTTTGAAAAAAATCGCTGATGTTAACTCCTTCAACGAAATATTCGCAATGGCCTCATCCTACTGGCCTCATCTTTTTATACGCCTTTCAAGAAGTTCATTGTTTGATCTTGGGAAATTCCAACTGTGGTTTCTTATTTACCCTTTAATTTTATGACTTCCTGTTGAGAAAATATGTACCTGTTCACAGATAGTAAATGTTTGCGGGTACAAAATTTCAAACAGGTATAAAGAGTGAAAATCGATTGCACAATATATGGCCTCATCCTAGTGATCGCCAGTGTATACTGTATATATTTTATTAAACTAGTTCTTTTTGTTATTTAAGTAATTGGTATTACTCATAATTAAAGCTTTTGCAGATTAGCTAGTTCTTTTTGTAAAATCTTCGAGGCGGAATACCCTTACTCGTACTGGAAAGTAAGTAGCATCATCTGGAAGAGTTTTTGGATCATCGAACACAAGATCTTTTAAACTTTCAAACGAAATTTTGCTTAGAGTACTGAGTTTTTCGTTTTATATTACATATATCGATTTTAGGTTTTTTCACATAACTACCTCTTTACTGTTGGCAAATCTTTTACCACCGCGACAATTCGAACTTTAACTTATTGATTTTGGCCATCGCGATGGTGGATTGAACTGGTCTTTGAAATAAAACTTATTTCTTCACCAAATGCAGCCGTTTTTTCCTGAATTCATCTTTCAAACGCTGCAATAAGTTTGCATAATACACGGCCTTGATTGTTTTTCATTTCTGAAGATAAACAATGAAAATTATCCAACGCGCATCCCAAAAATCAGACGCCTGCAGATGGAACTGTCTTCGCCTTCTTTGGAACAGATTCTCCCCTTTGGGTCCATTGTTTTGACTGTTCCTTCATCTCGGGTGTGAAGTGATTAACGTACAACTCGGCTTTATTGCTGTTACAATTCACCAACACTCGATTGAAACATCCTCACGACGCTGTTTTTGTTCCATTGTGAGTAATCGCGGCACCCATCTTGTGCACAGCTTTCTCGTGTCCAATTTTTCAGTTAACAGGCGATGTACAGCGCTTTTTGAAATGCCTCGGCCCATATCTGCTGGGTCACGCACTTTCAATCGACGGTCATTCAATACCATTTTGTGGACTTTTTTTTTCCAACATTTCTGATGAACTCACCACTGCGATGTTCGTCCTGCCAACTCGTACGGCCAAGACGTTGTTGTAAACGAAGGGGGGAACTTCCCCAGTATAGAATCCAGTTCCGTTTTGATGAGCAATTTTTTCCATATTTAAAAATTCATTTAGAGCGTTCAATACTGATGGCTGCCGAACAAATACTAACCAACATAGCGTCGTCAAACTTCAAATTCAAGCTTTATAAAGTTGGTACTTTCTTCAATAGTCATTCTTTTTAAACAATGACCGCCATCTATACTTCAGGTCGGGTACGGACTACCCTCGTATTATCGGATCACTGTGGGTGTCCATGGCTCAAGTGGTAGTGGACTGGCTTCCAAATCTGAATGTTCGGTGTTCGAATCCCGAAAGACATATCATCAATTTTTCAGTTAATGAAAATCAAGTAAGACGAGTAGTTGACTAGAAATCAACATCAAGCCAACTTCCACTAAGAATTTAGCCTCCCCATTAAATGTTGGATCCTACCCATGGAGCGAAATAACCACTGAGCCCAAACATCTTTCTTTCTCTCTCTATCCCATTTTCCAAAAAACTTAACACATCCTGAGGCATTATAAGTGTATTCATACCCACAAAAAAAAACCCTTTCCCAGTGCCATACATTCTGCTTCATTTGATACCTCTCTGCGTTTTAAAGTATCTCTGGTCTACAATCCACCGATTCCATAGCCTGTTGCCTCTGTTATCTATTGCTTCTATAGTCTATTGCCTTTATAGTCTATCTGTTGCCTATATTGCATCTGTGGTCTATCGCCTCTATATTCTGGTGCCCTTAAACTCTGTCTCCTTCATCGACTCCATAGTTTGGTGACTTTATAATAAGGCAACTCTTTGCTTCGGTGCTTCTATAGTCTGTTGCCTCTGAAGTCGTGATATAGACTATTGCCTTTTTAATTTGGTGCCTCTAAAGTCACTCGGCTGTATTGCCCTTTTTTATTGCCTCTTTTGTCTTTTGCCTCTATGGTCTTTTGCGTTTATAGTCTGTGGCCTCTATAGTATACTGCCTCTAATGACTGTTGACTCTATAGTCGGTTGCCTCAAAAGTCGGTTGTTTTTATATCCTGTTGCTTCTACAACAAATTTACTCTATAGCCTTTTGCCTCTACAGTTTGTTGCTTATATAGTCTGGCGCCTCTATAGTCAGGCGATTGCATATTCTAGCAACTCCATAGTTTAGCGACTCTATAGTGTGGCGACTCTAGAGATTTGTGAATGTATAGTCTGTTGCTCCTACAGTCTGCTGCCTTTATAACATATTGCATCTATAGCCTGATGCCTCTGTAGTGTGACAGATCTTTAGTTTTGCGATTCTATATCTTAGTGAATCTACAGCCTGGCGACTCAATAGTTTGGAAACTTTATAGTCTGACGACTGTAGTTCAGCGCCTCTATTGTCTTACGACTCTATAGCCCTACAGTCTCTAACTTATATAGTCTGGCAACCCCTTAGTACCTCAGATACGCCAATCACCTCGTGCAAACTCATGTTAAAGTAGATGGTAGGTGTACAAGTGGATCTGACACATTAGTGCTCTAATATCTGGATTTTTGTAGAAGGGGAGCAGATTATCTTTCAATTTCTCTGTGGATGGCCTGCTGTCTTCTATAAAAGAGCTTTCTTGCATGACGGTCACTAATAGACATCAAACATCGAAAATAATGCTTCATCCGGTCCAACGAGATAAGAAAAAACTCCCTAGATTCATCGTATGCCACAATGGACCTTATTTTGGTTAAAGTGCGTGCGTTTCTGTTTCGGAAGGCACTTTACGTAACATATTGTGACTGCCTTATTTTTTCTTTTTTTTTTTTTATATAGAAAGTGTAAAAAATAACTCAGGGTTGGCCATGGGAGTGTTGAGTTGCAAGAAAAGTGAGGTAGGTACAGCCAGTCGTTGGTTTTGAATGTATGAAGTTCATAAGTGGGGAGTTACGTTCTACTAAACCGGTCACAAGCATTTCATCGTTTTGAGCAGTTGCACGCTACCGAAAATTAGTAACAAGTGCGTGTCCTGCCCTTTTTTTTTTTCTGTTCTTGCTTCCTAATTTCTAATTTCTTCGCCTGCCAAAATACCAAGTGGTTTGTCCAAAAATATTCGTAATTTGTTCCTGGGATCTATTCGTAAGTTTTTTTCTTTTGGTCTTGGTGCTTGAATGTGTAGTTCAAGCCCTCTTACACGAGCGAAGTGTGATTGCTGCCACTTATGAAAGACGTATAGAAACCAAAACCCCTAGTGACCTTTCACTCGAGTCTTTACATAACCTTGCACCTTACGGCTTAGCATCTAGTTAAACACTCCTTAACGAGCAAATTAATTTGCCAGTTAAGCGTTGTTTTACTTTGTTTTCTTTCTCTTCTCAAAATTCCCTCAACATGTTTACATAACTAATTACTAGAAAGCAAAAGTACAAAACAAAATACGAATCACATCTCCAGTACTCTTCCGTCTACTCCTCCATCACTCGGTATGCTACTTCAGGTGATGCAAGCAAATCCACCACCACCACGTACACGGCCACCTCCATGAACATCACATCGACCAGAGGTGAACTCGCACTCAAGAGTATTGTATGTACCGGCTTGATGCCTTAATCAAAGTCCAGTTTGCCGGAGACATGATGTCTCGAAGAAATTAACTTTCTTTTTGCAAACACAATCCAATGTTGCTCCTGCCACATGGTTGTAGCCATGAAATTCTCAATTGCAACAACAAAACACAACAACAACATCACCAATCAACAGTAATTGAGGTATTTTTCGGAGAAAGAAAAATCCACGTTGTCAAAAACACGATTCTCCTCAAAAACACCCGCACTACCGAACACTCTATCGTCATGTTGCATGTTGCGTACTTCCCTCTGAAACAATACATTGGTTTGCAAGTCGCGTTCCGTTGTTTTAATGCAAAGTTAGCGGTAATTGTAGCGGCCAATTATATTGACCAACAAATGCGCAATCGATTTAATTAAACCAACAATAGTCGGTGGTACGAGTATTTTTCCAACCGATAAACTCCTTAAGCTCAGCAACAAGTTGCTACGACGAGTAGAGCTAACTGAGTGACGACTCTGAGTCGTACAATCCGGAAAGAACTTGAGGAGGGAAAACGTTTGCATTGTTTTCGCATAGATACGAGTGCTGCTGGTGGTTTGTGTGGATGTGTTTTAGTAAAAATTATACAACAATTGCGCTGGCTGCACTTGGACTTGAGAGCTAAGGTAAACCAGCCGCAGCAGAAGTTGTTAATTGATGGTGTTGCTGGCGGTGGTGGGTAGTGGTAGTAGTGATTTTAATGGCCTCTGTAAGTTGCTGTTGCTTTGTTGTTTTCAGGCAAAACATGAACAACTGCTTTGATGCTACAGATGGTTTTGTTGGTCATAAAACGGGAGTTTATGAGGGAATTTCCAAAGCTCATAATTTGGCGCTTACGCGGTGGCGTATGGAGAAATGGGAGATACATTTTCGGCAGACTGATGAAGGGAGGGCTTGCTAGAACGCATTTTCCGAATATCTTAAGGTGCGTTGATGTGTGAAATGGGTAAAGTGCCCTCTGCAAAGCAATCCCTTGTACTTGTTCGTATGTACAATGAGTCGGGTATTCAGAGTCACTTGGTTGTGCTTCAATTTTTGTATCCACACGAGTGCTCATAAGTTGTGAATGTGAAAGCTGGAATGTTTTACGAGGTATTCTTAACTAAAGCACCTGTGTGTTGAGTAACTGGGCAATATGGTTTTATTGTAAATTGTGATGTTATGAGTTTTCTGGAAATTGCCTCCTAAATGTCTTACGTGATGAAGTTGGACTGGTACTTAAACGATTGCTGGATTCGGTTTGGTACAGGTGCTCGGAGGAAAATTTAAATTTAAGGTGCCGAAATGAGGGCAACGTTTAGGTAAAAAATTAAAGCATTTTGGGATCATTGAAAGGGCTATAGATACAGATCGTATCGAACTGATCATGCGATGTGGGTTGCTGACCTTAAAATAATGTAAAGAAGCTGTGCTTTTGAATGCACCGAGAAATGTTGTGGTCGTTCATATTATACTGACATAAATGATTCACGTTATCCGAGGCGGAGAGACAGCCCATTCTATTAATCAAGTGAAGACGAGAGCATCACTTGTTGAAGAAGGCTCTCGGGCTTCAATTCTGGGTGAGGTTTCCTCGACCCTGGGGGCCAACTTCCAATGATTTCAGGTTGATAAAGAACAATGTGTTTACTCCTCGGATTTGATGGTTACCGAACGCTTAATGAGCATTAACAGTGCAGTGGACAGGGAAAAGATGACCTTTATTGCGGATAAGGCCAAAACTTATTTTACAATGGGACTTACAGGTTCGATGCTTTAAGGCTCATACTTGAGTTTCCAAAAGCATCCAGCGTTCTATCATTGTCTCGTAAACAACGAATAGTGCAGGCACACGTCCTTTGCAAGCTATACCGATCGATATTTGGATTCCAACAGGGATGCAGCACCTCACATTTAAGACCGACAGATGTCGAAGGTATTTTTGAATATTTTACGAGCCGTTAAGGCTAGCCGGTTTAGTAGCTTATTCAGCTTTGATAAGCTGTAGATTGGCTAGCATCCAATTCTCCCTTGAGGAGTTATTTTGCCGTCTTCAAAGTGACCACTTTTTATCGAGCTTGGACTTCTCTGACGCGTAAATTCAAATCTTAGTTGACGACGATGGTATCTTTGTGTTATCAACATGGAGCTGGGCTTATTTTAGTATCAGCAAGTGTCACTGGAGACAGCATATTCGACTGGAATATTTCAGATGGCGGTTGATGGTCATTGAGATATCGGGAGAATGAAGCAACTTTCGAGACGGCATTGTTGATTGACTAGTGTACTAGACTAGAAGACAGTGATATATCGAAGTGGTCGCCAGTTAATCATCGATCATCGATCACCGAGGATATAACTCAAGGTGGTCCATCACTTCAGAAGTTCACAAACGCAGACTTTTCAACTTGACGGACTATCCAAGAAAGGCTGATAGTTGGCAGTACTGATTGTCGGTACTGAACACTCGTTGGTAGTTAGGACACAGCGAGATAGAGCCTGACAACCATACTCAATTCTCTGCCAAGGAGTCTGCTTATGACTGCTTCCTACCAATGATCCAAAGTTCAATGAAGTCGCCGAATTTGTAGCACTCTCCAACCATCGTTAACGAATCCTTATAAGGCGAAAGTGCTTCGTTTATTTAAAATTTTGCTTAACACCAAATGGCAGTTAAGCTTCACTGGCTAACACTCTGAATGGGCGGACGATTTGGTCACACTGAGGCCAGCAAAGCCCGAGGAGTACGAAATTTCTCTTGCTGCGAATAAGTCTGAATTCTTACATCATCACAAGGCGTTTGTGCATGGCAGTGGCCAGCATTTTAAGAAAAACCATTTGAATTTCAATTCGCAGAAACCGAACTGCAGCCACCACAATCAGAAACCTCCCATTCCACAGATGACTCGGTAGATTTGAAGAGTCTCGTGGCCCTTGAACATGTAAATTTGATTTAGTGGCTCTTGACAACTTCAAGATTCTTCACCGTTTAACCAGAGTCCGACGGAATGCTTTCGAATTTTTCGCCAAACAAAGAAGTTCTGAGCGTTTGTGCAATTAGCAAGGCAAAAACCTCTGTAGTCAAATGTATCTTGTTAAAGACCGGGTAAAGAATGTAAAGGTTGGATGTAATTTCACCCATCGGGCATAGTTTCACAAGATCATATTGTTCAGATGATGTTTACTGTAAAAGATTCCTTGGCCTTACGTTAAGAGCTTGCTCTCCAAGCCTCTTGTTAGAGAAGTCTTGTCTATCATCATAGCTGGGTCTAGAGAAGTATTGTAATTCTTCGTTTTAACTTCGCGCTGTGTTTGTAAGATTTTTACGAAACCGGGTTACCTCTGTTGCTCGTAGGGCTTGCGGGCAACATTCATCTTTTGTTGCAGCGATGCCTTGTACCCCTTCTATTTCACTGTCCATTTGGCATTCTATACAGCAGAATTCTTTCTTTGAAACCCAAGAAATCAGGTGCATCGCTTTCAATGGTTTTCTGTGTTCTACGCATGATACGAGTATGTAACTTTTAGAATCGTTCGGACAAGTCTCTGGCGGTCGTTTGCGATTGCAGCTATTGACTTCATAATACTTCGAGTGAATCCTGGTATCTCAAAACGTTCTGACATGTAAAACACTAAAAATGTATTTTTTGGCGATTGTAGTGATCACCTGATGGTCGCTTTGCAAATATTGAGATGTGGTAGGAACATTTAACTTCGCTGCAAACTTCATAAACCATAATTTCTTCATGCAACGATAATATTGTGTTTAGGACATTGTTCATTAGTTTTGTCGAGGAGCCGTTTCGCGCATGAAGATATATCAAACTTTTGTTAGTGTATTTATCCTTGATGTGCTGTGTTATTAGGGGTTTGCGCACGCGTTTGAAGCACAAGATTGTTCCTCCGTGTCATCTTATTGCTTTTCTTCGATGAAGTATCGGCTTAGGGCTTCCGTGGCTGTTTTTGGAGTTCAAGACATGACTTTATTACGGAACCTAACATTCCAGCCGATGGTACAACCTTCAACCTTCACGACCAAATATAATACCCCTCTAGTCACTACGATTGGTGGTTGGGTGCTGTAGAAATGGGGTAGGCACTGAGAGGCGTCAACTTGGCGATGCTTAATGTTGTAACTACCATCAATTGTGCTTATTCCATCTCCAAGTGGTAACCATCGAGTACTGGTCGATTTCCATCCGGACTCGACTTGCCAAACTTATAAGCGCGGGTGCTGACCAGCAGACAAAAATATCAGCACTATAAATGGGACATCGGAGGAATTCCCCAGATGAAATCTACGGTGAAATAAAATCCCGGAACCCGAAATAATACCTTATCTGGGTTACTCCGACATATTTAGAGCTCAGGCCGGTATGACAAAATTTACCAACATCAGCCTTGCATGCATAAACGTCCCCCACAGAGGAGAAAGACGACGACACCAACGATTGCTTCTACTAGCTCGTGGAGAAGACCTACGAGCAGTGCGCTAGCTATGACATTAAAATTTGCGGCGGGGCGAAACATTGTCGTAGCTAGCACGTGGTTCCCATATCTCGATATTATAACGGGACTTGGAGAAGTATTGATCAATCAACCATCAACCAGATTGACCACATTGCAATCGACGCAAGGTACTCCTCCAGTATTATGGATGTCCGAACATTCCAAGGGGCCAACATCGACTCGGACCATTATATTTTTGTAGCCAAGATACAGTTGCGCATATCGCAAACATCGTAAAGGCAAGCTAATACTGTGGGGAAGTTGGACGTCCGACGGCTACAGTTGCAACAAATCGCCAAATCCTTTTTCTTAATCTCCCTTAATCTCTTAAGTATCGGCCATCAAAGGTGCCGCCTCTGATGTGCTGGGTTACACTCGGCCACCACAAAGAAACACCTGGTTTGAGGACGAGTGGCGGCAAGCACATGCAACTAAGGAAGATGCAAACAAAGCGGAGCTGCTCACAGGCTGTACGAGCAAAAGAGGAGGGACGAACACCGGCTTCGCAGGAAGAAAAAGAAGATGCATGAGAAGCATGCGGTCGAGGAAATTGAGAGATGCTTCTTCAGGAATGTTAGGAATGTGGTTCGGAAGTTTTACCAAAACATGAAAAAAGATGCCACGCGGAGAAACCCCGAACTGAAGCCTGTAAAGACGAACAATGGACTTCGTAGTAGAGTCGTTGTCGATGCTGAGGATTTGGAAAGAGCATTTCTGTAGACTGTATAACGGAAATGACGAACCAAATACCACTGTGAGGCAAAATGATCCTTTCACTGGACAATATCGATCAACTTAAGTCCAAGAAAACTGCTGGAAGGCCGGCCTGGTTGCTGAACTCTTCAAAGCGCCAGGCGATGACTTGGTAAGAAGCATACACCAACTTATCTGTAAAATATGGTCGGACGAAAGTATGCCCAAGAATGGAACCTTAGTCCGACCCTTAAGAAAGCAAATCCCTGAGCCCCGCCAACTACAGGGGTATCAGTCTTCTTAACAACGCCTGCAAGATCCAATTTGCCGTATTGTTTGAAGCCGTACGTCAACAACCTGATTGGTCCACATTGGTGTGGCTGCAGGTCAGAAAAGTCCACCATCGCTCCAAATTGATACATACACACCACCTACTCATAGATTTTACAGCATGACAGCATATATAGAGCTACATAGAGCAATGTCTAGTTTTGGGATCCCTGCGACGACGATGGAGAATGCACGCTGCTCCATCACGGTTGGCAAAGAACTAGCCGAGACCTTTGATGTCAAATAAAGATTTAGACAAGGCGATGCGCTGTCATGCGATTTCTTTAACATTATTCTTCAAAGAATAGTGCAAAACTCACGCTCCAATACAAGGAGCATATTCTTTGAAAAGTCTGTCAAATTCCTCGCATACGTCGATGATATTGACATAATGGGAATAAAGCAGCGTGATGTCAGTGGCTCTTTGACGGGTGTTATGGCGGAAACGGCGGAAATGGCGAAGGGCAAGACCAAGTATATGCTTTCAACCAGTTTCGGACAGGACATCACCCATCGTCATAGATATAACTATGACGTAGTTAAGGATTTTGTCTACCTAGGCTCTGCTATTAATTCAGACAACGACACCAGCGGTGAGATCAAACGAAAAATAACTCTTGCCAAGTGCTTGAAGACAAGGAAAACCCTGCCAATTCGAAGGGGATCGGAACTAATTTGGAGTGCGCAATTACAATAGATGCAGACAGCGCTAACTGGCCTTATTGGTTGAAACTGTAGCACCATCTAAGTACTAACCAACACCTGAAGTCCGGAAATATTGAAGCAGCTTTTCCGATCATTGATCACTTTCTAAATCGTGCTTACGACAAGCTGTGGTGCATAGTACAATACACCTTGTCGGGATCGGGGAAATGTTTATGCTTATACACAAATTCAAATTTTTTTCGTTAAGACGTCTGCGGCAGCGTTGAATTGTTCAGCTATTAAGTAGCTAGTAACTGTGATTCAATGTTGTTGTTCTAATATATGTTACATGCTGTTTTCTGACAGAGGTACTTTTATATTTTCAACTTCTTAATAGTCAACAGAAGCGGTTTCTTCATAATCCAAGCTGCCACTTAATTTGCTAGCTCAGTGTGTTTTCTTTTTTTCTAGCTTCTTTTGAAGATTTGAATAATGGCTGCAGCAGGATCCTCTTTCATATTTCTCTAAGTGGGCGTTCTCTTTACTTTTTTCTTTATGCTCTTCGACTTTATAGCCTTATCTGCTTCCGAATCTACAAGAAACTTTGTTCACTAGAGGCAACATTCCTCACGACATACTTAGAACGGCTTCAGAAAATATGCCCAAAATCGTATTTTATTTTTGTGCTTCGATAGTCTGAAATATCGCTGTATGTCATGTGGTTTTGAATATAAGCTGACGAAATATCACAGATGTTGTACCGCAGGGGTCGGTCTTACGTCCCCTATTAGGTGCATTCTTGAGATCCCATACCCGTGTCATATACGAGTATCTTCACCTTTCAAACAAATTCTGTATGTCAACATCTTGCTTCACGCATTTTATGCACTATACCATATTTGCCTTAACCAAAAGTATCATCTTTAATCGGTTTTTAGGAAAGTTTTTGAAAGCCTTGTTAAAGATCATGACCAATGGTAAACGATCAAGGCGAGCATTACCTATTTTCTTAGCTGTCCGATGAGGAATATGGCCTAAGCCCCAAACGTCAAGTCAAATTTTATCTTAAATACGCTGTGTCTATCGACTATTTGGTGAACTCGGATCGTTGTCTCTTCTATACTGAGTTCAAGAGAAAGTGACGACTGATGATCTTTTTTCCAAATACAGGTAGGCTCGTATTCCTTAAGTCATTTTCCAAAATACAATTTCTAAATCGAAACTTATGCAAGGTATTTGCCTGTTTAAACTGCTCTACCGTGTGCTTGATACGACATTGTGCTCTGTAGCCATGTTAAACATCGGTTAACTCATGTTAGTGGTCGTGCCGATTGTGTCACCCAAGAAGCATTTTTGCCTCTTTCGCTTTAAATCATAATTTAGTGCCGTCATTTATCTTATCCATTAATTAATGACTGCTGAGGGTCAATGTCAGCTATTCTTTCGACATTATGTCATTCAGCAACGACAGATGTCAACGTCACTCGTATTTCTGAGAAACCCATCTGTGTTAAGCCTTCCCAAATGTCACCCAAGGCTGCCATCTCAGACACCACCGATGGACTCTTTCTCAGAACCCGTCATCGTCATATGTGATAAATTTGTCTAATTAAACTAACATCTTCTAAATCAAATTGAGTAAACAATATATTTTTCAAATAGAATACGACCAAACTTCCACGTTTCTCAACCACTCGTATCTAACATGCCCGGGACCAATTAAAGTCACTCTCTAACAAACCCATACAGCCCTGATGTAAGTACGACGATACAGATAAATTGCGCATTATGTCTCGATTAAAACCATCGACTATAGGCTCTAATTACTTTGTGTCATAAATTTTGAACAAAACACTCCTCTCCGGTCGTTTCATGCGAGGCCTCATCTTTGTAGGCAAACAAAACAAATGTTGCTGGCTTCATATTCCGGCACATAATGCCAGATCATACACGAGAGTGACATCAGTCTACTAGATGTCTCTGTGATAGGGTCCAAGGCCGGCGTTTAATTACTCTTCTAGAGCCATTCATCATCCGGCCAGTGATCGTCGGAAAGTTTACTTTTTAGATTTGTTAAAATTTAGACCAATGTTGAATCAACATTGTTGCGTGATCACATTCAATTTGTATGAGTTTCTGTTCAATTTTTTCCACAACTTTTCCGCTTTAACTATTATTCTCGGTCTTATCTTATCTAATAGGGGAAATAATTGTTATTTATACTCACGAGGTTATTTAATGGGTTTATGCGGTTTCGGCTAATTACTTTTAATCAGGCCAAACAATGCGGTTAGAAAAAAAGAAAAGAAATTTGCCTGCAAAATTGCTTGTCACACCTTAGGTTTGGTTTCTTGATTTGATTGGGTTTTTTTTCTCTCGTCATTTGTTTCTTAGGGTGTAGAAGAGGCTTTTAAGTGATTTCGGACATTGTACTTTGCACCGATTGAGGACGAAGTTGATAGCAATCAATCTTCGGATCGAGATAATCACAAATACCAGTCATTTGGAGCTTTTAGTTTCAATCATTTTGCACGCAGCTCTATTAATTTAATGACAGTCAGAGGGAAAAGTTTCTGAAGTACAATAAGTCTGCATGTGAAATTATGTTGGAACACAACACAAACATGGGTGGAAGTAGGGCTTAACCGGAAGGCAGTCTAATTACTATTAATGTGTAAATGGTTTGGACATTAGGCAGCACGGAAATGTGTTAACTGGTGGGGACAGTAATGTGTTGTTTTCCAAATAGCCAAGGAGTTTTTAGTTGTACTGTAGTTGAATGCTGTGACCCCCTTTCTATCACACTTAAGCGCATTCACCATAAATTAATTGATCGCCTTTTCATAACCTTTAACCAATTTAATTGTTCTATATCTTCGGCTATCGGAGTTTGGGGTTCACTGTGGTAAATTAGTTTCAAGCTTTGTCGTTAGAGTATTGGCCATTTAGCACGTTTGTACTTCCTAAGCGCAATTTTTAATATGAACAGGCTTAATATGTAGTTACCTTGAAGCCAAATCTAAAATTATGTGATGACCATGATGACAGGGGTGGACCATTTGTTTCAACTTACTTGCTCCAAATTAGGCCTTATACGTCTTATTTGTTTATATCCTGTATTGAGCAGCAATCTTTTCTTTCATCGCCACCTCTTCTACGATATGCTTTCTACTTGTTGCTAGAAGAAGGATAAGATACTACATCCGCGATAAATGAAACGACTTCCCGGGATCCTCTGCGTCGTAACGCTGTCATGTATTTTCTTTATTTTCCCAAGTGTATTAGCATAAACCTCACTGAACGAGAGCAGATGTTTCAGAACTCCAGGCGCATACGAGTAGTAAGTCTTAATGCAACGACCAATGGAGTTATTTTCATATTGATGGAAGACCTCAACGCAAACGTAGATACCATGGCCCAAACCTTGACACATCATCAGCGGTCATAAGTTCGGTGTCCGCAATGATAATGATGAAAAGTAAATCAGCTCGCGTAACATCAATCGCCTTGTGATAGAGGGTACCCTATACGAGGATAAGGCTTGCCGTGCAATCAAATGGGTGTCTAATGGCTGTTCTAGAACGTCCAATCAAATTGACTATATCGCTATAAACCGGCGTTTCAGCAGTTCTGCCTCGAATATCTGAAGCAAGAGTAGAGCCGAAAGTGGATTGGAACGAAATCACCAGCTTCTTGTACGAGCAGAATTGCAGCCAATAGATTGCAGAAACAATAAATCCGTGCTTCGTGGTGCCAGGTATTTTTGTGATGATATCTGAGGAAATGTTAGTGAGCGCGGACAACTTAATATTAGAATTGCATTAGAAGTGAACCAGCGATTGGCTGCGTAAGCCAGAAGAAGCAGCAAGTACCTGTAGTACCACAGTTGAACCGTGTACCGATTTACTAAAGAGTTGACAATATTTGGTGAAACGTTTTTACCACTTCCTACAGATCTCTAAGGATGACTAGCTAAAAAGATTTTTCTGCTGTTCTGAACAGATTGCGGAAGAAAATTTGTCGCAAAGTCAAGACAAAATCCCTGAATTCCATTGCGTTTCCCAGGAAGAAGACATTGCCACGATTAGAATTTGCAAACCACATTGACGGCCTTGCCATATAACGCAATAGAGCTTTGGCTGTAAATATGTAAGAAAAAATGTAGGGCGATCGGCAGTCGAAAACTAGAATAGAGCTGGATGAAGCAAGAATACGTTGCCAAGAATCGAACATGATGCCATGTTAGTGTGGTTGATGCTAGTAAGACCCAAAGGATATAAGTAAGAGTTTTATCTCTACTACTGCTTCGTTCCTTGAAACGTAGATTTGTACTTCTTTGGATGTTTATTATTGACATTTCCAATTAGTTTGTTCCGTCATAAGAATTATAAGTAAATTACTTACTTACTTAAGGTGGCCGGGGTGGACCTGGGCCTCAAGCAATAAGCTAGGTGCCTCTAGTTTCGCACGCAAAATTGGCTGAGGCACCCTTCCACTTGCGTGCGCCACCTGACTCGCTGATGTCCATTCGTTCTACATGACCCAGCCATCTCAGTCGTTAAATCTTCACTCTTTATGGCAAAGTGGTTGTCGCTGTGCAACGAGTAAGTTTGTCGTTGTACCTCCACCTCCGCTCACCGTCTATGCAGACGGGACCCAAAATCACCCGAAGAATTTTCCTCTTAAAGCAGCCGAGAGCTCTCTCACCCATTTCTGAAAAGGCTCATCAATCTGTGCCATAGAACAGGGCTGAGATTATATAGGATCACTTTTGTTGTTCGAGAGAGAACTTTGCTGGTCAAATGCCTTCTTAGACCAAAGAAGCAACGATTAGCAAGAGTTATTCTTGGTTTGATCCCCTTAGCTACCTCCAAGTTATATCTGTCAAGGGTGACGTTCTGTCCGACAACGGTCAGTCGGTTTTGGGTGTCCTCTCTTGTTGGCAGCATATACGTGATCTTGCCCTTGCCTATTAAGGGACCTAACATTCCACGTGCAGATCCGAAGTTCCTTGCACCTGTTGCTTGTTGTTGCTTCGTAACTTGCGAGTAGTTTCCTTTTCAATTGCCGCGCAGTTACGAGTAACTAAAGATAAATTAATTTAGCTTTTATTGCAATTAAAACTAAGGAAGTAGTCAATTAAATTTTAGATGACATGGGAAATTAACGATTAAAGTCAATCACCAACCAACAATTAACTGTTTAGTTGTTGGTTAAACTTCTTTAATTCATCAACAACAACTAATTTAGTTACATGAATTAGTTGCACCTGAACGATCAATAATTGTGTTTCAAGAATTAGTTTGAACCAAATCAATCGTGATTGAATTGATCAATTAAAAATGAAGTTGATGTAAGCCTATCCTAGAATTAGTTATCTGTTTTCGGGATAGCACCTTCAAGGGTGATGGGTTTTTTTTTTTTTAATGTTTGTAGGTTGATACGCGGATATCATGGACGTCTTCTTCAGCTGATATCCTGCCAGAATGTACTCCCTTTGCAAAACGGAAAAGTGGAACCATTAACAGTTTGCAACCGTCGTAATTTTCTGCATGGGCCCATAAGTGTAGATGATAACTTTATGAACTGTTATGAACACATTGCTGATATTTTTGGTTAAAATCTCAACTGATACGCAGAGATCCCAAACTATTAACTAAGCCGTCTAGGAGGGACTCCTTTATAAACATGCTCAGAACCGGTTAATGCTCAGTGTCTTTTCCATAGGCAGATGGATCATATATCGGTCTAGGTTCAGAACGACCTTGGGAATTCGCCGATGAGTTTAGGGTAGGATGCTATTTTTTGATCATATCATTTCATTCTAAGACTACAAGGAAATAGTGCACTTGACAGCAAGATTGTAGTAGTTGGCCTTAACAGCCGGGGGCATGTGTACCTCATCGCCAAACCATCGGAGCATGAGTTGGTCCTTTCGAGTAGTTGGTACAAGTATGTTTTTGTTTCCCATTTTATGTCTAAAAATACAACTTTACTTTATTCTTAAAATGTTTGACCATGTCTAGCTTCAAATAGAGAAGCGTAAATGTTAGGCTTTAGTGACTCCAGCTTCTTCGTCGCTTATTGTTAGGGTTCGACAGCACCGCGGAGTATCTCCAGCTTACATTTGCATCAACTGGCAGGCAGAGTCCGTCTTAAACCCGTTCTTTGGGAACTGACCTGGTAGCAAAGACTAACATGGGTTATCTGGTTTACCTCTGATCTGAAGAAAGACCTGAGGGAAATTCTAGAGTTCGGACGCATTAAGAAGTCTAGAAGCAGTTGTGTTGCTTCGCGTTCAGGTTTACGTGCGTGTGTAAATTGGTCGTCTTTTTCGAGTTAAAAAAGAGGAAAGCATCTATAGTTTGCTATGTAAATACAAATGGTAGAAACATAGTCCAGACCTTACTGAATTGAAATCGTTGTAGCTTCAGCCAATATCCGACCTATAGTTCAAGCTGCTAATGATCATGCTGGTTTTACAGACAGAAAATACGCCTTGTGTAAGTTAATGGCAGTTGTGGTAGCTTCAATACGACATTGCGAACTCTTCATTCTGCAACACGGTGAGATGACGTCGTGTTCGTGACTTTTCGAGCCAATTACGACTCTTATATCAGTCGCCAAATTTTTCTGCCGACGTTACATACAGTTCATCCATTAACTACCCCATTTTTCTTGAGATACATACTGAAAGTCATAGTAACATATGTATTTTTGGAAAAGCTAAAACTTAACATTTTAGGAAGCAACCTATAACTCAAAACCCTTGAAACCCACCTCAATCGATTCCAAGCAAATTTCCTTCCAACCTCCGGCACATTTTCTTCATAAATGTTTCCTCTTATCAAATCCCAAATCCCCGGCCTTGTAATTAGGCATTTCATAAATCTTTCTCCAATCTTCTCTTTTGGCACTAATGGTTTCCTTATACATCCCTGACGACAGCTATTAGATCCCCTAATAGCCTTCAATTAATCAAGTTCCTATCTGCTGGTATATGCCTAGCTAGTGGTACGAGTACCACCTTCCATATCCAAATGTAACTCCAAGACATTCAATTTCTCTTTAATTTGACACCGTTATGCAACATTTCCAGTTTCCTTATTTGCATCAAACACACTCGAATACGTCTTAGGAAGTTGCAATTTCATTAGAACAAATCACCGACATTAGGCAGCTTGTGTGTCTGTATGTCTCTATGTCTGACTGTGACGTACAATTAAATTCACATCTCTCTATCCTTAGCAACATGTGACTGCAAAGAAGATGCAAAAAAAAAAAATCGTCTTTTGATATTTGCCGACATTAGATTTGAGAGATTTCAGGTGAGAGCAAGATCAAAACTCGGAACCAATTCAAAACGGGATGCGGTGCATAACCGTCTAGCGCATGCACTTTCATTTGACGAACGAAAGATTGATGTTGCTGGTGAAGATTTGCAACGTTTTAACGTCTGACAATAAAGTCTAAATTGTGGTGTTGCTTGTTGAAGACTGTTGGTATGAAAAGTTAAAAGATAAAATCATGAGGTTGGGGAACAAGTTTGGTGGTTTTTTTGCCAGTAGCTAAACAGGATATAGGTGTCTGTTAAGTGTGTCTTTCAAAAAATATTCATTGGAGTGTACATGACTTTTGCGTGGATATGCATGTGTATACCATGCAACAAAATTGGTATAGAGTGTCTCTATTATAAACTGCTATTATAGCCTCTTTTGTGCTTTCTAATTCTTGCAATGACCTTTGATAGTGAATTAGCTTACCTTTCTTGACTTTTCCTTATTTTTGTACTGAGGATACTTAATTACAACAAGCAGAGTTCAAAGATCAGACATTGAGGGTCAAACTTCTACGCATTGACAAGAAATATCAGTCATGGCGTCAATCTGGAATCAAAGATCAGATATTCAATCGCAAAATTGAATACTGGATCAATAGTCGAATCAAATCGGAAGTGATCAGCCAATGCACGTTCCTATGTTTATCGTAAAAGGCGATTAAAAGGGGACAAATTATACGAAAACACTTTGACATCTAAGGGGAGTCAGAGGCCTGCTAACTACCTGAGACTACCCGAAATCTGTGTGCGTGATCTAGTTCTCACGTCTGGAGGCTAGCAGTGCATCCTTACATTTTAGCATAAGACCGCCGCACAGTAGATGAATGATCCCGGTTCAAGAAACAAATTTTTTAAGAAAGCCGCAACAATTACACAATGACACGCAAATATTTCGAACTATAAAATGTATTACGGCAATGTTATATCTTTATTCTCGTAATTCCGCCACCTGGTTGGTGGAAAACTGTCGGGAACAGAGCCTGCTACTTGAACTTACAAATGAAGTGCATTATAATCGGACAGAACAAAATAAGAACGCAGTTGCCATTATCTTCACAGCCGAGCTCCCAGATAAGATTGGTAAACACATCAATCAGCGACTGATTAATAGCCATACAACTGGTAATTGAACATGAAACTAGGATTACTGTTGGGGCACACGCACCGCGAGTTAGCAATCAGAAAAAGAAATATTTTGGCGCCACTTTGGTGAGTTTTTGAATGGAATATCAAAGGAGAAAATGGTCTTTGTATGTCCATGAAGGAGACGTTTTCAAAATTCACTCGGTTTTACTATTCTAAATATCTCGAGTAAGATATTCTAAAGTGAACACTAGTAAGTCATCGTCGACTTTTGCTGACCGAATTTTTCGCGAAGAAATCGGGGAAACCAACAAAACCCGGAAGCAGTTCAAAAAATTTACTGGCGCAACTTAAACACGGAACAGGCCAAACCTGGGCCCTAAATTTTGCAAGAATAGCTCCGAAGTGCTATGAGCCAAGAAGAGGAATTAGGCGCGCACGATATGTGGAACAACCTTGAAGAATATTGTAAGAGTAGTGCAAAAACTCTGCTCGGTGTTGCAAAAGGATGGTCTCTTTGAATGAGAGGCGAAAAAAACGATGGGTAGAGCTCGTAAGAAAGCATTAGAAGAAACGTTGACTGATATATCCTCACGACCTATAAGCAGGCGACAAGCAATGAGAGAAGTGTACCGTCGGAGCACAGACAAACCATCTTACATTTTAAGATTCCGGTAGAACAAAGAAAATTCTCAGAAGCGATCCAATCGCCGAAATATATTGAAAATTAACAGAAAACCTGCTAACGGAGAACAACGAAATTTGCATAAGACGATAAGTGTACTCTATCGCATATCTTAATGAAGAATTCCTACGCAGTTCCATTACGATGGTTCTCGCCCTCAATGGGAAGACGCCAGATTTTGCGAAAGCTGGAACAAGCAAGCGATAATCGGAAAATATGTGTTCAACTGTGTTGCGATTTTGTTCAATAAGACCATGTGATGGGATCGAATGCCTAACTAATGTAAATATTGGAGAGGGAGCTTTCTAAAGGGGTTCTCATTAAGCGCTTCCTATTTTTAAATGTAAATAAAACAAAGTGTGTGTGAGATATCATCGACATTTTTTTATTCGTTTGAAAGGCCTATCGATGCCACTATGTACGAAATATAACATCGTTCAAATGTCAGCCGCGGTGGCGCACATCAAAAATGTCCAATTTTCCATGACTCTGGCGGATAAATCAGGCTGAATTTGACCAATGGCATGAGTTATGTTGGCTTCGAGGGTCGCTGTGGTTTCTGACTTATTCGCATAGACCTGCGAATTTATAAAAAGCATAACGGGGTCAAATCGCACGATCTCGTTGGCAATTTGGCCTCAATATATAAAGCGTTTATCCGCCCGAAATTGGAGTACAATGCCCGCATCTGGTCGGGTGCGCCCAAAACATCTCTGCACCTGGTAGATAGAATCCAAAACCGTGCGATAAAACTCATAGGTGATACTAATATCACTCAAACAAGGGACACCCTCGAACACCGACGTAAGGTCTCGTGTCTCACTCTGTTTTATCGCTATTTCCACCACCTGTCCTCCACAGAAATCGCCAGTAGCATTCCGCCCCTTCAAACCTTTAACCGTAACACCCGTCTCGCTATGAATGGTTATGGAATGCCCTGCCTAGCTCCTTGTTTCCTAGTCATTATTATCTTCAAACATTTAAAACCAACGTTCACCGGTACCTCTCTTTCTATCCTCCCTGACTTTCCTTCGCCCGCGCTGTGTGCAAACATTTTAGGGGTACTTAAATTCCTTGAGCGTGCGCAAATAAAAAAAAAAAAAGCTCACACCATCTCCACGTGAGATGACCATGCCCTCGAATCGCTCGTGCAGAATTTCCAATGTGGCGTGAGCTGTGTGACACCTAGCGCCGTCCTATTGAAACCACATGTCGTTGGTGTCCATATCATCCATTTCAGGCCAAAAGAAGTTGGTAATCATCGAACTATAGCGCTCGCCGTTGACGGTTCTCAAAGAAATATAGAGCGATGACGCCGCCAGCCTAAAATCCACACCAAACAGTGACTTTTTCGGTATGCAATGGACGCTCTTGGATCTCATGTGGATTGGTATCGTTCCAAATTCGACAGTTTGGTTTGTTGACATACCCATTCATCCAGAAATATCCCTCATCGCTGAAGACGATTTTCCGATGAAAATTAAGGTCAGTTTGCAACTGCTCCAGAGCCCACGTCGTTGTCTATGGTCGTTTACCTTCAGCTCCTTAGTCAGTTGAATTTTGTACGGTTGCAGGCCCAAATCGCGACGCAAAATTGGCCAAGTTGTGGTCTGCGAAAGGCCAAGTTCTTGTGAGCGACGCGAAATCGACTGTCTTGGATTCTCCTGCACACTCTCACGGACAGCGGCGATGTTTTCGGCAGATCTTGCTTTTCGTCGACGTACGGGTGTTGGTTTATAGTTTACTGAACCAGTGGACTTAAATTTATACACCACTGCGAATAGTTCTCTCGGTAGGACGACTATGGCGACCGTAAAATGGGCGAAGCGCGCGGAATGTTGCCCGAACAGAACACCCATTTTGAAAAAAACAATTTTTTCATTTGCACGGGTTCTTGAACACTATGACCGTCCAAGGTGATTTAGCAAAATAGACTGAATAAATGACAGCCAATTTGACAGATGTAACTTCAACAATATGGAGGCAATCAACTGTCAAAGTTCAGCAGTCCCTGTATTTCCACTGTATAAAGGCAAAAACGTCACGAGAAATTGCAACAACTATCGATCGGTGAAACTAAAGTCGCATGCTATGAAAATATACGATTGATCCCTAAACAGTTGGCAGCTCAATATTATTCAACTTTATTCCAGTATGTTAAATGCAGCTGTATGGGGGGCAGGTCGACATTTGGGCCGTTTCAAAGTTTACAAATAGAAACTTTGAATGATATCCATATCGTCTGCATCCACTTGGAAATTGGCGATATATGGACGGCGCTGAGATATCAAAATGCACACGAGACGTATATACGAGAGTATATAAGAGTGGTACGCGATATGTACGATTTTAAACGAAAAATTTTAAGTCAATGTTGGAGTACATCAAGGAAGTATGCTTAGTCCGCTGCTTTTTAATGTCGTGAAATATTTTCAACTGAAGCATCAAATTAATGAGTTCAGAACGAATTCTTCTCTTTTCGCCGATTATAGCGCTATCATAAGCATATAAGGCAGCTCTTAATAATTGGATAAAGCGGTAGTAGATAACATGTTACATGTTACAAAGGCTGAATACCTGCATTGCCATTTCTCCAAGCTCGCAAACTCAGCCCCTGTGGTGTCGCACATAGAGTTGGCGTGGACCAGCTCAATTAGCGCGAACATTTCGCAGAATTTTGTGGCAGAATAGTGCTGCTTAAACTTAAAAATTTGTTGTACACGTCGTCCAACCAACTTTGACATACACATCACAACTCTTAACACAATGCTCCAGAGGTAAAATTTGTGGATGGTACCACATTAAAGAACCAATCAGTTGGTGTTGCCATATTTAAAGAAGATCGTCAGAAAATCCGGTCCAATAAGCAAAAATTCGCTCAAATGCAAAAGCCTTAGCCAACTCTTGGTCCCACTAACGAGGTGGCCAAAAATGAGCGACATGTAGAAAGGTTTTGAGATATGTGGAAGACATTATACGTAATAATACGCTTTACATATTTAAATGGTTAATAATAGAAGAGAAAAAGAACATTGAAAACCAGAAGTCGAAGATTAGACATCGTGGTTGTAATGTCAATGATTCGACTTTGAGAATTTAATACGAAGGATAATGCATCGGTATCTCGAGTCAGATATCAAAGGATCGGCGACCAAACATCGAAGATCCGAGAAAGGGGATCAGTCAGCAATCATCTGATATTGAGGGCAGGCTTCGAAATCTGAGCACTGAAGATTAAGTGAAAGCGAATAGGAATGAAAGATCAAACCTCAATACAAGACCTGGCATCAACGATCGCCACGATTTAGCTTCGAAGATCAAATACGTACGATCGTATACCGGAAGTCGCATTTCAGAAAAGAAAAAAGAAATTCAAATGTAGATACCAAATTTCGTAAATTAAGCATTAGCAATTACAATGTCGAAGACCAAGATCAGGAATCGTGTCTTACATCATGCAGAAGACACAAACTAATCACTGGGTGATCATCAAGATCCATTTGTAAAATGAAAATTCAGTATTGTCGAATAGGTCTTTCGTACCACCTCCATTCATGATTTTGAACACGTCATCAGCAGAAAACACCCTCCAACTCAAATTTCACTAAATCCGACTCTAATTCTGACAATTTGCATGTTTTGGAGTATTTCCGGCAACAAAATGTCCAACCAGCAGCTTACAATCAATTTTCCCAGAGACTCAAATCCGCCAAAGGCCAACTAATGTTGCCTTTTAATCTGTCACGTAATGACGCGTGCGTGTTGAGCTTCCTTCCAACGTTCATCTAAAATTTGAAACATAATCTTTTATGTTGCCCCCAACGAAAACTACTTGAAAGCAGTGAACAGCTTAAGGCTCTACTTTTTTTTTTCTTCTAAAATTTAAGAGTGGTTTAATTATCGTGTTTATGGCAGTTGAACATGGTACGGAGAGTTGGTAATCCTTTGAACTACCATGGGCATTTGGCGCTATGTTTATGTGGACACACACGAATGGATTTTGAGGGAAATTTGATACTGGTTTGTGGATTACGACAGATCGGTTGAAGCAGAAAAAATATAACCAGAGGTGTCTAGATTTTGGTAGTCAAAACCACAGGGTATCTGTTCGTGGATGAATAGGAGCAGCACTTCTTGAAGAACTTGTGATGGCAAACACTTGTTCGGAAGTAGGATTTTCGAAATTAGGTGGCTCGGTAACATGACATTAAGTCACGAACACAAAAACCTTGTTAACCTTGGGGTGACTAGAAACACATTTGTATGAAACTTGTATTGAGTTCTTTTCTTTTGACAACTAACTAATGCAGGTCTACTTCATATTAAAAAAAAATGTCAATCTAGACCATGATGTGCATCTCATTTTGTTATCATTTCTAATTCAGGTCCCTCTGAACACTGAAGGGAACATTTCTCACACCACAAAATAATGACTACATAATCTGGATATGCAGCTGGCCTGATCCTTGTTTGTTTAGATTTGCTAGAGTGTTGTTTATGACTTTGGACACTAGTAGAAGTTAGGCGATTCCTTGTGTCTACCTACTTCCTAGTGGTGCACAGTGATAATCGTATGCTAACTAAATTACCCGGCCTTTTCTCTCGAAAAGATATCTCAATACATGGTGTGGTTGAAGAAGATAAGGACATTTAGAATGTGCTCTAGAGTCTTGAAAACAAAGTATGGACGGACGGTCTGAAATCTTTCCTACAAATGTGCCTACACTTTCCAACCTCTGTGGGATGAAAACCACCATATTCTCTCTCTCAAACTCTGGATTATGGTTTAGCAATCGAGAGACTCGAAATACTACAGTGAGTCAATTACGAATTGTCTTCCGGTAGAATCCGGTCGAAGACAGGTGATTTATACGATTGAAGCGCAAGAACCCCAATCCTTGCAGATAATTGAAGAAATTTGTATAATGCAAGCTGGTACTCATGTCCAGCACGGTCATGTGCTTTGCAGGTATTTTCATTCAAAGAAGCGGGTGTTCATGAGCTCTGGTGATTTCGTAACACAATCCGTTCAAGCCCCATAATGTCCTTTGAAATATGAGGGGATAAAGAGAGTTTTCTAAATAAAGCTTTCAATAGTGTGACAGTATTCTTACTTATTTACTTAGGTGGTGCAACAATTCGGGGTTAACCTGGGCCTCAATTAGCAAGCCTCTCCGGTCTTTAGCTCACTGTCTCCAGTTGCTCCTCTAAGTCGTGGTTCGTTTCTACTTGTACGCGCTACCTAAGGTGAGGTCTTCCTCAACTGCGTTGTCCATCCGGGTTAGATTTGAAGACTCTGCGAACTGGAGCATTGATGTCCATTCGCTCTACATGTCATAGATATCCCAGGGGACTGATGCACAGTTTTCTGGCTAGGTCGATATCGATGTACAGCTCGTATAGTTCATCGTTGAATCTTCTCCTCTAAAGCATGACAACGCAAATGAGACCGAATATCTCTCAAAACAACTGAAGATATCTTCATCCACTTTCGATGGAATAGATGCTTCTGCGCCATATACAGAGTCCCCTTACTTTCTCGTCATTGGGTCTTAATATTCAATTGTCTTTTTTGACATGACTCTACAAATATATAGCTCATCTCTATGTGGCCTTAAAATTGATGAAAAAATGCTGGGTATCGATCCGGACATCTTGAGTTTTTACCAGGATCTGGCGCAGTGCGAAGGTTTGGTCGATTGTGAACCGTCTTAAGCCGCACAATCAGGCTGTTGGTTAAGGATTTCAGACGTTCACACAATATGGCAGGTAAGATCTTGTATCCGATGTTGAGCAGACTTCTACCTCTATATGGCGCAGTTGGGGGTGTCTCCTGTTTTGTGGATCGGGGGCACGAGGCTGATATTTCATTCATCTGGCAAACACTCTACCGATCAGTTCTGAGAAATGGGTGGGTGCATGCTCTCCACAAAGTTATTTCCAGCAGCTCAGTCGGTAAGCCGTCAGGTCCAGCTATTTTGTTTGATTTCAGCTTAGAGATTGCTATCCTTATTTCGTTCTCGTCAGCTGGATCATCGCTGGCTATCATCGTCTAAGTTGAATGCTCTATTCTGGTTGACGACAGGATGTTCGGCTTCATCATCGTTATTGTGGCGCTTGAGAAATTCTCATTCGGACATCCAGAATACGGGAGGCATGCCTTACGTCGATTGCAATGTAACCAATTTGATTTAGCGTTTCTTGACTACCATTTGTCCTTGTATAAACTGCGACGAGGAAACCATGTGCGTGCTATAGTAATACATCGTTCCGATGCAAAGTCAATAAGCCTGTAGGCTATGCTTACTAACTGTCCTAAAAAGATGTTTTCCTTTTCTATCCTGGCTTTAAAATCGCCTAGTCATACTTTTGATATTGCTCATATGTCTTGTCAAGGAGCTCGTTTAAACATTCTTTGGTGGCGTCGTCCTTGTCTTCCGTAGGGGCATGGGCGTATATTACGCTTATGTTAGCGAATTTAGCCTTGATGTGAAGTGTCATAGGACGCTCACGTGTCTGAAGCTCAATACCACTTGCCAAAGTCTGACGCATATGGCAAATTCGCACCCGAATAAGCGCGGTTTCTTTTCCCTATAGCAATCATCATATTGTAGTCCAGCTCATTCCATCGCATTTCCTGGACGGCGGTGATACAATCTGCGTGATAGCAGTCACGGAGCTCGTCTCTTTGTTCGGCTACACAAGGCCTGTTAAGGGTCCGAATATTCCAAGTGCAGGTCCAACGGTCGTAGTCCTTTAAACGTTTGTCAGGGTCGTCAGCAGTGAGCCCATTTTTATCCGAGGCCATTAGTTGGTTCGTCACATATTTTAATTGCTTCCGTATAGGGTTGTGGGGCCTATAACGGCGTAGGACAGCATAATGCTACTGTCCGGGCATGCCCTTGCCATTTCAACAATTACTGGGGACCTCCACCGGGAGGTAAGGCAATCACTTCGCTGCGAATTTGATTGTTGCGTTGCTGGCCCAATTCAACTTATAGGACAGGCAGCAGTTTCCGGATCAATCGCCGCGCAATACTCTACCTATTAGGTGCGCAACTAAGTTCTGTCAATAGACAGCAGTAAGTGCTGGTCGATTTTGACATATCCAAAACGTCATGAACTAAACTTAGACATATGGTAAACAAGCTGTTTCGAGACATTAGTTAGACGCCATTGTTTTGGCGTCATATACTTTCGGTTGTGTGAAGATGTCTGATTTTGCGCCAAATAAGCGTCATTTGTGGGAAATGTTGATTTTCTTCTGTCATCCGAAGAAAACAACGGCTGAACCTCTAAAAAGTTTACGGAGATGCTGCTCTAATTGAAAAAATATGCCGTGATTGGTTTCGTCACTTCAAATAGGGCGATTCCGATGTTGTCGACCGTCCGCGTGAAGGTAGGCCAAAATCCTTCGAATACGCCGAATTGGAGGCATTGCTCGATGAGGATCCCTGCCAAACGCAAGAAGAGTTTGCTTCAGCATTACGAGTTACCCGCCAAGCCATTTCCAAGCGCATGCCTTCGTTGGGAACGATTCAAAAACAAGGAACTTGGGTTCCTTATTATTTGAGGCCAAGCGACGTTGAGCGCAATTTTTTCGTCTGTGAACAACTGCTCTAGCGGCAAAAAAGGAAGGGTTTTCTTCATCGGATCGTGACGGGTGATGAAACATGGATTCATTACTGCAACTCAAAGAGAAGAAAGTCATGGCCACTATTCACGCTGCGAAGGTCATGCTGTGTATTTGGTGGGATCAGGTCGGTGTTATTTATTATGAACTGTTGAAACTCAACGAAACCATCAGTGAGGAACGGTATCGACTCAATGCGATTGAGGCAAGCACTGCGCGAAAAACGGCCACAATACGAGCAGAGGCACGAAAAAGTTATTCTACAGCATGACAACGGTCGGCCTCACGTTGCCAAACCCGTTAAAACTTACCTGGAAACGTTCAAATAGGAAGTCCTCTCCCACCATTGCGCCGTCCGATTATTACTTGTTCCGCTCAATGGAACATTTATATAAAAACTCATAGACTAATGACTATTGGACTTCCAAAATGTACGTCCTTTTCCTTATAGAGTAAGTATCTTATTGGATAAGTCTTATTGGTGTTTTTAGCCTTCCAGCATACCTTAGAAGTTATATCCATAGCTTGTTTGATGGCTGTACCCTTACTATTAAGCAGTTCCCTGGTTGAAGTCAGGACACGGAAAATATTGAGTTTATTGATGGGAACTTGACAGAATTTCTTCCGGTGTAGCTTGAAAAGTGTCTATCTCTGATCCCCAAACGAGTTCAAATTGAATACTCTACCTCTATACATTGCCGATAAGGGGGTTGGAGGCCGGAAGAAGGTGAAAAAATGGCTCACTTCCATCATTGATTTTGGTATTTCTCCATAAAGTGTGTCTTGCAATTGCAATTTACAGATGGATTCCCTCCCTTCTTCAGTTAATGCCAAGAGTCGAACTTCATCCGGCGTCGATGGTCGCCCATGTGGCATTTTCTCCATCATTGGTAGTGCTTGTCCATTAGATGTAGTAGTTGTCCGTCAGCAATCCTAATCACGGTGGATGCCAGATCAGAGTTTCTAGAAGAGATGTCTTCTAATTTAATTTTTAACATCAAGACCTTTGGTCTTCTGCTTCCGAACTTCCGATTCTTGGGTAAAAGCAATGTCAGTAGAAAAACGTGTGAGATACTGACACACAATTCACATGTCCCATGATTAACTAAGTGACTTCAACTTATGATGTTGCTGTTGGTTCAGATTAGTTCTTCCTACATTATGCCGTTTGCAATCACCAGGTCCGCCGCAACTTTTTGGCTTCATTGTTCCTATCTGGATAATCTACTGGACCATCGCCCTAAAGACCTTGTGTTTGTCATAGCGTAGTCCACTTTTCATTGAATGAATATGCTGTTCTTCTGAAGTTGCTGATCCATAGATATTTCGTATTAGAATTCTACAGCCTGTCTATCCGTAATCTTTATTTTGAGCAATCATGTGGGAACACTGTATGCATCCTGAGAATTTTCTTGGTCGGGATGGTTTCCAGCTTAATATCTACTCAGATGTCCCTAACTTTAGGAATAAGATAGTGTTTCGAATAATAGTGTACGCATTTGGTTACCTATTAACCTCTGATTCCTCTGAATCGGAGTCAGAACTCCTCAGGAATCCCACATGAAAATATCCCACTCCAGGATGAGTTCTCATTAAGCAGCACAATCCGTAGAGTGTAGCTTAATATCTCGATTTAGGATCGGGCTTTTGGGTCGGAGAAAAGATGTCTGACATTGACCACATGGCCATTTAGTCTTGGGACTTTCTGCGGTAGGTTCTCATTTCCTCCTGCGGTAGGTTCTCATAACTCATTTTTATTTTGAACAATTTTGTTGGGGTTCCTCAACATCTTGGCCTTAAAAGTTACATTTAAGGGTTTTTTTTTTCTCATCTTAGCGTTAATGCTGTTTTTAACGGAGATAAATGCGTAATTCTTTATCTGAAAAGTTGACTAGTCATCTACGGGGGTTGCCCACTTAAGAAGATACTCACACATCCCTATGTGTACTCGTACTTAGGTACATTTTTTCTTTCTTGTGAAGAGGACAAGATCTTAAGTGTGAACCCAGAAAAAGCAGGGCAACATTATCCGGATTGGTGTAGGCTTCGATACCAGATATCAGAGCAGCGTCACATTTGGGAAAGAATGCCACTATGTGTTATCGTCATCGTTGACGGGTGGGTAAATATGCAAACAAGGTTTTGCTTTGTATTCCACTCTACGCATACGTTAGGGACCTCATCGAATGACGCCGAAAATTGTCCTCAAAACCCTCTTCAATCAAGCATATCCTTCCAGTGGCAAGCAGCTATCAAAGTCCTCAGAGAGGCAATGTTTCCCGACAAAGTGGTTCGGTGAAAAGGGAAAAATTACATCTTTAGATGAATAATAAGACATTCCATTAGTAAGACCTACTTGAACCTCCTCTTTGTGCCATCTGTCCATTTCCCCAGAAGTTGAAAAACGCGTAGGAGAAAATAGAGTTTTCTGCGGCATTAAATGGGCTAAAGGTTAGACTGTGGGTCAGTAACCCGCACCGTAGAAACTATATTTCTATGGATATGGACAGATTTATTGTCGCTTTTGGCTATACATAGAATGAACAGAACAATGATAATATTCTGGAACGTTTGGACTACTCTAGACTCACAGAAACAAGGTCACCAAAACGATCGATTCCTCTTATCCGAGCGTGAATTCATGCGTTATAAATTTGACATTCTGAGATTCAACGAAATAAGATGGCTCGTCGAGGAGATGTATTATTTCCTAGACATATACCGCTATCTTACTTTACTCTGGGCAGTATCTCTGTCCCTATACGCAAGTCTGGCATTGCATCCAACAAAATGACCACACTCAAACCTAATATCCTGCGAGGGCTTAACCGATCGATTCTTGATGACCGAATTCTTTTAAGAACACATAGACGAAGCAAGAGGAAGAAAATAACAACTTCTAACGACGGGGCACATATTCATCATAATGGGGAACTTGAATATCAAGGTTCGAAGTAAATACACCGACATGCTTCTGATTCCAGAGTACAACACTGGCTAGCTTGGGGATGGGGATCCCATGTAAGGCATCACCTCGCCGAAGGAGAGAAAACCATCAGTAGCTATTCCGGGTGGACTTTAAGGAGCATTCTAAAGTTTTTCCAGTACAAGATAGTGTAGTGGTTATCTGGAAATACCAGCAGACGGTTCGAAGAGCGTACAACGTTCGACTTGCGGCATCTTCAGCAGCAGAGTGAGAGAATTTTGTTGTTTGATAAACGAAACCACAGCAAGCTGGACAAGCATCTTACAGACAACCTACAAAATCGAAAATTGTCTAGTGTCTATCTAGAGCTTCATTAATCATCCAACGAAGAGTGTAATGGAACTCTGCTAACAACGGATGAGGGTAGACGTTTGCTGTTGCATAGAATCATGAACCATCACCAGCTGGGTCATAATTTAGAAACTGCGGAAAGCAGAGTGGGACTAAGGATTCATACTGCCTAATGCCAAAGTCTCTCAACAGCAACACTAAATTATTAAATCAAGGAAGTTACTTTAGCGATGCCTTGTCAACGGGGTTAATCTGGCTGTATCCTGGAAAACAATGTTCCCAGGTTCAAACACCGTGGTACATACGTTTTAACTATTTACTTCCCATGATCTCTGATTACACGAACGGACTGCTTTCAACTATTGCCCCAAAAAGTCCAACACAAAATTTAACTTGGGTCACCTTCCCACTATGACTATTTCACATCGTTAAACCATCGCCCATTCCAAATAACACCCTCCGCTAAAAGCAGTCATAAATTCTCCTACGGTCCAAAGTACCGTTTATTGAATTTACTCTGTCCGAACGACCTTTAACCTCATGTGCACTACCATTGCTTCTGCACTAAACAAACACCATTCTCAAAGGTACATAAAGCTTCCTATTCCTATGTTACATGTAGCAAGCGTCCTCCTCCATTCTCGTCTGCCTACCCCACATACTCTCTATTTACTTTCCAATTCCCAAGTTAAACAGCAACTCCCCCTCGACCTTCTGCAACAAGGCACTACTCAATCACCATTTACCTTCCCCATAAATCGATTCTTCAAATAAAGAGGGAGCATTTTCATCTCTGGTCATCATCATCATGATGCCAAGTCTGCATAGGATAGTCTCCCAAATGCTCAATGGCGGCATAACTTGGAAGAGCTTCCTTTTATCTTTTTGGTCCCCTTGCTATTGCTATTACTCGTATCATAAATCCATGTTTCCTCTTCGTGCCTTGTTGCTGCTGCCGCTCAATCGACTTCAATTAACACTTAAATAGCACTAAATGGAGGAACCTCTTGAACTTGGACGTACTTTAAGGTTCCACGATCGCGCGCGCCTGGGATCATCAATCTTTTTCTTTACCCAATGCACGCCATGGTTGATGACCTTTTTGGGATTCCACCAAGAAAAACGAAGGAAATGGAGAAAAAGTCTTTTCAGAACGAGAAGACGAGTGGAGAATGGAGAAGGAAGTGAATTCTTGTGCCCACATCCCCATGACAGCGAACAACGAAGTCGACGTCAATGAATCTTCCTCCACTTGGCTGGTGTCTCTGTGTGTCGTGAGATGACTTCAATTGAATTGCTGATGTGCCCTTGCCCTTGCCATTGCCATTGCCGTACGGAATCGTATCTGCCCGCCCCATTGTTTCCATAGAAGAGCCATGGAAAATTAATTTGCTTTCCTATGATAGATATTCCATGATTGTCATGAAGATGATGAGGATTGCTATGAAATTCCCAGCCTGACTCTCCCTCTAATAGAGACGTCAACGTCGCATCATTCGAAAAAAAGACTTCAAACTCCAATGGCAGGAGAAAATATTCTGATCATCCTCCGTCTACTCTCGGATTGGCAGGAATGAAGAGGCAGTACCTGTTTCTTGAGAAAGGTAAACGGACTCCAACTCATGCACATGGTGTGCAGTCAGGTTTTTTTGTTCGCCAGTCATTCGCGAGGTTTTAATTTTCACTTTCAATGACGCTTTTCCCCCACATGACTCTGTTCGTGGCTTCTCAAATGGATGAGATCCCCCACTGGGTTTCCTACAATGGAACCCCCCGAATGATTGTACCGAAATGCCTTCTACCCAAATGTGTGGTCGTTTATGGTTACAATCACAGCTGGAGTGGGCTTTACAATGAAAAGAAGAAAAACTGGACCGGACTAGACCTGACTAGACTGGTGGTGCTCACTCCAAGTTTTATGTCAGAAATGTCCTCTGTGGAGACGTGCAATACCGCTATATGGCGTCCAATTAGCGAGTGGTTTTGGTTGCGCGCATTTAGAAAAGCTCTTAATAATGTGGCTCGCCTTGCGGTACATTTTCATCATGGAGTATCCGTACTCTGGTCGTGCAGAATTTTAACCTAGTTCATGCTGGGGCAGCTTGATTCTGAAGTTTCTCTTTTTGTTTTTTCTCTCTCCTAATGTTGCGCGTCATGTTGCTGTGGCGAAAAGAAAATCGAAAAATCCATGACTGGTTTTGTCACCCCTGGAGAGAGAGGTCGTCTTGGTCCAGTTTATGGAATCGGAACTCTACGAATCTTGTGGCATCTGTTGGTGACTTTTTAATTGAGATTGTTTTGTGTTTTTTTTTTTTTGCCAAGATACTTTCTTATCTAGAAAAAAATTGCAAATTTGCTTATTGTGCCTCTGCTTTTGTGGCAATGTCTTAATTTTGATGTTTTTCTTGTATCTTTGCAGGTAAGCCTGGCACTTAGCAGTGCTATGATGAGTTGTAGACGCACTTTAGTCAACTGTAAGTGGTAATTTGAGTTAGAGATACTTTTGCTTTATGATGACATTGCCTGGTCATCACTATTGGGAGCTATCAAATTTTAGAGAGAAAGCACGCCATGTGATTGGTTTTGTATTGATAACGTGAGTCCGTTTTGGAAAGCAACAGAAGATTGGCTCACGATTTGTTGAATGCATTAAGTTGCAACAGTTTTAAGTGCCAGGTGTGCATTTCAGAGTTCATTGTTCAGTTGCACTGATCCAGATGAACAGGAATTGCCAATTAGCCATGGTCAGCGTTGCTCGGTAATGGCTTTGAGGATATCGAAATTTAAAATCAAATTTTTGGGGTCGATGGTGTCGTTTTGAGTTATGACCGCTAAATCACGTCTTTCGGGTTTAAATTGACAGTGAAGTGATGGAAAGTAACGCCAGGCGGTTTTCTCAGATAGTTGGGGCAAAGTTTATCGATTAAGGCATTCGATCATCTTTCTGTTTAGCTCATAAATTCTCACGAGAGATTTAGCTTTTCTAACGTCTTGTCATGAAGCAAAGCTACACTTTAAGTCTAGAGCATTAAGCTGCGATAAGTCTTTTCAAAATTGGTAAAGAGTAGACTTATCCCTTTATGATGGACAAAGAGATGTTAGACTTTGGCGTATATGTTAGAGGTTAGAGGTTAAAGCTTCTGCCTGGTCCACAAAGTGACATGTTCGTGTAGTTTCCGTTCGTCCGTATTGGGTCAGTTTTTCCATCCAATTAGATTGATTGATCTCAGCACAGCTTTGATGGTTCTTCCTATTTCGGGAGATCTCGAAGGGTCTTAGGTGTCTTATTTCACAAGCTGGGCAGTACTGTTTTGCTTTATCCACTATATGAATCAAGAAATTCGAGGTACATATTACCACAGAAAAATGCCAAAGTAACTATCACGTCTTACGGAAGGGAGGTAAGCCCATTTCAAAGTGCATCATGCATGGCAACTGTCCTACCCAGCCTGTCAGAACTATTGGTCATTTATGATCAACGTTAAGAAGAATTCATGGAGTGTAAACAATGTTGACTAGCTTTCCAATATAAAGCCTGCAGCTAAAATTGAAAACTTCATAAAAAAATCGATTTATTGGCTTTTTTCAGGATCGCAAAGTCAGACTGCTTAAGTAAGTCTTCTAAATATTATTATCGGTACGAGTCCTATGTCAGTGGTTTCAGATTATCAGGGGAAGTGCCTATCACGAGTGGTTCAATTATCTTATCCTTGGTCCTATACGCCTTCTTGATGAACAGATCAATCTACTAGGTTGGGTAGCAGCTTATATACCATATGGGGTTTACGCATACTCTGGTGTTCCCCACTCTATCTTTTTTTAACTTTTCCTTTGTTGGCATCTTAAAGACCGGAGCGACCTTCTGCCACGTTGATTGAGGCCCCTTCCAACTGCGTTCGCCACTTTAGGTAAGGACTCCCTAAACTGCGTTGCCCAACTGCGATATAATGGAAGATTCTTCAGACTGGTGTCCATCCTATCCAGTTTAATCGGTGTAAGCAATGCCTTTTGATTAGATCCACGTCGTTGTATAGCCGATAAAGTTCTTCGTTATATCTTCTTCTCCACACTTCGTTAACGCAGATGAAGCCAAATATCACAATCTGATCTACCTATGCGTTAAGTTGGACATATTTCTGAAATATTATACCCTGTCTGAGACCCTTTTTAACATCAAGAGCTCTCCATCGGGAGTTCTATAGTTAAACTAGTTTGGCGAGAATGCCAAAGCCAGACATTGATCTGGATAGCTGAAGAAGTGGTGGGTATCGATTCGGTATTCTCGAGTCTTAAGATCTGCCGCAGAGTGAAAATTTCGTCGATGGTGGACTTACCAGGTCTAAAACTCTGGTACAGACTTTAGGACGTTCATATAATACGGCAGCGAATTGTCGCATAATAGTTGTCGCAGTTCAATGGGTCTCCTATCTTCCAAACCAGACAGCCGTTGCGTTCTTCTGATCAAATTGTACATATGAGTTGGTGCATGCCAGCTATTTCTTCCAGTTTTAAAGCCTGAAGTTAGGATATACTAGGTGACGTAAAAGTTATCACCCTATCGGAAGATGCTATAATTTTTGCAAATGGCGGCAAATGTCAATTTTACTTTGATATTTGTCAAGTAAACAGATACAAAATACACGTCAAGACGACATGAATCGCTATACTCCTAAATAACGCGGAAAAATTCGTCGATGGTGTTAACGTAGCGTGAATTTCAGCGCAGATTTCCCGGCCGTCCGACACTAATTAGACAAACACTACGACATTTAGCCGCTCGCTTAGAAGAGTATGAGACAACATGAGATGTTGCCAGGTCTGACCGGCTCCGGAGCAGCCGTGCTGCTGAGAATATCGCAGCTCTCGTTGAAGATATCGCAGAGCACCCTGGATTTTATCGACCAAACGACATGCCACACAGTTGGGCATCAATCGGCGGTCTTTACAGAGAATTTTGGTGAAAGACTGCATCGGCTGTTAGCTGTTGACCGCCAAGCACGTGTAACCTATGCTCAAGCCATCCTGAATATTGACTACGAGGCAGATAACTTTTCATCGAAAATCATCATGAGCGACGACGCCCATTTCCATCTCTGTGGATATGTGAATAAAAAAAAATTATCGCTTCTGGAGTACCGAAAATCAGCGTATAACCCACGAAGAGCCATTACACCCGCTCATAGTTACTGCATGGTGTGCTGTTTACGCTGGAGTCGTTATTGGGCCTTATTTTTTCGAAAACGCCGCGGTCCAAACGACTACTGTGGATGGCGAGCGCTACAGATCCATGCTCAACGACTTTCACCTTCCTTGCATGAATTTTGACTGGAGAACATGTGGTTCCAACAGGATAAAGCAACGGTGCATACGGCACGAGCCACAACCGGAATTCTGAGGGCTGAATTTTCGGGTAGCCAAATCTCTGCTTTCGGCGATTTGCACTGAACGGCAAGATCGCCTGACGTCACGAGTCTATGTCAACAAGCCTCAGACTCTTGAAACCCTCAAAGAAAATATCCGTCAAGCATGCGGGGACCTATCACCGGACGTTCTGGCAATAGTAATGGAAAATGCCACAGATCGGGCCCGAATGGTCATCAATTCTGGCAGCGGCCACTTAGCCGATATCATTTTCCCGACCTAATGGCAAAAAAATTGAAGATATCAAATAAATATAACCCAAAAGCAGGACTAAAGCTTTTCATTCATAAAAGAAAACTACAGCCAAAGAATATCGGGTGACAACTTATGCGCCACCTTGTAGTTATTTTTATTTCGTTTTCGTCAGATGGAGACAGATGTTTTCGCGGCATTTTCGTCGTCGTCTTCGGTCTTTGACAGTCCGCAGAAGTGGTTCTTCCAAATTTTTTTTTTTTTCACATCACGGCTGGACATTCTAGCCATAAAACGATGGAAAAAGATCTTCTTTTCTCGATTGTCTATATCCACATTTCATGTCCTTAGTTACTGGATTGAAGGCTAATACATTTTCCTTTAAGGCTTTAGATCAGCCGAGTTGTCTCAAAATTGTTCTGATTTAACCTTTTCTACAACAGAGCTCAGCGTTGCTCTTCCTGGAGCTGTTAAATAGATCATATAAACTCCTCGATTTGTTTCAATAGAGGTTTACTTACAAGTCCATTGTCAAAGCTATCTGGAAGCGTTTATCACTTAGAAGTTAGCCATGCTCACCTGTTTCTAGCCTCAGTGCAGACAGCAAACCAAAGTTGGATCCGAAAGAACAGGTTCAGATCATAGTAGCCGGGAACATTATTCACAATAGCTCCACTGTTATATACAAAAATATAATAAGAAATGATTGTGATAAGACGTACCCTTATGGGAGTCCAATTCCCATGATGAAAAGTGTTGATTTGAAGCCGTCGAAGGTTTTTTGCTCCTCTGAATTCTAGTTTCGAGATAAGTCCTTCATGTGAATCCTTTATTCTTACTACGAGTATATGCATCTCTCTGAAAACTTTTTCAACTTTAGTCTGCTTTAGCATGTTGGAAACTCACCTGTAGATACTCCAGTTTATCGTTGGTGTGGAATCCACGAGAGAATTATCCTCTCCTTCAAACTCCACAGCTTCCATTTGTTTGAACAGTTCTTCAGCACTCGTGTTCGCAATCTTCAGCCTCAGCGTAGTCTCGCTGAAAAGAAAAAAAACCATCATCGCATATGAGCCCTACTCATGTTTTAGGACACGCTGACAACGAGACCTTTATTCTACCCCTGTACAAAGTCCGGGACCTCGGTGGTAGCAACGCTTGTGATGGGAACATATCCCACCGTGAATGAGAAATTTTAAACTGTTCTATAGCCCACAGAGCAACACCTTTCCACTGCGACACATTTATAATGGTCGCATTAGCTAAGTTTGGACAAGATATCTTGCTTCCTAGACAGAACCCAATAATTTTAGTCTTTATCGGTTATTGTTTGGTAACGCAGGACGTTTGGGTTAAAATCCATTTAAGCAGCGAATAGGGTCGCGTCAGGATAATCCTTTGCCAAAACTACTTTCTTGAACCACGTCAATATGCATCTGAAAGGGGCAGTGGTCCTTCCTCTGTGTCCAAGGTCAATGTAGAGGTCTGATCATCCTTTTGCCGCTTGTTGCTCGACGGCTCACCCGGAGTTTAGTCCCCTTTGTTTGTGGGCTGTCTTTCCGGATTTTGTAGCCATGTATTGCTGAGCTCTGGCGTAGACTTCTTCTCTGCTCAGCCCGTTTTAATATGCCAGGCGTTTCTTGCCTGCATCAGTTAATGTTTTTTGGTTTCCAGTCGGCCTATTTTTCTTTGTAGAGATTTCATCGTCTGCGGATAGCTTCTTTACACAGAATTCCTTGCTGCTTCCTCCGGTTTTTGGGGTACAGTAGCTTATTTTGATTGTAAAGCCTTTATGACTGCTTCTGGCATTCAATGGGGCTTTTTTTTTGTAATTCGACTCATTCATTCTTCATTGTTCCTACCGATCCGCAGCAACAGAACCATGGTAGTGTGTGAGTTATTTATCGAAATGAGACCATGCCTTTGCACCTAAATCCTTTGAATAATGATTAAACACCCCTTTAGCCACGTATTCGTCAGCATATGCTTTTCCAACTTAAATTTGTGTTGTTAAAGAGTTAACTGTCTTCGCCCGATTATATACGTCAGACATAACCGTACTTAGGAAACTGTCACTAGTGGCTGCTAAGTGGTGCACTTTTGACAGGCAAACAGTTAAGGCACTGAGCCCACGAAGGCCTCTGTGTTGACCCCCTACTTTACTCCCAGCGGCCACCCGGTGTTTGTCCACGTTTGATCTCCCGCATCTCCTTGCTCTGGAATCTTTGACACGGTTTACATTAACGTTCGCATAAAACAATGCGATGATAATTTCATCATCAGTCATTACAGCGGCTTCCATTTGGACTGATATTGCATATTTTGATGGATATGCCCTTCGTGGAGACAGTCGCGTCTTCCTTCCACTAACAATGTCATTACATCCCCATCCAGGTGAATGGTGAAGTCATTCATTGACATATGAATCAATTTGTCATCAGCAGGACATTTTAGCTTTGATATACATGACTGCTCCAGGGTGTGGAGCAATTGGCGAGATCGCAACTCACCCGCTGACGGTATCGATGCTAATGCTGCCAACCATCACTACGACTGGGGATTTAAAATTCCACTCGTGACACAAAGAGTGTCCACTCATCCGAGAGGCCTATAATTATAGAGCCCTATGTAAATGCAAGTCTGCTAGCTACATCTTGCTGATAACTAATTATGACGTTAACAAGCTTAAGGTATTTTCCTGCGATGACATATTCCGCATGCCTACTCTAAGACGATGCTGTTTTCGAGAAACCAAAATCTACCCATCTTAGGTTCAAAGCGCATTTATCTCCAATCCATGTAGTCGCTTGCGTAATCATTGCCTCGGGCGACTAGCTGACCTGGCTCCAAAGGAAATGCGATATTCGAGGCCAATTCCAATTTACTTCATTGCACATCTCTGGGCTGTGGGTCAGCTAATTGAGGGTAGAACTGCTTGCCAGGATTAATAAAAATAAGCTCAGTTGAGCCTAACTCTTGATGGACTCTGACATTATACCGACTTTTCTGATAAAAGTTTTCAACGATTACAGGCGTATAAATCGGCGCAAGGACACAATCAAGGCCTAACATCGAATCTGTTGATCTTAGCATTATGCTTGCTGTCAAGAATAAAAGACTCTCCGGTTTCGCCGGGTCGATGTCGGTCTACTCCGTAAATTGGCGTAGAGTTCGCTGTTTTCTCCTCCTCCAAAGGTCTTCAATGCAAACGCTGACGGCTTGTCTCCATGAGATAACTACAGTATTATACAGACATAGAGTCGACTGAGTGTTTCTTATTACTCAATTCCCTTTTTAGGCCACAGAAACATCAATTGGTAATTGTGACTCTTCCAAAATCCCCCAACTACCTCAAGGTTAAAGCTGTCTTTTGTGACCTTCTGTCCGATTAGTCCATGTAGTCTTTTGCCCTCATTTACACCCAAACCTATTTTAGCCGATTCTATGTAAAAAGTGATAGTGACAGCTAGATAGAGAGTGAGTTCTGCTCGATCAATGTTATCGGCGTGGAAAATTGTGCCTTGGCTTGCGAGCTTATGTTAAATAAGTCACATGACAGCGTAGCACCTTTTTGATATCGGAGGTCTAATTGAGACTCTTTAAGATCTTTTCAGAGTAGCGATTGGCTTCCATCGTTATTTTGCACAATCTGACGACCTCGGCAGGGATTCCAGAACTAGACATGTCTCTGTAGAGCTCGTCTGTATAGATGCTCTCATATGAGGCCTTAAAGACGAAATAGAGGTGGTGCATATCGATGTGGAATTTTTGGTTTTCTCCTGGATCTGCCGTCGTGTGAATATTATGTCAATTTGGGACGGGACTAAACCGCGCTGAAAGGGGCCAATTAAACCGTCAAGCATTCGCACAACACATACCATAGACAAGATCTTGTAATCTAAGGTGCCAATTAGATAGTCTCTTTTCTTGTAGATCGAACTGAGACTTCATACATCAGGCATATTCTCCTTTGACTAAATATTAAAAATGAGTAAATCTATGCTTTCTACCGACTCATTTCCGACTGATCTAAACAGCTCGGCAGGTAGGCTATCTAGTGCGGCAGTCGTATTAACGTGTTATATTTAAAATGAGGAAAGGTTGTGTCAGCTTGTTGCAGTTACAGTCGTTCCCTTAGAGTACTTTTCCATTGTTGTGAGATCCGTAGTGTGAGAAGTATCCGTAGTCAAACCTTGGCTGTAACTTGCGCCGATTGCAAAGTGATTAATGCTTGCTTGTCTTGATCATTTTTGTGAGTGTATATGAAGCTAATGTTGGCGAATTTATCGTTGATGCCAAATGTGCTCATTGACTTTAGTTATCTACATAGTACTCAAGCATGGCACCTAGAACGGAACCTTGCGGAAGTTCATCTGTTACTAATACCTCTTACTACTTATAAGTTATTTAGGTGTGTCCTTGCGATTACTTTCAATAGATATTGGCGCTTCCGCAGTGATACGCATTGTCATTCAACATATACCAGCACTTTGTACATATCTGATCGTGGACACTTAACAATTTTCAACTTTTGTCATAAACTGTAACCAATCAAGGTCTCCATTAACCTCAGTAATCTTTTGAGGAATATTTTTCGCTGTTTTATTACTTGTTTACGTATTTGAGTGTAAGATCACCAAATCTTTGGTTAAGTGTACCAGTGATTCAGACAGTAAGATCTTTATCGTTCAAAAGTACTTAAAAGCGGTGAAACATTATGGTCATTCAGTTGACCTTAGCTCACAAAGAGGGTTCCGAATACATAAGTGATTTAAAGCTGTAGCATAGGAGATGTGTTACAGATACTGAGTCGAATTTTAATAATACAATCTCAATACAATACAACATCATCTCAATAGTCCATATAAACTTGGGCAAGTCTTGTATAAAACTTTGAATCGATTGCTTTAGCATTTCACTTTACTAGTTCCTAAAGCAGTCGAAGTTTCTTCCTTCATCAATCTTGTAGATGAATTCCCACCGAATGGTCAGTAATTGTGCCTTGTCCTACAAACCGTTTTGGATGAGAATTTGTGCATTTTATGAGCTGTCATCAGTATTTCCAAGGCCAACTTAGTCTCTGATTCAGATCTTTTGTTGGAATTGAAGTGAAACACATAATGTAGTTTCCAATTTATTGCACCATAATCTGTATCTGCGTCACAAGTGACTTCTCGTTGCACAATCTAAGACCTCACCCGCCATTACTCATGTGCCTAATAATAAATTGTACATCGTCCGCAACTTGCAAAACACAATCCAATTCGCATCGAAACGCTAGCAGTTATCGAAAACTTATTTCTGTTTGTCTGTAACATTAAATCACGAACAACATTGTCCTCAACGTACTTCTGCAACATGAGTGGGTGGTACCATTGAACAACAAATACAAATCCTCCAACTCTCTGAGGCAATGTTATCTTTAAAGTCCCTCTCACCATATCGGCTGAATTTATGCGCAAAGTTACGAATAAAACCGCCGGGCAAAGGACTCAACATCGGACCGACATCAGCATCCAACAATATCAACAACACGATGTTGCAATATTCAATTAACCAGACATCGTACATCGTGTTGACATCGATAATTTTCGATGGAACAATGCCGAATGAGCTTGCTTCCACCCACTTTGTTGCAATTAAAATAAGCCACAAATCGATTCGGTTGTTGTTGTATGAGTGGGTATCCGTATCTAATGCAACATGTTTTGTTTTTGCGGTTTGCATTTACATCTTCCCTTGCCTTCTCTTACGTTTTTATTCGTGCTTATGCTTCACACCCACGCCAAGGTTTTTGTTTTATTGAAGTAATCGGAAAAGATACTTTAAGAAGCCCCACCGACGAAATGTATTGGATGCAGTTGTACGAATTGTTCTGCAACAAAGTAGAATAACAGAGAGTTGAACTGAATCTGCAGCAGATAGATGCATAACATTCATAAACAAACAGCCGGATGGATGAATGAGAATGTCTGCAAGGAACTAACCTCATTTCTGGAATTCATTGTTGGAACTCGGCAATAAAGGCATAAAAATGTGCCACTGGTCACGAAGACTCATTTGGAATCAATGAACTCGCCATTTGACACATAATTTGTTGATGCACCAGGCTTTATCAACTTTTTTGAGGTCATGAAGCAGTCGTATGCAGTTGAATGCATGCAAGTGCCAGTTGAGATACTCCTAGGGTGCAGGAGATTTCGTTTGAAGTCGTTGCTTCCTGGTGGTGTATAAGAAAAATCTGACACGATTCTTGTTGTCTCTGTGGGGAACAGGGTAACACTGATTCGAGTTGGATGCAGTGATACCGGGAAAGTCCCTCCAAATAGACTGATTTGCTTCTAAGAAAAGTGATAAAGTAGTCAGGCAAACCACATCTAAAGATGTTAAATCAACAACTCTGGAGGGAACGCTGATTAATTGAAATGAGAAATGTTTCTTAGCTCAGCTCACTGACCTCTTCATATAAAGAAAAAAATCCACTCCTAAGGTCTATGGAGACAATTACGCCCAGCTGCGAAGGCTAAACTCTGACACAACAATTGCAAGCGAAAGTATTGTAATACAAAGCTTCATCTATGATGGCATACTACGAGGAGGAGTATTGGTACCTCAACTTTTTTTTGTCGATTGAACTGGTAATGCTGCGTGAGTATCAGTCAGCCGCAACCAGTGATTTAAATTCGCAGTGTCAACCTTCTACGTAGTGTGCGCTTTGTATGTAAAATCCCTATTTCGCAGTTTCGTTCGAGTGTGTTACACAAAAGATTCCCAACCTAGGACCACGCCTTTAGTATGATTTATTGGCGTGCAGAAATTCATTTAAAAAGTCTTTCAAGCTCAACAATAAGGTAAATTAGAGCAATTTGTCAACTCTCTATAAACTGAACAACCACTTCATAAAGTTTATACAGAGCCAAGTCAGCCTCATTATCATAAATCTTCATGCGTCGTACTATTCTTCTGAAAGATTTTAGGTAAAGTTGTAGTTATTTCAAACCTGGATCCTGTCTACACGTGCTCCTGTTAGAAATACCTACTGAGGTACCTATCTCTTTGATCCTGGTCAGGCAGATTCTAGTTTGCCACTCCAAGCCGTCTAGAATCTGCGATTATTTGATCGTTAAACTATAGATTCGGGTTTCCTATTCATCTCCAACAGGAGAGCTGCACTTGAAAGACACTCCTGGCTTGAGCGTTGTGATGAGTTCTTTCATTCGTCAGAGATATGTGAAGTTTATGCGGTTGACTGTTTAACAGAACGCTCGTATCAGAGTTGGTTTAACATTGGTTGGTAGACCAACTTAAGTCGATGATGACAAAATCGAAGTCATAATTGAATCACATCGTCGTGTGATTGCGGAAGACATTGCAGAGAGTTTAACTGCATTACACGCAACAATTAAAAATCACTTAAAACGTTTCGGACTCGTATAAAAGCTTAATCGAAAGTTGAACTGCTTCAAGAGGAGTTTAAGTTTGTCAATTTTTGAATTATAAAGGTGTCCTGTATTTTGAGCTCCTTCCAAGAAACCAAACGATCAATTCAGATGTTTACTGTCAACACAGTAACTGGAGGAAACGATCAAAGAAAAACTAGGAGAATCCGGAAATCGTGTTCTCAAACGAAGCTAAATATTAAATTTAGGTGTCAGCGTGGACAACAATTCTTTGGACATGTCTCATCGAAACCACCAAGAGTGATTATATCCTATGCGCCGGTTGTCTGGTATCACATGGTTTTACGAAAATCAACAATGCGGTTCTTCACCAGAGTCCAGCGACTTTCACCAACACATCTGTCTCTGCTCTAGATGAACTGATGAATCTCCCTTTCTCTGATAACCATATCAAAGGCTGCACTGTCAATATTCCGTTGAAAAGCAAGTGCTTTGTTGTGCAACACGCATTGGAGTTTTCATGACTTTAATTGTCTTTTGACTCAAGCCTCGAAGACAGAACTCCTATTGCTGCGAAAATGCGAAATCGACTTTTCCTGTGGCCAGGAATAGTGTCGGCCATAATCTTAGCCAGGAAAGAAATGCAGTGAGGTCCTTACGGATGCCTTCAACAACGATAAAGGATACGGCGGTAGTGCCTTTTTAGAGGACGACAACATTAGACTTCACTCCTCGTTAGAAAAACTTGTGTCTGATTTCCAAGGGGAGATATATTAGTACACAGCCTTGATGTCAATTCACAATATTGTGAAGAAGCCGTGGAAGGGTCGAAAGATCTGCATCTATAGCTACAGCTAAGCTGCGCTTGAAGCCTTTCTCAATTTGCTCACGACATCCACTCTTGTTCTGAAATCCATAGCTTCGTTGAACGAAGTCGAAAGGCTGAATGAAGTCTTTTATTTTGATCCCAGGTCACAGGTGTCTCTTGTGTTTTACGTAGGTGCCTGCCGTGAAGGATTAAACCTACGGTGCGTCTTCGCACAAAATATCAAAACAATGCATTGATAAGCGCCCTACGGGTAGTACAAATACTACCACCAGTACCAGATTCGAAGTCGTGTGTAAGCACGAACTTCCCCTTTGGTGAAGGGTCGAGGCCTATCTAATACCTCAGCCATTCTGTGGGTCATGGCACCCGGTTGCAATGCAACTCCACATCGAGCAGACCAATTGGTTTCATAGCAATCCCATGGTTTAGCACAGGTCGTAGTAGGCTACACATATGCTAAGCCATGAGATGTGCAAGCACCATTAGTTCTATTCTCCCCGCGATTTTGGGTACAAACCTACAGCCACCACGATACTTCCACAAGGGGGCCAACTCCTAGGTCAGGCTGGAACCATAGTTCCGGGAGCTCCTGACCTCCCGTGGTACCAGAATATAGCTTCCTGTCGAGCTTCGCAACCTTGAGGTTACTTCCAGTTGGGCACCTCACTGCCCAGGACTGGCGGCCTTTCAACAACCTGAACAATGAATTTAAAATCCTATGATCTACCCGCTAGCTGTCTACTGCGTCTTCTATAAAATACCTCTTTTGCAAAACTACGGGTTCTTTCCAACCGTACGGTATCAGTGATAATTCCACTGACATCGTAGGTCTCACCATTAAAGGCGATGCTCATAGCCTGCAAGTTCCTTATGTCAGCGTAATTGGGACACTCACATAGGACATGAAGCCAGTCCTCATAAGTGGCTCCATATGAGCAGCTCGCAACCCCGCTAAGCCCCCTCTTATGCAAGAATGCATTAAGAGAGCCATGCCCGGTCAACAAAAAGCCCAGGCTGAGGTTAAAATTCCGTTCAGGAAAGATTCTCATGGTTAGCACATCCCTTAGGAAGTCGTAAGTAACCCTGCCATTTTGCCATCCAGATAGAACACATGCGTGTAGCAAGGTTTTACGCTGCTTCAGGGATAGGCCATCCATTTCTTCCGGGGAAACCCAATCGCGCCCATTTAGAGGGAGACCTTTTCTGATCTTGAAAGCAATACCACGACGTATCACTTCCAGATCCAGAGGTGGCACTCCAAGCAACATCTGCATTGCCTCTGTGGAGACAATGTGGCAAACCGGTAAACATCTAAGCAAGGCGACTCTTTGGCAAGTCAAGATCCGCCTTCGACCATCAACAGTCATAACCCTGTCGTACCATATCGATGCTCCATATGTTGCACAGGCAACAAAAAAGCCATCGTATATGATACGAACAGAACGCCTTTTGAGTCCCCAGTCAGATCGTAAACTGCGCCTTACCTGGCCTACGGCACTCAGCATGCGTTGTCTGGTTCCAACCAGGAAGTTCATACACTCACCCATTAAGGTCACAATTGGATCATGGGAAATGAAATCGCCAATGAACTTGCTAGACAAGGTTCAGAGAAGAGTTTTTCAAGACCCGAACTTGCGTTATGGCCGCCTGCGTTGTTGGTTAGCTCTTTAATTGGCAATTGGGTTTCATATGGGCATAACTGCAGATGGATGGCGGCATACAGAGCGAATATCTCGCGATGTCTCTAAGAGGTCAGCGACTTTTCTGCTATCGTAGGAAAGACGGTAGACTTGTTGATGTCTTAGCGGGTCACTACATTTTTGCTGACCACTTAACTTGCGGCTCTTTATGCGAGAGTGATGGCGACACTACATATCACTTACTCTAAAAAACTCCGGCAACCTCTCGCACTAGCTGCAGGTATAGTGCGCTGAAATATGCTGGATGCACCACTTTATCTAAGGGACTAGCTCTTTGTCTAAATGGTCTTTTCCGACAGAAAAAGTCTAACTTAAAGATTTAAACGGTTTGGATTTCTTGGGGGATTTTAAGGAATCGTAAGAGATCTTACACAGGAAAAATAGGATCAAGAGTTCATATAGATCATACTTTTGAATTCATTTTTAATAAAACTTACGCTACCTATCAACTTAATCTGCCTACGCTTTTTAACTTTACTGTAATCCAGGTGGCGAGCATACGTTTTCATTTACCCCGAGTGTGCACCGTCTCGCAGCGTTGCCACCGCTGTGAACCATGGCAGTCGTCACCATGGTGCACTGGCACCGCAGATATCTGAAAGAGTCCGTCAAGCATCGGTCAACTCCTCGAGGCACGCCTTCATGATAACAAGCCTATCATATCCATGCAAATTCCTTAGCTAACCCTAATCTTACTTATACCTAGATCGAATTACACAAGTAACGCACCGACCCAAATGAGCGTACCGACTCTTCCACCATCCCTAAGCTACCAGTGTTCTCTGTACTGTTTTTTTTGCGTTGATCTTAGCTCTGTCTGGAATTGCCGGGTTAAAATGGAAGACCTCTTGACCATTGAGGAGGTACCGATCGTTGATGAGCCGTTTTTCCGGTGCACTGTGCGGGTGCCGGTGCCGGTGATATAATTCCGGAATACCATCCCCATTTTGTTTTTACCGTCAATCTAGAGAAATGCCCTGGATGGGATGAAGACAGATTGGAGTGTGCTCTCGCGGTACATTAGGGTAATATGCCCTAAAGATCAGGCCATTATCGTTCGTCATTGGTCTTGCGATGTGCTTTCGAATGACCTTAATTAGAAAATTACCAAATCTGTTTAGTCGAGCTCCATTGTAAAGGACCTTGTTGAGATAATAGCTTATATACTCAGACTCTGGTGCTCTGTACAAACGAAGACAATATCTCTCAAACACACGAATCATTTCCACGTAAGACGCCGCTATTTTAAACAAAACCGGACAACCATAAGTGGTGAATGGCCGAATTAGAGGCCTTTTTGGGCACAACCCGACTAACCTTTATATGTTTGTCAGGATATAAATACTTATCCAACAAGATACCGATATACGTAATTACGTTTCTTACCACTAGTGGCAGCCGTTGCTCTCCAATGATAGCCAAATTTCGCCAGCTATTTCTGGTATCCCAAGAAGTCCACCTCAATGGAGCTCTGAACAGGATTCTTTCTGAATTTTGGAGATTAGTTTTCAATTTCCAACGCGTTGGATCGCTCGTCTGAATGTTTAACAGTATCGGAGAAATAACCGACCCCTGTTGTAAGCCATGCTAATGCTAAAAACTTTACTTGAATTCACGTTGCCACATTTGACAACGAACTTCGAATATCCATTCTGGTTAGCTTGTAGGAAATCCCATCTAACCATACGGTGTCGAAGCCCTTCTCCAAGTCAATCAGGTCAGCACCCGTGCATTGGTTCTTGCATCTATTCCGGTTTCGACACAGCATGAAAAGTGTCGTGCCTCGCCATAAAATCAAACTGATTGTCCGAGATAATATTGTTCATAAGAGCTCTATTAACTACTTTTTCAAATACCTTGCCAATGTTCGGAGGTAGCTATTTAACCGAAGATTCGCAGGGTTAGTCCTATCCTAGATGTGACTCTTAGATGCACGGGCGTTCCTCTTTTTGTATAAACAAGTGACTGGCAACTTCTCCATCGGCTCGTTTTCTTCATTGAACACGATGAAATCATGGTTCCCAGATAGCCAGTTGCGGATTTCGTTACCCCGAAAGATTAGTACAGATCCATCGTGAAGATTGGAAACTGCAAACGAATATAGATAGCCTTGATTTCGTAGCTACTTACAGGTACTTCTCCAAAAGGTCAGCTTATATTCAAAGTCTGTCCATCAGTCAATGTCAGCGTTTTGAAGAATATCAGCAGCACGGATTCTATGGGTGAAGTTTGACAATCACAGACAATTAATCGGGATATCGAGAGGTGCGGTTACGACTAGCCAATCCAATTATCTTGTCTTGAATGAGCTTGAGAACTTGATGAATATTTCTCGAAACTAGGTATAACATGTATTGCGTTTGAAGATGATCCTGTGGTATTGTATGATGAAATATGTGTTTCCATCCTTACTCAAAGCCATGCATGTCCTCTTAAAATTTGTTTGTCTTCTTCTAAGAAGGGTTCTAAAACTTCACTGTTTACACCCTGAGTTCTCCAACAATAGTAAGGTCAGACTTCCAGTGATCTTTACATGTTTTTTTTTTTTTACAAAATTTAAGAAAAAAAAATGGGGTCCCCCAAGGGTGCGTGCTTTTGCCTGCACTATTTGATTTCAATTTGTTTGTTATTTGTTGATAAATATTAGAGAAAATATGATGGAGCTCTGTTCTTATCCTTAAATCTGTACAATCTTACGGGGAAGTGTATAACGCATACCAAACATCCACAGAGGCTAGAGGTCCGTATTTAATTTCCCTGTCTCTGAATATTATTTGTCGTCTCAAAATCTACTTCTTTCCACTGTACAATCTTCGAAGAGCAAACTTGTTTCCATTTACGCGGAAATAATACGTAGTTATCTGTGACACGCGTGATTTGTTGTTTTTTTTTTTTTGAATGAAACACGAAACATGTCAACTGTCGCTTGCTCAAATTTCCAATTAAGTCGTTACAAATCGTTCGAATGCTCCTCAGATAAATCAGCAAGATATCCTACGCGTGCTGCTGTTTTAATTTCTTAATTTCCGCTTGTCAATTTCAGAAGCAACAGACATTTGTAGTTGCAACTGGAACTGTAAATCCAATTGCAAATCCAATCGATTAGATAAAACTCAAAGACTTGTATCTGTTCGATTGCTGTAGCAACGATTAAACCCGATTTAATCGAGTTGAAAGAGCAAACCCCGAATACCTGGTCATGCGGCAAGTATTCACCTCTATTCGTAATTAGTATCCAGGGGGGTGATGTTACCAGTCCAAGTCTGTCGCTATGGACGACATGACTATGCCTAGGAGGTATGCACTCTAACATGCCACCGTGTGTTCGCTTAATCACCAGGAATTCAAGCAGGACTTTAATGCCCGAGTTAGCCAAACGCACTGTGACACTAATATCGGGACTCTGGCACAGCTTAAATCGACATAATGCGACAATAAATTTATTAGCGAACAAGTTCCTGAATACATTTAATCAAAATGTAATTCATGGATACAACTACTCGTACCAATGGAGCGATTTGAATGTGCCTAGTGCAACTATTTCTAAGGAAATAGAGCGGCAATAAGTTGAGTTGTAGTTGTAGTGTGGGCAGGCAACATTGGAATGTTGATACGATTCGTAATCTCCCAATGAAGTTGGGTTAGTGTGTAGCGTGCAGAAATGTAAGGAATGCGTGCAATGGCAGGGCGAGCAAAAAAAAAAAAAAGATAAACTTGGTAAACCAGAGAAAGAAAGATTAAGTTGGCAGCCAGAGGGTCTACGAGTAAACGAAGAAGTCATACGGAGAAGGGATTTATATGCAGTGGCACGTCTGACATGTAGTTTCTGTCAAATAAAGGTGTACGAGTCCATTAATTTATGGCAATCAAGCAAGTAGGGCTTGTCAAAAGAAACTAAATGAGTAGGCGTGCCAAGGATTACGAAACGAGAGTAAAATGAAAAATGGGAAAAGTTATACGAGCATAGGCAGGCATTTTTATTTATGCAACATGTTTATGCAAGGAAAATTTGTTTTTCTTTTTAGTACGTACTAAGGTTCAGGAAATGAAAAAAAATCAAGATAGGGACTTTGCAAGGAAGTCTACTCCTTAAACTTTTCACGTGATTTTCTGGATGGATTGTTGAGTTCGTAAAACTGCCATTAACATGGACTTACTCAGTTTTAGGATTCGAATAAAAGCATTTATGACAGGTGCGAAGACAAACAGCGTGAAATATAACGAACCACACTTAGCTATGAAGATATAAAGATACGCAATAGTGTGTCTCCTTGGCGTAACTAATTTGTTTATCGCTGTTTGCCATTTTGTAACAAATGTTGTGTTGGAACCAACATTTTTGATCACGTTGCACTAGCTATTGTCCCAAAAAATGTTCTGAGTTACGTCGCAACTTGATTGTAAATTCCATCTTCCGGGATTACAAAAACCAATGCGTTGGGTGTTGCCCTTGGTGATGGCAGCATTACAGAATCATAGGTGGGATGCGTAGCCAAGATATGGATACAACAACATTCGCAACAGCCCAAAGCCAGCGAACCATAGTGAGGAAGTTCAACGTCAAACGGCTAGAATCGGAAGAGAGCATCAGGGCCTTCCGATCGAGTTTATCTAAACCTCTCGAGGAGTCCAATGCCGCCAGGGTCGAATATAAAAGACAAGTGGCATCACTGCCAGAGAGCAATCCGGGAGGCCGCCTCTGATGTACTGGGCTTCAAGCCGCCTTCACAAAGAAACCTCTGCTATGATGACGAATGCAGACAAACAAATCTGGAAAAACAAAAGATGTACTCGTATAGAGCGGCCCTGCAGAAAAGAATGAAAGGTGTTCGAGAGCAGAAAAGAAGGTCCTTAGGGACAAAAAGGAATATCATGAGTAGCGCTTCATCGAGGCCTTAAAGAGTTGCTACGAGTACCAGAAGAACGATGTTCGGAAGTTTTATTAAAAAATAAAACGAACATGCCAGAACCGTAAAGACCGAATCGAAATCTGCAACGATGGAGGAGTAAACCTCATAGTAAAGCCACAGTCGGTGCTGAGAATTTGGAAAAATTATTTCTGCAGACTGTTAAACGCTGATGACGAACAACATCCCAGCGTCAGGTAGAGTGGACCATTCAATCTGGACAGATAACGTTTCCGTTCCGCCGACCAAGATGAAGTCAGGACATGCGTTTCAAAGCCCACTTTCGGACGTACTCTAAAATATCGTGATTCGTTCCTAAGCCATGCAACTCGCTTATGGAATGCCCTGCCTAGCTCTTTATTTCCTAGTCATTATAACCCTCAAACATTTAAAACCAACGTTCACCGGTACCTCTTTTTCTATCGTCTCTGATTTTCCTTTGCCCGCGCTGTGTGCAAACATTTTAAGGGTACTTAAATCTCTTGAGCGCTCGCATATTATAAAAAAAAAGTCCAACAATGCTGCTGAACCCGATGGCTTCACTGGCGAGCTGTTTAAAGCAGGAGGTGATGACTAATGGAACCACAGAATTATTTTGGCCAATCCTAAAGTGAGGTCTCCTAAACTGCGCCGAGTACTGGGGAATGAGACTCCTCAACATCGCATATAAAATCCTGTGAACACGCAAGACCCTTCGTAAACAGTCTGACTGGTCACTTTCCGTGTGGCTTTAGGCCAGGAAAGCCCACTATAGATCTTGGACGAAAGCCAAGAATTCCAAATCGACACACGCCACCTCTTCTTTGATTTCAAAGCGTCGATAAGGACATACTATATAGGGCCATATCAGCTGTTGACATCCCTATTAGGTGCACTCGACTATGAAAGATGGAGAATACACGCTGCTCCGTCAAGGCCGGTTATGACAAGACCGATTACAATGTTTGAAAATGACTTAAACAGCGTGATGCTTTGCCAAGTGATTTTCTCAACATCATTCCAGAGGCATCATTTTTCAAAAGTCCGTTCAGTTACCCGCATATGCAGACGCCATTGATACAATTCAAAGGACACAGTGAGCTGTCAATGGAGCGTTTGTGACTATTAAAGCAGAAACGGCAAAGCTGAATTTAGCGGTACACTAAGGCATGACAAAATATATGCTGGCCACAAAGAGGGACACCAGCATCGATGCCTTAGACAAAGCGTCACGATAGGCAGCTGCAACTTTGAGATAGTAAGCGATATTATCTGCCTCTCCTATCAACTCCGACAATGACTCCAATAATACGGAATCATGCTAAGAATCACTCTTGCCAAGGGCTGTTTCTTTAGGCCTAGAAGGCAAGTGAGTAGTAAAGTTCTCTCTCGAGCAATCAAAAAGCTTCTATACAGGACCGTGATCATTCCAGTCATGCCTTATGTAGCATAATCCTAGACACTAACGAAAGCAATCCCATTTGCATCAATAGAGAATGGAGGAGGCGTTCCAACAGCAAACGGGCTGTATATCGATAACCCTGCTAAGGTGTCTAGGTCACCTTGAGCCCATGGACTTGAAGTGGACTTCAACCAACTTCGTCTGCACAAATGGAGGCGTCTGACAAAAGACCGCGCTGGCGTAGGCTGGAGTGACGTATCGGGTGAGCCACTGTTATTTCATACAATTGCAGTTGTAGATCTTTTAAGCCGTAAAGATCATATGAGAGCTGCGAACTTCCCCGAAGTAATCAACTCGATCATTCGGACCTTGAATATCAAAATACGGTCGTCGCGTCTGTACAATAATCCTAAAATGCATCGATGCTTTCAAAGTCTGTTAAGTTTAAGTTAATGTTCGATTGAATCCTGATTCGTCATCGGTTTGGAACTAAAGATACGTTGACGGTACTATTCTCCTTAATCACCGGTTACTGCGTTCACTTTCATTTAAAAGCATTCCGATTCATTACGCCATTTCGTTACCTAGGTCAACATATTCATTTACAAATAAATTGTATGTAATTCTAACAATCAAAAGTAACTAGTATCAACAAACCACGAGGTTCTAGCCATCACAGTCATCAGGTATCTCCCAATCAACAATAATAGTAACACCACTTCGCTAATGTGCTAATCAAATTAATTCACAATTTACTATCCATTAATTGTCGTGATGTTTACGACATAGTCAGTCGTTCAGTCACTATCTCAGTCACTAGCTTAGCCCACATGAATGTACGTAAAATTAGCGTTGCAAGCAATTTTCCGCTCAAGTGATATTTTCATTCAACAAAAATATATCGCAAAACACCGTGTTGTTAGCGCGGCATGTGCATTCGCTCGTGTGCCTACATGGTGTTGAGTCGCGTAATTCTTTTTTTTTTTGAATTCCATAACGTCGAGAGGTAAGTACTCAACAATTTTTATGTTTTCCTCTTCCATTTTCTATGGGCTTTTGCACCTTGCGAGTATAATAGCCAATAAACTTTGCTGTCTTCTTTGTTGGAAGGTACGAGTACGAGTACTATAACCACTTTACTAAGCTCACTTATAAATGTGTAGTATGTATGAATGGCTTCATAAGCAAATTCGTTAGTTCTGGCGCAACATGTTGCGGTATTATTTTTTTTATGAATCATAAAATGAAGACGCCCAACAATAAGGTAGTGACGATGATTTGTTTCAGCCTTGGAAGCAATTAAAACCAGTCATCAAGAATTGGTTATATCAAAAATGTTGACGGCCAAAAAACAACAAATGTTGCTGATGAGTAGAAAGCCGTCATCATCGATTTGAAATTGCAATGTGTTGACCTCTGTTCCTCGTTTTATGACATTTATTATGAGTCCGACTTATTCTTGTGATTGTAATCACTGTTTTTCAAAATTGTACTCCAGCTCTTTGTTGTGCAACATGTTGCCCAAATTCGTGAATATTAAGTGTCATTTGTGAAATTTTTCGCTTCACAGTTGCAAATGATGTTGTAGCTTTATCGGCAATATTGATTGTAGTGCTTTTAATGATATTTCACAGTGAACCTGGATCCCACAACATCTCAAATGTTGCAGGCAGTATATTACACCGACATTGAATCTTCAGTGTCTTAAATTTCGTTATCTATACTACGTGCCTTACTTTTCTGTGTCAGGAGAAGGCATTCATAGTTGGATAACACGCCATATAAAGGTTAGAAACTTACGCTTGCCTTAACCAAGAACCCTATCCAGTTATCACGATCTCTTGTCCGCGCAACCTTAGATGCGGCCATCCTTTTTTTTTTTCTTTTTTTTTTTTTATAATTGTCTCGCGCTCAAGGTATTGCGTACCTTTAAAACCCTTCCACACAGCGTGATCGAAGGAAAGTTAGGGGGGAAAGAAGGAGAGGTACCGATGTCCATTGGTTTTAAATGTTTGCAAGTTATAATGACTAGGAAATAAAAAGCTCGGCTGAGGGTAAACTGATGAGCGAGCATTCGTATTAAGATGGGTGTTACAGCTAGAGGTTTGAAGAGGCGGAATACTACTGGTAATTTCATTGGAGCACTGGTTAGGCTAGGGTTATTATGCCGATTTTCAAGAGTATCAATTGATTGTATAATATTAGTATCACCTATAAGTTATCGCACGGCATTGAATCCTATCCAACAGTTGAAAAGATGTTTTAAGAGTGGCCAGATCAGAGGGGGTCGCAGCATTTTTGACGACGCCAAACATGTGGTCATTCCACCGTAAATTGTCATTCACACACACACCGAGAGTGGAAAGTTTTTCGGTTTCGACGATGCAAGTGCCGTTTGTGGAATGACTGGGTGTTTAAATTTCGCTTTAACGACAGCAGACAACATTGTGTTTAAGAAGCGTTAAATTCCACTCTGTTGGTGGTTCCTCATTTAGTGATGCTGTTTATATTGGAATTTAATGAGTTTTGCATATGCTGTCGTTCCCTGTCTACAGCCGAAGAGTAGGGGCGAGAGTCCGCGAAATGAATATGAAAAACAGAATGTACTGTCGTCAGGTTGTCGGAGATAGAACGGAGCCCTGGGTCACACCAGCTTTTATTTTGTGAATATCAGGTTTTATATGTTGCAACGCCCTTCGGGGTTGGAATCGAGGACTCTTTGAGCCGGAGCTTCTTCGCAACATGCTCCAGACATCTGAGACGTTGGATTCGTAGACCCCCAACTAGACCGCTGTTATTATACAGCGCGTACAGTCGGCGGTTGTATATCTTGTATCGTCAATACAAACCGTACCGCAATTCACACGCAGATACTTTTTCTTGCAAAGCAGCTAAGACTAAGTACCCCTTTATCCGCTTTCGATAGGACCGTAATCATAAGGGTCTTGTATAAACCTAGTTCGGTCTAGCGAGAGAGAGCTCTGTAATACACTTACCCTCGTGAAGGAGTAATTCTGCGTCTCATTTCTGCGCTGATGTCGTTCCTGCTTGTAAATGCGGAGCCAAGATGGACGGAGTTCTTAACTGTCCCGAAGTTATACCTGCTACTGGTTACGTTTAGGTTAAGCTGTCGGTGGTGTGCGTACTTTTCTGATGACAGCTTCGGCTTTGTTTTGCACTTGCTTACCGTCAGACCATATTTGGCCGCTTCCGCCTTAATGCTCACAAGAGCTTCATTAACGCCTCGCTGTGTTCACCTAATCACATCAATATCATCCGCCTACGCTAGTAATTGAGTGAACTTAAGAAATGTCGTCCCCATTTTGTTGGCCAGAGAGTTTGGCACGATTCCTTCTAAAGCGATGTTAAAGAAAGTCGCTTGGCAGTAAGTCGCCTTGCCTGAAACCTTTCTTGACTGTGAAGGTCTCGGTTAATTCATTACCGAGCTTCATGGAGCAACGAGAATTCTCCGTAGTCATACTGCACAACCTGACGACCTTGGCATATGCGGCTTTGATGTGATGGTGGGTCTCCATCTGAAATTATTGAACCAACCATATTTTAATGAATGGCTGCAGATGCTCACATAATACGGCAGGAACGATCCTATAGGTGATGTTTCGGAGACTCATTCCTTTAAAGTTGGGGCGGTCAACAGGTTATACTTTCTTGTGGATCGGAGAAACGATGCTGAGATTCAATGGGTCGGGCATGTTTTCCTTTGACTATATTGTATAGATGAGCTGATGCATGTTCCCAAGTAAGATATCTCCAGCTGCTTGAAATAGCTTAGCAGACAGTCCAACAGCGTCAGCGTCTTCATTAGACTTAAACCTCAATAATGATACTCGTGCATTAACTTCGTCTAGCTCGTCCCTTATAGTCTGCAGAAGTAGTCCTTCCATATTCTTAACACCGACTGCGACTCTACTACTACTAGCTGTTCATGTTGATCTAAGGAGGCTTCCATCTTGGCCACTTTGCCCTGCCATGTTCGCTTTATTCTCTGATAAAACTCGATTCTCTCAATGGCGGACTTTTCGTGTTCTTTCTTTTTCTTTACTAGAAGCCTGTGCTCTTCGCTTCTTTTCTGCTCGTAGAGCCCACAAACAGCACAGCTTTATATGCTTCTAGTTTGTGTGCCTATGAACAATCTAGTTGACGGTTGATTGATCAGCGAATAGCTACGTCCCTTCGTGGATGTTGGGATGTGGGAACCGCGCGCTGGCTACTTCAAGGTTACATCCCAGGAATTGGCGTCATGATCGTTGTGTTTTCCGATAAACCGCTCAATGACGGCTTTCTTATCAAGCCTTGCACTTAGATGAAAGGCACTGGGTCTAGAATTCGCTTTGATTATATCACCCGTATCCACTGTAGAGCCACGAATGTAAGTCACGAACCGTCCAATTGGGAAGCCATTACACTACCACTTGAGCCACCATAGATGTCGAGGTTTTCTATCCGTGGCCACTGTTGCCCTATTTAAGTTTCTTGCGTCGTCATCTCTGCTGCAGAGTCCTCCTGGACCTCCCTTTAGACCTGAGCTTCGGATACGTCGAAGTAGCTCTAAAGGGGGTGTGCAATTAGTAGCTTAAACTGACTTAAGCTGTATATGCCACCGTTGATCCGAAAATGGAATTCTTCCGCATCTGTATTGATGAAAGCGAAGTGCCGTAACGTAGTGGTTAGGAGGGACTTAAGTGCCGACACTTTTATCGTCATAAAACGCTCGGGCACCATTGAAAACCGCACCTTACTGTCAGTTCTAGGAAAAATAATCATTTATTTGGAAAAGTTGAGGAAAAGGAGGCATCAGTGCGAAAATTACTAATAAATTACTACGTAAAGACTATACCCTTAGTTCATAGTTACCTGCGTAGATTACATCTCCGACGTTATTGCCAAGACATGCGAGTAATTTTCTAAGCACGTCGTTAAGATGGTTCTAAATAATTGAAGTCATATCCTGCACAGCGCCACTGTACTCAGGAGAATTAACTTTACAGCAGGGCAAAATGCCAGTCAAGCCAGAAAAGGTTTTTAACGCATTCACATCTAAGGAACGTCCTGTAAACCAGATTGATCATATTACGATCGACGCAAGGCTCAACTCCAGTATTCTGATGTCTGAGCGTTCGTAAGAGTCAACATTGTCTTACAGCTAAGCATCGATAGCTTGTACGAGTATCTTCGACTTCAAAAACCCGAAGAAGAGCTGTAAGGATGATCGATGATCACCTAAATTTTCTCCTTTCCAAAAAGATCTGGAAAAGTCCAATTATGATAGTAACAGGCACAGCAGAGAAATGGTAACATTGCCAGCTAGAGATGACGAATCTAAAATGCTAAGTATGAAGAGGCGAACAAACCGGCGGAAGTAAATACCTAGAGCTGCTCTCGAAGTCTACTAGCAAAACAGCCAGTAGGCCAGGCTGATGAAGAGCTAATCCATAAATATATTTAGCCAGAAGGATGAAATAACAAAAATGCCTGAACGGATAGGAATAAGCATGAAGAAGAAAAGTTGCATTTGACGTCTAATATCCCAACGTAATGACCAACATTTTGTTGAACCGCTCCTTGTGGCCGGCGATCTACAGCATTCCCAACTACCTCACTAAGAAGATATTTGAATAGCGATATCCAAATTGTAGAGTGTTTGATCTCCTGGATCAAATAGAGTCCTTACCGAGTTATAAAAGCAGAGGAAGTTGGTTTGGTAAGGAGCATTTACCAGCAGGAAGGTATGGAATGGCTCAAGTTATAAAGAATGGGAACTCTCTGAACTGCAGCAATTGCATAAGAAGTGTACCTAAAATCGCGTGTCTAAGACCTGTGACCAGATCTTATCCCTACGTCACATCCAGGAGTTAACCCAGCAACTTACAATCCATACCACCAGTGCAGTGCTCCAATTCAATTCTGATGACATCCACTGTCACTGCAAAGATGCGGCTGAAGCAGCAACGTGATATGTACATAAACTTAGTTAACCCCGTCAACTTTGTTCAACCTTGCCCTATTCGAAAGCAGATAGAGGTGACTTTTTTGCCCTTTATTAGGGGCTTCAATAGATTTGAATGTGTAGCGAACTTTTCCAACTGAGCCGCAGAGTTCGAGTGCTCATTTGAGAAATGTTGCTTTGGACTTTCTGTGCCTCTGACAGCTACTAGTAGAAACACCTTCACTGTTTCGAAACGCTGCAAATATGTACATAATCATTCATACGTAGCTCCGAAGATTTCTTTACTTGCTGTTGGTGACATGATACCCTCTACCAGAATATCTAAGATGGTGTAACCTTGGTTCTTCCTTCTAAAGTTTAAATTAGAAAACCGAAACAAATGACAGCCAATTTCCATCGCCGCCCATAAGAATAAATCAAGCGCTTTCTTGCCTTAATAAGAGCTGAGACACGTCTCTGGCAACCTAGCCCATTCTTCTCACCGCTTTCTCTTTCACTGGATCATCCTTTCCCTCAAACTCCAACAAGATACAAGTATCATGGTGCCAAATTTATGGCACACACCTAGAATTTGAGCTGTGAGTATTGGATCTGAGTATTTCTAAAAACGACGCCCTGATATAAATTTGTATTTCAAAATTTTTATGTGAATACGAGTAAGCTGACATAACAAGAATCTTTGAACCGCGCCCTTCAACTTTATTGCTTGGATTTAAAGTTACAATTCACAGCATTGTACACGTATTTCTAGAAATAACATTCTCCTCCTCCACTCCCATTTCTTTTCATAAAAAAAAAAATAAAACTTTTTTACAACAAAGACTCCCCATTTAGATACGTATTCCAAAGAACCACACAAAACCTTTGCAACATTCACATAACCCATCGGCACGACATGTGCCAACCATCACAACATCAATCCCAACTTCAGATCCAAGCACCAGTGTTTGTATTCCTCCTGCTACTACTCGTACCACCATCATCACCGTCGTCACTTTCCAGAATCAATTTCAATTTATTTAACAGCAAACGACGAGGTTTAACGTATTTAACGTGGATTCCTGGGTACCTATGTTAGATTCCCCTGGATTCTCCTCACGCCGTACCTTCACAGGGATAATGCTATGAGGTTACGAGCACTCGTTTACGTGTGATTTACGTATCCTGGTGAGTGAAAAATTCCGCTCCTTCCATTCGATCGTTCTCTCTATCGTTGAAAGGACTTAAAACTTCGATTGTGTTTCCGTTCACAAATACGAGTAGCTGCCAGCTAGTCATTCCGGAAGCATATGCTTTGCTCCGACCAGTCAGTCCATTATTGTTCCAACAACACAATCTGACGAATCGACGACCCCCAACCAAACCGAATGAACCATCATCGACTTTGACCAAATGGCAAATGATGAATGTGTAGGTACTCGTCCATTCCGTGAGAGTGAATTATTTCAGTGACGTGCCGAACTAGTGACTGCCACCAGACGTCAGCTGTGGTCACTTCCGTGAGTTTTGTTAAAAAAAAAAAAAAAAAAAATTAATGAAAATCCAAGAGACCTCTACTTTAACATAAAGGGTGCTGCTGCAACATTGATCTCCGAGGGTTGGAACTGAAAAATTGTTTTGCTCTCGAAATGAGTAATCCCAGTCGCATGATGATGAATCGGGGATCGAGGGACTACAACAATTTGGCATTGTGTCGCGGATTACACATGCCGGGTTATTAAATCCAATGAAAGTGATTGAGGAAGAGATTTTCTAAATTGCGCTTGAGCTTGAGCGTACTTATACGAGTATGCTGGTGGAAGTGAGTAGGCTCATGAGGGCGTTCAGTAACATTTTCCAACCGCATACTCATACCTTGTTATCGAAGGGGTGTGTTGCCCTAAGTAAACGTTAATTGGAGTTGTGTTTCAATCAAATTAAGGCAACAAAAGTTGACGGATTATTTTGAGGGTTAGGAAAACGTGCAGCCCATTTAGGTTTCAATGGAACACAATTCTAATGGACTCTCTTGGGTGATTGTTAATGGAATGCGGCATATGTGAGGATTAAGCGATCTTTCTTCAGACTTCCATTAGGGTGGATTCAGCCATAGCAGATTTTATAACCGTGAAGTCGATAGTCGATGCCAATATTTGTAGAAATGTTGGATTACAGTTTCCAAAAAAATCAGACAGAAAAACTGCTTAAGAAGCTTGTCATTGTATGTCGAGTGCCTCTGCATTCAGAGCCTCAGTGTCAAAGCAAAAAATGTTGAAAAATTCATCAATTTCCAAATTGTATCAGTAGCTTTCAGTATGTCCACCTTTGGCGCGAATAATGGCCTTGAGACGGCCGAAGAAAGCATCACACGCTGCACGCAAGTGGCTCTGCGGTATTTTGGCCCATTCCCGGCGAAGTGCTTGTTTGAGGTGGTCCAAACTTTGGTATTTTTTAGTGCCAACCTTCGCCTTCAAAATACCCCAGACAGAGAAATCCAACGGATTTGCATGCGGAGAATTTGCAATCCATTGTGTCGAAGAAATGAAGTGTGGAACATTGTTTTTCAACCAATCATGGTTGACGCGCGCTTTGTGAGACGGTGCCGAGTCTTATTGAAATGTCCACGGTCTCCGACCGAAACGACTGTTTGCCCAAGACTTCACTACTGCCTCTAAGACAGTTTCACGATATACGATCGCATTAATTTTGACGCCACGCGCATGGTCCAAAAATACGAGCGGAGAGCGACCATCGGCGGTTATGGCGGGCCAAACCATCACCATCGGTGCTGCCTGCTTTCTGGTGGCCGTCCGAAGGTGTAAATTTTCGAAGGACCTGTTTGTTTGTTGACATATTGCTCGATAACAAATGGCGACTCATCGGAAAAAACCAAATTCGGCAACTCACCACTTTCGTGCAAGCGTAGTAACTCCTTGGCTCTTTCGACTCTAACTTTTTTCTGTTGCGGTGTTAGATCGTGTGCTTTTTGGAATTGCAATGGCTTGAGCCCAAGCTCATTTTTCAGTATGTGTTGCATCCGTTCCAACGATATGTTGAGTTCACGAGCCATTTTTCTTCCACTTCGACGCGGATTTCGCTCAATTCGAGCCTTCACTTTCCGAACCATTTCTGCCGTTGTTGCTGTTTTTTTCATGACCACCTCCATGGCGTTTTGCAACGCTGCCAGTGTCACGGTAACGAGCTATGATTCGAGACACAAATGATTTATTCACGTTGAGGTGCTGGAGGGCTCTAACGATAACTACTTGTGGTTTTCCAGCCAAATATAAAGCAATCACACTATCACGTTTGAATTCCATCGCGGATAAAAATCTTTCAACACAACTGAGACGCAAATCGTTTAAAAGGCTTGTAAATAATAAAATTATCTGTCATGTGTCAAAATTTGAGCTCACTGTCATGAACGGTTTGGAAATTATAGCAGTCTGAAGTTGGTTGCAGTTCGAGTCATTCAGGGTGTATTATCTAGCCGCAACTGCAGCGAGAATCAAAAATAGGTGCGTGCCTACTAACCGATGCCACAACAATCAGAGCGGTATCTATGTATCAGATGTAGACCATATCTTGATATGGGATTTTGTTTTAATACATATAATCAGCGGAAGGTAAATTGCCTAGTATATGTGCGGAGTTCTGTCCAATTGATCGACGCACAATAATACTTTGTCCAGAAATTGAAAGGAGAGTGAACTTCAATCGAGGACTCAAGTCCTTTGCATCGTAATTCAAATAGATACTCGTACGTTCGATTCCTGACACACTTAGTTATCACGAGGGGCGAAAAGACAGACTTGACGAGTTCATCAAATGTGTCATCAAATCGACGCGGTGCTTGTTTTGGATAGTGTACTATGCGAAAGGCTGCTTCTTGCCCCTCAGAATGATTGTACTTAATTTTACTCAGGCTCACCTAGCCATCCCAGGGATGTGCATTTTTATAACAAGTTCGTTTCGTCGTACAGCAGACCTCGCTGTTAAATATCTTCTTCTGAACTCCATGGCCGTCGCCATGGTTTTTCGCCATAGAGCATAACTTAGACGATAAGGTCTTCTGTAGAGGCTCCTTAGTCTTTCTTGACAAGTCTTTATTACTCGGCTGCCGAGTGTAATCTTTTCTGACGAGGTATCATTAACAGAGTTTATAGTAGAGCTGGGGTAGATATGATGAGGATCCTGGGCTCCAAACAGAACATTTCTCTAGCCAGGTCAATCTGTAGCTGGCTGAGTTCGGTAACGGAAGCCGAGTTGGCTTAGATACTTTCCAACTGTGTGCGTCACCTCAAGTAAGGTTTTTTCTAACTGCCTTGTCCCACTGGAGTGGATTCGAACATTATCCGGGTGTTCAGGGGATGCCTTACTGAACCATCTTATCATATTTTCTGTAGCTTCAGCGTTCTAACCGGTTTCATGCTGTTGTATAGTCAGTAGCTTTATCGCCTCTTCTATATTCCGCTAATGCTGACATGAACAAATTGCATAATGAAGGTCTTGGACATCGTGTTTTCTGGAGACATCCCATTGCCATTGAGGTCCCTTCTTTGCCCAGAGAAACAGCACTTGGCAAGAACTATATTTCGTTCGATCTCGGCGCCGATGTTATTGATGGAGTTCATTGCAGAGCCTAAGTAACTTACTCATTTACTCCCTCAAAATCGCAGTTGTCCGTTGTTTTATTCTTCCTGAGCCGTCGGTGTGGATTGTCGTCAGACCAATATGAGTTGCTTCTATCTCAAGACTTACATGTCAGGTCGAACTGATAGACCGCTGATTTGTGGCGATTATGTCAATGTCATCATAATTGTTTGAAAAATTGTGCCCCTGGTGTCGGCTAATTTCTTCGAAAACGATGTTAAGGAAGTCGCATGATAGCGGGTCACACTGTCTAAAACCTCTTCTTGAAATCGCAAGAAGGTGATGCTTCTTCTGTCTTTTATAGAGTCTTCTTCTGACTGCGGGAGTTCTCAATCGAGATCCTGCAACGCCGAACAAGATCAGCAAAGGTGCCAACACCAGACAGGGTTTTCTACATCCTGGTCCCATAGACGTTATAATACCTTTAAATGAGTAAAGAGGTGTTAGATGTCTATTTGATACACTTTTTACTGAATCTTCAGCAGACGTCTAGTTCACGTGCACATAATACACCCTTACTGCTGTAGTGCTGGAGTTAGAATCTGTTATGCGATGCTTACCACTCTGTAGTCGGCATAATTCGTGGGTTCCTGTTCAGAAACAGAAAGCCGGTGCCGAAATGTCATACAGACGACCTGGTGCAAACTCCTTGTCAGATCATTTTCTTCATTTTCGGAAAGCGTTACCACTAAGCCATCGGCTCCTGTAGATTTGTTGGACTTGAATTTGTAAATTGCTTTCCCCACTTCGTTTAATTCCATAAGACGGTAGCTTACGCGTCTTTGTGTATGGTGAGTTGACCACGTCTTTACTACGAAATTCACGTTGTCATCCTTCTTCCTCAGCTCATATGGCTGCAACTGCCCTCCATAATTCATTGTCGAACCACGAGTTTCTTGTTTGCCTTGTTATATCTTGCACGCCATCGCAAATAGCTGCTGATGGAGGAGGTTGTGGAAAACGCGGTTTGTTGCGATTATAGCTCTTGTTGTGGAGTGTGAGATATTGCGAGACTTACCTGCAATTAGGTAACTAATGTTCGAACACTTATTATACTCCACATGATCAATATGGTTGATCAGATGAGCACTCTTTTATGAATTTTGGACTGAAGTAACTATGTTCTGGTTATGACAACATTCCTCCCCACAACGAAGTCACCTAGGAAGGTTTTTGTTCTATAAAATCAGAAGCCAGAAGCAGAGACTAGTTTCTGATAGCTCTTTTGTGGTTTCAATGGTCCCAGATATTCAGGTTAAGGTAAATGTTGACAGTTTCCTGTGACTCCTATAGTGCTCATGTTTGGCTTAACCCCGGAGCTTGTAGAGAGACCATTGTTTTGGAAGCAACCAGGTAGGAATATGAATACTCAGAAGGTTCTTTACCTCAAACTTGTTGCTAATACTAACGGAATGCAAAATTGTACACGGATTCGATCCGGTTCCCCATATAAGAATTAACCGCGCCCAATGCTGCTGTTTCCGTGGATCAAATGGGAATCACTTTCAGTGTGGGTAGGCCCCTTCGGCTAAATTGGTTAACCTTATCCGAGCTGTATGACTTCGTTTGATATTAGTAGCTCCCGTTCCATATTTAGACGACCTTGATGAACGTTTTTGAAAACTGATTCTTGCAAGGGACTATCCTATATCGTCTATCAACTTCGGTAGAATTGGAGCAGCTCAGAGATCGCTTCTGAGCGGGAAGCACTCGTATGTAGTCCATTGCCATATTTGACGGTGTTACCTGAACAGCATTGGTTGCTGTTTTTGATTAAGTTTCGACCGCCTTGGCTTGAGATCTTGCGTTTTAAGCAACATTGTTCAGTTTTTAGAACGCCTTTTGGGATCGATTCTTCTGCACAATGTCGAAGGATTTAGTGTGTGTAATGACTGCTCGATTCCAGGAGTACGCCTACGTATTAAACCACACCATACGCACTTCGACCACTCTATGGTATATCTTCTATATTTGCTACATCTGCACGTCTTATTCTTTTGATCCTTCGCAGTTCGTGTTGCACGTTTGTTATGAATATGCACATCTCCATCCATATTTCTTCTGACCGCAACATTTGGTCATTTATTGATTGTAAGTTTAGCATGTCTGTTCCCATCACAGAAAGCGCACGCAATGGAATATTGCTTGTTTTGTGTCTTCCTCCTGATTTCGGCAGTCTGTACAGAAGGGTGAGTTACTGTGCTCGCGGTGTAGATATTCCCGATAGCCACCGTGACCAGGTAGAAACTGCGTTAGATGGCAGTGTCTTGTCTTGAATTGTCGTTAATGTCCAACTGCCTTTTGTAGTATTAGTCCGACCAGCCTGCCAAATATTGTAGCTATTGACGCTGCCTTTCCTTCAGTTTTAATCGTCTTGTCCTTAGTGCGCAGAGTCTGTACTAGTGCCTCTGCCTAGACTGAAGCGGCATACAGAATGATTGATGTTGCTATTCTGAAAACTAGAATTTTTCTAGTGCATTCAGGCGCAGTGATATTAGGTAATATTCGCGACAGAGCTGCCTGTACTTTCGAGGCTTTTTCACATATACTATATAACCCAAGTGCTTTTTGTACTGCAGTTTGTTGTCCAACACAACTCCAAGGCACCAAATTATTTCTTTGGACGTGCTGGTTTGGTTAGCGATCTGAAAATTGACAATTTTAATGGTTTTTCGACCTGTCATGAGGACAGCTTCGGTTTATAATCGGCCAGCTCCAATCCGGCGGAGGTAACCCAATCTTTTATCAGAGCGATTGCTTCATTTCTGACTGATTCCACTTCATGAATTTGTTTGGCCAATGTCACGACAGCTATGTCGTCGGTGAATCTTCTGGGCAGCGTTAATCGTAAGACTCCGTCATACATTATGTTCAATAACAGTGGCCCTAGGAGCAAATGCTATGGGACCCGCGTAGTGACTTTGTCGTATTTTACGCTTTTATCCGAATTGTATCTCAGTTTATTGTTGCTGAAATACAACAGTTCGTCACTATCTTCAGCGAATATTACGGTGGGTCGAACCTAGCAAGTGACCTTCTAGTGAACGACTTGTTCGCCGAGTTAAAGGCGTTTTTAACGTCCCTTCTACCTTTGCGATATGGCTACCGTTCAACTGCCATCAACAGTTGAGAGGGCTCTTTTCAGCTCTGCTACTGCTGTAATCAATTATTCTCTCTCGAATCTGTCCCTTGGTGTCCAAGAGGCATATCTACAGGAATATAGCTCACCAGTGGGCTTCCTTTCTTTTGATAGCGCAACCAAATGTTGGGTTTTCTATCTTTTGGGAAAGGTTCCTTCTTCTAGACACTTTTGCATTGTTACTAAGAGGAGATCTGGTCTCTTTTTGACAGCTGCCCTTATTACTTTATTCGGGATGCCGCCAGATCCAGGGATTTTGCTGTCGTCTATTTTGCCGCATTCCCTTAACAGCTCCTTCAGGGGTATTTGTGAAATATCCTCTGCACTGACTTCTCTTACAATGTTGCTGATGTTTGCGGGGAACTGTGCTCTACTATGGATTTCAGCATTTTCGAGCATCTTATCCTGTTAGTTTCACCATCACCATTTTATAGGCTGAACCCCATGAATTTATGTCGGCATCTTGACAGAGACTTTTGAACCATGTGATTTTAGTGTCTGATGGCGTATCGCTAGTATAAGAGTGGCCAGCCAGACTTCTTTCCATCTTGCATGCTGAATTTTGCGCCAAACCTGTGAGCATTTTGCCCGGAGTACCTTTATTTCACCTTTCTACCAGTAACATGGTGAGACCTTGCCGCTATTTGCTCTTCTAGTCATTGATTCATCACATGCTTCTTGGAAGATAACTGTGAAATGAGACGCACGGGTTTCCGCTGTTCCACTTGGTGTCAATTCACCCTTTAACATCTCGTCCAAGGAACTGCTGTCGGAAGATCTATCATTTCCTTTTCGCGCCGTGAGTTTTGGGAGATGGGCTGGTTTCATTCTTTTGATCTCCACTAATATCGCCTAATGGTCACTATGAGAATTTTCCTTACTGAGTCGCCATTTGAGGGTACCTAGAATACAGTCGGTTGTAAAGGTGATGTCGACGATAGATACTACTACGAGTACTTCTTTCCGATAAGTGTTAGCTCTACCCATATTAACGACACTTATTGTTAGGGGCGCAAATGTTTCCAGTAGGATCTGCTCTTCGATGTTAGTGAGGCTGCCGCACTTTCTCTGCGGCCCATGCATTAGATTCGCTTCCTATAACCACTGGGAATCTGTGGAGCGCATCCGTCATTTCTGGCCGTCAAGCTGGGTCTTGAATTACAGCTGAGTAATTTTATTTTTGCCCGCATGAAGCCTTCTTGGAAGTTATAGCGTTTTGTCGCTTTCTGTTTTGCCTTGTCAGATACTCATATCCAGTTACTGTTTTGGTTTCGTCACATACAGGGCTCGCTGATCATGATAACGTCCGCCCGTTGGGCCTTTGCCGTTTGAACAGGGTTATCCTGAGCAATTCTACAGTGGTTCCGGTTTATTTGTATTATCTTTATGATCTTTTGTTTGTAATAACTCTGCAGAAGACTGGGCATTTGCTGCTGCCAGTCACGTGTTTCATATCGTTTGGATGATTTTGTCCTTTGTCACAGTTCTTCGCTATGTGGCCCTCTATTCCACATCTCCTACATAGCTAGGAGCGATTTTCTATACTTCTGCATTGTGTAGCTATGTGGCCGGAACTCAAGGCATTTAAAGCATTTTTACAGCAACGTCCTTTCGCGGATTCGGCAGATAACCCAACAGATTTTAATTTTTCCTTCTGCGGGGAAGCTGAGAGTTGCAGTTTGTAATCCGCCATACGCTTTCCTCAGCGATAGAACATCTGAGAGTGACAAGTCTTCAATTCTACATTGCTTTTTTGTAGTGACCTTATCGACATTCTTGAGCTCGGCGGCAGTATGAAAGTTTGCTTGCAAGGTTGTACTTATAATGCTTTTCAATTCAGGTGTCTTGTCTCCTGTCTCTTTCAGCTGCATTAGAAGTTCTCCTTTTTGTTTTCTTCGAATTCTAGATACAGCCACTCCTCTTGTGGCTGCGTATTGTGGATGGTTCTTGCTATGCTTGGTATCCAAACTCGAAGCTATAGCTCATCTTCCTGCGAAGATATGGTATATCGGGTTAGCAATGGGGAAACGAATTCCTCTATACTCTCAGAGAACACGAAGGGATTACTTGTCGGAGATGCTGCCTCTTCAGCTCGAGTCATCAACTGTGAGTTATTCTATGAGTCCTCCGTCCATTTGAATAATGAAATCTATTCCTGGGAGCTTTCTTGTTTGAATGCGTTGTTCAGCCTTGATGGTTACGTAGATCAAAGCTTCAAAAAAACTTGATAAATTCTTTAGTCTGTGAAGATATCTTCTCTGCTTTATCGATCGTTTTAGGTCTCTCTGTGATATAGTAGAATGCCGCAAATTTCCTTACCTTTCATGCAACACTTAACGAACATTTAAAAAGAAATACTGTTGCACCCTGCGCCGAAAGTGCCGACCATATTGTAGATAATATGGCTTCAATTGCCTAAAAAGGCGAGCACCTTAAGTCATGAGGTTAGGAACATCTTTCGCTACTCGTTTTCAATTCTGGAAACTCTTCTTGCTATTGTCCAGACCCAGTGCTGCAAGTGGAAAGGCTCCTCTCGGCTAGAGTAGAATTATACAATAACTTCGTGGCTCAGATCAACTGTTGGTGTCACTATAGACCACTGAAGCTGTTGGTACCTTTTTAAACTTATCTAACTCCATGCGTCTCTTAAGAATGCAATCTTCTTGGTAACGAGTGCTGGACTCTGCAGTTTAAGCAAAGTTGCTAGTTCTTCTTGATGTCGTGGCTCGTGACAAATAGGCTCTGCCTATTTAGGCAAATCACTTGGTTACCTCAGAACCATATCAAAAGATTCCCCTCTGTCGTCACGATTTTTCCTTTGATTCCATAACTGACAACCCCAATTGACATTACCTGCTTCGTTAAACTTAAAGCGCGTTTAGTAGCCACTCACAAGGTGAGTTTCATTGGCGCTAGTCCAATTAAATTGTCAACATGAAGCCCAGAAACATTTACGCTAACAACCTACAACGTGATGTCAATTTTACTCAAGATAACTCAAATGTGACAGAACAAACAAAACGACAAAAGTGACCCTCTAACCTAATTGGATTTGGTCAAAACGGTTTTGCCCTCAACAAATACTCGTACACCGCTGTCTTTGCCGGGGAAAAAAAGCGACTTTTAACGGAAATTTCGCACTTTGCCATGAAATTCAAACCACCAGCTGCTGCCTCTTGACCACAAGTTGTGTTGTCCAGCAACATGTTCTTCATATTATTCCGCAAACAAGACCAATAAACAGAAAAAGAAAAGAAACAGAAGCGAAAATTTATGCGAACGCATGTTTGTCTGGCGACCAGGTAAAATGTATACAAGCCATCCTGTTCCAGCTGTGAGCTATATCTCAAGCTTCTGACAGCTTGAAGACGACGATTTATGGCCCAAAGTCTAGATGCAGATGTTTTAGCGTTTGCATTTGGTTTTTCTCGATTTGGACTTTAGTACATCTGTCACTGGGCAACATGTTGGCTGTTGACTGTTGGTGTTGGTGTTGGTGTTGGTCATGCGATAATTGAATTAACTAATTAGCAAGCTTGGCAGCCGTTTACTGGAAATTGGCTTTCGCAATGTTTTTCCCTGTCTCCGTTTGGTATACCATACCATGCCATAGACTACATACAGGCAGATCCTTAATAAAAAAATTATGGCTTCTCACGTTGTACTGCAGCCATGTTCAGATACATGTCGATTTTTGGCGGAGATTACAATTTGTCAGTTGCAATGAACTGAAATGAAATTTTTGCCAACATCTGTTTGGCATGTTGCTGTGGTTCTCTAGACGGTGACGGTGACGGTGACGATGACGACGAGCATGGATGGCATGGAAAGCTTGTAATGCGATTATTTTTCGTAAAACACCATGTTGTGGTCGGTTCTTCGTATTTGTTTTTTTTTTTGTTGTCAACTTTGCTTTAATTTTATTCAATTAATGAATTAGTAGAGCCAATGGCAGGCAATAACTCCAGAGAGTCGTGATGGACAGAGGGATGTATCGGGTTTCAGCGCAAACTAGTTTTTTTTTTCATTCAACAAAGTTGAACATAACGATAAAGGGGACCTTGAACTCGCTTAAAAGGGCGTATCGTAATGTGTTTGTGGGCACTCTCATGTTGCACAACCACAAAATTGTTGACCATGAACTAAAGAGGATGGAAGCGATTTCGATGTGGTACGAAAGAACATGGCCAAATCTCTCGCGATGCAGCATCGACACTGCGGCGTGATATTTTCACGAATGTCCATGAGAGGGAACTTAACTCAAAAAAACGCAGCGACTACAATTAACTATATGCATACGGGTTTCTTATGGTTGCATGTTGAAAGGAAGTACTCGTAGTTTACCAGCTAATAGCTTTGCTATGATGGAATGTTCATAGTTTCAATCAGAACGAACTACTTAGTGAAGGTTGTATCGCTTCTCGATCATATTCGGAACGGATCCCTAAAAGTTCCGACGCTTTTGTCAAGAGTGCCTACCGAATCCTGGGGTTATGTGTAGAGGCTACTGAAGTGCGTTGCGGGAATGTAGTCAATAGAGGGCCTATTACCACTCATTTGATTATGTGAAGTAAAGAAGAATTCGAAAACATTAGAGGACAATGACTTCAACAAGACTAACACTTGACAAAGTTAGTCCCCACTTTTAACTCATTAATGGTAGAGGAAGCTGTATACACTCCTTAGAGCTCAGCACGCTTCCTTGGATTGATCCAAGATTGTAGACTTAGTTGAAGGGAAAATGTTGCTGATTGAATTCAACAAGTCTTCAGTATAACGTTGAGGTTTTCGCCAGCTTTGGTACATGTGCTGTACATGGTTATTGAAGGACCTATCCTAACATTCGTCTCGATAGTCTGGTGCAACAAACTCGATAAGAAATGTCATCCATCCAACCTTATCAAAGTGCAGAGAACAGACTGTATCGGGATTTAAGGGTGACTTAGGAGGTCTTTTCCTGCGGCTCAAATCGCATTTAAAATGGGTCAAATGGGACTGGTGTCACCAGCACTACCAAAACATCCCTCTATATGGCTGTAATGTCAAGTGAATATCCCATGAAATACGATTAAAAGCACGCGAACTCCAGGAAAGGAAAGCACGCTACCGCGTCTTGGTTTCTTCGTGACTATTCCGTTAGAATCTGTGGAAAACTCATTGAGGATGAAGCAATGAGTAAAGTCATCATTTCGTGGACGAATATCAAGAAATGCGCAGTGGTTGGAACCGTATAAGAGAAATCGCTCTCATTAGTAAAGTAATCGCGCGTTCAGTGTACGGCGTTATCACTGGGCACTATGCTATCGGTATTCCTGGTAGATATTCTACAGGAGCTGTGGAAACGAGAAACAAACTCCTGGTAGTTCCTTCTTCGATGAACCGGAAGAGAAAATAGCCTTCCGAGGTTCAGATAATTATCTGGGTGCTTCTTAATCAGAAGGGTCTTTAAAGACTCTGGGTACCACGCTCCCGAACTTTGTTCTAAGTGAGTTAGTTAGCCACAACGCACCCATACTTACAGCCATGCCAAAGGCCGTCCTTGCACTTTGTATGGTGTATTCGTAGCAGGTACAAGAAGCAATATCTCAGCACAAATCCAACAAGATCCGGGCTTCTACTGTTGCAAAAGGTCGTAAGTTGCATATGCTTTTGCAGTCTAATACTGATGCTCAGGGAGACAAAGACAGGCTCAATATTTCGGCGAAAGCTGGTGGTGCTAGGTAGGCTGTGCTAGCAACTCAGTTTTTTCTCCCTTAGTCAACGGATTATACTATCCTGAGGGATCATCTAGCGTCAGCTAGAATTAAACTCTCCCCAACATAATGCGATGGCAACGCTCTCAAGTACTTTGAAATTAGTCACCGTTAATTTTTGCTGACGGGTCAAAACCTCTCAAACATTTAGGTACCGGAATCTCTAGACCAATCTTTCAGCCTTCCAGGCCGAAATCTTGCTATTCTTAAGTACTAAGCATGGCTACTTACATAAATGAATAAGGCCTAAGGCTGTTGAAGACAGCTGCGTATTGTAACTTACAATTTGGTTGGTTCTCAACCACAGTGTCATCTCAGGTAAATGCAGGGCTGATACAATAGGGAGGTTTCGATGGAAGTCAACAATTCATCTTTGGTAAATCGTTACGTTTTAAGCCAAATCAAAACAGATGAGAGGTGAGCAACTTATTACTACAACAAGGCGAGACCTTTATGTTCGATCCTCTATCAGAAGACATAAAAAAGACTCATCCACCTAAAGAGGGAATCTAAAGCATTCAGGTCTGGTACGTCGAGTTGAAAAGGAAGAGAAGACCACAACTGACTTCGCAAGCATTAGGAATTGCGTACTCACGAAACACTTTTACTATAAGCAACGCCTGGACGGCTAACATTATTTAATTTATCGGCAACAGGGATTGGTTCTCTAGGTAGGAGAGTCGTAGGCCAACTTTTGCAAAACCAACAACAGCTTTAGGAAAGCGTAACTTAACATCTTATACTGCGCCTGCCAAAAAGTCTGTTTACATAGCAAATTTAAGCCAGCAACCCACATAGGTCGACCTTCACTGAAGTACACTTGACCAGTTGTAAGTCCATTCTGATAACACTGGGAATACCAGGGATGCCCTTAGAAAATACTTAATCGCTGCGTGTGTCCTCCAACGGTACAGATGTCTCGCTTGTGAACGCCTGTCAATAAAAATGTAAGATCAAGGGATGCCCGTATGTCGATGGAAGTGAGGATACGCCTTGCAGTCCCCCTCCGTCATTCCTTTGATACCAATTCGGAACCTGTGTTGCGGGAACAGGCTCCACTCTAGATTTGAGCCGATGCCTACCTAAAATCGCTTGCCCACCTTAGGGTCACTACACCCAGCACTTATTTGGTACGTCACAACGGGTCAACCAAGTTTGCGACTTAAGGTTTAAACCATAGCCACCCTGACGCTCTCAGTAGGGGTCCTACCGCTCTCAAGTCAGGCCAAGGGGGCCCGATTTGCATTGTACCGAGTTTTAAGTCCTGGTCGGTACCACAGGTAGTCCCGTCACTGGTCAAATCGTAGCAATCTTCAGTTAATTAGAAAACCATTACGATAGGACCAGTAGAGCAATACCCTCGTTGATTATTAGACTACGCTATCGATGGCGTGACCTTGATAAATGGGCGGGGATCCTGTCCAATAGTACTATACATAGTACATAGATGTCCCACAGTAGTGTCGATGAGTCCATCTATGGCTAGCCTTAGAGAGTGCATGAAAGTGTATCTTTTGTTTGGCGACGAGCTACCCGAGTGCCCCGGAACCCAACCGAGTGTAATCTAATGCTCTTTTGCTATCTCTTTTAGAATACAGCAGGCTATAATCACTCTTGAATTTTTGCTTTCCAAGTTAGGTATCTGATCTGCGAATTGATTCAGGTTGCACCAGGCAGCGGCCCGATGAATAGCTGCGAGTTCAGCTTAGAACAGTTTCGGTTCAGTTTCCTCAACCTAAGCGTATAGCTCCTTTGCACACGTAGAGGACTTTTTTGTTTATTTCGCCCTGCAACATTTACAAATTTACATTTCAATTTTCTATCCAGAATGAGGCCCTAATACTTGACAATCTCCTCAGGGTATTCCTCTTTGTGGTTTCTTTCTTTTTCTGCCTTAAGACTGAACTTGGATGAAGATCTGGGATTTTATCGAGGGACTTTAGCAGGAAGGATGACAGACTAATGGACCCGAGATTCTTCAGGAGTATGTGGAAGGTTTCGCCTGCTTTAGGTATAAAAACCATGGTTACCTCAGTCTAGCCACTGGCTTTTGTGCCGAGAGCTAAAAAGCATTTTAAAATGCACTCCCTACATAAACTAAAATAGCGCCTTGTCGATGAGTCTTTCATTTACATACAATGTCGTTCATCATTCTTGAGAAAGTTTTTGGCGGCTTCCACTAATATGTCTATGTACAAGATTAGCAAGTATCACGTTGTAGGTTTTGAAAGGATTTCAGACATCAAAATGGAATACCACAAGATTACATACTCTCACCACTAATTTTCGTATTGGTTTGTTATCATTGCTGTGCTTCATCAAGCACTACCAAAGGGAACTGCACAATAAAGGGGACAATGACATGTCAGTTATTTCATTTAGAATTCTCCACTCATTTGCTGATGAACACCAGGTGTATGATCTTGACAGGGCATCGCAAAGATGCGAACTCGAACACTGATATACATACAAAGTCCGTTGCAAAGTAAACAGGACTTTTTAAAAATGTTCCTAGTGAGACTATTTATTGGCAATTATGTTACATGCGTCGGATAGGTAGACTCTTCACTGATGTACTGTCAAAATTTCATGACACTTGGACGAATAGGAGCAGAGTTATTACTTCGGAAGTGATAGTATCTTTATTTCAGCGGCACAAAAATGAGCATCGAGCAAAAATTGCTTGGAATTCAACAGTCGAAGGACATCATCAGGGAGGTCAAAAAAAAAACGTCCTTTATAACATTGTGACTGCTGATGAAAGGCGGTGTTTTTAATACAATTCTCCCCCAAAGGGGGGAGTAGAAGACGCCGGGAGAGCCAAAATCCAACAAATCTCGTTTGGAGAAGTCAAAATTGAAGGCAATGTTGGTTCACTTTTACGATTCCAAGGGCATTGTCCACAAAGAGTTCGTTCTACCGGGACAATTCTATTTTGGTGTTTTGAAGCGTTTGGCGCACCGGTCTCGTCGCATTCGGCCAGAATATCGCCTAACAATCGCATTTTAACTGTCAACCACTCCCCATATTCACCAGATTTGGCAACATGCAACTTTTACCTTTTCGGAAAAATGCATTTGCTGATGAAAGGAAAGGGTTTTGTCGACGTAGAAGCCAGGACACCCCCGACGATGATCTAACACACTCATTTGACATGCTTTTGGACCGTGCAAGTCGCTGTATTAAGTCGGAAACGGCGGACTATTTTGAATAAAATAAATCGGTTTTGCTAAAAAAATTGTTTGTTGTTCTCATTTTCAAAAATTCCTGTTTACTATGGAACGCACCTTGTATATGTATATATCGAATCGATACAACAATGTGCTTAAAATCGGCGGAGAATCACCTAAGAAGGTTTAGAAATCACCTACGGGGTAGAGATAAGTCTTTTCGAAGCCTATAGTCCTTTGGTATTCAGTCAAACACCGCCTACTGGCCTCTGATCTAATTCCCTAACCCACCCATTAAAAACCACCCCATCTAACCTTCTTCATATCATCAAATCGATACCAGAAAAAGGTCAAACAGTCACTGCTCACTATGACGTCCCTGACCATTGCCAACAATTTTCTCGCAACCGATTTCTAAAAATGGAAAAACAACAAAAAAAATTGCACCACACCATAAATCACACTGCAGCGACTTCGTGGCGACAGGCAATTTTCACAAAGAACAACCAAAATCGAAGCCAAAAAAGGAAATTTTAAAAAAAAGGAAACAAAATCCTTCAAAGAACTCCACCTAATCTCGATAAAAGCCGACTCCACACGAACCACGTACGTAACTTGTCAAATCAAAAGTTTCCACTTCATGTGTGTGGTTGGGAGTTATCTGATGGAGACGAAGTATTTTCACGGATCAGGCAAAGCCATGTTAAAATTTGACAAAGGATATGTTTTGACTGCTCGAACAGACAATATTGATACATTCCACATTCGCCTGTCAGACGGGCGGGGGGGATAGCAACGAAATCAATATCTCCCTCGGCAAGTGGGTTTTTTTTATTTTTTTTTATTTTTAGAAGTGTATGCTCAAAGGGTATAGACAGACAGATAGACAGACCACTTAACTGTTGGGGTTTTGAAGTAGAGTACCACAAGAGCCCTTACAGTCCATAGGTGACTCCACAGACTCAAGATACAAAAGACCACTTAGTCGGGTAGACTATCTCAGCAGATGTAATATTCATGATTTTCTCCTGATGTCAAATCAAATCAACTTCAACGTTTGTCCTTGATGTCTCTGACATTTCTCACATCTCTGACATGTGTCTTAAGTCGCTTCGAATTAAATTTGATAATTTTGAATTCTCTTATATTTTCAGGTCACACATCGAGCAACGGGACAGGTTATGGTACTAAAAATGAATCAACTACGTGCAAATCGACCAAATATGCTGAGAGAAGTTCAACTTCTTAATAAATTATCGCATCCGAACATTTTAAGGTGAGTTATCTTCAACAGATTGTTGTACGTATCCATTCTCTATGTTACACTTGGCGGTGATTTATTAGTATCGTATTATAGATACACATTCAAGTATGACAGTACGTTGTTAATTTTGGCATTGCCTCGTGAGCTCTACTCATATATGGCTTGAGATACTTGTGCATTTGAAGTGGTATTAGGATTTATGGATGTGAGTCAGGTGTAAGAGTAATTTGCCAAGAGTTACAATCTCTCGTTTTGAAATGATGTTTTTTAGTACTTTTTGATTGGATTGTGGTTTTAAGTATCTGGCAGCGAGTGGAATGACAATCAAATTTAGTCTCTTCCTGGAAGAGGAGTGGATTTATGAGGAATCGTAAGAAGTGTATTAAAATTCGAATACTTAAGCTCTTTTGGCGGGTTAAGGCTGTTCCTAAAATAAATGAAGATTTCATGAGATTTATAAGGATTTTTTAAAGTGCTGCAGCAGGTTGAAATGACAATTTAATGAATGTGAATATATTGACGAGAGATTGTTTATACTTTGAGCTGCTGATTGTAATTTACTTTTTTAAGATTAGACTTCAGGATAAAGAACTCTCACATTTCATTCATTTTAGTTGCAATTAAATTAAGAAAATAGAAAATAGAAATTAGTATGCTAGTTTAAGCATACTAACACTCAATAGAATGGATGACGCCCAGTCAGAGTTTCAATACTAGTCGATGCAGCACTGTATCTGTCAGCCAATAAAGAATACGTGAGCCAGTCCTCTAGATCTGGTCTAATATTGGGTCTACAAGTAAGTTTCCAGCGTTTTTTTCCAAAATTTGAAGTTTTATTATGAAAACATAGTTACAATGCTTTATTCAAAGTATCGTCCATCGGAAGCTACAACTTTCCCCCATCTTTCTGGCAATTTATGAATTCCGGACCAAAAAAATTTCTCGTCTTTCGAGCCCAAGAACGTATCGAGCCAATTTGTGATTTCCTCTACTGAGCTGAAGCGTATTCCCGTAAGAGCTTTCTGCATCGAACGAAACAAGTGGTGTCAGATGGTGCCAAGTCTGGACTGTAAGGCGGGTGAGGCAGAATTTCCCATCCACTATTTTCCAAATAGTTTTTCACCGAAACCGCAACATGTGGCCGAGCGTCGTCGTGATGAAAAATGACGGACTCATGACTGGTCTCATATTCTGGCTGTTTTTCTTTTAATGCCCGCTTCAAACGAATTAGTTGGGTTCAATATAATGGTCCTTTGATGGTTTCACCACTCGGAAGCAGTTCGTAGTATACGACACCCTTTTGATCCCACCGTATGCAGAGCATGATCTTATTCACGTGAATATTTCGTTTCGGCCTCGTATACGATTTTTTGTATACGATTTTCAGCGTTTAGGATTATCATAATAAATCCATTTCTCATCACCAGTGACAATACGATGCAAAAATAATTTATTTTTATACCGCTGCAGTAACATTTCGGACATGCAAAATCGCCGTTCGACGTCCCTTGGCTTCAATTCTTACGGCACCCAGTTTCCAACCTTTTGAATGAATCCCAATGCTTTTAGGCGCAAGGAAACGTCTTGTTGCGTGACGCCCAATGATGTAGCAAGTTCTTCTTGAATCTGACACGGATCCTCATCCAGTAAAGCGTCCAATTCCTCGTCTTCAAAACTTTTCGTCTTTCCGGAGCGATCTTTGTCTTCAACTCCAAAATCACCACTTTTGAACCGTTTGAACCACTCGCGGCACATCGATTCACCAATACATTCCGCCCCATAAGTTTCCGAAAGCAAACGATTGGCCTCAGCCGCACTTTTCTTCATATTAAAGAACAAAAGCAGCGCTTCCCGCAAATGACGTTTATTTGGCTGGAAACTTGCCATGATTTTGCTCGATAAAATGTACGATACCGATAGAACTGCTCAAATATAACTCTGCAAAGTTGTTGACAGATACAAAACCTACAAATAAAACACATGGGGTCTGACATTTCTGCCCGGGATCCACTGGTGGCGCCATCTCTGACAAACGCTGGAAACTTACTTGTAGACCCAATACAATAATTGATTGCTAAATGGAGACCCTACGGAAACTATCGTCGGTAAATACTGGCATTTCATCAGATATCAATAAAATACCTCAACCAAGTGCTCTCCTTTAAGCACGACCTTACAAATAAGCGTCCTTAGTTACATTGGTTGAGATCTCTTTCTACTTGATGGGATATCATAAGACGGGGTTTTTCTTAATTGCTGTGTTAAGATTCGAGGACTAGTTATTTGTGTTCATCCGCTCTATATGTCGTAATCTTGGAAGACTGTAAATGCTATGCCTTCTGATCACGTCAACGCCGATGCATGGTTTTATAGTTCGTTACCTTCTTCATATCTCATTTGAGCAAACCAGCCCTTCGTAAAAATGATTCTTTCCAGTTGCTACCTCCTCTTCAGAACCTGCTGTATGGGGCCTTAAAATTGATTGATAAGCAGGCAACGGGTTGGTTTTGAGCTCCTAAGTTTTGTTCAAGGTGTGTGAACTTATAGGCCTCAATCAGAGGACCTACAAAGCGGGTATGCTTAATATGTTGCTTCTTGTTTTGGCGAGTATAGGTATAGTCTTGGCGAGTCCAAGGCCAAGATGTGTCAGCGAATTCGCTGTTTTCCTGAGCTGAACTGAATTTCAGCAGAATTAGAACTCTCACTTGGGCGGTCTGAATATCATAAAAATTGGGCTTCGCTGTGGAATGCAATTGTAGGTACAGAATTATTTATGTGCTTGAAGGCTTAATACAACACTTTACCCTGAAAATTACGTTCTCTAGATCCTAACACACAATTTAGATGCGAATATTTTCGGGTTTTAATTCCTCTGTATCGCCGCAAAGGAACGGGCTGTTTTCATTGCCCGCCTGTTTGATTTGGATCATCAAAAAGGAGAAAGCAATCCACTTCCAAGTAGGTCGGTAAACTCCCTTTTAACGGTCCATGGTTTCTTTGGAAGTTAATTTTCCTACGACGTTCAAACCGAACTACCGGTTGCAGTACTGGTTTTACTCAGACCTTGTGTGTGGGAAAAGTCATCCGCGTAGTAGTTTCTGTTGATAGATTTGACCGCTTGGACTGTTTAATTGAACTGTTTACCAATACTACGGTCTTTGGTAGTTGCAACGCCGATTTTACCCAGTCATCGTGCCCAGGGAAATCATCAGCCGATGAGTTGCCAAAAAACCTTCTTTCGGTGCATAGATTCTCTCAGCCACAACTTCCTGCAGAAGGGCACCTTTTTTAAACGTATGAAATTTGAATAGGATCAAAAACTGAGGCAAAAAAATTCTACAATGTCCCAAAGGTAGTACACATTGTTGGTCGTTCGACAAAAACATTAAAAATTCTGCCTCATCCTCCATCCCAACGCTCATTTACAATGATATTCCAGCTGTCAACTCTTTGAATGAGGCCAGTCTGCTTGCTCAACACTTCCAGATTGTGTTTTGTCCCCGCCTACAGTTAAGTGCGTCAAATCTTCAATGGGGCGAATCCATTTTCCCACTCGTGTCGAAGCAAGAGTACTTAAAGATCTCAACGTTCACGAATCCGCTGGTCTAGATGGAATACCTCCCTTATTCTGAAGGTTATTCTTGCAAGGCGGCAAACCCACTGCGTAAGCTATATCCTACACTTTAGCAATCTTTCCGAGTAAATGGAAAATATCATTTGTCCAGCCCGCCCCTTAAATAGGCGAATGTTATTCTTTGTCCTCCTACAGATCCATTGCACTTACGTCCCTTCTTTCTAAGGTCATGGAAATGTTGATAAACCGTCAGCTCATGAAATATCTCGAAACACGAAAACTTCTCAATGACCGTTAATGCGGTTTTCGTAGGTACAGATCCACTGGTGATTTGATGGCATGTCTCACCGAAAAGTGAAACCAAAGCGTACATCAATCTGGCGAAAGCAAGATAGTTGCACTTGATATTTCTAAGGCATTTGACAGAGTTTGGCATCAGGTTCTTTTGTCGGAAATGCTTGGATTTAGGCTCGACGACTCTTTTCTCCAATCCAAATTGTCTTGGATGGTTTGAAGTCCAAAAATTAAATGGTGGTGTGCCCCAAGGCTCCGTTCTGTCTCCGACACTCTTTTTAATTTTTGTCAATGGTCTCTTGTCTGCTATTTCTAATGCAATATGTATATTCCTACGCTGATGACAGCACTCTCTGCTTTTCATATTCGTTCCCAAACTCACGCCCCTGCTCTTCGGCTGCTTCTTCGGAAACGGCAGCGTATGATAAGCTAAATGGGGAACCACCAACAGAGTGGTATTTAATGCTTCTTAAATACAATGCTATCTGCTGTTACTAAAGCGAAATTTAAATACCCATCCATGAATGGCATTTGCATCGTTGAAATCAACTTCCTTTCTGGGTATGTGTGTCAATGACAATGGCGTCCTCAAGCGATGTAAGAAATAATTCACCCGTCTGATTATATTGAGGCCAGATCCATAAGAAGTACAAGCCCATATCTGGTCAGGTACTCCTATAATACCTCTGCACCATCTACCTAGGATTCAAAACCGTGCGATAAGACTCATAGGTAATGCTAACATCACTCAGTCAGCAGACAACCTCGAACACCGAGGAAATGTCTCCTGTCACCTGATTCGATCGGTATTTCCACCACCAGTGGTTCATACAAACCGCTAGTAGCATTCCGCCCCTTCAAACCTTAACACCCGTCTCGATATGAATGCTCATCCGTTTACCCTCAAGCATACTTTCGGACGTACATTGAAATATCGTGATTCTTTCGTGAGCCGTACAACTAGCTTATGGACTACCCTACCGAGCTCTTTATTTCCTAGTCGTTATAACCTTCAAACATTCAAAACCAACGTACATTTGTATCACTCTTTCTTTCGTCCCTAACTTTCCTTCGTCTGCGGTGTGCGCAAACATTTTAAGGCAAAATCCCTTGAGCACACACCAAAAAAAGGACTGTCGAACCAATTGTAAGGTCTTTCGATTCTGATGCTCCCTTCTTCTACCACAAGTTTGGCAGATCGAGCTAGAACGATGTGAAGAATGGCCTAGAGGCTCTCCTGTTACACTTTAATACGCAGTCTCTTACGCTTGTGTTCCATTGATATAGACAAGAGGTTGATCATGATGCTGCTTTATGTTAAATGGTTTGACAATTGACAAAATGGACGGACAGAAATGTTTTGTAATGTTACCATTGTATGTGCAGTCGAAGAGGCTGGAAGTGTTGAAAGCCACGCATCCTCCGCGACAGTAAAGAGGAATAGGTAAGCAGAAATCGCTAGAACTGAAACCGATGATCACAATATCTTGAACATATGACTATATCCATTGGAGCATCACCTGTACCCCTTTAATTGACATGATCTTAAATTACATCATGATGCCAAATCAGGACATCTTTGGTGTTGTATGTCTAAATGATGTATAAAGTTAGGTCTAATCCTGCCTGTTACGAAATGTTAGTCAAGAACACTTCTTTAATTTGGATACAAATCTCTTTTTGGCCAAATAATCAGAATTGGAATCGATTGTCGTTCACGTTAGGAGCTTTGTTAATTATTGTTACATAGGCTGTAGAAGCTATTCTTGCTGGTATTCGAGCGGCTCTCGTTCTTAATTCCTGTTCGCTGCATGCGCACAACTAGAGGTTTGATTTGAATACAAACACATTAGATGCGATGTCCCTGGTAGATTTCTGGCAATCATGTCACTAGTCTCATGCGCTTGATGCTGATAGAGTGAGACTTTTTGAGAAGTTTTGGGGGACTTGTACGTCGGACAACCTCATTCGATTGAGCCATTCGACGTGGAGATATTCATCTTGTATATTCGGATTTGTACCTCACGTTAATGATCCGAGTCAATGTTGACGTTTCAAAATGATAGCACATTCAGAATACTGCGACTGATGTATATGATGTCAATATACCACGCAGAAAAGTTGATTATCCTTAACCTGCTTACAGATGTGATGTTATGAAGAAGTTAACTGCTCGGTCGACTGATTAGCAAATTTGTTTGTCTTCTCTGTTAATATCGAAGCGATGTTCCCCAATTTTGTCGAATTTCGTCTTAATTCGGACTGTGAGTAAGCGTTCGCTCACATGGCTACAGCTTAACATTTTTTCCCAAATTGTTCTTCACATGAAGAAGAAGCATACTGATAGTCATTGCTTCTTCACTCTAAGCAGTCACTGTAATACGTGGCACGGTTTGTAATTTATTTTTTTTATTTGGGTCAATATATGTAGATTCTGCAAATTCTTTATGTGGTTTGTAAATGGTCAAGCAGTTGGCCCAAATCGGTGGGAGGCCAGACCCTAGTACTCGTATCATGGTATGAGCACTACTTTTATTTCAATATAATTGCATCAAAATGCTCAAGTGATCTGTGTCCCTTTAGGGGATTGGAAGTAACTCAAGTCTCTGGACCGCCGTGACGATGTCAACGTCATTTTGAGAATTCCTCAAATCATCTAGCTTGTCCGAATTTTCAGTTACATTCGCAAGGTTAAATTTGGGATTAGCTTTTGCGGTGTTAAGCAAAAAATCACTTAAATATTAAAGCCACCACTCAAATCGAAAAGACCTCATACTGCTCAGAGTCCACTTCAACAAGTGGAGTGCGATTGGTCACTTACATCAAGAATTTCACTAAACCTCCACTTCACACAGCCAAGCCTCCTTTTTTTTTTCGTTGTCTGGGATTCGATAGGTTTATCTTCCTGACACCGGCAGACCTTGCTGACTATGCAGGTCTCCAGTTTTTACTTGCACCATTCGGCTGTATTTTATGACTAAGGAATCTTAATCTTTTTAATTTAGCAAAGCAAATTTGCAGAGGTTTTCTTGAGTGCTTCCCTGAATTTTCTCAAAAAGCATCATAATAACAACATTAAACCATGAGCTCAGTTGCGAAACCATCATTCCATTAACTTTTCCCAGACTAGATGCATAAAGTTCTTCGAAAAATTGATTTAAACTTCCTGCTTCCTGGCTTTTTTTTTCGATGATGATAAGTAAGTTGCCGGACAATCGATTGCGCGTCAATCGATAACCCAATTTCATCCTGGAACCAGATAATTGCCATAAAGGCCTTATCCTTCTCAAGCTATTTGACCATGGGCTACTCAAAATAATGCACACTCCCCTTGAATACTTATTCAAAGGACAACGAGTTATTGTAGAAACCTACAACTTTGTAGATTTTCTGCTAAAGCCTTACTTTTTGAGGTACCATCTGTCTGCGTTACTGTGTATATTGGCAATAATGTGGTGAATGATGTCGTCCATTGGCACTAGTATATCGTCGTAGGCTAGCGACTGTATACATCCTCGCAGTAAATATCCTAAAGGCCATAAATTACACGATCTTGGAAGCCAATTCATGTTCAACGAACAGGGTGCGTGGTCAACCGCCTTCAATTCTAACACAAGTTGTATCTTATTAGCTCCTAAACCAAGATATTTCCGTATAATCTTCCATAAAATAGATGGACACAACTCCAACTGTTTTGCACGATGTCCTCCTCAATACTATGATCCACATAAACAATCTTCGATGTGGACTGTACGACATCTCTGATGCTGATGCATATGTTTGATGAGAATACGTGTCGTGCTAGAGCGATCTGTGGTTTTTCGAATTAATTTTTCAGATGGACGATTATGTACAGAAAGTGAACTGAATCACAATTTTCGAAATAAATTTTCCATAATCTGCAAGACTAACGCCAGTCTTTTCATGAGAAAAAGACAAACCAACCTGAGGACAAGTCAGCTGCCAAAAAACGAACCTCTGAACACAAAAAAACATTATCCGACCTCAACGGCCCTGACTGAGCAGGAAGGTAGTCTTCAAAGAGATTCAGTTTCCCAGAAATCTACTTTTGACTTGGCTATGAAACTCATCTCATCCCATTCCATATTTCTTGACGTGAATCCTTGTAAGTGAATATATACGAGTTACGTAGAGCAATGCCTTGGCCCTTGTTTTGTTATTAACGTGCGCATTGTAGGGCATTCCGTAAGCGAGTTGTACGGCCTAGAAAAGAATCACGATATTTTAGGGTACGTCCTAAAGAAGGCTTTAACTTAAAGCAATCATAGCGAGAGTGGTTGTGGTGGAATGCTACTGGATCACTGGTGGGGGAAATAGCGATAAAACACGGTACGGAAGCGATATTACTTCTGGGTTGAAATCTGTCAATTGACTGTGCTAAAATTATTCAAAATTAGAAGTAGCAGACAAAAGACCATTGATGAAAATAAAAAAAAGAGTATCGGGGACAGAACGGAGCCTTGGGGCACACCAGTATTTACTTTGAATATCAGACTTGAAACCGCCCAATACAACTTGAATTAAACGTTGCGAAAGGGTAGTTGCTAATCCACTGATATAAGAGCTTCATTGCTTCCGAATGCACGTATTTTCAACAAAAGAGCCGGATGCCAAACCCTGTTAAACATTTTTGAAATATCGAGCTCAACTTTTTTTGCTTTCGTCAGAATGATGTAGCCTATCGTTCCGCCGTTCGATTAGAATTTCATCACATCACCAGCGGAACTGTACGAAAACCCTACTGCCGATCACTGAGCGGTTTTTGTGTCCAGATTTCGAAGCTACTATGAATTGTATGTAACGATGATTTCAATGTGAAGATTGAGAGATTCAAATTCTTTCTCTGGAGTCAGACAGTGCATTAAACTTGTTAAAAGTCGAATTGCTATCCAGTTAGGGTCTCTTGTAAATTTTGTAAATGAATGGCTTGTCAGAGGCCTACATTTACTACTTTACTGGCCTATGTATCTTATTGGAGACTCATTCAAACTCTTATATTCTTCCTAAGCTTTGCTTGGTGATGTTGAAGCCGGTCTCATATTAAAACTAAAAGCCGTCCCTCTGACTACTATGGGCAAACTTATCCACTAGCAAAATCAAGATCAAGAGAAAATTTTATCTTTTCATTGGCTCTAACTAACGATCCGTGTTCAGTGAAATTTCATTACCTCCGCGACCATGAATTCAGTTTCTTTCTTCTAACACCTATGCACATAGGTACCTTCACAGATAGCCATGCGTAACAAAGGCACGTGAGGGAATAAAATAAAAATGAATTGCCTTATTATCCGTGAAATTCAGGAAGTGACGCAGTTGGTATGGGTCGGTCTGCTTTCATACATTATCCGTAATTAAATCCATACTTGTTCCAGACACTACATCCGCTAGCCACTTTATTGAAAACATTGCCAACGAAGCTTTTCCAATAGACGTTTTCCAAAGTCTACTTATAATCTCTTCCGCAAACTTCACTTTCTAAGTGACAGGCTGCCGACAGACCAATTTTAATTCCAGCCACTTTCTTTGAAAAAAAAATCGGCCTTCTAAACGACCGCAACTGATGTATCCAAAACCGTTTTTGATTAGCAACAAATGTTGCCAATTAAAACCCCATTCACCCCAAACAGCATGTTACTGTCGCGTCAAACATGCAAAGATCGCACTCCACTCATCTCAATAAGAAATCCATTTGCCATAATTTACAATAAATTGGCAAGTGATGGCTCCGACAAGTGGAGAAATTCACAAATTCACAATTTCGCAAGCCCGATAAACGATATCTGCCGGAACAAGTGAAAAATGGACTTTCTTAATCGGGCGGCGGCGCGCGAAAAAGTATCAATTACGCGATAAATCTTCACCACCTCCTTATTGTTGCATTTCTCCTCGTAAATTGTTGCAAAGACTCCGGTGTACCCTGTATCGCCCTCTAAGTACGACTCCATCGCCCCATCCATCGTCATCAGCTTTAGTGCAATTTTGAATTGACTTGACCCAAATTTTGTGCCTCAACAATATCCCTCGCAGCAGCAAACGAGTATGAGTACAGATCGAGCGGGCGCACAAGAAAAAGTATCTCAGACTTTAGACTTGAGAATGTGCGATGATGCGATATTCGGCCAAGTGGAAAATTGTACGTAATGTACGAAAGGCAACAACAATCAAAGCGGCACAACCAACAATGGGAGCAATGAAGATGAATGAAGGGAAGTCGTGGCATCATGGAGAGGAGACTCCCAACTACGGGTAGATATGTATTCGCATGTGATGCCTCCATGGAACGAATATTGATTACTGAAGATTGCCAAAGTTCAGAACAAAAAGCTGGACTGGTACGCGGAGGGAGTTTTCCTTAGAGATACTCGTACTATTGCGATTCGTGGATACGAAGGTATTGCTACTGCGTCATGGAAGGAATCAAGGCTGTTACAAGAGCTTTGTTTGGCTTTGATGGGTTTTCGCAAATGAATTGCGATTTGGTGCTGATGGGCGTGAACTACATGCGTATGGTTATTGTTGTGTTACGCAATCTTTTCGCGGTTGGATGAGCCAATTTGCATTTGGATTGCTTCGCCGAATTGAGATTCTTTGTCTATTCAGTGTAAAGATAAGCATTTACGATGTGTGGTATTTGTATGTGTAAGGTGTAAGCGTTAATTTGACTTGTAATGCATATAAAGTAGGAACATTGTGCTCTTAAGTCAATTATGCTGAAGTTCATACACCTTCCACAAGGTTTCGAAGTTTGCATATGGTTCAGACCAACTATTGTAGTTTGGAGAAGAAGAGTTCATTGGCTTTCTCGGTTTGCACTGTTGAAATACAAGTCATACAAGGCCATCAGAGTCTTCTTCACCATCGGATTACCATGTCAGCTTTTTCTATGCTGGAAAAGAGGTTGCTTCTTGCCCTCATTTGAAAGTGTTGCTCAAATATTGACCCTACGCTTCGATGATACTCGTATGTATGGTCAGATCCGTTCACTTGCATTTCTCAATCTTCCGTAAAAAAAAATAAGAAGAAGAAGTTCCCACAGTACAAGCACTCACAACATTAGCGTCGAGTTCCAGCAGCCTGATGCGATCATATGCAGGACACTCACAGCAAGTGCCACAGGATGTTGTGCAATTTGTGCCTAGCAAATTTACTTGCCTAGCAAAAGTGTAATGCCTTGTTATGACGCTAGTAAGCACTGTACAGTCCTTCATACTCAGGGACTGCAGGAAACTTTTTGACTTTTTACTTTATCCTGGACAGTTATGTCATCCGCAGTTATGCTCACACAACCAATTTTCAATGGAAACTCTGACCGAGAACGCAGGTACATAGTCTCAACGTATATTTTCGTCCTAAAAAACACTCTGATCCTTACCTGGCAATTTCATCGGATCCAATCGGATCAAGACTCAGTGAACTCGGCCTTCCGACTACGTTCAGAGACCACTTGAATTCTCGAACTACTCGTAGCTTGAAAGTGGTGAGAAGTGAGAAGCATCAGTAAGCCCGTAAGTGCAGCTTGACTGTCGCTACAAAGGCCCAATATATGTAGTCGTAGTTCATTTCCATCAGGATTGCACAACAGAAATTGTGCCATCATCGAGTCAGAAGAGAATCAAGGTCAAGACCATTTCTTTTGAAACAGAACGGCACCATTAGAGTGAAGATTCATCAGTGTGTCTGGAAGAGAACCAGGCGTGCTAGGAAAAGGCAAGAGAGACAAACCGTTCTTTGGAGTCTGATAAAAGGAGCAGTGAGGACATGCTATTATTATGATGGGTCTTGGAAGCCCCAACTTATCGACTTGGGATCACTATGTTGAATTTCCTGTCGAAGTATAACATTTTTAGTTTGTGGTTCTTCACCGCGCAGCTCTTGCCAAGTTCGGGACTGTCTGAGATGAAGCTTGCGAAGTCCGAGTTTGAACGAGTCTTCATTCATCCGCTGTACTAGATCCCTAGCACATGGGGTAGCATAAGAAAGGGTCAAGTCACCGGCGAAGGTAACCATTTTACCATTTAGAGGTAGCTTAAATATTTTTTTTACCCACTGAAGTGGGTATGACTACACTTATGATGCCATAGCATGTGTTAAGGGCACCGGCTAATTGTTCGGATGGAAGTGACACGTGAGTCGGAACATTCCACATGCAGATCCGAAGGCGGGTGTCACAGCTTTTTAAACTCTTCCGTATAAGGTTGTGAGCCTTGTGACGGCGTAGGTTAGAATTATGCTACTGGCCGAGCATGTCCTTTCCATTTTAGCTTGCATGAGTGAATTCTTATTCAGTTACCAAGAACTACTACAGGGAGGTAAGGCAAGCACTGTGCTACGAACTACGACTTTTGCTGCTGGTCCAATCCAATTTATAGGACAGTCAGCAGTTTCCCTGTCAATCAGCCCGTGGGTCCCCTCCAGTTGATTTACATCAGAGAATTTTAGTTCTGAGCCATCTGCCCCTGATAAGATAGCATATCAGTGCTATAGGCACTGGAGCCTGATACACAATCTTCGCTCGTTGTACTGTTTTGTGCTTCCCCTATTAGCAGTCAATTGGTCGTAGGTAATTCGGGGACTGCCGGCTGTTGTTTGAGGTCCGGTGGACGTTTAAACTACACCAGATTTATTTTATTGGTGTTTTGGAACTTAGAACAACTCCGATAGTTTGGGGTCTGCCTCGAGTTCTTCAATTAAGTACACATGTGCTGGCTTTTCTTTATGGTTTCAGTCCTACCTGCACAATTTGCATCTTACATATCCGAACCTTTGGCAGGGTGAAATAGTTTCGCTGTTATTTCATGTTTTCCTCTGTTAAGGACTTACATAACTGAACTAGGAAAAATCTCAGCCTATCTCTCTCTCTCTCTGCGGTCTAGCTGCAGCGAACGGCTTGACGTCTTCAAAATTAACCTCGTCGCATTCTTCCCCCTTGGACTGTGTGAAAAACTTCTCCAGATGGGTAGACGGTTCTTACTCCTTCAACAGCATTACTTGCATCTTTTCGGCGTGAAGGAGGAACACTTCATTTTCACATTTTCCAATATTCACTGAGTTGTAGTAGATCCCATGACTATCTACACTTAAGCGTTTATTAAGGAGTTTGTTGCCTATGTCTAGTTTTTCGTGCCATCCTTACTAATGGGTTGTCCTAATCTTCTTAGCATCGTTTAAATTTTTGTAAATGTTCAGTCAATCAAAGAACTACGCAACGTCGCTACCGGTTTGCTTCATAACCAAAGGATCTATTTGCTAAACTGTCATATACATGTGAAACTGAAACACATCTAATCGCCACGGAGGTCTAGAAACTGCTGTAAACGACGAACTTTACCATTGTGCCACGTCGCCAAACTCTAACGTGCAAGTACTTTACATGTGCAGGAACCATTGGTATCGGATACCGCATGAATGGTCATGGAAGCTTGCGTGTAAATATGACGAGGAAAAATCGTTCTCAACACTTAAAGTACGAGGGGCGTTCAATATATTCTCGGTATCGATATGAAGGAAAATGCGAATTTAATTTAAATTGTTTTTATTTTTCAATATAATCTCCCCTAACATCAATGCATTTGTTACATCTTGAGATAAGCTTTTTTAAACCCTCAAAAAAATAAATTTCCTCCTCCTCCATTTATTGCCGACTTGAGTTCTTCATCATCCGAAAATCTTTTTCCACGAAGACATTTTTTCAAATCCGGAAACAGGAAATAATCACTAGGGGCAAGGTCTGGACTATAGGGTGGGTGTTGGATTTCTTCGAAACCACAATCTCGCGCAGCAGCCTTGGAAACTCGCGCCGTGCGAACAGGAGCGTTGTCATGAAGAAGCAACACACCCGCTGCGAGTTTACCCCGTCTTTTCTTTTTAATTTCCTCCCGCAAATTATGCAAAGTGGAAGCGTAGGATGTGGCGTTGATGGTTTCACCTTTTTTTTTGTACTCAATGAGCAAGATTCCCTTTGAGTCCCAAAAAACTGTGGCCATGAGCTTCCCGGCAGACGGAGTGACTTTGAACTTCTTCGGGGGGTTTGTTCCTTTTTTATGCCACTGCATGGACTCTTGTTTGCTTTCAGGGTCATAGTGGTGGACCCACGTTTCGTCCCCAGTAACAATTCGATCCATAACACCGTCCGCGTTCTCACTACACATCTCCAAAAGCTCTCTACAGCATGCGATTCTCACTTTTTTCTGAGGCGCTGTGAGCATTCGTGGCACCCACCTTGCACTGACCTTTGAAAGGTTAAGATGGTCATGAAGAATGGTGTGAATGGTACCAATTGAAAGCTTGGTGATCTCTGCCATCATTTTCACCTTTATTCGGGCATCCTCAAGAACAAGTTTTTCGACTTCTTTGATGCTTTCTCCCGTACAAGCAGTAGCCGGGGCGCCGGAGCGGGGGTCGTCCTCAATGCTCTCTCTGCCTCTCTTGAACTCACTTGACCACTTTTGCACAGTTGATAATGAAGGTGCGGAACCCTGGTAAACAGCCACCATCTCTTCATGAATAGTTTTTTGACTTTTTCCTTGCTTAGTGAGAAATTTAATTACAGCGCGATGCTCAATTTCAATAAACTAGAGATAAAACGCGAATTAATAATCACATTTATATGAAATTTTACATGAATGCACTAAAATAATAGCATTACTTGATAATAAAGTCAATTTATATATACAACCACAGCTTCACCCCGATACCGAGAATATGTTGAACGCCCCTCGTAGAACATATCCTCAGACAGGATTTCGGCGCCATAGCCATAAACACTGAAGCAAACGAAAAGTAGCTTAATTTCTTCGTTGGTTCAACTACTCATTCGTAGCGAATAGATTAGCCGAATTCATCAAACTTTGTATGAAAATAGAATATCTCGCTGCTAATACGAGTTCAAGGCTAGAAGTAATTACCCTTTTCTTAGTTAGGTCGATCTGGTCATCTAATCGTCTCATCTTTCAGCAAAACCGATTAATTCGATATTTTTTTCTAAACCATCTACTTAGAGTTTTCTCATGAATTGGCTAGAGTTCTGCTTTCAATCACGAAAGAGGTGATCAGGAAGTTATTCCTTAGCAATCCATGTCAGTACAAGACATTTGATGAAGGTGCCATTCAAGCTTTGATCCTGAAATTAGGAGTTTTAAGAGTTTAACTAGCGTCTATTTAAAAAAATGTTCAAATGCTCAATATAAGGATCTCATACCAGATTCAAAACTGGATGAGTCGAGGATATTGTATTACTCTTTATCAGTGGCCTTTCGTGCCTTCCTTCAGATGGTGCTATCTTGGACCCATTAAATCAACTTCTTCAGTTAGCAGGGGCAGTTGAGCTTCCCTTTTACTTGTGCGCATCACTTAAGGCTAGGTCTTTACCCACTCTGTTATCCTTCGGGTGTTAATGCTGTACATCTCCTAGACATCTCGTGGAACTGATGCGCACTTTCCACCCAGACATCGTCCAAGCCCCTATACAGATCGTAGAATTACGCTATCTCCTCATCCAAAGCAGGGCAGAGCTCATGGGACCAAAGGCATTCACAGAATTGAACGTTGAAAATGACAAAGAATATCTTCATCTCCTTGCTGTTTCTTCAAAACGCCCTATTAGTTAATTGCCTTCTTAGTCTTGACACTAATATTCATTGTACACTTGCTTTTTTCCTCGTTCAGAGCTTCATCCATTCTTGCCGCGTCTATTTCAATAGTTGCAAATGCACTAGTGACTAGCTCGCTGTGTTCCGCCAATGATATCAATATCATCAACGTATGCGAGCATAATTATCCAGATCTTTCGAAAATTTTGCCTCTGATGTTGGCCAAAATTTTCTCAAGTATGATGTTAAAGAAGTCATATGACAGCACGTCGCCTTGTCTTTCTTGACATCAGAGCCTCTGACCTTGGGAAGCAACGAGCGTTTTCCATCGTCGCTATGCAGAATCTGCCGCGTTTGAAGGGCTTCCAAAATGTAATAATTGCTTGCAACCTTCACGTTAATAAATATCTATAGAGACTTCTTGGATTCTCTCTAGGATCTTCAAAAGTGGTCTTACTGGGCCTTAAACCGCAATCATATGGGCTCAATAGATTGTTGACAAATGGCGTTAGGCCAGCGCCCAATACGGTCGGCAAGGCCTCTTACGCGTTGTTATTATATCGTGGAAATGAGGCACCCTTGTTACATGCGCTCAAGTTTAGATATACTCGTAATTATCATTGCTTCATTTTAGTCGAGTGGGTGGAAGTCTTTTGGGTTTCATCACCCATGTTGAATGGGTTGTTCTGTCTGACATCAAACATTTAAAACCAACGTTCACCGGTACCTCAGTTTCTATCCTTCCTGACTTTCCTTCACCAGCGCTGTGTGCAAATATTTTAAGGATACTTAAATCCCTTGAGCGCTCGCGAATTATATAAAAAAAAAACCATCGCGCGGCAGCTTTCTCATGCCCAAAATCTCGTGCAGGATATGGCTAACGTTCAGTTGAGATTGCTTGCTATCTCAGCCAACTCGCGAATTTTCACTCGACGGTCCGCCAATAAGAGATCATGGATTTTGCCCACTGTTTCCTCTGTGGTAACCGTTTTTCATCACAAACCAACGTGCGGCCACGGCGAAACTTTGTTAACCAATAGTGAAGGTGAGCCCATCGAGAATGGGCTTGATTTTCTCGCAGGTTTTGTCACTCAAAAACAAGAATCGGATCACGGAGCGATACTGCTCTTTTTCCATGGTCGCAAAAAATACCAACACGATGTTTTGGAATGGCTGTCAAAACAAAACTAAGCATCGGATTGTCACCAAATTTTGACAGGCGGGATAAAAGAGGTTATACTAAATGATGGTACACTAATTTTGGCTCAGTAGCGCCACCTATCTTCCAATCCGAGTACTCATCAAACAGCCCTCGTATATCTATATTTTTTTCTAATCACTCGATCTACTCTAGTCATCCAGTGTTTTATCTTTGTCATTTCCGATTTTCGTCTAAAATGTTTATACAGTCAACTATAATGTTAAGAAATTTGCTAAATCAACATGAGGTACGATCGCGGGAATACCATATATTTCAACGACCCTGATTAAGCCTATAAAAGTTAGTATTAATGTTAATCTCGTCACTACGGGGATCTAGGTCAGTTTTTTTGGCCAAATGGTGCTTTATAAATTCAGGAGATATAATGCCAGTAAAATAGAATGTACTTTTGAAAAACTTTTCTTTCTCAAAAATATATGGCCGATGCAAAACTTGAGAGTTTCAGTAGGTACATTTACGAATATTAATGACTCAAAGCCCAAGGCAGCCAAGAGGATTACATGGTTGTCGCTACTCTAAGGAAAATCTAATATATCTAGATTGATGTCACCAACAAGACATGTGTTGGGGTAGCTAACTGGGGATAACAAGTCATCAATATCGTTCAAAAATGTATCTATTATTGACATAGACACTCAGACAATATCCAGCACTAAATTATCTAAAGATATTTTTTAAAACAACAGAGTCGGCACTCTTCAAATTTGGTTTGCAGACAACCACGATTCGATCTATTGTAGTTCCTTACATATACAACAATTCCACCAGACAATATGTAACTCCAATGGGGAACTCTTTAATTGCATGCTTCAGAGAGATTTGATCAAGGCTGAGCTTCTTCTATAGGGTGAGCCAACAGATGGTGTCAATTGTCATTGCTGTCAATTGCTGTCATTTACTAAATTCAATGTGGTTGATCTTTTTGACAGATGTCATACAATCTTTGGTAATTTTAGTCATGGAGTCGTTTACCACGCAACAATGCATTTTTGTTATTCAATCTTATTACGAAAATGGGCGATCTGTAACAGTAACATTTCGTAAAATTCATGAATTTTTCGGTTGACACAATCGCCGTATTGAGTCCGAAATTTGTGCAATGGTGAAGCGTTTTGAAGAAACTCATTCGGTATTGGGTTAAACTTTATATCACCATACTCGGTCAGTACGCACGCGCCAAAACATCGTCACTATGAGCGAAAGTGTTGAAAACCAGCGAGACACCTCAATTCGTCGCCGAAGTCAAAAATTGAGCCTCATTTATGGCGCAATATGGCGAATTTTAAAAGTTGATCTTCATTTGCACGCCCATAAAATCCAAATTACACAACAATTGAAGCCTTTGGACCATCAACGACGTCGCCGATTTGTTAACTGGATGTTGGATCGCCAGGACAATTTGTCATCGAATTTGATATTTTCCGATGGGGCCTATTTTTGGATGGATGGGTACGTAAATAAACAAAATTGTCGTTTCTGGGGACCGGAAAGTCCATACGAGATTCACGAAAAAGCCAAAAAAGTCACTGTATGGTGCGGATTATGGGTTGGCGACATCATTGGCCCTACTTTTTCGAAGGCGATCCTGGAGAAACAGTTGAATGGAGAACGTTACCGCAACATGTTGACCGGTTACTTTTTTCCAAAATTTAATGAATTGTGTCTGGCCGATCTCTGATTTCAACAGGATGGTGCTACCGCCCACACTAGCCATCAAACAATTAATTTATTGCGTACGAAATTACCAGATCGCATTATTTCGGTGAGAGGAGCAGTTGTTTGGCCTCCAAGCTCATGCGATTTGAAACTTTTAGACTTGTTCCTGTGAGGTTATTTGAAGAGCAAGGTCTATGCCAATAACCCAGCGACATTTCAGGATCTCAAACATAACATCCAAACTGAAATTGCGGCCATTGACGCACTAGCTATTGGCTTATCCTTTACGAATAAAGCGGACTAGAGCAGGCTTTCCGGTGTTGACTGAGATGTTTTCTCCAGTTCATCAGTCAGATACTACATTTTGCATGTCCGTATTTGACAATTTGAGTCTCTTTGCGTGTTTCCACAGGAGGCAGTGTCATGCAGAATTCCTATTATTGTCCTAAGCTTATTCCTGTTTAATAAAATTAACTCCGTACGTCTTTTGTCCTCAAAAAGCGGCCAGAGAGCCTTGGATACTCTGTGTCCTTCAAGACTTGACTATTGGCAGTCTTTAAGATTTTTTCCTCGATATTGCCCCTTACTATGCAAAGCGGTGCTTTAACGAGGCAATCTCACTATTGTCGAGTAACCCTCATTTTCTTGCAAGCTCATTCGCTTGTTCATGTCCCTATATACCACAGTGTCCTGGCACCCAGCACAGTCTCACCCGTTTCTGACTGCATAGTGCCTTAAGCACTGTGCGACAGCCCCTGACTGTATCAGAGTTGACGTTGGTTGATTACATTGCCTTGAGCGCGGCCTGGCTATCTAGCGATAGATAGCGATATCTTTTTCGGATACCGATCTCATCTGCGTTAGCCTAGCCGCCCTGAGGCAGCCAGAATCTCTGATTGGAAGAGAGGTTTTCTGAGAAGATACCAGAACCTGTTCCTTACTCTGTTTTCGAGTCGTCTATGAAAATTGCAATTTCATTTGACCTGATTATTGAATTTTTTGCCAGTCCTCCCTGTCCGGATGTATTATATCATACGGGATGTCTGGATTGCCTGGCAGTAGCTCCATTAGGACCGTACCATGTCCGAAACTACTGCTCTTGAAGTAGCTCAGATTAGTCAATCGTGTCGCACTGTTGCCAGCAAGTGTTTTGATCTGTAAAGCCAGCCCTGTTAGGTGCTAAAATATATCCAATGCTGCCATAGGGGTGGTACGGAGCGCTCCTGTAATGGCTATGGAAGCCGTTCTTTGAACCGCCGCTAATTTTCCGTAAACCGTTTTCCTGTTTGTTGGTTTCAACCATACTAGTGCGCCGTATGGTTTAAATGAGTTAATGGCGCATTTAACTTTGTCTTGACTGAACAGTTTTCATCTACCGTAATGATACTCCGCAGTCCTTCTTGGTGAAAGACAACAAAAATAACGCGGACTTCTTAAATTAAAGAATCATTCTCTCTTCCTGTTTATCGATTTGTTTTTAGATGAGCCAAAGGATAGCGTTTTGATTGATGGAGATATACTCGTACAGCCTAGATCCTTTGATACAGAGGATGACATGCCATCGAAAGGTGATAAACCATCTCTGGCAACAAGTTTTGACTACACCAATTCTGAGTTATCCATGAATGAATGCTCCAAAGCAAAGCAAAAAATAAAAAATAGACGAAATTACTGTCCCAGTACACAACACATAAAGTTGTCCAAAGGAAATCCATTGCCTGAGATGGCAGAATTAAAATATGTACTCGGTTTTTTAGTTGAACGACTCCCGCATACTGGGGATGGCATAATTTTAGAACCAGTACAAACCAAAAGTTCGAAATGGATACTGCCAACCCCTCACGAAACACAGGACAAGCACTCCCTGTTTTTGATTGCGCCATGAGAATATAAACAAAAATCTTCACAAAGGAGTTATTAAGGAGCAAAACTTTTCAACTAAATTACTTACTCAATAAAACCGGCATCAAGATATGGGATAACCATTTTGGAACAGCGAAACGGAAAAGCTATTTTCGAAATTTTATTATCAATGTTGTTAATGCATTTGGAACCCAGACAAACGTGCTGTACAAATACAGGAGGCAATAAAATTAAAAAAGGGTACTCCCGAGGGAACCCCAATGCGACTACGATACCTAATGGCTCTCACTTGAGGTTCTTGCACACACTCCTAATCTACTGAAATTTCAAGTAACCAAGCATTACCCTTCCGAAGCACAGCCTCTACGTTTTTTTTTTTACATTCACCCTTCTCAACCAATTGAGTCCTATCGATCTCAGTGGTTTATGTGGTTGAGGCTGCATAACCGGAAGATGGTATTTTCCCAACAGGAGATTTCAACATCTCCCAATACTTAATGCACCCTCTGAGTCTAATGGAATACTTAACATAATGAACATTGATGACCTCGTTTCAATATGAAAACGGCAATACATGATCAAACATTGATCTTGCTCTAGGAGCATTTTATTCATCCACTTTCTCCTCCTCTGCCTAATGGGTCCCATACTTACTTACCTAGTAACCTGGACCTGAATTTAGGCCTCAAGAAACAAGCCGCTCCAGTTACCTTGGTGCTTAGCTAACTGCCTCCAGGTGGGCACTCAAATTCGGTTGAGGCCTCCTTCTACTTATTCACGCCATCTTAGATGTGTTCGTCCTCTGCTGCGTCGTTCCTCGAGATCGGTTGAGATCGAAGACTTCGGGCCGGTTTTCATTTGCCCAGCGATCTCAGACGTTGGATCCGTCAAGGGCTCCAAAAATAAGACGCAAATTCTTTTTCTCGAAACGGTCAAATGCTTTTGTATCCGTTTTCGACAAGGTCCAAGCCTCTGCGCCATACAGCACAACTGAGATGATGAGCGTCTTGTATAAAGCGAGTTTGGTGCTACTCAATTACCTCCTGAGTCCAATAAAACAACGACTTGCAGAGTAATTCTGCGTTCCATTTCTGCGCTGATGTCGTTGCTGCTTGTAACTGCGGAGGCCAGGTGAACGAGGTTCCCAAATCGTCGTTGGTGTGCGTCATTTTCTGATAAGATCATGTTTTGCCCTCGCTTACCGTTAAACCCATTCTGTCCGCATCTATCTCGAAACTCACAAGCGCTTCGGCGCTGTTTCGTCCAATTACATTATTAACATCCACGTACGCAAATTATTATTTGTGGCCTTGTCTAATATTTTTCTTGACAATGGTTTCAGACGCTCACATAACACGATAGAAAGGATCCTAGGGACGATGTTTAGGATTCGTATTCCTCTACATTTGGCGCAGTGAAATGTGTCTGCTTTCTTGTATATCGGGCAAACAATGCCGATATTCTATGCATCAAGTACCTCTAATCACATCCTGCAGATGGTCTGGTGCATGTTACTAATCAAGGCATCCCCAGCTGCTGTAAATACCTCAGCAGGCAGTCTGTTTGTTCCAGTAGTTTTGTTATCATTGACATTGCTATCTTAACTTCGTCTGGAACTCGAATGCGGAATTCTCTGTCGCCTTCGTCCAGGGTAAACGGTTTATTATGCCTGACAGCGGTGTTCTGACCATCATCCCAGTTTTACAGTCAACAGAAGTAGTGTCTCCATATTCTCAGCACTGACTGTAACTCTACTACTAATTGTCCATCTTTCCAGCGTTCCTATCTGGCTTTGTAGCTCTGACATGTTCATTTTATTCTTTGGCAATACCTTCGACCGTCTGCAGACATCTGCAGTAACATCTCTCCATTTCCTCGATCTTGCACATCTTGTGCTCTTTCGTTTTCTTTCCGAGAAGTCCTTTCCCTTTGTTACTTCTGGAGGAGTATCTGGCATCGTTCGCAATATGAATAGGATCAATCTGGTTGATGGTTGATTGTTCAGGGGATAACGAAGTCCCTTTATGCGTGTTGAGATGTGCGATCCGCGTGCTGGCCACGTTATAAATTCGTATAACCGACCGCGTTAGGGCAACATCTGGTGTCCCTCAGGGCAGCAATCTTGGACCTATCATCTTTATCCTCACGATATTAGTGTTATTTTAATGGATTCTAATAGTTCTACCCTGATGACATGAGGGTTTCCAGAGTTTCCTTCCAATTGTTGCAAGACGACTTAAAGAAGTCGTCTTTTTGAAGCCTAATGTCACCAAGTGTCAAGCAGTAATAGAACAAGCCGTTGTTCACATTAGAGATGACTGAGGCAACAGGAGAATTCGCAGCCCAACAATAACACCGCTATAAAAATTAAGAAACTGCTTTCGGCTTATTACCAATTTTCTACACAAATAAGTATTTTTTAATTAAAAACTCAAAACCTCCTTTAAGTATAGATATCATCATCATTTCCCGCCTATTTGCCGCAAAAACCTTCTCAAACCAATTTCGGGTTTTTATGAAGGTCATTTGGGGAATAAACTTATTTTTATGTGCAAATAAGTAGAGGATTTGTTGTAACTCATCCAGTGGATGTAGGATTCGCCTCAAGTGTGTGTCCGTATCAATTTTATTGAATAATTTTCCACTTCCTGAAAAATATCTCCATTCTCGTAAACTTAAGGCTACTCGCATAAACACTTTTAGTACCAATAAACAGATACAAATTCCGGAATCTCCTTTAAACCGAATCTTTCCAGCCAGATACACACCCCGTTTTTGATAGCAAGCGAATTTTTAAAGGTGTATTCGAGGTTCCTTGGCGTATACGCAACCTTTTCCATTTCGTATCTTGACATTTAATGTGACTTTGTCAATGAAACTGTCATAAGAACATGAACCATGAGGCAATAAACAGAGAGTTCTTGGACGACGCGGTCTTGAAATAAAATAATTCTCTTCCAAGGTCTCCCCAACACCCACCTTGACTTTGAATCTATTTTGAAAAATTGTTTTATTTTGTTAAAAAAAATATTTTTGAAATAATTTTTGGTGAATTATTTCTCCAAAAATAGACACTGCGCGACGAGGGGTGTAGGTCATAAAATAAAAATGTGGACGAGTCACATGATAGCTGGAAGAGATGATTAAATTAAAGTCAAGTATTGTAGTTGACGCGGGCAAGTGTAGTCGCATCTAAGTATCTATCATATATGGGAATCTAACAGGGGGCTATTTTGTTGTTTTTTTTTATTTTCAATTGAACATGGCGTCAATTCGCCAAGTAAGGCTTGGAAGACGTCGTCGAACAGAAAAACAAAATCGCACGAATTCAGTGCGCGAATGTGGGACTGAAACTGGGAGTCGCCGCCGCGCGCTGGGTGTATCTTGAAAAGTGTATCTGCTAATCTACTGCGGCTAAAGCGCGGTGGATTATGAGGTTTTAATTTTTCGTATACGGCCTCTGTAATTGAATTTCAATTTCAATTTCAATCTCAAAGTTGTTTGTACAATAGTTAGGTGAGACTACAAGTATGACCTTTACGTTGGAGGTGGTTATACGGGGAGAGGCTATGCGAAGTGAATCGGATTAAATAATTAAAATTCTATCTACGCCCCACCGGTCGGTTATTTTTATTTTTAATGTGTGTCTTGCGAGTAGAGTGCGCGCTTATTAATCGCCGCAATGAAGCATCCGAACGTGGGAATTAGAAAACGAAATTGAAATCGATAACGTTTCTGAGTTATCGTCGTCAGAGAGTCAGTCAGAGTCTGAGTCGTTGTAGATGCTGTTTTTCTTTTTTGAATTTGCTTTGCTATGGGAAATTTAATTGTAACTCGATTATGATGAAGCGATTAAAATTTAATTGCCACAGAAATGCGATAGATACGAGTACTTGTACGAGTACGAGAAAATGTGTTCACCTACAGTGAGACTTTTGGTTTTCATTTTCAGATGGAATGACGCTGTACAGCGGTTATTATTTGATAATTGTTGATAATTTCAGGGAAAGCGAAGTGAGTTCTAACGCACATGGTGCAATAACAATTGGCGGTAGGCAATAAGTAAAAGTTGTAACGAAACGGCGGATGAAAGAGTGACAAATTTTGAAATTATAGAAAATCAGTAATTGATTTGGGGAGGAAGGGAAATACATACTTCCGAAGTCATAATCCTTACAATCAACATTCTATTATATTTTTCCAAGTTAAGGGAAGAATTCGTAGGTAGCTCGACTCTCAGTAGGATTCATATATATTAGTGCTTGCCACCGCGATTGTTATGTTCGCTTATGACATAAGATGGAACGCCTTTACAGCTAAATCGCTGTTGATTTGCTGGTAAACCTTAAATTCAGTTTCCACTTCAGTAGAGCCTTACAGAAGGTAAAAAGTATGAAGGCCTTTATGGATCCCCCTGACTAAAAAAAACAGTACTAGTACCAGTTTATTCAATCCATCATCTAACGTCGACTCTGTATCACACCACCAAAGAGAAGTTTCTATGAATCGTAAAATTAAAAAAAGGGACCCGGCCAACAACTCAAACAAGACAGAAGAAACAGCTGGGTCTCAGTCGTAAGACCAAAGTCTTATGGTTCTTTCTCACGAGTGCTCAGAGAACTTTCAATTGGTTTTGATTCTTTTGTGACAATTTTACGATTAAAGGATTCGAACAATGGCAACAATGCATCATTTCGAAATTCTAACCACAACCAAAGAAACTTACCACATGGATCCCTAAGATTATTGGCTTTTGCCTGTAATGTGCGGACGTAACTTCTTTATTCATTTATTCATTTAGAACATTATTGCCTACAATTTAAGATAACAAGCATCTATTAAGGTTTGCAAGCCTTTAAAATTAATTTAAGTATATGTGCAAACAAATTATAATATATAAGACAAAAAAAAAGGAAAATGGAGGTTACAAAATAATTAATAACAAATTTTAAAGAAGTTACAAAAGTGTTTTCATAAAAGAGTTTACGGCCATTTAAGATTATAGGTATGTGACAGTTCCAGTGGCCAGATATTTTAAAACAGATGATCTAAAATTATTTGTGCTACGAATCTTTCTAATGTTTATGGGCAGAGAATTCCACAAACAGGTTGAACAGGCAAAACTTGTTTGAACCAGCAAGCGCGATCTGGTTGACTGAAGGAATCGAAGCTTATTGAATAAATAATTCGGCTGCCTACTTTGCAAGATATCATGCAACAGACATAGGGCTCTATATATAAGCAGATTGTCGAAGGTACAACCGCTTATTTGCTTTGCGTACAGGGAAACGAAGCGGGTAATACTATTATACACGACATTAAGCTTTCTCCTGGTATTGTAATCTGGGCAGCAGAAGATCTCACAGCTATAAAGAAGCATGGGTAAAAGAAGAGTTTTCGCTAGTAGGAGTTTTGTTTTTATAGGACTGAAAAGTTTTGTAGTCCAAAGAGCGCGTAGCCCACCATATACTTTCCCAATAGTAGCATTGATATGAGTAGTCCAGGTTAGGGTCCGGTTGAAAATAATACCAAGGTTTTTGGCAGAATCAATGTAGTCTATCTGGCTTCCGGCTAGTTGAATAGGTGGAAAATGCGATATATCTTTTGTGGACCACGAGTGCTTTCGACTTAAGAGGGTTGAGATGTAAGTCATTTTCAGTTGACCAGTTCAGTATACGCTGAAGATCTTCATTTATTAGCCTTGTAGCTTCGATGTAGTGTTTTGGAGGAAAACTTAAATAGATCTGAGCATCATCAGCAAACATGTGTATAGAGACATGCTTGACTATCTTAGGTAATTTGTTTACATAGAGAGAGAAAAGTAGTGGTCCCAAAATTGAGCCTTGAGGCACACCTTGCATTACTGGCAAAGACCCTGAAAATCGTTCAGCCACTGCAACCCGTTGCTGCCTCCCGTGTAGGTAAGAGAAAATAAGTTTCATTGAATGGAGTGAAAACATAAACTTTTTTCTAAGTATTGAGCAAAGAATTGTGTGGTTGACAGTATCAAAGGCCTTTGAAAAGTCGAGTAAGGTGAGAATGGTGGCATTGTTTTCATCTACAGCTTTTCTGATATCGTCTATTACCAACAATAAGGCCGTCTTAAAGCTCCTCTTTGCGCGGAAACCCGACTGATTGTCACTTAGCAGTTTTTTACTTAGGAGATGACTCTGCATTTGTGCAAAGATGGTTTTCTCAAATACCTTTGAAAGAAACGGGAGTATTGAAATCGATCGATAATCTACTGAGTTTTCGTTAGTTTTCTTTTGGATTGGAATAACTCTAGCTTCCATCCATTGCGAAGGGAAAGAACACGTTGTAAGGATGGTATTAAAAATGTGAGTAATAAGGGGCAGTATATAAGGGAGCAGAAGCTTAACAAATTTCGGGTGGATTTCGTCAATTCCCATGGCATTAGATTTAATTCCTAGTAGAGCTTCAGCAACATCTTCTTGACATACCCTATAAAAATTGAAAAGAACAGTACTGTCATCATCCGGCGACAAATCAAGTGGACGTGGGTTAATAGGGTTTGGATTTGCTGATGTTGAGAATACCGAGTTAAGTTTGTCACAATCGACATTTTTAGGAGTTTTTGGCTTTTCCGGACAAACAAGCACCAAATTTTCTGCTGTAGAAAGCACGCTTAGCATTTCTAATTTTGTGAGTAGTTTTATTACGGAGTGATCGATATCGATTGAAGAACTCTTCAATCTTGTACTTCTTCTAACTTTTAAAAGCATTGTCTCGCTGATTCATGAGTTGAAGAATATTTGGAGTTAGCCACTGGATTGAAGCTGATTTGACAGTTTTTGCTTTTAAAGGCAGGTGTTTGTTAAACAGTGAGACGATTTGATGTTGGAGGAAGTTTACTTGATCATCAACCAAGGGCATCCGATATATACTATCTCAATTTTTACTAGAAATGTCATAGCGCAATGCTTCGTAGTTTATGTTCCGGAAATCTCTAAAAATGACCTTGGACTCTGTATATTTATTTTCAACATAGTATGTTAGAAACAACAAGTCATGATTCGAGAAGCCTGGTGCAGAGAGTTGGTTGTACAATAAAACTTTATCCTTATTAGAAACAAAGACTGAATCGATAAGGGTTTGTGATGCGGACGTGAAATGAGTAGGAGTGGTCGTGTTGACAGGGTATAGATCATACGATTTCATGTGCTCCAAGAAGTCTATTGAACGGGGAATGTTCAGCAGGTTACAATTTATACCGCCTATTATGACAATGTTGTTGACACTGCAGGATTTTTCCTCTATAACAGCGTAAAGTGGAGCAAGTGAAATATAATTGTACGGCCTATAGACCACGCCCAACAAAATGTTGTCTTGACTACATTTAACCTCTATGAAATAGAAATCAATAGGCGAACCCCGATTAGACTTGCAGACAAAATATGCCATAATACCACCGTGTTTGGCATCCTGAAGTTCTTCTTCTGTTACGAGGGGAAGAGCATAAGGCTAGTCCATTTTATTCCTTGTATATTCCTTTCACTTGCATTTCTCAGTCTTTCGTAGAAATTTGAGGGATCATGCCTAGAGTAGCTGCACCCACCACATCAGCGTCATGTACCTGCAGTTTACAGGTAGTGCTCTGTGATGTCATCATCAATCTCACAACAAGCATCGTACGATCTTGTGCCACTTATGTCAGGAATACTTAGTAAAATAGTCTACGGTCCTTCTTAGGAAGGGGCAGCTAGAAAAACGCTGACCTAACCACGGAGTCAGGCAGTGCTAACGCAGGCTAGGGTCCTGATAAACACTTCTCTTTGCATTGCCTAGCAAGTTGATTAGCAATTTCATTTATCGTGATTCCATTGTGACCTGGGACCCCAATAAGACAATAATAAGACGAATTTAGACTCTGCCTTCCGCCTGGGTTTAATTAAGTTCTAGACACATTTCCGAACTACCTTGAAAGTCGTGAGATGGTTCAGCAAGGCATTAAGTCCAGCTTAGCCGACGCTATACTCGCAGATACTTCGGCCCGTCCGTGACAATATAAATACTTGCCCTCATAATTGCCTCTGCTTGGCAGAAGCAAGTTTTCCTAACGGCGAATTAAATCTAACCTTGCCACAATCTTGTATTGCTTCAGATTCTGGTCGAAAACGTTTATGTTCATTGAGAAAGTCCATTTCTTATTTTTTCCGCAACAGGAGTTTTGGTATCAATGCATCGGAACAGAGTTAAGAGACAGTCGGCGTGCAACGTCTACAAAGTTCCATTGCATGTTGTACGAAAGACCACTCCGATTTTGACGGAGTTACGGATTTTAAGAGTGCAGTCCATATATGAATATCAAGGCAAGGGAGATTCATCAGTGGGTCTACAGCTGAACCAGGTGTGCTAGGGAAAGTCCCCATCCAGATAAGACCAACCATTCTTTGGAGTCTGGTAAAAGTAGCAGTGACGTATTTTCGTGAAACCCTGTTCCACCAGATGGATCGGATATAATTGGCTTTATCATAGCCGTATAGACACGGCCCGGCGACAAGCCCCATATCTTTCCGAAAACTGCTTTATATTACCAGAAGCCCGAGAACTCGTGGAGGTAGTCGCGCTGACAGGTTTAGATTATGTTAGGTAAGATCACGTGATGCCACGTGATGGAACTATTTCAAACGTCTGATGAAGCGTAGGAGACTGTTAGGATCTACATTGTTTAGATCACTTAAGTCATATAGAAGATATCTCCTAAGCGGAGTTGTCTTCTTTGAGGGACAGTCGGGGATGTGCAGAGTAGGTGGAGGATTGTCTCCTCCTCCTGCTCGTCCATGCAGCTTCTGCAGAAATCATTAATAGAGATGCCAAACCTTTTGAATGCTTGCCTATAATACAGTGTTCAGTGATGATACTGCTGAAATGTTTCCTATTTCGAAAGATCAAACTCTTAGAGCGATTCAGCCAGATTTGTTTTTCCGCTAGACATGTTGATTCAACAGTTCACCTAAGGTTTGTTCTTCTACAGGTGGGATAGGTAGAGGATAGCCCTACAATTCCCTGGAATATCTCTGTGACCTGGCGTATCTTAATATGTTCTGCCATATCCCTGTGAGATGATAGGCAGTCACGGGCGGTTTTAGAATTTTGTGAGACTGAGCCCAGGGATTTGATAGCGGCCTGAGTATCCGAAAAAATGCAGATATACCTTATGGATATACAACCAGGACAGGACTTCTTTAGTCTGCCTTGAATCCATCTGTATAGAAGGATCTAGAGGCAATGCTTACATGAAAGTCTTTGTCAAACCAATATTGGGGCATAGTGTAATGGATGTTCTCTGTGAGGATTTGTCCACTGTTAAGTCGCTTTAAGGCGAACAGCTGCGTTAGATGCTACTCATATTTGCTTGCTGAAAATATCAAGGGGTGTCTAATGAAACTGAACATCCAGTGCCGCGAAGGGAGTAGTAAGGCTCCGCCTATGACTTTGCTGCTGCTCACCAGACAACCACCCCGTAGGTGGGTATCTGTCTTATACCCGAGAAGTTGAAGACACCATTTGTTCCCAATAGCCTTTTTGCAAGAGGTAGAGCTACAGGAGCTATCTTTACTCTTTCTTTTATTTAGTTTCCTGTCAGTTTCGTATTTTGCTGTGTCGGAGAAGACTAAACTGGTAACGTTGATTGAATGAGGGTCTACGATTGGAATTTTGTATTTCTAGAAAAGAGGACAAGATTAATTTTATGGGGGTAACTCCCAATCCACAGCGATCCGGCCAACAGATTTAGCTGTAGGAATTCTTTAATGGTATTAAGATGTTCACCTGAGGCGGCTATAGCAACAGCATTCGCTTAGGCAATCACCCTTCTACCACCCGCTTCCAGATATGTCATTGATCAGTTCATTGACCACTAAATTCCAGAGATGTGGATAAAGGACACCACCTTCCGGCGTACCTCTGCTGACACATCTTTTAGCAGAAGCCCCATCCACTGATCAACACCCTAAATGAGTCACCTACCTTCAGAGGTGACAGCGGAGTTGTGATTGTGGACATGTTGACGTTGTTAAAGGCATCTGCTGTGTCCAGGGATGCGGCCTTTCTGTACTCTCCATAATGTAGGGATCGTGCGATGTGGCTAGTCATGAGAACATTTTTCCGTCTTTGGGAATGAATGCTAATTTCTCTCCATGACAAAGGGATGTGGTTAATTTCTACGCAGCAGGTATTATACAATCCGGACCAGCAGACTTCTATGGCTTGAAGTTATGCAACGCCCAGAGTAGCTTATCTCTTGTAATCAGACCGTAAATTTCAGTCATAGCTGCAGTAGTCCTGCTAGGATTATTACTGGCTGTGAATAGGCAGCTAACTGCAAAGTGGATGTCCAGTAGTGATGAATCACCCAACACATCACTTGCGGTCATCCAAGAGCCATTGGTTGTTTTCAAGCAGCTAGGCATCATAGGATTTGTAGAGAGGTCTTTTCTTAGGCGCGATGTGTCAGAGGTTTCTTTTATTTTGTCACAGAATGACATCCAGGAGTGTCATTTCTCAGTTCTTTTGTTTTTTTTCTTATATATATATTTTAAGGGATTCCATGTATGAGTGCCAGTCAGTCACTTTTCTTGTGCTTTTTGCTTGGTTGGAAAGCTTCCTGTAGACATTTCTAAGCGGTCTGAGTGCAAATGTTCACCAGCCTCTAGGTTGAATAAGAGAACAGGAAGGAACCATGGCCTGATTGAGAGCCAGGGTGAAATCCTTGACTCGTTGGTGGGCGGACTTAAGAGTTCAGCGGAAAGAATTTTTAAAAGTGTTCCTCTGTATTTTGGTCAATCAGTTTTCAGATAATTCCGGAATACTAGTTGGCCGAGAGAAGCATCATTCAGACTTAATTGAAATATCTGTGGCCTGAAAAAGAGTGTGCAGTTCGTTATCATTTGAGTAATGTACCAGACATGTTTTGTCCAAAGAAGAATATTTAGCCTCGGTGGAAAAACGGACGATGATGCTTTTAAGCACAAGAGTGAGTCCGACCCGTAAGTTTTCACCTTGCCGTAAAGAGAACAACCTCAGTTTTGATAGGATTGATTGAAAGATCGTTTCTAGTGCATCAAGCGTCGATCATGTTTAGGGCTCCATGCGCAGCACAACTACATCATCAGCATATTCTTCAGCGTAAACTTCAAAACTATTGAGAACGTTAAGCAGTGAGTCCACCGACATGCGCCATATTAGTGAAAAGAGAAGCCCTCCTCGGGGGCAGCCCCTGTTTATCTCAGTCTTCAGAATCATATTCACCAGAGTTGGTGTCTGGACGAGTTTCACATGCCCTCAAAAACTGGGCCCCCGCCCAATTATCAAGGCTTCGCCCATCAATGACGTTGTCTAATAAAAAGCGGGGGTAGATTATTCTAAACTGGTCTTATCGTAAACATCCAGATTTTATTGCATGACTGGATGATACGATTCGACCAGTTACAAGTTGCCGGTCATAGGTCTTGTTGGTAGGCTTGACCACCGGTAGTCCATACCAGGACTTAAATCACGGTACCATGGGAGTCAGGAGCCCCCCGGATTTCGGTCCGGGCCTGACTTGTTAGAGGTAGGCCCCCTTGTGGGAGCGTCATGGTGGCTGTGGTTTAAACCCAAATCGCGGGAACGGGTCTAACCCATTGTAGAGTTGCAAAAAAGTACTGGGTGCTGCGACCCTAAGAGCAGCAAGAGGTTTTAGGTCGGCCTCGACTCATACCAAGGGTGGAACTGTGCCTCCAACACAGTTCCGAATTGGTATCAAAGAATTGACGGAGAGCGATGGCAAGGCGTATCCTTGCTCCCTATGGGTGTATGGGCACCTCGTAAACATTAAGTCTACATGACAGGAGGTTTACGTTAAAAATCCAGGTACGTTCTGCCCTCAAAAACTGCTTTGTCGGAAGCATCCTCAAAGTCAATTAAAACGCCCACCGCGTCGAGCGTGTATTCAAAATTCTGCCCACCGGATTCTGAAGCGCACTCTCGCAGGATCTTCCCGATAGGTATGTTGTATTTCGTACCATTTTTTTCACGCTCTTTAATACGAAAGACACCAGGCCGATAGATCAGAAACACTTGGCCCATGTATACTCATTTTCGATATAAAGGCTACTCTCACTGTTCGCCAGAGTTTCGATATGCATGCCAATGCCAAGCTAACAGCGAAGATTTCCTTCAAAGTTGCCATCAGCCTGGCTATACCTGGATATATGCCAAGCAACTGCGTAGTTGATGGCTTCATGTGTCACCAAATTCGATGACATATACCAGCTACGACAGGCTGCTCTGCACGCTTACAGCTTTGTTCATAGGAATTGGTTGTGAGCTGGTTCTGATCATGCTACCTGGAAGCGAGTCTCAGTCATGAGACAGAGAGACTCGGTGTAGGTGCCATCAGGTTCAGTTTTTTCAGTGGTTCCAAGAAGACTTTGACACTATGCTGTGTCGCATGTGGCCTGTTGAAAATCATTTTTAAGATGCTAAGGACTCCTGGATAGTCTGTCTAAGGCGTAGACGTTTTTGATCCCCTTTGATATCGGACTTCATGCCGCGTGCACTGTAGAGCTTACAGCGATGATTAGAATCACGTATGGATGGAAAGACTTTGTACCCGAATTGTCAGATCAATGTGTTTCTTGAAGCCTGCAGCGCTTATATTCTACGTTCAACAAAGATACGTCTCGAAAGTTCTTGGGCGATGGATCATACGAAGCTAGTACTCTGTAGAAGTTAATGACCTTCAATTGCAGTCTGTTTTCCACAGTGAATCCGCATCCTGGCATGGACAATAACAGTTGAAATCAAAATCGTTGGTTCCTCGTTTCGGTATACATAAAGATGTACCCTCGATGCTAGAGGACGAGCATACTCGTACTTCTTCTCTATTGTGGTTTCAATTTACCGGCAATCCACTAGTAGAATTGCAGAGTGCTGGATACTCGTGCATCAAGAAGGAAGGAATTACGAACGTAAGAATGTACTCCGTTCCAACTAAATGTAAGCAGATTACCGTGCAGATTACAAATCCATCCCGCGAAAGAAGATGATGGTGGTGCCGTAATTGTTAGTATAACTTTCTGGTCAAGTTCAACCAGCATCATCTAGGGTAATGACGTATTGGCGAACAGCAGGCAGTTAGGCCCATACCAGTGACATTGACATCTGGAATCTTGAACGACGTACGATATGAAGATATTTCCAATATTTCCAGAGATATATTCTATTCATGCTATCCATTGTTGAGTCGAATCAAACGCTGCGGAATGCTACAAATCCGTAACCTTGATGTGGCCTGTCGGCTTGGGGACATTCATCAATGCGAACCATATTGTTTCTTGAAGGACATTCTTTAGGATGCGAAAAAAGTTCTTATCTTGATTCTCGGTACTTTGTGGGCCTACAATGGTTTGGTAAGCATATTTCCTTCTGCTGGCTACAAAAAACTGTCTGAAGCCATTCTACTTAAAACTTATGATCTACGGGGCCAGAAATTGTTTCTCCCGATTGTATAATAGTAGCCGACAACTCCAACGTAGTCTGTTATATCGATTAGTACACCCTCAAGTTGTTTGCTTGCCAAATTATAGGTCCCATGACATGCCATTACCAATTACAGCTCCGATGTATGTTTTCTAATGCAATCACCATCATCGGAATTCTGAACGTCTCATAGATCTCCAACAAATTTCCATCCAAAAACAACAATTCCATTTGAAAACACACACCTCCCAGGCCCAACCGATCGCTTGGTAATTCGATACGCTCCCGATTCTTTCAGTCTAATTCGTCGTCAATTATATAACCACCAATCAAGTCAAGTCAATTCAAGTGGAGTCGAGTTGAGTGGAGTCGAGTTGAGTGGAGTCGAGTACACTCTCCCACAAAGTAAATGCGAAAATCTCTGAAGGCCAATCCCTCATCGGTGGGTTCCAGTGCCCCTAATACCATTAATCTTGTCTGCTACTACCAGACATTCCACGCAAAAATATTTCACCAAAAGGGAGTTAGCCCCACCATGATAAACCAAACCAAGCCACGCCGATCCAAGTGCTGCCACAACTCACCATGATTTGCGTCTTTCACTCTGTCCACTTGGATTATGTCACAACGTTCGTCAGACCATTAAGCATGCGGTCAAGCCGGCCATAAAAAAAAAAAAAAAACCTAAACTGACTGCTCTACATCTGCAAGTATGTGTCTATGCATACCAAAGGTTTTCCTTTTTGCCACATGGATCCATACTTGCCAAAGTATCTACCACCGCAACAAGTCATCGTCATCTACCGTCATCGTTTGGTAATTGAAAAAAAAAAAAAAAACACTGACGACGAGGTTCCTTGTGTATGATGGAGGCGCCTTCAAGCAGAGAAACGGGGACAGTAAAGGCTGGTGAGTGGTGAAAACTAATGGAACGCATACTGCATCGACGGTTGAAGAACTTCTAGAGGACTCTTTAAAAGCCTCCTCCACCTGGAGTTATGCCAAAGTGGTGGGATGCAAATAGCGGGATGCAAACGCAAGAGAAATGAGGAAAATTCCATTCCACAAATTTTCTTTTCAAAAGATATGAGTGCCAGTACCAGTATCAGTACCACTACCCATTCCCGTATGCGTACGCCTAAGTATGTGTATCTAGATACTCGTACTTCCACTTCATCATAAAATGCATTCACCTTGAGATACTCGTACTCGTATTATGCAAAGAGTAATCAGAGAGTCGGCTGGGTGTGCCAACAGAGCAGTTCGCTCGTCGCGGCGGTGGTAATAGTTGGAGTATCTATCACCATCAACATCATCATCATCATCATCATCATAATGTTGCTGGTGCGACGACGCCAGGGTGTATTCAACTCTGTGCTGCAAATTAAGCTCAAGGAATGTGCCAACTTTATTGGAGCGCATACAGCACACATATGAGTACGTATGGATGTGGATACCATTGCCGCAGCTACTACTTTGATCCGTGGATAGATGGAGTTATAGTTGTACTGGATTTTTGTTGATTTGCCTTCATGACTTGTTTCCTCGGTGGTTGGCATGGCAGTCCCCCAAAGAAGGTAAAAGTGTAAAGACCGCGCCACAGAATGAATACTCGAGTGTTGTGATTAAGATGTATCACTGTATCTCTGTATCTTTATGTCGCTCAGTGCTCACTACTGATTTTATTTAAGCTGTTTTGGTTGGGATTTTTCGTTTCTTCATTTCTTCATTTCTGATGCCAAATCGTCATCGTCGTGTCCAGATTGTGTAAGAGACGTTTTGCCAATTGCAAGTGTTGCAGAATAAGGAAAATGTTTTGTTGGCAACAAAAAAAAAGTTGAAAGAAGTGAAAGAAACAATTACGAGTACTCGTGTTTGTATGTAGGGTCATCATGTAATGAATGAGAATGTGAATGCGCTGCGCAGTGGATATTGAAATTGCAGCCAAGTGGTGTTGTGTTTAATAGCTGGCGAAAGGATTTGACTCATAAAGGCCATTGACAAGGTGGAGGTGAAATTTTTTTTTCCATAACAAACAAAAGTGAAAGAAAAATGAGGCGGAACTGCTGTCAATATGTGTTTTGATTGAGTGAAAAGTGAATCACATGTAGCAGATGGAAGGTGGTGTCAAAAACCACCAACGAGTTCAGATCACACTTTTATTTTTCATTCATTGCAAGCACCTCCTGGGATAGACTTTTTGCCTGACTATTGCTATCGACCCCTAAATGCAGAGCTTATTTCCCAAGGATCATCTAACCTTCAAGGTCCTCCGTCACCTACACCAAATCGACAGTAGCCTACCCAGACGGTCATCTGAAATGTGCAGCGTCAACGTAATTTCTATGGGAAAATGGACAGATATGCACAGTGTCTAGGTAGGCCAATTCAAACAAGAAATCTCTGGCCATGTACTGAATAAACACTTTGCTGACTGTCAATCAATAACTTCTTAGAAAAACGTTCGCTCTGCATTCAAGGAGGTGCTAAGATGAACAACCAACAGTTTTCAAACTCACTGATCTCCAGAACGGATTACGTCTTCCTGCGGGGCACAATTCACCTTCGTGCCCCATCTAAGACTCATTTTAAAGGGTTGCTATTACTTGGTACAAGCCTGTCTGACTGGATTTTCCTATGAAAGCTCAAGTGCTAAAAATAGATCTCTATATCAAGGGATGTTGAGACTCAACTCAGTCCTACAGACTTTAAACTTCGCTTAAGAATAGCCAAGAAACAATCTTGTGTTCTTTTTTGCGAGGCGATAGAAAGTACCAGTTAGGTCCTATCCAAAGATCCAATAGCCCCGAGATATCTGAAAGACTCCAATGAAGTCTGGACAGAGAATAATCGGGCATTCCTGTTGCTTCTTATGGCAACTCAATTCCCGGGCTGTAAAGATATTACTGAACATATTGGAACCATACCCAAAGCAGGAAGACATAAACATTCCTCTGCTAACTACTACAGATTCTACTACAAATCAATCGCCGTTTATGTTAAAATCACTGGAGAGGATCCTAGATCAACAAAACACGATCTATGCTGGTTCTCAACACGCTTACCTTAATAGAAAATCAGTAGAGACCGTAATCCACGAGCCTGTAGCTACCATAGAAACGAATATGCACTACAACGAGTCCACCATGGCCGCCTTCCCAGGCATCGAAAGGACGGCCTTGGACAAGCTGCATGTAGAATCAACGATAGCGCAACTGATTGAGACAGGCTAAAAACCAGAATTATCAATTAAAAATTTGGAAGAAACACAGTCAGAAAAACGGTTGCAAGAGGAACCCTACAAGGAGAAGGTTTCACATGAACTCCTGTCTGTGAGAACTGAAGTCAGCCACCATGACGGGGGTCTACCTCAACAAGTTAAGCCCAGACCAAGATCCGGGCGATTCCTTACTCTCGTGGTACCCTGATTTAAGTCCTGGTATGGACAGTACTCGTAATTGTAACTGGTCAAATTGTGGCAACCTTCAGAGGCGTTTAGTTCAGAAAACCGTTACGATAAGACCAGTAATTTGCTCTACCCTCGTTTTTTATTAGGCAAAGTCATTGATAATTGTGCGGGGAGCCCTCTGTGGCTTCTTGTTGTAAACGACATCCTTACAAGTTTCGAACTGAAGTAGTAGCCTACGCCGACGTCGACATCTTCCAACGATCGGTGACCTAGTGGAGTCGGCACTCACAAAATTGACAATAAAAAACGGTTTAGGATCAGGAACAAGACCAGTGTTGTTCACAAGTTAGAAAAGTTTAAAATCTAGAATCAACGGTGTGAGGATACGACTTTCATCCGAAGCTAAATATCTAGGAATCATCCTGGATAGTAAGCTCAGTTGGCAGCATAACGTAGAAGAAAGATCCAAAAAAGCATTAGGAGAATTCTACGCATGCCAGAGAACCTTTGGTAAACGTTGAGGACTAAGACCATGTATAGTGGATGGATGTACATGACCAGAGTTAGACCCATCCTTACCTATAGTGCTGATATGGTGTAAAGCCGCGGAAAAGACTAGTTATCTCAAAATATTCACACAAGTTCAAAGACTAGCTTGTGTCGCAGTAACAGGAGCATTAAGGCTTACTCTTCAAGATGCACTAGAGATAATGCTCAACCTCCTTTCTTTAGACAAATTCCAAAAGCTCGATCAGACTAGTAGAATCAGGCCTACTGCAATTTAGGGCACGCGTCTACAATACAGGAGTGCGAACCATCAAAACTGACGAAGTGTAGTGTCTACAACATGCCAAACGTGGACTTTGATAGGTGTTTCTCCACAGCATTGTTACTGCCACCAATAGCTCCAGCTCTATATGGAGGGCTCCAAAATGGAGAAATGTACTAGAGCTGGAGTCTACCGTGAAATGCTACAAAACCAGGACTTCGTCAAAATTTCGAACGAATGCAGTATTTTTCAGGCAGAAATGTTTGCCATTCGTAAAGCTGCATAGGCTACTCATGGAACCTGATCCCTCAGAGATCCTATCTTTGTGGACACTCAGGCAGCCATAAAAGCTTTGCCAAGTGAAATCATCATATTAATAGAGGCACAAAAATGTGGTCAAATTCTAAGTAGAGTCTGTGAATCTCCAAGAAAAGGTGCCTCGCCTCACAGCTACGACATTTGTAGATATACCCATTGAAACCCTGAAACGCATTATGGAACTTATGGCCATAGAACGATCCAACAAAGCATTTATCTCTAGGAGTGACTGTGTCATTTCACGCTCCGTTTGTCCAATCCCATACAGCGGGAGAACAGAGGGTACCTCTTCAGACTCAATAAAGAAGACATCCGTATCGCTACAGGTGTTTTAACCGCAACTGCACGATGGCGAGCAGAATAGGAGCTCTTTCTCAAGATTATTGTAGAAGCTGTAGGAATGAAGAGCTGCACGAAACTGACTTGCAGACATTTTGGAGAACTTGATGCCGTCAGTAAAGCTAAACTGATAGATCTCCATAGATTTGCTAAGCGCTCTTGCTGGTTTTTCACCAACACAAGATAGGTAGAACCTCATAATGTCAACAGGGAATCACAATAAACCAATAGACCTCCGTGTATGTTTGTTCCTTAGCGACTAGCACATCCCTCATTATCTAACCTAACCTAGCTATGGCAAATCAAGGCAACCCACAGGTTGGAGTGGTGTCTCCACTATTCTTAAACCAAGTTCTAAGTGACTTTGTTTTGGAAATAGAGAATTTTGGGTGTAATATGTGGTATTTACACTGCACCTTGTGTCTTGTTCTGCACAAACCTATACCCTGAACTGACCGCTGTATTGTTGATGTTAATTCAGCCGGAATTGACCTCTTTTTTTAACAAAAGCCATAAAGTTTCTTACTCTGTTCGGCCTTATTTAAAAGGTTTTACCATTGATCTCATTATCTAGATACCTAGAAAAAAAAACACAGTTGAGCGTACTGTCTACTGTTGCAAAAGGGCCGTCGTTTTCAGATAGAACCTACAGCCGGGTATCATGCACTGATACTGATGCGCAACGGATTCCAAATTGCTGTTCATATATGGTGTAATGATATTAGGACTGCTCTTTAGATAAAGCAAGCCAATCGTAAATTTTGAATAGCTTTATTCCTCGGCATGAATACCATAAAACCACATTAACTGCTATCGTCTGTTTAAAGCTTGCTGCTCTCATATTTTAATAGTACGCTTCACAGATTCACGGATCAGAAATCGTTACAGTTTTTCGTGTCGCCTTTGCCTTTATACAGTGGAACAAAAATGCTCTCTCTCCACTGGTTAGGCATCCGAAACGCCTCTTATTGATTTTTTAATGAAATGATGTAACGTTTCTGACTCTGATCTAAACCTTGTCCTCAGACAATCAGATATTTCCTCCTCATACACGACAGCAGAGAGAATGTCTCTTCGGTGGAGTTACTGAATTAGTGAATGTGGTCAGTTTCGTAAATACTTAGTGGTTTAGTCTCTTTAGTCTTTGTTCTTATTTGAGGGGCAATATTTAAAATATAGTCTGTTTACTGGTGTTGTGATGCTGGACGTCTTTTGAAGCTTGTCGTCTGTTTATTGAATGTGAAGGAACATCTTCAATATCTCGTTACAATGCCTCTACAGCTGCCGTTCCCTACGTTCGTTTTACTTGGTTGATGTCTGTTTCAGTTGTTTTTCAGGTCCAAAGATACTTCTTTGATGTGTTCCATATTTTTTATTATTTTTTCTATTTAAATTTGTCTTGAAGTGTTGTAACATTTTTTTTTCTTTTTCTTTCAGGTAAGACATATTGAGATATCCTTGTGAAAATATGTGGTAAGAAAACTTTGTACGGAATGTCATTTAGGCTATATCTTGAAACCGATCGATTTTGTATTGATAGCTCTTTGCAAGGGACGTTCAGCATACTGTACATCGTAACAGAAATAATCGTTTAAAAACAGAGTGATAGCTGAGGCCTTACGTCGCTCAAATCATAAGTCCTTGCCGTAATATGTGAGTGTGTGCGATACGCAATTGATTCCATCCACAGAGAACGTGCTCCGCGATATTGTCTTCACTCTCACAGCGAGGATCGCAGGATGTTGTGTCACTTATTCCTAGTACGCTTAGGTGCTTTGTAAAAGCATAGTGCTCTGTTATGATTCCAGTGAACGGTCTAAAGTCGCTGGTCTCTTGAAGACGTCGGAAGGCAACCGATTAGTCTGCTATCATCCTAGAGACTCATGCCATATGCAATTTTGTTCATATGAAACCCAGTTGTCAATTGTTGTCTTAACAAAGTGTACTATACATGTTCGTGTACGGGGAATCTCTCCTTTGAGCCTTGTCCAGGAAGTTCGTCGACAATTTCATTTCCCATGGACCCAAACAAGATTCATTGATTCAGCCTTCTGACTGCGTTCAGTAAATTTTTGCAGAGTTTTGGAGAGGGTTCAACAAGACTTTTGAGCGCATGGTGGCTATTTCTGCAAATGTAGGGGCGAAGCATTATCGATTCTTTACGAAAGAGTTTATTACCATCAGAATTGCGTATATGCATTCCGCATGATAGACAAACGCAAGGTTTCCTAACGAAGAGAGAAATCGAACTTTGTCGTCCTCCAAAAAAAAATTACCAGCGGCGCATCCTGGATGTATATTGGTCCTGGTGCAGTCCACCCCACTTCATTCCTTCCCTGGTTCAGATTCTGGCTACTTTACACTTTACACAAAGAAGTTTGCTATCCAGGATGACGCCCATATATTGTATTCAGCTTCGACGGGCCGTTTTAGATCAGACCAGTCAGCTCGTGGATAGAATAACATCAGTTTAGATAGGATTGACTAAAAGTCCATTTCATGGCTCCGATCGTCGCATTTAGAATGTAGACATTCTAATTATTTAGAGCGTTAAGCAGGGAGCGGACAAACATGTACCGTTGCAGTGGGGACAGGACGACTGATTGGGGCAACATACGGACCAATAGGAGAGGAGAGGCTCTGCTAAAAGTAGTATCATCCCTTGGCGTAGTACTACTTAATACGGGCAACTAGCACACATTCACCAGAAACGGCGTAGGCTCCAGAGTTGATGTAACTTGTGTAACAAGCTCCCTAGTGAGAGGATCAAGATAGAAAGTCAGTAAGGAATACACTCACAGTGACCACCAGGCCATCATATTTGAAGTGCAAGCAAGGAGAGCAATCCAGAAGCGCCATCTAAAGAAGGCACAGCGAATGGGGTGGAAAACAAGCACACTGGACGAAAACACCTTTTTCCTGATTTTTGGAGAATCCACAATAAACCCAGGAGCAGCAAGCGCGATGGCTGCCTAGGTTACTAAAACAGTATCTAGGGCTTGCGACACATCTATGATACGGAAAACGTCAACAAACCGCCGGCCAACAGAATGCTGGTGGAACCAAGATATAGCAGAGCTACGCAACAAGTGCCATAGAGCTAGAAGACTATGCAAGCGATCCAGAGGTCAGCTGGTAGGATTTACAGGTGCAATACAAAGATAGGCGTACGAACCTTAAATTAGCCATTCGGAGAAGCAAAAACAACAGCTTTAAAGAACTCTGCGAGGAAGTAGATATTAATCCCTAGGATACTACCTACCTACGTACCTACAGGACGGTCATGACAAAACTAAAGGGCTCTGGGGCACCCCCACTTTCATGCCCTTTGCTAATGCAAAAAATAATGTCGGGATTTCCACCATAAGCACCAACAGAGCATACAGAACCACCGCAGGAAGTAGGTGAGATCCCAGCAGTTATGCAAGCGTAACTTCTGGATGTATGCAAACGATTTAACAATAATAAATCACCTGGATTGGACAGCATACCAAATAAGGTCCTTAAGCTAGCCGTCAAAATAAACACAGAAGCATTCGTGGAAATGTATAACAAGTGTTTAACAGAAGGGAATTTTCCCAGACCAATGAAAAAAGCAACATCTTGTGCTGCTGCCCAAAGGGAATAAACCACAAGATGAGCCCTCGTCATACCGTCCCATATGCTTAATAGACACGATGTGTAAAATACTGGAGCGAATAATATGCAACCGACTGGAGGTGTCAATTGATGAAGCCGGAGGACTCTCAAACCAACAGTATGGATTTAGAAAAGCTAGATGCTATTCGGAAGGTAACTACGACCCTAGAAGAAGCCATTCTGGTCAGAAGATGGAGAGGAGGTACCAAAAAATACGGCGCCGTATTAACGTTGGACGTCAAAAATGCGTTCAACTACTGGGGGCTTATAGTACACTCTCTTAGGTCAATGATGGTGCCATGGTTTTGAATAAAAATTATGGGAAGTTACTTCGACAATCGGTTCCTACTCTACGATACCAGAGATGGAGTAAAGCAGTACCACATAAAGGGTGGAGTTTCACAAATATCGGTACTAGGACCTCTCTTATGGAACATTATGTACGACAGGGTTCTAAGACTTGGAATCCCGATTGAGGCTAACATCATAGGCTTTGCAGATGGAATTGCAATCGTTGTGGCGGCGAAACACCTGGAAGAAATAGAAGACATTGGCAATGAATGTATTCGAAAAGTTAGACGGTGGATGGCAACAGTTGGCTTAGAGTGGAAGCAGTTCTGGTAACCAGTCGCAAGGAAAGAGAAACAATCACCATCAGGGTGGGCGATCACAATATACAATGATATCAAAACCGGCTATCAGACACCTAGGTATGATGATCGATGCTAGGCTCACTTACAAGGAACACCTTGAAAGAACGTGCGACAAAGCCGCAGAGGCGAGCGCTGCCTTATCCAGAATAATGACAAACATAGGAGGACCCAGACAACAAATGAGACTAGTTCTGTCAAGGGTGGTGCAGTCAATCACAATGTACGCGGCACCAATATGGGCGAAAGCATTGAAACTTTAGTAATACGTCGGAAAGACTAACTCTGTCAACAGACTATGTGCTCTGAGGGTTTGCTGTGCATATCGGACAGTGTCAGATGATGCTATAGTAGATGTCATTGCGGGAATGCAACCATATCTGATATTGGCTACTGAGCTACAAAGGACCTACGATGCCAAAGTTCGGGAACACGGAGCTTCAGTCAAAGTGCGTGGCAAGAGAGAAGGAACTAGTCTACAAAGGGGAGATGGACCTACCGACTTATACCTGATATTCGTAAATGGGTAGAACGTAATTACGGAGAAGTAGATTTTTACTTAAGTCAGCTCCTAACTGGACATGGCTGCTTTCAATCGTATCTATACAGGTTTGCTCTGAAGGAATCTCCCTTCTGCTTAAACTGCGGAGCGAGCAGGGAAGATGCATAGCACGTATTTTTCCAGTACCCACACTTCTGAACAGAGCGCAGAGAACTAGAGGAGAAATTTGAAGAGATACCAACTCCTGAAAACATCGCAAACCATATGCTAACATCAAGTATATGGGATGCGGTGAGTAAGAAAGAGCACTAATGAAAATCAAACCCAGACGGCATATCTAATACAACAAGGAACGAACAGTGAATACTGTACACAGTGTCGAGTGTAAGTGTTTACCAGCCCCGCGAAGTAGTACTTAATGGCAGTTCCGCGGGGAGAGTAGTAGAAGAGTTCAGGGTGTGGGTTAGTACGTGGGCGCGTACTTGGTGTTTGCGAATCGTGCATGCTGATAGCCCGTGCTACTAGTATCTTTCGAAGATGGCCCAATATTTGGGCGCCACCAAAAAAACAAAAAAGGACTCCGGCTTCTGGGCATTTACCCCCGCTATCACATATTGACCGTAGTCGGCCTCCGCAATCGAGGTCCGATCCAACAGCATTGCAAAACTAGTCATTCGTATATGCCGTGTTGTCTGTCCGAATTACACATGCCGCCAACAATTGCTCCTTCGAAAGTACGATGAAAATGCCTATCGGGTCCGCCTTGTCGAGTAAATCTTTCAATTCTGCTCACGGACCGTTTCGTCAAGCAGTTTTGAGCACATGAAGCTCGACACTTCGCTTCATGCTCTTCAACATGAAAGGAGCCATAAAGTCAGACTAATAGTTCTGAAGAATCTGGCATGCATGTGGTCGTCTTTTCCTATTTTCAGAATTAAGTCCCCTCTTACTACAATATTGGCTTCCTATGGTTCGGTATGTTTGGCAGTGCCAGGCTGTCAGTGAAGATTTTCTTCAGAACTGGCCTACACATTTTTGCAGCTTAAAAAGATACATGTCATCCGTGTCTGGCGATTTGAACCCATCAAAGCAAGCCACACCGTATTTGATGGGGTCTTATCCGTCACTACAACCGATGATAGATGCCAACTACAGCGGCATGCTGTGTTACTTGGTTCACTTGCAGCTCCAGTGATGGAAGCTGGTTCTGATCAGGTAACCGATCAACAGAATGAACGCCACCGTCTCAATTGCAGTTACAAAGTAATGTAAGACAATTAAGAGCTCGGCAAATAAAGTTCGTATCTTTTGCTACTATGTGCTCTCAAAATTGGTTGATTACATCAAATAATTGTTTAATCAATCGAAAGTAATTATTAGTTTGCTGTCTCAAGTCGATTACCTCTAATCAAAACTTCCCATGACTGTGACTGGTAAGAGCAAGTAATTGAAAGTCATATCTCTTGCTTTGAGTTTGCCGCTTTTCTGTTATTCTATTAACCACCTGATAAAATGAAGCAACATTCTCTAAATAACACTGGGTGCTATAAACGTTATCTTCCCCTCGGTTGCAACAGAAATACATTTTCCAAAAATATATCACAAATTGGGGCAGAAGATACTCACTACATGGCACCACACAACTATCCCCCACTCGTACGACACCGAAAATGCAACATATTCGTATGAGTGACAGATATGTGTGGAACTATTTCTGGTGACAAGCAGCATTCTTGTGACACTGGCGCCGCCATAGCAAACGACTAACTGCTCACCCCAGTTTATTTTGGTTCTAAGACAACTTCCACAGAGTTGTGATGCAAGAAAAGAAGCCACTCTCCAGTAGGACTGTCTGGTTGCAATTTCTTAAGATACGCATAAATGTCGCGTCAGTCGGGTTGAGATGGGTTGGCTTGGGTTAATTAGTATACCAGTATCGAGTTATTGTTGTTGCAAATGCAAATTAATTGAAGCAACACGCAACAAGACAAGATACGAGTACGATACGAGTACGATACGGATGCACAATGGAGCTCTCGAAATAAAACAATAAAACTGACAAACCCCGACAACCCAACAAGCCAACAAGCCGACAAGACACACTGCAATTGTCTTTTTGATTTGTTAAAATGCAAACAAAGATTCATTATCACTGAGCGAATTTATTGTCGCCATGCCGACAATTCATGGTGACGATGGCCATAATAGAACGACAACAACGATAGCAACAATCACAATATCTGTCTGTCTGTAATGTGACAGAGCCGGGGGAGAGGGTTAGGATTTAATTGTTATTAATATTTTTGCCTCAATTAAACGATCATTTAAGGGAAACGCTGAGAATACTAATTTGTCGTCGGCCTACCTAGATTCGAATGCGCACTGTATGACTACAAATTGTTGCATGAAACTGCATTGGATTAGCACGAGCTAAGGGCAAAATGTCGACTATGAAATGGTGTGGTGTAAGTCTAGAGACTACGACAAACTCATGACAGGCCAAAGGCTAATTAATTTTCACTCTGACTTTGCTCAGTGAATGCAGTCAGCTTTATCTAAAGTGCATTAATCTGGAATGGGTTGACTTGACTGCAGTGCGCATTGATACATCACAATACGACTCACACTATCACTATGCAGATGCAAAGTCATTAAGTTTTATCACCAACATTATGGAGATTACATTCGTACTTGGTACTCATAACTCGCTTTTAAGGAATATTTGTAAGCTCTGCCGAGTAACTGCTTTCCACTTAAATTGTTGTTCACAATTATAAGTTTTATTTTCATATTCGTAACGAGGCGGTTGGGTTGGAACTATGTACTATTGTTGGACTATGACAGCATGGTTTTATAAGTTCCTATGAACAGATTAATCCATTAAACTGTGTTGTACTTAAGTGTGAAAATGCTGACGTACTACCAATTTGTGGCTAACTGATGCTATGACACGTTATGTGTTGATACCCAATCTTCGTCTACGGAGGAAGCATGACAACGTATAGCATCCACGAGATGACAACAAGAGCGGGACTCATAGTATTTATCTATGATTTTCACTCGGCGATTGATCGGGAAACTGCTGACGACTATAAGCTGGATGGATCTAGCAGCGCAACAATTTAGTTCGTAGCGCAGTGTTTGCTTTAACTTCCAGTGGTGGTAACAGCATGAGTAAATCCTTGCGCATGCAGACTAAAATTGATAGAGCGTACTCGACCAGTAGCATAATAGGTCTTACAACCCTTACAACACTGTTCACGAACCCGGCGAAAGACTAAAGGATAACTACTCCTATCTTTGTTTGGATGCTGATTTTTTATCAGAGGAAAACTGTTAGCGAACGCCAGAAGACCATGTGCATAAATTCAAAATTCGCCAACAGAAGCCTCATAAGCGTCATAAGCGCCAACGTCTTCAAACTGAAGAAGAACTCGACCTTACCAACCTTACCTCGATAAAGCCCACGAACACTGCCCTAAATATGACGCAAAAATCGTCTCCTCAGGGATCTTAAGGCCAAGCTAGGCAAGGAGTTCTACCTTCGCAACATCGCCTCCGACATCGGACACGGACTTGTTGATTTTGCGCCGGAACGTAATGTGACTATACCCAGCACGTGGTTTTCACACCTTGATATCCATAAAGGGACTTGGCTGACTCCTGATCAACAGATCGTCAACCAATTTGATCATATTGGATGTCCGAGTGTTCCGGGCTATTATCCTGTTGTACCCAAAATATTGAAGTCGATATCCGTAGCAGCATCGAACGTACAAGACCAGTGGAATCACTGCCAAAGAGCAATCAGAGAAGCCGCCTCTAATGTACTAGGTTTGAACTTAACTCCCTCCAAAAAAGGAAACACCTGCTTCGATTACGAATATAGAAAGGCAGGGTGGAACCACAGGGGACCATGTAGGGCGTGGTCGCCACCGAACTGTTCGTCGGCCGAGAATATTGCGGCTGTGGCTACCGATGTCGCTGAAAACGAAGATACATCAACCAGACGACGGGCCACGCAATTGGGCATCATCAGACGGACTCTACAGCGAATTTTAGTGAAAGACTTACACATGTTCCTGTGCAAAGTGCAAACAGCGCATCAGTTAATGCCTCTTGATCCAACAACGAAGAGGACGATTTTGTGTCGAAAATCATCATGAGCGACTAGGCGCATTTCCACATAAGCGGTTACGTCAATAAGCAAAATCTTCGTTTCTGGGGCACTGAAAATCTGCATGTGGTGCACGAAGAGCCATTACATCCACTCAAAGCCACTGTGTGGTGCTGCGTTCACGCGGGTGGAGTGATTGGGCCGTATTCTTTTGAGGACATCATCGGCAATACGGTCGCTGTTATGGCGAACGCTACATATCCATGACAAATGACTTGTTACTGCCGGAATTGGATGAGCGGGGCTTGGTGAACATGTGGTTTCAACAAGACGGTGCAACCGCACACACAGCACAAGCCACAATGGATATTGTGAATGGAAGCGTTTCCTGTCTCCCGTTTTGGCGATTTGGCATGGCCAGCAATATCGCCCGATTTAACCATCCCAGACTGCTTTCTTTGGGGCTACTTGAAGTCACGGGTTTATGCCAAAAAGCCTCAGACCATCGTAGCCCTTAAGGAGAATATTCGACAGGAATGCGAACAGTTGTCATCGGAAATCTTGCGCAAAGTCATGACAAATGCGATAAAACGGGCACAAATTTGTATCAACACTGATGGCAGCCACTTGGCGGATATCATATTTTCCACTTAACAGAAACAATTGTAAAAGTCCAAATAAAAATTTCCATCACTCGAAATAATTTTTTTTTTATTTAGTAAAAAAGTAATTCAAAAACAAATTTGGATGATTAATTTTGCACTACCTTGTATGAGCAGGAAAGAAGGGAAGAATAAGGCTCCTGAGAAGACAAAAAAAAGCACAAGAATCGCTTGATCTAGGCCTAAGAGGGGTGCTACCAGATGAATGAAGTTAGAAGTAGTACCAAAAAATAAAACGAACATGCCAAGCCTGAAAAGCCTGAGAAGAAATCTGCAACCGCAGTCGGTGCTCAGAATCTGGAAGGATTATTTCTGCAGACTGTCAAATGGTGTTGAAGAACAACATCCCACCATCAAGCTGAATGAACCATTCAACTTGGACCAAGATGTCCTGGAAGTCAGGCTGCTGGACCCGATGGCTTAATTGCTGAGCAACAGATTGCATGCGAAACATACTCGTACGTCGACTTGTCTCCAAAATCTGGGTCAACGAAAGTATGTTTGTCTGGTTCTTAAGAAGAGAGATTCCCTGAACTGTGCCAACTATAGGGGAATAAGTTTCCCAGTATTGTGTGAACGCCTAAGACCTTTCTCTAACAGTGACCGGTCTCTAACAGTGTAGCCTTAGACCAGAAAGGTCTACCATAGATCAAATTTTCAGACTTCGGCAGATCTTTGATAAAACCCAGGAGTTCCAAGTTGATACACACCACATCTTTATCGATTTCAAAAACGCATAAGACAGCATCTATAGAGACGAACTCTACAGAGCCAGGTCTAGTTTTGGCGACGCTGCCAAGCTCATTCGGCTATGCAGGATGGAAATGGAGAATGGACGCTGCTTCGTCAAAGTCGGTGATGAAAACACCGAAATCTTCAATGTTAGAAAAGGACTTAGATAAGGCGATGCGTTCTCATATGACTTGAATAGATGGTATGCAAAAGCACCATCGAGTCAAGTTCCGCACTATCACCAGGAAGAAGACAAAACAACTTTGGGCTTCAATAGGAAGAAAATTTTACCGAAGCAAGTGAACTCTCGAAACAACTTGGTTCGAAACTTCTCACTCAGTGTCCAAGATGTTGTTCTACATAAACTTGATCATGATGTGAACGTTGTCCAGAGAGTTGAGATACGAAAACTATTCGTACAACGCCGAATGAAGGCCAATTGAAATCTTTTCTCATGTTTCTTTCAAATGTAAAGGAAAGCTGTGTTCCCTTTAAAGGAGCAAGCGTTGACTGGTGCGAGAAAGTTTGGTGTGACAAATTGCAAGCTACTTGTCCGGGATCGGTGACTATGACTGTGTCTACGGTTCTCCGCCGCTTGTACCCGTAGGTTACTCGAAAGGAGCAATATCCATGCAGGTTTTCGGAAGATTACGGACTTAATTGAGTCATCTCATCTTTGGTCCACCTGGAGCAAGTGGTGAGTCTGAAGAAATTCTTTTTCTTCTTACCAGGAATTACAAACGACCACATCCTAAGTGTTGCGCAATACGTCTCTGCTTTGTGAACGATGGTGGAACTTGTCTTGTGTGTAACTCTGTCGATCTGGGTATACAACATACAACTTCCAGGGTTTTACAGCTCGTAAAGCCCGCAGATTGTATATTTAGTACATCTTGCCGAGCTCAGGCCGGGGTTAAATCTGGATACTTTGTCCACACTTGTCTAAGACGCCGGAAATCTTCGATTGTCGGCATAAGGTGTCCTCCACTTATTCCAAAATCCACTCGATGCAATTTTTTCTAAAGCTGAAGTGGCTGAGGCATTATTGGCGACATCAGATTCTTGGTGGATACTAGCAGTATGACGATGCTGCCAAGATGACAATCTTTGCAGCACGGAGTATTTGCTCAGCTTGTTTGAAATCTCGCTTTATCTCAATTGGCACGGAAATATCCTTTCCCAATGCTTACTGCTTTGGCGGGTTTTGCCTTGCATAGTTGGATTAGCTTTGCGAGACACTGATTTCTGACTTAGGTGCGTTATTGTCGAATAGGTGGCGATTGTCGGCCTGCTTTTCATAGGTCTCCTACAGGATTCATCACACTGTGAGTATCTCTTCAAAAGTTTAAACCCGCGGTCGGTTTTTTGAACTTCGACTACAATCCTCCACATAATACAAAACCTTACCTGCGATACTGAGGAGACTTATCCTTTGGTAGTTGGCACAGTTTGCAGACACTTGCGTGCGTAAGGCCGTCCCTCCTTCCTTTTCTTCTCTCGAATATTCCTAAACAGCACGTGTTACAATGGCTGCGGGGTAGCTTGGTATGCCTACGTCCTTCACACCGTTGATTTCTCCAATGACGTTTTGAAGCTATGCCACCTCTCTGGCACCAATCCACTTACAACGGATGCGGATATTTGTTTACTACTTGCATACTCGTATATTGCAACGTTGTGCTTTCTAGGCATCGCGCTCCGCACTTTTTTTTGTTGCGCCCACTCGTTCGCAGACTTAAGCTACAATAAAAAGGTGGTCTGGATCGATGTTTGTAACTCGGATACTGCATACGTCCAGGACGTGGAAGCGTGTCCTGTATCGATGAAAACAGGTTCAGTCTAGGCGCATTCTCACCAATTGGGTTACAGATTCCTTTATGTACTATATATCGCTTCTTGCTATGGCAATACCGGTCAGCCTTATTACATTGTCAGAGGATTAGTTTTGGATGTAAAATTGATTGCATTTGTCGGGCTAAGGATATTCTCATTGTCCACCTTGGTGTTGGAGTTGCCTCGTACGATTTTAGTGCCGTGTCGGAGCATGAATGAGAAACACACGGAAAGCATTCTTAGGCACAAATAGAACTAATGCTGAAGTGTTTCGCATAAATGTCTGAAGTGGCCAACTCTTAATCCCGAGAGACAAAGTGACGCAGATTATTGTCGATTGTAAATCTGAGATCAAATTCGCGTCTTTCCACATGGCAGCTGTAGTACATTTTGCGGCATTGTCCTGTCTATCGCATCTTTTGCAGTGTCAGCTTATTTTTAACTAGGATGCCATCTAGTTGGATAGAAGCACTTCAACTATTCAGAGTCCAGCCTTATCCTCGATTTATGAGGTATATTGTGCTCACTTCGTTTTCCTAGAACCATGCTCAGACACCAGTGTAGCCGAGTACTAGTAGAGTATATTGCTTCATAGTCGAGCTTATCTACGGACCTTGACTATCCCATTTGTATACCCCCTTGGTATCTGTATTTAGCTCGTAAGGATTTCTGAGAGGATTTAGCCGCTATTCTTTGTCCAGCGAAGAGTTTTCACAGGGATCTCTAGTGCTTCTCTGCAGAACTTCTAAAAAGGTTTTGGGAGATGGGGAAATGCTTTGCTATTCTCTTGGGAGTGAAGCCTTATTGGAACATCTCCAGTTACTTTCAAGAGTGTGGCAACTATCAGTCTTGATTTCGATTTATGTACCACCTTCAGTGGGTAATATGCACGTCCCTACCAAGTTGGTTTGTTGTTGTGACATCCAGTTTTCGTTACCTTTTTCAAGTGGAGTATATCTAAAATATTAGAAGAGTGTCTTACGACAGTCGTCAGTCTTACTTCAAGTCGTTGATTAACTCTTATTGATTTAGAAATCTCGAGGGCTCTTTGCATCTATTAAGATATGTGGAAGCCTTCCGCTTTCTAACAAAAGATTTTGTCTAGTTGCTAGTACACTATCCGCATACTTGTCACTACTCGTCAGAATAACAAAACGTATGTCACATACAGCTCCCTAGTCTTATCCATGGGCTCGTAGCACCTGCCTTAACAGCATCAGCTCTATCTTCACGTTCGTGTCGTACTTAGCATGTAACATACCACTTGTTGTAGGAATCAGCAACATCTGGAGTTTAAGTTAACGAAACTTCAGCGGTCGTTCTACAGGTTCAGGATCCTAAACTAAGTGCGTTAGAGGGCATTCATACACCTTAGAGGCTAATGTTGAGAAGTTCACCCTTTACGAATAAATCTCAAGACTTCTTAACTGCCGCTCTATACGACAACAAACCTGCGTGTTCTGTTGTCATTACAACTCATAATATTTTCAGACAGACTATTCCACGTGATTTACGAGAAAGACTGTAGGGTCAGCAATACCCGTCTGCTTGGACTCCATGCATCCCACATCGATATATATCAAGGACGTTGTTTTTCTTTCGTTTGTATTGAATGTATCTTCAGACACTTGGCCCTCTTTGATGACTTTTGGGCTGATAGGTCATCGTGTAAATGTAACATAATAGTAGCGGACCTAAAACCGAACCTTGTGGAACCCTTTCGTTTGCTTTACTGGCGGAAGGGCAATTCTGTACTTCTTTAAACAAAAACCCCAAACCAGGTCACAAAACGAACAAAGGATTATGAACCATAAAGCACCGATAGTTAAAACCTTCAGCTTCGGAATGGCACTCAGCCGTATTTCAGGAGTTTTCTTTGTGTACACAGCCACTCCTTTTTAGTTGCATAATTTCCCTCTTACCTCATCTGACTGAGTCTTTGACTAAGACTCTGACTGCATCACATTGTCGTATCAATGTCAGCTCTAAAAAAGTCAATTTCCATTTCAACGACAACGACAACGACAATGACACGGGCATAGGCATAGGCAAGGTACCGCACTTCACTTTCATCTTAAAACCGCACCGCATACAAAAGCCAACTTAGACTTGCCGCCAAATCATTTCAACAACAGCAACAACAACCACCAACAATAATAAAAATTAATAAAAACATTTCTCAGGTGACATATGGCAGCCGTTACATTCGATGAATGATACTGGAGCTCGTGACTTGACTGTGTGACCCTACAATGCCACTTGAATGCAATGACGCTGACGCATTATTCCAATTGACGCACCCACATTCATCATTGTCAATTTAAAGCCGGAGCAATCAATTTCATGGAATCCATCATAAGTACGAGGGGTGAGGGCTGTTGGCTGTTTTACCTGAAGACCATGCCAGACCGAGGGCACTGTAAACTTCAAAAAAAAAAAAAAACAATGCCAAACCAGACCTCACCTGGCACCTCTAAAACGCAGCATAATTTCATTTCAACGATTACTCTGTAATCTCACCCTATTCTCGGCGGATCTAAAAAAAAAAAAAACCTCTCATGACTTGAATCTGTAATCGTGGCCGCCGCAGAAAGTTGGATGCTTGCTTGCGCCAGCAAAATTGCGTGACCAGGCCTAGAGGCACTGCACGTATTCGTACTACGTACCCAGAACAATCAAAGTATCTCGTAACTCGAACTTCTGGCTCCAATCCACCAGCAACTCATTATCTGTGATTTTTATGCGAAAAAATACGAACAGATAATTGGCGGCCGGCCTGTCTATGTCTGTACTCGTATGTGTGTTTGCGAGAGTTCTCCAAGCGCTGAACTCTGGACGAAGGTTGTTGCTAAGCTTGAACTTGACCTTTGACAATTATGGCCTCGCTGGGAATGAACGTCATCCATGGGAGCAGGTGAATGCCATCGAAATTCAAAGTACGGATACTTGCCTCTCGGAACGACCTTTCAGTGTCGGCCGGAAAGTTATAAATTCTCAGCGTGACTCGTGTGACTCAGTTTCAGAAGTCAGGTGTTGTTGATAGTTGTTGTCATTTGTTGCAGGTCTCACCTGGACACGCTACTCTGGTCTGGGTATGTACGAGTACAGCGCCAGTATCTAGACTCTAGAGTCTAGACCTGGTTCTCAATGTCATGTCATCTGAATGTAAAGACTCAATTAATTATCTCTGTTATGATTGGAACTTAAATCGATCTTATGTAACGGGGGAGAGAGACTACTTAATTGATTTAGCACGTATCGGATGGAGTCTCCAGTCGTGGATTAATCGGTCTGAAATTGAATGGTGGTTGGCTACATGTTGACAGTGGGTGAGATGTGGATGTCTGATATAGTCGCAGCGATAGACTCGTGTCGATAAGTTCTCGATTGAATTGGCAGAGGGGAATAATAATTATTCGATGGCGCAATAACAGACACCATAGCGAGAGATGGTGAGATGATAGCGGTAAACGTGTTTTAATTGAATCAAATGAACGCGGGAAGTTAATCAATTTTTTTTTATTTCTGAGGGAAATTGTGGTTTGGGGCCCTCAATTCGTTAATCTATCTGTTGATTGGGGATGTAATAGTCGTTTAAGCGATTTAGGGTTGATGTGCTGTTGATTATGAAATTTATACGGAAGCGTTGGGTTGTAGAAGGCAGGAGTTCAAGACTGCTCTTGCAAGTTCTTACCGCGCCAGTTATGCTTATGCAGGCAGATCGATGTTTCCGATACAGGCCACCAAATGCCTATGCGTTAAGTGAAAATTGTTCTCACGACCGTGGTGTAGACTCATGGCATGACTTTGGGCTGTAGATTCCACCTTCAACCTACAGCTTTCTTGAACGAGTAGGGCTTTTTAGATTTACTCTGAAAAATTTTCTGCTAGCTTGCTGTCCAGGATGAGGCCTAGATATGAGTACAATTTAAGTTGGTGGTATCTTCATTTATTTCTGTTTTCACCGGACTATGCCTCCAGTTCTTCTTGAACCGAAAACTGTTAGAGAGTGTCTGTGGCTGTTTGCCGATCACATTAGGAGTAACGTCGTCTGCGTGAGTCACTACGCCACATTCCGTGTCCAACATTGGTAAGCAATCCATCAAGAACCGAGTTTAATAGTGTAAGGAAGAGTACAGACCCTTGTGGCGTTCCACTATGTGGTTATTTCTCGACCAACAGTTGCATTTATTACTCCAGTTTTTGATGGTCGAGGAGGTGTCAACGTTTCCTCGATATCAAGGAATCTTACCTTTGCACAGTTCGTGAAAGAGAATGACTTTTCCGTGGATCGTAAGAGGAAGTGTAGTGGAGTCTCAACCGTCTGTAATTGAGACTGTATTTAATGCGAAGGTCTCTCGAGAGTTTTTAGTAAACAGGATAGCAGACTCATGAGTTGGAGATTCTCCGGGAGGTTTTGCATGCTTTGGTATAAGAACTACCTTAGCTCAGGCACTAAGTGTTGTACCGAAAGCTGAACAGGCTTACAGAATGCTTTTCATTCATGTCCGGAGTGATCTCTATGCGGCTGTAATTGCCCAAAGTAGGATTGAGGTGGGTTTCTGAGGTGTAACCGGTCCAAGGGTTTTTTTTGCTCAGAACTGAGGTACCAGCCTTTTGGCTAGATTTTTTTCGAAATTCGAGATGACTTTTGCGTAGTCTCGACGAGATTCCCTTGTGCTATTGGTCTCTTACAGAAACTACTTCAGGACCTATATGCGCTGGAACTTCCTTACTTCTCGTTAGAGGACCTTATAGATCCTTAAGGAAGCATTGCAGGTTTCCCAGTCATGTCCGGACTAAAATAGATTGTAACACGCATGTGGCAGGTATATGTAGTTCGAAGTGTTAAATAGCCTTATGGGACTCGTGATCTTCCGGACCGAGTAGGAAATAGGTTGATGTGACCCCATTAAAGTTGTTTCTGTAATAACAACAAAGTGAATTGGATTCTATACTTCACCACTGCGTACTTCATCTGCTTATTCGGTGAAGGATAGAAGCACCTGGATAGTTCAGTCGGGAGAATGAAACTGTGTCTATCTCAATTGATTTCGTGACGGTTGGAGGAGATTGGCCGCAAGATACTGTGTATATGAGTCTTTTTCCTAATTAAATTTGAGAATGTGTTGATATGACAACAAGGACTCGCAGCTTTTTGTATTGAACTCTCTCCTTCATTCGGCTTCCTGAACTATGTATGATCGTCCCATAGTTCTCGGCTCGCTATCTGGGGATTACCGTGCCTGTTATTCTATTCATGCACTTTGAGGGCCAACACAACAGCTTAAAGTCTCGGTAGACTGCAAAACTATTGAGATCCGCTTGTCTCATTCGCATGACATCTACGTATTAATGGTCCTCCAGAAGGGCAACTGCAGAATATTAGAGTATTGAGTAGAGGTATTGACCTTCAGTTTGTAAGGCAGTACGTGAGCATCTACTATGGCAGCTTTGCTTCGGATCTCAGACTATATTCGGAATAATTGAAGTCGGAAAGGCCAATGATCAAATGGTCGTTCAGTAACCGAAGGAGAAGTCCAAGGGAAAAATCTATTAACCTTATCCCGAGGCTGCTGCATTTTTTGACTCTAAGTCCGTTTGTAACACTCTAAAAGTGCCTTACCGATTCTGAAAGATCAATTAGTCGTAGTACTTGATAAGGTTTGACGTCCTGCCGAATCAGATCAGCTTTTTTCTGCTTTTTGCTCTGCAGATATTGAAGAGACCGTTTCGTTAATATGAAATAATAAGTTCCGCATTGTCATAGGTCGTTTTGGTCATGCTCACTAACTTTTCGCTTCGAATGCCTTTCTCCAGAGTACTTCCAGCAAGAATAGCTTTACTGCATCGACTCTTATTGCCGGTAATTTTTCAATTTACCTAGTCTAGTCATAAATACTGATACAAAGAATAACTTATGCCAAATGATAACGCGCTGATATTTTTAAAAACAAATTCATACTTTTTATTTGTCGAATCCGTAGCTACAAGTTATGGAAGACTTAATTCGAAACAGCCGCCATTTGCGTTATATCACGACCTGAGACGTACTGGCATTATGGACCTCATTCATCGAAAAGATGTTGACAGCGCGGACAAGGGCTCGCTTCAAAGACTCAATATTTCAGTCAAGAGTAGAGCAGTCCATTCCTTCTAAAGCTGAAAGCAACTTCTAATCCAAAGGGCTGGTCAATCATCCAGTCATATGAAGTCGGGAAAACTTTGTTTTAGTCACTCTTGAGTGGTTTTCGCCTTGTGGGCTGTAGCAGAATCTTGTTGGAATGTCCAGTGCTCGTTCGCGAACATTGGGCGGCTTATCGGCGTAACGACATCTTCCAAAACAGTGGTTTGGTAAACTCTCGCCGAAGTCTTGACTCCTTTTTCACTAAAATGGAGGTTGGTTGCGCCAACGTAGCTCACTCCCCACTATACCATTACATTTGCGGGGTGGGGGCCTCTGTTAACCCTTGGAATATGTTCTGAAGCTTCTTTTCCGAGCGTACACTCGATCATTTTACATATTAAAACCTTCTTCGATGGTAAAAATTTTCTCGTCAGTGAACAGAATTTGTCTGTGAGGATTTTTAGCGTACCGCCTTAAGAGAACTTTTGGTTTTTGCTTCAATGCGACTGTTAGCAGGTGTGCAGTGTGTCTTTTGTAGGCACTGAGTCCCAAGTCTTCTTTGATGGTGCCAGATATGGATTTTTGCGCGGCAAGATCTTCTGCTCTCTCAATGGTTTGTGTCTGATTCGAACCAGCAGGGCTTTGAGGGCTCCCGGAGCCCTTACAATACGTGCACTGTGCCCTTGACCGCCAAGTACTCCAACTTCGAATAATTTAATAGTACGATAAACAAAACGGCGAGTGATTTCAAGCAGTCACAAGGTCCGAAATATATCATCTTTTGCCATATAACACTTGTATAAGCCGATCACAACGACACGTTTTTAGATTCCACCCCATTCCATGTTTGTAAACGTCTAAAACATGAAGTGGCATTCAATCCTCTATGTTTTGCCCAGGCGAATCGACCAATTCCCTCATGGATCGTGCAAATGATGCTGAGGGTCTTATAAGTGGGGATACTTTTATGGACCGTGTTTTACCGATCTTGTCAAAAGACCAATCTTTCTGTATCCACCAATGTGGCATATGGTTTGCAACATCTTCTACCTTTTTCTGTTTGCTGAGCGTTAGAGCAGCTTTGTCTACATACTTCCAGTTTGTGATCACGGTAATCCCTGATGTGCTGCTGCAAGCAGCCAGCTTGGGTTGATACAATTAATTAAAAGGATCTTACTGTCGATTACAATCGCAATATTTATTCATATTTGACCTCCGCAGATTGTAAGTTTTGGTAGCTTCTGTTCTTTTGTCGATCGACCGAACAGAACCATGGTCAGTGATCAGTCGTATTGACGAAGCTATCAAAGCAGATGACATTGCCCTTGGATATTAAGATGTTGGAGCTTTAAACCGTTTCGAACCAATAGTTATGGATTCTTCTAACATTACGACTGTAGTTCCCAAACATGGGTCAGAATTTAGATAGTACGTTTAGGGGATTAGCGTGGATGGACTGGTCTAGATTTCTGATCGCTGGATTTCGGTTTTTGGCGGAATACTTAGATTTTATGTAGAGCTGCTGCCAAACTACAAATTCCGCCCTTACTCAGGGCAGTAACCAACGTTTCTTGGTTTCTGAACAGTTTACTCCGGTGATTGGTAATTCAAGCGACAGTATTTCATTCGTCCAATAAAAATAGTCGTCTTCGAAATTTTGTCGGGTGTACGGGTCGGTCGCTTACCGGCAATGGTTACAATCGTTTTGTTCCCAACGCCGACAAGATCTTTGAGCCATTGCAGGGGACTACTCCCTGAAAGGGAAGCTTATTTAACACGAGTTTTAGCCTAATACAACATTTATTTCTCTTACAACACATTTTTTGAACCATCCTTGCGCTTAGACTAACTTTTAAAGTAAAGTGCACGCAGTTTTGAATTCTACTCCACTACTTCTCCAGTACGTTATAAGTTCAAAACCAGGGAGAGCGGTTCCTTATTCCATTTTTCAAATAAACTAGCAGCGAGACAACCAAACTGATATCACGGCTATTTCGGATATGAGGCATATGAGTATACAAACCACTGATCTACAATTTTAGCTGTATTGTGCAAATAACTGGGAATACTTATTTTCTTTATTTTACCTTGGATGGCAACTTACAGACCTGCGCTATTCTAAGCATCAAGTAACGTGAATCTCCACCCAGCTCGATCCTTAGCTAGCTACCTCCACTTATGAACGCCGAGTTGGTTAAGGTCTTCCCTCATTACTTGAAACACTGAGGTGTATACAAATATCCTTCGAGGAAATTGGTGTCTACGCGTTATAAATGACCTAGCCAGTGACGGGGCATCGTTCTGACCAGATGCATGTCGAAGTACAGCTTCATCGCCGACGAGGCCAAAGATCACACGAAGAATCATTCGCTTAAAGTAGCTACTCGTAAGAGTGCTTTAATCTTTTTTGGAGTGTGTCATGGTCCTACGCATTTTATCAATGAATGGGTATGACGGGGGCTTTAAACAGCATCTTCATCGTTGCTCGAGATAGAATTTTGCTACACGGTTGGTTCTTAGACCAAAAAAATAGCGCCTGGCAAAAGTTAGGCTTGGCTTGATCGTCGCACTAATGCCATTATTGGATTATAGCTCCAGGTATAGTAGATAAATTATTTTACTTCCTCCAAAGTATAATTACTCGTTTATTTGGAAAGGGTCGACTTAGCCAAACTGATAACCCCGAATGACAACAATATTCATTGTCCTTGTCGTTTAATAGTTTACAAAAGTTTTCAGACCCGACAGCATTTCTCTTCCGATGTCCCATTGCAGAGTTCAGTTTGGGTTTTCTTGCCTGTTCCTATAACAGCATCTTTTGGTCGTCTTGGCTTCGTGATTTACATACTTACTGGTTTTATAGAAGTTTGCATTTGACTTTTCTCCTCTGCTAATACGTGTTAACATAAATTCATTTCAGCTGTCGTCCTGTGGAGTTACACTTCTTGTTTGTGATTTGGTATTTCTGATGATCTGCTGGCGCCATCACTTCTGGTCTTCACAAATGTTGAGGCTTTGATGGTATCTCGTGCTTGAAGGTGTATATTGTAACATCAAACCTTAGGCCAGTTCTATACACCTTCTAACATCCTCCGTCGTATCATGGCCACTAGAGGTAGGTAGGACCACCACCCAAGAATGTCAAAATATCTAGGTTACTGGATGCGTATCTTCTGCTTATCTCAATACGAATATGATCAACATGGCTTGCTGTGTTCTTTTCGTTTTACCTGGTGTTCGCTATGGCCCCTTGTACATTCTAAGATACGGAAAACAAATACTCAGTACAAGGATCCTCTATCCACTTGTAAAATCAACAAGCCTAGGCCGGTTTCTGGATGTGATGTCCTAGAAGATTGGCATGCTTATAGCGCGACGGAAGGTGCCCTCATTTTTTATTCTGGCATTAGGACAATGCTCATAAGTTCTTTCTATATTTGTAATAGCCTTTCTAAGTAGCCCGCCCATAATGGTGATGTTGGCGAAATTAGTGCTAATACTGTTGCCATAACTCACTCGTTTATATGTCAAAAGCGTACGAATGTCCGCGGTTGCAATCGCTGTAGTATTTGCCGGTGGCTTTGGTCGTCTTTATATTCGGTGTGCCCCATTTTATTTCTTGGATAGCGTTTTTGTAAGCCTTATAGGCTTCCAGCATGTCCAGCTAATTCGGTCAGATTCCTGAAATTTATATGATGTCGCTGTCATTGCCAGGTTTGAATATCGAATCTGTTGTTGGTTTCATGACATAGGTATCCTCTTATCCCTGACAAGGTATGACATCGGGCTAATATTGGGTTTCATTGTTTTCGGTACGGGTGATAAAATGTGATGGTGTGGAAGAATGGGAAGGCTTGCTGACTACTACGTAAGGAGATCTGGGTTCAGAGCTCGGCCAACACAAAAACGCTGAGAAAGTAATTTACTTTTCTGACGTCTCCACATCGTCGTCTCTCTAACTTTCCCGTCTCCTCTCAAGGTACCCAAATTGACAAGGCAATCAACACAGTGAATGGAAGAGGTCTTGGTCCGCCCGGTAGTTTCAGGCTATCAGCTTATTTTTTTACGAAATGTGATGATTTGATTTTACCAGCCTGTGATATTATAAAAGGGCCGGGCTATCAGTTATAGTGGCTAGAAAAAAGTTATTGACAGCCTGGCCACTTCTTAGCTAAGCACTGAATTGCAAAATTGTCAAAATCGATGTGTCATCACCCCAGCAAATGAGTTCTTTATAGGTTGCTACATTCATCTACTTCTGATGTGGATTTCCGGCCTTCAGTCCCTGTTCTTGAAGTACTGTTCCGGATTCACTGGGTAACAGAAAAAATCTAATTCGGCTTGGAGCTTCTTTGATTTGAAGACTTTTGTCTCAAGAAGATACCATTCATGGATTTCTTACAGTCAGATCAATAGCTACCAACTTGTTGAGTTTGTTTTAGTATACTGTGTGGCCTAGAGCAAGGTAAAGAAGTGGATGTGATTGTTATAGACTTCAGCAAAGGCAAGTTAATCTATTTTAAACTCAAAGCACTTGATTTCCAACTTGGGCTGTTTACTTGGATTAAATCCTACTTAGAAGATCGCTACTACCTAGTCTGTTTTCGTTCTCGTTTATCTGAGCCAATTAAAGCCACGTCGGGTGTTCCATAAGGTAGCCACCTTGTCCCATTAATTTTTCATTTTGACTACCAATGAAGCTGCTACTAAATATTATAAAAAAAACCTGTCCAACGCAGATTCGTACGATTCATCCCTTTCGTGGGCTCCCATTAGCTGACACTACATCCTGCCGCATTGTATTTATAGATTTAAACCACTCTGCCTATTTTCTATAAGAAAATGTCGCGAATCCGCCGATATTCTCTATCTAGCATCAACATCGATTGATGATCTCTAATTCACGCAATTTAAAGTCTGTTCCTCTTTTTCGACCCAATAGTCACCGGTCGACATATGGTTTTAACGAGCCATTGTGTCGTGTACTACATGGAGCACACCACCACGTGTTTCATGTCGATTGCAGCAGAATTACCTTCAAAAACGCTCTCAATAATCACCTCTTCCGGCCGTGAACTTCCCCGTCATTTAGTCTTAATTTAAATTTATAAGACGATGTAGTTAGCATCTATCAACTTTTAATATGACAACAGTTGCCACTATTTTCGACCTTGAATCAGGAATTTGAAATGTTGATTTCCACGAATAAAGGATCGTTTACCGAAGAACAAAAAAAAAAAAAAAAACACCATCGAATAGCTCTTTTGTCGGCGATATGGACTGATAGACCCAAATATAAACTCGTATGTTACCCAATCCGAAATTGCGTCGCATAATTTATCGTTTCCCATTTAGTAGTCAAAATTCTTTATGGTCTTACAATCAAGCAACGTTTGTCAACAGATTCTAATCTCCTCCTTAAACTGCCTTACAAATGACTTCAAAACATCTAAACCTGCATAATCCCGCCGGAATTGATCACCCACCATCGGTCTCCTGTCACCGATTCAAATGTTCAAAACATGTCCTATATCTCATATCAGAATTGTTCTCAAACGTAGACATTAATCTTTGAAAAAAATACCCTCCGTTGCACAAATTTCGAAAATATTTCGATTTTTCTCTGTCTCCCTGGTCCGGCCCCATTTATCAGATGCGACCAAAACGATACGAAATGAGAGCGAAAAAATATCCCACACCCACTCGTTGTTTTCGACGCCGCCGTCAGGCGATCGTTAGCCACCTGAAATTATTATTATAACGAATATTCGCTAAACATAAACCAAAAAATTATATAGAAAAAGAAAAACTCAAAATTTAAGCAAAACAAAATTAAGCGCGCGACAGCCGGACGTTCTGAATAACCTTTTGAATAAATTTTCGAAAAGATTCGCTTTTAGCATTCCACGGGCTGAGTCAGCGCAAGAATTGGAGGTTGGCCGTATTTTATAATTTACATCCGACCAACCGCTAAAAATATTCGGAATTTTGTTTTTTTTTTTTTTTTTTTTTTGAAATCAAGAGCGACAATAGTCAGCTGCAAATGTGTCTCACCGGTCACAGTTTTCGACAGGACAGGAAATTTAAAAATCCACTTCAAACCGTCGCAGGTGTGATGCAAGCAAGACGCCATCTAGCACGGGACCTATGAAAAGTTGCTCTTGTTTGTCAGTGAAAGAGCAGCGACTTTTTTTTTTTACTACTTCTCATTTCCTGGATAATTCACGTGCTTTTGGACGATTTTTTTTTTTTCGAAAGTTAGTCCTCATTGTTCATGCTTGACTATGCGCCAAATTGCCGAAGTGGTTTGAATGTTGCCACGGCAGTCATCTACTGACTACTACATCATCATCATCATTAATCGTTGGCAACATAGCCGCACTTGTACTCCGTACGTAGCACACGAAATTATTATGTGTGGTCACTATCACTTTCGTTCGGAAACAGGAAAGTCGTTTCTCACTTCGCACATCCGCTTAAGCGCTACTTGCTATGCATGTTTTCTTCTTTTTCTTCTCTTCTTTTTCGTCTCTTAATGAGCCCAAAATGACGGTGTTTTTGTGGTTTTCTTTATTACAAGTATTGCGCAAGATACGAGTATCTGTGGAGGCGATGATTCTTGGATACATGTTGCTAGAGATGATCGTGCATCAGAATTTCCGTTTTTATGACTTAATTCGAATGCATTTGGTTTTGGTTTTGGTTTTTTTTATTACTCTAACGGTATTCTATCTAATTTGAGATGAAAAGAAGGCACGACAATTGAGAGACCGGAGGAGGGTCGTCTTAACAATATTGGGTCACTTGTTTATGGCTGTTGTAAAAGTGATCGATAAATTTTTGGAGCGAGTCACTTTGAGACCATAAAAGTTTGGCTTAGGATTTTATTATACCACATACCTGCTCTTGGTAAAAGTGAAGTCTTTTTATGTAGTTAAAATAGGATCTGTGTTTTGAGAAAAAAAAAAAAGTGATAGGGGAAAGTGTTGACTGGTGTTACGAAGTCAGACATGTGATGACGGATATGTTGCAATATGACTTTGGAACGACTTGCTTTGAATTATTTAATTGATTTAGATTTTTCTTAAATGTCAGCTGATGAAGATTGAGATGAGATGGATGATTGTTAGTCAGTGGGAGAGTTGAAAGGTGACCGCCAAGTCTTGACAGATCCGGTTCCTTAACTGACAGTCTCTCCAGTTTTCTCTGAGTATGACTGAAATAGACAATCTGCACACCTAGGCAAAGGTTACAAACATCTCTTAAAAATAACCAACAATCTACCACTATAACTACCGCTGGCGCTTTAAGAATCTCTCAAACGTTGGCTCTCCAAACGTTGCTATATTATCTACCTGTAGATTTGTTGTCATACGTGACAGACTTAGTTAAGAAGTCTTGAGCTTCATGTAACATGTGAGCGAGTGTCTTATGACAATCCGCATCAAGGCTAAATTTGATGCCATAAGCCAAACATCCGCTCATGCTCTTTTGGAAGACAGTGACGACGCCACAGAAGAATATTTCTATGAACTCTAAGCAACGTCCTACGCCACATTAGGAGAGGAGGACATCTTTGGTAGGACAATTGGTAGGCATGGTCCACACCTCACCACGTATCACTATAGATACAGGGTTTCCTCAACTCAGGAGAAAGGGGCGGTCTTTGGATCATGAAACTCTAAAGCAAATTCATCATTTTACGATCGACATAAGGACCTCTGAATCTTCCGGGCAGTCGATCACTATCTTGTGGCTGCCAAGATGGGAATGCGGAATTCCCGAAACAACAAAGAAGAACTACTGTGAGAGTACACAAATCCACAGATCTTCAATTATCTGAAAGTGGCTTCAACGTTGTCTGCAATCACCTGATTCCAGAAAGAACCGAATGGAGGTATCGCAAATTCATTATCGTTTTCACAGACGACTTCAAATTTACTCTGAAGGTCTCTACGTATATACATCAATCTTTCAGGCTATCCACATACAGTACCTTCTTCCGAGCCGTGGTCTCAGCTGTTCACCAGATCTCTGCTTGTCTGCTGCCTGAGTGAAATACTCGCGTTGGAATTTGTAGATAGCAAGGCAATCAGGGTGGTTAGGTAGTGCCGAATCTGGCAGCGAGATGGCTAAGCATTAAAAGATCAATGTCGGCCGTCGCAAGGGCCTCCGCCCAATTACCAAGGCTTCGCCCATCAATGACGTTGCCTAATAAAAAGCGGGGGCAGAACATATTCCTGGTCTTATCGTAAACATCTTCAGATGACGCCACCGAAGGCAGCTACGATTTGACCAGTTACAAGTTGCCGGTCATAGGGTCTTGTTGGCGGCAAGACCACCGGTAGTCCATATCAGGACTTAAATCACGGTACCATGGGAGTCAGGAGCCCCCCGGATTTCGGTCCGGGCCTGACTTGTTGGGGTAGGCCCCCTTGTGGGAGCGTTATGGTGGCTGTGGTTTAAACCCAAATCGCGGGAAAGGGTCTAACCCATTGTAGAGTTGCAAATAAGTACTGGGTGCTGTGACCCTAAGAACAGCAAGAGGTTTTAGGTCGGCCTCGACCCATACTCTAACACAAGTTCTGCTTTGGTATTATACTATTAATGTAGGTAAGCGATGGCAAGGCGTATCCTTGCTCTCATGGATGTATGGGCATCCCGTAAACATAAGTCTACACGACAGGTGGCTTATGTTAAAAACCAGAGGCTATGTCGGCCGTCGCTTATGAACGGATAAAAGCCTAATAATTGAACATATTCTGGTACATTTAGCGGTTCCATGGTTCGTCCCGTATCCTCCTGTATGCATAATACGTTAACCACCTTTCGGGTTGGCATCATGTAGTGTGCAGATGGTAAGAAATTATTCGAGCTCAGGTTATCTTTTCTAGCAGAAAAGAGCACTCAGACAAGGATCTCTTCGTACATTCCTTTTACTGAGTGAGCACTTCAGTCATAAAGCGCTTACACTGCCAGCAATCACCACCTCAGCGTCGAGTACCTTTTTTTTTTTATAATGAGCGCTCGCCCAAGGGATTTTGTGTACCCTTAAGATATTTACACATAGCGCGGACGAGAGGAAACACAGCGATACCGATGTGCGTTGGTTTTGAATGTTTTTAAATGTTTGCAAGTTATAGTGACTAGGGAATAAAGAGCTCGGCAAGGGCATTCCATAAGCGAGTTGTACGGCTGGAACGAATCACGATATTTCAGAGTACGTCCGAAAGTGGGCTTGAGGTTATACTGATGAGCATTCATAGCGAGACGTCTGTGTTCGAGGGCGTTGAATGACTGTGTGATATTGTCATCACCTATGAGTTTTATCGCACGGTTTTGAATCCTATCTAGCAGGTGCAGAGATGTTTTAGGAGCACCTGAACAGATGTGAGCATTGTATTCCAATTTCGGGCTCAATTGAGGCCAAATCAGAGGGGGTAAACTATTTCTTACATCGCTTGAGGAAACCTAGACATTTCGCAGCATTTTTGACGACATCGAATATGTGGTCATTCCAACGTAAGTTCTCATTGACACACATACCGAGAGAGGAAAGTTTTTCGGTTTCAATGATGCAAGTGCCATTCATGGATAATGGCTGGGTGTTTAAATTTCGCTTTGACGACAGCAGACAGCATTGTGTCTTGGAAGCATTAAATTCCAATCTGTTGATAGTTCCTCAGTTGGTTATGCTGCTAATATCGGAATTTAATGAGCTTAACATACGCTGCCGTTCCCGTTCTACAGCCGAAGAGTAGGGCGTGAGTCCGGGAACAAATGTGAAAAGCAGAGAGTACTGTCGTCAGCAAAGGAATATATTGGATTAGAAGTTGCAGACAAGAGATTATTGATGAAAATTAAAAAGATTGTCGGAGACAGAACGGAGCCCTGGGGCACACCAGCATTTATTTTGTGAAAATCAGACTTGAAACCGTCCCAGACAACTTGAATTGAACGTTCCGAAAGGTAATTTCTAATCCATTGAAGAAGACGGTCATCGATCGCAAAATCACGCATTTTCGACAAAAGAGCCTGATGCCAAACTCTGTCAAATGCCTTAGGAATATCAAGTGAAACGATCTTCCTTTCGCCAGATTAATGTACGCTTTGGTTTCACTTTTCAGTGAGACATGCCACCAAATCACCAACGAAAACCATATTGCCGGTCATTGAGAAGTTTTCGCGTTTCGAGATATTCCATGAGCTGACGGATTGTCAGTCTTTCCTTGACCTTGGAAAAAAGGAACGTAAGTGCAATGGGTCTATAAGAGGAGGGAGAAGAAGATTCGCCTTTTTTTAGGGACGGGCTGGACAAATGCTGTTTTCCATCTGCTCGGAAAGAGTCCCAAAGACTAGGGTTGATGGTGAAGCTTACGCAGTGGTTTTGCAAGCTTACGTGCTAGAACACCTCTTCAGAAGAAGGAGATTTGTGGATGTTAAGATCTTTGAGTACTCTTGCTACTACACGAGTGCGAAAGTGGATTCGTTCCAATGAAAGTTCGACACACTCAAATGTAGGTCGAGACAAAGCACAATCTGGGAGTGTTAAGCTGACCGCAAAGTGTGCAGCAAGCCATTCAGCAAACAGTCTATACTCTTGCCTACTTAGGGACAGCAGCAAAGTCGTTGATCTCTTAGAGACATCGGGAAGCTTTTGTTTGGTAACCTGGAAAGCCATACTGTCTGCAGATATCGTCATGTTAAACCTAGCTGTCAATGGACCCGAAACGAGACTATTCTAACGCAGGTTCGGGTCCTGAAAATCCTCCTCAGAACCTTTGACCAGTGGGGAAAGTCGAATTCGTATTTTCACAGCAACGTAATTTCTGGCGCCCTTGCAACAGATGGCGTGTAATAAGACAAAGTCAAAAGCATTTCGGTGCGCAAGATCAGCAAAACTCCAGTGCGTTGAAAACCGAAGACGATTGCTTTTTGAACGGAGGATGGCTTTAAGAGTGCAGTCCATGATATGAATCTCTACGCAGCCGAGACAGATGTTCCTCCTCCGTGATAAGCCCCATTTGTTTGTGAAATACGAGTATTCTTCACAACAATTTCTGTAGGGATGACAGGAACTTCCCTTAAAATCCTCCTGCCTTGGCATGCACGAGAATACAATCCCTAGGAGGTAGCCACGATAAATGGCCGTTAACAAGGGGAGTACTATACCTTTTCCAAGTTTTTTTCTTTTTTGGAGCATAATCAGTAAAATCCCGTCAAGGCCTGGTGATTTGTACGGGGAGAAACTGTTGACGGTCCAGGAAATCTTTTTCCCGATTATTAATGAGTTGCGCCGCTATCTTTTCATCCTGGGAAATGGGTGTTCAATAGGAGTTCCAGTGATTCTTCAGTGGAATCTGTTCATGTTCCATCAAGTCTTTTGATGAATGTCGGATTAGAGTGTCTTTGAACAGGATTTAGCTTAGTCTAGGTGAATCCTTGAGAGTTTCAATGGAGTGGCAGAACTCTGCCTAAGCCTGTGGCTGATGATGTTTTTCTTGCTTTTTTGTATATTTGTAGAGCTTCCGAAATTTGTGTTTGTAGCAGATATCGAAGATGTCCGTTATCAGCTTACTTAGATCGGAGAGATATTTATTCTACTACGGCGGGAGCGTCTTCTTGCTAAATTTTTCGTGACACAAGATCTTGAAAGCTAGTACATAGCTTCTTCGAGGGTCTCGTTAAGTGCTTCCACCGATTTAATGTTAGGCTCGGGAATGCTATTAAGATCAAGACTTGATTGAATTCCTTCCAGTCAATTCACTTGGGGTTTCTAAAAGGGCCAGAGGTTTCTACCGAGAGACTCACATTGAAGAGGATCCGTATATTTACTCTATATTCGGAGTGATTAGTTGTTAACTGAGCTTGGAAACACGAAGGTTGGAGTGATGCCCACATTACACAGATTACGACTAGATGTCATAAGGAAATCAAATAAAGACTCAGCTCGTTCGCTGATTTCAGTGCTCCCCCATAATGACTGTCTTGCATTGGCATTACATCCCAAAAGGAGAAAGTCCTTCTTGAGCTTCGTCTGGCGGCGATGATTTGTCGTGGACCATGTACGCAGAGGCTGTGTAGAGCTATTGTTTGCCTATACCCACTACTTGAACGACTATTTGTCATTTGTACTGAGATGAGCGGGCCCCCGCCCAATTATCAAGGCTTCGCCCATCAATGACGTTGTCTAATAAAAAGCGGGTGTATATTATTCTATAACTGGTCTTATCGAAAACATCCAGATTTTTTAGCATGAATGGATGATACGATTTGACCAGTTACAAGTTGCCGGTCATAGGTCTTGTTGGTAGGCTTGACCACCGGTAGTCCATACCAGGACTTAAATCACGGTACCATGGGAGTCAGGAGCCCCCCGGATTTTGGTCCGGGCCTGACTTGTTAGAGGTAGGCCCCCTTGTGGGAGCGTCATGGTGGCTGTGGTTTAAACCCAAATCGCGGGTACGGGTTTCCTTTTTGGTTTAGCCCATTGTAGAGTCGCAAATGAAGTACTGGGTGCTGCGACCCTAAGAGCAGCAAGAGGTTTTGGGTAGGCCTCGACTCATACCAAGGGTGGAACTTGTGCCTCCAACACAGTTCCGAATTGGTATAATTCAAAAGCGAATTATTAAATAATACAAGCGAGTGATTAGCGATGGCAAGGCGTATCCTTGCTCCCTATGGGTGTATGGGCACCTCGTAAACATTAAGTCTACATGACAGGAGGTTTACGTTAAAAATCCAGGTACGTTCTGTACTGAGATGAGCAGATGACCTTCTCCTCATCCTCGAAGGCCAGTCCAGGGGACAAACGGAGGAATTAGGAGAAAGAGCCCTAGCAGTCGTTGCTGAATGGGGAGAAAGTGTTGGGGTAAGTTTGTCACAGGATAAGACGGTTTCAATGCAGCTTAAGGGCAAATTGAATACAAGAAGTCGACCTCTTGTGATCGCATATTGCAATCTGACTAGGGGCTTAGCAGGCGTACTGTCCGTATCATATGTGATGACCTTTTTGTTGGTTATGCAACATATGGAGCATCAATATGGTACGACAGAGCTATGACTGTAGAGGGCCGTAGTCGGATCTTGGCTTGCCAAAGAGTCGCCTTGCTAGGGTGTTTACCTGTGTGGCACACTGTCTCCACAGAGGCAATACAGATGTTGTTGGGAGTGCCACCTCTGGATCTGGAAGAGGTACGTCGTGGTATTGCTTTCAAGATCAGAAAAGGTCTCCCTCTAAATGAGCGAGATTGGGTTTCCTCGGCAGAAGTAGATGGCCTATCCCTGAGGCAGTGTAAAACCTTGCTACACGCATGTGTTTTATCTAGATGGGATGCTAGCGAAAAGGGCAGGGTTACTTACGGCTTCCTAAGGCATGTGCTGACCATGAGAGTATTTCCTGAACGGAACTTTACCCTCAGCCTGGGGTTTTTGTTGACCGGGCATGACTCTCTGTATAAAAGACGCAGTAGGCAGATAGCGGGTGGAACTTAAGAATGTTGAATTTTTTTTTAAAGGCCGCCAGTCCTGGGCTGTAAGGTGCCTTACTGGAAGTGACCGCAAGCTATATTCTGGTACCTCGGGAGGTCAGAAGCCCCCGGAACTATGGTTCCGGCCTGACCTAGTAGTTGGCCCCCTTGTAGGAGTATCGTGGTGGTTGTAGGTTTATATACAAAATCGCGGGGAGAGTAGACCGAATGGAGCTTGGACATCTCATGGCTTAGCATATGTTGTAGTGTACTACGATCTGTACTCAACCATGGGATTGCTATGGAACCAACTGGTTTATTCGATGTGGTGTTGCACTGCAACCGGGTGCCATGACCCACAGAATGGCGGAGGTATTAGATAGGCCTCGACCCTTCACCAAAGTGGAAGTTCATGGCTTACACACGACTTCGAATCTGGTACTGGTGGTAGTACTTGTACTACCCGAAGGGCGCTTATCAACGTATTGTTTTGATATCTCGTGCGAAGACGCACCGTAGGCTTAAGCCTTCATGGCAGCTACCTACGTAAAACACAACAGACATCTGTACTAAGAAGAGGACATAAGAAGGCCTACTAATGGTAAGGCTGACTAAGACATTGAATGTGGCGTAAAAGTCCTCAGTAACGTAAAGATAGTGCAAAACGAGGTATTAATCGGCCGGGAAATGTTTGCTGTAGAATATCCACTGCATCTTGTGGCTTTATGCGCTATTGTTTTGTTCTGCTGCCCTGTTCTCCTAACCCAGTCTCTTCAACGCAATGCGGCTATACATCGCAGTATTTAGCCAGTTGGTGCCACACGGTCGTTGTCACTATCATTTCGCGTTCTTAAAGCGTATAGCGAGCAATGGCTTACGCAGACATTAGTGTGATGATCTATGCAGATGACGTTGTTATAATCGCTGAGGGAAACTTTCTGAAAGCACTTCGCGACTTCTTGGAAAATGCAATTAGTTGTGCAGTATTTTGTCGAGGAACAATCTTCTGAATAAGCGTGCTAAACGGTAAGCAGCTCGGACACCCACCTACGCAAAAATCTGTGCTCAGAATGAAACAGCTCACCTGGTATAAGAGTATCAGAGAATAACATAAAAGCACTTGGGTAGCTACAACACATCTACACACAAGGAAGTAGGACACATAGATCCTAAAATAATCCCAGAATTTTGCAAGGAAATAGGGTCTTTTAGAGAGAGTTTTAGGCTTGTTCATTTGATAAAAATGAAGATGCACCGGAGTCATGATGGGATTTGTATCTGCAGCCTTGTAGCAGCGTACAATGGACTGGTTCTTTGTTTAAGGAGTCTGCTTCAATAAAATCCTATGACATCAACACTAGTGGTTCTCTGTGCTGCGCCGCAAGCTTTTCTTTTGTAGTTACTTGGCAGCTCCGCATGTGAAGTTGGTAAATCAGCTGATGTAGATGAAATCCGGCTAGAAATGCTCAGGGCTTGAGGTGGACTAAACCTCATGTCATCTAAGTGGTCGGGGAAAGTAGTCAAACACGTTTAAGTTTAAAGTCATTATGCCTCCCATTACAACTGACTACTGAATCATTGGTACTACCTCCATTGTCTGCAAGCCATTTATCATAGCGCTTGGCACACTTTTGAACTCCAAAACGGCCTTGCGAGTACCCTGACTAATTTCTCACATAGCACCAATTAAATCAAAAACAACAACAACAATATAAATTGCTGCAATCGATTGCAATTAGTCGACCCCTATCTTGAATGGCTTAATGAGCAGTCGTCGTTGTAGCACGTTGTATTCGTACCGTAGCGTACCGTATTTTGCAAGCCCCATACCATTCCATCACACAAAGTACTCATACCATATGTACGAATGTATTGTATCTACGTATGCCTACGAGTATCTCTTGCTGACATCTTCGCATCGCTCATCTTCATCTCTTCAAAAAAAAAAAGAAGAAAAATTTGCATAAACAACGGCAACTTCGACCAAGTCAGCATCATCTAAGAAGACATGATCGTCGAACGTGCCATGCCGCTGGAATCTGTCTGTCTGCCTTCACTTTCATGAGCTTCTGGCTGATGATTGACTTTTCCGTCTGGCGCTAGCCTCTCTTGCCTTAGGCGACGACACCAACATGATGCCACTTAAAAAAAAAAAATTGTTTATACAGAAATTCCGATTGTTGTTGGTGGAACTCTTTTTTTGAAAGTTTCTCACGGCAACTGCGAATAGTGCCAAATGTTGCTCGTCTTAGTCAAGCCATCAAATCCAACATCCGGAGCAAATTTGTTTTATTTTTGTTTTTACGACTAACTAATCGGTTCGGATTGGGGGATTTGATTCACGACAGCGGGAATGGCGAATGCCATTTGGATGAGTAATATCCCATTAGGCTTGGCCCCCCTCGTGCAGAAAATCATCAGCATCAGCTCAACATGATCATCGGCAACATCGCGAGACTACATCCCACACAGACGGGACAGACGGTGTGGATGTTTTTGGCTTGAAATACTTTGAGGCTCCTCAATGCCTTCTGAAATCCCTCGGAACACGTCGAAACCCCCGGATTCCCTACGTACGAGTATGTCTAATTGTGGTCGCGCTGTTTTGAATTTCGTTTTCGGCAAGAGTGGAAAATTTGCATAAATGTTGCATCACAACTTTTGGGTGATTTATAAGACCGCAGAGGCAGATGATGGTGATGAGTCGAGTACCCTGATGGTTGCATTGGACGATTGGGATATGAGTATCCCCAAAACGAACGATTTAATTGTTGATGCGGGCGACGACAAAAGTTTCACAAATTAATCAGAGGCGGCAAAGGAATTTCAACAGCGACAAAGTGATGTTGTGTTGCTGGCTGATTGTGTGCCCCATTGTGTAACCCCGGGAGGAGAATACATTTTTTTTGGCAAAGTATCGAGATTGAGATTGATATTCAGACTGCGACTGGTGTTGATGCTGAGTTTGGTGCTGGTCCCTTATGTATTAGAGGTTGAAGGACACGAGTGTGGGAGGGTGTTTATTTCGTAGCCACAGTGATGAAGAAATACGTCTTGCTGCGGTAGAATTGATGGAAAGAGTGTTTTCAGATTGACAGAGTGGGTGTTGGTAAGATTTGTAAAGCAATTTACAAGCAATAGTCAGTTTGTAAGTTTCCATTTGTGACAATTGAGCAGCAGGCACAACATGAGTTGTACATGAGGTGAATCATCAGCAGGAGTGATTTGATTGACTTATGACAGAAGAAAGGTGTCTTTTACGGAGCTGATTTTGTCAGAGTTCATAGCTCTTGAACTGTGTAGTCCACGACATAGGCGGATTGCTTTAAGTTGTGTGCTTTGGATTGAGTGCTTTGTTAATGAAGGTCAACATCTTGGTGCGTGGATGTCACCACGGTATGAGTAATATTTGTAGCATTCGGACTTGCAAAAAGTGTTGCAGATTTGTTCTGTCCTACATTTGTCAAAGTCTTACTCGATGAGTGGATGTCAAATTAGAATTTATTGAATCGAATTCGGTAGCTTCAGGTGGCTGGGATTGACTGAGGTCCAAGGGAAGACATATTCATATTGCATACGCATCTAAGATATTATAAAATGCATCAAAGTGCGGGTGTGAAGGGTAATTTCTTGTGAGTCCATGGGGCTAGTGCTTAGCAAATGTTGTTGACATTTGGTGCCATATGTATGCTCATCCTCCAATTACTTTAGATTAAAAGGTGGCCTCTATACAGCCAAGTCAAAGGCTTCTTGGACAGCAAAATTTTAGCGGTTAAGGAGCAGTGCAACTGAGAAATCGACACCCGCGCTGGTCGCTGGTCCAAACAGCTTTCAGGGTACCGATTTTGCTTTTTTTTTTTTTGGATCGCTGAGAAGAAAAGCAATTGACTTACTAACCCAGGCTTCTGTGCCGATGTTTTCTCTGAAGCCAGAGGTATGATTTGGTCAAGAAATTAACAGTCTTCGGTAGATGATTTGACGTATTTTCACCTTGAATTTTGAATTAGTCATCGAAGCTCTAGAGCAAGTAGTTTAGTCAGTTTAGCGATGTAAGCCGTTCTTAGGAGTATGCCAATACGTGCAACTTTTGGTGACTAGTATGCAGTCGTCTTTGCTGAAATTTGATAGAAAAGCTACTCTGACTGTTGACAACAGGTTAGGTATTCGTCTGCAGGCCACAGATAGAGTCCGCAGTTGTTTTAGTCTATACTCGTTTCCAGCAAAGGTGAATAGAAATCACCGGCACCAGCGCACTTAAAGTCATGGAGAGCGTAACGTCGTGCGCAAAAGTTACCACCCTATCGAAGCCATGCATCGCTGTATTCTTCAGGAACGCGAAGAGCATTCACACACAATCGGTCGTATATATTTCCGAATTTGGCCTGAATGTGGATTACTAAAGCGTGACCACAGAAGAACGATAGGAAAAAAATTTAAATAAAACAACAACGGCGTGAGATATAAAATTGGTTCTGGCTTTATTTTGAATCTACGTTCATGCCATTATGTGTGGAATAGCACATAATTCAAATAGCCGCCTCGGGTTCACTGGCAGTGCTTCAAGCGGTCGGTCAAATTTTTGATCACTCAGTCCAATATGTCCGGCAATAGTGTGTCGAATATTGGCGTCGAGCTCGTCCAAAGTGATTGGCTTGTTAGCGTAGACTAAGGACTTGACAATTGATGAACGCTCGCAGTGAGATGACCCAGTCGCCAAATTTCTCCATCACAACGTTGCGTCGCTTGTATGGAATGCTCAGATCTATCGACGTTATTGAGCTCTTACCACAGAAAGTCGGTTAACATCGGTCTCTTTTCTCATTTCGAAAGAAATAATGTCCGATGATGCCGCCATGCTATAAACCGCACCAAACAGTCAATCTTTGTGGATACATTGATACTTGGCCGAACAGTTGTGGATTGTTCGCTCCAATAACGGCAATTTTGTTTTATCCTCTGAACCCAAAATGGGCCTCGTCCAAGAAGATGATTTTTTGGCCAAAATCCGGATTTCACGCCAACATTTCCAGCGCCCAATTAGCGAACTCACGACGTTGTATATGGTCGTCCGGCTTCAATTTTTGCTTTAGCACAATCTTATACGGATGTAGGCCCAAATCCAACCGCAAAATAAGCCGGGTTCACTCTCTGGCGGTGCCCAATTTAGCTGATCCGCGATGAATCGACGTTTCCGGGCCTTCTTCGATACTGGCCGCTACGGCAGCTATGTTTTCTTCATTTCTCATCAATCTCTGCCTGGTTGGTGGCTTTAAATTCAAAAGCGTGTACTCACGCAATTGCCTGCACACTGAAGCCATGAAGACGACCGACCTCACGACGAAATTCAAGTTGCGTATTTACAACTGAGCCGATAAGTTTTTTTTTTTTTTGATAATTTTCGCACTTTCGGCAAGCGGAAAACGATGCATGATGAAATGGCAAACCTTACTGAATATTTTGACAGTTGGATGTCATTGGTAACTTTGACAGCTGCTGAAACACAACAACTGGAAAAACTATTATTGCTATCGCGTTCGCTTACTGGGCCAAAAGTCCGAAGAAGGCATATGAAGCTACGATGCATCGAAGAACGAGAACTGCTCGTGAGCTGTACAAGTAGAAAAGAAAAAGAGGAAAACCACAGAGAGAGCGCGGGAAGCGCGCAATCGAGAAAATGGAGGAATGTTACTGTGGGAATGACGTTCGAAAGTCTTATCAGGGAATAAGGCGAATATGCCCGGACCACGAAACCAGAGTGGAAGCCTGCAAAGATGAACATGAACAACTAGTATGATAGTAAAGGCCCAGTCGGTGCTGACAATATGCAAAGGCCACTTCTGGAATAAACCATTCATTTTGCACGAAGATGAGTGAGAATTCCGTCCTGAGTTATGGTCAGAGGATGGGCGATGCGTGGAATCTCATCGTCGTTTGTCCGATCCACAAGAAAGGCGATTCTTTTGACTGCAGCAACGTAGAGCAATAAGCCCTCTTAATATCGCCAACAGGATGTTTTTTACCTTACCATTCGTGAAAAATTTGGGTGGTCCGGTCCATACCAGTGCGGCTTTAGGCTAGGGAAGTTAAAATCTTGTTAAAGACGTGGCAATCTTAAATCGATCACAGAGTGCATAGGGGTGAGCTATAAGCTTCTGCAGAAGCGGCCAGAATGGGTCTGACCATAAGAGAGGGTAAAAGAAAATACGTGTTGCCATCGGAAAAGGACGAAAACTACCAACGGGTTGACCACAATCTCACTCACAGCAACGACATCAGCGCAAAAATCAGCCGCAGAATTGCTATTACCAATCACTGTTTCTTTTGTCCTAGCAGGCTCTCCATCGTGAGACCAAACTGGCTTAATACGAGTACAAGACTCTTATCATCCCTGTCCTACTCTATGCCGCAGAGGCTTGGACCTCGTCGAAAGCGGATGGAGAAGCACTTTGCCGTTTCTAAAGAAATATACTGCGTTTGATTTGTGGTCCCCTCTGTATTGACGGGGTATGAGAGGTTTGATACGTCCTTCTAGCCAAGCGGTCAAACGTTTGAGATGGGTTGGCTATGTTGAGCGAATGGACGCAACTGTTATGGCCTAAAAAGTTTTCGAGTCTAATAACGAGGGACACTCGCGCACACAAGTGGAAGCGGACTTCTACCAACTTTTAATGTGGCACTGGAGATAGCTGGCTAGATGGAGATTGAGGCCACCTTAATCAGTAAGTTTGGCTCAACTTGAATTTCCTCCATGTCCTGGCCATCGGTTGCAAATTGGTCGAGAATGTCACTACTGTGGGGTGTGGTGATACAGATATTCAAGTGAACCATCAAACGACATTCGGATGATGGGCCCATCAATTGGACAATTGAACATGAAAATTTTTGCAAGCAATGCATTAACTATAATCTGCAGACAGAAAATTCCGTGTAAACTACAACCAAGCCTTTCCAATTTGAGACTGCCGTAAGAATGCTTGGCGAGATGCCTTTTCACCAAGTCAAATACGTGAATAAGCTTTTACAACCTCCAAAAGTCGCTGATTGTTGCACTATTTTCGGAGAAAGAAGGGTTGTTGGATATTTTTAAAAGAAATACGTTGACAGCACCGTTTCTCACATACATATTATTGTGACTGGTAAGAGATACAAAACCGTTGTTGGATACTTCTGGTAGCTGCTTAATGACGATTTAGATTTGAAGAACTTGTGGCTCCAGCAGGTGCAAACCCACTAACAACACGAGCTACCGTGGACATATATATGGACATTCAACGAAGAGCGTTTCGTTTTCGGGCTGCTTTATGTCTTGTTTGAATGATTTGGCCGGTATTGACCCCCAAAATCGTTCGGTTTGTCGTTCTAGACGGACCTAAAGTAAAACATCCGACAGGAGACGGAGAATTTATCGTTTAAAATCTGGAAAATGTCGACGAAAGAGCTTCAATGTGGATCGAATTTAGTCGCGGCCACTATACCAGATATATCTTTGCTACTTAACAGGAAGCAATTAAACGTTTCGGCTAAATTCACTGAGGGCTTTTGCACCACCTTGTACTTAAATATCTCATCGGTCGCCACGGCTGATAACAGCTTCCAACCTCGGCTGAGTTTATTTCTAAGGTAATGATCGGTTTTAGTGGCTGCAGAATCGATTTAGACCTGCTCATCTGAATGAGTTTCAAATATAAGATTGAGAATCTCCACCTGATATTCGGGGAAAGTGTCATCAGATAGTTTATCAAGGGAGTGCTTTTCTCCCTTTAGTCTTTCGTGCTCTGGTTTACTTCCGAAGTCGATGGAATTTCGTATTTCACTGTGGAACATAGGTCAAAGGGTCCAAAGAAATTTATACCATGGAAGGTAGGTATATATCTCGATGTGTGCCTCGTAATGCAGAGTCAGTGCCCTCTTAGACCAGCAGTTGCTCCATTGGGTAGGTCCACGATAGCACGCTATATTGAACTAGCTACTACATATGAATCTCAGGATGTTCCCTAGCTCAATATTGCGCAGGTCTTTGAGCTCTGTGTGACAGAGAGTTTTCATTATTCTATAGAACAGGGCACATAGGGTGTTGCGGACAGTGTCCTATGATGAAACTTGAGACAAATTGCGTATCGCGGCGACTAAGTTTAACTAGGCAGTGTAATCTCTTCTTGCTGTACTTGTATGTCGGGCAAAGGGTTTTAGCTGTAGCGCACGTGTTAACTTAGAGCCACCATGGGATTGATCGACGATGTCCTCATCCTTGATGTCTCCATTGACCGTACTTAACGGAACGTCGACAGGAAAAAGGGCATATAAATTATACAACGCTGTCTCCTTCATAAGTTGCCAAGAATATCCATGTGTCCTGGTATTGAGTAGGCAGGAATTGACCTCACGGCGGTATTATTTTCAAAATTCATTGTTGTAAAAATAGCAGTTAATTCATCTGGAAGGACACTTCATCTATCTTCTAAACTGAAGGAGCAGTTAACTTCCAAGGTTTAGTAGTGAACTCCCAACATCGTAGAAAGACGATTTCTCGATATTACTGATTTGTTTATTCCTCCTCTGTCATGTGATCAATTCATTTACAGCCACCCAGTGAGATGAGCATATGTAAAGGCGTCACCGTAGTTTCTCTAGATTAACAGTCGCTCTGGCCCCCTAGCCAAGTGGTGTCGTGATTAATCCTAGAACCCCGATGCAGGTTCTTCTCTAGAGTTTGATGAGGTTTGAGAACTGGTAGTGCTACTCATTCTTAGGACCTTCACTAGGATAGCGAACTCTATGAGGATGTACTTCAGCAAATTTTAAAAGCCTTTTGCAAGAGTAGAGAGTTTTACTTGCTTTTTAAAATACATTCTTCGAGGTTTTCTCGCGAGCTATCTAGGGTTATCGGAGATGGATATTTCTAGTAGAACTAAGCTGCTAATAGGTAGAGCTGCCTGCTTTTCGCAGTATAAATTGGATTCGATCCTGGTATGCAGCGGTATGTTTACATTTTGATTGAAGAAAACAAATTAGCAAGCATTTGTAGATGATATTTGACTTGGCAACACTCCGTATCTTTCTGAGGAAAACATTGTCCAATTTGGAGAATTTCTATAAGGGGACCCTTACATTGATCATAGAATAAATTGACACTGTACTTCTGTTCTTACCATAAAAATATCCACGATAATACCCAGCAGATAAGAAGTATACTCGTATCTCTTCGGCTTGGTGTGATTGAATTTGAATTTTATATTCAAAATTCAGAAGAAGTTACGTTCTGACAAGCTCATTTGTAAAAGAGAAATGCTCGAAAGTTGATGTGAACTGGTTTCATCACTTTGATTTCTTACCTCCTGCTGAGTTCATTTTGTCAATCTTCTTTCGACATTCGAAATGTGATGCTCCTATTCAAGGTCTCCAATTCAGTATGCTATCAATCTCATTGCAATTCTGAACATAGACTTGGATTCACCTTCTTGGAGATGGAGATATTCCCACAAAAACATAAAAGATCCGCCGATGGACTGCGAAATAAATTAGCAGAATCTGCCTCTCTCCAAAGTTCGATGGTAATATTCAATTAGAAAGCATTTTGTATCTGTCACACTATATCGGCGTTATCTGGGCGAATACTCTCTCTAAAATGAACCATTTCACAGTTGAAACCAAATATGGGCCCGAGTACAATTTCCCAACATCCGTTGACAAGTTTTTATATCAAATTAAAATGTTCACTGCTCAATTGACATTCAATCACACAGATACATAGCTACATCCGTGTATAGATACTAGTACAACAACCGATTCAAGTGTGTAACACGACTTCTACTCACAATTATGGTTGCTAGGAGAAAACCCAATCTTCCTCGTCGTCGCCGGAAAACAATGGTCACACAAGAATTCCATATAGCACCAGCATCCTTTAGATATCTGAGATATACTCATACCAGATACAGATTCAGATAATCGAAGAACGACGTCTTAAATAGTCATTCATCATCGTCATTAAATTAATAACTTTATGGAGCCCAAAAAGGAGTTAATCCGAAGCTTGAGTGCATAAAGAATGAGAGGAAACACCTTTAACAAAAGATAGAAGCGGCCCCTGGAGAGGTTGGGAGAAGGAGGTGAATCAGGCAGCATCCCACTTGAGAGTCTGGGTATCAATCAATCTGACAGTATGCCATCTAGATTACTACTATCCGAACAAGATATCCAGTTAGTTCTTTTACGAATACAAGAGTGGCACACTTGCCACCACGTCGATGTGGATGTCTATGACTATGTCCATGTCGATGATGATGCTGATGATGTGGATGTGGATGGAGATGAAGAATCTCTCCTGATTACTGAGCTGTTGTGTGCATGAACGGGTTGTACAGCGCGCATAACAGTTATTGACCGTGTTCTATAGTCGGTTCCAACTCTGGTCAAGACATCACCTCATGCCGCCAATGATGATGACGACGACTACAACGACTACAACGACGATGACGATGATGATGATGAGCACTTGAAAGGATGAAGAAGCGGGTGTTTAACCAACACTTTACTAGAAGATTTCCGAATAGTGGAACACAGATGGTGGATTGCTCTTAAAGACTATGCTGTACCGGAGCAAATGATTGATTGTCGATGAAATCGGTGCTGCATGGATGCCTTCGATAAAGCGGGCAATTAATACATCGCGGATCATTTAAAACTGATGGTAAGTGTTATGGATTTAATAAGCCCAGTAGCGTGAGGCAAGGCGAGTCAACCGTCAGTAGTTGTAAGTAGCCAAGAAGCAGTGAAGCAGACTTAAGTGTTTAGATGGTTAGATACTTTGGCGGTGGTAAGTTACGAGTAGTAGATGCATAGGTTTTGGCTGACTTGGCTTATACTCGTAGGTGCTGGTTGGTTTCTATGCGCATGGAACTATGATTTAATATGATCAAACGAAGCACAGTAGTTGTGATTAATTTTTACGACCAGAATGGACAGTGTTTATGGAACGTGCTAAGGAGATTGTCCGGTATGAGTTGCCTAATGAAGTAATTAAATGAATGCAAATTGAATGGTATTGGTTATTAGACGGCGAATGATGCTTGATCGCAGTGATTAGATTGAGGAGAAAAGAACCGCCGACATTGTATTGGGACTTTTGTTATCCTTCACTATTGTCATGCGCCTATTTCTTGACATAAAGCTACTACTACTACTACAATTCAAGTGTTAGCTCTTCAAAAAACCTAATATCAAGAACCATACTTTCAAAGGTTCGATTTACCCTTTGCGGATGCTGAAGAACTACTTTAAATACCGGGAACTGATCTACGATACCACAAAAGGCCCTCGAAGAAGGTTCTGACCTGACCTCTGCAACATCTCATATGGTGGTATACTTTGCATGGAGATGCCTGAAGACGCCTTTGTGGTAGGGTACGCAGATGATATCGCCGCTGTGATTATGGCAAAAAGCACGGCGAATGCTCAAATAAAGCTGAACCAGGTTACGAGACGGATGAACATGACCTTATCCTAGCTACAGAAAAAACCGAGATAGCCCTTCTGGCCAAGAAGAGAATCCCGACCATCGTTAACTTCTAAATAGGGCCTGAAATTATAACTTGCTAAGAAGCAGTGAAATACTTGAAAAACTCACCTTTCGGCAACAGATAAAGTCCGTATCTCATCGAGCGCACAATGTCACTAAGCAGACTGATGGCAAACTTAGGGGATGCTACGGGCAGCAAACGAAGGCTACTAATGTCAGTCACCCATGCCATTCTTCTATATGCTTGTGATATCTGAGCAGACTCACTCTGGCAAGAAAAGTACAGGAAGCAGATGGGAGCAGTTCACAGACGCGGAGCTCTACGAGTGGCAAGCTCGTATCGAACTGTGTCGGAACCAGCTGCCTTTGTAGTAGCAGGAGTGATCCTAGCGGCAGAAAGGGAATACGTCTACAACAAAAAAGTGGAAATTGAAATAGAAGCGGCAATCGAGGAAGCAGAGGATCTCACGAAACGGCAGTGACAAGAGCGCTGAAACTCGAAAAGCAGAGGACGATGGACTGTGGAGCTGATCAATTACGTGGCTAAATGGAATGGACGGAAACACGGCGAAGTAAAGTACTATTTCACCCAATTTCTCATCGGATATGGATATTTCAACGCCTTTGTTCGCCAGATCGGTAAGCAAACATTTCAGCCTGCCAGTAGACGATGCAAACCATATTTCTTTCGTTTGCAGGAGGTGAGAAGCTCAACGGCGCTGAAAAGCAGCGTCGGCATAATCAGCCCAGTAAACATGGTCGAAAAGATGCTGACGAAGGGCCAGAGTCAGTTCCTTCGAAGAACTCACACTCAGGAAAAAAAAGAGCGAGCAAGACGCAAATTCGAGTATACCTCTAACAGACTGATGAAAGGCTCAGCGGCAGGATAGAATAAATCTGCTCACGAATATAAATATGAGAAAGGCGTTCCAAAAGGGGAAAGAATATGATATCACTCTGAAGTAATGCGAAAAGTGGTTAAGGTGGTTTCTAGAGCGGGACTGCTTGTCGTCGTTATTAGCTTTTCCACCACTCCTTAGGCAACAAAATATAAAAATAAAATATCAACAACCAAAGGAGGGCAATATATGCCAGGTCATGTTAAAAGCATGCAAAGAACATGTATCTGAGTTGTGGTACCTACACCTGGGTATAGATATTATCATAAGAGCTGCTAGCTAGTCGCCATAAAGTTCAGCAATTACATTTCCAGCAATTTCAAGGAACGAGTGCCAATAAAAATCTTATTCGCGTGCTCAAAACATCAGGGAGCAGATAAAGCGAGGTGCCTACTTGCTTTGGTTTTAAATGTTTGTGGGTTATAATGACAAGAGGATATAGAGGTTGGTGAAGTGTTTCGTGGCGGCTTTTCTTTCTTCCATAGATTTGCGTTTCATAATATTTGTCCTTTGATAACACTCAAGTGATTTATGCTTCTTCATTGAAGAATCATTACCTTTTAGTACATTTGTGAACATTTTGAACTATCGGAAGGTAGTGAACTGTTGGCAATGACTGCGGAATAGTGATTGTGGCATGATTTGAATTGAATTGACACCAAATTTGTATTGTACTACCGTCCGAAGAATATCCCACACTAAGCTACTTTTTTGATCATTTTTCATATTCAGGCCAGTTGTTGTGTGGATGACGGCTAATTGTAATCGCACAAAGGCACTTTAAGGACTAGTTCATTGTCATCTTCATGGCATTCTTGTCCATATAACACTCACGAGTTACACGATTTCTTCTTTAACCCTGCCTATGTGTACAGCCTTTTAGTTAGCGAGCCATCATCACCATCAAACGCCCCCAATGCAAGATCATTTAAACCGAATTGAGAATTTTTTCTTTGGGTCAGATGCTGTTTCGCCAAAGTAACAGTTCGGTTGGTTCTTTTATTTGGTAAATAAATTGTCATCAGTAGTTTTCACCTTTTCTGTGGCCATAAACCTCTGAAGATGATGATTGAGCATTTTTATTCCAATTAAGCTATTTGGGGCTGCTCATGACCATACATACTTCTTGCTCCCCGAAAACTTTTGCGTGAATTTGAACCTTTGCTGCTATGGGGTCCATCAGATACGGAACTCTGAAGACGATGGTCAAGCAATGTGTATATCAGTGTCACTAATCTATTTAAAAGGATAACCAGACAAACTAGTTAAGGCTATCCACATTCGCCTTACATCATTACTAGGTGATGCAAAAGTCATCACCCTATCGGAAGATGCTATAATTTTTGCAAATGGCCGCATTGTAAAGTAAATATACAAAATGCACGTCAACAAGACATGAATCGCTATACTCCTAAAGAACGCGGAATAATTGTTACGCTTCGCAGGGTGAATTTCGGCGCAGATTTCCCGGTCGTCCGACACCAACTGGGCAAACTCTACGACGTTTAGCCGCTCGCTTAAAAGAATATGGGATGACACGAGATACTACCAGATCCGGCCGGCTCCATAGCAGCCGTTCTGCTGAGTACATCGCAGCTGTTGTTGAAGATGTTGACAGGACACTGGAGTATCGAGCAGACGACGTGCCAATGCAATTGGGCATCAATAGGCGGTGTTTACAGAGAATTTTGATGGAAGACTAAGATGTTTCCTTACAAAATCCAGACTGTACATCAGCTGTTAGCTGTTGGCCGCCAAGCGCGTATAACCTACGCTCAAGCCATCCTGAATCTCGACCACGAGGGAGACAACATTTCGTCCAAAATCATCATGAGCCACGAGACCCATTTCCATCTCTGTCTCTTGTCTGTTATGTGAATAAGCATTCGCTTCTGGAGCACCGAAAATCCGCGTATAATACACGAAGAGCCATTATACCCTCTCAAAGTTAACGCATGGTATGCTGTTTACGCTGGAGGCGTCAGCGGACATTATTTTGTCGAATATGCCCCGGGCCGCGAATGTGGACGGCGAGCGCTACAGAGCCATGCTCAACGACTTTCTTCTTCCTCAATTGGATGAATTGGGACTGCAGTATGCGTCGTTGCTCTTTCCTGGGTCTAACAGTAAGATCGCCTGAAGTCACGAGTCTATGTCAACAAGCCTCAGACTCTTGAAGCCCTCATAGAAAATATCCGCCAAGAATGCGAGGACCTATCGTAGAAAGTTCTGGCAAGAGTGAAGGAAAATGTCACAAATCGGTCCCAAAAGTTCATCAAGTCTGGCGACCTCCACTTAGCCAATATCATTTTCTTGGCTTGATGGGAAAAAAGACTTCAAGTAAGCATAATCCAAAAGCAGAGCGAAAGTTTTTCATTCATAAAAAAAAATGACAGCCAAAGAACATCGGGTGACAACTTTTGCACCACCTTGTTCAACTGTTCCTTCCACTGGGCCAAGATACCAAGTACACCGAATTGAATGCTCTTGCTTGAAGCCTCTCAGTATCAGAAAAAAATCTGAAATTGATGCCAATTCGCGCGGACCTGGACGTGATACCATTTTTGGATGCGTGTTTCTGTCCGATTTTCCTCAATCTAAGAACGTCCTTTCAATAGAAAGATAAAAGTACTCAGTCTATGATCGGACTTCTTTGATTTCGAGTACTCACTTCGAGATGAAATTAACCACCAAAACATGCTGAGCAGTGAGAGTACTTACGGTCTCCATAGGATAAGATATCCTCATTAGAACGATCAAAAAAAGGTGTAGGGCTCATCCATTAACCGCCTGTTTGTTACGGATAGTTCAAGAGCAAGAAAATCACGTCAGTGGCCAAATTTACCTCTGATAGTTCTGGCTTTCATTCAATCTTGTTGGAAGTCATAGCCTAATGCCAATGAAACGCACTCTAATTTGAAAACCAGATGAGAGGTACACTCCCTCACAGTCAAGCAGCGCTGATTGCTTCACTTAACCCTAAACCACTTCGAAACCATTCTTCTTTGAACACAGACGAATTTGTCCGGATTGCGAGAAACGAGATCGTCGATGAGCTTACTATCATAGAAAGGCTCACAAGGCGCTTCTGACTCATCTGAAGTCGCTTGCCGAAATGTCATTAATGGCTTCTGTTAACAGTTCGGTTTTACATGTCTATAACTGTTGATGGCATGACTCTACACGGCGAAGGCAAAGCACATATGGCACAATTACTGTCCTCAGCAGAAAAGAAAAGAATGCTTACTGATATCTTAACGGAGCACTGAAATCTCATTCCTGAATTTGGCGGACTAAAACACCGTCAACCAAACACTCCTTCTGTAGTATACCACATGGAGATGTCCTAATATAGCCCTTGACCACTACCCAGTTGCGTAGCTAAGACACGGCTACGGATATCCCAGATGGCACATAAGCGGTAAAATTCTTTGAGAGGTTCAACGTTGCCATTAGGCCGCCAGAACCCTTGTCGATCGTGTTTCTCTCAACCTTTCGACGAGAGTGCTTAAGCCTACTGTCATCGATGTCAAGAAGCCATCAAAAACACCTCAGAAAGAGGGCAGGCCGCACATATGGCAATTCGTCTACGAAGCTCTGTTGCATAAAACGACGGGAGTAGGAAAACCATGGGCTTCTCCAGGGAAGAAGTCCCGATCAAGGAAATGAAAATGGGCTACTCGAGAAATATTGTTTGGAAGTCGTCTAAAAAGGTAAAAAGAACCTTCAAGCCACCAAGACTCGAGCCGAAACTTGTAGATATGAATAAATCTAGTAGTAGAGTCGCATGAGTGTTGAGGATATGGGAAAACCTTTTCTGTCCTCTTGTAAACACGGTCATGATCAAAAATCCGATCTTGGGCAATTCGAACCCTTCAACCCAGGTAATGTTAGCAAGCATTCCGGTCCACGGTCCAACATGAAGTTAGAATAAAATTTCAATTTAAGTACAAGGATTGCGAACGGATCTTACCTACTTATGTTAACGTGTGAAACCCTTGCCAACGAGCTGATGTGTCCCTATCAATATTACAATCACATTAGTTCACAACTATTCACACTATGGCAGATCGGGGACAAGGCTAAAGAAGTCTAGCTCGATCCAGATCCCCTTTGCCGATTTTAAAGTCGTAAATGATGGCACTACAGAGACGACCTATACTCGTACAAGAAAGGCCAAACATTTGATGTGAAAAAGGTAAGAAACGATGACTTGTCATGTGACCTCTTAAACATCATGTTTCGAGAAAATTGTACGCGAAAATCCATGCCAATACCAGAGCCGGTTGAGGATTTGCCGACCTCGGTTCTGATATTAGCTCTGATGTGCACACCGTTTAAGAAATCAAACGAAAGTTACACTTGCCAAATGCTGTTTCTTTGCCTTTATGAAGGCCTTTAGCAGAAACACTAGGGACATTTTAAATGCGACCCTTATCATCTCAGTTCTGCTCTAAGCCGCAGAACCAAAACTAGTTAGCAAAGACGGATGAAGATATCCTTGATCCGAGGTGTCTTCCAGAGCGAGGGAACCATACAGCAAAAAAAAAGTGTGCAGCGCACGTAGGAGTATGGAGATCGTTTTGGAATGCGTAACAGGGGTCAGTTGCCCAAAGCCCGCGGTTTATTTGTATATTTCTTGTGGCCCAGGTACACCTTGAACTGAAGCATCATCTAAATGAGTTAATAGCAATTTGTTGGGTATCACACTTTCGATTTCTTCTTTTTAGCCGCGCGGAATAGTGACTTGATAATTTTGCCTCAAATCTAGGCCCTAACATACAACCTTATGGTATATCATAACTCGATTTTTTTTGTCTGGCTTCGTTTCATTTCCACATTCGACATTCGAATTAGTCTTGTTCTAACTACTTTTAACATGCCCATCTCAAACTCAGTTTTCTTTGACAGATCAGCTTACGATCTTTGATGCTACTGAACGATTTCGGTGCTGAAGAAGCTTGGAATCTCTGTACTATTGACGAGTGGCTTGTTGACCAAGATCAAATTGGTCTTAGCCAGGAGATTCAATTTTTATTTATTCTGAGTCCTGTTAGAAAGGATTTTCTAAGCCAGGAGCGCATTTAGAGATCTTAATATGGTTGTCCCGTATTGCGAGTGTATGCGCAATGTTGGACATCTAACCAGTATTTCATTTTCACGTTGAAGCCTTACACCTACAACAACAAAAAAAAGAGTTTGTACGAGTTACTTTGTAGTCCCTAATTGGAACGTGTATCTTTTCATTGATTCCCCTGAATTTGAACATGTCTCACAACCTGGAGATGTTGTTGTTTTTCCCTGTACGAAGAAAAACCGACAAGCATCCAATTTCTGCATAGCCTTTCTGACCCCCAGACGCAAGACGACACCAATTAAACTCTTTGTACTTCACTTACATCAAGTTTTTGCTCACCACTTTCTTGGTTTTCTTGATTTTTGTTTTATTTCTCTGTTTCATCTGTGGCCGACGTTTCCCACACAAGTGGTTTGCAACATTGTATCGTACTCCGTATCGCCATCGCCTTCGTCAACAACCTTGATTTATTACCGCAGTCTTGACTAAGTGTTACAACGTCGATTCACGATGTACCTAGACTTCTAATCCACACCGGCAGTATCCAGATACGCTAGTCCCTAACCTTAGTCGCGGCCTCCTCCTCTGGCTGGGTTATTTGAATTCGTCTGACATTTGTGGTATGCCTTGCAGTCTATGTTGCCCTCAAGGATAGAGTGCCGGTGGTGGTTTTGCAATTTCTGTGTACCTCGCCGATTTGTGGCTTGTGCCAATGTAATCACTGTGCAATTAAGCACCGCTGAGGTGTAGCCGTGCGCGGGACTTAACAGTTTAAATAAGAAATAGATCGACACTGTGGCACCTGCTGCAATGCAACCGGTTCGAAGAAGACTTCTTTTGAATTTTCAAATAAATAACCAAAGGCGTGTCCACCTTGTGATTAATGGCGGCGTCTTGGAATAAGTTTTATAGCTCCTCGATGCAAAGAGGTTTTTTTTTTTTGTAAACATCATGCCTCGAGTTGTTGTCATGAGATTCGTATCGAATCGAAGTTGAATTCTTCGATTACCATCGATAAGTGATAACGAACGAGTATTGAGTATTGAGGAATACGAGTACATCTTGTCTGGGACTTTCCATTGTTTGCATCCAAGACTGCTTTGGTCTACAAGGAGACTTTACTGGTTTCTGGTAGGCGACTTGTTTTATCTTTCTATTGTCACTTATCGAACGTGACAATACGTAGATACAATAGACAGTCGAAGCTTGCTAACAAGACTTACAAATTCTTTCTCTTCAACGATAATAATGAAAGTTGTTAGGCGAGAGATTGTCCATGTCAGGAGGTTGGTTGTAGCTGAGAAAATTGTTTAAAATTTTGCCGTCATATAAATTTCGCAAAGGAAAGTTGTTGCTGTTTACTAATTTTGTTTCTTTTTTTTTTATTTCATTTTAGGTAAGTCCGTTTGGAGGATGTGACAGTGTGGAGACCTAAGACGAAATGGAGAAAACTACATTTTTTGGGAAACTGTAGCCCTTAGCAGCCTTCAGAGCGAAGGCATCAGAAAACCTTGTACCAACAATGCGCGTTATACGAAGTAGTGACTCTGACTCTTATCAAATTAAGGGATTTACGCTTCGAACTTTTTGACTTCAGGTCTCAAATCTTCCCCGCAAATGTTTTAAATCCTAGGTGCTGCGACTAATTTCGGCACAAGAATGTAGGATATCGGTCTTTGGAAGCGCTCTAATGCGTTTGCTTGTCTATCTCATTTGGGATCTGTTTTAGAATTTTGAGTAGGGAATACCAAAACGTTTCCAGAATCCGTACATGGTCCGCAGTGTTTTTAGTGATTTTTCCAGTATCTCCTGTCGGCTGTTTAAACGCGATCCCCTATGAAGGGTTTTGAGTTGGCCAAACAAGAAAAAGTCACACGGTACCAGATCAGGTGAATTTGATGGCTTTTCACAATTGAGACCCTTTGTCCGAATTGACACCAAAATAATAGTCCTTATTGGCAATCTGGCTTTCAGAAAGAAGTTTATAAATGCCAGCCATGAAAACGTGGCTTCTTTGTTCTTGGCTCATTTGGAGCATCCCATTCACTCGTTTGATGTCCGGTTTACGTCTCGTTACCAGTGAAAATATGTTTAATGAATGTTTGGCCGGAATCAGCTTCGAAAATTCAGGTCATTCGGTACCAGTTTCGCAGTGACACATCTCAAGTTCAATTGATTGGTTAAAATGCCGTGAGATGTTGGTGATTTCTGCTAATTCTCAGACCGCCAATTTGCGTTTTACGTCCAATAAATCTTTGATTTCATCGACGTGCTGTTCAGTTGTTGATGTCGATGGTCTATCAGAATCACCTTCACTGTCAACTCCGGGGCAGCAGGCTACCAAGTTTTCCCATGGACAGTCTCACCTCCATATTTCCAGCTGAGATTTATGCAATCGAGCTCTACATCGGGGAAACGTTAGAACATTCACATTCTCTTTGACAGTAAAGCAGCCCTGCCTTAACCTCAAAAATATAGATGACTGCATTGAAGGTCTTACAGCACCAGCCAGTGTCAGTGGAGTTAATTTCAGGTGGATGCCCCAGAGGAGGCGAACGTTGCGTGAAAAAAATCGTTGGTCAAGGTGGACCTGAGCCTCAAACATTAAACCTTGCGGATCTGCCTCAATATACATTCATATGATGAAAAGATCATTAGACAGGATGCCGATATAAAAAGTTCCATTAACAACAGATAAACCTAAGGCTCACCGTAACTGGGGGAAAATTGAAGATACAATTTACAGGTTGTGGGCTGCCTCTTTAACAACCAAAGAGAGTAGAACCATCCCAAAGTCGGAGTTATACTAAGTTGCTATGTGCATAGTTCACGGCAATATATTTTATGTCGAATGTGCAGCGAAGACGAAGAAACAGTAGAGCACACCATATATCGGGTGTTTTGTTTTAGAGGTATGGAACTTTTACTAGATAGAGTGAAAAGTGACCTCCTTGACCGCCAGAATGCGCTGCTACTGCAAAAAAGGTTATGGTGCCTTGAAGTCCATTCATATTTAGGCAGACATGCCAAATTTCAGTGCGATACTGTCTTTAGTTTTGTTTTGACAGCTGATTGTTGTTGACGTGTTTGGCATCATGTTGAGTATGGACAAAAACGATTTTCGTTCTCTCATAAAACATTATTTTTTGAGAGGCAAAACGGCGAAGGAAACAAAAGAAAAGTTGGATAAATATTATGGGGCTAATGCTCCGTCAGATTACACCGTCAAATATTGGTTTCGAGAGTTTCGTGGTGGCCGCAACTCCACAACCGGTCAAGTCCGATGCGGTTACAGAGGACAATGTCAAAAAAATACATGAAATGGTGTTGGCTGACCGGAAAGTGAAGGTGCTCCAGCTAGCAGATACCACAAAGATTAGTACTGAGCGCACACGCCATATTTTGGGCAATACTCTGCATATGAAAAAGTTATCCTGCCGCTGGGTGCCGCGCATGACCAAAAACACAAAGGCGAGAGCACTTCGAAAGAGTGTTTGGACTCCGGCGGACTTTTGGCGTCGATTAGTAACTGGATTTGGATCCCTCGGACTATTATCTCTTCCCAAACCTCAAAAGATGGCTCAGCAATAAAAAATTCAGCTCACGCGAGGAAATCATCGACGCCACGGAGGAGTATTTTGCAGACCTTCCGGAAAATTACTTTTCGGACGGGATCAAGAAGTTGGAAAATCGCTCGAATAAGTGTTTCAAACTAAAAGGGGACTATATTGAATAATATTGCGGTTTTTTTTTTTTTCAAAATTTGAACGTTTATTTATTGCCCATCTGAAGCTATGACTTTTTCCCATCTTTCTGGCAATTTGAGGATCCCATCCCAAAAGAACTGCGCCGGCTTGGCAGCCAAGAATGAATCAAGCCAATTTTTGATATTCTGCTCTGATGTGAACCGTATTTCAGCGAGGGCGTTCTGCATCGACCGGAACAAATGGTAGTCAGAAGGGGCAAGGTCTGGGCTATAAGGCGGGTGGGGTAAGATTTCCCATCCACTGTTTTCTAAATAGTTCTGAACCGGAATAGCAACTTGGGGCCGAGCGTTGTCATGATGGAAAATTATTGCCTCGTGTCTGGTCGCATATTCCGGGCGTTTTTCGGCCACTGCTCTCTCTCTTCAAACGGATTAATTGTGTTCAGTAGCGTTATCCATTGACGGTTTCACCCGGTTTTAGCCCACCAAATACAGAGCATTACATTCGAGCCATGGATATTCGGCTTTGCCGTTGATTGGGCTGGTTGGCCGGGTTTCACATATGATTTTTTGCGCTTGGGGTTGTCGTAATGGATCCATTTTTCATCACCAGTAACAATCCGATGCAAAAATGACTTCCTTTTGTGGCGTGCCAGCAGCATTTCGGACATGCAAAACCGCCTTTCGACGTCTCTGGGCTTGGAACCCAATTTCCTTGCTTTTGAATATATCCAGCTGCTTTTAAACGTTTTGAAATGGCTGCTTGAGTGACACCCAAAGATTCTGCGAGCTCTTCTTGTGTTTGGCAACAATCTTCATAGAGTAATGCTTCCAGTTCTTCATCTTCAAACTTTTTTGGGTGCCCAGGATGTTCATCGTCTTCCAATCACCACTTTTAAATCGTGCAAACCACTTTTGGCACGTTCGCTCAGCTAGCGCATGTTCACCATAAACTTCCACCAAAATACGATGACTTTCGGCAGCAGTTTTCTTCATATTAAAGTAATGAAGAAGAACTCCCCGCAAAAACACTTTTTCAGGCACAAAGTTCGACATATTTGAGTGAAGAAAAAAAAATTGTTGTTTACGCTTCAATTGAATGACATATACTGAAATGACGTACACTGACAGTAGCTTTCCAACGCATGTTGTAATGGAATAATACAAGTTACGCCATCTCTTAGCAAGTTATAGACACAATATAAAAAAACATTTAAAAAAAAATTTTTTTAATTCCCAAGGAGGTCACTTTTCACTCCATCTAGAATTAAAAATAAAACACAGAAAAATGTCTGAAATTTTGCACCACTTTTTCCAGCATAGCCGGCAATTTCGCGCCGAATGTGGCATCTAAGTCGTCAACTGTAGCTGGTTTATCAGCGTACACGAGTGACTTGACACACCCCCACAAAAAGTAGTCCAAAGGAGTCAAATTACATGACATAGGCGGCCAATTCGCAAGTCCATTTCTCGAGAAGATTCGCTCATCAAATGTTTGTCCCAATAAAGTGTTGAATTGACCCACCGTATGGTATGTTGCGCCGTCCTACTGGGAAGCAAAAAATCGCGAATCTCTTGCCTGTAGCACTCGCTATTCGCGGTAATGTTTCCTCAATCTCCAGATTTGGAAAAACCGGGTCAAATATGCCTCCGGCATGCAAACGTCACCAAACAGTAATTTTCTCGGAGAGACTCGAGAGTCTCGTGAGGATTGTGGTCATCCTCCAAATTTACGATGGAAACGATGATCCATTGGCTTTCAATTGCTGCACCAGTTCTCTCTTATACGGGTGTAGGCCAAGATCTTTCCTCAAGAAAATAGACAGTCGGAGGCCGAGTTGCTGGGAATCGCATCGCACCGCATCGTGAATTGGGCATAGTGCTCTCTAAGTTTGGTGCACAGAACGCGAATTTTTCAAAAAAAAATTCCCGGAATTTCTGGAAGATTCGGGTGTAAATCTTTGCAGGGTAAGTTGGCAAAGTATGCTGAACATAAATGTCAAAGGCACGTACCCAGTCTGACAGCTGGTTTGACAGATAACCCTATCGAAAGTTCTATGCCCCTAAAAAAAAGCCATCCTTTACTTTGCCACTAAGCAGAATACGTCTACGTCTCCTGAGTGAGCCTTACCTTGAGGTAGAATACGAGTCATAACTGGCAGTTCTATCAAATGAATTTATTTATAAATCCTGCATCGTAAGTGAACTCTAGATCGGTGGATATCAGGCTGAAGTGGTGAGGGTACTAAGTCCACCTAGCCAGGAACGCTATTGTGATAGGCATATATCGATAGCCAAGTGCTTATATTAAATTTCACCAAAACCTAATATTTATAATGAAATGTTGCAAATGCTAATGATGCATGTTCCAAAAGGCAGTCATATTCCAGGCAGTTGCCTTGCTTGTACCTGCAAGATGCCTCTGAAACTTTGCTTAAGTGATTTCTATAGAAGCTGCTGGACGATAGGAGAATCTGTTCCTGCGTTGCTATACAGCACTGGTGATACCACTACAAAGTTTGTCTAAATTACAATTTAGTGAAACTAACTGAGAAAGGTTCACGAAGAAGGATATGACTAGTGAAAAACATTCGGGAACTGAAGTCTCAATTTCTTGATAATTTTATTTGTGGTAATAGTGAATGCGTATTCTGATGAACTGAGATTTTGACTAGTGTTCTCGATCGTTCGCAGATTTTTTTTTTTTTTTTTTCACTGACCTCAGATAGGTTTACATGTTTTGTCGCTTTGTGCCACTGTAAATCTGGGGTAATGTTTACTTTGTTTACTTACATCGTGTATGGTTTGCGGAGATGTATCTCAGCTCTCTAAAGCTCTTCCCCAGTTGTACTGATTCCTCTTCGACGGTTCTTCGCTAAGTACTTCTAGGTGGGCCCACTCGTCTGCCTTTCTGCGTGAGAGGATTCCATTGCATCGCTTGACTCTCAATGTACTCATGACCTTTACGAAGCGTATGGCCACTCCACTGCCACTTACGTCTTCGTATGATAGAGTCAATGGGTTCCTGACCTATTCCCGCATGAAGTTCATCATTAGAGATACGGTTGAGCAAGACAATCCTCAAGCTGTTTCGTAGACATCTATTCATAAACGTTTGCAGCTTTTTTGTGACAGCAGGTGTGACTTTCCAAGTGCAGCACCCATAAAGAAGCACGGAGTCAACATTGGAGCATAGCTTGGTCCTCAGGCTGATAAAGTTGTTTCTCCATATTTCGGACAACATTCCGAAAGCAGCTTTTGGTTTCCCAATTGGGCTGGTGATATCTAGTTCGGTCGCGCCATCAGTAGAGACAATACTTCCAAAATATTGAAAATTCTCTACCATCTCTACTAATTGTCCAGAAATCTCTACGTGGTTAGATGAGGAAATATCAAGGCTGATTTCTTTTGTTTTTGTCGTATTGATCTTTAGCCCAACGATTTCAGCTTCTCCCTCCATCCTTGTTGTCATTTGGTGGAGATCGATGATCCTCTGTTTGAGTAAACAAGAGTCGTCCGCGTAGTCCAGATTTTTGAGGTCTGATTGCAGAATCCACTGAATTCCTTCACTTCCAGTCGACAAAGCTGCATGCAGTACATCACTTACCACCAACGGGAACAGTATTGGTGACAGTACACAGCCCTGCCTAACCCCACTTTGGTTTTCAAACTCCTCTGACAACCTTCCTTTATGCAGAACGTGACATTTGGATCCATCGTATGAAGCCTTGATAATAGCAGTCAATATATGTGCAATGAACCTCCTGCGCAAAGCAAGCCAGATAAATTCTCTATTGACACTTTCGAACACCTTTTCGAAATCAATGAACAGCAGGTGAAGTGGTGATCGATATTCAACGCCCTGTTCGATGATGATCCGCAAGGTGTTGATGTGGTCCACACAGGAAGATCCAGTGTGGTCATTTATTCGCTCCAGGACGATTTTTGCTATTACCTTGGCTACTGCAGAGAGCATGAAAATTCCTCTCTAGTTTTCGCACTGCGTAAGGTCTCCTTTCGTTGAGAGCTTGACAATCTTTCCACTCTTAAGTAAAAGTCTCTGTTTCCCAAGCTCTCTCAATCAGTGGATGCAAGAGCTCACTCGATGTTGTTAGCGCTACTCGTAAGAGCTCTGCGGGCATGCCGTTAAGTCCAACCGCTTTGTTGCTCTTCAGGACTTTGATTGCGGTAAAGATTTCTTCTCTACTGGGGGATACAGTGCGTATTCGAGAATCTGTTACTATGGACGGGTCTTTGGGCGTTGGGTTCACTTCACTGGCGAAAACGTGGTTTAAAACCGCAGAAAAGTGCTCCTTCCACCTCTTGAGCAGGTCCTCATACGAAACTAGCAGGAATCCGTCTGTGTCTTTTACCAGGTGTTGTTTAGAGCTTTGGATACCTGTGAGCTCTTTGGTAATTCTGTAGATTGTAGACGGTCCTAGGGTCACACCTACTAGCGTAATCTTCTGCTTCTGTAGCCAATGCGTTGATATAGTTACGCTTATCACGTCGCACGATACGGTGAACTTCCTTCATCTTCATGCGATACGCAAACTCTAGCTCGTTTCTCCCTGCTGCCGGAGTAGCTGCGATGCGAGTTTTGAGGTGTTTTCTTTCTTCGATCCTAACCCAAGTTGCTTCGGAAAGACAAGCACTGTTCCTTCCTTCCGACCGAGCGACTATATTTTCAGCACCGGATATGAAGACATTTTTCACAGCGCACCAATGGTTTTATGGTTTTCGATGGAGGTACGAGTAGGTTCTGTGCTACTGATTGCTCTTAATCCTTGTGAAAGGCGGTCGCCTAGTTGTTGGTGGACTGCGGAATCCTTTAGTAGATCGGTATTAAACTTAGGCATTCAGGTGTTTTCTTGGGATCTCCAAATTGCAGCTCTACGTAGTTTTACGGTAGCAACCATCAGATGGTGAACATCATTCATATGTCTGCACCCCTTCTGTTACGAAAGTCCTGGAAACTGCTTCTAAATCGCCGGCTTATCGCGAAGTGATCAATTTGGTTGGAAGTTGTTTGTCTGTCCGTCGACACCCAACTGACTTTGTGGCACGTCTTGTGATCAGACATGGTCCCTCCTATTACAAGGCGGTTGGCGCTCACCATTGTCGTCGCGGTCGCCAACACCATGCTTTCCTATAACATGCTTGAGTCCATCATTGTCATTGCCAACCTTGGCATTCAAGTCTCCCATTACCATTACGATGTCTCCGCGAGGTGTACTAGCTCTCAGCCGGTTATAAAAGTCCTCCTTCTGCTCGATAGAAAAGAGCTCCGTTGGGGCGTAACAGTATATGATTGTGATGTGACATACTCTAGTCTGGAACTTGGCTTTCAGGATCCTGTCGTCAACAGGCTCCCAGGTAATTAAACTTTTGAGAGCTGTTTTGAAAAGCAGCAATCCAACGCCAGATTGCCGATAGCTTCCAGGTGCCTTTCCGGAGGACAGTAGTACAGTGTTACGAGTTGGAGACTTAAACCTCCATCAGCAAAACCAACTAACTTCACTAATCCCTAAGACGCCCATCTTATACCGCATGAATTCCTTCTCTAATTGGAGGAATCTGGCATTTTGAGGACACCGGAATTGAGGTCATTTCCCGGTGTCGACAAGCGTCTTCACATTCTAGAAACCAATCTTTGTCCGGGTACAATTGACAAATGTCGTCAATGTGTTATCATTCCTTATCCGAGGCTTAGTGTCGGTTTCAATAGCGGCTTTGATTTTAGTCACGAAGAATGCTAACCTCCGTAACCTATCCTAGAAAGCTAGACCTTTCGCTCTTGTACTTTTAACCAAGGGATACGCAAATAGTTACCCGGGCACCACCACGAGGAGGTAAAACAAACACTTCATCGTGACTGATTGTTGCGCTGCTGGCCCAAACCAAGTTCTGTGCAATCAATAGTTTCCCAGGCACGATGATGCATTTTTTTTTTTCCATCGGAACAGAGCACTCACATATAGAGCTCGTCCATTGTGTATTGTCTTTCATAGAAAGATGAGTAAACGCTTCGGAGATAGAGTGCCTACAGTCTCAGCAGCCACCGCATAAGCCGGACACTCACAGAGATAGTGTCAATCTGCAGTATCGTCATCACTCTAACCTCAAGCGTTGCAAGTTGTTATTTCACTTATGCCCAGCTCACTAAGGTGCCTAGCAATGGCGTACCATGTCACGAGCCCAGTAAGCGGTCTATAGTCTTTCCTACCGAGGAACTCTTAATGACTTCGGGAACATAGAAAGGTATGTCATCTGCAGTTATGTTCATACGAATGAAACCCAACTGTTAATAGAAGCCCTAACGAAAGACATAGATAACCCATTTTTCAGTCTTGAAAAACTTTCCTTTGAGCCTTGTTCATCGGTGGCTTTATTTCTAAGACCAAACAAGGCCTTTAAATTCAGTCTTCCGACTGCGTTCTATCTTAGATATTGTGAGAGCATTCATGAAGGCTTAACGCCCAGCTTAGCTGTTGCTACATAGGTATGCAGATTCTTCTTTATAATATAGTACAGTGCCATCAGGGATGTAAATATCTCCTCTTGGCAGACAGATGCACGAGGAATAAAATCTAACTTTATCGTCCTGCAGAAAGACACCGGCGCAGCACCATTAACCGATTTGAAACTATCCGTGAAGACTCGAATACACTGCTTTCCTGACTCATGTTCCGGCCGAAACTATTCCTGCTCACGGGGAAAGTTGACTGCAGCTAGAGTTCCGGTGTCCGGTGTCCGGTGTCAGATGGCATATCCATAAGACCAGAGTCAAGGGGTAGTCAGCGGATAAGATCATCAAAACTCTAGTTCATTTTGTACCAAAGGCCACTTCATTTTAAGCGGAAGATAGCTTTGATAATTGAGCAAATAATATGAATATCAAGTTTGGCGCATGCTTTGTTGAACTTTTTTCTTTCATAGGCTGCAACATTAGCTTTAATAAGCATAGGTCCATTGATCCGCGACCAGGTTCTGTTTTTTAGTTTGACCTACAAGCTAAACCATGCTACACATAAGCAATGTAGACCGGCAAAAGGGGCTACCATGACACTCTTTTCAAATGTATTAAGCAGTTAAGACATGCCAAAAAGTCTCTGAATAAATTCAAACCACAATTCAATTTGTTGCGCCAATGGGTGTGGTAATCTTCTAAAGATGCGGTAGCCCGTGCCACCAACATCAACAATTCGCAACACCGGAATATTCGATGTTAGGAGTGCGCCTACGTACTAATCCACACCTCTACGTCCTTTAACCACTCTCCCCGCGGGACTTCCGCTAGGTATTACTTCGCGGGGCTGGTTAGCAATTATGCTCTATTTTCCGAGGCCGTCTCTTGAGCTCTTCTCAGGGCTTCTGTTCTTCGCAGCGCATATTGCACGCGCACTATAAATGAGCAGATCTCCGTCCACTTGTCCTCTGACTGCTTCATGTGACTTACGAGGTTTTCTGGACTTGGCAGATTTACTCTTTCTTCTGCAAAGCGTCTGCAGTAGAACACAGCATGCAACGCATCTTCTTCCTCATTTTGACATTCTGGACACTGGGTCGAACTATCGTGTCCAAATCTATGGAGGTATTTCCGGTAGCCGCCGTGCCTAGACAGAAACTGTGTGCTGTGGTAGTTACAGTTCCCCCATGGTCTCTTTGCCCATGTTTCTATGGTGGGAATGAGCTTGTAGGTCCACCTGCCTTTTGTGGAGCGGTCCCACCTGGTTTGCCACAGCATTGTGGATGCTACCTTTTCTTCTTCCTTAACCCTCTTTGCCTCTTGCCGGTTCGAGGGTCGCCTAAGATACACCCTCTTCATCTCATCCGCGAGGATGCCTATTGGGATCATTCCAGCTAAAACGCAGGCTGTATTATCGGAGATTATGCGATTGCACAGAGCCTGTGAGCTGATGATTACTCTCTCCTACACTTGTTTGTCGCCAGTGCACCCACCCATATAGGAGTAGCGTATAGGAGTACCGAACTGACCACTCTGGTCAGCAAGATCCTTCGGGCGTATCCAGGTCCGCCGATGTTCCCTAGCATTCGGGAGAGTGCCGCCTGCATCAGCGATGCTTTCTTGCTAGCGTACTCGACGTGAGTTTTGAAGCGCAGCCGATTGTCGATCATGTCTGGTCTCCGACGCGGAAGTTCGCGTATTCCACCGCCTTGCGGCTGATTATTAGAACAGCTTCAGTCTTGTGTGCAGCTAGTTCCAGACCCATAGACTCCAGCCATTCCTTTGTCTTTACAACTGCCTCGTCTGTGGCAGACTCCACCTCGTGAATGTGCTTGGCTACTGTAACCACTGGTATGTCGTCAGCGAAGCCAATAACCTTGACTCCCTCAGGCAGGGTTAGTCGCAGGACTCCGTCGTACATAATGTTCCATAGGATAGGTCCAAGGACCGAACCTTACGGGACTTCCGCGGAAACACTTTAGTGCTTAGCACCATCGTCCGTATGATACCTTAACCTCTTGTTATTCAAGTAGTCCGTGACTATCCTCAGGAGATAGTATGGTGTATTCATCCTGATTAAGGATCTCCTAATAAACGACCAGCTCACCGAGTTGAACGCGTTTTTTACGTCGAGCGTAACTACTGCGCATAGGTAAACACTAAACACCTACTCAAGCATAGAAGTTTGTCATTGGCAAGGTTCATCCAAAATCAAAAAAAAAAGGAAACAGGACGTGAATTCTTCAGAAATTTAAACCGAGTCATGGTTAATCCACGGCCTCGTTTCATCTATGGTTTACCTGAGGTGCTTACCTTGGTGGTTCATATTGTGCAATCAAAGTAGTGGTCGTTGCCATAAAATAAGCACACCCTTCGTACCAAGAATTGATACTTGTTTAAATCGAAAGTACGGCGTGACACTGCTTCTACCAGAAAACGGCTGCCTCAGGAAATATCTCTGCAAACGTAAATAATGGTAGATTCTACCCTCACTCTGAAAACGTCTCAGAAAATGTAGAATACTTATTTTTTCAACACCTTTTACCCGGAGCGTGGTATCTAACTCTTTGCAAAGCATTGTGAGCAGTATGGTTAGTCACGAAAATTTGGCTGCGATGAATGCAACGACTTTTGATCTCGCACTGATAATATTTACGGAACACGGAAAAGCAACATCTCCAAACAGAGCCTCGTGCAAGTTATATTGCAAAGCATATGCGAATGAAGCGCAATCGTGAAGTCCAGTTTGCGACAACTTTATCGAGCAACTGGGGCCGTATATCAGCAATAACACGGCGAATGTTGACTTCCAAATCGTCCAACGTCTCTGGTTTATCGGCATCGACTAGTGGCTTCAAATTCCCCCAAAGAAAGTAATCTAAAGGTGTGAAATCACAGAACGTACCTGGATTTTTAACGTAAACCTCCTACCGTAAGGCTTAATGTTTACGAGGTGCCCATACACCCATAGGGGGCAAGGATACGCCTTGCCATCGCATACCTACATTAATAGTATACCTCTTGCTGCTCTTATTTGCTACTCTACAATGGGCAAAACCAAGGAATACCCGTACCCGCGATTTGGGTTTAAACCACAGCCACCATGACGCTCCCACAAGGGGGCCTACCTCTAACAAATCAGGCCCGGACCGAAGTCCGGGGGGCTCCTGACTCCCATGGTACCGTGTTTTAAGTCCTGGTATGGACTACCGGTGGTCAAGCCTACCAACAAGACCTATGACCGGCAACTCGTAACTGGTTAAATCGTAGCAACCATTCAGAGGCTGTAATCTGAAGATGTTTACGATAAGACCAGTTATAGAATAATCTACCCCCGCTTTTTATTAGACAACGTCATTGATGGGCGAAGCCTTGATAATTGGGCGGGGGCCCTGTGAAATCACAGAATAGTGGAGGCCAGTTCATAGGTTCACTACGCGAAATTATGCGCTCAGCAAATATTTCCCGCAATAAATTGATGCTGTCGCACGCCGTGTGGCATGTTGCGCCATCTTGTTGAAACTAAAGCTTTGTGACGTCAATCCCATTCAACTGAGGACCGAAGAAGTCAGAAATCATGTTTCTATAGCGCTCTTCGTTGACGGTAACATTCTGGTCGGCATCGTCCTTAAAGAAATATGGGCCGATGATTCCACCAGCCCATAAAGTACATCAAATAGTGAGTTTTAGTGATTGTAAGGGCGCCTCGACAAAGGCTTCTGGGTTTTCTCCACTCGAAATTGGGCAGTTCTGCTTGTTTACTTATCCATTTAACCAAAAATGAGCCTCATCGGAGAGTAAAATTTTGCGTTCGAAATGGGGATCAAGCGTGAATCATGTTTTCGGCCCATTCACCGAACCTACGACGCGTATAATAGTCACCCGGTTTCAACTCTTGCACAAGCTGCAGCTTATAAGCTTTTAAGGCAAGGTTTTTAGGTAAAATCTTCCACAAAGTATTGTAGATGGGCATAGCTCCAATTGTTGTGCACAATGGCGAATCGATTCATTCGGATTCTTCTCAACACTGCGCACCACAACGGCAATAACTTCTTCTGTTCACACCATTTGCCGTCTTTAGGGATGCGTATTATCCACTAGAGTGTACGTGATGCGAAAACGATTCATCGTGTTTAGATGGATGATCATGTCGACCGTAAAATGAACGAAGCGCACGATAAGTTTGGCGAACCGAACTATGGTTTTCAAAATAAGTTTGCACAATTTGCACGCGTTGTTCTGCCGTTAATCTATTCGTCGTAAAATGGCAAGACGTACTAACCACAAATCAAATTTCAATTGTCAAATTGACAATCAGTAGAAACAGTGTTGCCAGTTTAAAAACCAAACCTCTAAAAAAAACACCCTTGAAATGACCCAACAAAACTTGACGCCATATTACAGGAAGGTTGACACGTGACCATACACCGTCCACTGTTCACCTAAGCCCTATGAAACCAGCTTGAATAAAGCTATAGGTAGACCATATCGGGTTAGCCTAAATCCTTCATGCTAAGTCCCGGATACTGGTTAGAAGTTATAAAGCCTGTTTTGATCTTTCGAACATGAAAGCTTGTGATAAATACGAGTACTCGTATGCGAATCTGTTTTAAGTGGAATACTTAGAAAGCAGTGGCAACGAGATATTTGGGAGGCCACAATTGCCCTTTCTGCAGCAAGGGCGTGGGTAAAACGGTTCTACAAATAAACCTAACAAGACCAAATATTAAGTCGAGTAAGTCTGGGAAATTATCCTAAATGGAGGACTGGACTAGGAAACCCTGAAAACTGAACTTCGGACCTCCTGAGTCGATTTACTCTTTATCAACCAGCACAATCACTTAAGGCTCTTGGATTCGAAACTCGAACTCTATCTCACAAGGTGCTGCGTCCTCTGAAAATCATTCCTCCAATTACCTTTCATCCTTAAACACGACTCATAGTGCCAGTGCTAGTAACTTCTCTCCTGAACTCAATTCACCTTTTCCCGCCGTTCGCTCAGATTACAATCCCATAAGTATCCGTCTCATTTAAGTGACACTTACTAGTTCACTGTTCCTTTGCCTTTCATCGGATCATTTTCCCGCGCTTTTCTTCTTTTTTTTTTTGCACCAACATTTCAAGGATCTCTGTCAAATGCGGAAGTAAATCTTTCAACAGAGCTTTGCTCGGCCCTGTGACAATTGTGTAATAGGGAAGCGATTTTTCTGTTCATGTCTTTTGTTCTATTGTGTGACAGAAAGTCAACGAAAACAAAAAAAAAGACGAAGAAAATAAGAAGAGGAGAAGTGAAAAACACATTAAGATGTAACAACGATGTCAAAACAAATTCATTTCCTTAGATTCTCCCTTGCGGCACTAGCCCTCTGCTTCAATGTGCGCTCTGGATAATGAAACCCATAAATTGGCACGTTTGCACGTTTTTTTTTTTTTATTTTGCTCCTACATCGCCTCCAACCTAAAAGTGTCTAACTACTTTACAAGTAGTCGAACTCGTTCCCATACTTGCAGTACCTTCATCCGCACACAACACAATCTGAAGTAGAGCACTGCTGCTGCAGTTTTGCAGTAAGTGCCAGTATCTCAGATCCGTACGAGTACCACATCACAAAACACAAAGTTCAGCTCCATCTCCACCTGGATGTCTGTTTTTGTTTCAACTTTTCCTGCTACTCCCGCTGAAACTGAAAACAAAAAACAAAAAACAGACGACGTCCCAGGTCGTCGAGACGGCAGCATCACAAGATACGGATACACAACAGAATACAAGAGCACACCATGATGGGGCTAAAAGGTGATGACAATGCAAATAGAGTCACTTACCCACCTTATCCGTGCCTACCTACTGAAGGATTTCGGAAGACTGAAACCTTGTGCCACCTACCTACCTCAAAACGTGCCCAGTTCCAGTGCCAACTTCAAGTCTGAACTTTGTCTTAAAGCAATGCTGAAGGCTGCACGACAAACAAGGGTTACCCCCTGGAGATAGAATTCATTTTCTTCATCATCCAAAATAGGGGAAGGGAGCGTGTGGGATTATGCAATTGTGACCAAAAAAATGTTTGCACGTGTGGGGACACCCTAAGACTGTGCAAGTAAATCACTTGCAGTGACACAATTCGTGATTTCATTAGAGGTGTGTGCAGGAAAGCCATTTGAGTACGAGTAGTTAGTGTCAACTTCCGGTGGTTAAACAAACCAACGACATGGAGTTTAGTTATCTAACCTCAAAATATTGCCAACTGCTGTAGCTGTAATCCTTTCGTCAAAAGTCGATTCGAGTGCAATACATCGGTTATCACCCGACACACGGAGATGAATATTCAGATTCAGACACACACTCGCCCTCACATTCAATTCTGGAAGCCGTCCGTGATGGATGGAGGAAGCAAATTCGAATTGACACTCCGGCAAACAGAAGTGCCAAGTCGGAATAGGAATCGACTTTTCAGGATTTTATTTGTGGCTCGAATAGGGATTTACGAAGCAACACTCTCGAGGTGGTGTCGTTGCCTTCATTAGGACACACTGACACAGACTATGACGATGGATTTTCGAGCTGTCGGAGCTGATAAAGTAAAGTGGTTGCGGTTGGAATTGGTGGAGAAGTGGAAAATAATCGGATTTGTGCCATAAGAATTGTCGTTACGTAGGCACACAGGAAATTCAACATCTAAATTAGCTTGCAAGGTAAATTGTGTATGAAAGAGGCTGGAAATTGTATTCAAATGCAAATCTCCAAGGATTATGAGGATATTGCGGATATGAAGGGTTCTAATAATAATTTTCAAATAACGAACGGTCCTTATGAGAAGGGATGCTAATTAGAGACTTAAGCCTTTTGTGCTTCTCCATCTGTGCCCTTTTGAAAAAGGCGATTTTCGTACACATTTGACTTTTGTCTCTAAACCACTTTGTCAAACAAAGTTGAATTGGATTTACCGGGAGCTGAGTCTCTTCTATGCGAGATAAGATGAGTGTTGAAAAAGGATAAGTGGAACGGATTCTTTTCTAATGCAAAGTAGATACTTGAAGTATTCAGTCCTTTGTCGGCTATGGAATGCGTGCTTTGTGAGAAAGACTCAAGTTCATTCACAAAAGTGCACTGTTTAACGCTGTTGATATCATCGGTCCTTATTGTTCAAAAATGAGGCTAAAACTCGAATCACAGTGAATGGCGAACGTTACCGGGCAGTGATCAGTGATTATTACGACATGCGATATAGATGACATTGGTCTAGACGATATGTGGTTCAAGCAGGACATTAGTACTGAAGAGCTGATTTGACGACAATGGACGCGAAATGGACGCGAAATGGACCAGTAAATTGGCCACAGGGGTATGTAAAGTATTTGGTACTTTTGGTATATCGCATATTGCTAACTTCACTGGATTTCAAGGCCACTGTTCGGTGCGTTATTGGTGAGATAGTGCCCCCAATGCTCGAAAGAGTGGCCCAAAATGGAACGAATTAGATGAACTTCCACTAAACCGTACGAGGAAGCTATGTGCCTGCAGTTTAATTTTGATGGGGGCAAAGGCCCCCATTTATTCGGCTTAATACAAGCTGTAACTTAAAATTAAACTTAAACTTAAAACTAAGGTTGGTTGGAGTGGTGAAGAAGAACGGATTTGAGGTAGATTTCGAGGGTTAGTGTTGAGGAAAATAGAGTTGTAGAGGGATTCGCATTCAACGTGACCTAGAAGGAGTCGATGCATGAAGAGGAAATCGGCTGCATCTCTACGTTTAAGTTGATAAGGTTGAGACGGTTTTGATAGGGGGGCAGAATAAAAGAATCATTCCAGGGTATACCTCGAAGAGCAAATCAAAGGAAACGGCGCTGGATGCTTTCGATTCTCGAGATATGAACACGATCATATGGGGACCACACTTGACTGGCGTACTCTAGGAGGGATCGAACAAAAGTAATATAGAGGGACCTGGTCACGTATGGGTTGGCGAATTCTTTGGACCACCGTTTTACAAAACCTAGTGCAGAGTTGGCTTTAAGGATTATCCCATCCATATTTAAGCGGAAGTTGAGCACCCTATCACACAAAATGCCGAAGTCGCGAAGAAATTGATTGGAGGAGATAGGTTGGTTGTGGAGCAAGTAGAGTCGTGGAGGAGACTTATGCCGCTCACGTGAAAAGTTGGTGGATTGGAATTTGGGTATAACATATTAGGGTAGGATAGGTAGGATAAGTAAGAGTAGCTGTAAATAATAACCCACTTAGGCCTATTGGCCCATTATGATACCACGTGGATCTATGATCCTCTTACTGATGGAACCAGTTTGAGCTCATGATGAAACGTAGGAGACTGTTTACGTCTATATTCTTTAGATCATTTAGGCCATTGTAAAAGAAAGCTCCTAAGTGAAGTGTTCTTCTCTGGGAAAGAGCTGGACATGTACATAGTAGCTGGAGGATTGTCTGCTCTTCCTCCTCGTCCATGCAGCTTCTATAGAAATCGTTTGTAAATGCGCCAAGCCTTCTTGCACGCTTGTCTATAAGGCAGTGTCCAGTGATGACAGCTATGATGGCGCTGAGATGTTTCTTATTTAGAAGGATCAATTGGTATACCTATGCTACCCTTGTCCGGTAGAATAGGTAGAGTGGTTCGAATTTTGCCGAGTTCGTCAGCCCTACAATTCCATGAAATGTCTCTGTGGCCCGGCGCCCAACAAAGGTGAAGGGTGGACTACTCTGGCATCGGCATTAAAGGTTTTAAAATTAAGCAGCGGCTTGGCTATCCGAAAATATGAGGATATTCTTTGCCGATATCACGTTTTTCTTCAGCCAGGACAGAGCTTCTTTAATCGCCAAAATTTCCGCCTAGAACGCGCCACTGTGATTTGGAAGACGGAAGGAGAGGCTTGGATTTACAATAGCTTATTTGAGAAAACACGGCCGCCAACGCCGTTATAAGTTTTAAATCCATCTTTGTAAAAGTGGATTGATTTGTCCTACATGAAAGCAGAAGGATCTAGAGGGGAAGTTTACATGGAAGTCTTTGTCAAACCAAAGTTTTCTCCACTCTGTAGTCCCTATAAGGCGAATAAGAGCAGTCGCAGCTGAAGATATCGAGGGGTGTCAAGTGAAACAGAATATCTACTGCCGCGGAGGTAGTAGAACGTTCTTTGGACCTTGCCTAATTTGCTGCAGTTCACTGCATTGTCTAAGGCCGTCCACCAGACAACAACTCCGCAGGTGCGTATCAGCCTTATGACCAGGATGTATAGCCAGTGGGTTATGCGAGGTTGAAGGCCCCATCTGGTCCTGAGACCCAGATATTGTGCTGTATCGGAAAAGACTAAACTCGTACCGTTTATTGAGGGAATAGTTGGGTTAATCTGTTAAGATTTAGCTGAAGGAGTTCTTTAATGGTATTAAGATCTTACCTAAGACGGCTATAGCAACGTCATCCGCAGAGGCAATCGCCTTGGTACGACTCGCTTTCAGGTATATCAGCAGTTCATTAACCACTAAGTTCCGGAGAATGGGAAAAGGGACACCGCTCTGCGGCGTACCTCTGCTAACAGGTTTTTTTAGCAGAAATTCCCCCCAGGTTCGAGTTGATAATCCTGCTGTTTAGCATAAGACTAACCAACTCCCCAAGTGAGTTGTCTACCTGCAGAGTTGACAACGCAGTCGTGATTGCGAATGTGTTGATGTTGTTGAAGGCACCCTCTATGTCAAGGAAAGCAACCAGTGCGTACTCTCTATATTGTAGGGATCGTTCGATGTGGCTACTCAGTGAATGCAGAGCCTTTACAGTAGGCATGTTCAGCCGTTGACAGAAAGTGGGTGTCCAGTAGCAGGTTGAGTGATTCATCACTTGCGGTTACCCAAGAGCCATCCGTGTTTTTCAAACAGCTAGGCATCATAGGATTTGTAGAGAGGATTTTTCTTAGCCACGATGCCTCAGAGGTTTCCGTGATTTTGTCACAGAATGACCTCCAAGATTGTCGCTTTGCCTTCCTCAGTTCTTTTTTGTATAATTTGGCGGATTCTTTGTATGAGTCCCAGTTAGTTCCTAGGTTGAAAAGTTTTGTGCAAATTTTTCTAAGCGGTCCCAATGCTGATGTCCACCAGTGCGGCTTTTCTTGCTTCTAGGCTGAATAAGAGGGCAGGAAGCAGTTATAGCCTGATTGAGAGCCAGGGTGAGTTCCTTGGCTTTCATGTCAAGCTCGTTGGTGTCATGCGGGGGGAATTGATTGTTCAGAGGATAGCGTTTCTGACAGTATTCCTCTGTATTTTGGCTAATCAATTTTCCGGAATGCTGGTTGGCTGGGAGAAGCATCATTCAGGCTAAATTGGATGTATCTGTGGTCTGAAAGCGAGTGTTCAGACGATACTATCCAGTTCGTTAGCATTTGAGTGATGTTGTTGGAAACAAGAGTGATGTCAAGCACTTCCTTTTGGTTTCTTGTTATAAAAGTGGGCTCATTGACAATGTTGCATTGTTTACAACAGGTTAGTACTTATAATATAGTCAAAAAGTGACCCACCTCTATCATTGATGTCGGTACTGCACCATACCGTGTTATGAGCGTTAGCGTCGCATCCGATGATGAGGCCAGCTTCCAGTACCATCCTTTCTAGGTTATCACCAGGGAGAGGACCCACATGATTGTGGCCAAGATATGCCGATGCCAGTCAGTAGGAGCTCTTGGCAGTCTCTAGTCTGACAACGGTTAAGTCCTGGTCATTGAAATTAGGAAATAAAAATGCATTAAGGCAACGTTTCACTAATATAGAAGTCTTGTATAGAGCGGAACGTATACAGGTGTCCTAAGTCCACGAACCACGCCTTCTGCAATCCATGGTTCCTGGATTAAGATAATGTCTTCTGTGTTTTTGGAAGGACGCGGAATGAGTGCGGTCGAATCCTTTTTTGAGTGATGGAGATTAATCTGGAGAAACCATATCATTGCTACAGTCTACCATAGTAGCCTCCACCACGGTGCTGTCGAGATTCTCCGAGTCTCAAGCTGTGCCCAAGAGCTCATCTTCTTCCTCTGATCGAATAGGATCCCCTTTTGCTTCGTCATCGGTTTCCATTTCCGACGGCTTAATTGTTACCTCGGATAGAATGGAGTCGTTGCTATCCATTTCTGGAAAGGATATCGACGCTTCAAGATCTAAGGTTGTATTTGGTGTGTCTCCGTCATCCACCTCATCCTTTTTATAGACCCTTAGGTGCATTGACTCGAAGCCGAACCGAATCATGCCTTTTGTCTGCGCTAGAGGGTTAAGGGATTCCTTATTGATCACGATCAACTCGCATCTATAAGAGCCCTTTAGTTCTTCCAGTTTCGCGACTTTTCAGTCATTAGTCGGAAAGGTTGGGTTGATGATCTTGATGATCTCTAGAATGCTTTCTGGGAAGGAGGGTTCAGGTGCGAGTTCTAGGTCTACTAGCGATATCCTCTTTAGACACGACATCGAGTTTTGCACCTGGCCAAATTTCTGCTAATCCACGTATGGCTTTGGTGAAAAGATTAAGAGATCTTTGGTTAGCACATGCGATAAGCTTGATGTGGCCTTGGTGCCAGCCAGCGTCGCTTGCGATCGGAGGTGGTCCGGAACTTTCCCGCATGATGGCAAAGAAGTTGATAGTTTAACTACGAGTACTTAAGCTATCATCACTCCGACTGATCACAATCATTCTCCTATTTAATCGATCGCCAAGAGAACGACAAAAACTTCCAGTGCGAGGAAATATAATGCGATGGTGGTCGACAGAATGATTTTTTTTATTCTTTTATTCATATGAGCTGCCTAGTTGCAGCATATAACCAGAAACACTGTAGTAATAAACTAGAAACCAATAGACAGACAAAATTGGAAGCAAAAACCTCCAAAATAGGACACAATCGGGCAAGGTTGGTCAAAAACCGTCGATGAAAACGTGCCCGCTAATGAGTCCCGCGCCAACTATTTACCCCGTCCATGAAAAAGTTCGACGAATCCTCTGAACAAAATCTTGCGGATTTACACATCTATAACCCAAAAGTGATCTACTGACACAAGCACTGATCGTTGAACTAAAAATGCATGTCAAGTTCTAGTTCGGTTGTTGGTCCCTTTTATTGCAGAGTCGCGTTTTCGTATTTTTTTATTTCGCGCTAACCTAATTCCGCTAATCGTATTTAGTAATGATTAATATTTTTATAGGCTAATTTATTGATAGCTAAAAATGTCGTCCACCGACAATTTTTAAGATAAGGACTTTTCCTTGCGTATGTAGAACAATTCGAGTGGGCTTTGCGGACTGATTTCATGCGCACGTGACCTGTTAAATGTCAGTTACTTTATCACTTATATGTTTATAAAGTAAACAGCACTTCTTTTTATCTGGCTCCAGTGTCATGATGATCTATTTTTACTTGCAAAATTTTATAATTATTGTGCTGATGCAACAAAAGAAACAGAAATGATTTGGAAAAATACTGCGTTATCTAAAGTACGTACCACTTATTGCCGATGATAACAAAGTTGTATTGTTTTAGAAATATGGTATAATCATAAACCGTGCTTTGATGTACCATTGAGATAAGTTTTATTTCTAATTTCTTTGATAAAAATCAAAGCCAAAAAGAAATCATTCAAGATACAAACAGGAAATTGAGCCAATTCAAAATTATGAGAATCAACAAGGAGAGACTTGTTTTCGATTTATTTGATTTGGCGGTGGTGTCTGTGTTTTCTTTGCTAATATTGGCTGGGAATGTCTCCTTATTCTCCTAATCTCTGTAATTTCTGCAAAAGTTTTGTGGGTGATGGGGACCCTTGAAGCATGCCTTCCTAGTGCATGTGTAAGATTTATATGTTTGCAGTGTAGGGAGTCCATCTAATGGCCTCGTATAAAAACAGATTCACTGTTGGCTACCCTTGGAAACGTTTAAAGAACAACGGCCTTCCGATCTACACGTGGAATAGTTCGCACGTGTATACTTTAGTGATTGCTATAGCAATAGGATCAGCGCTTATTCGGATTCGGATATGTCATATGTGGCAGACTAAGGCAAGAAATCTTCAGCTCTCGTCACATGAGTGAACGTCTTATAACAATCCACAGAAAGGAACACGTCTTTGGTAGGACACCTGGAAAACATAGCCTACACAACACCATGTCTGGCAACGGACTTAGGCCTATTGACTTTGCGGAGAGACGATCATGAAATGCAAAATCAAATTGATCACCTTGCGATTCCTGAACCTTCCCGCCAGCCAACACTGACTCGGATCACCACATTGTTGCAGCCAAAGCGTGAATGTGGGTTTCCCAACCGCCACAACAAAGAACAACTACTGTGAGCAGATATAACGTAGAAAAACTGAAATCGCAAGTGACCACAGGAATCTTCACCAAACTCGTATCCTAAAATCCCTTGACTGCTCCTATGCCGCCAGCATCAAGTAAAGAAGAAAAGTGGCAATCCACTGAAATCTCTCGACAACTAAAGTGGCAATGCTGCCAGCGTCCCATCAGCGACGCCGTCTCACCAAGAAACCCCTGGTGTGATGAAGAATGCTGTCAAGCACATGCAGCTAAACAAGAAGCGTATAAAGCAGTGCTGCAACGAAGGGCTAGCCGCTCGTGAGCTCTACGAACAGAAGAGGCGGGAAAAACATCGGTTTATCCAGAAGAAGAAAAAAGAGCACGAGAAGGGCGCTATCAAAGATATTGAGAGACGATACTTCCGTAGTTTACAGAAGTTTTACCACCAAGTAAAAAGTAGGTGTCAAAGCAAGAAGGCCCGTACATAAGCCTGTAGACATAAAGAAGACCTTGTAGTGGAGTTATAGTCGGTGCGGAGAATACGGAAAAACTTTTTCTGCAGACTGTATAACGGCGACAAAGCCCAGCATTTCACCGTCAGGCAGAATAGACCATTCAACTTAGACGATGATAGGCGAGTCTTCCGTCCAGCTGACCAAAACGAAGTAAGAATAGCAATATGTAACAAAGCTACTGGATCTGACGACTTACCAGCAGAGGCATTCAAAACTGCTGGAAAAAACTTTTTGGAGAGCATACCCCAACTCATTTCTCAGACCTGGTCGGAAGAGTGTATGCCTGATGATTGCAATCTCAGAACCGTTTTGCCCGATGCACAAAACACGAGACAACCTCCACTGCGCTAACTATAAAGGTATAAGTCTTCTCAACCTCGGATACAAGATCTTATCTGCCATATTGTGTGAGCGTCTGAAACCCTTCGCCAACGACGTGATTGGTTCCTATCACTGCGGTTTTAGGCGACGAAAGTCCACAATCGATCAAATCTTCACACGTCGTCGGTAGACCCTGAAAAAAACTCATGGTGTCCATACCAACCATAATTTTATCGATTTTGGGGCCGCATATGACATCATTTATACAGACGAGCTATATACAGCCATGTCTAGTTTTGGCATCCCTGCCAAACTCGTCGGTTTGTGCAGAATGACGATTGAGAGCGCTCGGTGCTCCGTCAAAGTTGGTAGCGAGTTAACCGAGATCTTCGATGTCAAAAGATGTTTTAAACAATGTGAAGTGCTGTCATGTGACTTCCTTCACATCATGCTTGAAAGAATTGTGCCGAACTCGTAAGCGAACCTTTTCAACAGTGTGTACAACTACTGGCGTACGCCGATTTATATTGACATAATTGGACGACCCCAGCGGGCTGTCACCTGTGCGCTCGCTAGTATTGAAACGGAAGCTCCCACAATGGGTTTAGCGGTAAATGAGGGCAAAAACAAGAAGGGACACACAACATCGATGAATTGGACAAAATTTCGAGGTAGTGAGGGACTTTGTCTCTATGAATTCTGCCAACAACACCTCAGCAGAAATAAAACGAAGAATAACTCTTGCCAATCGCTGTTTCTTTAGGCTATGAAGGCAATCGAGCAGTAAGGCCTAATACCGAAAAATTAAGAGGACTCTATGTAAGACCGTGATCATTCCAGTCCTGCTTTATTGGGTTGAAGTATGAATTCTATCTAAAGCGGATAAATATATCCTCAGTCGCATAAATAGAAGGGGAGCTCAACCGACTTGGAGTGCGCAACTGGAGGCAGCTAGTTAAAAACCGGACTAACTACGGCGTACCAACGGTGGCACTCACATTCCCGAAGCGGGTCGCTGGCTCCGGAATTTGGTCGGGCCCCTAATGTCCTAGGGGTCCCAAAAAGGACCCGGCCCTCCAGGTTGGGGATTGCGCTTGTGGTTAACTGCCCAACCACGTAAAAAAGTTATTGTTACGAAGCGACCAATAGCCTCGGATAAGGACGGAGTCACTGTTGACGAGCCTGCAAAACAAACAAATGGCAACGACTTTCCGATCTGCACGTCGAATGTTCGGACCTTGAACAGGCCGTGTACAGCCGAACAATTAGCGGAGGGATTGGCCGGGCAAAAGAAAGATGAAAAACTGGAACGTAAGCAGCATCTATTTGGATGCGGATTTGTTGTAAGCAGCAGACTTAGGCAAGGAGTCTTGAGCTTTCGACACGATCGTAAATTCGCTTACATCAGCCATATATGCGCTCACGCCCCAGCAGAGAAAAAGAACGATGCCACCAAAGAAAGTTTCTACGAGCTCCTCGACAAAACCTAAGAGCAATGTCCGATGTATGACGTTAAAATCGTCCTAAGCGACTTTAATGCCAAAATTGGAAAGGTGGCGCAATCGGAACACATAGCCTACATGACACCACGTCTGGAAACTCAGGCTAATCGATTTCGCTGAGGGACGGAATGATACTATAGCAAGCACACGGTGTCCTCACCTCAACATTCACAAGGGAACATGGCAGACACCAGATCAGCAAACTGTCAACTAGATTGATAATGTTGCGATCGACGTAAGGCACTCCTCAAGTATTTTAGATGTCCGAACATTCCGAGCGGCCAACATATGTAGAATCGGACCACTACCTAGTTGCAGTCCGTTTACGGATATTTCAGACGTCACAACAACGGGGAAATACTATGAGGAGATATAACGTTGCAATCGCAATAAGCCGCCAGAATCTTTGCCGATCGCGCATCCCTCAACCTCTCGAGAACTTCTTTGTAGCCGGCATCAAGTGCTGAAGACCAGTGGCTTAGATGCCGAGATGCCGAGAAGCCATCAGAAATGCCGCAACTGACATCCTTCGCTTCACCCGCCCATCACCACGACACCCCTGATTTGATGAAGTGTTCCGGCAAGCACATGCAGCAAAACAACATGCCCACAAAGTGGCGCTGCACAAAGGAGCTCTACGAGCAAAAGAGGAGGGAAGAACGTCGGTTTCTCCGGAGAAGTAGAGAGGTAGTAGAGAGGAATAATGTTTGAAAGTTTTACCAACAGTTAAAAAGAACGTGTCAGGGTAATAAGGCCCGAACGGAAACCTGTAGAGATGAACAAGGGAACCTTGTAGTAGAGTCACAGTCAGTGCCGGGGATATGGAAAAACCATTTCGGCAGACTGCTAAACGGCGAAGACGACACAAATTCCGCTGTCACGAACCATTCAATATTGACGCTACAAGTCAAGAATTCCGTCCACGCGACCAAAATGCAATGAGGATAGCAATATCTAGACTGAAGTCGAACAAGGCTCCCGGGCCGGACGGGTTACCCGACGAACTATTTAAGGCAGCAGGAGATGACCAACCTATTTCTAAGATTTGGTCGGATACACTCGGCTAATGAATGCAACCTCAGCATCGTTTGCCCGGTTCTCAAGAAAGAAGACCCTCTAAACTGCGCAACTATAGAGCTATCAGTCTCCTAAACATCGATTATAAGGTCTAGTCTGCCGTATTGTGCGAGCGCCTGAAACCATTTTTCAACGATCTGATTGGACCCTGTCAGTGCGGTTTTAGGCCCCATAAGTCCACAATTGACCAAATATTCACACTAAGGCAGATCCTGGAGAAAACCCAAAAAGTTCAGATCGATACTCACCACATTTTTATCGATTTTAAAGCCGCATATGACAGCTATACAGAGGCATTTCTGGTTTTGGCATTGCTACTAAACTCGTCCACTTGTGCAGGATGACGATGGAGAAAGCTAGGTGCTGCATCAAGATCGGTGACGACCTAACCGAGGATTTAGGCAAGGCGACGCGCTGTCATGTGACTTCTTCAACATCATACTTGAAAGAATTGTGCAAAACTCACAAGCCAACACACGAGGTACGATCTTTCAAAAGTCTGTTCAATTGCTAGAGCACCCCGACGATATTGATATCATTGGTAGAACACAGCGAGTTGTCACTAGTGCATTTGCGAGCATAGGAACAGAAGATGATGTCAACAAGAAGAATCGGCCAGAATGTCACAATCGGCAGCTACAACTTTGAAGTAGTAAGGGACCTTGTCTACCTCGGCACTGCTATCACATTTGAAATCGACATCTCTTCAGAAATCAAACGAAGAATAACGCTTGCCAATCGCTGTTTCTGAGCTGAGAAGGCCCTCTCCCGAACAACCAAGGAAATTCTATATAAGACCCTTGTAATCCCAGTCCTGCTTTATGCTTCCAAAGCGGATGAAGATATCGTTGGTCGCTTTGAGAGAAAAATTCTTCGTAAAATATATGGTCCCGTAGGCGTTGACGGGCTCTGGCGGAGACCATTCAACGATGAACTCTACGAGCTGTACAGCGACATCGACCAGGTCAAAAAACTGCGCATTGGGCGTTTGAGATGGCTGGGACATGTAGAGCGAATGAACACCTCCGCAGAGAATCGTCGACTCTAATCCGGAGGGGCAACGCAGTAGAGGAAGGCTTCGCCTTAGGTGGCGCGCGCAAGTGGAAGTTGACTTCAACCAACTTGGAGTGCGCAACTGGAGGCAGTTAGCCAAAGACCGCACTAATTGGAGAGGCTTATTGGTTGAGACCCAGGTCCACCCCGGACTGCAACCCCTCCAAAGTAAATAACTGGGCAGGCTTGTTAGTTGAGGCCCAGGTTCACCCCTAAATGTAGCGCCACTCATGTAAGTACAGAAGTAAGTTTAGAGAGTGTTCTTCTACTACGCTTATAGACATAGCATTAACTGCACTGACTGCTTTATAGAAGACACTAAAATGCTCATCCCATATGCTCTTCGACTTGCTATCACGAATATCTCGTCAAGAAATGAACCTTTGTAACTGAATAACTACTTCTACCTCCCAAGTTATCAAGGCCCTGGAATCGCTGGCGTACTAGTCAGGGAACAGCTTGCGTAGGGGTATTATTGCTGACATTCAACCAATGAAGTAACTGAAAACCCCTGGACATATGTACTCGTACATATCTTTGATAACCTGAAATTATGGCCGCAATCTTGAAATGCCCAGCTAGGTCTGAGGGCGCTCATCAACGACCATCTGTTCTGGTCTATCTGGGGACTCATAAACTGTTGAATATCCCATTGCGTTCAAACGTGCTTCAGGAGGCGCTGGAAGAATGTAAGTGTTGGTTCTGGAGCTGTATCGAATTCCGTGGCAGATTCAGACATGGTTCTTGTCCAGAGAAAATAATAAATATGTATACGCTTGCATAGAAAGAAGATGGGTTACACATTTATGTAGGTAAGGTGCAAAGTAACTTGGATGTCGCTTGTACAAAAACAGCCTTTTCTAGGCGATTCTTCAGGTTGGAAAATTGCTTATAACATTCCAATCGCCTGGTACCTAGCAGAATGTGATTTTAAATTGTTTTTCTACCTCGTTTAGAGATACGTCGAAGTGTTTGGACCTTATTGTGCTAAATGTGAAGGATTGGATACCTTCAATATGCGTACGACGATATAATGTTGTAATGAAATTTCTTATAGCAGTAACTTCGTCCTGAAAGACTCTGCAATATTTCGGAAGAGTAAAGGTGAATGGATGTACAGATCTTCTTTTATTGGCTGGGTTCATCTTCTGTCAAATCTGAGAATGCCTTAAACCACTGCAGAGAACAGGAGCTCCTGACAAAAACACCATCTTCATGGGCCTGTTAAAGTGTTGCGAAAATGTATATGGCCATGTCCGAAATAAAACTCGATTGGATACCACCTTGATCAAAAAGTTCCCGGGGGACACCACCGTGTGGCGCTCCCATTGTTCCGATCTGAGTTCTGTTTTTTTTTTTTTGTTAAGTTGGTAAATCTGTTGTTGACATTCCCTCTCAAAACTTACGTACCCAAGAGTACATCTATCTCTGTGTGTGTTCGCGATTTTTTACAATTTTAGAAATGGATCTCAATTTGCAACAACGAACTTGTATTAAATTTTGCGCGAACGCTGGAAATGTTGGAAAAGTGTTTCGGCAACGTTTCTCTAAAGAAAACGGTCGTTTACCAGTGACACGAGCGCGAGCGGTTCAAAAGTGGTCGTGAGTCAATCGAAGACCATCGACATCGAAAACCGACGAAAACATTGATGAAGTACTCGTAAAAGAAATGTTGGTCAATAATCGCAAATTAACAATCAGAGAGATAGCGGAGGACAAGACATTTTGGTTAATGATTTGGGTTTTCGTCGTGTAGCACCAAAGTTGGTGGCAAAAGACCTCAACTTTATGTAAAAAAGAGACCGGGTTGACGTCGCAGAAGAGATGATTTGCGAGGCTAAATCCGATCCCACATTCATCAAAAGGATCATTACTGGAGACGAGACGTGGGTTTATGAGTACGACACGCGATCCAGACATTAATCAAGTGAATGGCGTTCACCAAATGAGCCGAGACCAAAGAAACCACGTCGTTTTCAGTCAAAAAAGATGGCAATGCTCACGGTTTTCATGGATTACAACGGTGTAGTGCATCATGAATTTTTTCCAGAAGGCCAGACAGTAAACAAAGAGTACTCGTATTATTTGGGCGTTATGAGACGTTTGCGTGAAGCAATTCGCCGAAAGAGACCAGAATTGTGGGCAGAAAACTCGTGGATTTTGCACCATGATAACGCACCGTCGCGGTCGCACAGTGCCATCATTATTCGTAATTTTTTGACGAAAAATGCAACAAATACCATCCAACAGCCACCGAATTCACCAGATTTGGCTCCCTGTGACTTCTTTCTGTTCAGTCGAGTTAAAAAACCACAACGGGGAACGCGCTTCAGCAGCCGAGAGGAAGTATTGGAAAAATCGCAGGAAGCACTGAAGGACATACCGAAAACCGAATGTTTCGAGGATTGGATAAAGCGCTGGCATAAGTGTGTTGCAGTCGATGGGAATTACTCTGAAGGGGACAATATTACACCAATACCTCGCTTTGCGTCGTTTCGTTTTGCGTTTTCGAAGTTGCGTCGCGGTTGCGTCGGGTAATTTCTGGTTACAAGAAAGGTAAATATTTTTCCAATTTATTTATTGGCAGGGTTATATTTTTTTTTTACATTTTTTAGCCAAATGAGTGGAAAGGGCTTTGCTGGTAGAATTACCAAAAATAAAAAATAAAAACTATCAGCTTAGAGACAAAATTAGATATTCTGCGACGATTTGATAAGGGAGAGAAGGCTGTGGAAAAGTAAAGCAGTATCCAACGATAATGCTAGTGGTAGTAATACAGACAAAAATGAAACATTTGAAGCTAGTCAGCGCTGGTTTGAAAGATTCAAGGTTCGAGCAAATTTGCACAGAATTGCTCTTAAAGGCGAAGCAGCTAGCGCTGATATAACTGCTGCAGAACGCTACCCAACAGAGTTAGAAGCGTTAATTCATGAAGGTGGCTATGATCCAAAACAAGTCTTTAATGTTGACGAGACTGGATATGAAGGAAAATGCGAATTCAATTTAAATTGTTTTTATTTTTCAATATAATCTCCCCTAACATCAATGCATTTGTTACATCTTGAGATAAGCTTTTTTAAACCCTCAAAAAAATAAATTTCCTCCTCCTCCATTTATTGCCGACTTGAGTTCTTCATCATCCGAAAATCTTTTTCCACGAAGAAATTTTTTCAAATCCGGAAACAGGAAATAAACACTAGGGGCAAGGTCTGGACTATAGGGTGGGTGTTGGATTTCTTCGAAACCACAATCTCGCGCAGCAGCCTTGGAAACTCGCTCCGTGTGAACAGGAGCGTTGTCATGAAGAAGCAACACACCCGCTGCGAGTTTACCCCGTCTTTTCTTTTTAATTTCCTCCCGCAAATTATGCAAAGTGGAAGCGTGGGATGTGGCGTTGATGGTTTCACCTTTTTTTTTGTACTCAATGAGCAAGATTCCCTTTGAGTCCCAAACAACTGTGGCCATGAGCTTCCCGGCAGACGGAGTGACTTTGAACTTCTTCGGGGGGTTTGTTCCTTTTTTATGCCACTGCATGGACTCTTGTTTGCTTTCAGGGTCATAGTGGTGGACCCATGTTTCGTCCCCAGTAACAATTCGATCCATAACACCGTCCGCGTTCTCACTACACATCTCCAAAAGCTCTCTACAGCATGCGATTCTTACTTTTTTCTGAGGCGCTGTGAGCATTCGTGGCACCCACCTTGCACTGACCTTTGAAAGGTTAAGATGGTCATGAAGAATGGTGTGAATGGTACCAATTGAAAGCTTGGTGATCTCTGCCATCATTTTCACCTTTATTCGGGCATCCTCAAGAACAAGTTTTTCGACTTCTTTGATGCTTTCTCCCGTACAAGCAGTAGCCGGGGCGCCGGAGCGGGGGTCGTCCTCAATGCTCTCTCTGCCTCTCTTGAACTCACTTGACCACTTTTGCACAGTTGATAATGAAGGTGCGGAACCCTGGTAAACAGCCACCATCTCTTCATGAATAGTTTTTTGACTTTTTCCTTGCTTAGTGAGAAATTTAATTACAGCGCGATGCTCAATTTTCACCATCATCGTCTCAGTTGCCATTATGATTCTGTTTAACTAGAGATAAAACGCGAATTAATAATCACATTTATATGAAATTTTACATGAATGCACTAAAATAATAGTATTACTTGATAATAAAGTCAATTTATATATACAACCACAGCTTCACCCCGATACCGAGAATAGTTTGAACGCCCCTCGTAAAGCTAGCAAAGATAGACTGACTCTTCTTCTTCAAATTCCAACCATTTCTCATTTATCGATCAGAAAATCCAAGAGCTATGAAAGGTTGTTCAAAGAATCTGCTTCCTGTCCACTGGCGAGCAAACAAAAAAGCATGGATGACAAGCATCATTATTTCAAAACTGGGTTTTAACTTGTGCTGTTCCAGAAATTAAAGCTTATTGCAACAGACAATGCTCCTGGCCACCCAGTTTATGTTGATGAGTCCTAAGAAAACGTGAAATTTGTATTTTTGCCGCCTAATACGACATCAGTTATTCAGCCGATAGATCAGGGAGTAATATCAACTTTTAAAAGTTATTACCTTCGACGAACATTTAAACTTCTTTTAAGTGATACTGATGGCCAAGCTAAGCCTACCATGCTAGAGTTTTGGAAAAAGTTCAACATTATGAAAGCCATAGAAATTATTTCCGATTCGTGGGAGGAGGTTAAACTATCTTGCATGAATGGTGTTTGGCGCAAAATATGGCCTGAATGTGTTCACAGAATTTGCGCTACAGAAGTTGATGGTACACCAGCTGTTTGTCATTAAATTTCTAATTTAGCTAGAGAGCCTAATTTTGAATGTATGGAGGAGACTGACATAAATGAATTGCTAATCTCGCACAACCAAGAATTGTTTAATGAAGAACTATTGCAACTGGAATTGCAATTTGCTTGTGAAGAAGATGACAGTGACCATTCAATAGAAATCTTCGCCAAAAATGTAGCCTCCAAACAAATTTCGAAAGCGATGTGTTTGATTGACGAAGCTATGGAGATTCTTTTAAAAAACGATCCTGACAGCGGAAGGAGTTTTAAAGTGTCCCAGGCGGTAGCTACGAATATCAATTGCTACAAAGAAATTTTAGAGGCTATTCTTAGCTCCTTTGAGAGGAAAATTCTCGGGTGATGTTCGGTCCCGTCTGCATAGACCGCGAGTGAATCAGGAGATACAATGACGAACTGTTCGGGCTGTACAGCGACATCGACTTAGCCAGAAGAGTTAAAGTCCAACGATTGAGGTGGCTGGGTTACCGAGTGAACATCTAAGCTCCGGTCCGAAGTCTTCGAATCCGACCCCAAGGGACAACGCAGTAGAGGAAAACCGCAACTCAGGTGGCGGACTCCAGCGAAGCTGGAGGCAGCTAGCTAAGATGGAGCTTGCATGAAATCGCTTGCTGATTGAGGCCCAGGTTCACCCCGGACTGTAGCGCCACCTGGGGGCCCCCGCCCAATTATCAAGGCTTCGCCCATCAATGACGTTGTCTAATAAAAAGCGGGGGTAGATTATTCTAAACTGGTCTTATCGTAAACATCCAGATTTTATTGCATGACTGGATGATACGATTTGACCAGTTACAAGTTGCCGGTCATAGGTCTTGTTGGTAGGCTTGACCACCGGTAGTCCATACCAGGACTTAAATCACGGTACCATGGGAGTCAGGAGCCCCCCGGATTTCGGTCCGGGCCTGACTTGTTAGAGGTAGGCCCCCTTGTGGGAGCGTCATGGTGGCTGTGGTTTAAACCCAAATCGCGGGTACGGGTTTCCTTTTTGGTTTAGCCCATTGTAGAGTTGCAAATGAAGTACTGGGTGCTGCGACCCTAAGAGCAGCAAGAGGTTTTAGGTCGGCCTCGACTCATACCAAGGGTGGAACTTGTGCCTCCAACACAAGTTCTGCTTTGTGCCTTTCATTGTCGAACAAAGTCATCCAGAATATGGTATATTGGTTTCTGTGTTTCTTGTTAAGCTGAATTGGTATAGATATAACGATTCCCTCTATAACCAAGGCAAGTCCGCCATATGGAAGGCCAAGTGAGTAAGATTTCTACAAGAACATGATCATGCCATTTGTGCGACTGATGGACTTTTAAAGGCCATGCTGCAAAAATCAGGTTGAGAATAGATTCTCCGCTAGTCTACTAAGGTCCTACGAACAGACTTTTGTGTCTGTCTTCTTCTACTTATAATTTTTGCCATAGCCGAAAGCAATTTAGTACGTCTGTGACCCAAGAAATATGGTCACACGGGTTCCCAGATGTGGAGTAAACTGCAAAGTTCTTCATCCAAAAGTCTATTGAAGCAACATTGCTATTCATTACTTAATTGTTTTATACACTCATTGCTCATATTTCAACCGCCGTTGTGTCATAATGTTCAACATTTTCTGTTACTTGAAGTGCACTTGTCATAATGGTTTATGACATCTTTAAAGACTTCCAACATGCAATGCCATCATTTGGTGCCTGTACATCGTCTAGACATGCCCTTCCCAGGACAGAGGCAGCAAAAGTTAAAACTTAATAAACAAATTGCATGAGTTTTATGACATTTAAGCAAATTATCCTTTCACAATCATATTCGAGTTCATCCATGCATATGCTGAAGACAACTCCATGTAAACCACACAATTGAATCAGGCAAATCAGCTTTATGTTTGCCATCTCCACAAGGGGACTCCTGAATTCTGAGTTTGGATTCTTAGATCTTGATAAATGCGAACATGCAAATGAAACCTATTATGTACAATTGTTGCAGGATGAAAGCCACACAACGAATAATTCCTCAATTCCTTCGCCAGCTGAGACTACAAGGAATCGCAAGAATGCTTCATTTATTTTTATCTATCATCTCGCTTTCAAGTACACCGCCTCAAGGTCTCTACCTTGTACTGGGAATTGGCTCCTTGTAAATCAATTAAGGCGATGCATTTATCATACGTTTGTTTCTGAAACAACACCGCCTTAACTAAACGACTTTGGGAGGAGTCCGCTCTGGCAGTGGCGTTTGTACTAACAGATGCAGGCGACAAGACAACGTTGGCACGTGCATTACGAGCACTCATACCCGTGCTCGTACCTCTGTAGGAATTCGAATTTTAACGACTTCTCAGAGCGCACAATAAGGACCTTCAAGTATTCCATTGACCATTACACGCGCGCATCAGGTATTATCCATCAAATCGAAACAAGACGCGCCAACAACAAAAGATATGCCCGCTTAAGCGTCTTTTAAAAAGTCGGAAAATTAAATGCAACGATTTATTGGCTTTTGATCTCTGGATCTGGCTATGGTTGTGAATCAGAATCTGATTCTGGATCCATTGTGTGCGCGGTGCCCTTCCTCAATATGACTGTGGTAGGTAATCCAGACGAATGCCGCCGCCAACAAGAAGAATACTCGTAGTACTTTGGAAAAAATGCGCGCGGCAAATCGTTTCGAGATTTATGGAACTCATTCAGAGTTAAACGTGTCCTACGTGTGCAACAGACATGGACATACTCGTAGCAGACAAAACAAATTTGATTTGCATTCCTGCTTCACATGCAAATTCAAGGTTGCGTCTGGCTACCTACATAGTACGAGTATGTATCTGTCGGTGTGTTCTTGTTTTGGTTGGAAATGGAGATGGACTTCGCTTTACATAAGCCCATCCAGGTACTAGGAACCAGAAGGTAGTGGCCAAAAGCTAGACATACTCGTATGTACATATGTGCCCAGACAGAGACTCATTTCCTGGACTTTGTCACTCCCATTTCCTGGACCCGGGTGGAAGGAAAACTTTGTTGTTTTTTTTAATATTGACACATCAGACGGGTTGACTTTCTCCGATCCCACTTCTGTGTTCACGATGTACGAGTACCATGTTCAAGTTCTGTTACATTGTCCTTGACAATAGGAGGATGCGTCTAGAACCAAAACGAGTGTCAGCCTTGTTGGTCTACCTACATAAGACGACGGCGACAACGACAACGATGACTTGAAGTGCCCAAGTGTCATGCTGTGTGGCATTTGTAAATTTTAATTCAAATGTGCTTTGGTACGAGTATCCTTTTTCCGTTTTTTCCTCCTTTTATTCAGCATTCGCCAGCGCCGTGTTGGCGCATCCTCGACGTCTTTTGCTTTTGATTGCCTACTGTGATGAATGAATGGAAATGGAAGTGGAATTCGAAGTAAAAAGCAATGCCAACACTTTCAATGTGAACTTTTGCGCCCCTTGACGAGTATCCTTTTGTCATTCGTTTTGAAATTAATTGTTTGCAAGGATGAGAGTAACCGGGATGAATAACTGTGGCCGGGGTGGTAGTTATGCAATTGAAGTTTAATTGCGAAATTAGTCGACAGGAGGAGAGATGGTGTTTCACTTGAAGTCAACCAACAAAAGACGGGAAGCTTTAAATCAAAGAAGAACAGGAGTGAAGTCTTTCCTTTGAAAGTAGAAATTGAAATTGTTACACTTGGACACTTTGATGACTTTGGCCAATTAACGTTCGACAGCTTTAACGGAAAGTGGTAGGTACCAGGTGTCATATTGTTCGATGGATGTTTACGGATGCTTACAAGTTGAAAAGTTAAAATTTATGTAAATGACACGGTTTGAGATGGACTTCAATCTTTGCAACCCTCTTTACTATGCACATTCAGCTACAGACATTCAGTTGTTTGACAGATTAGTCAGTAACACGGGTTCAAAACCTTAATCATAAAGTTTCAAGTGACTCTTATGTGCACTAGATCCTGTAACGTGATATATAGATACTTCACCGACACGGAATTCCCAAACAGCATCGACCGAACGGGGACGAGTATTTAGTAGAAAAAATACCCCTTAGATAATTTGAGAGAGTCCTGCTGCCTTCAACTGGGTCGATTTCTATAAATAAACTAGTCGGCGCTCCTGACTTTTAAGTTACGAAAGAATTCTTCAAGTCAATTGAACAAGCTACGAGCTACATACTATTCGCGCGTAATACGAGGACATTAATCCACCTGATCAGAGCACAACCAGGACCCAATGTACATCTGAAAGTAGATTTTGTCGTTACGTCGCATCGGTGTCGTAAGATATTTTCTGCGCAAAGGCTTCAAGACCTTAAGCTAGGAGGTAACTATATAATCGAAGTGGAGGAAAGCACTGTGTAGTTCAGCCGATCTACTCTGGGAACGAAACCCTTTCACATCAAAATAAGTAGAAGTAAGATTCTGCACCACCCAGCTTGAACGCAGAAGAGGTTATGAAACTTTAGCCAGGCAGCAGCTGGAGCTGTTTTCCGAATTTTCACTTCGCAGCCTTGCTTAGTTTCGTCGGTGTTTGCGTTTTCTGTGTTAGTTTCTGGTTAGGACTAGGGAATTCGGGGTAGACATAGCAAATAAACGCGGGCTAAAATGTAATCACTTTTCTGCGTCCGTTCAGCTGTTTTGGCCCTTAGTGAAACATAGGTAGATCCACGCCCACACCTTTCAGATCACTCTTGTCTGAAGCTACCTGGCTACGAACTAGTGCCATTATTCTTCTCTCACCGTGGTTTGTCTCGCCATTTACGTGCGTAAACCACAGCCACCATGACGTTCCCACAAGGGGGCCTACCTCAACAAGTCAAGCCCGGACCGAGATCCGGGGGGCTTCTGACTCCCATGGTACAGTGATTTAAGTCCTCGTAGGGACTACCGGTGGTCCTGCCGCCCACAAGAACTATGACCGGCAACTTGTAACTGATCAAATCCTAGCAACCTTCGATGGCGTCATCTGAAAATGTTTACGATAATACAAGTAATATGCTCTGGCCCCGCTTTTTATTAGACAACGTCATTGATGGGCGAAACCTTGATAATTGGGCGGGGGCCCACACCTGAAGGACAATGTGTTGAGGTCTTCGCTGCGGAAAACAACTTGGCCCAGCTTGTAAATGAGCCCACACGTTTACTAAACGCCAACACCTGTTTTTAATTTCTCACCCTGATAAATACAAAATCAATGTACTGTCACTTCTAGACTCGTCGTACCACTGTGTCATATCAGCTAATTTCTCGTACACCCACTACACAGTTAGAAAAAAGATTCCTAAAACAAAAGTATGGCAACACGAGAAAGCCAATGCGACCTAACACATTCTTTAGGAAATTTAACTGGTCGTTATGTTTCCTCGATTACGATTTGGATGCCGCTGCTGATACGATCTTTAGGCTGAGATCCTTTATCTTTTATCGGATGAAGAGTATCAAACGAAAAGAAAAGGCATGGTACAACTCGAGCTGTAAAGAGGCTGTCAGGATTAAAGAAATGTTTTTTGGGTCCTTCAAGACCAACCCGACAGAGGAAAACCGATTCCAATACGACCAAAAACTGAGGCAAAAACTACTACAATGTCCGAAAGATAGTAACAATTTTTGGTCGTTCGTCAAAAATATTAGAAATTCTGCCTCACCCTCCATCCCCCTCCCCCAATCTGCTTGCTGCACCCTTTGCGGTCAGCTTAACACTCCCAGATTGTGCTTTGTCTCGGCCTACATTTGAGTGCGTCGAATCTTCAATGGGACAAATACACTTTCGCACTCGTGTAGTAGCAAGAGTTCTTAAAGGTCTTAGCATTCACAAATCCGCTGGTCCAGATGGTATATCTCCCCTCCTTCTGAAGAAGTGTTCTTTCTCGCTGGCAAAACCATTGCGTAAGTTTTTCATCAATCCTACTCTTTAGGGCTGTTTCCGAGCTGATGGAAAACAACATTTGTCCAGCCCGTCCCAAAAAAAGGCGAATCTTCTTATCTCTCCTCCTACAGACCCATTGCACGTACGTCCCTTCTTTCCAAGGTCATGGAAACGCTGATAAACCATCAGCTCATGAAATATCTTGAAACACGAAAAGTTCTTAATGACCGGCAATATGGTTTTCGTATCAACAGGTCCACTGCTGATTTGATGGCATATCTCACCGAAAAGTGGAACCAAAGCGTACATCAATCTGGCGAAAGCAAGATAGTTGCACTTGATATTTCTAAGGCATTTGACAGAGTTTGGCATCAGGCTCTTTTGTCGAAAATGCGTGCTTTTAGGATCGATGACTATCTTCTTCAATGGATTAGAAATTACCTTTCGGAATGTTCAGTTCAAGTTGTATTGGACGGTTTCAAGTCTGATATTCACAAAATAAATGCTGGTGTGCCCCAGGGCTCCGTTCTGTCTCCGACACTCTTTTTAACTTTCGTCAATGGTCTCTTGTCTGCTACTTCTAATCCAATATATTCCTTTGCTGATCACAGTACACTCTGCTTTTCTTTTTCGTTCCCGGACTCACGCCCCTGCTCTTCGGCTGTAGAACGGAAACGGCAGCGTATGTTAAGCTCATTAAATTCCGATATTAGCAGCATAACCAATTGGGGAACTATCAACAGATTGGAATTTAATGCTCCCAGAACATAATGCTGTCTGCTGTCGTCAAAGCGACACCCAGCCATTATCCATGAACGGCACTTGCATCGTCGAAACCGAAAAACTTTCCATTCTCGGTATGTGTGTCAGTGACAACTTACGTTGGAATGACCACATATTCGGTGTCATCAAAAATGCTGCGAAATGTCTAGGTTTCCTCAAACGATGTAAAAAATATTTTACCCCCTCTGATTTGGCCTCAATTGAGCCCGAAATTGGAGTACAATTCTCACATCTGTTCAGGTGCTCCTAAAACATCCCTGCACCAGCTAGATAGGATTCAAAGCCGACTCATAGGTGATGATAATATCCCTCAGTCAATAAACAACCTCGAACACGGAGAAAATGTCTCCTGTCTCACTTTGTTGTACCACTATTTCCACCACCAGTGCTCCATAAGAATCGCCATTATCACTCCGCCTCTTCAAGCCTTCAACCGTAACACCCGTCTGGCTATGAATGCTCATCAGTATACCCTCAAGCCCATTTTCGGACGTACTCTAAAATATCGTGATTCGTTCAAAGCCGTACAAATCGCTTATGGAATGCTCTGACAATCTCTGCATTTCCTGGTCGTTATAACTTACAAACATTTAAAAACAATGTACTTCGCTACCTCTCTTTTTTTGGCTTGTTTTGATAATTTTGGTTTCGCTGTTTTTTTTTTTTGTTTCTCATCAATAGTTCCTTTTCTCTTGTTTATTGCCGCAATACTTTCCATCAATTCATTTTTGTATAGCGAAATTGTCAAAACAGTTGAAATTGTCTTTTTTCCTCTACGATTACTTAGTGGCTGTTTGATCAGTGGTGGGGGGAGGATATTTCCCAAGGCGGAGACAGTGTGTTGTGGAACTCATTGTACCGAAGATTTGGGGCCTTGAGGTTCAGTCTCGGGAGGGTGTTAAGAAAAAAGACCTTTACTCGTGTTAGCAATTGAACTCAACTGCGGCAACCTCTTGGGAATAGGCATCATTTCGACTTAGGCCAAGATTTCGATGCTCTGTGTAGAAGGCGCTTTTTCTGCTTCATTTCCCGCAGCAATGAAGTCTGCTTCTGTAAATAGGTCTTTGTCAAATGGCTAAATTCCAATGCATTTATGGCAATCTGGCCCGTTTATACCTTTAAGTAAGCTTTCGAGAAAAATCCTAAAAATTTCACTAGAAAAACGTCTTATGAATGTCTTGTCTAACGGCTGCATTTTATGGGTTGAATGTGGTAGTTATGTTATGATTACTACCCCGTTATCCCTTTTAAGATTCAAGACTTCAATATTTCGGCTATGACTATAGTGTCCATCTAAAATAAAGAGAACTGACCTTCTCTTGAACGTTTTACATAAAAAGTGTTTGAACCAATCCGTATATATGGTCACTTGAATCCATCCCGATATATGGCATTAAGACTTGGCGCCAGGAGGAGATTCCTTTATTAGAAGGGGGTGTTGATTTTTTTCTGGGAAATATGAAGTATGGTGGAAGGAAATTTCCACCTGCGCTCATGCAGTTTCCAACTGTTATAAGCGACCCACGCGCAGCCGATGTCATCTGTCGCCTGTCTCAGCACCTATATGTCGCCTTCCTTTATGCGCCAATACTTTTGGTTGCTTGGATTGAACAATGCTTAGACCCGTTTCATCGACGATCCAAATACGAACAGCTGGATAGTTGAATTTTTCGTATTCCCGTGCGAGCAGGTTATAAAATGTGTCCACGTTCTAAACTCCTTAGCTCTATCAAATGATGTACCTGTTGGACGAGGGTTGTTTGAAAAGTTTCCGACCGAACAATGATACATGACATTTTTTCTCAAAATTTTTTTTTATTTTTCTACATAGTCTCCTTGTAACTCTACACACTTCTCCCAGCGATGCTCCCAGCTCTCTAACCCGTCCAAATAGTACTTGGCGTTTTTCTCTGCAAAATAATTGTTCACGAAGGTGATTGCCTCTCGCCCTTTGCAGTCCACTGTTTTGACAGAATTTTTGTTTCGGGCGTATAATGGTGTATCCAAGTTTCATTTACAGTAATTAATCGGCGCCAAAACTCGGATTTATTGCGCCTAAACTGCGCCAACAGAGCGTTGGAAACGTTCATTCGAACACGTTTTTGATCTAAGGAAGGCAAACGCGGAACCCACCCCGCGGACAGCTTTCTCATGCCTAAATCTTGATTTGATATGAAACAAACACGTTCTTTGGACATTTTCATAACCTCTACTATCTCTGTCACTTTAATTCGGCGGTCGTCTAACACCGTTTGGTGAACTTTAGCAATGTTATCGTCAGTGGTTGCAGTTTTTGGACGTCCCGAACGTTCATCATCTATCAAGCTCTTGCGGCCACGTTTAAATTCAGCTGCCCAAAATTTCACTGTGGTAAATGATGGTGCAGAGTCCCCATACACCGAGTTGCGTAGGCGTATTGCCTTTCAAAAACAAGAATTGAATAACAGCTCGATACTAAATTTTTTCCATTTTCACAAAAAACACCCACATCGACTCACTCAAACGACTGTCAACTAAAAACTGCGCGTCCAAAATGACTGAAACTTCGGTAAGTAACTGTCAAAAGATGCACACTAGCATTCACTAGCATTTATTGACGAGTGCCGCTATCTTTACGTTGCGGTCGGAAACTTTTCAGACAACCCTCGTAAGTTTAGCTTTCCTTCGTGTCTTCGACACAAGCCCTAAAACCAATCTCTCCCAACAGCGCACTCCTTCAAAATTGAGAATGCGTGTATTTTATTCATTTTAGCTAATCGGAGTGCTAGTGAACACATATTGCGTCTTGTGAGGCCCCAGAAACGAGCTTCCATATCTCGTGCATAATCAACAAACTGATTTTCAAGAGTTTCGTTAAAAACTGGCCTTCGACTCAAATTGCTTATAAATAGCAGTTCACTGGTTTGTTCACTTCCAACCATTCGCTGCTGCATCGTATGCGGCACTTTTTCCCGCTTAAGAGAGACATCTCTAAGTAAACATCCTAAGAACAAAAGGAAAGGATAATCCTGTCGCATCATCTGAGTACAGACCAGCGTGGATTCTACATACGAGTATGGAAATTAGGACAAGAACTTCTGTAAAAGTTGGTGAGGAGTCAATTTTTTTTAGCTATTTAGAGTGCAGGAGTTTGCATGTGATATAAGACGAACTCGCGGAAGGACATTTTCGAGAAACAAGTTTTGAGGAGGTGATGAAAACCTTTTCCCTGGTCAGCTAAGCAGCCATCACTACTCATGTTGGCAGCAGTAAGATTGTGCGACATGCCTTCGAAAGTGCCTTCCCACGATAGTTTTTACGAATGGTAGAAGATTGTTCAACAAATAAAGAGCTGGCGTACTCGTACTCGTGGCGTACTTGTTTCAAGGTTCGATTCTGTGAATTATAGCCTGCAATGTGATCTAGTGTATAGAAATGATTGTAAATACTGCCCTTCCCACTATTGCAGATGATAATTTGGCAGAATTTATAGCACGGATCAAATAAGACGCTCAAAGGACGCTCAGTCCATACTTACCCACTCTAATTTTGGTAGGGTTTCCTTCTACTTGTACGTATCTACTCGTCATATCTTAAGTGTAGTTTTCTTTGCCTATGTAGAGCATATTTTGAGTTGTGGATGCCTAATGAAACAAACTGTCCTTTCTTGAAAATTTTCCTCGACATACCAGATCTTATGCACAAGGCTTACAAAATGTATGTACAATTCCGGGATAGGTCTTTGCCTTTGAAATAGGTACGAGTAGAGAAGAGTCAATTAGAGCCAACAGTCTTGTTTTAAAACTTCGATATTTCGGTGTTTGGTAGGTAGGTACTGAGTGGAAGTAATCTAGCTTAGTATTGCTGCAACTATAACTACACGTCAGTTGTGCTTATTTTATCTGCCCTGAATCGACTTACCAGATACATAAGCGTCAGTGTTAATAAACAGAAAAATGCAACAGTACAATGTCCTGTCAGAAATAGATGTACCTCAGAATGATGACGGACGGAGGATGGATTTGCACGACTGAATCAACAGAGTGACGGAAATATAAGATGGTGGCGGATAGATCCTTAATACATCAACTGCAGCTCTTATATCCCTGAGTCGCCGAAGTGATTTACTGGCTCCGGAATACCCAGCTCCTTTTGCTTCATGTGACATACAGATTCTGTCCCAAAACTGTCCAACCTGTGACCATAATGCTTTGGTATTATTCCTCGTCATCTGGCTGGTGGTATACTTCGAAGGAATTCAATTGAACAAGACGCCCTCATCAGTCTGAAGAAGCCTGGTAGGCAGTTCATGGAATGGCTGCGTTGGTGGCATTAGTTTAAAATGTCTCTATATCGTCGAACCGGTCCCGTTTGAGCGGAATTCTCAATCCTGGACGCAGCCAAATGTTACAGGGGTTTAAGTCGGGACTATACGGAAGGTGGCGATATTGTGTAATGTTTTGCTAAAAACTGTTGCACAAGTTTCGCCGAATGAGCGCATTATCGTGGTGAAGAATCAAGTCTATTCAGAACTTCAAAGTAAAATTCTTTCTTCCATATTCATGGCGCACAACGCCTCCATAATCGAAAAAAAAAAAAAAAAACAATTAACGTGGATTTGACCTTGCTCCAACTTTGATGTGCTTATGTTTCGGGATCATAAACATAAACACGTTTTCACCATTTGTGGACATTTGAAAGTTGTCCTAAGCAACATCGAAGCGAAGGTTTTTGTGCTTTACAGTGAGCAAATTTGGAATGGATTTCACGCACACGCTAGTCATTTCCAAATTATCGTTTAGAATTCTCGAAATACAAGTTTTCTTAATGCCAAGATCACCTTCTAATTAGCTCACATTCAAATGAAGATTTTCTGCAATCACAAATCGCACGCGCTCGATATTTTCCTATGCTGTTGTTGTCGAAGGTCGTCCAGAAAGCGGATCATGTCAACAGATGTGTAGCAATTTTTCAACCGCTTGTACCATTTTTTTTATCTGTGTTTTACCCATACACCCGTCCTGAAAGGCCATCTATATCGTTTCGATAGTTTCCGAACAAATTTTCTCGAGCTTAAGCCAAAACTTGATGCAAATTCGTTGTTCATATGTCTCCGTCATATCAAAATAGACATAGCCACGACGCGCGTAAATTAACTCAGCTCGTCGGTAACTGCCTTAGCCAGTGAGTTCGTGAGCAGTCACTGAGGTATGGCTTAGAGATAGTTTTGGGACACACCTCATGCGCCAAATGATTAAGGCAATAAGTATTGAACTTTTGGCTCATGAGTAATAAACGCCTTATTCTGCATCTATTTCAGTTATGTACCCCTCAACCGCTCGATAACACGTTTACAATCCGAATTCAGTGCTGAAGATCAAAGACATCCCTGCCAAGAATGCGGCAGAAATAGGCTAAATGATGTGCTGGGCTTCACGGAGAGCTGCGTAGAAGAACGAGAGCGGTTCATGCATCCTACCAGCAAAAAAGGTGGAGAAAACATCGGTTCCCTAGTCACAGCAAAAAGAACACAAGAGGGATGTGCAACTCATGAAGTATTAGAAGAGGGTAAAAATATTTAAAGCCAACAAGATCCGAAAAGAATCTTGTGGACATGATCACACAAATTTAGCGGTAGGATCACAGTCGGCGGGGAGGACTTAGAAAGCCACTTCCGCAGACTGTTTAACAGTGAACACGGCTCAAACTCCGCTATCAAGCAGAACGAAACATTCAACTTCGATAATAAAAGCTAAGATTTCCGTGCACCCAACCAAAGGATTTAAGGCATCAGGAGATGGCTTGATGGAGAATGGAATCTCGTTTACAAAGAAGTTCAGATGGATGCTCACCATCTATTTATCGCCTTTAAGTTCAAATCGTCCAACATCTCTGGTTTGTTAGCATAGACTAGTGACATCACATACCTCTAAAGAACGAAATCTAAAGGTATGAGATCATAGGGTCGTGGTGGCCAGTTCATAGGGCCATTACGCGGAATTATGCGCTCAGCAAATGTTCCCCGCAATAAATTGACGGTAACATTCTGGCCGGCATCGTCCTTAAAGAAATATGGGCCGATTATTTCACCAGCCCTTAAAGCACACCAAACACTGAGATTTAATGGTTGTAAGGGCGTCTCGATAAAGGCTTCTGAGTTTTCTTCACTCCAAATTCGACAATTTTGCTCGTTTACATATCATTTAACCAAAAATGGGCCTCATTGGAGAGCAAAATTTTGCGTACGAAATGAGTATCAAGCATGAATCATGTTTTTGGCCCATTCACCGTACCTACGATATATAATGGTCACGCGGTTTCAACTCTTGCACAAGCTGGATCTTGTAAGCTTTTAAGCCAAGATCTTTCCGTAAAATCTTCCACAAAGTGGATGGGCATAGCCCCAATTGATGTGCACGATGGTGAATCGACTCATTCGGATTCTCCTCAACACTGCGCTCCACAACAGCAATAACTTCTTCTATTCACACTGTTTGTCGTCTTTGGGGATGCGTATTATCCACTAGAGTATGGATGTATGCTCAGATGGACGATTATGTCGACTGTAAAATGGACGTAGCGCGCGGTAAGTTTGGCGAACCGAACCATCGTTTTCAAAATAAGTTTGCACAATTTGCACGCGTTGTTCTGGCGTTAATCTATTCATCGTAAAATGGCAACATGTACTAACCAGCAACCAATTTTCAACTGTCGAATTGACAATCTGTAGAAACAGTGTTGTCAGTTTAAAAACGAAACCTCTAAAAAAAACACCCTTTACAATGAAAAAAATTTAATGGTGAAGACCCTTCCAAAAAAGTGAGATTATCTGAGAACGCTACAAAGCCGCCATTTTTAAATAACTTATTCTATAAAAATTATGTTTGTACAATAAACTTCTACAGGGTCTTCCAATAGGGACTTTCGAACTTTGACAATTGATAGCGGCCATATTGTTGAAGCTACATCTGTCAAATTGGCTGTCATTTATTCAGCCTGTTTTGCCAAATCACCATGGACGGACATAACGTTCAACAACATGTGCAAATGATAAAATTGTTTTATCAAAATGGATGTTCTGTTCGGGCAACGTTCCTTGCGCTTCGCCCATTTTACGGTCGACATACTCGTCCTACCGAGAGGACTATTCGTAGTGCGGTGGATAACTGACGAAACGCAAGATCTGCCGAAAACATCGCCGTTGTCCGTGAGAGTGTGCAGGAGAATCCGAGGCAGTCGATTTCGCGTCGCTCTCAAGAACTCGGCCTTTCGCAGACCACAACTTTGCGAATTTTGCATCGTGACTTGGTTCAACTGACCCAGGAGCTGAAGGTAAACGACCATAGACAACGACGTGTGTTCACTGAATAGGCTCTCTGGATCCAACTGCTTCATCGAAAAATCATTTTCAGCGATGAGACCCATTTCTGGATGAATGGGTACGTCAACAAAAAAAATTGTCGAATTTGGGACTATACCAATCCATACGAGATCCAAGAGCGTCCAATGCATCCCGAAAAATCACTGTTCGGGGTGGATTTTGGGCTTTCGGCGTCATCGGTCCATATTTCTTTGAGAACCGTCAACGTCGAGCGCTATAGCGCGATGATTACCAACTTCTTTTAGCCCGCATTGTATGATATGGACACCAACGTCACACAGCTCACGACACATTGGACATTCTGCACGAGCGATCCGAGGGCATGGTTATCTCACGTGGAGGTGATGTGAACTGCCCACCGAGATTGTGCGATTTGCCCCGTTAGACTTTTTCTTGTGGGGTTTTCTGAAGTCGCAGGTCTATGCGAATCAGCCATAAACCAGAGCGGCCTTGAAAGCCAACATAGCCCATGCCATCGGTCGAATTCAGCCTGATTTATGCGCCAGAGTCATGGAAAATTGGGCATTTCGGATGCGCGCCACCCAGAGAAGCCGCGCGGACATTTGAACGATGTTATACGAGTATTCCATACAAAATGGCATCGATAGGTCTTTCAAACGAATAAAAAATTTCCATGATATCTCACACACTCTTTGTTTTATTTAAATTTAAAGATAGGAAGCGCCTAATGAAAGACCCTTTACCTTTGTACACTCGATTTACTTTATAGTTTTCCAGAAAAAAAATTGCAAAAAAGCCTATTTTTACGGCCTTTAGAGTGGCTTAACCCCTTAATTGTTGTCAGGAATCGTTCATTTATTATTTCGTAGTAACATCTTTTAGTGTCGCCTTTCGTGTGCTACTTTTCGTCTCGATTAAGCAGTTTTTTCTCTAAAGGACTACTATAGATGCCCTTGAAGGTATATTTGTAGGGCTGCAGATAATGTTCGACGTAAGTTACTGATGACATTGAATTTCTCAAAGGATTTTCAAAATACTCGACCGACAATAGCCAATTTGGCTGACAGTATATTGGTATGGGGATAGAGGAGTTATCCGCTAAGCCGTCTTCTTTCGTTTTCTGCCGGATCAAGGCCTGCGTTTTTATTGATCTCAGAAAAAGTCTTTGTACTCGTATGGAGCTAAACTCCTCTATCAATTTTAGGCATATACTGTTCTAAGCTTATAACTTAGTTCCTTTAGCAGATCGAATTATTCATGTAAAAGATAGTAAAGATCTACAAGCGCAAAATTTCGCCGAGATCGTTCTGATGTATTGTCTACACAGTTGTTGTCATAGCCTATAGAGAGGATTGCTTAAACACAACGCCGCAGCAACAATCAGTAATCAGCTATCCTGCTACCTGAAACGCATACCACATAGTCGTACATCCAATTAAGTCTGACATGACATACTCGTAGTTTTCAAAAAATTAATCATTTTTACGACTCGGAAACGAGTTTGCTTTGCCGCATATTTTTTAAATTCATCACCCGCATGACTGTATCGATAACAATGTACTCGTAATCAATCCTGTGACGGAAACCGATATCAGCATTTCAATTTTCATTTATTTATTAAAGTGCCCTAAAACAGTTCTTTTGTGAAGGGGTGAAGGGGTCACAAAAAACACGTCGTTCCTTTACCTTCGCTGACTCTAAATGGCTTTTTATTTGATTCCACAAGTCATTGACAAAATTGACTGCCACTTACGAGTCATATTAGCCAATTAAACGAACCGTAACCATAATGTCAGACGCCTTTTTGCGCGCCCAACACCACTTGAACCGCTCATAAGTTCTTCAAGCGAGAAATAGCTGAAGCGTTTGTAAGCGGTTTTCCTTCTTGTCTAAGAAAAATGCCATTTCCAAGAGTCATACTCGTATCTACGTCTGTTGGTGTGTACTCGTTTGTCTGTATATCGAAACGATGACAATGAAAAATTTTTATCGATTTTAAGCCAAGAAATTTTCATAAATTTTGTTATTTTCTTGGCTTCACCGAATGGTTGGGTGGCAGCAAACTTGGCCGCCATTCAAAAATTGCAAATGCGAAATCGCCCGACCACAAAAGAACCAGCAATTTTTATGCAATTTATTGTTGTGAATATTTAAGCGAAATTAATTGTTTTGCTGGTTAATTATGCGGCAGCAGTAAGTTTATTATTTTTTTTTTTTTGGTTTTTGAATTTTTAAATAAAAAATTTCATTTTTTGTGATTTAATTTAGGGGATGGCGGCGTTGTAGGGGAGATAAATAAATCGCCGAAACGAGGGCGGGAAATATATTTTGTGAAAGAATTTACAGACAGTGACATTTATGATCTTTGAATTTAAATTTGCTATAATTGTTGATGCTCTTGTGCGGGGTTCTGGAGGCCTCAATATTTCTGCCCCAACTACCGACCGATTTGAGCTGTGATTCGGACTAGTAGCTCCATGTCAGACACTTTTGGTAAATTATCTATGAGAGACGTTGTTTTTACTCAAATCTAAGTGGAAAGGCAATCTCAGGAAGACGTCTATCGTAGAGCTTTAAAAAGCGGAAACACGTAACGCGACGCCAGCGACGGAAAAACTAAGGACTGGTAAACATTATCATATCATAGTCCTTGGTAACCCTCTTTTCAAACGGGCTCACGAGCCGTAAAGTTTTCTGCCTGTGACTACTTTAACGGCACCGCATTCTACTTCCAAGCTAATCGACAAAGCCTTCGAAATTCACGATAAGTGGATCTTTAAGTCAGAGGCTCTTGAGCCCATTAATGTCAAACTTAAAATCAGTTTCCTGGGTTAGCCTTGTCGAAGTGCTATTGGGTTGTCAGGTTCTCGTTCGTAGAGATGATGCTAATTCCGAAGAATGTGAATTGATTGTCTACTTTTTTGTTTCTTGGTTTTTTTATGTTAGAATGGAGAACTGTGACAAATACCTAGTCCATTCTAGTCCTTGTGCTAGATGGAGTGAAAAGTGACCTTCTTGACCGCCAGACTGAGCTGCTACTGCAAAAAAGGTTATGATGCCTTGAAGTTCGTTCATATTTAGGCAGACATGCCAAATTTCAGCGCGATTGTTGTTGACGTGTTTGGCATCATGTTGAGTATGGAAGAAAACGATTTTCGTTCTGTCATAAAACATTATTTTTTGAGAGGCAAAACGGCGAAGGAAACAAAAGAAAAGTTGGATAAATATTATGGGGCTAATGCTCCGTCAGATTACACCGTCAAATATTGGTTTCGAGAGTTTCGTGGTGGCCGCAACTCCACTACCGATCAAGTCCGCAGCGGTAGGCCCTCCGATGCGGTTACAGAGGACAATGTCAAAAAAAATACATGAAATGGTGAAGTGAAGGTGCGCTAGTTAGCAGATACCACAAAGATTAGTACTGAGCGCATACGCCATATTTTGGGCAATACTCTGCATATGAAAAAGTTATCCTGCCGCTGGGTGCCGCGAATGACCAAAAACACGAAGGCGAGAGCACTCCGAAAGACTGTTTGGACTTGCTGATGCGGAATCGGGCGGACTTTTGGCGTCGATTGGTAACTAGATTTGGATCCCTCGGACTATTATCTCTTCCAAAAATTCAAATTCTCGCGAGGAAATCATCGACGCCACGGAGGAGTATTTTGCAGACCTTCCGGAAAATTACTTTTCGGACGGGATCAAGAAGTTGGAAAATCGCTGCAATAGGTATATCAAACTAAAAGAGGACAATATTGAATAATATAAGAAAAACATTTAAAAAAAATTTTTTTTTAATTCCCAAGGAGGTCACTTTTCACTCCATCTAGTATGTTCGAATTTCTCAGTCGTAGAGGGTGATTTTTTTTTCAGTGTTCTATTTTTGACAGCTCACATTCGTGACCCGAACAACGCTTACAAATTATCGAATTTTATTATCAATATTCGTGCTCTTTGAAAAATGTTTTTTGCGCACTTCAACCATTTTACGATCGTCATAATCAACCTACTGCAAGCAATTCAAGCCGTAGTCACTAAATTTCGCACCAATTTCACGCTATTGGACGTCAAGCCACCTACCTGTATGTATAGAGTGCGTATAGAAGAAAATATTGCTGCTATAACCGCCAGTGTTAATGAAAACCGTGTTTTGTCCATTCGTCGCCGTTCGCAGCAATTGGGATTGTGTTACTCGACTACGCGGAAGATTTTACGCAAGGATCTTGGTCTAAAACCTTACAAAATGCAGCTCGTGCAAGAACGACCCGCCACAGTGTCGAATTTTCGGTAAGTGGGCTTTAGAAAATCTGGAGAAAGATCCGTTTTTTTATCGAAAAATTGTCTTCAGCTACGAAGCTCATTTCTGCTTGAATGGGTATGCTAATAAATAAAACTGCCGTACTTTGCCCGATGAGCAACCTCAGGCAATACAGCACCTGGAAAAATTCACTGTTTGGTGCGGTTTATGGTCCGGCGGAATCATTGGCCCGTATTTTTTCAAAGATAACCGTGAGAACAACGTTAAGGTCAATGGCGCCCGCTATCGTTCAATGTTTTTGGCGTTTTTTTTTGTCCAAAATGCACGAGCTGCACCTGGTCATCATGTGGTTCCAGCAAGACTGCACTACTAGGGTAGTCCCAGAAGTACCCGACCGACCTACCAAAGAAAACACAAAAAAATTGGGAGAAAATATGTTTACGAGGGTTGTCTGAAAAGTTTCCGGGACGTCCAAAAACTGCAACCACTGACGATAAAATTGCTAAAATTCACCAAATGGTGTTAGACGACCGCCGAATTAAAGTTAGAGAGATAGTAGAGGTTATGAAAATGTCCAAAGAACGTGTTTGTTACATATTAAACCAAGATTTAGGCATGAGAAAGATGTCCGCGCGTTGGGTGCCGCGTTTGCTTTCCTTAGACCAAAAACGTGTTCGAATGAACGCTCTGTTGGTGCAGTTTAGGCGCAATATATCCGAGTTTTGGCGCCGATTAATTACTAATGAAACTTGGATACACCATTATACGTCCGAAACAAAAATTCAGTCAAAACAGTGGGCTGCAAAGGGTGAGCCGGCTCCAAAAAAAAGCAAAAAGGGTTTTTTCGACTGGGAAAGTGATGGCGACTGTTTTTTGGGATATTAAAGGAGTTATCTTAATCGATTGTCTTCAAAAATGAAAAACCATTACAGGAGCATACTACACATCATTACTTGCCAAGCTGAAGGCAGAAATTGCGGAAAAACGGCCACATTTACAGAAAAAGAAAATCCTGTTTCACGAAGACAATGCGCCGTCTCACACCTCAGCGGTTGATATGGCGAAAATCCGTGAATTACGGTTTGAACTGCTTGACCATCCGCCTTATTCACCAGATCTAGCCCCAAGTGACTTCTTTTTGTTCCCTCATCTAAAAACTGCGCTCGGAGGACAGAGATTTTCGTTAAATGAGGAGGCAATCACCTTCGTGAACAATTATTTTGCAGAGAACAACGCCAAGTACTATTTGGACGGGTTAGAGAGATGGGAGCATCGCTGGGAGAAGTGTGTAGAGATACAAGGAGGCTATGTAGGAAAATAAAAAAAAAAATTGAGAAAAAATGTCTTGTATCATTGTTAGTATTTCTCTACGTAGTCTCCTTTTAGGTCGATACACTTTTTCCAGCAATGATCAATAGCTTCGATTTATAGTGAGAATCGTCGAGCTCCTTAAAATAGCCATCAACCGCAGATTCCACCTCTTTACTGTTGGCAAATCTTTTACCACCGAGGCACGTTTTTTTTAAATTCGGGAATAGAAAAAAATCAGAAAGGGCTAAATCTGGTGTTTAGGGTGCATGAGGAAGCAATTCGAACTTTAGCTCATTGATTTTAGCCATCGCGATGACGGACGACTGAACTGGTGCACTGTCTTGATGAAACAGAACTTTTCTCTTCGTCAAATGCGGCCGTTTTTTTCTTTTGATTTCATCTTTCAAACGCTGCAATAAGTACGCATAATACACGTCACTAATTGTTTTTTTGTTGTTTAATGAAAATTGACGCCAAGACCTTGAATGCAGACGGAACAGTCTTCGCCTTCTTTGGAGTCGATTCTGCCCCTTGAGTCCATTGTTTTGACTGTTCCTTCGTCTCCTGTTTGAAGTGATGGACCCATGTTTCATCCATGGTTATGGTTATTTGGTTGACCACTGCGATGTTCGTCTTGGCAACTCGTACAGCCTCGCTTAAGCTCTGCCACCCAATATTTTATTTTTGTAAATGAAGGAGCAGACTCCCCGGATTGAGGCCTTTTAAATGAAAATTTTGTATCTTATAACGATGAACAATTTTTTCCATATTTAAAAATTCATTGAGAGCGTTCACTATTATGGCTGCCGAACAAATGCTAAACAAGATAGCGTTGTTAAACTACAAATTTAAGCTTTATAAGGTTTTCTACAATTGTCATTCTTTTTAAGCAACATCCGCCATCTATATGTTCGGTCGGGTACCTCTGGACCTACCCTCGTACATGCCACACAGCATGCGAATCGATGGACCAATTGAGAAATGATTTCGGTGAGCAATTTATCTCTCGTTTTGCACCGGTGAATTGGCGGGCTAGATCGTGCGATTTGAAGCCTTTAGATTATTTTTTTTGTGGGGATACGTCAAATCCTCGTCTATGCCGATAAACCTGCATCAATTGCCTTAGAAGAAAACATTACACGTGTCAGTAGCGAGATAACAGCTAGTATACTCAAAAAAGCGATCCAAAATTGGACTTTTCGTATGGACCACTTAGAACGTAGTCGTGGTCAACATTCACATGAAATAATCTTTAAAAAGTAAATGGCAAGCATTGATTTATCGACTCAAGTAAAAATTTTATATACTTTTGCAATTTTCCTGTGTTTTTTTTTGACAATTAAAAGTCAAACCCTTAAAAAATCACCAATTTGAAAGATGAGTTGGCGCGCTTCAGTGATAGAGTTCGTTCAGTACAAGCATCCACCAAATTAGCGGCCTGATGCAATCGTACTCCGGACAATAACAGAGATACTTCTCCACGATGTTGTTATCACACGCACAGCACAGTTCGACACTAAGATCTCGCCAGTAACAAGTCTTTCTCACTTAGGGACAGCTAGGAAGTCACTGAACTATTAGAGTCGTTGGGTACTCATCCGCTTGATCTGCCGGAATTGTGAAAACTCTCAATGGAAGACCTAATGGAGGATGCAGGCAATCGCAGCGCAGGTTCGAGTTTTGAGAAACTCTTCGGTATCTCATTTTCGGTGATCCCATCTGACGGTGAACCCAAATAAGTCAGAGTTAAAACAGCCGTCCGACTGAATTCAGAGAAGTCTTTCTTTCTCGAACTTGTTAAGAAGTGGTGAAAGTGTTCCTCACAATATTCAATTGCTATCAGGATTGCATATACGCAGGTTGTACTTGATTTTCGAGGCAAACAAGCAAAAACAAATATTTACCATAGAAAATGGTTTTAGTGTTTTTCAAAATACTTTCGAAGCACTTTTTCCAGTCCTAACAGGGTAACTTTTGAACATGCGTTTTAAACGCATCAACGGCTTCTTCAAGCGTCGAAAAACGTTGACCTCACAATTTATTTTTGATGTGCGCGAATAAAAAGAAGTCATTGGGTGCCAAGTCGGGGTTGTACGGCGGATGACCCATCAATTCGATGTTTTGAGTGCTCAAAAAGTCGCTTGTGAGAGCTCGCATTGCCTTGGTTTTCGAGCCTTCACTTTCCGAACCATTTCTGCCGATGTTGCTGTTTTTTTTTGACCACCTACATGGCGTTTTGCAACGCTGCTAGTATCACGGTAACGTGCTATGGTTCGAGACACAATTGATTTATCCACGTTGAGGTGCTGGAGGGCTCTACTTTTGGTTTCCCTGCCAAATATAAAGCAATCACGTTTGAATTCCATCGCGGATAAAAATTTTTCAGCACAACTGAGACGCAAATCGTTTAAAAGGCTTGTAAATAATACAATTATCTGTCATGTTTCAAAATTTGAGCTCACTGTCATGAACGGTTTGGAAATTACAGCAGTCTGAAGTTTTTTTTTTTTTATAATCAGCGCGCACTCATGGAGTTTTTGTACCCTTAAAATGTTCGTACACAGCGCGGGCGAAGGAAATTTAGGGAGGAAGAAAAGACAGGACCGATGTGCACAGTTTTTAATTGTTTGCAAGTTATAACGGCCATTAAACACAGAAATCGGCAGGGCATTCCATAAGCTTAAAAAGGCCCAAAATCCCCGCGCCACCAATCAAGGTCGGCAATAACGAATGGGCTAAGGGGGATAAGGAAAAAGCGGAGGTTTTTGCCGACTATCTTGAAGAAATTTTCAAGCCCTCCGACGGCCCGACACTGGCACCCGGCACCAGTTCTTTAGAAATAGCATATAGTAATTTTGTAATGACAAATGCAACTCTTGCTGAAATCAAAACTGTAATAAAGAAATTAAAACCAAAGAAGGCTCCGGGGTATGACCTTATTACCGGAGAAGTTCTGAAAATGCTACCTCAAAAAGCACTTATAAAGCTCTTACACATTATTAACGTGGCTCTGAGGCTTGAATACGTGCCAAGCCAGTGGAAAGTTGCAGAGGTCATTATGGTACTAAAACCAGGAAAACCTCCAAACGATAAAAAATCATACAGACCCATTTCTCTTCTACCGATCCTGTCGAAAATCTTTGAGAGGATTTTGCTAAAACGTCTTCTCCCAATTATCGAAAACCAAAATCTTATTCCCAGCCATCAATTTGGATTTCGGACTAAGCATTCAACAATTGATCAGGTGCATAGAATTACTGATGTAATTGAAAGATCCCTGGAAGAAAAAATGATTTGTTCGAGCGTATTTCTTGACGTCTCACAAGCTTTTGACAAAGTATGGCATGAAGGTTTGAAGTTCAAACTGCGACGAATTTTGCCATTAAAGCTTTATAATATATTGACAAGCTATTTTGAAAATAGAATTTTTCGCGTTCGATACGGAAATGATGTTTCGAAATTTAAAGATATCCTAGCCGGAGTATCGCAGGGAAGCGTACTGGGCCCACTTTTGTACCTTGTATATACAAGAGATATACCACACGTCGAGGATAGTGTTCTCGCTACTTTTGCTGACGACACCGCTATCTTAGCGGTTGGAGAATCAATAGAAGACTCAACGGCGAAACTTCAGACTGCTTTAAATAAAGTCTACGAGTGGACAAAGATCTGGCGAATTACCCTTAATGAGACAAAATCTGTACATGTTGACATCACCTACAGAAAGATAAATCACTTGCCCATTTCTATAAACTCGGTGTGTATCCCCTTTGCAAACGAGGCTAAGTATTTGGGAATGACACTTGACGCGAAGCTTAAATGGAAAACGCATGTTAGAAAGAAACGAAAAGAACTAGAGGCCAAATACAGAGAAATGTACTGGCTACTTGGTAAATATTCCAAGCTAAGCTTAGAAAACAAGCTGCTTCTTTATAAGCAAGTGCTAAAGCCGGTGTGGACCTATGGTATACAACTCTGGGGTTGTACTAAGAAATCAAATGTAAATATAATACAAACTTTTGAAAATAAAGTGCTACGACAATTTGTGCGTGCCCCATGGTTTATAAGAAATAATGACCTGCATCGAGACCTCGGAGTTCCTTTCGTGGAAGATGAAGTCAGGAACTGCGCACGAAAACATAAAGTCCGGTTAAGCGGCCATATCAACAATACAGTCCTAGAAGTCTTGGACGAACGAAACATACTACGCCGTCTTCAACGAACTAAACCGTTGGACCTTGCGCGATAAATTGAAACCGCATTAAGAAAGCGGAATATGTAGGGTCTTCCATTGGAAAGTGTCCTACCAATCGTGACTAACTTATGAAATAAAAACTGCTTGATAAGTTCTACTTAGTTGCGGTATTAAAATCAACAATGAAGGGAGGTGTTTTTAGTGAGTAAGAATCTCACACTACTATGAGCACGCGCTTCTGATCCTCATAGTGTCTGATGGAAGATTTTCACCTGCCCTCGCCGGAAAAAAAAAAAAAAAAAAAAAAAAAATTCCATAAGCGAGTTGTACGGCTTAGGAAAGTTCTAGTCATTCAGGGTGTATATTCAAAAGGACTGCGATAAGAAGGTTCAATTCTAGACCGAGACAACCTCGGTAATATGCCGCAGATATTCTTTAAGGTAGAGTACAAAAGACAACATTCGCAAAGGTGACATTTGCAATAACTCTTGAGCAGCTGCAAGTATCTCCCGGGAAGAAACTGAACAAACCTTCCGTCAAGAAAAAGGAGAAGTTTTGCGGAATGGGGAAAAATTAATACGCCAGATCCCACAACGGATTCTTCGTAACAGAGAAAGATCCGGGCGGATAAAAGTTGTACCTTCCCTCCATGCATTTCCTGAATTTTGGCGGGACGTGGTTAAGTTCGCTGACTACTACGCAAGAGAGTTTAGGTTCAAAACTGTGCCAACATCGAAAAGCTGGAAAATTTATTTTTTTTTTAATAAGTTGTCGTCTTTTCGACGGACGAAGATGAGTGAAAGGTTATGACTATCGCGCCATAACTTTAATAAAATTTAAGACAATCTGGACGAAAGCTGATGACACTTGTTTTTGACTCCAAATCGTGGAGTCTATTTAAATACTTGAATCATGGGCTTGCAAGAAAATTTCATTTGTTGGGTTTGATGGTTTAAGATTACTAATAGAAGAAAGGCGGGCTGAACATTTGTTTCTGCCTAGAAGAGGAAGACAAACCTGACATCAAGGTGTAGATCTCTAGGCTTTGCTTTTGCAATATTTGCTTCAAGTTTTTAGGTTAACAGATTGTCGTCAATATCTCTTTGTAGCGCCTATATCCTGCATCCAAGAGTCAGCTCTCCATGATCTCCAATGTCAAGTAATGCATCCGCATACACATGTAGTTCTGAAAGCACTGATTTCTCTGAACTTAGAAACGATACTTACATTACAATACATCATACTCGTAGGTAGCCTTGTGACTTACCATTCTGTGAATCGTTGCCCTCCCCTTTAACCTTACGTCCTTCGATTTCTGAGTTCCATGTTTTCCTCGTCGTTTCATATAGCTGTGAGGCTGGTTCCAACTACATACCTCCGACAATGTCCACTAGACTAGAATAGAAAATTCATTACAAATTTATTGGAAAAATCGCATCCTATTCTTGGAATTTCGAATCGAAATCCACTAGCAACAGCAACAGACAGCAATTAATCATTCGACAACAAGTGAATCTAAGGTAGCCCATCTCCAAGTAGTATCTGGTCAACCATTTGTTACGTGAAACCTCTTCAAAACGTCATAAGGTTGCACACGTGTTTCAAAGTTTCAAAGTTTCAAAGACATCAGCAGCAAAAGAAGAGCACCTTCTACGAGTACTCCTGCTTCTACTACCAACCCACGCAGCTTGTGTTTGTTGTATCCATTGGATACATCTAATCTTTATTCTTTCAACGCATCTCAACGATAAATCTTCGTTTGTGGAATTTTGAGTTTGTCTCCATTGCGCTGGATGTCTGCCTGAAATGGTTGACACTGAATGTGGTTGGATGTGCTCCTGGTGCAGCAGTCATCATCAAAGACGACAACATGCACTCGAGGAATCTCGATAAATTCCAAATCGATGAGGCACGACTTATCCGTCATCGTCTTCGTCTTCGTCGTCTACATGTCGGATGGATGTGGTTTTATTCTTTTTTTCTTTTTTTTTATATAACATATAGCGAACCAAGCAAGAGTAGATACTCGAGCAGATACTCGTAGACTATGCCCATTTGAACTGTCATAAAGAATCAATGATCCCTTATCAAGTTATTGATCAGTGGATTGAGCAAAAGCACCTGTAATGGGGGGAGAAATTGAATTCATTGGTTCAATATGCGCCCTAATTGATGTCGAAGCAATGCTAAGCCTTTGGAAGGCGAAACAAGTGTATTTATATATTTTTGTATCTTATCTATTGTACCTGTCGGGACTGGAATTTATCTTTGAACACAATTGAGGAACGGTCATAACAATGCAATACTTGTAGCAACAATAAATATTGATACAGTATTGGGCGTAGGTACGCAAGCGACGGTTGGAGTGGTTAAGATAAGGTTGGTTTGGATAATTCCAATCTACTCGTAGACTTACGTCGGTGTAGGCAGTATATGGTAGTCGTGTGGGTTTAGCTTTATATACTCGTACTTGTGCGTGTGCTGAATTTAATTGGGAAAATATTTACTGTTATTCGATAAGAGTCTCGAGATAATACGTAGGTCATGTGGATTCTGTGGATAGACTTATGGGTTACGGGGAAAGGTGATCTGAAAACCTTCGAACTAAATTTAGATTACGGGATTTTCCTCTTTGATATCAAAATAGCAAGGCTTATCTAGAGCACATTCATGTATGCACGTGTACTGACTTCTGGCAGCTGAAAGCACAGGTTCCACCTTAACTCGCGTTTGCGTGCTCTAGTTTGAGAGGTCTGCTATGCTTTTATGACTATTGTTAGACCTCAAAATAGAAGATCTGGTCTCCGAACTAACCTTTTCCTTTTCTGAAGAACTCAGAACGCACTTCCTCCCTTACCGGCCAACCAATTGTTGTGGATTTTCCAATCTTGAATCTTCTTTTCACACGATGTTGGCCTTTAAAGCGACATCTGTCTACTGCTGAGGTTGTTGCATGTTGAATTTCGGATGAAGTACACTCTTCGATCCTTTTCAGCATGTCTTTGAAGTGCAATGTGACTTCTTTGACTGAAACCGATATACTCCTGCCCTTGAATATTTGTTTACGGTACTCCGATCTTCCGACCGTTTCTGCTTCCAGGTCGAGATGGCACTACCTGAAGCCGGAATAGTCAGCATGTGCTATAACTTGCTTTGTGACAACCTGCGCACTATTTGGACCTCCGTTAACTAGGCGTTCGACATTGCGGAGGTCATGTATTTGGAATGTAAAGGTGCCATAAGTTTGAGGACGGTGTTGAAGCAACTACAATTTCACTATTAGACGCTAAGTTCCTTTGACGGCGATAGTTTTCCATCTCATTCGAAGGTGGGATTTCCATCTTAATGACGGTGATATGTCTATAGAATGATCGGAGAGGGAAAAAAATTTAATTAAACCAGCAACGGTGTGAGATACAAACTTGATTCTGGATTTATTTTGAAGCTACGTTCATGCCATTATGTGCGGAATAGCATATCATTCAAATGGCCGCCTTAGATTCGCCGGCAGTGCTTCAAGCGGTTGGTCCAATTTTTAATGACTCGGTCCAATATGCGCGGCGTTATTCCGGCAATAGCGTGCCAAATGTTGACCTCGAGTTCGTCCAAAGTGGTTGGCTTGTTAGCGTAGACTAAGGACTTGACGTAGCCCCAGAGAAAATTATCGAGTGGTGTCAAATCGCATAATCGCGGGGCCCAATTGATGAACGCTCGCCGTGAAATGACCCAGTCGCCAAATTTCTCCTTCACAACTTCAAGCGTTGCGTCGCTTGCATGGTATGTAGCGCCGTCTTGTTGGAACCACAGCTCGGATATATCGATGTTGTCGAGTTCTGACAACAGAAAACCGGTTAACATCTCTCTATACCTGAGACTATTGACAGTAACGGCGTCGCCTCCTCATTTCGAAAGAAATAAGGTCCGATGATGCCGCCATGCCATAAACCGCACCAAACAGTCAAATCTTTGTGGATGCATTGATGCTTGGCCGATTACCTGTGCGTTATGTTCGCTTCAATTACGGCAATTTTGCTTGTTGGTATAGCCCGCTGAGCCAAAAATTGACCTCGTCCGAGTAGATGTTTTTTTGGCCAAAATCCGTGTCTCCAGCCCACATTTTCAGCGTCCAATTAGCGAACTCACGGCGTTGTCTATGGTCATCCGGCTTCAATTCTTGCGTCAACACGATCTTATATAGATGTAGGCCCAAATCCAAGCACAAAATAAGCCGGGTTGACTGTCTGGGGATGCTCAATTCGACTGATCGGCGCCGAATCGACATTTCTGGCTCTTCTTCGATACTGGCAGCTACGGCGGCTATATTTTCATCATTTCGCACCAATCTCTGTCTGGTTGGTGGCTTAAGATCAAAAATAGTGTACTCACACTCAAACTTTTCCACGGTGCGACGTATTTCCTGCATACTGGAGCCAAGATGACTACCGACCTCACGACGAAATTCACGTTGCGTATTCATAACTGAGCCGGAATTTCGATAATTATTTTAATAATTTCCGCATGTTCGGTAAGCGTAGGACGATGCATGATGAAATGGGAAACCTTGCTGAATATTTTGACAGCTGGATATCATTAGTAACTTTGACAGCTGTTGAAACATAACAATTGGACAAATTATCATTGCTACCTGGTCACCCGTTATAAGCCGAACTCCCGAGCACTTTAATCTGGCTTTCTGCAGTAAAGTGTTTCCAGTTGGCAAAAGCAATGACTAGCAGGTCTCCATGTCGCTTCAAATGAATTTTCTCTCCGTAAGGAGGACCTTCTTCTCTTTTAATATCAGACCGTATCGGAGACTTTGGTTTCCGTCTTACTATGTGGCTTGCTGGAACTCAATACAAATATTTGTCTTATTTCGTTTTGGTGCAGGGTGCTCAATTCGTCCTTTTTGCCTTGGTATCTCTGGAGAAATTCATTGATGTCGCCACAAGGAGCTGTAAAACAGGGGGAACTGTACCACGTATATACACCCTGAATGACTCGAACTGCAACCAACTTCAGTCTGATATAATTTCCAAACCGTTCATGATAGTGAGCTCAAATTTTGACACATGACAGATAATTTTATTATTTACAAGCCTTTTAAACGATTTGCGTTTCAGTTGTGTTGAAAAATTTTTATACGCGATGGAATTCAAACGCGATAGTGTGATTGCTTTATATTTGGCTGGAAAACCAAAAGTAGCTATCGTTAGAGCCCTCCAGCACCTCACCGTGAATAAATCATTTGTGTCTGGAACCATAAATCATTACCGTGATACTGGCAGCGTTGCAAAACGCCATGGAGGTGGTCATAAAAAAACAGCAACATCGGCAGAAATGGTTCGGAAAGTGAAGGCTCGAATTGAGCGAAATCCGCGTCGAAGTGGAAGAAAAATGGCTCGTGAGCTCAACATATCGTTGGAACGGATGCAACACATACTGAAAAATGAGCTTGGACTCAAGCCATTGAAGTTCCAAAAAGCACACGATCTTACACCGCAACAGAAAAAAGTTAGAGTCGAAAGAGCAAAGGAGTTGCTACGCTTGCACGAAAGTGGTGAGTTGCCGAATTTGGTTTTTTCCGATGAGTCCCAATTTGCTATCGAGCAATATGTCAACAAACAAAACGACCGATTTTACTTGCCAGAGAGGTCCTTCGAAAGTTTACACCTTCGGACGGGCACCAGAAAGCAAGCAGCACCGATGGTGATGATTTGGGCCGCCATAACCGCCGATGGTCGCTCTCCGCTCGTATTTTTGGACCATGCGCGTGGCGTCAAAATTAATGCGATCGTATACCGTGAAACTGTCTTAGAGGCAGTAGTGAAGTCTTGGGCAAGCAATCATTTCGGTCGGAGACCGTGGATATTCCAACAAGACTCGGCACCGTCTCACAAAGTGGGTGGCATCCAAGATTGGTTAAAAAACAATGTTCCACACTTCATTTCTTCGACACAATGGATTGCAAATTCTCCGCATGCAAATCCGTTGGATTTCTCTGTCTGGGGTATTTTGAAGGCGAAGGTTGGCACTAAAAAATACCAAAGTTTGGACCACTTCAAACAAGCACTTCGCCGGGAATGGGCCAAAATACCACAGAGCCACTTGCGTGCAGCGTGCGATGCTTTCTTCGGCCGTCTCAAGGCCATTATTCGCGCCAAAGGTGGATATATTGAAAACTACTAATACAATTTGAAAATTGATGTATTTCCCAACATTTTTTTTGCTTTGGCACAATAAAATTTATCAAAAAATAAAAAAATTTTAGCATTTTAAAAAGTTGGAGTTCGAGTCATTCACCCTGTATACTAATACTGGCTATGCCATTCAAAAACATATTACTTCCTATCCTGCTTTGCTTCAAGTAGCAGCAATAAATTTTTTATACATCAGGGGTACAAGTGTACCAACACTTCTTGGCACTTTAACTCTATATTTCGAGCTGTTATTCCCTTCTTTGGTTTGCTGGAAAATTCATATATGACCACTGCTCTGTCGTAGTTCTGAAATGCTATGTCAAACTCATTACAAGTCTAATCTTTACGACCATTGGCTATAATCCTACTTTGTGCGCTGTTCCTGCCACATTTTGATTAAAACCGCCATTGGCCGTATTGTATACCAGTTGGTTTAAGTTAATCTCACTGAATCCTTAGACTATTGACTTCATGTACGTCCACTGCCTTTAGCGAAGAAATCCTTGAATTTAACAAGCTTTCCGAGCTCCCATTTAAATATTTTCTGGTTTCATTCATACTTTAAGAGACGAAAGATAAATGTAGCTCAAGGTTGCCACAAGTTTGGTGCAAGTTATTTCAAAAGTCACTAGGAAATTAGGAGGTAGCCATTAATGTTCATTTTATGATGCAAATATTCCGAGCAAGGATTTTGTGCAAAGTACACGGATCTATGTCAACAACGGGCATATCAGAAACGGCATGAGTAAATCTAAGACAGATCATTAGAGTAGAGTTCTTCAGAGTATGAAAAGCATAAACACATTTACGAGGAAAACTTTCCATTTTCGTGAAACTCTGCTTCCAAATTAGGTGCGGGCCAAGCCTTTTTGGCATTGTCAATACCTTAAAATTTAAGTCAGAGATTGTAATTTTGGAACACATTTGAGGATCTATAGTAAGTCTTCTTGACTGAGATAATATTTTAAAGTCTTCTGGCATGCCTAAGCGGGTGCTTGTTAACGGGTGCATTATATGCCAACCTGCTATCAGCTTTATTGGCAGTCAAGTCCCTAAAATCTTGCTTTTAGGACAAGAGCTTATGAATATCAACACTCTGGATCGCAAAACTCGTTAGAAAAGCAGTCTTCTTGAAAAAGTCACCGACTTCTGGAGTCTTACTATTAGTAGTGACTCGAAGGGAGCTTGGATTGTATGTTATAGAAAGCCAAAGATGGAGGGTCCTTTCGACAACGCAACTTTGTAAGTCGGAAAGACAACATGGCGTAGACGAATCACTAGTTTTGTGGGTGAAAGCAACGCTGGTGACATATGACACTGATTGTGGGCAATATGTGGGCAATATGTAAGGGCGGAGGTAAACAGCGGTTGCCTACAAGACGGCGTTCTGTCTCCACTGCTATGATGAATGTTGGTCAACATCTATGTACAAGTATACGCGGATGATGTAGCTATACTGGTCTGGTCCGTCGTGTCTAGCGACAATCTGCTCTAATGCGCAGGCAGCCCTAGATGTGGTGCATTTTCAGTTAATCCTCTCAAAACTGCGGTCTAACTCATCTAAAGGCATGACCATCCAATTCTCCAAAGAAGCTAAGTATTTGGGTGTCATCGTGGATAATAAATTTCTACCGACCAAACATGTTACGTCGAAAGCTTTTAAGGCGCTGTCGGCCTTCTGGCAGTGCAAAAGAGTTGTCAGCAACTCATGGGGCCTGCCACTATGATATGGCCAATTATATCCTATGCGTAGGTTGTCTGGTGGAATAAGCTCTAACGAAAATACGGCATTGCTGCGTTTACCAGACTCCAAAGAGCTTTCTCTAACACGCCTGGTTCCGCTCTAGAACCATTGACGAATCTCCCTCTCCTTGATATTCATATCATGGGCTGCACTCTCAAGGTACAACATGCACTATCTTTTGACTTTGGTCTTACGGACAGCATCGTCTGATTAAATGACACCAGAACTCCTGCTGCAGAAAAAATACGAAATCACTAGTTTCGGCCAGAATCTGAGCCAGGAAAAGAATGTGGATATAGGATGCGGTGCTGGTGTCTTTCTGGAGGACAACAACGTAAGATTCCACTCCTCGCAGCAAAAACTTGCGTCTGTCTCCCAAGCAGTGAACTATATTGGGAAGAATCGGCGAGGGCGAGGCATTTGCGATATCAAGGCTGCGCTTAGAATCTTGTTGAACCCTTTTGCCACTTCCAAACTAGTTCGAAAATGGAAGACACCATTGAATGCAGTCGGAAGGCTAAATTCACTGAGTCTTGTCTGGATGTGTTCAAGGGAAATGGTATTGCTGATGAACTTGTTAGGTAAGGTTTACTTTAGAGGATAGTTTTTCAGAACCCGAATCTACGTTAGGTCTGCCTGCGTCCTCGATTAGGGGTTTCCATTGACAGTTGGGTTTCATATGAGCACAACTGCGGATGGCATGACTCCCTAGATTTCCGGCAGACCAAACGAATCCTTACCGACATCTCTATGAGGACAGCGGCCTTCCTGGTGTCCCTCAATACAAAAGACTACAAGCTGCAAACTGGTGTCGTTAGGGGCCCACTACACTTTTGATAAGCGCTTAAATGTGCTGGGCATAAGAGATACTGGGCATGCGACAACGACACCGCTGAACACTACCTCTGTAAACATCCGGCTTACGCTCGCATCAGGCTGCAGGTACCCCCGTTGAAGTGGTGGGTGCTGGTATTCTAGGCAGTTTATCACTGAAGTTGTTACTCGTCTTTCTTTGAAAAATTGAGAAATTCCATTAAAAGGAACCTACAAGGAGTACAATGGGCTCGTTCTTTGTCTAAGTGCTCTGTTCCGACAGAAAAAAGGAAGCCAAACCGATTGTTGAATCCTTCAAGTACAATATTTGTTCACAATTCATAAATTCTAAGGAAGTGACACTTATTGAATCAATTTAGTGAAGCTTCGGAGTTGCACTGAGCTCCACCGTGGCTAATTTCTATGTCCTTACTAAACTTTGTTGATTGGAGTATGATAGTGTGGTAGAGCTGTTTTGGCTTTGGTGTCTCATTTCTCCTCGATTGTCTATTTTTAGACCCACAAGGTCCTTAGATTCATCTGGAGCATCAGATATAAAAGAGTTCATAATGCCAATGCCTCTATCCTCACGAGTTGCTGGCTTTGAGTGTCGTACTCCTAAAAATTAAAATTGTTGGCCTGTTTTGTTTTGTTTCTTAATGTGACCTCTAAACGGTACTGATATTTTGATAATCTGTGAAACATTCTCAACATTCAAACCCAGGCTCTGCATGATACGCCACCAATCTTTGGTGGTCTTACTTTAGACTTTCTTTTCGGCTTTTTAAATTCTATTGCTCTAGTTTGCGTGGATAGCTCAAGTCCTGAATTTGTTGATAGTCGTGCTTATCAGCATATGCCATGCTGTGCAAACCAAAGGGTTTACATCGGACGATGATATCTACATATTATACTTACTTAGGTGAACCTGGTCCTCAACTAACAAGCCCCTCCAGTTAGCTCGATCTTTAGCTAACTAGGTCGATGTCGCTGTACAGATCGTATAGTTCGTCGTTGAATCTTCTCCTCCAAAGCCCGTCAACGGAAACGGGATTGAATATTTTTTGAAGGATTTTTCTCTCGTGGTTCTAGCTCCGATATTTTTGGACCTTCCTATTCAATTTGTTGACAATATTCAACTTGAATTTCGCTTCAGGCTTACTGTTCACTATTTTCTGAGAATTAAAACTAGTGTAAAGGTGTTTGTAAGGACCAGCTCTACGCAAAATTTATTCACGATATCGCGAAGCGTGTTGCAAAACACTCCACCTCAATTACTGATAGGATTCCATCGATCCCTGGATATGCTGGACGTGATCAGTATGACCACATTCGCAATGGGATCGTCACACTTGTCCTTCTAATAATTCGAGACATATCTGGCTTAAGCTGAATCATAGATGCGCCTTCTTTCATGTCGATATGTGAATATTTAATATATCGGACTAGTTTTTGAATAAAACATCAATCAAGTGGACACCTTTATTGACCAAAGCAAAATGTGTCCTATTTGCTACGTTTTCCATCACTTTTTGGAGCATATCGGACGGTTTAACGATGATTTCAACACGAATGTTTGCCTTGAGCTCGTCAATGGTCTGAGACTTGGTGGTTTTTCAAATAACCCCCCAAAAAGAAGTCCGGAGGGGTCAAATCTGGAAATCTGGATGGCCAGTCAATTCCGCCATTTTTTGACAGCACACGTCCAGGGAATTTTCGTTGATTTGTAGTGTGGCATGGCGCACCGTCTTGTTGAAACCAGTAAACGTCCAGACCTTTTTCACACATTAGTGGACAGAGTGAACTAACATCCATCGACTGTTTTACCTTCTCTGAAGAAAAATGGCCCAATGATGGTTTTTGGTGCAAACGCCGGCCCAAACAGTCACTTTTTGGTCATGCAATGGTGTTTCATGGATCTCGTGAGGATTCTCCGTTTCCCAAATGCGGCAATTTTGCTTCTTAACGGCACCAGAGAGTGTGAATAGGGCCTCATCGGTCACCAAAATTCGCTTCCAAAAATCAGGTTCGGTGTCCACCATTCGAGCGACTGTTTGGCCGTATTCCAAGCGACGTGGACAGTCTGTCGGCAATATTATTTGAGTCAATTGCACTTTATACGAAAACAAATTCAATTTATCCTTCAAAATGCGCCACAAGGTGGTTCCAATGACGCCAAAATGCTGAGCGCGGTGACGATACGGCATATGTGGGTTCTCGGCAACACTCTCTATTACCGCTTCAACCAGTTCATTGGAACGTCTTGGGCGTTGATGAATGGCATGTCGACGATCTCCCACAGTTCCGTGCTCAATGAAATTCGACACCAAACGACGAATAGTTTTGTCAGACGGTGCTTGTGGGCCACGATATTTTTAACAATATGCACGTTGAGTTAACACAACTGAACGACTATTTTTAATGGACAGCGTCACTATTTCGGCGCGTTGTTGTAGATGGGGCACTCTGTACATGTGGTAAAGCAATACTAGATCTGCTTGACAGACTAACGTGTTTTAAAAAAAACGACAATAACGCTGAAGTCGGCTTACCCTCGAACGAGCGGACCAGTTCTTCTTCTTTTACCGCATTGTCCTTCCGGGATGGATTCGAAGAGACTCCGATTGTGTTCATTCATACGATGATTTCTGAGCCTTTTGACAAGATCATAATAAGCCATATCTTCCGCAAATTCCGTTTATGAAAAACGGAACCGAAAATCATTTAAAGAACGTTTCTCTCGACGCAACCCAGGACATTTTTGTCTACTTTGATGACACCACGCCTTTATTTTAAAACTGATGTGATGCTGGTCGAAAGAAAATTTCTAAGTCACCTCCTCTTTGACGACCGAACTGGCTACGAAAATAGAAATAACTTAGCCCTCTTCTGGTCTCGAATATCAATATACAAGTACCTTAAACCAGCGCTACGTGCATTCATTCGGGGCTTTGAAAATGTTGTTTGTATCACAAACGCTTTACTTCGACCGATTGGACGTTTCACAGCTACCCCTAAGCTGGTACGCACACTTCTCTTAGCAGCTATAAGCGCTGCCCAGCCGTCGTAGTAGTTTTGGAGTGTCTTTTTTGTTTCAATCGTGGCAGATAAATCGAAGCACTCCGATAATGAGTCCCAATGTCGCCGGGATTCCATTTGGGGAATGCCTGCGCTACTGTCTACAGCATGAAGTACAACTGACCTAGCTTAATGGTTTAAGCATTTGATGTATACAGTCGCAAATATGCTTTAATTAAACACTATCCAGGTAATTGGATCTGGTTAGTCCCCCAATTAGTTTCAAAAGAGCACACCCACGTACTTGTGTAATACAGAGAAACCATCAGGAAATCTCTCCACTCCCTTCAATCTTACAGTAACCAACAGTCTGTAAATAGCACCTGTGTTCAGTAAACATGCTCCCTCGTCCTTTCTAAAATTACTACGCAGGCACTTAGCTTATCTTTAACTTTGATACAACTTATTCCAATGTAATCCACTGGAAAGCGTTCTCCAATGCACGCAATGTCATCGAATATGTACAAAGGTGTGTATATCCTTGCAGTACTATGACAGCTTGTCGTCGGCCTAATTGAATTTACCTTCAATCATCTGTTGAATGTGGTGTTACCCTAGACAATTGCATGCAACAAAGCCATTAAGTCAACCTTCATCCTTAGCATTACCTTTACCAGTTGCCCTTTTCGTCCTTTGACTGTTTAACATTTACATTAACCTCCCTCTACCCCATCGGTAGACTTGACTTCTCTACTCACTATATATGAGTATGATGTACTTCGTGATGTAAACGCTACCTAATGAGTTTCCATGCCGGCAAGTTCTTTGTGAAGTTTCCTCCAGAACTACAGTCGGTACACTGGGAACCTTCTGTCTACTACTCCACATCTCCACCGACTCCGTACTGACATTGACAGATAGATTATGTAACTCCAGGCCATGGGCTACTGGTTTTTCAGTTTTTCACTTTACGTTTTCCCTTACCCGCGCCTTACCATCTCGCGTCTTTTGACAGCCTTCAATTAATAACTAACGACAGTTTTTTAATTTTTTTAATTTTTTTTCCTTAATTTCTCTTTTCAGCTTTATGGGTGTCTGCGTTCAGGAGGGACAACTTCATGCACTGACCGAGTACATAAATGGTGGTTCCTTGGAGCAATTATTAGCTAATAAGAATGAAGTATTAAGTCCTTCCCTTAAAATAAGACTGGCGCTTGGAATTGCCAGAGGCATGCAGTACGTGCATGAGGCTGGTATTTTTCACAGGGATCTAACTAGTAAGGTAAGTTTGCACGTAAGTTTGTCTAGTAATGATGTACCTAGGTTTTGGATTTGTATGTTTTCATTACACACCTTTGTTGGGGTGAAGAGGTGTTGTCATCAGATGACAAGGCAACACACGGCACATAACAATCAGTAGATACACGTCTGAGAGAGTGTTGGGGTTAATTAAAGAGGACGACTTCAACAAGTCAACCTTGGTTGGTGCAGACATGGTCGGTTAATTGTAGATGAAACCAAGGGAAATGCTAGCTACATCATTTTCTCTAAATGATTGTAGATAATTACCAGGTGTTTCCTAAGTGATTATAGCTGCTGTCACCACTTTGTTGAGAGTGAAAAGGCTGTGATTGATTCTATGAACTGCGAGAGTATGTGGTAGTGGATCTTTAATTTGATGTACGGGTTCCAGCTTTGGGATACCAGTAAGGCAAACGATTGATTGTAATCGGGATGGAAAATGATTGACATTAATAGATGAGAAGCGATTCTCATTAACCACTTGCACGTGCGACAGAGTCGATAAATAGGAGAATTGAGTGGCGTTAGCTGATTAGAAATTGGACACTTAAGTTGAAAACACATGAAGTAAGCCTTACATACTCGTATATAGCTGGAGGCAATAGTTTCAGACTAGTTGATCTAAGTACTCGGTGCTTTCTAGAACCGAATATCAGGGAACTAGTAAATTTGGTGAATAATTTGCACTGTCTTTCTACTGCCTGTCGGTCAGATCATTGGATACCATAAAGAAAGCCTCACGACATGTGATCTTCTGACTAGTTTTCCTTTCACGTCTTCCGACAAACAATCGTCAGGCTCTTAACTTTTTCAGTGGTTCAAGGAGTATCTTCGGGGGCTCATCATTTAAAGATTAAACATGAGGCCAAGCCGGTAGAAGAATACGGAAAAAAGTTCAAAAGACCCAGAAATGCCTGCAATGCTTTTCTTAATCGTGTGAAATTCCGATACGATCAAAAACTGGGGGAAAAACTACCACAATGACCCAATTCGACCTCGTTCGTCCTTCACAGAAGGACAGAATTTCATAATGTCATTTCAGCTTTGCTCTTTTTACGAGGTCAATCTGCTAAATGCGCACTTCGCACCCACTCCACCTACACTAGACCGCGTCGAACTCGTATAGTAGCAGAAGTATTCAAATCTGCTAGTCTTTATGGCGTATCTCCACTTTTTCTGGAAGAGGTGTCCCTCCACGCTGGCAAATTCACTGCGTAAGTTCGTTTCGTTAATCCTAGTCCTTAGAAGGCTTTCCGAGTAGACGAAACACGTCATTTGTCCAGCTCGTTTTTTTTTAAAAAGGCGAATTTCCTGCTCCCTTCTTGCAGGCCGATTGAACTTTCGTCCATTCTTTCCAAGGTCTTCCATGACGTTGATAAATTGCTAGCTCATGAAATATCTTGAAATACAAGAGGTTCTCAATGACCCCCAGTATGGTTTTCGTAGCAACAGTTCCATTGTTGATTTGATGCCATGTCACATCAAAATTGGAACCATAGTCTTCACCAATCTGATGGAAGAAAAATAGTTGCACTGAGTTTTTTAACTTGAGACATCCAAATTACTCGAAAAATACGCGATATCGCGAAAGATGTTTCAGACAAAAGTGACAAGGTTCTGAAGGGGACATAAGATGGTGACCACGCGTTTGACCTTGAGCCCCATTTTCAAGGTCAAACGAAGGTCACTTTTAATTTTTCAAATGATAATTCCTGATTTTCATTGCTCAATCGTATTGCTCGTAGGCTTGTCATTTGTTTTTACATACTGCGTTTAGCATAATCCAGAAAAAACGACGTGGACGTAGCAGTATTTTGTTTCCTTCGGGGTGATTAATTAGAGTGGATCCCCTTGCCTCCCACTGTTGAATCATTGAATTCTTCCCATTTCGATGTTTATTTCCCGAGACTATTTCAACAAATGCTCGAAAATGTGACCATTCACTTCAATACACTTGTCTATCCGCGCTCTAAATGAACCAACAGAACTGAGAAGTATTTCTGGCGTAATCTGGCGTAATCTTCCGGCAAGCTTCAGTTATTCGTCTTTTCATGACCTCACGTGTTGTTGGCTTTTTTCTGTAAACCTCACTTTTTAAGTAGCCCCACAAGAAAAAATCAAGTGACGTAAGATCAGGTGATCTAGCAGGCCATTGCCTCGGACCCCCTCGTCCGATCCATCGTTGATGGTAAACATTGTTTAATACGCCCCGGGCTACTTGGGAATAATGGGCTGGACAACCATCATGTTGAAATCACATTGTTTGTCGCAACTCCAATGGCAGTTCTTCTAGTAATACTGAAAGATGGTCCCGCAAGAAGTTTGCATACTTTTCGCCATTCAAGTTGCCTTCAATAAATTATGGACCTATTAATTTATCCCCAATAATTCCGGCCCAAACATTAACTTTCCAAGGGTGCTGGCGTTCAACTTGTCACAACCAAAAAGGGTTTTCGGTAGCCCAGTATTGCATATTATGTCAATTGACCGTACTGTGATTGGTGAAAGTCGACTCATTAGAGAATAACACCTTGACGAAGAAAAGGTCGTCTCGTTCAATTTGCTGAAGTGCCCATTGACAAAAGGAAACCCGGTTGCGAAAATCCTCACTAGAAAGTTCTTGATGCATTGAAACATGATAAGGATGGTATTTATGCCGATGTAATATCTTACAGGCAGTCGTTTGAGAAATTCCTGATTCACGACTTATTTGGCGAGTGCTAATGTGAGGATCGTGTGCAACGGCAGCTAACACTGCTATTTCATTGTCCTCAACAGCCACCCTATCTGACCGATTCCTTTTCTTTGGTTGCACACTTCCTTCACCAGTGAATTGTTGGGTGACCCGATAAAAGGAAGCGCGCGATCGTATCTGTTCTGGGAAACGTTGGGCGTAAAGAGCAATAGCACCATCGATATTCCTTCCACTTTCTCCATAAATCAATATCATTTCAATTTTCTCTTGAATTGAAATAGCCTGCATTATTAATCTGGAAAACGTTCCTCAAAACAAATCTCGACCTTCTAACACCCTAACAACGTTGGAAACCGATTAATGATTTAGACGAGCCAGTGCAGTGGTATCTAGCACTGAATGAATAAGACCTTTGAGACAAAGTCCTGTGCCCCATTTGAAAAATCAAGAGTGACCTTCGTTTGACCTTGAAAATGGGGCTCAAGGTCAAACTCGTGGTCACCATCTTACCACGAACCTTGTGACTTTTGTCTGAAACATTTTTCGCGATATCGCCTATTTTTCGAGTAATTTGGATGTCTCAAGTTAAAAAACTCACCCTGTATATTCTAAAGCTCTTAATGCGCAATGTAGTTAATATACCACCTTGACCAAACAATTTCCGGAATTTATTCAGAAAATTAAAAATACAAGTTTATTCATCTAAATCTATATTGTCTCCTTCAAAATAATCCCCATCGACTGCAACACACTTATGCCAGCGCTTGATCCAATCCTCGAAACATTTTTTTATATTCGGTTTTCAATATGTCCATCAGTGCTTCCTGCGATTCTTCCATTACTTCCTCTCGGCTGCTGAAACGTATTCCCCGTAGTCGTTTTTTAACTTGATTGAACAGAAAGAAGTCACAGGGAGCCAAATCAGGTGAATTCGGTGGCTGCTGGATGGTATTTGTTGCATTTTTCGTCAAAAAATTACGAATAATGATGGCACTGTGCGAGGGTGCGTTATCATGGTTCAAAATCCACGAGTTTTCTGCCCACAATTCTGGTCCCTTTCGGCGAATTGCCTCACGCCCAAATAAGGCTCTTTGTTTACTGTCTGGTCTTCTGGCAAAAATTCATGATGCACTACACCGTTGTAATTCATGGCAACCGTGAGCATTTCTTTCTTTTTTGACTGAAAACGACGTGGTTTTTTTGGTCTCGGCTCATTTGGTGAACGCCATTCACTTGATTGATGTCTGGATCGCGTGTCGTACTCATAAGCCCACGTCTCGTCTCCAGTAATGATCCTTTTGATGAATGTGAGATCGGATTCAGCCTCTGAAATCATCTTTTTTGCGACGTCAACACGGTCTCTTTTTTGCATGAAATTGAGGTCTTTTGGCACCAACTTTCTTTAGAGAATCGTTGTCGAAACACTTTTCCAACATTTACAACGTTCGCGCACCATTAAATCCGTTTTTTTTATATAAAATTGAATACAAGTGCGTTGTTGTAAATTTAAGTCAATTTCTAAAATTGTAAAAAATTGTCAACAGACACAGAGATAGACGTACTCTTGGCTACGTAACTTTTGCAAATGTCATGCTATGACGCTAAAATTTAGACGGAATGTCAACAACAGTTTACCAACTTAACAAAACAAACAGAACTCAAATCGGAACAATGGGAGCACCATACGGTGGTGCGGGAACTTTTTGATCAAGGTGGTATTGTCCAGTCGCCATCGCCACGCACTTTTTCGACAACTTAGAGCCAATTTTTCTGCGTAGTCCTGCGGTAATTATCGCCAAATTATTTTTAAAATCAGTTTAAGTTGCTTTATTGTCCCTAGATCTTTTCCTTTAATCATCTCCTTCAGAAGCCCCCAGACATTTTCAATCGGATTGGCATCTGGAGATTGAGATAGCCAATCCAACACATTGACGTCATTTCTCTCTTTGAAGCCCTGACAGACACGACTACGATGTTTCGGATCGTTGTCCTCTTGTAAGAGCCAATGCCGGTTTCCACGTCCGAATAACATTTCAGCGGATGCCAACAATCCTTTTTTGTACAGTTGGATCATTCTTTGAGCATCGAGATTCCCGGTAAAGGTCACCAATTTTCCGAAACCCGCCGCAGAGAAACAGCCATAAACATGCACTTTTACCGGATGTTTCACTATTCGTTAGACGACAGTTTCACTATGAGCAGTCTCAAGGTATTGTTTAAAAAATTGAAGCTTTGTCAGTGAAAATAATTTTGATCCAGTTCATATCTTTGTAACGGCGAGCCCACTCAAGTCCCCTTTTTTATGTGTTTTTCGGTTAACAAGGCTTGGCCGCAACGGCTTTGTAATTAAAATCTTTTTCTCTGATAATTTTGCTAATACCGAAGATAGAAACCTCGTGACCTTTTTCTAATAACATTTGCCTTGCTTTTCTGAGGCTAATTTTGTTATTTTTTTCAAAAATTTTAAGCACTTTGTTTTTAACGGCTTTTGAAATGGTTTTTGTTTTTCCCTCTTCTGGCACATCGTCAACGTTTCCATGTTCATTAAATCGTTTCACCTACTTCCTCACAAAACTCTCTGACTTTCTGAGATACTTTGCTGCAGCTGTAACGGATAATTTTGGTCCCGGTGGATGAGTGACGAGAAACACGGCTTCAAACCGGACCTTGTATACAGCACTCACTACGGAATACATATTGTAACTTGAAAAAACGGGATGCAACTGAAGTAAAATTTGACTGAGCTGAGGAACAATTCTAACGGAAACCAAAATTTTTTATCGTCTGCGACAGGTTAATTTTTACGAGCCACATGCTTTTGCCAAACACACTGTACTAGTCTGATAAAAATGAAATAAACTTTGTTGTACCTCAGGGCTCCGTTTTGTCTCCGATGCTCTTTTCAATTTTAATTAACAAACTCTTATCGGCAAATTCTTATCGTGCATACTCCTTGGCTGCTATTCCTGACTTCTGCACCTGCTCTTCGGCTGTAGAACAGGAACGGTAGTGTATGTTTAGCTCATGTAATTCCGGCATAAATAGCATATGTAACTCGGGAACCGCCAATTCTTCTAAAACACTACAAAGTCCGGTCCCAAGTAAAAATGACTATTTAAAAGCAAGTATTTTTAGTGAGGCGATCTATTGGCAATTTCATTTGTCAGAAAGGTAGATCCTTCGTAGATGCACTGTCAAAATTTCATGACATTTGGACGAATAGAAGCGTCTGAAGTGACAGTATGCTAGTGTCATTGGTGTGAAAATGAGCATCGAGCTAAAATTGTTCAGAATTCAACATGCGATAGACATCATCAAGAAGACCAAAAAGAACAAAAAACTTCCTTTACAACATTGTGACTGGTGATGAAGCGTTGTGTCTTCAATATGATCCAGAAACCAAGAGCTCAAGTGCCGAGTGGAAGACGCCAAACTAGCCAAAATCCAAAAAAATCTCGTTTAGAGAAGTCAAAAATGAAGACAATGTTGATGTGCTTTTACGATTCCAAGCGTATTGTCCACAAAGAGTGCGTTCCACCAGTCCAAAGAAGTAATACACTATTCTATCTTGGTGTTTTGAAGCGTTTAGTGCATCGTATTCGTTGTATTTGGTGTTTGTTGCACGATAATGCGCCATCTCATCGATCGACACTTGTGACCAATATTTTGGCTAAAAATCGCATTTAGTTGTCAACCACCGTGTGACTTTTACTTTTTCGGAAAAATGCATTTTCCGATGAAAGAAAAGAATTTTGTGGACGTAGAAGCCATGCAGAAGGCTTGTACCGACATCTTGAATGACGGCGATCTAAAACACTCAATCGACATGCTTTTAGACCGTGCAAATCGCTGTATTGATTCAGAAGGAAACAATTTTGGATAAATTAAATCGGTTTTGCCAAAAAAACACTTTGTTGTTCTTATTTTTAAAAAGTTCTGTTTACTTTGGAACGGACCTGGTAATCTGTCTACTGCCTCGCTGAATGGCATCTCGGTTTCAATGGCAACCTACGTTGAAATGATCACATATTCGATCCGAAAAATGTTACGAAATGTCTGCACCCCCTGGTCAGGCTTCAATATACAAGTTTCAAAAGACAAGTTTCTTTTTACAAATAAAATAAAATGAACAAAAATCAATTATTTTTGGCATGTTCGGCATATGATTTCATATGGCCTCGCACCAAACTATCGCTCTCTCTGGATGCATTGGCTTCTCGGCAATCACGTGCGGGTTTTCGGATCCCCAGATGCGGCAGTTTTGTTTGTTAACATAACCGCCGAGATGAAAATCCGAGACGTTCAATTCGAGCTGCTGTATGGCCCAAACTGGGAAGAGATAACGAACCGGATGGTCATTTGCCTTCAATTTCTGAGTCAATTGGACGTGTAAGGGAATAATCTTTGTGCAAAATTCTCATCAGGCTGGTGTTTGAAATGTTAGGTTTTTGAGTACGATGGCGTGTCGATATTCCTGGGTGGAGTTGAACACTCTCGGTCACAGCAGCCACATCCTTGGCGATACGTACGGTACGATGACGGGGACCGTGAGTATTGTCCGCAAACAAGCCAGTCTCACGAACTTTTTGCACAAACTTGCGTACAGAAGGCGCAGTGGGTAATGAAACTTGTTTTCAATAAAAGCATGGTTTAGGCAGCACAGCACTCACTTTTGAAATAAGTTTGCAAAATTTCCCAACTATGTTCAAGAGTAAAGCGATCCATTTCGCTCTGCGGAGGTATGATACGGACAAGATTTCGACCGCGAAAGAGCTAGCAGTTTTAAAATAACATATGATTCAAAAAGAAACTTGTATTTGGACCGTTAAAAGTCATTTATCCGCTCACATCTGGACAGATGCTCCTAAGATCTCTCTGCACTTGCAATACAGCATCCAAAACCGTGCGTCAAAACTCATAGCTGACGCCAATAACCCCCAGTCAAATAACATTCTCAATCACCGACGTAATGTCGCTATATTTTGTATCGCTATTTCCACCACCAGTACTGCAATGGTATTGCCAGGAGCATTACACCACTTCAAATCTTAACCTGTAACTCCCGCCTCGCTATGAAATGCCCAGCCAAAATCTTTCTTTCCTAGTCATTATAACTTGGAAACATTCAAAACCAATGTGCATCTGCTTTTCTCTTTATTCATTTATTTATTTGGGATCACGTCGTCAGCATAGCTCAGCAGCTGAAAGAATTCGATGCATGTATGTAGGTCCTGCCTCGCTATGTGTTCTAGAACTAAATTGAAGTAGTCTTACTATAGTATGCCCAGAGTAGTTCCCAACCGGCACAACACAGCTCACCTCATGCTCTTCAGCATTAGACGGGGCAATTGGTGTTGTACGTGTATTCTATCTCCGGCCTAATACTTTATGAAAGTGTTTTGTGTGTCATCTTGAAGCTCTTGCTCTTTTCCAGAGTTTTTCCTTTTCCCTTGATTGGGTTAGTTTTTCGGTCCTTAAGATATAAAGGGTAAACGGCGATGAGTGCTATGCCAAAGGGATTGAAACCTTCCACAATATGCTGTATGCAACATATAGATGGAAAACATATCAATAAATGATGTGTCAAAGATTTTATGCCGAGGTAGAGAGGCTCTTTAATTGTTGACCGAATCGTTTCACACTTTTTATCTCTGTTGGAAATTGTATTTAAACGCATGTGCCATTCCCTGTAGGAATTTCCAAATTTCCGTTCAAGAATCTGGGTTCCATACTCAAAGCCAGTTTCCAGCTGCATAGCTTTCTTATAGAAACTCCCGGTGTCTTTGTATGCCTTTCCAGTCATCCATTCCCTTTGGTTGTATATTTGGTAGTTGTGTTAGCGATTTCCCTTTCTTTACCCTTAGACCAAATAGACTGATGGCTATGTGGATTCTTCCGCCACCGCCTCTCTCTCTTCTAAGACCATGAATAAGTCTTCAAACCTTTGTATACCTAGACACCGAATATGGTGTAATACGACATCTTTACAAAGTATGCGCTGGTCCTGACAAATAACCTTTGATTCCATTGGAGATGTCTTCCTTCCTAATGAGTTCTTGGTAGAGTCCTAAAAGCAGTAACCGCCGACACCACCTTCTCAGAATTTGAACTTATGCGCGATCACAAAACAATTTTAAATATTATACAATCCACAGCTGTTTTAAAATCCTCTAGACAAACTGCATGACATCGCCCCCAATTCAACAAGTTCATCCGTTCTACGCCAAAGATATGAAACAAGTAATCTGAACACATTCCGTCAAAAACAGCTAATCCGAATAATCGAGTGACTTATTGAAAGATTTCTTCTCAGTAAACTCCATTCTGAAATTCTGACTATTGTACGTGGATTAGATACGAGTAGGTATTTCTGATATCCGTCATCAGCAATAGAAACTCTACTGTGAGCATGCTTTTTGACTTCCATCTAGCGTCTCAAGCATGGAGTAGCTTCATAACTTCAAATGTGGGCTCTATAGCATGGATACAATCATGCAGTGGTTGGCAATGAATAAACATGAACAGCTCCTGTGGGATCCCTTCGATTCACTTAAATTTCTCTTGGCTCATTCTCTATTCCTAAAAAAGATATAGAGTAATACTACTGCAATACATACATTTTAGGCGGTGGTTGCTTACAAAGACTGGCATGTGATGAATATGAACTCAAATTGCTTCTTCGCTAGAATGTACTAAATTGTCCAAACTTGCTGTTCCATTAATGTGGGCTTGTATCAGGACTATTCATATTCTGATGGCAAAAATGTAATGTTACCGCACAATTCTCTAAACTCTACGGCTAAACGGCCCACTTGTTATCTCCTATTGGAGGATTGGATTGTCCATTTATGTGATCTTATTCTTTCGGACACTAAACTTAAACAAACAACGAGTTGAAAGCCTAAGTCGGCACTGATATTAAGACCAATCTTCCTTATTATTCTAATACTCTTACATCTTGAGACAATAACTCCGACCCATCTTGCTCAGTGTTCTGTAATGCGAGCCTCCATGCTCAGCACTCGCAACAATAGCTCGAAGTAGGTATCTTCTAATACGAGAGTAGGCAGGGCACTAACAGTCAAAACAATTTATTTTGTCAGCATTTTCTTGACAGGAAGGGCAGATGACACTACTACGCAGAAACACCAAGTATATAGTCACCTATGGCCCTTCCGCTTCTAAAAGATAGCTGGAAATTCACTGATATATTATGGATCGCCGTGCGTATGCTTTTGGTTCTTCAGACTCTTGCCACCGGCGACTAAACTCAAAGCCCGTATAGATCCCGAAAATACTTTTTCTGAAGTTTCTGTAGCAAGTTCCTGCCACGAACATACGAGGACGATGCCATATGATATCAAAGCAAACCATTCTTTCAGTGAATGCTTTGTCTGCACCCTATAAAATTTTTGTAGCGATAAGCTTAACGTCAAAATCACCTTTGCATAGCCAGAAGGACAATGTGTCTTATCGCCATTTCATGTCAATGACGAGAAATTTTCTATTCACGATGGTTCGCTAATACGCCTTCGTTTGAGAAAGGTACCGTGACGTCTTTTGGCGCTAGACAAACCAACCCAAGCAGTTGCATTCTTCTTGTGGCGATAACAACCCCGGTTTTCAGAAGATTAATTAAATACTATTTATAATGTGTAAAGTAAAAAGACCCATGGCTAGACAGTACTAGGCGAAATGCCATTGACCGCACTGCTCTGGATGTACATTCGCTACAATGTTTACCTCTTTCGTGAAGTCCACAACTTGTCTCGGTTCTCATCTCATCCGGTTCGGTTGTATTAGAAGCGGGTTCAGGAGGTATGGTCTTGACACTTGTACTGGTAAAAGAATTTTTGTGGAAAAAAGCGTCTAGAATGGAACCTTATATCATTCTTTATGTGCTCCCTAACAGTGAATATCCTCTTCATCAGACTATCTATCTTCTTTGATCACAGCTTTGGCTCTTGCGACCGTCGTTTAGAAGCTATGATCTGAAAATCTTTTTGTCTGGACCATTACTTTCCACTTGCTCAATGCTGTCGCGTCAACGTAATAGACGTGTTTGGAGTTTACATTATACGGGAGATCAAATAGGTTCCGGTTTTACAAATTCTCAAGCAAATCCACGCAAAAGAAGTAACAGACAAACCTAGATGATTGCTGCGCATTTCTTCTTCTCACTAATCGCCATTTCTGTTTTTGTATTTTTTTTAGAACGTTCTAATACGTAAACTACCTGATGGTCTTCTTGATGCTGTTGTTGGTGATTTTGGTCTAGCGGCGAAAATTCCTGACAAATGGTAAGTACCCTTTAGCAATTTGCCAACTCACACTAACCGACTATTCTCTTCTGTTTTTTTTTAGTGGTAAAACCCGCCTCGATACTGTTGGTTCACCATATTGGGTAAGTCCAGAGTGCCTAAAAGGTCAGTGGTATGACCAAACCAGTGATGTCTTCTCCTTCGGCATTATTCTGTGTGAGACAATAGCACGCATTGAAGCCGATCCGGATGTGATGCCACGAACTGACTCTTTTGGTCTGGACTATTTGGCTTTCGTTGAATTGTGTCCGATGGACACACCACCTGTGTTTCTAAGACTGGCATTTTATTGTTGTATCGTAAGTTACCATTTCACATAGTCAAATAAATGTATCTGAACTCAACAATTGATTCTCTATTTTTTCTCCTCTTTAGTATGATCCAAAAAATCGTCCGACGTTCCACGACATCGTGAAGAAGCTGAATATTCTGTCGGAGAACTTTTGTGAGGACTCTAGCCCGATGAATTCATTGGAAATGAGCTGCAGTCCAGGTGGTAGTGATTCGGAAAGTCAAATAACAATCACTAGTAATGGGAGTGGTGGCAGTTGCAGTACCTTAATGAATGGCTGTCCGAATGGTTTCGATTGCAGTAATAGTAATCGGCACTCGAACGAATCAAATCGTACAAACGGTTCGAATAGTTTAAGTCCACAACCGACGAGCTCAAATGAGAACAGCATTTATGGCTACGATGAATTCGAAAATCGAATTCTGAAGACAAGAGTACGAAGAGCTACAAAGAAGCTTGAAGCGGAACTGCAACATAGACGATCGCTAAGCGAGAATATAATACACTTTCCCTTGCATACGACGCCGAGTGATAAGGCACGGTGTCATCAAATGCAAAGACAGAAGCCAAGTATAGCTCCAACACCGGAATCACCAATTTCCTTAAATTTAACCCTGCGCAAGGTAGCTGAAACGATGTGCCTGAAGGATCCGCAATACAAACCAATCCGTATGGATCATAATGGTGTAAAATCAAATCCTTTCACTGCATTGGCTCAATTGAGAGGTGTAAAGAAGATTTTAGGCGCAAATCCAAAGACTTATGCAGCTGGTGTGGGTGATTTGTTTAGCTCATGCTTTGAGATGACAGCACCGTTCTTTAAGGAGCTGGTTGCCCTGCAAAAGAGCACAAAGTCATCAACAGAACCAAAGAGTTTGCCTACATCACCGAATTTGATGCGTAAATTCAGTGATATAGAGTTGAAGCTATCACCATCGGCTAAGAGCAAACTTGAGGCATTCTGTGTATCTAACGATGATCAGGTGAATGGCGCTAGTGGTAACTGTGCCGATGGAGAGTCCAGCAGTGATGGAGAATCGACAATGCCAAATAAAGAGAATCATCCTCTTCCAAGAAAATATCGTGCAAACTCTCTATTCAATCATCCGTTGTTTAGAAATATTAAAAGCGATGATATTGGAGCGAATTCGGATTCCCATTCATCTGAAGAAAATGATGGCAGTGAGCATATTAAAGTTAAGTCCACGGGGGGAACGGATGAGAAACCACCACTTCCGCCATCATCATCACAACCAACCGAATACGAAGCGGTGAAGGCTCAAGATTTTGTCACTCCAAAAACTCTCACCCGCCGTGATTCCATTGAAAGTGGTTTCTTTTCATGTTTCAACGAGGATGCCGATGCTATTACATTTAAGAATCCCCAACCTTGTACATGCATCGATCAAATTAAGACACATTTAAACCTTGACACATCCAGTGACAAGCTGGCTAACTTGTGCCGCTGTTGTTATTACGCCAATAGTCAGCTATCCAATCAGACATTGAATGACTCCTCATCGGTGTTGTTGATCGATGATGGAGCTGCTTCATCGACAAATGTTAGTTCTCTACGAAGTCTAGATGATTTAGAATTGGCCGATGTGAGAAAACGATATCCCTGTCATCATCATCTTTTAAGCCACATGGATGCTACATCCATCGATATGGGCTTAATAAATCGTCTAGCTTTAGACTCTGAAATCAATTCACTAATTCAGAAGTCTCCATTTGCAAATCAATTGTTGTATAGTAAAAATCGCACTTCATCCATTTACACCGACAGCTCGGATGACATAAGCAGTTTGGCCGGTTCGGATTCTTTACTCTGGGATGAGAGATCATTTTCAGCGCATCCTAACACGAGATCGGCGCAAATTGCCAAAATTGTCGAGTACTTTGAGCGGAAAGGTCAAACATTGAGCAACTTTCAAGTACCTGATTCGTTTAAGACCTCATCGACGGCATCGTCAGCTGCAGCTGTAGCTGCTGCTGCTAGTAGTTGCAGTAGTAGCAGTGGAGTTTCTTCCAATACATCTTCCTCGTCCATGGCGGCAGCGGTTGCAGCTGCAGCTGCTGCTAATATAAACCTACGATCAGAATATCTTACCGGCTATGATACGCGACATTTTCGTAGTAGATACGGCCAGGGAGACTATGAAGCGTTTTGCTTTGATTTGGACAAAAAACCAACGCAACAGCGACTGATGGTTTGTGAAGGTGCTGTTAGGTCTAAGTTACAAATCTTCGACAAACAGAAGCAGCACCAACATGGTCATATCCACAAGGAATGAGAGCCAGCAATTGAGGAGTAAGAGTAAACTAAAACTGAAAACTAAAAACTAAAAACTAAAACTTAAAACTTAAAACTTATGTATCAAAGTGTTTTTCGTTCCTTTATTCTTTCCCCCTTTCTACGAGTTTAATTGATAATTGTTTCTCTTTTTTTTATATATATATACAAAGCAAACATGTTAACAATTATTATTTTCCCTAATTTATACTTTATAAACCAAAACAAATAAATTTATTTTAAAAATTAAACTTAACCTTTTCCTTTGTAAAATTTATGTGTTTAGTTTAGTTTTATCTTTTCTTTTGTTTTATTTTGTTTTTAAGTTGCAAAGATAAATGAAAAAGAAAACAGAAACGAAAATAAACGAGTAAATGAAGCTGTATCCCATTGCGTAGATAGTTTAAGTCTTAGCTGTAGTTTTTATTTTATTTTTTTATTAATTTTTAATTTAAAAACAGTTCAAATGTATAAAAGCAAAAAGTAAAATTAATTTTATTTGTGAATTATTATTTTTTAATTTATTATTAATTGTACAACGAGTAGAGATTTTGTATTTTACGTTTGCCAAATGTATCTAAGTGAATTTTTATAGATCAATAGGAACTAATAGAGGTTCGAAATGCAAAACTATAATTATTTTTGTTTAGCGAATTTTAGCGTAATGTGCCTCATGTGCTCGTCCACATCCCGGGTCTTAGACCATATATTTTTTATGCTTCTTCGCTCAATTTAAACTAAACAGGAATTCCATCACACTACTCCAAGAGAATGACCCGAGCATGAGGATTATTCCCCAGAATCTCTGAGCGTTGCAAGAACAGTCTCTAAATCTTGGTAATTCTCGACAAACACAGAGATTGTGAAGGGAGGTCCTTGAGATCAATTTTTCCTTCATGCATCTATGTCTTTCCTTGCCGAGATTGAATAAATCTGATTGACTAAATCTCCAGTTGTTTCTGTAAACGATAAAGCGAAACAAAGAAAGATTAAGTCATGCACTAGCCTGTACAGTAAAGTGTTGGTCCCTGGCTCCAGGGGATACTTATAAAAACTGTGGAGCAGTTCGTATTACTGTACACCAAACCTATGCAATCCATGAATTCATCAACAATGCACACATTTCTTTCCTCAATTTCTTTTTGGGAACAATGATTGTAGACATTTGCTTACATTATTGGCCACATCAACATACTGGGGGACTTGACTTAGACATATCTTTGTTTTCTCGCAATAGATACCCCAGAGGTTCTTCTATCACTTCCCAAACCCTCATGTCGCAGATGACAATGTTGGATCAGATTTAACGACTTGCTTTCCAATTGGATTAGTGCTTAAGGGTTTGACAATAATAAACTTATAGTTATGCTGACCACCTATTTCATCTATTTGTTTAGAGAAGCCGGAAATCCGAAATATATTGCAGTTGACAGTTTCTAGTCTGAATCTTAAGATTAATCCCAAAAGGGCATACACAAACTCCATGTTTGATGTATTACTGGGGTTTTCAGCGTCCATTGCGACTTGAAAAAACACTTCTAACTCCTTTCTTTAAAATACTAGTCTCACCACAGGCCATTAGATGCAAGTTAACTAGATTGTTGGGATCACACCCACTAGCTACGTATGTTGGTGGGTTGCAGTCAGTAGGAACATCTCTGGAATCAATATCATGTCTCATAAGAGTGTTAAAACATCCTCTGTACCCAGGCAATAAGTTCATAATTGTTGTTAGTGTTCCTAAAGATCCTTCTGCCAAGCAGTAAATGACTACATTGAGTATCTCTCTCAATTTTTGAAGTAGCTCTACTCCAAGTAGAACCTCTATAAATTTGTGTTGGCTGCAGATTAAATTCTATCAAGAGGGCTTGCAACAAGGGAGAGTGGTTGAACCCTCAAAGAACCGATGCCAGATCTTCCGTTATGATAACCAATGATGTTCTGCGTATCTAATGAGCCTATAATATTGGATATTGGGTGACCCTTCTATCTGAGGACCTCCAGAGAGATGTTACATCTTCGGGTGGAATTCTAGAAGAAGTTGGGTAAATTCAACAGTCACCTAATTTGTCCTGTATTCCATGTGCTCAGAACTGTCTTGAAAGCTCTTGATTCTCCAGATATGAGAGGGCATACCTTTCCCTTTATTAATGATAATATGTACTATTTCAGTCAGCCAAAATTGAGTGTGGATATTTCAAAGAAAATGTCGCCTGGTGTATTCGTTCTTTATTCTCCATTATCCCGACTTTTATGGACCGCAGCGAAGGTTTTGAAAACCCTTTCGCTTCATTGGTAAGCGAAGCCACTCGCTAAAAACTACATCTGCTCGGCAAACACTTGTGTCACTTGCTTGCCATCGTCGCGCATTCAAAATTATTCGTCTTATTCGACACTTTCGAAAGCGCATCCACTTTACTTTTTCGGTACTGACATTGGATAAGCACATTGCCGTGCCTGGTATATTTGCAATGCAAAAGATGGACTGCAATATTATTCATCATATTGAGGCTTAATTCTCTTCCAGACCCTTTCCACGTGTAAAACTGCTTGAGACGATATCAAGCTTGAAATCTGTAAGAACTGAATGTGGCATATCCAACAAATGAACGGAGGTTTGATTTTTCTTGTCGTCTCGAATCTGGTTGTTATGGCTCGAAGATCCTCTTTGGTGGAGCATTATTGCACATTCGCTCGATGTGACTGGTGGTTTTCTGGACTACGTCCACATCATGGTTGTATATTCTCCTCCATTCGCCCGACTCACATAAGGACCTAATATTCGACGAAGAATTTCCGTCGACTCCATATATCAGAACTGCCACGATCAATGTTCTGTAATGCATGCACTTCCTCTTCCGAGTTAGGAGTTTTAAGCCCATTTGTTTCGCCGAACCAAAGCAGCACACGTTTGCTAGGATATTTCTCTACCGAATCCTTTGTAAGGAGTTGATGTTTACTCCGAAGTAGGTAAGATCTTTAACTACATCGAAGTTACTATTGTCAACAGCTCCGATTTGTCCTAAGCGGTGGACAGATGCTTCCTTGCTTATTGATAACACGAGATTTTCGCCCTCAATTTCTTCAGGGCCAACTCGTTACCCCTACCCTCTATAAGGTCGAACTGAGAGTGACCGATGATGCCGGTATCGTCTGCGCATCAAAGTCGTTGGACAGATTTGTTGAAGATAGCCCCTTCCGTGTTAACAACTGCCCTGCGCACTATCTATTCCAGTGCTAGATTGAAGATTGCACGTTTTGAATAGTTCGGTGGAACTATTTCCTAATCGCACATTGTACTGTATTTTGTCCAGCGTCAAAAAACATAGCTGGGTCACTTTTGGCGGGATCCCGAGAGCGACCTTAGATAGAGAGCTCAAGATGACGGAGGCTATCATACGCGGCTTTAAAATCGATGAAGAGATGGTGAGTCTCGACTTGAAATTCGTGTCTTTTCCAGGATTTATTTTAGTGTGAAAATTTGGTCGATCATCGTTCTGGCGGGTACACAGTAGTACGTTCCGAGAAGATGCAGAAGGACATGAGACGTTGGATAGGGTTTCATATATTTGCAACTCAAATGTTTTTGTTGTTTCATTTCGGACATTGCTGCTGCTTGGAGCCTGATAGTCGCTGATGTTTCATTACGTCGAATTGTTTGAATTGACAGATGAAGTGTCTTTAATTTCCTCATTAATTCGAAGAACTCAAGAAGTTTTGTTGTTGGGTGTTTTTCATATGACCTTCAGACCTTCTTAAAAACTAATCCCATATAGAACAAAGTTGAAGGTTTTATTTAAAACAATTACATTGCCCTGCTCCGCTTTCAATGTTAAGGGCATTCCGAAATAGATTGCTGCAAAATAGCCTTTCCTTTTGCTTCTCTAATGTTGATGTTGTGAGACAAGCTTTTTCTTTTCTCACTGGTAACCAAAAATAGGGATATGATAGGTGGACTCGTGACTTCTTCCAAGATTTTGTATGATTTATACTGAAGACTTGATTGGTGGTTACATTATTTTTAGTAAGAGCTAAACCTGGTTCAAAATCAGCAGGAAATCAGCTAAATTTTGATTGTTTCACTTTGTCGTTGCTTGCTTCAAACTTTGATTGCTCCCACTAGAGTGATTATGTACATAACACATTGGCTGAAAAGTCCGCGCCATTTTATAGTAAAACACAAAATTTTTGCAAAATTCAACTCTATTTATCAATATAGTTGCCTTCGAGGGCGATACACTGATTGAAACGATTTTCCAATCTTTCGATACCAGTTTTGTAGTACGATTTCGGTTTAGCCTCAAAATAGGCCTCTGTTTCGGCGATTCGGTCTTAAATCTCTTTCCGGCGAGCATTCTTTTGAGGTCTGCGAACAGGAAATAGTCGCTGGGGGCTAAATCTGGAGAATACGGTGGGTGGAGAAGCAATTCGTATCCGAATTCATTCAATTTTGCCATCGTTTTCATCGACTTGTGACACGGTGCATTGTCTTGATGAAACAGCACTTTCTTTTTCTTCAAATGCGGCCGTTTTTCTGCGATTTCCCTTTGGAGATAGTCGATGAAAATTATTCCATGTGCATCTCAAAATACGGATGCCATAACCTTTCCAGCCGACTGTTGAATTTTTGGTCGTTTTGGACGAGGCTGACTGCCGACTTGACTCTGGTGTGAAGTGATGGAGCCAAGTTTCATCCATTGTCACATACCGACGCAAAAATTCGGCTTTATTGCAGTTGAACAGCTTTAAACACTCCTCTGAATCATCAACACTTCGAACAGAGCTTTCGCATGTCCAAATATTCATGTATGAATTATGATATATCCAACACGCTCTTTTGATATCTTCAGAGCCTCAGCTATCTCGATCAACTTCACTTTACGGACATTCGTAATCATTTTGTGGACTTTTTTGATGTTTTCATCTGAAACAGCCTCTTTTGGACGTCCACTGCGTGCATCATCTTCGGTGCTTGTATGACCACTTTTAAATTTTTCAATCCACTTGCGAATGGTTCGTTCGGCTGGTGCAGAGTCCGGGTAACACATATCAAGCCATTTCTTTCATCGGCTGCATTTTTTCCCATCAAAAAGCAATGATAAATCAACACACGAAATTGCTTTGAATCCATTTTTTTCACAATAACAAAAGTTGCTTCACTCACAACGGTATATCTCGAGAACTAATCGTCCGATAGCTGTCAAATTTATACACGTATCTTTTGAAGGTTGGTACTAACTGAAAATGGTATGGATTTATTATAAGTGGTGCCCTCTCTTAAAAACGGCATGGATTTTTCAGCCAATGTGTTATTCTGTTTGTTGTTAGAATGTGGAGCAGGGTTCTGGCGCATTTGGTGTAACTTCAGTTCGGTTTAAATCAGACCATTGTCAATTGTGTTTAGTTATGATCGCCTTTAATTTGCACCACCTGAAATTAAATCGCATAGTCTGCGTGATTTTCTAGGGGTTTTTGGCTTTTCTGTTTTGTTTTTACCAAATAGCATGGCAACAATTTTGATCTTGCGTCAGGCCCAATCGATGAGACTGCCAAATGCAATTCCACGTTAAATGTCCACACTTGTTCTAAATTATGGCGGCCCATTGAAACGTTATATCCAATACGTCAGAGTCGTCGTGTCTTGGCGTTTGTTGTTAGCACGAAAATATGTAGTTTTTCTTATCCTTTCAATTATATATTATTTTCGATTATTCGCTTTGTTCTGCTGGTGATTTAAAACGTCGTTTGCGTTACTTTATAGCTGGGTCGATCTATGAATAATAGTACCGGAAATGTCAACATGAAAATTTGCAGTTTTCTGCGCAGCATTCGGTTGAAGACAGGCCCGCTTTGTGTAAAATGTCTGAGAATAGTGGCATGGAAGGCATTGCAGTTCACGATGGTTCTTTTTCGATTCTTGAGGAAACAGCAAGCAGTCTCAAGTTTTCATTCTTCTTAAGTGTAATAGCACTGCACATGACGCTTAATACTGCTTCTCCTAAATGACACGATAATGCTTATCTGACCATTTTTATTCACCTGAGGCGATCGAGATGATTCCTGGTTGTTCTCTCAAATGAGCAGTTCAAATCCCGTCTTTTTCGATTCTCGTATTCCACCAATCAGTCTGATTCACTGTCTATAAAGTAGCTCTGAGTACAATTATGTGGTTCGTTAGGCAAAAATAAAATCAATGCACTCCTTGTAGGTGACGTGAAAAGGTGCTCCGAAACGCAAGGAACAAATTGTTGACTGGCAGCGTAGATAAAGAGAGAGAAAGCAAAATATTCTACTGTCCTTATGTACGCATACTTTTTATGTACGTTTATATATTTCCTAGTCCTGTAATAATTTATAAATTGTAAAAAAAGAAACAAAAAAAAAAAAACAAAACAAAGTTCAATCAGTTAAGTTACATAGTAAATTATTTCTTTATATTTGTTTTTGAAACGAAAACTACTGACTAACTACTGGTTTTCTAATTTTCTAATTTTCTGTTGTGTAAAAATGATAAAAAAAAACAAAACATATTCACCGTCAACTATTTAATTTAATTTATTTTTCTATTAAGTTTTATTTAAGCAACAAACTTTGCTTACATCAATTTCCTATAATTTTTTTTCTTCTTCATTAAGTTCATTTTTGTATTGTTTAACGATTTTGCTTATAATTTTTTCAAATGTACATTTAGTTAATAATTTTTATTTTTCAATGAAAATACCTTGTATGCTCTGTATATTATTTTATTTTTGATTTTATAATGTAAAAGGAAACAAAAGTTCGTTGAGAGGGAAGAATTATTTCATTTAAATGATTTTGTTTTGTAAGAAAATATCAAGTAGAGAAAAGTAAATGAAAAGTATTTAGCAGTAAGGATAAATTTAAAGATTAAACAAAAAAAGAAAATATATATACGAGGTTGTAAGACTTAAAAGGAAATGTAATTATGAAAATTAATACATAACATACTTTACATATACATACTTTATAAATATTTGAATAAAAATTCATATTTTTTGTTGGGAATTTTAGTTTGTGTTTATTTTTTTGGTTTTATTTATTTATTTTCCAATTTCTTCGTTTATTTATCATTGTTTTTAGTTCAGTGGCATTTTTAGTTTGATCTTGACATTGAAAAAACCTTCGCGAAATCTGCGTCGGATAGGAATCATTGCGAAAGTAGCAGCTCTGTATAATTTTTATCATCTAATATCAGCATAGAGCGAAGTTTCTATTGTACATCAACTTAATGTAGATTATGTTACTGAAATACTCGTATATCTATAGTATTGCTGTTGGTGAAAATGGCTTATCTTTACGATTCCTGCAACAGCAAGTCATTTAAGACACACCATACGTAACTAGATTTTGACATCCACTTTCCCTCGGAGCTAAAATCTAGCAAAAGTCGCTCTTACTGGTAAGACAGTCAATTCCTCACACGTAATTAATTTCAGGCCTATTAATATTCTGTCATGTCTGTCAAACGTATTCAAGGAAATCCCAGCAAAATCATCTGAATTTGAGTTCACTAGTACGACCTCTTGTCTGCCACTTTTAATCCAATATACCAAAAAGTTCCCGGAATGTATTCAGAAAATTGGAAATAGAAATTTATTCATCTAAATCTGTATTGTCCCCTTCAAAGTAATCCCCATCGACTGCAACACACTTATGCCAGCGCTTGATCCAATCCTCGAAACATTTTTTATATTCGGTTTTCGGTATGTCCATCAGTGCTTCCTGCGATTTTTCCATTACTTCCTCTCGGCTGCTGAAATGCGTTCCCCTAGTGGTTTTTCGGAGGCTGTTGGATGCTATTTGTTGGATTTTTCATCCAAAAATTATGAATAATGATGGCACTGTGCGATGGTGCGTTATCGTTTTGCAAAATCCACGAGTTTTCTGACCACAATTCTGGTCTCTTTCGGCGAAATGCTTCACGCAAACATCTCATAACGACCAAATACTCGTAATACTCTTTGTTTACTGTCTGGCCTTCTGGCCAAAATTCATGATGCACTACACCGTTCTAATCCATGAAAACCGTGAGCGTTGCCTTCTTTTTTGACTGAAAACGACGTGTGGTTTTTTTGGTATCGGCTCATTTGGTGAACGCCATTCACTTACCTGATGTCTGGATTGCGTGTCGTACTCATAAACCCACATCTCATCTCCAGTAATGATCCTTTTGATGAGCCTCGCAAATCATATCTCTTGCGGTCTCTTTTTTGCATGAAATTGAGGTCTTTTGGTACCAACTTTGCTGCTACACTACGGAAACCCAAATCATTAACCAAATTGTCTTGGACGAATCCATAGGCAATGTTCAAGTCCTCCACTATCTCTCTGATTGTTAATTTGCGGTTATTGACCAACATTTCCTTTACTTCATCAATGTTTTCGTCGGTTTTCGATGTCGATGGTCTGCCACTGCGTTCATCATCTTCGATTGACTCAGGACCACTTTTGAACCGCTCGTGCCACTGGTAAATGACCGTTTTCTTTAGAGAATCGTTACTGAAAAACTTTTCCAACGTTCGCTCACCATTAAATCCGTTTTACCGCAAAATCCGTTGCAAGTTCGGTTGCAAATTTAAATCCATTTCTAAATTGTAAAAAATCGCCAACAGACACAGAGATAGACGTGCTCTTGGCTACGTAACTTTTGCAAATGTCAAGCTATGACGCTAAGATTTAGAGGGAATGTCAACAACATATTTACCAACTTAATAAAAAAAACAGAACTCAAATCGGAACAATGGGAGCACCACACGTTGGCGTGGTGCGGGAACTTTTTGATCAAGGTGGTACTCCTTTGCTGGCTACAGCACTCTTTGCCTTTTATATTCAATTCCGGACCCACGTACTCGCTCTTCGGCTTTAAATCGGTAAACGCAGCGTATGTTAAGTTCATTAAATTCCGATATTAAGAACATAAGTAATTGAGAAACAGCAAACAGCATTGCATCTGCTGTTGCTAAAGCGAAATTTAAACACCATGAATGACAACCTACGTTGGAATGACCCCATATTCGTGTGGTCCCGCCTTTCTTTGTTATATTGCTATTCCACCATCAAAGCTCCATCGAGATACCGAGCGGCCATCCGCACTTTCATATCTTTGACCACGGATTAGGTTAGGTTGGCATCTGGAGTCGATAGACAACCTAGTACTTCGTCGCACTTAGGCCTGCGTAGACCCATTTTGATGCCCGGGCGATGGCATTGTCAGGGAATGGGAATCGGATTGAAATTGCGAGTTGTGCTTACCGCTTTCCGCCTCGCGTTTGTTAACATTTGATCCTTTAGTGTGTCTCAGTCATCATGTTGCATCCTTGAGCCTATAAATGTAAAGATAGCTCTGAGAGATCATTGTAGTAGTAGCTTCCTAAAGTTCTTTGCTTCAAATTACTGAGGTTAGAAAGTGTATCCTCCCGTGAGTTCTGTTCTCCAAAACCTCTGCAGATGTCATCTTCGATAAGACGCAGCTTCATTCCGTGCGCTCGTAGAAAATTATGGCCTGTGAGTAATCCAACATGCGTAGGTAGTTCAACTCTGCGTTTCAAGAGAATTTTATTTGTTCAAGCTTTTCTACCTTTTTCGGTTTTGATTGGTATCGTTTGGTCCACTTGCATTCTTAGAGTGCAGAGTGGAGGTTTGATACTTTAATCCGTCAGTCCTTTATCAAAGGAGGATCATTCGATAGATTTGAAGTGTGGCCCTTCGGGTTTGGTTGCCACCCATTAAACCGACTCAATCTTAAAGCATTACTCGCTGCCTATTCTTGCATGTAGAGATCTATCGGAAGGAGACCAAGTTAGTTCCAGACCCCCCGTAGGTATCGTTCTCATGGCAAGATTTGTGCCAATACGTGCAATCCATTAACTTAAGGTTGCTAGTTTTATTTGTGGAATGCCATTATACCAAGCTATCGTGTACATCCATAGGATAGTCTTTGGTTTAGGCACCAGGATAACGATTGCAGATGCAGAAAGCGGTCATTTTTTTCTTTGCACATTCTTCAACATTGATCTTCCGGCTCCGTTTACTATAGGAATAGTACGATACATTGGTATTTAGCCCCGATGAATAGTTGGAGAACTGTCGCATCTATGGAGGGTAGTCGCATTATGGAATTTTTCTTTTATGTATGACTAGGACAACGTTTTTGCAGGTTGGTTCCTAGCTCATAGAGCTTGTCCTATTTGCCGAGGATTCTAAGGGCATAATTCAGAATTTCACTGATTGTGGGAAAGAACTTACCGGCGGCCATAACAAGCACTTCGCCCAGGTGCGCAGTTTATTTTATTTCTACCGCTTCTTAGATTTAGAGTATTTCGTTAACAAGTAGGGTTCACGGAAGAGGTGATACTACTCCTCCTTGAGGGGTGCCTCTTGATAGAGTGACCCTCAATACGGTGCTTCCTAGTGTCGTATTGATGTTCTTGTTTTGAAGCATGTAAAAGGTCTGTCAATCAATTTTTCTTTTATTTGAAGAAACATTTTATGGCATTAAGTATGGAATATAACATCGTTCAAATGTTCTCTGTTGGAACCACATGTCGTCGGTATGGATACCGATACATATCATCCAGTTTAGGCCACATTAATTTGCTTATCATAGATCTAAAGCGCTCACCGTTGACGTTTATAGCAATTCCAGTTTCGTTTTGGAAGAAGTATCGGCCGATGATTTCGCCACACCAAAACCCGCAGCAAACAATGATTTTCTCGGAATGCATTTTGTGCTGGTATATCTCGTGTGAATTGGTACCGTCCCAAATATGATAATTCTCCTTATTCGCACATCCATTCATCAAAAAATTTGATAGTTTGCAACGTTATTCAATACTATGTATAACCTAACATGGCCGGGCCGCTATAACCTAACAATTTTCCAGCGTTCGTATTGAAAAACCCTGTACATAGGTTTCAGGTTTGTTAGTGCCCGGTTAACTCGGGAACTAGAGGGAACTTTAACATTTTATTAATGTTCTTCAATGAAGACAGCTAGTGCGTCTTCATCCGTTTCGCTACGAACACTCATCAATTTACCCTCAAGCCCAATTTTTTTTTTTACTCAGGCAAATGGACTAGTTTATTGTAAATTCGGAAGTTATTTTAAAGTACGCTAGTCTTGCAATTCGCTTATGGAATTCTTTACCAAGCTCTTTATTTCTTGTCATTATAACCTGCGAACATTCAAAACCAACGTAAATAAATATCACTCTTTGTCTGGCACCTGAACCTCCACGTTGGAATTTTTAAGAGACGAGATTTAATAGCGGGCCCGAGGTATACCTAACTACGAGGGGCGTTCAGGATATTCTCGGTATCGGGGTGAAGCTGTGGTTGCATATATAAATTGACTTATTTATCAACTAATACTATTATTTTAGTGCATTCATGTAAAATTTCATATAAATGTGATTATTAATTCGCGTTTTATCTCTAGTTAAACAGAATCATAATGGCAACTGAGGCGATGATGGTGAAAATTGAGCATCGCGCTGTAATTAAATTTCTCACTAAGCAAGGAAAAAGTCAAAAAACTATTCATGAAGAGATGGTGGCTGTTTACCAGGGTTCCGCACCTTCATTATCAACTGTGCAAAAGTGGTCAAGTGAGTTCAAGAGAGGCAGAGAGAGCATTGAGGACGACCCCCGCTCCGGCGCCCCGACTACTGCTTGTACGGGAGAAAGCATCAAAGAAGTCGAAAAACTTGTTCTTGAGGATGCCCGAATAAAGGTGAAAATGATGGCAGAGATCACCAAGCTTTCAATTGGTACCATTCACACCATTCTTCATGACCATCTTAACCTTTCAAAGGTCAGTGCAAGGTGGGTGCCACGAATGCTCACAGCGCCTCAGATAAAAAGTGAGAATCGCATGCTGTAGAGAGCTTTTGGAGATGTGTAGTGAGAACGCGGACTGTGTTATGGATCGAATTGTTACTGGGGACGAAATATGGGTCCACCACTATGACCCTGAAAGCAAACAAGAGTCCATGCAGTGGCATAAAAAACGAACAGACCCCCCGAAGAAGTTCAAAGTCACTCCGTCTGCCCGAAAGCTCATGGCCACAGTTTTTTGGGACTCAAAGGGAATCTTGCTCATTGAGTACAAAAAAAAAGGTGAAACCATCAACGCCACATCCTACGCTTCCACTTTGCATAATTTGCGGGAGGAAATTAAAATGAAAAGACGGGGTAAACTCGCAGCGGGTGTGTTGCTTCTTCATGACAACGCTCCTGTTCACACGGCGCGAGTTTCCAAAGCTGCTGCGCGAGATTGTGGTTTCGAAGAAATCCAACACCCACCCTATAGTCCAGACCTTGCCCCTAGTGATTATTTCCTGTTTCCGGATTTGAAAAAATGTCTTCGTGGAAAAAGATTTTCGGATGATGAAGAACTCAAGTCGGTATTTTGCAGAGAAAGAGGAAATTTATTATTTTGAGGGTTTAAAAAAGCTTATCTCAAGATGTAAGAAATGCATTGATGTTAGGGGAGATCATATTGAAAAATAAAAGCAATATAAATTGAATTCGCATTTTCCTTCATATCGATACCGAGAATATATTGAACGCCCCTCGTACCTCAAAATTATATGTAGTTATCTATTGGGACATTCTGTCCGATCGTCGACGCTCAGTGTCCCTTCTTATTGTGAGCATTTACTATGTTTTACCCTCGTTTGCGGCTAAACTCATTTTTCCGCTTCTGTTCCAAGACTTGCGATAGCACCAGCGACAGCTGGCTGTGTTTTGCGTGTTGACTTCCGAGTTTCGCACAATTTTCTTAAGTAAAGGGTCTTTCATCAAGCGCTTCCTATGTTTAAATTTAAATAGAACAGAGTGTATGTGAGATATCATCGAAACTTTTTATTCGTTTGAAAGGTCTATCGATGCCATTAGGTATGGAATATAACATCGTTCAAATGCCCGCCGCGGCTTCTCTGGGTGGCTCGTATCCGAAATGTCCAATTTCCCATGATTCTGGCGCATAAATCAGGCTGAATTTGACCGATGGCATGGGTTATGTTGGTTTTGACGGCCCCTGTGGTTTGGGGCTTATTCGCATAGACCTGCGACTTCAGAAAACCCGACAAGAAAAAGTCTAACGGGGTCAAATCGTACGATCTCGGTGGCCACTCCACATCACCTCCACGTGTGATGATCATGCCCTCGAACTGCTCGTGCAGAATTTCCAATGTGGCGTGAGCTGTGTGGCACGTAGTGCCGTCCTGTTAAAACCACATGTCGTTGGTGTTCATATCATCCAATTCAGGCTAAAAAAAAGTTGGTAATCATCGACCTATAGCGCTCGCTATTGACGGTGATGGCCTGGCCAACGTCCTTCTCAAAGAAATATGGACCGATGACGCCGTTAGCCGAAAATCCACACCGAACAGTAACTTTTTCGGGATGCATTGGACGCTCGTGGATCTCATGTGGATTGGTATCGTCCCAAATTCGACAATTTTGTTTTTTGACGTAGCCATTCATCCAGAAATAGGCCTCATCGCTGAAGATGATTTTTCGATGGAAATTAGGGTCGGATTCCAACTGCTCCAGACCCCACTCAGCGAACACACGTCGTTGTCTATGGTCGTTTACCTTCAGCTCCTGGGTCTGTTGAAATTTATACGGGTGCAAGCCCAAGTTACGACGCAAAATTCGCAAAGTTGTGGTCTGCGAAAGGCCGAGTTTTTGTGAACGACGCGAAATCGACTGCCTCGGATTCTCCTGCACACTCTCACGAACAGGCACGATGTTTTCGGCAGATCTTGCGTTTCATCGACGTACAGGTGTTGGTTTATCGTTTATTGAACCAGTGGACTCAAATTTATCCACCACACTGCGGATAGTCCTCTCGGTAGGACGATTATGGCGACCGTAAAATGGGCGAAACGAGCGGAACGTTGCCCGAACAGAACAGATAAAACAATTTTATGATTTGCACGTGTTGTTGAACGCTATGTCCGTCCATGGTGATTTGGCAAAATAGACTAAATAAATGACAGCCCATTTGACAGATGTAGTTTCAATAATATGGGCGCTATCTATTGCCAAAGTTCGGAAGTCCCTATTGGAATACCCTGCATGGGTCGTGCGCGTGCTAGTTATAAAAAAAAAGTCTCGGGGAAATTGCTTCCAACCTTTACGGAGCACCGAGCGTTCTCCATCTGGAATAATCTGACAAGTTTGGCAGGGATACCAAGGCTAAATGTGGTTCTGTATAGCTCGTCTCTACGCATACCTACTTAAAAATCGATAAAGTGATGGGGCGTATCGGGTTTTTCTCCAGAATCTGCCGTAATGTGAATATTCGGTCTATTACGGACTTACCGACCCTAAAACCGCACTGATAGAGACCAATCAGATCGTTGATAAATGTCTTAAGGCGGCAAATCAGATCTTTATGCGATAATAAGAAGACTGATGCATCTATAAATTGCACAGTTAAGATGGTCCCCTTTCTTGTAGATTCAGCAAACTGTGCTAATGTTGCATATAAGCTGTTACATGCTCTCTACCAAGATATCTTTCTTGCCTTAAATAGTTCGGCATGTAGGCGTTCGATCCGGCAGTTATGTTATATTTAAGCTTCGACACTGCTATCCTCACTTCGTTTTAGTCAGGTGGGCAACTCCTGCATTCTGCTTGCACTTGGGTTGTTCTCGCTGTTTAATGGGAAGCAGAAGTGTTTTTTTCATATTCTTAGTACCGACTGTGACTCGACTATTATGTGTCCTAGGTCATCTCTATTCGGTTCCTCTCTAATTCTTCGATTGCGCGCTTCTCACGCTCGTACCTTTTCCTTCGGAGGGGACGACGTTCTACTTTCTTCTTTTGGTCGTAGAGCTTAATGGCCGCTCATGTTCTTATATGCAGTGCCGCATATTAGGCGAGCTACGTGTACTTGACTGCATTCTAACTTCTCACCCTGATAAGTACGCCTTTGATGTGCTCTCCCCTCTAGGCTCGTCGGACTATTGTGTCATATCAGCTAAATTCTCGTATACTGACCACACAGCAGAGATAAAATTGCTAAAAAAACCGCATGGCAATACGAGAAAGCCAACTGGAGCGGTCTTAACAGCTTCTTTAGGAATTTTAACTGGTCGTTATGTTTCCTCGATAACGACGTGGATGCCGCTGCTGATATAATCACAGACACTATTCTCTTCGGAATGAGATCCTTTATCCCTCATCGGATTTAGAGTATCAGACCAAAAGAAAAGGCATGGTACGACTCGATCTGTAAAGAGGCTGTCAGGGTTAGAGAAATGTTTTTTTCAGAAATGACTGCAACGCCTTTCTTAAACGTGTAAAATTCCAATACGACCAACATTTTTGGTCGTTCGTCATAAATATTAGAAATTCTGCCTCATCCTCCATCCCAACGCTCATTTACAATGACATTCCAGCTGTCAGCTCTTTGGACGAGGCCAATCTGCTTGCTGCACACTCTCCCAGATTGTGCTTTGTCTCCGCCTACACTTGAGTGCCTTAAATCTTCAATAGGACGAATCCACTTTCGCACTCGTGTAGTAGCAAAAGTTCTCAAAGATCTTAACATTCACAAATGCGCTGGTCCAGATGGTATATCTACCCTCCTTTTGAAGAGGTGTTCTTCCTCGCTGGCAACACCACTGCGTAAGCTTTTTCATCAATCCTACCCTTTAGGACACTTTCCGAGCAGATGGAAAACAGCATTTGTCCAGCCCGTCCCTAAGAAAGGCGAATCTTCTCTCTCTCTTCCTACAGCCCCATTGCACTTACGTCCCTTGTTTCCATGGAAACGCTGATAAACCGTCAGCTCATGAAATATCTCGAAACACGAAAACTTCTTAATGACCGGCAGTACGGTTTTCGTAGCAACAGGTCCACTGGTGATCTGATGGCATGTCTCACCGAAAAGTGGAACCAAAGCGTACATCATTCTGGCGAAAGCAAGGTAGTTGCACTTGATATTTCTAAGGCATTTGACAGAGTTTGGCATCATCATTGGGGTCGACGATTCTCTTCAATTCAGTTGTCTTGGGCGGCTTCAAGTCTGATATTCACAAAATAAATGCTGGTGTTCCCCAGGGCTCTGTTCTGTCTCCGACACTCTTTTTAATTTTCATCAACGATCTCTTGTCTGCTACTTCTAATCCAATATATTCTTTTGCTGACGACAGTACTCTCTGCTTTTCATATTCGTTTCCGGACTCACGCCCCTGCTCTTCGGGTGTAGAACGGGAACGGCAGCGTATGTTAAGCTCATTAAATTCCGATATCAACAGCATAACCAATTGGGGAACTATCGACCAAGTGGAGTTTAATGCTTCCAAAACACAATGCTGTCTGCTGCCGTTAAAGCGAAATTTAAACACCCAGCCATTATCCATGAATGGCACTTGCATCGCCGAAACCGATAAACTTTTCATTCTCGGTATGTGTATCAATGAAAACTTACGTTGGAATGACCACATTTTCGATGTCGTCAAAAATGCTGCGAATTGTCTAGGTTTCCTCAAGCGATGTAAGAAATACTTTACCCTCTCTGATCTGGCCTCAATATTTAAGGCGTTTATCCACCAGAAATTGGAATACAATGTCCACATCTGGTCGGGTGCGCCCAAAACATCTCTGCACCTGCTAGATAGGATCCAAAACCGTGCGATAAAACTCATAGGTGATACTCGTGTCTCACTCTGTTTTATCGCTATTTCCACCACCAGTGTTCTATAGAAATCGCCAGTAGCATTCCGCCTTTTCAAATTTTTAACGGTAACACCTGTCTCGCTATGAATGCTCATCAGTATACCCTCAAGCCCCTTTTTGGACGTACTCTAAAATATCATGATTCGTTCCTAAGCCGTACAACTCGCTTATGAAATGCCCTGCCTAGCTCTTTATTTCCCAGTCTTTATAACTTTCAAACATTCAAAACCAACGTTCACCGGTACCTCTGCTTCCATCCGCCCTGATTTTCCTTCGCCCGCGTTGTGTGCAAACATTTTAAGGGTACTAAAAAAAATAATCCCTTGAGTGCGCGCAAATATTATAAAAAAAAAAAATTCTTCATCAAACCAAGGGTTTCATATAGGTGGTCGGGTGAAACCCAGTAGCGGCGTTTCCGATGTTTTCCTGGCATCTAAGTCACTGGTCTTCAGAACTTGACATTGGTTGCATGGGACATATCGAACGGTTGAGGGATGCACGTATTGGACCGTCAAAGACGGTTTATTACTGTTGTAGTCGCTCAACGTTAAGTCTCCTCGCAGTGTTTCTTCGTCGTTTTGATGTGTCTACTTTAAATGCTTTATTGATGTTGATTTTGTTCTTTTTTTTATTTAAAAAAATTAACATTTTTTGATCTAAACGAAAAACTATTGTACGAGTAAATTACGAAAGTCGCTCTTTTTTTTTTTTAAATCATCAACAGAAACAACAATAAATCCGTTTGGAAAAAATAATAAAGATTTAACAATTAATGTGTAATACAATTTAATGGCCTTATATACATTTCATTAGTATACATTTAATTCATGTATTATATACCTTACAAGAAACCATTCCATTACAAACAAAAAATAAAAATAAAAAATTTACTGTTTATATAGATAAATAAGAAACCAACAAATACGAGTAAAATACGAGTAAAACAATTAATCAAATAAATCAACTTAAAAAGAAAGTCACACGTGTAAACTAAATTTAAGAAAATTAGTTTTTACAAAATTCAACATCAAATACGTAGATCATTTAGTAATAAATAATATTTTATTTTATCTTTCGAAAATATATATATCTGTGTCAGTAAAATGGAGAATCAAGTAAAATTAATGTAAATTCAAAAGTCTGTGTATTGTAGAAGAAAAAACCAAGAAACCTAAATTAAAGTTTAGTAACTAAAGTAAAATAAAATAATTGTCTTTAAATGCAGAAGCAATTTAAATTAAAAAAACAAATACTGTCGTCCATTATAAGTTAGGTTAAAACAAAAAACAAAAAAAAAACCAAAAAACAAATTATGAAATATGTATTTGCAATTGAAAGAACGAAAAAAAAGAAAAGACTAATAAGAATGATGATGGCAAAACATCAGTGCGGAAATATCAAAAACAAATTTCGAAAACGAATAGTTTTGCTTCAAACGCTGATAATCATTTTTATTAAGTTCTAAGTGTTGTAGAGAAAAGAGAATTTGTTTAAAATTACAATTTAGTAGCGCGTAACCATATCACTTGTTAATTAATCAAAAAAAAACAAAAAAAAAAGGAAAAACCAACAGAAATTCAAATCATAATGAATACTTTCATTTCGATATCGTAGTCACATAATCTTCCAGTCCTGGGTTTTCCTTTTATAAATCTTAGATACTTCTTATTGACTGTCGTGAAATTGGTAGTCTTTATTTCTGATTAGTTTCAATTCAAATCGTTTCTATTTCTACTGCCCTAAGCAAACGTATCAAGCTATCAGTATCAGCTTTTGTTTGATACCAATCTATACACTATCTCAAACCCTAGACACATAAACACTTAAACACTTCCGCAATCAATCAAAAACGCACTCACAATCATTAGAGACTATTGCAAATATTATAAAAATCATCGCCAAATAAAGAAACATTGAAAATAACCAAAAAAAAAAAAACCGAAAAGAACGCAATCATTGTCGTCGACCTTCATCACTCATGGATGCCAAATTTTCCATAAATCCAGCACCTGTTCTTACTCTGCATCCTATGCCACTTTTTCTTAAACAAAAAAAAAAAAAAAACATATATTATATATAATTTTTATTTTTTGAAATATTTCTGTTATAAGTATTTTTTGAAATAAATATTGTATTTAAAAACAAAAGTGAAAACCGAAAAAATTTTGTAAGAGAAAGTACATTTTGTTGATGGAAAAGAAAAGGATCTTTTTTTTTGGTAATTAAAATTGTAAACTATAGTGTGTAAGATTATTATTAATAAAATTAACAAAAAAAGAAAACAGAAAATGTAAAAAAAATAAGTGAATATATTTGTAAAAAAAAGCAGATTGTTGTTATTACTGACCAGCGTTGGCACTTTCATTTTTCTGCAATTTCATAGTACTACTCTGCAGTAAACTTCCAACTCCAGTCCCAAACCGGACTCTAATACGATACCGAACCCCGTCCCAAATCGTCCCAAGCCTGACTCTATACCGAAACCCGTTTCCAACTCCTGTTCCAAATCTGACTCTAATTGGAGATTTAAAACTAACATATTCCCCAATTTCGCGCTTCCCACTCACATCCCGAAACAACTTCATCAGTCCTCCAATTACATTGCATCAGCTGCCTCTGTTCCACCCAAGCCACGCGTCTCTTCCAAATTAACTCCAACTGCTCACACTAATTCCTCTGGAATACCTAACCCCTCTGCACATGCCCCCACTAGCACTTCTTTCCACAAATTTCGATCTCAAACTCGGAGCTGAATATCTCAATTTCATTAGTTCCCATATTATAAATCCCTCATCTGAAAATGTGTCTAGTGGCCCTTCAATTACCGCTGCTTCGCCCTCAACATCTTCGTTCACTAGCCCCATTTTTGATCCCCTTCTGCCTCCCACAGTTAAAATAACCTGTTGGAGCCTCAAGTCACCAACATTCCTTGTCGATTGCTGCCGAATCAACAATAAACAGCACTAAACAAACTCCAAAACGAACAGCACTAGTTTAGTCAGGAACGTCAGATCGATGTGCATATGAATACCCGGAAAGTGTTATACGTTTGCAAGCAGAGTTGCCAAGCTTGCTTGTTGTTGCTTAGAAGGAACAAAGTTTACCAAAAATTCTCCTCTTTCGTATCGCTCACGTATGAAGTGATAACGAACCTCTATGTGTTTCGTTCGTTTATGAAACTCTTAATTTTTGATCAGCCGAATCGCTCCTTGGTTGTCCATTTTCAGCATAGCATCGCCAATACCACCCGGAATCATCTCAGAGAGCAGCTGCTGTAGCCATATCATGTCTTTTACTGCTTGTGATGCAGCTACGTATTCTGACTCAGTAGTTGACAAAGTAACACATTTTTGCCTCTGTGATGACCAAGACAACGGGCCACTCCCGAGTGAAAAAATGAACCCAGTGGTAGAGCGCCTTGTTCCAGGATCCCCTGCATAATCAGCATCACTGAAACAAACTAACGAATAACATTTAGTTCTTTTAAAAAAATATACCCATTCGTCTGGTTTCACTGGCATATTTCAAAATTCTCTTCACAGCGTTGACGTCATGATTACTTGGCGAATCCAAATATCGTGAAACCACTCCTACTGCCAAATACATGAGAGAGCCTACGGCTTCTCTGTAGGGAAATTTCACTACTTCCGAAGATAGTGTTTCTGGTGAAGAAACTTGCTCCGCTGGAGTTGACACCGGCTTGCAATAACTCATGTTGAATCGTTTCAACAACCGCTCAATGTAGTTCGATTGGCCCACATGAATTCCATCACCTGGTTGAACTGTGATTTCCATCCCGAGAAAGCAACCAGCTTCCAAAACTGTGACTTCGAAATTCTTCTGCAGAAATTTCACCAACTGAATCGCATCATCTTTGTTCTTCGAAGCCACGAGCCCATCATCAATGTAAAGAGCTAATATGGTTCTGCATTTATTATCTGCTGATAGAAAAATGCAAGGATCCATTTTGCTCCTGTCAGCTTTTGATTCCAGCAGCAAGACGCCTGTTTGAGTCCATATAAGCTCTTTTGCAATTTGCAAACCTTATCTGTGCCATAACCGAAACCCTCTGGCTGATGCATGTAGATTTCCTCAGTGATATCGCCATGTAAAAATGCAGTTTTGACATCAAATTGGATCAAAACAAGTCCTTCGTTGGCTGCAATGGCAAGAATGGAACGAATCGAGGTGAACTTAGCCGCTGGACTGTACGTTTCTCCATAGTCGATGCCATATTCCTGGGTGTAACCCTGTGCAACCAATCTCGCCTTATACTTTTGTTTTCCAGCGCCTAGATCCTTAAGTTTATAAACCCATTTGTTTCCAATAACTTTCCTACCCCCAGGTCGAGGTAAGGAACACAGGTCTCATGCCGAATTCGACTAGGTTTGTGGTAGTTGATCTACCTTTTAGAAAACCATGTTGTCGGGGTGAAATAAAAGGCTTGCATTTGAAGCTTAACGCTTCGTATAAAATGCTTTCAAAGAGTTTGGGTATATGAGAGAGTTTAGCAATGGGACGATAATTGGATGCTTAGATCCCTTTTTGTGTATCGGGATTATAAAAGAGGTCTTCCAAATCTGGGGAAATTCTCCATGTATAAGGCATAGACAAAAAAGATAGGAAAGGGGTAGAGACAGATTGGAAGAGCATTTTTTAAGAAACACGACGGGGAGTTGCAACGAGAGAGGAGTCCTAGCTGTGGTGAATAGCCAGTAGGGCACCTCGACAAGGAGACTCAATCAAGGGGGGGTGTGCGATCATCATCCCGAAAAGTATTAAAAGAAAGAGGGAATAACTCCTGGCTAAACCACTTTGCCACTAATCGTAATTCGCATTTCAAAATCCACTTTAGAACTGACTTGTACCTTTTATGAGACGCTGATATTTATATTCCCCTGACATCTTTCGAGAAAGTTCTGTACTATCCAGCGTTTCATACAGCTTTCCGTTTTGGTAGAATATTCGATAAAGTTATATAAATTCAATATGAAATAAAACACTTGAAGCTAATGTTAATGTCTATGATATTAGCTTTATTTAATAGACAATTTTATGCCATATATGTGCTTAAATATGATATCGGGCATATGCACCCCACGGCTATCTCAAATGAAGCGCAATCATGAAGTCCAATTTTCGACAGCTTTATCGAGTAACTGTATATCAGCAATAACACGGCAAATGTTGACTTCCAAATCATCCAACGTCTCTGGTTTATCGGCATCGACTTGTGGCTTCAAATTCCCCCAAAGAAAGTAATCAAAAGGTGTGAGATCACAGGATCGAGGAAGCCAGTTCACAGGTCCATTACACGAAATCATGCGTCCAGCAAGTGTTTCCTGCAAAAAATTGATGGTGTCGCGCGCAGTGCGGCATGTTGCGCCATTTTGTTGAAACCAGAGCTCGACAAAGGCTTCTGGGTTTTCTCCACTCCAAATTCGGCAATTTTGCTTGTTTACATATCCATTTAACCAAAAATGGTCCTCATCGGAGAACAAAATTTTGCATTGGAAATGAATCATATTTTTGGCCCATTCACCGCACCCACGACGCGTATAATGGTTACGCGGTTTCAACTCTTGCACAAGCTGGATCCTATAAGCTTTTAAGCCAAGATCTTTAGGTAAAATCTTACACAAAGTATTGTAGGTGGGCATAGCTCCAATTGGTGTACACGATTGCGAATCGACTCATTCGGATGCTCAATAACTTCTTCTGTTCGCATTGTTTGTCATCTTTGGGGATGCGTATTATCCACTAGAGTGTACGTGGTGCGAAAACGATTCATCGTGTTCCGAATAACTTGCTCAGATGGACGATTTTGTTGACCGTAAAATGGACGGAGCTCACGATAAGTTTGGCGAACCGAAACATGGTTTTCAAAATAAGTTTACGCAATTTCCACGCGTTGTTCTGCCGTTAATCTATTCATCGTTAATTGGCAACCACAAATTAACTTTCAACTGTCAAATTGACAATCTGTAGAAACAGCGCTGCGGGTTTAAAAACCAAACCTTTAAAAAAAACAGCCTTTATAAGCGTTGAAGTATTGTAGAACTTACTAGTTCGCATCACCTCGTTTATTCACCTTCGTTGATGCTTCGTAGACGCTGCGGAAACGCTCATTTGATATTTATTAGCACTCTAAACATTATTCTTTTCGCAGGGAATTTTAAATATTATATCCAACAAGTATCTACCAATAATTTTTTTCCTTATCACGAAAATTTGGTTCCCAAAATCTAAATCTATTCATCACTTTTCCCGAATATACGTTGAGAAATAATGTCAACACTGTTGGTGACTATCTGAACATCCCATAAGTATGCAACAAACTATGCGGATGGTGAAAACTTGTAAAGGTTATGGGAACAAAAAAGCTTACGAAGCACACCACGAAGTCAGTGGTGAGTTTAAACTGAATTGAAGACAACAAGAAACGCTACAGCATTACGCAGCTGGTATACATGACATGGTATCGTGCATGCCATGTGAATTGAAGTGACGTCTTAAGTCAGGATAGCGGTCAAAAACACCTTAACGTGTTAGCAGCAGCTCTGATATTGACGAGTATGATTATGGAGATCCGAATATTCAGGTGCTACCCTCCGGCTTAAAGAAGAATTTAGTCTCACAAGGCTAAAGAGGTTAGGTTTGTGGGTATCCGTCGGCATATGTTCATGCGCTTTGGTTCGTCTCATCAGTGTTGACCCATTTTGATGCGCATGTGTGGAGTTGGAAGTGGTTGAGCTCGTGAATCCAATATCTTCGTCATTTATTTGTTGATTCCGCTTGCGTCTCATGCTGGTGGGTGTTTGGTCCAGATGTCCATCTTAGAAGGGGTTTTAGCCCTCCTCTTTCATCGGCGATTCTAAGAAAATTAGAATAGATGTACATGAAGAGGCAGAATCTTTGCCTCGGATTCCTAAAGCTGGAAGATAACAAGTGGAGGGTATTCTTCCGTCAGTTTTCGTCCTTAGAGTCTCGGGAGAAGTTGTCATCCTTGCATTTGCTCTCAGATTGTGTCGGGGAAGAAATCTGACTAGCGTTGACAGTTTCATCTGTTCTTCAGGAGAAGCTTGCTGAATTCTTAGTTATTGATCTCAGGTTATAACTGGCTGGATGTTTCAGAGATGAAAAGATTTTTTTACCTTTTACCTCCACTGCAAAGTGGAGCCTTGACATTTTGATGCGCCAGTTCTAAATCAGTGACAGATTCACTGCACGCTTGGTAGGTAGGTGAGTAGTTAGATGGGTGTCCTACGACTTATTTCAATAAATCCAAAATCCAATACATGATAGCAAGAAGAATGCGGTGTCTCCACCGCTATACCAGCGGTATAGCTTGAAGATGATGTCCTGGCGGCTTAAACATTGCAACTGCATTGATTTTGTGTGGGGATGGTGCGACTGGTGAAGAAGTCAATGATGTAGAAGTAGAGAGGATGATGTTGCGGAAGAAGATAAAGATACTACTCGTATTGGAGAAGATCGTCAATGAATCGGCAACTGCAGCTTTTGGATTACGTGGACGCTATGGAATTCGATGGTGATGATATATGTGAGCGCATGGGAATCGTTTCTCCATTAAAACTGGTGGAACTAGCTGCAATTGCCGAGGGTCCATAGGTGCTATTAAACGTCGCTATGAAATCTGGAGGTATAGTCGCTGCCGGATGTTGATCAAATCTACAAGAATTGTAGGCGACAGCGGCAGCGGCTTTCTATTCAGCAAGATAAACTATACTTGATGTAGGAATACTGTGATTGCTATTAATCGGTAGAGTGACAACCGAAGTCTAATGAAATGAACTAAACGGATTAGTCCATGCAGCAGTTAAAGGAGGGCTACACATAGAGGAGGCGTTAAACGGAGCTAAATCGCTGACAGCAGCTGTTTCAGACTTTGAAGACATGGAAGACAGCGTTGTTGATAATAGTTTTGGTGCACGTACAAATATATCCACATGGCGGGGTAATATGTTTATGTTGTGCTCCCCACCCCGTTTTCTAGCTTATACTGGTGCGCTTCGAAGGCGGTTGCTCTTGACTTCGAATCATGTATCACTAGAGGAATGCTCTCAGACGGTGCAAGTAGAACTCGAATATGTCGCTTATTACCTTTGTAAAGGGTGTTTCAACAAGTGGCGTAGGGTTTGTTGAATGAAATGAACAATTATTTAGATATCTCTGAAACCTTTATTGTTTTATAAAGAAAACACATGGGGGATTATTTATTGAATACAATATCTTCCAAATGACCACCTCGGCTCTACTTACAGACACTCATCCTTTTCTAGAAATTTTCTGTCAATCTATCACATAATTGGGGTTCTATCTCGGCTACGGCGGCTTCAATGTCCGCTTTCAGAGTTGGAATTCCTTGCTGATGATTGGCATAAACCTCGCTCTTAACCTAGTCCCAACGAAAGAAGACTAATGATGTTAAGTCGCATGATCTTGTCGGTGAATGGGTACTTACTTACTTACTTACTTACGTCATTGGACCTATTATGTCAGTAAGGTTTCCCTTGTGGGGCATAGGGCCTTCACTACTCATACGCGCCATAGTGTATGGTTTCTGGAGATGTATCTCAGCTCTCTCCAGCTCTTCCGCAGTTGTGCTGATTTCTCTTTGACCGTTCTTCGCCAAGTACTTCTAGGTCGGCCCACTCATCTGCCTCTCTGCGTGAGAGGGTTCCATTGCATCGTTTGACTCGCAATGCACTCGTGACCTTTATGAAGCATATGCCCAATCCACTGCCACATACGTCTTCGTATGATAGAATCAATGGGTTCCTGACCTGACCTGTTCTCGCATGAAGTTCATCATTAGAAAATCCTCAAAATGTTTCGCAGACATCTATACATGTATGTTTGCAGTTTTTTTGTGACAGCGGATGTGACTTTCCAAGTGCTGGACCCATAAAGAAGCACGGATTCAACATTGGAGCGGAACAGTATTAGCTTGGTCTTTAGGCTGATAGAGTTGTTTCTCCATATTTTGGACAGCATTCCGAACGCAGCCTTTGCTTTCACGATTCGGGAACTATATCTAGTTCGGTCGCGCCATCAGTAGATGCAAGATATTGAAAATTCTTTACCATTTCTACTGGTTGTCTGGAAATCTCTACTTGGTGAGATGATGAAGTTCCAAGGCGGATCCTTTTGGTTTTTATCGTATTGATCTTTAGGAGAACGATTTCAGCTTCTCTCTCCATCCTTGTTATCATTTGATGGAGATCCGTGATCCTCTGAGAGAGTAAACATGTGTCGTCCGCGTAGTTCAGATTTTTGAGGTCTGATTGCAGAATCCACTGAACTGCTCCATTTCCAGTCGACAAAGCTGCATGCAGTACATCACTTACTCGTACCACCAACGGGAACAGCCCTGCCTAATTCAAACTCCTTAGACAACCTTCTTTTATGCAGAACGTGACATTTGGATCCATCATATTCAGCCTTGATAATAGCAATCAATTTATCTGCGATGCCCCTCCTGCGCAAAGCAAGGCAGATAAATTCTCTATTGACACTGTCGAACGCCTTTTCGAAGTCAATAGACAGCAGGTGAAGTGGTGATCGATATTCAACGCCCTGTTCGATGATGATCCGCAAGGTGTTGATGTGGTCCACAAAGGAAGATCCAGTGCGGAATCCTGCTTGTTCGGCGTCGAGTGTGTCTTCGAGGTGGTCTTTTACTAGCTCCAGGACGATTTTTGCTATCACCTTGGTCACTGCAAGCAGCAAGTAAATTTTACACAGCGTAAGGTCTCCTTTCTTTGGGAGCTTGACAATCATTCCTTTTTTTCCACTCTTCAGGAAAACTCTCTCAATCAGTGGATGCAACTCGATGTTATTGGCGCTACTCGTAAGAGCTCTGCGGAGATGCCGTCAAGTTCAACTGCCTTGTTGTTCTTCAGTTGCGGTAAAATTTTCTTTCTCTACTGGGGGATACAGTGCGTGTTCGAGAATTTGTTACTGCGGACGGGTCCTTGGGCGTTGGGTTCACTTCACTGGTGAAAACGCGATTTATAACTGAAGAAAAGTGTTCCTTCCACCTGCTGGTCCTCATTTGAAAATAGAAGTGATCCGCCTGTAGTGTCCTTCTATTGACTGTTTGTATGCAACTCACATCTCCAGGCGCAATTTAGTTTATTATACCAGACGTTAGCATTAGAGTAGTTTAATCGCCCAGGTTGATACAGAGTTGAGCTATGCGATGAGAGCTAAGTGCATATGTGGTTACAGGCTCCTACCATAGCAAGGAATAGCACCAGAGTAAATTCTGTATAGTGGAGAAATTCTACTATGGTTACTACTCCATAGAGAGTTGTATGCACTAAATAGGTAATCGTTAATATTCGTGTTCCTAACGTATATTTCTAATTAGCGTTCCAACATTTTTATCTGATCTGAACCATCTTTAGAAATGAAAATGACAGAAGTATCCGGTTTCTGATAGTTGGCTTTCAACTTCCAATCATCGCAATATCGTTTAATTTTATCGAAGTAACGTTGCAAAGAATGTTAATGACCTCAATCTCTGGAACTGATCTGTACGCGATTAAGTCATCTGCGTACGCTATGGCATGGTGAAGTGAACCTTTCAGATCACTTGTGTAAATGTTGGATAAGATCGGCGAATTAACCGCACCTTGTTGCAGACCGTGTTCAAGCAGTGAAATGTTCCAGCAGAAGGCACATCGCCATGAATATACAGCAGTGGTTTACTAATGCCAACCAGTGCACTGGTTCTTGCCTTTGTACAATTGGGATATCAGAAACCAGTTTAGACGAGGCCTCGTTTTGAAACCAAATTGATTATCCGGAACTATGTATATGTTTGTCCTCAACGCACTTGATCAGAACTCTATTGATCACCTTTTCGAACACCTTACTGATGTTTGGAAGAAGACTGATCGACCGGAAATTTTCCGAATTGGAAGTGTCGTTATCCCTTTTAGGGATGGGGTGTATCACTGCAGTTTTCCAATGCGCTGGATAATGTGCATTATTAAACAGGGTGGCATAAATGTCCACCGCTTCCAATGGGAGATGTCGAAGCACAATGTTCGCTATTTCATCGGTTCCCACTGATTTCTTAGTTTAAAGTGATTCGAAGATCATTTGGAGCTCTTCCTCCGAAATGAGCGGTGGTAATACCCTTTCGTCGGTGATGACATTATTTGCCATATTCTCGTCACTGAACTGGGTGAAACCCGAGCTCTCGAATCGCCAATTCATAATTTCATTTCGAAGGCAGAAATTGTTCACAAGGACTCGACTTTCCAGGTCTTGGTTCGGGCCACTAATATCATTCGCCTTGTACACGTCCTGGAAAGTCGCTCCTATAGCCTCTACCTTCTCCTGCGGATCCTCGATCACAAAGAAATTGTTATCATCAACGGCCTTATTTGGATCTATGCCTGCTGCTATAAATATCTGTTCGTTGTTCGTCGTTCGGGCGATTTTAAGGCATGGAAGGTCCTTTTGATTTCGGATTTTGATTGATTCCGAAATGTTTTATTTATTTGCGGGAACATATTCGGGTTGCTGGTGTTTATAGCTCATATTTTATTGTTCCAATACAAACTTACAGAATTTCTGTAATTTTTTTTTATTAATGTTTCGAGGTTTTTAAACGATGACTTCAGTTTTGACAGGAGTCTACTTTTACGTTGGTGTAGTGCGTCAATAGTTGCGTTTGCGGAATAAGTCTTCGTTGTCCTTGTCTTGACACCGAGGTATTGTTTTGTTCATTGTTCGTTTGATTGTCTCGTCCATTAGTTTTAGATGCCTGTCAATCTCCTCGTTTGACAGATTTCTGGTGGACGGTGGGTAGAGCGAATTCGAGGAGAGTGCTCTCGTCAGTGTTCTTGAGAAGTGTGTCCAATGCACCCTACTGTAATTGTACGAATGCCTTTGAACGGACACAGTTTCGTTGGGAAAAATTCCTTGCTGAGACCGCAATGATCGCTGTCATACACGAAAGTGCGTAGAGAGTTTTGTAGTACGTCGGTTAATTCACGTCAGTTCTATTCGTGTTTTGAACAGCATTAGACCTAAATAGGATAGGTGATTAGGAAACGACTGACTATCCGTCGCCTTAAGGCCGAGTCAGTAGATTACACTATGCTGACCCCACCAATTGAATAGTAGGTTCCCTCTAGTATTTGGTGTATTATTTCTCTAATCTCTACCACCGAAGAGCAATAGTCGTATCTGGATGATGCTTTAACTGGCATGCAGTGTAGATATACCTTGAACTGCCCATCTCCAGAGAGAAGCTGGGTAAGATAGTAACTCACCTCATCATGACTTCGCTCGAGCCACGGAGTTAGCACCGGTATGAGTCGGTGCGTGCACCTGCGCACAACCTCGTCATTCCAATCCTGCTGCTGAAACAGAGGTACCGGTGAACGTTGGTTTTAAATGTTTGAAGGTTATAATGACTAGGAAATAAAGAGCTAAGCAGGGCATTCCATAAGCGAGTTGTACGAACGAATCACGATATTTTAGAGTACGTCTGAAAGTGGGCTTGAGGGTGTACTGATGAGCATTCATAGCGGGACGGGTGTTACGGTTAAAAGTTTGAAGGGGCGGAATGCTACTGGCGATTTCTATGGAGCACTGTTGGTGGGAATAGTGATAAAACAGATTGAGACACGAGACATTACGTCGGTGTTCGAGGGTGTTAATTGATTTACTGATACTAGTATCACCAATGAGTTTTATCGCACGGTTTTGGATCCTATCTAGCAGGTGCAGAGATGTTTTGGGCTCATCCGACCAGATGTGGGCATTGTACTCCAATTTCGGGCGGATAAACGCCTTATATGTACATATATTAAGGCCAGATCAGAAGGGGTGAAGTATTTCTTACATCGCTTGAGGAAACCTGGACATTTCGCAGCATTTTTGACGACACGGAATATGTGGTTATTCCAACGTAAGTTGTCACTGACACACATACCGAGAACGGAAAGTTTATCGGTTTCGAGGATGCAAGTGCCATTCATGGATAACGGCTGGGTGTTTAAATTTCGCTTTAACGACAGCAGATAGCACTGAGTTTTGGTAGCATTAAATCCCACTCGGTTGATAGTTTCCCAATCGGTTATGTTGTTGATATTGGAATTTAATGAACTTAACATACGCTGCCGTTCCCGTTCTACAGACGAAGAGCAGGGGCGTGAATCCAGAAACGAATATGAAAAGCAGAGAGTACTGTCGTCAGCAAAGGAATATATTGGATTAGAAGTAGCTGACAAGAGATTGTTGATGAAAATTAAAAAGAGTGTCGGAGACAGAACGGAGCCCTGGGGCACACCAGCATTTATTTTGTGAATATCAGACTTGAAACCATCCAAGACAGCCAGCCGCTAATGTTGTATTTCTCCTGTTGCTACTCGTATCTACCTGGATTGGCTTTCGAAAGATCAGTGCAGCCAGGGAAGTGTGTATTTGTTAGGATATTCAGAATCACATGATAAACGACTTTAACGTTGGCTCGCAAGCAAAGACTTGCAGTAGGCGTAAAACTGGTTATTTCGATAGATTCATAGATATTTTTCCATAAGTTTTTCCTGAAAAAGAGAGTTTATCGATTATTATAATATTGGATAGCGACAAAGCTCCTCAATGCTTGGGGTTTCACCAAACGATAGATCGATGTTACTCCGGAATTAGCATATAGGTTGTTTTGGCGACTGGTATAGCTTACGTGAGCTCTTTTTGGCCACTTCGCTCTACGCTGGTTTGTTGTTTCCTTGTTGAAGAGTAAACAGAATCGAACAATGGTAACATAGAGATGCAGACGTTTTCTAGTTAACTTCGTCAGTGGACACACAGTGGAAAGAAAATTAATTCGGCGAATCTTTCTTCTGTTTGCTGTTACAAAAGTATAAACGAAGGGATTAGATTCAAATGTGAAATTGAATTAAATTTCGCTTCTAGCATTTATGTCGGTGCCACATCCAATAACAACATTTCTCTTACCTCCCTGACAAGGGTCCCGTCAATAATTCCGAGGGAAAGTTTATGCCATTGTCGTGGGGTATTTGCAAGACACAATTTTCTCTCCATCGCTACTGCCGTAGATAACCCATTTCGATTGAATGCCAAGACCATTTTCAGTATCTGCCGACCAATGGGTTTATAAAGCTGCCCTTGTCGTGTCGCATGAGACGATACATTTTTTCTTTGTTCAAATGGTGTAGTTGCATAAGCCCATTTCTATCTACTATTAAAGATACCAAAATTCGATGTCTCAGGGCCTTTGGATTCTCAGTTCAGTTTCCGAAAGACCCGTGCTCTGCCCTCCGTGCCATAGAGCAATGTATCCAAATTAGCATGATTCACACGGTTACAGCACATACTCTTTGCCATTATGCGATGATTAAGCTCTTATCTAAGCCCTGCCAATGACAAATTTACCTCCTGGTGCCATCGATTTACACCCGCACAGAAAATAACCAAATTTCCAAGCAATTAAGCCGACCTGCGCTTGAATCATTTTCACCAGCACCATCAATGGCGCCCCCTATTATGTTTCACAACAAAACTGTGAGAAGGGGAAACTGTACCAAAACTCAAGGCCTTATGACTAATACTCGTACCTCACCAAATTGACTTTCTTTTTCCAAAAAGCCAACCAAAAAAAATAATTTTTGCAGCGCTCACAATTCACCATTTCATCTCAACAAATAAATCAACAGGCGTGTGCCTTCACTGCCACCAACACAAAACCGTCACACTGTAGATCTCCACGACCGACACTTGAAGATACGTATCTTGTATCTGGCTGCGGCATCTGTAAGAATAAAATATTTTCACACAGATACGAATAGTTGTCTCCCATTCAACTCAGATGGAGGTCTTTGTTGTTCTGTTGTTCTACTCAAAAAGTTATTTACCTCGACTTTCGGTTGAAATTATGATTGCCGACAGTTTTTGAGTTTTCATTGTTCCGGATTGCGTAAGTGGGGCTGTTCGGCGGCACCTGCAAGGAAAGTGGCATTAAACGATTGGACACCACGTGTGAGAGGAAATAAGAGAAAGCCTCCCAGCCATGCCGTCACAGCGCCGGTTTAAGTAGAGTAATTAAGCACAGAATTTAGTGTTTGCTTGGATTTGGACAATTAAAACACTTAACCGTCAATTGGAGCCATGTAACTGATGATAATGAGTACTGACTCGACGGTACACGAGTATTGAATAAGATTACGACGGTGGCTAATGTACGGATATGTGTGGGCTAATGACTCGTCAAATAGTGGATTACCCTTCACAAGTAGAGTCATTGAGGTTATGTAAGGAGGAGGGTAATTCAACTTACCATTGATCAGGTGTCGAAAGATTTAAGACAACAGAAGGAAGCATGCGCTGGCAACTAGGCGTTAACTTATGTAAGACTTCGTCAACCTAGCTTGGTTGCTCAGATCGCAGATCACATCATTAAAGTGTAAAACCTGTCCTTTACCAGTCAAAGAGGTTTCGAAAAATGTTGGCATCTGAGGAATTGTTGACTTTCCAATCGGGGAAATTTGATTTCCTATTGCTTTCGGTAGGGCTCCGACATGATCTGGTCCGATTTGCGTCGGAAGAGAGTACTCCTTGTAAGAGTTCCTTTTAATAAAATCTTTCAGTCTTACGATGAAAGATGAGTAAGCGCAAACATCGCAGGATGTTGTGTCACTTATGCCCAACACATTTAAGTGCTTTGCAAAAGTGTAGCGCGCTGTCATAACGCCAGTAGTCGACCAGCAGAAAGGCCTCTGACTGCCTAGAGACGTCGGGTAGCATTCGTTTGGTGTGCCTGCATTCCGGGGAGTTATGCCATCTACAGTTGCCCTCATATGAGACCCAACTGTCAATGGAAGCCTTAACCGAGGACGCAGGTAGACGCAATGCAGGTTCGGGTCCTGAAAAACACTCCTCTGAACCTTGCCTGGTAAGTTCATCAGCGATTTCAAGGATCACTGAATTTAGCCCTCCGACTGCTTTCAGTGATCTCTTGCATTCTTGAAGTAGTTCGGAAGTGGTTAGAAAGTTCAGGAAGGCTCTAATCGCAGCTTGGCTGTCGCTACAGATGGAAATGCTTCGCCCCATCCACCGGTTCTCCGCAATATATGTAGTTCGCTACAACCAGGAATCGTCCTTTCGAGAGACACCAGCGTAAAGACCCGACTGCATTCACTTCGTGGCTCAGATTCTTGCCGAAACCAGACCCTGGCACAGGAAGAGTCAATTTCGTATTTTTCCCGCAACAGGAGTTCTGGTGTCATTGCATCGAACCGCATGTCCATAAGACCAGAGTCATGAGCCGACGCGCAAGGTCATCAAAGCTCCAGTAAAGTGCGTGTTGTACCAAAGGCCACTTGTGTTTAAACCGAAGATAACTTTGAGTGTGTAGCCCATGACATGAATATCAAGGGGAGGGAGATTCATCAATGCGTCTAGAGCGGAGGCAGGAGTACTGTGGAAAGCCCCAATGCATCCGAGACAAACCGTTCTTAGGAGTCTGGTAAACGCAGCAATCACGTATTTTAGAGAGAGCTAATTCCATCAGACAACCATAGGATATAATAGGCCTGATCATAGCCGGGTAGATCTAAACGACCCTTTTTGGTGACGCGCCCCATGTCTTGCCGATAGGTCCTCTGCATTGTCAGAGGCCGACAGCCCCTTAGATGCCTTCGACATAACATCTTTAGTCCAGGATGACACCAAAATACTTAGCTTCTTTGGAGAACTGGATGGTGATGCCTTTAACCACTAAATGAGTCAGACCAGGCAGCTTCCTCCTTCTCGTAAAGAGAACAACGTCAGTTTTGAGATAATTGACTGAGAGCCCATTACTAGCGCACCAGTCGTCGATTACGTCTAGTGCTGCCTGCGTTATAGAGTAGACAGTCGCTAGACACGATCCAACAGACTGTGCAGCTACATTATTCATGTATGCTTGTGGATAGAACGTTCCATGATTTCTAACGTAAACCACCTGTCATGAGACCTTATGTTTACGAGATGCCCATACATCCATAGGGAGCAAGGATACGCCTTGCCATCGCTCGCCACACATGTTTTTGATGCCAATTCGGAACTGTGTTGGAGGCACAAGTTCCAACAAGGTACTTATTTGCTACTCTACAATAGGTCAAACCAAGGAAGACCCGTACCCGCGATTTGCGTTTAAACTAAAGCCACCATGATGCTCCCACAAGGGGGCCTACCTCAACAAGTCAAGCCCAGACCGAAATCCGGGGGGCTCCTGACTCCCATGGTACCGTGATTTAAGTCCTGGTATGGACTACCGGTGGTCAAGCCGCCAACAAGACCTATGACCGGAAACTTGTAACTGGTCAAATCGTAGCAACCATTCAGAGGCTGTTATCTGAAGATGTTTACGATAAGACCAGTAATATGCTCTGCCCCCGCTTTTTGTTAGACAACGTCATTAATTGGCGAAGCCTTGATAATTGGGCGGGGGCCCGCTTGTGGATAGACGTCAGAACTATTGAGCGCGTTGAATAGAGATTCGACCAACGTGCACCACAGCAGTTGAGGCAGAAAGTCGCCCAGTTTACCCCCCGCCAACACATATTGGCCTCAGCCAGCATCCGCAATCAGGGTCCTACAGATCAGCATTGCTTTTATCCACAAAACTAGTGATTCATCTACGCCGTGTTGTCTGGCCGAGTTACGCATGCCGTCAAAGTTGTGTTGTCGAAAGCACCGTCAACGTAAATGAAAATGCCCAAAGCATAGACGGAGAGTCTCTGCTTTTGACTCAGTGTAGGTACCGTAAGATTTTTTGTGTGGTTCCAGCCTGGTTGATCTTCCCCTTTTGAGGATTTTGTGCAGCCTACTGATTTCACTTTGATCTGTAAAGATTCCAATCCTCCACCAAATTAGTCTTAAGTGATCTGTTTAGAAGTTTTGTGGATTCTTTACGAAGACGCTGGAGGTTTGCATTCCACCAAGGAAAGGGTGATCTGCAGGATTGCTTACTGGTTGGACATGCCATTTCGAAACAGTTCAGGTTCTGAACAGCCTCCTCAAACTTTTATTTTGTCCTGAGCTTAGGGGGAGCACTATTGCACTTGTTGAGGTCCCCCTTAAATCGTGTCCAGTTGCTTTTATGCGGATTCCTTGTCCTCAACAAGGTCGAAACCTTGCATCCGATTCTAAATTCGATATGTCGATGGTCTGACATGGAGATCTCCGATAGTACCTTCCAGCCAGTAATCTCCTTAGCATACCTGTTGGATAAAGTTAAGTCTTACTCTCGTAACAAAAGTCGGTTAAGAGCCAACATTGTTGACAGCCAGGTCAGTCGATATTATGAGATGATTATCTCTCACGTTGCATTTGCTACTGCATATGATAAGTCCCATCTTCCGGGAGTCACAATATTTAATGAGTTATGCTACAGCCTCTGGTGGTGGCAGCTGTAACATTTCACAGGGAAAATAAGCAGACGCAACGATGAATTTGTGCCATTCACCATTCGTTCCGTAACTTATGGTATGTCTGCAGAAACTACATCGTGGTTACAAAATTGCACAAGTTTAGATAAGACCCATCGTTCCCGTATGGATATTGTGTGGGGTCTTGTATTCAACACGGAAAGCCTCCTACAAAGGGATACACTAGGAGACTTGGAAAGTTGATCGTTGGTTTGAGTACAGAGAATATAGTAGATGGGTACTGGAATGGTCGTCTCCTATCCTCACTCATTTGGAAACAAAGTGGAAATTTACCCTTCCAAGGTGCAGATAGGGACGTGAGTCATACTCTTGTCTAAGCCCACAACAAGAGAAGAGCCGTCCTTGTTTTCCCGATTCTTTCTCTCCCTGTGAGAGTAGATTTTCCACTTTTCAGTGTCAAGTCCAGGGTTCTGGGTATGAAGATTCATCGTTTCTCTGCGTTGCACCGAAACCCAGAAGATGGCATGCGTCAGATTCGGCTCTCTAAGAGTTCCGTTCTCCATGTCGTAGCCCCCTGCTTGAATGCAAACATTCTCTGCTTTGGCTAACTACCACATTTGATCGAGACAGTGCTTGCACTCAGCATCGTTCAGACTATTGTCATTGCTAGCCTTCCCAATTTGAAGCGCCAGAGAGGAGATAGTAGCATCTTTGGGTTTTTTTTTGGATGTAACTTTTCCAGCGACGTCCAAGTTCCGTCCGCCAGAGCTACAACTTGTGTTGGTTGCAGCACCGGCTTCAGCCGAACCAGAGGTGTTTCTCAGCAGGGATTTTACCGCTTTGTCCGACTAAGTTCGATCAGAGCTACGACCTTTGCTGGTTGTTGCACTGGCCTCTTCCGGACGTCGCGTGAGTGTGAAATCACCGTTGGTTTTGTTTTTAACGATGGGTTTGGCCACTTCATGCTATTTTCGTTCACCGGAGCTGCAGCCTTTGCCGGTTGCAGAACCGGTTTCATCCGGGCATCGTGCGCGCAGAGCCCGATTGACAGGAATGTCGGAAACTTTCTTCCTCTGGACCTGTTCGGGACAGAAGAAGAGGACGTAGCTTCTGAAACGAGAGGTTGATCGGTTTTAATGGGTGTCACTTCCACCGACTTACTTCTCTTCTTCGTCGCCGCTGGGGAACGTGTTGTGTGAAAGTGTTCCAGCTGTTCCTCGGTCAGAGCCGAAATCGGCGGAGGGGTTATATATGTAGTATGTCGGTTGGGGCCTCCAGAATCCGTGCCCCTGCCGCAGTCGCAAAAACCACGGGTGGATTGTCGCTATTGCGAGTACCACCCGGAGTATAGTCCTTTGGGGTCATCTCCATACTGTTAACTGTTTTACGTCCAGTTTGGACGTCTTTGGCGCTTAGTTCGACGTCTCACCAGCATTCCTTTCAGAACCTTAGGATCTATGACGCTTAAGCCTTCCTACCACTTTAAGGCAGCCAAAGAAAGGAAGGGCCAAAATGGGATATTGACAATATTTAATCAAAATTCAACTGAAACCATACCATCCTTGGTCATCAACAACCCATTGGGTTAGATGCTGGGACTTATGCTTGATGCGGTAAAATTCAATGAGTTTTGATCAAATATGATCTATGACAGCATAACATAGACTACCTCGCTTGGTCTTTACATTCAATTTACCTTCCAATGGACACCTGACGAGTGAAGAGTCTCTGCTTCAGATATGGCAACCTTTCGTCTTCTTCGAGTTTCAGCACGCTGTTTCCAGATCCTATCACTTATCGCTGGAATCCCCTATTACTTGATCCTTGAAACGGATGTTTGCTCTCCTTTGTCGTTCGATTTGAAGGTTTGAATTCGAAGCAATTTTCTTTCGAAGTGTTCAATATTCTGCTTTCATGCTTATCTTTCAAGACCAGGTTTTCAGAAGTAGGGCTGACAGAATCTGTTTTTTGCATTTGATCTTCCAAGTAAGGGGCTTTTAACCTACTATATGTACTTGTTTTGGCCAATAGAAGTAGTAGTGGATTCCTAGGGTTAATCGCGTAAATAATGTTAGCTTTGAAATATATTACTCGTTACGACTATGTAAGGACCAGGAGCAGAAGACATTACCCGTGATTCCAAAAAACCTAGTTCCAGAAATTCTTCAGCAACTCCATAATAGTCCGAGCGGAGGCCATCTGGGGCAGCGCAAAATAAAGGACAGATCTTTGTGGACCGGTTGAACGGTAGACTCCAAACTATGGAGTAAAACAAATAGCCACACAATGGTCACAGTGAGTGAATGTCATGCGTTAACTTCTCACCATACCACTCGAGTCCAACCATTATCTCGTGCAGTTATGATCGTACTGTCAAGTCCTTGAATTTGCCCAATTTAGAGGTGAAGAAAAACCACCATGGATGAAGTGGGTATTTATAAACCTTGAAAAATAACGACATCATCAACGCTTTTTGCTTCTCACCAAGACGCTACTGATTCTGCATCGCTTATGGTCCATCCATAAAGGCATGCAAAAGGACAGTGAGGGAACCCCGCCCAGAAGTTGTTTTGTAGCCATCAAAAGCTGACTATCCGAAATGCTTGTCACTTACTTGATCTAGCGATACGCAGACTGTGTTCGCTGGCTACTTTGACGACCACAGTTTTTTATTTTTCAGTTTGTATGCATTTTTATTGTATCACTTAACTTACTCTTACTTGTTAGACAAAAAAATGCTTAAAAATTAGCTTAATTAACTTAAAGTTATCTTATTCTAACTTACTGGCCCCATGCGGGCACTCTAAGTTAAACCTAACACTTAAATTATGTCTTTGGACGTATCTTATTATTATATTATACTATTTATTTTTATTATAATTAGAACTAAGAAAACATTTTTTACAAAAAAAACTTAGTAACCTGACTTTTTTTTTATTTTATTATAAAACATAAAACTAAAATCCTACAAACTGCCGTGTGCGACGTCTCTGTCGTAGTTGAGTCGCCTGTCCGCAGCTGTTCGAGCGACGTGGAAGATTACCGGCACTGCCAATCTGTCCTGGATCAGACCTTTACTATCTAGGTAGAGGAACGCTTCTGGAGGAATGAAGCCGTTAAAGCGAACTCTCTCGTGATACATATAATTAGGGTAGTAAGCCCCGGAGATCAAGTTGTTCGATGAGGTCATTGCTCTTGCAATGTGCCTTCGAGTCAACTTAATGACGAAATTGTTCACTCTTATTAGGTTCGCCCTATTGTATAAGACCTCATTACGATAGAATTTTATGTACTCAGATTCTGGAGTTCTGTATAAGAGAAGACAAGCCCTCTCAAACACCCAAATCTTTTCCAATAAACTTGCTCTCACGTTGAACCACACGGGACATCCAAACACAAGCATAGGCCGGATAAGGGCCATGTAGCAGATCACCTTAGCCCTCGCATCGAGTTGGCTGTTGTAAAACAGTCTACAGAGCAACATCTATATGTTTGTTAAAATACAGATATTGATCTAGCCAGATCCCAAGGTATCTGACTACATTTCGACAAGCAAGTGACTGTCCATGTTGTCCGATGATAGAGAACTTTCGCCAATTCTTTCTGGTATCCCTAGAGGCCCCAGACAAAGACGTCCTAAACAGAATGGTTTCCGACTTCTGAAAGTTAATTTTCAACTTCCAGTCGTCGCAATATCGCTTAATTTTGTCGAAGTCACGTTGCAAAAGTATATTAATGACCTCAATCTTTGGGCCTGATCTGTACGCGATTAAGTCGTCCGCGTACGCTATGGCATGGTGAAGTGGACCTATCAGATCACTTGTGTAAATGTTGAATAGGATCGGCGAATTTACCGCACCTTGTTGCAGACCGTTTTTAATGTTAAATGTTCCAGCAGAAGTCACATCGCCATTCTGCACGATGAACTGTCTACTGGAGAGCATATCAAAAAGAATATACAGCAGTGGTTTACTAATGCCCAACCTGTCCAGCTTGAAGAAGAGTCCCTCTAACCATACGGTATCGAAGGCCTTTTCCAAGTCAATCAGGCAGGCACCAGTGCACTGTTTCTTGCCTTTGTTCCATTGGATATCAGAAACCAGTTTAGACGCGGCATGAATGATATCGTGCCCCGCCTTGAAACCGAATTGATTATCCGGAACTATATGTTTGTCCTCAACCCACTTAGTCAGGACTCTATTGATCACCTTCTCGAAAACCTTACTGATGTTTGGAAGAAGACTGACCGAGCGGAGATTCCCCGGATTGGAAGTATCTTTATTCCTTTTGGGAATGGGATGTACCACCGCAGTTTTCCAATGCGCTGGATAATGTGCATTATTCATTGCATTATTAAATAGGGTGGTATAAATGTCCACCGCTTCTAGTGTTAGATGTCGAAGCACAATATTCGGTATTTTATCGGTTCCCACTGATTTCTTACCTCTAAGTGATTCGAAGATCGTTTGGAGCTCTTCCTTCGAAATAAACGGTGGTAATACCCTTTCGTTGGTGATGACATTATTTGCCATATTCTCGTCACTGAACTGGGTGAAACCCGAGCTCTCGAATCGCCAATTCATAATTTCATTTCGAAGGCAGAAATTGTTCACAAGGACTCGACTTTCCAGGTCTTGGTTCGGGCCAATGATATCATTCGCCTTGTACACGTCCTGCAAAGTCGCTCCTATAGCCTCTACCTTCTCCTGCGGATCCTCGATCACAAAGAAATTGTCATCATCAACAGCCTCATTTGGATTGATACCTGCTGCTAAAAATATTTGTTCGTTGTCCGTCGTACGGGCGATTTTGAGACATGGAAGGTCGTTTTGATTATTTCTCCGAAATATCTTATTTATTTGCGGGAACATATTCGGGTTGCTGGTGTTTACAGCCCGAATTTTATTGTTCCAATACAAACTTACAGAATTTCTGTAATTTTCCTTTATTAATATCTGGAGGTTTTTAATCGACGACTTCAATGTCCTGATCTCCGGGTTATGTCTGTCAGTAAACTGTCTATACAAGGTTTTTAGTCTTGACAGCAGTCTACGTTGCGTTACGGAATAAGTCTTCGTCGTCAGTGTGTTGATACCCCATTTGTGTATGGCATGTATGTTGTCCTTGTTCAGTATCCCTTTTTTCATTTGATCATGAAAAATGATCAGGAGAGAATTTGATCGAAGGCCGCTGTCCACCAAAGATGTTTTCTTTGCCGATTTACCATGAAGACGATTTGGGTATCATACCTCGGAGACAATACCCGTCGGCTTCATACAGAAGGTCATAGAGTTCCAGCGTGACAGGGTCTTTAGTCTTGTTGGTAAGGGCGTTTAAAAATATTAAACTTATGTTGAAGAGCTTGTGCTGAAGATCTGAAGTTAACCTATTCGAGCATTATACTCCTATGACCATTTGAACGACTTTAATTCCAGAATCCTTCATGACCATTCCAGAAAATATTTTCTTTGACCTTCATTTCAAAGCACTCTAATAATTTTCAACTGTGCAACCTTATTCTATATCCCTATAATTATTTGTTATTACTACGTACAACCCGTTTTTGTAAAAAAAAAAAAAAAAAACTAAACCAACTCTCTAAAATGATCCGCCATATGTGAAACGCCCTGTTTAACCATCGTTGAAAATATAACACACAACACTTTCAAGAGCCCAAAGACCGTTTTAAGACAGACGTTACCTGAATACCAAAAAACCGAAAAACACTCGCTAACGTAACCTTATTGATTGTCGCTTACAGCTACGTAGACATACCACCGCCCTACCTTCAGTTTGTCACCATCCTTATTACTTTGCATGCAAATAAGCCTTCTCCAACATTCATATGGTATACATATGTGTGCCTCACATTGCAAACATTCCTCTATGTCCACAATAGACCAACCAACTTGTACAGATACAACACTGCATGCTAACACCTATTCAAAGCGTGTACCACTTGGATGTTGGAAAATCAATTTAATGATCATTGTCGAGTAATATTTCGCTCTCCTATTTGCATTTCATCGCTGAAATAAATCCAATAGATACAACAGATTCAACAAATACTCGTACTCTCATCCATTGAGGAAAAATCTATTTTTCCCACAAAAAAAAAAAAAAAATCCATTCGACAAGATAAAAATAAAAATAATTTCTTTTATATGTTTTTCCCACTCTTCTATCTGTCGTTAGGTGTTTTGTTCACTTCCATTGCCATTGCCATAGATACTTGTACGAATACGAGTGTAGAGTACAAGTATTACCATCATCATGAAACCAACAAACATTCATGCATTTGGAAATGTATCCACAAGTGATGGTGTGCTATGTGTACCCACCATCACCATTCATCCATCCACAAAACCAGGTGTATGCTTTCTTTTTAATAAAATTTCTTTTACCAAGTTTACCAGTTTTCATTCAGTAAGCAACCTTCCGACTTGTCGGATGTTTCATAAAGTAAATTATTATTCTCTTCTCTTTATCTTCTTATCTTCGGTTACTTTCGTATCATTTGGGGTAACGAATAATAATTTCGCTCAAGTCGCTGTAATCGCTTAATTGTGCATTGTGCATTCCGGGGACGGGAAACGATTTGCAGATTTTTTTTTTTTATTTTTTTTTTATAAAGAAAACTCCGCGTAGTTGAGAGAAATTTCATAAGAAATCACAAGACGAAGATTGGTCTTGAAATTGTGTGACATAGAAAACTAAATTGACCTAAGGGGTGTGCAAAAAATTTTAAGTGGTTTGTTCGACAAAGAAAAAAATGTGATAAACTCGGTGGAAATCAAAAAATCAAAACAGCAAACAACGGAAGAGATACAATTTGTGCCTGCAAACAGATAGATTCAAACGTGAGAGATTATTTAGAGTGAAAACCATCTCTATTGGATATTTAGATACGAAGCTATAAATCAAAAAAAAAAAGGTAACTAAGGTCATCTAGTGACATGAAAATGGTTTTTCTTAAATTTATGTCATGACAGTAGTAGTCCAGTTTGCTACTCAACTCTTTTGTTTTATTCGCCTGAGTAGTGCTGTGTTTTTGATGTTTATCACTTTGGATGGCCAGTTTCATGGTTGAATGAGGTTTTGTTTTTTTTTTTTTTCTTCACTTTAATTAAGACAAGATAGAATGTTTTTTTTTTTTTTTCTTGTTGATGACTTTCCACATATGGATGTGGGGGGAAGGAAGATCTAAATATTTTTTAACGTTGACCTATTAAAATGCAACAGCTACCAACAAGAAGCAGGTAATGGTAAAGGCCTTACAGTGGATTCAACGTATACCATGGCATGGTATATGTTAATTTATGTTAACACGTATTATTATCATTCTATTCTATGTAACATAGTATACGAGTACATACCTACGGGTATGATGAAGTCCATGCTTTGCCCACATGGAACATCGTCTGATAATTGAGGCAATTAATGTTGGGACAAGAAGACTGAAAGGCAATCTAAAAGACACAAGACACGTTACATTCTGTATGAATTAGCGGAACGTTGTATTATGTTTTTTTATGATAAAGTAATTAGCGTGAAACGTTTATAGGATTTAAGCGTAAAACGGGCTAAATATGAGTTGTGAAAATGTTGACAAAGAAAATCATTCTTTTGGTCGTAAACTGTTACGAGAAGTATCTATTAAGAAGTATTATAAGCCCTTGTTTGATCTGCATTTTCTTTTTTTTTCCATTTCATATGTGCTTATGTTTCGGGTAAGCCCACAGAAGATTACTTAGAAAAGCGGCATCGGGTATTATCTCATTTTTATGAGCAAACAATGGCTTACAGATCTGGGTGAATAGTTTTTCTTTTTCGGTTTTAAGTTTTGTCATTTATAGGCTTCTCACAGAAATAATTTTCTTAAAATAAGATTGAAGCGGGCTTTGTACAAATTGTGAAAATATCACGCTAATTTTATTCTAAACGAAACGAGGTAATGCACAAAGCCAGATTAAATTCTATCAATTTATACACAACCTTATTTCATATTTAATGAGAAATATACAAAAAAAATTATCTGCATCTTCAACAAGTACCCTAAGATCTGTATTATCAAATAATCTGCTTTCAAATTGTCATATGCTTGATCAAGAGGGTCATTTAACAAGCTCACCCTTCTATCTCAAAGTAAGGTAGCAATGGAATCAGTGATGATGAGTTTAGTGCGGCATTCATTCAAAAAGGATTACTTATTCCATAGTCTCGAGGATCTGTGATAGAATCAGGCACTCTAATTTCCGAAGCTTCAAAAGATAGAAGCAATACCCAAACGAACGTTTAAAAAGCCCCTATCATTCCATTCACTGGACATCTTATACATTCGTCTGAATTATATTGAACAGTATAAGGGATGGTCTAGATTTATAGCGCCGTCTTACACCTTCATATATCAACAATATTGACATCTTTTTTGGAGCTAAATTGAAGGATGTTGAAGAGATATTATGCCAAAAACTACTTTCTTATGAAGGAGAGAGCTAAGCCGATGTGATGTTAAATTTCGAAGGTGTAGTGTGGATGTTTCCCTTCCTACACCTATGCAGGTACGATGCATGCCAATCAATTCCACGGGTGTCTGTCAGTTTCCCAATGAAGGCGTCAATACGTGATAGTTCTTAGCAGGATATTGCGGTGATGAATTTAGGGCCAATCTATCAGGTGTTTTATGAAATATTAAATTTAACCAGATCATTCAATCCTTCGTAAGCGTGATGCAGTGCTATCGAGGAGTCGTTCCCTCACTTTAGTTAAAATAAACGTCCTCCAGTCTAGGCTTAAAAAAGTCTGTTGGAATCCGTTAGCATATTTGTATTGCTTTCTTTAAACCTTGTCAGCCTTTAGGGTGATGTCAGAGCGTCTGCGGGTTATCATGTTCGAGTTTTTAAAACCCATATCAGTTTTTACCTGTTCATCTTGCTTAGAGCGCTTTACTTTTCTGTTTCATTAGGTATGCGGATTACACTTCACGCCATACTCGTGCAGTAGAGTGTGATCTTCCCATTAACAACTCCTCTTTCGTAGGGTACGATATTCAGAACCTTTATACGTTTGTATTAGAACAATTCCTAAAAGATCCAATTAGATCCGAATCTACGAAATTTTTTACGCAGACAAGAGTCTGCAGGTTTTGAGTGATGGTCTTGGCCATTTTCCAAGTACGAGTACTACATTCATAAGCAAAGATGATTTGACATATTGTGGTATCGAGTCCTCTTGACTCGGCTGCTTACATCAAACTCTGCGCTCAGCTTAGGCCATGTTTCTTAGGCAGAAAAGGCTGTCAACTTTCTTAAGTGGACTTCTTCTTAGTTGAATATCTTTTATTGAATCCCACGGTTCTGTCGCTTTTATCCACTGATTTGATCCAAGTGTAACGAGTAGTACTTTCGTAGTAAGGAAGGCAAATGTCCTCTGTCAAGAAGGTTTAAGCTTGGTTTCCACGTTCCTTTCGTCATTCCGCGCCTTCATACCATGTTGCGTAAAGTACGTAGCTAATGACCACGAGAAGCTAACAATGTTGTAGGCCATTACCCAGAGAGATATCCAAGCACGGAACTAAACTATTTCTTGTTATAACAGGAAGGGATTCTGATTTGTTATTCCTGAGTTATTGGTGTTATATGCAGTTTTGCAGATACAAAAAGGTAATCCCGCTCGAGGTGAACAATCTGTGTCTGTCTGTGAGAATTCAATTTTTGAACGTTCGTCATGTTCCATGGTCACATGAGACCTATACGTAACTGAAATTGATGTAGCAGACGTTCAATACATTTAGTTCCATAGTACACGTTGATGGGAGTTTAAAAAAAAAGGATGTGAGCAGCTAAGCTAAGGAATTGAGAAATTATTTATTGGTTCATAATTCAGATTGTTGGTGAATCCAACCATGCAACTAACTGGCTGGTTTAAAACGCAAAATATGTTTCCCTTCAGGCTAAATGTTTGCATGTGTCCTTAGGCTATTGTCCCATTTATCTTGAGTGGCAATTTTCTGATTTAACCATTTTTTCTTTCAATTAAGTATTATTTCATAAGATTTCGACGAAGACCTCGATCAGCTTTGGCATTGTGGGAGGTGATGACCGACTTTTCCGTCTTCTAGTTAATATTTCTGCCACTTCATTGGTCTCCAAGTCCTCCGTGAATGCACGACTTTAAGCATCTTTGATCTGGTAGTCAGGACAATTCAACCTAATATTACGAGTAGCATAACAGTTCAAACTTTGGATGTCATTGTATCAATAGTGTCAGTTTGAATCAAATGACAGTTGCTGAGCAAGCTTAACTAGGCTCTGATGCGAATTATGTCAAATATCACTGCGTGCCTATGACCAGACGATAGCTTTAGAAGAGTACCTCTGGACGACGAAGTGACCTCAGAGTGACTGAAGGAGACCCCACTCCAGATAAGATACTGGTAGTAGCACATACAATATATTAGTCGCAAATTACGTCCATAGAAGAATAGGGCCGTCCAACAAATCAATAGAAAAATGCAACATTTTTTATGCAAAGTTGTGGTGTTCATTTAAAGTTTTATTAGTTAACGTATTTATTTACGTAATTCATACAATTAAAACAACTTTACAAAATTACAGCCATGGCTTTTGCCGTCAGCTGGAAAAAGGGTGAGCAGATAGCACAAGATAGCAATGATAGTTTTAAAATTGTTATGTTTCAGCAGCTGTCAAAGTTACCAATGATATCCAGCTGTCAAGATATTCAGTAAGGTTTACCATTTCATCATGCATCGTTTTACGCTTGCCGATCGTGCTGGAACTATTAAAAAATATTATCGAAATTCCGGCTCAGGTATAAATACGCAACGTGAATTTCGTCGTGAGTTCGGTCATCATGGCTTCAGTGCACAGGCAATTCGTCGCACGGTGAAAAAGTTTGAGCGTGAGTCACTCTTTTGGATCTTAAGCCACCAACCAACAGAGATTGATGAAATGGAGAAAAAATAGCCGCCGTAGCGGCCAGAATCCAAGAAAACCCAGAACTGCCGATAAGCAGAATTGGGCATCGCCAGAGAGACAACCCGGCTTATTTTGCGATTGGATTTCGGCCTAGATTCGATTGTGTTGACGCAAGAATTGAAGACGAAGGACCATAGTCAACGCCGTGAGTTCAATAATTCGGATCCGGATTTTGGCCAAAAAATCATCTTCTCGGACAAGGCCCATTTTTGGCTCAGCGACTATGTCAATAAGCAAAATTGACATTATTAGAGCAAACACAATCCACAAATATTCGGCCAAGCATCAATGCATCCACAAAGATTGACTGATTGGTGCGGTTCATGGCATGGCGGCAGCATCCCACTTTATTTCTTTCGAAATGGGGAAGGAGACACCGTTACCGTCAATGGTCTCAGGTATAGAGCGAAGTTAACTGACTTTCTGTGGTCAGAGCTTGAGAACATCGATATATCCGAGCTGTGGTTCCAACAGGACGGCGCTCCATGCCATACAAGCGACGCAATGCTCGAAGTTGTGAAGGAGAAATTTGGCGACTGTGTCATTTCACAGCGAGCATTCATCAATTGGCCGTCGCTACTCGTATCATGCGATTTGACACTATTCGATTATTTTCTCTGGGACTACGTCAAGTCCTTAATCTACGCTAACAAGCCAACATTCGGCACGCTATTGCCGGAATAACGCCGCACATATTGGACCGAGTCATCAAAAATTGGAGCAACCGCTTAAAGCACTGACAGCGAAGCCTAGGCGGCCACTTGACTGAGATGGCATGAACGTAGCTTTAAAACAAAGCCAGAATCAATTTTATATCTCACACTTTTGTTGTTTTATGTAAATTGTTTTTCTATTTTCCTTATCTGGACACCGTATACATTTACTTTGAGTCAGTTTGCTATCAGTATGTTAGCTCTATTTTTAGATAACTTGATAAGGTATTCAAGTTTTGACCGTGAAGAATTGAAAAAGTTTCGGTGGCCGAAAGAACGTGGCTTCTCCAATGCATTCTTCTGATATCTTTTAATATTAGGCATGCTGCGATGCGTCTTCAATGGCATGCTCGTAACACAGGGAACACTCTGCCTCCTTAAATATTTTGGTGTAGACCGTATTTATCATTAAAATAATTTACGTCGCCTAGGGCGTAGTTTAATGTGCAATATGAAAGCCTAGTGAGACTATTTCGGGATTTTCTTTCAATTGCGGCTCGAGTAGGTAGTTCAACTTTCATCAGTAACTTCGATAGATTTTCTTTCACGAGAAGGTGTTGTTTTCCGAAAGTAGGATATAATGCTAACTGCTTAACCTGGAGCATTCGAAGAATATCTGCAATCTACGACATATGTGATGCATAGCTATGATACCGGGAAGGCGATGGTCTGGAAGTGAGATGAATTTTAAAAAGCCTCAGTGTATGAATATACACGGAATGGTGGAAGTCCAGTTTCTAGATATACGAGTAGTATATAATTTTCTACTTCTTCATAATTGATCTTACTACAGCTTCATAGGCTTTATATTTGGAGCCAAGAGCTATGCTTCTTTTGTAAAATATGCTCTTCCAGTTGTAGTTTATAGCTGTCTTTGCTTCTTTCAAATGTGTTTTGAAAGTCAATTGAGGTGTTAATGTAACTCTAAGGTACTTATACTGTTTTACGTTCGCTAAAATTTCATTTTTCCACAGCCATTTTTCATTCCTTACGTAGCGTCGAACTTGCAGGTTCCACAGCCTGCTGTACTTCTATAACTTGTTGATCATAGGTTGCATCATCATTTGGCGTCTCTGAAAAAATTACGACATCGCATAGAAGTATAAAAGTAGCTTCATATTTAGTCTCTCGAATAGGATTCCAGCGGACAAAGCACTGTTGAGATCATCCAAAAATACGAAGAAAAGCAGCGGACTCATGAGGTATCCTTGTTTAACACTCAAGAGCGACTCGAATGGACAGATTATTACCATCCCATTGTATAACCTTCGCTGCTACTTCCAGATTTCTAAGTTTATATATAAGCGATTTGCGGTCAATGAAGTCAAACGCTGCCTTCAAGTCAACAAAAAACGCGAATAGTTTTTTTATCCTTTCTCCAGATAAGTCTTTGCAGTGCTGGTCAAGGTGAAGATGTTACTTGCGATTGAAAAATTTCTTCTGGACCCAGTTTGGAATTTATTGAGCAGGTTATTTGCTTCTACCAAGGCTGTCGGCCGCTCTAGAATTATCAAAGTGCAAATTTTCATAATGGTATTCAGGTAGGAAGTATCTCTGTTGTATCTCGGAAAGACGATATTTCTGCTAAAGCTAGGAGGTACTTCCCCCATATCAATAATGTAGTTGTGAAAATCTGTTTGTCTTTGGATAAATTCGTAGGACCCTAGGGTTTTATTTATGTTACATCGATGCAGTCAATATAAACGTCTTGAGTGATGATTTTACGACTTTCTGATTTGGAAGTGCAAACTACAATCCACTGATGGTAGAAAGTCGATAAAGCAGCTGTTCAAAGCGTTAGGCAAGTTGTGATACTTCAACTTGTGTGCCCCTTGCGAAAGTCAGGCCGCTAAGGGATCTCGCTAACTTCCAGAAGGAACGGCTGTCTCTAACATTTGCAAGTGCTGTCATCAGGTGCTGCTTGTAATGTCTTTGTTTTTCTTTGCAAATGTCCTTAAAAGATTTTTTTGTCTTTTCGGATTGATGTTGCCTGTATTTCTTATTAGGCGAAAGTAAGTTTAGAGATTCTTACCTTGTTGACTCACATTACCAGTCAAATAAAGCTTGCTTTTTCTTACGCCTTCTGATGGTTTGTGGATGGCTAGCTGTGTCGGCTATACAAATCGTAGAAATATCTGATCCAGTAATGGAATTGATTTCAGATTCATGAACGGCGCTGACTTTCTAGTTTAGAAGGGACTTATTGTACATTTGAGAGCGGTAAGTGCTTTGGGGAACTTATTATTGGCTGGACAGTTTCAAAGTTGATTTCTACCGCCAATGGCAGATGGAAAACCTAACCCCATCGGCGTTCAAGTCTGTTATGTACGCCAGCCAATCTCCGCGCACAAAGCAATAATCTATTGTGGAACATGCTGAACCTTTCAAATATGTGAAATGACCCTTTGGGTCACTTTTAGACCATCCTTTAATTATCGTAGGCCCACTGGATTCATACATATCAGCCGATTCTTGCGTCATGGTGATGTTTTTTTTTTAATGTGAAGTACAAACTCTTTAAGGAAATACAATATCTCCCAAATGGTTGCCTTGGCTCCCCCTATAAATATTCATTCTTTTGGTGAAATTTTTATCAGTTTTTCGCATAATCACGGCTGTATTTCGCGGATAACAGCTCTTATATTTTCTTTTAGTATGTGAATCGTTGATGGAGCATTGGCGTAGACTTTATATTGGATAAAGCTCCAAAGTAGAAAGTCTAATGGTGTTAAATCGCACGATCTCGGCGGCCAATTGAAGTGATCAGTTCGGGAAATCACACATCCTTGAAATTTGCCACACAATAGAGCCATTGTTTCACCAGCTGCATGGTATTTGGAGCCGTTCTACTGAAAATAAATGTCATCCACGTCCAGTCATAGCATCAATTTCATCCAAAAAAAAAAGGTCAACTAACATCTTTCGGCGACGCAATCCATTCATTGAAATGGTCGCACCAGCATCATTTTCAAAAAAAATATGGCCCAATGACACCGCCAGCCTAAAAACCGCACCAAACTGTCACTCGTTGTGGACGGATATATTATTCCAACAAGATTTCTCTTGGGGTTTCGGAGCCCCAGATGCGTCAGTTCTCCTCCTTTACCTACCCAGACAAATGGAAATGAACCTCATCACTCAGAATAATTTTGTGTAAAAAACCGTGATCTTGTTCATTCATTTCCATCACCCAATCAGGGAAGTACGGCGTCGTGAGTAATCTGCTGGCTTCAATTCTTATGTCAACTGTATCTCATAAGCATATAGGTCGAGATATCTATGCAAAATATTGTGCAAAGCAGTTGCGTATAGGCCCAATTCCTGTGATTGTCTCGAAATGGACACAACTGGGTTTTCAGGCACACTCTCAGCTACAGCGGCGAAATTTTCTGCTGACCTTGCAGGACGAGCACGAGTTGGAGCAAGAGTTGGAGTCCTCATATCACTAACCTGACTGAAATGTTCAAATTTATCGATTAGATTCACTATAGTTATGCGAGAAGGCGCTTGATGATGACCAAAAGCAGTATGAATTTTAGGAAAGGTTTCGCGATATTTTCTACGCTTTTGTAGTAAGGTTTCATTATTTCAATATGTTGTGGGAGTGTATAGATCCGTATTTAATAACCTCCTAGTTTTTGCTTATGGAAAGTCATAACAATGTTAGTTGAATTTTGATAGTTCAACAGTGGCGCGAGATTTAAAATGACACCTCTTGTTCGATCGACAAATTGTTATTATTCGCATGTGGCTTAGAGTAGGCAAAGCACCATAAGGAATTTCTAACGTTTTATGGATAGTTCTAAATATAAAGTTAATTACACCCCCCATTGTTAAAATCCTCTCGGTTTTCGATCCAATTGCACCCGGGACGCACAATCGACAATTATTTTGCTTCTAGTTTTGCCAACGAAAGGCGGTTCAAGACTTACTTATGAAATCTCAATTAAAATCTTCTTGCATCATGTTGTACTTCAGGATTACTTTCTTCAGAGATAAAGGACCATCTTTGAAATTCTTCTATATTTTTCCCCAGAGAAAAGTAAGCCTTAAATGCACTGGCAACGTTTTGGAGGTTCATTTTGCTGATGTCCATTTTCCTAATCCCCATTTACATCCTAGAATATTCTGGTTTTACTCAGTGAGATAATAGAGTCACTAGTGCTAGCTTGAATATTCGCCGTCAGATGGTAGATGTAGCATTTCTAAAAGCATCAGCAACCTGTCTACAAATGTCATTCAAGAACAGTTTTTCCAATTAATGTTTTCGACTTGTGTCAGTCTTCTTCGAAAGCAAGGATATGTATGCAATTTTTTTTTCAACTGTGCAACCAAGTGCCAATTACAACTAAATTGACAGCAGACAATCATTCAATCATGTTGTTAATTTCTGCAATTAAGTTAATCAAGGTCAACAAGAGAAATTAACGATTAAAATCGAAAGGAAAATTAACTGAACTAATATCTGGCAATTATTTAGCTTATTCCTTATTTGCAATTAACAATTAATTTTTTATTTTTTTTTTTAATTTATAAATGAGTGGTTGAATGGTAAATCAAAATGATGGGCAGGTTTTGTGTGCCCTTTTGTTCTGTTGGAACAAATCAGCGATACTACTTCTTTTAGGATTGAATAAGTCTTCGAATCAGTGATACTAGCCATATATCCAGCCCATGCGAGCGCAAGCTGGACATTCACAGAGAAAGTGTTTCGCAGTGGCTTATAAGCACGTTTACAAAAGCGAGTGCTTCATTAACGTGCCAGTAAGAAGTCCACAGTCTTTTCTTAGGGATGTCTGAAAATATTCGATTAGCTTGCCTGCAACCTGGAAGGCCTTTCTAATTACGATTGGGCTGACAAGAGACCCGAATGTAAACAAAGTCCTCATAGAAGATGCCGGCAATTCCAATGCAGATTCAAGTCTAGTAAGTCTAGTGACATTGCGAGTTCAGCTTTATTTGTTTGGGCGAGGAAGTCCCTATTTGTTCGCCTTAATACAAGTTAAGACTAAGACTTAAGACTTAAAAAATCAATCACTTACAGAATAAGACTTGAAGCTGTCTTTAAAAAGATTAAGTTTGAGGAGGAAGGTTCTGAAATTGAAATCGGTGAGATTGGTTTATTGACACCACAAGAGGTGTCGGCAGATAGACGAGATGGCGGCATCGCATTTACCAGATTTGGCGCTATCGGAAAAAAGAGTTGTAAAGTTATGTGCAATCGATAGAGCCTGAGAAGAATCAATGAATTCTTTTTTGTGTGTTCCTGATTTCATTGTGGTCTCTGAAATTTGGATACACGATATCCAATGCCCACGAAAAAAACGACTATCATCTTCCGGGTTTCACATTTTATGTAAACACAAATGAAACGTTGAACATTGTTCTCGCATTTCAGTCATTCATCAAAGTCTTCGAAGTTTAAGACCTAACTTCGACACTTTTCTCACTCATCTGGCATCTGTGGATCATTAACTCTATATTAGATTTCTTTCTGAAAGTTGGATATATGAAAACGAGGTTTCAAATTATTATATTCCCAATTATGAATTTAAAGCAAACTAATGAGTCGTACGCGGCTATTGTTGTTGCAGTTTTCTACAAAAACGTGCTAATTATTCATGAAATTATGATTAGAGCTGGTGTTATCAAAGTTTCTTGCGAAATCGCTGGCATTAGTTACTGTTGTGTTTGCATATATAGGTTACATAAATGTATAGTGATGGATGATTTCTCGGATTTCTGATTCTGTAGATGCTGATAGTTTCTTACAAATTTTATCATCTGTTCGTTTTAAATCTTTATTAAGCCAATACGCCCGATTAAGCTCGTGCTTAGATCATATTTTTATAAGGCTTCGTTATAGAAATATTATCGGCTATAAAACCGAAGCCTACTATCTGAGCATAAAGGACAACAAACTATCTTGCATCCAACCAAGAGCTCTTCTTTTGTACCTCTAAAAGGTGAATTCAACTTTGAGTCCTGCGAAGATATTTACAATACAAGCGGACCATCTATTGCTTTTGATCGCTTTCTTAAAAAGTTATAGTTTTGTATATCTAATTGCAGTCGCAGTAAAAGTAAGCAACATGGTAAATCAAAGTGCCTAAAACAATGGATGGCTGTTCCTTTACTGAATAAAATTAAACGGAAAACCCAGACTTGTTCGCGTGTTAAAAAAAGACCCTAATAATATGAAACTAAAACAATACAATATAACAAGAGATACTTATTTTAGCAACAAATTAGCCAATAATATCGGCAACTGTCAAAAAGAGTGGGAGGTTGTTACTGAAATATTGAACAGATGTAAGCCTTTTTCTGATAATAAGAATAAGAGGTGTTATTTTTGGAGTATACAAATTCAATATAAAATAAAACATTTGAAACTAATGTTAATGTCTATGATATTAGCTTTATTTAATGGGTAATTTTATGCCAAATATAATATCGGGCATATGCGCGCCATGTCTAGCTCGAATGAAGCGCAATCGTGAAGTTGAATTTTCGAGAACTTTATCGCAATAACCCGGCGAATGTTGACTTCCAATTCGTCCAACGTCTCTGGGTTATCGGCATAGACTAGTGACTTCACATAGAAAGTAATCTAAAGGTGTGAGGTCACAGGATCGTGGAGGCCAGTTAACAGGTCTATTATGCGAAATTATGCGCCCAGCAAATGTTTCCTGCAATAAATTGATGATGTCGCGCGCCATTTGACATGTTGCGTCATCTTATTGAAACCAAAAGCTCTGTAACGTCAATGCCATTCAATTGAGGAACCAGGAAGTCAGAAATCTGTTTCTATAGCGCTCTCTATTGACGGTAACATTCTGGCCGGCATCGTCCTTAAAGAAATATGGGCCGATGTTTCCACCAGCCCATAAAGCACACCAAACAGCGAGTTTTAATGGTTGTAAGGTCGTCTCAACAAAGGCTTTTGGGTTTTCCCCACTCCAAATTCGGCAATGCTGCTTGTTTACATATCCGTTTAACCAAAAATGGGCCGTTTTACCAACACAGGGGTCGACTACGCCGGACCAATAGACATAAAAACGTGGAAGGGAAAAGGTGCAAAAACACTAAAAGGCTACTTTGCCATTTTTATATGTCTCGCAACAAAGGCAATTCATTTGGAGGCAGTGAGTGATCTCACTACACAAGCCTTCCTAGCAGCCTTTAGAGATTTCACGGCACGAAGGGGGATTTGTAGTCAAATATTTAGTGATTGTGGCACAAACTTCGTCGGGGCTAATACAGAGCTGAAAAAATGGATGAAAGACGCGAGGAACGAATGGAAAAAAATCGCAGACACCCTAAGCTACCAAGGTACGAAGTGGAACTTCATTCCCCCAGCTTCCCACACTTCGGTGGACTATGGGAAGCAGGAGTGAAATCTGTTAAGTTGCGGGATACCGGAAGTTAACATTCGAAGAATTCACCACGCTTCTTACGCAAATAGAAGCATGCTTGAATTCAAGGCCTCTGTGTCCTCTCTCCGACAACCCAGAAGACTTACAGGTAATCACTCCCGCGCACTTTCTAATCGGCGAAACACTAAACGCGATTCCTAGTGAGAACACATCGACAAAAAACATCAACACCATCGAGAGATGGAAAAGGGTTCAAGCTCTAACAGAAAGCTTCTGGCAGAAATGGAGCAGTGAATATCTAGCGCGTCTACAACAGCGCCCAAAATGGACGAGGTCAGAAGAAGAACCCAAGGTGGGCGATCTGGTTCTCCTCAAAGACGAACGGTTGCCAGCGACACAGTGGATGCTCGCTCGAATAACCAAGTTGCATCCAGGTAGTGACGGATACTTTCGTGTTGTCACATTGAAAACAAAAACATCCACATTGAAGAGGCCAATCACAAAACTATGTTACCTACCAACGAACAAAACCACCCAAGAACAGCAAATTATTTAATTATTAAAACATTTATAAATAAAATAAGTAAAAAATTAAAATAAAATCACAACAGTCAGAGCAAAGGTAAACAAAAAAAAAATCTCTCATACAATAACACCATAAATATATCATCAATTTTTTAACGTTGAAGCAAACAGTTGGTTTTATTTTTAAAGTTATTTTCTCTACACTGTTTTGTACACAGTTTTGTACACAGTTTTTAAGACAGTACATTTTTTAATCTAATAAGACAGTTGATACTGTGCGACTCATAATCCAATTAAGTACAACACGGTTAAACAAAATAACCAGCGCCGAACACGCGGTTTCAATTCTTGCACAAGCTGGATCTTATAAGCTTTTAAGCCGACATCTTTCCGTAAAATCTTCCACAAAGTGGATGGGCATAGCTGTGAACGATTGCGAATCGACTCATTCGGATTCTTCTCAACACTGCGCTCCACAACGGCAATAACTTCTTCTATTCGCACTGTTTATGGTCTTTGGGGATGCGTATTATCCACTAGAGTGTACGTGGTGCGAAAACGATTCATCGTGTTCCGAATAACTTGCTCAGATGGACGATTATGTCGACTGCAAAGTGGACGTAGCTCGCGATAAATTTGGCGAATCGAACCATGATTTTCAAGATAAGTTTGCACAATTTGCACGCGTAGTTCTGGCGTTAATCTATTCATCGTAAAATTGCAACCACAGATCAACTTTCAACTGTCAAATTGACAATCTGTAGAAAGAGTGTTGCCAGTTTAAAAACCAAACCTCTTAAAAAACACCCTTACAACTGTCTCCGATCCTTTTGAAGTTGCAAATTTGTTGAATAATTTTTTTAGAAAGATTAATATCTTACAGGATATCCTTGAATCCAGTAGCTCTGAATGTCAATATGATGCAACTTTAAGATAAGAGAAATTCAGGAACAATTTTTTTCTTTTAAAATATCTAACTACCATCATCTGTTGTTTGGATATCAAGTTTTATCTTGAAAAATATTTCTTTCCGAATTTCTGACACACAAAATATTTTTAATGTTTTTGTACAAAAAGAAATATTTCCGGAGTCTCTGAAAACGGCTGTCGTAATACCCTTCATAAAAAAGGCGATGTTATGAGACAATTATCGACCAATTTCCATTCTTTCAATATTCTGAAAGGTGTAAAACGTCGTTTACAAATGGTTAAAGTGAAATAAATATTTTCATTGTATTCTCGAGATTACACGATTACCGAACTTCCCGTTCAATAGAACAATTGTTTGACCTATTGTGTGGCATGCGGAACCATATATCACTAATGTCAAGTCCATCCAATTCTGGTCAAAAATAGTCTTCCCTTCATTATTTTCTTCATAGTTTTGCAGAGCCCAATCGGAGAAGTTTCGGCGCTTCAAATGATCAAAAGGCTTCAGTTCTTGAGCTAATTTGATCTTGTAAGACTGTAGGTTAAGATCTTTATGCAAAATTCGCCACAATGTGGACTGAGAGATCCCCAATTTTTGTGAACGGACTGGAATCAACTGGTTTGGCTGTGATATTTTCGATACTTCGCAGGAGGATTCAATAGTAAATAGGTAGACTCGAATTTATCCATTATAGTACGCACAGCCTGTCTGGTGGGACGATTATTACGACCGAAAATTGGAGTAAGGTATCTAAATTTGCGACCACCGATTCAGAATTTGAGTAGGGATTTTTAGTAATTTCCAAAGGTTGCACTTTCGTGAACTTAACCATGATAAAAAGGTAAACCTTGACTGACGTTTTGACATTGACGGATCACAAAAACTGTTTAAGGATACGTTTGTATTAAAATACAAAATTGCTGTGTACCTATTGAAAAACTCTTTATTTTTCGTAGGCTGATTGAGGTATGGCCTTTAGATCCTTTAACGAATTTTTTTTATGGCCTCAATCGACTCAAAATGCCTTCCTCGAAGTGGCAATTTTAACTTCGGAAACAGGAAAAAAGCAGGAAGAGCCATATCAGGTGAATATTTCGCTAAAAACTCTTGCACAATAATGGTTTTGTGAGAAGCTGCATTATCATGGTGCAAAATCCATGGATTGCCACTCCACAAATCTGGACGTTTTAGGCGGATACTCTCACGTAAACGGTTCATGAAGCCCAAATAATATTCATTATTCACCGTATGTCCCTCTGGGAGGAATTCGGAGCGGACTACACCGCAATAATCGAAGAAAACTTTCAGCATGATATGAACAATTTTACACAGTCGTACAATTAGCAACTAAGTTTTTGTATAGTAACGTTAAATAGTATGTTAATCAGTCCAATTATTATTGTAACTTAGAATTTTAGAATCATTAAAAACAAAGTTGTTGAATTCTTAAATATTCTGAATAGCAAAAATATTGACATTGCCTTAGTGACCGAAACTTGATTTCAAGGTAATAAGAACCCAAATTATAAATGCTATCATGTTAACAGAACTGGGAGAAAAGGTGGAGGTGTAGCAATTTAGATTAGGAAATCAATTCGGCATGAAGCTTTGCCTGTTATAAGAACAAAGTTAGTCGAAAATGTTGGAATTAAAATATTTCTCAACGTCTTAACTATTATACACATTTACTGTGCCTAATTCCCTGGGAAAAACAGATCTGCAGAGCGTATAAAATTGTTTAAAAATGATTTGAGATTGCTTTTTTCCAGAAAAGAAAAGTATATTATTGGTGGTGATCTCAATTGTAAGCCTAGAAGCTGGGGGTGCAATAGGGCAAATTCCTGGGGAAATATTCTCAAAGAACTTTCGAACTATTTTCCGTTTTCCGTTTTGTTTCCATCAGTTCGCGTGGTGTCCCATCTCTTCTTGATTTGTCTATAACAAATGTAGCGAATTTACTCTCTGATCCAACCGCGTTTCAAGAATTAAGCTCTGATCATAATCCAGTTCCTTGTAAATTATCGCAGCCTTGCTTTGAAAATAAATGTTATTCTCTTAATTACAAAAAAGCCAAATGGAAAATGTTCAAAAACGAATTAAATAATAAATTTAACAATACTCCTGTTGATTTAGAAAATACTTTGTATAAGAGAAATATAGACACATATATTAAGGTGTTCTTAGAAAGCATTTTGCATTCTTCAAATCGAAGTATACCTAGGGCTAATAATAAAAACAATAGCGCATACTTTCAAATTCCAGACTATATTCTTTCATATTTTCGAATCAGAAATTCACATAGGCGTTCGTGGCAGAGATCTTGCCAGCCCTTTCACTATGCAATGACGAAGTATTTTAATAAAAAGATCTCTGATGAAATACAGTGCTACAGAAACAGAAAATGGGGGAAAACTCTGGGCACTCTAGAAAAAAATATCAAATCTTTTTGGAATATTTGCATGTAGTTAAAAATAAAATCAACCCTATTCCCAGTCTTATAAGTGATGGTCAAGTTTACCACATGAACCTAGAAAAAACCAATACCCTTGCTTCTAATTTCATTAAAAACCACAATGTGTATCAAAATATCGGTAATGCAATAACAAGTGCATTGGTGAATACTTGGTCCATCAGTCTGTCACATCAAAATGTTTGTTTGTCTGATATAGAGAATGTTTCTCTGGAAAAGCTTAAAATTAAGAAAAGCGGTGGCATTGGCAGTATAAAAAATATTTATTTAAAAAAATTGCCGATTTCAGGAAAAAAATTTTTAACTTTTCTTATAAACTCGTGTCTAAAATTACAATACTTTCCGGATTGTTGGAAAATGGCTAAAGTGTAAGCCATTATAAGATCCGCTTAGCTACCGGTCCATAAGCTTGCTTAGCAATATAAGCAAAGTTCTGGAAAGGTTCCTCAAAAATACACTGTTATCAGTCATTGAGAGCTAATTTATTTTTCCCAATGAACAATTTGGTTTTAGAAGTCAGCATAGTACGTTGCACCAACCAAACAGAATTTGTCAGTAGTCGAAAAGGCATTCGATTCAATCTGGCACGATATCTCGTCAAAATTGTACAAAGTTTTTTACGTTATAGAAGTTTTATTGTCCATGTTAATAATTACCCTTCTGAACTCAAACAAATTTTCTCAGGCGTACCACAAGGTTCAGTTCTTGGTCGGATTTTTTATAATATCTTTACATCCGATTTCCCTGAGCTTCCGTTTTGTAAATACACAGTCTATGCTGATGATGTGGCAATATATTCTTCGCATAGACTTGGTCTTAACATCGAGATAAATTTATAAAATGCGATAGAAATATTGTTACATTATTACACGAAATGGAAAATTAAGGTCAACACAGGTAAGTTTCAAGCAACCTATTTTACTTGAAAAAGCAAACCTTGTTATCTTCCGTGTAACCCTCTTCAACTGAGAGATCAAATAATACAATGGGAATCACATGTCAAATATTTGGGAATCTATTTGGATAAAAGCTTAACATTCAAGGAACACTTTGTACAAACCAGTAGAAAAATTCAAATTGGAATAAATATGTTGTATCCTCTTATTAAGAGAAGATCGAATTTAAATTTTGAAAACAAAATGACAATATAGAAAGTAATATTTCAGGCAATTCTGCTTTATGGATGCCAGGTTTGGGGAGATTGATCCTTAATCTACCTCGTTCCTACTCCACTAGAGTCCAGCGTAAGTTATCAAATGTTGAGATGATTTCCGAAAGAGCTTACAAATTAAAAGCATCTTTTAAGAAATTCAATCAGTGAAACATGATAGTATTTAGTTCTTTGTTTTTTTTTGCGTTTTATGGTTTTTTTTTCTCTCTTTCCTTTATTTAGTAATTAATTGGTTAATTAATTTATTTATTCATTTCTTTATTAAATTATTTATTTATTTATTGTTAATATTGATTCTACGAATCGTCCACGCGTTTCAATGCTAAAATAACAGTGAGAACGCTATGAACAGATACCTATGTTCGCCTCTTGAGCCTTGATTCTGTCGATATTTTCATTATTTGTAGACATTAAAGGTCGACCTGAAGGAGACAAACCAACTATCACTTCTCAGCCTCCTTTGAGTGCTTTATACCATTCATATGCTTGCGTTTTGGACATACACGACTCGCTGTACGTCTTCCGCAGTATTTTCAACGATTCAGCACAAAAAATTTTATTTGAAATACAAAATTTAAGGCAAAATCTTTGTTCAACTATTTTTTAAATCGAAGTGGACGCATTAGTATGGTTCACAACAACTGCAATTTGAGTAGCAGATCCCGCTCCACTTTTGTGCAGTGCAGTAACTAAGTACAGCGCTTCTGATGAGCTTTCAACACGAATCTTAAGTGGCACCCGCTTTTGAAGTTCTTTGACCCATTTAGCGACACAGTATGTTAGCACTGTCTGCATGTCTTATTAAGTTTTTCGCTACTTTAACTTCCACATTATCTCCGCCCCAATTATCCAATTCCTCTTCAACTGTCTACCTAGGAGTACCCGAAATAACTGGACAGAAGATATTTCGGTCATATCAGAAACATGTTGGATCTAGATGGATCCGCAAGTTACTTACACAGTCGATGAAGGAATATCGTGAGCAGAGGTCTACTTGATTGACGGTGAAAATTGAAACTCCAGCCGTTTCCAGGATTTGACTGTTCTTTCATGTTGAAGGGTCACATTATTAAGTCAAGGTGAATCTGCAATTCAGAGCTGTTTTGAGTTCCGTTTTCAATTGAATAGCAATCATAGGAGAATGTATAGGAAAGCAGGACTAGTGCGTGTTCTGAGACCGGTCACCACTTTTAGAAGGGATTTTTCTGGAATTCGATATATACCTGGGTATGGTAGATTTACGGTTGAATTTCCCTTCGACTGGCATAGAAAAAATGCAGCAAAATGACCTTCATCTACCAAGCTGACCTGCACTTATATTTTAACGTCAGTCCAACTAAGGGCAGATGAGTAAATATCAACTGTCTAAAAGGGACGACTCAATGAATTCAGGCTAAGATGTGCCCAGGAGCACCATGAATATTCTTTTCCTTTAATTAAAGTAGGCTATATAGTGAGCCCACTGGCATATTAACAATTCCACTTCCTTTCAAGGACAAAGTACCAAAATCGATTCTAGTTCAACATTTCTATACCCACTCGGGCGTATGTGAAATTAGATCCGCGAAAATTCCTCCCGAAAACAATGTCACACATTGTGACCATGTTACCAAATATGTTTGACCTCAAAAGCCTCATATCAGCAGGCTGACCATAAGCCCGTCAATCCACCCACTAACCCACAATTAAAATTAAAAGTTCCCCTCCTTCGAAAACCATAAATGTCACGAATAAAAATATTTCTTGATCTACCTACCATCAGCCCATGTCCGGGGAGTTCAACTTTCTTATAGACCCCGAGCATTCACATACTCTTATATGTATTCAAATTAACAACAATACTGTTGCTTAAGAAAGTAACAGTTGACCGAAGAGTGATAATGAGTGACAAAAAGTGACAAAAAGTGACAACGAATGACAAAAAATCACCACACAAAGGCCAATGGAATTATGTTAAGAATTTCATTTTAGAGAAATTGTCGGGCAATCCCAATGCAATACATCGCAGCACAACGCATATTTCTTTCTAATTTAACAATTTTCTGATTATTATAAACCAAAGTCGCACCGCACCGGTCGTTGGTCATAATCTATCTAAAGCCATCAAAAGTTATCAGAAGCCACAAGCACAACTACTCGTATCTGTATATGAGTGTTGCATGGAGACATGGTCGGCATACTGGTGGACGGTACAAGAATGGATTTACGTTGAAAAAGGAAAGTGGTACTGCGCGCACGACATGACAAACATATCACTTAGTCCGACAACAATTTCCCTTCTATGTGCTCTTATGGCAGCCGAGGCTTATGGAGCTCTAAGACTTATGTGGATAGCTCCATGGCTTATGGCATGGCGGCTCTCATATACCACATGTTGTTGTATGGTGGTGTGGCAACACGATATTTACACTCAACGAGTGACTCTTGATGACTTAGAAGTAGCTTTAGATACAAGAAGTGTTTTCAGATACACAAGAAGTATCTGTGGTATAGGTATAACCCAATCATTCGTACAATGGAAACTAGTTTTCCTCTTGGTTTTCCGTTTTGTCTCTTCGCCCCTTCCGATCGGGGTGTGCTATTATTATTTTTATTACACTCATGCTTATAGAAATATTTTTATTGATATTTCTGTCATGCATTCTGGTGGTGGAAAGACGTAAGAGACGTATCTCCCAAGGGAGTGAATGGTGAACAAACATTCTTTGGCCAAAGCAAAGTCAAACCAAAATCGAATTGCTTGCAGAAAAGTGTGTCATTGGTCATTTGAGTTCTAACCGAATCTAGTGGATCGGATGGATTCATGGATGGATGGATTGTTGGATCGCCCATAATTGGAATGTGACTACTTCCTCTCTCTCAGGACAGTCATACTTGTACTTGTATTGTACTTGGGTATGGTATGCATTGGAAGAAGTGAACTGAAGCGATAGTTCCAATTCTGGATGATGAGTGGTTTCGTCAATTTTGCAAAAGGCACGTATGTATGTATGTATTGCAGGCATGCGTCAAGCTTCGATTGGGCAATTTTATAGAACGTTATGGTCACTGAGTTTGGATATTGTTTTCATTCCCTAGAGTGGACTACTCTTATGGCTGGTGGTGACCCATATTTTTGGAGCTGAAACAGACATGGAGAAATTCTGGTCTTTCTTTGGCTAACTGTTTTGAGTTTGGTTTTTGGCTTTATGCAATTTTTTTATTCCACAGATAGAGAGAAGGAGAGAGGTGAGATTATGGTCAGACACTGTGGTATAATGGTGGTAACCGCTGGTGGTTATGGTGCAATGCACTGCATCCGTATCGAGTCTTTGGCAGTGGCTTACGCTAGTGCATTGTTCAGAGATTGTAGACTTAATTGAAGAAACCCGTGAATGAATTTCGTTTTGTTAATTAATGAGAAGTGGTTAAACAATCTGCAGACAGTGCAGTGCCTTGGTTCGTTGAACTTCAGTTCTGGGCAGCGGTAAGCAGATTTCTCTTAGAGCGGTTGCGAATGGGTAAAAGTAATTTTATCAAGTGCTGCATCGGTTTTCGGGGGAATGCATGTATAATTAGTTAGGGGATTTAATATAGCTCTTGCTTGGTTGGTTTAAAAAAGATTAAGATCAATGAGCATTAGTCGTGGTTTCCAGCACTGAACTGGGATCACAATCGTATGACCGATCGAGGTTAGAAGTTCGGGTATTGCTGAATTCCTCAGCTTTCGAAATGCAAATAATACATAGTGGAAGCGCTGTCACTGGTTTACATATTCATAATCCTCTAGAACCTAACAACGCATGATCCCGTGCAATCATCCATTTTAGTCTTTCACATGTCTTTCCTTTGAGTTTTCGCTAGAATGATTTATAGCCTGTTGGAAAACTTTGGTGGTATGGTCGTCGTCCTTACGAAGCCTCATTTAAGTAATGCAAGTGGGCTTATACTATTCAGTACTGCTGCGATTTTTTACGGAACCAGTAACTTAACGATGCTGAATGGACTTATCGCATTTGAAGCACTGATTTATTTTTGCTGCTAAAATTTGATCCTTAATTGGAATACGGTCATCGATTCGTTTCCAAATTTTTGCTAATTCAAAGCAATGATCTCCCATATTGTTGTGGAATGTGGTGCCTTGAGCTAAAATAAATTCAATATTCCAGGCTTCGGCAAGGTAAGTTCAACTGATCCCATGAGTTCACATCGCGTACATATTTAAGGACTATGTTTTCGTTAACTGTGTTATCGCTAACAATGCCTTTTAGCGTCGTTTGTGATCTAGAATGTCCCAACAATTTTTCTTTTGCTCTTCGTATTACTATCACCTGTATTCTATCTGGTCGAAAAGTCGCGTCAATGTTGCATTTTTGTTTATTGCCAAACGATGTTACATCCAGTATCAGGTTTTGTTGAGATGGCTGGTGCAGAAGGTTCAAAATTGTAACTAAACCTGCTGACAACCTTATTGCATCAAGAGAATGGAGCCAAAAAACACTACATAGAAGCTATCTGGGATAAAGAACAGAGTTATTGAGCTTATAAGCTGAGTGACTCAGAAGGAACCTGAGCACTGACTGCTAACTTCCAGACTATTCTACTCATAAGTCTGAAAATGTTTTAGTAGCAAGAGGGCCTCATAATTCTGCCTGTCCAGATGGGATCTCTTCGATTATCTTGAAAACTTGCTTCCCTTAGCCAAAAGAAAAAAACACTTTGTTGACTTTTCCATCAGATTCACTACGAGCTTTATTTTCAAGTGAATGAACAAAGGGCGAACCTTATACCTACTCGTACATAACTTCTCTCCAACCAGTTGTCTGATGAAAAAATGTCTTTCCTGGAGCATTGTAGTCCTGACGTGTGGCACTGAAGTATTAATTCGAGCGATAATTCTCGGTCACTTTCCGAAAGAAATTTTTTGGAAGAAATTCTGTTTGCGTTACCAGTTTCTCTAGGATACCAAAAGTGCTATGCAAACACTAACTTCGAATCAATCAAAATATTACGCATAGAACGTCTAGGATGGTTAGATCACGTAAAAAAATTAACACCAATGTCCCGACTTGAAGGGTCTTCGGTTTCAATTCAAGGGTATGCAAATTTACTCAAATAAATCGCGCAATTGAAGCCGGTTAGAGCTGGGAAAGGTTATACCAAGTTTAGTGCAGGCCTTCTCAATTCGCCTGAACACATAAAGATCACGATCCTTTTTTGTATTTCGTATGTACTTACTTATATACCTTGACCTTAGCTAACAAGCCTCCCCAGTTTGCCCGGTCTTTCGCTTCAGTTGCCCACTTCAAGGCGGTTAAAGTCCCCTGCTACTTGAGCTGGCCACTTAAGGTGAAATCTTCCTCTACTCCTCCAAAGCACTTCAATGCAAATGGGACCGAAACGATTGCGGATACCTCCATCCACTTTAAATAGAGTCCTTGCCTCAGCGCCATAAAGTACGACTGGGATGATCAAGGTTTTTTGGGATAGGGCCTTACTATTTAATTGCCTTCTTAGCCCAAAGAAACAACGACTGGCAAGGGTGATTCTTCGTTTTATTTCTGATGAGAGCATCGGCGTGCTCTAGTATTGTAGCTGCACAGACTTTTGTAAGATTGTGCCCCGGAGTTAGCTTGTGAGTTCTGCGCAGTACTTTAAAAATGATGGTAAACAAGCCACATGACTGCGCATCACCTTGTCTAAAACCTTTTTTTGACACTAAAGCCCTCGGTGAGTTCTTTACCGACTTTGATGGACCGGCGTGCAATCTCCATTGTCATTCTGCACAGCCGGGCGAGCTTGGTAGGGATGGCAAAACTAGGCATGACTATGGATATAGCTCGTCTCTATAAATGCTATCATATGGCGCGTTAAAATTTATGAAAATATGGTGGGCAACGATTTGGACTTCTTGAATTGTTTCCAGGATCTGCCGGAGTGTAAAGATTTGGTTGATTGTGGACTTTCCTGGTCTGAAACCGTATAGGGACCAATCAGGCTGTTGGCGAAGGGTTTCAGACATTCCCGCAATATGGTAGATAAGATCTTGTATCCGAAGTTGTGGAGACTTGTTTCTCTATAGTTGGTGCTGTTGAGAGGTTCTCCTTTTTTTGGATCGGACACACAATGCTGAGATTCCATTCATCGGGCATACCTGACCAAATCTGCGAAATGATTTGGTGTATGCTCTCCATAAGGTGATTTCCAGGAACCTTGAATTCCTCGGCTGGTAATCCTTTCAGGCCCAGGATTTTAGCTTAGATATTGCTATCCTTACTTCGTTTTGGCCTGGTACACGGAAGCTTTGGCTATCATCGTCTAAGTGGGATAGTCTATTCTGCCTGGCGACGGTATGTTGGCAGAAAAAGTTGTTTTCCATATTCTCAGCACCGACTGTGACCCTACTGCAAGGTTTCCATCTTCATCTATACAGGCTTCTGTACGGGTCTTCTTGCCTTGACACGTTCTTTTTACCTGTTGATAAAACATCCGTCTATTATTCTTATAATACAATCTCTCAATATCTTAGATTGTACGTTAATCGTTCTATTTTTTCGATGTTCTTCCCGTCTATTCTGCTCGTACAGCTTACGAGCGGTTTTCGTTCTTTGTTGCAGCACCGCTTTGTACGCTTCTTGTTCAGCTGCATGTGCTTCCCGGCATTTTTCATCAAACCACGGATTTCTTGGTGGTATTCGGGTGAAACTCAGCGCATCCTTTGCGGCGTCTCTGATGGCACGTTGGCAGCAACATTGCTCTTCCGTACTTGATGATGGTAGCATAGGAGGTCTAGCGGTCACATTCGATTGCAGCTTTTCTACGTTGTATCTTCTCACAGTAGTTCTTCTTTGTTGTAGCGCTTGAGAAATTCGCATTCGAACCTTGAATGCAACTAGGTGGTGATCCGAATCAATGCTGGCTGCCCGGAACGTTCGGACTTCCAGAATTTGAATGGTTTTGAATGTTTGAAGGTTATAATGACTAGGAAATAAAGAGCTAGGCAGGGCATTCCAGAAGCGAGTTGTACAGCTTAGGAACGAATCACGATATTTTAGAGTACGTCGGAAAGTGGGCTTGAGGGTATACACCAGAGCACTGGTAGTGGAAATAGCGATAAAACAGAGTGAGACACGAGACATTACGTCGGTGTTCGACGGTGTCCATTATTTGAGTGATATTAGTATCACCTATCAGTTTTATCGCACCCGACCAGATGTGGGCATTTTACTTCAATTTCGGGCGGATACACGTCAAATAATTGAATATATATTGGAGAGTACTGGAGGCATGCCATCCGCCTATAGCAATGTGATAAATTTGATTTCGCGTTTCATGATACGTAGACAATCCTGCCTCCTTGTGTATATTTAGATGACGAAACCGTGCGCTTACTGCAGTGATATTTCGTGCGTGCGCAAAGTCAATAAGCCTAATCCCGTTGCCAGACGTAGTGTCATGTAGGCTATGCTTGCCAAGTGTCTTACAAAAGACGTCGTTCTTTCCTATCTTTGTTATCATACTTCGGATATTGCTCATATGTTTTGTCTAGGAGCTTGGAGAAACATTCTTTGGCGGCATCGTCCTTGTCTTCCGTAGGGGCGAACCCTATGTGAACGAATTTAACCTTCACCTAACAGAGACTTTTTGTCTAAGTCTGCCGCATATGGCAAATCCGCATCCGAATAAGAGCTGTGTCTTTTTCCTATAGCAATCACCACAGTATTACAGTTTTTTATTCTCCAAATTGCTTAGCTGCACGTGGCGTGTTAAGGGTTCGAACATTCTACGTGCACATGGTCGTTGTCCTTAAATCGTTTGTCAAGGACAATAGTGGATCTAGTATTACCCGAAGCTATTAGCTGATTAGTTACATATTTCTTCCAGATAGGGTTGTGAGCCCTATGACGGGTTAGGAAAGTATTATGCTATAGGCCGACCACGCCCTTGCCATTCTAGCCTGCATGAGTAAGGGTTTACTTATGGAGTAATCGGGGACCACCACTGGGAGGTAAAGCAACCTCTTCTCTACGAACTTGATTGTTGCGCTGCTGGCCTAATTCAAGATATAGGACAGTCAGCAATTTCCCTATCAATCGCCATGCAGGTTTTTGGTTTTATTTATCGCAACTAATGTGTACATGATAATTGTTTCATTTGGGTTGCCACTCTTAAAGATTCACCATCGCCATAGAAGTACTTGCCCAGAAATATGCTTCTTATGATTCATAATTCTGGGGAGTCTTACAAGCGGATATTTTGTCCGAAAAGTACAGACAATGATCCAGTATTCTAATGGGCTTATGATGAGTCAAAATTTAATACGATGTCATCTTCAGTCTAATTTCAAAAAAACTCTTGCGGATACCCAGGATATGCTGCTATGACATGTGGTTTCGTAACCAAGCTCACAATTGGTTGGATGCGCATCGCCGAAACTACTCCAATCTTCAACATCAACGCGCAGAAAAAAAGGCTGTGCATAGATACAGAATAAATCAACTCATGAGTGAAAAGATTTACAGCATTGGGAAAGAAAAACAACAACAGACCTAAAAACGTTGATTACAACGCACTTCACCAGAATTTTGTAAGCTTACCAACTCTTAGAAAAGCATCCACGATGCAAGTAGATATATTGATACTTGATCATATCAACTCTACGGGAACAGTCTTTGATTTCTTTGTGTCAGATGACTCTGTCATAGTTCAAAGTATTATACTCGTATGTATATATTCAATCAAATGCAGTCGGAATCGATGAAATAGATCCTACCTTCTTTAAAAGTATCTTACCAATCATACTGCCCTATATCACACATATCTTTAATACAATCTTGACAACTAGTGCCTAACCCTGTCGATAGAAAATGTCTAAAGTGATACCAATTCCAAAAGAGCAAGCTTATAAGGAATTTAGGCCCATTTCGGTTATACCCTTCTTATGAAAAGTGTTGGAAAGAATTTTCGAAAAATAAATAAATTGCTGTCTTCATCCAATATATCCTCTCGCACTAGCAATTCGGTATTCGACAAAAGCACAGCTGCCTACGAGTAACAGCACTTCTAAATGATATTGAAGATATTGTATAATGAGATCTTTAGATACGGATTAAGTCACTATCTTATTACTTTTAGACTTCTCATTGACACAGTAGATCGCGGTAATTTGTATGGGGAATTTACAATTGTTTGCCGGCCTAAGTTAAGTTAATATCTTCCTACCTTTGCAATAGTAATAAGGCTGTGGCGGTTAATGATTATATTTCAGAATTCTTTTCACCATTCAGAGGTATTCCTCAGGGATCGATTCTCAGTCCACTTCTATTCTCGTTGTATTATATTGGGTCTACAAGTAAGTTTCCAGCGTTTGTCAGAGATGGCGCCACCAGTGGATCCCGGGCAGAAATGTCAGACCCCATGTGTTTTATTTGTAGGTTTTGTATCTGTCAACAACTTTGCAGCGTTATATTTGAGCAGTTCTACCGGTGTCGTACATTTTATCGAGCAAAATCATGGCAAGTTTCCAGCCAAATAAACGTCATTTGCGAGAAGCGCTGCTTTTACTCTTGAATATGAAGAAAAGTGCGGATGAGGCCTATCGTTTGCTTTCGGAAACTTATGGGGCGGAATGTATTGGTGAATCGACGTGCCGCGAGTGGTTCAAACGGTTCAAAAGTGGTGATTTTGGAGTTGAAGACAAAGATCGCCCCGGAAAGCCGAAAAGTTTTGTAGACGAGGAATTGGACGCTTTACTGGATGAGGATCCGTGTCAGATTCAAGAAGAACTTGCTGCATCATTGGGCGTCACGCAACAAGCCGTTTCCCTGCGCCTAAAGGCATTGACATTCATTCAAAAGGCTGGAAACTGGGTGCCGTACGAATTGAAGCCAAGAGACGTCGAACGGCGATTTTGCATGTCCGAAATGTTACTGCAGCGGTATAAAAATAAATCATTTTTGCATCGTATTGTCACTGGTGATGAGAAATGGATTTATTATGATAATCCTAAACGCAGAAAATCGTATACAAAGCCCGTCGAGCCCGCCCAATCGACGCCGAAACGAAATATTCACGTGAATAAGGTCATACTCTGCATATGGTGGGATCAAAAGGATGTCGTATACTACGAACTGCTTCCGAGTGGTGAAACCATCAAAGGACCATTATATCGAACCCAATTAATTCGTTTGAAGCGGGCATTAAAAGAAAAAAGGCCAGAATATGAGACCAGGCATGAGTCCGTCATTTTTCATCACGACAACGCTCGGCCACATGTTGCGGTTTCGGTGAAAAACTATTTCGAAAATAGTGGATGGGAAATTCTGCCTCACCCGCCTTACAGTCCAGACTTGGCACCATCTGAATACCACTTGTTTCGTTCGATGCAGAACGCTCTTCCGGGAATACGCTTCAGCTCAATAGAGGAAATCAAAAATTGGCTCGATATGTTCTTGGGCTCGAAAGACGAGAAATTTTTTTGGTCCGGAATTCATAAATTGCCAGAAAGATGGGGGAAAGTTGTAGCTTCCGATGGACGATACTTTGAATAAAGCATTGTAACTATGTTTTCATAATAAAACTTCAAATTTTGGAAAAAAACGCTGGAAACTTACTTGTAGACCCAATACATAAATCAGCTTCTTTTACAATAAGACAGTCACTTAACCAAATGTTTGCGGACGCTGTCCGATTGTATTTAAACTGCTCACTTGGTCTCATCGAGGAGTATGTTGATGAAATTAATGGAGAAAAATCTGACAGCGTTAAGCAAAAAGCGGGCTCTTCTTAAATCCCTTTAAGTCAAGATACTTAGGATCTAGAAATTTCATATTTTCCCCAACTTCTACTTCAAGATTCTGCAATAGAGTATGTTTAGTCCACAACAAATCTGGGACTAGTGTTTGATAAGACACTAAGTTGGACAAGTACATATATTAACGCAATTTATTCATAAACATTATAACCCCTTAAAAAAGCGGCTAATGCTAAAACACTTATTGTGCCAATCTTAACATAACAATCTATCTTTCAATAACCTCATGCAGCATCGCAATTTAACAATGCTCTTCAACATCATGCAGGCACATCGACCTAGTTGTCTTTCTGATAAATTACAAATGTCCTTATCAATTAAATAGATCACCGAACAACAGTTTTTTATCAATTCAAGAGGAGTTCAAAGGAATTTCCAAAGACGATGGATTCACAGCTCAACGAGGTTTCAATGGGGATGAAACGGGGCTTTATTCGAACCGTATGCTTAGCCGAACTTATTTTTAAAAGGGAGAAAAAAGAGCATCAGGGTTCAAGGCAGCAAAAGTTAGGTCCACCCTCGTATTTTGCGGAAGCCCTAAAGGTGATTTTAAGTGTTAGCCATATCTTGTCTATCAGTCTGAAAATCCCCGTGATTTGGAAAATGTAAGGAAGGATTCACATCCTGTGTATTGGAAGGCAAACATAAAAGCTTGGATGAATTCATCGCTACTCGTATTGACTGACTGGTTTAGTAAATGCTTTTTCGCAGAAGTTAAACTCTATTGCAAGAAACAGAAGTAAGACTTCAAAATGCTGCTAATTCTCGACAATGCGTAATTCCAGAAGATAATGTGGGGGATGCTTCTGATTGCAAAGTATAAAATTTTCTGTGCTTTGGTATATAGGTTGGAGGGGAAATGCTTTCAAGACCTAGAGCTAAGTGATATTAATGTGCTGACGATCTACTCATTAAAAACTTGAGGAAATTAATAAGATGTGTAACAGGTGGCGCAAAAGTTCTCATCCGATGTTCTTTGGCTGTAATTTTTTTTGTGAATGAAAAACTCTAGCTCTGCTTTTGGATTATGTTTACTTGATATCTTAAATTTTTTTTCATTAAATCAAGAAAATGATATTGGCTATGTGGCCGTCGCCAGAATTGATGACGATTTAGGCCCTATTTGTGGCATTTTCCATCACTCTAGCCAGAACTTCCGGCGATAGGTCCACGCATTCTTGGCAGATATTCTCTTTGAAGCCTTCAAGAGTCTGAGACTAGTTGAGATAGACTGCTGACTTCAAAAAAACCCCACAAGAAGATATCTTTAACGGTTAAGTCAGACGATCTTGCCGGCCAGTGCAAATCGCCAAAATGAGCGATTAGGCGACGCGGCGATGTAGCACTCAGAATTTCGGTTGTGGCAGTATGCGCCGTTGCTCCGTCCTATTAGAAGCACATGTTCTCCAGCCCCAATTGGAAGGATAAAGTCTTTCAGCGTAGGTCTGCAGCGCTTGCCGTCCACAGTAGTCATTTGGTAGGCAGCGTTTTCGAAAAACATAAGGCCCGATGACACCTCCAGCGTAAGCAGTGCACCATACAGTAACTTTGAGCGGGTGTAATGGCTCTTCGTGAGTTATACACTTATAAACATAAGAGACAAGCGATAGAGATGGAAATGAGCTTCGTCGCTCATGATGATTTTCGATGAAAAGTTGTCTCCCTCGTGGTCGAGATTCAGGATAGCTTGAGCATAGGTTACATGGCAGTCAACAGCTAACAACTGATCCACTGTCTGCGCTTAGTAAGAGAACATCTTACAGTCTTTTACCAAAATTCTCTGTAAAGACCGCTGATTGATGACCAATTGCGTGGGACGTCATCTGGTCGATACTCCGGGGTCCTCTGCGACTTCTTTAACCACAGCTGCGATATTCTCAGCAGAACGGCCTACCAGACCTGGCAGCATCTCATGCTGTCCCATAGTCGTCTTGCCGTGCGGTTAAACGTCATAGTGTTTGCCCATTTGATGTCGGACGACCGGGAAATCTGTGCCGAAATTCAGGCTGCGCCAATACCACCGACGAATTATTCCGCAAAAAAATCGTAACAATTATCCCGCGTGCTTTAGGGGTATAGCGATTCATGCCTTGTTGAACATGTATTTTGTATCTGCGTATTTACTTCACAAATGTCAAAGCAGAATTCTCATTTGCAGCCAGGGTGTTGGTTTGCGAATTTCGCGCAACTTTCTCAAGAAAGAAAGAAAAAATCACATGAGTGCGCATCATTTTGTTTTAACCCTCCGAGATGATATAAAAACAGATTTAAAGAATTCGAAGCATCAACAACTACTTCCCGCCAGCATTGTTCTCTATAGGGACAATAGCCGCAGAATAAAGCGGTAGACCTAGAGTGGATGTGATGTTTAACTCGGATATCGCGATTTGTCATTTCTGTTGAGGTAAATCTTATCCCAGCTACATGTTCTTTGGTTTATCTGGATTCTTGTTAAGGCAATCCGGTCCCGCTAAGACCAGTAGATGTATCACCTTTCCCAAATTACTACTATGACTAATTCTGTCACATTAATCTTCGAATTGTGATGTCTATGGAAACCCCATCCTCGGATCAGTTATCTAACAACTTATGCAAGAACGGTAAAAGCTTCTGAAAGGTTAGGACATTTTCCATAAAGTGGCACATTAGAATTGAACAGTACTGAGGTCCTTACATGCTTCTTCACATAATGAACAAATTTGTCCCAAATCCCGACTTCCTTGCTGTTCATTGAGTTGACTGTTGGCAATGCTAAATATTTTTTTAAAAATCAAAGAATAGCAGACTCACAAGGATGCCAAGGGGAAGCATTTTATTCTTCAAGCTTCAATAAATTTATAAAAAAATATTTTATAAAGAAGAAGGTAACCATCCAATATACCTACATATTTTCTCCCCCACTTCCATCACCTACATATATACAAATGTGGAAATAATCAGTTTGTTCTGCTTAGATAATTACTGACAGAAAGAAGATTTTTAGAACATGGCGATAAAAAAATTTATGACCCACTGGTGAAGGTGTTTGAGCAATCAACGACCATTTACAGATAATTGAAATCAGTGGTTATGAACGTATCTGTATCCACAAATAAACAGTTACGGGTACATCCACTTTATAGTCCACATAATTAAGTCTTACGAATTTGTGCCAGAGATCTAATCAATGCACGTGTTAATGGTTATCAAGTCTAACCGATCAAAGTTGCTACCGCAAACAATTTCATGGACCTGAAATATAAATGCAGTTTCGATTAAAGATACGAGTGCATGCCGTCGAAAGTTTTTTTTTTCTCTGTTACACAGAACGGTATTTAATTGATCTTTTAAAAGTTATGATCTCACCTTACCCTCAGTGGTATCTGTAAGCCTCATCAATAATGAAGGCGGCGATACCTTGAAGAGATAAGTTATTCACGTATCTAAACTTTGAGTTGGCTTTCCGCTCCGCAGTAACAGTGGCCATGAGCATAAATATCTAACACTCTCGGTTGCAGTTTTGCAATTTTCCTGATTACCTCGTGGTCTCGAGCGCTTCCAGGCATGAAACTGTGCCACTGCGGATACGCCTTTTAAGCAGTCTAAGTAGGCTGTCGGTTCGTGGTTGACAGATAATCTGTTAGACAAAGGAAGCCGTTCAAAAGCACCACATGACAATTTTGGGTAATAAGTACCTAATATTGTTATATGTATTTTTTTTATTTTTTTTTTTAATTTAACACCGCACATTAATTTTTTAATTTCATAAGTTTTTTTTTTTTTTTGTGAACACATGCTGGTTGCTATTGCTATGGTTCGTGTAATTTTATTGGGTCAGTCACTGTAGTTAGAAATAGTTTTAAGCAATATCTGATGGTTGATATCATTCACGAAGGCATGTTGTCAATAGCGTGAATAAGGAAGTTATGTAAGAAGTACGAGTACATTGCAACCCGCATAGACCGGTATGCCCACTTGTGGGCACCGCTCCTTATGTATGCCATTTTATATTTAAAATAAATTTCAACATTTCCTGTCAACAGAATCAATCTACATCTGAGGATTGCTTTCCTTTTCAACACGAAAGTTGACATTGATATTGAAATCTAGGGTAGGTTGTGGACCCCTTCCACTTGTGTGGGCTATCTAAGGCCAGGTCTTCCACTAATTCGGAATCGACGCTTATTCGGGCCTGAAGCGTTTACGCCCATTTGCTTTCTGTATTCTTGCCATCTCAAGCGATTGATGCACACATTTCTGAAAAACTTATGTCATCTGCCAGTACTTAGAGGACGTTTTATATCGTCTCCTCCAAAGTCCTTTTTTTGACATTCAAGGGATTGGAGAGATTCCTTCTCGCCATTAATGAAATGGTATGCAAAGCTTGTCTGTATAGATGTGGCCATATGCGGCTTTTTTATATTCGGTTTTCGGTATGTCCATCAGTGCTTCCTGCGATTTTGCCATTACTTCCTCTCGGCTGCTGAAACGTGTTCCCCGTAGTGATTTTTCAGCTCGATTGAACGGAAAGAAGTCACAGGGAGCCAAACCAGGTGAATTCGGTGGCTGTTGGATGGTACGAGTATTTGTTGCATTTTTCGTAAAAAAATTACGAATAATGATGGCACTGTGCGACGCGACGGTGCGTTATCAAGGTGCAAAATCCACGAGTTTTCTGCCCACAATTCTGGTCTCTTTCGGCGAAATGCTTCACGCAAACGTCTCATAACGCCCAAATACTCGTAATACTCTTTTTTTACTGCCTGGCCTTCTGGCAAAAATTCATGATGCACTACACCGTTGTAATCCATGGCAACCGTGAGCATTGCCTTCTTTTCTGACTGAAAACGACGTGTGGTTTTTTTGGTATCGGCTCATTTGGTGAACGCCATTCACTTGCCTGATGTCTGGATTGCATGTAGTACTCATAAATCCACGTCTCGTCTGCAGTAATGATCCTTTTGCCTTTTGATGAATGTGGGATCGGATTCAGCCTCGCAAATCATCTCTTTTGCGACGTCAACACGGTCTCTTTTTTGCATTAAATTGAGGTCTTTTGGCACCAACTTTGCTGCTACACAACGGAAACCCAAATCATTAACGAAAATGTCTTGGACGGATCCATAGGCAATGTTCAAGTCCTCCGCTATCTCTCTGATGGTTAATTTGCGGTTATTGACCAACATTCCTTTTACTTCAATGTTTACAATGTTTTCGTTGGCTTTCGATGTCGATGGTCTGCCAATGGGTTCATCATCTTCGATAGACTCACGACCACTTTTGAACCGCTCGTGCCACTGGCAAACGACCGTTTTCTTTAGAGAATTGTTGCTGAAAAACTTTTCCAACGTTCGCGCACCATTAAATCCGTTTTTACCGCAAAATCCGTTGCAAGTTCGGTTGCAAATTTAAATCCATTTCTAAAATTGTAAAAAATCGCCAACAGACACAGAGTTAGATGTACTCTTGGCTACGTAACTTTTACAAATGTCAAGTTATGATGCTAAGATTTAGAGAAAATGACAACAACACATTTACCAACTTACCAAAATAAACAAAACTCAAATCGGAAGAATGGGAGCGCCACACGGTAGTGTGGTGCGGGAACTTTTTGGTCACGGTGGTATGAAGAGCTCGTTGCATTTATTTTAAAATTTTAATAAAACGGAATGTAAAGTGTATTTTTATGTGGACAAAAAAATAAATACAGTTAACAGTGAATACAGTGAATATTGATTTAATTAATATCTAGTCGCATGATCGTTGTTTTTTAGAACTTCTGTGCATCTGCTTGGCATGAAGTTCACCAACTTTTGGCACACAGTCAAGGGAACAGACTCCCATGCTGTCTTAAATTTTTGCCAATGGCAGCTTCTATTTTTTAGAAGCTACAACATCCTTAGCTATTTTGTGAAGGTTTTCAATGGAATTACGGTCCGGCAATTGGGATGGCCATGATAAAACTCTTAATTCCTTTGCAGCTATCCAGTTTTTTATGAATTTGGCTGTAATGTGTAAATGATGGGGTGATTTTCTTCTACAAATGGCAACAGTTCCCTTTCCAATATGTGCATATACTCTTCTTTCCTCATCTCTCCATCTATTGAATGTATAGGACCAACTCCATACCAAGAAAAGCCTGCCCAAACCATAATATTACCACCGCCACCCCTTTTAAATGTGTAGCGAAAATTGTATGCCAATTTGGAGGAGGTCTAATAAATCGTCTACCGTCCGAAATATATTTCTCCATTTGTTTTGGCCCCTATCGCGAGACCAATTTTGTTGCTGAACAGCCCCAAGTCCATTCTAAATTTCAAATGTCTCTCATTCAGATGTGGTACTTTCCTGACTGACAGATTATGTTCAACCAACCTTCTCCTTATTATCCTTGAAGACGCATGAATTCGCAATTTGAATTTAAATTTTCGAAAATGGCACCTGACAGGGCGAATGGATCTTTCTTGGCTTCCAAAATAATACTTTGGTCTATTTTTGTTGTGATTTTTCCGGGTCTGCTTTTCTCTTCAGTTTTTTGTAACCTTTAATGCATTCTGCACCAATCAGATCCTCGCTCCGCAATTTTTTTATTATGTCTGCCTCCATCTGTCAAAATATTTAGTAAGGTTTGCCATTTCGCCAGGAATCGTTTTACGCTTGCCCAATGTGCGGAAATTACTAAAAAATACGTTGTTATCGAAATTCCGGCTCAGTTGTAAATACGCAACGTGAATTTCGTCGTGAAGTCGATCGTCATCATGGCTTCGGTGTGCAGGCAATTCGTTTGAGGCAGTTTGAGCGTGAGTACGCACTTTTGGATCGTAAGCCACCAATCAGACAGAGATTGGTGCGAAATGGAGAAAACGAATCCGCCGTAGCGGCCACTGTTTAACAGGACCGAGAAATGTCCATTCGTCGGCGATCAGCTGAATTGGGCATCACCAGAGAGTCAACCTGACTATATAAGATTGTGCTGCGGCAGGAATTCAAGCCGGACGACCATAGATAACCATAGACCATAGAGTTCGCTAATTGCCCGTAAGTGTTCGGGCAAGCATCAATGCATCCACAAAGATTGACTGTTTGGTGCGGCTTATGGCGTGGCAGCATTATCTGACCTTATTTCTTTCGAAATGATTAAGGAGACACCGTTGCCGTCAATGTTCTCAGGTATAGTAGAGCGATGTTAACACCCTTTCTGTGGTCAGAGCTCGACAACATCAATATATCCGAGCTGTGGATCCAACACCACTGCGCTCTTTGCCCCACAAGCGACGCAACGCTCGAAGTTGTGAAGGACAAATTTGGCGACTGGGTCATCTCACGGAAAGCATTCATTAATTAGCCGCCGCAATCATGCGATTTAACACCACTTGATTATTTTCTCTGGGGTTACGTCAAGTCCTTAATCTACGCTAACAAGCCAACCACTTTGAATTAGCTCGAGGCCAACATTCAACAAGCTATTGCCGGAATAACGCCGCATATATTGGACCGAGCCATCAAAAATTGAACCGACCGCTTGGAGCACTACCAGCGAAGTCGAGGACATAATGGCATGAACGTAGCTTTAAAATAAAGCCAGAATCAATTTTATATCTCACCCCGTTGTTGTTTTTTTTCCTATCGTTCTTAACTGGTCACCCTTTAATTTCTGATGTGTAAACAATGTCACTCATCCATCCCCATAAATAGAAATCCGTTGGGTTCAAGTCCGGAGACAGCCTTTCAACCAGGTAAGAAAACTTTAGGTCCAGGATGGGACCTTCAACCTAAAATAAAGGATGAGCCAACAGATGGTGTGGATGTTGGCTGTCAATTACTGTCATTTACTGAATTCAATGTTGTTGGTCTTTTTGACAGATGTCATACAATCTTTGGCAATTTTAGGCATGGAGTCGTTTACTACACAACAACATTTTTGTTATTCAATTTTATTACGAAAATAAGCGTAATGGCAAAGTCTCATTTCGTAAAATTTGAGAATTTCTCAGTCAACATAATCGCCCTAGTGAGTCCAGAATTCGTGCAATGGTGAAGCGTTTTGAAGAAACTGGTTCGGTATGGGGTGAAACTCCATATTAGCATGCTCGTCCAGCACGTACACGCCGAAACATCATAACTGTGAGCGAAAGTGTTCGAAACCAGCCACCTTCGTCGTCGAAGTCAACAATTGGGCTTCACTTATAGCACTTTATTTTAAAAGTTAATCTTCATTTGCACGCCTATAAAATCCAAATTACACAACAATTGCAGCCTTTGGACCATCTACGACGTCGCCGATTTGTTAACTGAATCGCCAGGACAATTTGTTATTGGATTTGATGTCTTCCGATGACACCCATTTTTGGAAGGATGGGTTCGTAAATAAACAAGATTGTCGGTACTGGGGACCGGTAGCTTGGCGGCTTCATTGGCCCCTTACTTTTTCGAAGATGAAGCTGGAGAGACAGTTACAGTAGATGGAGAACGCTACCGTAACATGTTGACCGGCTATTTTTTATCCAAAATTGAATGAATTGGGTCTGGACGATCTCTGATCTCAACAGAATGGTGCTACGCCCCACACAAGCCATCAATCAATCGCATTATTTCGGTTAGAGGAAAAGTTGATTGGCCATGCGATTTGACACCTTTAAACTTCTTCCTATGGGGTTATTTCAGAGTAAGGTCTAACTGAAATTGCGGCCATTGCATAACTTATTCTTCAAAAAGTCGTCGGTTAATTGTCCACTTGCAACAGAAGCCGTGGTGGTTGTATGGACGATGTTGTATTATATTCATAATTGCCATAGACCGAACTTTGTTGATCAATACGATTCTATATCATTTTCGCAAAAAAAGTGCGTTTAATTTATTGAAAACTTCCGCACTAGCTGTTGGCACATCCTTTAATACACTGGCTATATATAGAGTAACTCTGGTCTGGTAGCCAGCTTTAGAGAAGAAATGCAAAGTCAACTCATTGAGCGAATTCGGAGGCTGCCAAGTAAGTGTACATGTATAGCAGGTGTCCTTAAGTCCACCTTCATGGCAGTCTAGCATAAGATAAAATAAGACATATCTGCTTCTGAAGTAGCTTTCTAACTTTTTCAAAATTTACCAACTCCCAGGGTGCTAGAATGATACAATAACCGAATCTGTAATTTATGCAAGTGTATACATACAGATAGATCTTAAGTGACGGGAGATGCAGGTGTAGGAGTTTTTTCTCTTGTCCGGCGTGGACCTAGGCATCAACCAACAGATCACTCCATTTAACGCGATCTGGCGCTAATCGATTCGAGTATTCTTTTAACTCGTTATCCCTCCGGAATGAATCTTTAAACATTCCGAACGGCCAGAGCGAAGCGGCTTATTTTAGCCCTTATTACCAAATCAACGTCGCTTTATAGCCCTTAGAGTTCCTTGTTGCATTTTCTTCAATAAATCTCGATTATGTAGACAATAAGGAAAATTTCTCGAAAAACTTTCCTCTTGAAGTAGCCAAGGAAACGTTCTTCTAATTTAGATAAAGACAATGCTTACGCCCCATATCGTAAAGGAAGATATGTTATGGGCCCTATATTGTGCTTTGTGTGGTCTTCGTCATAGGGAATTATTTCTTAGTTGCCTCCTTAGTCCAAAATAACACCGGCAATAGTGTTTCTTCCTTTGATTTCTAAGGTGGTGTCACTGTTTGAGCTTACTTTGTTTCTTACCACCTCAAGGTTATAGTTTGCTGATATGGCATGCTGCCTAAGCTGTTGTTTTATGCTTATCAATTCATCTTTGCCGCTTCTGTTTCAATAGCCACAAACGCTCTACTTAGTAACATCTTCGAATTTTTTCTCATTCACTTGATATCAATGTTGCATTGCGTCTCGCAAAATACTGTACCATATTTCAGAGCGAAATAACTGCTATACGCAAGACAGTTCATAGACATGCCTTTACTCAATATACCGAGAGTCAGGCAGCTATCAAAGGCCTAGTTGCCGCCAGATTTTTATTTATCAATTTCCAGGTGAACAGTAAAACCCACAAAGTAGTCAAACAAGGCATCCACTCAATCAATAATCCTTCTATTGCCATAGGGAAAGGAGTCCTAAAGTCAGGTACTCATTCTAGCTGAGAAGGTCAGTAAGCAATGAGTCCCCAGTAAAGGAGCAGAACAGTGACTGAAACACGAGACTTATTGCTGAATCTAAAAATTTGTAAGTGGATATATGAAGAAAGAAGGAAGAAGGTTTCGCGTCTTTAAAATACCGTGGTACCCTCCACTGTGCTGTCTAGGTTAATCGCGGTGTCGGTCACAATTTTAGAGAAGAAGGTGATGTCTAAGCAATCTGGCGTCTCGTTGAGGTGAGGTTGTCTGCAACAATCGATTAGAGTTTTTATTAATTGCAACAAATGGGCTTCGTAACGAACCGCTGACATCAATTCATGACATGCCACTTAGGTCTTTCTAGGCCATAATTTCTTCTGCCTATACATTCTCAACACTCCTCCCAGTGACTTCTCATTTTATGGGTATGCCTGTCAATCCAGTGGTGATTCGTTATAGCTCCCATCCCGAAGGTGATTCTGTTCTTATTTATGGAACGAAGTTAATTCGTTGTTTTAAAGTTAAGTTGTGTTCAGTCTTGTCTGAATGTTGCACAGGTGATAACACTCTTCTTCTTTGTTTGTGTGGTCACTGCGAAAGTTTCTTCTGAACCGAAATATTATGAATGCATTGCACCCTATGGAATATCCTTCCAATAACCGAGTATTTTATTGACTTTCCATAATCGTTGTTTACTTTTTAACGGCTAACAATATACAGGATGGGTTGGTTTTGCCGAATGGCGCTTCCTCTATAATTAGGCTCTGGCATATGTGTTTTCTGCCAGGCTTGCAAGTTGTTTTCTGCAAAGAGTTGTCAGTATCCTGAAAAGGAGAGCATTCTTTGCTTGCATAAGTGTGGATTCGTAGATGCCCCCGTCATGACGTTTTGGCGCCATTAACCCACTTTTACACTGGCGATCACTAGGATGAGGCCACACATTTTGCAATCGGTTTTCACTCGTTATACCTGTTTGAAATTTTTTACCCGCAAACTTTTACTACCTCTGAACAGGTACATATTTTCTCAACAGGAAGTCATAAAATTAAAGGGTGAATAAGAAACGACCGTTGGAATTTAGCAAGATCAAACAATGAAATACTTGAAAAGCGTATAAAAAGATGCCCCACTAGGATGAGGCCACATGCTAAATCTTCGAAAGAAAGGAAAAAATAAATAAAATGTTTACGTTTTATGGTGTTAAAACATTTATTTATTATGTTTTTCTACATTAATAATGAGTATGCCCTCCATTTTTCGATATGACCTCTATAAGGCTGTTTGGAATAGAATCATATAGTTTTTTTTAAATAATCGAGAGTAATTTGGACCCAGGTATCACGAATAGCTTCGATTAAAGTGTCCTTGTCTTCAAATTGTCTTCCCCGACTTCATACACTTTAGGAGATAAACATGCATGCCCAAGCATTTAAGTACGTTGAATAGGGCGACCATGGCAATAGTTCCACGTCTTCTAATTGAATCCAACTTCTAACAACCCTGGGAGTGTTGATGGGGGCATTGCCTTGTTGTAATATCCAAGGCAGGGGTCCGAAAATGTTTTTCACTTTTGGAAATGATCGTTCCAGCAAACATTCGTAGTTTTTTCCGTTCATTGTTGTGAATAAAAACTCCAACTCGATTGTGCCATAGTAGGTAATAACTCCCCACACCATTACACCTGATGTACGGCTGTGGTGTCTTGCCAAAATAAGCTCCTTCTGTCTTAAATCATGGAAATAAAAGTTGTAACCATCCGGGCCGTCAAGGTTAAACTTTTTTCATCCGAAAAGACAACGCGTTTCCATTCACTGCTCCAAGCGACATGTTCTCCTGCAAAATTCATTCGATGCTCCTTGTGTTCTTGCCTCAAAACAGGTTTCTTTTTAAGTTTTTTTCTCTGTGTGGTACCACTTTTTCAAATTACCCTTCGGACCGTTGCTATGCTGGCTGATACTCCGATGTTGGCCCTTATTTTAGTCGCTGGTAGAGTAGAATTTGAGGCACGCCGCCGCCGCCGAATTAATCACTTTTCTCACAATGTTGTTACTTCTGCTGTACGTCCTTTTTGATTTTTCCCATAGTTTTGTGGATCTGCAAGATAACTTCTTACTTACTTCTTTTAAGCTTCCTTGCAATTTCTCGGCCTGAGGGTCCTAACTCATTGAAATATTCTATTTTTCCTCTTTCTGTCGCCGTCAAAGTCTTTCCGGAACTCAAAACAATTCTTTTCAACGCTTTTTTAAATATTCTTAACAAAACTTTGAAAAAAATCGCTGAAGTGAACATTTCAAGAAGTTCATTGTTTGATCCTGGAAAATTCCAACGGTCGTTTCTTATTCACCCTTTAATTTTATGACTTCCTGTTGAGAAAATATGTACCTGTTCAGAGGTAGTAAAAGTTTGCCGGTACAAAATTTAAAACAGGTAACAAATAACGAGTGAAAACCGATTGCAAAATGTGAGGCCTCATCCTAGTGATCGCCAGTGTACTTGCTAATGCTTATTCCTTATCGGTTCTATTTTTACAAAAAGTAGCGATATTTCTATTTTAGTGGAAGGTACAAAGTTTGAGGTTAGTAATGAAATGCAATATCTGCCAAATGTCCGCCTCGGCTCTGCCCACAAATAGTCATTCTTTTGATGAAATGTTTCATCATGTTTTCTCATAATTCTCACTCAATGGAGACATTGTTTTACCAGGTGTGTGGCATGTGTTCAGTCAGACATCAATTTCAGCCAAAAAATTATCATCATTTTCAAAAAACATAAGGCCCAATGCCACTCGTTGTGGATGGAGAGGATGTTCCACTATTTCTCTTAGGTTTTCGGAGCCCCAGATGCAACAGTTGTGCTTGTTTACTTACCCAGACAAATGGAAATGAGCCTCATCACATCGGAATAAATCATGATCTTGTTCATTCATTTTCCAGCATCCAATCAGCGAAAGTACGGCGTTGTGTGTGGTCTGCTGGCGTTAAATCCCGTGTCAACTATGCCTTATAAGCATGAAGACCAAGATCTTTATGCATACTGCGGTGCAAAGTGGTTGCGGATAGGCCCAACGCCCGTGATCGTTTCGAATTGGACACAGCTGGGTTTTTAGTCACACTTCAGCTACGGTGGCGATATTTTCAGTTGACCTGGTCGGACGAACATGGGCTGGAGTCTTCACATCACTAACCTGTCCAAGGCGTTCAAATTTGTCGAATAAATTGACTATAGCTGTGCGAGAAGGCGCTTGATGATGACCAAAAGTAGTATGAACTTTACGAAACGTTTCCGCGATGTTTTCAACGATTTTGTAGTGAATTTTCACATGTCAGCATATTGTGTCAGTGTATATCGTTGATGACTTATCAAATGTCATCACAATGATAATTGAATGTAGGCAGTTCAACAATGTCGTGAAATTTAAGATAACACATCCTGTTGGATGACCCTCTACATTCTTATTAGGCCTAAAAATAGGTTCTTTCAACAGCACCTGGGGAATGGTCTTCCATTACCACATTCACAAGGAGTCACCGATTCCTTGTATTGGAGCGTTCACATACACTTTGATATCACTGTAATAATTAGCAATTAGTCCTGCTTGTTTGTAAATCAAAAATAACAAATTTTTGTTGGTCAAGTTAATGGGGAGCTGAAGATTAAGCTTCTGAGGATACTGCTGCCACTGGTTGCCTTTGTAGCTTCTGGGTTTCTTGAGAGATTTAGGGCAATAGTACAGAGAAAAATTCCTGAAAGAATCTCATAATTCAAGTGGTCCTATGTTAAGACTTTAAATAATAACATGATAATATTTGAGGTTAGATTGAAAAATGCTATTTCTCGTCTATTACGATACTATAATTCATATACATGTATATGCCTCACGCAATCCCTGTTCGAAAGACAGTTTTCAAACTTTCATTATAAAAACAATGGCCAAAGTCCATTGCCAAAACAAGCTTCACCCCATGGGAATATGGCAATCTTGCCACATAATTCATGTGACTTCCTCTATAAATACCACCAAAAATTTCCGGAACCGATTATAATGACTATAACCGTTTAAACCATTTAAATTCTCACAGGCACTGATTTCGTAAAAAGAAAACAAATGTAAAGTTCATGTTCACGAAAATCGACTTTCACTTTTCTTCCTGACAATGAAGAGAACGGAAAAATTCATGAATAACCCCGGCAATCAGCAGCCAAAACGGAAGCAATTCGCATCCCACAAAATCACAATTCATACTCATGACTTATACGAGTATCCGAAACTTAGGTTTCTCTAAAATTTTTATTTTTTTTTTTGTTTGGCTAAATTTTGGATATTGACCTCCAACTCACAGTCCAATTACGTACAACGACATGCTTAGCTACTGTTACCCACAACAGCAACATTGAATATATAAGACCGACAAGGCGTCGGACAAAAAACAACAAAACAACATGCTTTTGACCTACATTGATGTCGCGCCGGTCGATCGAGCTAACTTAACGTTCAAATGAATATTGACCATCGTGACGGAATGTGGAACCGGTGCTTGCTTTCCACAGGGGAAACCAAAGAAATGGTAAATAATACCACCACGCCGCTCCTACACGCCAAAGGTGGATGACACATAATAGCGCGAAATCTCAATCGCTGTTAAAATATTTTGTGTATACGTCTTGTTTTTATTATTACTGTTTATTTATTTATTTTTTTTTTGTTAATTAGTCACCAGAAATGCAAAATGCTTTTGAGAAGTTTTCGTATGAAAATTTCACTTTTTAAGGTGCGTAAGCATATCAATGAGATTTGTCATGCAAATGATGAAACCGAAAACTTGACCATTAATTTCTCCAGCTGAATAATGGGCGGAGGAAGTCTGACATTTTTTTAAAAAGCGTGGTAATTTCTGATGATTAGGAGTCTATTCTTTTGCATAAATGTTTTTGTTTAGAGACATTGGAAAATTAGCGTAAATCGAACACGAAGTAAGCAAGTTAGTTATCAATTTTACTGGCGAGTTCGCACCTCAACTCTTTTGTTTTTTTGTTGAGTTGATGTCATACTATGAAGTAGGGTAAGGCGTAATTCTTTTTTCGATGGGAGTAAGAATAAATTGGATTCAATTGAAGAATGGAATGTAAATGGCGACAATCAAAAACAAATCCGGCGTGCTCTAGTGAGTGAATTGAAGGTGGGAATGGCCGAGTCCACAGAGGTTGTGTGAATTGCCGACCAAGACACATCTCTTATGTATTCTGTTTAGAAGAAGGAAATTGGATCAATGATATCTGGCATTAATACAACATGGTGAATGAGATCTTGTACGAATTACACTTGACCTAGTCCCGAGCGTCTTCTTTCTGGTGGATCAGCCTAACAAGGTTCCCTTCATACAGCCTAACGAGGTTCAGCATACTTTCCTTCGTCCAAATTTTGGAAATGAATCGGTGTATGCTCTTTGCTTTGTCATTTCTTACAGGCCTAAAGAGCTTGGAGGTACGCCGTCGAGTACCCTTGTTGAACTTAGCTATTGCTATCTTTACTTCATTTGTTCATTTGAAGCCAACTCTTCCGCCCAGGTTGAATGGAATCATCTAATTGGTACACTTAAACTTCGAAAATGTCAATTGGGGTGGAAGCCAGAGTTTTCGTTTCCAACTATAAACATTCTGTATGATTAGGTCATTTTTGAAGATTTTATGCTATTGAGCTCTGTCCCAGGGATTGCATCGGAAGAAATACCCGAATGCCACATATCAATATACTGTGACATAACTAAGCAGCCCAGCTCTTTAGTTCTCTAACTTTGAATCCAAGCTGGTTTGCAACTGTCTATGGACTCTCCCACAGCTTATATTCAGACGAATATAGGTCCCTGGACATACTAGTAGAAGCATCTTTGGCAATAAAGGTGCTAATGAAATTGCCAGTGCAGGTGCTCAGCCATTTACTGGCCCAAAACTTTTTCTGAGAAGAAATGCTCTCTTACAGGAACACGTAAACTGCCATAAAGCATGCCAAACAATTTATCAATTTCTAAAAACAAGACAACAGGGAGTAAACAAAATTATGAACAAGCCTTCCACTGACTTCTTTAAGGGACATTGTTCATTCAAAATCTGTCTAAAGAAAGTGAGTTTTCTTCAAACGGACACATGCCGGCCCTGTCTTGAAACACCGTGGCATCGTAATATTTGATGTCCAAATGCCCTGCCTGGGTCAGGCTTTGGATTAAGGATAGTGCTTTCTGTATTGACACTTGCCCTACAGACAGTCTTGTCTTATCAGCAGATTAGAAAGATCACCAGACAGCACGTTTCTGGTGCTTTCTGTATTGACACTTGCCCTACAGACAGTCTTGTCTTATCAGCAGATTAGAAAGATCACCAGACAGTACGTTTCTCTTTCAAAATCCGGTGCAGAGTTAAAAATGCACAGAGCGTTTTTCCATTATCCAGGGTTGGGCAACAGGTCTGAATATTGGCATCATCATGAATGCCATCATTCCTGCCCAGTTGAGTCTTTTTTCAGTTCACCAGTTAAGAAGCAAATTGTTTGCAGATGTAATGTTCTACCTATTAGCCTGAAAATCAAAGTTCTTGAAGCATAATCGATAATCCACATTACTTTTTGGCTTTCATAGTTCCTTCATAAAACAGTCCTTAATATCATTAACTGAACGAGCTTTTTTCAATACACAGATTCTCTGGATTCTGGATGTCGGCATTCTGAATCTCTAATACCTAGAGAGGACTCTTCTGCAAGAACCACGACCAGGTCATATTATTATCAAAGCAAATATTCATTTATTCTACAAAGTATTAAGTACTACCTCTGACTATGTACTATATAGAGTGGTGGAGGATAAGCTTCTCAGTTCGGATACAAGAACATATATTTTCGTCTAAGAGCTCTTCCAGAAACGCATGGCACATTAGGCTGTGCGGCATACTTCAACGTTTTAGCGGTCGACCGTGTCATTTCGTCCAAAGACTTCGATACACTGTATGTACTTAGTTTTACCCATATTTGCAGTCAAATACTTGACAGCCTTCTAGGTATTGACTGAATGGAAAATGACATTAAAAAGTTGTATGCCAGTAACGCGCATTGTCTTAATCCCCTTCACACATCAAAACGCTCTTTTCTGTTACTACCGATTTTACAATAATAGGGTAGCATGCATTTTTCATTGTCATTTTCTGCAGATGACTACCTTTGGCGGTATTCAGAGACTACAGGAAAAACCACCATGTACCACATAATAGGCGACCTTGTATCGAGCTCCAACTTCTGGATTTTTTTTAAGATCTGCCACAAAGTGAGCATTTCGTCGGTGGGAAATTTTTCCGGCCTGAAACCGTACCCTAGGGGATTGAACAGGCTTCACCGATTTTTAGTTGGCGAAGTTCCTTGTGGCCAAATTATACCCTTTTATTGGGCATGCCAATAAAATTTAAGAGATCCGTTGGCGAAGACTCGGTGTAGGATTTTCATTTGCTGCTTTGAGTACCATGTTGGTCTTGAGTTTGGATTTATTCCCGATTCGTTTACGGGTTGTAGATGGAATTTTATTGAACGGAGTATAGCATTTGCCAGCGAAAGCTTGTGGGTCATTTTAGTTATTAAGAAGTCTGCAGAAGCATTTCAGATTCCAATTATCGCCTCTGGCCCTACTAATAGATTTCCTTTCTAGTCTTGGCAGGCTATTGTTCGGGCTTCCAATCATTGATATCTTCATGTTACCTTTTGGCAAAATTTCCGAACATCATTCGTGTAACTGAATCTTTAATTGCCCTTGATCCTGCGATTCGTCGCTGTGTTCTTTTCTTCTGTGTTCATAGAGCTCATTGCTGTTCCCTTCCTTCTGTACAGGAGCACTATAAATGGACGGTTAACCTGTCTGTGGTGGGCAGCAAAGAACTTCTCAAGATGTGTATCCTTTGCGGTTTCATGCTGTTAGAACCGGTATAGGAATATCTAAATCCGAACCACGGATACAACATTGATCAGATTGAAGACTTGCAGCTGGGAAATTTCGAGCAATCAAAATACAGGAGGAATATCTTAGGTCAATTACAAAATTGTCAACTCGAGTGACAGCCAGGTAAACTGGACGTCCCTACATCCCGATGTGTCATGTAATTTTGTTGAATAGTATCCTTCTCCTCTATGGGGCTGTAGGCTAGTGTTGGCAAATTTAGCTTTAATGAAGTGTGTGCCTAAGTCTGCCTCTGACAACAAATCCGTATCATACACCGCTTCCGATTTATTTAACAAATAACCGTAACAGATGTCGGCAAGTATCATGCACTATTGAACAGTAGTGCTAACCCCTTTATAGTGGTCAATAGCATTGGCTAGTTGTTTAGCTATAAGCGGAAGTGGTTTTTTGTCCGCTCAAAGCTATTCACAGGAATTTCTTTTCGGCGGATCATGTCGGCTTTGAGTTTTCTTATCTCTTATTATATCTCAAGTTGATTACCTGTTATCGGAGGCGTTCGTGGCGATTGATCAGGAAACTGCTGATTGTCCTATAACTTGAATTGTTCCAGCAGAGCAACAATCAAGTTCCTAGCGAAGTTTTTGCCTTACTTCCCAGTGGTGGTCCCCGGTAACTGCGACCGTTAAGTAAGTAAACCCTTACTAAATGGCAAGGTCATGCCGGGCCAGTAGCATTATACTAGCCTACGTCATCATAGGCCTAACAACCCTATACAAAAGAGATTAAAAAGTTGTGACGAACCAACTAATGGCCATGGATAACGGTCTCACTGTTGACGACCTCAGCAAACATTCAAAGGACAACAACATTCGGATCTTCACGTGGAATATTCGGACCCTTAACAGGCCACGTGCTGCCGAGCAATTAGCAGAGATATCACGTAGATATCACCACCACCCAGGAACAATGGGAGGGACCGGACATTCTGGGGGTGAAAAACTATGATATACGAGTATATTGTATTATTGTGATTGCTATAAGGAAAAGACACAACGCTTATTCGGATGCGGATTTGCCATATGCGGGAGACTAAGGCATGAAGTCTTGAGCTAGCGACACGAGATCGAGCGTTCTATGACAATCCGTATCAAGGCTAAATTCGCCAACATAAGCTTAATATACGCTCATGCTCCTACGTATGAGGCGATTTTAACGCCAGGAAAGGAATGGATGACATCTTTGCTAGCACCGTTGGTAAGAATAGCCTACACGAGACCACGTCTAGCAACGGACTTAGGCTTATTGACTTTGCGGCTGGACGAAATATCACCACAGGAAACACACGGTTTCCTGATCTCAGTTCTATATACATGAGGGGACATGGCGGTCTCCGCATATTGGAGAGCTAAACCCATCTGATCACATTTCGATCGACGTACTCTGTACAGTGTTTTGTATTCCTGATCCTTCCGAGCAGCCAAGATTGAGTCGGATCACCACCTTGTTGCAGCCAATATACGAATGCGGATATCCCAAGCGCAACACCAAACAAGAACTACTGTGAGAAGATGTAACGAAGGAGAAAAAACTGTAATCGCAAGAGACCGCCAGAATCTTTGCCGAACTCGTTTCCCGAAATCTCTCAACAACTGCTATGCCGCCAGCATCAAGTGCCAAAGACCAATGACAACGTTGCCAAAGTGCCATCAGAAACGCCGTCGCAACTGATGTGCTGTGCTTCACCTGACGACCACCAAGAAATCCCAAGTTTGATGAAGATTGCCGGCACATGCAGCTGAACAAAAAGTTACATAGCGACGCTGCAACGAAGAACGAGAGCCGCTCGTGAGTTCTACGAGCAGAAGACGAAAAGAAAGTTAGCTTTTGTAGAAAAAAAGAAATAGTAAGAGAAGCGCGCGAACGAAGATATTGAGAGTTTGTACTCCAGGAATAACGAAAGGAAATTTTACCAAGAGGTAAATAGAACGAGTCAAGGCAAGAAGACCCGTACAGAAGAGATGGAGAAGGAGACTTTGTAGTAGGCTTACAGTTAGTGCTGACAATATGGACGAACTTTTTCTGTAAACTTTATAACGTACTAGCGCAAGCCGATAATATCGTCATAGTTGGGAGAACTCAGCGGTCTGTCGCCGGTAAGTTCGCTAGTATTGAAACAGAAGCTGCCAAAATAGGTTTAGCGGTAAATAAGGGCAAAAACAAGAAGGGACACACAACATCGATGAATTTGACAGAATGTCACAGTCGACAGCTATAGTTTCGAGGTAGTAAGGGGCTTTGCCTACCTCGTCTTTGCTATAAATTCTGCCAACAACATCTCAGCAGAAATAAAAGAGAGGATCACTCTAGCTAATCGCAACAGTGGGCTAAGAAGCCAATTGTGTAGTTAGGCCGTATCCCAAAGAACTAAAGAGACTTTATATAAGACCTTCATCGGTCGTTTCAAGAGAAAAATCCTTCGAAAAATCCTGTTTGCGTTGACAGGCTTTCGAGGAGAATATTCAATGACAAACTATAGACAGTGTACAGCGACTGAGATGGCTAGGACAAGTAGATCGAATGTACACCAATGCATCGGCCTATATTGTCTTCAAATCCAACCCGGAGGAAAACCTCACCTTAGGTAGCGCGTACAAGTAGAAGGTGATCTCAACCAATTTGGAGTGCACAACTGGAGGGAGTTAATTAAAGACCGGACTAACTTAAGAGCCTTGTTAGTTGAGGCCTAGGTTTACCCCGCTGTAGCCCCACCTAAGAAGGAGAAGAAGAAGATTAGTTGTTATCACAGAGACACACTCTGATGAGTAAAATCTAGCGAAGGTCCCACTAGAAATTTTATGCTTCAAAAATATGGTTATGTGTGAAGAAGTGGTTCCTCGGAAACAAAGACACAGAAGCAAGACAAGGAATTATCATAAATCTTGACTTTTCTCACCGGATTTAAATGGTTAGATCTGCCAGACTGCAGAATTTGAGACATCCCGGTCGCCTGACAGTCTACAAAAGTACCTTTTCCATATCCCTAGCACCCTATTATTGGATATATTTCCTTACCTCCTTAGGCTTCTATTCGAGTCTTGTTGGTTTGACATGTCAAATTTATCTCCTCAATGCTCCGATCTTATCCATTCTTATCAGAGAACTCGGAGCAGGTCCTTTTTCTTTGCTAAGTATCGGTCTATTTCCAGACACGGTGTGGTGTGGTAACTTCCAATTGTGCTACTTAAGATGTTCTCTTCATCACTTAACATCATGCTTTAGGCATTGCTCGTAAATTTCATCAAGCAGCACGTCGAAACATTCTTTAGCAATATCGACTATTTCTTCTGGAGACGTGGGCGCAGATCAGGCTGATAGCAGTGAATTCGTCATTAGTGCAGGCTTCTGACTGCTCCGCAACACTCCAAATATATACTGGAGCCAGCAAACCGTTTTGGTAATGTGAGGGCTGACACAGTTGTTAACAGGACTAGTTTTGGAAAACTCTATTTGTACCTTAGCTTCAAATTTAAGAATCTGCTGTGCTGATCGTTTACGTCAACATAGATTCTGTCATGAGAATTCATCTGCCGGCCATCATCATTCCGAGTTTTAATTATTTTTCAGAAGACATAGCGTTGCTATTTCGTCTTGCTAGACTCTCGAGCTTATAAGTTAGGCAAGCTAGGACAGATTACACGACACCAGTGCTCGGTAGATACCACGACGATGTAAAATAAATTCAACTGATTTGTAGCCAAAGATACAGCAGTGGCCGTCGCTTGGTTTATACCGTTCAGTGACAGTGCTAGCAAGGCGAAACTAATTGGAAAAGCTCAATGCTTAAAGCAAGCTAAATGAATTGGACGAAGCAGAATTAGTAAAGAAACTCGCACCAGCAATATTTATGAGGCCAAAGCCGTTCTTCAGCATCCAAAATGCAGGCTTAAAGAAAAATTAGAAGAGTAGAAACAAGGTGTAAAGCCAGAACCTGGATTAAGGGGACGACTACTATGGATGAGAATGCCACAATCAAAGATTCCTCCGATAATCTGTTTCTACTCAAATTACTGACTACTTTGCATTCCTATGCTGACCTATATAACCTTCTCATAAAAGGCTAAACTTTCACCAACAAAGTATGAATCAAGCGTGGGGTGCTCCATGGGGCATAAATGCTCACTAAATACTTCCAAGAATCGCCAAGAAAGTTAGGTCTTTAGGTCAGTGTTTCACGACGGCATAAGACGAAAATAGAATTATTGCTAACTGCTAATTATGTTTTTAATTCATGATTAATGAAACTGAGCTAATACTCCCTTTTCTCTTTACCCCCTGACTTAAGTTTGTTTAGGTGGGCAGTAGCTTGTTTTGCAAATTAGCGCTGACCTCGCAAAAATCCATTAAAATTGTCCTAGACACGTGATTTGCGACCGGGCTATTGAACCCTCTTTTGGTTTGGGTAAACTAAGCAAATTCAATTAACATACTCGTACTCCTAGACTATGTGTTTCGAGATACCTGAAACTGAACTTGACTTTGAATCCGTGCTGTGACCACTAACGACTAACAACATCTGGACTACGTGAGTTCGCTTACCATCAACTGTGATCATATTTTCACAACTAAGTTCAACATGCTTAGATTTGAATTTTAGATTGTGGAAAGGCCTGCACGAAAACCTAGTGCCCAACTGACTCTGGACAAAATCCAGTTGACTTGCAATTACGAATACCAGACCAGCAAGTGTATACCAAATGCGGTCATTTCTACTCTGCTCTCCGCAGCGCACCTGCACCCATTACACAGTGCTGAGACCATCTGATGTTGCAGTTGGTTTGGTATCTCCAATTACATAACAACAAAAATCGCGGATAAAAGACATTCCACGACCACCAGCACCAGTACCAGTATCAGCACCACCAACAACAACAGCTACAACGACGACGACGACAACCAACTAATGATGATGATGTAGCTCTCTTCTTTATCTTGTTTCCGATTCGAGTAATACATCCACAAACATGTACGATGATCTGTGTAAAGTATCTTAGCCAGGCTAAAGCTCTTGGATATGTGACTCCCTCGGGCATTTCTCAATTTACTGGCGACAGGCTTCCGCCAACTAATACACTTCGTCGTATGGATAGTTGAACCATCCAATCCGAGCACTGCTCTTTGGGAAAATCAAGTTCAAGTGACGTGTACGTGGATGTTGATATTGATATGGATGTGGATGTGGATGTGAAGTGAGGATGTCCCTCACTCTTCTCTTCAATTGATTTGTAACAACATTTGAAGCGATACAGAAATAGCAACATCAACACTAACAGATACGTGTACTCATGGCTCATGGCATCAAGATTCATGATCGAAGATTTAACCGGTGTTGCAAATGGTGACCAAATGAACGCCTGTCAGCGATGAGTTTACTAACCAAACTGGGGAACTGGGTCAGATTTTAGGAAACTCGTTTTCTCTTTGCGACTTTTTATCATCTGATATGGTAATAGTACGCAAAAGATATCTGCAAATAAAAAAGCGTCTTCCCCTGAGATGTGTATCGACAAGATACACAAGAGACTTCGCCTCTGTAATGGATGAGCGTGACGATGGTAATGTTGATGGTTAATAGGCCGTTTAATAGAGAGCGGGGGTTTGGGGGTTTTTTTTTTTTCGTTTAGAGAGTGAATAGTTGAGGTTTGATCTTGTAGATGAATTTGACAGTTTTAGATCGTGGTTGAGTAACAATTTGACTGAACTATTTTTGGATTACTAATTGAACTCAATTTAATTTTAATTTCTTTCTTTTTATAGATACTTTGAAGGAGAAATTTGAAATAGATTTACGAGTCCCCAATTTGAGGTGAGTTATAGAAACCAGTACGTATATGGGCCTTAAAAGGGTTCTAAACTAGTTCTAAGTTCTGGTTGGTCAACTATGTGGAAGTATTCAAAGAGATTATTTTAAACTTAAGATGACATCCTAGTGTATTCGATATCATGCAACTTGTACTGTACTACTGCATACAAGATTTTAGCTTTTACTCCTTAGACTATAGACATAAGGGGTTTTCCTATCAAAAGTTTCATTCTGACTCGAAGAGTCGTTGGGCAATCCGCTTAACATGGACCAAATATCTTAGAAGTTGAGTCCGTAGACACCTGGCTAGTCCGATATCGTTGTACAGTCCGTTCAGTTCGTGGTACACACGCAGTATCTTTTTCTTGAAATGACCTAGTAGGTCTTCATCCGCTTTCGACAAGGTCCAAGCCTCGGGGCCATAGAGCATGTCCAGGATGACAAGAGTCCTGTATAAAGGCAGTTTGGTCTTACGAGAGATGACACTGTTACCACCTGAGCCCAAAAAAGCAGCGATTGACCAGATGCGTCTAATGAATAGTTGCTGCCTGTAACTGCAATACTAGGACAGATGGGTTCTTTAACTGCCTCGAAGTTATAACTGCTAAAGGTGACGTTCTGGCGAAGCCGTCGGAGATTTACTGCCTTTTCTGATGATAGCATATACTTTACTTTCGTTGCCCCCGTTTATTGTAATACCTATTTTGGCCGCTTTCACCTCAATTATCACGAAACCTTCATTAACGGCTAGCTGTGTTTATCAAATTAACCGCGTCATCAATGCCATCCGCTGACGGTCTCATTAACGGCCCTGATGGACCATCTAAATTCTCCATAGTTTGGCAGGTATTTCAAAATTAGTTGTGTACTCGTAGTTCATGATGATGACAAGGTGGTGAGTGTCGATCTAGAATTCCCGGCTCCTTTCCAAGACCTGCCGTAGTTTGAATATTTGGCCGATTGTGGACCTTCCTGGCCTGGAAAAAAAGAGTTCCAGACGCTAACATATTACGACAGGGGGAATGATCTTAAAGGCGAGACTTAGGAGAAGTTTAGGGAAAAAAGAAAATTTGGTTAGCAGATAATACGCAAGGAATTGTAGAAATTAAAGGTGTAGGACTTGAGAGTGAAGAGAAAAATGTACAAGGATACTCCCTGATGTGTTAGGGAAGTGAATTCCATAGTATAAGCGTGAACAAAACACAGACGTGACGGATTTAAGTAATTATAGACGGGTTGTAAGAGATTTTTAGTTCTATAAGATTGCGCAAATTGTAATTTATTCTACATGCGGTGGAGATTGAATATTAACGACTTGATCTAAGTAAATGCAGTTTCGAGCACTGAGACATTGCTTCAAGATACATTGGAGTACGTTTTTTGAATGTGCAAAAATATATTCGCATCTATGAAACTCATACATATATTGCATGCAAAGCTACTTGAAGTTTTGCTGAGATAAGGAGTCAAAGTCACTGTATACCACCTCAGAGTAACTAATTATAGGTAAAGGGTGTTTTTTTTAGAGTTATACAAATTCAATATAAAATAAAACATTTGAAACTAATGTTAATGTCTATAATATTAGCTTTATTTAATAGATAATTTTATGCCTTTAGTGCTTAAGTATAATATCGGGTATATGCGTGCCACAACCAGCTCGAATGAAGCGCAATCGTGAAGTCCAATTTTCGACAAATTTATCGAGCAACTGAGGCTGTATATCAGCAATAACACGGCGAATGTTGACTTCCAAATCGTCCAAAATCTCTGGTTTATCGGCATAGACTAGTGACTTCACATACCCCCAAAGGAACTATGCGCTCAGGAAATGTTTCCCGCAATAAATTAATGGTATCGCGCGCTGCAAAGCTTTGTGACGTCAGTGCCATTCAACTGAGGAACGAAGAAGTCAGAAATCATGTTTCTATAGCGCTCTCCATTGACGGTAACATTCTGGCCGGCATCGTCCTTAAAGAAATATGGGCCGATGATACCACCAGCCCAAAAAGCACACCAAACAGAGAGTTTTAATAGTTGTAAAGGCAAATTCGGCAACTTTGCTTGTTTACATATCCATTTAACCAAAAATGGATTTGCGTTGAAAATGATTATCAAGCTGAATCATGTTTTCGGCCCATTCACCGAACCTGCGATGCGTATAATGGTCACTGCGGTTTCAATTCTTACACAAGCTGGATCTTATAAGCTTATAAGTCGAGATCTTTCCGTAAAATCTTCTGCAAAGTGGATGGGCATAGCTGTATACGATGGCGAATCGACTCAATCGGATTCTCCTCAACACTGTGCTCCACAACGGCAATAACTTCTTCTGTTCGCAATGTTTGTTATCTTTGGGGATGCGTTTTATCCACTAGAGTATACGTGGTGCGAAAACGATTCATGGCGTTGTGAATAACTTGCTCAGATGGACGATTATGTCGACCGTAAAATGGACGTAGCGCACGATAAGTTTGGTGAACCGAACCATGCTTTTCAAAAAAAGGTTGCACAATATGGAAGCGTTCTTCTGAGGTTAACCTATTCGTTGTAAAATGGCAAAACGTGTTAACTACAAATCAACTTTCAACTGTCAAATTGACAATCCACAGAAACAGTGTTGCTAGTTTGAAAACCAAACCTCTAAAAAACACCATTTACAATTACAGTCGTTACCAATTTCTGTCGAGTCGCTATTGTGGGTAAAGCTAGCCAGAGCTTTCGTAAACATCAGTAAATGCGACCAATGACATGAGTTGCATGTTTGTACCCGGATAAGTTTCCACTTAAAACAAAACCGAGACTTGTCGCTGACTCTAAAAGTGTAACCCTAGAGTCAGAGACCTATAATTCTGGTCTCTGTCAAATCTTCGATTAGATGTTGGGAGAACTGCTGACTTCACAGAGTTAAGCCACAATCCGTATCAAGCATATATTTTTGACACATCTTCATTTAATTTAAACGCAAGTTCATCGATCGAATTCATGAGGTGAGACAGATATAGCTGAACGTCGTCAGCGTATAAGTGGACTGCTTTACATGCTGCTATATTGATGGTAGGCGTAAGTCATTAATGAATGCACAAAATAAGATAGGACCGAGAATTGATCCTTGTGGTACACCTTGTCTAATTATTTTCAAAGCTGAACAAATCTGCTAGCAACTGAATAGCTTGTTCACTGATGCCAAGAAAGTTAAGTAGTTTCCAGCATAGAGTGCCATGATTTACCTTAACAAAGGCTTTTGAGAAATCAAGTAAGAAAAGAAGTGTTAGATATGTCTTATCAAATTCATGTCTAATATCATCGAAGACGTTAATCATAGACGGGGAGCAGCTGTAATTACTTCCGAATCCTGATTGGAATGGCGTAAAGGAGGCGATTTAAAGAGAGATGTTCCTCAAAAGCCTTTGATAGACACGGTAAAATGCTTATGTGCCTAAAAAGTCACTGACTGCATTCCATCTTTTGGCAACCTTTGCAATTTTCCAAAACTGTGAAATGTGGGTGTCATTATACAGTGGTAACCACTGAATATAAGTCAGATGGTTTACAATTTCAGGCAAAGCTTAATGAAGCGGATGGTCACATCGTCCACAGATTTTAGAGACATAACTCAGTCAATTCACCTTTACTCCTTAGACAAAAGGGGACCCTTAGATCAAAACGGTATCTTTTCTTGTGGATCAGACAGGTGATGCGGAGATTCTCTGACTATATCTTACAGTTGAGCTGGTACATTTACCAAAGCAGACCATTTCGTGCTAATTTAAATAACTCATTAGGAAGCTCGTCAAAGACTTTAGCTTCGAATTTGTTACCTTAACTTCCATCTTCGATAGGATTCTCTGTCATCTTTGTCTAGAGGAAATGTAACATCCTGCCTGGCAGGACTTTTTTAACCATTGTCGGCTATGACTGTACTACTAATTATCGCGTTCATCGTTCGGGCTTTCATTCTGACTTTAGCTCTAACCCTGGTATGTTTATTTAATTCCGGCAGTAATATCTCTCCACGTTCTCGTCTCCCCTTTCTTTTTCATTCCGAGAAACCTGTGCTCTTCCCTTCTTTTCTGCTCATGTGTAGAGCAGCTGTATATTTTTATTATTTGGCTGCACGTGCCTGCCTACATTCATCGCCAAACCAGAGACTTCTTTCTGGCAGTACTTTGTGACCAATCAAATCAGAAGCAGCTTCTTTGATGGCTTGTTGACAACACTTCCATTGCTATTGTACAGTCGGTATGCCTATTGGAATCACAGCTGACGGATCTTAAATACGATTGACAAAAATTGTGGCAGTCCCTCTCGATTACAGTTTTTTAATGTCCAACTTTGCTCCATTGTGCTTGTGATATCCATATTAGGGCTCTGGATGCAACAAGGCAACGATCCAAGTTGATACTAGCTGGAGGAGTGTGAAGCTTCGATTGCAATGTGATCAATCTGGTTATCGATTGATTGACCGGCGTGTAGTTAAGTCCCTTTATGGGTGTTGGGATATAGCAACTGCGTGCAAATTCTAAAAGCCTGAATCCATTGTCCGATGCAATGTTATGCTTAATTCCTTAGTTAGGTGGCGCTATATTTCGGGATAAATCTGACCCTCAACTAACAAGTCTCTCCAGTTAGTCTGGTCTTTAGCTAATTGCCTCCAGTTGCGCACTCCAAGTCGGCTGAGGTCCGCTTCCACTTCTGCACGCCACTTAAATCGAGGTCTTTCTCTACTGCGTTGTCCCCAGGAATAAATTTGAAGACCCGGCGGGCGTGAGCATTGCTGTCCATTCGTTTTAGATGCGAAGTTTTCTGTCGATGTCGCTGTACAGCTCGTATAGCTCGTATAGTTCGTCGTTGAATATTCTTCTGCAAAGCCCGTCAACGCAAACCGAACCGAATATTTTTTTCATCGAAACGACTGAGGATAAATTTATCTGCATAAAGTATGACTGGAATGATCAAGGTTTTATATGACCCCTTACTTTCTCTGGGTAGGTCTTTCTTAGCCCAAAGAAGCAGCGATTGGCATTGTTTTCAGAATTTATAGAAAAGCAGAATTTATAGGAAAATTCCCTTACGACCTTGAAAATACAGCTGTCAACTGTGACGTTTGTCCAATTCGTCGATCTTGTGTACCCCTTTACCGCTAAATGCATTTTGGCAGCTTCCGTTTCAATAGTGGAAAACGCACTTGTGACAGCCCGCTGAGTTCCCACAATTATGTCAATATCATTGGCGTGCGTACGGTGTTAGTTGCACAGACTTTTGAAAGAATATACTTTCAGTAGTTGCTTATGAGTTCCGCACAATCCTTTCAAGTATGATGTTAAAGGAATTGCATGGCAGCGAGTTACCTTGCCTAAAACTTTTTTGACGTGAAAGTTCTCGGTTAGGTCACTACCGACCTTGACGGAGTAGCGAGCGTTCTGCATCGTCATTCCGAACAAGCGGACGAGCTTGGCAGGAATGCTAAAACTTGACATGACTCTACACAGGTCGTTCCCACAAGTGCTGTTATATGCGGCCTTAAAATCGATGAAAAGATGATGGGTATCGATTCGGATTTCGTGAGTTTTTACCGGGGTCTGCCGAAGTGTGAAGATGTGGACGATAGTGGACTTGCCTGGTGTGAAACCGCACCGATAGGGGCCAATCAGGTTGTTGACAAAGGGTTTCACACGAAAGGTTTCCTCCAATGTTGAAGAGACTTATATCTCTATTGTTGGCGCAGTTGAGCGGACTCCTTTTTTGCGGAACGGGAAAATGATGCTAAGATTCCATTCATCAGCCATACACTCTTCTGACTTGGTCTGAGAAGTGAATTGGTGCATGCTCTCCAGAAAGTCATTTCCAGCAGTTTTGAATACCTCGGTAAGACGTCAGGTCCATCTAAATTGTTGCATCTTAGCTTAGATATTGTTTTCCTTATTTCGTTTTGATCAGGTGGATGGAAATTTTAGCTATCATCGTCTAAGTAGACCATTTCTATTCTGCCTGACGGTGGGATTTTGGGCTCTTTGGCCGTTATATAGCCTGCGGAAACGCTGTTTCTATAATCATCACGGACTGTGGCTCCACCACAAAGTTTCCTTCTTCATCTCTACAGATTTCTGTACGGGTCTTTCGTACCATATTCACGGAGTTAAGCCTCTCAATATTTCGAATAGCGCGCTTCTCGTATTCTTTTTAATTCTTCGGCGTCTCTGATGGCACGTTGGCAGCATTGCCACTTGTCTTCGGTACTTGATGCTGGCGGCATAAGAGTTGTTGAGAAACTTCGGGGTACGCGTTCGTCGAAGATTCTGGCGGTCTCATGGAAGTTCTCCGTTGTTGTGCCGGTTGTGAAATCCACATTCGTACCTTGGCTGTAACAAGCGGATAATCCAAGTCAATGTTGTTTGCCCGGAAGGTTCAGGCGTCCAGAATACTGGAGATATATCTTACGTCGACTGCAATATGATTTATTACAATAGATTTAGCGTTTCATAATCCAGAGACCGTCATGTCCCCTTGTGTATATTGAGGTGAGGAAACCGTGTGTTTACTCTAGTGAAATATCATCTCGCCTCAAAGTCAATAAGCATAAGTCCGTTCCCAGACTTGGTGTCATGTAGGCTATGCATACCAACTGTCCTACGAAAGATGTTCTCCTTTCCCATCCTGGCATTAAAGTTGCCTAGTACGATTTTATCGTCAAACTTTGCTGTTCCGAAAGTCGACGTCCTTTAAACGTCATTTTTTTTCGGGCCATTAGTTGGTTCGTAACATATTTTCAGCTCTTCCGTATAGGGTTATGAGCCCTATGATGGCATAGGCCAGTATACGCTACTGGCCCAGCATTCCCTCGCCGTTTTACCGTGGACGACCAAGCAATCCAAGCTACAGAACAGTCAGCAGTATTCCAATCAATCGCCATGCAGTTCCTAAGGAATGTTATCCAGGCTGTGTTTTTCTATAGCGCTTCCTTATCTGCACTTGCGTTAAAAACTCCTAGTACAATTTGTATATCATAGCTGGTGCCCTGTGCATATATTCAGTCTAGGATATCATACATATAATTCATCTTTGCTGCTATCATCCTTATCCACTTTTGTAACATGAACGTGAATCATTCTTACATTTCCGAGTTTGGGCTTGATATGGATTGCTGTAAGGCATACGCCTACATATCAGAAACTTAAGACTTTCTGAGAATAGTAAATCACCATCTAAATAAGCGAAGTCTTCCTTCTTCTTGGCAGTTGTCATAGTAAAGGTCGTAGTTTTTCATTCATTTTTTGCCAGACTCATCCCATCACACTTATTGGATTGCTTCTGATCTTCTTTACAGCAGTCTAGGGCTTCCGTGAGTTTTTCGGCACCACGTGGTCTGTTGAGGGTCCTAGGGTTGGATATGCAAAGCCATATCTCCAGGGTCTTGAGATAACTATGGTGCTGCCCTTAGATCTAGTCTCCAAATACGTCGAAGTAGCTCTAGAGGCGGGTGTGCACCAAACTGATTAGAGTTGTGGATGCCGCCGTTGACCCGTATATGGGATTCCTCCGCCTGCGCCATGATGAATTTTCTAGTGCAAACACTTAACAATCGTTGTCTCTGCAGCTGCCAGTGACGTCTCTTAGAGGTTAGGAACCCTACCTTCAGTCAGAGGTACTAGGATGACGCTAATGTCTTCATAAAACGATTGACCACCACTGTGGTAATAAAATTGTTCACCAGATTTTCGCAGATTTGCTTTTAGCACTTCATTTGACTGGACCACTGGGATAAACCTTCTCTTTTGCATAGTTCCCAAGAAAAAAGTCGCACGGCTGGAAAGAAAACACTGGCTACCTCAACTCGTATATCTTCAAGTTCCATACGAATTCCTTGATCATGGTGAAATACCGCAATATATTCATGACACCACAAACATCAGCTTCATTTTCGAGGAGGTAAAGTCCGAGGATGCCGCTTTTCAAAAACTCGCACCAAACAGTAACCCGTTGTGAATGGAGAGGCTTCCTTGGATTTTCTAAGACTTTCTCAGCAAATGATTTTTCGTATCATATCCGGTTAAAGATATGATGCTTTAGTCATGACTCCGTCTAATGTTTACACGTAGATCTTCTCTCACAATCTATGGCAGGCTTATAATCGTGAAATCGGATCACTTAAGTCACCTCTAATCAATTTGTGACTGACTTAACCGTTGATACAGAGTTTTCATCCGACTGTATTTTGCTGTAGAGTACTCGTACGTATACGCTCTTCAGCTCCTCGCATTCTATTTTTCCAACACTTTCAAACGTAATGTATGTACGGCTCTGCGCAATGTATGTATGGAATATACATATGCCGTGGCTTCTCATAAATCAGGCTGAACTTGACCGATGGCATGGGTTATGTTGGCTTTGAGAGCCGCTGTCGCTTGTGGCTTATTCGCATAGACCTGCGACTTCAGAAATTCCCACAAGAAAAAGTCTAAAAGGGTCAAATCGCACAATCTCGGCGGCCAGTTCACATCATCTCCACGTGAGATGACCATGCCTTCGAATCCCTCGTGCAGAGTTCCCAATGTAGCGTGAGCTGTGTGGCACGTATAGCCGTCTTGTTGAAACCGCATGTCGTTGGTGTCCATATAATCCAATTCAGGCCAAAAGAAGTTGATAATCATCGACCTATAGCGCTCGCCTTTGACGGTGATGGCCTGGCCAACGTCGTTCTCAAGGAAATATGGACCAATGACGCCGCCAGCTTAAAATCCACACCAAACAGTGACTTTTTCGGGATGTATTGGACGATGTCATGTGGATTGATATCGCCCCAAATTCGACAATTTTTTTTTATTGACTTACCCATTCATCCAGAAATGGGCTGAAGATGATTTTTCGATGAAAATTAGGGTCAGTTTCCAACTGCTCCAGGGCCCATTCAGCGAACACACGGTGTTGTCTATGGCCATTTACCTTCAGTTCCTGGGTCAGTTGAATTTTCTAGGGTGCAGGCCCAAGTCGCGACGCAAATTTCACCAAGTTGTGGTCTGAGAAAAGCCTAGTTCTTGTGAGCGACGCGAAATCAACTACCTCTGATTCTCCTGCACACTCTCATGGACAGCGGCCATGTTTTCGACAGATCTTGCATTTCGTCGACGTACGGGTGTTGGTTTATCGCTTACTGAACCAGTGGACTCAAATTTATCTACTACACTGCGAATAACCCTCTCGGTAGGACGATTATGGCGACCGTAAAATGGGCAAAGCACGCGGAACGTGCCCGAAAAGAACACCCATTTTGATAAAACAATTTTATCATTTGCGCGTGTTGTTGAACGCTATGACCATCTATGGTGATTTGGCAAAACAGACTAAATAAATGACAGTCAATTTGACAGATGTAGCTTCAACAATATGGCAGCTATCAACTTTCAAAGTTCGGAAGTCCCTATTGGAGTACCCCGTAGTTGTAAGCCGTAAGGGAACAATTCTATAACACAATTCTGGGATGTCCAATTTGGGTGCATGACTGCCAATGGGTTTCTGGACTGAACGTGCAAGTTGAAAAAAACTTCGTTACATAAGGCAGTATTGGCTCTGTTACATAGAAGCGATGAACTACAACTCCTCAGCTTTGAGGATCTTCAAATTCCATAGTCCTGATTCGGAACGTAAATGAAGACACAGTTTCTAGTTCATGGATTGAGCGATCTAATTCCATAAAATGTATAACCGTATGTTGACAATGGTACTTACCTGCTTACTAACTTAAATAATTATTCAGTTCTTTGATCTATCAGAGTTAATCGCGTAACCAATGTAGAAAAAATCGCTGACTTGTTCGTTGTTTGTCAACTCAATTAATCGTTACTTGGTATTCCTTCTTGTTGACGGCAGCATTTATTTGGTTTTGTCCTCGTTCAAAGCTTAACCCTATATTGCAGCTTCTGTTTCAATATTTACAAATGCACTGGTGACTGCTCACTGCTCTCTACCAATGATATTATTGTCATCGGGCTTTGGAAATAGTTTCATAAACTTTTGGAAAATTGTACCTCTAGTGTTGGCTTGGGTATTTTTCAAGCATGATGTTAAGGAACCCTTGCTCAGCGTTAAAGATCTAGATGAGAATGCTTCCGACATTAACGGAGCAGCATATAACATATTCTTCACTGTCATTCTGAAGAATCTAGCAAGGATGCTAAACAGTTAAAGTATATATTTAGGTACCGTGATATCGGACTCTTCAAATCGATAAAGTTTTGGTGTATATAAATTGTGGACTTGACGGACTTGGAAGGACAAGCACAGGGCTAGATCGGGTTGTTTAAAAATGGTTCCAACTGCTAACGTAACAAGAAAGATACGATTTTGTACGATGTTATCTAGACTAGTAGAAACCTACTGTTGATCCAACTCGGCAAGTTCGTATACAGAAATATAGATTTCCTTGCTTCATTGGTTCGGAGGGCGGTAATCTTGGCAATATTGCCCTAGTTGGATGCTTCGTTTTGCCTGACAGCAAAGTTTAGGTAGCTTCTGATACCTAACAGTCTGCAGAAATGGCTCCTCTTAGCCTTTGTAGCATCTGTAACCTGTCACACCATTACTACATTTCCTTGTCTAAGGTCTCTGTTTGGTTAAACTTCTAAACTTCCTGGAGAAGCACCTCTTCATTTCGTCGATTATGCGCTTCTCATTATCTCTTTGTTTTTATATTCTTTCCATCGATTTTCCTCGTCCTTGCTTGCGTTTTTCTATTGAACGCCTCGTTACGGGCTAATTTTTTGTGATATGTGCTTACACAGCAAACCAGAAGTTTCATTATGGCGAATTCTGACATTGATGTTACTGATCTTGAACTTGTAATGGAAAACCAATAGCATGCATTGTCTGCAACTTGCTAGTGATCCGAATCTACATTAGCTGATTGATTCTAAAAGACAGTAACGAAAAGTAAAGTCAGTAAACCTAAGTCCGTTTCCACCGATGGTGTTGTGTCAACCATATTTTCCCATTATACCTAGTACTAGCAAAAGTTTTGGTACACGGTTTTTGTCTAATAAAATGAAAACGAATGAATATTTTTCAAATCTTTTTTTTTACTAGTTGTTGAGTCACTCAATGTCTCCAAATTGTAGAACAACTTATTCGAAATGACCGCTATTTGTCTTCCATCAACGGTTAAGTCGGTCTGGCTACTCATAGATTGCAGTGAGCACTTCAAAGACTCATTACTTGGATGTCGATTGGAGCAAGCTATAGCCTCCAGAATGGGCCATAGATTATTTGCCTAGTGGATTGACCTCTCGGCTACCAGATGGCCAATCATCCGTGGAAATGAAGTTCGGAACGTAGTTATAGAGCCATGTTTGAGTCGTTTTTGACTTATGAGCTGGAGCGGAGTCTTTTTGAAAATTTATTTGCGAATAGTGTTTTGTTGAAGGGCTTCTCTACGTTCTCTAAAACGTCCATTCGATAGACTTTCGCACAGTTTTGACACCATTCTGGCTCCAGGAATGGAGCTCGCTGACTCCATCGTAGACAATTCCTCACCAAACCATCACATAAGCTGTCGGAACGACTACAGGCATATTTCGTGATGACAGAACATAAACTCTATCGCTCAGTATGTTGAACGATTATTCAAGTGAAAATTTCCTCATCAGTGAAAAGAGGTCTATAACTTAATTCGTGCGGTTTGCTATGAGATGGCGTAACTTGTATTATTCCATTGGCACATGCGTTGGAAAGCTACTGTCATTGTACGTCATTTCAGTATATGTCATTCATTTGAAGCGTAAGCAACAATAATTTTTTTTCACTCAAATATGTCGAACTTTGTGCCTGAAAAAGTGTTTTTGCGGGGAGTTCTTCTTCATTACTTTAATATGAAGAAAACGGCTGCCGAAAGTCATCGTATTTTGGTGGAAGTTTATGGTGAACATGAGCTAGCTGAGCGAACGTGCCAAAAGTGGTTTGCACGATTTAGAAGTGGTGTTTTTTGCTTGGAAGACGATGAACGTCCTGGGCAGCCAAAAAATTTTGAAGATGAAGAACTGGAAGCATTATTCTATGAAGATTGTTGCCAAACAAAAGAAGAGCTCGCAGAATCTTTGGGTGTCACTCAAGCAGCCATTTCAAAACGTTTAAAAGCAGCTGGATATATTCAAAAGCAAGGAAATTGGGTTCCACATGAACTCAAGCCGAGAGACGTCGAAAGGCGGTTTTGCATATCCGAAATGCTGCTGGAACGCCACAAAAGGAAGTCATTTTTGCATCGGATTGTTACTGGTGATGAAAAATGGATCCATTACAACAACGACAAGCTCAAAAAATCATATATGAAACCCAGCCAACCAGCCAAATCAACGGCAAAGCCGAATATCCATGGCGCGAAGGTAATGCTCTGTATATGGTGGGATCAGATGGGTGTGCTGTATTATGAGCTGCTAAAACCAGGTAAAACCATCAATAGACAACGCTACCGAACACAATTAATCCGTTTGAAGAGAGCAGTGGCCGAAAAACGCCCGGAATATGCGACCAGACACGAGGCAATAATTTTCCATCATGACAACGCTCGGTCCCACGTTGCTATTCCGGTTAAGAACTATTTGGAAAACAGTGGATGGGAAGTCTTACACCACCCGCCTTATAGCCCAGACCTTGCCCCTTCTGACTACCCTCACTGAAATACGGTTCACATCAGAGCAGAATATCAAAAATTGGTTTGATTCATTTTTGGCTGCCAAGCCGGCGCAGTTCTTTTGGGATGGGATCCACAAATGGTCAGAAAGATGGGAAAAAGTCATAGCTTCAGATGCGCAATACTTTGAATAATACTATTGTACATGTTTTTCTTAAATAAACATTCAAATTTTGAAAAAAAAAACCGCACGAGTTAAGTTATATACCCAATAAGTAAGTGGCCTGTGTGTTTCTTGTATGCGTTCAGTCATCAATCGCGTTTTTAGATCCGCGATGTGCAGTCCTTCCTGATCACAATGAATGACTTGAACTGCAACCAATATCAGACTGCTATAATTTCCAAACCGTTCATGACAGTGAACTCAAATTTTGACACATGACAGATAATTTTATTATTTACAAGCCTTTTAAACAAGCCGCGATGGAATTCAAACGTGATAGTGCGATTGCTTCATATTTAGCTGGAAAACCACAAGTAGCTATCGTTAGAGCAATCCAGCACCTCAACGTGAATAAATCATTTGTGTCTCGAACCATAGCTGCGTTACCGTGATACTGGCAGTGTTGCAAAACGCCATTGAGGTGGTCACAAAAAAACAGCAACATCGGCAGAAATGGTTCGGAAAGTGAAGGCTCGAATTGAGCGAAATCCGCGTCGAAGTGGAAGAAAGATGACTCGTGAGCTCAACATATCGTTGGAACGGATGCAACACATACTGAAAAATGAGCTTGGGCTCAAGCCATTGAAGTTCCAAAAAGCACACGATCTTACACCGCAACAGAAAAAAGTTAGAGTCGAAAGGGCGAAGGAGTTGCTACGCTTGCACGAAAGTGGTGAGTTGCCGAATTTGGTCTTTTCCGACGAGTCGCCATTTGTTATCGAGCAATATGTCAACAAACAAAATGACCGAGTTTACTTGCCAGAGAGGTCTTTCGAAAATGTACACATTCGGACGGCCACCAGAAAGCAGGCAGCACCGAGGGTGATGGTGATGGTTTGGGCCGCCATAACCGCCGATGGTCGCTCTCCGCTCGTATTTTTGGACCGTGGCGTCAAAATTAATGCGATCGTATACTGTAAAACTGTTTTAGAGGCAGTACTGGGCAAACAATCATTTCGGTCGAAGACCGGCACCGTTCACAAAGCGCGCTTCAACCAAGATTGGTTAAAAAACAATGTTCCACATTTCATTTCTTCGCACAGTGAATTGCAAATTCTCCGGATGCAAATCAGTTGGATTTCTCTGTCTGGGGTATATTGAAGGCACTAAAAAATACCAAAGTTTGGACCACCTCAAACAAGCACTTCGCCGGGAATGGGCCAAAATACCGCAGAGCCACTTGCGTGCAGCGTGCGATGCTTTCTTCGGTTGTCTCAAGGCCATTATTCGCACCAAAGGTGGACATATTGAAAACTACTGATACAATTTGAAAATTGATGTATTTTCCAACATTTTTTGCTTTGGCACAATAAAATTTATCAAAACATAAAAAAATTATAGCATTTTAAAAAGTTCGAGTCGTTCACCCTGTATACCTCTCGAGACGGAATCCGATGGACTCGATTCTCCGCGGCTTTAATGATTTGTGGCATTCGCACATTCCTCAGACTGGCGAATTTTGCACGGTTGATACACCAGTATCCTCAAATAACTCCAGCTACGATACACAAAATTTCGTGTGATTTTCAGTGGCCACAACGTCTGAAAGATTTCGCGCTTTTCGTCGCCGCACTTTTGCAGGTCAATTACCACAACACGATTTTCGAATGAGCCCCATTCCATGATTGCAAACAATTGCCGTCAACAACTTTTCACACGCGAACCTTGCATAAATATAACTTGTCAAATAGCCGACAAGTTGGAGTAGATACGTTCATTGATTCTTCAGAATAAATGTGCTCATTTTATGTACTAGGTACTACCAAAGATGTCCTCTTTCCTTATTTTAGCGTTAAAATTTTCTTAAACGATTTTATGGTCACACTTAGGGTATTAGTCGTAGGATTTGGTGAGAAGCCCGAAGAAGCACTCTTTTATAGCATCGTCCATTTCTTCTGTAGGAGCTTCATGCTTTAGCTTGCCGCCTAAAAAAAATTCACTCCCAAATAAACGCTGCTTCTGGTCTCCGTGACTATCGCCATAGTATATGTTTCAATTTTTGATTTATGGCTGTCTAGACCCTTCGAGAGTTGTTGAACTGCACGTGGCTTTTTTGAGGTCCGGCCATTGCATGTACAGATTCAAACGTGGTTGCCTTCTTTTCGTTCTGCAGGGTCGTCAACGTCGCCGAGTCTACAAAATTGTTTCCGAAAATTAAGAGATCGAACAATCAATTTTCAATGAGATTGTGAGCATGGGCATTCAATGGAAATCCAATGCATTTCCGACTTTTTATCGCATGCATCCAACCTTTCCACAATCCGCGTTTGTGAAAGTGGCAAACTCTCCGTAGGTCATTAAATAACTAAAGGTGCCTTTAATCTTTTACTCGTCAAGAAAACCTACCATTTTACAATCATATTACCGTTCATATCTACCCAATGTCCATCTTCATCAAATTTCGCTTAATAGACATGACTTTCTCACACCCCGTAGCATAGACCGTGCTATTGACAAACTACCGCCCACAGTCGATCGTACCATGGTGAATCATTGAAGATGAAGACCCATTACAGTGTCTCCAAATGGAGACAAGAAATCACCACACTGTGTAATATCTGCAGCAATTTGTCTCGACATTTGATGCATTTTCTCATCGCAAACAATAAAACCTACAAAAGGCGATTTCCTACAATTTTACGGCGTTTACGAGTACTTGTAAAAATAGCTGGAAACAGTGATGAAAGTAAAACCTACATTGCAGCAGATACCACCATTGCCACTATACTCCGAGACAAGTTACCTAGGTCTACCAAAGAGATCTCAAATCTCAAGACCAAGACCGCTCAAGACTAAAGATGTGGACAGCTACGATAATTATGGCCAACGAAAGCCATATAAATAATTAATGACCATCATTTACGAGTACCACAATGCAATGGGCCAACTTTGTTGTTGATGTTGTTGTTTCTGTTCATTTCAACTTCCATCTTCAACTATGTTGCCATTGCAGAAGTATGTTTCTTATTTCTTGCCATCTTGTGGCAAAAAGATTTTTTTATTTTTTTTTTTTAATTTTTTTAATTTTTTTCCCTGTCCAGCTTCCTGTGATCCATTGGAGAAGAGTGATGTTGCGTTGCGCTTATCAAGATTGACGTACCAACGGACGTACGGATGCTGTAAATTTTTCAAACTTCAAGTTGAATGCTTGCTTCTTAATTTTGTGTTGCCCCTCTTTGGAGAGATGTTCTCACATCTGTACGTCGAATGATGATTGTTTCGTGTCGATAATGATGTTGTTGTATTATTGTGAAAGAGCCATTGAACTAGCCGACACATTGTCCATCTCGAACAAGCCATCATCATCATCATCATCATCATCATCGTCTCGTCATAAGCTGCTTAAGAGGAGAAGCACGAACGGACAAACGGACAAACGGACAAACGTCCGTCCATCTCCTATGGACAAATGCCCATCGTGATAATTCATATACTCTTTATGGAGAGTTTGTGTATTTCAATTTATCGTTTTCGATTAAGAGCTACCACAATATCTGGATTAGATCTTACACTAGAAGTTAGAAATTACAAAAAAATGACACGAGAAGTTATTAAAAAAAAAATAGAAAGAAACGAGGTAAATGCGAGCAGATGAATGAGCGCTGATGTACGAGCATTCGTATCTTGACAGTGACAGGTCCGCGCTTACGAACAATTAAAGCATGTGAGAGTTTTTGAACTATGATCACGTTTTAAGCGAAGCTATCAGCTATTGCACGGGTAATTTTCTAATAAAATTGCTTGGATTTATTGTTGTACTCATAATTAAATTATGAAAGGCATGTCTGCCTAACGATTGCTCGAATCGAAAGTGTTTGTCTTGGAAAGAGATGAAGCAGATTGTTTGTCGGCATGCCATACTTGTACTGTCTGCCAAATTGGTTTGGAAAATTGCCTACAAAAATGTCTGCAAATTAGTGGAAAGATCAGCCAGTCAGGTCCTTCTTATACAAATTTAAATTGTGAAATTCCAAGTTCGCAACTCAACTCTTCTGTATTGTACACATTCACCACGGTGATGGTGTATGGTGGCGTTCGCCGAGCGTAGCGCTTCCCACTAGATCACCAAAATCAAGCAGTGTTGGGCGCGTCAAGTACCTCGATGGACGACCACATGGGAACTCGGTACACCGCGTGCTGTTGGAAAAAAAAAACGCCACATGGGCATAGTACCCCGGCGTAAAATCCCGGACTTTACAAATTGATTTGTATCGATCCTATAAAAAAAAATAAAAAAACAAATACTGGTCTTGAATGGCGGCTGGGGAATGTTAGCGAAGTTCGTTCCACATTCGGAGTGGTGGTTGCTTCAAAGAAATTTCTCTGAAGACGTATTTTGGTGCCGACGACACACTGTGCGAGCGCAGTTCCAGACTCGTTAACCATTGAGCGCAGTCCAGGGAGCGCTGCGGCTAGTGCAGTAACCCAATTAATGGGAAGGCGTGAGGTCATCCCTGTTTTTAGTGCGGTATGGATCCCCTCGCAGCCGAGGATTGAGAAAAGTGTTAGAAGTGTTAGTTGAAAAGGAATGCTTCGGCGATGGTCGTGGCGGTAATGTTAGAATGCATGCGGCCAGTTAGCTGAACCCGTATAAGACAGTAACAGACCGATGATATTTAGATGAACATGTTCAAACCTCTCGCCTGCTGCGAATGTTGGCGTCTGTCGCTTTCGTTTTCTGACAGCCGTGACACCTGCATGCCCACTTGCCAATTCCATTCACCAATGGCCAAAAGAAGCGAAGGGCGATGGTTTTACATGACGATCGTACCCCTGGGTGGCTGAGGTAGTATATGGTTTCGAATGTGGTTCGCCTGAACGCCTCAGGTATGAAAGGGGGACCTCGCCCGCAAGGCGTTTCACACGTCACCACTGAATCGGGTCTGGGGAGAACAAGATTGGTTAAATGAAGTTTGATCTTTCCGATTTCAATTCCGCCAGTGTCCACCCTCTGCGTCTTAGGTATAGTGTAGTCTATGGTGTATAGCTGCGATACGCGAGAGTACATCAGCTGCGGCATTTTCAGGTCGTCATACTCATATCTGTAGAGAATTGGGCAATGAGCTCCAAGTACCGTTGCAGCTGTGGTGTTTCCGATGTTGAGGGTAGATTGCGAAAGACGAACGACAAGGGCTTGTGTCGCTGAAGTGCCGAAAGTGCTCGATTACCAACAGCACGCGGTCAGAGGTGTAGTATTTTCGCTCCACGGTGGAAAGGACTGCGATTATGACTGTGTTTGTAGCGTCGATCATCAAGCGCAGCTCATAATCAGGTAGCGGATGGCCCAAGGAGGCGATAACGAAGTAAGGCTGCATTGGAAGCTGGTGGCTCAAACTCGGGATCACCAACGTAAAGTTTTACCCTTTAATTTTATTACGATATCATTTTTATTTTTACTTTAGCGATATAAACATTGCTACTCTATGTTACAAGAGATTTTCTGATATCCACTGTTACCGATCAGTCCAAGTATCAGAGATAAAAGGGAAGAGGAATGAGTTCGACACAAATGTCGTCGGACGAATGACAGCTGTGCCGCATTCCACGGAGTTGGAGTATGGTAGTTCTCACCGAAGGTAGGGTAGCCCTGTTGTAGCGTAGTATTCATCGAACCGCTCCGCTACACGCTTAACTCTATTTAAAGGATCAATTCTATAACCATAGAGCATGTATCACTGGAGAAGCATCCACACTCTTGGTAGAAGGTTTATAACTTTTATTGTCTTGCAATATATTTGTAGTTCAGCTTTGTAAGTACTCCATGTCTTTTCTGTGTGTGAGACACTAATGTTACACGAGTACCATCTGGTTCTCAAATTGACACAAAGAAGCTCAGTATCATTATTTTTAATGAATCACCACTTCGATCCTTATAACAAAGGCACACATTCAACTATTGTGTATATGTAACAAATATTTCACCTTAAATGACATTTTTCTGCCACCAAATGCTGTAGAGTTTTCTATCCGCTTAAATTACTGCATACTAACTCTTTGTCGGCTTTGTCCTGGATTGTTGATGGTTAACGACAGAGCTATATACACTTTGGCACTTCTAAATATGTAGATGTCAGGAGTTAGGTTTATGTCCATAATTATCCATCATTATCTGTAATTTTTGTATCGGGTCATGAGTCGATCTGCCTCCCCCATTGACTGCCACGGATTTAAATAATATTTCCCCGTCGATGGTGCCGATAGGAAGAAGAAGGCATAGTAAGACATCCGACTACCTCTTTCACCTTCCAATAGTTAGGTATACTTAAACAAAATAGCAAGTCATTTACAAGACTTTCGACTTTCGCCTGTTCTTTGGAGGGTATGGATCCGGTCCTACTGCACATCATCTCCGCGGGAATTCTTCTTCATCTTCAGCATACTTCGGGAATTGAATGAATGATTACTTCGTTGACGAAATAAGTAGTTTGTTGACGTTGTTCTTCTATTTTTTGAATAGCAGCTAGTAGACCCAGAATTCCTAGATAATTCACTGACAAGCACTGCTTATTATTTTCCCGGATCCACAACAAAGAAACCTTCTGTACAGCTACTTGCATACCCTGATAATGATATGATGGTAAAATGCAGTGAGCTGGCAACATTATATAGCGATGACTTTGACGTAATTTTCTGTTTTTAATTTTGCTACGAGTATCTCGGCTCCGCTTTTAACTTTGTATTAACTAGTGAGTCCTCTTTAGAAACCAAACGAAAATTGGAGACTGTAGCGCGAGAGTAGCTAGAACATTTCTGCTAGAACTGGATGGATGTGCAGGAGATCAAAAAATCGATAGTTTTTGAAATGTGTGTGTTGATTGGACTTACGGTGGAAACGGAACTTGGCCTTTTCAGAGGTACCACCTTCTCAACTAATCACACGATGTGTGATTGATTGTGACACGTTAACGAAATAACCCATTCTGACCACCTGCCCATAACTACTGGCATCTTTATTGACTTCAAAGGTGCCTTTGATAACCTAAACTGGAAGAAAATAGTAACCAGGATGCAGGAATTGAGCTGTCGGGAAATTGGGCTTTGGGGAAGCTACTTTTCCGGCAGAAAAGCGAGTGTGGTAAGTGCACACGACAACGTCTCAATTAATGTTGAGAGAGGTTGCCCCCAGGGGTCCATCTGTGGTCCATTTATTTGGAACCTGATGATGGATGCACTCTTGCGGCGGCTAAACGAGCTCTGTGGGTGCTGCGCCTATGCAGATGACCTGCTCCTCATCCTTGAAGGCCAGTCTAGGGCCGAAATCGAGGCAATAGGAGAAAGAGCTCTAGCAGTCGTTGCTGAATGGAGAGAAAGCGTAGGAGTAAGTGTGTCGCAGAATAAGACCGTCTTAATGAAGCTCAAGGGCAAGTTGAACGTAAGACGTCGGGCTCATAAGATACATTTGAACGGCGTTGGCATTAGATGTGTGACTGAGGTCACATATCTGGGCATAACGATGGGTGAGTGTATGAACTTCATGCCTCACCTGGTTCGTACTAGACTACGTATGCTGAGTGCCGTAGGCCAGGTAAGGCGCATTTTGCGATCCGACTGGGGGCTCAGCAGGCGTTCTGTTCGTATCATATACGATGGCCTTTTTGTTGCCTGTGCAACATATGGAGCATCGGTATGGTACGACAGAGTTATGACTGTTGATGGTCGAAAGCGGATCCTGGCTTGTCAAAGAGTCGCCTTGCTTGGCTGTTTACCGGTGTGCCACACTGTCTCCACAGAGGCAATGCAGGTCTTGCTGGGAGTGCCACCTCTGGACCTGGAAGTGATACGTCGTGGTATTGCTTTCAAGATCAGAAAAGGTCTCCCTCTAAATGAACGCTATTGGATTTCCCCGGAAGAAGTGGATGGCCTATCCCTGAAGCAGCGTAAAACCTTGCTACACGCATGTGTTCTATCTAGATGGCAATGGTAGGGTTACTTACGGCTTCCTAAGGGATGTGCTAACCATGAGAATTTTTCCTGAACGGAATTTTAACCTCAGCCTGGGCTTTTTGTTGACCGGGCATGGCTCTCTCAATGCATTCTTGCATAAGAGGGGGCTTAGCGAGGTTGCGAGCTGCTCATGTGGAGCTACCTATGAGGACTGGCTTCATGTCCTATGTGAGTGTCCCAATTACGCTGACATAAGGAACTTGCAGGCTATGGGCATCACCTTTAATGGTGAGACCTACGATGTCAGTGGAATTATCACTGATACCGTACGGTTTGAAAGAACCCGTAGTTTTGCAAAAGATGTATTCAATAGAAGGCGCAGTAGGCAGCTAGCGGGAAGTTTGTAGATTTTCAAATTGTTGCAAGGCCGCCAGTCCTGGGCAGTGAGGTGCCCAACTGGAAGTAACCTCAAGGTTGCGAAGCTCGACCGGAAGCTATATTCTGGTACCACGGGAGGTCAGGAGCAACCGGAACTATGGTTCCGGCCTGACCTAGGAGTTGGCCACCTTGTGGGAGTATCGTGGTGGCTGTAGGTTTAAACCCAAAATCGCGGGGAGAATGGACCGAATGGATCTTGGACATCTCATGGCTTAGCATGTGTGTAGTTTACTACGACCTGTGCTAAACCATGCGATTGCTATGGAACCAATTGGTCTGTTCGATGTGGAGTTGCATTGCAACCGGGTACCATGACCCACAGAATGGCTGAGGTATTAGATAGGCCTCGACCCTTCACCAAAGGGGAAGTTCGTGCCTTACACACCACTTTGAATCTGGTACTGGTGGTAGTACTTGTACTACCCGAAGGGCGCTTATCACCGCATTATTTTGATATCTTGTGCGAAGACGCACTGTAGGCTTAAGCCCTCACGGCAGGTACCTACGTAAAACACAAGAGACATCTGCCCATAACTACTATGATTATCCTAGAGATAAACTCCCATCCATCCGCAGCATAGACAAGGTTATTTACAAGAACTCCCTTGAAAGCAGAGCTTCCCAGGTAACACGGTTAAAACTGCACATGATAATGAAACCCACTTCATATGCGGCGCCGACATTCTTATTTCCTGTATATCTGACGCCGAAAATACCATTCAAGCTAGGAGAATATGTGAGAAAAAACAACTATGACTTGCGGTTAATAAGAAAAACAGGCAGCTGTTTGAATAAATCATGTACCAGCAGGCCAACGTACAAAACCATGTGCAGGGAGAAGCTAGCAGGAATCAAGGACAGTCGTTCATTTTGGAACCGCGACCGAACCATCAATAGCTCACTTTTCGCACGATGTATTCAAACCGAAGCACCTGAACTAGCTAACCAGTTTGAATAATCGCTGAACCCAGCCTGTAGCACAAACGAACTACATTGTGCACCTCCTTTCGAGAGAGTCGATATACAGACCCTAACCATGTTATTGCAAGATGTTTGTAGTGCGGAATGTCATCAGGAGAAGATCATATGTCCTGCGAATTTTTCAAATATGCGACCAATGAATCCCTGTATAAGCTAACAAAGGTCTATAACTTCATTTTTGACGTACGTGATGTACTAAACGGCTTTCGGAAAAATATAATTTTTCCCTTGTGTAAAAAAGGAGATCTGAAAGACCCAAGTAACCTGAACTTAGTAATTACAATTTTCACGTGAATTATTTTAGGACGTCTAACAAAATGACTACATGCAAATAACCTACTTATCGAGTCCCACGCTGGGTTCAGGGAAAACTATTCCACGGTGGACAATATTTTTGCATTGACAACAATTGTTAGGGGTTACCTGAACAGCGACAAAAAGCCGAACGCGTTCTTCGTAGATTTTCGGGCAGCATTGGGAGTGTCAACAGAGTTACTCAAAGTTATGCAAAGCCTCTACGAAAATAATACGACTGCAGTGTGGGATCTAGTCAAGATCGCAGCCTAGTTTGAGTCAAAAATAGGTGTCGTAAGGTTGTCTTATGAGTCCTGTATTGTTTTCGCTGTTCCTGGATGATCTATCGATATTTTCGCCCGATGGAATCGAGTTCGCTGAGACCTAGAGAAAGCTGCTTCAATACGCTGATGACATTGTCATTAGATCGAAGACAAAACAAAGTGAGAGTGTCCATTATCTGAGTGACATTAGCATCACCAATGAGTTTTATCGCACCGTTTTGAATCCTATTTAACAGGTGCAGGGATGTTTTAAGACCACTTGAATGTGTATTGCACTTAAATTTTGGGCATATACTATATATTGAAATATTTCTTACATACCTTGAGTAAACTTAGACATTTCGCAGCATTTTTGACGATACCGAATACGTGGTCATTCCAACGTAAGTTGTCATTATCAATCATGGATAACGGCTGGGTGTTTAAATTTCGCTTTACCGATAGCAGACAGCATTGTGTTCTGGAAGCATTAAATTCTACTCTGTTAGTGGTTCCTTAATTAGTTTGTTCCCCAATTAGCTCTTAAGATTCGCCTTTTTTTGGGACGGGTTGAACAAATGCTGTTTTCCATCTGCTCGGAAAGAGTCCTAAAGAGTAGGATTGATGAAAAAGCTTACGCAGTGGTTTTGCCAGAGAGGAAGAACACCTCTTCAGAAGGAGGGGAGATATGCCATCTGGACCAGCGGGCTTGTGGATGTTAGGATCTTGAAGTACTCTTGCTAATAAGCGCTTGCGAAAGTGGATTCGTGCTATTGAAAATTCGACACACTTAAGTGTAGGCGACCAAACATAATCTGGAAGTGTTGAACTGGCCGCAAAGTGTGCGGCGAGCAGATTGGCCTTGTCCAAAGAGATGACAGCTGGAATGTCATTGTAAATGAGCCTTGGGATGGAGGATGAGGCAGAATTTCTAATATTTTTGACGAACGACCAACAATTTTTACTAGCTTTGGGACATTGCTGAATTTTTTGCCTCAATTTTTGGTCGTATTGAAATTTCACACGCTTGAGAAAGACGTTGCAGTCATTCCTGGCTCGTTTGAACTTTTTTCGGGTTTCCTCGGTCGGGTTGGTCTTGAAGGACCGAACAACATTTCTCTAACCCTGACGGCCTCTTTACAGCTCGAGTCGTACCATGCCTTTTCTTTTGGCCTGACACCCTTAATCCGATTAAGGATAAAGGATCTCATTTGCTACGGAGAATAGAGTCAGTGATCATATCTCACCAGCGGCATGCACGTCGTTATCGAGGAAACATAACGATCAGTTAAAATTCCTAAAGAAGCTGTTAAGACCGCTCCAGTTGCCTTTCTCGTATTGCCATGCGGTTCTTTTAGAAATCTCTTCTCTAACTGTGTGGTCGGTGTACGAGAAATTAGCTGGGGAGGGGAGAGCACAGCAACGGTGTACTTATCAGGGTGAGAAATTAAAAACAAGTGCAGAGTGTTGGCGGTATGACTATCAACGTCAGGTATTCGCGTGGGCTCTTTTAAAAGTTACGTTAGGTTGTTTTCCGCTGCGAAGATCCCAGCACACCGCCCTTCGGGTGTTGTCTGTCCAGAATGTCGAAGTTACCCAGAATTGTTTATATTGAAATCACCCTCGATTTCAATATGAGGATACAAGGATACAATTTTTTGAATGGAGTTAGACAGCGCATCAAACTCGTGAAAGGTCGAGTTGCTGTCCAGTTTCGGGCTTCTCTAAATAAAGCAGTAGTGTATAATTTGCTTACGGACATGGAATTTTAACCACGTGAAATTGAATTCCGGATTGGAACAGGAATTACGAGTACATTGTGGTGGAATGAGAAAAGAATAGTGGCACTAAGAGGTGTGGGCGGAGATCTACCTGTGTTTCACTAAGTGCCAAAACAGCTGGTCTGAATTTGCAAACATGGACGTACGCAGAAAAATGATATTCGGAGGGTTGCCCCATCTATGGAGAGAAGGTCTAATTGTGGAATTGCCCTTTTATGCGTGATTGGGATAAGCTCGGTTTTTTTCGGGTTGTTTCTCGGCCCACAGAGTTTGGCCCATCTATTGAGAATTTTAAGGGCATAATTTAGAACTTCGCTGAACTTTCCGGCGGCCATAAGAACCACATTATCCGCGCAGGCAGTTATCGATATCCCTATTTTGGAGCATACAAGTTACGAGTATCAGTATGTATAGCGGGAAGACTGCCGATATCTATTCTCTATCGTAGAGACTCTTTTTAATCGTGCTCGCAACTTCACGCCGGACCGTTTCCGTGACCCTACCTTTTTTATGGGCATGCTGGTTTCAGGCTACATCTTTCTGGTGTAGTTTACTACGAATATGAGTGTCAAGCAGTTTTTCCAAAGTTTTTAGAATGAACGATGTTAGGTTTAAGGGCCTGAAGTTATTTGAATGGGTATGGCGGGCTTACCCGCCGTCACTTATCCGTGATTAATACTACAGCTGAAAAGTATTTTTAGGTACCCTAACAAAATGTGATTCGTTTTTTGAAGTATGATTGATGTGATTCCGTCCAGTCCAGTCCGTCTTGTTTTCTTCTTGTATCCCCTCTGCGATCTCGTTTTGATTAGGGAAATATGTCTCAATATCTATTATTGATTCTGGGTAGGAGTACGTCCAGAAAAGTGGGTTCCTAGCAAGAGTCACTAAGCCTCAGTACCTACCATCGAGAAGTTTTAGGTGTCCAACTATTGAAGTTTCATTAGATATGAATTTCCTTAGTCTGCCGCACTGTGTTGAGCCTTCAATATTGGAGCAAAATTTTCTGGATGATTGTCTTTCAGCGTTGTAGTTTGCGCGCCTGAATTTCCTCAAACTTTTCGTGTATTTGTTTCAGTCAGAACAGAGTTCGTAACTTTTGGCTGCATTGAAACTTCTCTTTGCCTTTTTTCTGATGCAGGAGCTATACCTTAGTCCACCAATGTGAGGAATTGGTGGATTTACTAATTTTCGTGCAGCACGTTCTATCAAACACCTGGGTGAAGATCGTCCCTAGTTTTTCCGCTGCGGAGTCTACTAGGCGGAATGAAAAGTAACCTCCTTGGGAATGAAAAAAATTTGCTTTTAGTTTGATACACTTATTCCAGCGATTTTCCAACTTCTTGAACCCGTCCGAAAAGTAATTTTCTGGAAGGTCTGCAAAATACTTCTCCGTGGCGTCGATGATTTCCTCGCTTGAGCTGAATATTTTATTGATGAGCCATATTTTGAGGTTTGCGAAAAGATAATAGTCCGATGGAGCCAAATCGGGCGAATACTGTGGATGCGACAGCAATTGGAGCCGTAAGTCATTGATTTTAGCCGTGGTTGCGATGCTCTTGTGCGCCGGCGCATTGTCTTGCAAAAACAAAATTTTTTTTCGCTTCATGTGAGGCCGTTTTGCAGCGATTTCTTCCTTCAATCGCTCCAATAATGCACAGTAATACTCGCTGTTGATGGATTTTCCTTTTTCGAGGTTGTCCACTAAGAGTATGCCATGACAATCCCAGAAAACCGACGCCATAACCTTTCCGACCCATGGAGCCTCACTCGGCTGCTTCGGAGCACTCGTGCCGGCTTCAGTCCATTGCCGGGCACTCATTCTATTCTCTAGTGTGTAATAGTGGATCCAAGTTTCATCAACAGTTACCAATCGACGCCAAATGTTTTTGGTCAGGACTGAGCATTCGCGACGCCCAACGGCAGGATAACTTTTTCATATGCAGAATATTGCCGAAAATATGGCGTCTGCGCTCAGTACTAATGTTTGTGGTATCTGCTAGCTGGCGCACTTTCACTTTTCGGTCAGCCAACACCATTTCATGTATTTTTTTGACATTGCCCTCTGTAACCGCATCGGAGGGCTTGCCGCTGCGGACTTGGTCGGTAGTGGAGTTGCGGCCACCACGAAACTCTCGAAACCAATATTTGACGGTGTAATCTGACGGAGTATTAGCCCCATAATACTTATCCAACTTTTCTTTTGTTTCCTTCGACGTTTTGCCTCTCAAAAAGTAATGTTTTATGAGAGAACGAAAATCGTTTTTGTCCATACTCAACATGACGCCAAACACGTCAACAACAATCAGCTGTCAAAACAAAACTAAAGACACTATCGCACTGAAATTTGGCACGTCTGCCTAATATGAACGGACTTCAAGGCACCATAACCTTTTTTGCAATAGCAACGCATTCTGGCAGTCACCTAGTATTTCAGATATGGTTTGCATATTGAGTCCGCTGAGTCCATAATGTTTCCGGTCTGTCTCTATTGTAAAGTGCTCCCAGTTGGTATATCTGGGATTCTTGTACAATTGAGGAGGTATGAGTGTGTTTTAGACATAGAACCCGATCAATCTGATCCAATACTTTCGAAGATACTTCGCAATTGTTTACAGCCAGGTTGTCAGAGTTACCCAACAGGGTGAGACTTTGCTTACTGGGCTTTAAGTGATGTAGTGATGTAAACCTCCTTCATCTCCCCTAATGTATAAATCGTCAATATTTTCAGTAAATTGTTCAAGCACCTGACTCATTAAACGGTCTGGTAAGGCTGATAACCTCCGACGAAGGTTTAGCTCGGCATGGGCTCTTCTTCTACCTGGCTGTAGTTGAAACATGTTGATAGGATGTAAGCTTTTTTCTTAATATGCAGCTGAACCTAGGATTTTGAAAGCAGGCTTCTATCTATTCTATTCTTCTATCTAGAGACTTCGGACTTTCTTAAGAGTCAAGTTTGTTAGGCTATCTGTAAAACGAGGCTCCCCAAAGAATCACTTATTGAATGCTTTAAAAATTCAAAATAATCTACGGACTCAAGTAAACATCGCACCCGCGTATTCAAACACTTAGGCAAAAAGTGGGAAAAGTGGAAAACTATTGGAAAAGTCGAGGAAATCGAAAAACAAAAAAATGGAAAGCAAAAACATCATTATGCCTTTGATGACGAAATCTCTCGTATCTACTTGTTGCATTACATGTATCTACATACGTAGACTTGGTTTGAAATACTCAACCAAGTATAAAACTTCAAGTTAACTACAGATGTCCATACTTCAACCACTTATCTGCCACAAATGTCCATATGGATAGTCGATCATCCGGCGAATCAACAAAACCACACTGACGAACAAGTCAACAACAAAAACAACAACAACAAACAAACAAACGGACAAACAAATTTATCCATAAGATGACTCTGCAACTAATTCAAAGAAAAAAATGTAGGAGGACAACTTTCATTTTATTTAGCGGCAATCGGCATTGGCAGTCGGACAAACGTCAACATTAACAGGCGAAACGCTCAAAAGCCACACGCAGACGTACATACACATATACGAGTACATATATGCTCATATGTATGAAGATATTTACGTAGTCGTTAACGCAGACGCAACTGTCTCTTCACCAATTCGGTGAATGCCGCAACGGGTGTCACTACTCACTAGCCGGCCTGGTGACAAAGTCATTTCCTCGAAGATTTATGCGCGATATCCGTTCAGATTTCAGAACAACAAAATTCCAATGTGCCCTGACCTGGATTGTCTACTTCTGGGTATCATAAGTTGTCGCCTCGTTAAGGGGCATCCACAGGTCTACGGTCATTTCCACTTTTCATTTCGAAGAGATGAAAGTAAAATTTGATTTTTTTTTTCTCCAAAAAGAAGAAAAGATAAAAAACTGTGCATCCCATCTGCATATTCATGGTTTCTGTGGCTTTTTTATTAGTCGAATGGAATTTTATTGAGAATTTTTAATAAAGTATCTGAGTATCTAATCATTGAGATCAATCGAGGTAACCGCATCTGTGGCATTTTAAGAACGGATGACGAAACTTGGATGTTTCTCTTCTCGATTTCACTTTCACCTTTGGCGTTGGTTTTTTTTTTTTTTGTTTTTATCTTTTTTGTCTTCAGTTGTTATCTTTTGCAGTTATGCTGACCATTCTTCTTCAACGGTTTCGGTTATTATGGGCAATTTCGTTTTGCACCTCTGTTTTGTGTTCTGTTTCTGATGAGATTGAAATCCATATTTTATGGGAGTGAACTACAGGTTCCGGTCGGTCCCGGTGGCCTTCCATTCCAAATTGGTGGCAATCTTTTTGGGTGGTTTGACTTTGGATGATGTTGATGATGCGGAAGATTGCGTTGGTTAGGTTTCCCTCTTCGTGGTTGGTCTTTGGGTGGTTTGAAGTTTTGGCAATGGTCTTGAGTGACCCAATTTCTTTTAAAGTGATCCACTTGGAAGATAATTTCTTGAACGTTGTAGTGAGTCAATATTTTCGAGTAGAAAACTTGGTTCACATGGGAACAAGATATTGGTAACTTTCGCAAATAAAGCATTTGTAAGTGGTATCGAGTCTTAGTCAGTTTTCACTCATAATTTGTTAATGGGGGATGTGGCTAGGATACTTATATCGCAGGATACCACTATGCATGATTCGTAGGACACAGTAATCGAGACTGAAAAAGAGCCCCTGGCACTGTCACCAAGTACTACCTCTATAGTCCGAATCAATTAATAGGAACATCTTCTCATTCGTCCTATTGAGAGTGTCATTGTGCCATTATGTCTAAGCGGTTTCTATTATCGGTATCTCCTTTGCAAGAAACCAATGAAGACATGACGAAAGCTGATTCACCTGGAATCGTTGGAAAATAAGTTGGCCATCACTGGGGCTCTGGGAAAATAACCTCTTCTAGGGGCTTTTGTCTTGTTGTTATGAACATTTCCTGTCTCTGTCAGACCGGCCCTTTCGTTGCCTTATTAGGTATGGCATAGAAATGGTTGTCTGGTAAGTTCCTACCAGAAACACAACTAGCGCGGATACACCGTTTTGATACCACAATTCACGTGACCTGGATGTTGGAGGGTGTTGCTAAGAGCATAGTTTTCAGATCCACCCTGTGGAGCTCAGAAAATTAATAGTGTTGCAGAATTCTATGCCAGAAATTTCTGGTAATTCCTTGAAAAGGCTTTGCCGAGTGTGAGATGCCTGATTCTAGTTAGCGCAGGGCAGCCACAGAGAAAGTGGAATAGGACACAACTTGGCAGCGTGTCAGCCAATTGGGAAGAGACCAGTGCTAATTGCTGTGATTCTTGCTGGCTCGGTATGAGTTCTGTTGATTAAGTAATTCGTCCTGTTTTTTATTGTAGGTGGACTAGACTGTCTGTCTAGACTATTCAACCTAGAGTTGACAAGTTGGAGAATTCTTCCCTTAATGAGTTCCATCGGGGAGCATACATCGAAGATGGAGCCATATGGCTAGCGCGTTGGATTTCTCATTCCCTTCTATGTTACTGTGGCCATAACCCAAAGGAGAGTGATATTGAACCGAGCGCCTTCCTGCATGATAATTTCCTTGCACTGTTCTAGTAGTTGAGAGGACGAAGTAAGTGAATGGAGTCTTTGATGGCAGCCTGGCTGTCAATAAAGTTTCCTATGTTGTTTATGGTAATGAAGCTAAGGCTACGTATCTTGCAGGCCTCTCTAATTGCTAGTACCTCCGCGTAAAAGACACTCGAAGAGTCTGGAAGGCGGTACAATATGGATACTTTCAGGTCCGCTGAGAAGATAGCTGCTCCAACGCCGGTCTCCATCTTGGAGCCATCGGTAAAGCTCGATCCTCGGTATTTCGATCGGGTTAAATTATTGTTCCATGTCGTCTTTTGCAGTATGCGAACTTGGATATGATTATTAAAATTGACACGATACCTAAGGGTAGTTAGTTACGGTCAAGGCAAATAGGTCAAGAGCTTTACTATGACCAGATTGTTTCGGGGACAGGAAACCAAATTCTCTGAGTCTAATAGCATATAGTCCAGTATATGGAGTAGCACGTTAAGAGCTTGCATCGGGTTCGATCGTAACACCCCTGTAGTCCCAATACCAGTCGTTCGTTGGGCTCTGCTAAATTTTGTGATGTTGTAGATTCTACTTAATGCGCGCCCCCACAAGAGCGATCCATAAGAAAGAATGGGACGAAGTACAACAGTGCACATCCAGAGGACCAACTTAAGCTAAAGTACCCACGTACTTGAAGTAGCACGTTGAGAGCTTGCATCGGGTTCGATCATAGCACCCCTGTAGTCCTAATACCAGTCGTTCCTTTGGCTCTGCTAAATTTTGTGATGTTGTAGGTTCTACTTAATGAGGGCCACCACACGAGCGATCCATAAGAAAGAATGGAACAAAGTACGGCAGTGCACATCCAGAGGACGAACTAGGGCAAAAGTACCCACCTTTTGCTAAAGGTCTTTCTGCAGGCGTAGAAAGCGACACATGCTTTCTTTACGCTGTGTTCTATATTTATTTTCCAGTTGACCTTAGGATCAAGGAAGACGCCAAGGTCCCTTGCACAGGAGGATAGAGTAAGTGTTTTGTTGTTAAGACGTGAAAGCTTGAAAGTCGGTATTTTGTACTTGGGGTTGAACAGCATTAGTTCAGTTTTACTCGGATTACAGCTAAGCCCACAATTTGTGGCCCGGGCACTTAGCTTAGTCAGAACCCACTCTGTGAGTTCACTAATCACTGAGGGCAACATTCCTGATACTAAAATATCCATGTCGTCCGCGTACACGACTGCCCTGATCCCAATGTTAACGAACTCCATATATCTTCTATAGAAGAGGCGTGATAGCTCCCCTCTGTGTGGTACCTCTATCAACGGATTTGTTTCTGAGGCTGTTCTCCAATTATGACTGAATGTTTCAGGTTTTTAGCGTGAATATTACCTAGTTGCTTACGAAATTTTCTGTGCCAAGCTTGGTGAGAGATTTTAGAATGAATTCAGTGTGCATATTATTGAAAGGAAAGCGGCTAACGTCTACCGTTTATAGTGGGACTGTCTCCGCAGACTAACCTTTAAGGTAAGCTGGGACTTCGACAGAAGAGATATTTTTGAGGAAGTCCCGAATGTGCCTGTCCAGTACACGTTTTCGGGTTTTGAGTATGAAGGATGTCTAATGGGTCCAAAATTCTTGCCCGACTTCTGGCTTTTTTCTCCGATTTTGGGGAAGAAAACGACTGGAACTCGTGTCCAGGTCGAGGGGATGTGGTTGAATAGATGCATAAAAGACCCAGCTGTGAGAGAAACCTCTAATAGAAGGCGCAGGCGGTCCCAACCCGCACTCAGGGCCGAAAAAGTTTTTCTCTTGAACTAGCTAAGCAAGTTCAATGGGCGATCTCATTTTTCAGGATCCCGTCGCATCCTGGTAAGTGAGCCAAGACTCTATGAATTCAATCTTCCCTGCATTCTCGAACTAGTTCAGAGGTGGTGAGCGGATTCTGTAAGGCCTTAACCCTAAATTGGCCGAATTTTAAGGACGCATATTCTTTACCTCCTTCACCTGCTCTTCTCAGTATGTGTACAGTTTATTGCCATTATCACTACGTATATCTCCGCTTAAAAGACAGTCCACGTATAAACATAGATGCCAGCGCTATATATGTATTGGATCAGATCTGGAGCCATTGGAAAAAATTCGCTCAATTTTCTTTCCTGGTTCAGATTCTGTTTGAAGCCAGTCCTAAATGCAAGGAAAATTCTCATCGTGATCCCACAGGATTCCGATGTCATGTCCATAAGTTCGGAGACAAATTACGAGTACAGGTTTTACCAAAGACCGCCCTGTTTTAAATGTAAGATGTGAATTAAAAAGCAACACTGCTACGGTCTATTACCATATGTCAAATTTAGAAGAAGCTGTGTCATTTATGTGAGCTGGTTTTTGCGCAGTTCCATAACCGTGGACTAAACATGAATCCACCACAATACATATATCGGAAACCAAGTTGCAGTCGAAACAATTGGTTTCTCTGGGCGAATCGGCGCCGAGTATGAGCACGGTGGATCACTGGGAAATAAGTTTAATGCCAACTCACTGGGTCTGTTCAACTACGATCTGAGGGAAAAACTACTGCATTTGAGCAAGAAGACAGCGCTCTTCTAGCAAGATATTGCACTAGTGTGCAGTCACTATGGCGAAATTTCATGAATGAAGATTCATAAACAACGTGTTTGCTAGTCGAGTTGTTCGTATGGCATGTCATTAAAAACATCACCGTCGAAGGAGCCCTTAGCAAAAATGCCCAATGCGTACTCCAACTTGCCGACTGCTCATTCAGCTCTGCCTAAAAGTTTTGAGGCGCAGTCTCAAAAGATCTGATGCGTTGTATTTAATCCTAAGGCAACATCTTAGACCAGCGATGTATTCTCAAAATAGTTTTGCACATGTGAAGCTCTTCGGTATGAAGGAAGTCAGACTAAAATGCCTAAAGCTCTTATTACGTGAGGGAGGGATCTTTATTGATTTTTGGTATAAAAGCCGTCCTCACCGTTCGCCAGCGCTTTGGTATGTAGATCAGCGTCACGCCAAAAGTGAAGATTCTCTTAAAAGTTGCCAATCGCTTATGTTTGTTTCTTTGCAGCATTTCTGGAAGCACCGTACAAGGTGTATATGTAGAAGCCATCAAATGACTTGTTTACTTACTTAGATGGCGCTGGAGTTCTGAGGGAAACCGCCTCAACTGGCAAGCCTCTCCTGTAGGCCGCAGCTAAGGCGAGGGATGCGCAGTTCTCTGATTAGATCGATGTCGCCGTAACTCGTATAGTTCGTCATTGAATCTTACAAAAGTTGTTCTCCCGGAACGGTTCTTCATCCGCTTTCGATAGAGTCTATGCTTCAGTGCTATAAATTAGGCCTGGGATGATCATTGTCTTATGTAGAGTCTCCTTAATTAATCGCATAGGCCCTAACTACAAAGAAATTGTGATTGGCAGAAGTTAGTCTCCGTATTATTTCTACGGAGATGTTGTTGGCAGGATTGATAGCAGCACAAAGGTAGGCAAAGTCCCTGACTGCGTCAAAGGGTTATCTGTCAACTGTGATGTTCTGTCCAATTGGTCAATGTTGGGTGTCCTTTCTTGCTGACATCATATACTTGGTTTTGTTCTTATTTACCGGTAAAACCATTTTGGTATCTTCCGCGTCAATACTGGCGAAACCCGCTGAGTTCTGCCAATCACGTCAATATCATCGGCCTATGCTAGCAGTTGCAAAGTCTGTTGAAAGATTGTGCCTGCGGTGTTGGTCTATGAGTTCAAAAGGTCATGATAAAGAAGTTACATGACAGCGCGTCACCTTATCTAAACCGTTTTTTGGCATCAAAGGTCTCGGTTAAACCGTTACCGACCTTGACGGAGCAGCGAGTGAACTCCATTATCATTCTGCACAGATGGACGAGTTTGGCAGGGATGATAAAACTAGACATAGCTCAGCTCGACTCTATAACTGCTGTCATATGCGGCCTTGAAATCCGGCTTGCACTTGTTGGGTTTTTTTTTTCAGTATCAACATGCTGAAGAGGGTTCCAGACGATCACAAAATGTGGGAAATAAGATCTTGTACGCAATTTTGAGAAGGCTTACATATACCTCTCTAGTTGGCGCAGTAGAGCATTTTCTGAGCCCGGCGAGCGCTTCTCGTGCTCTTTTTTCTTCTTCTGGAGAAGCCAATGTTCTTTACGTGTCTTTTGTTCGTAGAGTTCACGATCAGCTCTCGTCCTACATTGCAGTCCCGTTTTGTTCTCTTCATTTTTAACTACATGTACTTGCCGGCATTCTTCATCAAACCATGGATTTTTTTAGTGATCGGGTAAAACCCAGTTGCGGTGTCTCTAATTGTACGTTGGTAGTGTTGTCAATGTCGAGGAACTCTGCTAATTGTTTGACAGATCTGAAGCTCGTTGCTCTTATTTCGTTTTCTGAGGTCGTCAACACTAAGGTCATTCATATTCGAGGGTTATTGTTATTTCGGAACTTTTTCGTACTCGAACTTCAGGAAAACCCTCATCATTGAGGCCCAGGTGATTGGTTTTGCCCCCTATGTCAACGGCCCGCATACTCGGATGCCAGTAATCCATTTTGGGGATACGAGCGCTGCTGTTGGTTTATCAATGGTTCCTCCGTCACCATATCTTTTTTTCAAGACGCTGCTTCAGTCTCCGAATATTTTGGAGTAACTCAAGTTGGTCCGCTGGTTTGGGTGAGGGTGTAATCGTTGATTCCATTGAGATGAATTCCTCCTCTGCACTTACATTTTCTGAGGACCTCATATTAGACATCTGAGGGCGCCTGTCTATCAGGTCATTGAGTCAAGTTTTAACGCTTATATATCCATGGAAGCAAGGATATGCCTTGCCATCGCTTGCCTCCTTCCTGAGTGCCAATTGGGAACTGTAGGCAAAAGTTCCACCCCTGGTAAGAGTCGAGGCCGACGTAAAACCTCTTACTGTTATTAGGGTCATAGCACCCAGCATACGCTCATCGTTGAGCTCTGAGACAGCTATTCAGCATCGGCATCGCCGATGAAATAAACTGGTTGTTAGCCCGTTCTTATCTGGTTACCTGAAAAATGAGTTTCGAGCATGATGCTCACATTTTTTTGGGACTTCCCATTTTGATTGATTTGCTCATTTCGATAAGTTTGACCAACTGCTGATTTCATCAAGCTTTTTGACTTTTTCACAAAAATTCTAAAGAAGGCTTTCTTGGAAAACCGGGCTACCCTCATATATTCTTTTTGTATTGATCTATAAAGGTTTTAGTCTCCTTACAAAATGGTCTAAGGTGATCTGTTTAGTCACTATAGATCTGGGCTCCGACACGGAATAGGCTATCGGCAGAAGTTTATTCTACTAGGGCACTTCAGTTAAAAACATTTGGTGAGGTAGCCGTTTAAGTTCTGAACAGCTTCATCTAAGACTTTGCACCCGATTTGAAGTTCAATGTACCTATGGTTTGATATGAAACACTCTGATAAAACTCTTCAGCTTGAAGTGTACCTGTTACAGAGTCGATTTGTTGCTTCTGGGAGCCTAAATTGTTGATAACTAGATGCCAGATGATGTTGTGAGGTCACGTACGTTGTACTTGCTCCCGACACATAAAGCGTTCCGAGCATTAGCATTGCAACATATGATAATGCCCATCTTCTGGCTTATTCAATGTGTTCGGCTAGTGTATTTGGTGGTGGCTGTAGCATCCATTCATAGTGGAAGTAAATTTAGAACAAATTAACGTCATTCTCTATTTATTTTGTAATTTATGCCTGCACCAAATAATTCTTGGTTCTGAGACTGTATTCAGCACAATAATTCAAGTTCTCGGTAGTGCAAATCACTCGTCATATTATCCACACCACTACGTCTTTCAACCACTCTCCCCGCGGGACTGAAGTTAAGTAGTACTTCGCGGGGCTGTTTAGCAATTATGCTCTATCCGAAGCCGCCTCTTGAGCTCTTCTTAGGGCTTCTGGTCTTCGCAGCGCGTACTGCACGCGAACTATAAATGCGCAGATCTCCATCCACTTGTCCTCTGACTGCGTCATGTGACTTATGAGGTTTTCTGGACTTGGCAGATTTACTCTTTCTTCTGCAAAGCGTCTGCAGTAGAACACCCCATGCAACGAATCCTTTTCCTCATTTTGACATTCTGGACACTGGGGCGAACTATCGTGTCCAAATCTATGGAGGTATTGCCGGTAGCTGCCGTGCCCAGACAGGTACTGTGTTTTGTCCATGTTTCTATGATGGGAATGAGCTTATAGGTCCACTTGCCTTTTATTGAGCAGTCCCACTTGGTTCACCCTCTTCATCTCATCCGCGAGGATGTCTATTGGGATCATTCCAGCTAAAACGCAGACTGCATCATCGGAGATTGTACGGAATCCGCTGATCACTCTGATTGCACAGGGTCTGTGAGCTGATGATAACACTCTCCTACACGGTTGTCGCCAGTGCACCCGTCCATATAGGAGCAGCGTATAGAAGTACCGAGCTGACCACTCTTGTCAGCAAGATCCTTCGGGCGTATCCAGGTCCGCCGATGTTCGATAGCATTCGTGAGAATGCCGCCTGAATACGTGAGTTTTGAAGCGCTGCCGATTGTCGATGATGACTCCAAGGTACCTTAAGGATTCTTTGGATCTAATTGTCTTGTCTCCGACGCGGAAGTTCACGTATTCCACCGCCTTGCGACTGGTTATTAGCACAGCTTAAGTCTTCTGTTCAGCCAGTTCCAGACCCGTAGACTCCAGCCATCCCTTTATCCTTACAACTGTCTCGTCTGTGGCAGATTCCGCCTCGTGAATGTGCTTGGCTACTGTAACCACTGCTATGTCGTCAGCAAAGCCAATTCCATAGGAGAGGTCCAAAGACTGACCCTTGCGGGACTCCCGCGGAAACACTGTAGTGCTTAGCACCATCTTCCGTATGATACCTTAACCTCCTGTTACTGAAGTAGACCGTGACTATCCTCAAGAGATAGCATGGTGTATCCATCCTGGCCAAGGACCTTCTAATAAACGACCAGCTCGCCGAGTTGAACGAGTTTTTTACGTCGAGCGTCACTACTGCGCAGTATCTTTTTGTCCCCCATTTCCATCGTTTAACTTGTATTGCTTCAGTTGCTGTATCGTCCTTATTTCATCGATGGTAGAACGAGATTTTCTGAAGCCGTACTGGTGATCTGATAGCGCTCCATTTTCCTCCCCCACCGCAAGCAGTCCGTTGTATCCATATAATACGCTCTGGGATCTTACCTAGAGTATCAAGCAGACATACTGGGCGATACGATGATGGTTCTCCTATTGGCTTATTGCATCGTCGCTAAGAAGATGTCCGGTCTCGTCTTAATATCCATCTTTAATGCCTTATTCGCGATACCATCCGGTCCAGGTGCTTTGGTGTCTCCAATTTTTTTGCATGCAGCAAAAAGTTCTTACGACGTGATGGCCGGGATATCTTCCATATTGATCTCCCTTGTGATGGTGACCATAGTACTTGGTTTATGCGAGAGTAGATGCTCTACTATAGTCCTTAGCATTGCAGGGCAGGTTAGTTGTGGGGACCTGTTGCCTTTAAGCTTCTTCATCACCACTCTATACGCTAATCCACAGGGGTCTAGGTTAGCCTCGTCGCAGAGCTGTCTAAAACTCCTTGACTTACTCTCTTTAATGGCACTTTCCAGTTCCCGTCTCGCCAGTTTAAAGTTGGTTAGCCGTTCTTGAAAATCTTTTCTTCCTCTGGATCTCTGAGATCTTCGTTGTGCTTGTAGGCCGTTTAATCTCGTCGGTCAACCAGTAGCAGGGCTCGCCCCTTTTACTGACAGATCTTCTGGGCATTGATGCGTCGCACGCTGCGGTAATGGTTTGGATTAGCTGATGAGAAAGGGCTCCTTAGCATTTTCTTGAACATTGTCAAGCAGCGTATCCTTAAACTTTGGCCCTGTTCATATTGTGGTGTGAAAAGTCGCAAATGTCCAGAACCGCAGATGCACAGATGCACAGGTGCAGTCTTCTCACACGTTTGGTTTCGCATTCCACGAGGAAGGGATATATAGAGATGCAGACTCATGGAAAAATACAACTAGCCCAACCTAACAATTGTCATATGAAAGATCGTTGTTCCAGCAGTAGTGTAGGACTGCATTCTTTATTAATTCAATGTCAAATAAAACACTATGCCGGCACAACATACCACCAAAGACAATCGGTGATAATTGATAAAACTCCAAAGGAAACGCAGTTACCACTCATCTCTAATTGGTCTCGTTTGAAGGTACTCGCATTTCTAACGGCTCTGACTTAACGATATCACCAAGTTCGTTGAACGGATTCTCCAAACGAAAGCGAAACTTCACTTTCGTTTAGTGAAAAAGACAAAAAAGTAGACAGAAGACTACGGAAATACTCGTACATGTGAAAATTACAATAAAAAGTGAAGCTGAACAGAAAATTAATTGGAAATCAGTCCATCCGGCTGGAAGTGAATTACTATGCGGCACATACACGTACGAGTACTGTACGGCGCACTACTCGTACTAATTTCACACAACAACAATGTCCCGATCGCCTCTGAAAACGCTTTAATGGCATTTCAATTGTACGCTCTCAATTACGATTCATTATTTAGTTTGGCTTTTATTTATATTTTCTATTTTCTTGGATTTTTTAATTTTTCAAAAAAAAAAAAAAACTTTCTTCCACAAATTAGTGTGAACTTTCAAAAAGTCTTTGCGTCGCCTTGGTCTTCTTTGACGGCGGCGCGGCATACTGAGTAACTTGACATGCAAGCCAAGTCGCTGTACTCGTAGCTTAGGTACAAGTAGGCATACGCGCTCATCACATGCAATTGCGCTTAGATTGATTACCAGCCGTTGATTAAGGAAATTTTTGAAGAAATTTTCTCAAGTTAGCCGCGACTAGTGTGGCGATGGGACGCCATTGACGCTATCTGATTCTGCCAATCAATCAATCAAAATATTCTTAGAGAGCTCAGCGATGCTGAAGATGTTGCAGCGAATATTGCTGCGTCGGTCGGTTGTAGATGGCATTTTGCGGCGTTAGTGACATTTACTGCATCAAATGGACACGAGCCATATCATGGTTAGGAGATCTACCCAATTACCACGTGAAGTTGATCCATGGAAATCGGTTTTCCTGAAAATGATTGATTAAAGCCTCGGCGGCGCCGGCAAAGACAGTGGTAATTGAGACTTTAATTGAATGGAAGGGAAAAGAAAAGTTACTTGAACTCGTATCTATGTACCTATGTACCAATGGCAACGGTAAGTTAAGTTGCTGGTAATTGATGAAAGTACTCTTAATGAGTAATTAAGCGATGGTAAACGGATAGCATGGAGAAAATCTACGATCAAATCGATTAGAGACACAGTTTGACGCATTGTCATTGTGGGTTTGTTTTTCGATTCGGGCGAGGCCGGCGTTGGGCGCCAGTTTAGGAGTTAAACTTTTGAGATGGCGTTGGTTTATCAAAAGAAACTGATCTAGATACTTGTATTTGGTACCACATTTGGAATATCAAAATTCGAAACTCTAACATTCTGAGCCCTAAGGAGCTCACGATTTTCCTTCAGTCTTCCAAGGGGAACTGGCTGCAGGTGATTTTTGTGAAACCACCAACCCTGCTGTGGAAAGAAGAATGGCACAGCATGAAATGTTTCGGAAGCAAACATCAATGACTAGCAGGGACGACTAAAGATTTTCGATTCGAATCACATTAGATGTGTGAACATAAAGGAATCACGTCTATATGTTGGGGAAAAGCAATACACCGCCGTCATGCTACATCCATTCTATGCTATGGCAATAAGCAATTTGAAGTCGAATAATCCTGTTGGGATCGACTTGTTAATAACTTATTATGTGCGCAACTAATTGATGGTGTTGGTCGATTTTGACATATCCAAAACGTCATGAACCAAGCTTAGGCATATGGAAAAGAAACCGTTTTGTGATTTTATTTTGGCGTCATATACTTTTGGTTGTGTGAAAATGTCTGATTTTGTGCCAAATCATCGTCATTTGCTGGAAGAGTTGATTTTCTTCTTTCATCTGAAGAAAACGGAGGTTGTGGTGCATCGAGAGCTTCAAAAAGTTTACGGGGATGCTGCTCTAAGTCAAACTTCAAGACGGTGATTTCGATGTTGACGACCGTCAGCGTGAAGGAAGGCCAAAATATTTCAAAAAAGCATTGCTCGATGAGGATCCGTGCCAAACGCAAGAAGAGTATGCTTCAGCATTAGGAGTTACCCGCCAAGCCATTGCAGGCGTTGTGAACGATTTAAAAACAAGGATCTTGCGTTCCTTGTGATTTGAAGCCAAGCGACGTTGAGCGTCTTTTTTCGCCTGTGAACAACTGCTCTAGCGGCAGAAAAGGAAGGGTTTCCTTCATCGCATCGTGACGGGTGATGAAAAATGTATTCATTACAGCAACTCAAAGAAAACAAAGCCATGGGGACTGTCCAGCTTTTACGTCGTTGGATCGGCCGAATATTCGCAGTGTGAAGGTATACCTGGGACCAGGTCGGTGTTATTTATTATGAACTGTTGAAATCCAACGAAACCACCACTGAGGGACGGTATCGACTTCAATTGATGCGATTGAGGCTATCAGAGGTACGAAAAAGCGATTGTACAGCATGACAACACTCGGCCTAAAGTTGCCAAACCCGTTAAAACCTACCTGGAAACGCTCAAATGGAAAGTCCTACCCAACTCGCCATATTTCCCCTATATTGCGCAGTCTGATTATTTTTTGTTCCGTTCGATGGCACATGGTTTGGCTGATCAGCAGTTCCGCTCATATAAAGACATCAGAAAAGGACTTGATTCGTAAATAGCCTCAAAAGATAAACACTTTTACCGTAACGGTATTCGAGCTCTGCCAGAAAGATGGGAAAAAGTTGGCGCTAGCGATGGGCAATATTTTGAATTATTTATTTGTAACTATTTCTTCACAATAAAGTTGCATATTCGTCAAAAAAACAAAGCGCACCTAATAATTAGTTGCAATCCAATGACTGCTATACTTTGGACTATAGAATCTTCGAGTCTACCAAAGAGGAACAACACAGCAGAAGAAAGCCGCGTACTATTTAAAGATGTCTGCGCCATATCATAAATCTGGAACCATTGGGAAAATCCATATTTATTCCTTTCCGAGCCCAGATTCTGGGCAAAGCTTGTCGTGAATACATGCAAACTTGCCTCTTATTCTTATTCCCGCAGTACCCGGAGATCCGTTCGGCGTCATTGCGTCAAACGATATGTCTATTAGATTGGAGTCAAATTACAGTTGGCGCGCAAAATACACGAAACTCAAGTCCGAGTTTTACGAAAGACCACTACTTTTAAACGAAAGATGGTCTTACGATATTCCCAAGAGGAAGGTAAGAGACTTTGGAGTGTGGTGAAGCTACTAAAGCAAGAGATAAAATTTTTACAGCCGTGAGCCCGTGTAACAAGCGCTTCTGGCAATACAAAAGCTTTCATACAATTCCAAAAACACTGTCTGCAAATCAAGTTAAGAATCTTTCTGGTGGAGATTTTGAGACTTTCCTCAGGGCTTAAGATTTTTCTGAGGAAATGTCGTCTCCCTAAGGTACTTAGAGCCATGCATTCACATAAAATGTGTTCCCCAGTTCCGTCATCTTCGGCATTCAGTTTCCTAAATAAGACCTATTTAAACATAAGTGATATAGAAGGTGGCAGTGTCTGGTTAGAAATTCAATCTGTCTTCTGATATCATCCCTTTGGGGTTGTAGGGATTCTTTTAATTTTTTTTTTTGTGAAAGGGTATGATGGCTCATTTAGCCTGTCGAAGCCCTGAGATGTTTTCCCAATGGGATGTACGCATTTTGTTCTCCCAATTGTTTATTGCTGATTTGATTGCTGAATTCGGGATATTATAGAACCGCTCAGGGCGGATGAAAGAATGAGCCAAACCGTGTCTAGCCAGTTCGTCGGCTATTTCATGTCCGTCCATATCTATATGACCTGGCACGCAACAAAGTTTTACTTCGTTCTTATGGGAGAGTTGTTGTACTGTATTGAAGCAGTGCATGGCAGATTTGGAGTCAATGAGATTACAGCCTAATGCTTAAATGGCTGCTTGACTGTGCGGATGGGGATACCCTTCATTCCCTTATCGAGGATGAGATTGGAGCACACCTGAATGGCACGTATGTCCCCTTGAAATACACTGGGACTTCTTCCCATTGGTTGCGAAATTCTGGTGTTTGGTCCAAATATACCAGCATCCACCCCGATGACCATCCTTGACAGATCCGTATACCACTTGACACCTTTAAGGTTTGATGTGGGTGTTTTTTAATTGGGATCTATATTGAACCTTCTGCCGAAGTACAGATTCTTAGATAGGCGGTCGTTTACCATGTAAATCATGTTAAGCCCGGCGATTTCGGAGAGAAGATTCATTTGATCCATGTGATCTGAGTGATTAATGTCTCCTGTTTGTAGTAGCCTAACCGTGTTGGGAATTGCCATCTTTTTTATAAAGATGATTTAGTTTTTTTTATCGAATACCATTCCAAGATATTTTACTTCGTTGGAGTATATAATTAATGTACCGTTAAGTGAAAACTGGCTCAGATATCTTTTACGAGTAAAAGGAACCAGTATAGCTTTACTGGGGTTGATTGAAAGATTTTCTCTAACACACCAGCCATTTACTATCTTTAGAGCAGTCTGCTTCTTATAGCAAACGTTTTTTGGTGTTTACCATTCAATACTATGACTAAGTCGTCGGCATATCCTATTGTATGATAGCCCAGATCACTAAGTTTTACTAGTAGGCCATCAATGACCAGTGAAACAGAGATTTTAGTCTCAACGGAAGATTTTGAGATTATCCGGTTTACGAAAATCGCTCTAACCCAACGGTTAGCAGGGTGGTCAATACCCTTTTTGGAGATGGCTTCTGAAATCAAAGGCACCTTCAATATCTAGGTAGGCGGATATCGCAATCTCCTTTTGTCGGCAGGCTTCTTTAATATGTGTTACCAGATTTAGTAGAGCACCTTCCGTCGATCTTTCTTTCCTGTATGCATATTGGTGAGAGTGCGGAGATGAATTTCTGTTAAGGAAGTTTATGATCTGTAAGTCGATAAGTCTTTCCATGGTTTTCAGAAAAAAAGGGTGTAAGACTTATGGGTCGATAGGATTTAGGAAGCGCACTAAGTTTATTTGGTCTGGGGGTAAAAACTACGTTTACCTCCCTCCAGGCGTGGAGCTATACCTAAATAAGACGGTTAGAGTGGCAAGAATCTGGACCAGACCTTTTTGAATCAGTGCTGCGAAGATTCCGTCAAATCCAGGGGCTTTATAAGGTTTAAATGAGTTTATGGGCCATTGAACTTTGTCTGTGCTGAACATATTACTAGATTGGCTGTTGTTGTAGGACAAGTTTGTAGCAGACCTAAGCTATTTGAAGAGCCCTCTGATAGAACTTTTTGGAGGCGAGAGATTTTTGGCAGTTTTTCCAGGTTCTCGCAATACTTTCTATAGAAAGATCTCTTGGAATTTCTCAATTCTTTATTGAAGTTGGTCAATGCGGACCTGTACAGGTCCCAATTACCAGTGTGGTTGGATTTGTTAAACGTTTTTGTTCAAGTTGAAGGTGCCTCCATGGTACACACCTTTTAACCATATTGCGTTTCAGCTTGCGACTGCATTCAAGTGATGAGAGAATGGCATCATTTAGTTGAACCGATGACTCATTTGCATCCCCAATGCACTGTAGAGATGAGGACAATGAGTCAGCTCTTTGATATTGCATCCTATATTAAGCCTTATGTGCATATGGTCCGATAGGGACATACATGCCAATCCTTGAGAACATTATGACGAAAGGGAGACGAGATGATGAGGTCAAGTACATCCTCTCTACAGAGTTTATAAAAATATAATTTGAAAAAGTTGTTGTCGCTGGTAACCCAGTTCTTGTTGTTGGCGTTAGCATCCCATCCAAGAACGAGATGCAAATTATGTAGACGTTAGAATTATTGAGAGAATCTAGGAGAAAGTCGAGCAAAATGCACCATAGCAATGAAGACTCGATACCGTACCCGAGCCGCATACAAATAAAGCGTTGTATCGAAAATGGATCCTAATAATGTGTAAGCCTTGGTTTCAAGCATCCGTGGCTTCATTGTATTTTGTTTTATGCTCTGAAGGAGTGAAATCCTTTTCGGAAACTATGTTTCCCTTGATATGAGTTATACTTAACTCCATGGTCCGGCATGTTTGTGTGCAGTGAAGTTCATGTTGCTTGAGTATGCCAGTCAAGCTAGGTCCCCCTTGCACCGGGTTTATGTTTCCCGAATTGACGATATTCAACGTCGATTCCTCCGATTTGCTCTCCGTGGTCTGCCGTGGAATGACACATTGATCTTACCTCTCTATCAGGGCCGCCTCAAACTTCTCAATATGAATTCGTTAGAAGAACGTAGGAATACTGCTGACATTCTTTTCATTCATCGACTTCTCTCAGGTTCCATCGACTGCGCATCCATTTTGAACTCCATTTCTTTCAAGACCAACCCCCGCAATTTACGTTGTCCTCGTCTCTTCTATCTACCGGTCCACCGTACCTCTTATGGCTCCAACCAATCAATCTCCCGAATGCCTCGAAAGGTCAACTCAAACCTCTCCCTTTTTGATTTCCTCCTGAGCACCGTCTGAAACAAGATCTCCTTCACCACTCCCTTGGTCCCTAGCTCTTAAGTCTTTCTGTTAATTGTTAATCCTAGTTTTTAAGTCAGATTAAGCTTGTATTAAGCCAATAAATGGCATCAGCCCCCACCAAAATTAAAATTAAAATACTACGGGGCACCGCCAGTCTGAGTATTCCTTCGTAAGGGCATATTTCGACGTCTTCGCTTTCTTATATTTCAGAACTTTCTAGGCTTTAACTGTTTGACTTTCTTCCATAGATCATAATGCTATAATGACGTTAATAGTGTTTTCCGTGATTTTCTTGTCTTTAAGGGATCACGGCATTGCCTAGATTTCTCTCCAGAGCACATATAGCTGCTTCAGATTTCTTCCATTCCAGGAGCAGATGGTTTGATATTGATTCATCTGCGATGGTATAATCGCAGCAATATTCTTGAAAACTTTTACGGACGTTCGGCAAAAATTTAACTCTCTATCATTTCTATTTGTTCGGTCTTGCCACAATTTTTGCGCACCCTCTAGAAATAGACTTTGGGTTTTTCTTGCAACGTTCTACATGTGCACCATACTCTGAGCGATGGGCAGAGTTTATCCTTCTCATGTAAGTCTCTATAATTGTTGCTGGTGCTAGCATATTTTTTATGGGTCCTCCAATGTTTTCCAATGCTCCAACTGCTCGATTGGCATACCATACTCCTTCTTGGTCCAACAGTACTTCAAGACACTTACATAATACATTTGATAATTTGGCACCTGATTTTGCTTCGACTATTATAAGGGTGACCTCTGCCAGTTCCAGGCCTAACGAGCAAAGTAATATCTTGACGTTTGTGATAGTATCGTTAAAGAGTTGTGTCACTTTCTCTATACCAAGGACTACTACTGCGAGGTGATCAGAAAAAACACGTTTTGATCTACACATTTATAGTACTCCATCCTAGATAAACTTTAACAGGAGTGGACCAAGATTTGACCCTTGTGGAACTCCTCTTGTTATTTTGTATTTCTTTAGCCCTTCTAATTCTAGAAGAGGACTATATTTTCAAAATAATTTTGTAGTATTTGCAGTAAGTACTCGTAACTTGGGATTCGTATATAATTGACATGACGTCTAACACACAAAACCAGAGTTCTACTGTAGCTTAACTTAGAGCGAAGAAAAGCTAGCAAATGAACAATGGACAATGTAATCACGACGTGATAAATCGTCTTTCACGCATCCCTTTATCATATGACAGAGATTATTTACCAGGATTTAGTAACACCAATATAGGCCCGCTATACTGCCACTGGGAAATGATAGTTCACATTGTTTGCTCTTATAGCCAAATAATCTAGACCCAGGATATGATTTATTTATCCCATCGGCGAGGATTAGCAAACACAAACAACGTCGTTAAGGTTTATGACATTTGACCCAACTATTATCTTTACTAACTGATGTGCTGAGTTACACGCGACCACCATCAAGAAATATCCAGTTTGATGAAGAATACCGACAAGCACATGCAAGATGCGTACAAAGCGGGGCTGCAACGAAGGACTAAAGCCGCTGGTGAGGTTTACGAGCAGAAGGGATGGAATATAGGTAAATAGAACGCTTCAAGCCATGAAGACCCGTAGAGTTTATCTCTGCTCATGCCTGTAGAGATGAAGAAGAAAATCTTGTAGTGGAGTTACAATCGGTGCTCACAATATGCAAAAAAACTTTTCTGCAGACTGTGTAGTGGCGAAAAAGCCCAACATTCCATCGTCAGGCTGAACAAACCATTCACCTTAGACGATGATTGCCAAAACTTCCATCCACCTGAGCAAAATGAAGTAGGAATAGCAGTATCTAAGCTGAAATTCAAGAAAGCAGCCGGACGTGACGGCTTACTGGTCGAAGTATTCGAAGCTGCTTGAAATGGCTTTGCGGAGAGCATGCACAAACTATGCCGTATGAATGAATCGTTTGCGCTATCCACAAAAAAAGAGACCCCACTCAACTGCGTCAACTATAGAGGCGTAAGTCTCCTCAACATCGCATACAAGATCTTATCTACCATATTGTGTGAACATCTCAAACCCTTCCCAAATAACCTAATTGGTCCCTATCAGTACGGTTTTCACCAGGTAAGTCCACAACCGACAAAACTCCGGGAGATCCTGGTAAAATTCAAAAGGTTCAAATCGATATCCACTATCTCTTCATCGATTTTAAGACCGCATCTGACAGTATTTATAGAGACGAGCTACACAGAGCCATGTCTAGTTCCGAACTCGGAAGATCCGAGGTTTCTGATGACAAAACTGGGTTTAGACAAGGTGACGCGCTTTCATGTGACTTCTTTAATATAATTCGTAAAGGAATTAAGCTGGAGGCACAATCTTTCAAAAGACTGGGCAACTATTAGCGTACACCGATGATATCGACATAATAGGGAAAACTCAGCGGGCTAGTATCGAAACGGAAGCTGCCAAAATGGGTCAGCGTTAACTGAGGGAAAAACTAAGTGTGCTCGTATATGCTGTAAACAAGAAGAGACATACAACATCGACGAATGGGATAGCTATAATTTTGAGGTAGTAAAGGACCAACAACATCTCAGCGGAAATAAAAAGATCTTACCAGTCGCTGTTTTTTTGCGCTCTATTTAAGACCTTGATCACTCCAGTCCTACTTTATGGTGCTGAAGCATGGTCTCTATCGAAAACGGTCTCGTTTGCTTCGGAGGAGAAGATTCAACCACGGAATATACGAGTTGTACACGACATCGATTTAGTAGAAAGACTGCTCATCAGTCGCCTGAGATAGCTAGGACATGTAGAGCGAATGGACACCAATGCTCCGGCTCGCAGAGTCTTCAATTCTAACCCGAACGGACAACGCAGTAGAGGGAGACCTCAAGTTAGATTGCGCGCACAAGTAGACAAGGCCGGCTTGGAGTGCTCAACTGGTGGCAGTTAGCTACAAACCGGGCTAACTGTTAGTTGAGGCTCAGGTTCACCCCGAACTTTAGCTCTACCTACGTAAGTAAGTATTAACTATATGTATATTAAGGATAAAGACAATTCAAATAAGACCTATGCGACCTCTTGGACAGAGGCTATGATGAGAGCGCTGTGTTGAAATTGTAATCGAGGAGTCGATACCGGTTCAATTTGCGACAGTAATACGATGATAACTAGCGTAATAAACTACGAAAAAATCCACAACCCTGCTCGGCTTTTAGTCCGGAAAATTGGCAATAGACCAAATCTTTACATTAGGGCTAAACTGGGAAAAAGCCAATCAATCTCAGATCTACACTTTCGTCGCTTTATCAACTTCAAACCCATATTTGACAGCATTTATACCAGCGAGCCCTACAAAGCCTTTGGTATCCAAACAAATCTGATTCAGTTCTCCTGCAAATTGAATCCAAATTCTATGCATGGACTATATCTCAACAAGACACTCTGTATTGTTACTCCTTCAGCCTCCTTTGGAACAGATATTTCAAAGAGCAAGCATCAGCACAGGCTCGCATTAGGGATATGCAGATAATGTACTCGTAAATATCATTACTAGCTAGCAGCGTGCCATAACCGCTCAAACAGCCGAGGTTACAACTCCCGTCTCCAGAAACATAAAACTCCTCTACAAAATAAAAAATTTACAAAGATGGGCTTCCTGGAGTCAAATGCTGGGCAATAACAAGACTGTCGAACTGATTTCGGACGCATTTAAAACACAAAAATTATATCTAGACCGAGGATTTGGTTCTATGAGCTGTACGAAGATTCAGACAAAGTCTAAAAGAAAATTTGGATTAGCCACATTGAACGAATGGCCAGCAGTGCTTTATCCAAGAGAATTAATCATCGCACACATCCTGGTTCGAAAACGTAGCCCGAACCTCTCGTCTAGATCTCCAATAGACATCTCAAAACTCATACAGCTCGGTCTAATAAACTGAAAAGTGGACAGCGAACGATGGAAGATTCGAGTAGTTATGTACCAGGCTGGCACTCAGCAGATTATAGTTGGTTTCTGTTCCTAATGCTATTTGAGAGATTCAATTGACCATCTTCATAACATTTAATTTTTTAATACAGTTCTTGCAGCCAACTATTCAACGATGTATAGTGAACTCGATTTCAAAGTCATTGAAATGGTTTGGGAGGCTAAAGAGAGGTGGATATCCAGGTCTTCCGTGACGTCATCGACGAAGCATTTTAGTGCTTGTTATGTGTAGTGTCCCCTTTGACTCTCTTTATCGTTGCAAAATTTTTAGACATACAGCTGAGCTGATAGCCAGTTAGATTAAAGTCATACCTATGCCTTTCACTCCCGCGTCAGCTTGATCTTTTAGGGAATCTCCAGGACCCACATTTCATTGACGTATTGGGGTAACTGCATCATTTATAGGGCTGGTGGAACGAAGTCTATCTACTGTTCGAAGGAAGGTAAGGCCCGATGAAGCATAACTTACTTACGTAGGAGTGAACCTGCGCTTTAACCAAAAAACCTCTCTAGTAAGCCTGGTCTTTATACCCGTTACGTACTCCAAGATTATTAAAATCCTCTTTCACTTTAGCGAACCAAATTAGGCTCCTCCGTGTAGGCGTCGATCGGAGATCACTCGAAGAATCGTACGTTCGAATCAAATCTGCGCGATTGAATAGAACTGGTTTGGTTAAGGTCTTTTATATGGTGAGACTCCTTTTTACACAATTGTCTGGTATGGCCAAGCAGTTTGGCAACACAAAAACACCACTGTTCCAGAGCAACCATTCGATATTTCTTTGGCCTAAAAAGGCAATTGAGGACGCAGAACCGCCAACTGGACCGGAAGGATATGTGAGCTGCCGTTGACCCATTAAACATTGATGAGCCTGGAAAATCCTTATCGACCGCAGCTCCAATTACGTTGAAGTCGGTCATATAAGGAATCTTCCATGCTGAATTGTGAGGCCATAGTTGATTTAGTCTTGTGAACTCACGCACCATGAGTCTTCCTTCTGAGTTTAAGTCATTTCTGGCAGAGCTTATAATTTTCCCATTTTCTTCTGATATCTGGGGGCTATCACAGTCGAGCAAAATAAGCACAATTGGTGTGTAGTCATAGTTAGAGCACTAGACATCGGAATGTTGACGCTGCTTAGTGCATATTCTTATCTGGCAACACCCAGTCATCTTTGGACGTAGTAGACAGAGTCGACCACGGATTTTTTATGTAAATTTTAGTGATGTGATGATTTGACAGATTATATTGATCACAAACGTCAAAAAGTGCAGACAGAATGGCGGCTTTATATCACAGTTTACCAGTTATGTCGTTTTTCCCTTCAAGACAAAGTTGGTTCCCCTGTCTTTTAATTGCGTGAGAGAATCCTTTTCCCTCTGTTGCAAGGGCTATCTCAATGTTGTTCTGATATTCAAGATGGAGGACACCTATCCTGCTCAACCACATAATAAAAAAACTGGCATAATACCTACGTTCTTACCAAAATCAGGCACATGTAGTTCTTAACAGAAACCCAAATCCGTTTTCAGTTTCCCGAGCTTAAAGTGATGAATCTCATACCACGTATCGTTTAGATCTAACACTCAACTGGAAATTTCTCTACCTCCTCCTAGAAGCCACACTAATTCGTATTGAGTCACATAATATCCATACAGGAACGCATCTATGGTTTCGTGAGTTTAAGGGGTTTCCCATCGGAAACCACTCTCACCATCTAGACATTCACAATTTTATTTCTGCAGACATAAGCTGCGAAATGAACGGAGAATGGCCCAAATTCGTCGTTGAGGCTGCTTATTTTCCTATGATTCGCTATTGCCACTACCACCGAATACGGTGATTCCAGCAAGATGGGACTTATCATGTGTTCAGAACACTTTTTACACTCTTTGGGGCAGTGGCAAATGCAATGTGAGAGGTAATCAACTTCTGGACTTCATGCTATCGTCTCACCTGGCTGTCAACCTTTGTTACGAGGGTAAGACAGCAAGTAATTGACTTAACTTTATCCAACTGGCTTGAAAATACTACCAGAGATATCCATGTCAGGCTATAGGTACGTTGAATTCTGAATCGGATGCGAGATCTCGACCTTGTTGAAGAGGAGGAATCCGCTGAAAACCAACTGGATACGATTTAAGGACGAGCTCGGCAAGTCCAACCGGACAAAATACTCGTAAAAACTATAGAAAGCTGTTTAGAACCGGAACTGTACCCTCACCAAGTGCTTTGAAATGGCATGTCCAGCTAGAAAGTAATCCAGCAGATCACAGCGTCTTCGTAAAGAAACCAGAAATCTGGAGAAGACTGGAGTCTTTCCAGATCAGAGCAAAACGAATATAAGAAGCTTATTATAAGGACCTTTGCGAAAACCAAGCAGGAATCACTCAGAAAATCTAATGGTACTTCGTAGATTACCTAATTAGAACCAGCTCACAACTATTGTAGCTCCTATTCACGAAACTGCCTGTGAGCTGAATAACGCAACACGCCGTAGCTTGTATATCTCATCGGTTGTGACGGCGGATGACGCCATTAGACATGTTGTTGATCCTTTGGCACCGATCGTATATACCCAGCTATGTTACAAATAGTTATAAACAAGCTGCTGGTTATTCTGCAGGAAATAGGCACTAGCATACATGCCGAAACCCTGGCGAACAGTGAGTGTTGCCTTTAAGCCGAAAATACAAAAAGAGATACACAAGCTCGCCAAGATCTTCAGACCTATAAGTCTGATTTCCTTCATCTTGATTTCCTTCATCCTTGGAGAAGATGATTGAGCTCCATGTTCGCAAAACTTCTTTGCGAATGCATCCTCTGTCTGAGACCCAACATACGAGGGTGCGTTTCTCGCAAGACAAGAAAAAAGATGCTCTGGGCAATTTCATCTACATCGAGGGTGCTTTCGCAACTTTTGACGCATGTGTAACTCGGCCAGGCAACACGGCTTAGATGAATCACTATTTCTATGAATGAAAGCAATGCTGATTTGTGGGACCCGGATTGCGGATGCTGAATGAGGCCAATATGTGTTGGCGGGGGTAAACAGGGCTTACCTGCAAGGCAGCGTTCTGCCTCCACTGATATGGTGCATGTTGGTCGACTCTCTACTCAACGCGCTCAATAGTTCTGACACATAATTCTAGCACAAGCAGACACGGACGATGTAGCTGTACTGTCTGTTGGATCTGTTCTAAAACCCAGGCAGCCCTAGACGTGATCGACGATTGGGGCACTAGAAATGGGCTTTTAGTCAATCCTATCAAAACTGAAGGTGTCTACTCTAACTCACCCAGCGCTTAAATGCATCGCCATCCCATTCTCCAAAGAAGCTAAATATTTTGGTTTTATCCTGGATAACATCTATGGACTCTCTATGGACTAAACATGTTACGCTGGAAACCTCTAAAGCGCTGTGGACCTTCTGGCAATGCAATACAGCTATCCGCAAGTACTGGAGCCATTCACCGAGAAGAGTCCTTTGGATCTACACGGCTATGAAAAGGCCAATTATATCCTATGCATCGGTTGCCTGGTGGAACAAGCAGCTTTCACGTCACTTCTTTTACCAGACTCCAAAGAACTGCCTATCTCGATTGCATTGGGCTTTCCCCAACACGCCTGACCCCACTCTAGACGCATTGATAAATGTCCCTCCCCTTGATATTCATTCATTTATCATACCACTCTCAAAGCCATCTTCTGTTTAAAGAGAAGTGGTCTTTGCTACAGCATGCACTGACGACCGTGCTCACCGACTGTCTTTTGACTCGGGTCTTATGGACCTACCGTCTGATGCGATGACACCAGAACTCCTGCTGCAGAAGAAATACGAAACCAACTTTCCCTATGCCCAAGTCTGGTCTCCGATATATAACTCGGCCTGGCGTCTTTCTGGATGACGACAACGTTAGATTTTACTCCTCGTTAGGAGTCTTTTGCGTCTATCTTCCAAGAGGAGATATACGCAGTCCCGATAGCAACGTACTATACTGAGAAAAACCGGTTGATGGGGCGAAGCACTTGCGTCTCTAGCCGCCAAGAGCCTTTCTGAAGACTTTAGCGATCTCCAAGCTATTTCGAGAATGCAAGACATCTCTGTCGGAAAGATAAATTCTCTGAGTCTTGTCTGGGTCCCAGTTCACAACGGGATCACGGGAAAGTAAACCGACGATGAACTTACTAGGTAAGACTCAGAGTAGAACATATGTTGGGTCTGCCTGCGCCTTTGGTTAAGGCTACCAATGACTGGAGATAGCATGACTCTGTTGATTGTCAGGAGACCAAACGAATGCTTCCCGACTTCTTTAGGAGGTCAGCGACTTTCCTGCTGTCCCTCGGTAGGAAAGAGGGTAGGCTGCTTACTGACGTCGTAACGGGGCACTACACTTTTGCTAAGTACTTAAATGAACTGGGCGTAAGTGATACAACATCCTTCGATGCCTGCTATGAAAGTGACGACGTCCGCACTACTTCTGTGAATGTTCGATTTTCACTCGCATTAGGCTGCAGGTACTTGGCGTTGACGTGGTGGGTGCTGGTGATGTAGGCAATTTATCACTGCAGAGCTTACTCAACTTTCTTCGAAAGACTGAAAGATTTGAATAAAATGAACTTACAAGGAGTACAATGGACTAGTTTGTCTGAGTTCTCTGTTCCGACAGAATAAAATATTAAATCCGTATTTGGTGTCACAGAAGGGCTTGAATTTTTCTTGCGTTTATCCCTCCAGCTGGAATATGTTTCGATTTTTCTAAGTAAGTAAGGTCCATAAGAAGAAGAAGAAGTCCAAAGCCTGTTTTGTCATGATGCGGACATCGAAAATTCTTCAGCACCACTGGTTACAATTTGTAAAATCATAATTCTAAGGATCTCTCGTCAATGTCAGAAATATAGAAGTGGGAATTTGTTGTCTACGTTGTGTTTACACACGATTGTTTTAAGATTTTGATACAATAGATTGGATTTCTGAGTTTCCAGGAACTGAATTCCTTCCTACTAATTGACCTTTTACCTTCTACCAACTCGCAACAACGTCCATTTCTCACCAAAGCACAATTAAACTATCAAATTTTCATTTTGTTAATTTTTTTATATTTTCACATTCATAGTGGATGCAGGGGCACATGATGAAATCTGCGATCACAACAAAATAAGAGAAAAAATAAGTTTCACTTTACACCAATCCCCACATGGTGTCCAGTCAGCTTTCCGATTGGCGCAATACCTGTCTCCAAACAGTTGCAACTACAACTTCACTTTGTTTGTGAGCGATTCCTGTCCACAGTCCATCCGTTGTGCACAAAAAATTACACACTTCACATTTTATTCGACTACTTCATCGGCCAAGACATACTCGTATTTCTGTTTGCTCGCCGAACAAACTCCCCAAATGGCAGCACTCAGATGCACGAATGGTTTTTTTTTTTTCTTTTCCAAATACGGCAGAGCTGCCGCAGATACATTTCGCAACGGATCGAAACGAAACGAGGAAGACGAATCGAGAGAGTCGACATTTCAATAAAAATGCCAACTACTTCGGCGTGCCTTAGACTCTAAGTCTTACACTCGTTCTAACCTTAAAAGAAGTGTCCACTTGGAAATATTTCACACCTCAATTAATTGCATGGAAAAGATGAATTTGTCTGACTATATTGTCAGACGAAAAAAATTATTTTCACTTTAAGCTAAACTCCACACAATTTCCCAGGCTTTAACTAACATGACTCAATGGACTTCTTTTCCTTTCTTTCAGAAACCATGGGGAGCTTTAAGGTTGCCATAGTGATTGCTTTGGCCTTCAGCACTATTGGCGTGGCCCTTCCAACCACAACGTCATCGGCGGAGAATCTCAAACCAGAAGCAAGAGATGAAAGTGGATCCCAGGAAGATGAATTTGTACCCTCAGGTTATGTGCTGCCCAATCAAATCTTTAACGATGGAAAGCCCTTCTATGTTGGGAAGGATCCCATCTCTGGGCAATTGGATTTCAATTCAAAGAAAGCTGGTATTGAGACCTCGGCTAATGAAGTCTTCGATCCGAAAGAGAAGATTGTCCTTAGTAGCTCAGCACCGAATTTCCATGATTTCCTGAATCTGCCAGTTAAGTACTCGTCCTCGAAGTTTGTGTATCCATTGGTTTCGAGTTCGTATGCGAACCTGAAATACCAGGGGAACAACAAGAATTACATCTCTAAGAAGGCTCCAACGGTCGCTCCAACGACAAAGTCTACCACAACATCACCACATTATTACACCATTCAAAGGAATACCACTAAACTCCAGATTGCTACAACGTTGAAACCTACTACAACAACACCCAGGACGCTTACTACAGTACCCACGACAACGACCACAGTACCACCGCCGCGTACTTACACAACAAGAAGACCAATTCCCTCCACAACCCCATTTTCGAATCCCACCACCACTACGACTAGAAAGAAGTTCATACCTACAAAGAAGTACGGACCCACCTCGTCAGTGGAATCGACATCATCGGAGGAAATTAGAAAATCAACTAAAGCAGAGACAAAGCCAACACCAAGGATAACCACCCCTCTACCAACAACGAAGCAAACACCTGCACCACAGACTACTCAGCCAGCTCCAACAGCAACAGCAACTACCACAACCACCAAAAAGACGACACCACAGGCTTCAATCTTCCCTACAGATCCGACAACGGTGAAGAATCCTGTGGTCTTCACTGAAGGGCCTAGTCCACCTTCATTTAGTCCGATTCCGATTACAACAAAACTTCCAAATTTAGACGCCGGAGAGGTCTACCACACCCTAGGCCAGAAGAAAGATCCAAACACCATGTCGCTAGCAGAAATCTTTAATGTGCTAGCTGAAGAGGAAGAATCAAATGGTATGTCAGCAAATCAAGGCATCGATGCACAGGGTAACCTCATGAGACCGATATCACCCTCGAAGCCCTCTCCATTCTCAATGCATCAAGCCACAACTGCACCACCGTCTACCACAAGGTTACCCAGTTTCAATAATCAAGGTCGACAACCAACACCAATGCAAACTACTCTATCTATCCATCCATCGAAGCAAACCCAACAGAACAAACTTAATGCCGACAAGTCGGTTCACCCACAAAGCGGAAGTAACTTCAATGGAGAGTACGTCCAGTATCAGGTCCAACAACCCAACGTGCTGCAGTATCACCCCACATCCAACATCAACAACGTCGTTATATCCCCAGGGCAGCAGTCAGCAACGTTCGTCCTTGGAAGCCAACAAACAGTCGGAGCAAACACTTTCCTCGGCAGCGTTGAGAAGGAACCTCTTTTCTCAAAGGAACCACCAGTCCAATACGGTACTGTGATCAACGAAGACATCAATGGAGCCTTCCCCCAGGGTAAGCCCACCAAAAACACAATCAACTTCCAACAAGTGGGTAATGAGGAGCAAACCCAAGAGCTCCTCGTATCAAGTAACATTCGCTTCCCAGCAACTGAAGAACAAGTAAATGGCAACACCGCCTCTGGTGGTGCAGTCAACGGACATGCTCAACCTCTCACAATGCACCTGCAATCACAGAACAATGTCAATCAAGTTGTCTTCCCTAAGCCAGAGGATAACACTGCCGAATTCTCAGCTATCAATGCAAATACCCAAGCCAACGAGATCCAGTATACCAATGACAACCAAGGCGATGTACAGATCCAGCAGCATGAAGTTTTCACACTCAATCAACACCAGCTAATGAAGAAACCCAGTGCTATTCCACCCCCGCAACAACATGGACAACAAGAGCGACCGCAGCAAATGACCTTCCCAGCTTATACACCGCAGGGTGAAGGCCTAAGACCAGTTCAACATATGGAACCACCACTGTTCCACTCACGTCCCCCACCGGAATACCACGAACATCCCAGTAGAAGTCCTGTTCAAAACAGGCCGCAATTTGGTCCACCACATGGCCCACCACATGCTCCACATGGACCCATGGGACCAATGGGACCCAATGGACTCAACGGTCCTAATCCAAATGGGCCACCACCTCCAGCCTACCTCTACAACGAATTCACTCGCAAACCAATTCCCGGCATGAACCGTCCAAATTCCGATCGAACTCTACCCAACATTCTGCCTCAATTCCGGCCAAATGCAAAGATTTCCCAAGGACACCCAACTGGTTACGGTCAGGAACCAGGTAACATCCGCATTCAACATCCTCAATTCCAGAAGCGACCCGGTTCTCCACAATTCGCCCATCGAAGACAACCAATTGTTGGACGCTATCCAGTGACTCGTATGCCAGATTATGCAGGTGCACCCCCACCACCACCACTAGCAGAGGCTAACCGTCGCATCTATCGAGTATCCCCATACTCCCCTCAGTTTGTAGATCGCACCTACCTTCGTCGTCCAGCCCATCTTCCGCAGCTGCAGAAACCACTTGAAACCTTCGGCTACGAACGTCATTCCTTGTACAAAACCATTCCCGACACATATCAGCCAAGACCCGAACCAGTCACTGGTCCGGCCACTGAAAGACTCGCAGCTTTTGAGGAAGAGGATCTTGTCATCAACGACCCACCACAACCGGTCATCAAGAAAGACGACAATGATGAAATCAAACTAGAACCAGTGGTCACTCTGCAAATGTTGAAATCTCAACAAAAGTCTTCCGAAGAATCGGGAGAAGTTAAAGTGATCGGTGAGTCCCAATCAGCCTTTGAGAAGACCGGTCCAAGTCAAGGACTCTACGTGGTCTATCCTGTGAAACCTACTACCAGCAATGTCGAGCATGATATCAGTTTGTCAGCCGAAACCAACGATCCTGTTCCAGCAATTGCAAAACCAGAATTTGGAGCAAGCACCGGCGCTGGAAATGACTATCAGAACACTCCATTCTCAGTGATTCGCGATCAGCCCCAGGAACCAATCCTAACAGTGAAAAATAAGGTTCATACCCTGCAGCAAAAACAAGCCAAAGACAAGTTCCCGTATGCTCTTGAAAAGCCAGACCCTTCGTACACTGCGTATGGACCCAAATTCCACATGAATGTGGATCGACTCGATCGTGATCAAGGAACCCTGATCGCTCCAAGAATCGTTAATGGAGCTTATGCCCTGAATGCCGGTACCGAAACCCCGATTGCGATTGCTTACACACCAACAGAACCAAATCGTTTCAGAGGAGGTCCTTTCCAGCAAGACAAATTCTCCAGTGTAAATCTAGCGACACCAGTGATTCGAGAGATTCGTGACTCACAAACTGAAGACGCCCTCAACCAAGACCTCGATACTAGAGGGCAGAATTTTGAAAAAGATTTCATGGCTCCTTTCTATCCAAGCATGAGCCTTGATACCGCAACAAGTTCACCAATTGCTTCGAACGGCTGGAATGTATACCATGGCACGACTGACAGAATCCTGTACCAGAAAAACAACATCAATCGAGCAGATGTCCCATCAGTTCCAGACTCAGCGTCCCTTGAAGATGAATCCACAACAAAAGTCTTCGAGCTAGACCATTTTCAACCGGAACTTCAGGGAGGTTTTAAGCCTATCTATCCACCGGGCTACAAGCACGATGATGACTACGAAAACGAACACGCTGAAAAGCTCAATCCCGATCGCCCTCTCGCACTATCCCTTATTAAAGTTGAGCCCAGAACTGCCAGTTCAACGACTTCGACCTCAACTTCCACTCCAGCCCCCACAACTACCACCAAAATGACCACAACCACTCCTCGTTCCCCCACAATAACTACCACACCAAAGCCAACTCCACAAGCCCTCACAGCTACCTCACCGGAAACTCCTTCACTATCCCCCGCCACCACACAGAGTCCTCCTCCATCATCTCCAAAGCCCACACTACGTAAGAAGACAGCCTTCGAGACAAGCCTCGAAGCACTCCTCTTCGGCGACGACGAAGACTTCGAGGACGATCCACCAGCTAAAACCAACGAGGCGAAGAGTAGTTAAGTCTCTCAGAGACACTAGGTCTTATTTAAATTGTGTGCGTGTGTGTGTTCATTTATCTGTAGGATATTTTGTATTCAGGCTCCTCAGCCCTCAGCCCCTCCCAAACAACGAAGACGATCTTTGCGAGTCTAATTCGAAAAAGATGTGTGCGCGTCCATGACCCACAAAAACTGGACAATAGGTTTTTGAAAGGAATTTTTTCCCATTAGACTCTCGAATCGTACTAAAAACAGAAAACTAAAACAAAAACAAAAGCAAAAACGTTTCTCGTTGAAATAACGGTTTTTTGTCATCATCTTCTTCTTCATTTAACGAGACTTTGACTTTCGCTAGGATTAGGATAATTTTCTTTTTAATTTTAATTTAAACAGGTTTTCGCTATTTATTTTATTTTATTTTTCTTTTAATTTAATTTATTTCATTTAGCTGGTAAGTCTTTTAAACGGTAAAATAAATTTATCACATCACAAAGAATTATGTAACAAAGTATTTTTTCTCTTTCTTTTTATTTTATATAAAATAAATTAATTTAAAAATAAACCGTGTTTCGTGTTTTGTGTTTTTATTGATTTCTTTCTAAAAATAAAAGAGATGATCTGGCAATGCCTTTTTTTACGAACTTGGTTTACTTAACCCATTTTAGTTCGCGTTACTTTTCTAGAGTAATTGGCACCCAAGGAATCCGAATCCATTGTCGAAAAAATTCTACCTGTGACAGTTTCGCCAGGTGAGATTGTTCGAAAAATCGAACAATGGCCGGTCGCTATGAGCACGTACCACACATAAAAGCTTTAAAAAAAATTTTAAAAATCTTTTAATAAGTCAGTTAAGTAATACAACATGTAATTTTTATTTAACAGCCATTTTTTTTTCCACCTATGGTGTACACCAAAGCAGTTTTAGAGATGCAAGTGCACTTGGCACTTTTCGCACATTCTTATAGTGGATTTGTGGCAAACCTGGCAGCGACGTGCCTTTTTGTTGGCCTCTGCCATAAGATGATGCTGGCCAGAGACACGAGGAATACGAGAAGATGAGGCCAGCTTTTCAGTGAAGGTGTCTTCATCCTCGGAATAAGGTGCAATTGGAATATTCTCCGTTTCCACCTCATCTGATGTTAGCAATAAATATGTCGCGAGGTCAACTCGGAAATCCAGCTGCGAAAACTTTAGCCGCACAGGCATCACAGGGTTGTCTGTTTCCGACTGAACAATGATACAAGACATTTTTTCTCAAATTTTTTTTTTATTTTTCTACATAGTCTGCTTGTAACTCTACACACTTCTCCCAGCGATGCTCCCATCTCTCTAACCCGTCCAAATAGTACTTGGCGTTTTTCTCTGCAAAATAATTGTTCGCGAAGGTGATTGCCTCCCCATTTGACGAAAATCTCTGTCCTCCGAGCGCAGTTTTTAGATGAGGGAACAAAAAGAAGTCACTTGGGGCTAGATCTGGTGAATAAGGCGGATGGTCAAGCAGTTCAAACCGTAGTTCATGGATTTTCGCCATGGCAACCGCTAAGGTGTGAAACAGGATTTTCTTTTTCTGCAAATGTGGCCGTTTTTTCGCAATTTCTGCCTTCAGCTTGGCAAGTAAGTAATGATGCGTAGTATGCTCCTGTAATGGTTTTTCCTTTTTGAAGATAACTCCTTTACTATTCAAAAAAAAAAAAAAACAGTCGCCATCACTTTCAAAGCCGAAAAAACAGTTTTACTGTTTTTGAAGCCGGCTCGCCCTTTGCAGCCCACTGTTTTGACTGAATTTTTGTTTCGGGCGTATAATGGAGTATCCATGTTCTATCTACAGCAATTAATCGGCGCCAAAACTCGGATTTATTGCGCCTAAACTGCGCCAACAGAGCGTTGCAAATGTTCATTCGAACACGTTTTTGGTCTAACGTAAGCAAACGCGGCACCCAACGCGCGGACAGCTTTCTAATGCCTAAATCTTGATTTAATATGTAACAAACACGTCCTTTGGACATGTTACTTTAATTCGGCGGTCGTCTAACACCATTTGGTGAACTTTAGCAATTTTATAGTCAGCGGTTGCAGTTTTTGGACGTCCCGAACGTTCATCATCTCCCAAGCTCTTACGGCCACGTTTAAATTCAGCTGCCCAAAATTTCACTGTGGTAAATGATGGTGCAGAGTCCCCATACACAGGGTCCAACTCATTTTTGCGTAGGCGTATTGTCTTTCAAAAACAAGAATTTAATAACAGTTCGATATTCAATTTTTTCCATTTTCACAAAAAAACACTCACACCGACTCACTCAAACGACTGTCAACTAAAAACTGCGCCTCCAAAATGGCTGAAACTTCGGTAGGTAACTGTCAAAAGATGAACAACTAGCATCAATTGGTGACCACCACCAATTTTTTGATCTAATCGAATTGTAGCTTTTTATTATAAACGGTTGCTGCACAATAATTTGGCCCGGCTTTCAGTCACGTCGTCGTTGTCTTCGCGTTGTAGGAGTTAACGGCTAAACACCAGTAAAATTTGATAGCAATGTCACCTCACGTTTGTTTTGCCAACGACAACAAGCAATCTTATTTGCTTTATCGAATCTTGCATCAATTTCACCTAGAAATACAATTAAGACAAGATTATGTAATATTTATTGCATGGTCAATAACCTTTCAGCAATGCTTTGCCTATTTTCAGGTCTGGAAGAGGCTTTCCTAAGCGATTACTGCGTACAGTTCCGTAGGCAGAAATCAGTTGATCCCTCAATAGACACATCAGGTAGTGCGATGTGAAAAAGTTATGAAAATATAACTGAAGTCGTTGAGGAAACTCCAAAAGACTGGCCATATGCATCACATTAGAGGACCCTACTCCGAAATTCTTGTCATATTGATCGGAAGCTCCACCATATGGCATCAATTGAAAAACATAACCGGTCGAAGCAGCCATGCACCAAATCTTGTATCCAAATTTTATAGGTTTATTTTTTAAATATATTTTGCAGCAATGACGTCCAGATGTTCTTCAAAAACGCCAAATTGCAAAAAATTTTTGTTCATCAAATCAAAAAGAATACGAACTTTGGTGTATTTATCGCTTTTGTTCAGATTATTATTACTTTTTGTGGTGGAATGGGTAAACGCTGTCAAAATTCAAAGATGGCAGTAAATTCGCTCAGAGAGAGAGAAACTTGCAAGAAAGTAAACAAACGCAGAAAGCCACATTTGTGTATAAAACGTCAAAAGCCAAGTCAAAACTCAAATCACAAGAAATAACAACAAATCAAATAAATTCTTTCGCAGAATAGCTGTTTGCTTTGACAGTTGTTACACAGCTTACCCACAGAAATTTGTGAGGCAGGAAATTGCAACTATTTCAATGGAGGGGAAATGTTTATCTCTCTCATCGGCTCTCTTTGTTGCAACTTTTTGGAGTAAACAAACAGGAATTTGTAAATAGTTGTACGAATTTGTACAAATTTGTACGATATTTCAAGTTAACAAACAGACCTATGATCGGCGAATTGGAGATATTGTTTTATTTTTCGAAACATGGTCTGTTTCAGGATTGCCGATCCAAGTATTAGATTTGTTGACCATTAGTTGTTTATTTGTGGTAACTTATTATAGCCTGACAAAATTAATATGCCAATAAATTTTTTAAAAGAACAGTGTTGAATGATTGGGCGAATTGCGCATCATTGTGTTGCATAGCGTACCGCTTTGTTTCCGTGACAATCAGTACGCACATCTCATTATCAAAGAAATAGAAAAATATATCGGACGGTAATTTGTTATGCAACTTGTGCTGAATGGAAAGTTTCAGAAACTCCAGCGGGTCCGAATTATTTGAAATTCCAAAATCTAGTAATCTTGTCTCAGTTACTTTTTTCCATTGCGGAGCTGGGAAGGCTGTAGGTAATTTGAAGTTAGGTAAAACCACATTCTCGGATTGTTCAACGTCAAGACGATCAGTATTGATCAGTATTGTGGGCAGATCGCCGAGTTATTTGTGTTATTGCAGAAGTATCATCAATGAAGTTAGACGATTTTTTGCGATCTTTGCGCATTTCTACTTCGAATACGCCTATTATATCTTATTCCAAAGATTCCTCATTATTTAAAATTTCATCGTCAATATTTTATTCATCGGTAATTCCATCAAACGCCTCTGGTGGAATAGCGGCAAAATTTTCAACTAACATATCACCAACACACAAATTTTGGAAAACAGTGTAACCGCCTTGGATTCATTCAAGCAAATATCCATTTCCGACTTAAACATAAAAATTAAGGCACAGAAGCTATCACAATACTTAAAAAAAATTTTTTTGTTATACTTACAATCGAATTATTCTGCAAATGATCACGAGAATTTAAAAACTCAGATGCTTCTGCATACGGTGCACAGCCGTACTTAAATAGATTTCACAAGAAAATGAAAAAACAAAGCAAAATCTAAAAATTGCACACACTAGAATCTACCGTAATCTACGAGTACATGTGGCGACAAGTTTGCTAGCCGTTAAATTTAAAATTGTGTTGATGTTAAGTTGTGGCGAACGGCCACTGTTCGACTTTTCGAACAGTCAACTTCGCTTATCTTTTCAAACACCCTAACGAATATTAATTCAAGATTAGTTTATATATAATTAACTATTTTTTAACATCGTGAATAGTTTCGATCGATATTTAGATTTAATTTACTCTATTTAGAAAAAGGTTTAAATATAAGGTATTTTTTAAGTACCACCAGGAGCTCAAATTAAGGAAGCGTGCCAATCGCAATTATTTTCTCCTGAATGCCAACAAAATGAACTATACTATTCCATCTTAAATTTTATCATAACTGTGATTCAGCGTAATAAAATTCCTTTTTGAAATCAGGCAAAATTCACTGTTCGAAATCTCGAACAATGGACTACAATGGGTTAAATTGGGGCCAGTTCGAAGGGTATTTTACGCCAATAATTGCTGCATGTCTACGTTGAATGGTCGCATGCAAAGCTCCCTTAAAATCATAGACAAGGTAAAGTTTTTGGAGAAGGAACGTTGAGCGGTATTGCCATGACGAGGTGGAATGCATTTAAAATACATTCGGAGAGCTGCTCGAGATAAATTCTGTTCATTATATACATAAGCTGGTTGAAGGCCGCTTCCCCTTGTGTGCGCAAACTATGGGGTCGTCTCTTTGATTTGGAGTCGAAATCTTTGCGGCCCGTGGAGCTGGATCCAGCTGGAACGTTTAAAGTGACCTAGCTATCTAACCTGGGTTATCCGAGCTTTTCAGACGAGATCGTCATCGCTGTATATCCCTTACATTTTCCGTTGATGCAAACGGGGCCGACAATTACCCGAAGAACTATTTTATTAAAGCGCCTGATAGCATTTTCATCCGCTTTCGTCAGTGAGCAAGCGCCGTAAAGCAGGACTACGATGACCAGTATCTTGTATAATGTCTTTAGGTTGCTCCAGAGAGGGCTTCACTACTCAGTTGCCTTCTAAACCCAAGGAAGCAACGATTAGCAAGAGTGACCCTTTGCATGATTTTGCATGCTGGTCTCGTTCTCGCAGTTTATTAGTGGAGCCGGGATGGATAAAATCCCTTACTATTGTAACTCAAAGTTGTAACTGCCTGTTGTGACGTTTTGTCCTAGCCGTCGATGTTGTGTGTCCATATTTGCTGACAACATACCTATTTTTTTTTCTTCGCTGACAGCCAAACTCATTCCCGTCCCAAACGCCATATTGACAGCTCGCTGTGTTCTTCCCCTTATGTCAATGTCGTCTGCATATGCGAGTAGCTGAACAGACTTTTGAAAGTTGGTCCCTCTGGAGTAGACTTGTCATTTTGCACAATTCATTCAAGAACGATGTTGAAAAATCACATGACAATGCATCGCCTTAATTAGGTCCTTTTTGATCATGAGGGGCTCGATCAAGCTCTTATAGTGCTAGTTCTTTTCCTTCTCAGGAGCATACGTTCTTCCGTTTAATTCTGCCGGTAGAAGGCGCGACACCCTCCCGTTCTTTTTTGTAAGGCCGCTCTGTAAAAGTGGTTAGGACTAAGTCAAGACTAAGGACTTGGTGTTGCCCCAGAGAAAATAATCGAGTGGTGTCAAATCGCATGATCGCGGTGGCCAATTGATGAACGCTCGCCGTGAGATAACCTAGTCGCCAAATTTCTTCTACACAACTTCCAGCGTTGCGTCGCTTTTATGGCAAAGAGCGCAGTGGTGTTGGAACCACAGCTCGGATATATTAATCCTCATTTCGAAAGAAATAAGTCCCGATGATGCCACCATTCCCTAAACCGCAACAAACGGTCAATCTTTGTAGACGCATTGATACGTGGGCCTCGTCCGAGACGATGATGTTTATGGCCGTTCTGGTTGACTGTCTGGCGATGCCCAATCCAGCTGATCGGCACCAAATCGACATTTCTGGGTCTTCTTAGATACTGGCCGCTATGGCGGCTATGTTTTCTTCATTTCGCAAAAATCTCTGTCTGGTTGGTGGCTTAAGATCCGAAAGAGTGTACTCGCGCTCAAATTTTCCACTGTGCGACGAATCGCCTACACAATCAAGCCATGATGACGATCGACCTCACAAACGAAATCTAAGTTGCGTATTTACAGATGAGCTGGAATTTCGATATTTTTTAATAATTTCCGCACCTTCGGCAAGCGTATGATGAAATGACAAATGTTACTGAATATTTTGGCAGCTGTCAGTGGTAATTTTGACAGCTGCTGAAACAAACTATCATTGCTATCTGGTCACCCGTTAGCTGTTCAATGTTGTGTAATCAATTTGATTGACAGTTTGTTGATCAGGAGACAACCAGGATATCGAGATGTTGAAACTGTGTGCTCTGTATACTCGTAGTTACATTTAAGTAGAGATCACTGTTCTTCGTCCTCGTTTTATCAGATCCCTCCCATCACATTTCATGGATAGCGCTTATGCCTGCTTTGCTAGTCTTAAATCTCTGTTATAATAATTGCTCGACTGTACGTGGCCTGTTAAGGGTCCGAACATTTCACGTGCTGTCCAAAAGTCATTGCTCTTTAAACGTTTGCAAGGGTTGTCAACAGAAAATCCATTTCTATCCGAGTCCATTAGTTGGTTCGTCACACCTTTTTAGTCTCTTCTGTACAGCGTTGTGAGCCCTATGACAGCGTAGGCCAGTATTATGCTACTATCAACCAGATATCACTGCCCTCCAGAAAGTGCGATGGGATGGGCCGGACAAAAAGAGGATTGTCGTAACTCATGCGTCTAGTATTCTGGACGTCCGAACCTTCCTGGGAGCTAACATTGACTCGGATCACTTCCTTCTTCCAGCCAAGATGCGAATGCGGATTTTCCAAACGCCACAATAAAGAAGAACTACTGTGAAAAGTATAAAGTAGAAAAACTGCAATCGCAAGAGATCACCAAAATATATGCCGAATGCATATCCCGAAATCTCTCAGTACTCCCATGCCGCTAGTATCAAGTACCGAAGACGAATGGCAACGCTGCCAACATTCCATTAGAGACACAGCAACTTATGTGTTGTGTTTCATCCGACCACCACCAAGAAATCCCAGGGTTGATGAAGAATGCCGGCAAGCACATGAAGATAAACAAGAAACCTACAAAGCTGCGCTGTAACGAGGGACGAAAGCCGCTAGTAAAACTCACGAGCTTCCCCAGTAGGAGCAAAAAGAGCACGAGAAGAGCGCTATCGAAAAAATTAAGAGGTTGTACTCCAGGAATAACGTACGGAAGCTTTACCAACAGGTAAAAAGAACGAGTCAAGGCAAGAAGACCCGTTGAAATGAAGCCTGCAGAGATGAAGAAGGAAATATTCTAGTCGAGTTATATGTTAGTCGATGCTTAGAATATGGAAAAACCTTTTCTGCAGACTGTATAATGGCGATGAAGCCCAACATCCCGTCGTTAGGCAGAATAAACCATTCAACTTAAACGATGATAGCCAAAACTTCCGTCCACCTGACTGAAATGAAATAAGGATAGCGATATGATGACGGCTTACTGGTCGAGGTATTCAGCTGGTGGAAATGACTTAGTGGAGAGCGTAGAGCAACTCATTTCTCAGATCTGGTCAAAAGAGTTATGCCTGAATCTCAGCACCATATGCCCGATCCACAAAAGAGGAGACCCCCTCATCTGCGTCAACTATAGTGGTATACGAGGGTGGGTCGATAAGTCCCAGTAAATTAAAACAGATGGCGTTGCCATCTCAAACACAACATTTCAAAATTCAAAAGAACGCTCCCAAATTTTCAGACAGATCTGTCAAATAGTTTTGTTGTGACAGCCATTTAAAACAGACGACTACGAGAATTTTCGTAAAAAGTGATTTGATGTGCTCATTAAACACTATTTTGTGCGCAAAAAACCATCACGGAAACCAAACAAAAGCTTGAGAAGTATTATGGGAACTCTTTGCCATCGATTGGAACCATCCACCACTGGTACCAGCACGAGTGACACCGAACATTCTGGTCGCGCAATTGAAGTCACCGCACCAGAAATGGTCGATAAAATCCACAGTATGGTATTGGACGTTCGGCGAGTGAAGATGCGCGAATATATAGAGGCTAAAGGCTTATCACATGGATCAGTGGTTTCAGTTTTGTAAAAATATTTGGATACGAAAGAGTTATCCGCCAGATGGGTGCCACGTTTGCTCACAATTGGTAACAAACGCAATCGTTTGACAACTTCAAAGAAATGTGGCGATGTTCAATTACAATTCGAACGAGTGTTTGCGCCGTTTCGAAACCGTGGACGAAATATGGATTCATCACAATACACCAGAGTCCAAGCAACAGTGGACTTCTCTTGGTGAATCGAAGCCGAAGAAATCCAAGGTGCGTCTGTCAACCAACAAGATAATGGCGATAGTTTTTGGATGCACGCGGTGTCATTCACATCGATTACCTTGAAAAGAGTAAAACCATCACCGGGGCCTATCATGCAGAGCTGTTGCATTAACTCGACGCCGATTTGAAGCAAAAACGACCGGATTTGGCGAGAAAGAAGTTCTCTTCCACCAGGACAACGCACCAGCGCACAAATCTCCAGTCGCAATGACAAAATTGCATGAATTAGGTTACGAATTGCTCCCATATCCAGCATATTCTCCAGATTTAGCCCCTGTGACTAAATCCTGTTTCCAAACATGAAGAAATGGCTCGACGGTAAGAGATTTGGGTCTTGTGAACAAGTCATCAATGAAACAAACGCCTATTTCGAGTGCCTCTAGAAATCGTAAGGCGCCAAAAAATTGGAGAAACGTTGGACGAAGTGTAGCCAGTCAAAAAGAGATTATGTTGAAAAATAAAACGTTTTTTGTTGAAAAGAGTGTTCCTTATTTTAATTTTCAGGGGCTTATTGACCCACTCTCGTAAGTGGCCTCAACATCGGATATCAGATCTTATCTGCCATATTATGTGAATGACTGAAACCCTTCGTCGACAATCTGATTGGCCCCTATAAGGTTTCAGGCGAGGAAAAACCACAATTGATCCAGATCCTGGAAAAGACTCAAGAAGTCCAAATAGAATTATGTCTAGTTGTGGAATCCGCTCGTCCCTTTGTAAAGGATGACGATGGACAACGCTTGCTGTTTCTTAACCGAGACCGTTGCTTTCAAAGAGGGTTTCAGGCATGATAACGTCATAACATACTTGAAAGAATTGTGTGGAATTCACAAACGAACCCTGGAGGCATAATCTTTCTAAAGTCTGTGCAACTACTAGAGTACGCCGACATAATTGGCATAGTTGGAAGAACACAGCGGGCTGACACCGGCTAGTGTTGAGACGGAAGCTGCCAAAATACCGTCAATAAGAAGGAACGCACAACATCGACGAATGGGACAGAACGTCAGGGTCAGCAGCTTTAACTTTAAGGTATCAGTTCTGCCAACAATACCCCATCAGGTTCTGCTAATCTTCGTTTCTTTGGGCTACGAACATAATTGAGTAGTAAGACCCTATCCCGACAAACTTAGGAGGCTCTATATAAGGCCTTGATAATCCCAGCCCTACTTGGGCTAAAGTATGGACTCTATCGAAAGCGAATGAAGACATCCTTGGTTCGCTTGAGAAAAAAATTGTCGGCCCCGTTTGCGTTGACGGGCTTTGGGGAAGAAGTTTCAACGACGAACTATACGCCCTGTACAGAGACATCGCCTGAGCTGGACAGGACATTTAGAGCGCATGGACATCATTGCTCCGGCCCGCAGAGTCTTAGAATCCAACCCGGAGGGTCAACGAATTACAGACAGACCTCGCCTTAGGTGGTGAGCACAGGTAGAAGAAGACCTCAACCGATTTGGAGACAGTTAACTAGAGATCGGACTAACTAGTGCGGCTTGCTAGTTGAGGCCCAGATTCACCCCGAACTGTAGCGCCACCTAAGTAAGTAAGTAGCATCCGCAGTCAGCGTCCTACTCATCGGCATTGCTTTTACCCAGAAAAGTATTGATTAGTCATCGCCTTGTTGTCTGGCCGAGTTGCACATGCCCTCAAAAGTTGCGTTGTCGGAAGCACTCTCAATGTCATACTTCTCCTTGTCAAGTGCGTCTTTAGTTCGCAAAGCAGTTTTGGGGACACGAAGCTAGACCACTCTCTGCATACTTTTCAACATGAAGGAAGTAAAAATGTCAATTCCGATTTTCGGTGTAAAGGCTACTTTCACTGTTCACCAGAGTAGCATAGTTGGATATATGCCATCATCATGCTGGATGAAGCCATCAAAGACAGCAATAGCAACACCAAAATCGGTTACATATACCAGCTTCGGCGTGTTGCGTTACTCAGATCATTTCCAGCTTCGTTCATAGTTGTGAGTTGGCCCTCATTAAGTTACCTGGGAAGAGAGTTTCAAGCATGGAAAACAGCGTCTCTGCTTTCGACTCATCAAGTTTTCTGAGTGATTCCAATCCGGCAGATTTCTACCTTTTAGGGTTCTGAGTAGCCTGCTGGTATCACCGACGATAGCTTAAAACTTCTTCCATGAGTATGCCGCAACAAAACCGCAGCCAAATAGACTTTCTCTGTAGCAGTCACCGTGGTATGTCCACCTTTTGCCCTCATCTAGTTGCTATTTCTGTAATATTAGGGGATAGACGCAGGCGCATACGATATACATATACGCATCCACCTGAATGCTCTAGCATTATCTCTTCAGCTGATGCTCATCCGATATTGATAGGAAGTTACAGGGATGGTGTTTGAAGCTGAAGCTTCTTGGTAGTAACATAAAAGATCCTACTGTCACACCGGTCCGCTGCGTCTCCAGCCATTAGAACTTTACGTTTATCGCGTCTTACCCTACTTCTTCTTTTATTCCGGATGCTGCTGTTAGCACCAACACTTTAACTCCTCCAGGAGCATAGGGCAACAAACAGGTCCTTCCATCTCTCTCTGTTTGTAGCTCGATGCCTCATCTGTGTCCACGATCGCAAATTTTGGGACAGAGCATCGGTCATAACAGTTGACCTCCATGTTGTTATTGGCTTACCAACTCGTCTTGCACCTTGAGGGTTCCATTGGAAGCACTGCTCCGCTATGTTGTCTTCCGGTTTCCTCAGAGTATGCAGAGCCATTTTCTCTGTTTGATGTCAACATCCACTTTTGTTTGCCCAGTCCTAAGCCACAATTCATTGTTGGAAATCGTTTGTGGCCACCGAATCTTCAGAATGTAATCCAGACAACCTGGCATTGTAACCTGCTCGACATCTTGGCGGAGCATTTCCACATGCATATAGCAGTACAGATTTTATATTGGATTCAAACAGCTTTAACTTAGTGCGAAGCGATATTTTGCTAGAGTTCCACATTGGAGAAAGGATTCCGAGTGCACTACGAGCTTTATTTAGTCTATTTCTGACGTCCAGGTCCGTTCCACCATCGAGTGACAGATTACCATCGATTACCCAGATAGTTGAACTGTGTGCCCTCCTCTAGGGTCTCCCGTCTCTAGATAACCGACTGTTGTTGGTCTCGGATAGTGTGCATAATTTTTGTCTTTTTGGCGTTTGTCCTTAAGCCAGCCACCTCACCATTCTGTTGCAGTGAATGACACAATTGGTTAAGGGCACCAGTGTTGTTTGCCAGGAAACAGATATCATCAGCGCGGTCCAAATGGCTTAGCTTTTCAAACGGGTTCCATTGAATACCAAGTCTCTCAATTGTACCCACCGTGGCAGTCATCGCAAGTAAGAACAAAATCTCATTGTGTTACTCCTTGTCGCACTTTAAATGCATTGGAAACCTGTCCACTGTACAAAATTAAACTCCTTACGACTCTTTAGTAATAGCAAACATTTTTTTCAGGGATGCCTTTCATTGCAAGGGATCTCCAGATGCAATCACGATTAACGCAACCGGAGGCCTTTTCAAAGTCGACGATTGCTCAAGAATGATTCGCAAGGTGTTAACACGATCGACCACTGCGAAATCCCGCTTAGTGTCTCTTGAGCGACGACTCAATCCTGGATTTTATCCTCTCGAGAATGATAGTTGGCAACGGGTTTGGGAATACGGACAACACGGTGATACCACGCCGGTTATTGCAGTTCTTAAGAAAGGTTTGATTCTCCCAAACAGTCTGAACAAGTGGAAACAAAATACAGGCCGTTGTGTCGGGATTCGCTTTCAGGAGCTCAGCAGGTATGCCATCCTGTCCAGCTGCCTTGTTATTTTTTAGAAGTAGGATCGCTGTTCTTATTTCTGCACTTGTTTGGGGGGTTGATGTCAATTCTCCTGGAAGACCTACGTATGTCCAGCAGTTGATAATTTGCATTTGTATTCTGGTCATCATTGAGCAGTGCACAAAATTGTTCCTTCCACAAGTTGGTCTTCTAGTAACACTAAAGGGTTGTATTTAGCACAGGGTAGTTGGTGCTACTTTTTTGACCCATAATGTCCTTAGAGATTTTGTACAGCTCCCTCACGTTCCCTCTTCTTGTAGCTTCTTCCGCGTTATTCGCCAACTTGTCCAATCTGGCCCTCCTATTACGTCTCACACGTCTGTAGAACTTACTTCCGATGAGCATCGACTCTACGGCGTGTAGTTTTCTCCCAGGTGTCTTGGCATATCGTTTCAGATCCAGCTTCCATAGAAACCTTCTTTACTTTGTCGCACATAGCCTTAATGGGAACATTGACGTTTACATCCACAGTTGACACTTTGTCGCTTAGAGTGTTGGCAAAATTTCGACAAAAATATTTGGTTCGCTAACAGCGGTCGTATTAGATTCTGCTTGCTGTAGTCTTTGGACGTCGCCGCTGTTCGTAGCCGGAGCGTTGCCAGAGATCGCAAATTGGCTTCCTCCATCGTTGTTGTATAATGAATTAGTCGATTTGGTTTTGTGTCCGACCATGGCAGATCTTGCTCAACAAGATTCCACCTACCAAAAGCTGACGAACGTTTCAAAAGTCAACAAGCATATCGCCATTGTTATTTCGATTCGTACGTTGTCCGGGCTAACCTCGGCATTGAGGTCCCCCATGACGATTACGATGTCGGCTTTCGGGACGTTGCCCTACACCGAGTGTAGTGGTGGTTTTCGGAAATTAGACTTCTTCTAGCCTGCTTAGTCAACATAATACCAACGACTTTCAGTCTTAGACCACTGCCAGTCTCCTCCTCCCCAGAATACAATATCCTAGTCAGATCTGAGCTTGCAGTGTATTTAGCTTTACCCCTCCACTTAGTCTCACTCAGTCCGAGAATACTGCTGTTAAGCCGGATCATTTTACGCTCTTTCACGTAAATTCCATGTCCATACCCCCAAATCCGATGTGCGGTGTACAACAACCATTGGGACCGTAGGAGAATTCACCGAAGTTTAGCTACCACTTGGGGACTTACTACCGTTTGTTGCCAATTTCATGTAAAAACCCTCTTCGCTCCGCCGTTGGTGTTTTCCAGGACATAGTCGAACACATTGGAAACTATGGATAGCCTTTGTAGAACCCAAGGACAAGATCGTGCCCAGACCAGCAAGGCTAGTTTGTTTGCTTATCTCTACAGCCATTCAGTCCCCTTTATGTACGTCAGCATTACCCAGTCTCTACCACGAGGAGGTGTACATAGGGATTTTCCTTCCACCGAGTCTAGGTACCACAAGGCATTGACCTAGTCTCTCCAGTACTTTTTGAGAGCAACCCTACGAGGTTCTTCTTTTCCTCTCACACGATACTGGTATTAAAGCTTACTGCTGTGACCGATGCAATTCGAGGATAGAGTGGATTGTACACCACAATCCATTTGTGGGATGTTGTTTCTTCTTACAATTGCATCTTAATGCTCCGGAATCCGATACATGGACGGGAAGACGGAAACCCATGGCCTTCCGCGATTGGTTAATGACTTGTATCTACTTCTTGAAAATAAACGTTGCCTTCTCTTCACCTGACGACTCCACTTGAATAAACAAAAAACAGATAGCTGACTTCGAAAGCTGGACCATCCCGAATTGCCAATACCAGCGCTTTCCATGTACCAAGACTCCCAGCTCTCCCGTCACGCACGTTTTGTTCCCTCTAAGGGTGCAACTTACAACAAAAATCCCTCGCATAGTCTTAAAAACTTTATTCCTCTACAAAATAGACACTTAACTAAAAACTCAGGACTGCTCCTGATCCTTCTTACTGACGTACTCCACACACTTTGATGGATCTGTTGGAAAGTACTCCTGACACTTTGTCATCAGCCTCTTCAGCCCTTGAATGTACTTTCGCTGCGTTTCGTCGTTCATCACGTGAGCTACATTCTTGGAGAAAATCTTTTCTCGTCCCGTACGGGCGTGGATACCCACCATCGTCACACCAATTGGCCATGGTGCATTCCCAATAGCCATCTCCAAGTACGCATCGCTCGCATTAATGTAGTTCCTTGCCAATAAATGCTTTGCTATGTCTCTCAAGCTCTCTAGGATATCATCCGGCAGATTCTTGTGCTTTAGCTTCCTAAACAACGGCTTCACGTACTCCTTGGTTTGTGTGTAGATTACTCTGCCCATCTTCACCTTTGTCGAGAGTTTTTCTTGTGCAGAATACGACGTGATTTGATCGTTCCACAGTTTTAGTAGAAACGTCAGCAGAGTTATGATCACCTCCATATCGTGCTCCTTGTTCCCACGACCCATGGTCTTTGCCATTTCGTGTATCGACTCCCACGACACCGATTCATCTAACTCGGCTTCGTCTGTTTGTTTTTCCACCTTCGCAGCTGGAGTGTTGGCGAACATTTCGTTGAGATAAGCCTGATCGACTTGCTCCAAGGCCTCTTGGAAATCATTACGGAATCCGCGGTTGGTTTCGGGCTGTGAGATTTCACAATGTCGTAGACGGTGGAAAGATTCAACCTCTGACTCGCCAAAGAGAAAAATAGGTTCGCCACGTTCTCGTAGCCGACGAATCACTTCGGCACGAGGCAGAACGTTTGTTTCGTTTACAGAGTTTTGCACATGACCTGGGAAAAATGGATTTTTTTTTACTCGATTCTGAAGATATATACGATTGTGTGGTCTTACTGTTGCCTTCTAGAGATGAGTCGCTCTTCTTTTCCGAATCTGGTGTCTTATAACCGATCTTTTGCAGGATTTCCTCAGTGTTTTTCGCAATTAAATCGCCTTGCCTGAAGTACTTCTTCTTGTCGTCCTAGAACAGATTTATAGATTTCGATCAGGAAAATATGTTTTGTGTGATGTTTTTACATACCACTAGGTTCTTGTCTTCAAGTAGTTTCCGTTTTCGGGCGATTTCGGCCTTCAGAATGTCCATGTTGCTGGGAAAATACGACTTTTCCACAGAAAACGATACAAATTGCAACTTTTTGGAAACAAAAACAGACGATGTGACAACTGCAGGCAGTAAACAAAGGTGATGGCAATGACTAAGTGTTATACAAACTGTTCTATGGAGAATGTTCAGTGGTAGTTTTAGTGTCAAAAATTCACGGATTTACTCGAAATTTCAAGGATTTTCTTGTGAAAAAATGAATTTTTCCGCAAAATAAACCGAAAATTCCATTTATAACACAGAAAAATTGAAAAAAAATTGTTGTCGTTTCATTGAACGCCGCTTGAGGAGCGAAAGAAACCGCTGTAAATCTGTTATACATCATTAGCTTTTGGCAAGCAAAACAACTGTCACAACAAATCTGCCGTGTCAAACTGCTTCTCTCGACCTTCGCTGCATCAAACTTTTGCTAAAATTTCAACAAATTTCCAAGTGATTTGTCCAATTCTCCCTTCGTGCACAAAGTTTAGTTCCCAAAAAACAAAAAAAAAAAAATAACAAAATGCCAAAGAAAATGGGCTTAAACTCCAAAGCCGTTGAAGCACGCGAACGAAAGCAAGCCGTCAAGAAGGAGGCGCAATTCAAGGCTGAAAAGGAAGCCGAGGATCGCCTCTGGCAGGATAATGATAAGAATCTCGCCAAGAAGAAGCAACGCAAGGAAGAGGAAGATCGTAAACGTGCCGAAGCTGCTAAACGAAAAGCCGAAGCTAAGGCGATTCTGGATGAAGAAATGTCTTCTATTCGGACGCAGGGCAAGCTACCTTTGGCCAAGATAAACCGCATGCAAATACTGGAGGAGATGGAGAAACGCAAGAAGAATGTCGAAGCGATCAATGTCCCGAAAGTACCTGCTAAAGTTGTCGTTCCCGAGCCGATTTTGGAGGAGAATTTGAACAGAGTTATGGCGGACACGATTGTGGCGACCAATGTCGACCAAGCGCTGGCAGCTCTAAGGTAAGTTGGACTTTAATTCAGGCGCCGTGTAGTCTTTAACATTTCACAATTCCCCAGTGTCGCTGATGAAGAGGACAAGCACCCGGAGAAGCGCATGAAAGCCGCCTATAAAGCGTTCGAAGCTGCCAACCTGCCGAGGATCAAGGCTGAGAATCCGTCGCTACGGCTGTCACAATGGAAGCAGATGCTCATGAAGGAGTGGAACAAGTCCCCAGACAACCCATTCAACCAGCGCAACTGAGGGCAACATCCCAAGAAACCGAACACAGGGCGAGAATTCTTCTTTTGAGTTAGCAACCACGAAACACCGGACAATTTGAGATTTAATTTTTTTTTTTTTTGTTTTGTTTTGTTGGAGACCCTCCAGACCAGACCAGATCATTGTACAGTTATTTATTTTGCAGCCAAGCTGAACGGCATAATACACAGAAAATGACATCAGAGCTCTTTGTTTGATTAGCCACCTCCACCCACACGCTTTTATCGCTCAAGTCTGCTCGTAACGCTCGTGATATCAGTTTGACGTCCCTCATCCGTGACCTAGACAACCTATTCGACGTTAGATGCGAGCGGCAGTGGCTCGCGATTCAAAACAACTGGATTCCCTCGCTAGATAAACGGATTCTTTATTGGAACACCGAATGCAGGAGGGAGAACCCGTGAAAGACATTCAAAAACGACGATTCGAACAGAACTGACTTAAAACTAAATTTCCCCGGTCCTCTGTCATCCTCACTTCTTGCCCAGCTCCGCTGAGCGTTGGGTTGCCTTCTCCACAGCAGTCATGAGCGTCGATCTGGAATGAGATTTTCAGTTAGAGACTTGCGCTAACGCTGACCCTGAAACAAACCTCAAATTGCCCTTCTCCAGCTCGTAGACACCGCAAATTGTAGAGCCTCCAGGCGAGCAGACTTCATCACGCAAAATCGCCGGGTGCTTGCCAGTGATTAGTACCGTTTTGGCCGCTCCCAAGAGTGTCTGGGCGGCGAATTGTATTGCCATTTGCCTGGGAACCCCCTGTTTCACAGCTCCATCGGCCAATGCCTCGATGATCGTGTAGACGTAAGCCGGTCCACATCCAGCCACTCCGGTGACAGCGTCAATCATCTTTTCCGGAACCTGTTGGGCTATGCCCAGCGAGTTTAGCATCAAATGAACCTTCTCCAGGTCCTGTTGCTTCACATATGACCCCGGCGTGTACACAGTGCATCCCTCGCCCACCTGCATCGATGTATTCGGCATTGTACGAATCATCTTCAAGCCCTGAATAAAGCAAAACGTCTCCTCCAGAGTTTTGAGATTCACTCCAGCTAAGACCGACACGAACAGCTTGTCCTTATCTTTGGGCGACGGCATGTGTGTGTTTTGCAACTGTGATGCGCATGGCTCTAGAATGTGCGGCTTGACGGCAATGAATATGATGTCGGCCTTCTCGAGCACCTCGTAGTTGTCCTCGTGGATCTCGGTGATGCCATGGTCACGCCATCGTTGGAGATTCTCAATGTGCGGCCCAGACACTAGCACCTGACCGGCTTTGACTATGCCACGGGAGATAAGGCCAGCGCCAATGGCAAATGCCATGTTGCCACCCCCGATGAAACCGATTTTCTCATCCAACTTCGCCATGATTTTGAGTGGAGGAGGGTGATTTCTTACGTAAAAATTTGGTTTCTGGTCTATCGAGTTTTTTTTTCGTGATCCTGGAAGTGAGAGAGAGGATAATTTCGAGATTTGTTGACGGAAGTGCTACCCACCCAGATACTTCTAGAAGGTTAGGCGCGAATCAAGTTGCTTTGATGCTGAGAAACTTTGTGATTCGCAGCTGATTTATGTGGGGAAGAAGATGTCTAGATAGAGCGACGTAGTCGTTTTCTATTTTCGACTTTAATCGCGTTGAAGTGGCAGACAGATTGGCACTTATGATATGAACTGAAGAGGGGTTGCTCAGTTGGGACTTGAGAAGTGCGGATAAAATGCAGAATTGATTTGTGACAGCCCTATTTGAGGTGACAGCTGATTATGGTGTGACCTTCAAACTGTTGGATGTTTCTAGTTAACATGTCTGGTTTGTGTAGGGGATGTAGTGTATACCAGGATTGGTATGGAGGTTATTACTTTAAATTCGCATTCTCTCTTCAGATGAAGGTTTCGTTTCATCGTAGCAACTTCATTATCGTTAAGTTGGCAACTGTTCAGTCGTATGCTCGTATATACAAGGTGGCGGAAAAGGTGTCACCCAAGGTCCTTGCCTGCCAGTCTTGGCAGAACCTCCGGTGATGGGTTTTCGCATTCTTGACGGATATTCTAGAGGCTGAGGTCTGTTGACATAGACTCGTGACTTCAGAAAACCCCACAAAAGGAAGTCTGGAACGTTTAAATCAGGCGATCTTGCCGGCCATTGCAGCCCTCAGAATTTCGTTACTCCATCCTGGTAGAACCGCCTGTTCCCCAATTTCAGTTCATCTAATTGAGGAAGAAGAAAGTCGTTGAGCATGGCTCTGTAGCGCTCGCCGTCCACAGTAGTCGTTTGGCCAGCGGCGTTTTCGAAAAAATAAGGCCCGATGACGGTCCGGCGAAGAGGTGTAATGTCAGTTAGTAACTTTGAGCAGGTGTAATGGCTCTTCGTGGGTTATAAGAGCATTTTTGGTGGCCCAAAAGTGATAATTTAGATTACTCACATATCAACAGAGATAGGACTCGTCGCTCATGTAGATTTTCGATCAAAAGTTGCCCTCCCTCGTGGTCGAGATTTAAGTTGGCTTTAGCGTAGGTTACATGCGTTTGGCGGTCAACAGCTAACAGCTGATGCACTGCCTACACTTTGTAAGGGAACATCTTACAATCTTTCACCAAAATTGTCTCTAAAGACCGCCAATTGATGCCCAATTGCGTGGCACGTCAGCTGGTGGATACTCCAGGGTCTTCGTCGACATCTTCAACCACAGCTGCGACATTCTCAGCAGGACGGCTACTTTGGGGCTGGCCAGACCTGGCACTATCTCGCGTTGTCTCATATTCGGGCGTTGCGTCGCTCGTATGGCATGTGTTGTTGGAACCACAGCCCGGATATATCGATGTTGTCGAGCTCTGACCACAGAAAGTCGGTTAACATCGCTCTATTTCTGAGACCATTGACGGTAACGGTGTCTCTTTTCTCATTTCGAAAAAAATAAGGTCCGATGATGCCATAAAACGCTCAACCTTTGTGATGTTTGGCCGAACACTCCAATAATGTCAATTTTACTGGTTGACATAGCCACTGAGCCAAAAATGAGCCTCGTTCGAGAAGATGATTTTTTGACCAAAATTGGGATCTCCGGCCAACATTTGTCTATGGTCATATGGCTTCAATTCTTACGTCAGCACAATTTTATATGGATGTAGGCCCAATTCCTGTCACAAAATAAGACGGGTTGACACCCTGGCGATGCCCAATTCAGCTGATCGCCGCCGAATCGACATTTCTAGGTCTTCTTCGATACTGGCCGCTAAATCGGTTAAGTTTTCTTCACGCCTGTCTGGTAGGAGTTTGGACCCTAGTTGTTTGGACAAACAGAAATAGCAGCAGTTGCCTGAGATTCGTCGAATCTCAACTAAGGTGTCATTTGTGGAGTTTACAAAGGGTTCTATCTTAAAATTTAAATAAAACAAAGTGTGTGTGAGATATCATCGAAATTTTTTATTCGTTTGAAAGGCCTATCGATGCCATTATGTATGGAAGATAACACCGTTCGTCGCGGCTTCTCTGGGTGGCGCGCATCCCAAATGTCCAATTTTCTGTGACTATGGCACATAAATCAGGCTGAGTTTGACTGATGGCGTGGGTTATCTTGGCTTTGCGGGCCGCTGTGATTTGTGGCTTATTCGCATAGACCTGAGACTTCAGAAAACCCGACAAGAAAAAGTCTAACGGGGTCAAATCACACGATCTCGTTGGCCAGTCCATATCACCTTCAGGTGAGATGACCATGCCCTCGAATGGCTCGTGCAGAATTTCCAATGTGTCGTGAGCTGTGTGGAACGTAGCGCCATCCTGTTGAAACCATAAGTCGTTGGTTTTCATATCATCGAATTCAGGCCAAAAGTTGGTAATTATCGACCACTACCGCTCGCCGTTGACCGTGATGGAGCGTGGTCGTTTACCCTCAGCTCCTGGGTCAGTTGAATTTTGTACGGGCGCAGGCCCAAGGTCACGACGCAAAATTCGCCAAGCTGTGTCTGCGAAAGGCCGAGTTCTTGTGAACGACGCGAAATCAACTGCCTCGGATTCTCCTGCACACTCTCACGGATAGCAGCGATGTTTTCGGTAGATCTTGCCTTTCGTCGACGTACGGGTGTTGGTTTATCGTTTACTGAGACAGTGGATTGAAATTTATCCACAACAATGCAGTTTTGCGTCCAACCTCTCGGTAGAATGATTATGGCGAATGTAAAATGGGCGAAGCGCGCGGAACGTTGCCCGAACAGAACACCCATTTTGATAAAACAGACTGAATAAACAGCCAATTTAACAGATGTAGTTTCAACAATATGGCCGCTATCAACTGTCAAAGTTCGGAAGTCCCTATTTGAAGACCCTGTATTTGCCCCGAGGTAGATAAACTCCTTCACTACCTCAAAATTATAGCTGTCGATTGTTTGGTTCTGTTTTAGACGGTGTTCGACGGATCGGTTTTTGGTCGATAGCATCCACATTCACCATGAGACCAACTCGTTTGGCTTGTTCTTCTATAGGAGTAAAAGCCTCAATAATGACACTCTGGGAACGGGCGATGATGTCGATATCGTCTGTATAGCCCAGCAGCTGGATGGATTTATTAAATATAGTGCCTTCTGTGTTTATGCCGGTTTTTCGCACTATCTGCTCCAGCACAAGATTAAAGAAATCACACGACAGCGCGTCTGAGGTTTTGTTTCCGAGCTGCACGGTGCATTGCGAGTTCTCTAGCGCGGCGCTACATAGCCGGATCTGTTTCTAGGGATCCCGAATTCGGTCCTCGCGTTATAGAATTCAGTGCGATGAATGCTGTTGTATGCGGCTTTGCAGACGATGAACAGATTGTGAGAATCGACTTGGAACTTGTTGGTCTTTTCCAGGATTTGCCGCAGTGTGAAGATTTGGTCTACTGTTGATTTGTCGGACCGGCAACCACACTGGTAGGTGCCGATGAGTGTGGTGTAAAACGGCTTTAGTCACTGGATTATTGGACATAGGATCGCATTTTTTGAAGATGGGGCAAATAGACCTGATAGTCCAGTTGTCAGGCGTGCATTCGTCCTCCCATGTTCTGGTGCATGCTTCTTACCAAAACATCGGCATAAGCCAGAAGAGCTCTGGCGGTAATATGTCCGAACCCGCGGCCTTATTGTTCTTCAGCGTTTTAATAGCTGTGCTCACTTCGTCACGCTGGGTGGGAGAACTACTTCATCGACTTCATGACCTATCACCCTCTCCTAATCATGCCCATCAAGCAGCTGTTGGAAATGCTGCTTAAATATAGGGTGACCAGATAAGAGTGATAGGAAAACAATTTTAAATAAAACAACAACACAAGTAAAATTGATTCTAGCTCATTGCCGCCTTGCCATCGCCGCCTCGGCTTCGCTGGCAATGCTCCAAGCGGTTGGTCTAATTTTTGATGACTCGGTCCAATACGTGCGGCGTTATTCCGGCAACAGCGTGTCGAATGTTAGCCTCCAGCTCGTCCAAAATGGTTGGCTTATTAGCGTAGACTAAGGACTTGACGTAGTACCAGGGAAAATAATCGAGTGGTGTCAAATCGCATTATCGCGGTGGCCAAGTGATGAACGCTCGCCGTGCGATGTCCCGGTTGCCAAATTTTTCTTTAACAACGACGAGCGTTGCGTCATTTGTATGGCATATAACGCGGTCTTGTTGGAGCCACAGCTCGGATATATCGATGTTGTCGAGCTTTGACAACAGAAAGTCGGTTAACATAGCTCTATACCTGATCCGATTGACGGTAACGGTGTCTCCTTCCTCATGTCGAAAGAAATAAGGTCCGATGATGTCGCCATACCATAAACCGCACTAAATAGTCAATCTTTGTGGATGCATTGATGCTTGGCCGAACACTTCAATAATGGCAATTCTACTGGTTGACATAGCCGCTGAGCCAAAAATGGGCCTCGTCCGTTGGCTAAAATCCGAATCTTCGGCCGACATTTTTAGCGCCCAATTAGCGAACTCACGGCGTTGTCTATGATCGTATGGCTCCAATTCTTACGTCAGCACAATCTTATATGGATGTAGGCCCAAATCCAAATGTAAAATAAGCCGGGTTGACTTTCTGGCGATGCCCAATTCAGCTGATCGGAACCAAATCGACATTTCTGGGTCTTCAATACTGGCCGCAATCTCTGTCTGGTTGGTGGCTTAAGATTCAAAAGAGTGTACTCATGCTCAAACTTTTGCACGGTGTGACAAATTGACCGCAAACTGAAGCCATGATGACGACCGACCTCACGACTAAATTCACGTTGCGTATTTACAACTGAGCCGGAATTTCGATATTTTTTCCTCACGTTCGGCCACGGTAAAACGATGCGTAATAAAATGGCAAAAGTTTCCGAATATTTTGACAGCTGGATGTCATTCGGTAACTTTGAGAGCTTCTGAAACATAACGATTGGAAAAACAATCACTGCTACCTGGTTTGGGCCCCCGCCCAATTATCAAGGCTTCTCCCATCAATGACGTTGTCTAATAAAAAGCGGGGGCAGAGCATATTACTGGTCTTATCGTAAACATCTTCAGACAACGCCTCTGAAGGTTGCTACGATTTGACCAGTAACAAGTTGCCGGTCGTAGGTCTTGTTGGCGGCTGGACCACCGGTAGTCCATACCAGGACTTAAATCACGATCCTTGCTCCCTATGGATGTATGGGCATCCCGTAAACATAGCTTTACATGACAGGTGGTTTACGTTAAAAATCAAGAGACGTTCTGCTATCTGGTTGCCCTTTAGGCTGGCAGGCTGGCAGGCTGGCAGGCTGGCTTTTAGGTTTTTTTTATAAAAGTTTCGCATCTTGTTATTACTCCTGCACTCTTCGATATCCTTGAGCTGGGAGACTGCGAAGTTTCTTTTGGACCCACACACATATTTTAATGTATTCCTTTGACAGAGCTGTCCGCAAACATTTGAAGGGCACGCAAAACCCTTAAGCGCGCCAGTTATATGAGGCCCACCGGGATGAAGCGCCACCTATGTAGGTAAGATTTGCGAACTCAAAAGGTGATTGATGAGATGTTTCGTTTTTTCGTTAAAATCTTCATAACGGCGAGTGATTCGGTAAAGGCTCCTTCTTGAAATAGATAACTAATAGAACAAGGCTTATGGTTATGCTATTTAACCAATATACACTGAGCTGATGCATCCAAATGAATACGCACATTATTTGAAGGACTCCATCCAAACAAAACATTCGCAAATTTCGTTAGAAAAATCATTTTTTTTATTTAATTTTTATTTTACAACATAGATCCTATTGATGTTTATTTTAATTAAACTATACTTTACAGTTTCTATTAATTAAATTGTTCCATAAAAATAATTATTTAATATATTACATTCGCTCCATGCATAACTTTTTACTTTTTTCCTTCTTAAACTATTTCGATAAATTTTTTTTTTTCCGAACAAATTATTTACAAATTAAATAAAAGAAAAGAAATGTCGAAACAAAAAAATTGTAAAATTAAATGCGAAATGGTATTAATTGCTTGTAGCATTTTAAATCACATTAAATGTTGTAAAACTCGATAAAAGTTTCTATTTTATTTTATTAAAAATGAATTTTTGTTTTAAAGACATGCTTATAAGAAATATTCTAAAGGATTCGAAGAGGGTTTTTTGTTTTTAATACAAATTCTGGCCAATTACACGTAGGAGAAGGTTTTTCAGTGAGATGAATTTTAATTTTATTTAAAAGATTAACACAACTAAAAGACGGAAAGATACAAATTAATTCGAGATACTCGCAGAAATGAACGGCCTTACGTGCTAGTGACTAAGAAAATACAATATTTTTTTATTTTTATGATACATTTCATTAGTTTGTCTTTTGCTATTCGTTTATGGTATTTTACAGATATTTTTTTAAATTCTTACAACTAGTTCCACAATTAAACACAATTCATAAAAATTATCTAGTGTGAGTGTGTATCTGGTTTTTCGATCGAGCGAAAGAGGTCTTTTCTTTTCAATTTCAATTTCAATGTTTTTTTTTTGTTTGTTTTTTAATATTCAAAATGACAGCTTTGTATCAAGTTTGTGGGACCATGTGGGTCCCATGTTGTTGATATCGGTGAGTGGCAGGTTTTTAGTTTTCTTCATCTGTTTACTTATTTACAGCTCCGTTGTAGTTTCCACTTCGGATCGATCTAAGTCGTTGAGGTAGGAGAATCCCATTTGGCCATAGTCACGCTTACCAAAGGTGACATTTTCATTGGTCGCACTAATATGGCTTAAGTCACCATTGGACCTGCAATTTCAAAAAAAAAAAAAAAAATCAATGACAATAAGAGACTTGTTCGGGATCGTTAGTGTTTGGAAAATATAAGGCACGACAGCAATAATATTTTATACTCTGAACCATTGGCATCTACATTACCTGCCTAAGACTGCTACCCTTCAGAAGGCCTCTATAATTATGTGAAATGAGCTTTCCATACCCCCCTTCTAAAATAACGTTGAACTCTTGAAAATAGCGGCTAGATTTGCAGATATCCTCCGCAACTTATTAACATTTTGTGACTCGAACGCGGATGTCTATGGATCAGTAGCAGAACATAGATTCAAGGCCGGTTAAGAAAAGAGAAGCAAAGCAATATTCGGGTAAGACCTCCTCCAGAAAGGCTGAAGAGTCAAACATCTTAGGAATCGGAAAACAATCCATGCGTGCCGTAAGCGCCAACGACGTCCAAACTAGACTTTAAATGATTAAACCTTGTGAAGATAACCCCACAGGATTATACTCCTGTACGCCAACATTTGTCACAAATGTAAGACAGCAGATAATAAGACTACACGCTATCCAATGCTTAGAAGATACTGTGATGACCCTTTAAATGTGAACAGCGCCATCCGTATTTGAAGAGCAGAAGACTTATCCGATGGGAAATAATGGAATCACTTTGACAACTAGTAGCGAATATTCTGGAAGTCTGTCAATGCTTTGCCTAAGCTCATAACGCAACAAAAGCTAGAGGAAGCTGTTCAGAATCTGAACGGTACCCCCACAAAGGGTTTTGAACTAACTAGAAAGCAATCCTGCTGATCGCCTGTTCCTTGGTGGAACGCAGATCTGCAGCAACTTCGTAAAGAGACCAGAAAACTTCTAAACAGCTCATTTAAGACTAATTTGGAGGAAGACTGGAATCTGTACAGATCGAAGGAAAAAGAGTGTAAAAAGCTAGTTAGGACTTCGAAGAGGCCTCATAAAGTCTTTTGCGAAAAGATGGAAACGGTTGGTGAGACCAGTAGGCTGGTCAGAAAATCTGATGGCACCTATACTGAGTCGAAACCAGAGTCTCTCCGTATCATGCCTGAGGGTAACTTCACAGGTAACTTAGTTAGAACCGGCTCACAACCGAAGCTGCTAGAGAACTGAATAGCACAACACGCCGTAGCTGGTATATCTTATCGATCGTTTTGATGGATGAGGCTATTAAAAATGCTGTTGCTTCTTTTGATGGCTTCAAGTCGCCTGGTCCCGATTGCTTAAACCCAGTTATATTACAAAAAGGTACAGACCACCTGCTGATAACTCTGAAGAGAATCTTAAACCCTGGCGAACAGTGAGTGCAACCTTTAAACCGAAAAGAGGACTACGGGCTCGAGAAAAGTTTCAGATCTATTAGTCTGCATTCCTTCATGTTGAGGATGGTCGAGCTCCATGTTCGCAAAATTGGTGTCGGGGACTCAACGTGCATACCAACATGGAAGATCCTGCGAGAGTGCGCTTCTCGCAAGACAAGAAACATGTTACATCGAAAGCCTCTAAAGCCCTGACGAACTTCTGACAGTGTAAAGGAGCTGTCGGCGAGAGGGTTCTTATGGATCTATATGGCCATGATAAGGCCAATTATATTCTATGAGTACGATACTGTAGAAATAGGTTATGTATTGAGAGGTGTTAACTTGGCGATGTCCAGTGTTTAAACTGTTTTTACACATCAATTGTGCCTATCTTACCTGCAAGTGTTAGCTATCTGGGTACTGGTCGATGTCCATTCGGACTCAACTTGCCAAACATATAAGCGCGAGAGTTGACCAGCAGACAAAAGACAAAAAAGACCTTATCCGGGCTATTCCGACTTATTTGGAGCTCACGCCGGTCAGATTAAGTCAAAGTCTTGGAAAAGAGATTTTGGAGAATGACCCCTTAATGGACCAACGGCAGTGCTCGAATCCCCAATCAGGTGTATCCGAACCTCCGTCCTAGGGGTATTAATAATGGAACTGGCCCTCTAGGTTGCGGGTTGTGCCTCCGGGGTAACTGCATAACGAGGCAACAACAAAACTCCGGTACGAACGGATCTACTGTTGACAATCCCTGCAAACGAAACAAGAACAACGAACTTCGTGGAGTGTTAAGTCTTTTAATAGTCCACGTCCAGTCGAAAAATTAGCGGAGGGCCTGGACTGTTGCAAAGCAACATGAAATGCAATGGGATAGGCCGGACAAAAGGAGGATGAAAAACTGCGACATCTATTATTATCGACGGCAAAAGCAGAGTCCAACTGGATGCAGATTCGTTGTTAGAGGCAGACTTATCAAAGAAGTTTTGAGTTTCTCGTATGTTAACGAGTGCCTCGTAACAATCCGTATTAAGGCCAAACTTCCAAACGTTAGCCTTACATGCGCGCACGTCTCCTTAGAGGAGAAAGATGACGACACCAAGCGACACGACTTACGAGTACGAGCAGTGCTCTAGCTATAACATTGAAATTGTTCTCGGCGATGTCCTTGTCCTTCGACTAGGAAAAGAGCGCATTCTTAGTAGCACTGTCGTAAAGCATAACTTGCAGTATAACACCCCCGAAAACCGAATCAGACTCCAGATTAATCAACGGTCAACCAGATTGACCACATTGCGATCGGCACAAGGCACTCCTCCAGTATTATGAATATCCGAAATTTCTGAGGGGCCAACAACGACTCAGACCATTACCTTGTTGTAGTCATATCAAACATCGCAAAGGTGTGTTAAAACTGTGAGGAAGTTTGACGTCGGACGGCTAAAATCGCAAGTGATCGCTAAATCCTTTTCCGATCGAGTCTCCCTTAGTGCTTTAAGAGAGACTGGAAAAATTGCTTACAAGTCATCAGAGATGCCGCCTCTGATGTGTTGGATTTCACTGAGTCAAGCCAGGGGCTTTGGCTTGACGACGAAAGATACATACTCGTACAAATCGGCGCTGGGTCGAACGACTAGAGCTACTCACGAGCTCTACGAGCAGAAGAGGAGAGACGAACACCGGCTTCTCAGGAGGGAAAAGAAGGAGCATGAGAAGCGCGTGGTCGAGGAAGTTGTGAGATGCTACTCCAGGAATGAGATTCGAAAGTTTTACCTAAAGGTAAAAAGCACATTCGACGGACACAAATACCGAACCCAAATTTGTAGAGATAAAAAAGGGAACAAGAGATTTGGGAAGAGAATTTCTGTAGACTGTATAACGGCGAGGACGAACCAAATATATGTAGACCTAGAGTCACGACCACCCGTCCTGGATGAAGTGAAGATAGCCATATCTGAGCTTGTCCAACTAAAGCTGCTGGAGCGGAAGACCTGACTGCAGAGCTCTTCAAAGCAGTAGGTGATAACTTACGACTAGCATACACCAACTCATCTGTAAAATATGGAACCTCAGCATTGTTTGTCCGATCCTCAAGAAAGGAGACTCTCTGAAACGTGACAACTACAGAGTCATCAGACTTTTTAACATCGTCTGCAAGTTCCTATCTGCCGTATTGTGTGACCGCCGGAAGCCGTTCGTCAACACCCTGATTGGCCCCTATTAGTGGAGTTTCAGACCTGGAAGGTTCACAATCGACCAAATATTCACATTACGGCAGCGATACACACTACCTAATCATCGATTTTAAGGCCGCTTTTGACAGCATTTATACAGAGCTATGTCTAGTTTTAGCATCCCTGCCAAAATAGTGCATTTATGCTGGATGACGATGGAGAATGCACGCTGATCCATCGAGGCATTTGATGTCAAAAAAGATTTAGACAAGGCGATGCGCTGTCTTCGATTACTTTAATATCATTCTTGACAGAATATTGCAAGACTCACGCACAATCTTGCACCCAAGAGGCACAATCTTTCAAAAGTCCGTCCAATTGCTCGCATATGCCGATGATATTGACAGGATCTCAGTGGCCTATTGTGAGTATTGGGACGGAAGTGGCGAAGACGGATTTAATGGTCAAGAGGGCAAGACCAAGTATATGGTGTCAACAAGAGGATACCCAACACCGACTTCTGGGACAGAACGTCACCCTCAACAGATATAACTTTGGGGTAGTTAAGGACTTTGTCTACTCAGGCTCCGCTATCATTTCAGACAATGACACAAGTGCTGAAATCAAACGAAGGATAACTCCTGCCAATCGCTGATTCTTTGAGCTAAGGTAGGCAATTGACTTGCGAAGCTAGTCCCGTCCAGCTCTAAGGCGAGGAGGCATGGACTACTCCTGCGGGTGATTTTCTGCCCTGTCTGCATAGGCAGTGAGTGGAGGAGGAGATACAACGACGAACTCTACGAGCTGTACAGCGACATCGACTTAGCTAGAAGAGTGAAGGTCCAACGACTGAGGTGGCTGGGTCATGTAGAGCGGATTTACATCAATGCTCTGGTGCGAAATGTCAACGAATCCGCCACCAAGGGACAGCGCAGTAGAAGAGACCGCGACGCAAGTGGAAGGGGTCTTCAATCAACAAGTGTGCGAAACGGGAGGCGGGTACCTAAAGATCGAGCAAGCTGAGGACGCTTGTGGGTTGAGACCGTGGTCCTCCCCCGACTGTAGCGCCACCTTAAGTAAATAAGTAAGAGTTGGTTGACCGGTGGAACAAGCTTTTACGAAAGTACGCCACTGTTGCTTGTAACTTCTAAGGGATGGTCTGTATCGTGTTTGTGCTCTTCCCTGGCACTCTTGGCTCTGGTCTAGACCCACTAATTAATCACAATCCTCTTTATGTTCATGTCATGGGCTGCCATTCTGTTTAAAAAGAAGTGGTCTTTCGTACAAGACGCTCTGGAGCTTTGATAACCTTACGCACCGACTGTTAATAGAACTCCTGCTCCGGAAAAAATATGAAATCGACTCCCCCCAGGAAAGGTAACTTCCAGCATTGGAGCCAGGAAAGGAATACAGTCGGGTTTTCATCGATTTATAATTTTCATTAGGAGAGCTTGCGTCCGTCTTCCAAGCGGAGATATGCGCAACCGAGATGGTAATAAACTCTATAGTAGTGCCAGCTAAGATGCGTTTAAGGATGTACTAAACCCTCTCACCGTTGGATATTGCAAGGCTTCTTTCTGCCCAGTCTGCAGGATATGTTACGATGGGATCACGACTAATAAGATCGCCAATAAGCTTACTAGGTAAGACTGGATTTACGTTGGGACTGCTTGCGTATTCATTTAGGATTTTGATTGGAAGTTGGGCTTCCAATGATACAATTTTAGGTAGCATGACTGTCCAAGCTGACGACAAACCAAACGAGTGCTCTCGTAGATTTCCAAAACGCCAGCGGACTGTAGACCTTTGTGAGTGCCCAGTTAAGGCTCATATTATTGTGACTGGTGGATGCTGAGCTCAAGTTCCTTTATCACAGAGGCGACTATTTATCGTACAACCCACTAGTTCTTTCTCTGAGTGCAGGGAAGGCAATACCCATGCAGTCCCAGACATCCTTCCCACCAGAACTGAACTTGCAAAGGTAAACCTTATATGCTTTCCTACCCTTATGCTAAAGATAGCTTGAACGAGGTCTGCTCTTGTTTGCAGTATCTCAAATATGGGCTCAAAATTCTCTTCGGCGACTGGTGGCAAGCTGGATGTCGCAAGATACCCTGAAGGCTTTTGCCAGCCGGGTATCTCATTAAGAGACAAGCCCAGATAACCCAGCTTTTAGTTAAATGATGAAGATTGACGAGCACATGTAGTCAAGCCAGCAGTAAAACGAGATCCTTAAAAAAGACGAAGATAACTTATAAGAAGAAAAGTTAATCATAGACTGTGCGTAGGAATCTCGAAAGGACTGGTAAGCTTGGGTGCATAATATAGCTAAACTGACCCTATCTTCCCTACTTCTTTGGAAGACTTCTCTTTAAATAAATTAATGTAGAACTTACCTTTGAAATAGTGGATTAGCGATCGGTATATCCGCATAACCCCTGTGGTTGTTTCTCCCCAGCGTATTCGTCATCAGCTCACTTTGTCCATCATTCGGTGTACTTTGTCCACTGCCGAATGTATTCCCTCGTCGTCCCAAAGTGCTATACGCATTATTCGGCGCATTAACCAAGTTATTCCGACTTATTGTGTCCAACTTGTAACCTCCGTTTTGATAGTGATTTGTGTTCTGCTTAAGTCTACCCAGGGTCAGTGTCCCTGGCAGTGTACCATTCGACGCCAGCGGATTGGCATTATTCCTATTCATCTCCAGTGTTCGATTGAAGGTATTTTGTCGATTGTTCATGTTGTTGTTGACGTTGTTGTTATTATTGTTGTTTCGACGTAGCGTCGCTGTTGTGGCAGTTGTGGCCTCCGAATGTGACGGACTAGACTGGCCATTTTCCTTGTGTGTAATATAACTAACACTATCCAGGCTGAAGGCATGATTCTTTGCACTAAAGTCTAATTGAAGATCATCATCGCCATCTGGAGGAACTGCCATTGCCAGCACCTGAGTTTCGTACTCCTTGAGATTGCTCACAGCCTCACCGTTTTGAGAGCCCACAATGACTGGGTCATAGCGTGTAGGACTCGATGGGGCAGAATATTGACGCATTCGTTGTTTGAAATTTTTATACCTAAAACAAGAGAGTGAGTACTTCATTGAAGATAGAACAACCTGCAGACTCACTTTGACCAGGAAATGCATATGTAAATGATTCCAATTGTGCCCAGGATCAAAATGATCAGTGACACTGCAATGAGGGTATACGGAAACACCTCATCATTGATGGCAATAGCGGCTTTGATCTGAAAGAAAACACATCACATGATCAATGAGATCCAGGAGAATACCTTTTAGCTACTCACCCTATGGACCTGATGTCTTGCTTCGATCGGACCAAAGATACCCTGCGCCGTAGCTCGTGCAATACCCGATGCAGCAAAATTGATCTCCGCCTGAGCTGTCGGCTCCAAGAGGCTTTCACTCACCAAGCTGTCATTGCGTCTGAGGATCGTTTCGGTCTCTGGATCGATAATGTAAAACCAGACATCCGTTGCTGCTGGATTCTCAATGATGCTTCCATTCTCATTCAAGAATTTTCGATTGCTAAATCTTTCGATGCCACCAATCATTCCATTTGTCTTCTCCTCAAGCAGCTCCTCCAGCTCCGTGTAATGACTGCGAATCTCGTTTGGTGTCGAATCGGAGAAGACAAGTGTCATGCGATTTAAATCGGTGATTTGATTGACAACGATCCGTGCTCGAGTCCGATGAGATCCATCCTCCTGTCCATCATTGTCACGCGCTTCTACAAAGAAACGCATCGGGAATTTGACACCTTCGCGCAGGAGTTTTGCCGTCTTCAGGATCCCTGTTGTGTCACTCATGGTGAAGTAGCTTGTGGGCTGGAGAAATGAGAAAAGAAAAATGAATCAAAGTGGTGTCACAGTATGTGACCAATTAAAACTCACCAATTGTTGCTCACTGATGGTGTTGTCCTCCTCGTCAAAGATCTTATAGCGGATCATTCCATATTTACCCGAATCGCGATCGGTGGCTCGAACTTGTAAGATCGATGTGTCAATGTCAACATCGGGACCGACCACCGCATAGAATGTGTCCTTCTTTCCTTGCAGCCGATTGAAGATGAATTCTGGGGCGTTGTCATTCTCATCCTGGACAATTACTTTGACCGTTGTCATGCTTTTCTGTGGATTTACAAAGTACTTGTGCGACACCAGTCTCAGTGATACCGAGTGTGACGTTTGATTTTCAAAATCCAATCGTTTGCTGAGTATTATCCCGCATCCGTGATCCTCGATACTCACATCGAAGAATCCACGCTCATTTCCATCGACAATTTCGCACTTGAAGCCAGGATTTGTCTTGGCTGCTTTTTTGGAGTTGATGATTTGAATCAGCTTGATTGTTGCATTGATGCCGGTTGTTTCTGGAACCCCAGTTGTGTAGCTGTCATCGCTGAATGCCAAGCCAAGACTTTCTGGGCTCATGATTACGCCAGTGTCCATTTTGCCCTCCATTGTTGGGTCGTCAACCGCTGGATCGGTGAGAAGGTGACGTACAAATACGGGCAATGTGGCAACCGAACTCAACTGTGGTTCACCCATATCATAAGCTCTGATGTCAATTTGATATTCAGTGTCCTCTTCTTTTCTGAGTTCGTCACGAATTCTCACCGTGCCGGTGTCAGGATCAACTTGGAAGTATTTAAGCGCCTTTCCACGTCCAACCATCTCATAGCGAACAACATTGCCCGGTGATGATCCATCTCCATCGATCGCTGCCATTGTGTCAATTATCGTACCGATAGGTTGATCGTCATTAACTGTCTTCGGCTCTGGAACCGAAACAAACACCGGTGGGATGTCATTGCGATCATCAACATCAACGATGATCTTAATCGTGTCACCTGGTCCATCACCATCATTCTCCAATGTTCCCACTATCAATTCATGTTGCTTCTCTTTCTCATAGTCCAATCCTTTGGTAGTCTTTATTTGTCCCGTTCGAGGATCAACTTTGAACAATTCCGACGTTCCCTTTCTGAGGGTGTACGTGATTTCCTGTACAGTGTCAGGATCTACAGCTTGCACTGTTGCAATAAGAAGATCTGGAACATTTTCCGGCACTCTGACGTCGATTCGTGAATCAGTGAACTTTGGCACCTCATCAGGGATGTCACGCACTAAAACAGTGACACTCGCCGTTCCAAGTCGAGCATCGGGCGCACCATCCTTTGCCGTCACCACAAACTTATATTCCGTTTGCTTTTCATAGTCCAGTTTAGTCTTTGTTCGTATCTCTCCCGTCGATGGATTAATCATGAATGGAATGTCAGTTGGAATGGAATAGGTTATCTCAGCGTTAATACCTTCATCCGCATCGGTTGCATGCACAATGCCCACGAAAGAATCAGCCTTTCCCTCCTCAACATTGAACACATACGGCAACGTTGATTCATCGAACTCGGGATTCTTGTCATTGATATCTGTCACCTTGACATTCACTGTCGCACTGCTTGACAATCCGCCATTATCCTCAGCCTTAATTATCAATTGGTATCGCGTCAGACTCTCACGATCCAATTTTCGAATAACCACAATCACACCGGTCTCCTGGCCAACGGCAAACTGTCGCAGATCATTGCCCGAAACAATCGAATAAGTGACAGGATCATTTTCTGGATCGTCTGCCTTCACCACTGTCACCGTTGAATTGATCTCTGCGCCTTCACTCACCTGCACCTCATAGACGGGCTTTAAGAATCGCGGTGGCTTCGTGTTGGGTCCTGGTGTCACTGAGACCTCAACGATCGCCTGTGAGCTTAATCCGCCAATATCCGCTGCCTGTACGGTAATACTGAATTGTTCGCCGGCCATGAGCCTGCCGCGTGTCTCGATCTCTCCGCTACGATCGTCAATAGCAAATTTATTGATTCCGTTATTGGATACATGATAAATCGAATACGTGATCACTGCATTCTCACCCTCGTCATTGTCTGTCGCCGTGACCTGTGCCACCAGACGTTTCCCATCGCCGGCAGTGATCGCGATCGGTGCAACCATTGCCAACTTCGGAGCATTATCGTTGACATCCTTAAGATGCACAGTCAAACTTAACGGTGCACTGGCCGCATTGGTTTTCGGTTCACGGGCAACAACCTGAAATTTGAATTTACCCGGATTCGGTGGATCGCGATCGAGCGCCTCCTCGTTAACGATCAGTATGCCATCTTTGGTCACATCGAATGATGGTGTTGTCAGTTCATAGATATAAGCTGGCTTGGGGTCATCTTCACCAAGATCGGCATCGGATGTTTGGAAGGAAATTGGTTTCCCATTGGCGTCTAGCACCCGAGTACCGATTGCGGAATTTTCCTCCACATAACCTTCGATGTCGGATGCGGCGATTATCGGTGGATTGGCATCTACCGGTTTCACCGTAATTGTCAGTTTGGCGGTAGTAAAGCGTTTTGCTTCCGATACTTCCTCAGCCTTAACGATGATGTCATATTTCTTAGCGGTAGACGTGTCGACAGCTTTTATCTGCTTTAGGACACCTGTCTGTTCGTCGATTTCGAAATAGTCACCATAATTGCCTGGCATTCCACTGGCAAAGCTGTACCGTATGGGAGAACTTATCGTGTCCAGATCTACTGCTTGAATGCGTTCTGGCGATACACTGAGTACACCTTGAAGGGAACCCGCTGGTACGGACGCTGAGTATTCTGGATTGATACAGGCACCGTCGAGTAGTACACATCCACGGTATATGAACGAGGGATCTAGGTCATCGGAGTCGGCAATGTTGACGGTGAGGGTGGTGGTTGATGAGAGACGTTCCGAGACGTTGCGAGCACGATCCTGCAAAGAGAACAAAATCAAAGTTAGACATCTGGTAGGCATAGAAAATGTTTAAAATTATTTTTTCTGCGATTGGTATCTATCGGAGCATATACTCGTACGAACATCACCAATGCCCCGGTGGATACGGAGATACAAATACGAATACGAATACGAGTAGTTCGTATACTGATCTAGATTTAAGGAGTACAATTTGCGGTGTGTGTTTGGTTGGCGGGATATATATCTGATGGCAGAGCCATGAGCTGGATACTGTTGCAATTTATCTGGGAAATTATGAGATGCTTGTGGTAGATGTTTGTGTGTTTTTTTTTTTCGTTTGTACCGAGAGATATCCGTGATTTGTGAATATATCTTACGGATACAAGCATGCGATTCGTATTTTCAAAGGCAATTCAGTGTCTGATTGATGGATGTGATGTTGTTCTGAGGCAATTGGACAAGTTGGCAGATCTTTATCGGCCATTTCAGAGTGTGTTTAGTGCAAATGAGGAGGAAAACTCTACCTGATTGAGTTTGACTTGATTGCTGTGAAAGTGTACAGAGTATCTGTGGCAATACTATCCACTATCCTCTAGTTGGCAATTTAGCCATGGGAGCAAAATGATTTGTTGGGGAAGTTTTTTCCTTGCTATTTCTATTGCCCTAGCCGTAAAAGTTGATTTACTGGATCACGCTGAGTGGCATAAAACACTTTGGGTAATGATTTGCGATAACAGATGCTGGCTAAACGTGTGGATTAGGAAATAACTTTGAGGTACAGATATTTGTGCAATGAAATTGGTTGCTTGCAGAATAATTTTGATTATGAGTGAGCAAAGTATTTGGCAGGGAATGAGATTGATCGGAAACTGGATTCATTAATTGGAGTTAAGTGCTTTAAGAAAGGAAAACGTCTAAAAGACTTGCCCTAGCCAAGCTTTTATTTTAAGAAACTCCCATAATTGCAAAGATTTTCAGGAGAGCGGAAAACAAGATACAGAGCAACATGATGTTCAAAGAAGAAGTAAGAAGTTCAAAGGCTTCGAGGAACTAGGTTATCGTAATAGTACGAAGGATGTTAACTCTATTCCAGGAGTAGCTAGACCCAACAAGGTTTTGGATGGAGTCGGAGTAGACTTCGTTGTTTCACTTTAAAGCCAATAAGAGAAGAGATATCTGATCTGCTGCTTGGTGTGAAGTAGCTTCCGAGGCGTGTGCTAATCAAAACAGAGCCAAAAATGACGTTCAGTAGGTAGGTAGGTAGGTAAGAGTGGCTGTTGGATATACCAACCCACTTAGGACTAATGGCCCATTGTGATGCCACGTGGATCTATGATCCTATTACTGATGGAACCAGTTTGACCTTCTGACGAAGCTCATATATTTCAGATCGTTTAGGTCGTTGTAGAAGAAGCCTCCTAAGTGAAGTTTTTTTCTCTGGGAGAGAGCTGGACATGTACAGAGTAGGTGGAGGATTGTCCCCTCCTCCTCCTCCTCGTCCATGCGTCCATTTGTAAAGGCGCCAAGCCTTCTTGCGTGCTTGCCTATGAGACAGTGTCCAGTGATGACACCTATGATGGTGTTGAAATGTTCCTTATTTAGAAGGATCAGACACTTAGAGCGGCCAGATTTGTTTGGTCGCTAGACATGTTGGTCCAACAGTCCACCTAAGGTCTGTTCTTTTATTGGCATCCAGCTTTAATGTTAGTTTGCACGTAGCGATTGGTATACCTATACTACAACTTTCCCCACCAATTCCCTGGAATGTTTCTGGGCTCCGGCATCCAACGTAGGTGAAGGTGGAATTGCTCTACCATCTCACTAAGAGATGATCAGAATTCAAGGGAGGTTCAAAAATTTAATAAGACTGTGTCCAGAGACTGGATAGCGGCTTAACTATCCGAAAAGATGCGGATGTCCTTTGCAGATATCACGTTTTTCTTCAGCTAGGACAGAGCTTCTTTAATCGCCAAAATTTCCGCCTGGAGCACGCTGCAGTGATTTGGAAGACGGAAAGAGAGGCTTAGATTTAGCCTGTCTGAGAAAACACCGCCACCAGAAGAATCTAGAGGGGAAGCTTACATGGAAGTTCTTGTCAAACCAAAGTTCAGGTGTGGCGTAATCGATGTTCTCTGTGGGGATTCCTAATGTATTGGGTCTACAAGTAAGTTTCCAGCGTTTTTTTTTCCAAAATTTGAAGTTTTATTATGAAAACATAGTTACAATGCTTTATTCAAAGTATAGTCTATCGGAAGCTAAAACTTTCCCCCATCTTTCTGACAATTTATGAATTCCGGACCAAAAAAATTTCTCGTCTTTCGAGTCCAAGAACGTATCGAGCCAATTTTTGATTTCCTCTACTGAGCTGAAGCGTATTCCCGTAAGAGCGTTCTGCATCGAACGAAACAAGTGGTAGTCAGATGGTGCCAAGTCTGGACTGTAAGGCGGGTGAGGCAGAATTTCCCATTCACTATTTTCCAAATAGTTTTTCCCCGAAACCGCAACATGTGGCCGAGCGTTGTCGTGATGAAAAATGACGGACTCATGCCTGATCTCATATTCTGACCGTTTTTCTTTTAATGCCCGCTTCAAACGAATTATTTGGGTTCGATATAATGGTCCTTTGATGGTTTCACCACTCGGAAGCAGTTCGTAGTACACGACATCCTTTTGATCCCACCATATACAGAGCATGACCTTATTCACGTGAATATTTCGTTTCGGCGTCGACTGGGCGGGCTCGCCGGGCTTTGTATACGATTTTCTGCGTTTAGGATTATCATAATAAATCCATTTCTCATCACCAGTGATAACACGATGCAAAAATGATTTATTTTTATACCGCTGCAGTAACATTTCGGACATGCAAAATCGCCGTTCGACGTCTCTTGGCTTCAATTCGTACGGCACCCAGTTTCCAACCTTTTGAATGAATCCCAGTGCTTTTAGGCGCAGGGAAACGGCTTGTTGCATGACGCCTAATGATGCAGCAAGTTCTTCTTGAATCTGACACGGATCCTCATCCAGTAAAGCGTCCAATTCCTCGTCTTCAAAAGTTTTCGGCTTTCCGGGGCGATCTTTGTCTTCAACTCCAAAATCACCACTTTTGAACAGTTTGAACCACTCGCGGCACGTCGATCCACCAATACATTCCGCCCCTTAAGTTTCCAAGTTTCCGAAAGCAAACGATAGGCCTCAGCCGCACTTTTCTTCATATTAAAGAATAAAAGCAGCGCTTCCCGCAAATGACGTTTATTTGGCTGGAAACTTGCCATGATTTTGCTCGATAAAATGTACGACACCGATAGAACTGCTCAAATATAACTCTGCAAAGTTGTTGACAGATACAAAACCTACAAATAAAACACATGGAGTCTGACATTTCTGCCCGGGATCCACTGGTGGCGCCATCTCTGACAAACGCTGGAAACTTACTTGTAGACCCAATATTAAGAATACTGGCGTGGCCAAATGGATTATTTGTCCACTGTTTAGTCGCTTTAAATATCGGGGAGACACCGCCTTGCGGTGTACCTCTGCTGACACATCTTTTAGTAGAAGTCTCACCCAGTTTGGAGTTGATTATCCTGCTTTTTAGCATAAGACTGATCAGTTCCCCAAGTGAGTCATCTACCTGCAGAGTTGACAGCGCAGTCGTGATTGCGGATGTGTTGACGTTGTTGAAGGCACCCTCTATGTCTAGGAAAGCAACCATTGTGTACTCTTTATATTGTAGGGATCGTTCGATGTGGCTAGTCAGTGAATGCAGAGCCGTTTCCACCGACTTTCCTTTACAGTAGGCATGTTGAGCCGTTGACAGAAGTCTAGGGTCAATTTTAGCTCGTATATGGATATCAATCAGTCGTTCTAGAGTTTTCAGAAGGAAAGATGATAGACTTATAGGTCTGAGGTCCTTTGGGACGACATGAGAACATTTTCCGGCTTTGGGGATGAACACTACATTGACTGACTCTCTATGACAGTGGAATGTGGATAAGTTCATAATATTTCCTATCTCAGGCAGAATAATATCTGAGGACCTCTGTAGCTCGGCAGGTATTATACCGTCCGGACCAACAGACTTGTATGGTTTGAAGCTGTGCAGCGCCCAGAGCAGTTTGTCTCTTGTGATCAGACCATGGATTTTCGTCCCGGTTGAAGTAGTCCTGTTTACGTTGCTACTGACCGCGAATTGAGAGCTATCTGGAAAGTGGGTGTCAAGTAGCAGGTTGAGTGATTCATCACTTGAGGTTGTCCAAGAGCCATCGGTTTTTTTCAAACAGCTAGGCATCATAGGATTTGTAGAGAGGATTTTTCTTAGCCGTGATGCCTCAGAGGTTTCCGTGATTCTGTCACAGAAGGACCTCCAGGATTGTCGCTTTGCCTTCCTCAGTTCTTTTTTGTATAATTTGAGGGATTCTTTGTATGAGTCCCAGTCAGTCACTTTTCTTGTGTTCTTTGCTACGAGTAAGTTGAAAAGTTTTCTGCAAGTGTTTCTGAGCAGTCCCAGTGCTAATGTCTACCAATGTGGCTTATTCTTGCCTCTAGGTTGAATAAGAGGGCAGGAAGCGGCCATAGCCTCATTGAGAGCCAGAGTGAAATCCCTGACCTTCATGTCAAGCTCATTGGTTGAGCTTGGTAGTTCAGATAGCGTTTCTGACAGTATTCCTCTGTATTTTGGCCAATCAGTTTTCCGGTAGATCCGGAATGATGGTTGACTAGGAGGAGCATCATTCAGGCTGAATTGGATGTATCTGTGGTCTGAAAAAGGGTGTTCAGACGATACCATCCAGTTCATTAGCATTTGAGTGATTCTGTCGGAGACAAGAGTTATATCTAATACTTCCTGTGGGTTGACGTTTAGTACATTGCCACCGATTTTTCAGAGCTCTCATATTGGGATGCGGATTCGTCGTGGGGAAGCTGCTCAAATCGAAGGCCATCAACTTTGAGTTCATCAGTGATCCCCTGGCTGTGAATCGTGTCAATGAAAGATTCCATAACATCAGCTTCATATGTGCCCACGCCCCTACCAACCAGGCTGAAGAACGCATCAACGAGGAAGTCTGAAGTACGATATCAAAATTGTACTCGGGGACTTCAATGCCAAAATCGGTAAGGAGAACGTCTTTGGCGAAGCGGTCGGAAAATACAGCCTGACACCGCAACAGATAACAGCTTCCGACTCCCAGATATATGATGCACGAAGTTCCCTCACAAAAGAATCCACAAAGCAACCTGACTACGAGTAACTCCGGATTGTCGAACCGCCAACCAAATCGAACACGTGCTTATTGACGGACGTCACTCGTCAAACATCCTGGATGTTAGAACATTGAGAGGGGCAAACGTCAACTCTGGCCATTCAGAGTTCGGCTGTCAAAAGAAAAAAAGCTGCAACAACATCCAAAAAAGAGGTTCAACATTGGACGCTTATGCACACCGGAAACAGCCAGATACTACAGGGAGCGCCTAGACGAAAAACTCTCCAATATGCCATTGCCTACCACAGATGTGGTAGAAGTCGGCACATTTACATGAAAGCTGAAGAACAACAAATCCGCTGGCTTGGATGGTCTGCAGTTTGAGCTTTTCAAAGCCGGAAGCAATGTTTTGACAAGAAGCATGCCCCACGACTGGAATATTAACTCTATCTGCCCCATCTACAAGAAGCTCGATCCTAGGTCCTATAACAATTATCGAGGCATATTTCTACTTAATGTCGCCTCTCCAGTGTACTGAACGTCGGAAATCGTACTGCACTGCACAAATCGGCCAATACCAGTGCAGCTTCCGGGCAGGCAAATCGACATCAGACCAAATTTTCACATTAAGACAGATCTTGGGAAAGATCAACGAGTTCTAGCCAAGTCGACACATACTACCTCTTCATCGACTCTAAATCCGCATATGACAGCTTCCGCCGCACTGAGCTATATAATGATCCGGAAAACTCGCAATCCGCCATGCAGTATGGAAGTAGAACCTTTGAATTATTCCAAACCTGCACTGGATTTCGGCAAGGAGACCTGCTGTCGTGTGACTTCTTCAATTTAGTACTTGAGCAGATAGCACGATAGGCAAAAGTCAACACGGAAGGTAATATTTTCTCCAAGTCCGTCCAGCTTCTGGGATAGGCGAATGATATTGATCACGTTCCCAGCGTGCCATAATGGAAGTCCTTACGGCAATTGAAGGAGAGGCTAATGTTGTGTTGATCTTAAAGTGAATGAGGAAACAAAACACATGCTGGGCATGCCACTATCGACAGCTACAGCTTTGAGGTAGTCAAGGAGTTCACCTTTCTTGGGGCAAATGTCAACTTCATAAACGATATCATGGTGGAGATTCGACGAAGAGGAACCCAAGGCAACCTGGTTTCCTAACGCAAAGAGTCAAAATCATGCTAGTCCTGCTTTACGGAGCCGAAAGCTGGACGATAAGTAAGATACTGGAACAAGTTTTAGGCTGTTTTGAAAGAAAAATTCTTCGTCGAATATTTGGTCCTGTCTGTGAGGAGGGCGTATGGAGAAGAAGACACAACCACGAACTCTATAAGTTGTACAAAGATATGGACATGCTACTAAAAATCCGTCGACTTCATTGGCTCGGCCACATCGAGCGGATAGAGGATAATGCTCCAGCTAAGAGGGTCTTCGTATCCAAGCCACCAGGTCCGAGAAGAAAAAGAAGACCGAAACTCCGGTTTAAAGATCAGGTGATCGCGGATATAAGGCAGCTTGGTCTCTCTATTGCAACTGAAAGCAGCACGCCCTTGACCGTAATAGATGGAAGGCTACAGTTGTTCAGGCCAGAGTTGGCAGCCTGATAAGTAAGTAAGTAGCCCTCGGAATCAAGTGATTTTCAAGATATCAATTACTTTCAGGATAAACCGAGGGACTGGAATATTATGATGGTCCACAGATTTTTCAGCTGCGTTTTTAAAGCCCAGACATGCTAGGTGTAGTCAGTGTGTCAGATCTTATATGTTTATCCGAGGGCTATTAGCTTCGATGGTGGTCAAAGGGATGCTGAATGCGATTATATGAGAACACAAGCGTTCTCACTCTAGCCTCACACCATCAACTCCTACTTCTCACCTCCACGTGGTGACTGCGGGGCGCCCGGTACCTCAACTGGAGATGGGGTAACCAACCTCTGTGGAACGTAATTGGTGGCAGACGGCAAGAGAAGGGTGGGAGGGGGTGTGGAGGAGTGCCATCTCACTAAGGCACTTTCTCCTCTGTCCGGGCGGCAGCGGACGAATTCTAAGTATGGAATCAACGGTGGCGTCGACAGTTCCAGTTAGGTCGAACTATATGAGCTGATTCAAAGTACTTGAATTCCAGGTCTATTGGGACCTCCAACACTAGGTCAGGATGTTGGAAAAAAGGTGTTGGCGGATGAGCCCTTAATAAGGGCCTGGCCCTTCAGGTTGGAGGTTGTGCGAGGGGTTAACTGTCCAAACACGTACAAAAATTAATTGTTACGAAGCGACTACTAGCCTCGGATAAGGACGGATTCACTATTAACGACCCTGCGAAACGAACAAAGGACAACGACTTTCAGATCTGCACGTGGAATGTTCGGACCTTGACCACGCCGCATGCAGCCGAACAATTAGCGGAGGCCCTAGACTGCTATAAAGCAGATAGGATGGGCCGGCCAAAAGAAAGATGAAAAATTGTGATGTTTACTACGGTGATTGCTATAGAGAACGTAATCAGCGTCTATTTGGATGCGGATTGTTGTAAGCGGCAGACTTAGGCAAGAAGTCTTGAGCTTTCAACATGAGAGTGAACCCCTCATATCAAAGGTAAATTCGCTAACATCAGCCTCATATGCGCTAACGCACCAACAGAGGAAAAGAACGATGCTACCAAAGAAAGTTTCTACGAGTTCCTTGGCAAACTTACGAGCAATGTCCGATATGAAACTGAACAATCGGAAGACATATCCTACACGACACCACGTCTGGAAACGGACATAAGCTAATCGATTTCGCTGCGGAACGTAACTTTACTATAGCAAGCACACGGTTTTTTCACCACAATATTCAGAAGGGAACATGGCGGATACCAGATCAGCAAACTGTCAACCAGATTGATCATGTTACGATCGACGTAAGGCACTCCTCAAGTATTTTAAATGTCCGAACATTCCGAGCGGCCAAAATAGATTCGGACCACTACCTAGTTGCAGCCAAGGTACGTCTATGGATATTTTCAGACGCCATAACAACGGGGAAATACTATGAGGAGATTTTACGTTGAACGGTTACAATCGAAACAAGCTGCCAGAATTTTTTCCGATCTCGTATCGCTCAACTTCTCGAGAAGTCGTTTGTAGCCAGCATGAAGTGCTGAAGATCAGTGGCTTAGATGCCGAGAAGCCATCAGAAATGCCGCAACTGACGTGCTGGGTTTCACCCGCCCACCACCACGAAACCCCTGGTTTGATGAAGAGTGCCGGCAAGCACATGCAGCAAAACAACATGCCTAAAAAGCAGCGCTTCAGAAATCAAACGAATGATAACGCTTGCCAATCGCTGTTACTTTGGGCAGAGAAGGCAACTGAGTAGCATGGCCTTCTCCTGAAGAACCAGAGAAACTCTATATAAGACCCTTGTAATCCCAGTCCTGCTCTATGGTTCCAAAGCATGGACCCTTTCTAAAGCGAATGAAGATATCCTAGGTCGTTTCGAGAGAAAAATTCTTCGTAAGATATTTGGTCCCGTATGCGTTGACCGGCTCTGCAGGAGACGATTAAATGATGTACTTTACAGCAACATCGACCTGTGCATTGGGCGTTTGAGATGGCTGGGGCATGTAGAGCGAATGAACACCAACGCTCCAGCTCGCAGAATCTTCGACTCTAATCCAGAAGGACTACGCAGTAGAGGAAGGCCTCGCCTTAGGTGGTGCGCGCAATTGTAAGAGGACCTCAACCAACTTGGAGTGCCCAACTGAAGGCAGTCAACGAAAGACCGCGCTAATTGGAGAGGCTTATTGGTTGAGACCAAGGTCCACCCCGGACTGTAGCGCCGCCTAAGTAAGTAAGTAAGTAAGTATTAGTTTCGAAATTCGTTCAAGTAGCCCCGGAAAAAAGCTGGAGTTCAAGATTACAATCTTCGCGTGGGATGAACTGCCCGACCACTATTGAGAAGCTGCCAATAGGCCCGGATAGGGACAAAATAGCGTCCTTTGGAGTGCAAATTTGCCGTGGCAAGAAATCTTGACCTTTTAGTGCATACGGGAATGCCTTGTAGCATTTTTCGGTTAAATTCATCAACGTCGGCCTGGTTTGCGGTTAACATTTAATAGGTCGATTCAAAAAACGGTTCTTCAGTGCTGAGGATAAGGATAAACTATTTGTTCAGACTGTTAAGCGGTAGAAATGACTCATATTCTCCCTAAATGACAGAATGAATCGTACACCATAGGCGAAAAAAGCCAAGACTTCCTTCCACTCGACCATAACAGAAGAAATATCAAGACTACCGGACCGGACGTGCTGAGCTATTTAAAGCAGCAAAACAATAGATAGCGTAGCAGAAGTCATTATCCGCCTCATTTTCGTGAAGCAGTTACCAGAAAGAAGGCTTGATAAATGGAATATCAGCATCAATTTTTGGATCCACAATAAAGGAGAACCTCTAAACTCCGCCAACTAAGTACATCATCAGTATCTTTACCATCGTGCAGAAGATCTTGTCTCTACTTAAGTATAAATGCCTGCAATTATTTGTCGAAAGTCTGAATGGCTTGCAGCGGTCTTAGGCCCTGTTAGATCACGATTAGCCAAATGTTTACACTATTTTGGGGAGGCATGTTGAAAATCTCGTGATACTTCATATAAAGTTTCCTGAGACTGGTAAGATCGGTAGGGAAGCCTTATGGCTGGATGGAAACCATGAGGCTTGTTTTTGTTAATTTAACAGTGGGTGGCGAAAGAGGGTTTCTATTGAGGGAGTGGTTAAGGAAGAGGGGTTTGGTGTCGCAACGGATAGGGTTTCTGAAGTGGGCTTTAAAATGTGAGAACTGATGAAGTTAGGATACTTAGCTCCAGTTCTGAGCTCGAAATTAGGGAAAGACGTGTGTGTCAGTGGTTGAGTAGTGGCAATTTGATTGGTAGGGATAGACATGTCGTTGGGGCTTGGTTTGAGGTGGAATAGAGAGAGCTGGAGTATCGGTTTAGTTTAACTCTGAAACTGCAATTGGAGCTGGGTTTGTTCTGGGAAGAGGAGGTGGTTCTTGGCAATTCAGATTTACTTGCTAACTTATTAGCTGGTTTTGGTATGATGAACTGTTGACTTTATCCTGCTTCTTCATCGTATTTTCCAACCATTTGCAGACACTCATCTTTCCAAGATTGAAATTGTTGCTGGCTAGATTACATATACACATATACACATATATATATAACTTGGGCAACACCACCTCCGACATCGAATTCAGTTTCATCGACTTCACTCATAGTGATATGTATAGAGTTACTGTATCTCGATATTCATCAGGGACTTGGTGATCGGTTGATCAATCGTCAAAACCTAGACGCAAGGACCAATGCCTTGTTATGACCAAAGTACGAATTCGGATATCTAACGCCGCTAAGAAGAGGAAATACTGTGAGGAAGTTTGACGCCAGAAGGCTGCATTCGATAGGAATTACCAGAGCCTTTGGCGATTAATTGCTTTCAAGCGTCTTCTTCCAGTTGCAAAGCTGCCAAGCCACCAGAAAAGCCATCTTGAATTTTCTGGGTTTAGCTCGATCCCTGCTATGAAACCCCTGATTTGATGATGAATACCGACCGAGGCATGGAGAAAACGAGAAAGCATATATGGAGGTACTTCAAAGGAAGATTAGAGTATCTCGAGGGCTCCAGGGGTAAAAAAGAAAGGTTTCTCAGAAAAAAACGAGATTGGGGAAATTATAGGAAAGACGTCAAGTCAGCAAAGTGCAAACAGAAGCCTACAATACCGAGCAAAGAATAGATTCACAGTCAGTCCTGAGAATATGGAAGCACAATTTCTACCGGTTGCTGAACGGCGATGAAGATTAAATTCCTCTCTCAGGAGAACGATAATCGGCAATAATTCTGTCCACCTTACTTCGGCAAGTGAAGATTGCTACATTAAAACTTAAGCCCAACCAGACTGCTGGAATTGACAAGTCGTGAGTTATCGAGGTATTCAAGGCGGCGTGGAATATGATTTCATTAAGAGCTTCCACGAAATCATCTCTAAAGTGTGGTTGCAACAAAGGATGCCATATGAATGGGCTTATGCGTGATCCCGAATGAAAAGGACGTTATAGTCTGCGCCGTCTATATTCCTATCAATCCCTTTAATATCACCTATAAGATCTTCTCAACTGTACTATGTAATTGCTGTAAGCCTATTGTCAATCAGCTGACCAACCAACTAACATCCGTGGCGCATAGGCATGAACTTTATCAAAAAGTGGTGAGAAGGCGGTTAGGCATCTCGAGAGGACTGTGCTCCAGCTCATAACGCCATCGAACTCATCACCACTGGAAAACGCAGCAGAGGAAGACCACACCTCTGGCTCACGGCTAGCTGGAGAGTCATGTTGGTTAAAGCCCAAGTCTAACCCGGACCGTTCGTATGAATTTTCGTAAAATTCATACATAGCACTTACGAGTATTTATGAGAGGATACAGATCACAAAACAGCCAATTAGGGGTAGAGATTCGAAGTTTACAATTGTGGTTACAGCCGAATTATTTTTCATTTCACTCTTCCCACCGTTTTGGCGACAAGTTGCGACATTACGTAACAAGGTGTACACGTGTCACTAGAGTCACTATAATTTCAATTGTTTGCCCTGAAAGTACCCAAAATCAACATCACCATCACTACTTCCAAGAGCATTTTTCTTCAGAAATTCAATTAAAGTTTCAATTGCGTCTTGTCAAGATTATCAACCGGAGTGATCTGCTTTCATCCAAAACTACACACAGATATGCCCACCTAGACTCGTTGCATTACAATAGCACCACTCTCCCAGACCACATACGCTGCTCTCAACATTCGGATTTGCCTTTTAGATTCATCTACGGCTTAGGTGATCATATTTTCAGTTTTATTTTTTAAATTCACAATTGCAATTAATTAAATAGAAAAGTAGACTCATGCCCATGGCCACGATAAGATCCTGCCACAAAAGATAGTGTGTAGTGAAAATTTGTAAGAGACTAAGATACATGGCCAAGTTTAATGGCTCTGTGGGTGGGCTTGAAGTAAATTAAATTGGAACACACCCAATATTTAGCCAGGCGTGTTCGCAATACTATGCCTTGCAACAAGTTTTCTTTGTCTGGTGTATTCCAAGTGCGTCTGCTGGAATGGCGAGGAAAAAAAAATCCAAAGAGAAAGGACCCATTTGGAGCCATTAGCTTATCATGATCGAGTTTTACTTGTAATAAGAGTAAACTCACTGAGTACTCGTATTATGAAAAGATAAGATAGTTGGGCACTAATTGCTTTTCAATTACGTCCAACAGTAACTAGTTTTCGAAATCACATGTTGGAGATTGATAAGCCAAGATGGGCCGTAATTTGTTACATTTAGCTTTAGTAGCGGCTTTGGAACGGGAGATTTACGTGTATCTACTGCATGATGACTGAATGATTTGTTTACTACATGAACTTCAATTTTACCAAACTTTCAACTGCAGTTAAAAAAGAGAGTACAAATCTAAGCGGGAAGGATATCAAGATGTTTTAGTTGTAATAGGTTCAATTCATTGGGGGAAAGAATTTAGTTTTCGTGTCTTGTCCTTGCTATTTGACCCAGCATCCCCAATGTGAAGGTTTGGTGCTAGGCTAGTGTAAGAAAAGTAATTCTAGGTAAAGTCTCGAAGGAAAGCCATTGGCCTACTTTGCAACAACAAGATTTGACACACTCAGAGTATGGTAGGGACATGTGCAGAGTTACGGCAAACTCCATGCGAACAGTTCAATGGCTGTACTACAGGGTGACTTACTCGAACTCCAACTTTTTAAAATGCTATAATTCTTTAATTTTTTGATAAATTTTATTGTGCCAAAGCAAAAAATGTTGGAAAATACATCAATTTTCACACTGTATTAGTAGTTTTCAATATGTCCACCTTTGGCGCGAATAATGGCCCTGAGACGGCCGAAGAAAGCATCGCACGCTGCACGCAAGTGGCTCTGCGGTATTTTGGCCCATTCCCGGCGAAGTGCTTGTTTGAGGTGGTTCAAACTTTGGTATTTTTTAGTGCCAACCTTCGCCTTCAAAATACCCCAGACAGAGAAATCCAACGGATTTGCATCCGGAGAATTTGCAGTTCATTGTGTCGAAGATATGAAGTGTGGAACATTGTTTCAATCGCGCGCTTTGTGAGACGGTGCCGAGTCTTGTTGAAATATCCAAGGTCTCCGACCGAAGTCAATGTTTGCCCAAGGCTTCAATACTGCCTCTAAGACAGTTTCACGGTATACGATCGCATTAACTTTGACGCCACGGTCCAAAAATACGAGCGAAGAGCGATCATCGGCGGTTATAGCGGCCCAAACCATCACCATCTGTGCTGCCTGCTTTCTGGTGGCCGTCCGAAGGTGTAAATTTTCAAAGAACCTTTCCGGTAAGAAAACTCAGTCATTTTATTTGTTGACATATTGCTCGGTAACAAATGGCGACTCATCCGCAAAAACCAAATTCGGCAACTCACCACTTTCGTGCAAGCGTAGCAACTCCTTCGCCCTTTCGACTCTAACTTTTTTCTGTCGTGGTGTAAGATCGTGTGCTTTTTGGAACTTCAATGGCTTGAGCCCAAGCTCATTTTTCAGTATGTGTTGCATCCGTTCCAACGATATGTTGAGCTCACGAGCCATTTTTCTTCCACTTCGACGCGGATTTCGCTCAATTCGAGCCATCACTTTCCGAACCATTTCTGCCGATATTGACCACCTCCATGGCGTTTTGCAACGCTGCCAGTATCACGGTAACGAGCTATGGTTCGAGACACAAATGATTTACTCACGTTGAGGTGCTGGAGGGCTCTAACGATAGCTACTTGTGGTTTTCCAGCCAAATGAATAAATAATGAAATTATCTGTCATGTGTCAAAGTTTGAGCTCACTGTCATGAACGGTTTGGAAATTATAGCAGTCTGAAGTTGGTTGCATTCCGAGTCATTCAGGGTATATAACACACAAAACAGGGACATTACCTGAAGCACAAAAATTCAACTTCCGGTAGCAAGTTCCTCTCCATTTTTTCGAATAGGTCGGTGGGTAACGTTTATTTAAGTCAGCTCTTGATCTCTTCGAGGGTAAGCCCATTACTTGGCACAGGGAAACAAGCCTGGGGAGCTGCTCTTAACACTAAAGCGAGAGTTTCTACTTTCAGACAGAGGACCATCTGAGATCCGAAGAAAACCGCAAAGTCGAACGGAAACCATAGGTAACACTGTCAGAAATATGTTCGGGTTTTCGCAGCGCTTTATGATGCGGGCTCAATAGATTTCCTGGCGTAACTTCCTGCCGTTTTATCAATCTAGTTGCCTTTGAAAAGATTGCCCCTTCAATAAATTAATTACGTCTGCTAGATGCGACGAAAAACCTTGTTTAAATTTTCCATCTACTCTTTTCTGGAAGGAATACCTGGCTACTATCTGGATGCATGCTCTGATCTCTCTGTTCAAGAGAATTTCTTCAGCTTTCGCACGGATGATCCGAGTAGTTTCCATTGTCATCAAAATACCCATTTGGGCCGGGCTTGTTCCCAGCTGCGAGTGAGGTTTAGATATTCGTTGTCGCTATTCGACTATGACGGGAAACGATTCATCCAGTACCGGGACACTGAGTCGCTATTATTGCTTGCGCGTATTTATTAAAGAGTTTAGGAAGGAGGCGAATACGGCAGGAGTTGATTACGTATTAGGAGAGAGCTTCAAGCCAGTATGACTATAAATAAGGTAAATGCATGGTAATGGCCTCACATGAAGTTGCCAGCACGTCTAGTCTTCCTTGATATCGAAATAGCCTTCAACAATGTCAACATTTTCGTTGTAAGTAGAAATTTAGGAAATGCTGGAGTGCATCCTACATTAACGAACCCGATAACCAACGCAACACTAGTTAACTTCTGTGGACCCTAATGGTTGATGAAATCCTTCTGAGTCTAAAAAGGGAATGAATAAAAGCCACTGAATATGGGACTATATGGTTCTTATGGCCACCGGCAATTACCTCCCGACGAGGGAGTTTCTCCTTTCTTTCCATAGGTGGAACACCACTTCGACTATCGAACAGTGCTGAGTACCTAGGTATCGTATTAGATAGGAAGCTCAATTGAAAGCTAAATGTCGAAGAACAAATAAAGAAAGCAACGATCGTCTTCTACGCTTACAGCCGTATATTTGGTAGAAAATGCGGACTTAACCCCAAGATAAGCCTATGGCTGTACCGGCTATCGTGAGACCCATCTTAATCTACGCAGCATAATATAGAAGCAATCCACAAATGAAACGAGCAACGTTAGGTTAATGACAAAAGCACAGAGGATGCCATGTACAGGCACGGCTCATGCCATGAGAACGAAGCCAATGGCGGGACTGGAAAATGTACTTGGTCTCCTGCCCCTAGATCTTTACATGCAGGAATCGGTAGCGAAATTTTCCCTGAGCTGAGAGGAATGGCATAGGAAGCAAATGGTACCAGACTCGATATCCATTGTCATGGATAGATCAAAGATGAAGACAGGAACCTTCGTCCGGATCTTCCCCGACCAACTAAATTTACTATGTTCACGAGGCCTGTCGGACTACAGCAGTGTATTCCAGGCCGAGATATTGGCTGTAGCAGAAACAGTCAAACTTGCGGCAATAAAGGCAATGTCCCAATACAGGATGTTACTGTATTTATTGATAGCCAGGCTGCCATCAAGGCCATCATGGCAGTTGCAATCAAATCGAAGCTTGTGAAGCGCTGTCACGAAGAACTTAAGGGTCTTTGCGTTCAATATAAGGTTGTGCTATGCTGGCACAAAGGAGTGGCAGGTAATGAGAATGTAGAAGAGCTAGCTCGAAAAAGGGGAAGTGGCGGATCGAAGTATCAAACCTCCACTCTGGACTCTGAAAATATAGCTGGAGCGAACGATACAAATAAAAGCCAATAAAAGGTGGCCTGCGAGACCTCAAGGCAACTATGGCCGGAACTCATGAAATCCATAACAAGCAAGATTCTCTTGAAAAGCAGAGCTGAACTATCTATGCTTTTCGGATTGCAGGAGCAGATACAATAAATCTGCGCCATACCGACGACAACCTCTGCAAAGGCTGTGGGGACATAGTCTCATGGTAGTAAACCCTGCATTTTTTGTGCCACTGTCCCAGCCTCAGTAATTTGAGGCAAATGACTTCCACGACCTCTCAGAACTATTTTCTACTTCGCTTACATCTTTTTTAAGATACGAAGATGCAACAAGACAACACAACCTAAGAGGGTGACAGAATCTATCTCTGAAAGTGGAAATGTATGGGGTAAAATTTTGGGATTAAGCAGTATCGTGATCTAGGGCAGAATAAACGGGAGTTGCAACATTGCGAATTAAATAAAATAGACGCCCCGAGAGCGACTAAAGCCGATGGGGATAAAGAGGGCCGTGGGGATTATCTTGTAGTACGGAGTTAAAGGCTTAACTGAGAGCAGACTTTTGAAAAAATTTTGTATTATTCTGAATTTAGGAAAGAAGCAGTGGGAGTCTCACCAGTCAGTAGCAGCCATAGAGACTGCAAATACCCACTAGGACGAAGTCTGAGCTGATAAAACTGGGTCATGCCACCAGTACAAGTCAACATTGACCGTTGACGTTGGTGAAGCTGATAAAATATTGGCTCTAGCGGCCACAAACTACAATATTGTTGTTCTTGGTTGGTAAAGAAAAAAGACGGACAATTCTGGGTTTGTGAAGACCTTCGAAAACTTAACAGTATAACAGGGAAGAATACTTACCCGATTCCTCATGTTTCGACTACAATCGACAAGCTGCACAGCCCAAAGTTATCATCGACACAAAGTCCGAACACTGTTAAATTCTGATGATTGACTTGGCGCAAAAGCATATCGTCTCCGCGAAGGGTTTGTCTAATTCTGTCGAGTGCCTTTTGGTCTTCATAGAGGTGCATCTCTCACATGGCAATGGCTTATAGGCACAGATCTTGCTACTAATTTAGAGCCCAACGTCTTCGCGTATCTCGACGATGATATTACTGTTCCTTAATCCTTTGAACAACATCTTTAGGTCCTGGTTGTGGTGCTTGGCAGATTAAAAATGTTACGGCTGTTAGGTTGGGAGAAATAAGGACTTAACAGTAGACCCAAAGAAGGTTCGATGTACCTATGGTCAGATATTCGAGACCAAATACGGTTACAGGAATTTGGTTGCATCTATCATGGGAAAGAGAAAAGAAAGTTTCCTTGCGGGAAAGGTCTGAACGGGCTGCTATCCTTAGATCCGCTAGTTTTGAGATTTTCTCTACTATCCATAGCAATACATCTGCTAGTGGTGTAGGTGCTTTCTTTCAGTCAGGCTTATGCGGGAAGAGAGCGTAATTATTCGGCTGCTGACTAGGAATCCTGGACTACTTTGTGGGCGTTCGACAAATGGAGAGAGCAATGGCTTTACGATGATACCTAATCACCGTTTGCCTGCTCGGCTTAGCGACTTAAATGACCCTCAAAGCAGTTAAGAAGATTCTCTGTAACCAGGGGAACATATCCGATATCTCATTCCAAGGAAAAAGTAAAAACTTCCGTGAACATTGTTTCCCTTAATTTGGATTACAATTTTAAAAACACGATTGGCGTGAATTGCCAAAGGAAATGACATTTGAAAAGCCTCTTTACAACATAAACGCAAACCAATTAAGCAATTAACTTACACGAAAGTGCTATTGAAAGTGTCCGTATATGTATCTGCACCCCCGCCGCTAGTTCGATAACAACAACATCAAACTCAAAATCACTTTCAGTTTCCGTGAAGTTGTCCGAGTTCAAATCCCCATTCGTGTCCAACTGCCCTGTTGTCGGACATCCACCGTTCACCGTCGACCGTTGATCACTTAGCTTCATTAACCAACACAGCCCACACGTTTCCCTTTCATTTGAATCGGATTCGACTTGATGACGCATTTCCGTGACGCGACTTATTCAAAAGTCGGCCAACACTAAAACACCATGCAAATGTCTAATTACTATTACGTTGGCGTTTGCCTACAGAGCGTAAGACACTGCAGCTGGCCATATTACTTCTTCGTTTCCAATTTCTTATGCTGATTGTTTAAGTCTCACGGATTTCACTTGCCGGTTGCCACTAACTATTTGCCACTTGCCACATATCCCACACTTTACCGTGTTGCAATTGTGGTGGAGAATTTTACCATTTTCGAATGCAACCTCACGAATATCTCTTTCGGTCGAAAACGTACGTAATTTAGGCATCTAATCTGTTCGAAGGTACTTGAGTTGATTTTTGCCCCGTCTTGAAGGGAAGGGAAAAGTTGTGAAAACACTTTTCAAGGTATGCGCGAGTGTATTCTGCATGTTGTAACAATTAATTGAGAGCCCAATCGTGAGTCCAATTTAGCGCATTAGCACAAGTTTTCTGTTCCGTTACAATGGCGATGGAACGCCTAACGCCTAATCAATAGGCGCTGCGGTTCATTGCAAAACACAGATTTTCTGCAGCAGTTGTACTATTTCGAGGGAAATTGCGCGCATGCGATTTGAGGCTTGCAAGAGTCGCACTGCACTACGTCGTTAAGTGAGAACTGAGAATGTGCTAATGAGTGCGATGAGGTGAAATCATGTGAAAAGTCGCACTGTGGTTTGAATACTTTCGGCTTGGAGTGTAAGCAATTGAAATTTAAATAGGCGGAACATATGCAAAACCTATTAGGGGAGTTAAGATGTAGAGGTGGCTCAGTACAAAAGGGAAGTTGAGGTTGAACTTGATAGAAACGTATTTTCACTATTAATCAAGTCATGTAGTCCTTCCATGAAGCTTCTTTGCTGACAGTGTCATGGAGTGGTTTTATACTGTCAGCAGTCTCCGTATTACTATTCTAGATGTGTTGGCAAAACCGTAAGAATGCTTTCGATCTCTTCCTTAGTGACAAGAGAAGCCCGATACAGGACCCTGGGGTATGCCACCTACACTTGTGCTTTTGGGAGATCGTTATCCCATTATAACCTGAAACCGTGACAAGACCTAGTGAATTAAGCCTCCCGTTTGAGTCTGCTTAAGAGACAGACGCACGTCTAACTAATCAGGAGTGAAGTTCGATTTTATAAGGACATAAACGGGACACAGTTGATAAATTTTTTCAGATAAGATCTAACCTAATCATCATGTCAGTAAGACAAGCAGGTGGTCGAAACTTCAGGGCGAATTTCGCCTTCCTTTTCTTCTTATCTGGCACTTTAACCGATAACCGGTTTCAACAGCCTCTAATACGACTTTCGCTGTGCGCTCTGCCAGGGGATTCCATGACTTCTGCGGGCCTTGATCTTGCAAAGATAAGTAAAGAGGAGAGCATGACCGAATCATGAAATTTTAGCATCCTTTGTTCGACTCACAAAAAAGAGATCTACAGATGACTAAGCCTTCTAAATTCCTATAAGACCATTTGATTAGAGAGATGCATCATCTATCAAATATTCACACTGCGGCAGATCTTTGAAAGAGTCCGAGAATTTCAGACTGACTTACTTACTTACTTAAGTGGCGCTACAATTTGGGGTGAACTTGGGCCTCAACTAGTAAGCCTCTCCAGTTAGTTCGATCTTTAGCTTACTCCAGTTGCGCACTCCAAGTCGGTTGAAGATCCCTTCTATTCGTACGCGCCATCTAAGGTGAGGTCTTCCTCTGCTGCGTTGTCCCTCAGGGTTAGATTCGAAGTCTCTGCTGGCCGGAGCATTGGTGTCCATTCGCTCTGCATGTTATAGCCCTCTCAGATGACTGATGGGTCCAAAGAGACGGAATATTTTTAGAAGTATTTCTCTCTCGAAATGACCGAGGATATCTTCATCCGCTTTCGATAGGGTCCACACTTTTGCGCCATAAAGTAGGACTGGGATGATCAAATTTCAGATTGACACTCACCATCTATTTGCCGAATACAAGCCTCCATACGAGTATATCTGGTTTTGACGTCCCAGATAAACTCGTCAAGTTGGGCAGGAGTGAAGCTTTCGCGAGTGTTGAGGTGTAGGCGACCAAAATGGACCTGACGGTAAACGCGGGGAAAACAAAGTACATTACATGCTGTCATCAGAGAAGGGCACACATACGAGTACATCATCGACGGCTTGGCCAGAACGTCACCTTTTCAATTCAGTTTTAATTTTATTCAGTTAAAGGTGTACAAATAAGACTTAGTCTTTTATAGTACTTAAAATTATGGATAATATACAAGATTAGTTTAATATTTATATTTAACATTAAGAGATACTTTAATCAGGAAATGTAAACAAATGTGGAGGAGGGGAATAGTAAAGGACAATAAATAGTCTGCTGTTGCATTTTTATAGAATATACTCCAAAATAGCATTCTTAAATTGTATTGCTCTAATTATTTGTTTTGCTGTTGTGGGCAGAGAATTCCATAGTCTGGCGGCAAAGAGGAAGAAAAGGCGCGAGGAGTTCAAATAGTTCGAGAATGGAGTTATAAGGCTGTATGTTCCAGGCGAACGAGCGAACTTGTCCTAAAAAACTTTGTGCATGAAGATATAGCACCTAACATGCAAGAACTGCTGAAGCGTACAACCAAGGATATTTATATGATAATTGGATATGTGGTCGTATCGACGAATCCCACACACATACTTTACCATATCATTGAATGTCACAGTAAGTTTATGCTGAGATAGGGAGTCGAGTTTGCAGTACACTGCTGATGAGTAATCAATATACAGAACAAGTAAGGTTTTAACAAGCCTCAGCCTCGTATTAACAAGAGTAAAACTAGAGAGCAGCCAAAGTTTTGCGTAGACCTCCGTAAATTCGTCCCACATTGTAATTGATGTAGCTTACATAGGAAATGGAGCGGTTTATCTTAAACTCCAAGTTGGTTACAGTCTCCACGAACTGCAATTGCGTGTCGTTGTTCAGTATTGTGAAGTTTTTTAGATCTGAGACTTAGGTAGATTGCGGATAAATCCTGCAAGCAAGATCCTCAACTAGACCAATAGGTCTAGATAAGTATATTTGCGCATCACCCGCATAGAAGTGAAGACTAGCGTTTGAGCAAACTTTGAGAAGGTCATTAATAAATATGCAAAACAATATTGGACCCAGTATTGAGCCTTGTGGTACTCCTGCTTGTATATTCATAATCCGAGAGGATTTGCCACCAACCACAACCCTTTGACAGTGATTACTTGAGTAATTAGTTGTGTGACCCGCCGAACTTTCACTAAGACCAAAATACCTTCTCAGTTTCTCAGAAAGTATTGAGTGATTGACTGTGTCAACAGCTTTTGAAAAGTCAAGGAGGGAAAGTATAGTGAGGAAGTCCGAGTCATAGCTGATCCTTATGTCATCGAGAATTTCAACCATAGCTGTAGAATAACTATGGTTGGCTCGAAAACCAGACTGGACCAAAGCAAGAAGCTTATGATGATTTAGATGACTTGAGGTTTGCTTGGCAAGGACTTTTTCCAAGACTTTTGAAAGGTAAGGTAATAATATACTGATGGGTCGAAAGTCAGCAGCCAAAGTCGGTTGTGGTTTTTTCGGGACAAGAATTACTTTAACCAGCTTCCAACTAGACAGAAATGATGATGACGTTTTGCAAAAATTAATTACGTGAGTAATTACACGAAGAATGTGGGTTAATACCATTTTGACAAACCGGATAGGAACTTCATCCTCACCAATGGCATCTGAGTTGAGTGAACGAATGATATTAATGACATCAACTTCCGATACAGCTTCGAATTCAAAAACTGTGGGTGTTTCAGAAAAATGTTGAAGGTTGGGTAAAGAAGTTGTACTTTCTAATGAGGTGTATAAGAAAGCATCATTAAGATCATCAAGAACACGTAAGACGTCTACAGCATGGTTTTTAGAAACACCAACCGAGCGTAAGTTGCTCCAGAGCTTTTTGGGATTTTGGTCCGTTCCCAGCTTAGATAAAAAATATCGTTTTTTAGAGAGTCTCGTGATAGAAGTTGAGAAATTACGTGCTCGACACGGCAGCTTTAACTACGAGGTGGTTTTGGTACCCTGGCTCCGTAGTTACAAGCAGGAACAACATCCGCGAACAAATCAGACTCAGAATTACTTTTACCAATCGCTGTTTCTTTGTTCTCTGAAGGCAATTAAGTAACAGATCCCATTCTTGTGAGATCAGCGAATGGAGGAGGAAATTTAACTACGAATTGTACGGGCTGTAGAAAGAATCCGGCCTAGTCAGGCGTTTACCAGATGGCTGGTCCATATTCAAGGTATGGACACCACAGAGGGTCTTCGATTCTAACCCTGCGGTTCGGCAAACAACCTGGTTGAGGCCCAGGTTCACCATGGATTGGTCTGCTACTTAAGTAAGTGTATTCTGTAAAATGTTTTTTTTTTGTAAACCTACCAGGCCTTAAAGCTACCCTATTTAGGCCAAACCAAAGAAACTCAGTTGTGCTTCGAACTATGTTGAGCAAAACTTAGAAGGTTCATCTATCGGTAGTTTGCACAGATTGTCGTCTCGGTTTTGTTAGCCTGGTGCTTAGCAATAACTCTCGAGTTCTTCATAGTCAGACCTTTGTCATAGAATAAATCATTAAGATAACCTTTTTCAAAACAAAGTGTTAACATCGTTATATTAGCCGGCAGGAGAAGTGGTTATGTTCGGTGACTAATACACCAGAGGACCTGGTCTCGATTTCTAGCCCACACTCCAGAAAACAGACTTCAGAAAGTGAAAACATTTGCCTATGAAAGGTCTTTCATTCTCACGCCATTCAGAGGCGACAGGAAATCGTAGGACCTTCTCCCTGTGAAGAGAGTGTCCACACTTGATTGTTGCACCACCAGTCTACTGATGTGACTATATTTGTCGGCACGCTCTTGATAACATCCAAATCCATGTATGTAGTGCTCATGCGAATCAGACTGCACAAGAAGACAAAGGGCCAAACATTTTAAACCCTTCCCGCTTGCGATTTCTCTCCCGCGCTTGGTATAATAGTTCATTCACTGCGGTAGGATCGTAAAACTTTTCTGGTTTCTTTCTGGTGTCCTCTATCTATGGCAGCAGTTTACATTGGGAAGATTTGCTTCCACTGCGCACATACCATATGCTTATTTAGCGTCGGAGTGAAGGGACACAGTGTTAGATCAGTTAAGAGAAAGATTCGGCTAAATTTTTCGTCCAAGATATCTTAAGCAATTTCTAGTTTCTCTAAAAAGTCGATGGAGTACTACATTCCAAAATAGAACAGGTATTCTTTAGATGATTTCCTAGCTGGACGCTTGGCGTGCAGTGGATTCCACAAACATTCCATATGTCCTGGAATATACCACTTGTTCCTGTACGTTCAACTCGGAATGCATCACAAATGAGTCTCAGGTAACAGAAACACACACGGCGCTGCTTAAGCGCACGGTCATAAACTGCACGGTGCTGTAACAATACATAGAAACAGTTTCATTGCAAAAAACAAATTTCATAAATCTTCACCACTTCATTGCTTTGTTGCGCCACAACTCGGCCAACCTCATAGTTTTAAATATTGATTTGAGTAAGTATCATGCATCTTTCCACGCCAAACAAATTTTCTTCACCAAATTTGCAGGACTAATTTGCAACAAAACCAGTTCTGCTTCAGTCGGTCTCTGTCCACTGGAGCCTTAACTTTACCTTTCATTAAAATAAATTTCAGAAGACAAAGCCGTGTAGAGTTAAAAAAATCATCTATATCGGATGGAGTTAGTCCCACCGAATATGTCTTATCTCACGGTCTTTGTATGCGTCATGTGCTTATAGTTGCTAATAGGTATTTCATGTTAGTCTACGTAATCCATAACCACAGAGATTTCTCTGTATACCAGTGTCTTATTTTGCTATTCCTATCAAACTGGTCCCATGCTGCGGTATGGTCGATACCCCCCTGTATAAAAAAAAGGAATTTCGGCATAGTGACATGCTGTAATGAGCTTTCTGTAAAATTGTGCAAAACTTACACGCCAATATCGTTCAAAAATTATTTTAATTAATTGCGAATGGCAATGATGAAAATATAACCGTAAGATCGAAGTTAAATGTCAGTAAAGCGTTCATGAGTATCGCTTCTTAAACGGTGAAGATTGGTCTAGCAGTAAGTCACTAAACGAAGCTAGGGGTCAATGAGGAAAGGATATTCTGTCTCAGTCAGAATGTCATTCCCGACAGATATAACTTTAAGGTATTTAGAGACTTTGTCTACCTGGGCTCTGCTATTAATTTTGACTTCGAAACTAGCGCTGAGATGAAATCAATTCCCAGACGCTTTTGGAGTTGGAAAGCCCGCTCTTCAACAACTAAAGTGAATTAATGAAATAACGTTATCATCCCACTCCTACTCTATGAAGCAGATGCGGACGATGCCAGGAATAAATAAGGCCGTCGTAGGCTATATTCATAGCCTTCATAGCTTCTGAGGGTAATCTTCGATCTATCTGCTGAGACGTTGATTGAAGGAGAAGATGCAAAGACCAACCACGTACCATGTTAGGCATTCTATGCAATTTTATGTCCTAGTGCTAAGTACGTATTCTGTGCTCTGATAAAGCCTTACAGTGTTTGGTTTTTAACTACGTCCAGCTTGGCGCCTATAGCTAGGTATGGTGCTGGCAGATTCAGGGTTAGCCTAGTACGGCGACAATTCTGGAATCATTATCACAACTAAAGCGCTGATAAAATGGTTTTAAAGATAAATCAGCTACATAAAGTCGAGGCAGGTACGGAACATGAAGACATATAGAAGATCGATTGTCAGGCTGAAGCGTTTTAAAAGCAGAGTGGCCTCTGCAAATTAAAATAGAGCGATAATAAAAAGTGATAGCTAGAGCAGCCTCTATAACGAAATTCATAAAGCAATCGTCTCAAAACTTGATTAAGGAATGTTTAATTGTCTCTGCTGAACTGCTTACGGCACTAGTTAGTAGAGTACTTATTGCACACAAAAGTTCAAAGCAGCATCCAGTAAAAGATTTGATAGTTCCGCGTATAAGTAGCTCAACAGACGAAGAGAGTATTTTAAGACAACTCTTATATTAAACAAAAGATTCGGCTAAAATCTTACAATTTTTAGACTAGAATATGAGTCCTATTCGGAAAATGGTAAAGCACGATGATAGTAAAGCTGGTAAAGAAGGTAATCAAGATTTAGAGGGGTACATACTCGTGTATTTAAACACGCTTTCGCACGCCACATACCTAACTGGTTATCGACATCTAGAACAAACCTATAGTACATAGGTCTAATGATGGAATAGGCCTCCGTCCAGACCCCAAGTAAATGTGACTACGTATTCATTTTAGCAGAAGATCGGAACGCAGAAGGGTTAAGATTTGGATAAAAGGACAACTCAAGAGTCTCATTGGGTATAGAGGGGCTAATAAGACGTTGAGAAGAACTAGAAGCTTAAAATGTTGTTCGAAAGTACTCCGAAGTACAGTGTTAGATATCATAATGGGAATAAAATCTAGCTCTAGAGGTAAGCGGTCATGAGGAGACACAAACGGGGTTATGTAAGTAACTACTGCTATTAACGAAGCTGCTAGTGAGTTAAATATCACAGCACGCAGTAGCTGGTATGTCTGATCGGTTGTGCTGACGGATTTTGCTTCCTTGTTGGCATCAAGTCGTGTAGCACCTATGACATATATATACTTATGTTGCAAAGTGGTATAGTTCAACTGCTGGTTACTCTGAAGAGAATCTTCACACCCAGTCTGGTCGGGCACTACATATTACAACTCTGGCGAACAGTGAGAGTAGCCCTTACATCGAAAATCGGAAAGAGAATACACGCTCGCCAAGTACTTTAGAGCTATAATTCTGACTTCCTTCATGTCGAAGAGCACGGAAAGAATGGTCGAGATCCATGTGCGCAAAACTGATTTGCGAATGTATCCCTTGTCTGCGATATAATACGCTTGCCAACGCGGAAGATCTTGCCAGACTGCGCTTCAAAATCTGGTAGGCAGAATTGAAGGTAATCATCAAGAAGGAATACACTCTACGCATTTTTGTCGACATTGATCGCGCTTTGGACTATGCGACGTAGATGAATCACTACTCACTCTTACGCCATCTTCCGTTTAAAAGGAAGTGATCTTTGGCATAAAATGCACTGGATCTTTGATGACATTGCGCGGGCTTTCCCTTATGACAATGGTCTTATGGACATGCCGTCTGATGCAATGATACCAGAACTCCTGTTGCAGAGGAAATATGAAACCAGCTTTGCCTGTGCCTAAGATTGGTCTCGGCCAGAATCTGAGCCAGGAAATAAATTTAGACGGGTCTTCATGGGTGGTTCCAAAACCGATATAGGATGCGGCACTCGTGTCTTCTGGAGAACGACAACGTTAGATTTCACACCTCGTCAGCAGAACTTGCATTTGTCTTCCTGATGGTAACGAAGTGTGTTATGAAGAACCGGTGGTGGGACGAAACTTTGTATCTGTAGCGGGAGCCAAGCTGCACCAAGAGCCTTCCTGAATCTTTTAATGATTTCCAAGCTAATTCGAAAATGCAAGACGCAGTACGTAGCAGGAAGATTAAGCCCACTGAGTCTTGTGTGGGCCCCAGTTCACAATCTCGTGAAATTAAATCTCCGATGAACTTACTAGGTAAGGCTCAGAGGAGAATTTTACAGGACCCGAACTTATCTTAAGTCTGCTTGCACCCTCGGTTAAGCCTTCCACTGACAATTGGGTTTCATATGAGCACAACTGAAGATAGCATGACTCTCTTGATTGCCAAAAGACCAAAAGAATGATTTCTGACGTCTTTAGGTGGTCAGCGGCCTTCCTGCTGTCCTTCAGAAGGAAAGACGTGAGGCCGCTTATTGGCGTTGTGACGGGGCACTACACTTTCGCTAAGAGCTTAAACGTGCCGAGCATAAGTGATACAATATCCTGCGATGACACCGCGGAGAACTACCTCTGTGAATCTCGGGCCTACGCTCGCATCAAACTGCATGTACTTGGTGCTGACGGGGTGTTAGGTGCTAGTACTGTAGGCACAGCATCAGTGAGGCGCTTACTCATCATTCTTCGGAAGATTGAGAAAGTCCATTTAAAGGAACGTTCAAGGAGTACAATGGACTCGTTCTTTCTTTGAGTGCTCTTTTCCGGCAACATGCGAGACTTAAAGGTGTAGACACTCTAATCGTCTTCTGAAACCCCGCTCCCGCCGGTGCTTTCCCTTCAGATTTTCGTTCTTTCACATACAAAAATGATTTCTCAGCGTATTTTCCCTGTGGTGCAACAAACGTATGGACTTCCTAAATGACATGTACACGAACTTATAGGCATTTCTTAAATTTAAGTCGATTACAACGATCCTCCAGACAGACATCACATCATAAATCATTCTTTCAAAAAAAGAAAACATTTTCCTTCTCTCAAAAGTGGTATTGCGAAATCGTTCCCATTTGCACATTCAACCATGTGTAGGTTTTCACACTCAAAAAAGTAAAATTTATTTTTAACAACGTAATCATCTGCACCACAGGAAACATCCACTTTCACACCTCAAGACATCTCTTCGCAATTACCCCCTTCAGAGTGTCTTGCAGAGCCCCATTCGAAAGACTCCCAGTGAAATCAAGTAAAACGCGTTTGCGTGACATGGGGCACGCTAAACACGCTAAACATCTCAAAACGGCCAAATGACAAAATAATTTGTTAATGTCAAATGACTGAGCATACGAATGTCTACAAATTTTTATTATTTCTATGAATAACCATGAGTCAAGCATGCAAAGTCGATTTTCGACTGCGCTATAAGGCGTGTGGATCCAGTCCGTCGACAATTTGTACTCCAATTGAATTCTGCCTGCATCTGCGTCGCTGTCATCCTCGATGCCAGCTTCAACTTGGGCCACTACTTATAATTGCAAATTTATAATGATCGGACAATGAATTATAATGTCTTCCTTTGGTTTTGAGCGTTTGCCGAATATGGCAGACAATTGAACAGGCGAATACATTTCAGCGGCTCATAATAATTCTTCCAACTTGGTATGGAGACGCACAAGTGGGGATTGTCCTAACTTAACCCGTCAAAGAAGCAATTCTTTGGCACAGCTTTACAAACTATTGTTGGTTGGAGAAACGGAGAAGTAGTAGCTGGTTTTATTTATTCTCTAGTGGACTATTCGAATGGTGACCATTTTTGGAGGCGAATTATTATTCTAGGAAATTTACAGATGTGTGCACTGCTTCTGTGGACTATGATTTTAAATGGATACGCTATGAAGAATTTTGTATAAATGTTCATTCAACTATAACTCCCACAGCAAGCTCTGTTATGACAAACACACCAGAAACATAGTCTTAAGCAAGATTCATTAGCGCACGCAGCTTCTTAAGCCTAGTATTGCAGCATTCAATGAATCTACGATCTGTGTATACCGGTTTCACAATTTCCAAGACTTAAGTTTGAAAAATTATTAAATCCGCTCTGGTCTAAAGAATCTACTTACAGCTCACCGGTTGTTACACCATGCACACGCACGCTTGCATCCATTCAGAGAAAACAACAGCCATCTTGCATAAACAAAAAGCCAAACTAATTATTATCCGAGGTGTTAACAAAACACACGCCGACAAAAGATTATTAATTATCCACTAATACGTGGTTCTGGCCAAATACCACACTTAAGTCAGACTTCCAGTGGCCAAAAGATACTCGTACATGTCGCCAACTTACTCACCTAATCATAGGCTGCCTCCTCGTAATTGTATGATATATCCAAACTCAGCGATACATACGAGTACACTACTTCAAACGGTTACAAGTTTTTCATAGAAATATGTAGATACCATAGTGCTGTGTATCGAAATTAAGTTACTACGAAAGATACAAATCGTTAGGCTGGTTAAATTAATCCTGATGTATGGGCCACGGAATTTAGGTGGTCTCCTTGGTGGACTATTGGAAACTGAAGGCGTAGAGGATGGAGTAATTAATGTTACTAACATTTGGTATCTGAGGAATTTCCGAAAGCGATGAAAAATTACGAAAATTTATCAAAATTGAAAATAAACAAAAAATTCCGAGTTCTGCTCGCAGGGTAACAAAGAAAAACAAAAGAGTTGAACCGCGAACTGGTTCTTGTTGCTGATGCTTTGGTTCGACTTTGGCTTAGCAAAACAACAGAGCTTAAGACTTTGAACAGCTTGTGGGTATAATTTTTCACAAAAGCTAAAATCAATTAGCTTAATTAATTTGGTTAGCTTGGAGGTGACTTTTAAACGTTCGCTTCGTTTCGGTTAATTTGTCCAAATCGGCATTTTCGGGGAGAGTCTTTGATTTCGGAGAGAGTTTTAGGTTACTGACTTGAGTCTATGCTTTTGGCTGTGAATTATTTACATTTACCAACATTTATAAAATAGAACAATTTTGCCGTTAGGTTATTTAATTGGTGAAATATTTTGTGTAAATTTTCGCAGCAGTTAACAATCGAAAATTTTGTGAAAATGAAAACTGTTGCATTCTGCCTTCAGTTGGTTCTTTGTTAGATCTCTGAGTTCATGTTTTCGCAGAAAGACACTTTCCAGCGTAAATAGGGCATTTTCCGGCTTAATAATGCATAAACCTGGCTTCCGTATCTTTCTGGTTTTTTGTATCCAAGGTACGGTTGCGGATATCCCGAACATCGCAAGGACAAGCTAATGCCTTGAAGAAGTTTGTCGTCGGACGGCTACAATCACAAGAGATCGCCAAATACTTTTCCGATCGAGTCTCCTTTAATCTGTTAAAACGTCCTATGCCGTGAGCATCAGTACTGAAAACCAGTCATAAGATGTCCTGCGCTTCATTCAGTTACGAAAACGAAACCCCTGGTGCGATGAAGAGTGCCGGCAGGCACATTTATCTGAGCAAGATCCATGCAAAGCGATGCAGCATAGAAGGACTAGAGCTAGTCACGAGCTCTACGAGCAGAAGGGGAGAGACGAACACCGGCTTCTCACGAAGAAAAAGAACGAGCATAAGAAACGCGCAGTTGAGGAAATTGATAGATGCTACTCCAAGAATGAGGTTCGGAAGTTTTACCAAAAGATAAAAATAAAACATCCCACAGACACAAACCCCGAGTCGAGGCCAGAAGAGACGAACTAGGGAACGTAGTAGTAGAGTCGCAGTCGATGTTGAGGATTTGGAAAGAGCTTTTCTGTAAATTCTATAACGGCGATACTGTTGTCAGGTAGAATGAACTTTTCAACCTGGACGATGTAGACCAACAATTCCGTCCATCTCACCGGGTTGAAGTGAAGAGAGCCATATTTAAGCTTGAGTGGTACAAGGCTACAAAGATACTGGAGCGGACAGCCTGACTGCCGAACTCTTTAAAGTGGAAGGCGATGACTTAGTAAGGAGCGTATACAAACTTATTTGTAAAATATGGTCGGACAAAAGTATGCCCGATGAATGGAACCTCAGCACCGTATGCCCGATCCTCAAGAAAGCAGGCACTGCGCCAACTGCAGAGGCATCATCTTAACATCGCCTACAAGACGCTATCAGGCGTGTTGTGTGGACGCCTGAAGCCATTCGTCAACAACCTGATTGGTCCATATCAGTGTAGCTTCAGGCCAGCAAAGTCCACCATCGACCAAATACTCACACTACGGCAGATATTAGAAAAATACACAGCATCAATTTTAAGTCCGCGTATGACAGCATCTATAAATGCGAGCTATACAGAGTAATGTATAATTTTGGTATCCCAGCCAAACTCGTCCGTTTGTGCGGAGTGACGATGAGAATGCACGCTGCTCCATCCAGGTCGGTAAAAAACGGTCAAAGAAGGATTTAGCCAAACAATGCGCTGTCATCCGATTTCTTTAGCAGCAATAGTGAAAAACTCGCCGGCCAACACAAGAGGCACAATCTTGCAAAAATCAGTCCAACCACTTGCATACGTCGATGGTTTTGACATAATCGGAAAAAATTTGTGCGATGCCAGTGGCCCTTTCGCGAGTATTGCGGCGGAAGCGGGTAAAATGGGTACAACGATCAACGAGGGCAAGACCAAGTATATGCTATCAATCAGAAAGGACACCCAACATCTACGTCTCGTACAGAACGTCACTCTCGACAGATATAACTTAGAGGTAGTTAAGAGCTTTTTCTACCTAGGCAACAACATCAGCGCTGAGATCAAACGAAGAATAACCCTTGCCAATCTTGCCAAAGGTAATCCTATATATGTAAGAACTTAATAATTCGAGCCCTGATTTAAGGCACAGAGCCATGGACTTTATCAAAAATGAATGAGGGTACTCTTGGCTACTTTGAGAGGAAAACTCTTTGGGTGATTTTCGGTACCATTTACAACGAAGAGCTGTACGGCCTGTACAGCGACACCCACACCTTCAGAGCGGATAGATACCAATGCTTCGGTTCGGAAAGCCTTCGAATACGACCCCGAGGGACAGCGTAGTAGAGAAATTTAACATTTTAAGCCTTAGCACGACTTTAGTAGTCAGAGCCTACACAGAGCCTACACAGAGCGTCTGAGCGAGAGACTCTCCGCTGTGCATTCACCATCTACAATCGCCAACAATCATTGGAGCCAGTATAGCCATCATCACAGAGGTAGCTCGGAAGACGGTAAGCTACCAACCATCACCGAAAAGGAGCCCTTGGTATGATGTACGTCGTAAAAAATGAACGCATGCGAACGCTGGAGCGCAAAGCAAGGGCAGCGAGTGAAGAGTATTGGGCCAGAAGAAGGCGTAGAAAGACGCAGTCCGTCAGCTCAAGCATATCGAAAAGCCCTGGAATAGAAACAACATCTGGATGTTTTTTAGGAAGGTTAAGCGACTGGCAGCTGGCTTCAAGCCCGGAAAGCAGGCTTTTCGGAACAGTGGCTAGTCACTGGAGTGCAGGGAATAGTAGACATGTTTAAGCAGAATATTTCAGCAGCTACTTAAAGGGCATCAGATAGAGAGAGTGATAGGGCAAGAAGAGAACCCAGAGAATCTGATATGCGTGGATGATGCCGTGCCCGATGACTGGACTATCAGTTCTACATGCCCCATCTTCAAGACGATTCTATGTCTTGTAAAAACTATTGAGGCATATTCTTGCCAAATGCAGGATATAAAATTATTCCCAATATACTGTGTCTGAAGCAACACACTAATCGGCACGTAGCAGTGAAGTTTCCGGCCCGGCAAATCGATAATCGGCCAAATTTTTATGCTAAGGCAAATCTTGGAAAAGACCAAAAAATTCAACTTCAAAGCCGTATATGGCAACACTCATCGTCTTGAGCTCTAAACGGTGATGGCCGAATTCGGGATCGCCGCAAAATTAATCCAGCTATGTGGCGTGACCCTAAAAAACACGCTGTGAAATTTGAAAAGAGTTCCTCCGAACTATTCCAAACCTTATCGGATTTCGGCAAAGGAGATGCACTGTCATGTGATTTCTTCAATTTAGTGCTGAGACAGATAGATAGTGTGCAGGGAAGGTTTTAAAATTCAAAGAACTATCTTCGATAAATATGCCCAACTGCTGGGATACATAGACGACATCGACATCATCGACCGCTCACAGCGCGCCATCATAGAAGCTTTTACGGCAGTTGAAGAAGAGGCGAAACGAGTTAGCGTTGAAGGGAATGAGGACAAAACCAAATGGATGTTGCCAACTAATAAAGGAGCAATTATCCACCGCGTTGGACAAAATGTCGCTATTGACAACAGTAATTTCCATATTTACTTACCTCGCAGTAAAAATCAACTCCATGAGGAAATTCGAGGAAGACTTACCCTAGGAAACTGCTACTACTTTGGTTTGTCGAAACTAATGGGTTCAAAACTTCTAAAGCAGAAGACAAAATCCATGCTCTAGAACCCATTGATCTTGCCAGTTCCTAAGGACCTGAGTGGTGGACGATAAGCGGGAAAAGAGAGAAGATATTGAATACTTTCGAGAGAAAAATTCTTCGTCGAATATTTAGTCCCACATGCGAGGAGAACGAGTGGATGAGAAGATACAATCGCAAACTCTAAAAGCTGTATCAAGATGGGGATTTAGTCCAAAAAGCTAAAATACGTTGATTGCACTTGCTCGCCACATCGAGCGACGGGAGAGAACGTCTCGTGTGTTTTGAATAAACTCCTGACTTGTGTTGAAGTCACAATTTCCACCCTTGATGCGAATTGAGGCCGATGTAAGACCTTTTGCTGATCTTAGGATCACATCACCCAGCACTTATTGCAACTCTACATCGGATCGAAACCAACTGGAAAACCCTTCCAGCGATTTTAGGCTTAAACCACCGCCTTTATGGCGCTCCCACAAGCGGGCCTACCTCAATAAGTCAGGCCCGGACAGAAGTCTAGGGGGCTCCTGACTCACACAGTACCGTGATTTAAGTCCTGATATGGACTACCCGTGGTCCTCTCACCAACAGGACGTAGCAACCTTCAGCGGCGTTAAATTCAGAAAACTGGTACTACAAGACCGGTATTTCCTCTTTCCTCGTTTTTTATTAGAGAATTTCATTAATGGAAGAAGTCTTGATAGCCACGAGCGAATGGACAATAATGCTCCAGCAAGGAAAATCACACCCCCCAGGTTCGAGGCAACAAGGAAGACCGTACCTTTATTTTAAGAACCAATCCATCACGGACGTCTGAACGCTTGGCCTCGACAACTGGAAGCAACGTGCGCGGGACTGGAGGGATTAGAAGGCTGTTGTGTCTCAGGCAGAGGCACAAGTCGGGAGCCCATTAAGTAGTAAGTAAGTAAGTAAGGACTATCACGATTACTCAAAAAGAAGTGTTCGAAGCACCTAAAAAGTGCCAGACAAAAAAATCACCGGGACCGGATGGTATTCCAAATAAAGCTTTCAGTATCGCTCTTAAGACATGACCGGACTTATTGTCGAAATATTTTACGCCTATTTAAAGACAGGACGTTATCCTTGTGCCTTGAAAGCACCATCAGCTATTGTTGTTGTCAAAGGGAAAAGACAATCCGAGGACTTATTAAAGAAACACATATTCTACTGCTAAAGAGAGGTATCTATTCATAGTCCTCTCATGGTAAATTTAACATTAAATGACAGAAGTCAGAGCTTACAGAGAATTCCTAAAAAATTGATAAAAGCTTTCTTAGAAGTCATCGGTGCTACACATTGTTTGGGCAAAAGGATTCCATTAAAAATTTTTGACCAGAAAAGAAATGATACATAAAAGTATATCTTGAAGTGTCAGATTAGGGTCCGGTGAAAAATCTCTATTCATTAGGCACAAGGCTTCCTCGGCTCTTTTCAACTAAGCGCATCCTTGCCACACTTTCTGGCAAATGGGGCGCTGATTATTGGCTTCCAAAGCCTGAACAGCTTAAGGCTTCTCAGGCCTGCCAGAAAAAAATCGGATGGTGCCAATCGCAAGATATCGTAGGTCAATACAATGGTCCATTTCGCAATAAAATATTGCCGTTGAATCGACTCCTCTGTAAGTCAAAGGTTCATAGGTAGTACAGCACGTATTGGAACATTTGTAGTCCGGATCAATGTCGTCCAATTTTTCGAAGAAATAATCGCTAATAGTAGTCCAATGGCATTGCAGCTTAAGAGGCCATGGTATCGTGGCTTTAGTTTCTGTCCCAGCTGGATTCTTACGACTGTAAGTCGATATCTTTTCGCATAATTTTTTACAAAGTAGATGAACAATGTCAGTGTCTTCTGTGCGAACATTACCTGGTATGTGGTACTAAATTTATCCACAGCATGACCAATGACGAGTTCAGTTGGTCGTATATGAGGGGCACATTTTGCGAATTGAAGACCGATTTCTAAAATACCATAAGTTTGAATGATATGGAAGATTTCACCTGGTGTCCATTCATCCTAATTCGTCAAGCAATACTTTGCAGAAATATCGAAGAATTGTTAAAATTGACAAATTTCTCAGACGCGTCGGAGAAAATCCGGATGAGTTGCCAACATTCCGCAGAGGTATGCAACAAATTAGTTACCTCAGTGTTGGCCGAAGAAGCAGCTTGATTGCTGGTTTGGTACCTTCAAGAATCTTCGAAGTGTCCACGTGTCCTGGGTTTAAAAGTCTAAGAAGTTCAAAACCGAACAATGGCAGCAGCCTTTGGAGTGACTAAGATGACTACGAAAAATAAGCTCGATCACGCTGTACCCAAAACACTTTGAGCGCGCGCCAATTATATCCAATTCTTTTGGATTTCTGTTGTGAACTCCCAGTCGTTTTGAGTTGAAAGCTTAAAACGTTGATATTTTGTCGCAAACTAGGTGAATTTCAATGTTCACTACCTGCATCTGTATGTGACAAACGAAACCAATCAACAAATCGAACAACTAAACCAATTAACACATTTGTGAATTGGATTGTTGTTGCCTCTAACGCCTCTGCAATTTCCACATCTGACATTTCCTTATCCTGTTACCCTGTCCTCTAAGTACATCAACGCTCGCAAATATATGATTTCAGCACACTTATCGGGCCGCGCTACATTTAATGTTCGCGCATAAGGTGTTACTTTATAGCGCTTTAAATTTAATGTTCACTTCAATAAGAAAAACATTTTTATTGGTGAAAATAATTGGCGGAATTGTTGCCTCATTAGAGGCATGTTTTCGAAACAGTTGCTCGAGCAATTGATACTTAGACATGACTCGTGGGGCATTTTGCAGTAACCGGCTTGTCAGTTACTTAGTAGACGTCAATGAATTTCAGTTCGTCTTCAAGTGGATAATTTACGGAAACCAGTTTGCACTTAATGTTGTCGGCGGACCAGTCGATCGAAATGACAGACAAAAGTTCGATGTCGGGATTAATTTGAACAAATTTGAAGGTGGATGTTCCATCAGCAGTGGAAGATGACTTGGTAAGAAATAAACGTTAATACAAACTGATCTACACTACTTTGTGGGAGGAAAGTATGTCTGTTAAACAAGAATTGAATCGAGTGCAGAGCCATGTGTCACTTGTCCACATAAGTTGGCCGTTTTATGTGAACTTCTTTCGACATAATGTATTATCTAGTTAAGCTAAATATCTACCACCCTGTTGATTAAACAGAAATTACCAGGCGTTAAATAGACCTGTTTCTTGTACTTGGCCTCTTAACTAGGAAGCAAAGACCTCTCTCGAAGGTTATTAAGAAGTAGAGCTCTTTCTGGAACGCCAAATATAACTATATGTCTAGAATATGTGCATCTTGCTAACCAGTTAGCTGCAAGTTTGTTATGCATTCAACATACTACATTTCTTAAGACCTAGAACAGTAAACTTGGAAATGGATGGACAAAATTGGATGCGCTTGTGATGTCACATACTCGTATCCGTGTACTACACAGAGTACAAAGTAGATAGTACTTTCAATATGGGAATTGGAATGGACCTGCCCGAAGAAATATAATTTTCAACATAATAAAGACCAGAACCAGTGGTTGGATGCATGTTAAGAAGAGGAGAGCTAACACAAGAAGTGGTCTGTCTGTCTAAAGATGGTCTGCTCTAAACGTGATGGGTTTCAGTCAATCCTCTCAAAACTTCTCCATACAAGAAGGAGGAAGCTGGACTAGCTCATCTAGTACTTAAAGGCATGGCCATCCAATTCTCCAAAGAAGCTAAATATTTGGGTGTCATCCTAGATAACAAACAAATGGAAAAAACATGTTACCTTGAGAACCTCTAAGGCGTCGTCGTCCTCCTGGCACGCGCAAAGGCGCTATCGGCAAAACATGGGGTCCGTCACCGAAACGGGTCCTCTGTATCTACAGGGCTACTGTGGTGAGGCCAATTATATCCTATACGTTCGTTGTCTGGTAGAATAAGCTCCCACGAAAATACGTCATTGCAGCTTGTACCAGATTGTAAAGAACGGGCTGACCCGGCTGCATGGCGACTTTCATTGGCATATCTGTCTCCGCTCTAGACGCATTGACGAATCTCACTTCCCTTGATATTTATATCACGAAATGTTCTCTCAAAGTCATCTTCCGTTCCAAAAGAAGTGGTACACCACGAATTGGAGCTTTGATGACCTTGCGTGCCGACTGTCTTATGACTTTGGCTTTACGAATATGCCGATGCAATGCAATGACTGCTGCGGCAAAAATATTACATCGACTTTCCCTGTGTCAAAGATGGATTTTGGCCAGAATCTGATCCAGGAAAGAAATGTAGTCGGGTCTTCACGGACGGCTCTAAATCCGATATAGGATGCGGGCGAGGTGTCTTCTGGAGGACGACAATATTAGATTTAACTCCTCGCTAGGAAAATATGCGTCTGTCTTCCAAGCGGAGATGTATGCATTATGCAATGCTGATGGGAACGAACTATATTGTGAAGAATCGGTGGAGGAGCGAAGCATTTGCATCTATATCCTAGGTCCTACCTGAAATAATTTATAATTTCCAAGCTAGATCGAGAATGCAAGACATTACTAAACGCTGTCGGAGGGCTAAATTCACTGAGTCTTGTCTGGGTTTCAGATCTCAATGGCATCACGTGAAATGAAATCGCCGATGAACTTCTTAGGCAAGATTTAGAAGAGAATTCTTCAGGACCCGGACCTACGTTGGGTCTGCCTGAGTCCTCGGTAAAGGCTTCTATTGATAGTTGGGTTTCATTTGAGCACAACTGCGGCTGACACGGCTCCCCTGGTTGCAGGCAGACCAAACGAATGCTTTCCGACATCTCTCAGTAGGAAAGACTGCAGGTTGCTTACAGGCGTCGTGACAGGGCACTATGCTTTTGCTAAGCACTTAAATGTGCGACTCTTGCTGAAAATGTGATGATGACAGCGCAGAGCACTACCCCTATGAATGTCCCACTTACGTACGCACTGGCTTATCAGTGCTGGTACTGTAGGCACTTTACCATTGAAACGCTTACTCATCTTTCTTCGAAAGACTGAAATACTTAAAAGCAACTTACAAGGAGTACAATGGACTAGTAAAGTCCAAAGGCAAGAAGCTCTAAGGTACACAGGTTCCTAGGTATGTATGTAAGTCTATTGACATCCCCTGTTGAGTACATATGGTATTCCGGAACAGAATCCTAATAAAAATATGTAAGAAATGCCAACTAAAGGGCGTGACAATTATTCTTTATGACTTTAATTCCACAGTCGAAACGGAAAAAATATTTGACTCAACAGAATGTACAGCCTGCATGACAACACCTTGATTTTTTTTTTATAATTTGCGCGCGATCAAGGGATTTGAGAACCCTTAAAATGCTTGAACACAGCGCGGACGAAGGAAAATAACGGAGGATAGAAATAGAAGTACCGATGAACGTTGGTTTTAAATGTTTGAAGGTTAGAATGACTAGCAAGTTGTACGGCTTAGGAACGAATAACTATATTTTAGAGTACGTCCGAAAGTGAGCATGAGGATATACTGATGAGCATTCATAGCGAGACCAGTGTTACGGTTAAAGGTTTGAAGGGGCGGAATGTTACTGGCGATGCTTAGATACAATGTTCAGAGGTTCAGCAGAAAGCATTTTAGTTGAGTGACAGTCAGCATTCTGGATAAAACAAAAACATTTAAATGTAGAGATACTCATAGCAATATTCGTAGAATCCAACGAGGCTGTTGGTGTTGAAGGCCTACATGCTGAAATTGAATCGTATACTAACAGCGGCGATGACCTAGTACGAGCTCATCTTCGAAATTCCGTTGAAAGACGGCATAACCACTGATTATGGATGAGAAATCTTGGGCGCATGAGTTAGTAAATCAAACAGGGTCGTGATCTCATCAAACTCCACGAGGAATTCCCAAACTTCGACCTACAACAATTGCTCATGAAAGTCCGGCTGCATGTACTTACGAGTAGAAGGGTAGTGATGAGATCATAAAAGGTGGCGTGAAATATGCTGAATTAGCCCGTGAGTCAAACCTCGAAGATATGTCACCTATAGCGTCTATAGAAGAAGCGCTATAAGTCGAGGAAGCTCAAGGCCGCTATGGATCGTTGCAGACAGCTTGGGCATTTGAACCAAGGTTGTCATTTAACAGATGAGAAATGCCTTGGAAATCTCTAGAGAATTACCTGGTGGTATGTAGTGTGTGGCGAGTAACTTGACGACACGACCTTGCTACCAGACACCAAGGAAGATGGTGAGAAGGACACCTGCCACGATACTGTAGGCGAATATAGAAGACTTTCAGCCTCAAGCATCGTACATCGAAATTACCACTTACCATTAGATGTAGGCGCTATATACATAAGTTGGAAAGAACTTCGAAACAATATTAATATTGACACGTTAATGGAGGACATATGGTACATGCGCTGCATATACTTGAGAATGAGCAGAGGCAAAATAAGGAAGCATAGCGGGACAAGTGATTGAAATGCGAGGTTGATGCTATCAAACTTTAATATTCCCAATTTGTGCTAGTCATGCGATAGGTAAATGATGTATTTGTAGAAATATTGTCCCCAAAAGGTAACGGCCGGGCTCTAGGTGTCGAACAGAGGAATATCATAGACTTATGACTTTGTATAGTTCAACTCCAAGATAGCCCCGCAAAATGATTGACTTGGTCACAGGATTCAAGATTAACGTAAGAGAGAAACAGTTTGCCCTAAAATATTGACTTGGCTAATAGATTAGTTCATAGGACAATCGGAATACAGCAGCACTTTGAGTTATTCGGCAACAACAGAAGGGAGTAGTGTCGTAGAATGGATCTCCAGCCTCTTTATGCTGTTAGTGTTCTGCACACATTCTTCTTGTTTTTAAGTGACTATAAGACGTGTCACTTCTGTGGCTCATTTAACGTGTTCACTTCCCCTATTCGAGAGACTTATAAAGTCCTGGATCATAGCCTAAATTAGTTTGGCATTACTTGGAGCAATCGGAACCCATGCCCAAGGCGCAGTTGTCTCCATCGTGACACCTAAGTTGATTGTAGTGGGTACGATAATTCGGAGTTGAGTCTTTGGAGTTTGGAGTTTAAATCTATATTTCACCTGGTAACTCATTCTTCCTTACCACAACATACCAGCCAAAACAGAAATTATAGTAGCAAGCGAGAGCTGATGCATTTGTTCTTAAGTGGCTTGTGGCAAATATGCAGGTGTATGCAGAAGGTTGATCATGTAAGCACTTTACTATTTCTCTAGAAAAGTCATAAATGTTGCGGCGATCAAGCTCAACATACATTATCAACAAAAATTGAGAGAAAGTTAGCTCATAAGATGGAAAGACTATTTTTTAATCATTCGAATAGCAGTACTTGAATGAATCTTGGTTACTTAGGTAGAGCTACAGTCCGGTGTAGACGTGACACTCAGCAAGCATGCCTCTATAACCAGCCTTGTTGTTTGGTAGCAGCATCCAATTTGGCACATCAAATGGTTGGTGTCACACTCCACTTCCGGGCTCTACCTCTAGGTAGTCTTCTCACATTTTGAAGACTTTCCGGCTGGAGGGCTGATGTCCATCTGATCTACTTGTCTCAGCTATCTAGGCCAATAAACTCTGAATCTTTTAGGTTAGTCAATGCCGCTATGTAGTCTGTGCAGTTGTTGGTTAAATCTCTTCCTCCACTCTCCATCGAAGCAGGCAGGGCCGTGGATTAATCGAAGCACTGTACTCCTAAAACGACCACTAATCTTCTCATCCTTTTCCCATGAAAATCAGGGCTTCATGCCATAGAGGAAGACTGAGATGATCAATGCTTCAAAGAGCTCTATTTGGTTGACCAAGAGAGGGCATTGCTATTCAATTGACTTCTTAGACAAAAGACAGCGATTGGCGATCATTGCTTTTCGAATGCTCTCTAAGGTGATATCGGTCTTAATTTCGTAAAAAAGTCATTTGCTTGAGTCGTCCATGTTGTGTGTCCGTTTTCGATGGGTGTTTACCTGTGTGCCACACTGTCTCCCCAGAGGCAATGCACCTCTGGATCTGGAAGCGATACGTCGTGGTATTGCTTTCAAGATCAGAAAAGGTTTCTCTCTAAATGAGCGAGATTGAGTTTCCCCGGTGCTAGCGAAAAGGGCAGGGTTACTTACGGCTTCCTAAGGTATGTGCTGACCATGAGAGTATTTCCTGAACGGAACTTTACCCTCATCCATGGCTCTCTTAATGCATTTTTGCATAAAAGAGGGCTTGGCGGGGTTGCGAGCTGATCTTGTGGAGCTACGTATGAGGACTGGCTTCATGTCCTATGTGAGTGTCCCAATTACTCAGACATCAGAGACTTGCAGGCTATGGGCATCATCTTTAATGATGAGGCCTACGATGTCAGTGGAGTTGTGATACTGTACGAGTTGAAAGAACCCGTAGTTTTGAAAAAGACGTGTTTAATAAAAGACGCAGTAGGCAGATAGCGGGTGGAACTTAAGAATGTTGAATTTTGTTTAAAGGCCGCCAGTCCTGGGCTGTAAGGTGCATTACTGGAAGTGACCGCAAGGTTACGAAGCTCGACCGAAAGCTATATTCTGGTACCACGGGAGGTCAGGAGCCTCCGCAACTATGGTTCCGGCCTGACCTAGGAGTTGGCCCCCTTGTATGAGTATCGTGGTGGCTGTACGTTTATACCCAAAATCGCGGGGAGAGTAGACTGGATGGAGCTTGGACATCTCATGGCTTAGCATATGTTGTAGTGTACTACGACCTGTGCTTAACCATGGGATTGCTATAGAACTCCTTACACATGACTTCGAATCTGGTAGTTGTGGTAATATAGGGTTTTCCAATAGGGACTTGACAACTTTGAATCTAATTTGTGAACGCATTCTTTCACTAATCATCAAACATTCAGTAAACTCAACATTCTCATCATGGTAAAGTACACTAATGAGCAACGTCTGCAAATTATAAAAAACTTCCTACAGATATTCGTAGTCGGTGACTGCAACTTTAAAAGCGTTAATTTTCGGTTGTAATTCCCGCCCTAGTAGACAGGCAATAACAAGTTTAGTGCAAAAATTTGAGTCTACATATTCGTTGTGTGATGTTGCCGTGTCAGTGAGACAACGGGTTGGTCGAAGTGTCGAAAATATCGCCGTTCAGACGTCCGTAGCAAACGATCCAAATCAGTCAATTCCACGGCGTTCTCAAGTATTGGGCATCGCTCAGACCACATTATGGCGTATTTTGCGTAAGGATCTTGGTTTACACCCATACAAGATCAAGCTGACTCAAGAATTGAAGCCGATGGACTATTTGAAGCGACGTACGTTCTCCGATTGGGTTCTGGAGGAGATGCGCCAAGATGATGAATTTCATCGCAAGATCATCTTCAGTGACGAAGCTCATTTTTGGCTCAATGGGTTCGCCAATAAGCAAAATATGCGTTATTGGTCGGGTGAAAACCCACATGTGCTTCATGAATCACCACTTCATCCACAAAAAATAACTGTTTGGTGCGGTTTGCATGCCGGCGGCGTTATTGGGCAATATTTTTTCGTCGACGATAACGATCGTCACGTTACTGTGAATGGTCAGCATTATCGCGCCATTATCACCGATTATTTTTGGCCCGAATTGGAAAATATGGACTTGGACGACATGTGGTTTCAACAGGATGGTGTCACAAGCCACACAGCACACGCTACAATCGATTTATTGAAGAGTAAGTATGGTGAGCGTGTTATCTCAAGACATGAGCCAGTCGATTGGCCGCCTCGTTCGTGCGATTTAACGCCGGTTGACTATTTTCTGTGGGGCTACGTTAAGTCACTGGTTTATGCCAACACGCCGACGACGTTCGAAGAGCTCAGAGGCAACATTGAACGCGAACTAGCGGCCGTTTCGGCCGAAATGTGTGGCCGAGTCGTTGAAAATTGGGTCCAACGAATCGACCGCTGCAAACGTGCCCGCGGTGGCCATATGAACGAAGTCGAGTTCCATTCATAAATGTTTTGATTGTACTTCAAGCCAATAATAAAGTTTTTGAAATATCTCAAATGGTTTGCTTTTTATTTAAAAAAAAATTGTCAAGTCGTTATTGGAAAACCCAATACTTGTACTACCCGAAAGCCGCTTATCAACGCATTGTTTGATATCTCATGCGAGGCCTGCTTAAGCCTTCACTGCTGGTACCTACGTAAAACACAAGAGACATCTGTCCGTTCTCGATGAAAGCAAATACTTCGTTTTTCAGTTGCTTACCGCCAGCCCTATCATCGCCATCAACAACTCTCATAAACAGCTCACTGCTTTCTGCCGATAAATTTTCGTATAATACTCTCAAGTACGATGTTGAAGGATTCTCATGACAGTTGGTCGTTTTTTTTTTGATATCAAAGGTCGCGCTAAAATCATAGCCGTACCTCATGACGTAGTGAACGTGGTTTGCTGCAGAGCGAGGCAAGTTTAGCAGAATGTTAAAGCCAGACATGGCTTCGTATAATTTTATCCGATAGGCAGCTTTTGGAATTTGAGGATTTTGGCCAAGATCTGCCATAATATAAATATCTAATCGATTATGGACTTTCCGTTTTGAAAACTACAATTATAGGGACCAATCACATAGTCTTAGGGGATTTTTTATTGCGGCGGAGTAGATAATATAGTCGATGCTGAGGTGACTGATGCATCTATAGAGGGTCTTTTGAATCGAGCTTACGTTCGTTTGATTCGATCATTTGGCGTGCTTTCTATATTTAGAGATGACTTGATGCATGCTCTCCACAAATCCGTCTCTCATCGCCCTGAAAAGGTCGACAGTCAGGCCATCAGTACAGGTAGCTTTTTGGGACTTGTCAAGGTTAGGTGAATGGAATTGTTACCCAAATCGCCTAGGATGAATGGTTCGCTCTCCCTGAGAGGCAAATACTGATTGCTATCTCAAGAATGGTTCTTCAATATCCTAGGCACTGCTTACGAATCTATTACTAGGTTCCCTTGCATCATCCTGTTAATTTTCTATTGACCTTTTCTTACTCTGGAAAATCTGGAATGTCTTTCCTGATATAACTTCTCTCAGTTTTCCCGGTCTCACGCTTTTATTTCCTTATTACAATAGAAGCCGGCGCTCGTCTTTCCTCCAATAAGTCTATTCAATTCATCATATGCGCATCGTACCTTCTTATTATTCAGAGATAGACCGTAGACTTTGCGAAGGATTTGCCAGCTGGAATAGACCCGTCATGTGGTTACCCCTTTAATAGAGATGCATTCTAAAAATACTCAGATTTTGTGAAGCTTACTTATAAAAGGAAAACAGTTTCTAAAGCGTTTTTCCTTGTGTTGGTCTCTGCGCCCGAAACGATAAAGGTTCTAAACAGAGATGTGGGCTTCTAAGAAAGAATTTTTAAGAGAGTTTGGGTGAGAATAGATCTAGCAGAATGCAGAGTCCTTAAAATTTTAACGAAGCTGAATATGAGTCTGATGAAGCGTCCGTATGGTTGATTAGAAAAAGTCGAAAACGCTTCCAATTTGGGCCAATTCCACCCCAAGTTAGTGTTCCTGTAAGAGTGTTGCCTTTCACAATAGACCGCTGCAATCTCCTGTATGCTGCAGACCATCGAATGATCAAATGCCTTGTTTATAGCTTTCCCACCAAATCACACCTCATTTAGAAAACATTGCACTAGGACAGAGCTAGAGGAATTGAGTTGGTCATATTTTAAGGTGCATTGTAAGGTACGAGTATGTCCATCACTGGAATTTGATTCACAAGTCTGCTGAAATAGGCATACGAGATACCATAAAATTATGGAGACCCAGTGTCATATAGACAAGGTGAAATGAAACGAATTTCCAATTAGGGCCTTGATACATATCATCAATTGTGGGTTTGACGTCCAGAACATGAAAGCTAAGGACCCTGACATATGGGTGCACCATTTCCAACTAAAGCTAATCGAAAATTCTTAAATTTTCTTCTAGGAAGAATAATTTGTAATGCACTGAATAAACATTGGAAGAAGCCAAAATTCAAAGCCAACCTTTGCTTCCATGTCCCCGGCCTCTGCACGAACTTGCGATTCGTAAGTTTACCCACCACGCTGAACTGATAGTTTCCCCTTGACTAACCCTGAATTAAGAAATTTTGATTTCTATCTCCCGACAAAGATCTAAATTCTCTTACAAACCCAATTCCAAGAATCTCTTCTTTCCTCACCCAGAACTTTACAAGAACACCACACAACAACCCGGATACCATGCCATTCCATCGATAACCCCTTTGCGATAAGAAATTAACAAATAAATTCGTGATTCCCGATGGTATCACCAGGCTCTCTGTGGCACATCCCCAAACAAGGGCAACACACCAAAATGTGAAATCTTATATCGACTACACGGATATCTGGCCACCTGGAATTGAATGAGTATCCAGAGTATCCATTGCCTCAATGGCTATCAGCAAAATGAAACAGTCCACGAGAAATAATTGAAAACCTGCATAATTACAAGTGCAATTGGCATGGGATAGGACGAGGAAATGGTGCTCCACTTCCTAGCCACCGCCAATGTGGCTCACCATTAACGACCTGCAAAAGGAAATTTAATTATAAAATCCACCAGCAGCGCAGGAGAGAGATTCTCTACAAGTGCACAGTCGGATTGTGTGGTGTGGGATAGCCCCCGGTGCAAGGCATTGCACTGATTCAATCACAGGTGAGGTGCTGTTCTCGAGCGACAAGACTTTGTAGCAGGTTGGTGAACTAGAGTTCCGTCGATTGCCTGTCGAACAGTGGACTTTGGTGTGCATGTTTCTTTCCATCGTGGTAATCCTCTATTCGTAGGTAGGGTACCAACAGTAGTGGTTTGGTGTTTTATTGCCAATAGGGATTTTTGTCAATTCACAGAGACAGGCATGGTGGAATGCACTGCGGTTGGAGTCTCTGATGCAGCCCCCTTCTGTCCAATTGAAGGAGGTAAACCAAAGCGTTTTGCGGATTTGAGGAGCCAGAGCCGATTTTTGCATAACGATTTATCGCTCTGGTTGAGTCGATCTATTGGAAAATGATCTCGTTTCGGACAGGGCTACCGATGAAGAGTGCTGCGATTTTTGTTTTGCTGTTACTGCGGCGGTTGTAGTAGGAATTGCAAAACAGTGGTTAGTCGGAGTGCACCTCGGGCGGATTTTTGAGTTTTTTTTCGTGAAAATTGTCTAAAGTTCCATAGGCGCATGCCTCTGGTGGCGTTTCTTGCGAAAGACGTAGTTGATCGGCAGAACATGAGAAAATAAAAAAAACGACTGTTGTGTCGAAAGAAAATATATCTATCATCTGACTGTGACTATGACTGAACTTTATGTCATTTGGTTAACACGTAGGTATCTCTACAGATTGACGCAGAGTTAATGCTTATCTTGATGAATTCGTAATTTGATCGGTGGGTACAGGCTCATTAAATCAAGGTTTCACTGTCGCACTAGTCAGTGTTGCTGTAGGTTTGTCAATTAGGAATGTAACATTCAAAAGTTCGTGAGACCTGCACAGCTGCAGTTGATTTGTCACATTCTTAAGGTGACTGATTTAGTAGATGTCAGGTCAACAAAGGCGGCTTAATTATGAATCAGAAGAGGGCACAAGTGACGAGATGAGAAATCGGGTGCGGCTGTTACAAACGATTTTACAATGGGGTCTAGTGACAGTGGTTTCTTGTCACTTCAAATATGTTGATAAGCTTTGAAAAGATTTTAATCAAGTAGAGCCATCCCACCTTGGTAGAAATGCAAATTATTTTTCTTTCATAACACCTACGGAGTCTTATGAGGAGTTGACTGGTTACAACTACCAAGGTAGAACCAGCGTGAAGTCGAACGAAACTGGAGGACAAGATGGTGCGACGCACGGTTTGAACAAGCTCCTAATACTAACTTTCATAATGAGCGGCGAAGATGTTAGGTACAAAGTTATAGTTATAGAGCCGAAGGTGGTTATGGCCCAGCGTTGTCTAATGCAGACCTGTTTAGAGGAATAGGAAGTCGCGAGGAGCTCCTATCATGTGAAATGACTTGACAAGCACCCTCAAGAAAATCATCTACAGCTGGTAAACACTGACACTTTTGCATATCGTACTCGTACGTTGACAATGTTGACATGTTACGCAATGAATATTCTGTCACTAAGAACGGATGCCTCGCTAAACTGTCAAAGCTAAACTCATCACAAGACATTAATTGTCCCAGTTTTGCTCTCTGGTCTTTGTTTTTTATCTCAGAAAAAGGACTAGCCCATTGTTCTCCTTGTGTGCTAGTTTAACTGAAATCTTTCAGTATTTCATAGAACGACAAACCAGTATCCAATACATCAACACGGAGTACCTAAATCCTGACGCGATCTAGGCCGGGTACTAGAAGTGCTCTGTGGCATCGTCACCACTCTCACAGTAGACATCGAAGGATGCTAACCCATTTATGCCCAGCGCACTTGGGTGCTAAGTAAAAGCGTAGTTCCTCGTTACAACGCCAGTGAGCAGTCGATAAGGGTCAGAAAGATCAATTATATAAGTGATGCCGGAAAGTATTCTTTGGCCTGACGGGATCCTGGAAAGGTCATGCCATCTGCAGTTATGCTTACAAAAAAAAAACCTAACTATCAATGGAACCCTTAAACGACGAAGCAGGCAGTCTTAACTTAGGTACGGTACGCAGCCTTGAATTTTTGCACGGTCCCGGACACGTTGCTTCTATTTTATTAGACCAGGGTTTCTGGCGCCCGCGATTACTTGATCTTTAAACCAGAGGTTCGGTCTTCCTTTTCTTCATGAACCAGGTGGCTGGAATTCGAAGATTCTCTTAGATGGAGTATTCTCGCCGATTCGCTCGATGTGGCCGAGCCAGTTCAGTCGACCAATTTTTGCTTTCCGGACTACATCCACATCTTTACACAGCTTGTAGAGTTCGTGGTTATATCTTCTTCCACATTCGCCCTCCTCGCAGACAGGACCAAATATTCGATGTAGAATTTTTCATTCGAAGGATCCCAAGATCTGATCTGCTGTCTTGCTTCTCGTCCAGCATTTAGCTCTATAAAGCAAGACTGGCAAGATCAGGGTTTTGTAGAGCATGATTATGGATCTTCGAGTTAGGAATTTGGACCGTAGTAGTTTGGTCAAACCGAAGTAGCAGGGGTCGACTAAGGTTGTTCTTCGTCGAATCTCCACTTGGGTGTCATTTGTGGAGTTTATATTGCCCCAAGGTCTCAATGTCTCAAAATCATAGCTGCCGATTGTTAGGTTCAGTCCTAGACGCTGTTCGATGGATCGGTTTATGGTCGACAGCATCCATATTCATCAGCAACCAACTCGTTTGGCTTGTCTTTCTATAGCAGCAAAAGCCTCAATAATGGCACGCCGGGAACGGGCGGTGATGTTGATATCGTCTGCATAGCTCAGCAGCTGGATGGATTTGTTAAATACAGTGCCTTCTGTTTTTACGTCGGCCTTTCGCACTATCTCTCTCCAGCACAAGAGTAAAGGAATCACCCGACAGCGCGTCTTCCGGTGCATGGTGCATTGCGAGTTCTATAGCGTAGCGTGACACCACTGGATCACTTTTCTCGGGATCTCGAGTTCGGCCATCGCGTTATATAATTTAGTGCGATGAGTGCTGTCGTATGCGGCTTTGAAGTCGACGAAGAGATGTTGAGTATCGACTAGGAACTCGTTGGTCTTTTCCAGGACTTGCCGCAGTGTGAAGATTTGGTCCATCGTCGAATTGCAGGGCCAGAACCACACTGGTAGGTGCCGATTAGTGTGGTGCAAAACGGCTTTAGTTGTTCACACATTAAGCTGGATAGACTACGTTAAGCAGGAATGTGCCTCGGTAGTTCTTACAAGACATAGGATCGCCTTTCGTGAAGATGGGGCAGACAGAGTTGATTGTCCAGTCTTCGGGGATGTTTTCGTTCGCCCATACTTTGCAGATGATCTGGTGCATGCTCCTTACCAAAACATCCCCCCTCTGATAGCAATCAGTCCGAGCCCATGGTTTTATTGTTCTTTAGCTTTTCAATGGCAGTGCCGACTTCGCCCGGGCTGGATGGGAGAACTACTTCATTGTCTGTAGTTGAGTTTTCTTCATACCCTATCCACACTTCCCTGCGGATTAGTGATAAGATTACCTTCCGTCTTTCGAAGGGCTTGAGTTCCTGGGCTGTAGCCTGCAGCCGGGATTTTAGCTTTTTTACAAAACTTTCTCCTTCTCCTCCTCCCTCCTTCTGGTTCTGTACTTATCCCCCGTTGCCGGGATGTTCTTTGCAATGTCTTCTTCTTCATGTACTCGTTATCATACCATGGATTTTTTGTCGGGAGTGGCTGATAGCCTAGAGTTGCTTCGTCTACTTCCTGAATAGTAGTGCAGCATTGTAACAACATGTTGTTGCCGTTTGTGGTAGGCCATGTCACATTGCAGAGTCTTTCCTCTAGTTGCTCTCTATGGTCCCTGGTGATCTCCGAGGGATCATATGTTGTACCTCCTTTCTGTTGTTTGGCGCAGCTTTCTTTCATTGGATAGTACAGCTCTGAATCTGGCAGGAACTAAATAGTAGTCAAGTCGACATTTGCCCCTCTAAATGTTTGCACATTTAGGATGTTTGACGAGTGTCTTGCGTCAATCATTACGTGGTCAGTTTGGTTAGTGGTTCTACCGTCTGGAGTTAGCCAGGTTGCTGTGTGGATTCTCTTATGAGGGGGTCTTATCCTTCTTATCACCGTATTACTACGGTTATCTTTTCGTGGACGCTGGGCTATCCGACCACTTCGCCAAAGATGCCCTCCTTACCAATTTTGGTATGGTAATCGATTTTAATATCGTACACCGGACAGGCTCCATAGAGGTCGTAGAAATCCTCTTTTGATAGGGTCCTCAGCTCCATTGGTAGGCGCATGTGCACATATGAGGTTGTTGTTGTAGAATTTCGTTTGGATGTGGATCACAACCAGGTAACCTCTAATTGGCTTGAACTCGTTTTTCCACGACAAATCCGCAACCTAATATGTGCAACCTTTTGTAGCAGCTGTGAGATTATCGCACTCCTTTCTTTTCATCATTCCTGATTCTGATCCATTCCTGGATCGCAGTAATGTTCACCTTATGCTACATGAGGGTATTTTGCAGATTTTGGGTAGCTCCTGGAGCGTATAATGTTCTAACATTCCAGGAGCATACTCTTAAATCATTGTCCCGTTTCGCGCGGTGTTGTCGTCTTAAATCGGGTCCGTTTTCTTCCGAGGCAATTAGTTCTCTGGTAACGATGGATTTTTTTTACGTGGTTGGGCCGCTAACCCCACTCACAACCGCCAAATCCGGTTGGGATAGAAGAACGTATCCGCTTGAATAGAACATTAGTCAGTTAGATACATTAGTTCACTATCCAGCGGCTGCTGATATAGCTATCTAGGGGCGCCGCGTGGAGCCTGTATGTCAACTTGAACTGTACAGAGACAGGGATCGTATCTGGCATCTCTCCTAGTTGAGCACGTTCAGAACTTTACCCTGTATGTCCATTTCTATGCCATTGGAGCAGTTGAATCCACAAACCCACCCTAGGTGGCCAAGTTAAAGCCATGGTTTCAGAAAGTGTTTGCTTTCATCGACATATATGAGAAACTTCGCTATAAGTTATTAAGCGACCGACTTCATCTCTTCAATTTTTAATACATTTCCGACAGGCATCCTCAAGTTAGTTGCAATAATCGCCAACTTATGCCAGTTTGGTGGTTCGGTGATATCTAAATCTGATCTAAGTTGATAGTAATATGGCTTCAGTTCGCATCACAAACCATTAATTATCAATTTCAGTGCTTGGATAGTTTGACATCAAAGCTCTTCTAGCTCTAAATGAAACAACATTTCCCAGAGATGACTAAGGGCATTATGTCAATTAAAACTCCTCACAGCCATTGGAAGTGACAACATCACAAGCTTTAAATCACATCAACAATTTTTTTTAATACTCTGACATGACATACAGATGAATATATTAATTCAAATCACTCACAAGGTACCTCATGTTTTATTAGTTTGGCAGCAAAAACTCGAAACTAGCCAAAGGTCAGCAAGTTATGAGTATGGAAGACAAGACAAGACCAATCAATCATCCCAAGGTAATTATACGTTCAATGCTGACTGACATTTAACAGAAAAACTACTCATATTCCCAGTCATACTAACAAAGCTGCATTCAGTTTGTAATGGAGTTCGTTTCCCCAGTATGACTAATGCAATCGGAAATAATGTGACAAGTGCATTGTTACCGATCCATAAAATACCCAAAGCGTCAACTGAAATTAGGCCAATCCTATCCACCATAGCAGCTTTATTTTGTGTGAATTCGAATGTAACTACCACCATATGTTAAGTTCAGTTGTAAAGTGCTAACATTCATTAGAATTAAGATTGATTTGTTAAAGCACTAAAACCTATCCAAGTTGCAAAATGTATTCCATGCAAAACAAAAGAGTTGGTTAGCAAACTGACATCGGCTCGTTACTTGCGCCTGTGACCACAATTGACATTCTGCAAACATAACTTGCGTTCCATTCACCAATTACTTACACAGACTCTCAGTCCACTTAAAGTGCTTGAAATTTTCCAATAACTCAGCATGAATGTATCTTCAGCGCATGGTAATTTGTAAATTTTTGGTTTATTGCCCATTTGGCCGGCTTCCCTCCTAGATAATTGACTTGGAATTGGCACTATCTCGCGCTGGTACATCCTTTTGGTCTTGTAATGAGTAATGATCCGAAATGACGGTAAATGGCAGGTCTTTTGCCTATTTGAATGGAAAACGTCATAACGACATCAATAAAATTCACCCGTAATCTTTGTTTACGAAGACCATTTGGTTGGCTAAGAAAATGCAAATTTACCCCGTAGAAATCTTTGTCCACGCTCGTACGTATCTCGATGTGATGGAGGGAAATATTTATGCGCATGCACAAGAGCAGCAGCATTTAGCCACTGTTTGGGCATTTATCTTGGCCTGCCATGCGAATGAAAATAAAATGTTTTCTTGTATGGATGTGTTGCATCTGCGATATGCGTCCGTCGGTTTTAGGAGTCTACTGGCTAGTTTCGGAAAATAAATGAAAACGGAAGAGGCTAGACCATCGACATAAATCTCTTTTTAAATTAAATAAAAAAAATAAACAGAGTTGATGGATAGTTTTGATGTGGTGTACAGTAGTGCCGGAATGCAAGGAGCCACTGAAAATGAACATCCGAAAGCGGTTGACTCAAAGCTAACTCGTTTTATAGTCACTCTTACGTCTGTTTTATTTTCAAACACACTGTAAAAAAAAAACCATCAAACGAAAGTCTCAGGAATAAAACAAATCCAAGTCGGGAATGCACTTCCTATTAAGGTAAGCCAGTGAATTGTCTTAGACAGATCCTCAAACTGGATTGGCAAATTAATAAATTCCAGCTCCTGTCCTGTCCCGGAGTTCAATGAGTAATGGACAATAGCCAACAACCACCATACACAAGTCAGCGGCTGTTTTATATCGTTTCACTTGATCAGTTACTTACCGATGCGACAATTGTCAGGTAATACCGTTGAACTTTTTCATAATCCAGCGTCTTAGCGACAGTCACCTGCAAACAGATAGAACAGAAAAAAAGTTAAAAAAAAAAAATAAGGAAAAGTTGAGAAAAGAAATAAAAATAGAAGTGAGACCACAAGAGTGTATTACATCGACGTTTTAACAGTTTTCCAATAAATCTTTCCAGGACAGGTATTTCGAATACGAGGTTCTCCTTAGCCGATGGCTTGACTACCACACTGACTGACGTATAGAGGAACATTTTTCATCGTCATATTAATTTATCAACTCACAGATGGGATGGGATGGGATGGGGATGCGGATGCGGATGACGATAGCAATGGCCATGGCGATGTAGCTTCTGTGTATGACAGGCCATTGGATTTGGAATCCAATGATACCATTAAGGTTTTTGAATGGCATCCATAAATCGATTTGGGTAATTCATTTTCATTAGGCCAACGAAAAATCTCTCATCTTCGAGAAGATGGTTGGGCATGAACGGCCCGGTAAGTTGTAAGTTGTAAGTGGCGCACAGAACCAAAGAATCCTGGATGGAATCTTGGATGATTTTAAAGTGGAAAGGTGGAGAGATCCGAGTTAAGGAATGACGAATGGTGGCTGACGTATCGAGTAAATAACTCCAAAGTGGTTTAGTGCTGTGCAGATGGACTGTAATTGCAATGGATTGCGAACGTTTTGCGAAGACATGAAGTTAAACGGAGCTGTCACTTCAGATGATGGATTACATACTGGTGGCAGTTGTAAATCATTTCAGACATGTTATAGACCCGAGTGTTGTAAAAGGGACGACTACTGGATCTTTATGATTCAGGATGTGATTGGGCAGAGGATTTTGGAATAAAAAATTATTGCAACAGTGAAGCACAGCACCAAAGCAAGGGTAGGAGCAAAATCTTTGAATGTTAACCATGGGTGCGGCGAAGGTTTTTGCTTAGGTAAGATTAGCCCTTTAAATGTTCCTTCCAAGTTGCTGTGCATAATGTAAATGCACTGAAAGAGCCATAACTATGTGAACGTTTTCTTAAGAAGCTGTTTGATAACCAGAGATATATCAGTACGGCTGTTGATATGGTCCGATGTAAAGGTGAAGCAGCTTAGGCCTGATGTCGAAATTTCCATTTATATTAGAAGCATTTTGTAAGTTCCAGGTATGGTGTTATCTGGGTGCTGAAGAAGAAGGTCAACGCCTAAGACGTTTTCTCCCCTTGCTTCTGAAAGAGCGACAACTGAGACCTTGGTAACGGAGTAAATCGTCGACCAATACCACGACCAATAAACCTCTCCATTTAGCGGGGCCTTTGATCAATTGCCTTCTAGATTTTTACTTCCACCATCACATTGCCTGGGTCAAGGTACCAACGGGTAGGAATCAGAGACTCTTCAGGGTGGTGCGTTAGGGTTCCATCGTTCCATCTGTTCTAGACATCTTATTTGTAGCGAGAAGCATTTTCGATCAGGATGATTTTGCTATACGGCTACTGCATCATTCTGTTAACGTCCATGCTTCAGTCTGGGAATGATAGGGGTTTTAATAGAGTCCCTTAGTAATCCCAGTAGACTTCTTAGTCCAACGAAAGAAGCATTGGCAAGTGTAAGTCTTCATTTTATTTCTGATGTGGTGCCATTATCAGAGTCGATAATGGATATAGACGAAGTTATACTTGATTGAGCATACCTTCTATTCGGCAGTTAGTACTTGGTTTTCGCTCCCTCTGTTTCAGTACTTGGAAATGCAACAGTAGTGACAGCTCGCAGAGGTCTGTCTCTGCTTCAGAGACTTTTCAAAGCCTTTTCATCGACGGTAAACTGGCAATACACTATGCTGTAACTATAATTTCACATCAAATGCTTCTATTTCATCTCCTAGCGGTAGCCATCGCTTTTAAACTAATAAGTTTGAGTATCGAGCGCGAGAAATTGGAAATGTCTTGTCGGGAATGGGAACCTCAGAAGGAAGACGTATGACGAGTGAAATTGCGTAAAGTGGTTGAAATATGCTGTCATTGATTGTCAGCATAGCAGGTTCCCATTCATGCTGAGGCTAATACAAATTTTGTAAGACTATTCAAGATGCTGACATAGATATGTTGACAGACCAGCAGCTCCTATATCCTTCTATATGAGGTGAACCACTAGCCTCGAAATATCCGGCCAGTTTTCCCCAATGAGTTCCAGAAACTAAAAGACTCTCCAATCCTTCTCAGATTGATTGGAGTTAAAAAGGACGCTCAGATATTCACATGGAATGTTCGGACTTTGAACACAACCAGAATGGGTGATGTTGAGTAACTAGCTGGAGCCCTTCATTGCTATTCAGCAGATATCACCACTATCCAGGAAGTGCAGTGCGATATGATAAACAAAGGGAGAATAAAAAACTGGAACATATCCATCGGTGACTGCTACAGAGCAGCGTCTTTTTTGGTGTAGATTTGCTGTAAGCAGCAGATAAAGGCAAGAAGTCTTGCGCTTTCGGAATGTGAGTGTACGCATTGTAACAAACCGTATCAAATCTTAATTTGTCAATATCTCAGATATTCAATGAAAATAAATGTCTGCTATCGCAATAGAACAATCCCTTACACGATGCCAGGTAGCCGTAAGCATGCAACTGACTCGCTAGGTTTAACCCGACCACTCGCAAAAAACCATTCGTTTGATGAAGAGTGCAAGCAAGCATATGTGGCAAAATAACTCGCAAACGTAGCTGGGTTGCATACAACAACGATCGCAGCTAATGGATTCTAAGAGCAAAAGAGGTGCGAGCGATCAAGAAATAAATTTCGGAAGTCTTTCCAAAAGACAAATAGAAAGCTTAAAGTTAACAAGATCCAACAAATACCAGGAGAGATGAGCAAGGAAACTCACAAGTAGGGTTACAGTCGGGTCTGGATGGTATGGAAAAACCACTTATAAATGGCAGGGATGATCCAATCTTGGTGAATAAAGCCAAGATTTCAGCTGAATTTTGGGACCTTAGAACCATTCGACAAGCCTTCTATGGATGACTTCGTGATGATCAAATTTTCTGGAATTTTTTCTTCTGTCGGAACAGAGCACTCAGCCAAAGAATTGCAATAGTCCATTGCACTCTTTGTAAGTTTCTTTAAATGAAATCTTTCAGTCTTACGAAGGAAGATGAGTAGGCGCTTCAGTGATAAGGTGCCGACAGTGCCAGCACCCACCACGTCAGCGCTGAGTATCTGCAGTTTGATGTGAGCGTAGCCGGACATTCACCGAGATATTGCACTTTCACAGTAAGCGATGACGCGATGCCCAGTACATTTAAGTGCTTAGCAAAAGTGTAATGCTCTGTCACGACGTCAGTAAGCAACCTGTATACTTTCTTACTGAGGGACACTAGCAAGGCCGCTGAATGCTTAGAGACGTCGGGTAGCATTCGTTTGGTCTGCCTGCATTCTGGGGAGCTATGCCATCTACAGTTGTCCTCATATGAGACCCGACTGTTAATGGAAGCCTAAACCGAAGACGCAGGCAGATTCAAAGTAGATTCGAGTCCTGAAAAACTCTCCACTGAACCTTGGAGTACCTGGTAAGTTTATCGGCGATTTCATTTTCCGCGATTCCGTTGTAAGCTGGGGACAAGGGTCTCTGAATTTAGCCTCCCGACTGCGTTCAGTTATCTCACGCATTGTTGAACTAGCTTGGAAGTCGTAAGAGGGTTCAGCAAGGCTCTGAGCGTAGCTTGGGGGCCGCTACTGATGCAAATGCTTCGCTGCCTCTTCTTCGTAATATAGTTCGCTGCCATCAGGATCGCTTAAATCACCGCTTGGAAGACAGATGCGAGTTTTCCTAACGTGAAGTGAAACATCACGTTGTCGTCCTCTAGAAAGACCCCAGCGGCACATCATATATTGGTTTTGGAGCTATTCGTGAAGACCTGACTGCATTCCTTTCCTGGCTCAGATTCTAGCAAAAACCAGTCCCGAGCACAGGGAGAGTCGATTTCGTATTTTTGCCGCAACAGTGTCATGTGTCTAGTGTCTAGTGTCATTGCATCGGACGGCATTTCCTAGTGATAAGACGGCCGAGGCGCAAGGTCATCAAAGCTCAAGTGCGTGTTGTACCAAAGACCACTTCCTTTTAAACGGAAGATGGCTTTGAGAGTGCAGCCCATGATATTAATATCAAGGGGAGGGAGATTCATCAATGCGTCTAGAGCAGAGCCAGGAGTGCTAGGGAAGATCACAAAGGCGAGACAAACCGTCCTTTAGATTAAGTTAGAAGTAACAGTAACGTATTTTCGTGAATGCTTGTACATAGATGTTATAACTATTCAGCGCGTTGAGCAGTGAAACGACCAACATACACCGTAGCGAAGGAGACAGCACGTCACCTCGCTGGAAACACCTGTTTACTCAGGCCAACACCTATTGGCCACAGCCAGCATTCGCAATCACTGTCCTATTCGGCAGCATTGCTTTTATCCACAAAACTAGTGATTCGTCTACGCCGTGTTGTCTGGCCAAATTACGCATGCAGTCAAAAGTTGCTTTGCCGTGAGCACCCTCAACGTTCATCAAAATCCCCAAGGCGTATTTCTTCTTGTCGAGTGCCCCTTCAATTCTGCCTACCAGGTTTTGCATCGCCGACAGAAGATACATTCGCAAGGCGGTTTTGGGCACATGGAACCCGACCATTCTCTCGATGCTTTTCAGCATGAAGGAAGTCAGACTTATAGGTCTGAAACTCTTGGCGAGCAAGTAGTTGTCCTTTCCAAATTTCGGTATAAAGGCCACTTTCATTGCTTACCAGGGTTCCGGTATGTATTCCATGCTAGCAGTGAAAATTCTCTCCAGAGTTGTCAGCAGCTGGTCTATATCATTTTGTAACATACCTGGGTATATATCATGGATGTCAGGCGACTTGAAGCCATCAAAAGAAGCAACAGCATGTTTAATCGCCTTATCCGTCACCACAATTGATGAGATACACCAGCTACGGTGTGTTGTGTTGTTCACCTGCTAGTAAGTAGCAGGTTCGTCGATAGGAGCTACTTGTGAGCTGGTTCCGATTAGGTTACCTGGGAACTGAGACTTAAGCATGATGAACGACATAGACCTCGAACGACTGATTTCGAATCTATTATCTTCTAGCGCCTTTATCCATTGTTAAGAGTTGCCTGATGGGTTGTCCTGTTGCTTTTTAAAAAATCTCTTTCACTGCAAAAAGAAGGGAAGATATTCCGGACTCGTCAGCATGACGTTAAGGAGCAACAAACAGCCTTGGGGCGTATACCAGCTCTATTCAGCCGGTTATTCAGCCAAATTGCGCAGAAGAGCCTTAGTATATCTAGCAGTATGATATGTGGCCCCATCTTTCTGGAACCATGTAAGTGAAGTGAAGAAAGAATGTTCTCTTTCTTTGAAGAAAATAATCATTTATCATGCGTCGATTAGAATTACCGTCTACAGTAAAGGTTTGCCCTTGAGAATTTTTAAAAAACTAGGGTTCAATTATGCCACGGGCTGATAACACTAAACGATTACTTTCGTGCTCTGGAGTAGCTGTTGATGTTTTAAACGTGGGTTTTGTCTTTGTTTGAATAGACTTCATTGCTATAAAAGATTGTGTTCACTGTACAATTACGCTAGCGCAGTTTGAATTTTGAAGGCGTGAAATTAAAGGTCCTTTTTCAATATTTCGTATACAATCGTTTTTGGGAGCCCTAGAGCAGCTGCCGTCTTATGCACGAACTGACGCGAACTATCACGCAAACTTATTGGGACGGGTTCGATGTTGTCATCAGTCCTTGGCGTTCGGCTGGGTCCTGGCCCGCGTCAATCTTTTATCAATCTTTTACGGCGGACAAAATATTTGCTTGAAAAACGCTTCGATTGCGACCGCACATTTTGCATCCGTCCATTGCGACACTATGACTAAGTAACCTCCGCCCACCCCTTCGCTCAATGGTATTAGGACAATTCGAAATTTAAATCTCTCCAACCAGACGGGTATAACTATTTTGAGATTTTAGTGCCATCTAAATAAGATCCCTGCGAACTTCGTTGAACGCTTTTATCAAGTCGATAAAGAGATGTGCGGAATCTCGGAATCTTCGCGATGTTTTTCCATTATTATTTTTACACTCTGGATCGCGTCATACTCAGACTCGTATATTAACTTGCCTTCCACAAGGCCACATTGTCGACTGTTTAGTATCTGTCGTATATTTTCATAGCGTGCGACACTAATTTCATCGATTGGAAGTTGTTTAAATTTTTTGTGTCGCCTATGCCTTTATCCCTTAGACCACGAGAGCTACCCCACTACTATTTAAGCATTCGGGCGCCTCTTACCATTTTATTCAACAAGCTCATGAGCTATTTAAACCTAAATGTTTGATTGTCACCGTTTGGTTCATTTAATGCATCGGGTTTCGTAAAATCTGCTATTTTCTTTACGTGAGGACAGCCGAGGGAGTGGTATTGCGCGGAATTTCTTGTTTTAGTAACGAATTAAAGTAACTTTTTCAAGTTCACAATTAGCCAAACATTCATCCTACCACAGATCCTAGAGAAACCCCAAGAGGTCCAGATCGATACAAGTCACTTCTTCACCGATCTCAAGACCGCATAAGGAGCATCTATATATACGAGCCGAGATACAAGATAAGACATGGCTCTTGGTCTTAGATCAGGCTCGTAAAAAAAATTGATTCAGATTAGTTTATGTAGTTGTGAATAGGAGCAGAATCAAGTGTAAGTATATTCACAGTCAACAAGAAGGAAGGGTACTTTGACTCTGTCATCAGAAATCAAATGAAGAGTTACACTTCGGAATCGCTGTTTCGTTGGCCCAAGGCCTTGTTTAGAAACCATCTGGATACTCTATATAAGACTTTTATTATCCTGGCCATGCACTATTTCGCAGAAACATTTACGTTAGCGAAAACGAATTACGATGTCCTTTGAGGTTTTGAAGGTAAGTTCACTTGAACGATGTTTCGTCCAATCGGCGTTGTTAGGCTTCGAAGAGGAAGATATAACAGCAACGACCTGGCTACGAAAGTGGACGCCAGTGGCATTAAATATACAGGACATGTGGTGCTAATGAATTCTTATGGTCGACTATTAATAACGCAGTAGATGAAGACCATTAAGTGGTGGGCTCAATTCGAACGGGGTCTTAACCATTTTGGAGTGCATAACTAGACTTGATCAAAGATTGCGCTGGGTGAACTGGTTGAGGCTCAGATCCGGAATCTAGAGGCATCTACTTATTTAAGTTGCTCTACAACCAGGGATTCAATCAACAAGCCTCTCCAGTTAGCCCAGTATCTAGCTTATTGCCTGCAGTTGCACATTCCAAGTCGGTTGGGAGGTCTTCCTCTACAACGTTGTCCCTCCGGATTAGATTCGATGACTTTGTGCGCTAGAGCAATGGTGTCCATTCGCTCTACATGTTCTAGCCATCTCAGGCCACTAATGCGCCCCTTTTCTGACTAGGTCGATGTCTCTATACAGCTCGTATAGTTCGTCGTTGCATCTTCTCCTCCAAAGCCCGTCAACGCAAACGGGGCCGAATATTTTTCTCTCAAAAGAACTAAGAATGTCTTCATTCGCTTTCGATGGAGCACATGCTTCACGGCCATAATGTAGGACTGGGATTATCAAGGTTTTATACACATAGAGTCTCGTAAGTTTTTCGGGATAGGGTCTTACTACTCAATCACCTTTGTAGCTCAAAGGCACAGCGATTGGCAGAACCTGATGAGGTATTGTTGGCAGAACTGATAGAAGAGCCAAGATAGACAAAGTCTCTTATTGCCTTAAAGTTAAAGCTGCTGACCGTCACGTTCTGTCCAATTCGTCGATGTGGTGCGTCCCTTCTTATTGACAGCATTTTGCCAGCTTCCGTATCAACACTAGTGTATGCTAGTAGTTGCACAGACTATTGAAAGATTGTGCCTCTAGTGTTCGCTTGTGAATTCCGCAAAATTCTTTCAAGAATGATGTTAAAGAAGTCACTTAACAGCTTGTTGCCTTTTCTAAAACCTTTCTTGATGTCAAAGTTCTCGGTTAAGTCATTACTGACCTTGACGGACCAGCGAGCGTTGCCCATCGTCATTCTGCACATACGGACGAGCCTGACAGGGATGTCAAAATTAGACATGGCTCTATATTCATAGATTTTCTTTATAAAGGCAGCCAAATGCGGCTTTAAAATCGATGAAAAGATGATGGGTAGCGATTTGGACTTCTTGAGTTTTTCCGGATCTGCCAGAATGTGAAGATTTGATCGATTGTGGAATTTTCTAATCAGTTTGCTGACGAAGGTTTTCTGAAGTTCACCCAATGTGGCAAATATGATCTTGCCTCTATACTCGTAGTCCACTCTTGTTTGTGGGTTGGACAAACAAGATTCAAGTCATCAACCATATACTCTAGACTAGATCGCAGAAATTGCTATCCTTACTTCATTTTGGTCAGATGGATGGAAGTTTCGGCTGTTATCGTCTAAGTTGAATGGCATATTCTGTATAATGGCGGAATGTTGGGCTTCTTTTGCATTATACAACTTTTTTCATATTCCCAGCATCGACTGTGGCTCTATTACAAGGTTTCTTTCTTCATCTCTAAAGGTTTCTGTACGAGTCTTCTTGCCTTGACATGTTCTTGTTACCTATTGGTAAGACAACCTTTCAACATCTTTGATCTTTTTTTCTTCCTCTAGAGAGGTCGATATCCAGTGTCTTCTGCTCACAGAGGTCACGAGCGGCTCTCGCCCTTCGTTGTAGCGCCAATTTGTAGGCTTTGTAGGTCTTAGCAGCATGTGCTTGCCGGCATTCTTCATCAGGCTTGTTTGTGGTTGGGTGAAACTCAGCACATCAATTGAGGCGTCTCTGATAGCACATTGACAGTGCTGCCACTGGTCTTCTGTGCTTGATGCTGGTGGCATACGAGTTGTTGAGCGATTTCGGGATACGAGTTCGGCGAAGATGCTGGCGGTCTCTTTGTGATTGAAGCTTTAGTTCTTCTTTGTTGTGGCGTTTGAGAAATCCGCATTCGTACTTTGGCAACAACAAGGTAGTGATCCGAGTCAATGTTGGCTACCCAAAAGGTTTGGAGGTTCAGAATACTGGAGGCGTAAGACATGCAGATGATGCAGATGCAGATGATTAATTTGGTTTAGCGTTTCATGATCCCGAGGCCGATCTTACCAACTGACCTACTAAAAATGTCTTCCTTTCCTATCCTGGCGTTCAAATCGCCTAGTACGGTTTCAGCATCTTACTTCGGACATTGTTCATATTTCTTGTCGAGAAGCTCATAGAAACATTCTTTGGTAGCATCATCCTATTAGGCTTACGTTATCGAATTTTGTCTTGATGCGGATTGCCGTAAGCCGTTCGCTCATGTGTCGGTAGCTCAAGACTTCTTTCCGAAGTCTGCGGTATATGACAAATCCGCATCCGAACAAGCGATGTTTCTTTTCTCTTTTTTTAGCAATCACCATAGCACAAATATATATCACAGTTTTTCATCCTCCTTATGTCCGGCCCACCTCATCGCACTTCCTGAATGGCGGTGATGTCAGTCAAGGGACTCTGTTAATTATACAGCTGCACGTGGCCTGTTAGCCGTTGTCCTTTAAGCGTTTGCAACGGTCGTCAATATTTTTTTAATCTCTTACGTATAGGGTTGTGGAGCAGGCTAGTATTATGCTACTGGCCGATCATGCCCTTGTCGTTTTAGCCTACATGAGTAAAGGTTTATTCATGCAGCTACCGGGACATCACTACGAATTTTATTGTTGCGCTGCTGGCCCCCAATCCAAGTTTATAGGACAACCATCAGTTCTCCGATCAACCGCCACGCAGAGGCATCTATGTAAATAAATAAGGTAAACGAAGAAGAAGGTGACACGTATTCTATAAAATACATCAAGACTGGTCCATGTCTATGGAGTACATAAAACAGCTTCACTCAATAGAATAGGGAGGGAGTCTCCGACAGGATACTAGAAAACTTGGTGTGAGTAAATAGAAGCAGAGGGTTACACTTAAAAGTAATGGCAGACCACTTGTATAAAACACTCTGTGACAACCAGAAATCACCACTCATTTAGTCAGTCTTGTTGCAGTGCGTCATTTTTTATATACTGAAAACTTAACCTAGCAAATATATGTATGTACTTCCATGCACTTAACTGCAGTAATTCCCTGTAGCCGTAATAACTACGAAAGGTGTTGTGAAATCGTAAAAAAATACTCTAGGACTTATATGCAAACTGAGAATATGACAAATGACCTCTATTGCTCAAGTTGATTGATTTCAATAAATCCAAGACCCTTCCATCATATTTTGAACTTTAAATCGTACAAACACTCGTATCCCCTTTAGTGGCATCCTTAGAAAACCATTTATTTCATTCCTGTAGAAGTAGGGACTAACAATAATTCTTACCTGTCCTTGATGAGGAAACGAAATAGCAAAAGTGTCATAGCCATCGGCAATAGTCATCTTCTCATCCTCTGTAGTGTTTGTAACTCCTTCCACAAGAAAATACTCCACAAGTCCATTAACTCCAGCATCCTTGTCCAGGGCTTGGATATTGCGAAATATCGTCGTGCCAACGGGTGTAGACTGTAAAGAAGAAACAAAAAAAAAAAAAAACAAAAGTTGCATTCATTAGGTCTCAAAGAAATTACAAAATTCTTATGCAGATACCGACATACATCGGTACACCATCCCCCGTCAGCCCCAAGTTGTATCTGAACAATTGCATTTCACCCATAAATTAGCCTCCACGAACGTACAACATTCTCATAGTGGAATGACGGCCTGAAAGTCGGTAGTTTCCCTCATCATCTTTGTTCTGAAGCCCTCGTCATTATAAATATTAATCAGTTCCTACACTTTTGAGATGCAGCCGGCACACATCATCAGTGCACAAGTACGAGTATATATTCATACCTCCACTCGTAGACATATGCATCCTAAGGCGAACTGACAGATGCACCGCCATCCAGGATCCGGCTCCAGTATTCGGTCGGAAGCCATTGGTTGAGCTGAGTGTCCCAGAGGTTGTAGACCTGTGACTATTATGAATCTGTATTGACGTAAAATTGATCAATACGTCATGTCGCTATGATGATGACGATCATGAGGTTGATGATGCATCCGAATGATTGCTCGATTGGATAGAAATTGAAGGTTACCAGAGTGACGCCGGTACAGTGTGGTAGCTGTGCCGCAAAAATAACGATAAATACCTCGGTAATTGTGCAAAATCAATTCTCCACCATTTTGGCCAAATATGGCCAACTAATTGGAATGTAGTGGCGTGGACTTTTATGGGACAACAGCAGAAAACAACTCTCGCCGGCCGCAGTGCGTCGACGGCATCGGTAATGCACAGCACAAATGTGAATTCTAGAGTTTTAATAAGCGCACGCTATATGGTGGCGTTGCATGGGATTTATCCCACTATGGGGAGACTAAAGAATTCTATAATTACCACAGTTCGTAGAAGTCACTAGAATGGCAATGAGGTAATGTGGTATGTGCCTTAAGTTGGCTACACTGTCTTGTAAGCAAATTCAGAGCGCGAATTCATGGATCGAAAGGAAATATCATGCGAATAGCATTGCTTGTAGAATCTACACGTATATGACACTTAAGCTTGAGCAACTTAAAAGGGAAACTAGATCTATGAAAGGCTTGTAAGCTAAAGTGTCTGATGCTTGGAAAATAAAGTGACAGATTGCAAACCGATAAAGGTTAGTACACCTGAGTTGCACACGTGCTAAGAGCAATTTAAAAGTGTTCCACTGTACCGATGTGATGGCTTCGGTCGATTAGATGCAGCTGCAAGATAGTCTGATGGCGACTTTTTCCTAAAGACATCTACATCTCTAAGCTTGTACGTGGAAGAAATTTCTGATACTTAGTTTAGTATGGATTTTAGTTTTATACGACAAGTAACTTCATCTGCTTTCCATAAAGTCGGTAGGGGTATCTAACATATATTGGAACTGCCGGCCATGGAAAAACAACTAAGTCATAAAGCAAAAACAAGACTCGGATATGGATAGATCTACCCATGCAAACGAGATACGCACAACGAACTTCGAATCTGCACGTAGAATGCTAAATCACTTAATAGGCCAAGTGGGGCCGAACAATTAGCGGAGGCCCTGACAGATGCTACCGCTATACAAGAAATCCAATGCGATGAGTCGGACAAAAAGAGAATGAAACATTGCGACATCTACTACGGCAATTGTTATCGACGTCAAAAACAGCGCCTATTTGGATGCGGATTTATTCTTAGAGGCAGACTTAGGCAAGAAGTCTTGAGTTTCCGACATGTTAACGAGTGTCTCGTAACAATCCGTATTAAGGCCAAATTTCCAAACATTAGCCTCATATGCGCCCACACCTCCACAGAGGAGAAAGATGAGAACACCAAAGATAGTTTCTGCGAGCTCTAGGACAAGACCTACGAGCAGTGCCATAGCTATGACATTAAAATTGTCTTCAGAAGAGAGGGCATCTTTGGTAGTATTGTCGGGAAGCAAAGCCTCCAGGACACTAACTCCGATAACGGATTCAGGCTAATCGACTTTGCGGGGGGCGGAAACATTATCGTAGCTAGCACACGGTTCCCGCATTTCGAAAGTCATAAGGGGACTTGAAGAACTCCTGATTAACCAACCGTCAGCCAGATTGACCACGTTGTGATCGATAGAAGGCACGCCTCCAGTACAATTGAGGATGTTCGAATATTCCGAGGGGCGAACATCAACTAGGACCATTACTTTGTTGTACCAAGGTAAAATAAGCTAATAATGTGAGGAAGATACACGTCGGATCCGTCCAATCTCCTAAGACATCCTATGCCGCCAGGATTCAGTATCGGAAACAGCAGAAACATTGCCAAAGAGCCACCAGAGATGCCTCTTCTGATCTGTTGGGTTTCACTCGGCCACCACAACAAAGCCTCTGGTTTGACGAAGAGTACTGGCAAGCACATGAAGTTAAGCAAAACGCATACAAAGCCGGGCTGCATAGAAGGACTGGAGCTGCTGCGAGCTCTACGATCAGAAGAGAAGAGTCGAACATCAGCTTCTCAGGTTAAGACTCAGGTGCACCCTCGACGAGGTCTAACCTTAAAGGCACCGAAGGTTGCTGACCATTGCGGTAAGAACGGCGATCTACAATTGTTTAAGGTGCCAGATAAGCTCCAACTTTCTTAGAGAACTAAAGGATCAGTCTGATGGGCCTACTTTGCAGTTCCTCAGTCACTAAGATTTCTCTAAGAAAGTAATGTCCTATGGCGCATAGAGCCACGTACTTACAATGGATGCGTTCTGCGGTTTCGTCATCTTCCATATAAAGGCGACATTCAGTTTCCTGACTAGTTTTGAGTTTGTGTACGTGATATTGAAGCTGGGAGTGTCTCCTCAGTAAGCTGCCCAGTATTCTGGGCTCTATCATTCTCTCCAAAGTTAATAGATAATTTGATTTATTTTGGACGGGTTTCAAAGCTGTTTTAGCCTGTATATTCTCCCAATAGGATAGACACACTTTGTTCTCCCAACTTTTGATCGTCGAATTCTTGCCGCATAAAGGTTCTGCGCCTTTTCTAGCCAGTTCAACGGCTTTTTATTTCCTTTCTTTCCCTGGTATTGAAGGTTGAAAAACTAAAGCGCCCACCAGAACTTGACTTTGTTTCTTTTTGATAAGTCTTGAAGAGTATCGAGACAACGTAACACCGATTTGAGGTCACACAAGTCTAAACTTAACACTTTCAATGCTGCTTGACTGTCTGTGAGCACACGCATGGTAGTGCCTGTCATTCCTTTTTCTAAAATGATGTTGGCACATTTTTATATAGTATGAGACCCAGCTCTAAGTCGGGATATTTTCTCATTGCCCTTGCAATGTCAGTATTTGGACCATAGATGGCTGCACCTACACCGGTGTCCTTTCTGATTCGTCCGTACAGTACTTGCTACCTTTAAGTTTCGGTGTTCGGATCTTCTAGCCTACTAGCTTTGGTAGTTTGGATATTATTATGCGTTCGAGTTCAGTTTCTTGTCTAGAACTTCTAAATATTCAACTACATAGATGATCTCTATAATTATGTGATTCAGAGAGATCTGATCAAGACTCATCTTTCTTCTACGACTGATGGATCAGTACAGACTGTCCGGAGTTGAATGAGAGTTTTTTTCGAACATACCACTCAAACACTATCATTAGACATTTTGCGATTTGTTGCAAATTTCCTTTGGGGGTTTACCTTTCACGATAATTACTAAGTCATCGGCATAACTATTTTTCTACTATGTTTCAAAAGAAGGGGGGAAAGGACAGCCCTTGTCTGCTGCTGATATAGTGTCCGATGTCTCGCCGGAACTAAATGTAATGGGGAGACTAAATTCTCACTGGAAGTTGGCTTGATGTTGATTTCTAGTCAACTACTCGTCTAACTTGATTTTCGTTTACTGAAAATTGGGATGATATGTCTTTCGGGTCAGGCTGGGATTCGAACACCGAACCTTCCGATTTGGAAGCCAGTCCACTACCACTTAAGCCACAGCCATCCACTACCAAAAGGTATATTAAATGCGCACAAACCTAACTTTAGCAGGCTTTACTAGCATCATAAATATCAATAATGCCTATCAACCTTCAAAATCAACCATACAAAATCCTAAAACAAGGTTTGAAAAATCTCTCAGAGGTAGCGGTCGGTTGTGTCCTCGATGTAGAAGGAGCATTTGACAACACAGAATTCTACCAGATATATAGAGGTATTCAAAACATGGGAATTGACGACACCACATGTTAATGGATAAAATGTATGGTAGAGGATAAAACAATAAAAATCTCATTAGGCAGGGACTCAGTGTGATAGCTACGAAAGGAAGCCCTCAGGGAGGAGTACTATCACCCTTACTATGGTCCATCGTAGTTAATGAACTGCAATGATGGCTTCTATGTCCAAGGATGTGCAGACGACATTGCTATCCAAATTAGAGGTAAACAATCTCGGATCGCCACCATAGGGCTTTGAACCTAGTTGCTGAATGGTGCACCAAAGTTGGCCTCAAAGCCAATCCCAAGAAAAGGACCATTGTTAAATTCACCAAGAGAAGAAGGCGAGAAATATTCAGAAATGCCATTTTCTTCGGTGAAACAATTGAGTTCTCAACGAAAGCCAAATATCTAGGAATCACACAGGAATCCACTTACGCGGAAGACTTATCTTTCTAAGACTATTGACAATTGGAGAAAATTGGGAACTTAATCGCAAAATGAGACTATGGATGTACACGGCAATAACGAGATCTATCACCACGTATGCAGTGGCCGTTTGTTGGCATAAAGCAACGCCGAGGTCTACACAGGCTGTTGAGTTTGGCCTGTGTCTGTGCAACTGGTGCAATGAAAACCGCACCAACAGCTGCGCTTGAAGTTATCCTAAACATCCCACCACTTCGTTTGGATCTCATGAAAGAAGCAATGGTAAATGCCTACATACTCATCACAGAAGATGAATCTAATCCCAAACTAGTTCATGCTGCAATTCTTCAAGAATTCAAAAAAAAAAAAGTAGTGACGGAATATACTTAATAGACAAATGTCTACAACGATATAACTTTTGGCCCAACTTTAAGGTAACATTTCCAGACCGTCTTAACTGGGAATGGGAAAAACCAACATTTGCCAAGGACTCACATGTATGTTACACAGACGGATCTAAAACAAATAAAGGAGTTGGAGCCGGAGTATATGGTCCTCGCACTAAACAATTTATACATGTCAGTATGGATACCAGCAGCTCCATATTTCAGGCCGAAATCCATGCAATAGAGCTTTGCTCCGACAGCAGAGCAGCGCTACTTGCAATCAACGCCTTTGAAATAAAATCAAAACTGAACTGGGATTGCCTTCAACTCCTACAGCTACTGGCCATCACAAATAAAGCGGACATGAAGGCAACGAAAAGGCAGAGGATCCGCATCTCAATTCATGATGCCAAGACCATTCTGTGGGCTATCAATTAATACAATAAAAGGAAGTATTAAAACCTGGCTAGAGGAAAAGAAGCTTCATTTCTGGAAAGAAACCGAAGGAAACAAACAGACCAAAAACTTTATACCAAGCTGCTGCCACAGAAAAACAAAACAACTATTGTACTACATACAACTACGTAGGGATTCATTAGTTCGTTGGAGGCGGATTTTCCTCTGAACAAAATCTTCCGTCTAATTTCGTTGAGGGCTGGACATTCACATAAGATTTGTTCAGCTGTTTCGTCTTCTTCAAGATAAAGTCGGCACTCCGGAGAGTCGACTACGTTCATTTTCTTGAGGTGATATCTTAAACCGTGATGTCCTGTGAGGTAACCTATTAAGTTTTTGATTTTTGATATCGTGCCGACTTAGATTTAAACATCTATTGGCATTTTTGTAGAAGGAAAAGATGGCTCGTTTGGCCTGTCGTAGACCTGAGCTATTTCCCCAATGTGAGATGCATCCCGACGGAATTTCTGGGCCCTTCCTGACCTGTTCGTCGGCCTTTTCATTCCCATCAATGCCCTCATGACAGAACTTAACACTCAAGTGGGTATGAATACACTTATAATGCCTCAGCATGTGTTAAGTTTTTTGGAAAATGGGATAGAGAGAGAAAGAAAGATGTTTGGGCTCAGTGCTTATTTTGCTCCAAGGGTGGCATCCAACATTTAATGGGGAGACTAAATTCTTAGTGGAAATTGGCTTGATGTTCATTTCTAGTCAACTCCTCGTCTTGCTTGATTTTCGTTAACTGAAAAAATGGATGAAATGTCTTTCGGGTGAGGCTGGAATTCGAACACCGAACCTTCCGATTTGGAAGCCAGGCCACTACCACTTGAGCCACGGCCACCCACTTCGGTAGGTCATTAGGTTTGTTAATACTTGGTCTGGGACAAAATCCTAGGTTTGTCCCCCTTTAGGTTTGCGATATTATTTTTTCAGAGTTGAAAAAATGTCGCCGGTTCCCGGTGCCTTGAAAGATTCAAATGAGTTTATCGCCCGTCTAACTTTGTTTTGACTGAACATTTTTCTAGACGTCTGTCTTTGGTTAGTTCCATAGTTCTGACAGATACTAGGATCAGAACTAGGATTCTGACTGAAGGATCGATCATCCCTTCTTAGATTTTTGACCTCTTATCAACCAAATTTTTATCAAATTCAACACCTGCTGGTATCGAAGAAGACCCAGACATTTCGATTCGGCGCCGATCACCTGAATCGGGCATCGCCAGAGAGTCAACCAGGCAACCTACGAGTACATCCTTATAAAATGCTGGAAATGTTGGCCGGCGATCCGGATTTTCGCCAAAAAAATCATCTTCATCCACATAGATTAACTTTTTGGTGTGGTGTATGGTATGGCGGCATCATCGATCCTTATTTCTTTCGAAATGAGGAAGGAGACACCGGTACCGTCAATGATCTTAGGTATAGAGTGACGTTAACTGGCTTTCTGTGGTCAGGGTTCGACAACATCGATATATCCGAGCTATGGTTCCAACAAGAAGTTGTGAAGGAAAAATTTGGCGACTGGGTCATCTCAAGACGAACGTTCATCAATTGGCTGCCGCGATCATGCGATTTGACACCACTCGATTTTCTCTGAGGCTACGTCAAGTCCTTATCTTATGCTAACAAGCCAACCACTTTAGACGAGCTCGAGGCCAACATTCGACACGCTATTGCCGGAATAACGCCACACGTATTGGACCAAGTCATCAAAAATTGGACCGACCGCTTGAAGCACAGCCAGCCAGGTGGCCGTTTGAATTATGTGTTATTCCACATAATGACATGAACATAGCTTCAAAATAAGGTCAGAATCAATATTATTTCTCACACCGTTGTTGTCTTATTTAAATTTGTTTTCATACTGTTCTTATCCGATCACCCTCTGGCAAATACCTTCAACCTGAACATATTTTCAGGAGTTTTTCCTGAAGGACTTAAATGTGTGGATATAATATCACTTTTAAAAAGGGTTCAGTTGATAATATAGGCAATCATAGACCTATTTTATTTGTTCCAAAAATTCTGAAGATAGTAATCTAGCCTTCCATATGGTCAACACGACATTTTGTTGAATAAAATTTACAATGCCTTACCTTCAAAATAGAGCCCACAGAGAAAAGATAGATGATATCGGAAGCGCAGTTCCCCAAGGCTTTATTTTAGGGCCTCCACTATTTTTAATTTATATCAATCCACTCTTTAGCTTAGATTTTAGAGGCATACTTACTGCAGTTGCGTACAATGCGGCCTGTGCTTTTGGCTCAGACAGTCCTTTGAATCTGGTTATATCAGTAACTGGGATCTGAATTTATTGAGAATCTGGTTTGCTGAGCACAACTTGACTACAAGCTCGAAAACAAAATGATTTTTTTCAATTTAGCTCCGCAAAGTTGTCTTTGAATGGAGTTTTGGTTTCACTTACCCGAATGTGAAAGGTTTAAGCTATCATACTGCCCTTGCAGCCATAGTTATCCGTTTTGCAGCAACACATGTTTTCAAATTGAAAAGGTTGATGAATTTAAATATTCGGGACTTGGAAACTTTGAGGCAATGCTTTCGGCCCATAGTAAGAGATTTATTTTGCCTGCGAAATATTTGTTCAACAGAACTTTGAAAATAATTTACCACAGAATTTTTCATCCCAAACTACACTTTAGAATTGAATGCCCTCGTAATAGTATTGTAGTTCAAACATAGTCTTATGGACCCTTTCAAAGCAATAGGGTCCTCGCTTCCTTAGAGTATTTCTTTCAACGAATCTTCGTCTGAAAATCGTAATCAAAAATCTCACATCAGACGATTCTTTTGAATATTCCCATCTACTCCTAGACAAGATGCAGCAAGACTACAATTTAACTTTTGCGTTCAATACCCCCGGCATAGACAGGCAGATACTCGTACGGGTAATTTCCATTCCGTTACATCGGTTTGCTTTAAATTATTCAAACAACCTAACTGAACGCAGATTAAGAAACTGAGAAACATAAACCGATAGCGTTGCTGCAGGACAATGCAATGCAACAAACATACCCCAGGGAGAACATGTGAACAAAGCCACTCTTCCATAACAAGATACCGCTGCATGTGACTGGAATGAAAAGTTGTCCAACGCCACTGGGCCAAGCGAAATCTAATCATGCGCGCAAAAAGGTTTATGGTAATGATTGTCCCCCCCCTGTATCTCCTAAGATACAATTCATGAGGATGAATCGACCAAACGGCAATCGGAAGAGATGCTTCGTGACTTATGGCATCCGTTTTTATAAGATTGGTGACTTCAGTATAGTTTGCTAATATCAGCCATGCGACTCTCCACTTCTCCGAAAGGTGATTCCAGTCAACTACGTGCTAATTTGTATCTTAATGGAATCTATTTAGATACCAGGTACCTCGGACCAATTAGCCACTAAGTGCCCCATTGATTTAATTGTTAACTGCGCCTCAGTTTCAAATCAAGTCGATGCCATATGAGCATTGTGTCCCGTCTAGAACCAGCAACAAGCACCAGCACCAGCACCAGCACCAGCACCAGCACCAGCACCCAACAATTAGCCAACAACATCGACTAAGACAACTCGTTGTCTTAAGAATTCTTAATGTCCAGTCCATGACCAGGCTTAGCACATGCTCTGCACATGTCGTTCTTGTCGTTTGTTAAAGCATGTGAGCTAGAAACGAGACCATACCCACCATGTGAGTACGAATACGAGGTACGAGTATGTACTCGTAGCATGTGCAGTTTTGTTAAATGCGTTCCCATGCCCGATTTAAAACGCGCCGCCGCGTTGGTGGCATAAGACCTTGAAGTCTCCCATTAAATGGGACCCCCAAGTGTCTTATCCTATGCTTTGGTAGGTTGGTCAGTCGCCAACCTGAAAACAAGTCTCCAGAGAATACCATGAGCAGTGACCACCAGTGACAGCGAACAAGTCGAAATTTTTTCAAAACCGAATGCATAGACATAGCCACAGATTTAGATACACAGATACAGTTTGCATTATGAATGAACCTTTGCGTAACATACGAAACACGAATAAAGGAAAACTCGAATTTGAAGTGACAAACCGATTTGACAGGTTACACACATATGGCATTGTGGCGGTTTCGGTGATTTGAAAACGAATTCAATTTCAATTTACCATCCACTTAGAGATACAAATTGCTGGAAGCGAATTTTTCTAACACCCAAAGTCGTAGATTGTACAGATTGGGAGTTGCGTAATATTTCATTTCCATATGAAGTCGGACTATGGAGTGCAAGCGCGCCGGAATAGATGGTTGATTTTGGTTTCTTCGATGTAAAAGTGTTGGGCTATCCATTGGGGTCTAGAAATTGAATGCGTGCTATTAGAGTTCGAGAGTGATATGCTCCGAATGGCAATCCAAAGATCACTATTGTGATTTCAAGACTGACAGAAGGACCTTTCCACTGAAAACGATCTCAATCACCTCATGATCTGAATTTGTGATATTTCTTGGTCTGAGAACTACCTTAACTTTCTCCACCACCAAGTTGAGAAAGCTGTACGATAGGTCAGAGCATTGCGTAGAACGACGAGCAGGATTTTTAGTATTCTTCGTTTCGGCATTAAGCAGCTAGCTGCAATTCTCCGTTGCGGTGGAGTAAGAAAATAGCCTTGCATGCGTATCAGACCTAGCTTTAAAATTTGTTTGAAATAACTTGAAGTGTTGGTTCCGACAAAGACCTACTCCATTGTAAGCTGCTCACCTTTTACTGCAAGTATCGCAGGATGTTGTGTGATTTATGTCCAACACATTTGAGTGCTTAGCAAAAGCTTTGTGCCGCCAGTAAGCAATCTAAAGTCTTACCGACTGAAAGACAGCAGGAAATTTGCTGACCTCTAATAGACGTCGGGAAGTATTCGTTTGGTCTTCCGGAAACCAGGAGAGTCATGTCATCTGCAGTTATGCTCATATGAAGCACAACTATCAATGGAAGCCCTTACCTTGTCTAGCAATTTGCGATTTAATTTTCTGTGACTTGGGACCCAAGCAAAACTGAGTGAATTCATTCTTCTCGAACTAGGATGAAAGTCGTGCGGCTTTTGCTATAGATGCAGATTTAGTTAATTGTCGTCGAGATTGCATATACGAGTATCTCCGCTTGGAAAGTGTACATTAACCTTTCCTAACAAGGAATGAAGTCTAAAGTTGCCGTCCATCAAAGAGACAGCGGCGTTCCGATTCTGGTTGAAACCATTTCTTTGCACAGAGAAAGTTAGGTTCGTGATTCTGGTATCATTGCATCAGACGTCATGTCCATGAGACAAGAGTCAAAGGATAGTCGACGCGCAAGGTCATCAAAACTCCACTGTGCGCTGTATAAAAGACCACTTACTTACCTTAAACGGAAAACGGTTCTGAGAGTGGACCATGTAGATCTAAAGAACCTTTCTCGGTGACAGACCCCTTGCCATGGCGATAGCTCTTTTGGACTAGCAGAGGCCAACATCGGCTTACAGGCCTTCCACGTAAAATATTTAGTCCATCTAGGGCTGCCTGCCTACGATCAGTACAACCACAGATAGTACAACCACAGATAGTACAACCACATCGCCTGCGTATGCTTGTACATAGACGTTATAACCTTAACGCCAGTTAGTCGATCAACAGCCATCATAGCAGTGGAGAAGGCCGCCTTGAGGGTTGTCAAGCCGTGTTGTCTAGCCGAGCTGTCTGCCAATTTTCGGAATAAAGGCTATTCACACTGTTCGCCACAGTTTCGGTCAATCCGTAAAGACTTCAGTCTTCCTCCAAATGAGTCTTAAGTGACTTGTTTAGAAGTCCATCGGTTTCCTTAAGTAGTCATTACAGGTCTCCATTCCGCCAAGGAACAGCTTCCTCTAGCATTTGTTCTATCGTCAGTTTAATGACAGAACTGTCTGACTTGCGAACTTCTTCCTTAAATCGTGTCCACTGTATTTTACGGGGATTCCTCCTCTTCAACGAGAGGTTGAGGGAGACTGCCGATAGTATAGGTACTTTCCAGGCGGTAATCTCTTTAGCGTATGTATTGGGAAGCGTTAAATTCATTTTTTGCTGTCAAATGTTGACTAATTGACCAGGGTAGATGATAGTATGGAAACAAAAAGTATTGCCATCGTTCCATAGTTCCAAGCATAAGTTCAATCTTATTGGAATCGCAGTACTCAATAAATTCGGCTACTGCCTTTGGTGGTTTCGGTAATAATGAATCATAGGGAAAATAAGCTGACGCAGCGATGAATCTGTGTCATACTACGCTCGTTTCGGAGCTTATGTTTGCATAAATTACATCTTGGTTACAGAATTGCCCAAGCTTAGATGGTGCGAGTGAATTCCCCACAAAGAGACAAGTTCTGGGTCTTTCCGATCCCTCGTAATATAGTGATGTGAAATCCAGAGATGTGTTTCTTCCACAGATGTTTTGTTTAGGTGATGTTTTGTGTTAACCACCGAAAGCCTCCTATATAGGGATGCAGTAGCAGACTTGGAATATGTTTAAGATTGATCTGAGTATATATATATAAGTACTGAGGTGGTCGTCTCTTGCCAGCAGTCACTTGGAAACAAAGTGAGAATCAATAATTCTAAGGCGCATCTAGGGAAGGAACTAGATTTAATGGTCTCGACAGAAACTTTGACTAAGCTCATGCTCTCTTTGTAAAAATAGATTTAACACTTTCCAGCGTCGAGCCTAGGGTTCTGGATATGAAGACGCATCAGCACATCCCCCTTTCCCTGAGTTGCCTCGGAATCCAGAAGATGGGCAACTGACGCAGTTTCGATAGCTTAACAATTTTAAGAATCTTAGTTTCCTAGTTTTTTTGAAGACGCCTACGTGCTTTCCTAGGCATTGAAGTACTTTTTATCTCAAAAATCATGAAACTCAAGCATATTGATCATGCTACCCGCAAATGGGTGATATCGATTCTCAAAAGCCGTAGAATAATCACTACTTCCTTCGAGACATCAATTATTGTCTCAACAGGTTGTCCACTAGAAGTTCTGTTCTTTCAGCCCTTCTGTTGACACTTGTCTCCGATGACCTTATAGACAAATCAACAAATTTAGACCACAAAGCGATTAGCTACGCTAACGAAAAGGCTGTACTTCAGTCATAGAGCCAAGATGAGCCTTGGCTAGAACTCCCCGAATTATAAGGTACAATTAAAAAGGTTATGGTGCCTTGAAGTCCGTTCATATTTAGGCAGACATGCCAAATTTCAGTGCGATACTGTCTTTAGTTTTGCTTTGACAGCTGATTGTTGTTGACGTGTTTGGCATCATGCTGAGTATGGACAAAAACTATTTTCGTTCTCTCATAAAACATTATTTTTTGAGAGGCAAAACGGCGAAGGAAACGAAAGAAAAGTTGGATAAATATTACGAGGCTAATGCTCCGTCAGATTTTCGTGGTGGCCGCAACTCCACTTCCGATACAGTCCGCAGCGGCAGGCCCTCCGATGCGGTTACAGAGGACAATGTCAAAAAAATACATGAAATGGTGTTGGCTGACCGGAAAGTGAAGGTGTGCGAGCTGGCAGACACCACAAGGATTAGTACTGAGCGCACACGCCATATTTTGGGCAATATTCTGCATATGAAAAAGTTATCCTGCCGTTGGTGCCGCGTATGCTCACTTTTGACCAAAAACACGAACGCGAGAGCACTTCCATAGAGTGTTTGGACTTGCTGATGCGGAATCGGGCTGACTTTTGGTATCGATTGGTAAATGGATTTGGATCCCTCGGACTATTATCTCTTCCCAAACTTTAAAATATGGCTCATTAATAAAAAATTCAGCTCACGCGAGGAAATCATCGACGCCACGGAGGAGTATTTTGCAGACCCTCCGGAAAATTACTTTTCGGACGGGATCAAGAAGTTGGAAAATCGCTGGAATAAGTGTTTCAAACTAAAAGGGGACTATATTGAATAAAATAAAAAAAAAAACATTAAAAAAAAAATTTGAGCTGGTTGCTAACAAAGTTGATCTCCGGCCAACATTTATTACAAAAACAATATCAACTAAACGTAATCCAACAGATATGCTTAAGGGATTACCGCTGGAAAGTATTATCGGAGGCTTCCATGTCAGAGCATACTTAGATGGAACTCAGAATTGGCTGCTAGGTCTCGGTCTTTTAAAGAGGAGAAATCCGCGAAAAACTAGTCAGCAAATCTTGAAGGAAGAGCTTTACTATTCCGAGGAAGCTGTTCGGAAGCTTGAACTAACGTGTCCAGTCGGAAAAACCTTTTAGGATAACTTTTGTGAAAAGATTGAAACAAACGTTGAAAGCAGCAGACTAAAACTGAATCAGGCAGAGTGGAAACACTTCAAAAATCTGATGGCTTCTATACAGAGTCCAAAGCATGCATGGGACTCACTCCAAAGTAACATGATAAGAATTGGCTCACAATGAGCTCCTTTCACTGAAACTGCAAGTAAGCTGTCTAACGCAATCCGCCGCAGTCCGTATTTGTATCCGATTGTGGTGACCCGTAAGTCTATTTAATAGACTCACGCATTGATAACTTCAAATCACTGGATGGCGTGTATCCAGTTAGAGAGAATGATTGAGCTGCTTTGCGAAGGATGCAGCATGCCCATCAAGGCATAAGACTCTGTGAGGCTGGGCTTCAAAATCTGGTTAGCAGCAGAATTGCAGGTGCATTCGCCAATATGGAGTACGCGCTTGGCGTAGAGGTTGGTTGCGACTACCCGACTTTTGACGGTATGTGTAGCTTGGCCAGATGAATCACTTGTTTTGTGGATAAAAGCCATGCTGGTGCAATCCCGATTGCAATAGGCGCTGATTGCAGAGCAGCCTCCTGTTTTTACTGTTAGGGTGCAGGTTGTTCGACTCACGGCTCTAGGCTTTACAGTTTACACTCAGATATATAGAGACGATGAAGGTGTACTGTCTCTATTGGATCATGCATAGCGACTGTCTGTTCAAAACACAGATCGCTCGAGACGTCATAGAAATTTAATCAACCGTACTAAAACGCGTTATCATCCGTTTCTCCAAAGCAGTTTAGTATCGGAGCGTCATTCTGGGAAAGAAACGTCCTTTGACTTCGCATGTCGCGGTCAAAACTGCCAAACGCTGTCGGCTTTGGGGATTTTAGGAGATATTTTCACAATATATGCGGCATGCCATGTTCTAAGCTTATAAGGTTATGACAAATTCTGACGCGTATAAGTCAGTTGTTAAGAATAAGAGGTATAGACCTTCACTTCTGCTCTAACAAGACTCCAAAAGACGACTTATTGCGGTTGCTTGGGAGCCGGATTGAATTTATCATGGGATAAACTCTCAGTTCTATCTTTCGTCATAAAAAAGACAGTCTTTTTGGTCTTTCGTTGGCTGTCACTTAACTTCGATCCTATGCACATGCCGTCTAATGGAATGACATAGGAACTACGGTTGCTGCAGGACTACGAATGCGACTACCATGTATTCATGTGGGGTTTAGGGAGAATCCGAGTCGGACCGATGGTTCAAGAACTAATGAAGGGTGTAAAGATTGTGTTTTCGTGTGAGACGAACTACTTAGACATCACCACTCGTTAGGATGACAATGAACTATGTGGTGAGGAGCACGCACCTCTTCAGGAATTACTGAGGCTGAACTGAAAACCTAAGCATCCTAAGCATAAGCGACATCAATTCCTGCAATGTTTTCTGTAAAAGTGGCTATGACACTGTAGATCACAGCCTTTGGGAATGTCTGTTTCGCCCTTCCTTTAAGATGGAACTACTGACGTAGCACATCACGTCAATGGACAGAAAAATGACTCCTTTTGACAGAAATTGAATTCGGTGTTGCCACGCTTTCATTTGATCTACTCTGCTCTAGAATGGAAGAGACGCTTCGTCCAAGTAGTGGCTCAAAATAGTCTAGACTTGTCAAGTGACTGGGAAAATAAAATTCACACGCAAAATCAAGACAAACTCCTGGATGACACATCACCAATTGTGGCGTATGAGTAACACTTCCACCTCTGAAACTCGATATCATTTTTCGTGGAGTCCAAGACTATCGCAATTCTCAATTTTGTCACCTTTAAACACCCACTTCAAGTACAGGTTACGACGAAAAACAACCCATTTGGGTCGTGATTTACCAATAAATGTTTTCCGAGTGCATGCGGAACATTCTTGTTACCGCCGCCGGGACCAGCAAAACCTAGGGCCTACCACCGTTCGTACGAGCACAATTAAATTGCCTGACACCTTTGAATTTTCCAACATCGATTCCAAATACCACAGGTGGACTAAATTGGCTCAAACTATCCAGGTAGCAACACCATCGGCACAACACCATCGGCACAACACCTTGTCCACAATTTCCCATTGTCATTTCTGAGGTCGCAGGGGACTCTAGTCTCCATAAGTCGACACTCGACATCAATATGGGAACATATAGTTCGGTTCGGTTCGGTTTGTTTCTGCGCACTTTACTCTGCCATGGTCCATAGAACACAAAAAAAAATAAATAAATAAAAGACAAATGGTGCCTTAATTATTTCCGTGGCCAACTATGAGTACTACAACACGTCAGGAAGTGCGGAGTGCCAAGTAGAACCACCAAATGGAATGCCACTTCGTGTCATGTGCATATCGGCAAAAAGGAATTTTCCCCAAAAGTTATATGCGCTCGTGTGCAAAGGTGATAATGGCTATGCGAAGGCGTGACATATTTATTGCTACTCGCCTATCGTTCAAGAGCACTTTTTTGTCGATATTCTCACATCTACCTCCAATCGGTTCATAGATAGATACATTTTATTTTTTCTATAATTTTCCTGCATCTACTCGTATCTGGAAAATGAAAAGAGAAAAAAATTCGAATCCGGAATCTGTCAATCTAACATCGAATCAAACGCGCGATGTTCGCTTTTTTCAAAGTTTTTTTTTGAGCGCGGACTTAACGCTGACAGGCAGAAGAAAAATCGCTGCCATTCCTAAGAGGCATGTGCCTTTATATGTCGCAAATTAAAAATCAAATAAAATCAACAAACGGGAAATTGAGACGAAGAAAAACACATAACTGTACTCGATACAAATGTCGTAGTCATCGTCATCGTCGTCGTTTCGTCGAAGGAAAAGCAATTCAGCGGAAAAAAAAATTCCACAATCCAAAGATACGAGTCCAAGTACGAGTACTCGTATCTATGGTGCAATTGCACACGTACTACTCGTCGCTGGTTGTAGCTTAGCTAGCGCTAGAAACATCGTTTCAATTGCACGTCTACGTTGCTGTTGTAGTGATTGTAATAGTTGTAGTCGCCCAACAGCATCTCAGGGCAAAACTGGTTAAGACCATGCAACGATGCAGCTCCAGCCAGTTGTCATGTACGCTGGTAATGTGCCAGCAGCTCGAAGAGAGATTGCTGGTTACGTTACCTGGATACTTGGACAACAGACATTTCCCCAATGTTAAACGATAGAAAGGTTTTTTTGGTTTGGTGTTTTTTTTTTTGATGTAACCATCTAGCCAACGCTGGAGTTTTTGGTCACTTTCACTTAGCATTACACCCACGACTACTAGTGTCATTGTTGGGATACGACTAGACTTACGAGTCCGTCAATTTTCATCCTTGTACAATGCATTTACAACATCTGACTAAAATTCAGGTTTGAGTTAATCAGGCATTGTGGCTTAGAGTAAAGTGCCTCGGACCAGGTCTTGCTATAAAATTGTTGGCAATAGAAATTAATGCAGCGAATCAGGGAAAGCCTGTGCTTCCTCCTGAATAATAAATAAGCAAACAAGGTACTCCGTTTCGACTCATTACGATGATCATTGATCATTATGGCGGGAATAATCCCGAAATCTGAGATAGTCCCAACCGAGAAAAGGTGTTGTAAACAGTTTCTGGTTATGTGATCCTAACCCGATGTACTTTTGTTGTGTCACTTCGAAGTGAGCCGTGTTTTCGTATTGAAAAGTTCTTGCGATAAATACAGTCAAGTCTATGCAATGTTTTCAGGGAAGTTGGCTCTTGTCCAGTGGAATCATTTCTTGAGTCAAGTAATAAAGCAATAATCCAGACATTGGGAGGCAGTCCGGATGAATTACACCATCTAAAATTAACTTCTCTACACTCGAAGCGAATATGACCAAAACTCAAACTCAGATAAATGTGTATCACACTATTTCTGGAAGCCATACAAGGACTGCTTTAAAGTTTGTAAATAAGTAATGCAACACTTCAGGCATGAGCAGAGTACACCTTCCCTATTGACAGAAGATTCTATTCAAGAAGCGCTCTGTCCTCTTATATCTACATGTTGTAGAAAGCCGAGCCTTGGATGTACCGAATTTAATTTTAATTTTGGTGGGGGCGAAGGCCCCCATTTATTCGGCTTAATACAAGCTACGAGTATAACTTAAAATTAAACTTAAACTTAAACTTAAAACTAAGGTTGGTTGGAGTGGTGAAGGAGAACGGATTTGAGGTAGGGAGTGGTGCGATGGTGGGGTTTGAATTGATTTTACGTAGCATACGGGAGATTGGTTCGTTCGCGCCATAGCAGGTGTGGTGGGTTGGTAGATAGAAGGGTCGAGGTCGCATTCAACGTGACCTAAAAGGAGTCGAGAAAGTCGGCTGCATCTCTGCGTTCCTTACGTTGATAAGGTTGAGACGGTTTTTATTAGGGGGGCAGAATAAAAGAATCGTTCCAGGGCATACTACGAAGAGCAAATCGAAGAAAGCGGCGCTGGATGATTTCGATTCTCGAGATATGAACACGATGATATGGGGTCCACACTTGACTGCCATACTCTAGAAGGGGGCGAACAAAGGTAATATAGAGGGACCTGGCCACATATGGGTTGGAGAATTCTTTGGACCACCGTTTTACAAAATGCAGTAAGGATTATCCCATCCACATGTAAACGGTAGTTGAGCTCCCTATCACACAAAATGCCTAGATCGCGAAGAGATTGAACGGAGGAGATAGGTTGGTTGTGGAGAAGGTAGAGTCTGGGACGAGATTGGTGCCGCTTATGTGAAAAGGTCATGGATTGGCATTTAGGTATATTAAGTTCCAAACAATTTTCGAGGCACCAGATCGTAAAACTATTAAGGTCTTGTTGAAGGAGGAAGGGGTCAAAGGGTGAGGAAATGGTTTTGAAAAATTTGGTATCGTCGGCGTAAAGGGAGACAGACGAGTGCCTTATGAACCTGTCAAGATCATTTATGGTTAATATAAAAAGGAGGGGCTGAGCTAAAACAAACACTTTAGAAACGGTTTTCGTGGTAAGAAGATATCTATTTTAACAATATGGGTTCAAAGCCGAATGCAGACAATTTGAAGAGTATTAATCGATGAAAGATTTTATTGAAGGCCTTACTAAAATCGGTTGCAACTACATCGACTTCGTTGTCATTTTTTAGGTCAGAGAGGGTACAGGATACGAATTCAACGAGATTAGTGGTGGTTGACCTACCCTTCAGAAAGCCATGTTGTCTAGGGGAAATAAGTGATTTGCATTGGAAACTTAGAGCCTCATACAAAATACTTTCGAAGAGTTTGGATATATGGAAGAGTTTGGCGATTGGACGATGGTTTGTTATTTCGTCGTTTGATTCTTTTTTGTGGATCGGGGTTATGGAGAAGGTTTTCCAAGCCTGAGGAAATTCTCCTTGTGACAGGGATAGACGATAGAGATTAGAAATGGCAAGAGAAAGAGAGGAAGAACATTTTTTATGGAATATGGCAGGTAGGCCATCTAGGACGGGTGTGAATTCGTCTTTAAGTTGGTGTAACTTACATTCGATATAAGACGGATGCAGGGTGTGAAAGAGTAGTGGGCCATTGGAGAAATTCAGTAGGTAATTAAATTGTTAGAAAAAGGTGGCAAATAGGTTGGCAATGGTGAGTGGATTGATTGATGATTTGTTGTTGAAAGAGAGGGAAGCAGGGTAGCCATCGGACTTTCTTTTGTAGTTAACAAATAGGAAAAAGAACTTAGGGTCGCTTATAAGGTTAACTTGCGCATTATTAAGGTAGCGCTTGTAAAGGGAATCGTAAACTTCGGTGAAATGAAGATAAGCGCCAAGACAGTTTGAATAGTCCGAAAAGGATCTGCTGCGAAGGAAAACAGTCCATGACTTGTTTCTCTTATTTCATAAGGAACGAAGCTTGCAATTATACCGGGGAGGACTAGTAGATGATGTTTTAACGCGGGAAAACGGAACGTAAAGGGAAAAAGAATTAAATATTTCTCTATAACAAAATGGATAAGGCATCTTTTATGCTTAGGTTGGAAAAGTTAAAGGGGGATCTGCTGAGATAGTCACTGATTTTGTTAAAATTTGCTTTATGAAAATCGTAGCATGAGAGAGTCGTGGGGGGAATCATTTAGGGTACATTCGGTGACTTATTGAGACAACCTGGATTTGTGGGCATATTTTTGGAAACCATATATGCAACAAATCGCTGATTTAATGCTAACTCTAGTTTTCTGAACGACAATGCATCAACGTTACTACAATATTTATTATTATTATTGTCTATTAATCAAAACATAAATGTACATAATTAATCTTAAAAATTACCGCACTAGCGTACAGGGCTTAGCATCTCCTCTAGCTGATACCTGAATTGGTGGCGGTATTTTCTCACATAATCTTAACCTAAGCCTCTCCTTCTGGCTACCAAATAATTGTAGCGTGTTCTAAGCGGGAATTTTAGTGATTAAAGAAGTCCTGTAAAGACTGCAGAAAAACGTGATATCTGCAAAGGATATCCGTGCCAATCAACCCCTCTATTCAGTCTCACCAAACTCTAAAAACGATCAGAGCAGTTTAACATCTACCTATGTAGGGTTCCTGGCCAGAGAGATATTCCAGGAAATTATAGGGTCGACGAACTCGCCAAAATCAGAACCGTCCTACCTGTCCTACATGAAAGAGGTACGAGTATCATCCATATACCAATCGCTTCGTGCAAACTAAAAAATCAAGTTGGATGCTATTACAATAGAAGAACGAACCTTAGGTGGACTGTTGGATTAACATGTCTAGCAATCTAGCAAATCTAGCTAAAACTGGATCTGAATCGCCCTGACAGTTTGATCTTTTTAAAGAGGAAATATTTCCGCTTGTTGAAACGTACCTTTCAAATAATTGAAGATGAGCTGAAGTATTATTCGCCAAAACGGAACAACCCCTACAACATCTCAACCAAGCGTTGATGGTCTACGCTCAGAAAGGCTCAGAAAAATCCTATAATCACATGATACTCCTGCCATAAGTTTTGTTACACAATACACAAGACCTCATTGCCTAAAACTCCCTTTAAGAATAAGACCATTTACCTGTTTTCTCAAAACACGTGCACTGATGAGCAAAGAATAGAGGCCAATTTCAGAGGTTTCAGCTTGTGATCCTTTAACACGGAGTGGGGCGTCAAAGAAAGTCGGATCGCCGTAACAACGTTACATAAACTTTTGATTTGGTAAGATCACTATGTACATCGAGAATGTTTGTTTTTTGGGCTATTCGTCGCTTCGATAAACTGTCAAAAGTAGGGGACAGGCCAAGAAGGTTAGAGGTACTCTTCTACAAGCTGACCAGACTGGCCATCAATAAACCACTTTTGTAAATTCTTCATAAAACGCTCATCAACAGACAGTTCATCATGAAAAATGGCGATGCGACTTCCGTTGGAATATGTCACATTAAAAACGGTCTGCAACTAGGTGCGGTTAATTCGCCGATCTTATTCAACATTTACACAAGTGATCTGATAGGTTCACTTGACCATGCCATAGAGTACGCAGACGACTTAATCGCCTACAGATCAGGTCCAAAAGTCGAGGTCATTAACATGCTTTTGTTACGTGACTTCGAACAAATCAGGCGATTTTGCGATGACTGGAAGTTGAAAATCAACTTTCAGAAGTCGGAAACCATTCTGTTTAGGACGCCTTTGTCTGGGGCCTCTAGGGATACCAGAAAGAATTGGCGAAAGTTCTCTATCGTCGGACAGCATGGACAGCCACTTGCTTGTCGAAATGTAGTCAGATACCTTGGGATCTGGCTAGACCAATATCTTGCGATGCGAGGGAGAAAGTTATCTGCTACATGCCGCTCATCCAGTCCATGCAGGTATATAGGTGTCCCGTGTGGTTCAACGTGAAAGCAAGCTTAATGGAATAGATCCGGCTGTTTGAGAGGACTTGCTTTAGGGTTTGTCTTCACACCAGAATCGGAGTATAGAAAATTCTTCCCCAATGAGGTCCTATATAACAGGGCGAATCTAATAAGAGTGGACAATTTCGCTATTAAGTTGACACGAGGGCATATTGCCAGAGCATTGACCTTTCCAACAACCTGATATCTGGGGCCTTCTACCCCAACTACTTTTATCATAAGAGAGTGCGCTTGAAAGGCTTCGTTCCTTCTAAAGCGTTCCTCTATTTTGACATGAAAGGCTGATCCAGGATAGGTTTGCGGTACCGCTAATCTTCCACGTAGCTCGTGCAGTTGGCGCGGGGCTCTTCAATCACAACACAGACGTCGCACACGGAAGTATTGAACGTCTCAGGTTTGGCAGGGTGATTTAAAAAGGCGTAAAAAAATATGTTCTTTTGCAGTACCAACATATTTGGTGGTTGGGTGAAGAAGACCCGATTCCTTCGTCGTTTCCTTCGAGTCCAGGTTAGCCTAGTCAGAAGGCAGGCCCACAATGCTTTAAGCATGAAAATGAAATGACTATTTTCAATGGAAAAAGATGGGTATTTCAACAAGACTCTGCTCCGGGGCACAAGGCAAAAACCACACAAGAGTGGCTCGGGGTCAACACTCCTGGTCTATAGATTGACCATCGGGAAGTCCAGATTTAAATGACTGGATTATGGTTTCTAATTAATTAGAACTAGAGAACATGGCATGCAAGACCCCTAACAGAAAATTGGTTAAAACAGAATTGAAAGCAGCATCATCATCGATATCCTTGGATAAAGTGGCTGCTGGTATTGCTTTTGCTGCTATTGCCACATGGTTTGAAAGCTTGTATTAAAGCAAAAGGCAGTCATTTAGAGTAACACTATTTTTTCTAATAACTAACATTATGGACTAATAAGAAAATATAAAATTGAATATAAAATATTTGCTTAGTATTTTTTTTAAAGCGCTTTACATAACACATAGGCTGAAAAGTCCGTACCGTTTCGAAGAGAGGGCACCGCTTGAATTAAATCCATACCATTTTCAGTTAGTACCAACCTTCAAAAGCTACGTGTATAAATTTGACAGCTGTCGGACGATTAGTTCTTGAGAGTTGTGAGTGAAGCAACTTTTGTTATTGTGAAAAAAATGGATTCAAAGCAATTTCGTGTGCTGATTTATCATTGCTTTTTGATGGGAAAAAATGCAGCCGATGCAAAGAAATGGCTTGATAAGTGTTACCCGGACTCTGCACCAGCCGAACGAACCATTCACAAGTGGATTGAAAAATTTAAAAGTGGTCATACAAGCATCGAAGATGATGCACGCAGTGGACGTCCAAAAGAGGCTGTTTCAGATGAAAATATCAAAAAAGTCCACAAAATGATTACGAATGCCCGTAAAGTGAAGTTGATCGAGATAAGCTGAGGCTCTGAAGATATCAAAAGAGCGTGTTGGATATATCATACACGAATATTTGGACATGCGAAAGCTGTTTTCAAAGTGGGTATCGCTTTTGCTCACAGTCGACCAAAAACAACAACGTGTTGATGATTCAGAGGAGTGTTTAAAGCTCTTCAACCGCAATAAAGCCGAATTTTTGCGTCGGTATGTGACAATGGATGAAACTTGGCTCCATCGCTTCACACCAGAGTCAAGTCGGCTGAGTGGCGAGCAGACGACGAACCTCGTCCTCGGCTGGAAAGGTTATGGCATGCGTATTTTGGGATGCACATGGAATAATTTTCATCGACTATCTCCAAAACGGGCAGACTATCAACAGCGACTATTACATTGCGTTGTTGGAGCGTTTGAAGGACGAAATCGCAGAAAAACGGCCGCATTTGAAGAAAAAGAAGGTGCTGTTTCATCAAGACAATGCACCGTGTCACAAGTCGATGAAAACGATGGCAAAATTGAATGAATTCGGCTACGAATTTCTTCCCCACCCACCGTATTCTCCAGATTTGGCCCCCAGCGACTATTTCCTGTTCGCATACCTCAAAAGAATGCTCGCCGGAAAGAGATTTAAGACCGAATCGCCGAAACAGAGGCCTATTTTGAGGCTAAACCGAAATCGTACCACAAAACTGGTATCGAAAGATTGAAAAATCATTTCAATCAGTGTATCGCCCTCGAAGGCAACTATGTTGATAAATAGAGTTGAATTTTGCAAAAATTTCATGGGTTACTATAAAACGGCACTGACTTTTCAGCCCATACTTGTAACAGAATTTGTGGGTGGCATTCAACTTCAGTCTTCCAGTTAGATTTATACCATCGCCATATACGATCAATTGAAATAATTTTTGAAAGGTGTTACAGCGTGTCACTTTGCGTAAATTCCATTTTTATTTAAAACTTTAGGTATTGACTATGCCGCATCATGGAACGAAATTAATAGGCATATCAGTAAAAGACACTAATGTCCATAATGCTTATATACGCGATATTTCAATTGATAAGAAGCTGCTGTGTACCAATCTGTATTAGATCTTCAGCTGTAGTAAGCGGAGAATAAAGGATCTCCTCCTTGAGGATCCCGTACATAATGGTGAAGTACCATTCACGAAGCAAACTTCCATACAACCAACTTTCTTGCAAATGAGTTGGTGTATGCTTCTTACGAAATCGTATCTGGCTGCTTTATTTGACTTTAGATCAGAGTTCAGACATGGCTAACATTACTTTGTCAAGTTAGACGGATGACATAGTTGATTATTATAGTCCAAGCTGAATGGTTTTTTTTCCTGATAGCGAAATTCTGACTATCGTCGCGTTAATAGAGTCCGCTGAAAGATTCCTTTCATAATCTTAACATTGACCGCGATCCTATTATTGTGTTCCCTCGTTCGTCTTTGGAGGTTTCAACGTTGTTTTTATCGCACTCTTTTCTCAAATCATCTAGAATTTTAATTAAATTAGGGGTTCAGCTGTGGTTTTCTCTACAGCCTGATTGAGAAGGAGATAACATTTGATTTGAATTTATGTGTTCATTGATTGGTTTTTAGATCTTAGATAGACACGGTAGTATGCTAATAGGTATATAATCTTCCGGTTGATTCCTCCTGGTATTTTTAGGCACTGGTAGAATTTTAGCATATTTCCAACCTGTGGGAAACTCTGATCTCATTATACATAAACTTACAATGCGTGTAAGAGAATAATATATCTAAGGCATACTTTTTTTTACGAACTTAATGGATATACAGTCCACTCCTACTACATGAGATTTCATATTAGATACGACGTTGATTACATCACTCCCTGACAAATACCGAAACACAAAGACGTTTATGCTATCACGATTCATTACGGGAAGATCAGGAATTTTTTAAATGATTTAGATCTAGACCACATCTCACAGACGTCTAATCAACCAGACTTAAAGATCTTAGATATTTCCAAAGTTGTTATAGATAACAGATAGATTCGACTGCAAGACTGATGAACTTGCCAAACAGTCATAGATAATTAGTTATAAATAAAGGTAGATTCAGTTTATAAGGACATAGGTATCCATTCGCTGCATCAATACTTACAAGTACCTGAAACTACGTAGATGGGACCCATGTCAGAGCATAACCTGCAATATCTCAAGCAGACAAGCGAGTCTGCATTAGCTTTAGTGCAGTGCCTTAGCGGGGAAAGCTAAAGGCTAGTGTGGAAGGAGGATTTTAGATATGTCAACAGACCCGTTTTTCCTTATAACGATTTTTGTAGGACTCATAGAAATGAGGAGAAGGAAGAAATCACTCTTCCGTAAATTGTGCGGACATTATACTCGTAATACTGTACAATAACAAAAGATGGGGTACTGTAGAAATAAGGTAGGCACTATTTGACGTTGACCTGGTGAAGCCTAGTGTTTGTTTTACCTCGTCGAGGTCACCATCGGAAACTGCTCTCGTCTGGTAAACTTACAAACGCGTAAACTGTCATATGGGGCCGATGTTGACTGACTCATAGAAGGTGAACATGGGTTTCATCCAACTATCCCCGGAACCTATAGCAGAACAACAACATTACGTAGAAGGATGAGATTGACTCGTGAACTGAAAGAATAAAATAGAAGGAAAGAACGTCGGATTCTTCTGGGGAACAGAGAGCGTAGGAGAATCTCGCCATCAAAAAGATGCACAGCCGCAACCCCAGCAACTCCGCACGATGATTTCGGCACTGCCGACCTAAAGGATCTTTGTATCAGTATACGAAGCCATGAGAGGCACAACTCTTTTGATGAAATTGAGAATCTCTCTGGTTAGATTTTGAGAATTTTGCCAGGGACTAAAATTTCTCTGAGGAAGTGTCATCGGGTATCCACAGGGTATCTAAGGCTCTCTGGACGCTTTTTGACGGCAAAAGATCTACGAAGTTAAAAAAACTAAACAGAGATAAGCTTAGGACAGTAATAGGAATCCTCACAGGACTCTGTCTCCTGCGGAAACGCGCAAAGAGATTCAAATCCGTGATCTGCAAGCTGTTGAGGAGATAACACACACACTGTGTGTATGCGAGGCAATATCGCGCAGTCGAACAAAATTTTTAGCGAAATACTTTTTCGAATACCTAGAGAAAATAGACGCCACGAAACTCAAAGGCCTTCTTGGCTTTTGCAGAGAAATTGGATGTTTCACCAGGGCGATTGTTTAGGCTTTGGCCATTTGAAAACAAATTCAACCGGTTCCACAGGGAGCGCGATGGGCCCGTTTTGGTGCCTGGTGTCTGTGTGATGGCATATCCATCATACTCCTAACCTACTAGATGGAGTGAAATGTAACCTTCTTGACAGCCAGAATTGACTGCTACTGCAAAAAAGGTTATGGTGCCTTGAAGTCAGTTCATATTTAGGCAGACGTGCCAAATTTCAGTGCGATACTGTGTTTAGTTTTGTTTTGAGAGCTGATTGTTGTTGACGTGTTTGGCATCATGTTGAGTATGGATAAAAACGATTTTCGTTCTCTCATAAAACATTATTTTTTGAGAGGCAAAACGGCGAAGGAAACAAAAAAAAAGTTGGATAAATATTACGGGACTAATGCTCCGTGGTGGCCGCAACTCCACTACCGATCAAGTCCGCAGCGGCAGGCCCTCCGCTGCGACTACAGAGAACAATGTCAAAAAAATACACGAAATGGTGTTGGCTGACCGGAAAGTGAAGGTGCGCGAGCTAGGAGATACCACAAAGATTAGTACTGAGCGCACACGCCATATTTTGGGCAATATTCTGCATATGAAAAAGTTATCCTGATGCTGGGTGCAGCGCATGACCAAAAACACGAACGCGAGAGCACTTCGAAAGAGTGTTTGGACTTGCTGATGCGGAATCGGGCGGACTTTTGGCATCGATTGATAACTTGATTTGGATCCCTCGGACTATTATCTCTTCCCAAACCTCAAAATATGGCTCACCAATAAAAAATTCAGCTCACGCGAGGAAACCGTCGACGCCACGGAGGATTATTTTTCAGACCTTCCGGAAAATTACTTTTCGGACGGGATCAAGAAGTTGGAAATCGCTGGAATAAGTGTATCAAACTAAAAGAGGACCATATTGAATAATATAAAAAAAACATTTAAAAAAAAAAGTTTTTTTAATTCCCAAGGAGGTTACTTTTCACTCCATCTAGTAAGTGCCGAATTTTTAAGACCATACATTCACACAAAATGTGTTCCGCTGTTTCGTCGCCTTCCATTAAAATACGGCATCTAGTTTCCCGAATAAGACCTATTTTATGTAGGTGATATCGAAGGTGACAGTGTCTGGTTAGAAATCCAACCAGTCTTCTGATATCATCCCTTGTGAGTTGTAGGGATTCTTTTGGTTTTTTGTGAAAAGATTTGATGGCTCTTTTAGCCTGGGGAAGCCCCGGGATGTTCCTCCAATGGGATGGACAGATTTTGTTCTCCTAACTCCTTATTGCTGAATTCGGGATATGTACTCGTAATACAAAACGGCTCAGAGCCGATGAAAGAATCAGCCGAACCGTTTCTACAGTTCATCGGCTTTTTCGTTTCCGTCAATACCTATATGACCAGGCACACACCAAAGTTTTACTTCGTTCTTATGGGAGAGATCTTGTAGCGTATTGAAACAGTGCATGACTGATTTGGGGTCAATGAGAGTAGAGCCTAATGCTTTAGTAATGGCTGCTTGACTGTACGTGAGTACTAGGTTGCGCAAAAGTCATCATCCTATTTGCATTTTTGCCAATTCAATTCTACTTTGATAAATACAAAATATACGTCAACAAGGCGAGAATCACTATGCTCCTAAAGGACGCGGAATAATTGTTACGATTTTCTTGGGGAATAATTCGGCGGTGGTGTTGGCGCAGCATGAAGTTCGGTGCAGATTTCCTGGTTGTCCGACACCAAATGGGCAAACACTACTACGTTTAGCCGCCCGCCTAGAAAAGGTATGGGACAACACGAGATGTTGCCAGGTATTGCCGGCCCCGGAGCAGTCATTCTGCTGAGAATATCGCAGCTGTGGTTGAAGATGTCGCAGAGGACACGGAGTATGGACCAGACGACGTGCCCCGAAATTGGGCAAAAATCGACGGCCTTTACAGAGAATTTTTGGTGAAAGACTGTAAGATGTTCCCTTACAAAGTGCAGACAGTGCATCAGCTGTTAGCTGTTAGTTGTTGACCGCCAAGCGCGTGTAACCTACGCTCAACCTATGATGAATCTCAATCACTAGGGAGACAACTACGTATAACCAGCGAAAAGCCATTACACCCGCTCATAGTGTGCTGTTTACGCAGCAGGGGTCATGGGGCCTTATTTTTCGAAAACTGCGCGGACCAAATGAATACTACAAAGCCATGCTCAACGACTTTCTCAATCGGATGAACTGGGACTGGAGAACATGTGGTTCCAACAGGAAGGAGCAACGGCGCATACTACACGAGTCACAACCGAAATTCTGAGGGATGCATTTCCGGTTCGCCTAATCTCTCGGCTTGACTATTTGCACTGGCCTGATTTAACCTTTTTGTGGGGTTTTTTGAAATCACAAGTCTATAACGAGCTTCAAGGCATCCGCTTCCGCTTGAAATACGCTGGGACTTTTTTCCATTTGTAGCGATATTCTGGTGTTCAAATATACCAGCACCCACGCCGATGTCAATCTTTGATCCATCCGTATGCCACTTGATACGAGTACCTTTAAGGTTTGAGGTGGTTTTTTTTATTTGGGATCATCATATTCCACTTTTTGCGGAAACACAGGGTCTTCGGTAGGCGGCCGTTTACCCCGCAGATCATGTCAAGCTCGGGGGTCTCAGAGAGAAGATTCATTTGATCCATGTGATCTAAGTGGTTAATCTCTCCTGTTTGTAGTACCCTGACTGTGTTGCGAAGTGCCATCTTTTTTTATAAAGAGATGGAGTGGCATTAAGCCAATAAAGGCTTCTATAGCTACTGTGGGGCATGTGTGCATTTATCTAGTGATGCTGCGGCATGCAAGACTTTATAGCCGCTGTAGTTTTTGTATGGCAGAATTCGGTTCGGTTCGGTTAGGAAGTTGTATTTACAGGTAAAAAACGGGCCAAACTTAGAAGTTCCCAACCCGAAATAATCAATTCTGCAGCCAGTTGGACAGCGAGCAAACTATTCAACATGGCCAATGGAACCAGATTTCAGTCTATCGACCAAAATGAAGTAAAGATAGCAGTATCCCAGGACGATCTTCCTGAGGAGCTATTGAAATTGTCAGGGAATAATTTAGTAGAGAGCATCCACCAACTGCTATAGCTTCCAAGATCTTGTTGGAGTAAGGAATGCCTGATGAATGAATTGTTTGCTGACAAGGAGGAGACCTTGACAAGGAAAGGAGACCTTTGCAAATATTAACATAGAAGTGGCAAAAACGGCTTAAGCTGTGAATAATGGCGAACTCAAGAACGAAGGGCAAGACTCTTCAATTAGTTTTCAGTCTGGTCCGTCTTGATGGGATTTTGAGGACGACGACTGTAACTTTGTTAGAAAAGTGCGCAATGTCAAATAAACAATAACGCTCCAGGTCGAGGAGTCTTTGATTCTCAATACCACTGTGGATACCACTATGGAATGCCAACGCGATTTAGGAAGAATTCGTCTCAGGAATTTTAAGCTATATGAGTACAGATGGAAAGGAATCTCAACTATCTACGAGTGGCAGTCGTTAAATCATCTAGAAAAGGTATGCTCCTCAGCCATCTGTTTTTAGTTTACTATTCTTTTCCCACTGACTGTGCTGCATACATAATCAAGATGAACAAACACTGATTCTAGAGATAAGTTCGAGTCGCAAAAAAATTTCAAAAATTAAATCAATTTTAAAATCAGTTGCAAGACTGAGCCAGAAGAGTTTCTCTTGTCGCAATACTGCCAAATGACTCACATTCCAAATAAGGCAGATTGCTCATGTTTCTTTATGACAAATCTCACGACTAGTTCCGAATTTTCCACCACCAATAAGCCAAGACAATTCTTTTTAACTGCGTTTTCAAAATCTGGTTTCCCACGAGAACCAATTTTCCACCTCCATCCACCCAAAGATCGCACACAAGCGATCTTAATCAATTTTCCAAATGCTCCAATTATGGTTAATTGAGTCTTGTCAAAAATGTCCATTTAAACTGATCACCAGTAATTGATAACCGCGCCCATTAACTACAATATATATCTCACAGATACATTTATTAGATTTGTAAGTTCAAGCCAAATCCGTAGGAGCTCAATTGGACAATCAGATATGCATCAGCAGTTAATTACTCCACCTTCTCGCAATCTGACTTGCTTCTCATATATCCATGCGTATGACCAAATCGGGAGTGACCAACCTCAAATCAATTGAATCTGAACTCTGTCTAATGAAAATTCATGAATGTCTCCAATAGAAGAGAGAAACATGACAAATTACACGACACCCATGATTGCAGGTGATGGAGGTAGAGGCACCATGACAGTACCTAACCTACAGTGTCCTCCTAGCACTCATCAGTTGATTAACTGTCAGTTTGACAGAAGAGGATGAAGAGAGAACAAACTCTAAGACGAAAATTGAAACATTTTCACATGGAATGTCAGTTGCTGCCATATTGCCATGCCACCCATTTAAACTCCGACCATAGAAGACCAAGTGCGTCTCTAGTACCAGATCGAGGTAGAAGTACATGTGTGTAGGTACTCCATCATTGGGCACCTGGCATTTGGGTGTCCAATATCTAATACCATGGTGTTGCAACCAGCAACGTTCAGCTCATCTTTGGATCTGCGATCATGTTTTATCCGGATACAGTGCAAAAGAAATGAGGACAAACATGACAGACAACATCGATGCCATATGACATTTGATTCATATGGTGAGAGATTGGCTTGTTGTTTCCACGACTCCCAGGTGGATTGACGATGATACTGGATTTGGATGAGGTTGTTTGGAGTTTTTCTTCTCTGTCGTCCTCAATCTGCCGCCCTAAAACAATACGAGCAATACGAGTGTCTTGCGACACTTGAGTCAACTGAAATGGTGCTCTATGCTATGTTGGGCTCCGACATGACGATGGTAAAATACAGTTGCAAGTCTTAAGACACACATCTATACACTGACAGTTGCAAAGTTGAAAGGTTTAATTGTTTATGCCAATTTTGGTTGCAATCCTTCTTCTCATATGTCATTGGAGTCACATGTACTCTAACACAACTGACGGATGGTTGGAAAAGCCACGTCAACCCGGTTTGAACGATTGCAATCCAGATTTATGTGGAGCTCATTATTTGTGCCGCACACTTTGAGTGATTAGCCTGTTAAGCTGTCAACTAGTGCATGCTAGTCAAATGTTATGGAACATGTAAGTAACAGATGTCAACTAGTACTTGTCTCAGACTAGTGATGTGGTAATGTAGCAGCATCGATCAATCAACTGACTTAATAAAAAAAAGTCACCTGCTGCGCACACTTGCTTTCGGAATTTACCGCCTTAGTGAGAATTTTCGCAACAAACTTTTGAATTAGTCTTAGGCTAATTTTAATAAGGTGAAAGGAATAATTCGGACAAGGATTGGGCGGGTGACTACAGGCTGCCTAACTAGTGCTTTCAAGTTCGCTTCAAGTGCTTGGTTTATCTCCTCGGAAAAGAAGGCTGTACGTGGCCATATATGCAGGCTAAATTAGCAAGCAATGGAATAGGTGAACAATTTAACAGATGGAGTCAATGGTGCTACCTGCATCGAGCTTCTTCCCTTGCAAATCCTTTCCTCTTTCAGGTCGGGGTGGGACTTTTGTTTTTTGTTTTTTTCTGTTCAAGCAGAGGACTCAGATAAAGAAGTAATCCAATGTACTCCTTGTAGGTTCCTTTAATCTTTAATCAGTGATATAGTGCTTACAGTACCGGCACCCGAAACGTCAACGTCGAGTACTTGCAGCCTGAGACGCGCGTAAGCTGGACATTTCCAAGAGTAGTGCTTCGCGGTGTCTTTATCACTTTCATAGCAAGCGTCGCAGGATGTTGGATCATTTATGCCAAGGACATTTTAGTGCCCCACCTAAGAGACGTCTGTCTGCAACCTATAAAGTCATATTAAACCCAACTGCCAATGGAAGGCTTAACCGAGGACGCAGGCAGGCCGAAGGTAGGGTCGGATATTGTAAAATTCTTTTCTGAGCCTTGCCTTCCAAAGTTTTTCGGCGATTTCATTTCACGTTATCCCATTGTGATCTGGGACACAGACAAGACTAAGTGAGTCCAGCCTTCCGACTGTGTTCAGTCATGTCTTGCACTCTCGAACTAGTTTGGAGGTCATAAGTAGATTGGCCGTCGCTGTAAATGCAGTTAATTCGTTCCCTCCATCTTCTTTTTCACAGCATAGTTCATTGCTGTCTGCATATACTCGCATCTTCGCTTGGAAGACAAATGCAAGTTTTCCTAACGAGAAGAGAAGGCTAACGTTGTCGTCCTCCAGAAAGTGACCAACGCCACATCCTATACTGGTTTTGGAGCAGTCGGTGAAGGCCCAAATGCATTCCTTTCTTGGCTCAGATTCTGGCCGAAATCAATCCCGGGCGCAGGGAAAGTCGATTTCGTATTTTTTCCGCAGCAGGACTTCTGGTGTCATTGCGTCAGATGGCATGTCCATAACGGTAGAGTCAAAAGACAGTCGGCGCGCAAGGTCATCAAAGCTCCAGTGAGTGTTGCATCAAAGACAATTTCTTGATAAAGAAGATGAGAGCGCTGCCCATGATATGGATATCAAGGCGAGGGAGATTCATCAGCCGAAACAGACCGGTCTTTGGAGTCTGGTAAAAGCAGCAATGACAAACATATTTCCGTGAGAGCTTAACATATTCAATCAGACAACCGATGCATAGGATGTGATTTACCTTATCACAGCCGTGTGCATCTAGAGGACCCTCCTCGGTAACAGGCCCGGAGTTACACATGCCGTCAAAAGTTGTGTTGTCGAAAGCACCCTCACCGTTGATGAAAATGCCCAGTGCGTATTCCTTCTTGTCGAGTGCGCCTTCATTTCTTCTAATTAGATTTTGAACTAGATCCTCGGAAGATCTGCGCGCATTCGCAAGTCACATGGGTCTCAACAATTCTCTTCATGCAACATGAAGGAAGTCAGCCTTATAGGTCTGAAGCTCTTGGCGAGCGTGCAGTCCTCTTGTTCGCCAGGGTTTCGGTATGTGTGCCAGTTCCTATATTTTTTGAAACATAACATATACCTATGCCATCGGTCCCAGGCGACTTGAAACCATCAAAGGAAGTCGAGGTGGACATATTCAGAGCTCTGGTCTGAGAGAGACTTTAGAACCAGCTGTCATGGTGTCTGTATTAGTAGTAGTCGCAGAACTGGTTTAACGGCAGCACATATTGCCTCACACAGGGCTACTTAAACCTATGGATCCGGATCCATGCTACTCGGTACTGCATTGTGAACATAGGGTCCCTCAAAAATCCACTGAACTGCTCACGGAAGCCCTGTGAACGAGTGCCTCGTGAGAATCTGCCTCAAGGTTGATCTCGCCAATATCAGCTTAATACTCGTATAAGCGCACTATTCACTGGAGTGGAATTTCAACCTTCTCACAGTCGAGAAATACTATAGAGCCTGTACGACACTACCTCAGCCAATGTATTCAGGCTTATTGATTTCGTTTCGGGGCGAAAAGTCATCGTAGAAGCAAGCGGTTTCCGTACTTCACATTCATAAGTGGACCTGGCGGTCTCCTGATCAAGCTATCACCAACAAGATTGACTATGTTGCTATCGGCACAAGATGCGCCTCCAGTATTGCGGACATATCGAACAGCAAGACCTCCTTGTTATGGCCAAGGTATGACAGCTGATATCCCTATCGCGGCTAAGAAGAGGAAATACTGAAAGGAAGTTTGACTTCGGATGGCTGCAATCGTAAGAAACTGTCAAGGCGTTCGTGCCCATTAACCTTCCTACGTCCTGGGCTAACAGCTTCTTATCACGAAAGCCAGAGGCAAAGTTGCCCTGATGTCGCCTCCGATACGCTAGGTTTCGCTCGGTTACCACTTCGAAACTTGTGGTTTCAAGATGAATGCCGGTTGGCTTAGTGAGGCCTGTGAGCAAAAAACAAAGGACGAGCACCGGCTTCTTAGAAGGGAGAAAAAAAAAAACTCATGAAGTCCAAATCGCTACCCATCATCTTTTCATCGCCTTTATGGCCGCATATGACAACATTTATAGAGACGAGCTATATAGAGTCAAGTCTAGTTTGGCGTCCCTGCGAAACTTTGAGAGCGCTGCTGCTCTGTCAAGGTTGGCAACTACTTAACCGAGACCTTTGATGTCGAAAAAGATTCTGTACAAGGTGAGGCGCTCCAATGTGACTTGTTTAACACCATTCTTGACGAAATTCTGCACAACTTACAAGCGAACACTGGAAGCATAATCTTTCAAAAGCCTGTGCAACTACCAGTGTACGCCGATAATATTGACATCACTGGCAGAACTCAGCGGGCGGTTGCCGGTGATTGGCCCCGCACTGATAGGGGCCAATCAGGTTGTTGACGTAGAGTTTCAGACGTACATATAATATGGCAGATAAGATCTTGCATGCTTCTATAGGTGCCGAAGTTAAGGCGGTTTTTTTTGCTGTGAATCGGGCGAACGATTCTGACATTCCTTTCATCAGGTATACACTCTTCTGACCAAATCTGAGAAATGAGTTGGTGTATGCTCTCCATAAAGTCACCTCCAGCAGCTTTAAATACCTCGACCGGAAAGCCGACAGGTCCAGCTGCTTTGTTGGATTTCAGCTTAGATGTTGATATCCTTGCTTCGTTTTGGTCAGGTAGACGGACATTTTAGCTATCACCGTCTAAATTCTGTCTGACGCCGATATACAGGCTGCGGAAAAAGTTTCTTCATTTTCTCAGCACTGACTGTGACAAGCAATGGTTTACGATGCCTTAAAGAATCTTATGCACCAGGATGGCTGTATCATCTGTAAAACTGGATGGCCAATCCGAATACTGTGCACACTCAGCCAGATGCATACCTTGAGTCTCTTAATGTTAAGTTCTCTTAAATTTTGGTCAACACTGACAAACTTAAAAGATGTTTTATTTTCCTAATATGTATCACCAAGATCTGGGCGGGCCATGGAAGCCCTACGTAAATTAAATCGTTTACCTGCGCTGTCTGCTGTTCAGCTGTTTGCAAGCGTCAGAAATCGTAGAACCCTTCGTAGCTTTGCATGAAGTGATTGAGCAATACAGTGACTGCGGGAAATAAGACCTTGACCCATCCTGGATTGTTGCAGCAACAGTTCATTTTTATCTTAGTTTTCTAAAACTTTCTTTGCCTGCTTTAAGCTTTTGAAGGTTTTGAAAAGGTCTGGCATTTTTTTCCTTCACTTTTCTAACCCTTCCCGTAAGGTATGCTTCACAGACACACAGCACGGTCGGGTTTCATGGGCTGCCAATTATTTTGCGAACTCATTGTCTCGTTATAGTCCCTACTCGGCCAGATATCCGCCAGATGTTTACCCTTTAGTTATTACCTAGTTTGTTAAGTAAATGTCAAGGTAGTCTTCTTCAAGCTTAGACGTAATGACATCGGCATATGTGAATTGTCGGCGCCTTGACTGTCTATCGGATTACAGCTGCAATTTCTGTCATTCTCTTCGAGATTGGCCCAAACGCGGCCAAAGTTGCTGCTACAATTTCTTATTTCTTCGTAGTGCTAAGTTCTTAGCTCAAAGACTACTGCAAAAATTCTTTTACTAGTCCTCAATACATTTGTGTACAACTTTATCAAGTGGTTGCCCAGCTTGTGGACTGTGAATTCAACGCTTCATCTTGCTAATGCAGCCATCTCTGAAGACAATCAAAATGGAAGTATTCTCTCAGGCCAATGCATTACTGCCTTCGGATTCATACTGTTGGTATTATTAAGATTGCCTTAACTGGTATATCCCTAATAATAAGATGAAGAGGAGTCAACCTCAGGAATACCTCCAGGACTGAATTTGGGCATATAACCATTGCTCCAATGATACATAGACGTGCTCCAATAATGCAGCGCTTTGTTGAGAATCACTCACATCACTGGGCTCATAACTGAATTGTACATTCATCGTAGGATTCTAGTCAAAATCGCGGTGCCTGTTGCGCTAAGGTCCACATACCATGAGAGATGGGTAAGATTTCGTCCGTATGTTTCGATCCTGGATATTTTTTTCACTGACGGGCATGATAGCTGAATTGCTCTAAGTCTTTCAATTTATACCGTGATGTTTCCTCGAATGTTCATTCATAACAAGGACCCTTCAATAAAATCCCTTCTTGCGCATATTTGTTGTATCTACTAATGATTTCAGACTTGAGAAAGGCCACCCTGCCAGCTACAAGATTAGAAAATATTATTAGAAGGTCAACCAACTAAGAATTGGAAAAATTAAGTAACGTGACAGTTTAAAACTCAAACCACTGCACTATAATACTGCTCTCTAGTCAAGCACAAAATCACTCTTGCCAACCATTGTTTCTTTCGACTGAGAAGGCAACTGAAAAATATGTTCGCCACTCTCATGAACAACTAAGAAATCTTTTGATAAAACCATGCCGGTTCTGTGATATAATGGGGAGCCACAGGGCTGCATGCTTTTACCAACACTTTTTCTTATTCTTAAGAGCGGGGATTTGAATTTGGTTCACCCAATGCAAGAAGTTTTAGTCCTTCGCACTGTATCGCTGAACAGAACTTTTTTGGACAGAAGGCTGCAAAGATATGATGACTTCCTTCCTATAGAAAAAATGGCCTGCCTACCGGTGGCACTGACTGGGTTTGACCAGCTGAATCATAAAGCAGAAGATCGGTTTGGGATGTGTCTTAAGGTGTTGAAAGCCCATCTTTTTGGCTCAAACTTGGAATAGTAGTGATTTTTGGAGTTAGACACTAGCAAGCTTCAAGGACTGTTATATCGATAACTACGCTAAGTATAGGTGATGTTTTAACTACGCTGAGTATCTCTGCCCATATTTCAAGCCACTTTGACATCGTTATAATAGCTAAGACGTAAATGTCTTCTGGAGCTCTACACTTTTAAGGTAGAAGTCAATGTTCAAAAACAAGTCTAATAAGAGTGGTTTACCGATAAACGGTTTTAAATACGAAAATGACATTCCGGTGTCTCTTTTGTCCTTGCATTGCACTGTCACACAAGGCCAGAGGCTAGCTATTAACTTTTTATTTAGAAGCCGCTCCTATTTACTTAAAATAGGATAACTACTTTCTACCTATATGTCCAGGTACCCTGGAAATGGCTCTCTGTTCTTTAGCTAGCTTGAATGCCACTAAACTGTCTGCTCGTACTTTGTTCCTTCTGTCACTGTCTGTGTCATTTTGCTTATTTTATCCTTTTGTTTCTGTTGACTTTAAGTCTGGTCATGATTTATGGTGATTGCGTTTCGTCTAGAACTGGAATTGTTTACCCATAAAAAAAAAATTCAACCAAAGAATAGCTACATACTCTCCGGTACACTTCTGCTAAAAGAAACAAAAAAGAAAATTCTCCGATGTCAAGTAGGTTGTTGTACCTCACATACACGACGACCCCCGTTTAACGACATTCAACCGAACATTAATCTGGCGAAGAGGCCGCCTTTTGACGAAGTGGCTCGTGGTTATCTCTGGCAAATCTGTGCGCTTAAGCCACAAGTCGTTGTCTGATCCTAAAGATCGCAATGTGGTTCAATTGCAATCAAAAATGTACGAGTACTCACGTACAGATACGGATACCTGATCGTGTGCCATGCGCGCTCTGGCCCAAGTTTTTGCATATCTATCGGGGTACCACTACCGCTGCTCCCCGCTGCTCCCCGAGGGACAAGTTGGTCCATTTACGTTGCCAGAAGGAATTTTCAATTCGGATCACCTATCTACCTACGTGGTGCTGACTATTAAATAACTATCGCACAGATAAATTGGTTGATAATCTCATTTTGGGCACCACTGTACTTACAGTCTTGTGCTACAGAATGCGGTCGCCCGTGGGCTCAATTGCAATTGTTCAGAGTTTGTTATAAAAAAAAAGAAAAGTGATTTTGGTTTTGTTGCAATTTTTTTTAAAATGGGGCAACGAGTTTGGGGCGTTCGTTTTTTTTAAGTGAACCCGATCAGTTAATTGTTCTTGAAACTGGTAACAGTTGAAAAGGTTTTTTTTTTTGTATTTTGAAATATTCGTATCACTTACCTCGGCTACTGTAACTTCGTAGGGCGTGTTCATAAATCTCGGCGCATTGTCGTTGACATCTGACACACGCACAATGATTGGAATGTTACGTTTCTTGTTTGACGATCGAATTGTGCATGACACCTGCAAGTAAAAATTGATTTTCTAGTTATTTATGGACAAAGTAAATTAGTTTGTTGAAAAATGTAATAAATTAGATTATTGGTGAAGTGTCTGGTGCTCGGTAAGCAATTATTTAGGAAATTGACTGACAAGTGAAGAGGTCCGGCAGACAAGTATTGATTTGTGGAATGAAGTGAATGTTACATATGAGATGGTCGTGATGTAGGAATAAGGACAACTTGGTTTTGGATGAGAAACGACTAACAAGTATTTCATAGAAGCAACGTCCCCTGAAGGGTGATGGTAACACTACGTGATGTCAATTTATGGTAGCTTCGGGAATAGCAAACAGGATAGGTTGGATGACAAGCACTCTGCGTCATAAAAATGAGTAAGTGTCAGTTGGATTACAGCCTAGCGATCCCCATCCGTGTAGTCTTTATTGCTACGAACCGGGCTACAACTTTTTAGATCGCAAAAGTTTACTTTATTAGAAACTTTATTTTAACCACGACCATTCATATTATTGCACAATTTCCGCGATCCAAGCAAGATTGAATGTATTCGATTGCCGGGCTGCCGGCAAAACCAAAAACGGAAAAAAAAAATCGAACCACACGATTGGTGGTTGAGATCCGTGTGACGATCTGCCACTTGGCTTTCGAGTGGAAAAAAAAGTTACCACTAGGTAGATTGGACCGCTACTTGGGGACGCGATAGCGTATTGGTTACAAAATTTTATTTCTTTTTTCTATAAAAAAAAGGATTCGCTCTGGGTAACGCGAGGTGAAACATCAGTAAAATGTCAGCCCTGATTTCGTCCGTATTTCCTCCTTACTTTTTGTATACTTTAGTCCTTCTTCCTTTTGTCAAAGAAAGGTCTCTCGTAACTTTTCCCTTTTTTTTCTTTTATAGGCTTTTCTTTTTCTTTAAGCTTTTAAATTTTTTTCTTCCTTAACTTTTTGAAGAAGTGATTAAACCTATCCCATCGATATTAGCTCGAACCGTAGGTCTCACTCATACACTCATTCATACACCTGTCCGGATGGATTCAATTTTGGTCTTTATTGTGTGGAACGCTCGGTAAATTTGCTGGAGTGTGTCACCGTGCATGACCTCCATTGCTTCCACTCTCTCACACACACACAGGTTCGTGTTTCTTTCTTATATCTCAAATCTCTAGAAATTTCCTCCAAGATTAAGACTTAATTTTGGTCCGAGCTAATATTTCCCTTTACGATCACTCATTGGGGTTGCATTCAATCTCAATGCAACACCGGTTCTTCCCAGTGAGGGCGAAACAGTGAACTAATTATGAGACGAGCCCAGGAGAAGGAACTCTACGTCTGAAGCGCTACCCACTGAAAGACTAAACAGCGACATCCCGGCGAGTCCTTTTATCAAAAATCTAATGAATGAGGGGTGCGCAACTGAAACAACTTTTTTTGTTACATTTTTATATTCTTTTTCATTCTGTAAGGCGGGTGGCCGTCCGTCACCGAATAGAGCATCTGTGGCGGTCCGCCAGGCTCTTTGGCTTCACGTATTTATTTTACGCAGAGGGTTCCAGACTCTCCTGGCTCTAGAAGTATATCGCTGGTAGTAACGTGACCGTCCGTCACTCCAGAGAGACTCCTATCTCTGCCTTCTTGCAGACCTATTGGTTGTCCCCTCCGGCTAGCATAAAAGCAGAAAGATAGAGTTCAAGAGCCCACCAATTCCTCCGGCTAATATGCCGGAGGCGACGGACATAAACCGAAGAATTGCGGCCAAACAACGGATAGGGTAGGAGAGTTAGGGGTAGACCAGAGATGCCTTCTGAGGCTAAGGAGGCTACCCGATAGGAGAAACAACACAACACAAGAGACAAGAGTCGATAACTTCATCAAAAGCTCTTGTATACAGCTATGTTGGACACTGGTCTCGCGCCTTTCTCATGCCAGATCCTCTTTCTGCTTTTTAATTGACCCCTAGAGGGGAGCACCAGTGGCTGAATGACCCATGGCTGCCTCCCACCCTTCTAGGATTTCGAAGAACCAACGGAAAAGAATGTGGATGGGCGAAGGTCAACAAAAAAGGAAAAGAGTAGGACTTGTTGTGGTTAGTTTTGTCGCAACAATATCTAAAGCCAACAACGAAAAGAAAAGGCAAACCAACTCGACCTATTGTCTCTCCATCCAAATATTCTACTCGAGATTAGGTTGGAGAATGCTAGGTGTTTGCTTAGACAAACGCCGCCAAGTGTCATTCATACAAAAGTATTAAGTAATTCTACTGAGGTAGGCTTTAAGGCTACCTTAAAAGGGATTTTGAGGTAGCACATTAGTACAGGTGTAAAAATATGGACAGGTTCATCGATAACGACCTATGCCAATTGGACAAAGCCAACATTGTAACTTTACAGCTCTTGTAAACTTGCGAAAAACTTGGCATCTATGGCCTTCTGAAACATGATACAAGTATTTTATGATGAATTTTCGACCACGTTTTCGAGCAATTGGCGGCGTATTACTCGAATAATGTTTTGCTCCAAACCGCCTATCGTTACTATTGTAGTTTATCGGTATAAATTAGTGACTTGGCGTAGCCCCGTAGAAAATAATCCAGCGGTGTTAAATCACGCAATTTTGGTGGCCAATTGACGGGTCCATTTCTTGAAATGCCTCTATTGCTAAATCGTGCTTTCAAGTGATGTTTTCGTTGGTAGTATGGGATGGAGCATCACCTTGTTGAGAACACAGTTCTTTCACATTGAGCCACCCATATTCGGGAACAAATAATCGTTGATCATCGCATTGTACTGGTGTCTGTTGACAGTAACTCGTACTCCGGCCTCTTTTTTGAAGAAATAATTTTGTATGCACCAGCACCAGCTGGTGAACTTCTTGACGATTGTCCTTAACCTAGCCATTGAAATGGGCCTCATCGCTGAACAAAATTTTAAGGTAAAAACTAGGTCAAGTTACCGTTGATGTAAAGCCCAATCAGTTAACATCCGACGCAATAAATTGTCACTCGGCTTTAACTTTTGCACCATCTCAATATTATAGTTAGGCCTTGAGACGAAGATCCTTACCCAGAATTCTCCACACAGTGGATGGATAACGACCAAGTTGCTGCGAACGACGATGAATCGATAAATTGAGGTCCCCTTCCATACTAGCTTCCACATCCGCGATATTTTCTTCTGAACGCACTCTTCTTGTCCTTGTTTGTGTACGAGTATCTAATAGCGTGAATTGGGTGCGTAATTTTTCAATTTGAAAAAAGCAAGTTCAGATGGTCGAAGGTGTCAACCGAAAAGAAAAGGATGAGAAATGCCCTACGGGAGAAATCGAAATTGCTACTTTAGGAGCAAGATCCGGAAATTTTGCAAGAAGGCAAGACGAAAGTGATAAGCTCGATGAAAGGAGCAACGAGTTTAAATAGTAGAGATACAACCGATCTGTAGGATGCAGATCGATATGAAATACAATAAACATAGCAAAATGTAAATTTAGGTAAAACGACGCTGCCGGTGTTTTTTTTAATAATTGTGTCAACTATAAGGTCATCGGTTTCCCTAACTTTGAAGTTTTGTTTATTTGAACTTCCCAATTATAAGCTCTCATCACAAATCAAACGAAATGTTACAATTGGCAATTCATTGGATTCTCTAAAGGACCCTGTCATCCCAGTCCTGACGTAGAGAAATGAATGTTAACGAAGGCGGATAAAGATATTATTACTTGTTTGGGACGCATTTGGTCTCGCTTTCGTTGATAGACTTGGAGAGGGAAGAGCAACATCAATCTAGTCAGAAAGTGATTATCAGATGCCAATGATGGCTAGGACAATTATCCTTGCCTTAACTGCCGCACACAAGTGAAGTGCGTGCAACTGGTCGAATTTGGTTTAAGGCTTTGCTAACTGAAGAAGAATATTCGGATCAACAAGGTGAATGTGGCTATACAATGCGCGATTGTGATGAATTTCCTTACGAAATTCTACACTGTCTGTTATGGCATCCTTCTCGAATTCTTAGTATTGAGTTTCATTACTTGTCGGCTGAATATACATTTTCTTGTGTTTGTTCATTACTTAACCTTTCCTTTCCGTTTCTCTTTTAGCAGTCCCGAATTCATCTTTAATTGGTGAAGTTCAAAGGCTCTCCCTTCCCTAGGACCAAGCATTTCTTAGCATCGGCGATGTTTGTGTTTTACGTGCTAGATTATTGTAATTACTTGGGAATTCAGAGTGAAAAAACAATCACTTTTCTGCGTACATCCGCGTCTGTAAACACAGGCCATCTGTTGGGCGGCTTAGTGAAACACAGGTAGATCTCCGCCCACGCCTTTTGAATCACTCAGATCTAAGTCTGCGTGGATACGAACAAGTGCCACTATCCTCTTCTCCCCGCAGTCTCGCCATTTACGTGCGTAGGTCACTTCAAAGTGACACATGTTGCAATCTGGAACTCAACTTCATGTGGTAAAAATGTATTTATAGAAGTCCCAATTAGATTTTAATAGATTTTGGTGCGCTGTTGGAGTGAGGAATAAATTGTAACCCTGTATCCTCATGCTTAAGCGCGCCGAATCTTAATTGGGTGAATTCACTTTCGCACTCGGGTAGTAGGAAGATCTCTATTAACACAAGTCCGCTGGTTCAGATGGTCCAGCTACGGCTGGAGAAAGATGGAGAGGCGGTTCCAAGAAATGCTGGGCTGTAGTCACGTTGGACGTGAGGCGAAAGCAATATAATTGCACTTGATATTTCTAAGGCATTTGACACAGGTTCTGTGCGTGAATTTGGGATCGACGACTCTCTTCTTCAATCGATTAGAAATTACCTTTCGGAACGTTCAATTCAAGCTGTCTTGGATGGTTTCAAGTCCGATACCCACAAAAAGTAAATGTTGGTGTGCCCCAGGGCTCCGTCCTGTTTCATATTCGTTCCCGAACTCACGTCGCTGCTCTCCGGCCACAGAACGGGAACGCCAGCGTATGTTAAGCTCATTAAATTCCGATATTAACAGCATAACCAATTGAAGAGCTATCAACAGACAGCTATCAATGCAGTGCGCTGTCGTTAAAGCGAAACTTAAACACCCAGCTATTATCCATGAATGGCATCGTGGAAACCGAAAAACTTTCCATTCTCGGTATGTGTCTCAGTGACAATGGAATGATCACATATTCGATGTCGTCAAAAATGCTGCGAAATGTCTGGGTTTCCTCAAGCGATGTAAGAAATATTTCTCCCCCGTGATCTCAATATATAAGGCACTCATCCGCTCAAAATTGGAGTACAATGCCCACATCACAAAACATCTCTGCACCTGCTAGATAGGATCCAAAACCGTGCGATAAAACTCATAGGTGATACTAATATCACTCAAACAATGGACACCATCGAACGCCGACGTAATATCTCGTGTCTCAATCTGTTTTATCACTATTTCCACTAACAGTGCACCATAGAAATTGCCAATAGCATTCCGCCCATTCAAACTTTTAACCGTAATACTCGTCTCTCTAGGAATGCTCATCAATATAACTTCAAGCCCACTTTCGGACGTACTCTAAAATATCGTGATTCGTTCCTAAGCCGGTACAACTTGCTTATGGAATGCCCTGTCGGGCTCTTTATTTCCTAGTCATTATAACCTTCAAACATTTAAAACCAACGTTCATCGGCACCTCTCTTTCTTTTCTGCCTGATTTTCCTTCGCCTGCACTGTGTGCAAGAATTTTAAAGATACCTAAATTCCTTAAGCACGCGCAAATTATAAAAAAAATTTAAAGCCTCTAAGGCGCTGTCGGCCTTCTGGCAATGTAAAGAAGCTGTTGGCAAAACGTGCAGCAAGTCACCAAGAAGGGTTCTTTGGATCAATACTGCTATAATTAGGCCAAATTTATCGTATGCGTCGGCGAGTTGGTGGAATAGGTCTCATAAAAGGCTGCTGATTTAACCAGGCTTCATTTGGGCTTTCCCTATCATACCTAGCTCCGCTCCAGACGCATTGATAAATCTCCCTACCCTTAAAATTTATAGCATGGGTCGCACTCTCAGAAGAGAAGAAGAAAAGAAGTGGTCCTTGCTACGAAACGCATTGGAGCTTTGATGACTTTGCACTCCAGCTGTTTTAAAGCTCTGTTCGCATAAATATGGAATGAGACCGGAACTCTTGCTGCGGGAAGAAATACGAAATCGACTTTCCCTGTGCTCAAGACTGGTTTCGACTAGATCTTAGCATGGAAGCAATGTGGTCGGATCTTCACGGATGGCTCAAAAACCAATATAGGATGCGGCGCTGGTGTCTTTCTGGTGGATAACAAGGTTACGTTGTAGAACGTTGCGTCTGTCTTCTAAGCGGAGATATACGCAATCCTGATGGCAACGAACTATATTGTCAGGAACCTGTGGAGGAGGCGAAGGACTTACATCTGTAGCGACAACCAAGCTGCGCTTAGAGTAAGGCTGAACCCTTTTACAACTTTCAGATTAGTTCGAGAATGCAAGACTTCACTGAATATAGTCGGAAACTTAAATTAACTGAGCCTTGTCTGGATCCCAGGTCACGATGCGATCATGGGAAACGAAGCGCCGGGCTAATAATTTTGCTAGGAAAGCGTGAGGGGGAGTTTTTCATGATTCGAACCTACGTTATGTCTGTCTGCGTCGTCGGTTATTAACAGTTGGGTTTCATATGAGCACAGCCGAAGATAACATGACTGTCCGTGTTGCCGCCAGACCAGATGAATTCTTCTAAGAGGTCAGCGGCCTTCCTGCTGCCCCTCAGCAGGAAAGTCTTCGGGTTTGCTGCTTTCGACGTGACGAGACACTTAATTTTTGCTATGGACTTATATATGCTGGGCACAAGTAATACAACATCCTGCGACGCATGCTCGGAAAGAGATGAGGACGGAGAACTACCTGTGTATGTCCGCCTTACGATCGCATCAGGCTGCAGGTACTCGGTGTTGACGTGATGGATGCTGGTACTGTAGGCACTTTACCGTTGAAGTGCTTACCCATCTTTCTTCGAAGGACTGAGAAATTGCGAGGAGTACAATGGACTAGTTCTATGTCTGAGTGCTCTGTTACGACCGAAAACAAAAAAGTACCTTGAGCGGGCACCAATTATCAAAAAAGGATGCAGGGATCGGGCGAGCATTGCTGATGCAAGTTCTTTATCAAGCTAACTCCTGCTACTACAAATAGTGCCTAAATCCAAGCGAGTTCCTACTCACCTTAGCCGGACTAATTCATCATGAATTGTATTGTGGAAGACCAAAGAGTGGGCAAAAACGCATGCGGATTTGGTCTAAAATTCCTAAAAACTGATAATCTTCAAAGATAAAACTCTACCCTGATAAGGGCACTGGTTCATAAACTGGATGATAAGTGTCGAATACACAGATATCGTATTAAAACTCTTGGGTCTGTCCAAGATTCAGGAGTATTTAAAGCACCTCGATGACCATTTTTTGGCACTTTAAAATGCCAAAGAGTCGACTGAATGGGTATACTCGTAGCTCGATAGTTGGCAGATCATAGTAAGGTTCCAGTTTTCAAACTTCAAACCTTTAAACAATTCAGTCTCGTAATAGGACCCACGTTTTTTTTTCCTAGAGATACTTGTTCTCACAAATTAACAACGTTCGAATCCAATTGCCAATTTTCTACGGTTCGTCATGGTTCAAATCTCCTATTAACACTCCGATCATCGCCCGTATTTATATTAAAAATTATAATCTTCCAGACAAATCACTTTTCAACTATCAGGTTCCATTAGGACCCGAAACTAACGCGCATTTGAGAGCTGGAGAAAATGCATATTTTTTAAAAAAACCAAAACACAATTCCACTGGATTTATTGAGTCATTAGTTCAAACGATGCCCATAACAATTTGAACCACTCAATAACCATAAAACTAAAAAAAAATAAAAGAAAATACAAATCCGCAATACTCGAATTCGAATTTCAAATTCGAACTCGAGCAATTCCATAAAATGCCTTGTAACCATTACCCCCGCTCAACACTTTTAGAAATCTGTTCAGCTAATTCAAATTAGATCGAAACCAGCTCCAGCCTAAGGGTGCTTAGAGCAGAAAACCGGCTCCTAGATACGGATATAACTACAAACCATCTATAGATAAACCGCAGCCGATTGCCTTTGAGATGAAAGACACTTTACAACATCGGCAGTAACGCCATCTATCTTTATATTACGAGCACAAGTCAACACTGATTTTCGTGTTACTTAATTCTAATTGAAATGAACATCTCTTCTCACCTGGAAGACAATATGACTGAGATTCTCCTCATCTCGGTCGAGTGGTTGCAGCAGCTGCAGTTTCTTGCCGTTCAACAGAAATGTTGGATTACCCTTTGGGAAGACTAGGTCGAGAGCGATTTCCGTGTACGGATCACCAAAGATCGGTAGCTCTGGTGGATTTGTTAGTTGGCCGACATCTGTAATTAGAAAAAAAAAAGAAAAAAAATTATTTTGTTGGTTGGAAACAGGTTTACAGAGTATCTGGAGGTTTTTTGTGGGCTTTCTTGTGTCGGGGGAACATTGTCAACGTTGTTGTTCCCACGCGCAGTTTACAAGCGATTTGTGCGTGCATGTTGCCTAATGGCCATAAGACCGATGACTATGACGACGACTACGACGACGACAACTGTCATGCAAATGGTAGGAGACTATGGACGGCGATTAGCAATAAATTTTATTGAAAACGTCAATTGAGTCGCGTCGTTGTCCGGAGGTAGTTTGAGCAATTAATTGCCTATTAAGGCCTTTTTTGGGGGACATGTGAGAGGTGGTACGAATATAAATCCAATAGGGGTTCTGTTTAATTTGCTCCCAATCGCTGGACTAAATCATGATCTGAGGCAGTAATCTTTGTGTAACAGGATTAACTTTTGCATGGAATTAGTCTTTAAATTCCACTTCGACGGTGGTAGAATATCAGAAACCTGATTTTGGCGCCTCTGTTAAATGAGAGTATTTTTTGCTGGTATGACGGAGTTATGGATGTCAGGCAGTCGAAATTCATGGGATACGGTCAGTATCCAATTGTCGTATATGATGTCAGGGGGTATCTCAGAGTGAATAGTCACAATGTCTCTTAGGGTGTCGTCCCTGGTTTTAATTTACATTAATGTGCATGGCAATCACCATCTGCTGTAAGGCATCCCTTGCTTGTTGAAACACTTAAACATTCCCTACAGTCCTTCAGTTAGTTTGTTGGTACAGCTAAGGATCGCGGGGCCCATTGACGTTGGACATGAGCGTTATGACCGAGGCCAAATTCCCTAATCCTTGGGAGATTGATCTGCCAACACTTGGCTGAACGAAAAATATAATTTTTTTACCTTCACGTTCAAATTCTGTGGCAATATTGCAATACCTGTACGCTTAATTCGTCTGGAGGTATTCTGAAATCTGGTGGGTCAAGACATACCCGAAACATTGAAACCGCTGAAAAACTGGAGCGGTGAGGTTGTTGTTCGACGTGAGGCGTGTTCTGCGGATTCAGTTGTCGCATGAGTTACGCAGTTTGCGCTGAGCGAGGAATCACTTCTTCTTTCACGTCATGATTTTTGGATTTATTTGAACATTCGACGATTAAGTGATGGACCAGTAAAGGAACATAGGTCAACAGAACTTTTCCGAGATTGGCAACGTCAGAACATGTGGCTCAAGTTTAAGACGAAATTACGCAGAGTTCGCGAAAATGATTAGAAGGAATGCGGCATCAAAGTTCAAAGTTCCAATCATACAAGATGAAACTCGTGCTGAGTCTTAGTGTCGAAAATGGCTTTGTTTTGCGGGAAATCTACGCAAGAACAATGCTGGTACGTTTTCGAACAGCAAGAATACTAAGAAATATATTCAGTGACGAAGCAGATTTTCATATCGATGGCTACGAGTATGTGAGTTTATAGAACATGCGTAACTGGAGAACGCCATCAGTAACGTTAGCATTGTCCAAGTATTGCAGTGTGGTCTGTGATTTCAGCTTCAGGGATAAATAGCCCTCCTTAGCAGAATGATCGATGAGTTTCCGTTGCAATGTGATATACAACAACATAACGCTATTTCCTTAAGATGGTAGCGACGAGTGGCGCCACTAGAGTCTCGATGGAGAGACTAAGTGCCTATATTTTGCAAGAAAATAGATTAGCAAGTATGGGGACATTCCTAGGCCTCCTCATCCTCTGGACCTCGAGCCATAAGGGGCTTTAGTCGACGGTTTGCAATAACATTCTCCGAATGGTTCAGACATTATCGGAAAATAACTGCCACAAAGTACTGCAAAGCAACGTACAGCAAAAGTATGCTGGTAACACAAGTAGCTCTGATCCTCTCTTTGAAAATGTTCCTCGTTTGGGTTACATTTAGATGTCATAGCTTAGGTCGATCTTTTGAGACCAACGTCGGAAAAGAAAACAACTGCCACCAAGAAATAGGAAAATGAGTTAAATAAGTAAAGATAGTGAAGAGTGTGATTAGTCACGACGTCAATTTGTCATTAAGGCAATGACAGGGTGAAGCCTACTTCTCTAAAGAATGTCCCTAAGGAATCGAGTAAAATTGCGAAATATTAAGATCCTCAGGAGACTTCAAGTATCCCTCCAAGAAAATCAAAGCAGAACCAAAGATGGAATATAGCGTCACGAAATCAACTTCAGATAAAGGAGTATTCTTATACGAGTAATACGGTCAAATATTTGGCAGAACACTGCCCAGAGCAGTGACAGATTGCATTCGAATGAATGCTTTTCCCACCGCTCTTACGTTCCGAAAAGTCAGATGGTTGCCTTAATTATTCATGGTGGACTCTAACGACCAACTCACCTATGACTTATTTCAGGACAGTCTCTACGACAGTAAGCCTTGAACAATACTTTCAAAGGAAGTGGCCATCAGATTCAAGAGAAGATATGTTCTAGATGTGTTACTCTATAAAACTGAAATCATCGATTTAGTGCGCGTTTAGAATCCAAGAACGGTTATAGGCTGGAAACCGACGATAAGAAATACAAAAACAGCCACATGGGGCGCATTGGCCTTATAAATGATGCACCGAAGGCGTAACTCAGGGAGAAGTAGGTTTAGTATTATACGGACAAGAAGAACTACTCTCAAACCAATTAAATTCGTCCAAGATGTCTAGGTCCGTGGAGGAACTATGCGAGAGCTCAGTCCTCTCTAAGAACTTGTAGTTGCTTCTATGGGAAGATAAGCTTTTGTAGGCTTAGTTCAGGAACTGTGAACTAGAGTAACCGGGGTTTTTCCAAAATAAAGTTCTATACAGAAGCAATCCTGGCAAGATAAGTACTTGTACTCGTATAATGGCTAAAAAAAACCTTCACGCTTTAATTAGTTTTTATATCGGATATCGGATGCTGTTAAAATTCGAAAGATTTTTACAAATCAGCTCAGAGCCAAAATATTTGAGCGCTATTCAAGTACCGAGCCTTACTTACTTACCCGCGTTTTCAGCAAAGCATTTGAGAAATCTTGCCCAGAGAAACCATTCACCATATTGAAGGACCATAATTAGGGTGCTGTTTCGCATGAGCTGGAACTTCAAGAATGAGGAGGATGTTGAATGGACTCTATTTATGGAGTGTCAAGGTAGAAATGGGCTGGGAAAGTCATGGAAGAACGTCTTCAAATTCATCGATCCAATCCCTGATACTTCATTTCTAAGGAAAGTCCTCATTAAGGCGCCAATGTTGATTTTCCTTATTTAGAGCCACAGCGAATCTGTGGCAGAACTAGATACGATAGAAATCCTAGTTTAGTTAGTTAGTTCCCACACTATAAGCCTGCTGTCTTATAATGGATGGAATTCGTCCCGTGGGAGTCTAAACCTGGGATACGTTCCAAAATATTGACGAGATGAGCCATTAGAATTACCAAAGCTGAGGAAAGTATGTCACACTTCTTCAAGAGCCTTGAAGCCTATCAGCCTGATGTCTTTTCAATCAGAGGAAGCAGTTCTCCATATAGAAAAATCCTTCCATTATAAACAATTTTTTAGCGGCCTTCCTTCATATCAAAGGAACTTTCAATTTCATAAATCCTGATGGCAACATAGGTAACTTGCACAGAATTCAAATCTGTGTTGGGGTCTACGATTTTGTTGGCCTAGCACAAGGACACTTATAACAAGTGATCACAATTTGTGTGGCTATTTGTAGTGATTGAGATTTTGAAAACTCTAGGAAACAACGTGACAGCCTACTCCGACGATGTTATCATCCTGGTTCCGAGAAAATTTCTATACTAAGCCAAGCTAATCACTTCCAATTATGCTTACTTACTTACGAGTGCCGCTACAGTTCGGAGTGAACCTAGACCTCTCCAGTTATCCCAATCCGTAGCTAATTGCCTCCAGTTGCGCACTCCAAGTCGCTTGAAGTCGTCTTTGGCTTGTGTGTTTACCTTAGGTCTCGCTCTACAACGGCGTTGGCTTCTCGGGTTAGATTCGTAGACTCTTCGCGCCAGAGCATTGGTTTCATTTGCTTTTCATGTCCTAGTCGATCGATCGATCGATCACACGGTAAACGTTGCTTTACAGCTCATATACTCGTAATTCGCCATTTAATCTTCTCCTCCAAATCATTTGTCTCTCGAAACGACGGAAGATATCTTTATCCGCTTTCAATAGACTCCATGCTTCGAGGCCATAAAGTAGGACTGCAATAATCAAGGCCTTACATATAGTGTCCTTAGTTTTTCGGGAGCCTTACTATTCAATTGCCTTCCTAGCCCAAAAGAAACAGTGATTGCCAAGGGTGATTCTTCGTTTTATTTCTGTTGAGGTGATGGTGGCATCAAGAAAGATTGTGCCTCCAGTGTTCGTTTTTGAGTTCCGACGAAGCGACGTGATAGCTCGTCACCTTATCTAAATCTTTTATTGACATCAAGGGTCTCGGTTAAGTCGTTACTAACATTGACGAAACATCGAGCGTTCTCAATAGTCATTCTGCACAGACGGATGAGTGTGGCAGAGATGCCGAAGCTGGACATGGATCTATATATGTAGCTCGTCTGTATAAGTGCTGTCATATGCGGTGGTGATCATCGATTCGGATTTCTTGAGATTGTTCCAGGATCTGTCGAGGTCTGAAATTTGGTCGATGGTGAACTTTCATTTTCTGAAACTCCACTGATAGTGACCAATCAGGTTGCTGTATGTGTCATCGCATCCATTCGAGAGACTTATGCGTCTATAGTTAGCGCACTTGAGGGGGTCCCATCTTTGTCAATCGGTCAAACAATACGGAGGTTCCAATCACTCTTCTGACCAGATTTTAGAAATGAGTAGGTGTATGCTCTCCACAACGTCATTTCCAGCAACTTTAAATACCTCGGTACCAGCCGTCGGGTCCAGCTGTTTGTTGCTATGCTTAGATATTGCTATCCTTACTTAATATTGGTCATGCGGACGGAAGTTTCCTCTATCATCTTCGGGATGACGGCGGCATGTTGTACGGTATTACACAGTCCGCAGAAAGACTGTTTCAGTATTCTTAGCACCGACTGCGATTCTACTACTACAACCTTTCATTCTCCATCTCTACAGGCTATTATACGGGTCTTCTTGCCTTGACACATTCTTTTTACCTGTTGATAAAACTTTAGCACTTTATTTTTAGAGTACCTTCGATCTTGCACCTCTCGGCTCTTTTTTCTTCTTTCGGAAAAGCCGATGTTCTTCTAGTGTCTTCTGCTCGTAGAGCTCACGGGCTGCTCTCGTCCTTTGTTGCAGCGCCGATTTGTATGCTTCTCGTTTAGTTGCATATGCTTGCCGCCATTATTCATCGAACCAGGGATTTCTTGATAGCTGTCAGGTGAAAACAGCACATCAATTGCGACGTCTCTGATGGCACCTTGGCAGCATTGCTGCTTGTCTTCGGTACATCGTGCTGGCGGCATAGAAGTTGTTGAGAGATTTCGGGTTACGTGTTCTTCTTTGTTGTGGTGCTAGGGAAATGCGCGTTCGTACATTGGCTGCAACAAGGTGGTGATTCGAGTCAATTTTGGCTGGCGGGAAGGTTCGGACATCAAGAACATCATTTTGCCGCACTACTTATAAATATTTGGGAAGGTAGTTGAGTTCTAGGAATTAATCTCCCAAAAGAAGAGATCATTCTTTTCGCTAAGAAAAGAGCAGTTCCTACAGTCAACCTACTAATGATATGGAAAGATATATTGGCACACATTTTTACATTACGAATTCTAAATTGACAACTACCACCTATTTGTCGATTTAAAGGCCGGCTAAGCCGGCGTATATCGGGAGACATTATACGAAGCCATATCCGTTTCGTCATCCTAGTTTTCATGGAGAAAGTCAGTTGCTCCGTGAGGATTTATACCGACCTTATCCAGACATCTAATGTCAAATAGGGCTTTTTGCGAATACAAGGCGATCCGCTGTCATGTAATTCCTTCAACATCGAACTCGAAACCGTTGTGTATAAGCAGCAAGACAGCACTGGAGACACAATCTTTCAAAAGTCATAACTTCTTGCCTATGCTGAAGTCAAAGACGGTATCAGCGGAATGTAATGAACTACTTGTGGGGCAATTGCAGTGTTGAAGGGCAGGTCTTGAAGAAGAAGATAGGTTTGGTGGTAAGCGAGGCACATGTTGTTATGAAGAAAGGACAAAACTTCGACGACTCAGACTAAACAACGTAACACTGATCGTCCCAGTTCCAAAGGATGAAGAGGGGCTGCTTCGTTTCGAGCGAAAAATATAGGTCCACCAATCTGTTTGCATCGACGGAGAGTGGAGGAGGAAATTAAATCATAAAATGTACAGCCAATTTGGGGTGTGAAATTTGAAGCCAAACAAAAGACCAACATACTCTTCTGGAGATGCATGTTGTAAGCCAAGGTCTACCGCTGACATATAAGTAAGTAAGTAAGACATAAAGATGTCCCATGTCTGACATTATGACTGGTTACTTTCTCACTAGTTTTTATATGAAACAGCTTGGTATCCTGGGTCTTCACTACTGGTCGTCACTATCCTATTCTTGTGAACAGAAAAAACAGAGCTAGCTTCTTCGACGAGCTGTAGGACTTTAACAAAGTTGGGATGAAGAATGCCTTGAGATTCAAATGTTTGTATGGACGGCTCTTAATCGTAGTTTGTACGAGTAAGACACACAAAAGTTGGTCGAAGTAAGTGCTTAGTATATGAAATTCCAGTGCACGTCGTACCAAACTTTACTCCTTTTTGACCGAGAAATGGCTTTAACAGCGCAGTCAGTACATGAATGTGAAGGTGAATGAGATGACAGCACAATTTGACTTTTCCAGGATAGATCCTATGCAGCGGAGGCTAACCCATCAGTTTATAACCGATGTTTACAATAAACAAGCAGATGTGTCGGAACCTTCTCTGTTCTAGTCGAAACGTCTTTGTGTTGTCAGAAAACAGCAATATGGTAGCCTTCTACCTTTAAGTTTTCCAGAGTAGAAGTCGACAATTTTGTTTTTGTTTTTTTGTCGGGAATACCGGATTACTAGCTACCTTCTCTTCGTTACAAGCAAATCCGTCCATAGACAACATATTGCCGAGTTAATGGCTGGAACTTAGTAAATTGGCCAGGGCTAGAGTAAAGATCTTCGCTGAAGTTGGACGCATCTACTCTACAAATTTTTGTCGCATAACTGAGTAAATTCTCTCCGTCAAAGAACACAACCGTGTATTAAATGGTTCTGCTGATCTATTGGGCATAAATTCAGTCTCATCGTCCACTTCACTGATAATCTCAATCAATTGACATGTACCCCCTCAAATCATGTAGTTGTAACAACGCATTCCTTGCGTACAAATACAACATTCTTGCACCTGGTCACCATGTAATTTCCATCAAACAACAGACAATCCATCATCCATCAGCGACTGCAGAGAAATCTCTTTCTCTCCATCCCAACCAATTTGAGTTGGCATCATCTGCTAACATCAGTTGCAGTCCCAGTTACAGTCATAGCCATTGTCCGAGGATGAAGAAGATCCATTGTGCTCATCTCTAATGGACCGACAATTACCATTTCAAATCTCGTCGACTTAATAATTTCGAAATCATCCTTCACGTGCATTTGATACTAATGCCTCTACAAAGTAATCTAGTTCGTTCAATTGAGGATTTATTGCATTCCTTGGAAATACCTGTTATTAAGCACTCTATTTTAATTCGCTTCTTCCTCAAACAGAACTTGTGGACTGCCGCCGCCGGCTTCCTGTCGAAGCTGGCGAATAATTCTCCAACTCAACGGATAGTGCATCCTGTCATAGCTAGAGGCAAGACAATTCTCCCACTGCCATCATCACCAGAAGGAGACTTCTCCAATCTAGTTATCTTGGCATTTGATCTTCTTTGCTGGCGGTATGCCTGTTTTGTGGGTTTTTTGCATTCTACAGATACGGATACGGCATAGTCACTGGGCAAATCAAAAATGATCACCATAATGATGACCATTCCAATGGTGGAGGGTAGAGTCATACTCATACTCATACTCGTACTCACCTAATGGTCATTGTACGGATATCTTTTGTCGGATTTTTCATGTTTTATGTCGGGATTTTGATGAGATGAGGTCCGCTGTCCCTTGTCCAGAGCTACTCTCTCTTTCTTTCTTTTCCTGTGTCCAGTGTATGGTGAATCATGTAATGGTTTCCCCTATGGCGGCGTTTTTTATTAGTATGATGCTGGTGCTGGTGCTGGTACTGGCATACGGGAACGGGGAACGAGTATCTATATCTATGCATTTGCATTGTTCGTTGTGGCCACTCCTTTCGCACAAAAGAGAACAGTCAATGAGCTCATTTTTCAACGTAACTCCTTTGGATAGCCTTAGGATGTTTATGAAGCAGGACCCTAAAGGGGACTCAGGATAATATCTCTTTGTTACTTTGGATACCTTGCACAGTCCATGTAGACTGCAAAATACTCGTACATGGTAGGATTATAATCATAGGCTATGGATGGAGCTGTAGCAGCGGTTGGATGGAGCCACGATGGTTTTAATGGTGGAAATGGCCCCAAAGTAATTTAGATTGTGATGAAATTGCCACCGATTCGTCGCACTAGCTCTAGGAGTACGACTACGTATTCGCATGTTGAAATTGGTTTCATGAGATTGTGTGTTGATGGAATGTAATGCGTAGTGTGATGTATTACACCTAAGCAGCTAAAGATGGCTACACCTACTTTGGTAAATTACGTTTTGTTGCTTCTAGCAAGTGATCTACTTATTCTACTCCATTCGCTTCTTCTGGCCATTTAAAATGCAAATGAGAAGGGATCAAATTACGAGGAGTATTTATGATGGTCCGATGAAGAAACTTGTGGTATCGAGTATCAAATATGCATTAAGCCCTTTAAGTAAGGAGTTATGGGCTACTCGGTGTGCAAGGAAATGGAAACAAAAACGTGGATGACCCATTCAAACTTGACAAGTTGCTTAGGTGCCTTGTTAAAGTGATTAAATGACTAAGACTGCATATTTTCGGGAGTTTGCTTGTAAAAAAAAATAGGTGGACACCCTCCCAAGGAAACACGACTCCACGGCTCCTCACATTAGCTTATAACAGATATCGCCTCAGTCAGTTTATGATTCGATATAACCAACATCAAAGGCAAAATAGCCGAACTCATGGTGCAAATCGCATGATGCGGTGCCAGTGCTCAGAACACTTTTCGGGGCGGAAGAGAGTGCAACATAAGATGCAACAACATCCTTGACTTCATATTCTCGTCTGACTTGGTTATCAACAAAGTCGTCTCTTAGTCAACTCTTGCTAAAATTGGAATATAATAACTGGAATATAGCAACCCAATTCCACAGACACATTAAAGATACAACCGGCTGAGAAGTACTAATCCAAACAGAATCTAAGTTTTTTGCATGCTAAAAGTGGTAAATTTTAAACTACACGCCTTAAACTCAGAAAGTCCCTCTGCTTTGGTTTGCAACAAGACAGAAGGTAGAGGGATCTGTTCAGAACTCGAACAGTGGGGTCCTGATTTAACGTGCACTACCGGAAGAATTTCCTGTAGATCTCCCGTTCCGTGTTTCGTCTGTTGCTGAAACTAAGTAAGCAAACTAACTTTGTAACTTAGATCAATAGCTGCCTTGGAAAATCTCGTGTATGGGCTTCCTGTCCTATAGGGCAACACGGATATCCCCAAAATCACCCTTTATGCTATCAGAAATGCAAACATGGAGATTAAAGATGGATTTTATTGCAGAGATTGAAGCTGTGCCTATGGAAAAGGCAGCACGTTGGTTTTTACTGCTCCCATTATATAGAAAAGCAGTCATGATATATCTGAAAAGTTTCCGACCGAACAATGATACAAGACATTTTTCCTCAAATTTTTTTTTTATTTTTCTACATAGTCTCGTTGTAACTCTACACACTTCTCCCAGCGATGCTCCCATCTTTCTAACCCGTCCAAATAGTACTTGGCGTTTTTTTCTGCAAAATAATTGTTCACGAAGGTGATTGCCTCCTCATTTGACGAAAATCTCTGTCCTCCGAGCGCAGGTCTTAGATGAGGGAACAAAAAGAAGTCGCTTGGAGCTAAATTTGTTGAATAAGGCGGATGGTCAAGCAGTTCAAACTGTAATTCATGAATTTTCGGCATGGCAACCGCTGAGGTGTGAGACGGCGCATTGTCTTGGTGAAACAGGATTTTCTTTTTCAGCAAATGTGGCCGTTTTTCCGCAATTTCTGCCTTCAGCTTGGCAAGTAATGATGCGTAGTATGCTCCTGTAATGATGTTCCATTTTGAAGACAATCAATTAAGATATCTCCTTTACTATCCTAAAAAACAGTCGCCATCACTTTCCCAGCTGAAAAAACGGTTTTTGCTTTTTTTGGAGCCGCCTCGCCCTTTGCAGTCCACTGTTTTGACTGAATTTTTGTTTCGGGCGTATAATGGTGTATCCAAATTTCATCTACAGTAATTAGTTCGCGCCAAAACTCGGATTTATTGCGCCTAAACTGCGCCAACAGAGCGTTGGAAATGTTCATTCGAACACGTTTTTGGTCTAACGTAAGCAAACGCGCCACCCAACGCGCGGACAGCTTTCTAATGCCTAAATCTTGATTTGATATGTAAAAAACACGTCCTTTGGACATGTCACTTTAATTCGGCGGTCGTCTAACACCATTTGGTGAACTTTAGCAATGTTATCGTCAGTGGTTGCAGTTTTTGGACGTCCCGAACGTTCATCATCTCCCAAGCTCTTACGGCCACGTTTAAATTCAGCTGCCCAAAATTTCACTGTGGTAAATGACGGTGCAGAGTCCCCATACACAGAGTCCAACTCATTTTTGATTTGCGTAGGCGTATTGCCTTTCAAAAACAAGAATTTAATAACAGTTCGATACTCAATTTTTTCCATTTTCACAAAAAAACACTCACACCGACTCACTCAAACGACTGTCAACTAAAAACTGTGCCTCCAAAATGACTGAAACTTCGGTAAATAACTGCCAAAAGATGCACAACTATCATTCACTAGCTTTTATTGACGAGTGCCACTATCTTTACGTTGCGCCCGCGTACGCTAAGCGACAACCCTCGTATTGATGTCAAAACAGCTATTTAGCTTTGAGTAGATTTCTCATACTTGAAGGTCTGCATTGCTCATATTTATGTGCTATGTTCTAAGACACGGATAAACACTCAGGCAATGGCATCTACCCTGAACCTATAACAGATCCGAACCGCCTTACAGCTTTCGTCACCTAAGCTGCAAATAAGCTAAATAATACAACCTGACGAAGCTGGTATCTGGTAGCAACTGTGCCGGCAGATCTGGAAATTAAATACCTCGCTGCGTTATTTCATGTCCACAAGCCGGCTGACATCGATGGCATGTAGGTCAACATGCTGCGAAAAGTTACACATCATCTGATGCCAACTCTACGGAGAATCTTCTTTCGGCGTATCTTTTCAACCGAAGATCGGCAAAGATGAGTTGCGAAGGTATTATCTGCTTTAAGTGCAACATGTATACCAATATGGCAGGTCTACACAGACTGTGTTTGAACGTTTTGGACTTGATCTTCACCGATATTTGAGGCGCTTTCGACAACGTAACTATTTATAGAACGTTACGTACGTTATATATAAACAATATCCCGCATACGCAAGTTTTGTGGGCTGCATCTATATGCAAGGATGCGAAAGGCTTATATATAGGGCCACGATTTATTTCTGTTATTTATAGAATGCTATGCTCTGACATATTGAGGTGATATATCTATACTGCCGACCCAGCGATTATCTCTACAAGGTGGAGCAAAAGTAATGCCCTAATGTGAATCTGCCAACATTTTGCAAATGGCGTGAAGTGCCATTGTGCTTTGACATTTATGTTGTAGACCGATAGAGAATTAGTTGACAGTAAGCAATGTAACAATATACGCCTGAAGAATCAGGAGGTATTTGACCAATTTTCGGTCTGTTGATTTAACGCAGCGCGTATTTCGTCGTCGTTTTCCTCGTCGTCCTGCGCCATCTGCTCGAATAATTAAGCGTTTGGCTGAGCGTCTCGTGTAAACTGAATCCACGCGTATTGCTCGTTCGACTGAGAATATCACTGTTATGGCCCAGTGTGTCCAAAAACGTCCACAAGACAACGATACGCACAATTTGGCATCAACAGATGTTCGTTTTGTCGAATTTCGGGGAAAACCCTGAAAATGTTCTCTTATAAAGTGCAAACCATTCATAAATTGCTGCCTGCTGACCGTCAAGTGAGGCTCACTTACTCCATGTTCTGTTAAACCTGGTGAAAAAAGAGGATTGTATCCCAAATCATAGTGAGCGACGAAGGGGATTTCCACTTAATCGGCTATCGGAATAAACAGAATTTGCATTTTCAGGGCACCGAGAATCCATGGAGAATGCAACCCATCAAAGTGATTGTTTGGTGCGGCATTTGCAGTGAAAAAGTGATTGGCCCTTATTTTTTTGATTACGCCGACGGAACTACCATAACCGTAACTGGTGAACGCTACAGACAGATGTTAAACGGTTGTTTTTTGCTGCAAGTTGCGGAATTGGGTCTCAAGCATTGTTAGTTCCAGCAACCGCTCACACAGCTCGGAGAAAATTTTGTATCACCAATTTCCAGGCTGTGTGATCTTCCTTTGGGGCTTTTCGAAACCTTACGTTTACCACAACAAACCACAAACCTTGCAAGTCTTGAAAGACAACATTGAAGAAGAAATCACCAATTAGGAGCCAAATGTTTTGCGAGCAACAATTCAAAATCCCGTAGAACGAAGACAATTGTGCATCAACTCAAGAGGTCATTTGACCGATATCATTTTTTCAAATTAATGTTATCAATTCTACTCCTTCAAGTAAATTTCTCTAGAAGACAGAGCCCAATTTTTTTCATTTGTAACAAAATGACAGCCAATTCACATGATTACATTACTTTTGCCCCAGCTAGTATAAAGTGCAGGCAGCTCTACATGTAATCGGTTTTTCATGCACCGGAAATGGGCTTTTTATTGGGGGAAGCTGGCTAGTGACTCATTTAATTCGTTCCTCCAACGAAGTATCACCGACATCAGGGTATCACCCTGGATAGTTAACTTCCATGGACTTAACAGTCATATACTCGTAGTTGCACTTCGCAAGCAATTTTCTGACAGTATACGGGAGCTTGGGCCAAAATGTGGAGCTTATCGCTGAGAAGGGTTATCAGAATTCACATAGCTTTCATAAAGCCAGCTCCAATGTTTGATATATTTGCTCGAATAACACTTCGAAGAAATATTCCCTGCCGCCGTCACCAGACCCCAAAGAAGCTATTTCTAGCACGTCCAACTCTGCTCTGATTACACTCATGAATCTCGCTCCCTCGTGATTATGGGCTCAATTCACAAAGCCATCTGCTGGTTTAAAAGAAGTGGTCTTTGTTAACTTTGGCACTTGAGTTTCATTGACCTTACGCGTCGACTGCTATTTGTCTCCGATCTTATGGAACCAAAAGATATGAGAGTCGTAAGCATGACGCAAAAACTCCGGTACTCCGATTGCTGCGGGAATACGAAGTCCCTGTACTTAGGTCACACTTCGCTCAGAATCCGAGCCAAAAAAGGAGAGCGGTCGAATATGTCAGAATGGGTCTAGAATCGAATGTGAAAGTGGTATTCGCGTCTTTGTGGAGGATGACAATCTTATGGACACTTCGTTAGGTGAACTTAAACTGGACTTTGAAGCGGAGACTCACACAGTGAAGATGGTGACGAAATACATTGTGAAGTAAAGAACTGCGTATATAGGGATACCCTGTGATACCCTCTTATTACTTCCAGTCAGTTTCAGTTCATTGAATCGCAGGAGGTGACCTCGTTGAATTTGCTAAGCATTGCTCATGACCTGGAACTGTGTTTAGAGTTTTCGTTGATAGTTGGGCTCCTCACAACTGCAGGTTGCCAATCAAACGAATGCCATGAGAAGTGACTAAAGAGCGGTGACTTCCCTTAATTGCATTTAAGTGGAACATTGTGACTGACATTACATCGCATCCGACTGCAGCCATTAGACGATTTCATCAAAGCGTTTATCGACCTTTCTACGAAAGACTGATAAATCTTATTTTAGGGATTACTTAGTTACTTAAGGTGGCGCTACAGTCCGCGGTGGACTTGAGCCTCAACCAACAAACGTCTTCAACGTCACTTTTGTTGTTCGAGAGAGGGCTTTGCTAGTCAATTACCTTCTTAGCTCAAAGAAGCTAAGCTTCGTTTGATATTAGCGCTGGTGTCGTTGTCTGAATTAATCGTGATCCTAGGCAGACAAAGTCCTTAACTACCTCAAAATCATATCTGGCGAGGGTGACGAAGATGTGGTGTGTACTTTCTTGTTAACAGTATACACTTGCTCTTGTCTCGTTGACAGTTAAACCCATCTTCGCCGCTTCCACCTTAATACTCGCGAAACGCCACTGACATCACGCTGTTTTCTTCCGATTATGTCAATATCACCGGTGATATTGATGAGGTCTCGGTGAGTTTTTACCGAACTTTATGGAGCAGCGTGCATTCCCATCGTCATCCTGCAGAAACGGATGAGTTTAGTGGGGATGCTAAACTAGACATTGTTGTCTAAGGCTCATCTCAATACATAGATGCTGTAAAACGCGGCCTTAAAATCGATAAATAAGTAGTTTGTATCGATGTAGAGATCAAGGGTTTTTTCAAGATCTGCCGTAGTGTGAGTATTTGGTCGATGGTGGACTTTCCTGGCATAAAGCCACTCTGATATGGGTCAACCGACCCATTGACGTTATTGACGAAAGGTTTCAGGTGTTCACACAACACGGCAGACAGGATCTTGTAGACGATGTTAAGAAAACTGATTCATCTGGAGTTGGCGCAGTTAAGAGGGTCTCCTTTCTTGAGAAACGGACAAGTAACGCTGAGGTTCCATTCATTCGGCATACTTGTGTTCGACCATATTTTACGTATGAGTTGGTGTATGCTTCTTACCAAGTCATCGCATGCCGCTTTGCAGAGCTCGGCAGTTAGGCTGTGCGCTCCAGTTGCTTTGTTGGACTTGAGTCTAGAAATGGCTATCCAGTTGGGATGGAAGAAATTGCTTATATACATCGTCTAGGTTGAAAGATTTATTATGTCTTACAATGGTATTTGGTTCGTTATTGCCGTTATAGAGTCTATAGAAATGTTCTTTTCAAATCCTCATCATCGACTGCGACTCTACTACTCGTACTATGTTCCTTTGTTCGTCTCTACGGTTCGGGATTTCTGTGGCGGCATGTTTTTTTACCTTTTGGTAAAACTTCCGAATCTTGTTCCTTGAGTAGCATCTCTCAACTTCCTCGACCGCGCGCTGCTTTTGCCCCTTATTTTTCCTTCTGCTCATAGAGCTCGTGACCAACTCTAGTCCTTCTATGCAGCATCACTTTGTATGGATCTTGCTCAGATGCATGTGCCTGCCGGCACCCTTCATCACACCAGAGGTTTCGTTTTCGTGGCCGAGTGAAACCAAAGCACATCAGAGGCAGTATTTCTGATGGCTTTTTAGCAATATTGCCACTGGTCTTCGCGGCATATGACCTCTTAAGATTTTAAGTGAGACTCGATCAGACAAGGATTTGGCGATTTCTTGCGATTCAAGCAGTCCGACGTCGAATTTCCTCGCAGTATTACAACAAGGTGGTAGTCCGAGTCGATGTTGGCCCCTCGGAACGTTCAGACATCAATAATACTTGAGGAGTATATTGCGTCCATCGCAATGTGGTGAGTTTTTCTGACGGTCGATTGATCAAGTGATCTCCAAGTCCCCTTATGAATATAGTAATGCACGATCCGCCTGCTAGGTACCACAATGTTTCGCAGCGCGGCAATGTCGATTAGCCTGAATCCATTATCGGAGGTAGTGTCGTGAAGGCTATACTTTCCGAGAGTGCTACCAAAGATGACCTCTCCTCCTAGCTTTGTATTCAAATCGCCGAGGACAATTTTAATAATAGCTAAGGCACTGATCGTAGGTCAAAGAGCTCGTATAGCTTATAAGGCTAATGTTGAGAAATTTAGTCTTAGTACGGATTGTTGGGAGGCGCTCGGAAACTCAAAACTTCTGACCTAAGCCTGGCTCTAACAACAAATCCGCATGCAAATAGGCGCTGCTTTTGCCGTCGAAAACAATTGCCGTAGTAAATGTCGAGGTTTTTCAGCCTCTTTTTGTCCGGCCCATCCCATCGCATTTCTAGAGTGACGGTAATATCTGCTTGCAGCAGCTCAGGGCTTCCGCTAGTTATTCCACGTGCAGATCCGAAGTTCATTGTCCTTATTTCGTTAGCAGAAGATGTCAACGGTAGATCCGTCTGTATCCTAGGCTTGATGGTCGATTTATTACAACCAGCTCCTATTAACGAAGCTGCTATTGAGCTGAATAACACAAAATTCCGTACCTGGTATATCTCATCGGTTGCGGTGACGAATGAGGTCATTAAAGATCTGTTGCTTCCTTCGATTGTTTCAAGTGGCCTGGAATATACCCAGTTATGTTACAAAAAGGTATAGACCAGCTGCTGGGAACTCTAAAGAGGTTTTTCACTGCTAGCATGGCACTGGAATATATACCGGAACCCTGGTGAACAGTAAGTGAAGTCTTCGTACTGAAAATTAGATAATATGACCAGACTCAATAAGTGTCACTTCCCTCATGTTGAAGAGGGTTGCATAGACTGGGTGAGATCCAAGTGCGCAAAACTGCCTTGCGAATGCATCCTCTATTGACGATGTAACACGTCTACCAAAGCGAACATCTTGCGAGAGTGTGTTTCAAAAACTGGTAAGAAGGATTGAAGGAGCAGTCGACAAGAAGGAACACGCTTTGGGTATTTTTATCGACATTGGGGCTGCTTTCGACAACGTAACTTCAAACAGCATTTGTAACTCGGCCAGATAAAACGGTGCAGAGAAATCACTAGTTTTGTAGATCAAAGCAATGTTGGTGAATAGTTCATTGATTGAGGCTGCTGACAGTGACCAATATGTGACGGTTGGGGTAAACAGGGGCTGTCCGCCAACCGGTATTCTGTCTCCACTCCTATGGTGCATATTGACCGACTCAGTGCTAAACGCGCTCAGTAGTTCACGTATGTTCAGACATATGTGTATACAGATGATGCTGTCTGTTGAACCATGTTTGACGACTGTCTGCTCTAAACCGAAGGCAGCCTTAGGCGTGATCAATGATTGGTGCAATAGAAAAGGGTTTTCAGTCGAACCTCTCAACACTGAAGTTGTTATCTATACGAGAAGAAGAAGCTGCCTTGTCTCACTTATTTAGTGCTTAAAGGCATCACCACCCAATTCTCCACATTGAAGCTAAGTATTTGGGTGTCACTCTGGACAACAAATTTCTATGGACTAAACATGTTACATCCAAAGACTCTAAGGAGCTTTCGGCCTTCTGGCTGAGTAATCTCGCTCTCGGCAACTCAAGGGACCCGGTCACCGAGAAGAATGATTGAAGTGACCAAGATGAGCAAAATAGGGGTCCCTCTGCCCAAAATGGCTCTGAAAGGTCCTTATTATATCTAACTGCGTGACATCTTGCAAATTCAAATCAGCCTTGCAGGAATAACAAATTCCTGGCATACAAGTGAGCTACATATCATAGAACTGTCGAATGCAGCTCTTTAATCATACAGTGGTAGACGAATGCCTGATTTTCTCGGGTTTTACCCAACACTTGGAGATATATAAATATCTGGTCAACGGTGGGCTTATCAGGTCTAAGGTCACATCGACAAAGCCAGGTCAAAGATCTAAGACTTGCCTTTTCGGTATTTCTTTATCTGGTGCATATTAACGTGTTGGCATGAGTTTTGGCTGGACGTATTGAAGTGAAAGTGAAAGCAAACAATTATGGAGCTGAGGCGGAAAGTCTGATTAGATATATCAAGGATTCTCTGAATTCTTGGCCGTCTGGTTCTAAGCCTGTCGGTCAGATGTGAAAACAGGATTACCTCGGAAATAAACTCAAAAGAACAGCTTTGATGATTCAGTTACCATCTTCAATGCACAAGTTCTATGACAAAACACGCTCAAAACCCTTCAAGTTACAAACTAACAACCTCGTATTATCGGCGTATGTACGAGTATATATAACCTTAACTCAATTCATCATCTCATCAGTGTGTACTTTAGTGCATAATCCAAGCCTTAATTGTATGCACACACCCTACGTGCTGCACATGGTCAACTCGATGTCGGCACATCCAATGATAACATCTTTCTTATGGTCCCCATCAAGGTACCGATCCAAAGCAAAGTCAAACTGAAACCAAAGTAATTTGAACCTCTTTGTTATGGCAAAATGTAGCCTTAATATGTGCCGCGTCCTATACGTACCATCGTCCACTGCGATGCCGTATGCCCTATAAAAATGCTAATATAAAATAATTACCATTAATTGGTAATCACATCGTCGCAACTCATTCTACATCCTACACAGGACGATTTCTATAGTGCAGCTCCTCTAGCGCTCTTCGGAGGAGAGACAAGCCATCTGCATCTGCACTAGAAGTTTATCCAATTACTTGGAACGCATTTAAGTTATTGGCATTACGGGAGTCGTTCGTTTTCATTACATTGCGCTTGTCCTCTACCTCAATGGGTACAAAGATACACTTGGTCCAGCGCGTGTGCTTAAGAGATTTGCTGCCCGAACCAATGCAAAGACGACGACGACGACGACGACAACGACGACGACGATTTTTGAACGCCCTTTCCTCACCGGATCATTAGTGCTATCTTCAGTGCACATCCAAATGGATGAAAGTTAGTCCTCTACCCGAGGTTCTTTCTCGATTCTTACTTGGTTCTCACTTGGTCTTTACTCTGTGCGCATCACTGAGCTGCTGATGTGGCATGCAAACATCGTAAGATCCTAGTGCAGTTCAATAAATTTACCGCCTTTCAGCATGGCATCACAATAAAAAAAAGAAATTCTAAAACAAATCCCATCAAGAGCTCGGTGATGATGGTGATCTAGATATTGCACACCAGAGACCGACCAAGTTATTGGTCGTTCTCCAAATGACCAACAACGCAACGCTTGGATAAACTGGACCATAGGAGTGTACTCCAAGATGGTGATGTAATCGCTTTTGGTATTAAGAAAATTCTTAGGCCAACTTGAATTCTCCTCGCTTGGATTAGCAGAGGGAAGAAATATTGGTGGCAACCAGGATCTAACGCTCTATTACCTACACTCACAGATTGGTTGTGCGAAATTGTATCGAGAATATCTCTCCAATGGATCAGAGTGAGAGTTTGGATTGTGCCATGCAAATAAACACCTCAGCGTTGGAAATAAATCAGAGCACTGCATCATAATCTGTCGAGTCAAATCCACTGACTGGCTTCGGGAGGTGGTTGGGTATTCAAAGTTGGCCATACCGACACCAATCTTGTCTCATGCACAGTTTTATGTAGTGAGGAAGGAAACTTTGGATTATTGGTGTCATGATTTGATTATATGGCTCGAAGGTGACTATGAGTTTGAAATGGGAGGGCCAAGTCGAGGCGGCTCACCACTGATTATTTGTGAAACGTTTTTTCGACCGCTTTTGCGCAATCAACGGTGATGGTGGTGTTGCTGCTGCCATTGTAGGATGATGATGACTACAAACGGGAAGTGGAAGTCAAGATACGAGTATATAGTTCGCTTCGATTTGTTGGTAATGGTATAGCTACAAGGTATTGAATAGAAAAATGGTAGGTAGTAGCAACCGTTGAAAATGCGATTTATGGCTTGTTAAGAAATGTGCTAGAAGAAGATAGGCTATCATAAGTGGGCGTATTCAGCCCGGTGCACCAAGTGAAGTGTTCAAGATACAATTTCGCCTTGATTGGAGGTATCGAGATGGTAATAACTACATGCTATGAAGTGGTTATATCAAAGGTGGCTTGCTTGAGATTGATCGTTCTGCTTCCTTATTGCGAATTAATTCAAAAATTCTTACACAAGTGAATCGTTATGAGGTACGAGTACAATGTTGCTGTTGATGGGTGCGATGACCTGTTGTTCGACGGATTATTTGTGTATTTAGGAAGCAATCAGAAGTAAAACAACTCGTTGGCGGTGCAATCTTTTCATAACATAGCATGAAGTTGTTGTGATTCTTTTTTTTTGATTTTTTTTTTGAGACGCGAATAACTATGAAACAAAAGAGTTGAGACGCGAACTGAGAACTTTTAATGGTGACGAGATCATCAACAGCTTACAACAATACACTCAGACAGCGAAGACGAAGTCAAAGCTCAAGGGATCCCCAAATTATTAGCTCTCAGCTAGGAAACATATTTAAAAAAATTAGGCGAAAAGATAAAAACAGGGCAGAAGCTAATATTCGAAGTAAAGTCTCTTCTTATAGGGGTGCTCATGACAAGGCTTTTCACAGCTCAAACCTAGTCTACATACCAGCCACTTCTAGGGTTTTTCGATAGCTACTTCAACATGGAGATGCTATAGAGAATTATGCTTCAAAAAAGCCGTTCTACGACTTCTATTCAAACTGTTATGTGGACAGAAATGAGTTTGGCGTAGGAATCGCGGTTGACAATATATCAACTGTTGCGACGTCTATAATAGAGGCAGAGACAGGTGGCACTTGCTGGAAAATATGTTTGTAAAAAACACAAGTTTGATGAGATTAAAACAACAAACTACTGTATGGCCGTTAAAATAATAATGTCACCTCTGGGAAGGATGATCTGAACACATCGTTTGAACTCCAATAATAATAGTCTGGCGATCCAGCGACGAAATACATAATGAACAAGGATATGCCATACTTGGGAACATTGGAGAGAAAAATTATTCGCAAAATCGATAAAAGCACGAGCTATGCAGTCGGCGCCCTAACATTGACATGGTAAAATTTACTTAAATAAGGCGATTATGATGACTAGACCACAATGATTGGGTGAACAAAAACTCTGCGGTTAAAAATGTGCTTGTTTTTGGAATATACCATTGCAATAGGCAGAAGGTATCTCTATTGCAAGGACCAACATGATGAAGAACTTGGGATTTCTAACAGCAAAATATGTTCACAGCATCTAATTCTCGATCAATCTGCCTTCTCTTGATATTCATATCATGAACTACACTCCAACAGCTCTTAAGTGACCTTTAGTAAAAAACGCACAGGAGTTTTGACAATCAAGTGCTACGACTGTCTCTTGACTCTGGTCTTATGGAGATGCCGCCTGATGCAATGACAGAACACTTCTGTTGGTGAGAAAGTATGAAATCGACTTTCCCTTAATTAAGGAATGATTTCGGCCAACCAAGAAAAGGTTGAAGTCGCGTTTTTACCCGATCCAGGATGCGGCGCTGGTGTCTTTCTGGAGGATAACAACGTAAGACAACTAGTATCTGCCTTATTAGCAAATATGTACGCAATCATCATGGAAATGTTGTACGAAAAAATCGATAGAGGGCGCGAAGTGTCTGCAACAGATAAGCTGCGCTTAAAGACTTGCCAGATCCTGTATCGACTTTCAAGCTAGTTCGAGAATGCAAGACTTCCCTGAACGGAGTCGGAAAGCTGAGTGATTGTTTGGGTTCTAGGTCGCGGGAAATGAAATTGCCAACGATCTTTCTAGGCAAAGCTCAGAGGACAGATTCTTAGTACCCGAACCTGCACTAGCATTGTCGCGTTCTCAGTTAGTGCTTTCACTGACAATTGAGTTTCAAATAGGCATCACTGCGGAGGGTATGCCTCTCCAGTATGCCAGGTGACCAAACTTTCCTCGGAACTGTGATTTGTTAGTGGAAGCAGATTTAATTGATTTTGAAATCTGGGAAGAGATAGAGGGTGACAGGATACCGAAACGGACCATTCGACCTGCAGAAAATTCGTTAAAATACACTTTGTAGTAGGTCCTGCAACTTTTGTCATAACGAGTCTCAAATTAGAACAAACAAACAAATGGAAAAATAAGAATACCCCGGATCTTAAGAGTAAAACCAGACATCGCTGATGACTCGAGTAGGAAGTAATGCTTCAAGTCAGTTACGGACAAAGTAAAAAGAAATCCAAGTAAAATCGCTCCTTGAAACTGGAATTAGCTACTCGCTTACTGAGGCAGCTGATAGCCGTAGGAATAAACTCCAGCAGGTGGGCCCAGCGGACCTGGTGAAGGCAATTGTGCCCCTCGTCTATAACCTAGGTATCCCTGCGATGGATTATACTGTCCTGATGATATCCATGACCAGAGTAACCACCCGGACCAGGTGGTTCGTGCGGTTGCCTTGCGTGCGGAATAAGTCTGAACACCAAGAGCTGGCTGATATTGAGTTGGCACATCAACTACATTCGACAGAGCATTGGCCGATAAATTTGGCGGTAGAGGCTGCTTTTGTGGCGGTCGACTCTGTGTATAATTAGTTGGTGGTCCCGTCGGACACGCGGCCGCCGGTTGTTGTCGTATTGGTGGTCCTCTTGTGGCCGATTCGGATACATTCGGACCGTTATTGATTGGGTGGTGGTGCCAAGCCTAGACTTGCCGAGATACAATATGAACTACCGGGCGTTCCACTGGGCAGCGCACTAGTGGATGCTGGTGGCTGTGGTGCTACTGGATTTGGTTGTGGTGATGGTAGATGTCAAATTGCATATGGCTGCTTTTGTTGATGCTGGGCAGATGGGGATATCCGACCTTGTTGATACGGCGGCAGTTGCAGTTGCGGCGGATATGGTAGTTGAGTCCGGGCTACTGCTTGTTGGCAACCAGTCTGCTCCGTTGGCTTGCGTAGTTTTGACCAGCATTTGGGGCACCATACCCAAAGACCGCCACCTCAGATTAGGAGGAGGGGGAGGATATGTTGCCGGTACCAGGCCTTGGTGCTGCGAAGTGTTCGAAAAGGGATGATTTCGTGGAGGCGGCCAACCGATTGAAGATGTCGGCGGCATGCTAGCATGATGGTAGCCTTAGCTGCTGGGCGGGTATCCTTGAGTTGGAAGCCCATAAGGGGCATAACACCTGGATAACTAGGCTGTGGTTGATAAGGTGGCCTTTGGAGCGGATATCGAGGATAGTGGCTGTGCTATTGTCATCTTTTGTGGTAATGCAATTATGGCGGTTGTTGCCCTCCGGTAACCCCAATTCTGAAGCACCTAGACCACATACCTGTAAATGAGAAGCTTGCGGGCCACCCATCATGCCATCGGGTGGACCATGCGATTGTGAAGCCAATGCGGTGGCGGCAATATTTGTGCAATATTCATCGACGGATCAGCCAACTGCGCTGAGTACACCGCGTTACGATGTAACTCCGCATGATACGAAATGCATTCCTGTGATTTACCCTATTTTGTAAATCTTTTATCGTCTGGATTATGCCATAATTTTCGTGCCCAACATTTTCAGTATATGAGCCGGACTGGGTGGTGGAGGTACACCTCGATTAAGCGGGCTACCAGGTCCACCACCACTGGGCAGACTTACTGCGGTGGACCACCTTGTTGTGCAGCCACACGCGGCGGTTGCTGCCGCTACATATATGCCACAGATATTTTGTCTGTTGCTTTTTTCTTTTTCTTCGGTTTATCTTTTTTTCCATAAATTTAACTGTACCTACACTTTTAACCGCAGTCACAAAAATCTATTTTCCAATGAATATATTATCTGCTCTTGGTATACAGATATATTCGTAAATCGTCTACAAATTAGGCAGTCACAGCATGAACCACATTTGTTTGGTATTTATTGTCATTTTCTATGTGAATTTCCCTTAAATAAGAAGTGAACAACTCCCGGAAAAAGGAACAAGCGAGCAACTGGTGACAATCCATATCAGCGCTATATTTAGTAACGTCAGCCACTCATGCCCACATTCGCCTATGGAGGATATCTATCATACTAACACTTCAACAACATCATATGCCGAAGACCAATGCCAGCTTGTATGCACCATTTGGTGAGGGTAAGCATGCCCTCTGACTAGAATCTGGGCATCATCTGTCCGGTTCTGAAGAAAGATATGCCAACTATAAGGACACGCTTTTGAACGTTGCGTACAAGATCCGTGCTGCCGTATTTGATGAACGTGTTAAAACAAGCTGATAGATCCATATCAGGCAATTTTAGATCAGGTAAATCTACCTGCGGGAGCCTGGCGGGAATTGATAGGGAAATTGCTGACTCTCCTTTAACTTGGATTGGACAAGCAGTGCAATAATCAAATTCATAGTGATTGCCTTACCGCAAAGTGGTAGTCCGGTTAGGGACCTGCTTGTGTAAATCCTTACTTATGCGGCTAAAATATCAGGAGCATGTCCATGACCAGTAGCATAGTACTAGGCTACGGCATCATAGGGCCCACAACCCTATACGGAAGACGATAGGCGAACCAACTAATGCCCTCGGATAGAAATTGATTCAATATTGATGACACTTGCAGGACAATGACCTTCGGAACTGCACGTCGAATGATCGGACTGTTAACAGGAAGCCAACATTGACTCGGATCACCACCTTGTTGCAGGTGCGAACGCGGACTTCCCAAGCGCCACAACAAAGAAGAACTACTGTGAGAAGATATAACGCAGAAAAGCTGGAATCTCTAGAGACCGCCAGAATCTTCGCCGAACGCGTACCGAAGACCAGTGGCAATGCTGTCAACTGATTTGCTGGGTTTCACCTGATCACCACCAAAAAATCCCTGGTTTGATTAAGAATGCCGGCAAACACGTGCACCTAAACAAGAAGCGTACAAAGCGGCGCTGCAACGAATGACGAGAGCCGCTCGTGAGCTCTACGAGCAATAGTATTAAAAGGTAAGCACCAGAAAGTGCGGTAAATTAGAGCAAAATTAAGTATATGCTGCCGTCGAAAAAGGAGAATCGACACCAATACCTTAGGCAAACTGTAACTATCGACAGCCATAGTTTCGAGGTGGTAAAGGCTGTTCAGTGAACCCCTGTAATAACAGAAGCGCATAGACTATACGAAGAATAGCTCTTCCCAACCGCTCTTTCTACGCTTTAAGAAGGCAATTGAACAGCAAAGCTCCATACGTGGTCTTGGTCGTCCTTGTCCTGTTGTTTCTTCTTAGTTGCTTTGAGCGAAGGTATAATAAAGAACTATATCGGCTGCACAACGATCTGGATCTTGTCAGAAGGCTTCACCTACACCTGATTCCACCTCAGTATAGGAAATATAGGATGACCTAATCTACTGCGGTTCACGTAGTTGGAAGGCAACATCTACCAACTGGAGGCAGCTAGCTACGGATCGGGCTGGCCGGAGTAGTAGGTTGGTTGTGGCCAAGTTAGGATGCCATCAATGGTAAGGTAAAGCAAATATCTGATTGTCAGAGATAGAAATATGACGATGTCAAAGACTGCTTTCACTGGCTTCTGGAGAAAATATACGAGGGGTGTCCTAGGTAAGACATGAAAAATGATAGAAACGTAGAACCTCTTTGGTGGTATTGCTGGTTTAAACAGACTGCATAGCACCTTTCAAATAACAGACGAAAGCTATTGCCCTTTGCAGGCATGTCATGACTAGTAGCGCTATCTTTCATGGCAATATCCATGCAATATTCCAATTTTCTTTGAATGGATTCCGATAAATCAACAACCAAATGGATTGTATTCGCAGGATGCTCTTAACGTTGGTCCGGCAAAGCTGCTACTCTCAGTGCTGGTCAAAAGAGGAACAGGAACGTCGCCGACCAAGGACTGAAAGCTAAGTATTGTTTACCGGATCATCAAGGACGGAGATCTTTTAAACTGCTTACAAATTTTATCATATCAGTTACCTAAAGCTTTTTGTCTCAACTTGAATTGTTATAACAGTATGGACAGGAACAGAAAAATCCTACATGAAGTTCTCACTAGAACTAGCAAATTTTGAAGAAATACCTTGACGCAGGTCGATGCAGGTCTCCATTGTATTGATTTCAAGCCTTGATATCTCAGCCGGCTCGTCCGATTGTGTAGTATGACAATGAAAAATACAAGCTGCTTAATTAAGACTGTCTTAAGCTGTTTTGAGAGAAAGAATATTCGGGGAATGTCCATATGGTAGACAGTGAATGTAGGAATAGATACAACGACGGTATGTCCATGAGGTGCAGCGACGTCGACCTTGGCAGGAGTGTCCAAACACGACTACGGCGTCTAGGGCAGAACACTTCACAGAACTGTAGCAGAAGACTACCACTGATAAAGTATAAAGATAGCTTACGATTGAGGAGAATGTTGTATGATGCTTAGATCCTCGACGGACCATTGCGACATCTAAAACTTAGCAAGAAAATTTACTTATATTCACTCTGCTCCATTTTCCATAAGATTTAGGATGTTACCGAAAAAACTAGGAACCTGCCAACAATCGTATAGCCTAAAACATTTCCTGACACAAGAATAGATTTTTGTTTTTTAACAAAATATACTCACAGTTGCCTCTGCTCTCTTCGATATCCAAAATGATGTTTGTTTGTCCGGTTTCCACCTCGCACATCTGTGATTTGCCTAGAATTCCATATGCTCTTCGCGTCACTATCAGCAACAGTACACCAACTACGCCAACGTTCCACGTCATTTTCTAAAAATAAATCAAAAATAAAATTGTTTTCAAAAAGAGTTTCTTTTTTGACCACCCACCAACGGAACAACAAAACAAAGAAGCAAATCAAAATTCAGAGTCGAAAACTTGTTAATAACTTATCCAAAGTACACTTAAGTGATTAATGGAGTCCAAGTACTAACAGAAGTCAGCCAAACAACCCATCAAGGCCAGCTAAATTGGTTTTAGATACTTCAAAGGTAAAAACAGCGAATAAATGAGATAATAAGTACGAGTATCTCCAAACGATTGGACCAATTCGCTGTTTTCGGTTATTGGTCATAAGTGGTGAGCGTACTCGTTTGTCTCTAACCAAAAACCCCGAATTCAATTTGGAGCACAATCTGAATAAACCTACGGTTAATCGACAATAGGAAGTAATAAATTCTATCCCAACTTGGAGCGGGGCTTGTGGGCAAAACGCTCATACACATTTCACTTGAAGGTAAGTAGCTGATTTGAATTTTTATTACCATTGACCCGAGGTCAGATTGAGATTTAAGCAAAAGGACATATAGGTACAATAGCCATGGATACAAAGTATTGACGGACAGGGAGTCACAAGGGGAGCTAAACAATTGCATCTGTATTTGGTCTTTGCTTTGACATCAGACCTTTTGGCTTCCAAACTGAAAAAGGCAAGAGAATGCTTCGCATAAGTTCGTACAGAAATCTGCGTTTCTCGGAAGGAGCTGGAGGAAGATTCTATGCAGGGTAGACACAAAGGAATACAGGCACATCTAGAAGCGTTCCATTGTTTTCAGATTTCTGGTGCTTTCATTTGAATACCGAGGAATCCGTATAGCGAGATACGAGTACGAGCATATGCCGCAATTGGTAATGGCATTGATTTTATGCGTAATGTCCTTTTAGAGGATGCACTACGTATGGCAATGGCGAATGTAAGTAAGTATTCCTAGGAGATGCTGGTGTTTTTCTTTTCTGTTTTGATATGTGAAATAGTTTTGGAATTTCGCAAGCTAATGAATAATTCAGATACCGTTTTGTAGTTTGTTTTGCGCGGTGTTTGGTTTAATTTTTGTGAAAGTAGATGGTCAAGATACTCGGACTGAGATTGAATATGCCTTAGAAGTGGGTAGATAGCCTTTAAAGGCCATCGAATGGCTACGGAAGGACAATGAATGAAAATATTTGGATGCGAAATTTGTATCATTAACATATGGACCGATAAGTGAGCACCAAGACTGGTAAAAGTCGTTCAAGAATTGAGACTATAGCTTGTGCTGCGGCGTTTGCAACTGCCAGTTTTCTATAATTCGATGACAATCTATTTTACTGAACCTATCGCTAAGATATTCAATAACCAAGGACTGTCTCTTAACTGACATGAACGTGCTCTCATAACCCTAAGTTCATTGAGGGTATTTCAGGTTCTGAATTGAGTCACTGGCTTACCATCTGGATAGTTCTTTGAATTCTTAAGGTGGAAGCGACATTATTTATTGATACTTGCCGAAACAGTATTCGAATTCCCAATCTCGAAAGCCAGCTAAGCTCTTAGATAAGATACCCGGCATTGAGCGTATTAAAAATTAGAGATCGACTTGGGGCAATGAAGCTGATAATTGAACATGAAACTTGTAATATGCTTAGCGCCTATGAACCTCAGGTAGGCAGGGAGCAATCAGAAAAAATAAATATTTTTGCGCGACTTCCATGAGCTCTTGAATCGGTGGGCTTTTGGACGAAAATGTCCGAGAAACGCGCTACGAAAATGGTTTCGGAACGAGAAATTCGCGATTATATCCTGCAAGGATAATGCGAGACGGCGGGGAAAAGATTTCAGAAAGATTTTGGGCAAACCGATAGAAAGTCTGCAACGAATTTTACTGACAGAGTTTTATATGAAGAGAGTAGGGAACAAGCAACGAAAACCAACATCTGCCGAGAAGATAACTTGGCAAGAGGGTAGCTTCGGGTGCCAAAATTGTGAGTATGGCTCGAAAATGAAATACGCCAAAGAGAGGAACTTAGCGTGCAAGATATGTGGACCATTTCGAAGAAAAATGTAAGAACCCAGCTCGGCGATTTAAAAGGCTGGCTCAAACATAAATAAATGCTAAGGTGGAACCGTAAGACCAGCCTTTTAACCGTGGACTAAACACGTCGGAAATAGCGAAACAAATCAAGCTAGCCTTGAACTAGGTTATGAACGTTGCAAGAAAAAAGAAGATGAAAGCGGATAGAGTGTTAGCACTAGAGGCATTGAAAATAGTAAAAAGAGTAGAAGTACAACATCGAAGCATGGACAAACGTTCTAATATTTTGAGACTGCGTCACAAAAAAGAGAATGGTCGTAAGAAGTTCAATCTCCAAAATATTTCGTCTTGGAAAAAGCTCATGGCGTGAACGCTCTCTTCAAAGGTTAAGCTTGAATTTGAATACAATTTTCGCAACATGAAAATGGATCGCATGCTTTTATTCTGGTAATTTTGGTGTTAACGATGAGTACCCAAAGAACTGATGAAATTTTTGAAAAACTAGGGCAAGGCAGGCATACCAACAAGGTCAATATTGGTATGGAGCAAGGCGTTGACCACAAAACTGTCTTGAACCATTAATAAGAAGCTGGATACAAGATGAAACTCGACGTATGGTTTCCTCATGAATTGAGCGCGATAAACATGATGGACAGAGTTAACAGTGGCGATATGTTGTTGAAACGCAATGACCTCGATCCACTCCGTGAGGCCAGAATTGATGGCGCAAAAAGTAATGAAGTGCGTTTGGGTGGGCTGGAAGGTAATCGTTCATGAAGAGGTATTTCCAAATGGTTAAACTCTCGACTCTAATATTAACAATTCGAGAGATTACGCCAGACAATTGAAAGAAAATGTCCCGAATTATATAATAGGAAGGGTGTTGTCATCGACCACGACAAAACCCGAGCACGCAATTCTTGGGTGACCCGTCAGATATTGCGACAGCATGATTGAGAAGTTTTGGAGGGCCCACCGTACAGTCAAGACCTTCTGACAACTTCTCGTTTTGATCTGTGCAGAACTCTGCTATTAAGGGGTTAAGATAGCTCCAAGACATGCCCCTGAAAAGCACATAATCCAGTATAAATGAAAAATAAATAAATTTTGAAGGACCCAATATATTGCAGGCGAGCACGGACACCGGCTAGTTTATTACGTTGGCACAAGAATAATTCCCGCGGAGTACAATTCCCTGAGCTGTTGTAAACGAACCAGTAACGCCAGATTTTACGAAGGCCAGGGGCGTAAAGTTGGGCCGAATAGCATACCCTCCAAGATATGGGCGACAATTGGAAACCTCGGGCCTAAATGGATCGTGATTTGGTTCAAAGAAATGATGAGAAGCAATCGAATGTCTAACCAGTGGAGGGAGAGACTTCTTCTTCCACTGTATAAAGGCAGAAACGACACGGGAAAATGAAACAACTACCGATTGGTGAAACTATTGCCGAAATTGTATAGAAGGAGTTATCCCACTGAAGAGCGAACAATATAAATACAAACCAACCTATTACGGGTCTTACAGCGGGGATAATGCAATTGCAGCAACGACTGTGATAAGGAGATATCAGAACTTCCACTTTATTCTATCGAAACGACAGTCCATGCTTCAGCGCCATAAAGTAGGACTGGGATAATCAAGTTCTTAGTTAAAGCCTACTTAGTTTTTTCAGGATAGGGCCTTGCTACTCAAGTGTCTTCTCAGTCCAAAGAAACAGCAATTGGCAAGAGTAATTCTTCGTTTTATTTCTGCTGAGGTGTTGTTGACAGAATTGATAGCAGAGCCGAGATAGACAAAGTCACTTACTACATCGAAATTATAGCTGTCGACTGTGACGTTCTGTCCAATTCATCGATATTATGTGCTTCTTCGTGTTGACAGTAGCACCGGCGACAGCCCGCTAAGTCACATGAGAGCGCGTCACATGGTCTAAAATCTTTTTTTACATCAAAGGTCCCAATTATGTCGTGACGACTGTGATGAAGCAGAAGGATGAGTTTGGCAGGGATGCCAAAACTAGACATGGCTCAATATAGCTCGTATAATGCGGTCTTAAAATAGGCGAAGAGATTGTGGGTATCAATTTGGACTTCTTGAGTTTCTTCCAGGATCTGCCGGCGTGAGAAGATTTGGTCGATCGTGGACTGAACTGCTCTGAAACTCTAGTGACAGGGGCCGATCAGGTTGTTGACAAAGGTTTTCCGATGTTGAGTAGAGCTCCTGTTTTGTGGATCGGCAAACTGTGTTATGCTTAGACTCCATTCATTAACATACATCTTTCTGACCAGATTTTAGAAATGAGTTGGTGTATGCTCTCCACAAAGTCATTTCCAGGAGCTGTGAATACCTCGTTAGATCCAGCTGATATGTTGGAATTTAGCTTAAATGCTATTCTTGCTCCGTTCTGCTCAGATGGACGGAAGTTTTGGCTATCATCGTCTAAGTTGAATGGCCTATTCTCCCTTCTTCGCCGTTATACAGTCAACAGAGATAGTATTTCCATATTCTCAGCATTGACTGTGACCCTACTACAAAGTAACCTTCCTCATCTCTTAAGGTTTCTGTATAAGCCTTCTCGTCTTGAAAAGTTCTCTTTACCTGTTGGTAAAACGTCCGCACATTATTCGAGAAGTACAACCTGGATCTACAATCGCGTGCTTCTTGTGCTTTTTTTTTTTTCTTCTGAAAAAGTCTATGTTTTTCCCATCTCTTCTACTCATACAGCAACGGTTTGTACGCTTCTTCTTTATCTGCATAGGCGTGCCGTCATTCTTCACCAAACCAGCGATCTCTTGGTGGTGGCGGGTGAGACTCAGTTGTGGGGTCTTTGATGGCAAGTTGATAGCATTGTTGGAGGCATGCCTTACCTTGAGCGCAATGTGGTCAATTGGAATTAACGTTTCATGACCCGGAGAGCTTGCTATATTAATACTCCGTCCTGCCGCAAAGTCAATAAGCCTGAATCCGTTGACAGACGTAGTATCGTGAAGGCTATGTTTACCAATTGTCCTACATTAGATGTCCTGGTTTCCTATCCAATCTTCAGTTGGGTTATGTTAGCGAATTTAGCCTTGACGCGGATTGTCACGCTCATCTGTTAGAAGTTCAAGACTTCTTGCTAAGGTCTGCGCATAATGCAAATCCGCATCCGAATAAGCGCTGTTTCTTTTCCCTATAGCAATTACAGTAGTATACTACATATCACAGTGTTTCATCCTCTTTTCTCCGGATACATCGCACTTTCTGCATGATACCATTCAGCGTCCGACCATCCCATGTGCAGATCGGAAGGTCGTTGTGCCTTAAACCCTTGCAAGGGTCGTCTGCAGTAAATCCCTTTATATCCGAGGCCATTAGTTGGTTCATCACATCTTCTTGATCTGTTCCGTATAGGGTTGTGTACCCTGTGACGGTGTAGGCCAGTATTATGCTACTGACTGCGTATGCTCTTGCTTTTAGCCTGCATGAACAAGAGTATGATCATGCAGTTACCGGGTACCATCATTGTGAGAAAGATTGATGATGTGGCTATAAACGACTTAAGGTGGGTTTGAAAGGTAAAGCTCCAGAGACTTAAACATCGAAAAATATTAACTCGGAACTCGGTACGGGACGTTGCAGAAAATATGGGAGTATTCCGCATAACAATAAGTTGATATTTCTCTCTCACATGAAAGGTAAATAAATTCGACAAATGGTTCAGTGTACGGAACGAGTCCCAAAGACTACGATAGCTAGAAATCTGTGCATCGGTTAACTTAGGCCACCAAAGTGAGTCGTTTTTGCACCGCATAATTGCTGGTGATGAAGACTGGATTCCGATCTTCACATAGAAATAGCCACAGTTTGGTGGACACCGAAAGGACCATCTGATATTTCAATCAGGAGAAAGTATAAATAACGTGTCATTCCAATCCTAGTGCATGACAATCCTAGGCCTCACACCTTTCGCGGAACTGCAAAATTGCTACAGGTGGGATTTGAAATTCTTCCCATCCACCGTACACCCCTTCACTGAGGACAACCACACTTTTTGAATTCCGGAGTCATCTTGCAGTCTGAAAATTTACTGAAACCGAGCAGGGGTCATAAAAGTATTTGAGGATTTCGTTGTCTCAAGACATCAGGATATTTACAAAAATAGGAATAATTGACCTTGATTCATGTTGGCAGACAGTTCTGGAAAGCCAATTATATGGACTTTCACTGGTTTGCTGAAAAATTGTACACTTCGTGTTGCACATCTCGGATTGCAGTCTTGTTCTACAACTGAAGTGCATTCAAGTGGTTACGCATTCCCCTACCCTCAATGGCTTCTACGCGCTTGCCCCGATGAGGGATCTTTTCAGTTTAGCCTGCTAGGTCTTTAAGATAGATCTTATTAGTTCTTCTTAGTTAATAGTCTTGTCATCTAAGACAAAAATGATTCCGTGAATCTGGTTCAAGGGCCAGTACTAAGCTATGTGTCATGAAGATCTAATGCATTCATCATTTTTACATATTCGTCTACCACTACTACTGATGACAGATACCAGCTCCGGCTTGTTGCCAGACAGTACCTAAATAAAGTAGATTTTCTGCAAAATCTTGTCCAGTTCAAGTTTCAGGAATCACTTGAAAGAGAGGTCCGAGAAAAACGACCAGAACATCAGATATTCGTTGGACTTAGAGTCGGTAAAATTAATCAACTCCACAAAACGTGTTTGGTGACTTGTTGGTTCCTTGATTAAAAGCAAGCATCGTAGCTATACGCAGGATTCATTGCGTTCGTTTTTCCATTTCAAATGAGCACCCTCAGAAGCACTGGAGTATAAGGAAAAGGCCTTGTCCGTTTTGGACATACTATCAAATGTACGCCTTGATTTCAGAAATGACAACGGCGAAAGATTCGTAAACGTTTATAATGCCTATCACTATCATAAGTACACTGTTTGAGTCCAATGGATGCTGTGGGTTTCAAGAAGCACTGAACACCTGCAAATAGCCACCAAGGAAAAACAGCTACGGACTTCGGGATTCTCAAGTGTGCCAACAATAAATTTAACAAATTCACAAAAAACCAGCAACGTCGATGAGCATTGAAATGGTGCGAGAAAGGCTTGTGCAAGTGGGGTAGGGTCTTTCGTTGGCAGAAGACTCAAAAGCCAGAGCACATGAGTTACAGCAGATGCATATCTGAGACATATTGATGAGCGTATAGCACTTAAAGTTCAAATTATGGCGTCATCTCCAGTAGATTATCTTGAGTAAGAAATTTAGTATCTATCTAAAAAAAGGAACTGCCGAGCGTAATTACATCGTCCCGATAGTGATCAGGGCTGAAAAAATAGGAAACAGATGCGACAATTGGTTCAACGAAGCAACTTTCTTGTCACCAGACCAAAGCTGCATCTCATATATGAAGCAGAAATTAACTTCCTAACTTGGAATAAAGAGCAGCTCGCCAGGATCAGACTAGACTTTCGCAGAAATAAATACCCGAATCGGTACCCGTTCACTTAAAAATGCTTAAACTGCAGCATTCATCAGAGCTCTTAAGAAAGGAAGTCGGCATAGACATCATCCTAGTGGAAAAATCGCCAACTCTAGTCAAACAAATCAGTGGAGATTCCGCAGCCACTAATCAGGAAAATTGGGGAATCAATTGTTTTTCTTGCGGAATGAAATAATTGTCAAATGTTCCGATGGGTAACCTGATCTTGTGCGCCAAGTGGCCTCTGTAACAGCCTGCCCTTGATATTCATATCCTGTGGTGAATTCCGAAAGCGAAATGGTTATTGATACAACACGCACTGGAGGCTTTATGACCTTGGGCGACGACTGCCTTTTGACATTATGGACATTCCGTCTGATGCAATGAAATTAGCTTTCCCTGAGCCCTAGAATGGTATTGCCCAAAATCTGAGCCAGGAGAGTAATGTCATCGGTTTTTCGCTGATGCCTCTAAAACCGATTTGGTCACGGCTCTGGTGTCACAACGACGTTAGACTTGAGGCAATGAACTGTACTGTATAGGATTGGTGGAGGTTGCAAAGCATTTGCAGCTGTAGCGACAGCTTAGCTGCACTTAAGGCCTTACTAAACCCCCTTACGACTTCCAAGGTAGATCGAGATTGCAAGACTTTACTGAGCACAGCCAGAAAGCTAAATTAACTGAGTCTTATCTGCGTCCCAGGTTATAAATTAAGTCTCAGAGGAGAGGTTTTTACGATCCGACTTACGGTTGCTATTACTGAGGCTGCCTATGAGCCAGAGAAGTTTGTCTTCCTACACTGTCGGTTGTAAAATATCTGCCATTGCTATTTCTTGCTGTAATCGGTGAGGTGTGCTGGGTGGCATAGTTTAGGGAAGTTATAGGGTGTGATGAACTATGGTATCTTGCCTAAAGCATCATGACTTCGCTGACAATGCCAGCTTGGCTTCACACAGGATAATGGACTTAAACGCTATGATACAGGCGCAAATAAAGTCAGCCGCAAGAAAAGTCCTAAACACTTCCAATGTGAATGTTCGTAGCTGAGAAGTACGGTTTCGACTGATGGTGCTACCGAAGATATAAATCAGAAGTCACCATGAGTTTGCTGTCAGAAATATTGACAAAGAACTTGTACAGCGTGAGAAGTAATCCTAAAGCAATATCAAATCAGTCCTGTTATATGGTTGCAAAACTTCAAAAGCTAGCGTGGCCACCACACGATGACTAGGCAAATAATTTTAAGGTTTTGCTGGGCAAGCCATATATCAGCTACAGGGAGTAAATGACTGGTCATACGATACGGCCCAAAGATAGTTCTATCTCAAAAGACATGTGTAATTGAAGCCATATACACAATTAGGTATTTTTTTATTCGCTTGAAAGGCCTGTCAATGCCATTATGCATGGAATATAACGTCGCTCAAATGTCCGCGGCGGCTTCTCTGGGTAGCGCGCATCCGAAATGTCCAATTTTCCATGACTCTGGTGAGTAAATCTGGCTGAGTTTGACTGATAGCATGGGTTACATTGGCCTTGAGGGACGCTGTGGTTTGTAGCTTATTCGCATAGACCTGTGACTTCAGAAAACCACACAAGAAAAAGTCTAATGGAGTCACATCGCACGATCTCGGTGGCCAGTTCACATCACCTACACGTGAGATGACTATGCCCTCGAATCGCTCGTGCAGAATTTCCAATATGGCTTGAGCTGTGTGGCACGCAGCGCCGACCTATTGAAACCATATGTCGTTGGTGTCCATATAATTCAATTCAGGCCAAAGTAAGTTGGTAATCATAGACCTATAGCACTTGCCGTTGACGGTAATGGCCCGTTGGCCCAACGTCGTTTTCAAAGAAATATGGACCGATGACGCCGCGAGCCACTAAATCCACACCAAACAGTGACTTTTTCGGGATGCATTGGAGGCTCTTGGATCTTATATGGAACGGTATCGCCCCAAATTCGACAATTTTGTTTGTTGACGTACGCATTCATACAGAAATAGGCCCCAACGCTGAAGATGATTTTTCGATGAAAATTAGGGTCAGTTTCCAACTGCCCCAGAGCCCATTTAGCGAACACACGTCGTAGTCTATAGTCGATTACCTTCAGCTTCTGGGTCAGTTGAATTTTGTATGGGTGCAGGCCCAGGTCTGCAAAACGCCGAGTTCTTATGAGCGACACGAAATCGACTGTCTCGGATTCTGCTGCGATATTTTCGGTGTTGCACGTGTTGTTGAACGCTATGTCCATCCATGTTGATCTGGAAAAGAGTCAATTTGACAGATGTAGCTTCAACCATATGGCCGTTATCGATTGCCAAAGTTCGGAAGTCCCTATTGGAAGACGCTGTAGATACTTTAAGATGGGCGCAGAATAAGAAAAGATTATAAGCGATTAAAATGTTGTTATGACTTTCAATACTTGCAAAGGCTGGAAGCCTTAGTTTCCGCGACGTAAGGCCTCGGGCGTAGCTTACTAGATTGGATACTCTCTAAGCAAATTGAACTGTATTGGCTTGATATTTGAAAAATTTCCTTCTCATTTGTTTATTAAGCAATGCCTTCGTGTGTACGATCTACAAGCAACCATTTCCCTAAATTATGCCTATCGCACCATCCATCGAATTAAGTGATCTTTTCCGTTGGCCAAAATAAGATACCCGACCCGAATTTGCCGCCAATTTATACACTGTTACTATGTTTTGCAAAACTAAATTTCCAAATTAGATTTAGTGCTAGAGCGGATCACGCAAAGTCCAAAATTCACCTTAACTACCTTTCAATCAAAATTACCCAACACAACATGCATAAACAGATTTGCAAGCTCCTCATGTGTTGGCGAAGCAAAAATCTCCAGCGATCATGCAAAATTACGCCATCGGCGTTATGCGAATCCGAACCGAAACACCGATCCTTTCAGTATTCGTGGCATTAGCAGCTTGTACCGAATATTCGTAGCATGCCAAATTCCACCAAAGATCCGATAATTCCCAAACCACAATCCGTACACATCATCGGACCATAAAACCCCACAAGAGTACTCTGCGAGAGTCTATCCGCAAAGGATTGAAGTTTTAAATGTGCTGCTGACGAAAAGTCCGTCGCTTAATCAGGTGCAATATTAATTGCCATACGGATAGCGTTGCCGTAAATTCATTCTCTGAAATGATCGAGACGGAACGGGGCGAGGAAGAGCTGTTGGCGACTTGGACAACTTCTTGAAGAAGTGATGCTGGTGGTACTGATGGTGCTGATGGTGGAACAGTTGCAGCGGAGGCAGTTTTCATATCAGAAAATCTCACAATAACAAAATGGTGCAGTGCCGTGAAATCAGAGCACGCACCTACTTGGAACACGGACTTGGACTAGAGACTAGACCATGGCATAATGGTGGTGGCAGCATCCAGTATTTAGTACGAGCAGTGGCATAGTCGTAGCTACTCCATGGCTCCTTTCATGTTTTTCTAAATTTAATTCGCGTGTTTCTCTGGTTTTTTTTCAAGTCTGATGTTGGACTGTTTTTTTTTTTTTTTGTATCTGGTTTTGGTTGTGGTTTTATCTAGCAGATAGTTCGGCTAAACTGTTTGCTCTCGGTAAAGTGGTTTCGTTGACAAGGTACCAATCCGAAGGGGGAGCTATGAGTGTTAATGCGGCAAGTTTATAGGAGACGTTTACTTTCGGAGGAATATGGTAAATGTCAGTTGCACTTGGGTTCCAGGAGGCACCTACTTATGGAGAAACTCATTTGGGTGACTCGGCGCTGCAGTAGAACGTGAATTTTATTTGACAGATGAGGCGAGGCCAATTGGTTGCACTGGCAATTTGGTGTTAGTCGTCAGAGAGTTTTCGATTTTTATAAAATCGTAACTGCTCTATGGGGATGACAAATTTATTTGTATCTTGGCGCGCAACTGAGTGCAGAAAGGAGGTGAAAGGACAGCAGTAAATTTTGGTTTAATGCAAATGAGTAGCGTTTCAGTGAGTAATCAGGTGATGAAGCGGCCAAAGGAGGGTGTGCTTGTAGGGAACGTGCGAATATTTTGAAAATGCCAATTCACTTGTTTGTTGAATGAAATTATTTTAAAGGCATAAGGAGCGAAGGATCTGTAAGGCGGAAGAGGCAGTTCGCCCCGGAATGATTGAACCCCTCAAGAAGGACAAATGGCCTATGAATTAATTGAGTTGGCGTCAATCTCTTAAAGACATCGTTTGGTCAGTCTCCATCTTGGACGTTCACGATATTAACAGCTTCGCTCACATGAAACAAACTGTCAATTGAAGCCCTAATCGAGGTGGATCAAGCAGTTCTGGGAATCTCTTCACCGAGCTTTGTTTAACCAGTTCCTCGGCGATTACAATTCTCGCAATCTCATGTGGTTTGGAGCCCAAACGCCAAACAAGGTTCATTGAATTAAGTTTTCCAAACGGGTTTAGAACTAGCTTGCAAGTGGTGAAATGATTCAGAAGGGCTTCAACCGTAACTAGGCTGTCGCAAAGACGAAGTTCTGACTCTTCACAATCCGGATATCTAGTATCTCCATTTGGAAGATAGGTGGAAGCTTTCGGTAAAGACATCGGCGACGGATCCTATAGGGGCCTTGGAGCCATTCGTTTTTTGGCTCACTCCTTTGTCTCAGATTCTGACTAGAAAAGTTCCTGACTACAGGGAAAGCAAATTTCGTACTACTTTCGCAACAGAAGTTCAATGTTGTGCCAAAGATCACTTCTTTTTGTATGGAAGATGGCCCTTGGAGAGCAGCTTATGATATGGATATCAAGCAGAGAAGGATAATTAAGTACGTCAAGAGCAGAGCCAGGTGTGTTAAAGAAATTCTAGGCCTCCATACACCCTAAACTGACCGTTCTTTGAAGTTTGGCGGACAAGACAACCGAAGCCAAGTATATAATTGGTCTTATCACAGACGTGTAGATCTAAAGGCTCCTCCTCGTCCTCCTCGGGGACTCCTTTACAATACTAGAAGTTCAACAACGGATTTGTAGTTTTCGGATTAGCAACTTTAGCCCAAAGAAGTTTGTTATCCAGGAAGACACCCAAATACTTTGCCTCGTTAAAAAAAAAACGGATTGTGGTGCCTTAAACTCTGGCTTCACGATGCGATGGCATTTACCCTGTTATGTTTCAGAAATATCGTATATAGATCAACTGCTGGTAACTGTGAAGAGAATTTTTAATGCTAGATACTGTCATACATATGGAAACCCATGCCGAAAATCGGAAAAGAGGATTACACGCTCGCCAATAGCTTCAGACCTATAAGTCCGACTTCCTTCATATTGCAGAGCATGCAGAAAATGGTCAAGATGCATGTGCGCAAATGAAAGATCATGTGGCCTCTAGATTTGTATGGCTATGATAAGACCAATTATATCCTATGCCTCGATTGTATGGTGAAATAAGCTCCCATGAAACTATGTCATTGCTGCTTTTAGCAGACTCTGAAGAACGGTCTGTCTCGGCTGCATGTTGCCTTTCCATAACACGCCTGGCTCCGCTCTAGAAGCATTGGCGAATCCTCTTCCACTTGATACTTATATCATGGGCTACACTCTCAAGGCCATCTTCTGTTTAAAAATAAATGGTCTTTGGTACAACACAATAACCTTGCGCTGAAAAAATACGAAATCGACTTTCCCTATGTCCAGGTTTCGTCGACAACCTGAGTCAGAAAAGCTGTATAGTCGGCTCTTCACGGATGGCTCGAAAACCGATTTAGAACACGGCGCGGAATGAAAACTTGCTTCTGTTTTCCAAGCGGAGATATACCCAATCCTGATTGCAACGAATTACATTGTGAAGATCCGCAGGAGGGGCGAGACATTTGCATCTGTGGCGACAGCCAAGTTGAGCTAAACCTTCTTACGACTTCAAAGCTTGTTCGAGAAGGAGAACTCCACTGAACGCTGTCGGAAAGCTAAATTCACTGAGTCTTGTCTGGGCCCCTGGTCACAATGTGATCACCTGAAATGAAATTGCTGTTGAACTTGCTAGTGAAGGCTGAGAAGAGAATTTTCGAGGACCAGAACTTACATTAGGACTGCCTGCGTCCTCGTTTAGGGCTTCGGTTGACAGTTGGGTTTCATATGAGCACAATTCCAGGTTGCGAATGCTTCCCATCATCTCTAAGACCTTCCTGCTGTCTTTCAGCAGCTGGCTTACTTGCATCATGACGGGCACTACACTTTTGCAAATCACTTAAATGTGCTGGGCACAAGTGTTACAACATCCTGTGAGGCTTGCTGTGAAAGTGATGACGACATTCCAGCGCACTACTTTTGTGAATGTCCGGCTTACGCTCGCGTCAGGCTGCAGGTACTCGGTGTTGAGTGCTGGAACTGTAGGCACTTTATCATTGAAGCACTTAGTCATCTTCCTTCGAAAGACTGAAAGATTCCATTAAAGGGAACTTGCAAGGAGTACAATTCACCAGGTCCTTATCTGAGTGCTCTGTTTCGACAGAAAGAAACAAGCCCGGTCGCCACGTTCGCTTCGAAGATATTTCCTCCGCAGCGAAGTCGATAAGCCTGAATCCGTTCTGAGAGGTGTGTCACCCAAGCTCTGTTTATCGACTTGTGCTACCAAAGATGTCCCCCTTTTCTAGACTTGCGATAAAATTGTTCGCATATTAAGCTAATGATTCACCTGCTTAACAGGAGATGACTTGGTAGATAGCATACACCCACTTATTTCTAGGATTTAGTCAGAGGAAAGTATAACTGACGAAACGACAAAATTTTCTTGATCTGCCAGACCCAAACCCTCAAAACTGAGCCAACAATTGATCTTGTCTCTGCCGTATTTTGTAAACTTCCGAAATCATTTATCGACGATCTCATTCGCCCCTATTACTGCAGTTTAAGGTCTGATTCTTAAGTCCATGACTAATCAAATATTAAAATTGCGGCGGACCTAGAAAAAACCCAAAAGTTAAGATCGATAGTCACAAAGATTTTTGGATCTAAAGCTGCGTGTAGCAGCATCACAACCAATCCGTTTTCCCCAGTAGGTACAGTGAAGGTTAGATCCTCTAGGAATGCACAGCATATCGCATGCAACCGAATATATATAGAGTGAAGAACCGTCACCAAATGTTGACTTCAAGCATGTAAGTTGACGCTTGATGACAATGCGTTCGTTATACGCAGACAACTTCACAGAAAGAGAGGCTATTTTGCCGAAGATTGCTTATACGAGCTCCTAGACGACATATTCAAATAGTGTCCAAAATACGACGTCAGTTCGTTGCTGGAGATTTCGGTGCTTAATTAGAAACACAGTACATCCATCACTGTTGAATATCATAGCCCGTAGCCCAGCTATTCAACTAGATCAGATGGTATCATAGTTGGCATGAGTGTCTTACATTTCAATACCCACAAGGAGACCTGGTATTGCTCTGCTGTCTAATTGTCAATCAGATTGAATTAATTGGATCGGACTACTATCGGAGAAACACTAAAGAAGAATTCGGAAGAAGCTCAATATTGAAAGGCTGTGATAGGAAAAGACTGGTAGAAACTTTTTTAATCAGACCTCCCGAAACGCTGCTAAATCTTGTTGCTATCTATCATCAACCAGCGGTGGTAATAAGGAAAGCCACGTCTTATGTTCTAGTTTAAATCGCTTGCAACCGGTGCGATCGAAAAGATCGCTTAGCTGTCAAGCCTAAGTTCATATGTCCACAACCCGACTTATCAGTGTGTACAGGCCTGTTAAGTCCGAGAAAGACCAGGTTATAAAAGTTGAATACCAAAACGAATTATATGATCTGTTCAGAAACATCGATCTTGCCACGATATCGCATATCGGGTGTGAATAGCTGAACACTCCGGGCGTGAGAGTCTTTGATTTTATTAGGACCTTAATGAAGTATGTAAACGTTGAGTGTACAAATGCGCATAAGGAACTCTATCCAAACAATTTCGTGAAACGTATCTTGTACCAGGTTGTCATCATTAACGCAACAATATGAAGTTTAATTGCTTCAACACCCTTACAAGATGTTAAAATCACAACAGCTTACCACATTCCGACGATGACTGCACCCATTACAAGAGTCTATGAATGTATCCCGATTCAACATTCGAACAGTAATTCCTTTCCCCCAAATTACTGGAACACAGTACTTCATTACAGCATCTGTACCACGTAGCCAACATATTTTTGTGGAGATTTTCTTCATTAACTCGAAGAGCAAACAACCATGGCGATGGAGTCACAGTCATAGTCACAGTCACAGTTACAGTCACAATCACAGTCATAGAGGAACCTTTCTAAACTCCTATCCATGGAAATCTTTAACCTCTAGCTGCATTCAGGTGTAATAGCAACAGGCACCACTGTTGGTATACAACGATAGACAAGCAATTACCAATGAGGTTCGCCTGCTAAAACATGGCCCAGCACATCTAACTGTTTTTGCCCCCCCCCGGTACGGAGTACGCGGAGGAAGTGAAACTTGAAACAGGAAGGAGTCACAAAAAATCGAAAAAAAAAACAAAAAAAAACAATAAAACAACAATCGCGAATGTACACCTGACATCAATGAACAGGAGAGCAAATGATTAGATACGAATACGAACACGACTACGACTAGGAGTATTCGTACTCGTATCTATGAGGATACTGAAAGCTCACGATCTACTTAAAGGGTGTTCCTTTATCCAGCTATAGCTGGGGAGCTGCAGCTCTAGCCGACGAGTACAGCAACATGCAGTGGCAGCAACTACTGCGCGCAGCATCATGTTCGATTTAACCTAATAGAACGTGGTCAGCAACATTGACAGGAGCCAATACGTACATGAACGGCACCATGGCACACCGCACAAAATCTAACTATGTCGCGGTTGAGGTGGTTTTCAGTTTCCTCATTCCAATGATGTTCGGTCTTGACGCTGAGGAACGAAACTTGAATCCCAACATCAGGGAGTTCTATGAGGAGACGACCAACAACCAACAACCAACAACCAGCAACTAACGACCGACGATCGATGACGACGCCTTACCGCGTACACTATGATTAAAAGTTGGAATTTTGTAATCCGAGGAGCTGCGATTTGGTTTGTCTGTCTACACGATGGTAGGTAGATACTCGTAGATACGAGTACATTCTGGGGTTTCTGCAGAGTACGGTACGAGTATGGTACGGTACCAGTGCACCGCCCATCAGCTGCCACTTCGTCATCGTGTCGCAATTTTGTGGTCAAAGTCGTACTGTTGCTTTCCCTCGGTTATCCCGGTAATTTCATATTCCTCCAACAATCAGGACGGGATAGAGGTATCCGTATTCGTACTCGTACTTCTATCTAAAATATTATCATAAGCGACGACTCTATTCTGGGAAGAAATTAGATCACATACTTTGTAATGGCGTGTTGTGCGATCTGTAAGATAGGTACGAGCACTTACAGTATGACCACCAGTATGTGTTAGGTTCCCGTTTCAGCAATCGATTTCTATTTCGATTTAGTGTATGCCTTCGACTGACATTTATCCGATTGTGCATTGAATTGAATTTCATTGAAGTTCTTGACCTTTTAACGAGAGCAGAGTCTACAGTCACATGAGAATGTACATGCCCGGGTACCCATACCGAAGCTTCGGATTAAATTGGAGGCTTTATGGAGTATCTTTTGGATCTGTATACTCGTTTAGAAAGATTTCCTATTGGTTTCGGTTTTTTCTCCTCTTCCTCCTCTGGGGTTTGTGCAGTTTTCGTTCGATTGTTTGAGATACCAATACGAATGCAACACACCGTGGAAATGGAAGTGTGGAAATTCATAAGAAGTCAATGGGTGGCATCGAGGAGATGCTTAAATTTTGTTTTCTCTTGATGTTGCAATCCAGTGACACTTAGGCCATGAAGGTATGTTTGTGCATCGAAGGGATTAGACGGCTGACAGTCCGTTGACCGTGTTAGAGTGCCATTTGAATCAAGAAAAGTCGGATTGCAAAGATTCGTAATTATGTTGTGCTGAGTAAGCGTCAATATTGATGCTACTTAATTGACGTGACACTTTTGGGTAATGGTATTTAACGAAGCACTTCCAGATAATGATGCCGCTGATGATCATGATGGTGAAGATGACAATGATAATGATGAACCAATCAGTGAGGTTTTGAGTGTTGCATATTGGAAGCAGACTAGAGGTCTTTGCTGATCTAGAAACTAGTCGCAGATGTGTTATTGCTGAAACAATATTTGCTGTTACGAAAGGGGTCAACCCTTGGCGGCTCTATTGTCCTTAATACAAACGAATACTTAAATACTAGCAATTTACCAAAGTGCTGTGGGGTGGGAGTATTAAACGTGAAGCAGAGGAAGAATAAAGGGCAGTCTTCAGGGAGAGTTTACTAAGGTGGATGCCAATTTTTACTGCAAGCCTGGCACTGGTATACATACCGGAACCCTGGCGAACAGGGAAAGTGGCCTTTATACCGAAAATTGGAAAGGAGGACTACTCGCTCGCCATGAGTTTCAGACCTATATGTCTGGCTTCCTTCATTTTGAAAAGCATCGAGAGAATGGTCGAGATCCATGTCAACGATGTAACACGCCTACCAAACTGGAAGATCCTTCGAGAGTGTGCTTCAGGATTTGGTAGGCAATATTGAAGGCCTCATCGACGTTGATGGTACTTTTGACAGCATGGGTAACTCAGTCAGACAACACGGCGAAGATGTATCACTAGTTTTGCGGATAAAAGCAATGCAGGTGAATGGGACAAGGCGGCGTTCTGTTTCCAATGATATGGTGCATGTTGGTCGACTCACTGCTCAATGCGCATAAAAGTTCTGATGTATGATGTAGCTGCACCGTCTGTCGGATCATGTCTAGCGACTGTCTGGTCTAAAGCGCAGGCAGCCCTAGACGTGACCGACGACTGGTGCATTAGTATTGAGCTTTCAGTCAATCCTCTCAAAACTGAGGTTGTTCTCTGTACGACAAGGAGGTATCTACCTGGTCTGACTCATTTATTGCTAAAGGGCATCATCCAATTCTCTAAAAAGGCTAAGTATTTGGGTGTCATCCTGAATAACAAGCTTCTCTGGACTAAACATGTTACGTCGAAAACCTCTAAGGTGCTGTCGGCCTTCTGGCAGTGTAGAAATGCTGTCGGAAAGACATGGGGCCTGTCATCGAGAAGGGTCCTTTGGTTTAACAGGGCTATAACTAGGCTAATCATATCCTCTGCGCCGGTTATCTGGTGATAAAAGTTCTCCCGAAAATACGTCGTTGCTGCTTCTATCAGACTGCAAAAAACGGTTTGACTCGGATGCATTGAGGCTTCGCCCAGCACTCCTGGCTCTGCTCTAGATGCATTGATGAATCTCCATCACCCAGATATTCATATCATGGGCGGCACTCTCAAAGCCATCTCCCGTTTAAAAAGAAGTGGTCTTTGGTACAACATGCACTTTGCGTTCCGGCTGTCTTGTGACTCTGGTCTTATGGACAAGTCGCCGAATGCAAAGACACCAGAACCTCTGTTGCGAAAAAATATGAAATCGACTTTCCCTGTGTTGAGGACTGGTTTCGGCCAGTATCTGAGCCAATAAAGTAATGCAGCCAGATCTTCACGGACGGCTCTAAAACCAATATACATAGGATGTGGCGCTGGTGTCATTCTGCAGGACGACAACGTTAGATTTCACTTCACGTTAGGAAAGCTTGCATCTGTCTTCCAAGGTATGACTCGTGCTGCAAAGAGGCTGTCAGGGTTGGAGAATTGTTATTTCGGTCCTACAAGCCCAACCCGACAGAAGAAAACCGAAAATAGTTCAAACGAGCCAGAAATGACGGCAATTCCAATACGACCAAAAACTGAGGCAAAAAATACTGCGTTGCCCCAAAAGCAGTAACAATTTTTGGTCATTCGTCAAAAACATTAGAAATTCTGCCTCATCCTCCATCCCAACGCTCATTTATAATGACTCTGGACAAGGCCAATCTGCGCTTGCTGCACACTTTGCGGCTAGCTCAACACTCCCAGATTGTGCTTGGTCCCACCTACACTTGAGTGCGTCGAATCTACAATGGGACGAATCTACTTTCGCACTCGTATAGTAGCAAGAGTACTTAAAGATCTCAACATGCATAAATCCACTGTTCCAGATGGTATATCTCCCCTTCTTCTAAAGAGGTGTTCTTCCACGCTGGAAAAACCACTGCGTAAACCTTTTCATCAATCCTACTCTTTAGGACTCTTTCCGAGCAGATGGAAAACAGCATTTGTCCAGCTCGTCCCTAAAAAAGGCGATTCTGCTGATAAACCATCAGCTCATGAAATATCTCGAAACACGAAAACTTCTCAATGACCGGCAATATGGTTTTCGTAGCAACGGGTCTACTGGTGATTTGATGACATGTCTCATCAAGGAGTGGAACCAAAGCGTACATTAATCTGGCGAAAGCAAGATAGTTGCACTCGATATTTCTAAGGCATTTGACAGAGTTTGGCAGCAGACTCTTTTGTCGAAAATGCGTGCTTTTAGGATCGATGAATTTCTTCTTCAACGGATTAGAAATTACCTTTCGGAACGATCAATTGAAGTTGTCTTGGATGGTTTCAAGTTTGATATTCACAAAATAAATGCTGGTGTGCCCCAGGGCTCCATTCTGTCTCCGACACTATTTTTAATTTTCATCAACGATCTCTTGTCTGTCACTTCTAATCCAATATATTCCTTTGCTGATGACAGCACTCTCTGCTTTTCATATTCGTTCCCGGACGCACACCCCTGCTTTTCGGCTGTAGAACGGGCACGGCAGCGTATGTTAAGCTCATTAAATTACGATATTAACAGCATAACCAATCGGGGAACTATCAACCAAGTGGAATTTAATGCTTCCAAAACACAATGTTGTCTGCTGTCATTAAAGCGAAATTCAAATACCGAGCCATTATCCATAAATGGCACTTGCATCCTCGAAACCGATAAAATTTCCATTCCCGGAATGTGTGTCAATGACAACTTACGTTGGAGTGACCACGTATTCGGTGTCGTCAAGAATTCAGCTAAGTGTCTAGCGATGTAAGAAATATTTTACCCCCTCTGATCTGGCCACCCAAAATTGGAGTACAATGCCCACATCTGGTCAGGTGCTCCTAAAACATATCTGCACCTGCTAGATAGGATTCAAAACCGTGCGATAAAACTCATTGGTGATACTAATATCAGTCAATCAATTGACACCCTCGAACACCGACGTAATGTCTCCTGTCTCACTTTGTTTTATCGCTATTTCCACCATCAGTGCTACATTGAAATCGCCAGTAGCATTCCACCCGCTCAAACTTTCAGCCGTAATACCCGTCTCGATATGAATGCTCATCAGTATACCCTCAAGCCCATTTTCGGTCGTACTCTAAAATATCGTGATTCTTTCCTAAGCCGTACAACTTGCTTATGGTATGCCCTGCCGATCTCTGTGTTTCCTGATCGTTATAATTTACAAACATTTAAAAACAATGTACATCGGTACCTGTCTTTTCTTCCTCCCTAAATTTCCTTCGCCCGTGCTGTGTACGAACATTTTAAGGGTACAAAAACCCCTTGAGCACGCGCTGATTATAAAAAAAGCGGAGATTTACGCAATCCTGATAGTAGCGAACTATATTGTAGAGAACCGGTGGATGGGGCGAAGCATTTGTGTCTGTAGTGATAGCTAAGCTGCGCTTAGAGTCTTGCTGAACCCTTTTAAGATTTGCCAGCTAGTTTGAGAATGCAAACTGAACGCAGTCGGATGAACTTGGTAGGCAAGGCTCAGGGGAGAGTTTTTGAGGACCCAAACCTACGTTGGGTCTGCCTGTGTTCTCGGTTAAAGTTTCATTGACAAGTGGGTTTCATATGAGCACAACAGCAGATGGTATGGCTCCCCAAGTTGCAGGCAAAGCAAACGAATGCTTCTCGATGGCTCTAGGAAGTCAGCGATGCTTGCTGTGGAAGTGATGATGACAGCGCGGAGCACTATCTCTGTGAATGTCCGACTTACGCTCGCATCAGGCTGTAGGTACTCGGCGCGGACGGGGTGGGTCCTGGTACTATAGGCACCTTACGAGTATTACTGAAGCGCTTACTCATCTTTCTTTGTAAGACTGAAAGATTTCATTAAAAGGAACTTACAAAGAGCACTGGACTAGTTCTTTGCATAAGTTCTCTGTTCTGACAAAAAAAAAAAAAGTGGAGGCCAAAGATAGGTTGAATAGTGCTGACTTCGCGAAGCATTCTGGATAAGGGTTCATGAAAGCCATAATTCTTTTAATGAGCGCTTATACGTAAGAGAGGAACTGACCTAAGGTTTCAAGGGTTCACATTCAAAGAGATGAGTTGTAATAGAGCAGGAGAATCAATGTTTCCAGTTAAAATCTCGTGAACGAGAAGTATATCACTATCATTACGACGTATTATAAGTTTTAAGTTTATTAGTTGCAGGCGATCGCGATAGGGTGAAGGTTGAAATTGTCACTTTAGGGGAAACCTCGTAATGCAAAGTGGATAAACCTTCACTGAACAGATTCTTTGCGCATTATATGGGCGCTGTAATGGGCTGATCAGACTTGACTGGCGTAATGGAGGCCGAACAAAGGTTATACTCGTTCGCAACACATGGGTCGAAAAATCCTTGGATCAGCCTTTGACGAAACCGAGGTCAGATTTGGCTTTCCTTATGATTTTTGCATGGAAATTCAGTTCATTGTCACAGATTTCGCGCATTTCTGTTACTCTGGGAACAGATTCGTTAGCAATAAAGTTTGCCCGGGGTAAAGTTGTGAAACGTTTTCTGTAACTGTAACACACAGTTTGGTATTTTTAGACACTCATCTCGATGATATTTTCCTGGCACTAAGTGGATATAAACGAATTTACTATAATACAGTTAACAACAACAGTCAATTGTTAGGATAAATAACAGAGGACCAAAATGGCTTCCTTGGGGTACGCCGGAGTGGCTTGTATGGGTTTACATACTGTTTCCCTAAAGAGAACAATATAGTGTCTTTCTTTAAGTATTCGTAGGAACCAGTCCACACAATGAATTCTGATTGCAGCCTTTAGTTTGAGAAGGATGACTTTATGCGAAATTTTACCGAAAGCTTTATTGAAATCGGTTGTGAATCTTTGCTATCTTCTAGAGCTCACTGAGTGCTTGATATGAATTCTGTTAGGTTTCTAGTTGTTGATCTACCCTTTAAGAATCCGTATTGGTTATTCAGAAGGATGGACTTGCAATGAAAAAACCATCAGAGAGGGATTATGTATGCAGTTTTCCAAGAGTTAGGAAATATACCCTCTGAAATAGAGAGCTGAAAAAGAGATGTGAGTGTTTGTGCCAAGTAATTCGCACATCTTTTGAAAATGATGGCGGGCAGACCGTCCGGACCAGCAAAGTATTCGTCCTTAAGTGTTTCGGTATTTTCTTTTAACATGTCCACCGAAATAAATGATGTTTGTGGACAACTACCCAACTAGGAGAAGTAAACCTGATCAGGGTCTTTAGAGTGGTTAGCAAAGTGGATATATTGCAGAGTTTTAATTTGGAAGGCTAATTATCCGCTATTCTTTCGAAGTAGTAGGAGCGAAGATTGAAATGTGGCTACTTCTGGGATTCAAAAAATTTTCAAAGTGATTCCATCAGCACACTTTCGATTGAAATCTTTGAGAAAGGACATTCTCACGAATATGTTCTAGAGATTGTCGAATGCATAGATGTGATTGATGACTAAGTCGCAGCAGGGCAGCGATAATAACGTTTGCTATTAGAAATACTCGTATATCGGTTGGAAAAAGAGTCTTTTGGTCGGTTAGAGTCTACGATTTGGTTGTGATTGATACCAATGTCAGTTTCAACTTCAGTAAGTCTTGAATACTGAAGGGGTATATGGAGAAGAAATAATCTTCATCATCTTTCAAAAGAGTACGACTAATAGAAGCGAATCCTGTTCGTAGCCGGTTTGAGTTTTAATTAATTCCGAAAAAAATAGCCTCTACATACGAATATAGAAGTTCTCTAGGAACGTCGCAGAGTCCGATGCTTACATACTTAACTAAATATATTTTCTCTGGATCATGAGTGACTTCAATCGACCATATTTCGTACTTTTAGTTCTTGCGAGGACTCAGTAATATAATTGAACATAGTGCTCGTACCATGTTGAGTTGTGTGAACCACCTTTGCATTCATATTCCAACATTGTAGGATGAAGTTTGAAGATTATTCTTTAGACCTAAGCAAGAAAATAGGTTGAGTCCCTTGATTAACGCCCTATCAGCCTATCTTTCTTCTTGGTGAAAAGACGGTCTACCTTGGTACTGAGGGACTTTCGAAAACCGTCAACTCAGAGACAATCCCTAATTTGAAAGTGGTTATTTCGTTTTGACTCTTGATGAATCCCTTAGGCGATGCAATTTCTAATTATCAGCTCCGGAACACCACTGAGGTATAGACTCTTATTACTGTGGTCACTTACTTGCTTACTTACTTCGGTGGCACTATAGTTCGGGGTGAACCCGGGCCTCAACTAACAAACCCCTCTAGTTATCCTGGTCTTAAGTTAACTCCCTCCAATTGAGCACTCCAGGTCGATTGAGGTCATCTTCTACTTGTGCGCACCACTTATGGTGAAGTACCCCTTACACTACTGCCTTGTCACTTCGGGTTTGATTTGAAGGGTCTGCGGACAGCAGCCTTGGTGTATATTCGCTAGACATGTCCCAGCCACCTCAGGCGACTGATGTGCAATTTTTTGACTAGGTTGATGCAGCTGTACAGCTCGTATAGTTCGTCGCTGAATCTTCTCCCCCAAAGCGTGTCAACCCGAATAGGACCGAATATTTTTCGAAGGACTTTCTCTCGAATCCGGTTTCAATAGAATCCATGCTTCAGAGCCATAAGGTAGGACTGGGATGATAGGGCTTTCGTACTCAATTGCCTTATTTAGCCAGCGATTGGGAAGAGTGATTCTGCGTTTCATTTCTGTGTGTTGGAAAAATTTATAGCAGAGCCGAGATAGAAAGTCATTTACTACCTTGAAATTATAGCTGTCGATAGTGACGTTTCGTCCAATATTGTGCGTCCTTTCTTGTTGAGAGCATGTTATAGGTGGCACATTACTCTATCGGAAGATGCTACAATTTTTGCAAAAGGCGGCAAATGGCAATTCTATTGTGACATTTGTGAAGTAAACACATACAAAATACACGTCAACAAGACATGAATCGCTTTACTCCTAAAGAACGCGCAATAGTTGTTACGATTTTTTTGCGGAATAATTCGTCAATGGTGTTGGCGCAGCATGAATTTTGGCCGGTCGTCCAACACCAACAGGAAAAACACTACGACGTTTAGCCGCTCGCCTAGAAGAGTATGGGACAACAAAAAATGCTGCCAGGTCTGGTCGGTTAGGAAGCAGCCGTTCTGCTAAGAATATCGCAGTTGTAGTTGAAGATGTCCCAGAAGACCCCGGAGTACCGACCAGATGACGTGCTACGCAATTGGGCATCAATCGGCGGTCTTTACAGAAAATTTTGGTGAAAGACTGTAAGATGTTCCCTTACAAAGTGCAAACAGTGCATCAGCTGTTGACCGCCAAGCGCGTGTAATGTACGCTCAAGCCATCCTGTATCTCGACCACGAGGGATACGTCTTTACATCGAATATCATCATGAGCGACGAGGCCCATTTCCATCTCTGCATATATGTGAATCGGCTAAATTATAGCTTCTGGGGCACCGAAAATCCGCGTGTGACCCACGAAGAGCCATTACACCCGCTCAAAATCACTTCATGGCAGTTTACGCTGGAGATGCAATCGGGACTTATTTTTTCGGAAACGCCGCAGCCCAAACGGTTACTGTGGATGGCGAGCCCTACAGAGCCATGCTCAACGACATTCTCCTTCCTCAATTGCATGAATTGGGACTGGAGAACATGTGCTTCCAACAGGATGGAGCAACGCCGCATACTGCACGAGCTACAACCGAAATTCTGAGGGCTGCATTTCCGGGTCGCCTGATCTCTCGTTTTGGCGATTTGCACTGGCCGGCATATCGGTATGTCGTTACCGACTTTGCCGGAAATGTGAGCGTCCGAGCTTAGAAAGGGTGCCAAAACTACATGGATATGTCCCAATATACCTCCTCTCTATAATTGCTGTCATTTGCGGCCTTAAAATTGGTGCACGCTTTCAGCATATTCATTACCAGCAGCTCTGAAAACTCCGGCCGTTAAGCAGTCAGCTCCAGCTTCTTTGTTGGATTTCAGCTTAAGTATTGCTATGCTTACTTCGTTTTGGTCAGGTGGATGGAAGTTTTGGAAATCATCTTATAAGTTGAATGGTCTATTTTTCCTGATTGCGGATGTTGGGTATCTTCGTCGTCATACAGTCTGCAGAAAAAGTTGTTCTATGTATATTCTCAACTGTAACTGTGACTGTACTACAAGGTTTCCTTCTTCATCTCCACAGATTACTGTGCGGGTCTTCTTGCCTTGACACGTTTTTTTCTCCTGTTGGTAAAACTTCCGTATGTTATTCCTCGAGTACAACCCATGTTCTTCCCGTCTTTTGTACTCATAGAATTGATGAGCGGCTCTACACCTTCGTCGCAGCGCCGCTTTGTACACTTCTTGTTTAGCAGCATTCGTTTGCTGTCATTCTTCATCAAACCAGAGATTTCTTGGTGATGGTCGGGTGAAACCGATGGCACGGATGGCACGTTGCAGTGCTGCCACTAGTCTTCGGTATTTGATGCTGGCGCCATAGGAGTTGCCGAGAGATTTCGGGATACGCGTTCATAGTACTTCAACTTTGTTGTGTCGCGTGAGAAATCTGCATTCGCACATTGGCTGCAACAAGGTGTTGACCCAAGCCAATCTTACCTGCCCTGAACGTTCGAAAGTGTAGAATACTGGAGGTATGCCTTACATCTATTGCCTGATCAATTTGATATGAAGTTACATGATTCTGATATCGCCATGTTCCCATAGTGGTGAACTGCGCTTCTTCAAAAACTACGATGAAAAAGTAGAAAAAATTTAAACAAAGGCGTAACAATGTCTGGCTGCTGAGAACCATAGAAACCGAAACCGTGGAGACCTCGCCATCACAGATTAGCCGTATTCACTCTCCGGAATCAAGGTCCAATTCATCACTATTGGTCTTATCCACAATACTAATGAGTCGTCTTGGCCATGTTGTTCGGTCGTGCAACACGTGCCGTCAAAGGTTGCGTGTCCTGAAGCATCCTAAATATCGATGAAATAGCCTAAAGTGCACACCTTCTTGACAGGTGCAGCTTCAACTCTGATCGCAGGATTTTGAGGAACAGCCTCGCATAATCTTCAGCGTACCCACTACGTTGCATTTTGAACGGAGAATGCATTCACAAAGCAGTTTTGCTCTTAATATAAAGAAACGCAGACTTACTAGTCTGAAATCGTTGACAACCATGTTTCAGTTTAAATGCTGCTCTTACTGTTCGCAAGGAGTTCATTATGTGTGCCATAGCCAGGATAGCAGAGCTGAAGACCCTCTTTAGAGATGCCAGCATCTGGTCTATACTTTCTCGTAGCATTACTGGTTTTATGCCATCGGTGTCAGCGGACTTGAAGCATCAGCGTTATTGATAACCTTACACGTTACAACGATCGTTATAGATACCAGCTACAATGGGTGGTGTTACGCAGCTCACTTGTACATTCAGTGATTGGAGCCGGCCGTGAGTTGATTCCGTTCAGGCTACTTGGGAAATGAGCCTAAGGCGTGAGTCGAGGCTTCTGTTTTAGACTCAGTGGCAATTCGATTCCAATATCTCACCTTCAATACGTATCGGGAAACGAGAACCTGGTTAAAACAAGGTTAGCAAGCGTTTCTGCTAAAAAGACTTTACGAGCTACTTATGCTATTTAGTGTGAGCTCGCCAAAGTGTCCGATATTGTAACACGTTCAAATGTTGTGAGCATATTTACTTGCCAAAGTAGTAGGGAAATGGTGAGCCAAGCTATCCCAAATAAGCGTTTCATACCTGCTATCAAACGCTAACGACCATTTTTACTGCTGAAATGATGGTCGAATAACTTACTTTTGCCAAATAGAGAGACACAATCTCGATCTACTGTAGACGAATCCAGCGCGAGAACCCAAGCAAGCATATAGGGTGTAGACGCTTGACAAGAGGCACTCAAAATTAGTCGAAGGTTACTAATACTAATTCTCCAGAGCCCATAAGCATTTACTTTGAGACAGACTTTGAGTGGGCACCTGAACAAAATCCTTTGCCAATTTAAACACCCAAACTTTTATTTTTGGACACAGATTTAGCGTTAGCACCAGGACTGATATTGTGGAGTTTGACTGACAGAAATCATAGGAAAGAAGCAAAGAATTATCCCACAATACCCAATGGCCTTAGTTCATCGGAAGAACGTAGAGAACTCTCTGTAGCCATATCAATCTCACAACTAGAACCCGAGAAGACCTGTCGAAAATGGCGTCAACCAATAAAACTCTTCCATAAATCTCTTGCGAGACATCTTAATACCTTCACCAGTTCAAACGTCAATTAACCTTTAGAAACCGACTATTGCACAGAATTGTTGGACTTTCCTCCAATTCAAGTCCCCAAATATAGCCAGCATGACACCAGTCGCATGCCCTTTGCCATCATTTCTCCAAAACTATGAAACCCTGAAACCTTTCCAACCCTAATGGCGACCAGTAATCCATTCGTTGCATCCATTACAAAGTAACATCTTTTCTAACACTCTCCTGGAACGAACCAAAATCCCGCAAAAAAATATAAAAGAAATGCAACTTCCCATCATTTATGTGAGTTTATCTCTGTGCGCAGGAATTCTTTTCCGTCTTGCTTTCCGTTCAAAGAGTCAAAATGTTAAATTTCCAGTTAGTCGTATCTCGAAGTTATTTTCACACAGAGGAACATCTTCTCAAAGATACACGCGCTGCAAATCTTCTTCTTCTACCTCATCCAGCGGCAAAGTCATTGTACATTTAGCCTAACAAAAGCCTCTCGGGCAATAAAAGGATTTTTCGTTGTTGTGTTGCATTTGTTACTGTTGTTAGTCCGCTTTGTCTTGTTATTGTTGGCTTGGAAAAATAATTGTAACCTTTCACTTCTGGCCACATTGACAATCAACCACTACCAACCGTAGATAGAGAGAGAAAAGACCACGACAATCCGACTCAGGAGCATGCAATTTACGGTGCAGGAGGAGAGTCACTATCCGGCTTAGCTAACATTTGGCCATGGAGCACCAAGTTATGGGAACCTTATGATAGAAATGTCTTATCGCAAGGCATAACTATGCTCGAGCCTTGTAGTTTGACAGAATTGGTAAACACATGATGTATGGCGAAGGGGTCTCTATTGCACTCCATGTTTGAACATTGCCACAACACGCGAACCCTAAATTTTGAGGTGTGAATATGAATAATTTATTGATCGGATCGAAGTTGGACTCTGGTCACCACCACCAGATGTAGTTCACCACATGAGGCACACATGCCATGCAAATTGACCAACATGTCAGTGGCGTAGTCTAATGTTGTCTGGGTCACCACGATTTGGGGGCGCACTATTCGTAACATGACATTTGCATGGCATTGGTGATTAGGAGGAATAAAAACCGCGGAAGATGCACCTCCAGTGCGGAATAGGTCATATTCATACCTTGAGGCGATTCCGTTAAGTTTCCCGATTCACTTAGCATCGTACTCGTACTCGTATCCCCACCATTCTATGATCATTCCACCACCCACATCCGTGTGGTGGCATAAGCCCCATTCGCGAACCAGGAACCTCCAACTAGACTCTGTTTTCCATGATGATCTCTCGGTGTAAAAGGTAAATTGTGTCATCGTTAACGGCATCTTTCAGATGCACAGTCGTGTGGTGCACGCTGAACATGGAGATCCACTTGCACGCTGTACCAACCATTTGGTGGGAAGACAATTCACGGTCCGTAAAGTTCATGTCTGACTTCAACTCCAAGTCGAAGTAAGACTCTGACTCTGACTCGTTTTCTGTTTCTGTTTCTGTTTGTCTTTGTATCTGTATTTGTGTATTTATAGCACTCTTTGTTGTTTGGCTGTTGGAGTCCTCGTTGGCAGTTGGCAGTAGAGATCACGTTAAATGGCAGGTGCAGGAAAGATGCCTTGAAATGCTAATTCTGCACTAAACAGATTGCCGCCGCCAAAGTCGCGCCAGCCGTTTTTTCTTATTGTTGTTGTTGGTGTGCGGAGTAATTGTGGTTCCCCGAATCACTTAGTAAATTGTAACAACCCACAGAGCAGAGGGGGGGTTACCTACATTTCGTCATGTGGTAAATGGTAGTCTAGCCTGAGTTAAGTCCGTGTGTCTGGTTCACAATGAGTTTCTTTTTGCTGATTAAGTGTCACAGCAACATGGTGTCCAATTAAAGAAATGGATCTCCCCATTGGGACTATTGTGTTGCATCAAGTCGGCCAGATACGAGTATCTGGTAAAGTTCATGTTACGCCACTGTTCACCGCCGAGAATTCGTGACTAGGCTTGACTTTGACGGTGGTTAATCGATTGAGCCCAAATTTTTGATATGAGAAATATTTTTTCGAGTTGACTTGGCATTTACATGCTAGGGGCTCACTGTTAGGGGTGTTTGGTTTGTAATTTGAGAGAACTCTTGAAGCTATAGATAATCTTCAATACCTTTCAGGGTTTCGTGAAAAGACCTAAGAGACTAAACTGTGCAGATACAGAGTTCAAGGCTGTTTGCACATTTTACTGGTGCCGCACATTAGGTGGCATGCAATACAAAAAGTTCAAGGAGATTCGAGAGCTTGAACGTCTCTGACTCTGCAACAGGTTGATGACATTTAAATTTGTCTCAAAAATCAATATTCTTCGTCTCTTTAGGAGATGCACACAGGTAAAAAATTACCTTGAACAGTAGGGAAAGATCATCCTTAAAGGAGGGAGTTGATATTTCAGTTCTAGTTTCACTACATTAAAAAAGCTTCGTAGTTTTTAGAAGCACCTCCACTAATCAAGGATCTATGCGGTGATCGATCAGAAAATTGACCTATAACGTGGATTGAGCCAGTAGTACAAGAATAAACAATAAACATTGTAGCTTGCTTTATCTCCCAGCGGTGGTTGCCGGTAAGAGCATGACTAAATCCTTTTGCATTCGGGCTAAGATCGAAAGTGCGTGCTCGGCCAGTGGCATAATAATGGCATAGGGCTCACAATTCGATACGGAAAGATGAATACATAATGAACCAGTTAAGATGCCTCAGACAATGACGCTGGCAAACGATTAAAGAACAATGATATTTGGATGATTTGTCGCCTTATGCTCCAGGAGGAGTTAACGTGTTGCTGCTAAAAGCAGCTTAAATAATAATAAAAAAGAAGAAGAAGATACTCGGATTTGTACGTGGAATTTTCGAACCTTTAACTGACCGCAGCAACAACTAGCGTAGATTTTGCACTGCTACAAAGCAGACTTAACAGCTATCCAGGAAGTGCGATGGGATGGTCCAGAAAAAAAGGGGGTAGCATACTGTGATATCGACTATTGAGCATATTACAGACAAAAGACGTGACAAGAAAAGCAGGCGTGTCTTTTATTCGAATGCGGATTCAAATTGTGGAATAAGTCGTGGGCTTCAGCCAGGAAGGTAAACGCCTGACGACAATTCGTATAAAGACTTACTTCGCTAACATTAGCCATTAGAGAAGAACGACGACCTTACCAAAGACTTCTTCTACAGCTCCTTGACAAAACCTACGAGCTATACCCTAAAGATGACGTGAATTTTATGCAGGGGCGTTTTAATGCCATGCTAGGCAAGTAAATGACCTAGCATCTGCTATTTATGTTTCCACGACATTACCTTCGAAAACTGACACAGACACTGCGGTGAGCGGTAATCTAACTACAGCCACCACATGAAATACATATCATTGGAACGTTTTGAATGACTGAACAGCTAACATTATCGGATCATTATCTGGCTGTATCCACTATACAGCCCAAAGCCAGCAAACCACTGAGAAGAAGGTCAACGACGAACGGATAAAATTGCAAAAGACCACAGGGCTTTTTTCGTTCGAGTTTCTCTTAATCGCCAGAGGAGTCCAATTCTACCAGTATTGAACGTCGAAGATTATTGGCATTACCGTCAAAGAACAATCATGGACGCCGCTTCTGACGTACTGGAGTACAACCCTTTCCAACAAAGAAACGCCTGGTTCAATGACGAATGCCGACAGGCAAATTTAGAAAAACAGGGGATGAACAGAACGGTCATGTAGAAAAGAAAGAGGGACTCGCATAGCTCACGATAAGAAAAAAGGACAGAACAGAGGCTCCTCAGAAGAAAAAAATAAAAAGCACGAAAAGCGCTCGGTCGAGGCCTTAAACGAGTGCCACCTATAAATTCAAGGAACATGTCAAACCTGCTAGGATGGAAGTGAAATTTTATATTAGAATGAAAGTCGGTGCTGTGTATTTGCAAGGATTGTTTTTAAAGACTCTTAAACGGTCACGACGAACAACATCCCACCTTCAGATGAACTGAACCATCTGAAAGGAGATAACATTTCCGTCCACTCTGCCAAGATGAAGTCAGGAGAGACATTTCCAAGTCCCACAAAGCTATTGGATCCGATGGCCGAACTGTCTAGTTATTTAAGGAGCAGGTGATTAGATACGGAGCATACTTAAACGCATCCATCACCAGTGTTTCATAGAAATCACCAGTAGTACTCCGCCCCTTCAAACTTTTAAACGTAATATTCGTCTGGCTATAAATGCTCATCAGTATAACCACAAGCCCACTTTCGGACGTACTCTAAAATATCGTGATTCGTTCCTAAGTCGTATAACTCGCTTTTGGAATACCCTGCCGAGCTCTCTATTTCGTAGTCGTTATAACTTCCAAACATTTAAGACCAATGTACATCGGTACCTCTCTTTTCTTCCTCGTAAGTTTCCTAAATTTCCATCGCCGCGCTGAGTACAAGCATTTTAAGGGTACACAAATCCTTTAAGCGCGCGCTAATTATACAAACAAAATCTACAAAATCTGGGTCGACGAAAGTATGCCTGAAGAATCCAATATCAGCATCCTTTGTCCGATCTTAAAGAAGGAAGAACCCCCGAACTCTGCCAGCTACAGGGGAATAAGTCCCCTCGTAAACACCCTAAGCGGCCCCTATCAATGTGGTTTTAGGCCAGGAAATCCGTCAACACGTCTTCATTAATTTCAAAGCCGCATACCATAGCATCTATAGAGACGAACTACACAGAGTCATGTCTAGTTTTGGCAACGCCATTAAGCTCATTCGACTATATAGGAAGACAATGGAAAATGCACGCTGCGACGTCAAGGCCGGTAATGATAAATTGGCTGATGAAAATGACGATGCGTTGCATTGTGATTTTTTCAACATCATTCTTGAAAGAATTGTGCGAAACTCACAAGTCAATTCCAGGGGCACCATCTTTCAAAAGTCTCTTCACTTTCTCGCATATGCAGACGACATTGACATAATGGGAAGAACAATAGCCAGCTGTCAATATGACGTTTGCGGCAATTGAAACAATTGGCGACCACTAGGACAAAATGTCAGGCATCTCTATCTTTGAGGTACCTAAAGGCTTTTTCTACCTCGGCCCCACTTTCAATTTCGACAACGATGCCAGCTGTTGGCAATCATTCCGAGAATTACTCTTGCTAATCGCTCCTTCTTTGGGTTAAGAACGCAATTGAGTAGTAAAACACTCTCTCGAGCAGCCAAAAGATGGAAGTTTGGACATTGACGAATGCGGATGAAAACGCTGTTGAGCGCTTCGTTCTTCGGGTGATCTTCGTGCCTGTTTGTATCACAATGGAGAATCAAGGAGACGTTTAAATAGCAAACTGTACAGGATATATAGCGATGTCGATTTCGTTGGAAAACTCTGATAACCCGGCTTAGATGGCTAGGTCACCTTAGGCGCATAAACACCAGCGTCCCGGCCAGAAAGTTTTCGACTTCAACCCAAAGGTGCAACGCAGTAAAGGCTGACCTTATCTTAGGTGGCGCATACAAGCGGAAGGGTATCCTCATCTGAGTATGGCAAAAATAAAGTGGCTCTTGTTGTGAAATTAATTACTACAGTTACAATCGGGTTCAAGATGTTCATATGTACGTGAATATCTGTGGATTGATAAGGAGAACTTGGAACCGTTGGAGGAACTTCGTAAGTAGGAGTGATATGGCTTCTTGTTGTAAACGTCATCGCCACAAGTTTTGAACAGCAGGGTGGTAGCCTATGACAACGACAGATACTATCTAATCTTTGAAGGAAAACATCTTCCAACGATCAGCGAACCAATGGAGTCAGCCTTCAACACACTTGCAAAATGGACAACATAAAACGGTTTAGGGACAAATCCATTAAAACCGAACTAGCGTTGTTCTCAACAAAAAGGGAAGCTAGAAAAGTATAATCTTCCCAAAGTCAATGGTACTAGGATACAACTTTCATCCGAAGCTAGATATCTAGGAATCGCCTTAAACAGTAAGCTCAGTTGGAAGCGTAACATCGAAGAAAGAACCAAAAAGGCATTAGGAGCATTCTACTCATGCCAGAGTGCCTTTGGTAAACGTTGGGGACTAAGACCATTTATAGCGGATGGATGGAGTTAGATCCATTCTTACCTATGGCGCACTGGTATGGTGGAAAATCGTGGAAAAGACTAGATAAAATACTCACACAAGTTTAAAGACTAGCGTTGGTCGCAGTAACAGGAGCGTTAAGGTTTTCTCCTCTAGCTGCACTAGAGATAATGCACTACCTCCTTTCTTTAGACGAATTCCCTAAATGCACGGCCTCCGAAAGCTCGATCAGACTAAAAGAATCAGGCCTATGGATGCATCGCAATTTAGAAGACGCGTCTATAATACAGAAGCACGAACCATCAAAGCTGGCGATGTGTAGTGACTACATGGTGCCAAGCTTTACACATCAAATACTGCCACGAACAATGGGTAACTCCACTTCTACACGTACGGTTCTAAAATGGAAGGTACGGCGGCTGGTATCTATTGTGAAATGCTACAGATCCAGGACTCCTTCAAATTTCTGGACGAATGCAGTATTTTTCAGACAGAAATATTTGCCATTCGTAAAGCTGCACATGCTGAACTACTCATGGAACTCGATGTCTCAGAGATCTCTATACTTGTGGGCAGTCAAATCGATGGAGGTAGCAAAATGTCATCAAACCTAGTGCATATCTGCTGGGTTCCTCGACACACAAAGGTGAAATGAAATGAAAAAGTGGATGAGCTAGCAAGAGAGGGTGCCTGCACAGGAGATGACATAAATTGAAACCCTGAAATGCAAAGTGGAATTTATGGGCATAGAACTATCCAACAAAGCATGGATCTCCAGGAGTGACTTTGCCATCTCACGCTCACTGTGGCCAGACCTAGATAGCGGGAGAACACGCACCCTCCTCGGACTCAACAAAGATGACATCCGCATCACTCAGATGTCCTAACTGGCCAGCGTCTCATTGCCTAGGGTGGCCAGCAGAATAGGAACCTTTCTCAAGATTATTGTAGAAGCTGTAGGAATGAAGAGGACTACCTTATCCACCAAATGCACCGTGCCTAACACCTGGGGTACATAATTTTTGGAGAACTTGGGGACGTCAGGAAAGCAAAACTGATAGATTTCATTAGATTTGTTAAAAGTTCTGGCTTTAAACTCCTGGCAAGCTAGGTAAGACCCACCATAATGCCAACAGGGAATCACAATAGACCAATAAGCAGGTCTCCTTATACTTTAGGGAATAGCACATCCTTTATTACTCAACCTAGCCAAATGTATGTTATTTGATAGAATCCGTCTACTCAATCACCAAAACCAGGACCTTTACTTTAACTTGGGAAGGGAGTCGATACGTTGCCGACAGCCAAACCAGATGACTAGTAGGGACTATTGACACTGTATGGAAGGCATCACAGGAATCAAATGAGGAAAGTGTGTAAAGAGCCGTTAGATCAAAAGGCCAAACTGAATCAGTACGAGGATTTAAAAAATTTATAAAATCGCCTTAGTTGACCTCACCAGGCATGAAATATGTGATTCATCAGGGAAACCTATACTCGTACTCTTTGTCTTTTTTCAATAAATCATGTGCTCACTGTATTGCAACACCAACAATCTTTAATTAATTTAATCCCTTCCAAGGCTTTTTAACACAGTCTGACGCAATACCCCTACTACCCATCCATACGTGTGCCTCTAGTTAGAAACTCGTTAACTAATTTCTCGCACTTATCCCATCCGCTGCTCCACCAGTTTATTAGCAATTTTTTTCGAAAACGTTTTCTACTTAAATTTGCTGCTGTCGGATTGTTCAGTTCGGGCGAGGCGGTCGTCTACCACAACAAAAGCATTCCATCCGAAAGAACATAATGAGGGTCTCAACAAATGAATCCGAATTTGAATCTGAAAATTATTATTCATGCAAAGTAGAGGTATCTGTCGAGGTTGGATATGCTTGTAGGTACTGCTTTCGAAGTGGAAAGCGTTGTGAGCGAAATCAACTACCTAGGAACCAGCCAACCTATGTACCAGCAGCAACAGCAGCAGCATAAATATTACTTAAGTCAGTCGCACATGTCCATCATTACTCAATCCCATTCATTGTATCCATCAATCAAGCAACAAGGGGTCCAGCTGCGCCAACAGTTGCACAAACACCAAATCGATTCGAGATACATTTTTCAATTCTCATCTCTCTTCGGCAAGCCATTGTTGAACCAATGGAGTTGGAGTTGGTTGCGTGAAGTTGAAATAATAATTGCAAGCCGAACTTCTGTTTTGCTTATGGATTTCAATTTAGATACACGTTGTGGGCTACGGATATGAGTGTACTCGTTTTGTTTCATTTGGGGGGGCACGAGAACTAGCACGTCCCACTCGAAACACTGGTAACCTCCATTCAGTATTGAGTACTTAATAACATTCCAATGGCATCAATGGCATCAATGGCACCAATAGCACCGATAGCACCGATAGCACCAATAGCACCACTAGCACCACTGAAACATTTATGCCTAAGGTCAGAGTCAGAAATGAGAGAACCCACAACGACCATCAGTCGAGGAATACTTAAACCCGCATCATCGTCGAATGGAATAGAAAACCTCCTTCTCCATCTGAATCCCATTCAGACTATTGGACATGTCATCTCTTCTTACAGAATACAATAACTTTCCGCCCCCCTGTTCACTTTATTCCCCCAACACAGTATGTTTGACAAAACGATATTCGCAACCTGGCATGACATTTCATGGTCCATGGTATCGAGAGAGAGTCAAAGAACCACGGTTATGTCAGTTAGGTTTGCCTTGCCCGTGGGCCGCAATCCATTTTGCATACCAAATTTTGTTTTCAGACGCGCTTAGGCGGCACACCAACAGCCACAATATCAAGAACAACAACAAGATACGAGTAAAGAAGGATTTATGTTCGGTTTACGGTTCTTAGATAATGGTAAGGAAATGGTTTTGGTGAAGTCAAGCAAGTGGCACCTTGCTGATGTGCTCAAAATGTCCAACGTCAACCTGGCAATCTGGACTGCTTACAAGAAACCTCATGCTGTGGTGCGTTTGTCTGGGCCAGCAACGCTGATTATGCATTTGTTTTGGATTTAAATTTCCAATCACGTTAGCAGCTGATGGCCTTTGAATTTTCAATTTCTTCCATCTAACCATCGTAGCGTGGAGAATGGTAAGATGGTGAGGAATAAGACAAGAAAGAAGAAGAAGAAATTGGTGTGAGGTACTTAGAGTCTTGAGGAGAAAATTGATGTACTTTCGGTGGTAAGTGGTGGGATTTCCATGATTTGTTTGGTTATTCAGAGGAGGATGTGGCTATGGTACGGTTAGAACCCGTTAGAATGGAATTTGTTATGCAACCAAAGTAAATTTACTGAAATGGAGTTGTTGTTAGAAGTTCTGGTGACAACTAGTTAACATCAGGAGTTTGCTGTGGTAGGATTGCAGCGTCGCCGTTGGGTTGAATTTGCATGAAAGGGTTCTGAAACAAAAGCGTGTGTCTGTCAATCTTGAACGATCAATGATATGCAACTTCTACTTGCCAGTGTCAGATAGGTAAGTGAAGAATGAACACTTTGGCTGTTAATGGATGTAGTGTCTCACGTCATAGAGACGCATGCTAATGGGTCGTCTATCCTTTGTCACAAATCTGATGGGGTGCCTCTGAGCTCTAGAAATCTCGCTCAGACATCTTGCTTCGAATGGAAATGGGTTTTTGTTATCAGAGATTCACCAAGTTACTTAGGTGTGCTACGAGTATATACTGTAGGCAAACGTTGTCTGTCTTTTAAACACTTAGTCCCTCTACTTAGCATAAGATGTCGGCACTATCCATGATTGTACAATTCTATCGAAAGGACCCAATCAAAGTCGATGTGTACTTATTTTTATTTTACTGTGCTTGCCTAAGTCAGCCACAACTTATGTTATATACCTGTCCAACGCACATCCGACCCATTAGCCACGGATATTCTGCCCAACGCAATGTGTGTATAGTAGGTGCCTTCTTTTCTATCCGTTTTGTCCTTCAGGATACTAAACTATTTGATTGCCTTTTGATCTTAAACTAGGGAGGGTTGGTAATAAATTTCCTTCGGGAACGAGTAACGCATTGATTAGAGAAAGCATAACTGACCTATCTGCCTGACAGCTGGTTCTACTAAGTATCGCGCTGTAAGAACTTTTTTGGCCCTACCGGTAGACATTGCTCCTTTAGGTGATTTCTTAATAAGGGTTACAATGTATTTTTCAAGATTTAATGAGTTCTTGACCGGTAGTGTCTTCGCCAAATCATTTGATGGGTAGCATGCTTTGATTGCAACAAGATAGTTATTCCAGCCAGCGTTAGTACAACTCATTCGTAATTCTTATGTGTAGAAGTGTTCCTATCGCATACCTTGAATCGTAAGCCATTATTGGATTTCTATGACGACAGGCCGATTAGGGGTATGTCATGCTTCACAATCTGGAATGAACGCCTAAAAGATAAGTTTGAATGTCGTGTTAGGGACAGTCAAGTCTGTTAAGCTTTAAATACATGTGACCCTTAAGAGTTGGGCATTTGAGATCAGTAGTAAGAGCCCAGTTAGATCTGGTGTTGAGTTTATGGATGATTGTGAGATGAATCCCGAATCCACACTACGAAAAAAAATTTTGAAAAGAAGAAGAAGTATTACTGGCTATCCTGGAGGAGTCAACCTTTGGAAAGTTTGTGGTTTTGATGATAAGTAAAGCTCTTGGCTTAACATACGAGGGTCGGCTGAAAAGTTTCCGACCGAACAATGATGCAAGACTTTTTTTCTACATAGTCTCCTTGTAACTCTAAACATTTCTCCCAGCGATGCTCCCATCTCTCTAACCCGTCCAAATAGTATTTGGCGTTTTTCTCTGCAAAATAATTGTTCGCGAAGCTGATTGCCTCCTCATTTGACGAAAATCTCTGTCCTCCGAGCGCAGGTCTTAGATGAGTTAACAAAAAGAAGTCACTTGGAGCTAAATTTGTTGAATAAGGCGGATGGTCAAGCAGTTCAAACTGTAATTCATGAATTTTCGGCATGGCAACCGCTGAGGTGTGAAACGGCGCGTTGTCTTGGTGAAACGGGATTTTCTTTTTCAGCAAATGTGGGCGTTTTTCCGCAATTTCTGCCTTCAGCTTGGCAAGTAATGATACGTAGTATGCTCCTGTAATGGTTTTTCCTTTTCGAAGAAAATCGATTAGATAACTCCTTTATTATCCCAAAAAACAGTCGCCATCACTTTCCCAGCCGAAAAAACAGTTAAAGTGTTTTTTTGGAGCCCTTGCAGCCCTTTGCAGTCCACTGTTTTAACTGGATTTTTATTTCGGGTGTATAATGGTGTATCCAAGTTTCATATGCAGTAATTAATCGGCGCTAAAACTCGGATTTATTGCGCCTAAACTGCTCCAACAGAGCGTTGGAAATGTTCATTCGAACACGTTTTTGGTCTAACGTAAGCAAACGCGGCACCCAACGCGCGGACAGCTTTCTAATGCCTAAATCTTGATTTAATATGTAACAAACACGTCCTTTGGACATGTCACTTTAATTCGGCGGTCGTCTAACACCATTTGGTGAACTTTAGCAATGTTATCGTCAGTGGTTGCAATTTTTGGAAGTCCCGAACGTTTATCATCTCGCAAGCTCTTACGGCCACGTTTAAATTCAGCTGCCCAAAATTTCACTGTGGTAAATGATGGTGCAGAGTCCCCATACACAGAGTCCAACTCATTTTTGATTTGCGTGGGCATATTGTCTTTCAAAAACAAGAATTTAATAACAGCTCGATACTCAATTTTTTCTCACACCGACTCACTCAAACGACTATCAACTAAAAACTGCGCCTCCGAAATGACTGAAACTTTGGTAAGTAACTGTCAAAAGATGCACACCTAGCATTCACTAGCTTTTATTGACGAATGCCACTATCTTTACGTTGCGGTCGAAAACTTACATCATGAAATTAACGTAGCCTTGAGCCCCAGGAGCTATAATTCTGTCAATGAACTTTGAACATGGGTGGCTTAAATGCTTACATGGATTGCGAAATATAAAGGTCTCCTATAATGAAAAGGTCTCTTGCAAGAGTAAAATATTTGTTTAACTTAGGTCGTTCGAGGTTCACAATAGACGCACTACTATAGGGAGATCGGATAAGAACGATAGAAAAAAAACTTAAATAGAACAACAACGGTGTGAGATATAAAATTGATTCTGGCTTCAATTTGAAGCTACATTTATGCCATTATTTGTGGAATAGCACATCATTGAAATGGTCGATTCAGCTTCACTGGCAGTGCTTCAAGTAATTTTTAATGACTCGGTTCAATATGTGCCGCGCTATTCCAACAATTTCTCCTTCAAAACTTCGAGCGTTGCGTGGCTTGTATGGCATGTAGCGCCACCTTGTTCGAACCACAGCTCAAGTATATCGATTTTCTAAAACTCTGACCACAGGAAGTCGGTTAACATGGCTTTATTCTGGTGTCTTCTTCCTCATTTCGAAAGAAATAAGGTCCAATGATGCCGCCATGCTATAAACCGCACCAAAGAGTCAATCTTTGTGAATGCATTGATACTTGGCCGAACACCTGTGAATTGTGTTCACTCCAATAATGGCGATTTAGCTTGTCTATGTGCTAAGCCAAAAATGGGCCTCGTCCGAGAGATGAGAAGATTTTTGGCCGAAATCCGAATCTCCAGCCAACATTGTCTATGGTCGTCCGGTTTCAATTCTTGCGTCAGCACAATCTAATGCGGATGTAGGCCCAAATCTAACCGCTAAATAAACCTGGTTGACTCGCTGGCGATGCCCAATTCAGCATACCCGCCGAATCGACATTTCTGGGTCTTTTTTGATACTTTCCGCTATGGCGGCTATGTTTTCTTCATTTCACACCAATCTCTGTTTGGTTGGTGGCTTAAGATCCAAAAGAGTGTACTTACACTCAAATTTTTCCACGTTGCGACGAATTGCCTGCACAGTCAAGCCACAGTTACGACTGACCTTACGAAATTTTTTAAAAATTTCCGCACGCTCGGCAAGCGTAAAACGATGCATGATGAGGAGTCTCCTTATGAAAGGAGAATGGCACAAATTAGTCAATGCGTCGGTTTTTTTCTCCTATGATTCGGTCCTCAGTCAAAATTTGTTAGGAAGTTAGAGACAGCGATTAATCAACGCTATCCACAACAGGTACGCAAAGAAGATATACAGGCATGATAGACCCTAAGTACATCGGATTTAGAATTAGATGCGCGATCTTGGCCTTGTCAAGGTCTATAAATCAGAGAGAATCTACGGGACAGACCTTAAGAAGAAGCTTAAAGTCCGCATACACTCAGAATGAAACAGAAGTTAGTGGAAAGAAACCGAATCTTTAAGCTGACATGTCGAACCAGGAAAAGGTACTGCAGATATTCCATTCGTAGGTGAAATGCAGATTTGCAGCGACTGCTTAAGCAAACCCGTCACGTGAATAATTTGTAGGAAGGCCGGAACTTTTACAGATCGAAACAAAAGAAGCTTATTCGGATTTCGAAGAGGTAGTTTAGTTGCTGACCTCTGCACTTCGCAACTGCGCGTGTATGCAATACGACACCTTCCATCCACTTGACCCAGGAAACAATTTAATTCAGCATGAAAACGTTCCCAGGCTCAGAGAAGGCTGACACAGCTGCCCTTGAACCTGCACATTACTTGGCAAGAGCCAGCTTAGGGTTCGATGATATGTTGAGTTAGTTTTTAAGTTTGTGATTAGGAGTTGGAGAATAAACATATTAATCGGTTCGTTTAGCGGAGGTTCAGCCTCCTGGTTCGCATTTTTTGTACGATCCTGTAGCAAGCATTCACTAACTTTGGCTTTGTTGTTCTTCAAAATACTGTTCATGAAGATCAATACACTTTTGCATACCCTTGAACCAATTTTCGGGGCACTTTTTCCACTCCGAACGAGGTAACTCAAAAACATGCGTGTTAAACGCACCAACTGGTCATTGAAAAGCGTTGACCTCGCAATTTATTTTTGATGTGTGGGAATAAAAAGAATTCATTGGGTGCCAAGTCAGGACTATACTGCGGATGACCCATCAATTCGATATTTTGAGTGCTCAAAAAGTCACTTGCTTGAGCCGACCTGTGAGAGATCGCATTCCCGTAATAGAAAATGATCCTTGTTCGATGGTTGGTTTTTTGTTATTTCACCAAAGATTTCTGACAAATAAATGAACGTGTACCATTTGCTCTGGCACGAAGGCGACATGACCGGTTTTTTTTGAAGAAACAGGCGACCATTTGCTCCGAAGTGCTTCGTGCGCGAGCAACTTTTGCTAGATTTGGCTTGTTTTGAAAGGCTCTTACAGTCAACTGCTGTTTGGTTTTGGCTCATTTGTATAGATCCATGATTTGTGGCCTATCACGATCTTATAGACGTCTTTCGAAGCGTCGCGATCAAATTTTTCAACATTTCTTTAGACCAATGGACTCGAACTTTTGTCAAATTATGCGGAGAACTCTCTTCGACGGCCAAATGTTCATAAAATATTAAACGCAAACGAGTGGAACTAGTGCCCAAGAATAATTTAATTTCACTACAAGTCTCATGACGATCTTGCGATTTCTGTTCCCACACAGCATCGATGTTTTCTGGCATACCCACCGAGCGAACTGGAGCAAACGACGACGGCGCTTCATCACCAAATTCGAAACGAGTTGACCAGCACACTATTGTTGAGTTAATCGTCGAAAATCAAAAAATCCGTCACACGAAAATATTCACAATTTAGTCTCATTTTTTGGCTGAGATGAATTTTTCAAGTCCCTGTAAAAAAGGCTCTGAGCTCGTGTAGCATTAAAAACGACAAACTTTACGACGCTGATACCAGATTTGACGTATGTTGTATGTGCACCGGAATTGCTGTATCTCAAAACTAAAGTAGTAGTATGAAGACTTGCGAATAAATCGAAGCCTTCGGTGAAACTAGCAGACCGGTCATAATCTTTAAAAGGGACAAATTAGCCCTGTACGAGTAGCTAATCCAAAGCAATTGCTATCTTTCTCAAGCTCGATATAAATTTCCCAAATAACCTGATTAGAATCGGCTCACAACGAGCTCCAATCATCGAAGCCGGAAGTGAGCTGAGCAACACTACTCGCCGTCCTTATCTGAGGCTATGGGTCGCTTCATAACAACTACTTTTTTACATGGTTCAGCAGTTAGCCCCACGCACAACCTCTAACCTAGAGGGTCAGGGCCTTTTTGGGATCCCTAGGACAAAAGGAGCCGGACCAAATTCCGAAGCTTGTCCAACACCCTGACTTAGTGTTGGAGATCCCTATAGATCTGGTATTCAAATACGTTGAAGCAGCTCATATGGAGACAACATTGACTCGACCTAACTGGAACTGTGGACGCCACCGTTGATTCCATCCTTAGAATTCATTCAAGCCGATGGAACTTAAATGTATTATACCACTTTTACGTGAACAAAGATACACCGTTGTGCTTCGCAGATTACACCATAGTTCTGACGTGGTTTTCCTGCCTCGCTGAACTGCTCGAAGAGGATTGTTATACTCGAACAGACGTATATGTATGGACTTTGAATGAAAAGATCAGGACACCTACATATTTCCGCTCAATTGATTCAATAGTGCTATGAACTTTCGAATGTTCTCTGTGATAATACAGCTCTTCAAAAAATGTACAGTAGAGTGTTTATTCCAAAAATTGTTAACAATAAGAGCATTGTAGGTATCTGTTCTTGGAGTTGATTACCGGAAGTGTCCCAAATTATTCAGAAATCATTAAGAATGAAATGATGTAAAAATGTTCCCATGGGAACGCTAGCCTTTAACTGTGTCTCATTGAATAACTCTTCAGATTGAACACCAACTAGTAAATCAAACTTTGCGGCCCTCTGACCTCAACTCAACGACGATGTTTTTGTTGGAAAATCTCTCATTTAGAACAGTGGCCTTAGTGTAAATCATACCCAGACCCGATGACTAGATGACTTAGAGATATCACCATTAAATTTCCATTAGCTGACATCCAACCAGCCCAGTCATAAAGATGTCTAGCCGACAGAAATTGGATTAAATCAATTATCGTTAGAGCTGATTGAGCATAAGATTGCATCTACCACTTTAAAATTCATTCCTGATTACAGATATTGATCGAGCTTCCCCTGCCCTGACGCTGATCACCAAATATCCGTTCATCTGTACAGAGTCTTCGTCTCAAGCCTCTTAGTCAGAAATTGAAATGCTCTAACAAAGTTCAATGGGCTTACGCCCATAATTTCGACTTAATAAAACTCCACACACATAAGTCGATCAAATTACGATTAAAGTCCCGCGGTAAATTTATCTCTGAGTAATACCCCAACTCCGACAAGACAACGACGATGAAATTCGACTTTCCGAACAACAACAAACATAATTCCCCAATGGATATTGGATGTGTGAGTAGATAACCCCTTTTGACACTCAGAACACCATGACCATCCATTTGGGACTGGCAAACAAAATCTAAGAGCCAAAGATAAACGTCAACTTGAAGCCAAAGAATCATTAAATCAATGTTTGGACATTGTACGGATCGCTCGAAGACAAATAGGAGAAACTCTTGAAAGCGCCTAAAAAGCTAAAAAGCGAATTCCAACTTAACCATGACGTCTTGAGGAGAGTGACTGCGCCCAATATCTCGTCCAACCGTAGAAGAGAACAAAAAAAAAAAAAAATTCCAAGCCCATTTGCATTCTTAAATTTTTTGCGAATGCCAGAGTGTTGTAGATTTAATGGTCAGCTCCATAGGGTGTCCATCAAAGCAAAACCCATCCACTTGCCGTCAACCATAAGAAGTGGCACACAGTCTTTAGCACCGTTACGAATGGAGCAGCAGCTTTTTAAACGAGGTCAAGATTGTTGATCATCATCTTCTCCGTGGTCGTCATGATTTTCAATGGAGTGACTTGTGGTACTGGTAATGCGTACCTGTTTGCCGATGGAAATCAACACCCAAAGATGGAACTTTTTTGAAGCACACTTACGGATACCCAACCACGATGGAGAGGAAAATTTTCCAAGTGAAGAAGCAAGATGTGGACAAAATGTAAGCAAACATGAGTGATGCGGCGATGTGACCTTTTTTCTCCCTAGAAGTCGTTATGTCGGAGAGAAGAGAATGACGACTTGGACATGGATTCGTGTTTAAGGAGATGTTCTTCCAGATTTACGATACCAGATCTATTTGGTTTCGATTCGAAGACAAAGAAGACGATCATGATAAAGATGATGCTGTTGATCATCACGGTGATGACTATGAGTTATGGATGCAGAGGTTTTTTAGTCCATTCGTCACGTCCATGAGGAAAGATGCTTTGTTGTTTGCCAACAATCACGAAACAGAAAAGATGATGACAACCGGGACTTGGACCTCATGTCCTAAGAAGTGAAAGCGCAGATCTCACGGGGAAGACAAAACTTGAGAAACAGGATTAGAAGGATTGATGGTATCGCTGCGAACAAGATTTTCACGAATTTTCGAGGGTTATGTTGGGAAACTGGTGATGACATGAAGTCAGAAGTGAAAGTGTATGATTCGAATTGGGACATGAGTTTATGACTCAATATAAAAACCAACTGTGATGGAATGATTTATGAGAAAACACAGATCTTGGACGTAGACACGTAGAGTCACATAAATGGATACTAAACAACTAATTTTATAAAATGATTTGGACAAGAGTTCTTCGGGTGGAAGCAACCGAAGCCCATTGTATTCATTATACAAGCACCTTTGACTTAAGTCAACTTCAGGCTTTTCAACCAAAGTCTTGGCAGGAGTTGTTGTTTTAATACTGAAATTAGAAGATAACTTCGCGAGGTCATGCAAGCAGCGTTTTCCGTCTCAGATTTATAAAGACTTGAACAACGGAATAATGATATGGAGTGTCTGCAGGCAGTCTGGAGGCCCTGCAGAGGCCATCATTGCATGGACGCTCAAGAGATTATGTTCGACTTATCCGACTCGTTTTAAAAGTTTCACTCTGCTATCCAACAGAATGTTGCTAAATTTAAATTCTTTGAACTCCCCCCATAATTCCATAGATATTTGGCAGGTGTAAAGGTTCTAATTTGCATCATTTGTTAGATTTCGGGAGGGAGGATAGTCCTGCTCAATGTCTGATCTTCTCAAGCAAACTTGTCTCGTGAGTTAAGTGTCTACCGCTACTTTGTGGCTAGTAATTTAGCAAAGCTTTGCCTTTTCCTCAGCTTAGAGAGCCTCATATCCTTGATAAGCTTTGACTTTATTTTAACGGCAGCAATGGCCTTTATGGAAGCCTTGCATTGCTCTTATTGTCGCCAGTTTAATTGCCTCTTTATTTGATCGGAGAAGATCCAAGATTTCTAGGTGTCTTCCACTTGGTTTCTGCTCTATGCATCTGCTCCTATTTGGGAAAATAACTACAAGAGAATTGTATATCAAAGTCATTCAAGAAAGAGTCTATTGGAGTAACATACATATATATCCAGCTCATAGGATGGAGTCATGGCCCTTTAGGTTTGATTTCCAGAAGCGAACCCTTGCATGGACAAAGCAAAGTGTAGTAGGCCATAGATAATCAGCAGTTCTGTGGTTGGCAAAGTCCTAATGGCACTAGATGTGACTAAAAGTGCAGTCCTCCATCGTCAAGATAGGTCTGCCTAGCCGTGTACTTCCACAGGATAATTTTAGAGTTAGGACCCACCTTTCTACGAATATTCGGTTCCTGGTGTTCAATGGATAGAAAATCCAGTATAATATTTGGACTGGTGGTACGACTATAAAAGGTGGGTCAAATGGGTTAACTCAGAGCTTGCTTAAGCACAGATTGGCAATATTTAAAATCGGAACACCTATAGTTAAAACTCAGGTTTTTTGAGGGATTTGTCTACCCCAGCAAAAAAAAAGAACACAATGGCTTCCAGTCACGCTTACAAGATACTGAAATGCTTCATAGAGAATTTGCGCCCGATCAAAGCCAGCTGCAATCCATGAAGCGTGAGTGGATCGAGCGAACAATAGCAGGATGAGAAAAAATGAAGTAGCTCATATACGCATTAGAATTCGACGTCAGTTAAAATGAGAAAAAGAAGTCTGGTGAATGCCTGATTACAATCAGAACTAAGCCTAAATTTGCCCACATAGGCATGATAAGTCATAACGACCCCACAGCGAAAAAGTGATCCTTAATGCCAAGAATGTAGAGGACAGGCCAGGAAAAGGGGATAATTTTGAAGCACTGATGAGTGGTTTTCCAATTATGGAGTTGTACGAAACCTTTTCTGATCGATACTCTGAAACCGAAATGGCATGTCACAATCTCGTCGTTAAAATTTGGTCAGATCATCAGTCTTCTTCTCTGGGCTATGTCTAGAGCTTTATCAATAATACCACAAAGACCTTTGAGGTCAAAAAAAACTTTCGGTAAGGTATCGCATGTAGTTTAGACTTTAGAAAGGACTTAGCGAAATTTACAGGCCCAAATTTGAGAGTATATACTTAAAAGTATGCAGAACTGATCGCGCGTGATGGTGCCAATGAGAAGAAATCAGTGGACTGTCACTAAGAGGCTTTCTCAAACTAAGCTTTGGCCTTGTGTCCTGATGAGCATTCAATCTAATTCGAGGTAGAATCTCATCCCTGGGATGATAGCCAAAACTTACCACCTTATACTGACCGGCTGAAACTTATAAATTTACAATCCCTTTCTCTACGCCGAAATGTTGTCGAAATTATCTTTGTTCATCAGATCTTAGTGGGGAATATCGATTGTCCTTCTTTACTTCAACTTCAACCCACGCAATCTTAGGTCTGTGCCACTTTTCCGGCTCAATCTTCACCGAACGAATTACGGACACTTGGAGCCTATGTGTAGAATGCTTCGTGAAGTTAACGATATTCTGCTTCTCTTCGACTACCATCACACCAAACTCTCTCTTAAGAACATTCTTATTTCCACCTATGCCTCACAACCTAACTTTTTTTAACCGCTCTCACCCTTTAGTTTTTATCTTTAATTTTAAGTGAAAATTGTTGGTTTTAAGAATAAGCTTGCAATAAGCGTTAATAAATCTGTCCGGGATTGATCCGGGCCGCAAATAGCTAAAATAGCTAATACGTGCAAATGCTGTTGACACCATACGCATGCGGGTTGCAGTATTAGCCGGGGATAGAATTCAAGTACCACCAGCAGTAAAGACAAGAAATTGTGCGCTAAGACGGACGGACGGACATGCAGACCAGATGCGAAAGTGCAATATAGGTTCCTCACAAACACTAAAGGCGCTGGATATGGAAATCCCTTCTTCGAACTCCGATCTATAAGTAATGAGCCTAAAACGATTATTTCCATACTAACAACTGGAGATGAGTCTCTTCCGATGTGCCAACATCAAGGCACTGGCCTTTTTACCCATACCACCTTGATCAAAAAGTTCCCGCACCACACCACCGTCTGGCGCTCGCATTGTTCTGATTTGAGTTCTGTTTTTTCTGTTAAGTTGGTAAATCTATTGTTGACATTCCCTCTAAATTTTAGCGTCATAGCAAAAGTTACGTAGCCAAGAGTACATCTATGCTGTGTGTGTTGGCGATTTTTTAAAATGGATTTAAATTTGCAACAACGAACTTGTACTCGTATTAAATTTTGCGTAAAAAACGGATTTAATGGTGCGCGAACATTGGAAATGTTGGAAAAGTGTTTCGGCAACGGCTCTCTAAAGAAAACGGTCGTTTACCAGTGACACGAGCGGTTCAAAAGTGGTCGTGAGTCAATCGAAGATGATGAACGCAGTGGCAGACCATCGACATCGAAAACCGACGAAAACATTGATGAAGTTCGAGTAAAAGAAATGTTGGTCAATAATCGCAAATTAACCATCAGAGAGATAGCGGAGGACTTGAACATTGCCTATGGATCCGTCCAAGACATTTTGGTTAATGATTTGGGTTTCCGTCGTGTAGCAGCAAAGTTGGCGCCAAAAGACCTCAATTTCATGCAAAAAAGCGACTTTGTTGACGTCACAAAAGAGATGATTTGCGATTTGTGGACCGATCCCACATTCATCAAAAGGATAATTATTGGAGACGAGACGTGGCTTTATGAGTACGACACGCGATCCAGACATCAGGCAATTGAATGATGTTCACCAAATGAGCAGAGACCAAGAAAACCACGTCGTTTTCAGTCAAAAAAGAAGGCAATGCTCACGGTTTAGTGCATCATGAATTTTTGCCGGAAGGCCAGACAGTAAACAAAGTGTATTATTTGGGCGTTATGAGACGTTTGCATGAAGCAATTCGCCGAAAGAGACCAGAATTGTGGGCAGAATTGCACCATGATAACGCGCCGTCACACAGTGCCATCATTATTCGTAATTTTTTGACGAAAAATGCAACAAATACCATCCAACAGCCACCGAATTCACCTGATTTGGCTCCTTGTGACTTCTTTCTGTTCAATCGAGTTAAAAAAACCACTACGGGGAACGCGTTTCAGCAGCCGAGAGGAAGTAATGGAAAAATTGGAAGAAGCATTGTTGGACATACCGAAAACCGAATATAAAAAATGTTTCGAGGATTGGATCAAACGCTGGCATAACTGTCTTGCACTCGATGGGGATTACTCTGAAGGGGACAGTAAAGATCTAGATGAATAAACTTATATTTCCAATTTTCTGAATGCTTTTTGATCAAGGTAGTATGTGCCGAGCGAAGAGCTAGTTCCACAGTCGTTAACCTCAAAGGCAATACAAAGTGACAACGAAGCTAGTTATTACTTCGAAGACCCCTCAGATCGTCTTTGTCCACCATGGTTTTAATAATATAAGAATTGAATTTAATAAGGGAACTGTTTTAGATAGGAAATAGTCGGACTTTCATTCTATCATATTCCCGAATACTTAACAAAGCTTCGCTGGGAGATGTCAAAAATACACTATTTGGCTAAATGCTTTGAAATTGACTATCAGCCATCGTTTACTGCTTACTTGAGCCTAGTACTTCTGCTGTAGGTAATTATTATGTTTTCTTATTCTTCCGAAAAATGCCCCCCAATTCACTTGGCACTAGTCGTTTACCAGCACAGAACAAAGGCATGAGGCATGGTAAGATTGTAGGAACCACACAAACCGCAGAGAACACCATGTCTTTAAATGTTTCCCACTAAACACCCCTTCCCTAACCCAGTAATTATATTACATGCGATTGTTGGGAGAAAAAAAATTACCGCTACACCGCATTGAATTGCAAATTTGATTTTTAAATTCAACAAATTATCAGCACTTATATGGTTGGTTACTATCTAGTGAGTTATAATCCTCATGACAGACTCTTGTATCCCATGGATACGCTTCCAATCCAAAACAAATAGCATTCTAAGCGATCATATTTTGTATCACCGATTGATGCAATTACATGCCTTCGGGTTACTAAAAACCCCCCCATCTAGCCCCGTGTAATACCGCCGATAATTAGTATCTATGCGGCATGGCCACTACAAAGCCCGCAACCCACTAGTATGTAATTAACGAGCGAATTTTTCTTCGCAAAATCAATAACGCGGTTCATTCGTCAAAGGTTACGCGTCCTCCTGCAGCTGCCGCCCCTGATGTTGGTGGTTGTGGTGATCTTGCGGTGCGGGTGAAATTCCGATAGCGGATTTTGTCGTTCATAAAACGCTGTTGTAGTTGGCAGAACGCTGCGTATCGACCGGTGGCGGTAGGGCAGATTGATGTAATTGGATAAAATTAGAGGTGTGTCGTGGTACATGGAGCGATTTTTTTTATTTCACCTGCAAACGAATTGTATCTGTGAGTCAAATAAATGCTTCTGATCGTAACTGGGTGGGTTCGATGTCGGTAAGAATGGATTGAGTTATGAGTTTGATGTTTATTTGCAAGAGGTGACGCTTAGCCAGGAGTGGAAGCTCTTTGTTAACGCTAACCGCTAGTGAGTGTTATGATTTATTGTTTGGTGAATGTTGATTTGAAGTATACATTTGTCAGAGAAACGATTAAATTGGTAATGGGTTTTTCTAATTGCCTTATATGGGACAAAGATACTTTTATAATGCTGGGTAGTAAAAGACCACTGAAAAAAGGACAGATGACTAGAGAGAATGATGTAGAAGACTCAGTTAGAATAACATAAGAGTACAAGTTTCAACGGATGAAGAAAACTAAGATACTGTCGAGGGCGCTTCGAATTGCAACAATCGGTTAAGGCCGAGTATCCGACATCAGCCCTTTTTCCATCTAAAGGCAAGAAAACAGGTCAGTTGAAGGTTTTATTGATACCATTCCATATTTTTGACCAGTAAATGTTGGCTTATTCAAAGCAGTTTGAATAGCCAAATCCATGTGAGCCTTTTTCTGTGCTCAAGTGAACGCCCAGGATTCGACACAGGAGGGGTTTGAGTATTTTTTTCTACACGCAGAGCACAAACTGAACAAATGAAGAGGCTTTTGTCTTGCTTATAACAACATTCAGGCATTCGATTAGTCAAGGATCAGATTTCCTGTTGCTCATGGTGGGTGAACCTTTATGGACCAACGACAGCTCTTAACTCATAGCAGTAGGTTACTGCCTCCAGAATATCTGGTTATTTTCAATCAAATGATGAAACAAAGTGCATGGGAGAAATTCCTTGAGAATAACTCCAAAGGAACATGATAACTACAAAGGAAAGAAGGACAGTGAACTTCGTAACTGCACGTGAACTTTTAGGTCTTGTTAGTCCTTTAACAGACTGCGTGTTGAATAACAACAGACTGCTATGTGATCATCTCTAACTAGGAAGCACTGGAAAAAAGGAATTCAACAACGGGATATATCCTAAGATGAGTCCAATTTTTTTTTATATAATTTGCGGGCGCTCAAGAGATGTTAGTACCCTTAAAATGCTTGCACACAGCACGGACGAAGGAAAAGCAGAGAGGATAGAAAGAGACGTACAGGTGAACTTTGGTTTTAAATGTTTGAAGGTTATAATGACAATGACCAGGTAATAAAGAGCTAGGCAGGGCATTCCATAAGAGAGTTGTACGGCTTAGGAACGAATCACAATATTTTAGAGTATGTCCGAAAATGGGCTTGGGGGTATACTGGTGAGCATTCATAGCGAGGCGGGTGTTACGGTTTGCACTTTGAACGGGCGGAATGCTACTGGCAATTTCTATGAAGTACTGGTGGTAGAAATAGCGATAAAGTAGATTGAGACACGAGACATTACGTCTGTGTTTGAGGGTGTCAATTGTTTGAGTGGTATTAGTCCACCTATGAGTTTTATCGCACGGTTTTGAATCCTATCTACTAGGCGCTGAGATGTTTTGGGCGCACCCGACCAGATTGTACTCCAATTTTGGGCGGATAAATGCCTTATATATTGAGGCCCGATCAGAGGCCGTAAGTTATCATTAACACATATACCGAGAATGGAAAGTTTATCGGTTTCGACGATGCAAGTGCCATTCATGGATAACGGCTGGGTGTTTAAATTTTGCTTTAACGACAGCAGACAGTATTGTGTTTTAGAAGCATTAAATTCCATTCTGTTGATAGTTCCCCAATTGGTTATGCTTTTAATATCGGAACTTAATGAGCTTAACATACGCTTGCGTTCTCGTTCCACAAGCGACGAGCAGGGACGCGAGTCTAGGAACGAATATGAAAAGCAGAGAGTACTGTCGTCAGGAAAGGGATATATTGGATTAGAGGTAGTAGACAAGAGTTGATGAAAATTAAAAAGAGTGTCGGAGACAGAACGGAACCCTGGGGTACACCAGAATTTATTTTGTGAATATCAGACTTCCAACCATCCAAGACAACGTGAATTGAACGTTACGAATGTTAATTTCTAATCCATTGAAGAAATCCCAAATGCATGCATTTTCGACAAAAGAGCCTGATGCCAAACTCTGCCAAATGCCTTAGAAATATCAAGTGCAACTATCTTACTTTCGCCAGATTGATGTACGCTTTGGTTCAACTTTTCGGAGAGACATGCCATCAAAAAACCGTATTGCCGGTCACTAAGAAGTTTTCGTTTTTCGAGATATTTCATTAGCTGATGGTTTATCAGCGTTTCCATGACCTTGGAAAGAAGGGATGTAAGTGCACTGGGTCTGTAAGAGAAGAGAGAGGAAGATTCGCCTTTTTTAGGGACGGGCTGGCAAATGCTGTTTTCCATCTGCTCGGAAAGGGTCCTAAAGAGTAGGATTGATGAAAAAGCTTACGCAGTGGTTTTGCCAGCCAGGAAGAATACCTCTTCAGAAGAAGGAGAGATATGCCATCTGGATATGCGGATTTGTAGATGTCAAGATCTTTAAGTACTCTTGCTACTACACGAGTGCGAAAGTGGATTTGTCCAATCGAAGATTCTACGCACTCAAGTGTAGGCGGAGACAAAACACAATCTGGGAGTGTTGAGCTAGCCGCAAATTGTGCAGCAAGCAGATTGAACTTATCCAAAGAGCTGATAGCTGGAATGTGATTGTAAATGATCGTTGGGATGGATGATGAGGCAGAATTTCTAATATTTTTGAAGAACGACCAAAAGGTTTTACTATCTTTGGGACATTGTAGTATTTTTTGCCTCAGTTCTTGGTCGTATTTGGATGTTACACGCTTAAGAAAGATGTTGAAAGACCAGTTAAAATAAGATAGAGCAGATTCTGCGTTAATTTGGATGCAAGTTCAATGAAAACAGTAGACTAAGGCAATAAGACTTGAGTTTCCAGTATATGAGCGAACTCAATGCAACATTTCATATCAAGTCTAAGTTCGCCGACGAATCTGTCATTTATCAATGTTCTAAGTGATTTAATTACCGGAAAAGAAAGAACAACATATTTGGTGGTACATTTGGAAAGCATATACGCATATGAGCCCGTATCTGGGAACGGACTTAAGCTTATTAACTTTATAGCAGGCCGAACTATCTTTACATCTAGCACACGACTTCTTCGCGTCAATATTCGCAAAGCAACATTAGTGACCTAATCAAAATCCGACCAATCAAACTGATCACGTTCCGATCGAAACAAGCCATTTCTTTAGTATTGTAGGAGTCCAAGCTTTGTGAGTGGTAAATGAAGATTCAGAACCTTACACAAGGTAAGGCTAAGACGGTCTTAGACGCTAAATGTATGGAGAAATACTGTGAGGAGATTTGACGCTGCGTGGGTATAATCAAAACAAACTAACAGAAACATTATCGGCTGCGAATTTCTTAACCTTTGCGAACTCCATCTTGGTCAGCGGTATGGCGGCATGAATGCCGTATGGTATGTTACTGGGTGTTTCACGCGAGTATCGCCACGAAACTCCTGGTATGCAAAAGAATGCAGGAAAGGAATCAGCTGAAAAACATCGGTGCATGGGCAAAAGAGGAGAGAATAACTAAGGCTTCTGCGAAGATCATGAGAAGCGAGCTTTTGAAAACATGCTTAGAGGGGTGTTTCTTGAGGAACAATGTTTGAAAGCAAAAATAACCTATCAAGTCAACAAGATTCAATTCATCACATTCAGGGTTCAGAAAACCACATCTACACATCTATGACCAAAATGTCTCTGTCAATGAGAAGGAACTATTTAATCTCAGCAATGACATCCATCCATCCGGCCAAGAGCAAGTAAAGATAGCATAATTTAAGTTTACGTACAACCATCCTGCTGAACTTAGCAGCTCACCCGCTGAGTTATTTAAGACAGTAGAAGATGACTTGGTAGAGTGAGCACACCAATGGTCGGAGGAAAGTGTGCTTGGTAATGGAATTTCAGCATCATTCGCATGATTCACAAGAAAGGTACTCTTCTAATCTGCGACAACTAAAGTGTCGTCAGTCTCCTAAAACAAGACGTGAATGTCTGATATGATGTCAGCGACCTGATTAGCTCAATCAGCGCAAAATTGGTAAGAAGGCTTTGCTACAAATATTCAATCTGACTACGTCAAATCTTGGAAAACCCAAGAAGTCTTGAATGAAATCTACCGCCTTTTCTACAATTTTGAGGCAACATATGGCACTATCTATACACGGGGATCATGTCCAGTCTTGTCGCCTCTTCCCAGCTCATTATATTGTGCACAGTGACGATGGAGACCACTCGCTGCTCCAGTAAAGTTCGGAAGCGATTTCCCGTAGGCCTTTTATGTCAAAAAAGTCCTAGAGAAGGTAAAGCTATGACTTGTAAGTCTCGCAAGATTAAACCGGGGGAACAGTTTTCCAAAAGTCTGGGCAACTTCTTGGGTACGCTTATTACATTGACATTGTTTGCAGAGCGCAGATAGTTGCGTTTATGACTAATCCGTTTGGAAGTATTTTGCTCCAATACTTGGGGTGATGGTTGTGCTGTCAATAAGAAACGATGCACAATATCGAATGATGGGATAAATGTCACTAGAAGCAGGTAGTTTTATCACCTGTGATGTAGAAATATGGACATTAGCGAAGCAGGATGAAGATAGCTTTGATTATTTTGAACAAGGCGTAAGAGCGAACTCTGTGAGCTATACAGCGACATTGCAGTGCTAGACAAAACTGCGAATCGCCTGATATGGCTATTACATATCGGCATGAAGACCTTAGGCAGCGCGGAGAAGTGGAAGTGAATCTCAATCAACTCGAATCAGTTAAACAAATGCTGTACTAACTGGAGAAGAACTGTTCTACTCCGGACTATAAGGAATCTAAGTAAGCGTGTTATATCAAAGACCAGTTTCTTCCACAATAAACCAGTGCTGCTTGGAGACATGTGCAACTTCAGCAAGATTGGTTCACTTTTACTGAGGAAATTAGAGATGACCAAGGCAGTGGACAATAAATGTATGTCAGGACAGGTAATATCCAAAACCTGGACAAATTGAATAAGTGTATAGAAGTAGACTCAAGACCCATGATTTGAAGATACTTTGTATCGAATAACTCTTACGGGTGCTACGAACCTCAAAGTATAGGGTCATGGATCATGACTGGAGCATTAGGAAGAAGATTTTAGTATCTAGTAAATTGTTTTCGTCAGAAAACGTGATAGAGTCAACTCTAAGGCCACTGCAATACAGTGAAGCGCTACCAGAAAATTAATACATAGTCCTTATCCGGTCTGCGTCTGTATTTGGATGTCAACGTGAGACCATGTTTATTTGAGCAAATTCGCGTGTTTGAGAGGGCTTGCCTTAGGGCACGTCCTCGCTTTTATACAGAACACCAGAGTCTGAGTACATAAAATTCTATCCTAACGAGGTCTTATACAATATTGCGAACCGAATAAGAGTGGACAATTTCCTCTTTAAGTTGATTGACCTCATCTCTGGAGCCCCAATAAGATCCAGGACAGATTAGCGGTGCCGTTAATCTTCCACGTCACTTGATCAGCTGCGGACAGGCGACACAACTACGACAGAGATGTCGCACACGGCAATGAGGAGCGTCTCCGATTCAGTAAGGCGGTATGAAGCCGTGACATGAGGGATATTGCTCGGCAGCACGAACACTTTTGATGGCTTGTTGAAGGAGAGGAAATTTCTTCGCCGTTTTACTCGAATACAAGGTAGCTTCACTAGGAAGAAAAGCTGGTCAGCCTATTTGTTTTTTTAGCCCTGGCCGACTTACATACAAGTACTCGTAGCTTTAGGTGGATTAGGGTGACATCACGATTAACTTACTTACTTCTTACTTACTGACTAACTTAGGTCCTAGCACCAATTATGTCGTGAGGTTTCTTTTCGGGGCACAGGGCTTTCATTACTCTAACGCGCCATCGTGTATGGTTTCTGGAGATGTACCTCAGCTCTTCCCTAGTAGCGTTGATTTCTCTTCTACAGTTCTTCGCCAAGTACTTCTAGGTCGGCCCACTCGCCTGACTATCTGCGTGAGAGGGTTCCATTGCATCGCTTGACTCGCAATACACTCGTGACCTTTACGAAGCGTATACCCAATCCACTCCCGCTTACGTCTTCGTATGATAGAGTCAATGGGTTCCTGATTAGCTCTCAGATGAAGTTCATCATTAAAGGTACGATTGGGCCAGAAAATCCTCAAAATATTTCGCAGATATCTATTCATGAACGTTTGCAGCTTATTTGTGACAGCGGGTGTGACTTTGGAAGTGCAGCACCCATAAAGAAGCACGGAGTCAACATTGGAGCACAGCTTGGTCCTTAGGCTGATTGAGTTGTTTTTCCATAATTTGCACAGCATTCCGAACGCAGCCTTTGCTTTCCCGATTCCGCTGATTATATCTAGTTCGGTCCCGCCATCTGTAGACACAATACTTCCAAGATATTGAAAATTCTCTACCATCTCTACTGGTTGTCCAGAAATCCCTACTTGGTTAGATGAGGAAGTTCCAAAGCGTATCCTTTTTTATTTTATTTTATTTTTCAAAAGATCAATACAAATTAATTTGTAAAGTCCGGGATTTTAACTCGGGGTACTAAGCCCATGTGGCGGTTTTTGACAACAGCACGCGGTGTACCGAGTTCCCATGTGGTCCACTATCTAGGTACTTACCGCGCCCAACATTGCTTGATTTCGGTGATCTAGTGGGAGCCGATTCCTTCAAAGTGGCGAGGCCGTTGACTATACTTTTTGTTTTTGCCGTATTGATCTTTAGCCCAACAATTGTAGCTTTTCTCTACACCCTTGCTGTCATTTCATGGAGATTCATGACCCTATGAGAGAGTAGGCATACGTCTTCCACTTTGTCCAGATGCTTGAGGCGTAATTGCAGAGACCACTGAATTCCTCCATTTCCAGCCGACAAAGCTGCATGCAGTACATCACTTATCACCAATAGGAACAATAGTGGTGACAGTATATAGCCCCGTCTAACCCCACTTTGGCTTTAAAACTCCTCTGTCAACCTTTATTTATGCAGAACGTGACATTTGGAACCATAATATGCAGCCTTGATAATAGCAATCTATGTCTGAAGTGACCTTCCCTCGCAAAGCAATCCAGATAAAGTCTCTGTTGCCACTGTCGAACGCAATCACGCACTGTTCAACGTAAGGCGTTGATGTGATCCACACAGGAAGATCTAGTGCGGAATCCTGCTTGTTCGGGGTCGAATGTGTCTTCGAGGTGGTCTTTTATTTTGCTAGTACTTTGGCTATTGCAGGCAGCACGCAAATTCCTCTCCAGTTTTAGCACAATGTAAAGTCTCCTTGATACTTGATAGCCAGTTCTTTTTCCACTCTTCAGGAAAACTCTCTGCTTCCCAAGCTCTCTGGGTGTAGGAGCTTAAGCGATGTTGTTGGCGATGTAAGAGCTCTGCGGGAATACCGTCAAGTCCAACCGCTTTGCTCTTCTTCAGTGCTTTGATTGCGGTAAAGATTTCTTCTCTACTGGGAGATACAGTGCGTATTCGAGAATTTGTTACTACAGAGGGTCCATTGGGCGTTGGGTTCACTTCGCTCTCGAAAATGCGATTTAAAACAGCAGAAAAGTCCTTCTTCCACCTTTTGAGCTGGTCCTCATCCGAAACTAGCAGAGATCCGTCTGTGTCTTTTACCAGGTGTTGTTTAAAGCTCTGTAGATCTAAGAGCTCTTTGGTAATTCTGTAGACGTGCGTTGATATAGTTACGCTTATCACGTCGCACGCTACGGTGAACTTCTCTCAACTTCATGCGACACGCAGTTCGTTGCTGCTGGAGTAGCTGCGATGCGAGTTTTGAAGTGTTTTCTTTCTTCGATCCCAGCACAAGTTTTTTCGGAAAGCTAAGCTCTACTTCTCCCTTGCAACCGACCGATTATACTTTCAGCACCGGATATGAAGACATTTTTCACAGCACACCAATGGTTTTCGATGGAGGTGGGTTCCGTGCTACTGAGTGCTCTCAATCCTTGTGAAATGTGGTCCCCTTGTTGTTGGTGGACTGTGGGATCCTTTAGTCTATCGGTATTAAACTTCTGCATTCGGGTGTTTTCTTGGGATCTGTGAACTGCAGCTGTACGTAATCCTATGGTAGCAACCATCAGATGGTAGTCCCGGGCCATTCCCATGCCTACACCCCTTCTGTTACGAATGTCCTGGAGGCTGCTTCTAAATCGCCGGCTGGGTAATTTGGTTAGAAATTGCTTGTCTGTCCGTCGACACCCAACTGAATTGTGGCACGTCCTGTGCTCAAACATGATCCCTCCTATTACAAGGCGGTTGGCGTTACAAAAATCGACAAAATGTCCGCAACATTGTCGTTGGGATCGCCAGCACCAAGTCTGCACAATATTGGAAGGAAGGAAAGATTGCATAGGTCGATCCGAAAAACCGAACGCTTTTATTTGAATTTCGACACCGAGCACCTGGACAAATTTATTTTCATGGTTTGGTTCCTGAAGCAGTAAGATATGAAGGGAACAGAGTCCACCACAATTTTCTCCTTGCTGCAGCCTATTCGCTTTTGATTCGGTATTACTGCCATCACTTAGAGTTGTATCCGAACTTAGACATATGTTGCTAACGATCGGAATATATTTCGAACAGTAGCAAGTAGGAGTTAAAGGGTTTCCAGCATTTAAACTTTATTCCAACCTTCGATTCTGCCATGAATAATCTTTGCTCTCTGTAACAATTCTTGCAACCTCTATTTACCCAAAAGGTTAGCAACAGACGGATACACTCAGAAAATCGGACAGAACACTAAAGGCTCTCAGTGTCGTCCCCAAATTTCCTGGTACACAGATACATACTAGATCATTGAATTTGTTCATGAAAGACTCGTCGTAACAGGCGACAGATTCCGTGCCTTGGTACATCCCATGGTGGCATTATGCCATCTGGAGTTAAAAGGGAACTATTGCTCAAATCAGAAGATATTGAAGCGACTGATAGAGTTTTAAATGTCTTAAGAGCTAAGGAAATGCTTGTTTAGTCCCAAGTCTTTCACAATTGAATAAGAAGTCCTACCTGCTAATATTTACATAGGTAGGTACAATTCATTGTGACAGAGTATAGGACAACACCTTGCCTAAATGACCTGCCATCTCTTGTCTTCCAATCTATTTTGTACACCCACATTGGCAGTAGTAAAAGTAGAAAATGCCAGCTAATGTATTAGCAGTATTATTTTCCCAAAAAAGGACGATGTGTTTAAGTGCTAAGTTCTACTCAAAACACAATACCCTGGCATCTTAGATATCTACCTGTTCAAGTCTTAGCTCCTTTACTTCATTTTAAAGTCAAGCTACAAAACTGAATGTACAAGTCCAAACATATCTAGTGACGCATTCGATTCTTGAACGATATTCCATTCATCACTTCTTCGCCAGATACAAAGTAGATACATTCCCATGGCAAGGTGCAGTTCTTGAACCTAATCTGCATACACGATCCCTCGTTACCTAGTTACACTTGGTGCTAAGTCCTATCTATCGATTCATTATAAATTAATAATCATCTACAGTCTCAGAGGCTGCATTTAGCTACCTTACTGATGCAATCCCGCCACTCTAATGTTTACCACCGAGTTGATCATGATTTATTATGTAAAATACTCGCGTATTTCTATGAAATACCTCACCCAGAGTCCTTGGATTTGTAATTAGTACCCAGCCGATCGGTCTGCCGGAAGACAACATAATTACAACAACCGCCACCTGATCGTAAGCGCGTTGAACTAAACGCCCCCAAATCAATTCCAATTAATTTCTTAGTATCTACCAGTGAGCTTGATGCCGATATAATAACGGTTAATCAAATCAGAGTCTTCAAGTCTACAAGTCTGCTATACGAATACGAATAGATGACCTCGAGCGTTGATTTTTTTTCTCCTGACCCCCTTTGTTTCATCGTTCAGTAGCAGAAGTATCTAATTAAAGTTTTGGCGCAAGCTTAAGTCAGATACTGGCCTCCAGTATCTTATTCAGGTCTCAAGGAAGCATAAATTTTGCTGACAAGATTAGAAGGTACCCCGGTTAAGTACAAGTATCTGGAAAAATTCATGGATGACTGCAGAAGCTATTATCTGGGAGCATAAATTTTTATGCCAAGTTATATCGGCGTATGAATATCTGCATTTTTGTTGTTGTTGTTGTTGTAATTTTGTGAAAGTTTCAATGATTCTTTGTCGTTACTTTCGGTTCAACTTTCTGGCGAGACCTCGAGTGAAGGAAAAAAATCTGCTAATGCATGTGAAAGACAAACCACATGTGGTACAGATACTTGTACTTAGTTGCAGATGGTGGTGGCGTATTGGTACTGAAAATAGTGACAAGTAAAACGACCACGTGCTGACCTTTTCGGCCTCCAATCCAATGCATGGGGGAATTTCATGGAGTGCCAGCTTGCACTAACTTTGCGATGAGGTGCTGGTGTCCCCCAGTTGTTGCATTGGCGTGCATTGTAATTGCAGTTTGGAGGCTTTGGAGGTGTGGTAATAATAGCTGATGATGAATGTGGTAAGCGGTAGCGAATTGGATTGAAATTGAGAAACACCGCGATTGGGGTGGTAAAGGTCAATTACTTGATTGGTATGACTTTAGTTCCCTGCCTGTGACAGGAGCCGGGGGACTTTCTGAATCCGTTTAATGTGATCTGAGATTGGGATCAACATATGGATTTAAGCGGACAGCTGCCAAGTAGTTATAATTTCATTTGCAAGGGGGTTGTGGGTTCTGTGTACATTCTTTGACTTGGTATGTAGACCTAAATATACTTACTCGTATATATACCTCACGAGTTAAATGTGGTAAATGTCAACTGCCTTACCTGAAAAAGAAAAGAAAAGAAATTGTTAATATAAAAATAGATTCAACAATTTTAGACAAATATATATGTTTCCTTGACCCCAAGATATCAGATTCTAATCAACAAACCCTGGTCTACTAAGTCGGGTTTAGTCATTTCTTGAAAGCACGACGGGACAATAGCGGAATGAAAACCATGAACGCCTGTGAACGCTTTGAAGGCGAACTCTACGAGTGTGTATGATGGGGTTAATCGAGCAGTATACTTCGGTGTAGAGATACAATTTCTGAAGACAATTCACCTCCTTCTACGAGTAAGTTGCAAAAGTGTGAAATGTAAGCTTCATATGCCTGAAAGATGTACAGGAGTCAGTTGGGCAATGTTCTGATAAACTCTAATTTTAACTTAACTTACTCACTATTAGTCTAGAACATAAAGAAACCTTTTCGATACGGACGAATTGATGCTGATAAAGATCAGGGATAAGATTGTGAAAGACGAAGTCCCTCTTCGACTCAAGCGAAGACGATCTCCAAAACAAACATTTCACAGACTGTCAGACCTGTAGCTGTAGTCTCCAGTGAAGGATGAAACGGACAATTTGCCCAATTAACTAAGTTCCACCAACTAGTAAATGTAGCGAAAGTTCTACGCAGTTTTATTCCAAGCACAGATAGTATCTACTGTAAGCACGTGATGAATAATAATTTCGGTTTCAGAAATCTGGATGAAAGCAGAGAATGCATTCGCATTGTAGAACCATCTCTTAAATACAGGTGATACTTTGTGTAATTTCTGCGGGGTTCCATCTTGCGAACGAACGATCGAAAGTTTTGCCAACATATGATACCACTCCTATTAAGCCTTCAACAGCAACTGAACAGATTTGCTTAAACTTAATTCTTAAATATCAACGTGCTGGTCATAACCAGAATAAGAAGCAAGCAGATGCGATTTCATCAGAAACATCGAGATTCAAACTCAACCAATTGAAGGATCTCAACTAATTTTCTGACTACGGATGACCACTAACTACACGCATTTAAGATATGCGTTCCCTGATAAACAGACTGTGATGACCGACACAAAACAACAAATTGCTGAATCCGCGCAGGACTATTTCATCTTAGATCCAAAACCTGTTTCTAGATTTGGACGTGAAATATGATACCCCAGCCGCGCCACATACTCGTATATCGGTAGAAACCTTCTATCCACTGAAAGCATGGAAAGATATGTTAGAAAAGGATTAGGACTATTCCACATCTGCTAAATAGAGAGAAGCTGCAGGAACGACGAAACTGAGGTGATTCACTGATTTTTTGAACAGCAAGAAAGATTGCAAGGAGATTGTTCTGAAGCGGATGGGAGTTCATTGAAGACCTAGAAGTGGATTTATAGCAATGTGTCTGCGCGAATAATCAAATATCCGTGTACTTACAACTATACATGTACTTTCTACTACATGGGGCAATCAAATACACTGGCAACCGTTTATTCAATTATTCGTGTGGCATATTGCTATTATCAGCTTGTTCGTATGGAAATTACTATGAGATGCTGATGTACGAACATTTCAAAATTAAGAACAAGATTTTACCATTTTGATTCTTAAATATACCGAACTGTGGTAGGCCATGGACTTTTTGCTGCTATTAAAATTCCTCCCTCAAAAGAGGGTTCAGAGGTTCAACCGCATCGGAAAGCCCCATCCAAGTTGCTCTACATCAGACGCCGAAATGCAGCACGCATTATCGAAATCCTCGGATCCATCTCGGAGGTCGAGAGAACTGCGGATATGAATAACAATTTAGCAAAGTCCTAAAAGACGCTATAACGCTGACGGATCAATTTCACATGAACGATGGCAGTTGGTCAAGTTGAAGCATCATGCGGGAAAATCGCAGACGACCTCCAGCGATGCTGGCTGGTACCAACGCCACGACAAGCTTACCGTTTATGCCGACCAAAGATCTTTCAATCTTTGAACAAAAGCTATAGCTGAGTTAGGAGAGGTCTTTCTGGGTGTAAAGCTCAAAGTTATGGATAAGGAGGATATCTCTAGCAGACCTAAACCCCAGAAGAAATTTTGGAGAGAACTAGGCTCAGCAACCTGACCCTTCTGACTCATGACTGGAAAGTCGCGAAACTGTAGGAACTAAGGGGTCTTTTTAGATGCAAGTTAATTGTGATCAATAAGGAATCCTTTAATCCTCTGACGCAAACGAATAGCATGATTTGGTTCGGATTCGAGTCCATAAACCTAAAGATTCACAAAAATCGTGAGCTGGATGCCGATAAGCAAACTACATTTCCTTTAACTGAAACAGTAAATACAGATCCTGGAGCGTCGATCTCCTTTCCTGAAATGTATATCGACGACTCCAGCTTTTCCGAGGTGATAACTTAACCGATGGTTTCCATCTCTGATACTCTGTCGGATATGGAAGCGGACGACGAATGAAAAAGAGTTCCTTTACGATCAGAGGATGACAATGAGTTTTTGAGCACATTTTCAGAATCGGAGTAATCAAATGACGCACTCATTCTGCGCCTATCCAAAGACTGGGACCGCTTAGAAACGTTTGCATTAAACTTTTCAACCAAGCAAAAAGCACAAGATAGGTGACAGACTCAATGTAGGCTCATGTAAGGAATCCGTCAAAATATATAAGAAATAACTGATAATCCTGGAAGTCATTCTGTAGCAAAATAACAGAAATCCCCGAGGCACCGCATCTAAGAAAAATCCTTTCTAGCAATCCTTCGATGCCTAGTAGTTTTAAAACGGCCGATGGCATTTGGACGACCTTAAATGATGAATCACTCAAACTGCTACTGGTCATCTACTTTCCAGGTAGCTTCTTGTTCCTGCCTAGTAAACACCTTAGAATGGCCATTGCTGCCGCGTCAAAAATGCAAGGTATGATTAGAAAAAAACAAGCAGCTCTGAACACCTCAAACCACAGAAGTCTGCTGGGCCGCACGGTATCACTCTACCAACGCTAGTGAATATCAAGGGGTGGTTGCGTATAAATTATCTCCATTCCCTCGTAATAGAGAGAAGTTTATGTAATTTTCATTCGCAAAGCCGGAAAATTTTCTCATATTACCCCAGAAGACCCCAGACATATACGAGTATGTTAAGTCTATCAGCTTTTCTTCTGAAAACTCTAAAAAGACTGATTGATATCATGAGTCGTTGCTATGATCCAGAATTGATCTACTACTTTTGTCCACGGCTCAACGTGTCTACTGTAAAGTCGGTGGAAATGGCTTTATATTTTCTGACTATCCACATCAAACAGTCCATTATAAAGGGTACACCATGGTCGCATTGCTGTACATAGCAGCGCCTTTAACAACATCAACACATCCGCAAACACCACTTGGCTATCAAATCTGAAGGCAGATGACTCATTTAAGGAGTTGATCAATCTTATGCTAAATAGTAGGATAATAAACTCCAAACTGGGTGGGCCTTCTGCTAAAAGATGTGTTAGCAGAGGTACGCCGCAAGGCGGTGTCCTCTCTCCCCTTCTCTGCGACTTAGTAGTAAATGAACTGCTGATATACCTGGAAGCGGGTGGTACCAAGGTGATTGCCTATGCGGATGACGTTGCTATAGCCCTCTCAGGTAAGCATCTCAATACCATTCAATAACTCTGACAGTCCTAACAGATTAACTCGTTGGACGGATCGCTGTGGGCTGGGAGTAAAACTAAAAAAAAACATAAAACTAATCTTGTCCTCTTTTCTCGGAAATATAAAATTCCCATCATAGACCCCTTCTCAATCAGCGGTACCACTTTAGTCTTCTTCTATACAGCGAAATATCTATCGAAGGTCTTAATTTTGACAAGAAACTAAACTGGAAACCTAATATTCAAGAAAGCTACAGTAGCTCTATTCTCTTCCAAAAAAAGCCATTGAGAACAATAGGGGCCTTACACATCGTATTATAAACTGGCTATACATGTCGGTTATAAGACCGATACTCACACTGGAGGTGGTTGTCTGGTGGACGGCCTTAGACAATGCAGTCGACTACACCGAACTAAGCAAAGTCCAAAGGACAGCATATCTGTGCATAAGTGGAGCACATAAGTCCCTTCTCGGCACTTGATATTCTGTTTCACATGACACCTCTCAATATTTTCAGCAGGCAAGTGCCTGCTAACGCAGCTATTCGCCTTCAAGCGACTGCACACTGCACAAATTAACTATTTGGCCATCGACTACATTATGTCCCAACATTGGTATGAGAAAGACCTTCATGTCAGCATACACTCTAGATCATTCTTAGCAGAAGATGCTTTCATGGATGACAAGTTAATTCAGTTTTATACAGGCGGATCCAAGACCGATAGCGGGGTTGATGCACTGTTTTTTCAGATAAACTTAAGTCAAACCTCTCCTTCCGCCTTCAAAATTATCGTAGCGTGTTCCAGGTGGAAATTCTGGGGATTAAAGAAGTACTCTTCTGGCTGAAGGTAGCCGCATCTTTTCGGATAGTCAGGCCGCTATCAGGTATCATTGTCATACTTGGACTCAAGTATCATAGGTATACCCATCGCTACGTGAAAACTCAAACTAAAGTTGGATGATATTAGAATAACAAATTTTAAGTGGACTGTTGGGCCAACATGTGAAGCGACCAAACAAATCTGGCCTAAACTGGATCTGAGTCACTCTTAGAGTTTGATCTCTCTAAAGAAGAAGCATTTCAGAAATATCATAGCATGTAAAAAGGATGCCCGTTTTCACAAACGACTTCTGAAGAAGCTGCATTTATGAGGAGCAGGAGGAGCCAATCCTCCACCTCCACCTACCCTGTACATACCAAACTCTCTTTCTAAGAAAACTCCACTTACGAGCTTTCTTCTACAATGACTTAAGCGATCTAAATAATATACGAGTATAGGTAACAGTCTCCTACGCTTCGTCAAATTGGTTCCATGAGTTGGAGGATCACACATCAGCGTGCCATCATAATAAGCCTTAGTGAGTTGGTTTTCCCAACGGCCACAGTTAGCTAACCTATTATTCGAAGGTCTCTCTAATTCTTCAAGGGAAAATGTATCTTTAACTGAGCGAAAAAGCTTGATCCGATTTAAGCATTTATATATTAGATTACCCCACAGTGTCACAACACTTAGTTAGCAGCTGTTGACTTGTGCCTTAAAGAGTGTCTTGAACTGCTCCCAAATATCAACTAAGGACGGGTGAACTTGAAATGTTGTGCCTCTAGTGCTTGCTTATGAGTTTCGCACAAAAATTTAAATTATGAAGGTGAAAAAATTACATGATAGCGCTTAACATCGTAGACATAAAAAGTCTCAGTCTTTACCAACCTTTATAGAGCACTGAGCTTGATTTATAATCATCATGCATGGGCGGACAAGTTTGGCAGGGATGCTATCCTAGACTTGGTTCAACAAAGCTTGTCTTTATAAATGCTGTCATGTGCGGCTTTCAAATAGAATTTTTTCCCAAAATCGGCCATTAGGTCGACATCTGAACGATGTAGACTTAACGATTCCAATACCATACTAAGAACAGCACATTTGATGACTTATAAAAGGCTGCACATCTATAGTACAAGTACAAAATCAGGAGACTGATTCATCTGCAGTTGGCGCAGTTAAGATATTTTTTGTTGCCAATTGGGCAATTTCTTCTAGGATTCCATTCAGCGGACATATGGTATGCGGGTAGTCCCAGAAGTACCCGACCTAACAAACACAACAAAATTGGTGACAAATATCATTTATTTCTCTACGTAGTCTCCTTTTAGTTCGATACACTCTTCGCAGCGATGTTCAATAGCTTTGATAGCCTGTTTGTAGCGAAAATCGTCGAGCTCCTTAAAATAGCCCTCAACCGCAAAGTCCACTTGTTGGCAAATTTTTTACCACCGAGCCATTTGTTCAAATTCGGAAATAGAAAATAATCCGAGATGGCTAAATCTACCGAATGTGGTGCATGAGGAAGCAATTCGAACTTTAACTCATTAATTTTGGTGTTCGAAAGCCCCAAATATACGTGGCGCCAATAAGAAGAAACCAGGATGACTGGGCGAAGGAGGATAAGGAAAAAGCTAATGTTTTCGCCGACCATCTTGCAGAAACGTTTAAACCATTCGACGGGGAAGTGCTTCCAGAGAATGTCAATACGCTAGACGTGACGACAAACTTTCCAGTAGAAAAGTCTACACTTAGGGAACTTAGACAAGTTATAGACACGCTTAAGCCCAATAAAGCCCCGGGATATGACTTAATAACGGGAGAGATACTCAAAGCGTTGCCGAACTAAGGTTTGCTAAAGCTGCTCTATCTTATAAATGCCAGCATTAGACTAGAGTATGTACCGCACCAGTGGAAAGTAGCCGAAATTATTATGGTTCCGAAACCCGGTAAACCGCTGACTGATGTCAAGTCGTATAGACCAATATCGCTTCTCCCGATTACATCGAAGGTCTTCGAGCGAATCTTTCTTAATCGTCTTAAACCAATTACCGACACAAATTCCCTCTTACCTGATCATCAATTTGGCTTTAGAAGCCAACACTCTACAGTTGACCAAGTGCATCGAATAACCGATGTAATTGAACGAGCAATCGAGTGTAAGTTAGTCTGTTCAAGCGCATTCCTTGACGTTTCGCAAGCCTTTGATAAGGTATGGCACGAAGGCCTAAAATATAAACTTCGACAAGCTCTACCTCAGCAATTGTCTTGTATTTTAGGTTCATACCTGAAAGACCGACACTTCCGTGTGAGACATGGAAACGAATATTCTACTTTTAGGACAATAAAGGCGGGGGTGCCGCAAGGAAGTGTACTTGGCCCTCTGCTATATTTACTTTTCACCCGCGATATACCGCAAACGGACGACACTGTCCTAGCCACATTTGCTGATGACACTGCCATTTTGGCAACGGCTAAAACAGTCGAAGAAGCAACTGCCAAGCTGCAACGTGCCCTTACACTGATCAACAATTGGACAAAGACTTGGTGAATAGCGTTTAATGAAAACAAGTCTGTCCACGTGAACTTCACTCTCAAGAAAATTGAGAATCCACCGGTGTTTATCAACGTAGTACGAATTCCTTACGCGAACGAGGCCAAATATCTCGGTATGACACTCGACGCTATACTAAAATGGAGAGTACACGACAAGAAAAAACGTGAAGAGCTTGAAATCAAATATAGAGATATTTACTGGCTTATTGGAAAGTATTCCAAGCTTAGCTTAGAGAACAAATTGCTGTTATACAAGCAAGTGCTAAAACTGATCTGGACATATGGCGTACAACTTTGGGCTTGTACTAAAAATAGTAACATTAATGTAATACAGACATTCCAAAACAAAGGAATTGTTAATGCACCGTGGTACACAGAGACTTAGGAGTCGAAAACGTTCAGAACGAAATTAAAATGTTTGCGCGAAAACACAAAAATCTACTACAAGGTCATGCAAATATTTCTGTTCAACAGATCCTCGACGAGACAAATTTACTGCGCCGTCTGAAAAGGACTAAGCCTTTCGATCTAGCGCGGTGATTAGCAGCGCGTAATTTTTCTAAAGTACACAGGAATTTTCAATGGAAAATCGCCTGTAGGATATCTTAAAAAAAAACAAAATAAAATGCGATAGAAGAACTGCTTGTTGAGTGTGAACTCAGTCGTGGTTTGCAGAAGGGAGGTGTTTTTTTAGTGAGTAAGAATCTCACACTACTATAGGCTCCGGACCTACAGTGTCTATGAAGATTTCTGACCTTCCCACGAAAAAAAAAAAAAAAAATTAATTTTGGCCATCGCGATGACGGATCGGCGCATTATCTTGATGAAACAAAACCTTTTTCCTCCCCAAAAGCTGCCGGTTTTTTCTTGATTTCATCTTTCAAACTCTGCAATAAGTTCGCATAGTACATGCTGTTAATTGTCTCTCTCAATAAAAATTATCCCACGCGCATCCCAAAAAACTTACGCCATGACCTTGCCTGCAGATAGAACTGTCTTCGTCTTCTTTGGAGCCAATTCTCTCATTTGTTTTGACCGTTTCTTCGTGTCAGGTGTGAAGTGATGGACTCATATGTCATCCATGGTTATGAATCGACGCAAAAACTCGGCTTTATTGCAATGAAACTTCGCCAAAAACTCGATTGAAGCATCCTCAAAACGCTGTTTGTTCCATTGTGAGTAATGGCGGCACCCATCTTTCGCACGGCTTTCTCATGTCCAATTTTTCAGTCAACATGCGATGTACAGCGCTTTCTGAAATGCCTACCATATCTGGTACTTCACGCACTTTCAATCGACGGTCATCAAATACCATTTTGTCGATTTTTTTTCACATTGCTGTACAGCCGCTAAAGTAAACTGCGTCAATTCTGCACTGATGACTACATACAAGAAGGACCTTTCTCTCAAAGCAGTTAAAACACTTTGATGTGGGTCTTGCATAGTGTCCTTTTCGCTGCTCAGTTTAGGGCATTGATTGAATGCTGGTCGACAGGTGGACCTCACTTTAGAGTCTAGGTTAATACCACCTCAAAATTGCAGTTGTCTGTTGTTATGTTCTGCCTAAGGCTTTTTTGTTGATTATCCTTTTTCATTCACCACCAGCCCCATTCTGCACAACCGAACAAGTCAAGTAGGGACGCCAAGACCAGACATGAGTTGGTATAGCTGTCTCTAATTTATAGAAATCTTAAAATCGATGAAGAGGTGGCGAGTAGTCTTCTCCAAGATCTGCAATACCCTCGTCTAGGACCGGGATAATATCTTAGTTTGTTCTTAATCGGTTTGAAATGTTGAAATAATTACGCAAAGGCTGCAACTGGTGCAATTCAGGGGGTCCCCTTTCTTTCTTCAGGACCGGGCTGACGATGCTCAGATTCGTTTTGGTCAGGTGGATGGACGTTTTCATGGTCTTTGCACGGGTTGAATGGAATGTCCTGGCGATCTACAGGAGTAGTTCTATTCAATTTACAAACTGCGTCTCTACTAACACGTTCTTTTATTTGCCTTTGCAGGCTTCGGATCGGGTGCTCTGATAGCCTCTTTTATTTTATGTAAAATTTACTCGGGTTCTTCGAACTCTCCTTTTTTCTTCGGTTTGAATCCTCTGTTGATATGTGTTAGGAGCAGCTCTCAACTCAGCCCTTCCACCAGCATGCACTATTGCACGGAATGCCTCTTATTTGACTGAGAGTGCTCGCTGGCTTTCATCGTCGCATTATCGGTTTCTTATCCATGGTCGCCTTGTGAAACGTCTCAGAGGCGGTATTTTATAGACTCTGGCCCTCTGCACTTGATGCTGGTTATGTTGGATTATGAGAGAGGTTGAGTGGGACGCAGTCAGTAAAGACGGTTTCGATATTTTCTCAAAGTATTTTCAGGTGGTGTCCTAAGTTGCCACCTTAGAATGCGCGTACGTCTAGAATGCTAGATGGTCCATCGTATTTTCTTTAGGAAATCTTCATGTGCTCTTGTGCATTCTGAGATGCGAAAAACAAGGTATATCAGGCCGTGTCCGCACCTGATGTAATATTATGTACGCTGTGCATGCCTGGTACCAAAGTTGCCGTCTATTTCTATTTCGGGATTTAGGTCACCGAGTATGGGTTTTATCTTAATATGCTCTCGCAATCCTTTCCTGACAAAACCGTTTTTCTTCTCTGTTGTAGGAACCGGGCATACAAGGCGGATGTTTGCGAATTTCGGCCTAATACGAATTAAAACACAGGACTTCACCCTGAAATATGCTTCCATTGACAAGTCTGCATTCAAAAATATGAACAGCACGTGGCTACAATCGCGGTGTAAAATTTTTACAGGCCTTACTTACTGCGGCACTAATCTCATTTTCGAAATTCCAGTAGATTCTCATGAATTGATAAGAAGTAAGCAAACCTTTTGCGTACCATGAACCAGGAGAATCTTTTTTTTTTGCAACAATTCCTGTAAGTCAGCAACAATATTCGCATTCGTATTCGTGGCTAATTTTTCCCTCCAGCTTCTTTCCTTAATTCCTTTGTTTTTACCATGTTGCTGTTGCTGCTGTCACATCAGCATTCTTTCCATTATCCTAACAAATCGATTAAGTCGCCTCCAACCGAATTTCAACATCAAAATCCGATTAAGCAGCAGCAATTTTCCAATCTCCAGCGCCGAACATTTAATTTCGTCGAAGAACAAAGACGAAAAAGCCATTTCTCACTATATACCCCCTGTCCACTGCTGTTCGAATTTAATCTTTTTAACGTCCAACACCGAGTCCAAATTGCATGCGAATGACCCCCTAAGTTGACAGCAAATCAATTATACTGATAGGCGTGGTACTTATATCTAACCGAAGCTAAATACACGCACTTTGATGATGGTTTTTTGTGTTGTTGCCAGTGTCATTCACTCTCGAAAAGCCATGTCAAAACTTGATAATTTGATATTCCTTCCCCGTTGGTCACCTTGCGACATCTACATGTTTACAACGTCACCCAAAATAAGTGTTGACGTCTGATCTTTCACTTGACAGCTAATTAAAGTGGCTTCAAGCGACGCACTCATCTGTCATACATCAACTGTCATTATAATTCATTCACTTGTCATTTTATTCCAAAATGTTAAAAAAAAAAAAAATAGAAATACAATTGAAGCCGAAGCCGAAGCCTCACGCAATGCTGGCACGGATACTCCATCCAATCCTCGTCCGGAACCCGACACCCGAAACTCACTTGGGTCAAACGCATTTCAACAGCAAACGTCAAAATGACAAACAACGAACGTGACATTTAGCCCAAGCAAATCGTAAAAACGTAAATCTACGATCTCCCCCTTAGATGCGATGGTGCAAAAGTGACCGTTAGTCGTATTCGTAAATGGCGATTAGCCATTCCGTCGTCGGCGTTGGTGCCATCGAGTTCACGTTCCAAAACAAAACAAAAAAAAAAAACCATCTAACGTCGGATTAGAATGGTAATACTAATCAGACGAAAATACCCGCGCGCAACATGGCGCTGGTGGTCGCTAGTCGAGTGCGCGTACAAACAACAGCCACTTGTCGGAGAGTCAAGTCAACAAACTTTGTAGACGCGCCAGAGTTGCGCGCGCAACGCGAATTTGAATTAGCGTCCGAGAGTCCAAGAGTCTGCTGCCCTTTCGTCTGTGTGGGGGATTTGATTTTGGTAAACGGTAAGCTTTTATGAGGCCATGTTGGGCGATGTGCCAAGAATTCACATTCAAAAAAGAGACCCAAAGGTGCCAAAAGATGCTAACGGGTAAAAGTATGTATTTGCGTTTTGTGGCATCATTGTCGCACGTACTCGTAGTTGGGTATGATGGTGGTCCAGGTCGTTAACCACTGGAGTTGGTTTGGCAGTGGCCATGTCAGTGGTAAATGATTAATTGGATGAAATTTGCAAGTACAGCGGTGTTTTTTTTTTTTTTTTGTTGGACGCATGCGAAGCCGGACATAGCGAGGTGCTAGATAAACGATAGCGGTTCAAAATTTAAGCCAAAGTGGGCCATTTTCGGAGAATTTTTAAGGTTTACGATGGACTTTAATTCAATTAGCAAGTTGAGGTGCGGTTTCAAGTGGGATTAGGATGCTGTAAATTATCCCAAGCAGACGGGATGACAATTTTATTGTCTCAACGGTATTTCGGGTGAGACTCAAGAGCATCTGACGTGCTTTGCTCAAGATCGTCCGTGAGACTACCTAGGGGGCAGAGATGTTGCACTGTGACTGGGAACAGAAAGAACACTTTTTTCTTGGTAATAAGTTTGGCTCAATATGACTGGAGAGTATGGAGTTTTTGGTTCCCAACGTTGTTGAGACTGCTCATATTCCGACATATTTCTGAGAGTTCACATGGAAGTATTTAACATTTTCCTCATTAGGGCCGCTACTGGTCGTTTTTTAGGAGAGAATAGCCATCCTGGGACTTTAAACAAAATTTTCAAAAATATGCCCTTCCTTCTATCTGGTGCTGGCAAAAGGAAGCCTTTGTTCAGTTATTGCAGCTATACGCAACCTGCTGAGTGGTATTCATTTCTCTCTGAAGTATTTCTTATGAAGCAGCTCAGCCCATACCAGTCCAGACCTCCAATATATAACGAAAAGATTCCATTATCTGCCTCCAACTGAAAATACCTAATTTTCCACTTGGAACTTTACTAATTTGGCGGTTAAGAGAAGGCTTTTTAGCTTTAAAGAGGTTATCTGTTCCCTTGAATGCTTCCAAGCCGTGGTACCTAACTAAGGCAGAACGAGATTAAAAGAGTTATGATATTGCTGTAGCATTCCATCTTTAGAATTCAGGCTAGGCCAAACAGCAGGCCTGAGCTAAAATTCCTGGTTGGAAGGCGGTACAGTATAGAGTCGGCAGATTAAAGTATTTGTGTACGGATTGACTTCGAGTTGCCTCTTGGAATCTTTTTTTCCTTTAAAATCAGCCAACGCTGAAGTTACTTTCAGATAGTTGAAGGCCTCTTTATTGCTGAAAGCCGCGTTTCAGTGTTGGTAGAGTATAGTCCTACACTTCTCTTACCATTACTGAACGTCTCCTTGCCTGAGTGCAGAGTTAATTGCAATCAGCATCCCGAACAAGTCTATAGGTAGCAAATACTGCATAGTTCGAAGGACCGCCATTGTTGGTCCGTCTTTCCAGTGCAAGACAGCAGACGACTATGCCGTAAGTAAGAATTTTTCTTTTGACCGAGCTTTAGAACCAGTGCATGTGCCTAGGTTGTGTCGGGTTTGAGGACAACTAGAACTTTTCCATTTCTTAGTTTGCTATCAAGAATGATTTCTAGATACTTGGCACTCCTCGAGAAACTTAGAGAGATGCCATTTAGGCTAAGTCCCTCTGGCCTCTGCTAGTTGCCCAAACTGAGACTATGCTTAATATGAAATGGATGATGGTAGAGAGTGTCTCTGGGCATATCTAGATATACAATGTGTACGTCGTCTGCGTCAGTTACCACACCATATCCCGCATCAACTAATTTTTAAGCAGTCTGTTGATGACTAGGTTCTCTAGTAGAGGCCAGAGTACACCCTCTTGGACCAAAGGTGGCGGTCATGACCTTTCTGTTGAGAACGAAGTGCATCAACCAGAAGACAGAGTCATTTATGTCCAGTTCTTGAAGAGAGTTGGTCACCGAGGAGGTATCAACATTGTTGAAAGGTCACTCGATTGGCATTATATTATCATTGAAAGAAAGGTCGTAAGACGGAGTATAACGCAGTCTCAACAGATTTTCCTTGTTGGTAAGTATGCTGGCAATTCGGCAGTCTTCTGTGATCGAGGATTCTCTCGAGGGTTTTTAGCCAGAGGGTTAGGTCTAAGATAGTTTTGCCAAAACCAATGTTACCTTAGTCCAGTCTAGGGTATTGTACCAAGAGCTAGACAGGTAGTTGTGCAGAGAAGTTACCATCGGGTTGTGGTGCCTTGTAAGATCCGAAGTTGCAGACAGCTCATTTAAGCGTCTTCATAGAGATCATGGTTGCGTTGATTTGTGGATGGGTATTCCTGAAATGGAGTCAAGGAAGTGAGTGGTCATAGCAAATCCAAGTATCCGTCTTCGGATTCGATATAGAAACTTTTCGGGCTTATGCCTGAAATTCGTGGTGATTTCGACAAAATTAGACTTAGTGTCGTGGATTCACTTGTTCAGATAAAGTTTTCTCCGAAATTGTGACAGAACTTGCCTTGGGCCTTCCTTAAGTATCACTTGTAGATTTGGTATCACAATCACCCTCTGAAGTTAAAAATTTCAGATAGTGCAGGTCTCGGAGATTCATTGGCCACCATTGAAGATTGAAGGGCGCGAGTGAGCAAAAAAACTCACTTGTGCCGTGAAAAAAAGCGGGAGTGCAGTACAAACAACATCCACAGTGCGGGAATCCAAACCTTCCTGCCCCTGGTCGAACTGCTGCTTGCACTCAGTCACTGCGGCACGGGCAATATTGTACGTGCAACCGATGGATTGCGAGTTGTGGGTATGAAATTTGTTGGTGTGCTGTTTCCTATTGTTTTAAAGGCATAACACCTACAACAATTTGATTCGTCAAACCAATTCTGAATTTTTACTTCACAGCCGTACGTGGGTGTTTGCGTTTTTTGAAAATCGAGGAAAGTTCAAACGAGCCAAGAATGACTGCAACGTCCTTCTTAGGCGTGCGAAATTCCAATACGACCAAAAATTGAGTCAAAGAATAATACAATGTTCCAAAGTTAGTAAACATTTTTGCTCGTTCTTCAAAATTACTAGAAATTCTGCCTCATCCTCCATCCTAACTTTAATTTATATTGACATGCCAGCCCTTTGGAAAAGGCTAATCTGCTTGCTGCATAATATGCGGTTAGCTCAAGATTGTGCTTTGCCTCTGTCTACACTTGAATGCATCGAATCTTCAATGGGACGAATCCACTTTCGCACTCGTGTAGTAGCAAGAGTTCTTAAAGATCTTAACAGTCACAAATCGGCTGGTCCAGATGGTATATCTCCCCTTCTTCTGAAGAGGTGTTTTTCTATGCTGGTAAAACTACGTAAGCTCAATCCTACCCTTTAGGGCTTTTTCTGAGCGGATAAAAAACAACATTTTTCGAGCCCGTCTGTAAAAAGGGCGAATCATCTTTTCTCTCCTCCTACAGAACCATTGCACTTGCGTCCCTTCTTTTCAAGATCATGAAAACACTGATAAATCGACAGGTCCTGAAATATCGCGAAACATGAACAGCAGTACGGTTTTCGTAGCAGCAAGTCCACTGGTGATTTGGAGGCATGTCTCACCGAAAAGTGGAACCAAAGCGTACATCAATCTGGCGAAAGCAAAATGGTTGCACTTGATACGCATATATTCAAAGTCGTCAAACATACTGCGAAATGTCTAGGTCTCCTCTAGCGATGTAAGAAATACTTCGCCCTCTTTAATCAGGCCTCAATATATCCGATCGAAATTGGAGTATAATGCGCATATCTGGTCAGCTACACTCTGCACTATCTAGATAGGATTCAAAACCGCGCCATAGAACCCATAGGTGATACTATTATCATTCAGACAACGGACGTAATGTCTCGTGTCTCACTCTGTTTTATCGCTATTTCCACCACCAGCGCTCCATAGAAATCGTCAGTAACATTCCGCTCATTCAAATTATTAAATGTAACACCCGTCTCGCTATGAATGCTGACCAGTATACCCACAAGCCCACTTGCGGACGTACTTAAAATATCGTGATTCGTTCCTAAGCCGCGCAACTCGCTTATGGAATGCCCTGCCTAGCTCTTTATTTCCTAGTCATTATAACCTTTCTACATTCGAAACCAACCGGTACCTCTCTTTCTATTCTCCCTGGTTTTCCTTCGCCCGCACTGCAAATGCAAGCATTTTAAGGGCATTTAAATCCCTTGAGAGCGCGTAAATTAGAAAAAAAAAAGAAAAAATAAAAATCCTGCTTTAGTTCCAGTTTGCATGTAGCGATTGGTATGCCGTTGACACCTTTTTCAGATAGAACCTGTAACACCTGTCTCAGTATGAATGCGCATTCAGTACACTCTTAAGCCCATTTTCGAACGTACTCTAAAATATCGTGATTTGTTCCTAAGCCGCAATCTAATCGCTTATGGATTGCCCCGCAGAGCTCCTTATTTGCTAGCCATTATAACCTTGACACATTTAAAACCAACGCTCATCGGCACCTCTCTTTCTTTCTTCCCAAACTTTTCTTCGCCCGCGTTATCGCCGTAACTGTGGGACAAGATGAGGTAAACCCAATATTTGAAGATTAATGAGTTTCATGTTGAGTTATTCAAGCTCTGACTGGGATATCGAAATGAAATCTCCGCATTCACTGCGTTTGGCATAAGTGACGGTATTCAGTTTCTCTCAGTTCGCCTTGTGGTAGATGATGGTGGAAAGTAATTGCTTGTTAGATGTGCGGCACTGCAAGTGTCCGTGATCAGTTAGGTATCGAATGAAAGATATTTGTGGAAACAAGAGTGACGTTAAGGACTTTTTGGTGTTTAATAGCTCATCAATCATAACGGTCAGGACTCTTTACGAGTAGATGGAAAACAGCATTTATCCAGTCTCTCCCTCAAAAAAGTGAATGTCCATTTCTGCGACTTACATCCGTCAAAACGGTTTTCGTATCATCAGGTCCACTGGTGATTGATAGTATGCCTCACCACCTGGCAAAACAGCTTATATTTCAAAATCATTTAACAAAGTTCTTTTCTATCGAAAATGTGTGCATTTGGGATCTATGAACTCTGTTCTAATGGATTAGAGATTATCTTATGGAACGTTCAATTCAAGTTTAACTTTGCATGCAGCAAGCATTCAAGAGGTATTGGCAATCCCTTAAGTGCAGTTATTCTTGAATAGAGCTCCAAAAGCTCGAAAAAGTGGCCTAAAATTTGCCCGACAGGATGAGCTTCCTCGAAAATAGCCAAAGTCGCTAGTATAGGGGTTTCGTGAGAGAAGAAAACACCCATCTTATTCTACCACATCCAAAAACAACCAGCCTTGGAAATTCCCTTCCAGTATATGTTGGCTATCCGGACCATTTGAGTTGCGTATATCGATTCTAATTACTGCCTTGTTGTACCCGAGGTACTGGTACGGTATAGACATATACGAAGGCAGTTCAACGTCGGGTGGGTACACCCAACACCAAGAGTTGCAGGTTACTTTTCCGATGATGTATCCGATAAGTCCTTGAAAAGCCGATGCTGTCAGCATCAATGACCACTCTCAGCAGACTATCATAAACACAGCATCTGATGTGCTTGTATTATACCAGCTCTTGTAACGGAACCCTAGGTAGAAATTCCACGCGGTATGCAACAAAACAGGGCTTTATCTGCGGCTTTTTAGACATTAACACGTTAATCTACAATGCTCGTAGTATTAGACCTGCAGCCGATACCGAATTTCCTTTGCCAGATTGGGTAATAGCGAAGATGATCGCACTTTTGCAGTAAATCTGAATAGTCCACTTAGAATATGTAGGCTTGTAGAGAGAGCCGCCATCAGTTTATTTGGAAAAATGACAGCATGCTTCGAAACAAGTCCTGAAAAACACAAGAAATCCAAATCGATACCCACCAGCTCTGTTTCGATTTTATGGTCAGCTATGACCGGAAAGATAGGGACTGTGCTTTGGTATTCTGATAATCGAAAATAACGGAACAGACCCTTCTGATGTTAAAAAAACGTTAAGACAGGGCGATGCGACTCTTTTAACCTCGTTCTTAAAAAGAATGTGGGAAACTGACAAGTCAACACCAATAGCATAGTCCTAGCGGCCAGTTTCTCCCGAAGGAGGGTAGCTGTTTTAGAAATGTCGTTTACTTTCTATGAGGGTACTGTACTACGGGTAGTAACTCCTGAGGAGATCCTCAGCAATACTTAAGATACACTCTGTGTACTAGACTCAGGGTAGAAACGAGATCATGTCCTCCTTAAGGTTTAAAACACTGACGAAAGCCCTAGAGCGCCTCGAATGAGCCCGGTATCGCCACGGGAAAACAGACAGATGAGTCTGTTCCATAGGTCTGAAGAGGCTACTCTCAAGCTCATAAAACGGAATCTACTGCTCAAACTTGGTGTGGGGTCTGTGGCTGGGTCTATAATGGCGATAAGTTCATCTTAAAATTCTGTAAACGGTTGATACTTTGTATGCAAGTGATGTGATTGGCAACAATTGTCTTTCTTCATATTTGTACGCACGTCGAGAATACTTCGAAGATAAAGGAGGACGGGCTGTCTACTCGAACATTCAGCCAGAAATTTGCGATAATCAAACCAAGATTCCAGGAACTTGCTGGAATTTTCTGAATCAGATATCGGCTAGCAATGCTGTGGCTCTATACTTGGTCCTATCTGGGTTTATAAATATAACAAGCAATGAGAGAACTTCAGAGTTGCATTAAGGGTTCGCGAGAAGGGGTTCGCCGACGAATAGTAAGTAATAAGAAAAACCAGCCACAATCTGGTATCATTTCAGAGCACTGCACGTTAGAAATCCATGTCGAACGGCTTGGTATGTACCCCGAAAGGGATTGCTATGTGACTGTCCTCCCTTCACCAAGAGAAGAATAAGAACCTTAAAAACCTTCTGAGATTCATATTCCTGTCTTGATGATTCCAATCTAGTAGAACCTTTCATAGGTGTTCACGATGATTCTCTCGAATGGCCAATTATGATGAATTTCAGCCCCACATAACCTGCTTCCCCTGAGACTATCTCTTGATACTGCATATCTTAAAACAACCAATAGCTGTTTAACATTGCTTTAGAGTGTGTATCATTACCAGAAGGCAACGTAAAGTGTCCCTCATATCATATTGGCAAAAACTACAATTCTGACATCTTATTCAAGTCAAAGTTGGTTAAACCATGTCGTCGGGCAAAATCAACAAACAAGTGATCACATGACCCAATCCGCGACTCAGGTCTTCCAATTTTTTAAAGGCCACCCACCCCTGTGGCTTCTCCATTACCACAAGCTGCCCAAGGGTTTCGTTTTTTTTTCATTCGTCTTTCGGTTGTTTCGCCTGCCATTGCACTTTCAAAATTCATTTTCGCTGAGACTCGCTGACATGCTTTTCTGCTGACTTAGTATGGATGGAGGTCTCACATGGATGCAGCCAAAAGCAAATTCAAAGAACAAAAACAAAAAAAACGCCATCGTCGGCAGCAGTCCAACCAGTTTGTCGGTTGAAAGTATTCGTATCTACGCTGTAGCAAAATTGAAAAGTAGGTCGCGTTTTTTATTTCGCCAATGTAGCGCAACCCAATACCAACATTTTAGCTGCAAAGTGCAAATTCAGTGAAAAGTTCTCCTCCCGAATCAAGGTTCCAATTAATTTTCGTTTTCTTCATTTTCTCGCGAATTAATTGCCAAAAAGTCACGTATACAGTCGTATACTGTTCATTTTATTTGGTTGATGATCTCAGACGAAGATACTCATATGGAACACCACATCACGCCAGAACGGGTTTGTTCTGATGAATAAATTAGACCACAACTGGGTCATCTGGTGAGCATCTTTTGGGAGAGAGGTGTGATTTTGCAAAGTTTCTTTTCTTAAAAAAACGAGTACAATGGACTGGTATGGGAGTACCGCCACTCTATGATACTTCCAGGGAAAGAATTGCACCAATCCGTTCCTTCGTTCCTTCATCAAATGAACATTCAATTTGAAGGCCACATTAGCTAATCGTCTATAAAAATCCTAAACGCCGCCGTCGGCACATACGAGTATTGCCAATGTCCATCGACTACCAATCGAAATGCAATTTATTCATTTCACAGCAGTTTGCCATGTCATTCATGTCGGACATAAATTTCTAGGAATGACTACATGCTCTAGCTCCTGATACCATCTGCTCAGTTCTTTTGTTCGAAAGTCTCATTCAAATTCATCGTCGACATGACTAGGGCCCAAATAGAGATTATCTGTCACAAAACGAACAAATTGCACCAACTCAAATCTGAACAAATTAAATGCAAATTTTCCTTTTCCAATTCCATAGAAATTGTCCGCCATAGATACGAGTACTCGCATTTAGATACTTTCATACCGAATCGCATTGGGTATGCAGAGAACGTGCGCTGGATTTGAGAATCTCATATTGCACTTGAATAATGTTGCACTTTGCATCGATTGCCAATAACGTGGGCGGAATAATTACCGCCTCCAGGTTAAATTCAAGCCGCAGATAGATTTCTATAATCGCTTCATGGTCGTACAGATGCGTTATTAACGTTTGTATGCGTACTCTCAGACCTGGAACTCTCGTAGTTAAATAGATAAAAAGTGTATCGGAGACGACTTTAAGGTGTTAATTCTCCACTATGTTGGGATAGTGAGTCTTTGCCGAAAGGCTCCGTAAATATTTATACAAATGACTTTATCTTAGAGATACGAGTTGTGGTTTATACCGAGCACAAGTGTGAGTACGAGTAGTTGTATTTATAGACGAGGAGTGGTTCCAATTTGTTCAACTGAAATATGGAGATTCAATGGAATTAGAAAGGAGGTGCAAGGCGACTGTACAAACATAATAGATACAAAGTGGGCTATGTTTGTGGAGACTGTGTGTTTGAAGACGCATTCGGATGGGGGGATGTTTTTCTTTCTTATTTATGCTATGAAAGGTGGGTTCCAGATCGGCTTCTTGAAACGGAGGTGGTTATCTAGAGATACACTGAGTATTGAAAGATGTCAGACATTTACAGAGAAAACAACGTGACATTGTATGATACAAGTAGACAAACAATATGCATTTGATCTGACATTAAAGGCAAGCATGACTGAGTTTGATTTCAAGTTAGAGTTAAAGAGAGATTTTGTCCTCTGTTTGTTAAAGATAACTTGAAAGTTACTATTCTCTCGGTTTAAGTGGCGGAAGGTAGTGAAAATGAATTTTTTTCCTATAGAAAAAATATTGAAACAGCATTACTTATCTTCTGTATAAGACCTAACCTGATCTGTACTATCCTAGATGACTAGGCTATTTATTTTAATTAAAGTTGCAGTGAAGAAATTCGCTCAAAGCTACGTTTTCTAGGTTGGAGGCGATAATAAAAGTAAATCTGTGATCCGCATCCTGATGAACCTCTTATATTTGATTCCAGTTAAGATAGATTGTAATTACCGCTTATACGGGAAAATATCTGCTTTTTCGTGGAATCGATACAGCCACAGAAATCTGTCCTTTCAAAGTGATCACTCCAACCATTGGAGCTTGGAACCTTATACTGTTCCCAAAGGGAATCTCTTGTAGGAGGATGAATCCAAGAGGCCGATATTCCTTAAGTTAAGCTGATGGAATTTGAAGTTTTAGTAGTTAATCGGTTTTTATTCACTCGAGCTGATAAGTCTTGTTACCAGGCTCTGGAATTTCAAGTTTACATACAAATTTCGAGAAAACGAATACTCACTTGTCTTCATCGCATTGAGCTCATACAACATGGAGATAATCCACAGAAAGGCTTCAGCTTCAGCACCATGTTAAGGTAGAATAGATTATTATATCCATAATTTTAATAAGTCAGTTTGAGCTAGATATGAAGCTCAGAAAGCATTTCTTTCTTCTGGCTACATTCTGGAAAGTCATGGCACGTATAATTCAAATACAAACACTTACTGGGGACTCAAGTAGCCAGACAAGAACTACCCGACTACCGGTAGGAGGTCATAAAAAGAACTCTAGAAGTCCTGCTTAGTAAGTTCGTCCCAAATCCCTTCTTAGTAATTCTAGTATGACCTAGTTGCATGAGAGGAAACGAATTCGTTTCCAATTCAATTCAGGGAAGCTTTAAATCCTCGAACTATAATAGTTTGGAACTGACCTAAGGGGTAAACAAGACCTTAAAGGGAGATCTGATGTTATTATAGTACAAACGAGAGATGACTTCGTGAAGAGCAGTCACCAACTCGTTTCCGAGGTTTGGTCGGAATAAAGTGTGCCTGATGAACAGAACAACAGCATACTTTGTCCACAGGAAGGAAAAAACATCTTTTTACGTCAATCTCCTTCACCGCTTTGAAGCAATGGATTATCAGAGGAGTGATCCCGGTGATGGAAATAGAAATGGTGACACATCTCGACGTTTCCGGGGACTTTTAGATACTACGTATCGTAAGCTGCGCTAAAACGTCAACACAATGGCGGGAAAAATTTTCGAACTAGACAACCTAAAATCGATATACAATAATAGGCGTAGCGAGAAGTAGGAAGCAGGGACCCCTACTTGAACTTGGAAACGAAAGCGTTCAAAATGTATTATTACGAATTGAATAGTGAATATTGTTAGGCTGTAATACAATACCGCAAGTAGGCGGTGAGCAATCAGAAAAAGATAAATTTTGGAGTTGTTTCGACATGATTTGAATTAAATATCAAGGGATGAGACTCTTTTCAGCAGTGTGGATTCATATGGACACGTCCTGGAATACAACCCCATTTAGAAGAAGTACCCTCTGAACCATAAGCAGGCAACAGGCATTAGAAGCTAGGGATTCAATCGATGAAATACTCGTATATTGAAGATGAGCGGGGATACCTGCTAATGGGCAACAACGACATTTGTAATATATGGACAGAATACTTTAACTCATTAATAAATGAAGAATTTCCACACAGTAGAATTCCCTCCGGTGTTGATCAAGAATAAACTCCAGGTTTTAAAGAAGCCAAAGTGCTTCTCGTACGTGCAATCGGACCTGACAATATATCCTCTGAGATGTGGGCGACAAACGAACATCTTGTATTTAGATCGCTCACGATTTGATTCAACGAAATGATGAGAGGCGATCGAATGCCTAACCAGTGGAGAGAGAGCTTTCTGGTTCCATTGCATTAAGGCAAAGGCGACACGAGAAACAGACAGCCGACAACGCAGCATAAATCAATGGGTCTTAAGCAATCTTAACAAGTTACGAGTCAGACGTACTCAGACCGAATATCTGCATTGTTGTTTTTCCAAAATCAGAAACTCTAAAGGGAAAAGCATTTAAATTGCACAAGACTCTGCTCTATTTTGTGATAGAAAAATAGCGCATAGGCTCAAAAGTTTTTTTATATAACTACGACAGTCATTCGAGATCGTAATAAGAGCGACGAAAATGAATATTTTATTTAATGTCATTGGGGGTGACAAAACGTGATTCAGGAAAAATCAGAAGAATCAGCGCGTCTGATTGCTTAAAGTAAGTAACCGATGGTGAACAAGCTTTAGACTGAGCAAATTAGTTCTTATAATTTTGCTATGTTTAACGACAATTCAGTCCATAAAAGGATGGAAGTTAAAGTTTCAGAAAACTGTTGGTCCCACAAACGGGCTGATGCAGAATAGAGCGGCCCGTAAAATGATTCTCCGAGCCGCAAATAGGGGACATAGTAGCATTGCCTATATGTGGGAGAAATATGTAGCATTAGGTGTAATCATGCGCGTTACGTCTATCAACGTTTAATAAAAGAGGGGTAAAAAGAAAAAGCACCAGCCTTTTTCACATCTCCTATAAGAATGAAATTTGCAAGACAACTTAATGATTTGCTATGCTAAATGATAAACAATAATGGAGCAAATTTTAAAGAATAATAACACAAGCCTACAAAAAAAAAAATAAAAAAAATTGGTGCAGTTTTGTTTGTATCTGTGGTAGATAAGAAAAGGAATATACAACCTTGATCAAAAAGTATTCGGAATGTATTCAGAAAATTGAAAATACAAGTTGATTTATCTAAATCTATATTTGCCCCTTAAAAGTAATCCCCATCGACTGCAAGACACTTATGCCAGCGCTTGATCCAATCCTCGAAACATTTTTTATATTCGGTTTTCGGTATGTCCATCAGTGCTTCCTGCGATTTTTCCATTACTTCCTCTCGGCTGCTGAAATGCGTTCCCCGTAGTGGTTTTTTAACTCGATGGAACAGAAAGAAGTCACAAGGAGCCAAATCAGGTGAATTCGGTGGCTGTTGGATGGTACGAGTATTTGTTGCAGTTTTCGTCAAAAACTTACGAATAATGATGGCACTATGCGACGGTGAGTTATCATGATGCAAAATCCACGAGTTTTCTGCCCACAATTCTGGTCTCTTTCGGCGAAATGCTTCACGCAAACATCTCATAACGACCAAATACTCGTAATACTCTTTGTTTACTGTCTGGTCTTCTGGCAAAAATTCATGATGCACTACACCGTTCTAATCCATAAAAACCGTGAGCATTGCCTTCTTTTTTGACTGAAAACGACGTGTGGTTTTTTTTGGTATCGGCTCATTTGGTGAACGCCATTCACTTACCTGATGTAATGCGTGTCGTACTCATAAAGCCACGTCTCGTCTCCAATAATTATCCTTTTGATGAATGTGGGATAGGATTCAACCTCGCAAATCATCTCTTTTGCGACGTCATCACGGTCTCTTTTTTGCATGGAATTGAGGTCTTTTGGCACCAACTTTGCTGCTATACGACGGAAACCCAAGTAATTAACCAAAATGTCTTGGACGGATCCATAGGCAATGTTCAAGTCCTCCGCTACCTCTCTGATGGTTAATTTGTGGTTACTGACCAGCATTTCTTTTACTCGTACTTCATCAATGTTTTCGTCGGTTTTCTATGTCGATGGTCTGCCACTGCATTCATCATCTTCGATTGACTCACGACCACTTTTCAACCGCTCGTGCCACTGGTAAACGACCGTTTTCTTTAGAGAATCGTTGCCGAAACACTTTTCCAACATTTCCAACGTTCGGCCGCCATTAAACCCGTTTTTTACGCAAAATTTAATACAAGTTCGGTTGCAAATTTAAATCCATTTCTAAATTGTAAAAAATCGCCAACAGACACAGAGATAGACGTACTCTTGGCTACGTAACTTTTGCAAATGTCAAGCTGTGACGCTAAGATTTAGAGGAAATATCAATATCACGGAACTCGAATAGAAATAATGGGAGCGCCACACGATGGTGTGGTGCGGAAACTTTTTGATCAAGGTGGTAAGTCAAAATGAAGGCAGAAACGCTGCAGTCAAGAAGACGAAGAAGGTTACAACTTTCTATGGTACCTATGAAGGAAACCCTATATTATGTTTAGAACTTAGAATTATAAGTTATAAAAAATTTTCTTTATCATCTTTTCTTTGGATTTTTTTTCAATAAAATCAACCACAAATAATTCGGACAAAATAGGTGTTTTTGTAACATGCCACGCAGGAAGCATTCATACAAAAAGGTATAGCTTGTGACCGCAGGCGGTGCACGTGGCCTCTCAGGGAGTAAAAGATGTGCCCGCTGGGTTACATGGCAATGAACGTGTTAAGAGAAATTATCACACTTCTTCTTCTTCTTCTAGTTGATTTTGATCTTCCAGCCGAGACGAGAAACTGTCCACTGTACCTCATGGATATTCCATTAAATCGAACTCCTCAGGTCTAATACCTGCTGCTTGATGCGAGTGTTAGCTGAACACTAATAGAAGCAATGCTGCGCGGTAGGAAGTTGTGTCACTTATGGCCATGATACTTAGGTACTTAACAGAAGCGTTTTGTCTAGTTAAGGCATCAGTAAGCCTCCTATAGTAATTTCTTCTCTCACTCTTCATTAATGAATAAAGCATTTGTTTTATCTACTCCAGCCAGTAGAGTCACGGCACTTACGGTTGTGCTCATAAGATACTCAACAGTCAATGGGAGACGCCGGCAGTAGGTATTAACTTATATTCGTGCTCTGGGAAATCCCTCCTTGAGACTTGCCTGAAAAGTTCATTAGTGTATCCTGGAATCTGATCAAAACTCAGTGTGCTCAGTTTTCCAATTGTATTCAGATAAGCCCACCATTTTCGAACAAGCTTGAAAGTGGAAAGACTATGCAGCAAGGTTTCAAGCGCAGCCTGATTGTCGCAACGCATGTAGGCAAAAACAGCGCACCTCCAGTTTCGTCGTGCCAGTAATAGGATAACTCATTGCCAATACCATCGCGTATGCTTCTGTAAATTTATCTGAAGAGTAGTGGATCTAAGGTTGTTATGTTGTAGTATATCCGCGGTCAGTTTTGGAGCCACACGACAGGTTCCGACTATATTCAATTCCTGGTTCAGATTCAAGATCAGTATTGGGTACATCGAAAGTCGATCTCGTATTTTCACAGCAGCAAGAGTTTCAGCATAAAACGGCATGTCCATAAAACTAGGATGAGACGATAGTCGATGTGTAAAGTCATCGAAAGTCCATTATGAGTTGAAGGAAAGACAACGTATTTTTAAACCGATGATGAAGAGCTGCTAGTTCTTGGTGTAAATTTATCATCAGAACACAGACAGACGGGCTGAGGAAAGTCATCATACAGTTAAGACCCGCAGTCTGTCGTTACATTACCAAAAAGCCGAAAGCAGCTTGAAAACCCTAGACAAAGTTTTGTACTCAAGATGACACTCAGATAACAACAATCGTTTAAGTAGCATATGGTTATGACTTTAAGCACCAAAACAGGTTTTGTAGAAATTGACTGAAACCCAATTCTAGCTAACCAATCGTTGATTACATCTCGGGTTGCCTTCGCTGACCAAACAGCCGCTAGGTATTATCTGACAGACTGTATAATTTACCTATATATGCCAGAGCGAAGATTTTATACCTATTGAGAGCATTACCAGAGTCTCAATTAACGTGCACCCTAACAGTGTAGTCAAGCCGTGTTTGACAGTTTGCTGCCTAGCTGATTTGGTTTCTCTGAGGCTAGGCGACCTAGGATGGTGAATGCGATTATATAAGAACACAAGCGTTCCCACTCTAGCCTCACACCATCAATTCCTACTACTCACCTCTACGTGGTGACTTCTGGGTGCCTAGTACCTCTGGAGATAGTTGGTGGCAGCTGTAGAGAAAGGGGGGAGAGGAAAGGAGTGGCATCTCACTAAGGCACTTTCTTGTGTTTCCGGGCGGCAGCGGACAAATTTTAAGGATGGAATCAATGGTGGCGTCCACAGTTCCAGTTAAGTCGAACTCGAATATATGGATCTTCAACACTAATTCAGGGTGTTGGAAAAGAGTTGGTTGTGGACGAGGACTTAATAAGGGCCAACGGCAGTACTCATATCCCGGAAGCGAGTTACTGGTTCCGGAATTTGGTCCGGCCCATTTTGTATTAGGCCTAGCGCTCCAGTTTGGGGGTTGTGCGTGGGGCCTGCCTAACCACGTAAAAAAATTAATTGTTACTAAGCTACAAATAGCCTCGAATAAGCACAGATTTACTGTTGACGACCCTGCAAAACGAACAAAGGACAACGGCTTTCGGATCTGATCGTGAAATGTTCGGACCTTGAACAGGCCGCGTGCAGACGAACAAAGACATCACAACAGATATCACCGTCATCCAGGAAGTGCGGTGCGATGGGTCGGGCAAAAGAAAGATGAGAAACTGTGATGTTTACTACGGTAGTTGCTATAAGGAACGTAAGCAGCGTCTATTTGGATGCGGATTTATTGTGAGAGGTAGACAAGAAGTTTTGAGCTTTCGACACGGGAGTGAACGCCTTATAACCATCCGTATCAAAGGTAAATTCGTTAACATCAGACTTATATGCGCTCACGCCCCAACAGAGGAAAAGGACGATGCTACCAAAGAAAGTATCTACGAACTCCTCGACAAAGCCTAAGAGCAATGTCCGATGTATGACGTTAAAATCGTCCTATGTGACTTTAATGACAAAATCGGAAAGGAGGACATCTTTGGTACCACAATCGGAGGACATAACCTATACAATACCATGCCTGGAAACGGAATTAGGCTAATCGATTTTGCTGCGGGACGTAACGTCACTATAGCAAGCACACGGTTTACTCACCTCAATATTCAGATGGGAACATGGCAGACATCAGATCAGCAAATTGTCAACAAGGCTGACCATGTTGCGATCAGCGTAAGGCACTCCTCAAGTATTTTAAATGTCCGAACACTCCGAGCGGCCAAAATAGATTCGGACCACTACCTAGTTGCAGCCAAGGTACGTCTATGGATATTCTCAGATGCCACAACAACGGGGAAATACTATGAGGAGATTTAACTGTGAACGGTAATAATCGCAACAAGCTTCCAGAACCTTTACCGGTCGCGTATCCCTCAACCTCCTGAGAAGTCCTTTGCAACCAGCATCAAGTGGCTTAGATGCTGAGAAGCCATCAGAAATGCCGCAACTGACATCCTGGGTTTCATTCTTCCACAACCACGAAGCCCTTGGTTTGATGAAGAGTGCCGACAAGCACATGTAGCAAAACAACATGCCCACAAAGCGGCGCTGCACAAAAGGGCAAGAGCGGCTCGTGAGCTCTACAAGCAAAAGAGAAGGGAAGAAGATAGGCTTCCCCAGAGAAAAAAGAAAGAGCAAGAGCAGAGCGCGATCAAGAAATAGAGAGGAATAATGTTCGGAAGTTTTACCAATAGGTAAAAAGAACGTGTCAGGGTAATAAGAATCGAACGGGAACCTGTAGAGATGAACAAGGAAATCTTGTAGTAGAGCCACAGGGCTGAGGATATGGAAAAAACATTTCTGGAGATTTCTAAACGGCACAAATTCCGCTTTCAGGCAGAGCGAACCTGACAGCCTAGCCGCCGAACTATTTAAGGCAGTAGGAGATGACATGGTAGAGAGCATACATCAGATTATTTCCAAGATTTGGTCGGATGAATGTATGCCTGATGAATGCAACCTCAGCATCGTTTGCCCGGTTCACAAAAAAGGAGAACCTCAAACTGCTCCAACTATAGAGGTATCAGTCTCCTAAGCATCGCATATAAGATCTTGTCTGCCGTAATGTATGAGCGCCATTTGTCAACGATCTGATTCATAGCGGTTTTGGCCGGGAAAGTTCACAATTGACAAAATATTCATACTACGGCAGATCCTGGAGAAAACCCAAGCAGTTCAGATCGATACTCGCCACCTTTTTATCGATTTTACAGCCGCATATGACAGCATCTACAGAGCCATGTCTAGTTTTGGCATCCCTGCCAAACTCGTCCGCTTTTACAGGATGACGATGGAGAATCGCTGGTGCATCAAGGTCGGTAACGACATAACCGAGACCTTTGATGTCAAAAAAAGGTTTAGGCAAGGCGAAGCGCTATCATGTGACTTCTTCAACATCATACTTGAAGCAAAGAAAACTATCAAGCCAACATACGAGGTACGAGCTTTCAAAATTCTGTTCAATTGCTTGCATACGCCGACGATATTGATATTATTGGTAGAGCACAGCGAGGTGTCACTGATGCGTTTGTGAGTATAGGAACAGAACGGGCAAAAATGGGTCCAGCGGTAAATGAGGGCAAAACAGAGCATATGCAACCACGAATGGGACAGAATCTTACAATCGACAGCTATAATTTTGAGGTAGTAAGGGACTTTCTTTACCTCGGCTCTGCTATCACATCTGAAAACGACGGCTCTTCAGATATCAAATGAAGAATAACGCTTGCTAATCGCTGTTTCTTTGGGCTGAGAAGGCAACTATGTAGTAAGGCCCTCACCCGAACAACCAGGGAAGTTCTATATAAGACACTTGTAACCCCAGTTTTGCTCTATGATTCCTAAGCAGGGGCTCTTTCTAAAGCGGACGAAGTTATTCTTGGTCGTTCTGAGAGAAAAATTCTTCGTGAGATATTTGGTCCTGTATGGGTTGACGGGTTCTGGAGGAGACGATTCAACGATGAATTCTATGAGCTGTACAGGGACATCGACCTCGCCAAAAAACTGCACATTGGGCGTTTGAGATGGCTGGGACATGTAGAGCGAATGAACGTTAACGCTCCAACCCGCAAAATTCTCGACTCTAATCCGGAGGGACTACGCAGTAGAGGAAGGCCTCGTCTTAAGTGGCGTACGCAAGTGGAAGGGGACCTCAACCAACTTGGAGTGCGCAACTAGAGGCAGTTAGCCAAAGACCGCGCCAATTGGAGAGACTTATTGATTGAGGCTCAAGTCCACCCCGGACTGTAGCGCCGTCTAAGTAAGTAAGTAAGGCAAAATTTTGAAGGACTACACCTTAATGGTTTACCTCTTCAATAAGAGGAATTTAGAACTCGATGTATAAATGGATTGCATAGGAACTTCTACAAATACTTTCCAGTTGATAATTTCCTTAACGCATTTTGATAACCAAAAGCGTAGGCTTTTCTGCGCTTAGTTAGATGAGTTTGTCTACTAATCGGTTGCTTCGGAATGTTTGAAATACTTTCTTCAACTTGATCACTTCCCAACCCATACACTCGTGGCACATTGAACTCAAAATTCGCGTGATATCCATTTTTTCTCCTTCTCTTTGACCAACAATTTTTGTTACGAAACTAAAAGTGTCCAAATGAACAGATATTCGTATTCGAATACCGACATGCACATTCAATCAAAATCTCTGTTGTGCTTGATGCATATCAACACGCCATTCACCTCATAACTCTTCCCAATTGTACTCGTATCCAGACTGCCAGGGTGGCGGTGGGTTAGCATGCATGCCGATGCCGAGTGCCACCGATACCACGTCGAAAGTGGAAAGTGTCCAGCTACAAAGAGACCAACGGCACAAAAAAAAAGCCTTTCGATTGCATGCTGGTGGTAACTTGCATCCAACAAATTCATTGATTGCATCTGAAGCGGAAATTTCATTATGAGAAATCACCAGCATTCACCGCACCATTCGCCAGTGTGTCAACAATACACCAACAGCCGCTGTAATCAAAGCTCACACTGTGCTACCCACACTCTATCTATGCATAGTTCCAGTCAAATAGCCCACTGCACCGATTTGAATTGAATAAATCACACAATCACAAACCTCGCTCTTCTACCCGAGCCGGTCTCGAATCGAAAGTGTCACATTGTCAGTTCGGCCGAACCGAGACCGAGACCATAGTCAACTTTCCAATCTGCTGCTTCATATCGAGTACGAGTATCTATCTACTGAGTGCCATTACCACTTTTCATACTCAAAAATCCTGCATTTGTATCTACGAGTTCAACTGAATTAAATTGGCCAAGAGCTGCGAGAGTACGTCTTGGAGATTGTAGTTCGAGTACACTACGAGTATACTCGTACAATATATCGCTTCCTTTTAACTCGAGCTCATTAGAAGTTCAGGGCAGCTTCTTTCCTCTGAAGATTTCACCCACTTCTCGAGGCCATCGTTTGTACGGTGTCTTTCCTTTGCTTTCCATCTGTCTTGTGTACTTGGTATTCGATTCTCAGAAGTGGGATAGAGGGAAACTAGTATTTTATGTTCGTAATGTACCGTAACCTACGATAATTGCATAAAGAAAAAGTAGAAATCCCGTTGCTGATAAGTGGTAAGCAAGTACGGCCATAGCCATGGTGGCATCACCCTGTAAAATGCGGCTCTTGCATACTTAATGGACGACGAGTATGCCCGTACTAAAGCCTCACCATAGCAACTGACCCCAATTTGAGTCATCCAGGCTAGACTATGACTATGACTGTGTGCTCGAGCCTGCAACTGATGCCAATGCCGGTTTGTGGGCCCCCCCTCCCCTTGACAACGAGAAAAATATTCTTCCGTTTTTGATTTATCACATTGGTCCACTCCACTCCACTCCATTGCATCTGGAGAAGGAGAGAGGTCCAAATCTAACCAAACCTAAGCATGGCATCTGGTGGTGGATGCTGTATTCGTATTCGTATTCGTATCTGCATCTGTACAGCACAGTTGTGCCAGAGTCAACCGACAGTTGTTCGGATTTAAATGCTCACTGTACTGGGTGCTCGTTGAATGCGATTTTTAATGGCTTCATTCAATTTTCGTTAGTTTAGCCAAAGTCGCAGTTCCAGTACACAATCGATTGATTAGAATGGCTGACCATTACTACAACTCCTCTCGACTACTCCTCCTGCTGCCTCTACTCGGGTCTATGGATTCAAATGACTTTTCGGTAGGACACGGTACGAGAGTTGGAATACTCGTATTGCGGGACTTAATCAATGACCACCGAGTGCCAATTTGGCGACGATCGAAACTACTTTTTAAGACTTGATTGAGTTGCCGTAGGTAGGGAGAGCTACAGAGGTTTTGTGCTGCTTGACTTAGGGATTCCGATCTCTTGGGGGATTGGTATAACAGCGACAATTGCAACTTTTAACAATGAGGAGAAGTCTGACATAGTTTGGCGCGCAAAGTCCCAATTAAGCGAGACTTACATTGTTAGATAGATTTTTACGAGAGACAGAATGTTTATGAATTTCGAATAATCATGGAAGTTGACTGCCTTCTGCTGGCGCTGTCATTGCAGTGGAGTGGTTTTTAACGAGATGACCATTGGGGAGAAGTTACTGGAATCTTGGATTGGATGGGACTTTGTGGAAATTGGGCAATAATTTGGTGGAATCAATTTATGAGCTGGGTTGGCTACGACTTGCTGTTTGATTATTTGAGCTGCTCCTTTTATCAGCTTGGATTTTTAGGAACGATAGTTTGATCATTCAAAATTCTAACTAGGAATTTAGAAATTGTTTTTGGGTGGCTAAGAAGTATACATATATATGGTTGGACTAAACAACTTTCCGATCTATAAAAGACTCATGCTTGGTACTGTTCTTGCATATCTAGGCTTTGTGTTGCTGTGACGGTGAAAACGTCATCCAAGGTCAGAATTTACCTTGCATGTTTACTGCAGGAGAGAAAGAAGTCCTCTCAGGCCACCAATTTGGCTCCAGAAAATACGGTGGTCTTTATGCCATAGGAGCGGTAATGGGTGCTATCTAGGAAGAAAGATGGCTCTACGGCACAAAGCAGAATTGTGCAGTAGTTATGTTGGACCTTGAAAACGCCTATATCTCTACACGCAGGCTACCGATTAGAAGGTAGAAGAGGTAAAATACTAAAAAGTCACTAGGGGGTTCCACAGAGACCGGTCCTAAGGCCAATGTTATAGAACATACTGTTGTCTTACGATTAACGCTGCCCAAGAGAGTAACGATAATTGGATTCATCGACGACATTGCCATCGTGACAGTAGCCACACAGATCAATGAAGTGGAATCAGCAAGATTGGCTTATCTCCGCCGGATTGGAGCTGGCTCATCATAAAACCGAAGCTGTCCTCATAATAGGTCGCAAAACCATTGAATTCGTAAATTTTTAGATCTGCAACCAAACCATCACGTCCAAAGAAGCAACTTCGCGGGCGAAGGAAATTTAAGGAGGAAGAAAAGAGAGGTACGGATTTACGTTGGTCTTAAATGTATGCAAGTTATAACGACAAGGAAATAGAGAGCTCGGTAGGGCATTCCATAAGCGAGTTGTACAGCTTAGGAACGAATCACAATATTTTAGAGTACGTCCGAAAATGGACTTAAGGGTATACTGATGAGCATTCATAGCGATACGGGTGTTACAGCTGAAGGTTTGAAGGGGCGGAGTGCTACTGGCGATTTCTATGGAGCACTGATGGCGGAAATAGCGAAAAAACAATGTGAGACAGGAGACATTACGTCGGTGTTCGAGGGTGTCAATTGAATGACTGATATTAGTATCACCAATCAGTGTTATCGCACGGTTTTAAATCCTTTATAGCAGGTGCAGAGATGTTTTAGGAGCACCTGACCAGATATGAGTATTGTACTCCAATTTTGAGGGCGTGAAATATTTCTTACATCTCCTTACCTAGACATTTCACAGCATTTTTGACGACATCGAATATATATCAGCGTAAGTTGTCACTGACACACATACCGAGAATGGAAAGTTTTTCGGTTGCGACGATGTAAGTGCCATTTATGGACAATGGCTGGGTGTTTAAATTTTGCTTTAATGACAGCAGAGAGCATTGAGTTTTGGAGGCATTAAATTCCACTCGGTTGATAGTTCCCCAATTGGTTATGCTGTTGATATCGGAATTTAATGAGCTTAACTTACACTGCTGCTCCCGTTCTACAGCCGAAGAGCAGGGACGTGAGTCCGGAAACGAATATGAAAAGCGGAGAGTACTGTCGTCAGCAAAGGAATATATTGGATTAGAAGTGGCAGACAAAAGATCACTGATAAAAATTAAAAAGAGTGTCGGAGACAGAACGGAGCCCTGGGGCGCACCAGTATTTATTTTGTGAATATCAGACTTGAAACCATCCAAGACAACTTGAATTGAACGATTCGAAAGGTAATTTCTAATTCATTGAAGAAGCGAGTCAAAGCACGCATTTTCGACAAAAGAGTCCGATACCAAACTCTGTCAAACGCCTTATAAATATCAAGCACAACTATGTTACTTTTGCCAGATTGATGTACGCTTTGGTTTCACTTTTCGGTGAAGCATGCCATCAAATCACCAGTGGACGTGTTGCTACGAAAGCCGTATTGCGATTTATCAGCATCTCGATAACTTTGGAAAGAAGGGACGTAAATGCAATGGGTCGGTGCCATGAAATAACGCCGAATTGCAAAATTCGGAAAATTTGCAATTCGGCGTTATTTCGCTTTCATGGTGGCGTTATTTCACGGAAAGAGCCCTAAAGTGTAGGATTGATGAAAAAGCCGGCGAGGAAGAACACCTCTTCAGAAGAAGGGGAGATATACCATCTGGGCTAGCGGATTTGTGAATGTTAGGATCTTTAAGAAATCTTGTTACTATGTTACATGAGTACGAAAGTCGATTCGTCCCGTTGAAGATTCGACGCAGTCGAGTATAGGCAGTGGCAAAGCACAATCTAGAAGTACTGAGCTAGCCGCAAAGTGTGAAGCAAGCATATTGGTCTTGTCCAAATAGCTGAAAGCTGGAATGTCATTGTAAATGAGCGTTGGGATGGAGAATGAGGCAGAATTTCTAATTTTTTTGACGAACGACCAACACTTTTTACTGCCTTTGGGATATTGCAGTATTTTTGAAGTTATGTTGGACAACACACTGCAGTACTTGAGTTATACAGGTAAATGTGAACAAGCCCCGAAAGCAGAGACAGCTTTGTCGCGAATATTGCCTAATATCGGTGGACTTGGATACACTAGAAAAATTCTATTTCCTAAAATGACAACATCAACCCTTTTGTGTGCTGCCCCAGTCTGGACAGAGGCACTAACAATGAAGAGTCTAAAACCAGACTGGCGTCAACACACAGATTCTGCGCGCTATAGACAATTAGCAGTTTTCTAACCATGTCACGCGAAACCGCTTTTGCTATAGCTGGAATGATCCCCATTGACATCCTTGCAGATGAGACAGTCAGAACATACAATAGAAAAATCTTGAGCGAGCACATCCCAAACGGCATCAAGGCGATTGAAAATGAATAAAAAGGCAGCGTCGATAACTATTTGGCAGGCCCGTTTCACTACTGGCTGGTGGATGTTTAAATTAATACAGACAATGCCAGACTGAATAAGTCGAAAACACGGGGATTGTAAATACAATACGGTGGCTATCGGAAATATCTACACCGCTCAACATTGTGCCCAGCCTGTCAAAATCAGGATTAAGGCACAAAACATACAATATTCCACTGCACAAGCTTTCTGAGATGGAGAACTGACATACCAACCCCGCAATCCATAAGTTGACCAAATGTTGCGGTCAGAAGAAAATTTTATGAAGATTTGCACAGTCATAACGAACGTGCGAAACGAGCTATGAAGAATCGAAAGAATTAGATGTGCGGGTGCACACAGATATAGCACAGATTGCTTACCAGCCCACGAAGTAATGCCTAACGACAGTTCCGTGTGTAGGATGTGGTTTAGTATTCCTGAAATCGAGCAATACATCGTGTGTGAACTTTTGTTGGATTTGGCTCGTGCACAGATTCATGCACAGATTCATGATTCGTGGTATGTCAGGATCTTATAGATGTCTTTCGAAGCCCCGCGATCGAATTTTTTGATATTTCTTTGGATCAATAGACACGAGCCTGATTTTGAAGGATTGTAAAACTTACGCGGTATCCAAAGCGAAGAAATATTTTTGACGGTCAAAGTTACCCGACGATCTTTCCCGCACAGTTCCTGCACAGCGTCGATGTTTTAAGTCAACACAGCCGATTTTGGAACACCTTCATGGAATTTGTCCTTGTGTGAACGGCGATCACGATTGAATTCGGAAAGCCAGCGAAGTACGTTGGCCTGGGATGGTGCTTTATCACCAAAAATCGAAGCGGCTTATCGGTACACTGTTGTTGAGCTAATCATTGTAAATCATTGCAGGAGAATGCCCAGGATTTAATTCCATTGTTTGGCTGAGATGAATTTTTCAAGACTCTGCAAAAAACGCAAACAGATATTTGACAGAGTTTGACATGAAGCTCTTTGTTCAAAATGCGTGCATTTGGAATCGACGAATCTCTTCTCAATAGATTACCTTTCAGAACGTTCAATTCAAATTGTGTCGGAGGGTTTCAAGTCTGATATGTACAAAATAAATGCTGTATGTAAATGTACCTCAGGGCTCCATTCTGTCTCCGACACTTTTTCTAATTGTCATCAATGATCTTTTCTTTGCAGATGACAATACTCTCGGCTTTTCATAGTTATTCCTGGGCTCACGGCACTACGCGAGGACGGCTTTCAAAACACAATTCCGTCGTAGGTCGTTAAATCGTGTCTTCACTACCCTGCCGGCCGTTATCCATGAATCGAATTTAAGTGGCCGAAATTCGGTGAAACTACCAAAAAGCTACGAAATGTCCAGGTTTCCTGCATTAATGTTAAAAACACGTTACTTTATCTGATTTGGCCAAAATATATGTGTATAGGGCATTTTTCCGCCCAGATTTGCCCATATCTGGTCAGGTGTTCCTAAGACTTAACTGCCAAATAAAATTCGAACCCGTACGATAGAACTCATAGGTGATGCTTATATTGCACGGCCAATTGAAACCCTCGAACCCCGAGGAAGTGGTTCCTGTCTTATCTGGTTCTATCGCTATTTTCACCTATATTGATGTATCGAACCACACGTCTCGGTATGCTCATAGTTATCACCATCAGTTTACCCTCAAGCGTGCTCATACTTATGGTCGAGGGTTCGCCTTTTCCTCTGTGTTGGCCGGAGCGCATGTCAGGATTATTTTGGCAAATTGAACCTGGCGTTTGCGAAGATGCCTGAAGTTCAGGACTTCTTTTCTAAGTTCTATTCTAACGACAAATCCCATGACGTTGCTTCTGTTTCATATAGCCATCACGATGCCATGTTTGTTATCCTTCTTTTACTAGACTCACTCTATTGCCCTTTCTGGATAGTTTATTATTCGGTTGCATGTGAACAATACAGGACTTGAACATTTCACGTGCATAGTCGAAAGTCGTCCGTTGTTCATTTATTTGGGTCGGCAGTAGTACTCGTAAGCCAATCAATAATCGAGGCTGCTGACTGGTTCATTGCAGTAGGTTCGCAATGGAAGCCCAGATCATTTAGAGTGACAGCACCCCGTTTCGTAGAAACTTCTCATTCACCAAATGGTCAGTGGCCAAAAAAAAAATACTCACATGACTTGACGTGCGAGTATCCCGTAGTACCTGCTCGTTGCTCAAAAAAGGTTATTATCGCTGGATCTGCCTCTGACGTTGCCTTTGATTCTACGAGTATTTTGAGAATTCCTCTTCCGAAACGTCCGCATTGTGCTCAACTTGGATCATTCGTATGCATTGCTATTTATTCAACTTCGAATATTCAGGCAAATTTGTACAGTCAGGCTGGTGGTGCAAATGTTAGTGGCTATCTCCAGCGACTCTCATTGCTCTTTCTCAACCTGGGCTTAAGACGCACTATGGAGGAGTTTAGCTATATACGGTACACTTTTTGTAGCATTTGCAACTTAAATAACATCTTGTGTACGAATAATGCCATTGGAATTTGAAAGGTTCCACTTACCTCCCTTGTCACCTTTTTGCGATTGAACCTATTACGTTGATACTGGTTTCATCAACCTATCTGACGGCGATAGTCAAACTAACACTAGTGATTCGAGGATCTCACTAAGAATATTGAAATTGTTGAGTTATACAAGATTTCTTCCAAGCGATATTCACTTTCTAGTTTTTAGTTCTCTGGGCTTAGATGTACTCGTAAAAGTCTTATACAACTTTCCGACGCGCGATAAAGTTGGCTTTTCAATTTCCTGGAATCTCTTGCAAAAAACTAAATAAAAATAGTGAAGGTGCAATAGTCCGATGTATGTCGGTAGATGGATGAAGGCCAAGTTTCTTCAATTACTGTCGTTCCGCTTTCTAGTTTTTTGAACAAAGGGCTCTCTCAGATTTGGATGCCAACTCCGAATGGGGAAAAATGAGCTGCTTTCATAGAAGTTCCAACTTTTGAAGGTTTGTCATTACCTGCTCAAAGAGCAATGACGTTTGTTGTTTTTCTACGACTACGAATCGAACACAGACACTTAGGCTAAGTTTTGGATGAATACGAGTATAACCACTGCCCATAGTCACGGGCGATGCTTGCTTCGGTGTACTTAACTTTATGTTTTTGTGTCAACTGACCACCTGTTTCATTTATCATCCCGTTGGAAATGTGGATGACCCCTTATTTGTTCATCAAACTGGGGACTTCTACTACTATCCAGTCTCGTTACACAATGCTAGTGAAAGGATGACGCGCTACATTCTTTTCAGACAAAAAAGCCACCAACTGAAAGGAAGCTCGGATGGATTAAGTATAGATCTTATGATCAGTCACTAGAAGGTCTAGAAAAATTTAACTCTCATCAGATACAATCAACATTGCCTGTTTCAAATTCGGCTGAGGCATACAAATGGAAGCGTTTTAAGCCCCGGCACCCCTATATTTAGCAGAGTTTACCTCATAACGCAAATGATAAAAGTCAGTCTCAGAAGCCTCAAACCGAGTAGGGATGCCTAAAAAGATGAGCAAATCTATAGGAAGCTTGCTGGATTCCACAATAATACATCAAATGGGTACCATAGTTCTTAAGTTCCTCTAGTAGAAGACTGCAGTGAAAGTTTGGTTAATTTAACAATGAGGAATATGCTAGTACCCAGGAGATATCACATTACCCAGACGGGTCTACATCCACATGCTGCTATTATGCCCTCAAGCGAACATGGCCTTTGGATCACCTTCATATTTGTAAAACAAATCTGTAAGCAATTGTCTTAAATGAAAGACAACAGACAAAAGACCACAGTTGACCTAGTACCCAACTCCACTCTATCCGCTGTCCGTGGTTCCCTTGTTTTGCATTCCAGTTACAGATTTGAATTGAGCGCCTTTTTTGGGAACAAAAGGGCAGACACCGAGTATCCGTCTCGTCATGGTAATGACCTATTGCCATGGTCTAGTAAATTTAATACCCCATAACAGGGTATTTGCCCTCTCTATGCACACAGTCGCTGCCTGACAGCCCATTCGGCATACGAATATTTGCAACATTTTTCTTTGTCTGCTGCAATTGCTGGTCATTAAAGGTATCTGGGATCAGGGTGTGCTATAAGAAGTAAATGTATCCATACCAGTAAGAGGGGGAGCAACAAATAATTTTTATGACCGTGCATGCAGAGAACAATCATAGTCATAGCGCCGCTAATGACTTTGAGGAAAACAAATAAAAAACCTCCCTTCCATTATCAGTCGCAGATACAGATACTCAAAATGAACTGCACGGCATAAGGAAGAGTATATATGCATGTATATACATATGCATGTATTGACAAGTAGTGGTGGACTATTGGACAACTTCAGGTTTTTCGGTTTGCATTAGAGGTACCAATCGCTAGAGGTAAGCCAGGTGGCAGTATTGCATTCATTGGGCTTATTGGTTGTAACTACCGTGTGACTGCGTAGCAATAAAAATCCCAAGACCCATTGAAGCCTAGCAAAAAAGACGTTTGAAATTTTGCAAAATATCTCAAAGTGGTTATGCGATAGATATTTAATCTACACATAGACAACCAACACAGCGTCAGTTTGAAATGTCGTAATCATTGGCTTTGGAATCGTTAACATCGGTGCTTGGTTTCAAGTCGTAAACACTGGGATTTTGGATTGAGAAGATGCGCAGATTTACTCGTACCAGCCTATATTGTCATTTTACGCAAATTTTTGTGTCTTTTTTGTAAGATAATAGGTCATTAGCAAGTTAATAGGCTTATGGTTATTTGGTCGTTGGCTTTTCCCTTATTGGGTTGGACAATTTGTCGAAACTTTTATCCGGGCGGTAAGATTTTAAAAGATTTAAGGTAATCTATAATCCACTAGATGCAAATCATGGGATTATTGAGGGAATATTTGTCATTGTCGTATGCCGGGTTTGGCAAAGATACGAGTATCTATGAATAAGTCAATGCAGCTATGCGGTGGTAGGAATGTTGCTTTGGTCTGACTACAATAGCCCTGCTCATTAGTATCTATTGTTCAAAGAGAAATTTGTATGTTACGTTTTTTTTTTTGTGCCAGCCCAATTAATTGCTGTGCTATTTATTCATAAAAAAATATTTTAGTGATTTCACTAGGAAGTCGGAAAAAATTCCATTATCGGCACGTGCACTATGGAGGACCAACAGAGGACATTTTATGAATCTCTCTGTTCTATTAGAGTTTACTTATTGGTCCTGCAATAACATTCCAGTGGAGTGCAAGACATGAAATAGACTTTTTAAAAATCAAACAAGGATTTCTTAGAAGGTGGCAATGCCCGTTGTCAGAACAATATCCGGTCTATAAGACCTACTCTGGCCTAAAGCCTATAGGATTTTCAGAGCTAGGTCAAAGCTCGTGAAAAAGTGAAACGGCCTGATGTGTGCAAGTAACATGCTGCAATGCAACGTGACTATAACCAGCTGGATCGACTGTGAATAAAGTTCGCCACGTGCGCTATGACAGAGTCGAAATCAAAATCATGAATACAGCAGGGTCTCGATAATCCGAACACTCGCTAATCCGAACGCCTCAGTAATCCGAACGACTCCCCTGGGTCCGGGGACGAGAGCAAAAATTCGAAGAATTGATTTAACTTGAGTCTACTGTCACTCGCAGTGCCACACATACCACGGAATACTAAGTCTGTTCCCTTAGGCCCAGTGCACATGAGCTGCAACGTATTTCTTCCTATCAATTTTGCAGCTTAAGTTGACGCGCAGAGTAAGCAGATATACCGGAGAACGATGACGAAGAATGGTATCACTTCACATCAACAAGCCAAATAATATGTAGATACAAACATTTAGATCATAAATCGTGGAAGATGACATATCAATCCGGGCCCATCGTCAACAACAAAGGGGGGGCCGTAAATTTTTGGTTGCGCAGTAGGCCAAAGGGATGACCACAGGCTAACTGCGTATCTCCAGGATAGACAGCTGCAATGAGATGACTATAAATAGGAAGGATCTTAAATCATAAGTTATCTGTTATCAATTGTCCTTAAAAGTGAAGTCAGTAAAAACTGTTTTATTTATTGAATCGGGCTCACATTTTTTACGCTCGGTTTGTCGCGCAATTTTGTTTTATTTAACACTGTTGCGTGGTGTTTCTTCGACCATTTCGTGTGCGCTTTTTAAATTATGGCTTCAACATCGAAGAAAAGGAAACATATTACATTAACAATATTACAAAAGTGCGAGAATTCGGACAAGCAAGTAGGAAAAAATAAAATCATTTGTAAGAATTCCGTGCTTATGGGTCCAGGCACCAGAAAAACCTTAAAAACTTCTGAAAACTCCCAGTTTCAAGATGCTTTACTTACGAGAAAGAACGTCCCTTTGTCAGGTGAAGTATTGCTGGAAAAGGCCAAATTTTTCCAAGAAAGACTTGAAAAGGAAAGTTTGTTGCCAGTAGAGGATGGCTAAATAATTTGAAGAAAAGGCATGGTATATGCCAACTAATACTAACCGGTGAGAAATGGACGAATCAGGCTTGTTCTGGAAAATAATACCAGACAAAACGATGGCGTCTGGGTCAAAGAGTAGGGCCCCAGGTTCCAAAGTATCGAAGGGGAGGATCACATTTATGCCATGCGCAAACGCAACCGGAACGCACAAACTGCATCTGCTAGTTGTTGGCAAAGCACAACGGCCACGGGCATTTACAACAGCTACAAAGTTACCAGTACATTACACAGGTCGAAGAAATGCTTGGGTTACAAGATCAATATTTTTAGAGTGGCTAAAAGGACATTTCATCCCCGATGAAAAGAAATTTTTATTGAAAAAAAAAAAACATACCGCTAAAAGCACTTTTACTTCTTGATAATGCACGAGCGCATCCACTTGAAGAAGATCTGCAATCGATCGACGAAAATTTCACTATTTTGTACATGCCACAATTGCACAGCTCTCATTCAACACATGGACCAAAATGTGATTCAAAACATTAAAGTGACATACAAAACAAAACCTCTATTGCAAATTTTTGGCCAGTAAGAAGTTGACCCAGAATGCGCAGTATCTGAACTGCTTAAAAAGACCACAATGAAAGATGCAGTGTTTTCATTGGTTCAAAGTTGGCAGCAATTGTCTTCAAATTTGATTAAAAAGTCTTGGAAGCCTCTGTGGCCTTTGTTATTCGAATCAGAGGAAATGTCTAGCCAAGATGTAGATGATTTTGATCGTGAAGATGATCTCCCATTAAGCATTTTTCGTAACAAAGGCTTTTCAGAAGTAGACGCTAACAATTTCTTGTTAAGCAATGATGATGACATTGACTGCCAGGAGCTGTTAACTGATGAGGACATAGTAAGACAAGTAATGAATCAGCAGGATATCGAAAGCGACGAAGAATTGAAGCCATCGGAACCAGTTGCAAGGATTCCACATACTCAAGCTGTGTCTGCCTTACTAGATGGAGTGAAAAGTAACCTCCGTGGGAATGAAAACATTTTTTTTTTAAATATAATTTTTTATTTTTTTCAATATAGTCCCCTTTTAGTTTGAAACACTTATTCCAGCGATTTTATAACTTCTTGATCCCGTCCGAAAAGTAATTTTCCGGAGGGTCTGCAAAATACTCCTCCGTGGTGTCGATGATTTCCTCGTGTGAGCTGAATTTTTTATTGATGAGCCATCTTTTGAGGTTTGGGAAGAGATAATAGTCCGAGGGATCCAAATCCAGTTACCAATCGACGCCAAAAATCCGCCCGATTCCGCATCAGCAAGTCTAAACACTCTTTCGAAGTGCTCTCGCGTTCGCGATTTTGATCAAAAGTGAGCATTCGCGGCACCCAGCGGTAGGATAACTTTTCATATGCAGAATATTGCCCAAAATATGGCGTGTGCGCTCAGTACTAATCTTTGTGGTATCTGCTAGTTGGCGCACCTTCACTTTCCGGTCAGCCAACACCATTTCGTGTATTTTTTTGACATTGTTCTCTGTAGCCGCTGCGGACTTGATCGGTAGTGGAGTTGCGGCCACCACGGAGCATTAGTCCCATAATATTTATCCAACTTTCCTTTAGTTTCCTTCGCCGTTTTTCCTCTCAAAAAAATAATGTTTTATGAGAGAACGAAAATCGTTTTTGTCCATACTCAACATGATGCCAAACACGTCAACAACAATCAGCTGTCAAAACAAAACTAAGAGCAGTATCGCACTGTAATTTGGCATGTCTGCCTAAATATGAACGGACTTCAAGACACCATAACCTTTTTTGCAGTAGCAGCACATTCTGGCGGTCAAGGACGTTACTCTTCACTCCATCTAGTAAATACTTGCTTAGAATGGGCGGATGAAGCCGATATTTTAATTCCAGAGAAAATGTTATTACGTAAAATAAGGGATAAAGCGTTTTCTATGTCGCTAAATACCACTCATCAAAGTACTATATTGGAATTTTTTAAAAAAGCGTAATTACATATATTGCATTACACTCTAATATGTATTACATATGCATATATCATTTTTTACACTATTAGAATATATTTTAAATTACGAAAAACTTTGTTTCGCTACGAAAAATGCCTTCAAAATGTCTGCATACTACATATAATCCGAACGATTCGCTAGTTCAAACAAGGTATAAATTTTGGGTGTTCGGATTATCGAGGCTCTGCTGTATATCCACATTTAGAGGAGTGAACTTCGCCTCTGATAATAATCGACTGTCTTACAGAAGATTGCAGGCTCCCAATTAGCATTAGATTCCGTAGGAGGACGGCATATTAAGTAATAAAAGTAGCGAATTTTAAATTATGGCCCGTCACGGAACTGGGTGAATTTTGGATACCAGAATAATATGTTTGACCGCCTTCCAGTAAGGCAGTGCACGATAGCATAACTTTGAAAGACTTTTTCTGGAACGGACAAAGCTTATTGCGTTAGAACGCAAGTCTCTATATTGGACTTTGTAGTGCAATTTACAGTGTACGGGGACTATTTGATGAGTACCAGGATTAGAAGAAGGGTTGCGCTACTGAGCCAAATGTAAACTATTATTTAGTATAACCTGTTCTCGCCCACCTGTCAAAATTTGGTGACAATCCGACGCTTAGTTTTCTTTTGACACCCATTTCAAAACATCGTGTTAGTGTTTTTTGCAACCGTGAAGAAAGAGCAGTATCGCTCCGCGACCCGATTCGTGTTTTTGAGTGGCCAAACCTGAGAGGAAATCAAGCCCATTCTCGATGGTGTATATGGGACCCATTCACCTTCTCGTACAACAGTATACCATTGGTTCGCAGAATTTCCCCGTAGCCGGACGTCGGTTTTTGGTGAATCGCACCTAGGTGGTCCGAAAACGGTTACCACAGAGGAAACCGTGGAAATCCATGATCTCGCATTGGTGGGCCGCCGAGTGAAAATTCGCGGGTTGGCTGACATAGCAGGCATCTCAACTGAATACGTTAGCCATAGCCTGCACGAGATTTTAGGCATGGGAAAGCTATCCGCGCGATGGGTGTCACGTTTGCTCACACAAGCAATCGTGAGACCACTTCAAAGACGTCATTGACTCTGTTTAATCGAAATCCGTAGGAGCTCTGCATCGTTTCGTGACCGTCGATGAGACATGGATTCATTGGTACATACCAGAGACCAAAGAACAATCGAAACAATGTGTTTTACCCGGTGAACCTGCTCCAAAGAAGGCGAGACCGTGCCTTTGGCCGGAAAGGTGATGGCCACCGTTTTTTGGGACGAGCGAGATGTGATCCACGTTGACTATTTGAAGAAGAGAAAAACAATCTCAGGAGCGTACTACGAATTCAACGCCGATTTGAAGAAACAACTCCAAAATGTGGTCGAAAAAAGTTTCTAAATTACAGACGACTGGAACCTCAGCATTGTGTGCTCGATCGTGATTAAAAAGACCCTCCAGTCTGCGCCAACTATAGAGATATCAGCGTTATGTAACGGCTTAGACTTTTTGTCAATCACTTGATTGCTTCACTTTTGGTTCTGGAAAGTTGAACTTCCATCAGATTTTAGAAAAGGTCTTCGAGTTTCCTATTGCCACCTTTTTTAGCCTAAAATCCTTTCTACGATAGATAATCGGGAAAAATTATATGTCCGATTGTGGAAATTCTGTTAAACTTATCCGGCTCCACAAGATTACCATGGAGAAATTTCGGTGGACGTTTATAAAGATCTAATTAAAAAAGAGTTTCGATAAGGCCATTCATTGCCACACGATTTCTTTCACATTGTACTTGGCTGTATTTTACAAGCCAATACGAAAGACGCATTCTTCCAAAACTCTGTACATCCACTTACCAGTTCCTTTTAATTGAATCTTTCAGTCTTTCGAAGAAAGGAGGATAAGTGATTCAGTGTTAAAGTGCCCGCAGTACTAGTACCCACCACGTCAGCGCCGAGTACCTACCTGCAGCCTGATGCGAGCGTACGCCGGACATTGGCAGTAAGCATCACTTATGCCCAGCACATTTAAGTGCTTAGCAAAACTGTAGTGTCCTGTAACCACGCCAGTTAGCAGCCCGCAGTCTTTCGCGCTGAGGTACAGCAGGAAAGTCGCTAACATCTTCGAGACGTCGGGAAGCATTCATTTGGTTTGTCCGTAAACGTGAGTGAGTTATTCTATCTCCATATGAAACCCAACTGTCAATGTAAGCCTTAACCGAGGACGCAGCCAGACCAAACGTAGGCCTAGCAAGTTCATCGGGGATTCCATTTCCTGTGATCCCATTGTGTCCTGGGACTCAGACAAGACTCAGTGAATTTAGTCTTCCGACTATATTCAGTGATGTCTTGCATTCTCGAACCAGCTTGAATGTCATAAGAGGGTTAAGAAAGGGTCTAAGCGCAGCTTGGCTGTCGATACAGATGCAAAAGCTTTGCTTCCTCCACCGGTCCTTCACAACATAGTTCGTTGCCATCAGGTATCCTATATCCGCTTGGAAGACAGATGCAAGTTTTCCTAACGAGGAGTGATATCTAACGTTGTCGTCCTCCAGAAAGACACCAGCGCCGCATACTATATCGGCTTTGGAGCCATCCATGTAGGCCCGACTACATTCCTTTCCTGGCTCAGATTCTGGCCGAAACCAATCTTGGGCACAGCAGCAGGAGTCCTGGTATCTACTTGATTTATTTGTTTATATGCATACACAAAGTGTGGACAAAAGTTTGTGGCATCTTGAAAAATGTTACACAAAAATGATCATGTAAACCGACCGTTGGAGTACCAGTAGTAGCTTGTTCTTCCTTGATACGATGCTTCTTGAAGGGTCCCATGAATGCCAATTTGTCGACGGGAGGGTGGAAGCGACCATGACTCATCTTTGAGGAAGTATCGATGAACCTATGTTTGATTGCTTACAAAGAAGCACGGCGTATGTATACTAAGAGTGATGACAGGCATGCTATACGGCAATCCTTAAGCATGTTTACTTCACCATAATGGGGGAAGCTACCCGTTGGTGTTATACTCTTGTCTGTTAAATCATATTCAGTTGGCACATTGCTCGACCTTGCCATCCTTAGTGTGGATTCCAGCTCCGATGCGGTAGATCTTCTGTTAATCTGAGTACGATGATGGTAGCCTTTCTGATCGGCATATACGACAGTGAAAGACACAGGACACACAATACAAGCAACCTTACGCAGACCCTTATTCGTCTTGCGGGGCAATTTCTTTCTGTGCCAACGGTTGGTCACATTCATGAAACCTTTACCCTTGGTAACGCCAACGCAATCGATCACTTCATCTTGAACAAAGATATTTGGACAGCTTGTTCCAAATTGTCCTTAACTCATGTGACTTTGTCTTTGATGCTCAATTGGATTTCCATGATATGTGCCTTCTTTTGGGGTTGCTTGATTAAACGGATCTGGGAGTGAGCAGTGGCACGAATGACTTTGCAGTAACGAACCATCTTCATGAAGTCATTCTCGATCCAAAACGGCGGCATTCCTCAGACAATGCTGGGCCCAAACTTTGACCAAAGCTCTTAGACCAAATGGAGTCTCAATGTAACCAACAGCTCCGACAACCATCATTGACGGATTTTCCAAAATGGCAACAGCTTCTACGGCCGCCTTCTTGTTGATCTTTGATCCAGGACGTTCAGCCTCGCGGACTTGGTGGTTCATACCGGCCTTGTAGCCGACAAAGGATATTAGATGAACTAATATGCTTAAAACAATATTAGCAGCCGTTGTCGTTTCTTTATCATACTCGATTGAAGATACGTGAATCGTAGTCATCCTTAACAGCCTCGACAGATGGGATTAGAGCCTCATTTTTTCGGTTTCTTCGGTGTAAAGTTTAGGTTTTTAGGGCTAAAGATTTTTACGTTTTCCTTAATTTTCACCGGGATTGAAACTGTGGTTCTCAGACGGAATTATTGGCAAAGAAAAACCTTTATTACGATGAATCCGCTTTTCAGTTCGCAACCTTCCACTTGGATGCAAACATTTTTTGCTTTGCTTAGCTCTGGTGAGCGAAATTTTTGAACTTTTAGCTCTTCCGGATCAGAACTATTTCTTCTTTTTTTTATAGATAAGCCTATTCTCACGTTATTTGCATTTCACGGATTTCGTGAAGATGGATCCTCTGACAGCAAACAATTTCATCAACACAAGCAACAACGCTCGCTGGTTGCAGCAATGGTTTTACTCGGACTTTATGCCTAAGATCACGCACTACCGGAATCTATTTGCACGTAAGATTCAAACCCTTCAGCCGACTTCAGTTCAGCAAATCTACGAGCCTCATTAGACGCTTCGGTTCCATCTAGACGTTGTGAGTGTAAAGAGACGTCAGCAGAAGTAGCGGCAGAGACGTTTATCCCTCTGGGCCTCTTGTGTTCAACGGTGCACCATTGCATTTAGTATTAAATTAAACGCTCATCATTGTCCAAATCCGTGGCGCAAATATCACCTTTCTGTACGACAACTATTGCCCTTTGGTATGAATTTTAAGTCAGGTGAATGACATGAAACTCCCCTTTGGTGAAGGGTTGAAGCCTACCTAAGATCTTCACAATTTTTTGGGTCATGACAACGGGCTGCTTGTAACTCTACATTGAACCGCATCGACAATAGTATTAACACAGTATTAACTCCCTACAGTCCCAAACTGATCGCCTTAATCCTTCTAAAAGGTGATTTTGAGTATAAGTTTTTGAGACCAGATACACAAGATCAAAACTGACCTACCGTCAATCGATTTAAGCTACTCAACTGAAAAGACATAGCCTGAGCAATAGGTCAGCGTGAGCCTTATTCGAATCAGTAAAGAGGAAGCAACAACAGCTACGGAATGAGAGCGTATCTTTAGTCCTTGAGCTATCGAGCACTACCTGCATTCAGGCGCATATGTGATGAGAAAATCTGGATCTATATATGGACTGTACTAAAAAATCATCTCTTCCGTTTCTCTGATATAGCCAGTTCCCCAAATTGCGGTCATCTTCCTACCGGTGCCACTTTTTCGACAAATGCAAAAGCAACGAAAATAAGTTTTAAAAATGTATCTGCAAGAGAAACTACGAGTATAAGCAACAAATACATTCGCTTTTTTCCATCATTTTCCAATCTTTTTCCTAAATAAGCCGACACCAATAAATAGTTCCGCTCACTCTTATTTGAAAGTAAAAACCTTCTCTAAAGTGGATTCCATACCGTACAAGACAGACCGATAATTTGCCATAAATATCGTACCCCACTTAAAGTCTTCAGGCACCTTTTATGCCATTTTACGCAGCGCTAAGTACGATATATTGACAAATTCAAATTTTAATAATTTACACTATTAGTAAAGCTTACAACACTCTCTACGTGCGTGCATGCATATAAAACTTTATCTCACCTTTTTCTCCGTCGAATCCTTTCAACTGCAGCAATCCACTGACAAAAAGATATATCCTACGCCGTTCAAAAATATTACAACAAAAACAAAAAAAAAAACAAAACAACAAGGCCCAACGTATAACCAGTTTCAAAGCCGGTTAAGTGCAATCAGATACTTTTACAAAAACCTCATATCGCACATCCGAGCGCATTCGAATCGCATAAAAACCGAAATAACAATAAACTTTTGCCGAAATGAAAATAAAACCGAATCGAAGGTAAATTCATAAAATTGTAAAAATTCGCATCAAAACTGTCGCGCCAGGATTGCGGCCATACGAACGATATTTATTTATGACGAAACTATTTCGAACGCAATAATCGTAATGTAACAGCGGAGCGCCAATACGTGTGTGATACCTTGCAGCAGTTAATTGTTTTTACGATAAACATTCGAGACCCGACCGACGACGAGGACAGCGACGGTAATGACGAAAACGACAACGGCGCCGATGATGGTGACGATGACTATGGTATCTGGTGGTTGGCGGCTTATTCAGATTCGAGCCAAAATATTGACAATCCGATTATGTAAGTCATCCAGTCTGTTTTGGGGACTGAAGGTTCACCAGGATGACGTCAGCTGCAAAGATAAAGTTAAAGGAGAAGGGCAATTAATAGAATTTTCTTTTCTCTGAAATTTATAAAAAAAAAGCGTAAAGTGAAAGGAAGACGATAACGGGCACCGACTTTAGCCGGATGCCAGTTTTATTTAATAACTTTCAAAAATTTCGACATTGCAGTCTTTGGGAACGAATTTAAACAAAACTAAATTGCAACATCGATTTATAAAAATTGATGCCTATGACAGGTATCCATGACATCTGCGATCAAAAGGGATCTAATTGTTGGTTAATCTGCGAAGGAATCTCCGCCTTAAAAGCACATTCGTCTCAGTTCTGGGCACCGAGTTTCAGCCTAAACGATCTGGCGTCCGAGTAGGTTGATTCTTAAAACACGGCCTAGGTTCTCATTCTGACATCTAACTTGGATTTGAAAAATCCTTTTGTTGAAATATTTTTATGCATTCAATAGAGTTACAATGCATCTTTATAGAGATCGTAGAGTTTATGGGACATTGAATGCTAGTGTATGCGCACCTAGAACGTACGTGCACTGACCATCTCAAGTGGTCTTCTTAATCTTGAAACTTGAATCTCAACTGCAGAATTCTTGGTTCAAGGATCGAGGTCTTAAATGACAGATTTCGTCACCCAACTTGATCCAACTTTCAGTTTTGCATTCCAAAATGGCACAGGTTCCTTCCACTTATTCAAATCAAAGATCTGCCGTATTAGTCCTAATATGTCCTAGGTAATCCAGCCATCTGGCTTATTCCCTGTAGTTGTACCTATATACTTGCACAGAAGCTTCGTCGATACAAACTTCAAATTCTTTTATCATCATAGCCTGTACACATCCTCTTATTACTGTGTGCAGGAAGGAGAAATTTTATGGGTACGGAACCTTTGGGACCTGTTCAGAGTTCGATATCAAAATCATAATGCCCAGATCGTTAAGGAAAACATTTTCGACGGATTAGTCGCCAAATATAGTGAGAACGATTCCATAACTTTCAGTCTACTACTGATAGTCCTTGCAGCTCGGAATACCAGAACATTCTGAATGTGCAAATATGCAAAAGATAAATTCTGTCGACTCTGAAGATTATCTTACGACAGTCGAAACTTATACGAGTGTCTGATGAAATACAAATGGCCACAACCTACAAAAACGGCTGACAGGAAGAATTTTCACTGGCCAGTGAGAGGCACCGAGAGGTGTCAATCTGGCGATATCAAGTGTTGCATTCAATTGTTTGTACACACCAATTGTGTTTATTTTGCCTCCAAGTGGAAACCATCGGGTACTGGTCGATTTCCCACTTGCTAAACTTATAAGCGCGAGTGCTGATCAGCACACTAAAATAGTAGGGATGAATTCCCCCAACGGAATCAGCGGTGAAGTAAAATCCCGGAAATGAAGCCTTATCCAGGTTACTCTGATACTCGTATATTCGGAGTTCAGGCCGGTTAGTATTTCCGAGACTAAGTCAGGTTCTTGGAAAACAGATGGTGGCGGATATGCGCTTAATGGACCAACGGCAGTACTCACATTCCCGAACAGGATGCTGGCTTCGGTCTAACCGACTCCTGGTCCTAGGCTTATCTATGATGAAACCAGCCCTCTAGGTTGGATTTGTACTGCCGGGAAAACTGTCTGGCCATTTAAAAAAAAATCCACTTACGAAACAACAACAAGCCTCTGATACGGACGGATTAACTGTTGACCACACCTACAAACGAAACAAGGACACCGAACTTCGGAACTGTACGTGGAATGTTAGGTCCTTTAATAGGCCACGAGAAGGTGAACAAGGCAGATGTTACCGCCATCCAAGAAATGCGATGGAATGGGCCCGACAAAAAGGGGACGAAAAACTGCGACATCTATTACGACGATTGTTATCGACCGCAAAAGCAGTGCCTATTGGGATGCGGATTTGTTGTTAAAGACAGACATAGAAAAGAAGTCACAACAATCCGTATTAAGGCTAAATTTGCCAACTTAAGCCTCATAAACGCGCGCCCCCACAGAGGAAAAAGCAAAGCAAAGCACCAAAGATAGCTCCTACGAGCTCTTGGACAAGACCTACGAGCAGTGCCGCAGCTATGACATTAAAATTGTCTCCGGCGACTTTAATGCAAAGGTAGGAAGAGAGGGAATCTTTGGTAGTACCGTCGGAAAACGTAGCATGCACGACATCACCTCCGATAACGGATTAAGGCTAATAGATTTTGCGGCGGGAGGACTTGGAGAACTCCTGATCAATCAACCATCAAACAGATTGACCACATTGCGATCGACGCAAGGCATTTCTATTATATAGATATCCGAACGTTGAAAGGGGCCCACATCGACTCGGACCAGTATCTTGTTGCAGCCAAGGTACGATTGCAGACATCCCGAACATCGCAAACGTAAGCTAATAATGTGAGGAAGTTTAACGTCGGACGCCCACAATCGCAAGTGGTCTCCAAATCCTTTTCCGATCGAGTCTCCCTGTGAACCAGCATCAAGTATTCAAGACCAGTGGAAACATTGTCAAAATCCATCAGAGATGCCGCTTCCGATCTGCTGGGCTTCTCTTGGCCACCACAATGAAACTTCTTGTTTGATGATGAGTACCGGCAAGCACTTGCAGCTAATCAAGTTGCATATAAAGCGGTGCTACATAGAAGAGCTCTAGCTGCTTACGACCTCTACAATCATGAGAGGAGAGACCAACACCGGCTTCTCAGGAGGAAAAAGAAGGAGTAAGAGAAACGCGCGGTCGCGGAAATTGAGAGTACTCGTATGCTACTCAAGGAATGAGATTTGGTAATTTTACCGAAAGGTAAAACAACATGCTCCGGACACAAACCCCGAACCGAAGCCTGTAGAAAAGTTGCTGTTGATTCTGAGGATTTGGAATCAGCATTTCTGTAGACTGTATAACGGCGATTATGAATCAAATACTGCTGTCAGGTAGAATAAACTTTTGAACTTAGACGATGTAGACCAACAATTCCGTCCACCCGACCCGGATGAAGTGAAGATATTCATATCTGAGCTGAGGTCCAACAAACTTGCTGCAATGAGAGGTCTGACTGCCGAGCTCTTCAAAGCGGCAGGCGATGACTTGACAAGGAGCACACAACAACTCAACTAAAATGTGGTGGGACTAAAGTATGTTCAATGAAGTATGTTCATGGAACCTCAGCACCGTATGCCAACTACAGGGGCATCAGTCTTCGTAACATCGCCTACAAGATACTTTCTGCCGTATGCCTGAAGCCGTACATCAACAACCTGATTGGCCCCTATTAGTGCTGTTTCAGACCAGGAAGGTCCACAATCGGTTAATTATTCCATGAGCTTCAAATCGATACACACCACCTATTCACCGATTTTAAGGCCGCTTATGACAGACTGTATACACAGCAATGTCTAGTTGTGACATCCCTGCAAAACCAGTCCATTTGGGCAGGATGACGGTGGAGAATGCCCACTGCTCCATCAAGGTCTAACATATCACTTTCTCGCAAGCGGCGAAGACGGGTTTAACGATCAGTGAGTGCAAGACCAAGCATGTGCTCTCAAAAAGAAAGGACACGCAACACCGACGTCTCCGGTAGAACGAGGTAGTTAAGGACTTTGTGTACCTAAACTCCGCTATTACTTCAGACAACGACACAAATGCTTAGATCAAACGAAGAATAACTCTTGCCAATCGCTGCTTCTTTGGTCTAAGAAGGCAATTGACTAGTAAAACGCTCTCTCGAACAGCAAGGGGCATTAATAATCTCAGTCCTGCTCTATGGCGCAGAGGCATGGACTTTATTAAAAAGCGGATGAGGGTGTCCTTGGCTGCTTTGAGGGGAAAATTCTTCGCATAGACGGTGAGTGGAGTGTCTGCATCGACTTAGGCAGAAGAGTGAAGATCCAACGATTGAGATGGCTGGGTCATGTAGGGCGATGGTGTTTATCCGCCCAACATGCTCCGGTCCAAAAAATCTTCGAATCCGCTCTCCAGGAACAACGCAGCAGGGGAACACCCGGACTTAGATGGTGCACGCAAGTAGAAGTGGACCTCAATAAACTTAGCATGCGAAACTGGAGGGAGCTGGCTACAGATCGAGCTGGTTGAGGCCCATATTCGGACAGTAGCACAACCTTGAGTAAGTAAGTAAGGATAAGCTAGCTGCTTCACTTTCTACGGCTACGGTGACCTGCAAGTCAATGTCAAAATTGATGGCTCGATCGACTTGAAAGTGCACATCTTTAAATCTATCCCGAAGAGAACTTAGATGTAATGACACCAGACCCTTAAAGTGGATACAGCGTTGTATGTATATTATCATGGCCATGCCAGCAGCCGACGAATCTCGACAGGATTATTGCTTGGTGAACCAGCTATTGAGACGAAGCTATCATATCAACCAGAAGTACGACCTTTAAAGTCTTTACAGCCCTGAGACTCGAACATGACAAAGCTGCCACAGAGGATGCTCTCGGATAGATTCACGAAGTGGTTATCAACCCCAATGCCATGAAGCGATTTTGTATCTTGCAGCCCATAGCACTTTTCGAAATCCATTACACCAAAGTCCAACAATTTTCTGTAAGAGCTCATTTACACTGTTTGCTCCATTACACTTGACATTTACATCTTACGCTGTTGGTTAACTTTATCACCCATAAAACAGAAGTTCCATCGACACAACTCGAATAGTGACGTCCTCTTCGAATTACAGTAAATGGCTTTGGTAAAAGAACTCTTTACCTGGAATCCTTGTGAAGAATCTGTGAGAGGAAACAAAGTCTTCGAATGTGCTGGGAAAGTTCCTAGAAATATGTTCCATTGTCTGTCCGAACCTGTGCTCCGCTCCGGCTTCCATGACTAATGACACCAAAAAGTGATGTTTTTGCCTCGCGCACTCAAAATTTGCACTGCACGACATTCAAATGCTCTGCATCTCACATCATTTTGTCCATGGACGTGATTTCCCCCGTCGAACTAGATAACGATCTTCATATTCAACCGTGTCCTTGTGTGGGTGCATTTCCTCTCTCGGATTTTTCCTTTTTGTAGATCACAATCTAATCAACTTAACATTTCCGATTGCCGATTCCGATCTATGATCACAGTTGCTGCTCTAAAATAAATCACTGAAGCGTGGAATTTATGAGCGCGTTGCAGCAGCACAGGGTAATGCTGCAATTCCAACAAAAAGCCGGGGGTTATAAATATTCGTACGTATCCCCACGGCCCACACGTTATTCACATTGAGGGAAAAGAAAGAATTTCCCGAGGTTCAGGTTTAGATACATTTCCAGAGCGCGGTCGCCTTAGGAATGGACGAAGGGTGCACATAAACCAAGATGAGAGTCGATTTTCATGACCGGAGGATGGGACTTGTTATTGCCGCATGGAGCACAATGTATTGTATAAAGTACAGAGCACCAGAGCACCAGAGCACACTCACGCGTACCAGAGAATTTCCTGCTACAACACTAGATGTCAGCCAGCAAATGAACAAACATGAACAGACAGACGGCAGAGATTGGTGTTATGTACGAGTACGTACCTGGCCTCGGTACCGATGGTTGGTGTATCCATAGGTGTGTGGGCTCAACAACTTGTTTTTCACTATCATCGCCGGTTGGGCTAGCTTGGTCTGGTCATGATGCATAGTCATCCCAACGAGCTACGACTGAAAAATCGTCCGCTCCACCACTAAATGTACTTGGAATGACTTTACTTGTTGTTGTTGGGCTCTTCCACATCTATTGGATTACAGTGCTGGTGAGCTCCTTGTAGTGCCAATCACATCCTACACTCATATAAGCTGAGTTGAGCTAAAGTCTGGCTGGCTTTGCTTCCTCCTCACGTGTGTTTCCTGCTCTGTTTCCTACATTTTTGTCTTCCCAGAAACCTAAGATGATGATAAAAACCACAAGAGATGGTATGTGACGGATGGCAGGAGGATGGCGTGGAGCACTCGCAACTGGGAAGATTTCAATTTTATGGTGAGAATAAGGATGTTGTGTTCGGTAGCTGGGTAGAGAGCACCTATTCAACGAATGAGGTGATGAAAGGCATACTATGGATACAGTTTAATGCTTTACAGAGGCTTTTCACGGCCAGCGCTGGAGGTTTCACATCCACCTCTGGACAAGGCGCATCGCATTTAGACGATGGAATCGTGTATGCACCTGCAAATAATTATTCCGTACAGAGATCTAAGAGTGTTTTGATTTATGCAAATGCTGAGCGTGATTGATTGCCCGCTGTACAGGATGAGAGATGTAGAAGGATTTTGAGTTTTACAGATTTGTTGTGTCGGCGTCGGCGTCGGTTTCTTTTGCATTTCGTTCATAGGTTTTGTGGTGGAACTAGAACCGAAAAAGTAATAGACAGACAAGGTGATGGTTAACATGTACGAAAATGTACCCTGGAACATGTGATGTGTATAAGGCTTTACGTTGAACATGAGGCATGAAGTGAAAGACGACAGCTTTATGGCGATTTGAACAGCCTATCTAAGTGTAATCTTGTAAATTCGAATCCCTTACAACCATAAATTCTGTGGAAGCAAAGCGGTTTCGGCTATTCTGACAGGCTACTGACTTTGCAAAGTGTTTGCTGAGTTTACATCTAAGATGATATCGTCGGTACCATTAGAGTCTATGTACCTTTTGCTTGTCTTATTTTGATTCTATGACCTTTCTCTCCTTTTCTGAGCTCAGTGGACAAAAAGGAATTTATTTTAACAGAGGATATTCTGCTTGCTGATTTGTTATGTTAATGCAAATGTCCTCTTGCCATACAAAGAAAAATTACCAAAGGATGGCTCTTGAATAAAACATGCGACACTGGAATGAAGGGGCCTTTTGGAAGTGTTGGTTCTTAAATTGTGTTACTCGATTAGCATTTGTGTCTCGAAAAAGGTCAAAAAATAAAAAGCGTCAAGACTTTTGTGCTCCTCCACATGAATTATGACCCCCTAGCGAAGGACAGCATGATGGATGGTTTGAAAGCCTGAAGATATCCGATGAAAACTAAACCTGCCAACTTATGTGGAAGAAGAAACACGCATTTCCTTTGGTCCTATTGGTTTAGTGGTATCCTAAACTATTTCCAAATATCGCCTCCAAATACTGCAAAAATTCAAAAATTGAGGGCCATCGGGTGAGTTACTATTATAAAGGGTGACTCTGCCTTTATTTTGAAGCCACGTTCATGCCATTATGTGTGGAATAGCACGTCATTCAAATGGCCGCCTCGGTTTCGCTGGCAGTACTTCAGGCGATCGGTCCAATCTTTGATGACTCGGTTGAATATGTGCGGCATTATTCCGGCAATAGCGTGTCGAATGTTGGCCTCGAGCTAGTCCAAAGTGGTTGACTTGTTAGCGTAGATTAGGTTAGGTTAGGTTAAACAAGGATATGATGGATAAACCATCACATAGACACCAGGCACCAAAACGGGCCCAGCACGATCCCTATGGAACCAGTTGAATTTGTCTTCAAATGGCAAAAACCCAAACAATCGCCCGTGTGAAACACCCAATTTTCCTGTAAAAGCGAAGAAGGACTTTCAAAAAAAGTATTTCCCTAAAATTTTTTTCGACTACGCGATATTGTCTCGCATTCACACCGTATGCGTATTATGTCCTCAACAGCTCGCAGATCACCACAGAATCTGCAAATATCCATATCTGATAATTTGAGTCTATTTGCGTGATTCCGCAGGAGACATTGTCCTGTCAGAATTAATTTAATTATCCTAACCTAATTTTATTAGCTTCTTAGATCTTTTGCCGTCAAAAAGAGACCAGAGGGCCTTGGATACCCTGTGTCTTTGTGATTTTTTCCTTGATAGTGCCCCTCACTATGCCAAGAGGTGGTTTAATGTTGGCAACCTCACTATTGTCGAGTAGCCCTCCTTTTCTTGCAAACTCGTCCGCTTGTTCATTTCCTTACCCGCTTCTGACTGCATAGTGCAGCAGCGTGCGGCAGCCCCTGATTATATCAGAGTTGACGTTGGTTGATTCCAATGCCTTGAGTGCTGCCTGGCTACCGACGTAGATAACGATATTTCTTTCGGATACGGATCTCATCTGCATTAGCTCAGCCGCCATAGTGTAGATTAAGGATTTGACGTAGCCCCACTCACATCGTATGATTGATGTACGCTCGCCGTGAGATGATCCAGTAGCCAGATTTTTCCCAAACCACTTCTAACATTCCGTCGCTTTTATGGCATGCAGCGCCGTCTTGTTGGAACCACAGCTTGGATATACCGATGTTGTCGTGCTCTGACTACAGAAAATCGGTTAACATCGCCCTATACCTGAGACCATCGACGGTAAGACACGATTACCGTGTCCCCATTTCGAAAGAAATAAGGTCCGACGATGCCCATAACATAGACCGCACCAAACAGTCAATATTTTTGGATGCTTTGATGCTTGACTGAACAGCTGTGAATTGCGTTCGCTCCAATAAGGGCAGTTTTGCATGTTGACATGCTGAGCCAAAATGATGATTTTTTGGCCAAAATCCGGATCACCGGCCAACATTTCGATAATATTTTTCGTTCGGCAAGCGTAAATCGATGCATGATGAAATGGCGAACCTTGCTGAATATTTTGACAGCTGGATGTCATTGGTAACTTGGACATCATTCGTTTCTGTATTACCTTTCCGGTCCTAGGACCTCTACTATTCCTACGCGCCGTCGAGTGCGGTTTCTGGAAATGTGCCTCCCCAACTTTTTCCCAATCATCGTGCTTCCTTCTCAACTGTTCTACGGTACGTACTTCTAGGACCGCCGGACATCCTGCCATCCTGAGTAAGCGGGTTCCATTTCATCGCTTGGTTAGCTATGGACCTGTCATCCTTTCGGAGAGTGTGACCAATCCACTGCCACTTTCGTCGTCCTATGGTTGTGCCTATAGGTTCATGGTCAGTTTTCTGATAAAGCTGTTCGTTAGAGATACGGCTTGGCCAGAATATCATTAAAATGTAGCGGGGGCACCTATTGGCAAATGTTTGCAGCTTCCTCGTGATAGTGGTGGTCACCCTCCAGGTACCACATCCATATAGTAGCTCGGATTCAACGTTGGAACGGAACAGTCGGTCGTAGTTTGGTGTTTAAGCGATTTGCATTACTTCGCCAAACTGTGGATAGCATCCCAAGCTCAGATTTTGCTTTGCCTATGCGGTTGGCTGTATCCAGTTCGGTTCCGCCATCGGTTGAGACAATGCTCCCAAGGTATTGGAAACTCTCTACTCTCTCAACATATGAGTTGATAGGTTTGGTCTTAGGCTGATCATTTTTGGTTTTGCCGAGTTAATTTTCAGCCCAACGACGTCTGCTTCCCTCTCCACATTTGTTGTCATTTGGTGAAGGCCCATTATTCTGTGAGACAGAAGACATACATCGTCGGCGTAGTCAAGGTGTTTGAGTTCAGATGTAAGAGCCCATCGAATTCCTCTATTTCCTGTTAACGAAGCCGCATTCAGCACATCGCTAATCACCAATGGAAACAGTATTGGTGAAAGTATGCAGCCTTACCTAACCTCGCTTTGGACTCCGAATTCCTCAGACAGTATTCCTCTGGGTAAGACGTGACATCATATGTAGCCTTGTTAATTGCTATTAATTTATCAGGAATGCCTCTCCTGCGCAAGGCACGCCAGATAAATCCCCGATTGACACTATCAAACGCCTTTTCAAAATCGATGAGCAGCAGGTGAAGTGGTGATTGCTACTCAACACACTGCTCGATGATGATCCGCAAGTTGTTGATGTGGTCGATACAGGAGGATCCATAGCGGAAACCTGCTTGTTCAGCATCGAGTGTGTTTTCGAGGTGTTCTTTGATTCGCTCTAGGTCGATTTTAGCTATTATCTTAGCCACATCAGGCAGCACGCAGATACCTCTAATGCACTGCATTTTTTAGGGAGCTTGAAGATCATTCCCTTCTTCCACTCGTCCGGAAAACTCTCGGTTTCCCATGTTCTCCCGACAAGTGGAAACAGTAGTTCAGCTGATGCCGTTGGCGCACCTAGAAACAGTTCCGCAGGGATGTCGTCAAGTCCTACCGCCATATTAGTTTTCGCTGCAATAATTTCTTCCTTACTAGGAGTTGTGGTGCGAATTCGGGAATTTCTTTCTACGGACACTTCAGTCTGACTTGGGGGCATATTGCTGGCGAATACTCGGTTTAGAACAACCAATGCTTTCAGTTCCTTCAGTTTATCCTCATCCGATATTAGCAACGAACCGTCTAAGCCTTTCACTGGATGTTGAGTAGAGCTTCAGCCACATATAAGCTCTTTGGTGATTCTGTAAGCGGTTCTGCTGCCGCACCTCGCTGCTGCTTCTTCTGCTTGCGTGGCCAGCGCATTGATGTAATTGCGCTTGTCACTTCTCACGCTACGCTGCACTTCTCTTATCTCATGCGATATAGGGACTCTAGCTCGATCCTCCCTGCTGCTGGAGCTGCTGCAATTCAAGCTCTTAGATGTTTTCATTCATTGATCCTTCACCAGGTAGCCTCGGAAAGCCATGCCATATGGCTTCCCTGCGATCGACCGACAATTCTTACAGCATCTGATGTGAAAAGAGTTTTCATAGCACACCAATTATCTTGGATGGTGGCGGGCAGTGAGCTTCTGATTGTTTCTACTCTTCGTGAGAGATGGTCCCTTAGTTCTTGGCGTACTCTGGGAACTCTTAGTTGGTCTACGTTGAACCTAGGCATCCTTGTGTCGTTATATCTTCGAACGACAGCAGTGCGTAATTGGACAGTAGCTATCATAAGACGGTGATCTCGTACCAACCCCATGTCCGTCCCTCGTCTGTTTCGGACGTCTAGAAGACTACTTCAAAACGGCGACTGATGGCAAAATGGTCGATTTGGTTGGAGGCTGCTTGCCTGTCAGTTGACACCCAACTGATTTTATGGCAGGCCTTGTGCTCAAACATGGTGCCACCTATGGCAAGAGGATTTGCGTTGCGAAAGTCAACAAATCTTTCGCCATTGTCATTGCGGTTGCCTAATCCGTGCCGTCCCATAACATGTTTGAGCCCTGACCTTGGCATTAAGGTCCACCATCAGAATAACAATGTCGCCGTTGGGTGTTGCATTATAAGCTGCTCCCAACTGGTTGTAGAAGGTCTCCTTTTCTTCCTCAGATGAACGCGACTTACTCTCGTCCGGAATCTGGCCGTTAAAATCCTATCACAGTGCGGCTACCAGGATATTAGGCCTCTGCTTGCTGTAGGTATTAACAGCAGTCCAACACCATATCCACGGGTGCTTCCGGTTGGTCTTCCGGAGTAGAGTAATACAGTGTTACGCGTTGGGGATTGGCACTCACCCGCATCTAACCATCTAATCTCGCTTACTCCCAATATGTCCAACTTAAAACCCATAAACTCATGTTCCAAGTGAAGGAATCTGGCGTTCTGAGGTCCTTCACTCTGAGAGTCAAAGAGCGTCTTCACATTCCAGAAACCAATTTTAGTCCGGGTACGATTGTCAAAGGTCGTCAACGTGTTATCAGTCCTTATCCGAGGCATCCAGTCGGTTTCCGTAGCGGGCTGGTTTCGGTAACGCGGATTGCTGGCCCAGGTAACCTGGTCTAGGCATAAGACCCTAGACAATCTCGCACTTGCAATTTTGGCCTACCTGTGTAAGGATTTATACACGTAATTGTAGCCCCGGGGACCACCTCGAGGAGGTAAAGCAAGCACTACATTACGAACTTGATTGCTGCGGTACTGGTCCAATCCATGTTTTGAACAGTCAGTAGTTTCCCGATCAATCGCCATGCAGGCGCCATGGAATAACTTTGACAGCTGCTATCAAACTCCGGCCATGGTCACACCTGCTTATTTAAGATTTCAGAGCCTTACAAGGCAGCTTCGGTTCCTTGATAGATCATCTCGAATTCGATGTTATCAAACAGATTTCAGCAGATTTCCAAAATTGGTGATGGAATGAGTTGTCAGATCGAAACACGTGCAGCGACTCTTCAAGTTTGTATTGAACCTAAATGCCTAGGTCGAAGGAATATATTGATTCACTGTCAATATGCATATGTATGCATGCATGCCTACTACTGCTCTAACTTCAGGTAGTGTGCAGTTGCCGTCTTCTAGAGGAATGGTTTCGGGCATTCGTTTAATTTTATTGTCGCCTAATGCATAGTTTACGAGTAATATCTTGTCCTATTGTCGTAAAACAGAAAGCTGCTTGAAAGAAGAATTCTTAACATCACAATTCATTTGAGTTGCGCTGTAAGTTTCGGTCGAACCATAAAAAACGTGTTTCACGCATGACATCTGTTTTTAAAGACTCCTACTGCTCAGAAGTCATTCTCATGCACGTTATACCCAAACTTTATTACCAACGGTCTCTTACAAACTCTTAAAAAATATTTAGAAACCCATAAAGATTCATCTCTATTGACAACCACTCAGTCACATGACCAAGTATCCATATATACGAGTTTGGTATCTCGGCCATGTGGTTACCAATTTCCAACGCAGACCCAAAACATTACAAGCAAATTCCCACATAATTACACTCAAGTTTTATAGCAACTCTAACGTAACATTTCCTGTCCTAATTCCTTACCATCGCTAGCAGGTCTACCATCCATTTGGTCACAAACAAATTCTTTCGAATCCGAATCGGATGAGTACTCGTATACGAGTATTTGTATCGGTGTATCGATTGCATTTTAAATATCGATGCCATTCTCTAGAACGATGAGTACATGCTTAGTATTCTTCAAGGCCCCTCCTCGGGGACCAGTATAGCCCGACAGCATAAATTAACACTTACTCTTGGTTTAGTGTACGAAATAAATAATGAACATTGAATAGACGGGGCACAGAGATACTCCGTCGAGATACTTTTTAGTTTTTCATTCAAATACACCGAAAATCTATGTAAATTAGGTTTTATGACTTTTTGAATGGAAGTTGGATTTATTTGTCTTTCATGGGGAGTCTCCACTTTAAATGGAACCACAGACACACCAGATGGTTAGATACTTTTCGAATTACTCGTAGATAATCGGAGAGAGAGAGAGGAATCGGCTCTGTTGGTTGTGATAAATTTTAGGATAATGACAATGACTTGGTTGAAATAATTATTTAAGACATTTTCGAGTCATGAGAAACGAGCATGGACGTACGTGAGTCCGTTTTTTTTTGTTTTAACAGTGATAAAACTCGGAATTGGAATATAAAATCGGATTGGATTGTCTAGAGGAATGCATAGCCGTTCAGGGGCTTACAGGTTAAGGGGCATAAACCAATTTGTTGTATGATCTTTCCACCATGACTTTTGGAGCTTATGTCTGTTCATAAATTCGATTAGGCGAAGCGTGATCTAACAGGAACATTTGAATATTGAAGCTGTCGTTCACTTCGAATCTGTCCGCATCTAGTGAATTCCACTTAAGATTTCGGTTAGACATTAGTGAGAAGGATGAACTGAAATATTTCAAGAATGCGAAGAGATATTTAAAAACCGGCATACTTTGTTGCAGGAGCATTCTATTTAGGCAACCATTATCATTTAATCCCAGAAACGTGACCTTTCAGAGAGTGATTGACTAAAGAGAAATAAACTTGAGGATTCTGGCGAGAATGCACAGTTGGCTTAGTTTGCCAGATTCCCGATTTCATTTATGTTGAAAAGCATGGTAAAGACGAGTTAAATGAGGCGCGTGAGCAAAGTTGCTTGGCGATCGTTTTCCGCATCTTATATGCAACAAGGATGCGCTCTAAAATTTTTTCAAAGTTTGACCGCACGGGGGTCCTTTGTCGCCATGTGTTGCTTGAGTTTTTGCTATATACTTTCGACGCTGTGAAGCTTACGTAATTTAAGTTGGGTTAGCAAAGAATGGTGCACTTAGACCAGTAGGACGTCCTCTGTCACACAATTGGTTGAAAGTGGCTATGCCCAAGCTGTTCCTGCAATTTTAGAGATTTCTTGACGATCCGATGATCCGATGATCCGACATCGTTGATATCTTGAAAATCAGAACTGCACAGGAGTTTCATTATGACGTGGTGAGGGCATAGCACAGTTGAAAACGAAGTGAGGGACAAATTCTTCTCTTTTTATCGGGTTTTCCATTAAGGACTATATGTTTCTGTTTTTTAATAAAGCACAAACAATTTGAAATATCGAAAAAACGTTTATTTCCCACTAAAGTACATCTCATATCATTATGAATGGAACCCGACTCGTAGGCCCAATGACGCAGTCGGCGTGAAAACCACACCAAAACAGTCAATTTTTGCGTTTCATGAAGCAAATGTGGGTTTGTAGTCGTCCAATACCGCAGATTTTGGTTGTTAACAAAGCCATTTAGCCAGAAATGAGCTTCATCGCTGAAGATGATGTCGCCATAAAATTCCGAATCGGTTGTAACCATTTTCGAAATGGTCTTGTGTCAATTTGACCTTATACGGGTGTAGGCCGTAAAATTCGCCACAATGTTGTTAGAACGATGGAAAATTCCTGCGAATAGCGTGGAATGGATTGATTACTTAGGTTAGGTAGGTGGCTGATGGAAAGACCAATCCACTTAGGCCTATTGGCTCATGGAACTAGTTTGGGCTTATGATGAAGCGTAGCAGATTGTTAACGTCTACATACTTTAGATCTATTTAGGAAGTTTCTTCTTTAGGAGAGTGTTGGGCATGTACTGAGTAGGTGGAGGATAGTATCTTCCTCCTCCTCGTCCAAGCAGCTCCTACATAAATCATTTATAAAGACGACAAACCATCTTGCCTATAAGGCAGTGCCGAGCGATGGCACCTACTCATGTGATGGCGCTGAGATGTTTCCAATTTAGAAACATCAAACTCTTAGAGCGATTCAGATCCAGCTTTGGCCAGATCTGTTTGGTCGCTAGACATGTTGATCCAACAGTCCACCTAAGGTCTGTTCTTCTGTTAGTATCCAGCTTTAATATTAATTTCAACGTAGAGATTAGTATACCGATTCTACGCTCTTCTGGTAGAATAGTTAGAGTAGTTCAAATTTTGGCGAGTTCGTCGGCTCTACAATTCCCTGGAATGTCACTGTGCCGCGGAACCCAATTTAGGTTAAGGTTGAACTGCTCTGCCATCTCCATAAGAGATGATCGGAATTCAAGGGCGGTTCTAGAATTTAATGAGACTGAGTCCAGGGACTTGATAGCGATCTGACTATCCAAAAAGATGCGAATATCCTTTGCCGATATCACGTTTTTCTTCAGCCAGGACAGAGCTTTTTTCCGCCTGGAACACGCTACAGTGATTTAGAAGACGGAACGGGAAAACTGAAAAAAAACAGCGCCACCAACCCCGTTAACAGTTTTAGATCCATCTGTGTGGAAGCGGATTGACTTATCATCCATGACAGCATCTTCCTCCCAAAAGGATCTAGAGGGGAAGGTAACATGAAACTCATTGTCAAACCAATGTTGAGGCATACTGTAGTCGATGTTCTCTTGAAGAATTCCTAGCGTGTTAAGAAAATTAGCGTGGCCAAATTGTCAAATGTGTAGCCACTTACCCGCTGAAAATATCGATGGGTGTCAAGTGGAAGAGAATATCCAATACTGCGGAGGGAGTAGAACGTAGGGCTCCACTTATGCATACACATGCTGTGCTTTGGACTCTGCTTAGTTTGCTGCAGTTTACTGTCGTCCACCAGACAAACATCCCGTAGGTGAGTATCGGTCTTATAACCGAGATGTTGAAGGTTAAGCGAGGTTGAAAGCCCCATTGCTTCGCAATACCATTTTTGGAAGAGTATAGAGCTACAGTAGCTGTCTTGACTCTTTCTTGAATGTTCGGGTTCCGACTTAAGTCCTGATAAAAATAAGACCCAGATATTTTGCGGTCTACGATTGGAATCTTATATTTCCTGGAAAAGAGGACAAGATCAGTTTTAAGGGGGTTTACTCCCAATCCACAGCGTTCTGCCCAATGGATTAACCTGTTACTGATTGGATTGACTACTTAGGGCCTCAATATTTTCAACACTCCTTGCATTTATTACCGTCACTGGGGCCGTAAGTGCTTCAGTTCAAAATGAGTCAAATGAGTCGATCACACGCCGTTCACAGGAAATTGTAATCTCTCAGTCCACATTGTGGCGAATTTTGCATATGAATCTTAGCATACACCCTTACACGGTCAATTTAACTCAGTAATTGAACTCTCTTGATCATTTAAAGTGCCGAAACTTCTACAATTGGGTTCTGCAAAAGTTGGAAAAAAATCCTGAATTTCGTCGAAAAATCATCTTAAGCTATGAAGCTAATTTTTGGCTTAATGACTTTGTCAATAAGCAAATGTGCGTTATTGGACACCAGCAAATCCACAAGAAAGCCAATTGGAGCGGACTTAGCACCTTCTTTAGGAAATTTAGCTGGTCGTTATGGTTCCTCGATAACGACGTGGATGCCGCACACACATCCAAATGATCACAAAAACTATTCTCTTCGGAATGAGATCCTTTATCCTTCATCGGATGAAGAGTATCAAACCAAAAGAAAAGGCATGGTACGACTCGAGCTGTAATTAGGCTGTCAGGGTTAGTGAAGTGTGTTTTCGGTTCTTCAAGACCAACCCGGCAGAGGAAAACCGAAAAAAGTTTAAACGAGCCAGAAATGGCTGCAACGTCTTCCTCAAGCGTGTAAAAACTGAAGCAAAAAATATTGCAATGTCCCAAAGGCAGTAAAAAGTTTTGGTCGTTCGTCAAAAACACTAGAAATTCTGCCTCATCCTTCATCCCAACGCTCATTTACAATGACATTCCAGCTATCAGCTCTTTGGATAAGGCCAATCTGCTTACCGCACACTTTGCGGCTAGCTCAACACTCCCAGATTGTGCTTTGTCCCCGCCTACACTTGAGTGCGTCGAATCTTCAATGGGATGAATCGACTTTCGCACTCGTGTAGTAGTAACAGTACTTAAAGATCTAAATACACAAAAATCCGCTGGTCCAGATGGTATATCTCTCCTTCTTCTGAAAAGGTGTTCTTCCTCGCTGGAAAAACCACTGCGTAAGCTTTTTCATCAATCCTACTCTTTAGAACTCTTTCCATGCAGATGGAAAACAGCATTTGTTCAGCCCGTTCCTAAAAAAGGCGAATCTTCTTCTCTCTCCACCTACAGACCCATTACACTTACGTCCTTTCTTTCCAAGATCATGCAAATGCTGATATACCGTCAGCTCATAAAATATCACGAAATACGAAAACTCTGAATGACCGGCAATATGGCTTTCGTGGCAACAGGTCTACTGCTGATTTGATGGCATGGCTCACCGAAAAGTGGAACCAAAGCGTACATCAATCTGGCGAAAGCAAGATAGTTGCACTTGATATTTCTAAGGCATTTGGCAGAGTTTGGCATCAGGCTCTTTTGTCGAAAATGCGTGCATTTGAGATCGATGAATCTCTTCTTCAATGGATTAGAAACTACTTTTCGGTTGTCTTGGATGGTTTCAAGTCTGATATTCACAAAATAAATGCTGGTGTGCCCCAGGGCTCCGTTCTGTCTCCGACACTCGTTTTAATTTTTATCAATGATCTCTTATTATCTATTAATAGTATAACCAATTGGGGAGCTATCAACCTAGTGGAATTTATTGCTTCCAAAACTCTATGTTGTCTGCTGTCATTAAAGCGAAATTTAAACACCCAGTTATTATCCATGAATGGCACATACATCGTCGAAACCGAAACACTTTCCATTCTCGGTATGTGTGTCAATGACAACTTATAGTATAGGCTTTCTCAAGAGATGCAAGAAATACTTTTCCCCATCTGATCTGGCCTTAATATATAAGGCATTCAGCTGACAAAAATTGGTGTACAATGCTCACATCCGGTCAGGAATAAAACATCTCTGTATCTGCTAGACCGGATTCAAAACCATGCGATAAAACTCATAGCTGATACCAAGATCACTCAGACAATGGGCACCCTCGAACACCGACGAAATGTCTCGTGTCTCACTCTGTTTTATCGCTATTTCGACCACCAGTGCTCCATAGAAATCGCCAGTAGCATTCCGCCCCTTCAAACCTTTAACTGTAACACACGTCTCGCTATGAATGCTCATCGATATACCCTCAAGCCCACTTTCGGACGTACTCTGAAATACCGTGATTCGTTCCTAAGCCGAACAACTCGCTTGCAGAATGCCCTGCCGAACTCTCTATTTCCTAGTCATTATAACTTGCAAACATTTAAAACCAACGTACATCGGTACCTATCCTTCTTTCCTCCCTAAATTTTCTTCGCCCGCGCTGTGTGCGAACATTGTAAGGGTACCTTAACTCCTTAAGCGCGCACTACTCCTTCAAGAAACTCCGCGTCCACAAAAGGTGACCGTGTGGTGTGGATTTCGTGCCAGATTTGCGATTGGACTGTATTTTTTCGTCTATGAAAATGATCGCCATGTTACGGACAATACAGTTCGCTATCGTTCCATGTTGGAAGACTATTTTTGTCCAAGCTTTGATGGACTTGACATCAGTAATATGTGGTTCCAACAAGATGGTGTAACATGCCAAAAAAAGGACCTATTGAAGGGGAAATCCGGTAATCATGTATTCTCGAGAAATGGTCCGGAGGAACGGAAACCTCGCTGATACGAACTAACCCTTCTATGGCGTTACGTTAAGTCATTGGGTGATGACAACAAGCCAACAACGTTAGGAACAATATCGATATGTGTGGAAGAGTGATAGAAAATTGGTTCCAAAGAATCGATCGCTGCTCGCGATGGTCATGTGAACGACATCGAATTCCTTAAATCTAACATATGTACTACGAGTTCATCTTGAATAAATTTCAGCCCGATATCTCAATTATTCTGTGTTTTATTTAAGTACAAAATTGTCATGTCTTTATTAAGACATTTAAAAAACGGAGAATCACTCTTGTCAACCGCTCTTTCTTTGGGCTAAGACCCAATACCGAAAAACTAAGGAGGCTCTACGTATATATAAGACTCCGATCATCGCTGCCATACTTTATGGCACTCCATCGGGAACGGATGATATTCGGTCCCATTTTCGTTGACGGGCTTTGGAGGAAAAGATTCATCGAAGAACCCTACAAGCTGTACAGTGACATCGACCTAGTCAGAAAACTGCGCATCAGTCGCCTGAGATGGCAAGGATATGTAGAGCGAATGTTCCGGCCCGAAGGGTCTTCAAATCTAACCCGGAGGTTTTAACATAGTAAAGAGAGACCTCATCTTAGGTGGCACGCACAAGCAGAAAGGGACCTCAACCGACTTGAAGTGCGCAAATGGAGGCAGTTACCTTAAGACCAGACTGACTGGAGAGGCTTGTTAGATGAGGCCCAAATAAGTAAGTGATGAGATCGGCAATTTTGCTCCTTCACATACCCATTGAGAAAAACGTAGGCCGCCTCATCACTATACACCACTTTTTGATAAAAATAAGAGTCTACTTCAAGCTGCTCAAGAGCCCAATCTACCAGCTCCGGTCGTAAACCATGGTCTCGCGTCGTTAGTTTCTGCATTAGTTGGATGTTATGCGGTTGATGGCAGGAACATTTTCAACATAGTGGATGGATGAAGGCCAAACTAATGCGATCGATGCCGAATTGACGATTCGCGATCCTTTACAACACTTTCATTGTACGCTCAATACTGTGATGCGTTTCTGGCCTGAATCATGTAGAGTGTATGCTGTATTACGCTAAACCACAACACGATGAATATGGATCTCCTTTCAGCGCTTATGAGGTCCAAAAAACCTCGTTTTCTTTTATTACTGCTATCTGTTGTTTCTGAATCCAACAAACAATTCACAGCGCAGTTACTCTCAGCTGAATCGTGTATCTGCTGCTTTTCAAATAAAATCTATTCGTACCTAATTACAAAAGCGACTCATTGACCACTGTCACTAAATCGATTTGCGGTCGATAGCTTCACTACTAATGTTTGTCCCCTTCATTAGGCCGGTCTTGTCTAAGCCAAATCGGATTACAACCTACTCTATCTGTTCATTCACCTAATTTGTGATTCAGCTTCTTATGCAAGCATTTCCGTTTGCTCGACACACACACATAGCTAATTCGTGGTTCAGAAGAACTCACCTAATTCGAAGAAATCTTCTGTCAAAAGCCTCAAATCGGCTCCCATCAACCATGACGTAAGACCAATACTTGTCGATCTACAAAGCCGAAGGTTCCCATCCAAACGTTCCCAACTTTACATCAAAAGAACATGTTTAGTTATGTGTATCAGATACTTTTCCCAATATTTTTTTCTTTTTTATTGTTTTAACAACCCCGGTGATGACCTGGCTGGGAGAGGAGCCAACAATAAAAAATAAAAACCAAACCAACAATCACCTGACTCCAGCGCCTTTCTAATTCGTTAATCATTTTTTTGTTTGTTTCGTATTTGTCTTATCTCACATGTGATAGGTGTTTGATGGGATTTTATGAAGAAATCTTTGAGGTTCTTGAGGCTTTCGAGTATCTTGAGGTTTCAGAAATCCAGAAATTCGGATTTTCTGAGAGAGAAATTTAATCATGGCGCCACCGGCCGGCCTATAGATTGTAATCATCAAACCGAACATTGAAGGCTTTCTCACAGCTCGTACGGATAATTGAAACGTTGTTCTGAAGCCATACAGCGCGATACAAGATGCATTCTTGATATCTCTCAAATGGGATGCGCTGTTGAGTGATGTAGATACGAATATATACGAAATCTGTACACATGTCAGGTAAAAAGAACGCTCTAACCTATCCAAACTGATGGTAAATCGCATCCGTCAGGAGTTATGGAAAATCAAATTTCATTTCTTTCGGTCTGGTGATCGTGTGGCTTTTATGAGCAATTAACTGCCTCCTTTGTCTGTATCTTCATTGTTGATGATTATAGATTTGATATCATGAAATTGTTTTTCAAAATGATGGTCTTTTCGATATGACCACGAGCGTTGTTTATGGCCACATCCGTTCAGTGATTTATGGACCGAATGACAAATTGTGAATTGATTTTTGAAAAACACTGAAAATCAAGAAATTTTTTTTGGTAAGAGATACGAGTATTGGCAGCGAATCGATTTCAATTAGCATAATTGATTGAATTTTAATTTTGGGAGATGAAGATGGACAGTAGAAACGACACTATTGATTGGTTTCGCAAGATTTTTGCACAATAAAAAATTCAAAAAGCCATTTCGAAGAATTATTAGATATTTTATACGCAGCGCATGTTAATGCTTTCCTAATTCACTTTTGTTTATTGGTATGCTATTTAAATCGTGTAAGATAAGAGATGGATGTTGTTTGGATTTGAGTGTTAATTTTGATGAATTTATGAGTTTGTTTTGAAATTCAGAAATCACATCTATCTTCACGACAACTGAACAGTTTGAGATTTTATTGTATCCCACGGCGATAATTCACGGTTTCGCAAAGCGTTTCAGGTGTTTTGATTTCACTCTTAAGGACGCGGACCCTTTATCGACTTTCGATTATCGTTTTTGAGTAGGTGAATAAACTCTGTTGCAAAAAGAACAATCTACTGTCACCTATTGCATCATATGGTGCGAGTAGGCCCCAGGGCCCTCGTGTAGATTCAAATGTCAGTTTGTATTGTATAATTTCTGCTGACTGATTTATTTACAGTGGAAACTCGTCACATCTACTATGCGGATACAATGCGGCCTGAATCTGCCATCAGTGGTAGTCTAGAGCTTTGGACAGCTAAGTGAACGTATGATTATAATCTGTATCTATATGCTCTAACGTCTAAACTAATGAAAAGGACGAGTTTGATAAATATTGGGAGCAATTTAGGGAACTACAACATCATTGCTCACACGACATAAACTCCGAAAATGGATCGAAATATTTCATAGCTAACACAGGGTTTGCACACCCAAATACCCACAGAGGGACGTGGAAGCCGTTTGTTAAAAAAAAAACAGTCAACCAGAATGTTCACAATGCGATCAGATGAAGACACAACTCTAGTATTCTGGATGTCTAAACTTTTAGTGGAGTCAACATCGATTCAGACCAATACCCTTTCGTAGCCAAGATGAGAATACTAATATACCGGACAAGAGCATATGGCTACCATCGCAATAGACTGCTGGAGCCTTTTGCGAAGTCCCAGGCTGCCATTATCAGAAGCGTTGCCAACGCAGAGGAACAATAACGACTTTTGTTTTCTGTCGGAACGGAGCGCGCACACAAAGAACTAGTCCATTGTACTCCTTGTATTTTTCTTTCAATGGAATCTTTCAGTCTTTCCTCTACCGCGAGCATCGAACTTGTCGAGTTGTCGAGTTGAAGAGGCTGAATAGGGTCAATGAATCTAGAGAAATTTTCCAGACGAGTCTTGAAACTAGAGGATGCTCCACCCCTTTCCCACCCACCCACTCCTTTTTTCACTGGAAAAGGGCCCAGCTTTCCACTTCATGGAAAACTTAAACAAAACAAAACCCAAGGTCGGTACTCCTTTCATACCGGGCGGTAGAATGGTGACTTCACCGGCTACCGGCAATTCTCCTGCATTGTCGAGAAGAGGTAAAACTGTGGCAAGCCAAGGTGCACCATCCTCCAAAATAAATCTTCAGGGGGTGTTAGGACTGTGGCAAACCATGGCCTTATCACTTACTCCACCCCTAGCAGCAGCAAGTTTGTTGCAGGCCACTTATTTGTCACTGCTACCAAAACTCCACTCCCCAAGGAGGAATCTGGAGTTCAGCGGCAACTGCAAGCTTCATCTAAGGCGCTCCATTTAAGATGCCGAAATGCTTCACGCATCATCAAAGAGCAGTGCGGACATTAAGAGCAAGACTGAGTGGGTTAAAAACATCCTAAAAGACGGAAACTGTGCCGATTCCCGAGAGGCCCAAAACGCACAGCGCCAAAACCCCTGGGACATCTCTGAGGGGTTTCAGCGAAGTACTAAAGGACGCAACAATAATCGCGGTAATCGATAGAAACAATACGGACGGTTCTATAGCACCTGAACGGTGGCAGCTGGTCAAGCTGAAGGTTTCGAGCAACTTCGTGGCCATCGTGCGGCAAAACCGCGGACCACCTCCCATCACAACGCTGGCTGGCAAAAAGGCCACGTCAAGCTCATCGCATGTGCCAATCAGAGATCTCTCGATCTCTTCACTAAGGCCATAGGTGGCTTAGGAGAGCTTTGGCCAGGTGCAAAACTCGAGGTCGTTTCTAAGGAGGACATCTCTAGCAGACCTCGAACTCGTACCTGGATCCCAGCCGAACCCTCCTCCCCAGAAAACATTCTGGAAATCATCAGTCTCAGTAACCCGACCCTTCTGACTCATGACTGGAAAGTCGCGAAACTGGAGGAACTAAGGGGCTCTTATAGATGCGCGTTGATCGTGATCAATAAGGAGTCACTTAACCCTCTAACGTATGTAGACAAAAGGCATGATTCGGTTCGGATTCGAGTCTATGCACATAAGGGTCTACAAAAAGGATGAGCTGAATGCTGATAAGCAAGCTCCTCCTCCTTTAACGGAGACACCATCAAACACAACCTCAGATCTTGGAGCATCGATATCCTTTCCAGAAATGGACAGCGACGACTCCAATCTATCCGAGGTAACAATTAAGCCGTCGGTGTCCTCTTCTGACACTCTGTCGGGGGTGCGACTTCAGCTACTTGCTTTAAAGCGACTACACAATGGACAAATAATTTATTTGGCCGCGATAATATTCTTAGTATATTAGGAATCCTCACAGAGAACATCGATTACACCATACCTGAACTTTGGTTTGACAAAAACTTCCATGTAAGCCCCTCTAGATCGTTCTGGGAAGAAGATGCTTTCATGGATGACAAGTTAATCCACTTCTACAATACACAGGCGGTGTTTTCTCAGATAAGCTAAATCCAAGCCTCTCTTTCCGTCTTCCAAATCACTGTAGCGTGTTCCAGACGGAAATTGTGGCGATTTGCTCTAGCTGAAGAAAAACGTGATATCTGCAAAGGATATCCGCATCTTTTCGAACAGTCAAGCCGCTATCCAGTCTATGGACACAGTCTTATTAAATTTTTGAACCTCCCTTGAATTCTGATCATCTCTTTGGGAGATGGTAGAGCAGTTCCACTCCAGGGAATTGGTGGGGCCGACGAACTCGCCAAGGTGGACCAACATGTCTAGCGACCAAACAGATCTGGCCAAAACTGGATCTGAATCGTTCTAAGTGTCTAATCCTTCAAAATAAGAAACATCTCAGCGCCATCATAGGTGCCATCACTGGACGAGCCATTACTGGTCTCATAGGCAAGCACGCAAGAAGGCTTGGCGCCTTTACCAACGATTTCCGCAGAACCTGCAACTGTCCAACTCTCTCCCAGAGAAGAAATCTTCACTTAGGAGCTTCCTTCTACAACGATCTAAACGATCTAAAAAATATGGACGTAAACAGTCTCCTACGCTTCATCACAAGCTCAAAGTGGTACCATTAGTAAGAGGATCATAGATCCACGTGGCATCACAATTGGCCAATAGGCCGAAGTGTGTTAGTATTTCCAACAGCCACTCTTACCTAACCTACCTTCAGTGCATCCAGTACCATCACGCACCGCATCAACGCCGAGCACTTGCAGCCTTATGCGAGCGTAAACCGGACACAAAAAGTTCATCACGTAGGCCTACTACATTTAAGTATTTAGAACTAGTGTACAGCGACTTCTTAGAAACGTCGGGAATCATTCGTTTGGTCTGCCTGCAACCTGGGGAGTCATGGAATCGATAGTTGTGCTCATATGAAACCCAACTGTTAATGGAAGAATTAACCGGGTTCTGAATCTTGCGTGTCAAGTTCATCGGCGATTACATTTCCCGTGATCCCATTGTGACCTGGAACCCAGACAAAACTCAGTGAATTTAGCCTTCCGACAGCGTTCAGCGATGTTTTGCATGCTCGAACCAGCTTGAAAGTCCCAAGTGGGTTCAGCGCAGCTTTCCTGTCCCTACAGATGTGAACGCTTCGATGACTAGAAGTACTATATAGGATATGCAAGGTTTTACGCGACCATCATAACGAAATCCCTGGTTTAATGATGAGTGCCGGCAAGCGCATTCAGCTAAAGAAGGTGCTCACAGGCTCTGCCAAAATGTGAGAAGAAAAAAAATATCGAACAGAAGCATGCATAAAAAAGGAAAGCAACGTAAAGTTACAGGACTGCAAAGATCAACGTCAAAGTGAACAATGATCGACAAAAACTGTGCCTACATGAACAGAAAAAGGTCTGGATAATGACATGTAAATCAAAGACCACTTATTCTGCAGGAACAGACGAAAGCGTGTTCGCGTTAAGGCAATACTCCTCCATCACGACGGCAGCGAAAGAGTTCCATATATAGATCAACGGCAGCATCCACGGCTACAGCAAGTTTGGGCTACTTCGGCATATTCAGAGCCCAGGTCTGAAGGTGTAGGTCATATGTAGCTTTCCATTCAGAAACCTGAATAGGCCAGCGGGGCTCTAAAAACCACTGCAAGGGTACTGGTACAGGACTGTTTACTTGAACTCCTTGCCCAGGGGTTTTATTAAGTACCTGGCCCTACAGGCTGCGCGTGTAGGTAACGTCCCTACGGTGTAGAAACGAAAAACAGTTCAGAGACAGCCAACAGCCTCGGACATGGACGAGTATAATGTTGATGACTACTGCAAATATTTTAAAATCAAACAAATTTCGGCACGTGGAATTTTAAGACACTTAACAGATCTCTCGAACAACTCGTGGAGGCCCTGGACTGCTACAAAGTAGATGTTACTGCAATCCAACAAATGCTGGGCCGCCCAAAAAGCAGTTCTATTACGGCGACTGCTACTAACAAGGAAGACGATGCTGATCTGGACGTGGAATTGCGATCAGATGAAACTTCAGGCAAAAAGTCATAAGTTTCAGGATGTAAGTGAACGCCTCATAGACATCCGGACTAGCCCCAAATTTGAAAATATTAGTACAAGGCGCCACAAGGTAATTTCCTTATTTGAAATGAGCACTCTAAAACTGACGGGAGTCTCAGGTGGCTGTGCGTGGTATCGTTCGAGAGAGGTGATCCTAGGTTTGGTTAAATTCTGTTTCAGTCATCATCATGCGTTGCGAGCGGCGTGCGTTTGTCTTAGAGGCCTATTTTTCCAACGGCCGTACGGTGGTTTCAACCCTGCGCGCCTTCCGAAGTCGCTCCAATATTGTGTCACTTTGCCCTGTTCCGGGCCGAAAATCAATTCTTTGGAACGCTCAAGGAAACCGATTCTGTGCAGAAAAGAAGAAGTGCGATTATGAGCCCATGGTTTTGTGAGGAAAATGAGCAGACTGTTACAGTTCATTCAGACCGATTTGGGAACATGCTCGAGAAGTTTTTTTTTGTCACGACTAAATGAAACGGATTTAGTGGACATATGGTTTCAACAGGAAGCACTAACGGCTCATACTTCAAGGGCATCGATAGCTGTGCGGCAAAATCACTTCCCAGGGCGCCTAATCTCGCTGAGGGCTGATTTGGAGTAGCCGGTGCGTTCATCCGATTTGACCCCGTATGGTATTTGAAATGCTGTTGCTATATCAAAGGAAACATCCAGGAAGAAGCGGCATATCCATCTCTATGTTGGAGAGAGTGATAAGAAACAGCAGAATTCGGTTCAATCAGTGTATCAAGAATATGGGAGCTCTTAACGCAAAACTAATTGAGGAAGTGGACTTTGAGCGGGTCATCAGAAAACTCAAACTACAAAATAGCACGTGTGACAGTGGATTTAGGTTTTTAGAACTTGCAATACAGGGTAAGTAGTAGCCAGCATGCGGTTCCCATATCTCGATATCCATAAGGGGATCCAGCCATCCCTTGATCAATCAACCACCAACCAGATTGATGACATTACGATCGACGCCAGACACTCCTCCACTATTCTGTATCATTCCCGACATGATACGAATATGGAATATCACAGACACCACGGATTCAAGCGCAACCATCGAAAGTCGACGTTGGAAAGCGGCAATCACAAAAGACTCTTTGCCGATAGCGTGCCCCTTCGGCTCTCTAAAAATTCTGGTTGCATTGAATGTTGTCAACGAACCATGAGAAAGGTTGCTTCTGATGTAATTGATTTCAATTCACCGCATAAAGGAACCTCTGGGTTGATAATGAATGTAGGAAGTCACATGTAACCAAACAGGGAGCATATAAAGCTGCTCTACAAGGAAGGACCATCATAAGCAAAACCATTTTCCGTTTAAAGACAAATGCCTGTTTGCTTATTTAGGTGTCGCTACAGCTCGGAGTAGCCTCTCCAGTTAGCACGAAATCATCTCAGCTGCCTCCAGTATCGCACTCTAAGTTGGTTGACGTCTCCTTCCACTTGCGAGCGTAACCAACATAGCCCGGCCATCTCCGATGAACAAGAATGATTTCTGCGCTGATGTCTATTTGTAGCTACGGAACTAAGACAGAGATAATCCTATGGTACCTCGAAGTTACAGCTGCCAATGGTAACGTTCTGGCCTAGCCGTCAGTGGTGTGCGTCCTTTTATGATGACGGCATATACTTTCGGCTTTCGTCCTACCCAATGTGGTTACTTCGGCCTCATCGTCCAATCACATCAATGTCATCCAGGTACGAAAGTATATTAGTTGTGCGGACTAGAAAAGAAATGGAGTTTTAATGATACTGCACGCCGACAGTCTTTTTATCTGACCTAATGGACATGACGTCTGACGCAATCCCTCCAGAACTCCTGCTGCTGCCAAAAAAAAAGAAATCGACTTTCCCTGTGCTCAGGAATGACTTAGCCAGAATTTGAGCCAGGAACGGAATATACTCGTATCATAGTTGTACATATTTTCACGGATGGCCCCAAAACCAAAGTAGGATGCTCTTGTCGTTATCGTTAGATTTCACTTTTCGTTAGAAAAGCTTGCGTCAACCTTCCAAACAGAGACATACATACGCAAGGCTGATGGCAATGAGATATGAAGAATATGCGATGCTAAGTTGCGCTTAAAGCCTCGCTAAGACTTTTTGCAACTTCCCAGATGATTCAAGAATGCAAGGCCTCTCTGAAGGCAGTCGGATGCAGCCCGATATGTTTGGATCCCAGGTCACAATGTAATCGTGTCTTATGAGAATTTCTCAGTAACCGAACTTGTCTGGGGCCTGCGATAAGGGCACTGACAGTTGGGTTTCATGTGAGCATTTCTCAGTAACTGAACTTGTCTGGGGCCTGCGATTAGGGCATCCATTGACAGATGGGTTTCATATGAGCATTACTGTTGATGGCACGACTGTTCGTCAAGCAAATGCTTCCCATCGTTTTCAAGAGGCAATTGAATTTATTGCTGTCTCACAGGTAGAGAGATAGTAGACTGTTAGCTATAGTCCGCCATTATGTCTTATCACTGAATATGTCGCATAAAAGACGTTCATCAAAAATATTCTTCCGCCTTCTAAGGAACTCATATTTTTAGAGCCATCCAGCCAGTCTTTCACATATTTTCCTATAATGGAACTAAAGCTCACTCGGAACTTCAAAAGTCCATGCGTTCACAATCACATTCAGATTCAAGATGCGCTTATCATTTGTTCCCTATCTAATCCTATAGATACACAACAGAGATGATGACGCGATTTCGTATACCAGCTTTAATAAACCTCTTTCACCTGCTTCCTCTAGGCTTTTTCATTTGTCAATTGTTTTGATTTCCGTTTTTCTTTTTCAAGGTTTCACTTACCTCATCTACGATTACTTGCTCTCTTGTCGCTTTTATCGGATCTAAATGATTGATGCAGCGACCATCTGCCGGAACAAGCTCGTACATCATCTAACATACTCGTACATAACCATTGAGCCACACAAATACGAGTGTCAATAGCTTTTCTCATATCGAAGATAAATTACTATCGATCCACGTCCAAGATTTCGCCCAGAGTGAAAGTGTATCTACAAAGTCTATCCACAAATCGGATTGATATTATAGTTGATTTCCGTCTTTGCACATGTACGAGTACGAGTATCTACGACTCTTAACATAGCAATCTGTACGTGTATCTCTGTTCTAAATCCGAGTTCCTGTTTGAATTTGAATGGATCGCGTTCAGTTCATGGACATGACGGCCCCTCATGGACACAGTACCGGCCCGAATCGAATCCAACCGAACAAGAGCGAAATGATTTATGATTCTTGTATCTTTCGGTCGGCACTCCCTTTTCAGTCTCACTGTGTCTACTTATGTCATTATCTAAAACCATTTCACTGATTGTTTGCAGTAAAAACGAATGAGTGAAACAAAAAAAAAAAACAACAACTCAAACAACAACAACGGTAATGAAAAATTCACTCAGGTGTATGATACGTGATCATTTTTGCATTCAACCATTTAAATATCTGTGCAAATATTTGAGATCAATTCGCCCAAGTACGAGGCGAAAGGCATTGAACTTGTGTGCACTTGGACAATACTACGTACATATTGGGCCGCGCGTCTGTCTGTCAGTCGTTCGCAACAGAGAACGCACCTTTTATGCTGCTTTCGAGAATAAATCTACAAAAATAGTTTTTCAATTTATTTTTTTTTGTTTTGTCAGTCTGTCTCATGGTTTAGATGTTTGGTTTGTTGTTTGTTGTTTGTATGCGACGTCATATTGAATCGCTTGAGTGAGTTAATGCCCAGAAAAGTTAAGTAAATCCACGTAAAGTGGCTATACCTTCTACGGTCTACCCGTCATGAATACTGATTTCCTCATCGAATACTAACTAAGTGAAGAACAAACAATCAAAAGGGAACGGTTAGGTGGTAGAACACATGATTAGTTGACAGCCTTACGTGCTTTTTCTCGATTTTTCCGAAGAAGTGCTTTGCATAGGAGATTTGAGTCAGGGTCAGGCCAACAGATGAACTCCAAATGCTGGTTCAATGGCCAGAAGGAAGAATATAGGTACCAACAGGCAACCATTAGGCCTACACTGTTTGGCGGAATTTTTGACTTAACAATGCCAATGGGAAAGTCTCTGGCAAATTACATTAAAATTAATCATTTCAGATTTTTGCTAATGATTATAATTATATGTTTGTGGCGAAAAGTAGGAGTAGAGAGGTTTGCAAGAAGCGTTAGGATCAAAAACTCTCAGGGCATAACAATGTTCGAAAATCGACGGCTGTGTTATTTGGTATTCATTTTCTACGACGACTATTCGGTGTTGTAAAATGAACAAATGATGTTTTGGGCTGAATTAATTTTTAAGTGAATTCGGGGTGGATACGAGATACTTCCTGCTTGCAATAGGGGCTATTGAACTATGTAACACTTACTGCTCTGTGGGATGAATGGAAACAAAGAGTTGTCTTACGAGCTCATCAAGCCCTCGAACTTAACAGCGTTTTAATTGATACTATTTGGAGACTAGACGTTCGTGATTCATCTCTGTCATACAAAGAATCTGTAAAACCTTTTCTGGTATTTTTGCACGCATCATTATAAGCATCATCCTAGCTTATCTTGAGCCAGAGCACTTTGCTATAGCTCTATCAACTCAGCAGGTATCCAGGCTTGTATACATGTTCTTCCAGAATTTTATAGTTTTTTTTTATTGCAAAGGGTGCACTTACCACGCATTCCTAGGGATAGTGAATTTTGTTTCATAAGTACGCATACAACCGGAAGAATTAGAGACTTCCACTTGCAGCAGTTGGCAGACGTTACTACGGTTAAATTGGATCAGGCATAATTTAAAGAAGAATATGCGATACACATCCATATCCATAAACGAGTAAGATACATACATATGTAGAGATGCGGATTAATCGAAAGAAATTGATATCAATTGACATGGACCTCAAACGATAAGTGACCGATTAGATGAATGTTGAAAGACCCAAATCAAGGAATCTGATACGCCAGAGACTCACCCATTGACGACCAGGAGTATGCCTGGAAAATCAGGTTCACGAAACAAGGCGACTTACAGTCCAAAAGCGTCCACTGAGCAACCTTGCTGAGTACAGATATCCAAACACCTGACGAAATGGACCATGTGATTGTCAAATAAGAATATATTGGTTGTACGTGGATGTATAGACTTTAAACATCTTCTGGTCACAATGTGGTTCAAAGAACTATTGTCCAACGTCGCTAGCATTTACGGATTGCTAGGCGGCTTAGTTAAGATGAACATTAGGTTTTGCTTGGGAGTATCCTCTTTAAAGTAAAACAGCTATAACTTCGAGGTAACTAGTTCAAAACTAATTGAAATAAATGTTTACCTTAAAAATTACATCTCAGTGGAGATCCAATAAGGGTTAACTTTTGCAAACCATTATTTGAGTGACAAAACAACTGACCCCAAATTTTGTGAATTTCATGAGCTGTACCAGTACAATGCTGATCCGTCTCCTCTAACCTAGTTCAATAATGCAAGACTTCTTGAACGCAGTTGGAGATCTAAATTCAATAAATTTTGTCTCCATTCGAGCTGTACTTGCAAGGTAAGGCCGAGAGCAGAAGTTTCCAGGGCTCGACGCCGCATTCGGACAGCCTACTTCCTCTACTCTATTGATGGCCGGTTATCTTACGTGCTCAACTGCAGTAGCATGACACTCTACGTTGCAAACAAACCAACTTTCTGCAGTCTGTACGAAATGAACGGTTTTTTATTTCATCATACAGAGACACTGCATTTTGCTAGGTGTGTTAGGCATAAGTGAATACAACGCTTCCTGTAAAAGTGATGAAGATACCCCGGATCACTGCCTCCATGAATGTCCAGCTTACGTATTGTACTTGTATGTGGCTGCAGGTAATGGGCGCTTTTGTAGTGAGTTCTGGTACTGTTGGCACAATGTCACTATTCACGATGCGACTGCTCCCAAAATATGGTGAAATTCCAGCAAAAAAAACATCAAAGAAAACATACAGTGGACCAAGTCTTTGTCTGAGTGTTCTGCTCCGAATGAAAAAAAAACCATTTATTAGCTCTAGTTTAGACGATATTCGCCTCTTAGGTTACTGGTTCCAGACCTAAAGGACGACTGACTCTCAGAGTAATATTTCGCGGATACTAAAAGTAAGGCGTGTTCAATTCCTTCACTATTTTCGAGAGAAACAAATTGTAGTGGAACAAAACTCTTTAGGAGGCTTCGCCGGATTCTAAAGTTATGAGTAGCGATACATTAAGGTACTCGTATCATGTCATTCACGTAATTATGATAATGCTGTTAATCTGTTATTCTTATATCTGCTGTAGGGATACAGAGAAGAAAGCCGATGTTATCAAAGATGGACTGCACAAGATTCTCGCAAGATTTATAAAAAATAGTAGGTATATCGGAACTATGTGTAGGACTCTAAGAAGACCTCTGCTTGCCACGACTTATAATTTTCAGCGATAATATGATCGGTAACTGAATGAATAAGCCCCAGGCTAAAATGACAAGGGCATCATATAGGTCTGCTACGCCGTCATAGGGCTCACAGCCCTATACGGATAAAAATTGACGACCCTAGCAGACGTTTAAAGGATACCATCGCATCTGTACGTGGAATGTTCGGATACTTAATAGGCCACGCGCAGCCGAGCAGTTAGCTATGGCCCTAGACTGCTATCACGCAGATAGCACCACCGTCCTGGGAGTGTAATGTGATGGGCCGGACATAAATAGGATGAAACACTATGATATATACTAGGGTGATTGATATAGCGAAGAGAAACGCATCCGCGCTTGTTCGGATGCGAATTTTCTATATCCCGCAGACTTAGGCAAGAAGTGTTGAGCTTCCGACACGTGAGGGAGCGTCTTATGACAACTCGCATCAAGGTTAAATTCGCTAATATAAGCTTAGTATGAGCCCATGCCCTTACGGAAGACAAGAGCGACGACGCCAAAGTATGTTTCTACGAGCTCTCAACAAGACATACATATCAGCAATGTCCGACATATGACGTTAAAACCATACTAGGCGATTTTAACGCCAGCATATAAAAGGAGGACGTCTTTAATAGCAACGGGCTTAGGCTTATTAACTTTGCGGCGGGACGAAATATCACTGTAGCAAGTACACAGTATGCACCGTGTGTACACATGGGGACATGGCGGTTTCCGAATCATGAAACGCTAAACCAAATTGATCACATTGTGATAGACGTAAGGCATACTTCCAGTATTCTGGACGTCCAAACGTTTCGAGTAGGCTGACTCGGATCACCACTTTCTTGCAGCAAAGGTCACAACAAAGAAGAACTGCTATGAGAAGATATAACGTAGAAATCAACTCATCTGCTGCTATAATCAAGTACAGAAGACCAGTTCGAACGCTGCCATCAGAGACGCTGCAACTGATGTTCGAGCAGAAGAAACTGGGAGAACATCCGATTCTCCAGAAGAAGAAAAAAGAGCACGAGAAGCGCGTGATCGAAGATGTTGAGAGTTTGTAGTCCAATCACGATGTAAGGAAGTTTCACCAACAGGTAAAAAGAACTTGGTACGGCAAGAAGACACGGAAACCTGTCGAAGTCAAGAAGACTCTCTTTGTAGGAGAGTCACAATGAGCACAGAGTATATATAGAAACAGACTATACAATGGCGAAAAAGCCCCACAGCACCCCGTTAGGCAGAATAGATCATTCAACTTGAACGATGATAGCTAAACTTTCCGTCCATCTGATCAAAATGTATTAAGCGTAGGAATATGTATGTAAGCTGGAATCCAACAAAGCAGCGAGTTGATGGCTTACCGCTCGAGGTACTCAAAGCTGATATAAATTGCTTTGAGGAGAGCATACACCGACTCATTTCTTAGATCTGATGAGAAGAGTGTATGCCTGATGAGTGGAATCTCAGTATCGTTTTTCTGATCCACAAAAAAGGAGACCGCCAGCAACTGTGATAACTATAGAGGCATAAGTCTCTTCAACGTCGCATACAAGACCTTATCTGCCATATTGTGTGATACCCTTCGTCAACAGTCTGATTGACCCCTATCAGTGCGGTTTCAGATCAGGAAAGTCCACAATCGACCAAATCTTCACAGTCCGGTAGATTCTGGGAAAAAACTCAAGAAGTCCAAATTGATACCCACCAACTTTTCATCGATTTTAAGGCCGCATCTGACAGCATTTATAGAGATGAGCTATATAGAGCGATGCATAGCTTTGACATTGCTAGATTCCTCTATCTGTGCAGAATGAAGATCAAGTGACTTCTTTAACAACACGCTTGAAAGAATTGTACGAAATTCACAAGCGAACACAGTCTTTCAAAAGTCTCTACAAATAATAGCGAAGGCCGAGGATATCGGCACAATTGGGATAACTCAGTAGGCTGTCACCGATGCGTTCGCTAGTATTGAAACGGAAGCTGCTATAACTCATTTACCGCTGTAAATGAGAGCAAAACCAAGTATATACTGTCAATATGAAGGGACGTCACAGTCGGCAGCTATAATTTCGAGAAAGTAAGCGACTTTTCCAACCTTAGCTAAGTTACAAATCCTGCCTTCAACACATCAGCAGTAATAAACCAATAAATCATTCTTGCCAATCGCTGTTTCTTTGGATTAAGAAGACAATTATGTAGTACGGCCATATCCCGAAAAACTAAGGGCACTCTATATAAAACCTTGATCATCCAAGCCCTTATTTCGACATCATCGAAAGTGGATGAAGATACTCGTATCTTCAGTCGTTTCGAGAGAAAAATGCTTCGAAAAATATTCGGGCCTTGGAGGAGAAAATTCAACAACGAACTATACGAGCTTGTCAAGTGGCATCGACCTTGTCAGAAAACTATGCATCAGTCGGCTGACATGGCTAGGACATATAAGCCGAATGGACATCAATGCTCCGGCCCGCATAGTCTTCGAATCTAACCTGGATGGACAATGAAAGAGAGGGAGACCTCACCTTAGACGATAGGCAGAAGTAGAAGGGAACTTCAATTTGGAGTGCTCAACTGGAGGCAGTTACCCAAAGACCGGCGATGTACATGATGGGTACATTTCAAGTGTATGGTGATGGTTTCCCCTTTCTTTCCTGAGATTTCTATACAGAAATATGGATTTGAGAGTATTGTTTGAGAGAAGGATTACTCGAATATGCTTTAGTTTTACCAATTTATAGACCACACTACCTATGTCTGAAGTAGATGGTTTTCAACATTCCAAAGAGTCTTCCAAACATTAAATCCGCAATAACATAAGCTTTTGAGCGGTGGTTTCTCTTGACCACTAGATGAGGACGTCTGTTGAACTCAAACCAGATTCGTATCAGTGATCATCGTTAAAATAGATGAACAGAATCGGGATTGTTAAAAAACACTTTAAATAGTGAGTTTATAGGACCAGTTTGGCGTACTTCGAATCGTTGTATTTCTGACACCAGAACCTTTAAAATTGAGCTATTAGCACTATAGCATGCAGAAGTACTAGAAATTTGTTTTGCAAACTGACCTACTAGTTCTCATTAAAGGAGCATCTGAATCCATGGCCTTACTTAAGCAGTCACCTTTTTTAAAAGTTATTTGCTATCTATTGAAACTACACTTTACACTCGTAGCTTGCAAGCTTATTGCTGTGAAGTTAGCCGGAATATCAATCTTCTCACGGCTTGTGAAATCTTGTATGGCCCAAGCCATGTGGAGTTAAAGCCCGACAACAGCAACCTTGCATTCTAGATAACGAATCTAGATGATGCTTCTCTTCTGTTTGGAATGGCTGCGGAACTACCACGATGATGCCAATTCGGATTCTATCAAAAGACTCGTAACTTCTTCAGCTGTAATGTTTGTTTCGGCAAATTTATTCTACCAACTCCTGACGAAAACTACTGATCCAAAATCACAATCGTAACTCATTTAAGACTTTAGAAAAGAGAAATTCATGTGGTCAAGAGTTAACAGCGGATCAAGGCCTATTCCACGCACCATCAATCAGAAAAGTGATCCATCTCTCAGATGACTAAGTTTAGCATTGGAATTTATTCATAAACTGTCAATGCCTTTGGTTATGTAGGGTTTTCGAGTCTATGAAGAAACGAAATCCTTTTTCATCAAAATTATTTACAACTTCATAAGATCCTTGTGCACGTGTACGATACCCTTCAATGACTCTAGCCATATATTACAAAGGTTGTTGGCCTTTCCTTTTTATGATAAACCAGCCGATCGGGTTTCTGACGGTCTTGGAAGTATTACCCTCTAACCATTACCTTCCTTAAGTGACAGACACTGGATATGTGATAGAGTAAACGAGGTCCCAGTAGATCTCCTCATCACTGAAGCATATATTGTTGTGCTCGAAATTTAGCTACAACGTGTAGTTCTTCAGGAGTTTAAGACCCATGAGAGCACCTACATATATACTCTAGAAGCCTGTTGATCTGGCTCAAGTCTTACTGTGCCCAAAGCCTCCGCTATGGAAGAAATGGTTAACGCCTTTCACATGCATTTTTAAAATTGTTGCATTGGTCGACCAATTCCCTGAGATTGCATAGTGGTTTGATCCAGTGAAGTGCTCAGTAGTCATCTTTTGAAGACCCTTTTCTCGGCAGTTCGTCAATCATCTTACTCGTATTTCCAAGTATGTGGCATATTATATGAGCCAAGAGCCTTGAGTTCTTGTATAACTGGTGGACCGGCCTGGATTTTATTCCAGTAAACACCAGTGGAAATGGTGATATCGTAGTACAAGAATCAGCTTGGAAGAAGCTGCTGTGTATGTTTAATTCCTTTGAGAATAAATCATTAGCGGTTCACCATTGATTCATCTGTCCAGATTGATACTGAAATCGCTTTTGCAGGACCATTTCCATTCTTCCTTGTTTGGAAAGCGGGGAGGGAATTGTCTACCAAAGTCCGAAGAAGGAGATGTATAGACGGACATTGCTCCCTTAGTACGTTTTTAGAATCTGTGATTGATTGTGAATAACAAAGAGACTGAAGCTAATGCGGAAGCTTGCAAGATGCATGGGCCTATCAAATAGTCCAGCGAGGAACCAACAGGCTAAGATGGTAATTCGAAGTATTTACTGAGCCAAGCGTGGTGCAAATAACGAGTACATATGCAATCCTTTGGACGACATAGCTTCAAAACTCTACTCATGTTCACTTCATGCAATATGTGGAAGCTGCTCAGCGTAGAAAAAGATCGAATTAACAACAAACTGAGCTGCTAAATAAGAAAGACAAATATTTCTAAGTAACTAAGAGTCTTGCTTTAGTCGTGTATTTATATAGAGTCCTCCTTCGAAGAACTGGTGTCTTATTTAGGTAAATACAAGATCTTTTCTGGTTAAATAAACCCCAATCCGCAAGTAGTCCCAATAGATCTGCACACCTAATGAGTTGCAGTCACACAAGTCATATCATATAGCCATATAGTTCAAATGCATCATAAATGTGCTGGAAATCTCTAAATTAGCAGCATATGAGTACAGGAAACGAGTGAAGTATGTGGAGAATTCAGAAATTCTGCTTTTTAATCGACGACGACTCAATTGAACAATGCGGTGAAGGAAGGAGTCAATAAATCAGATGGTTAGGGGATGGGCCAATCGGACTCAGAAACTTAGCAGACCCAAACCTAAGAAAAGTAATATAACTGATGGATAGACCACGACCTAAACTTGGGTCTAAAAAACCACAAAAGGCTGATTTCCAGATTTCAGAATTTTGAAGGAGTCGATAACATTTATGAGTCGTGGTTATTTACAATCAAATGCACAGAAAGACAGCCAGATAATAATTTATAGTTTTGTAGTTACATGCATTTTACAATTTACAAATTCGAAGTGAGTGAGAGTTACATTTAACTATTGCCATAAGAGGCCTCTGCTTCACACCCTGTCTTAGACATCGTCATAACAAGCCCACAACATCTTATTTCCTCCTTGATTTATAAAACAATTTCCTGCCATAATCATAAAATGTTGCAATGCACATAAACTTTTTAACAATTTGCCAACTGACCAGAACTATCCATCTGTCTGCCTGCTGCCTACTTTTCTTAGACTCGAAGAAGACTCAAACCATTGCCAAGGTGAAACACACTTTCCTAGAGTATAGTAAGTAGAAAAATTTCCAGCCCCCCTAATTAGCGTACATAAATGTAATTTTATAACTTTTCCTATGTTGCAGAAGTTCATGCAGCAATTCATGGCAACAGTCTTGATGTTGCTGTCGCAATATCTTTTCCCATTTAGCCACAGGTACGTAACAGACATTTTTAGTATTTTTATGCATGCACTTATATCAGCAAAACGTTCATCTTGGCAGCGCAATGAAGTACATCCAACAAAGACGACGAAAACGGCCAAGACGGTCAGGACGACGACGGCCAACGACCACCTTTAATGCATTCTCTGGTGTGTAATCTTTTCAGCTCGTTTATTGTGGAAAATTCAGTTTTGTGGCAACGTTTTTGCTAAAAGCGCTGGTCCGCGAATGAGAAGTACAATTTCTGGTGCTGCTGCTGCTGCTGCTGCTACTTCTGCAGGTCTAAGTGCTACTTCGGCTGCAATCCTCACGTGGAAACGATAAACCCATTAAGAAATGAATGAATAGACGACCAGTTGGTTGTCGTCTCTAAAGGTTCTCTTCTGTGCTTCGATATTATTGCTGGGGTATTCTTTGGACGGCATAATCTCTGCCAACACCAGTCGACCGCTGTCACAACTGCCTTGACAAATAGATAGAACTGTACACCATAAGTGGAGTCTTTATTTCTTCCTTATGCTAGCCACTGATCCGTTGTGGTACACAGTAAATGCTGTAGGATAAGAGGATAAAGCGGTTCCTCGTGCTGTACTTTGATTGAGGCAGGGCTTTTTTTTTTTCTTTTTAAATTAATCGTCGATATGATGGCGAGTTCAGCTTCAGCCACATAAAGGCTTCGGATTACGTGGTAGACTTGGACATACCAAAAGTCGTTCGTTAACGAAAATTGCGTGTCATTTCAACGACGATAATGACCACAAATATGTCTGCCCGTAAAGGTATTGCGTGGCAGTCAATAGTCAACACAGAAGCTCAGGCGAACTTCAGTTCGCACCTCAACTCTTTCGTTTTTTTTTTTCATCATTTCTCACATTACTACAACTTCTTGTAAATTCTGATTTATCGCTTGGTCTCCTCACTCAATTAACTGTTTATTGTTGCTTAAAATTAGATTTGCTTCATCCGATTTCTTGGTATCAACATATCTTCACCAGAGGAAGTTGAGATATCGATTACATGTGAGTAAGAGTACGACTTCGAGTACGGGCATGGGTACCGGTACGGGTATGAGTATACATATTCGGATAATACTCGGCCAATAGGCAGATATTCTGCTTCTGCTTCCCACTGGTCTAAGATAAAACTGGTTTTTCTCTTTTCCAATAAATGAAACTCAAAACCTTTTGCTGGCCTCGTAGGCAGATACAATTACACGATTCATTTTGCTTCTTATTATAGAAACTTTTTTTTTTTTATATTTTCCTTCCTTCTTTACCGTATCTTTTAGTGGTGAATAGGTGCATTTGATGCTGTTGGAACCCTTTTTTTTATTATTACTCGTACAAGAGCAACGGTTGGGTGAAGTGGAAGAATAAGCTATCTTCGTTATCGGACGGAGCCTAGAGTGGATGGAAATCCAATTCGTTTGTGGTATATTTGAATGAAGCCACCACCCAACCACTAACAGCCTCATAGCTAATGGGTTTAATCAAGGAAGTGAATCATCTCTGGAGCGATCATCATTAAAACGCAGCTGGATACCGAAGTAATGATTGAAACAATGCGTTTGTATGTTAAGTCCAAAGTAATCCTTTCATGATAAAGCCATAAGAGATACGAGTATACTCGAGTATACGAGTATGTATTTACATTTTCGTAAATTTCCCAAAGTTAAAAACGAAGAAATTGAAAAGATACGAGTAAGTGGGTACAAGAAGGATGCCGTGGTTTTTGAGGAAAACGATGTCTCTTGCCTGTGATGCCCTGGCAAGATGATGGAATTTTAATGAGATGAGGGGCAAAACGACAAGGGCACGGTAATCATGAGAAAATCAAATTTCCATTTTTACTGCATGTCGGTGCATAATAAAAATGAATTAGAAGAGCAAATAGAAAAAATAGAACAGCCGCCTGCAATTAGATGTCTACATGGTTTTATTATGCTGAGTTGGACAAGAAGATACGTATAGAAAGCGCCTAATGTCATGTGAGATAAATCTTGTTATTAAGTTTAATGTGCCATGGTGAATGGCAAACAAATTACTTCTACAAGACTATTAAGTTTATGGAGTTGCTGTGTGTCTCTGATAAACGTCCACCGGGACGTTCTTTCCGGAAGCCGTAAATTGTATCTCATCAAAACTTAGAAGAGAAATGAGTCCCCGGTTTTAAGATTAATACTTCGATTAGCGAAAAGTCGCAGAAATGTGATATTTCATCTATAGGTACCCGACGTTGATCCAGAAGTGATTGGCCTATGTGACTATCTTATCAACATCAAGGATAATTTCCCAGGATCCATTAGACAGCTTTGATAACTTATTGTGTTTATTTTATGCACCTGACTACTAAAAATAATTTGCTTTCTATAAAAGGCAGCTCGGCTGCGAGAAAAAAAAAACAGATGGCGACGTTCAGCTTGTCAGCTTTCTGGTGGTTAGTTTGCCATGACTTGACTATTTCCCGTTCATCGAACAGACAATAAAAGGCATTCAAATCAAACGCGGACTAGTCTTTATTTTTATAATCAGCGCGCGCTCAAAGGGTTTTTGTACCCTTAAAATGTTTGTACACAGGAAGAAAGGACAGGATCCGATGTACATTGTTTTTAAATGTTTGTAAGTTATAACGACCAGGAAACACAGAGATTCGCAGGGCATTCCTTAAGCAAGTTGTACGGCTTAGGACAGAATCACGATATTTTAGAGTATGACAGAAAATGGGCTTGAGGGTATACTGATGAGTATTCATAGCAAGACGAGTGTTACGGTTGAGAGTTTGAATGGGCGGAATGCTACTGGAGATTTCTATGGAGCACTGATGACGGAAAAAAGCAATAAAACAAAGTGAGACAGGAGGCATTAAGTCGTGTTCGAGGGTGTCAATTGAATTACTGATATTAGTATCACAAATGAGTTTTTGGCGGGTCAATGCCTTACATATTGAGGTCGCATCAGAGGGGGTGAAATATTTCTTATATCGTTTGAGGAAACCTAGATATTTCGCAGCATTTTTGACGACATCGAATATGTGCTCATTCCAACGTAACTGACACATATACCGAGAATAGAAAGTTTATTGGTTTCGACGATAAAAGTGCCATTCATGGATAATGGCTGCGTATTTGAATTTCGCTTTAACGACAGCAGACAGCATTGAGTTTTGGAAGCCATTAAATCCACTCGGTTAATGTTCCGCAATTGGTTATGCTGTTAATATAGGAATTTAATGAGCTTAACATACGCTGCCGTTCACGTTCTACAGCCGAAGAGCAGGGGCGTGAGTCCGGGAACGAATATGAAAAGCAGTGTGTACTGTCGTCAGCAAAGGAATATATTGGATTAGAAGTAGCAGACAAGAGATCATTAATGAAAATTAAAAAGAGTGTCGGAGACGGAACGGAGCCCTGGGGCACACCAGCATTTATTTTGTGAATATCAGACTTGAAACCATCCAAGACAACCGAAAAGTAGTTTCTAATCCATTGAAGAAGAGATTCATCGATCTCAACTGCACGCATTTTTGACAAAAGGGCCTGACAGAGTTTACTCTGTCAAATGCCTTGGAAACATCAAAGGCAACTATCTTGCTTTCGGCAGATTGTTGTACGTTTTGGTTCCTCTTCTCGGTGAGACATGCCATCAAATTACCAGTGGACCTTTTGCTACGAAATCTGTACTGCCGGTCATTGAGAAGTTTTCGTGTTTCGAAATATTTCATGAGCTGACGGTTTATCAGCGTCTTCATAACCTTGGAAAGAAGTGACGCAAGTGCAATGGGTCTGTAGGAGGAGAGAGAAGAAGATTCGCCTTTTTCAGGGACGGGCTGGACAAATGCTGTTTTCCATCTGCTCGGAAAGAGTCGTAAAGAATATCATTAATGAAAAAGCTAACGCAGTGGTTTTGCCAGCGAGGAAGAACACCTCTTGAGAAGAAGGGGAGATATACCATCTGGACCAGCGGATTTATGCATGTTGAGATCTTTAAGTACTCTTGCTACTACACGAGTGCGAAAGTGGATTCGTCCCACTAATTCGACGCACTCAAGTGTAGGCGGGGACAAAGCACAATCTGGGAGTGTTGAGCTAGCCGCAAAGTGTGTTTTTGACGAACGACCAAAAATTTTTACTGCCTTTGGGACATTGCAGGATTTTTTTGCCTCAGTTTTTGGTCGTGTTGGAATTTCACACGCTTGAGAAAGACGTTGCAGTCATTTCTGGCTCGTTTAAACTTTTTCGGGTTTCCTCCGTCGGGTTGGTCTTGTAGGACCGAAAAAACAATTTTCTAACCCTGACAGCCTCTTTACAGCTCGAGTCGTACCATACCTTTTCTTTTGGTCTGATACTCTTCATCCGATGGGGGATAAAGCATCTCATTCCAAAGAGAATAGTTTTGTGATCATGTCAGCAGCGGCATCCACATCGTTATCGAGGAAAGATAACGATCAGTTAAAATTTCTAAAGAAGTTGTTAAGTCCGCTCCAATTGGCTTTCTCGTATTGCAATACGGTTCTTTTAGGAATCTTTTCTCTAACTGTGTGGTCGGTGTACGAGAAATTAGCTGATATGATACAATGGTCCGACGAGCCTAGAGGGGAGAGCACATCGACGGAGTACTTATCTGGGTAAGAAGTTAAAAACAACTTCAGGGTATTCTCGGTATGACTATCAGCGTCAGGTATTCGCGTGGGCTCATTTACAAGCTGCGTTAAGTTGTTTTCAGCAGCAAAGATCTCAGCACACCGTTCTTCGCGTGTTGTCTGTCCAGAATGTCGAATCCAACCAGAATTGTGTGTATTGAAATCGCCCGTAATCACGATTTCAGTCAGACAGCGCATCAAACTCGTTAAGGGTCGGGTTGCTGTCCAGTTTGGGGTTTCTGTAAATAAAGCGGTGGTTGATAATTTGCTTACGGAGATGGAATTTTAACCACATGCAATTGAATTAGGGATAGGAACAGGGACTACATTGTGGTGGAATTTGGTAAGCTCATGGCGAGACCGCGTTGAGGAAAGAATAGTGGCACTAGTTCGTAGCAAGGTAGCTTCAGATCAGAGTGATCTGAGAGGTGTGGGCGGGGATCTATCTGTGTTTTACTAAGTAAAAGAGTTGGTCTGTACTTGCAGATGTGGACGTACGCAGAAAAGTGATTACTTCTTAGCCCTCCTATATCGGTTGCGTCTACTCTGAATTCTCTAGTCATAACCACAAAGAAATACAGTAAAAACAAACACCGGCGATACTAAGCAAGGCTGCGAAGTTAAAATTCTGACGTTCGTTTACCGAATCAAATTGCTGTAGGTGTTATGCCCTCACAGCAATATGAAACAGTGCAGCAACAAAATTTTCACTCACAAGCCGCTATCCATCAGTTGTTACATACATTCAGTCACTGGCCATACCGTATGATAAATGCAGTAACGGCACTGACCGAGTGCAGGCATCAGTACTTCGACCAGGAGCGGGAGAGGTGGGATACCCAGTGGGATACTGTGTGATATTTTTTTTTTGCGCACGCGCGCGGTGGTTTTTTTTTATTTTAATTTTTTTTTTGAAAACAAATTCGCAAGGAGAAGCTTGGACGATGACTTAGAATGCGAAAAAGACTTAGAAGACCATTGCAGATGAAGTGATTTCGTGGTACGTTATTCCAATTAATCCACGGTAATCGAAGTTTTCGCTACCCTCCTACTAGAATAGCCGATGCATCTCTATTCTGAAAACCCTGAATCCAACACTTAGAAATTAGAAAATCAAATTTTATCATTACTTACTTTTTTATTTAAATCCTGTCACCCCTCGATGGCCATAGAGCGTCAACAATGCCTTCGGGCTATCTTGTTCGGATTTCTGCGAACTCCACTCCACGAAGTCACTCCAGCTCTTTCACAAATCCCTATTCCTCTTCGACTGTTCTTCGCCATGTTTACTTAGGCCGTCCCGCTCTTCTGCTTGACTGGGTAAGGCGACTCCACTGTAAGGTTTGATCAATCCATTGCCACTTCCTCCTTCGTATGGTGACGTTTATAGCTTCCTGATCCTGTTCGTTGGCGGTTCGGCCAAAAAATCCTTAGGTAAGATGTTGGTAACCTTCCAAGTCCTACACCCGTACAGTAGTACTGATTCTACATTGCATCTGAGCAGTGTTAGCTTGGTTTTTTGATAGCATTCCAAACTCAGCATTAGGCTTCCCGATTCAGCTGCCCACATCGAGTTCGGTGCCACCGTAGGCTGGGACGATGCTTCCTATATATAGAAAGTTTTCGACCATATCGACATGTTGTCCGGCAATGTTGAGTTGAACTTCGGAGTTTGAAATACTTAGGGCCTTTATTTTTCCCATATTTATATTAAGCCCTTCTTTATTAACCCAGCTGAGGCTCACATCTTGAGACAATCTGTGGAGATCCATTAATTTATGTGAAAATTGGCATTAGCATAGTCCAGGTGTTTGTGGTAAGCTGTCATTGTCCACCTCAATCATTGGTTTCTTTCAGCTAGTGCTGCCTGAAGTACATCGCTGATGACTACCATGAATAACAACGGTGGAAGCATACAGCCCTGACGTACTCCACTAACGACTTCAAAGATATCTGGAACCTTACCATCGTGCAGGACGTACTCTAAACGCCCTCGTAAGTAGCCTCAGGATACCTCTCTTGCGCAAGGCTATCCAGATATGTAGCATCTCCGTTGAAACTGCCGAAACCCCTTTTAAAGTCAACGTACTGTAGATATAGCGGAGACCTGAACTCGACGCTCAATGATGATTCGGAAGGTGTTGATCTAATCTACGCAAGAGTATCCACCTTGAAATCCCTCATGTTCAGCATCGAGCGACTCTCTTATCCGCGCTAGAACTACCTTAGCTAAGTATAATCTTGGCACGGCCGGGAGAACGCATATTCCTCCCGGGTTCCCAAACTCTATCAAATTACCTTGAACCCCCCTTTTCAACTCCTCCGAGAACCACTAATTTTCCCACGAATTTTCCCAAACATGAGCAGTTGGAGTAACTCTGCCGATGTAGTTGACGTCGCTTGAAAAAACTCGGCAGGGCTGCCATTAATGTTTAATGCTTTATTTCTTTTCAGAGATCTACGGCTACTGCTCATATCTCTGTGTTGCTGGGAGGTCCGGTTTGAATTCGGGAATTTTTTGCTGCGGCACATTCGTTGGAATTTGGGACCATAACGCGGTCGCCTAAATTACTTAGTACTAACTCGAAATTTTACCTCCATCCGTTAAGCTGAGCCTCATCCGAAATCAGCAGACTGCCATCTAAACTTTTCACTGAATGTTGTTTAGAACTCTGAACAGCAGTAAATTCTGTTGTGATGATACCGCTGTTTCTTCAGCCTTCGAGACCAGTGCATTGATGTATGAACGTTTGACACGTCTGATACTACACTGTACTTCCTTCTTCTTCACATGATATTGGGCTTCTAACTCTGGTTTTTCTACTGCTGATGCCACTGTAATCCGAGCTTTAAATGAAATACGCACATCGATACGTCTTCAGGTATCTGCTTATAACCCCGTTCTGTGACTTTTCTGCCTTTTACCGATGTACCCAACTGTCCCGGAAACAAAAGCATTTTTTACAGCATTTCAATAGTCATCCATGTCTTTATGAGTTGACCTGCTGATTGTTTCTTCTTCTGTGGCAAGATGGTTCCTGAATTGTTGGGGTACTAGGGGATCCCGAAGTATTTTGGTATTGTACCTGGTAACTCGAAGCAAGTTTGAGAGGTTGCAGTTTTCATTTGAAGTACGTAGGCGTAGATACGATGATTTTCGCTCGACAGTCCGATATCGGTCCCACATTCCGGACGTCTAGGACGCAATCGCTAATGGTCGATTAATTGTTGTTGTTGTTGACTACTGATTTCAGAGTAGTCAATATCCGGTCACTGTACGGTTTCAAAGATATGAGCCTGCTTTTTGCTGATGGATTCTCTCAGGATTCTAGAGTGCTTCTAGCTGGTTTTCCAGATTAGTGCAAGACGGTGATTTTTTTGGGCGAGTGATATTCTCCAGCAACCAAACAATATTATCTCCATGTCCATGTCAGTCCGTTTCCGAGGCTTGGTGTGGCGTCTCGGAGCAATACATTTTCTTATGGTTGCGACTCGTTGAGCCACAGACCAACCGACACTGATCCTATTTTGTGGCGCAGGAAGCTCGCCATTTGTCCCTTCCATTTCGCAGTTTCTGAAAAAATTCTCAAATGGCGCCACTGGAAGTCGTGGAGTAAAACTTGTTGACAGAGCTACAAGATGCTTGACTGTAGAGGCTTCTATCTCGTTATTTGGCAAATCTTCGCCTATTGGGGGATCCTACTTGTTAGCCGTTAACCGTTGCCATCCTAGTTGAGTGCTCGACAAATCCTCCGTCGAGACTATTAAGTTGAGGTAAGACTCACGTTCTTAATTGCATATCGAAAAGAGCGTAATCGGATGCAAAGTTTCGAACTGGATGGACACAATTCAACGAGGATTTCGAAAATACGTTGTTCAAAGTTGTTCAAAGCCAGAGCGGCACCATACCAAGAAAAACTTCTGCAGATAACCTGTTGAACGGTAGAATGTTCAGTTTGGTTGAGTTACACATGCGCACAGCTATGCTACGAATACATCCTATTTCTATGTTGCAACATTCATACCAACTCGGATGATCTTGTAATGTTGAGTATGCACACGACTAGAGATGGCCTTAATTATTGAGGGAGCCTTCGACAACGCAACTTTGGACGCCATGACTATTGTATAACTATATTGTATGACCATAAAACACACTGTAGATGTATCACTATTTGTGCGGATTAGAGTAAAGTTAGTGAACATAATTTAAGTTCCAGGAGCCAATGCAGTCAATGTGTTATGGCGGTGTTGAATCAGGTGACATTCTCTCTCATGTGTTATGATGCTTTTTGGTCGAATATCTGCTTAGTGAACAGGGCTTCAAACATGACCGCTCTGACACATATGAGTGGTGTACCTGCGCTGTTTGTCGGATCCTATCTTGCGGCTTTAAAGCCCAAGGAACCCTGGTGTTAGGTGACTGATACATAAGAAATGGAATCTCAGTCAAACCCCTCAAAATTAAAGCCATTTCCTTTACAAGAAAATGAAAGCTTAATACCTACAATGTACTCGTACATAGTCTGAGTTATCATTTCGCCAACCAAACTAATTGGATGTCATTTGAAAGAGCAAATATTTTCGGACTTACAATATCGCTTATGGAAAATCCTACATATTGTCACGAAGAATCGTTCTCTAGATCTACATGACAATAGTAAGACCAATTCCATCCATCAACGCTCTGTCTTGCCTTAATATTGTCTTTCTTCAACATGCCTTGCTCAGTTTTAGATGGACTGATGAATTCTCCACTTGTTGATATTAATATCAGCGGGTGTATTTTGAAGTGGTTTTTGGTATAACTGAGAACTTGGAAGCTCACTGACTCTGACACCATTAGTTCGGTTGCTGCGAGAATTCGAAGTGGATCTTCTCTATAGTCAGGACTTGCCTCAAGCCAGAATCATAGCCACTAGGGGAGGTAGTAAAAACTGTTGGTCACATATCAAAAATATTAGAAATTCTCCCTCATCGTCCACCACTCCTGTTGCTGGTTTCCAACTTTGCAGTTAACTCAGAACTCCCAGATTGCGTCATGTTTTTGCATACACTTGAGCGCATTGAATCTTTAATGGGACGAATCTCCTGTCGCACTCCTGTAGTAGCAATAAAACTTATAGATCTAGATGCTCTAGTTAGTATATCTTCCCTTCTTTGGACGAGGTGGTCTTCCACGATGGCAAGGCTATCTCATATTTTTGGGTTACAATCTTTTTTCCGATTTCTTCTTGAATGAAATAGAAATTACTTTTCAAATTGTCTTCGGTGATTTCAAGTCTGATAACTCAACAATTAAATGCTGGTATGCCTCAGGGCTCCATCGTGTCTGCATTACTTTTTCTATTTGTCATTATGTTCTCTTTTCTACTATTTCTAATTCAGTACATTCCATGCTGACGACACTATTCTCGCAAATAGTTAAGCGCGCTTTTATTATCAAAAAGAAGTAGAGTTTGATCTTCCAAGGCCTTACTAGAATGTGGCGTTGGTATCTCTGCTGATGACGACATCCTTAACAACATGTTGGTTGAAATTCCATCTGCCTTTCAAGTGAAGGTACTCGTATACTCTATGTAGTCTAATGAAAGTGGCCTCTATGACACGTGCGAGTGTTTGTAATAGCAGCCAACTTCGGGTTAAAACCTTACTGAACCTAGTTACCATTCCAAAAAAAAAGTTCTAAAATGCAAGACTTGTTTGATTCCAGTCGATAGGTCACAGACAATGGAATCGCCGATAAATAGTATTAGTTACGTCTTCGGTTAGAGCCTCCATTGGATTTTGAACTTCTTGTGAACACAAAAGTTGGTAGCCAGACTCGAATACTGCCGACTCTAATAATCAGCTGGCTTTTCTTAGTCCCCCAGAAGGAATGAAAGAAAAGTACTCTAGATGAATTCGGTCTGCATTGGTGTTTAATGGTGAAGAAGTTACAAAAACGAATCACAAAGGCTGTACCTGTAAAAATTGAATTCAACATTTTAATTTGCCGAAACAGGTTACCAATTAGAAGAATCTTGTGAGGAAGGTTACATCTTCGATAACTTGTTTAAGTAGAAACAGACATTATCGTCTTGGAATGGCCAACTAGATACCGAAGTTAGCAATCGAGACAGTTCTGGAAGCTAGTTTTAAGCAGTTCAGTTCCACTTTTGTATCCTAGGAAGGTGACATTTTGCAGTAAATTCTATCCAAAACAGACAGAAAAATACTTGAAACCACTGTTCCCTGCTCATGTATATAAGCACTGCTCATGTCATATAGACATGACCCTACTTATTACTCTTCAAGAAATCTTTTAATGTCATATACCATATGTCATCTAAGTAGGAACACTGAATTGTAACAACTTCAAAAACTCAGCACTCGCGTTATAATGGAAAAAAGTTTAATTGAACTTCTACCTCCACTTCAATTCAACACATTCCCACTCCCCAACAGCTTCTTGCAGCATCCGTATCCTATTCTTCGTACTTTTCTTTCCGAACTCGATTACTCGTACATGTGCACACTTTGGAATTTCTTTTGTTTTCCAGATACGAGTACATTGATAGAGACCAAGAGATATCCAAAACTATTTGCACGTACAGAGTTCAGGAGTTTTATCGAGAGTTCAAGGAAGCAGAGTATGAGTTTCCTCAGTGCTCACGAGTGCTCCATGCATTCGTATACTCAAAGAAAATTGGTTAGGTGGTGCGAAAAAAAAGCGCGTGAAAAATTACATTCGCCATGAATTTTTCCATCTCAATTATGGAGAAGAAATTATGTAAAATTCACCTCTTACCAGTCGTTTCACCTAACACGTTACGAACGTTACACGACTCAACTGAGGGAATTACCTACGCACCAGCAAAAGATAATAAGATACTTTTATAAATTCGAAATGGTCGGCATACAAACAACAACAGCAGCGCTATAGTAAAGGCACATTCATAGATACTCGTTTCATAGACTCGATAGGTAGACTACGAAACAGCGTCACTGTGGTCAATCGGATGGATGCATAATGATGAGATTGCATTTTTGACGTGGGAAATTATAGGAATATTTCCCCATCAGCGGAAGAAGCGTATCTGATAGGAAAATGACTCAGCGATAATTTAATTGAAAAGAAAATTATTACCACTCATCTGTCGTCGTCGTTTCGGCATGAAATCGCCCTAAAACCACTTCGGTATGAGACCACCCTTACTCTTGTTTTATCTACCCGCTGAGTGGATCGTGCATTGGACCGCGCAATGGATCGTGCAACTACACACTACACACTCAATTACGTAATTTGAAAGTTGTTTCCAACCGTAGATACCGAAAAATTAAATTCCTCAAACCAACTGTCGACTGTTAACTCTTTGTCTACTGACGGTTGACTTGGAATTCTTATTCTTTTATCTAGACGAAAAAACAAAAAAAAAGTATGAGAGGAGTATGAGTATAATGGGCGGTATATTGTATCACAGTCGAAGAATTGTTGTAACCACCGCGCACCTGTGAGTGCGAGCTAGTTTCTAGACCGATCAAAATCAAAGCGAATGTATCTAAATCTATCAGAGGCAACAAACGTTCCTAGGAATTAGTTTCTAGTTTATTACCAGCAATTGGCGGCTGACAGCAACGATATTTACATATTTCAAATCACGAGTATTCGTATCTATACGACTATAATACGAGTATCTATAAACCAGAAAAATAAAAGAAAAAAAACGCCTACAACTGTGGTCCCACGTATTTATGTCGTACAAAGAAATACACTCGTACATATTTTTTTTTTTTTATTTTTTTTTTCTTTTCTATAAGAAGTTGAATAATAAGAAAAATTTAGATACTCGTACATGTGCCAATGAGTAGTAGCTACAGCTCCCCCACAACATGAAATGCGCACTAAAAGCATTTAATGGGCTGCATTTCATGGCAATCAACTCCAGTCTTTGAGGTTCAATGAAAGGCTGCTGTAGATAGGTTTTGCTTGTCACATGTGCTGCAGTTGTTTAGATACTTGTTTTTACATGCGTAGTGGAATTGATTTCTCACCGACTTATTTTAGGAGATTTTTTTCAATTGAAATTGGCTTCACTTTCCAAATCCGATACTCTGATAAGTAGTGCAAATTGAATTAAAGGAGTAACATACTCAAAGATACACGATGTCCTTTAGCTCAGAATAAGCGGTTTTAATTGTCGATCTTCGAATGAAGACTTCGCGCTTGTCATATCACTTTGAAACACAAAATCATGGACTCCATCCAGAGGAGTTGTAGATACCCTTAATTACTGGAAGGCAAACGCCCTTTGAAGTTTACGTAGAAGAATATCCTTCGAATACGACGGCTGTGCAGTTTTTTGCCTTGAGCTTCTACGAATAGGGCGACCTGCGTACCGATTGATCGGGAATCTGCCGGGTGTTCTATAACTTGGATTGGTCCAGAAGCGCAACAATTAAGCTCGTAGCGAAGTGCTTGCCTTACCTCTCAGGGATGGTCACCGGTAACTGCTTGAGTAAACCAGAAATGAGTAAGCCGCATGAGTAAAATGGCAATGGCATGACCGACCAGGAGCATTATTATGGATCACGCCGGAGTATGGCTCACAACCCTAAACGTAAGACGTTATGAATGGGGACTCACGACGCTATTAAACGTCTAAAGGATAACAACCTTCGGATCATTCGTGAAATGTTCAGACTCTTAACATGGTATGTGCAGCCGAACAATTAGCAGAGGCCGTTGACTGCTACCACCAAGATGTCACCACCATCAAGGAAGTGCGATGTGATGGACCGGATATAAAGAGGATAAAAAACTGTGATGCATACTATGGTGATTTCTATAGAGAACAGAATTAGCGCTTATTCGGAAGCGAATTTGTTATATGCAGCAGACCTAGGCAAGAAGTATTGAGCTTCCGACATGTGAGCAAACGTCTTATGACAATTCGCACGAAGACTAAAATCGCTACCATAAGCCTAACATGAGCTCATGCCTATACGGAAGACAAAGATGACGCCACAAAAGAATGATTCTACGAACTTCTCGAAAAGTCATACGAGCAATGTCCGAAGTATGAGAGACAGGATAGAAAAGGAGGAGGTCTTTTGTAGGATAATTAGTAAGCATAGCCTACACGAAATCACTATAGCCAGCACACGGTTTGCTCATCACAATATGCACAACGGGACATTGCGGTCTCCGGATCATCAAACGCTAAATCAAATTCATCATTTTGCTATAGACGCAAGGCATGAACCAGTATTCTGGACGTCCTAATATTCCGTGAGCGGCTAACACTGACTCGGATTACCACCTTGTTCTAAATAAAGAAGAACTAGTGTGAGAAGATGTAAATTAGAAATGCGCAAATCTCTCCCCTATGCCGCCAGCATCAATTACCGGAGGCTAGTGGTAACATTACCAACTTGCCATCAGAGATGCCTCAACTGATGTGCTCCCTGATTTAATGAAGAATGCCGGCATGCAGCTAAAGAAGAGGCCTCAAAGCGGAACTGCAGAGAAGGACGAGAGCTGTTCGTGAGCTCTACGAACAGAAGAGATGGGAAGAACATCGCCTTCTCCATAGAAGAAAAACGAGCAGGAGAAGTGTGCGATCGAACATATTTAGAGGTTGTACTCCAGGTAAAAGAACTTGTCAAGCAGGAAGCCAGTAGAGATAAAAATGGAAAAACTTTTTCTTCGAACTGTATTACGGCGAGGAAGGAAAAAAGGCCGCCGTCAGGCAGAATGGACCATTCAACTTAGACGATGACAGCTTAAACTTCTGTCCATCTGACCAAAACGAAGTAAGGACAACAATATCTAAGCTAAAATCCAATAAAGCAGCTGGACCTGACGGCTTACCCGCCGAGGTATTCACAGCTGGTGAAAATGAATTTGCGGAGAGCATGCACCAAGTCATTCATTAAATCTAGTCAGAAGAGTGTATGCAGGATCCATAAAAAACTGCGTCAACAGAGATATAAGTCTCCTCAACATCACGTACAAGATCTTACTTGAAATATTGTCTGAAACTCTTCTTCAACCACCTGATTAGCCACAGTCGATCAAATCTTCACATTCCGGTAGATCTTGGAAAAACTCAAGAAGTTCAAATCGAAACGAACTACGAGTATCTTCGCATCGATTTTAAGGCCGCTAATGATAGCATTTATAGAAATGAACATCCCTACCAAGCTCATTCGTCTGAGACTGGCATTCGTTCGCAGTATGACAATTGCTCTTTCAAGCCCGGGGATGACTTAACCGAAACCTTTGATGTCAAAAAAGATTTAAGACAAGGTGAAGCGCTGTTGTGTGACTTAAAGAAATGCACGGATCTCACAAGCGAACACTGGAGGCACAATCATTCAAAAGTCTGTACAATTACTAACGTACGCCGATGATATTGACATAATTGGCAGAACTCAGCAGGCGATAACCGGTGTTTTCGCTAGTATGGAAGTGGAAGCTGGCATGGGTTTAGATGCAGATGAGGGCAAAACTAGGTTTATGATCTCAACAAGAAAGGGCACACAACACTGACCAGTAACAAAACGTCACAGTCAGCTATAATTTCGAGGTAGTAAGGGACTTTGCCTACCGTGGCTCTGCTCTAAATTTTGCCAACAACACCTCAGCAGAAATAAAATGAAAAATCCCTCTTACCAAAATTGGACTAAGAAGGAAATTGAACAACTGAAGAGACTCCCTATAAGACCTTGACCATCCCAGTCCTACTGTATGGTATTGAAGCATGGACTCTATCGAAAGCGGATGAAGATATCTTCAGTCGTTTCGAGAGAAAAATCCTTTCAAAAATATTCGGTCCCATTTGCGTTGACGGGCCTTGGAGGGAAAGATTCAACGACGAACTATACGAGCTGCACAGTGACATCGACCTAGTCACAAAACTGCGCATCAGTTGCCTGAGATGGCTAAGACATGAGAGTGAATATAGGCCAATACTCCGGTTAGCAAAGTCTTCGAATCTAACCGGGGGAACAAGGCAGCAGAGGAAGACCTCACCTTAGGTAGGTGACGCCCAAAAGTAGAAGGAGAACTCCATCGACTTGGAGGTCGCGACTGCAACATGTTAGGGAAAGAGCGTACTAACTGGAGAGGCTTGTTAGCTGAGACCTATATTCACCCTGAATTCTAACGCCACCTTAGTAGGTAAGTTCTACGAATAGATTGGCAAGGACAAGTAAAATAGATAGTAGGTCCTTCCTCCTGTGCACAAAAATGTCAAGACCAACAGCAAAGCAAACACCAGACTTTTATGAACTGCACATATGGGCTGTCCATTGGGTTATCCATCGAGTCTGGTTTGAGTTTTGCTGGGTTCTGTGCAACAAAACGGGATTTATGTGTACTATAGAAAAAACTGGTATATTAATAGAGCGTTTCCACGGCTCTGGCTCTTAATCTGCGCAAAAGGACACTTTCTGATTCACGTTTAGTCAAGATGTTAGTTTCTAGAAGCTTCTTCAGTGGATTTAGTGAGTTTGTTTTTAATTTGAACTGATGCATACAAGTAAAGATGTCAGTATTTCCATTCATCTTTTTTGGCGCAAAGGATATATGTGTCCGCGGGCAAGGTATTGACCGGCCTGCTAGTTCCAGCTGGTGTTGTGTTTCAGGATTAACTGTCCTGCTTGCACTGAAAAACCTTAGCTGGACACTAGTTTGAGAATGAGATGTTTTTCTGCCTCTGGCTGGCAGAAAGGGTTTCCGTTTTGACCTTCTTTGAGTTAAAATTCAGTTCTTGCCAAAGTCTGCTTTTTTGGATAGCAGCGACTAGTAAAAGGCTCCGTGGGAGCATCATCTTTCCATAGATGCTGTTGTTTTTTTAAATTTACATAAATTGCCCCTCTAGCTGAAAATGTTACAGTTCTCCTAGTTAGACCTAATCTACGTTAGAAATTGCGAAGCCAAAGAGGATAAATGCGAATTTTCTGCGACAAGTTTTGAACGGTCGATGGTCTACAGAGTCGCAACTATAGAAGAATTAACCACTCAGAATCATAAGCAATTGATGCTGACTGACTGATTTACAATCTATTGTCGACTATTAGCTATTAACCTGTGACAATGGTAGAATTCTAGGAATTAGCAACCTGCTTAACTAGCGAAGAGAAGGTTTACGATAAACTCACCAACTTGCAATACGGTCAATTGAATATCTTCTGACGGGCATATGGATTCAGCGATATCTTCTGGACGTCTGACAAATGCGAAGCCGAACTAGAAAGCGACCGCCATTATAACATAGCTCTCATAAGGTTTCGTACTACGAACGTAAGCAACAACTGCTATAACATACAAATACGAGTAACGTTCAGTTACAATACGAAAATGCTCCGGAGCTCAGCAATTTATGGTTTATCTTGCTTTCGAAGTGGAAACTATCCGCAACCTGAGAAAGGAAATATTCTTTTCTCAACGGAAGCACAGCGATACGTTGATAGAAGGACGAAAATCAACAGCACATTTGTATCGACAGACTCCTAGAGGTAGATGGAAAAGTGTATTGAAGTAAAATCATGGATTTGAAAAGCTTTTATAGTAGTGACACCCGAGCATGAATATAATGAAGGTACCAGGACTGTCAGGACTGTCAATAAATAATGTTGCCGACACTGTTACCTGCAAGCCTTCTTGCACAGATTTCTACGGGTCTAGTTAGTGGAACCGTGTCCCGAATGAAAAGCTCTTAACAAAAACGAGGATGGAACTAATAGATATTGCTATATGGCACAGAAAGTGGAAATAAATTAGCAACACCTAACGGCCCAAGGACAGTTCCGCTGCGAAGAATCCTATGCTATGTAAACATTTCACTCAATCGACGAAAGAGGGGGTCGTCCAGCACAATCGCGGTCAATTACAATGATGTAGAAAGAGCTTAAATGAATCGCAAAACTCCGCACAATATGAGCGCTTTTGGCGCCCGTTGCACCCCGCGTGTTGACAGGACCTATTAAGAAGAAAAAAGTTGCTTCTACTCATTTAACCTTCCAGAGCAATTGCTGATAATGAAACATCGTTGTTTTGTTTTTTTTTTACGAGAAATATGCACTTTTGTATATGTAAGATCGTCGTCGGGGAGAAAGCGTACAATGTGGAAATGCCATTTTCTGAAGGATGAACGTCTAGACAAACTAAGCAGATAGAGCTAAAAATGTAACGAAAGGACCATTTACATCGATTGGACTTAATGAGTGAACGAAATTGCTCTTCACGTGTCTATCTAGGACGAATTTTCAGCTTATCAATTTATGCTGCTCTTGGAGGTAGAACTTGTATGCCATCCAAAACCATGTCGACAATACGAAACTCTTGCATCCTTGTGCGACATTGTGGGCTCCTCTGGACAGATGTAGGAAACCTTTAATATTTATATTGGCCATCAGATCGCAAATTCATGTCCTTATATTTGGGGGTGCAAAATTTCCATGCAGGCGTAAAGCTAGTTACTATGAATGCCTGTCTGGTATCTCTCTGTTCTGTATCTCGCCCACCATTTCAGTAATGTTAACGTTATCTGGAGTTACGAGTATTGTCGTATAAAATCCAACTGTTAATCGACGACCTATTGCAAATTCGAATAATGAAAAAATCTCCTTTGGGGCTTGCCTAGCAAGTTGATCGGCGATTTCATTTACCGTGATCGCATTTCATCTAGATCCCAGACAAGACCTAGTGAATTCGGCGCTTGAAGACATCTTGAATTCGCCAACTAGCTCGGAAGTCGTGAGGAGGTTCATTACATCGATTCTTCAAAATATATTTCATCTAGTAATTACAAATGCATACGAAAGTTTTCCTAGTATCACCTCCGATTTCTAGATTGGTCCTTAAGCCACCGCAGACGACTCAACTACATCCTTCTCTGGTTAAGATTCTAGCGAACACCTTGAAGGAAAAGTTAATTTCATATTTTATCAGCAGCAGTAGTTCTGTTGTCGGTCAACACAATCACAAGGTCATCAAAGAAGAAATTGAAGATAGCTTTGAAAGTCCTGCCCATGCTTTGACTATTAATCGGAGGTAGACTCATCGTGCGTCTAGAACAGCTGAGCCATGCACGATAGAGAAAGCTTCCATGCAGCCTGGGCAGACGGTTCCTTGGAGTTAAAAGCAGCTGTGACGTATTCGTATATTCGAGCTAGTTTATTCTATCTGACAACCGATGCATAGAATATAAGCGGTTGTATCATAACAAGTGATAGTCGTTGCCGAAAGCCCTGCACCGCCAGAAAGGTTTCGGTGGTGCACAATAGCAGTGGATAAAGGACTTTGCCTCGGGGGCAGAATTTTCTTGCATACAAATATTGGCCGCAGTCAGCATCCGTAATAAGCGTCCTGTTCTACCGCTAGTGATTCGTCTACGCCATGTTGTATTGTAGAAATCACCCTTAGTGTCAATGAAAATGCTCAGAGCAACTCATTGTTGTCGATTTCGTCTTTAATTTTACTCATCAGATTGTAAAGTATAGTCTCGCTAGATCTTCCGCATTGGTAATCACGTGGCATCTTAAAAAGAGTATGCAATTGCAAAGCGGTTTTAAACACATGAAGTTCTACCAGTCCCTCCATGTTCTTCAATATGAGGGTAGTAAAACTGATAAGTCCAAAGCTCTTGGTAGAGCTATAGTTATAATTAGGATGAAAAGAAGGGGACCTAAGTTACTGCTTGCGGAATACCAGACGTAGTTGAGGGAGGAGCTAATAGCGTGGATCTAATGCGATACTTTAATAGCGGCTTTGATGGTAGGAAAATATGTATTTTTATTATGAGTTGAAAGCCGAGGGTCAGTTTCCACCACATCTAATCAAAGAGTGCAAAGGCCATAAATTTAAAAATGTATACACGAGTGAACCCATGTTTAGAAAACCATGTTGATTGGGACACTTGAACTGAAATCTTAACGCGTTGTACAAAAAAAAACTTGGAAAGGGTTTGGTGGTATGAAAATACCATAATTGGCTACTTTATTCTTCAAACTCTTTTAGTATATCGGTTTCGATTGTCAATAAGGATGCGGCGCATTTAAAATGATCGGCAGTTTTGAAATTTCTCAACCTTCTTCGATCAATAGAAGATTTTTGCCAATTTGACATTATTTTATGGCAACTTCTACCAAAGTATGAGGATGAAATTCTAAAAATCTAATAATTAGCAGACTTATGCTGATTCATTTTTACAATCTCTATATTCACGCCAAAGATACGGCACAATAATTATATTGACTTCATCTACTCAGAGTAAAGATTCAAGGCATTACATACTCTTAAACAATTTCGTGTGGAGATCATAATGGTTCCGTATCTTTAAAAACGCCAAATTGAAATTAAATCAAGTATTTCCACCAGAGATCGCCAAAGAAAAGTTATAATAATGTACAAAATGATAGCGGCCTGATGACACGCTTTTAATGAAAAAATAAATTAAAGAAAAATTCCATTCATTCCAATTGCACAACCAATCTATTCCACGTTGTACTCGAAAGAAATCGATTTAATTCAAACATCGATTCACAGCATCCAACTTCAGGTGGTATCGAAAAATAATTATTATTATTCCGAGTGTGCATCTCGTGACCCATTGGCATCAATATGGTATATTGTAGATACTCGTAGTTTTTGTGTTCATTCATTGCGTTTAACCTTCTCAATGGACATCAGGCTTATGCTCATGATCATTGGTATTTTGGAATTTACCATCACGTCAAGATGGTGGGAAATTGTGCAATACTCGCATGGATATTAATATTTATCGAATAATGAAGCCCGATAGACATATAGTCGCCGGAGTGCCGTTGGACGTGGTCTCGAGAAATGCATTAGAGGAATGTTGCCTATGGCGATTGGCAAGTTTTTAATGATGATGTCGTAATCAGCACTGTGCTGGACGGTTCATATCAATAAGCAGGCATAGCCACCTTTCAATGGCGACTTTCGAAATCAGAAAACAAAACAAATTGCAAAGTGAATAAAGTGGTGTTGAAATCAAAGTGTCGTAGGAGGCAAACCAGAAGCAGAAAACCATCAAAATTGGCCTTGTACTGTCAATTTTTGGGTTTTTTTTCCATTTTTCATTTTGCAACGGCTTCCTACTATTCAGGATTGAGAGAAGAAATAAAACTACTTCTACCCACAACCGGAATAAACTCTAAATTCATTTGTAATTGGCATTGTCTCCGATCAAAATCACCGTACGACCCTCGAATTTGAATGTGTCTACCTGCCGTCACTGTATGACCTTTATCCGACGACTAACATATGTACCAAATGGTTATTCGAAAATCCAGTTCTTTAAATCTCTAAATAATAAATGTACTACCACTAAATAATTAACTGCCATCAACCGAAGCCATTTTAATTTCACATGTCCATAAACCATCACCAAGTGAAAATAAGAAAACAGGTTCGTTGCTCAACTCTTTTGTTTTTTCGTCAGGCAAAAAAAAAAAGTTTCCCAATTTTTGTTGCTCTTTGCTTCTATCCCATTTGTTGATTAACATATTTTATTAATTTATTCAAACAGATCATGTCTAATAAATGAAAGATTAATGAAACAAATCAACGTCCAGCTAATGGTTTCGATTTCCTCTTTACTAGTAAAATGAAAAAGTTAAGTTCTAACAGAGTTTCTTTTTTTAGATACATTTTGAATACTATGTGAGTTGTTTGAGTTTTGAGAATTTATAAATATTTGTAGTGTTGACCTTCGGGTAGAATATCAGCTTATTCGATGTATTCACTTTCTAAAATTTTGACGAGAGAATAAAAGGTAGAAACTGGAAACCGGCTTTAGTAAGAACCCGTCCCAACAAGAGTTGCACACTTTTCAATCCACCAGATTAAATCATTAATTAAATTTGATTGTATTTTCAGGTTTTCTCTTTCTTTCTGTATGAAATGAAAATATACGCACATATATATGGCTGACATTTTGCACTCGTAAATTATAAGAACAAACAGGGAGCAGAACAAATGCCAAAAGTGAATCATAATCACTTCAGAGATGAAGTGGCTTTTGATCATGTGAATCCAGAGATCTACTTAGCTCTATAATAGCCACATATAGAGTGTTTTCTTTTGTATCTATGACTGTGGAAGTCTTGGCTTTGGCAAAATCTGGTAGCGAACAAGAACCATAACAACACAAATCTATGTAAAATGGTACGGACATTGCGTGACTTCAAGTTACGAACTACTACCGAGTGCTGAAGTTGCTTTCATGGAATAGACTCGCTGGTGGTGTGGTATTGCTTGATATATTTGGTTTAAGATATAATTTTATATCGTTAATCTGCTGGATTGTGTGTTTTTTTTTTTTTGGCACACCCACACGCCATCATCAACTCAACTGGATTTTGTCTGAATGAGTGAATTGATTTTGGTTGGTTTTCGTTAAGAGTTTTAACATGCGCAGTGAGTGGTTTTTTTTTTGCAAAAATATAAATATTTATCACTTGAGTGTGAACAAATTTTTTATTAAAATATGGGAATTTAAAATTAACCGGAAATTTATTTATCGGGCGAACCAATCAAAGATCTATAAAACTTTATGAATAAGAGAAGATTTTTGTATAATCGGATGACTAACAAGAGGTTTACCTGGAAAAAAACGTGACTTTGTAAGACCGTCTGAACTACCAAGGTCGTATAGACCAATCAGCCTCACTTCCTTTTTCCTCAAAATAATTGAAAAAATCCTCGACAGACATATCAGAGACGGGGCAGTTCAAATAAACTTCCATCACAAATATCAATATGCCCTACAAAATCTTACCGCAAGGATTCAAGAATATCTCAGACATAAGGAGGTAGCGGTCGATTGTTTCCTCGATGTAGAAGGAGCTTTTGACAAAATTCTCCCAGATATATAGAGAGGTATTCAAAACATGGCAGGTGACCGTGCCACCTGTAAATAAAAACCTCATTAGACAGGAATAAACTCAGTGTGATAGCTACGAAAGGATGCCCTCAGGAAGGAGCACAATCACCCCTACTGTGGTCCATCGTAGTTAATAAACTACTGACTATAAGTACTCAGCAATATTGGCTTCTATGTCCAGGGATATATATACGACATTGCTATCCTAATCAAAGGTAAATTCGAGGACACAATCTCGGATCGCCTCCAGAGGGCTTTAAACCTAGTTGCAGAATAGTGCACCAAAGATTGGCTCAAAGGCAATCCCAAGAAAAGCGCCATTGTTAAGAGAAGAAGGCGAGAAAGACTCAGAAATGACTCAGAAAAGTGAATCTGGGTGTAGCAATATTGACTTGAATGAACTTAATAGAAAGTTTACCTCCAACTAATAGGCAGATTGACTTTTCATTTTTTGATGAGCTCCAACGAGAGCTAGGAGCACTGCAATCATTTTCCTTTCAATGTGTTGATGAGGCGACTGTAGGTAATGCTATTCTCTCTGTCAAATCAAATGCCGTAGGCTTGGATGATATACATCCGAAATTTATTAAAATCTTGTTGCCTGGTCTCTCCAAACACATTAAAAATTTGTTTAATACAATTTTAATGACCGGAATTATTCCTGATGAATAAAACATGTCAACTTGTAGCATCATACCTCATAAATCGCAACCAAGCTGTATTTCATTGTGATCGAATATCATCGAGCTTGCCGGTATCATCTGGAGTGCCTCAAGTATGTGTCCTTGGTCCTCTTTTGTTCACGATGTTCATAAATGATATATATAAAAGGATAATCTACTGCGAATATCATGTCTATGCGGTTGATGTGTAGTTATACAAAAAAAAATACCCACATCTGCAGTGTCTTCTAGCGTCGAAAACCTTAACACAGACCTCGATTCCATATTTGTTTGGTCACAAAAAAACTACCTTAGCCTTAAGCCTTCAAAGACTAAGGCACTGCTGATTGGTAGTAACAATCAGGGAACTGTGATTTTGCCTGTTGTTATTAATAATGAAGTCATCGAGTCCTTTACTAAAATTAAAAATTTGGGAATTTATTTTAACAAACAACTCAACTGGACCGATCACATAAACTTCGTTGTGTCAAAAATATATGGCGTTCTAAGGGGATTGACCCCGACAAACCGGTACCTGCCTGTCAAAGTCAAAATGAAACTTATTAAGTCTTTCGTCCTGTCCATTATACTGTACGGATGCGAAATCTTCGAATGCTTAGATTCTTCGTCCTTGAGAAAGCTAAATGTCGCATTTAACATATTTAAATTGAAAAGCAAATAGCTAGGTGTTCACTGGATACAATTCTAAAATATCGAACTGTTCTTGCACTGCATAGAATTATTTACTCTGGAACACCGAATTACTTGTACACAAAAATCAAGTTTGTGCATTCTCAGAGAACCCTTAATCTAATACCTTCTAGGTACAAATTTTTAAATAGCAGTCGTCAATTTTTCGCTCATACCGTGCGCCAGTTGAACAGTCTCCCTACTAACATCAAAAGATTAAACACAGAAAATCGTTTCAAAAAAGACCTATTAAATTACTACACCAGTCGCAATTAATGATACATACGAGTATGCCTATTAAAATTAGCTCTTATTACTTAAAACTATATTTATTCATCTTCATCTTTCCTCTTCTTTCCTATTCTATTCTTTTTTAGTTTTTCCTCTCTCTTTCATATTCTATTTTTTCTTTTGTTATTAGGATTAAAATAATTCTTGTAAATGAAAGCGTAAAACAAATTTTAAAAGTTGTTTAAATTTAAATATGCGCAGAGTTGCTTAATTTAATAAATACAATATAACATGTAAATGGATAAAATGTATGACAGAGGATAAGACAATGTGATAACTACGAAAGGATGCCCTCAGGGAGGAGTACTATCACCCCTGCTATGGTCCATCGTAGCTAATGAACTTCTGACTATACTCAGCAATGTTGGCTTCTACGTCCAAGGATATGCAGACGACATTGCTATCCTAATCAGAGGTAAGTTCGAGGACACAATCTTGGGTCGCCTTCAGAAGGCTTTGAACCTAGTTTCAGAATGGTGCACCAAAGATGGGTTCAAAGCCAATGCCAAGAAATGCACCATTGTTAAAGACACAAAAATGCCACTCTCCTTGGTGAAACAATAGATTTCTCAATGAAAGTCCTAGATATTTGACTAATCACACTGAGTGAAGAACTTACGTGGAACACTCATCTTTCTAAGACTATTGACAGGGCCAGGACCTCACTATGAACCAGCAAAAATCTAGCTAGAAAAAATTGGGGACTTAATCCCGAAATGACACTACGGATGCAGACGGCAATAACGAGACTTATCATCAAGTATGCAGCCGCCGTTTGGTGGCATAAAGCAACGCAGAGGTCTGCACAGGCCAAACTCAACAAATTACAGAGACTAGCATGTCTCTGCGCAACTGGTGCAAAAACCGCATCAATAGTTGCGCTTGAAGTTATCCTAAACATCCCACCACTTCATTTAGAATTCATGAAAGAAGCAATGGTAAATGACTACATGCTCATCACAGAAGATGAATCCAATTCCAAACTAGTTCATCCTCCAATTCTTCATGAAGTCAAAAGAAAATGAAGTAGTGACGGAATACACTTAATAGACAAATGTCTACCACTTTAAGGTTACACTTTCAGACCATCTTAATTGGGAACAAGAAAAGCCAACATTCGCTAAGGACTCACATGTATGGTAAACAGACGGATCCAAAACAAATGAAGGAGTTGGAGCCGGTATGGATACAAGCAGCTCCGTATTTCAGGCTGAAATCCATGCAATAGAGCTTTGCATTCCAGAGAATCTAAGCAGGCATATAACAAACAAAAACATTTCTATTCTCTCCGACAGCAGAGCAGCCCTACTTGCAATCAACGCCTTTAAAATAAAATCAAAACTGGACTGGGATTGCCTTCAACTCCTACAAGTACTAGCCACAACAAGTAAATTTCATATGATGTGGGTGCCAGGACACAGCGGATATGAAGGCAACGAAAAAGCAGACGAACTAACCAGGAAAGGATCCGCATATAAATTTATGAGGCCGAGACCAATCTGTGGGCTATCAATTAATACAATAAAAGAAGCTTCATTTCTTGAGAGAAACCGAAGGAAGCAGACAAGCCAATAACTTTATGCCAAGCTGTTGCCACAAAAAAACAAAAAAACAAAACAACTTACAACTAAGTAGAAGTCAGATCCGGTTGACCCCGGGTTTTCTTACAGGAAACTGCCGTGTGCAAAAGCACCGGATGACCATGGGCATAACATAAGACAATACAGTGAGGCTGTTCCGGACTGTTCCGGAACAGAAAAGTAGAAGCTTTCCTGTTCAGTGAGAAAATTTTCTGTCCGAATCTGTTCTGCTCTGTGTTCAGTGAGGCTGTTCCAATCTGTTCGGAACAGAAAATCTTCCACCTACTTTCGAAGTAGAACACAATTGTGGAAAGTGTCAAAATCATATGTGCTGTACCTTTCTGTTCTCATTTGAATTGTCGTTTTTCACAAATCTGTGTTGTTCTGTTCTAGTTTTTCCTCACTGAACAAAGGTATACAGACTGTGCAGCGTGGACGTGGAAACAGCAGAACGCATACTATGTGACTGCAATGGTTTAACCAAAACACGCCAAGTTACCCAGAGAAATTCTACCTTGAAGAGGCGGACAAAGCTTCCAGCTCACCTAAAGACGTAGCGGCCTTCCTAATAAATTACGGCATCGTGGATGAGCTCTAAATGGAGGATATCACAAAAGGCCCATCTGTGGCCGCAGTAATAGCCGCAGTAAACTTAAAAATAGTGCACCTGCTTCAAAATGATCTCTTTAAGTGCACATTGCAATTGTAAATTATTTTAAAGTAATGTATTGCCTTCAATATTGAGAGACGATTTCATAATTTTATTAGATTTTGCTGTATAAGTTTTGTATTCCCTTTCATACCAAAAATATAACATACAAAAAGTAGCTTCCATGTTTGCCTAAGTACAATACCTCAAGTTCTATTTACTTTGAATTCTTGAGATAAAAATGCCACTGGCATACAGTCACGTCTAACTCTTTTTAAAGACAACGAAACTATTTCAGGACATGGAAAGTATGTCAAATATTCATAGGCCGTGTCGAAAGAATAGAAATACCATTAGAACTTCTGGCCTTGTTGCCACTTTCGCCATTGTAAAAATAAAGCAATATGAGCACATTAAAATAGAATTGAGTAGAGTTGCAGAACTTAACACTACAGAGGGTATGACTATTCTGAAGATGCCAGAGCATGTGTTAGGTTTTTCGGAAGATCGGATAGAGAGAAAGATATTTGGGCTCAGTGGTTATTTCGCTCCATGGGTGGCATCCAACATTTAATGGGAAGACTAAATTGTTAGTGGAAGGTGGTTTGTTACTGTTTTCTAGTCAACTACTCATCTTCCTTGATTATATTGTAGTTGACTGAAAAAATTAATGTCTTTCGGGTGCGATTGGGATTTGAACACCAAACCTTCCGATTTGGAAGCCAGTTCACTACCACTTGATCCACGGCCACCCACACCTCTATTGTTGCTTATGTCTTTACAGAGCCTTGCTACCTCGAATAAACTTGGAAATGGTAAAAGTTACAGACCATGATACAAGGGTAGTCCTAAAAGTACCCGACCTAACAAAGAAAAAACAAAAAATTTGGGAAAAAATATCGTTCTTTCTCTACATAGTCTCCTTTTAGTTCAATACACTTTTCCCAGCGATGTTCAATAGCTTCCATACCCTGTTTATAATGAGAATCGTCGAGCTCCTTAAAATAGCGATCTACCGCGGCCTCCACCTCTTTACTGTGTTGGCAAATCTTTTACCACCGAGCCATTTTTTGAAGTTTGGAAATAGAAAGTAACCCTAGGGGGCTAAATCTCCCGAATAGGGTGCATGAGGCAGCAATTCGAACTTTAACCCATTGATTTTGGCCATCGTGATGACGGATGTGTGAACTGGTGCATTGTTTTGATGAAAAAAACTTTTTTCCTCGCCAAATGCTGCCGTTTTTTCTTGATTTCATCTCTCAAACTCTGCAATAAGTGAGTTCGCATAATACACGCCGTTGACTCTTTTTCCTTTCTGAAGATAATCAATGAAAATTATCCCACGCACATCCCAAAAAACTGACACCATGACCTTGCCTGGAGGTGGAACTGTCTTCGCCTTCTTTGGAGCTAATTCTCCCCTTTGAGTCTATCTACGCTGTGATTAATAACCATTGCTGTGAAACTTTGCCAAACACACGATTGAAACATCCGCACGACGCTGTTTTTGTTCCATTGTGAGAAATCGCGACACCCATCGTGCGCACAGCTTTCTCAGGTCAAATTTTCAGTCAACATGCGCTATACAGCGCTTTTTGTACTGCCTACCATATCTGTTAGTTCACGCTCTTACCAGTGACGGTCATCTAATACCATTTTCTGGATTTTTTTTTTCAATATTTCTGATGATCTCACCTCATTTAGTCGACCACTGAGATGTTCATCTTGGCAACTCGTACGGTCTCGCTTAAACTCTGCCACCCAATATTTTGTTGGAGTACACTCGCGCAGAGTAGAATCCAGTTCCGTTTTGATGTTGGTTGGATTGATGGCTTTCAAATGAAAGTATTGTGTCACTTAACAATGACCAATTTTTTCCATATTTAAAAAAATTCATTGAGAGCAGACAATGTTGCCGAACAAATACTAAACAACGTAGCGTCGCTAAACTTCAAATTTAAGGTTTAAAAGGTTGGTACTTTGTATAATAGTCATTCTTTTTTAAACAACAACTGCCATCTATACGTCAGGTCGGGACTACCATCGTACCTCGTTTTCGAATTCCTGCAGCAAACTAGATTTTTAATGTTTGTTAGTTTTATCAGACGGCATGTCCTTAAGACTCTTCTCAAAAGACAGTCAGTCAAGACAAGGTCATAGAAACCCCAAAGCGAGTTGTACAAATATACTCGTACAGAAGTCCATATTAACATTAATGGGATGGAGGTTATTCACTTTATCTAAAGGGACGTCTATTCCAACCACTGAAATTGTCGATTAAATACGTATTGAGCTACCCGCAGTTTAGTGTCGATAGGCATCATCTAAAAGACTGTACAGCTACATTATGTGCGTCTGTTACAGTGTATACTTTGCTTAGACTGCCAAGCGGGAGTTGACTGATATGCAAAATAGCAGCGTCGAAAGGACGTCGACCTTCAAGAAAAGTTTGCTAACACCCGGCATGTATTTACCACAGTCAGCATTTGCAAACGATACTCTGTTTCCTTATTCGTATATGTTGCATGTTGCTCTTAGATGAAGTATGTATTCTCAAAACAGTTCTACGCATTTTTTTTTTGTGAATTTTTGTAGTTTGGCTGGGAGATACCATTGTTGGATACCAAGTCGATAGTATCCTCTTCAGTCCCTACTACGTTTGTAATTTTTTTTCGACACCATTTCAAGCAGTGTCCAAATGGCTGAAGGTATCACATAATACATTGAGAATGGTAGTAAAAATCACTGAGATGTCAATCTGCTGATAGTAGCTTGTCAAAATCATCAGACTTCAAGCTAGGCCATGGAGAAAAGACGTGTTGGTAAGTTTTTGTGATAATTTGAGTAAATCATTTAGATTTTCACTGTTTTATGATAGTTACTGCGCGTATAAACTGTTGTATGTGAAGTTGCGATTCATTTGTGCGTTAATACTATGCGAAGGGCCAGTCCTTGGCGGGTATCATATGTGATAGCTTTGGACTTAACCCCGCCATTTGGATTGCTCCAAGTAATTTTTTGAATGCGGTTTTGATTTGTTTCCAGGACTTTCAGAGTGTGAATTTAAGGAATATTTCGCAGTCTTTAATTATTATGATTCCATTTTCGACACAAACATATTGTAGATGACGATGACGGAGATATTATGCAGCAACTTTTAACTCATCAAGTGTCCGATGATGGCCAGCTATCACCGTCATATGACGAAGAAAGTAATATTCTTCTGAGCCAGTTGAGAGGCAGGTATCCAAAGTGGCTACACAAAGACGATTTTCATGCACAGAAGACATCCGTGAAGACACCACACCAGCCATTCGATTATTTTTTGGATTACTTTGATTTCACCTTTTTTGAAGACTAAGCTGAGAAGTCTAACATTGCTTATATGTCCCCAGATGGCACACAACTGAAGACAACTCCGAAGGAATTCAGACAATTTTGGGGAGTCAGCATTTTACGACCATTACAGGGATTTCTACGTCTTAAAATGGCATGGGAAGCCCTTACAAGATATCCACTTGGAGCTGATACTATTGCGAGAGACAGGTTTTACTATCATCGGGACAATTTGTGGTCAGCGGATGAAAACTCTGTATCAGACAAAATAAAAGCAAATGGAAGTAAGGCTTGGAAAGTAAGGCCTTTGTGTGATAGAGTTCGTTCCAAATGTCTTCAGCATTGATGAACAAATTATCCCATTTGAAGCTCATATAGCAATGCGACAGTAGATAAAGGGGAAACCCATTTCTGTTGGTCTAAAGAATTCTGTAATGACATCTAACAGTGGCTTGCCATTATAAGGTTGCTGTACCCGAGAAGCTAGATGTTTGAAGTAAAGTAGTGTTGACTTTAGCTGATTCCTTAGCAGAGGAAACTCATATCTGATCGATATTTTACCTCTGTAGACTTGTTTGAATTACTATTAAAGAAACGGAGAAATCTAGATTCTGCGACTATTATGGCCAACCGATGCAGATCTAAGAAGGGAAAAAGGATCCCATGATCAAGTAGTAAGAAATGATGGAGCTCTGTCTCTTATCAAATGGTTGGACAATAGACCATTTCATTTTTCATTTTATGTCTTCTGCTCACTGTGTTCAGCCTATTGAGAATTACCGTCGTTGGTCTAAAAAGGACAAGAGATACATTGATATACCACGACCACACGCTATAAAAAAATACAGGGTGAATGACTCGAACTCCAACTTTTTAAAATGCTATAATTTTTTTATTTTTTGATAAATTTTATTCTGCCAAAGCAAAACATGTTGGAAAATACATCAACTTTGAAATTGTATATGTGGTTTGCAATATGCTCATCTTTGGCGCGAATAATGGCCTTGGGACGGCCGAACAAAGCATCGCACGCCGCACGCAAGTGGCTCTGCGGTATTTTGGCCTATTCCCGGCGAAGTGCTTGTTTGAGGTGGTCCAAACTTTGGTATTTTTTAGTGCCAACCTTCGCCTTTAAAATATCCCAGACAGAGAAATTCAACGGTTTTGCATCCGGAGAATTTGCAATCCATTGTGTGCTGAAGAAATGAAGTGTGGAACATTGTTTTTTAACCAATCTTGGTTGACGCGCGCTTTGTGAGACGGTTCCGAGTCTTGTTGAAATGTCCACGGTCTCCGACCGAAATGGTTGTTTGCTCAAGGCTTCAATACTGCCTCTAAGACAGTTTCACGGTATACGATCGCATTAATTTTGAAGCCACGGTCCAAAAATTCGAGCGGAGAGCGACGGCGGTTATGGCGGCCCAAACCATCACCATCGGTGCTGCTTGGTTTCTGGTGGCCGTCCGAAGGTGTACATTTTCGCAGGACCTCTCTGGCAAGTAAACTCGGTCATTTTGTTTGTTGACATATTGCTCGATAACAAATGGCGACTCATCGGAAAAAACCAAATTCGCAACTCACCACTTTCGTGCAAGAGTAGCAACTCCTTCGCCCTTTCGACTCTAACTTTTTTCTGTTGCGGTGTAAGATCGTGTGCTTTTTGGAACTTCAGTGGCTTGAGCCCAAGATCATTTTTCAGTATGTGTTGCATCCGTTCCAACGATATGTTGGAACTCACGAGCCATTTTTCTTCCACTTCGACGCGGATTTCGCTCAATTCGAGTCTTCATTTTCCGAACCATTTCTGCCGATATTGCTTTTTTTTATGACCACCTCCATGGCGTTTTGCAACGCTGCCGGAATTACGGTAACGAGCTATGGTTCGAGACACAAATAATTTATTCACGTTGAGGTGCTGGAGGGCTCTAACGATAGCTACTTTTGGTTTTCCAGCCAAATATAAAGCAATCACACTATCACGTTTGAATTCCATCGCGGATAACAATTTTTCAACACAACTGAGACGCAAATCTTTTAAAAGGCTTGTAAATAATAAAATTATCTGTTATGTGTCAAAATTTGAGCTCACTGTCATGAACGGTTTGGAAATTATAGCAGTCTGAAGTTGGTTGCAGTTCGAGTCATTCAGGGTGTATAATGAGTGTACTCGTATGGGTGGTGTGGATCTGCTGCCATGAGGGGAAGGACCAAGAAATGGACAATTCGACTTCCGCATAACTTGTTTGATTTTGTGACGGCTTCCTGTTAGATTCAGTACAGAGAACATGCAAAACTTAACAGAAAAAGGATATACTGCGATATTATCTCTTTTGTTTGGGCATAGCTGAACATTTGATACACGATAACGTAACTCAATCTGATGAACCGGATTTAAGCGATGAATCGCATGCTGTAAAATGCAGAAACAAGGAACAGAAACTGGTGAAAATTCTTAAATTGAAAACTTATTCTTAGCTCGAGACTGAAGAGGGCATGAAATCCAAGATATTATTGCCTTCAACTTTTTCACTTGCTTTTGCCCCAGTAAGTGATCTTAGTGTTAGATACGCGACATATAATAAGTGTTGTCTTCCTGAAATTACTACTTATATTTTGATTTGGGTAGTACCGGTAAGGACGGTTCATAGAGGGATGAAAGCAACTCACTCTCGGTTCGCTTTGTCGCTTATGACGACAGTAGCCACATTTTTATAGCAAAACTTTTCTGCAGCAAACGCTGAAAGCAAATTTGGTATGAAGAGACAAGCTCTCGTTGTTTTAGATCTTTCGCCATATAGTGGTGTGAGGCCCGCAAATATACAAGACCAAGGGTGCAGTTTCTCGAAATCATGATTTCTGTATGCATAGTGTGAGGTTCTATATTACACAAGGAAATCCTACTTTTTTTCAACGTTGAATTAGTCATAAAATTAACACAAAATTCGGGGCGCTTTTGCTTAAAAAAATCTCGTACTTTCCCAATAAATTTGGGAAAGTTACCATGGAACGCTATACAGGGAAAGAAAAAATCCAAATCTTTGAATTTTAATACAAAAATGCATGTTCTATCGCGGCAACGATGTGAAAAATTCGTGCCAAAATTGCACGTAACTATGTGCCTTCCGAGGCTTGTGTGCACGACATAAAAAATGATCTCTAGCGACGCGCTAAGTGCAAGATGTGAGGGCACCGAATGTCGAAAACGACCCAAACACCTCCATTCGTCACCGATTTTAGGAGCTTGACCTCTCTACAGCCACACTGCACCGAATTTTGATGAAAGATGTAGCTCTCCATGTGTACAAGGTCCAATTAATGTAAGAACTGAAGCCGGCCGACCACCAGCAGCGCTGTACGTTCTCGGATTGGATCCTAGAAAACATGCATGCTGACATTGATTTTTTCAAGAAAATCGGGTTTTCGGATGGGGCCTCGTTTGGACATTGGCTGCTACATTGATAAGCAAAATTGCGGCATTGGAAGAACGTAAAATCTACGGGTGATTCCGGAAATGCCAGTGCACCTAGAACGAGTAAGTTTTTGATGTGTTTTATGGTTGGTAAAAGCCATTACATTTAGTGGAGTATGCTACCGGGACATGACAAACAATTTTTTGTGACCGGAGCCCGAGGGTATGGATGCGTATGACCTCTACTTTCAACAGGATGAGGCTAAGTGTCAAAAAAGATGCGAAACAATCGAGTTATTGTGCGCGTAGGTTTCGCCTTTCGGAAACAACCATTGATCATGCAACTTACCATCGTCAGACTTCTTTCTCTGGGGCTATGCTAAAATTAAGGTCTACGCCAACCATCTGCAAACAATACCAATTCTGAAGGCGAATATCGAATCCGCCATCGCCGAGATAGAGCCCAAATTTCGAGAAAGGGATGAGGGTCTACAAGCACAGCCGATGATGTCATTTGGAAGATATTGTGTTCCGTAATTAATCCCCATGTGTCTACTTTATAAAGTAATAAATGTTTCAGAAATATCTCAACAATTGTACGATTTATTCAAAAAACAAATCCCCACTAAGTTCAAGTACACCTATGTCCTCTGAAGAATGCAGTTTTATCTTTCATATCAATAGAATTCGAAACAGCTCGTTGTCGATAACCTCGAAGATTTTAATGTTATTCAAAATTCCTCAAATCCAGTTTGTTAAAAGAAGATTCGCTTTTTAATGGACCTACTAAGTCTGCTTGTTTACTCTTAAATAACGTGTTTTAGCATCATTGGGACGAGGTACAAAAATCTCGTTAACTTTTCGTCTGTCTTTTTTCGATGGCACTCGAAATGCTTGCGTACTCAATATTATGATTTAATCTCAAAAACAATTATCATTTCCTCTTAACAACAAGCGAATAGGAAGACATTAATATGTTTTTATCGCTAAAATTTATACACCGCAACAGAAAAAAGTTAGAGCGAAGGAGTTGCTACCCTTGCACGAAATTGGTGAGTTGCCGAATTTGGTAACAAATGTCAACAAACAAAATGACCGAGTTTACTTGCCAGAGAGGTCCTTCGAAAATGTACACCTTCGGACGGCCACCAGAAAGCAGGCAGCACCGATGGTGATGGTTTGGGCCGCCATAACCGCCGATGGTCGCTCTCCGCTCGTATCGGAGGCTTTCGTTATATCCAAATATCTAAAAGGACATCCCCAGTAGATTTGCCTTTTTGAAAATCAAATTGAACAGAACTAAACAGAATTTATTTTTATTCAACAAATTTATCACTCTATATTTGATGATTTTTTTAAATATTTTACTCAAAGACGGTAGATCCGAAAAAGATCTGTGATTGCGAATGCAATATCACTTGGCATTTTTAAAAAAAATGGTACTACATCGGTACATTTATTTTTGCTTATATATACGAGTGCATAATATATTTCAAGTGTAAGAATAGTGTTAAATACCACTTTATTGGTTTTAATTATAAATAAAATTAACAATGGATGGAGTGACCTTAGAAAAGCACATTACAATGGTAGAAAATCTGAACGCTGCTATACAGTTCAAATTGAAAAAAATAATAAATGATAATAGAAAATGTATTTTGTTATAATTATTCTATTTTACACCAGGATGAAAAGAGGGTACGCATTCCTTACCAGTAAAATTAATACCCAGAAGTCCATGCGATAAAAATTTTCTAACCGCTCCAGAAGATGTAATTGTTGTGATCGATATTGGGAGTATATTCAATATACGGCAGAATGATACCAAATAAAAATTATGGAAAGCAGTGGTGCGAGCAACAGGTACAGATACAACATTTGAATAGTTTTTACGTAAGTTCCAATCAGAAATTAGACTCCTATTCAAATTTTTGATCTGAAAAAAAGAAGTTTATAACACTTTAAAACGTTACAAGTGACTGGAAGAATTTTCGTATCACGTCACAATGGAAAACCGTGATGCCTACGGTGTTTATGACAAATTTTTCTTATAACATTTTTCTGTAGAATTAATAGCAGCTGAATTTTGTTATTATAAGCAAATCCCCAACACGCAATACCATACTAAAGCTTTGAGTTAAATATGCCATAGTACGTAGTTTTTAATAATTTCTTGGAGTAAACATTTTTCAGGTAAAAAAAATTTCTAAGAGTGCTCCAGGAAAATTTTCTGTAAGTATGATTTCATTAAAAATAAAGAACCAAGCAATACTTTTTAAAATTCGGTTAGATATGCCGTCCTTTCCCAAAAATTTTAGTAGCCTATAAGGCTACTAATTTCTTAATAACAGGTGACCAGATAGCAATAATAGTTTTTCTAATTACTATGTATCAGCAGCTGTCAAAGTTACCAATGACAGTAACGTTTGCCATTTCACCATGCATCGTTTTATGCTTTTCGAATGTACGAAAATTATGAAAAAATATTATCGAAATTCCGGCTCAGTTGTAAATACACAACATGAATTTCGTCGTGAGGTAGGTCCTCATCATGGCTTCAATGTGCAGGCCATTCGTAACTCCATTGAAAAGTTTGAGCCTGAGTACACTCTTTTGGATTTTAGGACATTAACCAGGCAGAGATTGGTGCGAAATGAAGAAAACATAGTCGTCGTAGCGGGCAGCATCGAAGAAGACCCAGAAATGTCGATTCGGCGCCGATCAGCTGAATTAGGCATCGCCAGAGAGCCAACCCGGCTTAAGGCTCCGGCCCATAGAATCCGTTGCGTCCGTTACGATGTCGGATAGGTTGACGTTGACATATTTGACGGAAATGACAGTCTCATAGAATCCGTAGCATACGTTGGCACAATAACAAACGAAACGAAACAAAATAATTGAAATGTCAATTAATCCCAATGTTTTCTTTTCAAACTACAACAATTTCTCTTCACTCTCTCTATGTATCCACCAATGAAAATGCTTACTCTCAATTTGTTAATGTGTGAATGTATGAACTGCCAACGGATTAAAAAGTAGAAAGTAAATCTACTTTATCCGTCCGTTCCGTCATATCCTTTGTTTATGGGCCTGCTTCCATAACAAATGTATATTCTATCCAGCTGTCAGTCGATAACGTCGATGCAACGGATGCAACGGACGCAACAGATTCTATGGGCCTTGGCCTTTATTTTGAGCTTGGATTTGAGCCGACATCCGTATAAAATTGTGCTGACGCGAGAATTGAAACCGGACGACAATAGACAATGCCATGAGTTCGCTAATTGGGCACTGGAAATAATGGCCGTAGATCCCGATTTTGGCCAGAAGATTATCTTCTCGAACGGGGCCAATTTTTGGCTCATCGGCTATGTCAACAAGCAAAATTTCAATTATTGGAGTGGACACAATCCACAAGTGTTTGGCCAAGCTTCAATGCATCCACAATGATTGACTGTTTGGTGCGGTTTACGGCACGGCGGCATCATCGGACCTTATTCCTTTCGAAAGTAGGGTGGAGACACTGTTACCGTCAATGGTCTCAGGTATACAGTGATGTAAACCGACTTTCTGTTTTCAGAGCTCGACAACATCGATATATCCGGGCCGTTGACAAGACGGCGCTACATGCTATACAAGCGACGCAACGCTCGAAGTTATGAAGGAGAAATTTGGCGAGTGGGTCATCTTGCGTTCATGCGATTTGACACAACTCGATTATTTTGTCTGGGGCTAAGACAAGTCCCTAGTCTACGCTAACAAGCCAACCACTTTGGACGAACTGGAAGCCAATATTCGACACGCTATTGCAGGAATAATACTGCACAAATTGGACCGATGCGATGGCTTGAAGCACTGCTAGCGAAGCCCTTGACCGCCATTGGAATGCTGTGCTATTCCACACATAATGTCATGAGAGCAGCTTCAAAATAAAGCCAGAATCAATTTTATATATCACACCGCTTTTGTTTAATTTTCCTTTCGTTCTTATCTGATACCCTATAGTTCAAAGGTAGTCATAGGTTCATAGAAAAAGCTATCTATTGGGTTGTACGACATAAAATTTCCGATTTTTGCTCTGTCGGAAATAAGAATCTCTCGAGTGAGCATCTGCGCCAGAACGTTAAATTTTCTTTTTTTTATAAAATAAAGTGGTAAGTGTGCTTGACGTGTGAGTGTTTTAGGGTTCGTTACAAGTGCTGTTATTTTTTTTCTAGCAATTATTTACCATGCTGCCGGTAGTTCAAATGGGACATAATGCGTCATTGGTAATGAAAAACATTAATGGCGCATTTACGACGTCAGTTTGGAAAGTTCCGTTCGGGACAATTTGGTGCTCATCGAAAGGACCAATCCACTTTTCATTTCTTTAACCCGGAGAAACGCTATCTAATATTATGAGGAAATCGAGATATTGCATGCCAAACTGGCTGAAAAGCAACCTGCGTTGGTCAATAGGCACGGTCCGATCCTTTTCCATGACAATGCTATACCCCATACCTCACAAGCAATGGTTGGGATTTGAAATTTTTCCGCATCGACCGTACTCTCTTGATATTTCTCCAACGGATTACCATCTTTTCCGCAATCTACATTCCTTTTGCCGACAGAAGGTCTTCCGGAACCGAGTATACTATAAAAGCCTTTGAAGATTTCATTGCCTCAAACAGTGAGCACTCCTACGAAAAACGAATATTTGACCTTATAACACGTTGGAAGAATATCATTGATGCCAACGGGTCCTATTTTGATTGATAAAAATTTAGGAAAAAATAACATTGGCTTTTAAACTTTTACTATAAAATCGGACATTTCATGTGGTACCACCCAAAAGTTGAAAAGATTCACCGTAAATTCAATTAAAATTAGTATTTCTCTGAACATAAAATTGTGTTTGAAGTATTTCAGCTATTGTGGCAACAAATTAATTGAACTTTTCTGGGATTTAAGCTTTATCAAGGATTTAAGGCTTTTCTGGGATTTAAGCGAAGCTTAATGATATAACCATTTTCTATTCTTGTTTAATATTTCTCTTAGCAGTGTGAAATTGATTCTATAATAACTATCTCGGTATAAAGGAATTTCCTTCCTTATTTCAAAGCACAAATTCGTATAACTTCTTTTTAAATCACTATTTTGTGGATGTTTGTAGCATTTAATCTTAAACAAGTTTTTTGTTTTCTTTTGTAATTTTTAAATGACCACTAATTCATAGTTGTAGACTCCTTAAAGATTTTTCGCGATCTAAAATAAAAATAAACTTAAAATTTTTGTTTAAGAAATAAAAAAAAATAAATTGTTTTGTTCTTTTTGTTTTGTAAATATAATAATTTTAAAGGACCCCTTAAAATCCCAATTGATATTACTCGTAAAAGCGTTTCTGATAGAATCCTGCGCAACAGCCGATTTTGGAAGAGGAAGAACTATATACAAATAGAGCTCTTAAAAAAAAATGAAAAATGCTTGAATGAGAGTTAAATTTATTTTTTTAAAATAAAATATGAATGCACAAATTTGCTCTTTATTTGGTAAATATTTCTGAAGATACAGTTAACTTTAAAAACAATTGTTTTCCTTGTGCATATCCCTCCTTTCACTTCATTTTATTATTATTATTATTATTTATTAACAAAATATTACAATAGTTATAATGCTAATATAATAAAAAGAGTACTAGCTGCAGGGGCTTACGGCTCTAATGTTGAAATTATTATGTTGACTATCGTATGTTGTTATAGACTGATTTTAGTTGTATTGATAAACGTCACAATTTTTTCAATATTTTCGATACAAGGATTCTTTAAAATTTCTGGTATAGGGATACCTTTAAAGATATCGCAAGTGATAGAGGGCGGCAGAGAACATTGACTAAGTCCCATAATGTGATTGATGTCGACTGTCCTCCAAGAAAAATAGGTTGGAGGATTTTCTTTTCTCAATAGGTGTTGAGGACTAGTTGCGGTGTGTCCTAGGCGGAGTGGTACAAAGCTGGCATTTGCAGTCTTTGAGGTCGAAGTTGGGTAGGTAGGGTGGAGTCGGTCTGTGTTTATTTTCGAGTAGTGGTGTTGGTAGGATATCCAATTGTCTAAATTTTTTTTTGAATGGGTTTTTTTTTATGGCATTGAGAAGGTCTTTTTTTTTGTTAGTGTGTCGAAAGTATGGAGCGGCATTGTGTGTGCTAGGTTAGCAGAAGTATCAGCATTTTCGTTTCCTTGAACCCCTATATGCCCAGGGATCCACATTAATTTTAATTTTGTAGGGTTCCTAATAAGAAGGTCTCTGATCGTGTTTATTATAATATTTTCTGTGGTTCCTAATTCACTACATCTGTTCACGGAATTTATAGTGCTCCTTAAACCCCTAAGTTCCAAGTTAATATATACAGTGTTGTGCAAAACATACCGGATTTTTCACGAATATTTTTTGTTGAAGAATTCTAGGGGACAGGAATACAGTAGGTACACTTGTTTGGCAATTTAGGAAAACCTATTGAATAAGTTTACAAATAGAAAAAAAAAACAAAGCATTGCTACCATTATTTTTTTAGTTTTGGCAAAAAGTGTAGCTCAACTCAATGCCATGCTTGCGCAAAACATATCGGATGGTTTTGGATGTCATTTGAAGTGAGTTATAGACTTAATAATACCTAAAAGGATAGGTGTCTCCAATTTGTTTATTAATAAAATGGCCAAAAATAAATAGAGTGGTGTGGTTAAAAATCAGAGGGTAGTGGATTTCAGGGCAGGGCTAAAGCAAAAATCTACTCGTATGTCGACAGTGTATGACATTATAAAAAAGTTTCAAGTTTCCGACCGAAACTATTCACTGTGGAGGGCGTCCTAGCAAAAACTACACTCCGAAACGATTGGCAAAATAACAAAATGATTCTTAACGATCCTTTTTTGCCTTTAAGAAAAATTATTGGTTAGCTCAATCTTTCAATTTAAGCAAGCACCCTACGCAGGCGTTTAAGAGAAGCTGGTTTTTGTTCTTTTCGAAAAGCAAAAAAGTCTCTATTTACTGCTAAGCATAGACAAAAAAAATACCATTCCATTCCTCTAGTAAGTCTTTGATTACTTTGCTAACGCTAATCGTTTCCTAGACTGGAATTCGCAGGAAATCTTTTGAATTGGAAAACTGTACTCCTTAGCAATGAGTTCAACTTGATTGCTTCCGATGGAAGTATTCATGTTAGACGAAAGAAGGGGGCAAGTCTTCAGCCACGACGTTGTTGTCCATCCGTGAGGCATGGAGGAGGCTCAATTATGGTGTGGGGATGTTCTTCTGGTGCGGGATGTGAACCAATACATGAAATTAGTATTATTATGGATCATTTTCAGTATAGAGATATACTGGAACCCGTAATGCTACCATACGCTGAGGAGGAGATGCCACTGCGTTGGGTTTATCAACATGATAATGGGCCAAAACATTCATTAAAGTTGGTTAAGGAAAATATTGATGTGTTGGAATGGCCCTCGCAATCGCCAGATCTAAACCCTATCGACAACTTGCGGGCCATTTTAAAAAGACGGTTAGGGTCAAAGTCAAACACATCCAAAAATGAACATATGACGTCACTAAAGAATGAATAAGTGAACATTCCAACAGAAATTTTTGAGAATCTAATGTCATCCATGCCTAAAAGATGCGAGGAGGTCTTAAAAAACAACGGTTACTGCACAAAATATTAAGTACAACGAAAATCCGGTATGTTACCGAGTTAAGGTATGATTTTTTTTTTTTGTATAATAAAACATATTATCGCAAAACCTTGCTTTTCTTTTATTTGTAAACTTATACGATAAGTTTTCTTAAATTGACAACAGATTTTACTTAGGTTCTTAGGTTTTGTTCCCTAAAATTTACCAAAGAAAGTGTTCGATAAAAATCCGGTATGTTTTGCACAACACTGTATGTATGCAGCTCAAATGTAGGTATGTCAAATAACCAAATCACTGTCGATTTCAAGGCCAGATATTTTTGATATTTATGTTGCAGGAAGATGGTTGACAAATTTTGATAAATACAAAAATGGAATTAGGCCGTTACAGTGAGGAATAGGCTCTTGTCTATCCGTTTACTGTGTTCTTCGACTGGTCATTTTGTGCGAAAAGCACCTACGGCTTTTTAACGACTCCTTTCGAAAATGTAATGAGTAAGAAAACAGCATTTTCCATTTGCTCAGTGAATCGAACCTAAATTCACTTGCATAGCAGCTGCTGCAACAAACTACCACCACTAGAAATTTTGTTGCATCATGCAAATTATGACTAAATCCACAGCAAGGTTTAAGAAATAAAAAAAGCGATGCTATTAGCAGAACTGTCAACTTCAGTGTAGAGGCACATTTTTGGTTAATAAGCAGAATTGTGTATTTGTCCAGGAGATGCCATTGGGCCGTACTCCCTTCGGGATGATCCCGGCGAGTAGGTTACAGTCAATGGAGACTGTTCTCGCTCCACATTCATCAATTCTTTTTTGTTTTGGAATAAATAGGAGCTGGAAGGCTTGCTTTTAGCTGGACGACGCCACTTGGGAAGCAGCTCGTGCCATAATCGACTTATTGAAGATGAAGCTCGGTTTTTTTTTATCCCCAGAAATGAGGCAGTATTCGACCCGCTGCGTTATTTATTCGATTTACCACAATTGGCCTCTTTTTTTTGGGGCTACATTAAGCATATGGTCTATGCCAGAAACCTAAGACGTCCTGGAGGCAAACATTCGAAGTGAAGTTGTTGGAACATCAGCCAAATTATGCAAAAAAATCAAAGACCCACTGCTTCACTTCATGCAAGCGGTTCCGTGCAATGCATTTGAATGGTGTTATATTTCACAACTAATGATATCACTTATATATCAATCCAAAATAAAAAATTCATTGATACCTTAGACGAACGTCTTTTACTTCAAAATCAAATTGTGAGGCATCTTATGGAAAGTCGTGTAGGTATTTCTTATTATTTAGACTAGATAATCTGATATTCGCTATTTCGAAATGCCTTAACCGTAGGTTCATAAAGACTACCTTGCCCGAACCGAAACCACGAGAACGAAAGCAGCTGTGCAGCACACGAAGCATGTACAAATTGGCACTCCGAAAACTTTCAAACAAGATTTTTAAATTTTACCTCACTTGTTTTTTAATATAAAAAATTGTATAATGCCAGCAAATTTCTTAGCTTAAGCTTGTTGAAAATAAAAAAAACCTCACTATGATCACTATTAACACTCCCACTCATCTACTCGTAACTTTCAAAAATTTCTTTTCACCTAAAAAAATTGGAACAAATCATTCACTTAATTTAAAAATTTCATAAGTTTTCTCTAGTCAAGTTAAACAAAGGAAAGCTTATTAAAAAAATATAAATCTAACAGTTTTCTAGGTCACATTTGTCCGCATAGCTTCTGTTAAGTGTTCATCTTCAACGGCTCGTCATCCCAAAGCACACTTCAAAGTGCCTAAGCCTACGCACCTTTTTTTTTTTTTTTTTTTGTAGTTGTTTCCTAACAAGCGGCCATTAAAGGAAATAAGATCAAAACAACAATCAACAGATACCTCTGCTAGCAGGTATAGTAAATCAAAACTCCCATTCGGATTTAATCTGAAGATCTGGCCACTAGGTCATAACCCGTCGTGCTTTTGTTTTACTATTTTCGGCACTTATCGCGGCAGAAAAAAAAAGAAAAATTTTAATAAGACCAGGTACTCACCATCGAATAAAATTCCAGTCTTCAGGTCAGGTAAAATGTTTGTAATCCAACTATGAGTTCTTGTTCGATGAATCACTTGAATTATCTCTCTAATCGTCAACAGCATCTATTCCAAATAGAGATTGAGATACACGTATTCCAGGAGCATGACGAATGCTAAAATAACACGCACTAACATAAGGGATTATCCTTTTCTTTTTTGTCAGATTTTTACCACGATCTACTACGTTTAAATTTGTTGGAGCACACCAAATCCTTTCTCTTTCTTAGATAGATCCCTTTTTAGATGGATCTCTGATTTACAGAAAAAAGAAATACAAACCACGGATGGCGATCACTTGAATGACACAGAGGTTGATAAATTTTTTGAATTTCTTTTCTTTGGCTCTCCTTTCGTTTAATCAGGTTACACAAATCTCCATGCACTTGAGAAGAAGAATAAAAGTGTAGAAAGGGTAAGACAAGAACAAACAGACACACTACACAAGATCAAAAAAAATTCAAAAAAACACGAATCTCACTCAAAAACCGGCCATAACACCCTATTCAGCTCGTATCCACTTGTATGGGGTTTTCTGAAAGACTGAAGGTACGAAATCAATCACACACAGGTAGACACCGTTTGTTGTTGTTGTTGCTGTCGATTACACTAATGGCCAAACGAACACTGGAGGCACGGGAATATGATCCCTTTTCCCAATAAAAATAAAATTAAAACCATTCACCGCACTTCCTTTGCGAGGATGCAGGCAGGATGCAGGATCGTAGTTGGTTTACACGACACAAATCTCTTGACAACGATCGCACGGAAAACACTGTTGACCTCGATTGTCTGTGCTTTGCTTATTCTTACACCCAATCAATAAACGAGGTCAGGCACTAGACAAGATGGGGAACGCATAAAATCAGGCGAATGCAGATCGTACGCGGTTTCAGATACTCCGTGAGACTGCAGATATCTATGCAGATACAAATCTAAACACTGTAACACTTTTTCTAATTATCCGCAACTGATCGAACAAAAATAGAAAAAAAAAAAAAAAAAAATTAATTAAATCTCGAATTCGAATTCGCAAGATACCATCCACCTGTTGCAGTAGTTGGTTTAGGTAGCACGGTTCCGTCGCGACGCGCAGATTCGTTTGACCGTGACAAGGGTTCGCTGTAAACTGATTGGACCGATGCAGTTGGAGCTGTGAGCGCACAGTTTGCCACTCAATTTGCTCGGGGCAGAGCAGAGCTGGGCCAGAGAGCGGGACAACAACAACAAGAAAACCGGAATTTGTACCTGGTTTCGATTCCAGGTGGTTGCGCGAATCAGCTCAAGACAGGTTATTCTATACCGAGAGCGCTGTTGGCGTGGTAGATGGCACCGGTACGTTGGTACTCTGGTACTCCAGCACACTGAAACGGTTCGTTCTGTAGAGCTGCTTAGTTTTTGTGGTTTTGTTTTTATTGTGTCTTTCTTCTTTCTTCCTCGCTTTGATCGTCAGTTTCGTGTTCATTCAATTAACCAGAGTCACTGGTGTTGTTGTTTGTGTAATTGTTCACTTGCTGTTTACTGTTTACTGCTGATTCTGCGGATTATAGGGAGCGGCCAACGAGAAAAATTTCGTATCTAGATACATTTTGTGTATGGGGTCAGTCTTGAAGGAGATGGCTGAAGTTGAAGCTGAAGCTGAAGCTGGACTACACTGGAGGCTTGTGTTTGCGTTTATAATTTTGAGATGATACCTGATAAGCAAATTCGATGCGACTGCCGTCGACGACGACAACGACGACGACGATGGAGACTCATGACTTGGAAATTGTATGCTGACGATGCAACATTGTTGTGACAAGGGGAATACATACTGAACTCCGGAGTCGGCTGATAAGATAAGTGCTCCTAACATTCTCGTGTAAGGAATGCAAATCTTTTGAATGTGACCTGAATAATAAGATCGATTGTAAAATGGTCATTGTGTGGGAGGAAATGTTGTTGTTCGAGATGATCTATATTCTCGGCAAAGGAGAGCGCGAAAATGTGTGTGGTTGTCCGACAGCATTTGGGCAAGATCTAATGTCATAGATACTCTTTCGTACAATTTTATACAGACTAATTTTTCTTCGAACTACTTACCAAGTCGCCCGACTTACTGGGGCGACTGTCTCCGCAATTGTTGACACTCACTAGAAGTCATAGAGAGATCTTTGAGTGGAATGTATAAAGGTACGGCATTTGAAGGAAACTGACAAAAATTTCTGTGGAAAGATATCTAAAAGGCTAAACCTCGGTTTATTCGGTTAGACCTCCTACAAGCAATCCAAAAGTGAGGCTATCCGTTCTGAAAGGGGCTTCAGAACCACGTGAAAGGGTTTCTGAAGCAGGAATAAGAACACAAATTGCGTCAGCAGTACAAATAATTTCATATGGGGCTACTGAAACAGGGTTTACACTATATAAATACTCGTAATAGGTACCTATATGGTTTGGAAATAACAGAAGGATTAGTATACGAATGATACGACTGTTAATCTACGATTTTCGGTACTCCAGGTCGAATGTTAGGTCTCTTAGCAGACCAGGTGCAGCAGATAAATTTGCAGAGATCCTAGACTACCATAAAGCTGGTCTACCCGCCACCCAAGAAGTGCGATGGAATGCACCGAATATAGGGAAGATGATACTGCGACATATACTATCTACTACCGAGTAGACACGCAGCTGCTTCTTGGATACGGGTTTTTCATAAGAAGGCGACTTAGCAAGAAATCGTGTCAAGCATGTGAACGGGTGACTCGTGACAATTCGGATCAAGGCTTAGTTCGCCAATATGAGCCCAAATATTCGCGTAAGCCCTGATCAAAATTTCCACTAACCAGATTGATTGACACAAAGCGTGCCTCCAAGATTAAAGATGTGTGTACTTTCAAGGGGCTAACATTTACTCGGAGCACTAACTTGTTGAGGCTAAGGTGCGAATCTAAATATCTCTAACGTCGCTAAGAGGAGGAAAAGCTATGAGGAGAGTTTGACGTCTGTACATAAACCACAATCGCAAGACCGAATCTTTGCTGATTAAGTGCTTCTTTGATGTGCTAGGCTTCGCCCCACCGCCAATGTAAGACCCCTACTTTGACGATGAATGTCGTCTGGCGTATGAAGGGAATCAGAAAGTACATAGAGCGGCGAGAAAAAGCACCGGCCTTACAGAAGGGTGAAAAAGCAAGCGATCGCTTCCGATGCGATATCATGTAAATTGGGAGATGATACAGCGGGAAAGACGTTCGGAAATTTTGTCAGAAGCCAAAGCGAATAGGAACAAATCTTGAGGTAGATTCGAAGTCAGTACTGATGATATGAAATCATTTTTGCTAGTTTTTAAAGGATGTTCATGGACAATTTTCTCTGCTCCATGAAAATTATGAACATCGATAGCAAATCTCGTAAGCAAATACCAGAATCACAGTCTTTCAAAAGTTTGTACAACTTCTTGCTTTTACGGACGGCATAGACGTGGAAAATAGATGGTATTGAAGAATAAGCGGCAAAGGTGGGCCTGACGGAGATCAAAGAGTTACTCTTGCCAATTAAGGTACTTTTTGGTGGCAATTGAGTACAGAGATTCCTCTTGAACAACCCAAATATTTATTTTCCTAATCCTCCTCTATGGCGCAGGAGCATAGAGTCGATTCCATCATCTAGGGAAAAAGGAGCAGAGGAAGACTCCACTCTAGATGGCGTGGTCAAATTGAGAAGGACCTCAACCAATTTGGCAAATAACAGCGCTGGTTCTAGAAACACGCTGTTTGAGATCAAGCGCCCCCTCGGCCTGTACTGAAACTTAAGTATGTAAGTACTTAACCGACTTCCTACTTTTCTTGCATTATCTTCGATCCTGGGAACACTGCTGATAGTTCAATAGACAAAGCGCTTCGACGAGTCTTCTCTGAGTTTTTTTTATAGTGCTGCTATTTTTGTCTCTTGGTCAGCATGATAATCGCTTAATACTACATTATCTGTCTGCAGCAGTATACAAAATGTCTCTCCTAGTGCCTGAGGCATTTCAAGCGGTCATTTGATAAAAAAATTCACCGAAGAGGTATAGCAAGTTTTCGATAATCGATGAACGGAACAGCTTACACAGGGATTTGTTTGCAAATTTTAAAGGAAGATATCTGCCTGTAGTGTAGCACAATCCTGTTTTGTTCAGTTGAGTTTTCCACAGACGGATGTGAGATCAAAAATGGGAAACGTAAGCCGGTGAAAGTGGAAGTTCGAATGAATAACCACAACCAACGTGGCATGGTTGTTAAGCATTGTTGCTGAGAAGCATGTAAGTCTATCCTATGGAGTTTAAGAAAGATACCCGTTATTCAATATTTTTTCCGGAGATCTCGCCAAGGGATTCAAAGAATGATTTGTCTAATACTTGAATATCGCACTTAACATTTTCGACGTTGATTCGTGGTATTCACAGTTTGTCCTGTTGTATCGAATTCGAGAAACTGATTTCACCCCGTCAGTTTGTATGATAATAGGGTGACCAAGACTGGCAGACTTAATTATATCATTAAGGGTTGCAAATATCGTTGACTGGCGCTAAAAGATACTCGTTCCAGTTAAAATAAATGAGCATCTATGCTGAAAACTAAGCCGCAAATTTTGCTTTTTTATTTCAAAGATCATCTTTCACTATAATGATGATTGTTTGGAATATTTGATATGTGCCTCGGTCCAATCTAGAATGGATTAAATTTAAAAAAAGATTTGCCATAAGTTGTGTTATGAACTCAGCCAGATAATCATCTGAATACACATTGCCTAGTCGTATGGACTTTTGAAAGAGCATAAGCACTAAACAGAAAGAGGAAACACTATACGGCGCTGTATCCTTGTTCAGATAGCATAATCCCTAAATGTCCAAATCATATACAAAAATTACCAAACTCTAAGTGCATAGATCGGGTGTTTCGAAAAATACCCGCTTTCTTACATCGGTGCTATTTTTCCTGTTGATGGATTATACCGCTATCTATGATATCATGCCATCCATGCTTTATTTACATATTTAAGGTAAGCGTGCGTTTGTTCTAGAAGACTTGGAAATACTCGAACAATTTTCTATTTGCACGTGATATTCACAAATGCTGGATGATTACTAACATAAGTTTATTAGGGCCCATGCCCCTAAAGAGGACAAGGGCGACACCAAAAGAATACTTCTACCACCTGCTACGATAAGACTTATGAGCAATGTCCGAAGACATCTTTGGCAGGGCAATAAGCTTATTGATTTTCCAAGAACACAATTTCATCATTTTAAGAAAAGCTAAATCAAATATCACATTGCGATAGACATAAGGCATGAAACCCGAACGTTGACTCGGATCAGCAACTTGCTGCAGCCAAGTTGAGAAGGCGGATGTTCTAAGCGCCCAAGCAAAGAACAACTACTGTGAGAAGATATAATGTAGAAAAGCTTCAATCACAAGAGACTATCAGAATATTAGCCGAACGCGTATCCTGAAATCTCTTAGCAATTCCTATGCCACCAGAATCAAGTAGCGAAGATCAGTGGCAACGCTGTCAACTTGCCATCAGAGACGCTGCAACTGATGTGCTGAGCTTCACCCGATCACTATCAAGAAATTCCTGGTATGAAGAGGAATGCCGGCAAGCATATGCAGCTAAACAAAAAGCATACAAAGCGGTGCTACAATGAAGAATGAAAGCCTCTCATGAGCTCTATGATCAGAAGAGATGAGAACAACATCTGTACTTAGAGGCAAAAAGAACGTGTCAAGGTGGAACGTACTGAAACATGTAGATATGAAGAAGGAAACTCTGTAGTCGAATCACAGTCAGTACTGAGAATATGGAACATCTTTTTCAGCGGACACAGCGAACAGCAATAGGCAGAATAGACCATTCAACTTAGACGATGATAGCCAAAACTTCCGTCCAACTGAAAAAAATGAAGCAGGGATAGCAATATCTAAGCTGAAATCCAACATAGCCACTGGACCTGACGGCTTGCCAACCGATGTATTCAAAGCTGCTGGAAGTGACTTTTGCAGAGAACATACACCAATCAATTTTTAAGATCACAAGAGTGTATGTCTAATGAATGGAATTTCAGTATCCTTTTCCCAATCCACAAAAAGGAGACCCGTTCAACTGCCCCAAGTATACATAGAATCATAAGTCTCCACAACATCGCATACAAGATCTTATCTTGTGCGATTAAATCCGACAAATCTTGGAAAAAACTCTAGACTCAAAAAAGGTTCTAGGCAGGGTGACTCGCTTGAGTTCCGCATAATTGTTTAACAACATACTTGAAAGAATTGTGCGGAACTCACAGGCGAACACTGGAGGCATAATCATTCAAAAGCCTGTATAACTACTAATGTACACCGCTGATATTGACGTAATTGGCAGAACTCAGAGGGCGCTAACCGGTGCTTTCGCTAACATGGAAGCGGTAGCTGGCATGGGTTTAGATGCAGATGAGGGTAAAACTAGGTTTATGCTCTCAACAAGAAAAGGCACACAACAGTGACCAATTAGACAGAACGTCACAGTCGACAGCTATAATTTCGACGTAGTGTCAACGGCCTCGCCACACTGAAAGCATCGGTTCCCACTAGATCACCGAAATCAAGCAGTGTTGGGCGCGGTAAGTACGTAGATGGATTACCACATGGGAATTCGGTACTCCGCGTACTGTTGACAAAACGCCACATGGGCACAGTACCCCGGCGTTAAATCCCGGACCTTACAAATTAATTTGTATCCGAAATTCCGAAGTAGTAAGGGAGCTTTGCCCACCTTGGTTCTGCTATAAATTCTGCCAACAACACCTCAGCAGAAATCAAACGAAGAATCACTCTTGCCAATCGATGTTTCGTTGTGCTAAGAAGGCTCTCCCGAACAACACAGAAGACTCTGTATAGCACCTTGATCACCCTAAAGTCCTACTTTATGGCGCTGAAGAATGGACTCTGTCGAAAGGCATATCCTCAATCGTTTCGAGAGAAGAATCCTTCGAAAAACATTCGGTCTCGTTGACGGGCTTTGGAGGAGTAGATTCATCGACGAACTATATGAGCTATACAGCGACATGGACCTAGTCAGAAAACTCCACATCTATAGCCTGAGATTGCTAGAATATGTAAACGAATGCTGCGCCCGAAGAGTCTTCGACTCTAACCCAGTGGGTCAACACAGTAGAGGAAATCTCAGCTTAGTTGGCACCCACAAATAGAAGGGGACCTCAACAGACTTGGAGTGGAACTGGAGGCAGTTATCTATAGACCGGACTAACTGGAGGGGTTTGTTAGTTGAGGGTCAGGTTAACCATGAACCATCACTGATGTGGTTGGGTTGCCAGACGGCCTGTTCAAATTAGCAAGAGATGTCCTATTCAGGAGTCCGCACAAACCTGCCTGTAAGTATTTTTTTATGAATCATTTGTCAATGTAAACAAAAGCGGATGGTTAGAGTTGCATGATGGTGGCATCAGTCTTATTAATATTGTGTACAAGATATCTTGAATCATATTGCGTGAGCATTACCCTTTTTCCAGATCGGGCATACAATGGTGAAGTTCCATTTGTTTGATACGTCTTCGCTCGAATATATTTAAAAAATTATTTGGTGAATGCCGTCGACTTGAAGAGAAGGGTTACCAGCTAGGAAGGGTTACTAACTGCGAAAGCACAACTCTGTACTCTTGTTCGTCCGTGAAGGCTCCCGTCCGTATTTTTCTGAACTGGAATGTTGTTGTCACTTATAAAGGTATAAATGTTACTGGGTATTTCACAGTGGCGGACAGGCGAAACCTAGCACATCAGACGCAGCTTCCACGATGGTTTGCTGGAAGCTTTCCCACTGGGTTTCGGGACAAGGTGCAGGCTATCCAGGATATCGAATGAGGTTAAGCGACACTTGATCGGCCAATGTCCCGCGACGTTTTTGCTAGTGAAGTCTTCCGACGTCAGTCTTCATCACAGCGTTTCCTGTGATAAGTGCCAACTTTGCAATAACAACATAGTGGTCGCAATCAATTTTGGTGATTCGTAAACTTCGCAAATATAGAATACTGCAGACGTGCCTTACGTCGGTGGCAATGTGATCAATCTGGTTAATCAAGACTTAATTAGGTTCCCCCATCATGTCGAAATGCCTACGAAGATGACATTTCAGATCGTTACTACGTCAATAAGCCTGAATCCGTTGTCAAAGGTGATGTCGTGCAGGCTTCCTTTACCGACTGTGCAACCAAAAATGCGCTCTTCTAATATCTTTGCTTCAAAATCGCCTAGAACGATTTGAACACATGTCTTATCGAAGCGCTCATGAAAACAGTCTTAGTGGTATCGTGATTTTTCTTAGGAAGTGAGCAAATATTAGGGTTATGTAGGCGAACGAGGAGCTCATTCACATGCCTGAAACTCAAGTCTTCCTTCCTAAGTGTGGCTCTCATGTCCATGTGGCACGGTCCATTCCATATTTCTTCCTCGATGATGGTCAGATCTGCTTTATTACAATCCTGGATTCCAGCGAGTTGTTTGCCAGCACGGGGTTTGCTACATGTTGTACTGAAAATCGTTTGCCTTTGCCATTAACATATTTTTTCCCTACCGGAGTGTTAACTCGAATAGACACCCCCAAACTGGAGTGTTCTGGTCCTTTGTGGCTTCACTTACATATAAGGGGCTGGCTACATCGGAGTACCAAATTCTTAATGCTACGGCTGAACCAGCCGTAAGCCGCAGGCAACACCGTTCATTCTCTGAAGGGTTCTTCTCCTGTTTCTTCGTCCAACTTTGGGTCCTGGTTCGCATTCACAGTTTACATATGCAGTTTACAGAGCGACCATGGAGAGGCAAAGCAAGCCCTAGACTTCAAACGTTGCGCTACTGGCCTGGCAACGACAACTGTCTTCCAGTCCTCTATCTACACTGCAGCGCCGTTTTGATCAAGAAAATCCGCTTTAGGTATTTGATTTGAAAAGAGGAAATAAAAGTAAGGAACGCTCATTCCTTGAGATCAGCAGAAAAGACTTTTCTACAGCGTCACTCATGGCTGGAGAAAAGAACGTAAACCAACTTGATGAATACAATTGAAGGCACCTAGGTAAAGATTGATCTATTTGACATGATCAGATACTCTTATATTCGCCAAGATGGTGGCATGCTTATTGCTCCACCTGATTCCTCCGAAAACATGATACAACCGAACGGACTCCGGACAACAAAATAAAAATATCTCAACCCAGAACAAGATGCCAAAAACGAACCGAAGCCTCATTAATTTTGACAAGGAGCAACTCCTTTATGCCTCTACCTGATCACTAAAAGGCCAATCCCACACGCAAAACACAATAACGCAACGTTACCCTCTCCAGACGCTGCTCATTAGGTCAGTGGCTGGCAAATATTTGTGAGATCTTTTGAAACCTTTCCTCTCTTCTGTCGGACATTTCTAATTTGAAATTTCCGACGAACAAACAGATAATTACAGTAATCCTAACTGTTATTAAGGATTGTTAGCTTCTTATTACGGGAGACAGGCGCCGCCGCCGCCACCGCACTGTTCCAGTCGGAGGGATGCCGGGGTTCTAATTAAGGCACAAGGACAGGAAATTGATCAAAGTGAAGGAAACAAATTAAAATGAAATCAGGAGTTAGCCTGGACATCCGTGAGAATTGTCTTCGCCGATGTTGTGAAGTCATTTTCTATAAATTGGACCAGCAAGACAAATGGGACATTGTTTCGAATAGAACTGTTGAAATCGACTCTCGATGAAATAAACAACATTGGCTATAACCAAGGCACATTAGCATCCTCTTTGCTCTTTTTTAAATTGTTTGTTTTTGTTTTTTACAAATTTATTTAAATTTGGAGTTGAAACTTTCAGCGGGGGAATTGTGTTACCTGCTGAGAAATTGAAGAAGTTATGAAGGGGTTCCCCTCATTTGTCTTGCTGTTGGAACTGAATTTCTGTGTTATAAATCTTTTCTTTAAAAGTGTCCACACACGGATACATGCAATTTAATAGGCCGTCCAAAATAAAAGAAGAAAAATTGATTTATATTGACTCGTTGCGCTTCGGTAGGCTGCGCCTATGATTTGAAGCGAATTTGATCTTATCATTTGGAAAATTTAAAGAATTTAACATTTCGAAATGTTAATTAATTGACCCATTATAGAATGAACTTTGGATAAAAGACGGTTACTGGTTTAAGGAAAAAATAAGAAGAAACCTGTCCCAGATGGTCTGTAGGTGATTGAGTTTAATTTTGGTAAATTTTTGCTGTATACTTTGCTTGCATATTTCTTGTATCAAGAAGGTTCCATCGACTACAACCAAAGAGGAGAAATTCGGTGGCATCATCAATTGCGTAAAGCACCTTAATGACTATAAAGCCAAAATCTAATAGCAATCTAGTTTGGAGGCGCGGGAATTCAAGTTCCCAACTTTCACCTTATAGCTGTTGTGTTCAGGACTTTAATAGACGGTTATTGAATATTACAAAGTGCGATTCGGCTACAAATTAGGGTTCTGAGAAATCCGTGATCCTGTGTTGACTTGGAACTCAGAGCATTCAGCCTTCCGACTACAAACAGTCACCTTGCATTTCTGCATTCCTGAACTAGTTTTGACGTGGTAAAGCGCATCAACGTGGTCTTCAGCGTAGTTGGCAGCAGCTACAGCCGCAGATACTTCTTTCCCTCGTCCGGTAATGCATTTATGCACTAGACGAGTCGGATTGGTATACTTCTTCCATTTCGCATGCTGAACAACCTAATCCAAGAAAATTAACTGAAAAGCCATTTTAAAGGCATCATAGTAGAGGAGACAGTACAGCGCTTAGTGAGCAATAACCGTTTGCCTCAGCCATCACATGTACATTTGCATTGCTTTTATCCATAAAAATAGTTACACACGCCGTCTCAATTTAAAAACTTTGGAAAAACTGCTTGATATTACCAGTAATCTGCACCCAGAAGACGTGCCCATACAAAAGGCACAGAAACGTTTCAGCACGATTGAAAAAAGTCTCTACGATATAGCAGTCTTCCTTGACATTGTAGGAGCTGTCCATAACGTCAACGTTCCCGCTATAAATAGATACTTTGGAAAAACCAGAGTTGATCCCGCATTGACGAACGTGCATGCTACCTAACAGCACTGGGTAACACCGTATTGAGTAAACTCTTCAATAGTGATATCACATCTTCTGTGGAACCCAGTTGTTAACGAAATGCTTGTGAGTCTAAAAAGGGAGGGAATAAAAGCCACTGAAAACGCGGAAGAAGCACTAGATAGTAAACTGATTTGGAAGCTCGATGTGGAAGAACGTCTAAAAATTGCAATGATTGCTTTCGAAACCTCGAAACCTTCAGTCGTAAGTTTGGGAGAAAATGAGGACCTAGCCTCCAGACTATCCAGTAGGTATACACGCTTATTGTCAGACCCACGTTAACATACGGTACCTTAGCATGGTGGCTATTCACAAAGAAAACTAGCAACCTAGCAGCTAGTCATTGTAACATTCAAACATTTAAAACCAACGTACATCGGTACCTATCTTTCTTTTCTCCTTAGTTTTCCTTTGCCCGCGCTGTGTGCAAACATTATAGGCGTCTACAAAGCGGCTGAGTTAATGCAGATTGGTATCTGAAAGTGATATCGCTATCTACATTGAAAACCAGGCCACACAAGGGGCAATGGAATCAACTAACATCAACTCTGATACAGTCAGGGGCTGTCGCACAGTGGCCAATGTACTATGCAGTCAGAACCGGGTAAGACTGTGCTGGGTGCCAGAACACTGCGGTGTTAAAGGAAATGCACAAGGGGATGAGCTTGCAAGAAAATGGGGGCTACTCGACAGTAGTGAGGTTGCCAACATCAAACCACCTCTTTGTATAGTGAGGGGCTCTATGGAGGGAAAAATCACAAGGGCACAAGGTATGCAAGACTCTCTGGCCGCTTTTTGAAGGCAAAAGATCTATTATAGGAAGTTGATAAAAATAAACACTGATAAGCTTAGGACAGTAATAGGAATTCTGACAGGGCACTGTCTCCTGCGGAAATACGCAAAGAGACTCAAATTGTCAGATACGGATATTTGCAGATTCTGCGGTGATCTGCAACCTGTTGAGGACATAACACACATATTGTGTGAATGCGCGGCAATATCGCGTAGTCGAAGAAAATTTTTAGGGAAATACTTTTTCGAAAACCTAGAGGCAATAGACGGCACGAACTTCAAAGAGCTTCTTGGCTTTTGCAAAGAAATTGGGTGTTTCATCAGGGAGATTGTTAACGTTTTTGCCATTTGAAGTCAAATTCAACTGGTTCCACAGGGTTCGTTTTGGTGTCTGGTATCTGTGTGATGACATATCCATCATACCCCTGTTTAACTTAACCTGACTTATATAGGCGCCAAGGGAATGACGACGGGACTCGAAACTATACTTGGTGTCCTGCCCCTAGATCTCTATACACAAAAACCGGCATCAAACAGTGGATTAGCATTGAGTCAGCTTCATGGGTGAAAACCAAACACGAGAGGGCTTAATTCTTATAAGTGAACTGGTTTATTCTCCAATACGCATTACATAACACCCCATTGCAACACCATTCGACCCCCACACGGAAGCATGGGACAGGAACCAAATGGTAGAAGACTCGATATCCATCTACACGTATAGATCAAAGATGGAGATAGACACCGGGGACAGGGTGTTCTCCGATCAATTGAATTTACTATGCTCATGTCACCTGCCGGAATATACCGTGTCTTCGAGGCTGAAATATTGGATGTTGCAGAAGCAGCTAGACTTGCGATTAAATCGGGGCTTGTGAAGCGCTGTCGTAAAGAGTTTAAGGCTCTTTGCGTTCAGGTTACGGTCTGCTGGATCCCTTGCCACAAAGGAGTGGCAGATAATGAACATACACGCAACCTAGCTGGAAAAGGATTCTTTCAAGAAAGGGAACTGACAGATCAAATTATTAAACCTCCACTCTGCACTCTAAGTGTACACACAGAGTGAAGCGGAGAGTGACTAGGAGCAAAGATCAAAGCGATGAAATCAAACACGCGTAGTGAGAGGGTAGCACACAGACTGCAGCGTTGCTCGATGGTTGAGCAAAGCGTCAACAAGCGAGCAAAGCGGGAATTTCAATCAAATTTGATTTCTCTGCTCTCGTCCCTTTTATTTTTCACTAGACGGGATCGTGGAGCAGTTGCACTCTTTTAATAGTTTCAATAGTTTCAATTATAAAAAGGAAGCCTTTGTGGGATCAAAAAGATCCCGAGCATCATCAGATATATGAAGTTGAAAACAACAAGTAAGTAATAACAATTTTTTATTACAGTTTTCATAGGATACGAAATCTTGCAGTCAGTATTCCAAAGGCGCATTCAATAACACGCCTTGCACGTCAAAGACCCATGTTGAGCCGTCAAACCCCGGCCCTAGTAAAGCTTCAACAAATGTCAAAGTAGTGAATAGGCGGCATCGCCTATGAAAGCTTGGGGCACTACAATACCTGCTCCTGGAAATATGTCATCAGGGGGAATATTCAAACGTCCAGTGGGAAAGCGAAGAATTGCGAAACGTACCTCCATCTCACTGTTTCCCATATATACCAACTTCAATAGCCAGAAACCTACAGTTTGCACCAGCCACGCCTTGCAATCCGATGGAACAAGATGTTTGTAATTATAAAAAATATGGTAGGCGTTTCACATGGTAATGTTTGCCATCGATGGCTGCAAGGTAAATAAGAAAATTCCATTTCTCAAAGAAATCCTGGGAAATTTCCTTGAACATTGCTTCTGCTTGTAGCGACATGTGAATAGGGTGGAGTATTTCCCATATTGTGTCTACGATCCAACCAACTGGCTGTTTAATTTAAACGATTTGCTCTACCTGGCAGTAAAATCTGACCTGTCTGCAGAAGTGGTATTTTCATATCCACAGTACCAACTCTCCTCCATAGGTTTCGATTCTATCCTGGTCTCAGCCAGACACGCTCGTTTTGCCTCCTGGTACAGCTTTCGAATCTTACTCTTGGAATTTGCTCGATCAGGTGCTTCTTCTCTCTCACTCGAAGAGCCCTGTTTTAAACGCTTATTAATTAGGGCTTTCAGAGAGGTTTCGGGATGTTTGGTTGGCAAAGCCTTTAGCGGATTATTGTGATTGCAGCAGTTGCATTTGCCTACAATATTTCTCCATTGTTATGGCGGCAGATAACCGAGTCCGTACTGATCGCTCAGAATGTTTAGACATCTGATACATTTGGATGACTGGTTTCATTACACTCTGCAGCAAAAACAATTTTCTTAAATCCGTTTCCAAACTCGGTAACGTGTATATTATACTAACTTTACTATCAAAGATATGCTGTTTCCCTAATTTGTCCTATGAAGGTCTGAGATGTTCCTACTAGGACATTGGAAGCATGATTTTCCCTCCTAAAATCACCATTTCGTCGCTGTAGCTTTTACCTCTTTGCCACGTGAGCTGGAACCAGACTGATGTTGGAAAATTTCCTTGTTGCTGTTTATCAAAAAGCGCACACTTCGTTTCGAAAGATACGTCACATCAATAAATTCGCATGCAAATATACGCTGCTTTTATTGTCTGTACCAAGAGATCACCTAGTATTACGTATGTCACGATTTTTCATTCTCCTTCTTTCCAACTCATCTCACCGCACGACACACCTTAAGGAAAACTATTTCTGTGCACATCGTGCCTACAGGCTGCAACCCTAGTATACGACAGGAATTCCTCTAGGATGAGATGCAATTTGTCATTTTGATGAGCTGAATTTGGCGAAGTCGCAATCACAGAACCTAGTCACTTTGTTGCCATAGGAATGTCAAACGGACATTCATCATGAACATGAAAGTTGCTTAGGTGCTACCCAAATAATTTGTGAATCTCCTTCCTCTGTCACTTCGGCTTGATGCTTGACTGCATTTGTACATTCTCTAGAAAATGCATTTCGTCTTTTGTTTCTTTAGATTTAGATTTAGATGTGACAATGACTGCAAATACCCAGAAGCCTACCCTCGGCTGAAGACTCCATCCAAGCCTGAATTCATAGAGTCTCTCTGTTACCGCTGCAGGAGTAAGACTGCTAGCATTCTCCTATTCAACACCACTTCTAATTTATTACGGCTTTTTCCTGTCTTCAACTGCCCTTGAGCGGTAGTTTTTCAGAGCATAGCTATCTATTGTATTCTAATGGATTTCAATCAAATATAGCGAGTACCGTACACTCTATTTGCTATTTCCGGCCAATCTATGAAAAATATCGTAGAAAGAACCGCAATCCGAAACTTGAATCCGCGGAATATGTAATTTTATTATTTAGTAGGTCCACCGGGGCTTCCAGAATCTGTGCCGCGGCCGCCGTCAAGAAGACCACGAGTAAATTATTGCTATTTCGAACCATTCAACGTCATGTTTGTAGGTCTTCGGTGCTGGATTTTTTTTCCAGAACCTTAGGATCTGTGAGTTATATCCTTCCGGCCATTGAAAGTTAACCAAAGTAATGAAGAGAGGTGAGGTCAATAAGGATTTTTCTGAACCAGTCAGGATGCTGAAATAGGGCTGGCGATGTTTGAAGCTTCAATAGCCACTTAACACACAGTATGAACCGAAAAATAAACGGAGGTTACAGACGGCTACAAAGCAGAAATACCTGACCTCCGTCGAAAACATGACGATCATTATCGACAACAAAAGCAGAGCCTATGTGGATGTCATTGCAGCCAGCCTAAGGCAAGAAGTCTTGAACTGTTGACATATAAATGAACGCCTCATGACAAGACGTCCCAACTTAGTTGGGCTTACTTCCAAACATTACCAAGGTATTCGAAGAAGGAGTTGACAAAGCTCTGTTGCTGAGGGTAGAGCCTAACAAAATTATATCGGGAAACCAGTTTGGTCTGAGGCGAAGCATGACAATATTTAAGCTGCGTTAAAACTGATTGCCAAAATTTAATGAAATAAAAGCTGAAGCCAATGTACTAGTTCTTGCCTTGTCTGGTCGATCTTGAGTAAGACTTAAACACCGTATGGATGGAAAGGCTAAAAGGCGATCTGACCAGTATAGGTATGCCGAAACCTCTTCCGTATCTTATGTATGTTCTACAGCATGTTTATGAGATAGAAGTTCGTTGTTAAATGTGCCTACATCATTTCGAGCAATAGCCTTCCCATTTGAAATGACTTACTCCAAGCAGCAGCTGTTTCCCCGATTGAACAACATTTGGACGAGCGGTCTAGAAGATTCCCTCAATTACGCAATATCGTACGCAGGTGGTTTAGTGTTCTACCGATCAGTTCCACAATCGAAGTTATCAACTTTCTTTTGCAACAGAAACAGTTTCGTCTAGAAAACCACTAGGAGGGCTCCTAGGAATACTACAATAGAAATAACTTCTGAAGATCTTGCATCACTGGATACCATGGAGGAACCTTGGTATTCAGTCCAACCAGCATTGAAAAGCAAGTTTATTTTTTTTGGCTTCTTGGTATTGGTTCTTTTGGAAAGATAACTTTATACTTTATACTTTGGCCATATAGGCGCAGCAACTAGCTCGAAAAAAGCGCAATTTGGAAGTCAAATTTTCGACCCCTTTTTCGAACAATTGGGGCCATATATGCATCGACAATAACGGGGCGAATGTTGGCTTACAAATCGTCCACCGTCCCTCGTTTATCGATGTAGACTAGCCATTTCACATATTCCCACAAAAAATAATACAAAAGTGGCTAAATCACACGATCTTGGAGGCCAGTTTACTGGTCCATTGCACGAAATTATGTGCTCTTCGATTGCGATTGTCGCGCGCGTTTTATGGCTTGTTGAAACCAAAGGAGTGTTGCTGGTGATTGGTTTCTCGACAATTCCTAGCCTTTTGTCGGAAGTCTTTATTACCAAACTCAGCTTACCAGATCAGTAGTTGACTAGACTCTAAAGGCCTTTCAGTGAGCTCATGGCCATCTGGATAAGGTTTTTCTCTTCTTTCCAAGCTCTGCTGTTATGTACCTCCAAGAATGAGAAAATCTTCTCAGTTATCAGACCGTTACTCAACGGAAAGAATCCTCTGATGATATGTGTTTTCGGAAATAACCTTCTATCCCTAACATCACATCTAGACCGAATTTCTCTTTGACTTAAGGGCAAACGTTCTCAGTGGGTTGGCTGTGGCTTCACTGGGATATACGGACAAGAGCCGTCCTAATTTCGCTGAGGAGCATACTTCTTCAGGTAGCGCGAACTTTTTGCCAGCCGCCTTATTTGCACCACCTAAGATGAGGTCGTCCTCTACTGCGTTGTCCCTGTGGGCTTAAGTCGAAAACTTTCCAGACCGGGACGTTGGTGTCCATACACCCAAAATGACCGAGCCATCTCAGCCGGGTTATATGAGCTTTTCTGGCGTGTCGGTAAATTTATATAGCCCATGCAGTTAGCTGTTGAAACGACTTCTCCATTCTCTACTGATGCAAACCGACCAAAAATTACGCGGAGAACAGTTTCTCAAGGCGCTCGAGAGCCTTTCTAGTGCTTTTTGATATTGTACAAACTTCTGTGCCATAAAGCAGGGCTGGAATGATCTGTTTTTTGTTTTTATAATTAGCGCGCTCAAGAGATTTGAGTACGCTGAGCATGTTTGTACACAGCGCGGGCGAAGGAAAATCAAAGAGGAAGAAAAGAGAAATACTGATGTACATTGGTTTTAAATGTTTGCAAGTTATAATGAATAGGAAATAGAGAGCTCAGCAGGGCATTCCATAAGCGAGTTGTACGGCTTGGGAACGAATCACGATATTTCAGATTACACCCGGATACACTTATAATGCTTCAGCGTGTGTTAAGCTTTTTGGAAAATGGGATAGAAAGAGAAAGAAAGATGTTTGAGCTCAGTGGTTATTTCGCTCCATGGGTGGGATCCAACATTTATTGAGGAGACAAAATTCTTAGTAGAAGTTGGCTTGCTGTTGATTTCTAGTCAACTACCCATCTTGTTCGATTTTTGTTAACCGAACCGTCCGATTTGGAAGCTAGTCCACTACCACTTGAGCCATGGCCACCATGGCCACACTCAACTTGAGAGATCTGCGTCTTGTATAAAGTCTTTTTGTTTGCTTATAACAGTTGTATTCTAAGCCCAAATAAGTAGCTATTATCAAGAGTGATTCTTCGCATGATTTTCACGCAGGTGTTGTTGGCGGTTTGGTTCCGATGGTTCCGATGGTTCCGATGGTTCCGATGATCCGATGTTGCATGTCCTTTGTTTTTCCTGCGTTGACCTTTAAACTCATCTTCTTCTGCTTCTGCTTCAATAGTCGCAAACCTTCCATCGACAGCTCGCAGTGTTCTTCCCATTAATGTCAACGTCGTCTGCATATGCGAGTACCTGAAGAGACTTTTGAGAGATGGTGCCCTTGGAGTTGACTTGTGAGTTTTGCACAATTCTTTCAAGAAAGATGTTAAAAAAATCTCATGACAACGCATCGCCTTAAATTGACATTGGCAAGGAGGTAGTATATGTCGATTTGGAACTCCTAATTTTCAAGATCTGCGGTAATGTGAACTTTCCTGGCCAAAATCCACACTGATAGGGGCCGATCAGACTGAGTCTGAGACCTTCACATAATACGGTAGACAAGATTTAATACACGATGTTGAAGACTTATTCCCCAGTTCAGGGGATCTACCTTCTTTACGATCGTAAAAACAATGCTAAGGTACCATTCGCAGGGCATACTCAGATTTTAGGTATGAGCTGATATTAATCCAAATTCAATCTACAACCTGCTGCTTTAAACTGTTCGGCTGTTAAACCACCGGGTTGAGTAGGTTTGTTGGACTTATGCCTGTAAATTGCTGTCCTGACATCAACCTGCTCTATTTAGACAGGAAAAGAAAAATTTAGATTGACGATATTTTCTGATCTAGAGTGAATCTTTTGTCAGCCTACGGATAATTGAAGTTGGTGTAATCACGTGACACAGGAAGGTCGTGCAACTATCTATTATTTGCATACATTGTTCATTTGCTAGTGCTTTCGATTCTTCCAGTACTTGAATAATCATCTTTCCTCATATAACTACGGGGAACTTCACTACGATCTACAGTGAACTCTGTACAAATTCACACTAAGAACACGTGATGAAACTTTCAACAAATTGTTTATTTTTATCGACATGAATCGAATAATACCAAGTTTGACAGACACCTACTCGTACATCAATCAATTAAACCCTTCAAAACTTTGAAATCCATTCATGTTTAGCTCATTCCACGTAGGCTTCAAAGATACATGTTATTCCTATAAACATTACACCTCTTTGTAAGAGGGAAGCCCTAATTTGGAAACCACTTACATCTATAACACCTTAATTTGGTTCTCCATATAATTAGACAATTTGTATCTAAAATCATATCTTCCTGCTGTTTATGCTATCACAAAAGACAATAAATAAAAAAAAAAAAATAAAAACTCACTCTTTTGAATTGCTAATGCGAACTGGAGACCACTATATCATCACATCCTAGCAAAGGCAGTCAAAATCCAAGATGGGGTTAGAAAACCAAAACCTGTCGTCATCGAGTCAGTCGGCGACGACGGCGGCTAAAACGGGTTAAGATCGTATGCAAGATTTTTGAAAAAGCTTTATGACCTAACATTCTCCATAATTCCAAAGAGTTTATGATCTAAGCGGAACGTGTTTGGCATTCTTAAATTCGAGTGTACCTCCGGTGACATTGAATATCTTTTTGCAGTCAGAATGTATCTTTGGTAGACCGTTATAAGGAGCTAATATCAGCAGCTTTATCAATTAACAAAGTGACGTAAGAATTCAAGAACTACATTCCGCATTTGTGCTCACAACATTTACTTACCGGATCTGAAATTTATTCAAACAATCAGATTTTTTTCTTTTGCTTTCTGGAGTATCTATTGTGGGATGTTTCTGGTTTTAGAAGTTGATGTTGAGATGTTCTTTTATTGCTATATAATCACTCCATTTTAATTTGGTTATATTTATCGTTGCATGACTTTAATGTGCCAAAGATACTGCTCATCGGCTTTGATAGTAGCTTGATGTGCCCCACAAAAGTAGACTTTGATTTATGGGCTGTATTTCGTGACTATTTTTACGCCTCCTTAACAGCTATAGAGTCAAATTATATATTGAAAAGCCTCAGAAATGAGAGTGCCGCTAAGTGAACTAATTCAATGAATGTTTGTCCTTTAGGAGTTGGTGAGAAGAGGGACACATATTACGGAATCTACATAGAATGTTGACAGTTTTGCAAGTTAATGCCAAAAGTGTCAAAATGCGAGTAAGTAAGTAAAACATCGGCTGCAGCTGCCATCAAAGCAATATAAAACCAAAGTTATGTCGTGTCTTACCAGAAGCCGATGTGCAAACATCGAAAAGTGAAAACTTTTCCCACGAATAGGTCTATCATATCATCATTCAAAAATCGATGGCCCGTATCCCTGTTCGAAAAATAGCAAGCCGAACCAAATAGTAAAGGAGCTAGGCCTGGGACAATATTAAACTGATGCCAGACAAATTATTTCATATCTAAAGCAGTTACCATTTCAGCCTGAAGAAACAGCATTTGGCACGTGCTATTCTTCGACTGATGACTGTTAAGATCGATTACGTTTTTGATGAGCAGCCAGCTTCATCCTCTGGCTTCATGAACTGAGCAGTTGTAAAAATATGGCTCTGTAGGCTAGTAACTATTTTAAGGAGTTGTCACGGGAGTTGTTGGCCTTTCTCTAGGATCCATTATAGAGTCAAAATTCAAGTTTGTGGGATATCACCGTCTTTAAGTCGCTTTGATACTTTTGTTTGAATCCATCCTACGACGTAATGAAGCTAATATCCCTATAACTGCTAGACATAGATTTAGGTGTTGTGTTCCCAAGCCTAGCAAAATAACCATGGAATATAGCATCAACAGCCGTTATTTAGGATGCTGTAATTGTGCAATAGAATCGACGCTTGCACTTGGTCACTGCCGTTAGGCTTCTTTCACATTATCCGGCTTTAACGGTATGGCAATAAGTCGTACGATGAAAATCCGAGTGTTGTTGTCCATTCACACTATACGGCTTTTTTCGATCGCAAGCTCAGTTTGTGATTAAGTGGTGTGTTGGTTAGTTAAAATGAATCGCAACCAAATTATTGCATTATTGTTATATATTCGTCTACGAAAGAGACGACAACGCATACATAATTTTTGGGTGCATCCTATCAAAGGAAGGCGAGAGACAGTGGGCTTATTTCATACCTTATTTGAAATTTCAAAGTATTGCACCTATATAACTTCTCTCTTCTAGGTTTCTTGCATGTGGTTGTAGTTTTTCGGATCTACACTACAATTTTAGAATTGGAATTTCAGCAGCAAGTAGAATAGTACAAGATGTATGTAGATCAATCTGGTCCGTAAAGAGAGAAGATTGCATTCCAGCGCCAACACTGGAGATATGGAACTCGATAGCTTCGGGATTTGATACTAAAGCCACATTCCATCGGAGCAGTCGATGGGAAACATATCCGTCTTAGCTGCCCGTTTAAAGCAGATTCAATGTACTTTAACTATAAGGAATACAATTCTATAGTTCTAATGGCAGTAGCAGATTCTGAATATAGATTTGTGTATGTTGATGTAGGAAGTTATGATAAGCACTGCGACTCATCAATATTTAAGTGATCCAGTTAATAGGAAATAAGGAACAAGAACTACCGGAAGAAAAACCTTTGCATGGAACGAACACAAAGTCCAAACATACCCTACTTCTTCCTCGGGGATGAAGTTTTCGGATTGCATAAGCATTTACTGAGACCCTATGGAGGAACACATCTAACAGTGGATAAAAGAATATTTAATTATCGGCTGTCCAGAGCAAGAAGATACCATATATCGAGTGCGCCTTTGGCATTCTCAGTAATAAGTGGCGCATATTTCACCGGCCCATCAACGTACAACTAGACTATGCTGTCGTTATTGTAAATGCTTGCATTGTATTACATAATTTCATTCTCGAGAGAGATGGGAATCCCGATGTAGATACAACGTTTATCACAGGTTTAGAAGAGTTACCACAAGACAGAACTATAAGAGGAGGACTGACTGCAAACAACGTGAGAAATGTGTTTTCTAAATATTTCGTTTCTGCCGTCGGAAGTGTTCCATGGCAAATGGCAAAAATATAAATTTAAATTAATCTGTACTGTAGCTAACCAAAATTAAGAATTAAAAAAAGTGTTTTTTGTACACTAATTGTATCTTTAAAAAAAAATAAATTAACTACCTACATACATATACATATATAACTAATAATATTATTTAAAATTCTTACCAATCGCAGTTTTATCCTTGGCATCAAGGGCTCAAACTCTGGGCGTAGTTCTATGCAAACTTCATTCCAGGCATCTTTCGATCCTTGTAGGTGTCCAGAAATTTGTCCCACAGCATAGGTCTGGCTTCCACAAATGTAATCAACACTTCGTTATCGTTATAGCTTCCATTATTATTTAAATAACCAATTAATAGAATTAACCAAACCGCAACTACACTGGCTTGAACGCAACAGACTGTACGATTTAAGACCGGTAAATGTCAAAGCGCGCATTTGGTTATGTACACCACTGCGTTATCGGTAGCCGTACGGACGCCGTGAGTTGCAGTGGCAGTGGACGACTGCTACACGGCATAGTGACGGCATTTTGCCATAACCGTGCAATGTGAAAGGGCCAATGCTTTTCTTCAGGTCACTGAAATAATTTCGCCGTACGATTTTTTGCCGTACGATTAAAACCGGTTAGTGTGAAAGAAGCCTTACTGTATTTATCATATGGTACGGGCAGTGGCTGAGTGCATGTAACAACTGCTGGATAGCGGGTTGTGACTGAAAATAAACGATAAACCAACGTCAGAATTTTCACTTCGCAGCCTTGCTTAGTATGGTCGGTGTTTGTGTTTACTGTGTTTGTTTGTAATTATGACTGAGGAATTCAGGGTGGACGTAGGAGCTAAGAAGTAATCACTTCTCTGCGTACGTCAGGGTCTGTGAAGCTACCAAGCTACGAACTATTGCCACCATTCTTTCCCCATCGCGGTCTCGCCATTTATGTGCGTAGTGATGTAGCTTATCAGATTCCACCACAATGTAGTCCCTGTTCCAATCCGGAATTCAATTTCATGTGTTTAAAATTCCATCTCGCTAACCAAATTATCCACTACTGCTTTAATTACAGAAGCCCCAAACTGGACAACAGCTCGACCTATATCCCTGTATCCTCATACTGAAATCGTGACTACGGGCGATTCCAAAATACACAATTCTGGTTGGCTCCAACATTCTGGACAGACAACACCCGCTTGTAAATGAGCCCACTCGAATACCTGACGTTGATAGTCATACCGCCAATACCCTGGAGTTGTTTTTAACTTCTCACCCTTATAAGTACTCCGACGATGTACTCTCCCCTCTAGGCTCGTCGGACCATTGTGTCATATCAGCTCAATTCTCGTACACCCACCACACAGTCAGAGAAAAGATTCCTAGAAGAACCGTATGGCAATACGAGAAATCCAATTGGAGCGGACTTAACACCTTCTTTAGGAAATTTAACTGGTCGTTATGTTTCCTCGATAGTGACGTGGATGCAGCTGCTGACATGATTACAGAAACTATTCTCTTTGGAATGAGACGCTATATCCCTCATCGGATGAAGAGTATCAAACCGAAAGAAAAGGCATGGTACGACTCGTGCTGTAAAGAGGCTGTCAGGGTTAGTGAAATGTTTTTCGGCCCGATAAGGCCAACCCGACAGAGGAAAATCGAAATAAGTTCAAACGAGCCAGGAATAACTGCAACGTCTTTCTCAAGCGTGTGAAACTTCAATACGACCAAAAATTGAGGCAAAAAATACTGCAATGTCCTAAAGCAGTAAAAATTCTGCCTCATCCTCCATCCCACCGCTCAATTACAATGATATTCCAGCTGTCAGCACTTTGGACAAGGCCAATCTGCTTGCTGCACACTTTGCGGCTAGCTCAAAACTCCCAGATTGCGCTTTGTCTCCGCCTACACTTGAGTGTGTCGAACCTTCAATGGGACAAATCCACTTTCGCACTCTACACGAGTAGCAAGAGTTCTTAAAGATTTTAGCATTCACAAATCCGCTGGTTCAGATGGTATATCTCCCCTCCTTATGAAGAGGTGTTCTTCCTAGCTGGCAAAACCACTGCGTAAGCTTTTTCATCGATCCTACTCCGAGCAGACGGAAAACAGCATTTGTCCAGCCCGTAGCTAAAAAAGGCGACTCTTCCTCTCTCTCCTCCAACAGACCCATTGCACTTACATTCCTTCTTTCCAAGCTCATGGAAACGCTGATAAACCGTCAGCTCATGAAATATCTCGAAACACGAAAACTTCTTAATGACCGGCAGTATGGTTTTCGTAGCAACAGGTCCACTGTTGATCTGATGGCATGTCTCACCGAAAAGTGGAACCAAAGCGTACATCCGGTGAAAGCATTTGACAGAGTTTGGCAGTAGACTCTTTTGTCGAAAGTGCGTGCTTTTGGGATCGATGACTCTCTTTTTCAATGGATCAGAAACTATCTTTCGTAACGTTCAATTCAAGTTGTTTTGGAAGGTTTCAAGTCTGATATTCATAAAATAAATGCTGGTGTGCGCCAGGGCTCCGTTCTGTCTCCGACACTCTTTTTAATTTTCATTAATGATCTCTTGTCTGCTACTTCTAATCCAATATATTGCTTTGCTGATGACAGTACTCTCTGCTTTTCAAATTCGTTCCCGGCCTCACGCCTCTACAAGGACAGCATATGTTAAGATCATTAAATTCTGATATCAACAGAATAGCAATTGCGGAACTATCGACAGAGTGGAATTTAAAGCTTCCAAAACACAATGCTGTCTGCTGTCGTTAAAGCGAATTTTAAACACCCAGCCATTATCCATGAATGGCACTTGCATCGTCCAAACCGATAAACTTTCTATTCTCAGTATGCGTGTCAGTGACAACTGACGTTGGAATGACCGCATATTCGATGTCGCCAAAAATGCTGCGAAATATCTAGGTTCCCTCAGGCGATGTAAGAAATATTTTACCCCTTCTGATCAGGCCTCAATGTAAGTATATGGCATTTATCCGCCCGAAATTGGAGTATAATAACCACATCTCAGCACCTTCTAGATGATTGAAAACCGTGCGAAAAACCGATAGGTGAAATTAATATCGCTCAGACAACAGATACCCTCGAACAAGGACATAATGTCTGCGTCAGTAGCATTCCGTCCCTTCCAAGCAGTATACCCTTAAGCCCACTTTCGGACGTACTCTAAAATATCGTGATTCGTTAATAAACCGTACAACTCACTTATGGAATGCCCTGCCTAGCTCTTTATTTCCTAGTCATTATAACTTTCAAACATTTAAAACCAACGTTCACCGGTACCTCTCTTTCCATCTTCCCTGATTTTCCTTCACCCGCGCTTTGTGCAAATATTTTAAGGGTACTAAAAAAATAATCCCTTGAGCGCGAGCAAATTATATTGTAAAAAAAAAGTTTGTGCGATATCCCCGTTTCTAAGTCACTTTGATACTTTTATTTGGATCCTTCCTATGATGCTGATGAAGCTAATATTCCTATAACTATTAGATATAGACCTAGGTGTTGTGTTGCACCATAACCATTCCCAAGCACAGCAAAATAACCATGGAATATAGCACCAACAGCCGTTATTTAGGATGCACTAATTGAACAATCGAATCAACGCAGTCACAGCTGGGTGATCTTCAGCCCATAGAGTGGACTTTAATTGACCTGACAAAAGGAAGCCGGAAAATTGTTATAGGTGTTGCTATACTACAGAACTAGTACCTATACATATTTTCTCAAAAGGGCTGAATCCATTTTCCGAAGACTGATATGTGCTCATGTCACCACGAAAGAGAACGAACATTTTTTGTCGTCATAAATAGCAGACGTTTACGATAGATTAATATTAACAAGGATCCCTGGTAATGCTCTGATCAGAAAACTGTCAGCCAAGCTCATCGCATTGAGGTTGACAGAGAAATCCACTTCAAATTAGTCTAATAGATAATATTTGGTTTAGTGCAAAGGTCAAAATACACCTCTCAATAAGTGGATTGCTAAAGTGGCTCTAGGGCCCAGCTTGCATGGAAAAATAAATATTATTTAATGATTCCGTTGCGACCTGCGAACAACACTTAGTGAATTCAGTTTTCCAGTTTGGCATTCCCGAACAGGCTTGTAATTGAAAAAAGAGTTCAAAATAGCCTTAAGCGCATTTTGGCCATCGTCACAGACACAGATGCTCATCCTTTTCCACCGATTCTTCACATTTTTGTGCATGGCCAAGGAATTTTGTTGTCGGCGGAGTAACGTCAACAAGATGCGTTTTTTATAAACGTCCACTAACTTTTAAAAGGAAAATGCTTTTGAGATTGTAGCCCGTGACGCGAATATCAAAGGGATATCTAATACAGAGCTAGGCGTCTTAGGAAAAGCTCTAATGCAGCCAACACAAAGTGTTCCTTAGAATTTGGTGCTAGCAGCTTTGACATGTCTTGGTGAAAACTTGTTTCACTAGTCAACTTCCCCAACCAAGTTTCTGTCCACTAGCTTTTCCTTAATCTACAAAAGTAGTGATCCATCTAACCTGCCTTAAATGGATGAATTACTCGTACATACCCCGATTGTGAGCCCACTTTCAATGCTGATTAAAATGCTAAGCATGTAGGTCTTTTTGTCGGGTGTGCCTATAATTCTGCCGACCAGAATGTGCAGTTTCGCAGAATATTCTGTGTTGCATCTTAGTTAGATGATGAATTCGTGAAACACTTTTGCGAACGGGGATCTTAACCATTCCCTCCATCTTCTTCAATGAAAAAGAAGTGCTAGACTGATTGGTGAAGCTGCAATCACAAGAGACCAATAGAATATTCACCGAATGCATATCCCGAAATCTCTTAACAACTAATAGGCTGAAAATCAGAGACACCACCTCCAAGAAATCTCTGGTTTGGTGAAGAATGCTGCAGGAGCAGTCTCCTTTCCCCAGCGATGTTCAATAGCTTCAATAGCCTGTTTATAGTTAGAATCGTCGAGCTCATTAAAATAGCCATCAACCGCAGACTTCGCCTCTTTACTGTTGTCAAATCCTTTATAAAATTCGGAAATAGAAAATAATCTGAGGGAGCTAAATCTGGCGAAAAAATAATCCGAGGGAGCTAAATCTGGCGAATAGGGTGCAAGAGGAAGCAATTCGAACTTTTCCTCACTGATTTTGGCCATCGGGATGACGGATATGTGAACTGGTATATTGTCTTGCTGTAACCAATTTTTTTCCTCACCAAATGCAGTCCTCTTTTCTGGATTTCATCTTTCAAACGCTACAATAAGTTCTCTTAATACACGCCGCTGATTTGTTTCCTTTCTGAACATAATCAATGAAAATTATCCCAAGCGCATCACAAAAAACTGACGCCATATACTTGCCTGCAGATAGAACTGTCTTCGCCTTTTTTGGAGCCGATTCTCCCGTGTGAGTCCATTGTTTTAATTGTTCCTTCGTCTCGGGTGTGAAGTGATGGACCCATATTTCATCCATGGTTATGAATCGATCTTCACGACGCTGTTTTTGTTCCATTGTGAGTAATCGCGGCACCCGTCTTACGTAAAACTTTCTCATGTCCAATTCTTCAGTCAACATGCGATATACAGCGCTTTTGGAAATGCCTAGCATACGAGTATATCCTAGTTCACGCACTTTAAATCTGGTGAACTCACTTCATTTGGTCGACCACCGCGATGTTCGTCTTGGCAACTTTTATGGACTCTTCTACCACCCAATATTTTATTGTTCTACACGAAGAAGCAGACTCTCCCAGACTAGAATCAAGTTCCGTTTTGATGTTGGTTGGATTGAGGCCTTTCAAGTGAAAGTATTATATCACTTAACGATGAACAATTTTTTCCATATTTAAAAATTCATTGAAAGCGTTCAATATTGATGGCTGCCGAACAAACACTAAACAACATAGCGTCGTCAAACTTCAAATTTAAGCTTTATAAGATTGGTACTTTCTACAATTGCCATTCTTCTTAAACAACAACTGCCATCTATACGTCAGGTCGGGTACTTCTGGGTCTACCCTCGTAAGTGACTTTGTCTATCTTGGCGCTGCTATGAATTCTGCCAACAACACCACAGCAGAAATAAAATGAAGAATCACTCCTGCCAATCGCTGCTTCTTTGAAAAACTAAGAAGATACTACATAAGACCTTAATCATGCCTTATGGCGCTGAAGCATGTACTCAATCGAAAGCAGATAAACATATTCTCTGTCCTCGGGGAATGATAAAATTACATACAACATGATAAAATCTTGCTCTGAAAGTCTCAAAATTAAAATTTGTAACCTTTACAATAACATCCTGAGTACTGGGAACTTGCCCCATGATTGGAAAAAAGCACAGCTAAAACTCATGCTCAAAGACCCTCGAAGACGTCATTCTTTTGATGGGTATCGTCCTATTTCTCTTCTTTCAGTGCTCTCCAAGATCTTCGAAAAAATCATTGCGAGAAGAATCGGCTGGTTAATGCAGAATAGATTGAGTTCTGGACAATATGCTTTAAGACCAAAATCAGGTGTTCACACCCTTCTACATTTGTTACAGCACAAAATAGCAAAAAACTTATTGGCATCAATACACAGTGTAATCTTATCATCGAGCCTGGAAAAGGCTTTTGATTGGGTAATGTCTTTTCCAGTTATTAATCAGCTAAATGCCTGAGGGGTGCCTAAGAGTATCCTGAAAGTCATTTTGTCTTTTCTTTCTGGAATAACCCTCCGAGTCAATGTGGATGGCTACAACTCCTCGTTAGTTAAACTTGAAAACGGGATACCACAAGGATCTAGTTATAGTATATACAATGCGTCCGTACTAGCTGAACTAACTGTACAAAGATACAACCTTGATTTTATTATATATATACTGACAACATTTTCGTACTAGGTTCTGGCAACAATATTTGTGCAAGAGATCCACTATTATACAGTATGAGATACATTCCGGGAATAGCGTGTCGAATGTTGGCCTCGAACTCGTCCAAAGTGGTTGGCTTGTTAGCGGAGACTAAGGACTTGACGTAGCCCCAGAGAAAATAATCGAGTGGCGTCAAATCGTATGATCGCGGTGGCCAATTGATGAACCCCCGCTCTTAGATGACCCAGTCGCCAAATTTCTCCATCACAACTTCGAGCGTTGCGTCGCTTGTGGGGCATGTAGCGCCATCTTTTTGGAACCACAGCTCAGATATATCGATGTTGCCGAGATCTGACTACGGAAAGTCGGTTAAAATTGCTGAGACCATTGACAGCAAGACAATGTTCAAAAGAAATAAAGTCCAATGATGCCGCCATGCGTAAGCCGCACCGAACAGTCAATGTTTGTGGATGCATTAGCACTTGGCCGAACACTTGTGGATTGTGTTCGCCCCAATAATGGCAATTTGGCTTGTTGACATAACCGCTGAGCCAAAAATGGGCCGTGTCCGAGAAGATGATTTTTTGACAAAAATTCGGATCTCCGACCAACATTTCCAGCGCCCAATTAGCGAACTCACGGCGTTGTCTATGGTCGTCCAACTTCAATTCTTGCGTCAGCACAACCTTATACGGATGTAGGCCCACATCCAACAGCAAAATAAGTCGGGTCGACTCTCTGGCGATGACCAATTCAGCTGATCGGCGCCACATCGACATTTCAGGGTCTTCTTCGATACTGACCGCTACGGCGGCTATGGTTTCTTTATTTCACACCAATCTCTATCTGGTTGTAACGTGCAAATGATAACGTGAGTAAACTCCAAAAGAGTCACTTATCACTTATAGGACGAGGGTGTTCCACTTCATTAAACTAAGACAATTGCCTATTTCACAAAGTGTCCAGGACTCCATTTGCAACCATTTTAAAAGTCAAGTCTTGGAACGGCAACAGGTTAAGCTCAATGTACTATGAAACTAAAAAAATGTCTGAAATTAATTACTATGAAAAGAAATAGCGAGGATTACAGGTTAAATCCGCTAATTCAGTCAAAAATTCTTCAAATTAGATTCAGTTGGAAGTTTAGGTTTTTTTTAAAACAAGTCCCTTCTAGAATTCAAATTCCTGGCTGTTAAGTGATAAAAACCTTTAGATCTTACCGCAGAATTTGAGAAAACATTAGAGTTCCATTCTATTAACATTTTTTCCAATTATCAGGTACGCCTCCCCAACATATTTTTTATACAGTCATCATTATCTTTTTTTATTTTAGAACCACTGTCTTTCGAACAACAAAGAACATTAGATCTAACATTTTTGAGATGTCCGACAAGATCGTCTACAACCCCAAGATACAATTATAACTCTTCAATGGCCTTCGTTTTATACAAACAAAAAGAACACATTCCAAGGAATCTAACAGTAAATTCTGCCATTCTCACCTCTCAGGTACATTCGTATTATAAAAATGTTGCTTTTCAATTTTTATTTTTTAAGAAAAAAGATGCAAAACAAAAACAAATGATAAACATCATGTTAGCCGTGGTCCCACAATAAGAACGGAACCGCCAGCTGTGATTTGTGTTTTGTCTGACCTTATGGCGCACTCACACTTCTGTATTTTCACTGATTAAAATTAATTGTAATTAATTGTTAGAATTTGGTTTTTATTAATTTGGGGAACCAACAAACAACAATTAATCACTTGTAATGGAGAGGAAGTCTGAAGTCAAATGATTTTGGCAAAAATTTAACTGAGCTCAGTTCGTGATCTTTCACCTTTAACTACTTAGACATCCTTCCTCAGCTCAGGTAAAATTGTTTCGATGAGGTGTCATACTTCAAATTTAAGCTAAGTCATGAATGTGCCTTTGGGATGTTAATTAAGAATATGCATTTGAGTCGTCAATTTTTCAAGGCTCATGTTCTAGCGTGCAGGTATGCTTGTAATATCAACCGCGTGAATATTATCATGAGCGTATACACCATCTGTTGTATAAGGAGCTCTAAGTTTAAGAAATTAGGAGTACATACTGTCATACTTAATGCGGTTAGAGGTATAAAATTTTCAAAGTCCAACTGATAATTTCTCTAACATACTAGATGGAGTGAAAAGTGACCTCCTTGATCGCCAGATTGCGCTGCTACTGCAAAAAGGGTTATGGTGCCTTGAAGTCCGTTCATATTTAGGCAGACATGCCAAATTTCAGTGCGATACTGTCTTTAGTTTTGTTTTGACAGCTGATTGTTGTTGACGTGTTTGGCATCATGTTGAGTATGGACAAAAACGATTTTCGTTCTCTCATAAAACATTATTTTTTGAGAGGCAGAACGGCTAAGGAAGCAAAAGAAAAGTTGGATAAATATTATGGGGCTAATTCTCCGTCAGATTACACCGTCAAATATCGGTTTCGACTCCACTACCGATCAAGTCCGCAGCGGCAGGCCCTCTGATGTGGTTACAGAGGACAATGTCAAAAAAATACATGAAATGGTATTGGCTGACCAGAAAGTGAGGGTGCGCCAGATAGCAGATACCACAAATGTTAGTACTGAGCGCACACGCCATATTTTGGGCAATATTCTGAATATGAAAAAGTTATCCTGCCGCTGGGTGCCGCGCATGACCAAAAACACGGAATCGGGCGGACTTTTGGCGTCGATTGGTAACTGGATTTGGATCCCTCGGACTATTATCTCTTTGATCACAATTGGGTACATGTCAGTGAAGCCCAATCTTCACAATATACGAGTAGCAACACTCACATAGCTGTTAATTAATCTGACAGGTTAAACTCTCTTTTATTCAGCATTGCTTTCCACATCCTCATGCAAGGACTCATGCCCAAGCAACGCTTATAAATTGTGGAAATTTATTTCAAAAATCATTGTTAAGTTTAAAATCTTCATACAGCCTACCCCAATTTTACGATCAACATATTCGACCAAGTAAGTCTTCTATTCACGACATAATTGAAAAATTTTGCCCTACATTTACGGTTTCGGACTCCAAGCCAATGACAAGAATGCACAGAGTGCGCATGTATGAAAGGCATGTATTAAGGCAAGTGAAAAAGATTCTAATTCATCGATTCATCTTCGTGCGCAAGACGTTAACGATGTGTCCATCGACTTTGTGGAAGATTTTGAGGAAGGATCTTGGCTAAGATGGTTACAAAATTCGTCGTGATTTCGCTGATTGGGCGCTTGAACTTGAACTTCTATCTTAGTGGCTTTGCCAATAAGCAAAATTGTCAAATTTGGAGCGACAGATATTTAAAAGTGATTTCTCAACTACCGATGCATCTGAAACCGCACTTAGTGCGGTCCACAAGTACGTGAACATGGTCTGCAAGGCATTTGAAATTTTGGCCCCCGGATTTGATCACTCTATACAGGTCGTATTTTCATTGACATTAAGCGGTGTTCTACTACCAAATGTTCTAGTTCATCTTGACAGCTTTTTATGCGGGTCTTGCGGTTAAATTGGAGCAGTCTTGATTTTGGTTAAATTGGAGCAGCACCTCTCTATTTTTTAGAACTTTTTTATCCGAGGAAGCCGATGTCCTTGTCTCCTCTTTTTGTTGTAGACTGCTGTGGTTCAACTTTGAACTGCCGCTGTATAAACAGGTTCATGTGATTGCCTTCAAGGAAGGGGCTACAGTCCGAAGAAACGTAGCACAGAGTTCCTGTCGGCGTCAGTCTGCTAATGCTATTGATATTCAGCACTCGATGTAGGTTACATAGGATTCGTGAAAAGCCATTTTATTTTAAATCTTCTTACAGTATTTACCCTTTGTTCTGTCATCTAGGATATCCGTAAATGTACAGTGAAGCGAGTCTACATTGACCACCCGGAATATTCCAACTATTTCCTCAAAGATGTCTTTCTTTCCTGAGGCACTGCTCGTAAGTTTTGTCGAGGATCTCGTAGAATCAGCCTTTGGTAGCATTATGGTTTTTCCTTTTTATGGGGGCGTAAGCACACAAGTAGTATCACGCTGGTTGCAAATTTTTACAATACTTCCGCTAACGGGTTTTTACCTTACAAAAAAATATGCGCCCAATAAGGCGATGTTTCTGATCATTATATATATCCGCATTATCCGCATTTGGGTTGTTGGATTTCTTTTAAGTTTGCTTCTAATATTCGTAGTTAATTCTGGTGATGTTCACTCATTATGATTATTCCTGAAGATGTAATTTCTCCAACTTGTAACAAGGTTTTCTGTTCTTCAACATGGCGGGAGAAACATGAACTTCAAACACATGCAATAATCGTCCATCTTAATCTGCTCTGTTCCATTTGTCAGAAAAAGCCACTCGTCCTTCATGCAAATTTACACACGGAGCTACTGATTCACATTCAAATAATCACCTGCCATTAAATTGTTACAAATGTTCAAGGATCTATACAAAAGCCGAAGTTCTTTTGGTATTTTCAAAGTGTCTTCAAAATAATGTCTCTGGTGAGCTCGAAATTGCTGAAGTGCAAACGGTACAAATAAGACAGGAAATAAAACCGGAATTGCCAGAAATTCTTGCTTCTAGCGTCTCAACGCAAACATCGTTTACGCAAAGCATAAATATTACCGAGAGCCAGCTTACTCCCATTTCTATGATTAATCTCCTTCGGAAAGCAAAATGCAAAATGACAGAAGAGAAAAGCCTTGGAGTTGTTGTACCTGTGAAGGGAAAGCTGGTCGGATCAATTTCAACTCCTTTGCAAGCGAAAGTGATTGCTAAACCAAAGGAGTCGGTATTTAACGCATCCGGAGGCGTTAATTTATAGTTCAATAAGTGAATCAGAGAGTAGCCCTCTTTTAGTACTGCTAATTGCTACGCTTTCAACTAGACCTCTCGAAGGAGTCAATCGATAACAAAAAGCTCGGGCCATTCTAAAATGTCTGAGGCAGTTACCCCATTGCGGCAAGTCTTGTCAAAAAGTATTCAAAAGGCAATTGTTGAGCACGGAATGGTGACCGCATGTAGAGGCGGTCGATTCAACCGAAAGAAAATGTTTGATTCCATTGACAGCAGTGGTGAAATTTCGGAAAAAACTACAGAAATATACGCACTAGACCTTCGACTCTTCGTAGGACGCAGAGCGAAATTATAGGCTGTAAGAGTGATCTTGAGTTAATTAGTATTTTACCCAAGGCAACCCCACGGGTCATCCAAAGGGAAATTTTAAAACCATCAACAAAAAAACAATTCGAATTTGTTTTGTTAAAGAAATGCAAATCAGAAAAACATTCTCCGAATGAACAATTTTTTACTCCAACATCGCTACCTGTTCGTACTTCAAAAAATTCTAAAAATTTCCAACCAAAAATGAAAATAGCTTGTGCGGAAATTTCTACACGGCGGAAGGATAAGAAAATGACAAAATTGAAACAGTCGGCTCATACCATACAGATGTGGCATGTAATGATGATGAAGTTTTCCATGAAGATAATAAATCTCAACGAAGCGGAAGTAAGCTATGGTCAGTAGTGGCTTCAGTAATTCGATTACCTTCTTTGACTGGTGAGAAAAATAAACAAAAATTGAAAGATACTAATCCTTCAAAATCAGAATCTATAGTATAGTACATCGTTAATTAAAAGATTGCGTCATACCACCTTGATCAAAAATTTTCCAGAATTTATTCAGAAAATTAAAAATACAAGTTTATTCATCTAAATGTATGTTGTCCCCCTCAAAGTAATCCCCATTGACTGCAACACACTTACAGTGGGGAGCAAAACTGTCCGGATGTTATGCATCTCCATGGTTTTGTTATCAAAATGAGTAAGCCAATACCAATTTGAAATTCATTTTAAGTTTATTTACTTAACTAAACATTTTTTTCAAAATTCCATTATAAAAACTAGTAAAAAATTCAATTCTTAAAAAGAAATTAACAAAAAACAAAACAAATTTTTATTCGGACACTTTTGCACTTAGTTGATTTAAAAACATTGTATACATGAATTGCACCGTTATTTGTACCGCAAGAATTCAATATTTTGATATTGATGTAATTTATTTATATTCATAGTTTGTTGTTCTACTGTGTAGTTGTTTTTTTAAAAAAAATAAAAATGAAGAAAATTCCGATCGACAAAGAAAATAGTGTTGTAAATTTATTGAAAAAGATTAGTTCGTGTCGTAAAATTGCTAAACTGTTAAAAATAAGTAAAACAACGGTTAATGACATTAAAAAACGCCGAAATGCTATTTGTGCAAACAACCTTGGAGGCCGACCAAGAATCATTTCCGATGGCGATGCTCGGTTGATGGAGCAATTGCTCCATAAAAACAATAATTGGACACCAAAAACTGCTGCAAAAGCCATATAAAAAGATGTCAGTACATGGACAGCTAGACGTGCGCTAAAAAGGAATAGGTTTCGTCAAAAGCATAAAAAAAAGAAGCCGGCTTTTTCAGAAAAAAATGTCCAACGCCGCTTGAATTTCTGTAAGAAGCACAAAGACTGGTCTGTAGATGACTGATAACGAGTAATTTGGACTGATGAGACTAAAGTTAACCATTACCAATCAGATGGCAAGAAGGTAACCGTTAACCGTTACCTATCAGATGGCATCGCCCTCACGAGCGCATCAGGTGAAGGAAACGGTGAAACACGGTGGCGGAGCGTAATGGTTTGGGGCTTTTTTTCTTGGTGGCACGTCAGTCCATTGATAAGAATCCAAGGGATTATGAAAAAGGAAGTCTACTTAAACATCCTGCAAACCTATCTACCCAATTTTGTTGATGAGTGCGGATACGAAGAAGATGAAGAAATCGTGTTGCAGCAAGACGGAGATCCGAAGCATACAGGAGAAATCGTTCAATATTGACTCCAAACCCAAAATTTTCAATTGATCCAATGACTTGCACAGAGCCCGGATATGGACATAATTGAAAATTTGCGGACAATCATTAAAAGTGGTTTGGGTGCATATGAAAATCCACCGAAAACCGTCGATGAACTATGGGAAAGAGTGCAAAGAGAATGGCAGGATATTGAACACGAAATAATAGAAAAATTGATACTCTCCATACTCTAAACGAATTTAGAGTGTGTTAAGAAATAGAGGACTTTGGACAAAATATTAGTTTTTATAAATGGATGGCGATTAGACAACCATATCTAAAAAAATTCCTAATGTGCAAAAGTGTCCGAATAGAGAATTTTTTGGTTTTTCTTAATTTTTCTTTTAAGAATTGAATTTTCCCCACTGTATGCCAGCGCTTGATCCAATCCTCGAAACATTTTTTATATTCGGTTTTCGGTATGTCCATCAGTGCTTCCTGCGATTTTTCCATTACTTCTTCTCGGCTGCTGAAACGCGTTCACCGTAGTGGTTTTTTTAACTCGATTGAACAGAAAGAAGTCACAGGGAGCCAAATCGGGTGAATTCGGTGGCTGTTGGATGGTATGAGTATTTGTTACATTTTTCGTCAAAAAATTACGAATAATGATGGCACTGTGCGACGGTGCGTTATCATAGTGCAAAATCCACGAGTTTTCCGTCTCATAACGCCCAAATAATACGAGTACTCTTTGTCTACTGTCTGGACTTCTGGCAAAAATTCATAATGCACTACACCGTTGTAATCCATGAAAACCGTGAGCAATGCCTTCTTTTTTGACTGAAAACGACGTGATTTCGGCTCATTTGGTGAACGCCATTCACTTGCATGATATCTGGATTGCGTTTCGTACTCATAAACCCACGTCTCGTCTCCAGTAATGACCCTTTTGATGAATGTGGGATCGGATTCAGCCTCGCAAATTATCTCTTTTGCGACGTCATCACGGTCTCTTTTTTTGCATGGAATTGAGGTCTTTTGGCACCAACTTTGCTGCTATACGACGGAAACCCAAATCATTAACCAAAATGTCTTGGACGGATCCATAGGCAATGTTCAAGTCCTTCGCTATCTCTCTGATGATTAATTTGCGGTTATTGACCAACATTTCTTTTACTCGTACTTCATCAATGTTTTCGTCGGTTTTCGATGTCGATGGTCTGCCACTGCATTCATCTTCTTCGATTGACTCACGACCACTTTTCAACCGCTCGTGCCACTGGTAAACGACCGTTTTCTTTAGAGAGTCGTTGCGAAACACTTTTCCAACATTTCCAACGTTCGCGCGTCATTAAATCCGTTTTTTACGCAAAATTTAATACTCGCACAAGTTCGTTGTTGCAAATTTAAATCCAGTTCTAAAATTGTAAAAAATCGCCAACACACATAGCATAGATGTACTCTTGGCTACGTAACTTTTGCAAATGTCAAGCTATGATGCTAAGATTTAGAGGGAATGTCAACAACAGCTTTACCAACGTAGAAAAAAAAACTGAACTCAAATCGGAACAATGGGAGCGCCACACGGTGGTGTGGTGCGAGAACTTTTTGAACAAGGTGGTATAGCTACGACCACTGTAGCGGCAGCATTAGATATCACCTACCCAGCCGCCAGAGAAAAAGTGTAGTCTTCGAGCACTGGGAGAAAAACTACGACACAGTCCGTGCGAAAAGGACGACAGACATATAATCGTTATGAAATTGAGATGAAAGTTGATAATAGTAGAGGATGCGGAAATAATACCAACAGTCATAAAAGAAGAAGTCCTGGCAGCAGCGAGCTCAACAGGAACAAAGAGTCCACAGCCTGGAATTGAAAGAAATAATGCGTTCGAGAAACTATCCAAAATACCTAGCAGAAGGAAAAATTTCTCAGCAGCAGAATAAGCAGCAGTTGGTACCGGTCCCAAAGAGTGAAAAGGTTCCAAGCCGATCTTTGCCGTATAAACCGCGATAGACAGGAGAAGTACCACCCATAATATCCCAAGCCAACACTATGGCTTCAAGCAAAAAAGCCGAATATGATACCATATTGCGCGAGTTATGTAACATAGCAGAACAAATCACTTCATACATATTCATGTTTCCTTTGTTATTCGCTTTTCTTGATTATTGTAATTTAAAACCTCGCACACATTTATTTAAATTTTATTCCATTGCATCTTTTTTTTATAGGAACTTACAATATAACTTTTGTTTACCTGAATATGATGTGGGAACATTCTTGCTTATCATGTATTTTCATTTCCGTTCCCACAGTCAATTGTAAACTAAAATCTTTGAATATGAGTAGCTTCTTCTATTCGGACACATTTGATTGCTACCTTCTTGGAAATAAAGTTGATTTTTTTTGAAATCGTTTCGGTTGGTTTGTACAACAATAGTCGTAGAAAGCAATATCTGGAATCACATATAAAGGAGGCAAAAACAGAACTGGTGAACTGAATCAGAGTGAACCGTAGAGTTACGAATTCATTCGAGTGTGTTATCCATGTCAACCAACGATGTCACCTGCATGTTGAGTATGGACGTTCCGTTGACCCGAAACGATCTCTAAGATCGACCAATGTTTATCAACGATTTGGTAAATAACCCTTATGTGGACACCATGGTCTGGCCAGACCATTTTTGACTTTGAGCTGATTTCAAAAGTACAAATAATTAAACTACAACCCTGCGGTTCCAGATAAGCATCAATGGAATATTCTTTAGGGTGTTAGTGAAAATTAAACAAAATAAAAGTAAGCAAAAGTGTGGAATAAGGGTGTTTGAAATTTGTCGTATCGATCTTGTACATCATGATCTGGCCAGACCCCATACATTTTGTATGGAATTTTCTTATTTTTTTTAGTAGGCTATGGCCGCGGAAGAAAAGAGGTGATATCAGCTGTTTCTTGCCCTACTTGTAATATTCTACAGTGAACCAGTTTGTGTCGAGCTTGCCGTATTTTTGGCGTGTTTCTGTTTTATTTTATTTGGTAGATTCTAGACTGAGATATGGATGAAGAAGGGCGTTTTTATAATGAAATCGACATGGTATTCAACACCAGAAGACAAGGTAGAGCTCAGTCTCCGGGATTCTATCAGCAATTAGCAGAAGCTATTGCTCATAATTTAGCTTGGAAAAGAGCAGAAGAACAAGATGAAGACGATGATGACACCGATGCAGACTACATACCAGACGAAGGTGAAGCTTCAGATGCAGAAGAAGAGTTGATTGTAGAAGCATACGATGAAGATGATGGTAATTCAACAAAGGAGATGTAATGAACCAGTTGTTATGATAGGACATAGTGAAAATATCGAAGAAGAATTGACTGTACCACCATCAGTTGAAGGTGGAGAAATTGCTGCAGGCCCAAGTACTGCAGGTATGACTGGAGGTGATGCTGAACTTTCTCTTTTACGAGAACTAGAAACTTAGCTTTACTTCATCGGAAAAGATGGTACTCGGTGGAATAAAAGTGAGCCATCCGATCAACATATTCATGCGCAGACGATCGTTCGTACAACTGATGGTGCAACTGTTCGTTCCTCTGTGCCAAATCAGGTCTTCAAAAAGCTAATCACGCAAGAAATAGCTACTATGATTGTGAAACCGACCAATCGAAAAGCAACAGAAATTGTCAGCAACTACAACGCAAGGAATCCAACAAAAGCTCGAAAAACTTGGTTTTGATTGCTTCTGGAGTTTCAAACAACAACCTTCAACATATTACTGAGCTTTCTAAAACAAAAAATTTACCGATTTTCCGAGCAACTCTTTCACTTGGAAGATTTATGGACATTTCACGATTCATTCGCTTTGACAATGGGAATACTGCTATAAGTGACATTTGGTTGATGCTGAAAGTTTTTTGGGCTTGTGATTCTCAGTTTCACTATCCACTGAAAGGTATTTTGTACACTGGGAAAAATCCACATGCTACACGTGAAGCGCCAGGTCAACAAGGAGAAAAAATACAAATGGATCTAACAGCAAGATATGTGAATAGTGGTCGTTGCTGATAATTTTTTCACAAGTTTACCAGGGTTAGAACATCTCATGGATGAAAGCCTTGCTTATGTTGGTACCTAAGAAAAAAGTAAAAGTATGTTCCACCTGAATTCAAACCAAAACCATCACGTGCGATATATTCGACTGAATTTGGTTTTTACAACAACAAGGTTGTTATGTGTTCGTAAGTGCCAAAGAAAACCAGAGCCGTTTTGTTATTATCAACAATGTATTACGGCAAGCATGTTTCTGGTGGGGTATCTAAACCAGTTAGTATTTTATTTTACAACAGAAATAAATCTGGAGTGGATACTATCAGATGTTAACTCGTTACACCACCAAAAGACTAACAAAGAAATGGCCACTGGCTTCTTTTTACAACATCGTTGACATTGCCGCGTTAGCAAGCTACATCTTTTGCAATGGAACGAGTGTTTGAGGGGCACTGATTCTCGTAGAAACTACATCATCACACTCAGTGAATTGTTGGTTACACTTCACATTGAAGCTCGTATGAACAGCCCCTAGGTCATGAAGCACTATAACACTAGTTCTGGAATTGAAACCTTTTTTGGAAAGCCAATTGAGGTAAGTTTATCACTTCATTTTTGTTTACATGATAAAAACCCTAATCAAGTGTGTGTCAGTAAGTTCCATACAGCAATTAACGAAAGAGAAAATCATGAGAATAAAAAGTGCAAAGACTCAAAACTTAACCACGAACTTGCTAGGAAACAATAAAAACGGCTTCGAATTTACATAAACAACAGCTTAACATCCCACATGAGATCTCTCTTCAATGCAGCACGGAAAATCAAAAAAGAAAAAAATTATAAGTTGTGGATGAGAAATAACATAACACATATTTCTGCGTAAGAATGAAGGTGATTCAGCTTTTGAAATGAGGTGTCATGATGACCTCCATAATCTTTAAACATACATATTTTCAATCACAACTAAAATGAATAAAAACAACTCAACTTACGCAGAAAATTATGATATTTCCACCAATTTGTATACTATAGTCTCTTACCAAAATATACGTAGTATGAGAGCAAACTTTAATTTGCTTCTAACACACTTGCTATAAATGCTTGTACCTTTGAACCAGAAGTAATTGTTTTAACTGAAGTTTGGCTATTTGTCTATGAACTATCCAATTATAACATACATGGCTATGATCAATATGATAATTGCAATAATTCTTACAGATTTGGTGGTACCGTAGTATATATAGTATAAAAAAAGAATGTGAGTGTGAAGTAGTGAAAAAGAATTTGAACAGTGCCGATGTTTTAAAAATCAACTGCCATATACTTAACGAATAATTTATAATTTTTTGCGTTTACCGGCTTCATAATAACAGCTCAAATAATCTAAGCAAGGACATTTTCGTAGATGAAATGAACAAGCTACTTAAAGACATACGAGGGGCGTTCAATATATTCTCGGTATCGATATGAAGGAAAATGCGAATTCAATTTAAATTGTTTTTATTTTGCAATATAATCTCCCCTAACATCAATGCATTTGTTACATCTTGAGATAAGCTTTTTTAAACCCTCAAAAAAATAAATTCCCTCCTCCTCCATTTATTGCCGACTTGAGTTCTTCATCATCCGAAAATCTTTTTCCACGAAGACATTTTTTCAAATCCAGAAACAGGAAATAATCACTAGGGGCAAGGTCTGGACTATAGGGTGGGTGTTGGATTTCTTCGAAACCACAATCTCGCGCAGCAGCCTTTTAAACTCGCGCCGTGTGAACAGGAGCGTTGTCATGAAGAAGCAACACACCCGCTGCGAGTTTACCCCGTCTTTTCTTTTTAATTTCCTCCCGCAAATTATGCAAAGTGGAAGCGTAGGATGTGGCGTTGATGGTTTCACCTTTTTTTTTGTACTCAATGAGCAATTTTTTTTAATTTTAATTTTTAATTTTTGGTGGGGGCGAAAGCCCCCATTTATTCGGCTTAATACAAGCTATAACTTAAAATTAAACTTAAACTAAAACTTATAACTAAGGTTGGTTATTGTGGTGAAGGAGAACCGATTTGAGGTAGGAAGTGGTGCGGTGGAAGTCAAAGACGCTAGGGTTTGAATTAATTTTTCGTAGCATGCGGGAGATTGGTTCGTTCGCGCCATAGGTGGTGTGGTGGGTTGGGAGATAGAAGAGACGAGGGGTACGTAGATTACGAGGGTTAGAGTTGAGGAAAATAGAATTGTGAAGGGACGTGCATTCAACCTGACCTGAAAGAAGTCGATGAATGAAGAGAAAGTCGGCTGCATCTCTGCGTTCCTCAAGGGTGTTTAGGTTAATAAGGTTGAGACGGTTTTGATAGGGGGGCAGAGTAAAAGAATCATCCCAGGGCAAACCTCGAAGAGCAAATCGAAGAAAACGGCGCTGGATGCTTTCGATTCTCGAGATATGAACGCGATGATATGGGGACCATACTTGACTGGCGTACTCTAGGAGGGGACGAACAAAGGTAATATAGAGGGACCTGGTCACGTATGGGTTGGTGAATTCTTTGGACCATCGTTTTACAAAACCTAGTGCAGAGTTGGCTTTAAGGATTATCCCATCCATATGCAAACGGAAGTTGAGCTCCCTATCGCACAAAATGCCGAGGTCGCGAAGAGATTCAACGGAGGAGATAGGTTGGTTGTGGAGAAGGTAGAGTCGGGGAGGAGATTTGAGCCGCTTATGTGAAAAGGTGATGGATTGGCATTTGGTGATATTAAGTTCCAAACAATTTTTGAGGCACCAAATCGAAAAACTATCAAGGTCTTGTTGAAGAAGGAAGGAGTCATGGGGAGAGGAAATGGTTTTGAAAAATTTGGTATCGTCGGCGTAAAGGGAGACGGACGAGTATTTGATGATCCTATCGAGATCATTTATGGTTAATATAAAGAGAAGGGGACCGAGATGGCTACCTTGAGGAACTCCAGAGGTGGCCAAAAATGGAGCGGAGTGGGCTGACCTAAAACGAACACTGTAAAAACGGTTTTCGAGGTAAGAGGATATCCATTTTAACAGTATGGGTTCAAAGCCGAGGGCAGACAATTTGGAGAGTATTAATCGATGAGAGATTTTATCGAAGGCTTTGCTAAAATCGGTTGCAACTACATCGACTTCGTTGCCGTTCTCTAGGGCAGAGATGGCAAAGGATACGAATTCAACGAGATTTGTGGTGGTTGACCTACCCTTTAGGAAGCCGTGTTGTCTAGGGGAAATAAGTGATTTGCATTGGAAGCTTAGAGCTTCATACAAAATACTTTCGAGGAGTTTGGGTATATGGGAGAGTTTAGCGATTGGACGATAGTTTGTTATTTCGTTCTTTGATCCCTTTTTGTGGATTGGGGTTATAAAGGAGGTTTTCCAAACCTGAGGAAATTCTCCTTGTGAAAGGGATAGACGAAAGAGATCAGAAAGGGCAAGGGAAAGAGACGAAGAACATTTTTTAAGAAATATGGCAGGGAGGCCATCTGGACCGGGTGTAAATTCATCATTGAGTTGGTGTAATTTATATTCGATATAGGAGGGATCCAAGATGTGAGAGAGAAGTGGGCCGTTGGAGAAAAGCAAGATTCCCTTTGAGTCCCAAAAAACTGTGGCCATGAGCTCCCTGGCAGACGGAGTGACTTTGAACTTTTTCGGGGGGTTTGTTCCTTTTTTATGCCACTGCATGGACTCTTGTTTGCTTTCAGGGTCATAGTGGTTGACCCATGTTTCGTCCCCAGTAACAATTCGATCCATAACACCGTCCGCGTTCTCGCTACACATCTCCAAAAGCTCTCTACAGCATGCGATTCTCACTTTTTTCTGAGGCGCTGTGAGCATTCGTGGCACCCACCTTGCACTGACCTTTGAAAGGTTAAGATGGTCATGAAGAATGGTGTGAATGGTACCAATTGAAAGCTTGGTGATCTCTGCCATAATTTTCACCTTTATGCGGGCATCCTCAAGAACAAGTTTTTCGACTTCTTTGATGCTTTCTCCCGTACAAGCAGTAGCCGGGGCGCCGGAGCGGGCTTCGTCTTCAATGCTCTCTCTGCCTCTCTTGAACTCACTTGACCACTTTTGCACAGTTGATAATGAAGGTGCGGAACCCTGGTAAACAGCCACCATCTCTTCATGAATAGTTTTTTGACTTTTTCCTTGCTTAGTGAGAAATTTAATTACAGCGCGATGCTCAATTTTCACCATCATCGTCTCAGTTGCCATTATGATTCTGTTTAACTAGAGATAAAACGCGAATTCATAATCACATTTATATGAAATTTCACTAAAATAATAGTATTACTTGATATATAAGTCAATTTATATATACAACCACAGCTTCACCCCGATATCGAGAATATGTTGAACGCCCCTCGTAAAGAGTAAGAATTTATGAGTTGTGGGTGATATTAATATAGATATTTTGAAATGTACATATGACGCCGATAATTATATGCTTTTAATGCCACCTTATGGCTTAGAACCTCTAGTAATGGAACCACCTCGTATCACAGATGACACGCGGACGTGAACCGACCATATTCGGTAGTAGTTTTCCACATCGTCTTTCTGCTGAGGTATTAGACCTTAAGATTACTGATCATTGCATGACCAATTTAAAAGTGGAAACACTATATTTGAGTTCCACTCTCTATAGCTCGCAAAATAGATTTTAGAAAGTTAGTTTCAAACTTGACTTTTGAGTTCTGGGAACCAGATTATGCAGAAAGAAATCCTTCGGTGGCCTATGTTATTTTTCTTGATATCCTACAAAAACATATTTCCATTTGTACTCAATCGTCGACTTCAGGCAATTGTAAGTTGAAGCGTTTAAGGCCTTAGATCAGCACAAATCTTTTAGAAAAAATAACGAAAAAAAAAAATACTATAAGGAAAAGATGTCTACGTCAGCCTCATAACAAAAGTTTAAAAGAATATTACTTAAAACTAAATGAAGAGATAAAAGAACAAGTACAAATAAGTAAAGACAATTATTAAGCAAATAAATTCCAAAACTGTAGAGGAAGGGTTAAGGAAGAGTGGAAAGTTATAAATAATATTCTTAGTAAGGATGAACTTTACAAAATAGAAGTTGGAGGTGAAATGGTAGCTGATCAGTTGGTTATTGCCAACCATTTCAACAAGTTTTTTGCGTCAATTGCCAACAAGTCAAAACCTGTTCCATCTCCATATGATTGTAGCTGCAATCCATATGCAGACGTAGTTGATGATAAATTCGAAAATAGAACTTTTGCTTTCACGCCATTCACAGGTATGCAAATACATAAACAAATTATGCAACTGAACAACAAAAACTCCAGTACTTCTGACAATATTACTAACTGTCTTTTAAAGCGTATATCGCTATATTAACAAAAATGTTAATCCCTCAGTCCTTTTTATAGATATGACAAAGGCTTATATTTATACAAAGCTGGACTGAGAGGAGTAATTCGCGATTGGCTTACTTCCTATTTAGCTGGTTGAACTCAACAAATTATATTGAAAAACGTATACAGTACAGAAATAGAAACATGTATTGAAGTGCCTCAAGGATCAGTCCTTGGCCCCATACCGTTTCTAATTTATATCAATTATTATTATTTTCCCAAAATCTTAACAGTCATATCACAGCATTTGCTGATGATTTTGCATTGTCCTATACAAACTTATCAATAAAGATCCTTAATGATACACATATACTACGACAATGGTTTGCCAAGCATGAACTGTTAATTAGTGAAAAAACAAAATTAATGTCTTTCAACTTAAAAGTTCCTTGTCGTGATGACTGTCTCATCTCGTTTCACTCCGCTGCATGTAAAAAGCTGTCTTTATCTGTTCATACTTGTGGAAAACCTAATTTTTCACAAGAATATGATTGTAGTTCTAGTTGTTTTGAAATTGAAAATGTAGATAGTTTTAAATACTTGGGAGTACTAATTGACAGGAATTTGAATTGGAAAAAACATGTCAAGGAATTCAAAAAAATTATGTTAGCTGTTACACATTCAAAAAGGATTTTGCTGACGATATACTTGGGGAGGTGCCTACAACTGAACAACAAAAATCTTGTACATAGCTCAAAAGCACTTAATGAGAATAATTTGTAGCTCAAACAGATTTACAACAAATTGGCTTTGTAGAATATTGTAAAATCATACTTTCCAATATCTTTAATAGTACATAGATCATCCTATAACTTTTCGGTTAACCTTATGCTAATTATCTTGTTTTTACCGTATTATTGCAAGGCCAATGTTAAGCCACAATGTAAACTCGAGCTCAGTAGCAGCAAAACCTCCACCACTCAAACATCATAAATAAATAGTCATCAAACAAATAAAATAATTGTTTTATTCGCTAAACAGGATTCTTTTTTGTAAATCATCTTTATATATTTAAAGTACTTAAAGTATTCTTCTTGCGAAGTGGTTACAGCTCAACTCTTAAAACCCAAATATTTTCGGGTTGAGAGTTAATAATATGGCGCGTGTAAAAATCCCGGCAGCTAAAAAAACGCATTTTCAGAGATCTTTTATTGTGACAGCACCCAGACTTTTAAATAAGCTACCGCTTGAAATTAGAACAACTATTCCACCAACTGTATTTCTAAAAAAGAGTAAGGATATGGCTTCTTAATATGGATATTTCTGCAGTCAATTTATTAATTAACCAAAATTAACAAATATTATTAAAAATATTATTTTTTTTTCTTTTTTCTTTTTGTACTAAATAATTTTGAATTGAATTTGGAATCCATTTCTATCTTTTGTATTTACCCCACAAATACAGAAATATTGTATATTGGTAAACTGAATTTATGGATCATTCGCCACAACCACATAAGGTGCTATAGAATGATACAAGTCATTAAAATTGTTATAATACAATGTAAGAAATATAAAATGTAAATGTAACAATTTTAAGAACGTAATAAAAAAAAAAAAATTATTTTTCTTGTTTCAGCCTCCTGGGCACAAGGTGACAAGTACTTGTAGGACAAGTAAAATCTGACTACTCAAAAAAAATTCTGTAACACAAACCAGACTTGTCGTTAATACGAGTACTATGACAAATGTCAAAATGAAATATGACAAGTGGGTAATTGTTTAATTTCCCTTGTTCTGTAGCAGAACGCGACAAGTGTCAAGAACCACTAGTCAAACTACTACTGCTTTTGGACAGGCATTTCGAATATTGTAGTAAAGTGATTAGTGTACTTTATCTACTATAAGTTAAATTATTATTGTGAAAATATAAAAACTTAACAAAAGATTTTACAAAAAATTCACTTTTTGGATTCTGATTTTGACAGTGATGATGAAAGTGATTATAATGAATCTCGGCACAGATTAAAAGTCTATAAGGAAAGAATTAAATTTGAAATTGATGATCATTTGTTTATTGGAAACAATCGAATATCAAAATTAACGGCACGATATCTTACTGAAAGGCTTAGTGGTAAACTACAGTGCAATCCAAATAAAGAAACCTCACTGACCGTTTATCAAAAACTTTGGTTCTGGTGCACAATACCATACCATAGGTGACATGCACAATGACGGTTTGTCGTTGCGTTAGAGAGATTACTCAGGCAGTAATAGAAGTAGAATTCAGCAAACATTGACCCGAAAATATGCAAAGTGTTATACAGAGATTCTATGGAAAAGTTGGGATGCCGAAAGTTTGTGGCGTAGTTGATGGCATATAAATTAATATTGATGCACCTAATTGTTATGAAGTAGCGTTTGTTGATCGTCATGGCACACACTCATTGAATTGTATGGCAGTTTGCGGGCCGCACCTACAATTTTACTACTTAAGTGCAAACTGGCCAGGCAGTGTTCATGATGCGAGAGTGCTGCGAAATAGCACTTTATACTACAGGATGGAAGCAGGATGGAGGCCGTTTGACAATGCTGTTATTCTTGGGGATAGTGCATGTCCACTTAAAACATGGCCATGTACAGATGAAATATGAGTCATTGGATACAACAGGGCTCACAAACGCACACGACGTTTTATAGAATGCGCAATTGGAGTACTTACGGAAAAATTTCCCTGTTTAAATCACTTACGGGTTAATCCTGTATATGCTGCAAACATATTTAAATACTGCGTAATATTGTGTAATCTCTCTCGCCACAAAAATGATAACGTTCCTATAAATGATACAGATTCCACACAAACTGACGTAAATGAGGATATACCAAATATAAACTTATTTCCTACACCTACCAGAGAAGCTAAGATGAGGCAGCAGCAAAATGTTAATTTTTTTTAACCAAGAACAGTTTTAAAAACATTTTAAATTCATAAATTCAATTTATTTAAAATAAAACTTAAAAGTTATGTATCACATTTTAAAATTCATTTAGTTCCAAAACCCTTTCATTTTCGCTGTCAGCAAAGAAAAGAGCTCTTTTCATTATGAATTCTTATGCTATCTTTTAAAATTTTAGTAAAAGTTGAAGGAGGATAGCCAAGCTTTTTCTGCAAAGGAGCAATCTCCCATTTTCCTTTATATTTGCAAATCTCAAGATTTTCAATCACCAGTTTCCTTTTTTTAAAAATGAAATGAGATTCTTCATCGTTTGATGTTTTTATTTCTGCTAAAACTATAACGTTTGGTATTACTTAAAACACAAATGCACAAATATGTACTAATCTCTCTTTTTCTTTTGTCTCTACTTTTGTCTAGGAAATTGTTTTGTGCACCACTTAAAAATCAAAAATAACAGAAATATTAATAATATACGAGTATGTACTTACAATTGCTCTTTTTTTTACGTTTTGCCAAAAAACGTCTCTTACATACTCCAAATTCTTATTTTGGGGAATAGCATTTAGATATTTAGCCAAACAGAATACTTACTTCCATTTACAACATTTATCTTTGTTAAGACTTCGCTAAATCCACCGAAAAGAATATCTTTTTCTTCACTAATTTTTGTTAGAATAGCGATATATTTCTCTTCAGAAATTTTTGCCATCTTAACTTATCGATCACTTGTCAAACAATGCGGACAAGTCGAGGGAAATTTATTATTCTGACAAGTCCTTGTCGGACAAGTATAGTTTGATAAGTGAGTAAAGCCTTGTCGACTTGTCACGTTGTGATGGTATCGTACCATCAACATCTAGGTCTGTATCAGAGCCAAAGCGATTGTGCTATGTTTACAAGGCCCAGAATACGCAAAACGCGCTTTCATTGCATCACATGTAAGAAATACATCTGCCTTCAACATTGTCAAGTAATGCATAAATGCAATGCCTGTTATACCATTGTTGATGAAGAAGAAGAAGCAGAACCTAACTTCGTTTACTTTCGTTTAACTTAATTCGAAGAATTCACTACCTATCCTTTTTTTTTTAATTTTCTACTTTTGCTATACATACTCGTATATATCTATTTGATTTTTATATCACATTAATTTTCTATTCAATAAAACATATTTTATTATGACATACGCACAGCCAAATAATAATGAATAATTACCATCAATATCCCATATAAATACTAGTGGTCTAGAATATGGTGTACCAGAAGTGTTTATAAAAACTGGTATCTATACAAGGGTTAAGCTCGAGCTATTCAAATACGGTCAACTATCCTACCCATCCTACGATCTAGAAATTGTCATTTTCAAAATTTTGAAAGTATTTGCCAAAGCGCTGACAAAATTTAAACTTTCCCTCTACTGCAAAAATATTTTTAATCGAAGGCGATCCCAAAGTATTAAATATCCATAAGCACAAAACCTATTCCATTGGGATCGCTACTATAAGCAATTGGCTTACTATCACAACGCGAAACCAATTAATGTCAATCTAAAAAAAATTCATTTGAAATGTGTGAAGTCATTATGACAGACGTAATTCCACGAAATCTGAAAATTGCCATTTCTACCAAGCTTTGCAATATATCGACTTGTAACACTTCTTACCTGTTTACACAAAAGATACATCGAAAAAAAAAAAAAAACAAGTTAATCAAGATTCATCATTGCAAAATATTTAAGCCGTCATTGTATCAATAAGAGTTCACCGAGAGGTTAAGCAAATCCGCCAAAACCATCAAATTTATTAATTGCAATCTTACAAAATAATAGCAAACACTCTCGGAGGAACTGAGGACCTAACTGGCAAGTATCTGTAAGCATGCTTCAAATACCGCGGCTGCCATTATGCAACATTCGCCGGCATATCTAATACGATACGAGAGAGACCACTTAATGCGGCATTACTCGTGGGAAATTAAAACCGCCAGCACAAGTTTGTAAACATGGCTTAGTAGTTAGCAATTGGAAGTAAGCGGTAAGCGGTAAGCGGTAAGCGGTAAGCGGTAAGCTTACAGCCGCCATACTTACTTGAATAACCTTTCACTTTGAAGCGGATAGATAGATAGTTCAGAGTCAGTAGTTTCTCGACAGTTATTCACATTATGCCACCATTAATACAAAATACTGACAATCTACAAACTAGAGGATCAGGAAGAAGGGAACGATAAGAATACCTTCACCAAAATGTACAACTGGACTCCATTGGCAGCAATCTATTATTATCAATTTGTTAATGAGGACACGAAAGTATCTTTCGCATAGTACTCGTATTGCAGAGCAATATCTCACAGATTCTTTAATGACTGGCAATGAGTCGAACCCCATTAATCAGAGTGCGGACGTGATGCAGGATGTCTTTAGACCTAATGAACAGGTTTCGGAGACAGCCAAGCAACAAGTGCCAGACTTGAGCCATTACACTAAGTTCCGAATAGTGTGCTCGTATTTTTGAAAGTAGTTTTAGCTGACATTGGATGTTACTTTTGGCTTAAACGTGGGAATGACTTGTATGTTCGTACGGCTTTTGCAACTAAATGGTGAGGGTATGTCGTCGTTGCCCTCTAGCCGACTCATGCTTTTTCCAAAGAAACTTTTTCTTTCCCAATAATCCAAATCAAATCAAGCTATCCCCGTATTACTAATTGGTAACCACAAGACTTGATGAGCAAAATGAAAGGTTACACGTGGTTTTATTTAAAAAAATAAGAAAAGAAGAGACCTAAACATAATTTCCAAAATTTACGATGCAGCCGTCCGGAAATTGTTGCAATGTCACATTGAGCCGGGAGACGGTGCCGTTTGAGCTCAAGAGGAAAACACGATGCTGCGACTTTTACTAAAAAAAAAATTGTAAATCTGACATTTTATTACCCCAAAGGTAGGCATAGAGTCAGTCTGTGATATGGTGCAGGTATAGTGGAACATGTCATGGTGCACTCATGTAACATGTAACAGTCATGGATTTTTATAGTTCAAGATGTCAAGTCGGCGATCGTGTGTGGCTCAGCCGTTGAGTAGTGCCCCCTCAACAAGAGAAGAACATTTATGATGTGAAGACAGTCGGATTATGACATTTTGCTAATGTTGTTCATTTTATTTATTTACATATTTATGAACAATTTGTTGCTTTTTATTACAACAAAGAATGACAAATGGCGTGGCATTTACATTTTTGACATTTAAAACGATTTCTGTCAAGGGTCTAGACTTGGGAGTGATGTTGATGCATGCAGCCGACTTTAGGGTTTTATGAATACGAGATTTAAAACCTGAATTGAGAAGAAGTAAGCAGTAACTGGAGGTTGCCGTATGAATTTTTGCAATTTTTACCTCAAAAACTCGATATCTTGGGGTGGCTGTTGAATACTAAGGTAAGAAAACAGGGCTTATAGATTATAGTGATTGGAAATAACACTTCATTGAGGCATTCGTGGAGGCTATTCTAGAAAATTGTAGCACTGCGTATCAGATTAATCTCCATAACTCGAAAAGGGCTTTTCCAAAAACGCAGAAGACATCATCCTCATCCGGGAACTATGGATCGTAGAAGGCGAGGTTCGTGGACTTGAGACACCTGTATACGCTACGTTCCATACAAGAGACAAAGATAAGAGTAGAACTTGTATATTACTGAAACGTAGCCTTAATGCCTTTTTACCTCTTAACTTTAGCGACCCCGACTTAACCGTTGCCAGACTAAAGACTGCCAAAAGTTCCTACTGGCATATCTTGGGCACGATTATGTGTTACCTCTCCATGGTGATAACCTAGAAAAGGTGATACTGATAGCTGGAAAGCTAAAAACTGGCCTCATCATCGGGTGCGACACTAACACTCATCACATGGTACGAAGCAGTGAAGCAGTACCGACATCAACAAAAGGGTTGAGTCACTCTTTGATTATAGTACTAACTTCATTGTTTGGAACATTGGCAATAAGCCCCGACTTTTATAACAATAAACCGACTTGAAGTGCTAGATACCACTCTTGTCTCCGACAATATCACTCAAACTCTACCGAACTGGATGGTATCGCCTGAACACTCATTTTCGGACCACAAAACATCCAATTCAGCCTTAATGATGCTCCTCCTAGCCAACCAGCATTTCGGATTCATCGGAAAACTGATTGGCCAAAATATGTTATATAGGAATACTGTCAGAAATACTACTCTGAACTCTCAAGTCCCCCGGGTGACACCAATGAGCTTGACATGAAAGTTAAGGGATTCACGTTGGTTCTCAATTAGCCTATGCACGCTTCCTGCCCTCTTGTTCAACCTAGAGGCAAGAAAAAGCCACACTAGTGGACACCAGCACTGACACCGCTTAGAAACGTTTGCAGAAAACTTTTTAACCTAGCACAAAGCACAAGAAAAGTGGCTGACTGGGACTCATATAAAGGTCCTCAAAATATACAAAAAATAACGGAGGAAGGCAAAGTGACAATCCTGGAGATCATTCTGTGACAAAATTACAGAAAACGCTGAGGCCTATGATGCCTACTTACTCAAAAAAAAAACCGATGGCTCTTGGACAACCTTCACGGACGAATAACTGAACCTGATACTGGGCACTCACTTTCCAGGTAGCTCCGTATTCGCGGGCACTAACAATCCAAACAGGACTAGTGCAACCGTGACCAGAATTCATGGTCTGATTAGAAGAGACAAACTGCTTTGGGCGCTGCATAGCTTCAAACCATACAAATGTGCTGGTCCAGACGGTAGAATAGCTGCCGAGCTACAGAGGTCCTCAGATATTATTCTGCATGCGCTAGAAAATATTATGAGGAGCTGTGTAGAACAAATCCACATTCCACTATCATGGAGAGAAATCAATGTAGTTTTCATTCACAAAGCCGGAAAATGTTCTCATGTTGTCCCAAAGGACCTCAGACCTATAAGTCTATCATCTTATCTTCTCATAACTCTCGAACGACTGATTGATACCCATATACGAGCTAAAAGTGATCCATGACTTTTGTCAACGACTCAACATGCATACTGTAAAGGAAAGTTGGTGGAAACGACTCTGCATTCACTGACTAGCCACATCGAACGATCTCAACAATATAAAGAGTACACAATTGTTGCTTTCCTGGACATAGAGGATGCCTTCAACAATGTCAACATATCCGCAATCACGACTGCGCTGTAAACTCTGCAGGTAGACGACTCACTTGGGGAGTTGATCAGTCTTATGCTAAACAGCAGGATAATCATCTCCAAACGAGGTAGAGATTCTGCTCAAAGATGCGTCAGCAGAGATACGACGCAAGACGGTGTCCTTTCTCCTCTTCTCTGGAACTTAGTGGTTAATGAACTGCTGATATACCTGGTAACGTGTGGTGGCAGGGTGATTGCGTATGTGGATGAGGTTCCTAAGCCGTCTCAGGTAGTACAGTTAAACAACTCCTTCAGCTAAATCTTAACAGATTAACCCGTGGGCAGATCATTGTGGGTTGGGATTAAATCGCCATAAAACTGATCAAGTCCTCTTTTCCAGGAAATACAAAATTCCAATTCTAGACCCTCCCTCAATAAATGGTATAAGACCAATACTAACCTACGGGGTTCTTGTCTGGTGGACGGCCTTAACCAATGCAGTCAAATGCTGCAAACTAAACAGAGTCCAAAGATCAGCATGTCTATGCAGAGCAGTACGTTTTACTCCCTCCGCGGCATTGGATATTCTGTTTCACTTGACACCCCTCAATATCTTCAGCATGCAATTAGCTGCAACTGCAGCTATTCGCCTTAAAGATACTACACAGTGGACAAATAATTTATTTGGCCAGGCTATATACTAGGAATCCTCATAGAGAACATCGCTTATACTATACCCGAACTTTGGATTGACAGAGACTTTCACATATGCCTCCCCTCTAGATCATTCTGGGTGGAAGATGCTTTAAAGTATTGACTTCCAGTTCTACATAGTTGGATCTAAAACCGATACCGGGGTTGGTGGTGGTGTTTCCTCAGATAAACTAAATCTAAGTCTCTCCTTCCGTCTTCCAAATCACGGTAGCGTGTTCAAGGCGGAAATTTTGGTGATTGCAGGTGCTCTGTCCTGTCTGAAGAAAAACGTGATATATGCAAAGGATATCCACATCTTTTCGGATAGCCGGGCCCCTATCAAGTCCCTGGACTCGGTCTCGTTAAAATCTAGTCTCGTACGCTTCATCATAAGCTCAAATTGGTTCCATGAGTAGGTTGGTCTTTCCAACAGCCACTTTTACCTAACCTAGCCTACCTCAAAAATTCGATATCTTGGAGAGGTTTTTGAATACTACAATAAGTTAAGGCAATAGAGCAGTCTGTGGTTAACTTTCTAAATCTACGCACTCCAAATTGGTTGAGGTCCGCTTTAATATCTGCGCGCAACCTTAGACTCGGTCTTTCTCTACTGCGTCGTACTTCGAGTTGGCATCGAAAACACTTCAGTCCAGAGCGTAAATTCAAAATCCATATGTTCTAGTCAACTTGACACGACTTATGGCCACTTTTTTGACACGCCACTATACAGCTCTAAGAGTTTGCTTTATGTCTCATCTTATAAAGCCAACGGGCCGAAGAAGAATTTGCCTAAAAAGAACCACCTAGGACATCCTCCGCCGCCTTCATCGATCATGTCAAATAGGAGTATAGCGTCTTCTTAGTATTTCTTGACAAGCCCTTATTATTCAACAGTCTTTTCTAGGTCAATATGATGACTCTCACCAGCATATTCAAACAGCTGAACGAATCTTTGCCCCTGGTGTAACTGCTAGTTCCGTACAATTTTTTGAAAAACTTTACTTTTGTACCAAATCAGTATGTTCCGAACCACACCTCATCAACTCCAACGAATTAAATGGCTGAACTAGAGCTCTCAACCTGCCCAAATGTATAGCAGAAATTTTAGCTTCTCGGTTGAAACAATGGAATTAGCTTGAGGCAAATGTTAGAATAAGTGATCAAGGAAAGATTCGAAAACTGGTTCTGCTATTGTAAGGATATGAAGAGCTTGTTTGAAGAAATTGGAATTCAATGCGCTCAGACTGACTGGCGTCTTTTCGTAGACAGTCCAACAAAATGTTTAAAAGCTGCCTTCTCTTTAATGGAAATAAATTTTGATCAATACTCGTACCTTTGGCTCGTTCTGTGATGCTCCAGGAAAATTACGAAAGTGTGAAAATGGTGCTTGAGAGTTTAAACTACGATTTTTCTTTCTTTTGGGAATGCAAGGCGGATATATCAAAAATTCTTGCCACCTTTGCTTATGAGACAATAGAGCAGACTTTGCATTACCAGCAAGCAGCACTGATGGCCTGAGCGAACCGATTTCGGGGTAGGAGAATATTGAAAGTGATCGAATTGTCGAGCCAAATGAAGCAATTCGTAAAAGCTCTTCGTAAAGATTTCGAAATCTAAAAACAATGTTTCTACAGTCATCCGACGCCAAAGCAAAAGCTGGTAATTTCCTCAGACCAAAACTGAAGAAAATAATAGCCAGCAGCGAATCTTTATTTCTACTCAAATACGATGAAAAGCGAACAAGTGACAGCCTTAGTGTAGTGGCCCCTGGTGTTCTCGGAAACATAAGAGCTGCGGACTACAAAGAGCTGATTTCAAATATGCTTGAAGACTTTCAACTCATGGGTTGCAGAATGTCCCGTACATACGAGTATATTACGTGCTCACTAGGACCAATTTGAAGACAATATGAGTGTCTGTTCAGAAGAACCGGATTTGATGGATTTGATTTGATACTTGCACAAAGCGCGGGCGAAAGTAGATTAGAGGTGAAAGAAAGAGAGATACCGATGAGCGTTGATTTTAAATGTTTGAAGTTTATAATGACTAGGAAATAAGGAGCTCGGCAGGGCATTCCATAAGCCGGTTGCACGGCTTAGGAACGAATCCCAATATTTTATAGTGATACGGCTATTACGGTTGAAAGGGGCGGAATGCTACTGACGGAGACATTACGTCCTTGTTCGAGGGTATCTGTTGTCTGAGCGATATTAATTTCACCTATCGGTTTTTTCGCACGGTTTTCAATCATCTAGAAGGTGCAGATATGCTTTAGGCGCACCTGAGCAGATGTTGTTATTACTCGTATACTCCAATTTCGGGCGGATAAATGCCAAATACTTATATTGAGGCCTGATCAGAGAGATGAAGTATAATATTTTTTGCATCGCTCGAGGAGACCTAGATATTTGGGGGCATTTTTGACGACATCGAATATGTGGTCGTTCCAAAGTAAGTTGTCACTGCCACACATATCGAGAATGGAAAGTTTTTTGGTTTCGACGATATAGGTGCCATTTATGGATAATGGCTGGGTGTCTGGATTTCGCTTTAATGACAGTAGACGGCATTGTATTTTGGAAGCAATAAATTCCACTCTGTTGATAGTTCCGTAATTGTTATTCTGTTAATATCGAAATTTAATGAGCTTAATATACGCGTCGTTCCCGTTCTACAGCCGAAGAGCAGGGACGTGAGTCTGGGAACGAATAGAGAGCACGATTAGAAGTTGCAGATAAGATAGAGACAGAACGGAGCCCTGGGGCACAATAGCATTTATTTTGTGAATATCAGACTTGAAACTATGTAAGACAACTTGAATTGAACGTTCCGAAAGGTAATTTCTAATCCATTGAAGAAGAGAGCCATCGATCCCAAAAGCACGCATTTTCGACAAAAGGGCCTGATGCCAAACTCTGTCAAATGCATTAGAAATATCAAGCACAATTATGTTACTTTTGCCAGATTGATGTACGCGTTGGTTCCACTTTTCGGTGAGACATGCTATCAAATCACCAGTGGACTTGTTTCGACTATAACCGATCTGCCGAAAGTCGTGTTTCCCTGACTTAGAAAAGAAGGAACGTAAGTGCAATGCGTCTGTAGGAGGAGGGAGAAGATTCGTCTTTTTTAGGCACGGGTTGGACATAATATGCTGTGGTCTCTCGGAAAAGCTTCTAAAGAGTACAATCGATAGAAAGGCTTACGTAGTGGTTTTGCCAGCGTGGAAGAATACGTCTTCAGAAGAAGATGAGATATACAATATGGCCCAGCGGATTTATGTGTATTAAGATCTTCAAGCACTCTCGCTACTATACGAGTGCGAAAGTGGATTCGTCCCCTTGAAGATTCGACGCACTCAAGTGTAGGAGGGGACAAAACACAATCTGGGTGTGTTGAGCTGGCCGCAAAGTGTTCAGCAAGCAGACTGGCATTGTCCAAGGAGCTGACAGCTGGAATGTCATTGTAAATGAGCGTTGGGATGGAGGATGAGGCAGAATTTCTAATGTTTTTGATGAACGACCAGAAATTTTTACTGCCTTTGGGACATCACAATATTTTTTGTCTCAGTTTTTGGTCGTATTGGAACTTCACACGCCAATGAAAGGCGTTGCAGTCATTCTTGGCTCATTCCTGATTTTTTCCGGTTTTCTTCTGTCGGGTTGGCCTTGTAGGACGGTAAAAACATTTCTCTAAATCTGACTGCCCCTTTGCAGCTCGAGTCGTACCATGCCTTTTCTTTTGGTTTGATGCCTTTCATCCGATGAGGGATAAAGCATCTCATTCCAAAAAGAATAGTTTCTTTGATCATGTCAGCATCGGCCATCACGTAGTTATCCAGGAAACATAACGACCAGTTAAAATTCCTAAATAAGCTGTTAAGTTCGCTCCAATTGGCTTTCTCGTATTGCCACACGGTGCTTTTGGGAATCTTTTCTCTAAATGTGTAGTCGGTGTATGAGACATTAGCTGATATGACACAGTGGTCCGATGAGCCTAGCGCGGATAGCACATCCACTTTGTAGTCATCAAGGTGAGAAATTAAAAACAAGTCCAGGGTGTTGGCGGTATGACTATTAATGTCTGGTATTCGTGTGGGCTCACTGATAAACCGGCTCAAGTTATTTTCCGCAGGGAAGATCTCAAAGCACCATCCTTCGGGTGTTGTCTGTCCAGAATGTCGAAGCCACCCAGAATTACGTATATTGAAATCACCCGTTATTACGAATTCAGTATGAGGATACCGGGATACAATTCTTTGAACGGAAGCGCACCATCCTCGTTACAGGTCGAATTGATGTTTAGTTTAGGGCTTTTGCAAACGAAGCAGTAGTGGATAATTTGCTTACGGGGATGGAATTTTAAACACATTGAAGTCTCCAATGGAACTTGGATTACACTGTGATGAAGTTTGGTAAGCTATATCGCTATGCACGTAAATGGCGAGCCCGCGGTGAGAAAAGAATTATTGGCACTAGTTCGTAGCCTGGTAACTTCAGATCAGAGTGATCTGAGAGATGTGGGCGAGGATCTGCCTGTGTTTCAGAGTGTACAAAACAGCCGGTCTGTACTTACAGACGTGGACATAGGCAGAAAAGTGATCACTTTTGGGTCCATGGATTTTGGCTATATCCATCCCAAATTTCCGAGCCATTATGAAAAAGGTAAAGACAAAATAATACAAACGTGAAGTAAAAATTCAAAGTTTGTCTACTGAATCAAATTTTTGTAGGTGCTATGGCCTTACAAGAATAGAACACAGCACACCAACAAAATTCATACCCACAACCCGCTATCCATCGGTTACACATACTTGTCCGAACCACTGTCCTAAGATCAACCTACCACGGAGACTAAACTTTTTGGTCTGCACAACTGCAAATAGCGCGCTTAGGATCGATGTAACGACTACCGTGTCTCAGGCAGACACCCCTGTATTCACAGATCAGGATGTTGTTAATAGATATCGTCGAGTAGTTCCCCGAAGACAAATTTCGTCTTAAAATTGTCTATTCCAGTGCGTTCACTGAAATGCCAGGAGCTCAAAACTTTTGGGCTTAGTATACCTCCTACAAAAAGTTCATACTCGATCTGTTGGAGTACCTATACGTCCCAGTTTTCTTTCCTCTTTCCATACGACCATACTTTCTGGATGACGGTGACATCGTTGTCTGCCGTTCGTTTTGCAAAGTCTCCAATTGTAAGTCCGTGTTTATGCGAGGGTTGCCTTGTTTCAGTAGAGTTTTGATGTGGCTGCACGCAGCTACAAATCAGAAGGACCAGGTCATTTCTGCGTCCCCTTGCCCGAAAGTGGGTGGATATTCCACAGCCAGTAACCAGCGTCGAGCTGCCATTGACGATTTATCCGTCGCTATCTGTGTTTCAACAGTTTCAAATTTTGTTTATTGATCTCAACTTCAAATACGTTGAAGTCGCTAATGTAAAAAATGATTGTTGATGAGGTTAAATGAATTTCTTCCTTCTGAAGCTCAGTCATGTCTGACAGAACCATATAATGTTGGCTTTTTTGATCTTACTCCAAGCTCGTGCATAGAAGTTTGGCAAGTGTTATCAGGTTGGTCCGTGGATCCTGTAAAGCGCGCGGAGGTAAAATAAGCAGAATAGATGTTGGCCACAGCACCGTGTCACGTCAGACATTACCGAAGGCGGCGGAAGAAGCACTCCAACAACCTCCATGTGCAATATTTGTATTTGGGGATCAAACTGGTAGAAAGGGCATGTTGGTTGAGGCCCAGAGTATCCCGTCCACTTTTATATTTTTTATATATTTTTTATCTTTATTGCAGCACCATTTATACCAGCTTTCGCTCTTAGCAAATTCACCATCAGTAACGTGGCTATTCAACCGAATCCATTGCGTTGTGCGTTTCCAACCGACTTCCCCTTCCGCTTTGCCCAACTAGGTACTAATTTTTCAGGCTTGAAGAAAAATTGTAAAATCTCTGAGCCGTCATTTCTGTAATCGTTACATGGAAAGTGAAATTAAAATTCGCGAAATAACGGTCAAAAATAATTGAAAAAAGAAAACTTTTAAGAAAACCTATCTTAGTTTCCCTAACAAGCATCAGCTCCGACTCATCTCCACAATCTGGAAGAGGAAAATAAAATTGCAAATCTGCAGCAACATCTACAAAAGGCACAAAATTTCGTTTTCACTCGTCAGCAACCTTTTGATCGTAAAATCATCGAACATTGAGCATCGTCGATGCAACAGGAAATTATTCAATTTAATCATCAACCCATCCTCGCCAGATACTCTCCTCCGATCATCTGTGCATCTGTGTAGTCTGTGTAGTCTGTGGTGCAGTCTGTGCAGTCAGCCCAACTTCAAGTTGGGTGAAAGTGAAAAATCTTGACCTCAAGCTGGTACTTGTTGAACCTTTGCGTTTGTGCATCTTCACAAGATGCTCTGACGGATATTCCGTGTGCAGAAAATCTGAAAATATGATGAACTGCTGATTATTTTTGCTCTTTTCATCGAAAGTAAAGATGGTGTTGTACTAGATGTTGCATGGCTCTCTAATAAAATGTTTGCTCTATCAGTTAACGAGTTGAGGTATTTTACAATCAGGAAAAGACTAATATTTCCACTAAAATGTGTTAACAAATAGACAGTGGCTATATAACGATTATAATGAAACCGACAAATATAATTTTCTTCGGAATTTATTGCCACATTGTACACAAATACTTTAGGCCCTTCATTGGAAAGATGACACCTGGATGGTTGAGCTAAACTTCGCACCTGCACCAATAAAAAAATTTTAGTTATTAATGCAAAGGTGATAATTTGAAAATTTCATCAATGATTCGATGACTCCATATGCCTAGCCACAATACCTGTTACCGTGGCCTATTTAGAGGTTCTCTGCCATTGGTTCTTCTATGGCTCTGAAGTGATGGTTACGATGACTGAAGACGTCAAGATGACAAATTGATGGAGTTGGAAATCGGAGACATAAGAGAAGATGTTAAGAGTGACACGATATGCAGACTGATTTCATTTTTAAGCCATTACTATCGGCAGGGTAGGGGCGAATAATAATTCGAGCATTGGTGGCTCACGAAAACTAGGTGGATTGGAATATTAGCTCCCTATGCTCCATCTTCAAAAAAACGAATGCTTTGTCGGAAGCTACAACAACCTGTAAACATATAGTTACAGAGCAAAGCATATAATATACGAGAACTGTCCAATAAATGGGTAGTTTGTGGATGCCTTCGACTGTTTTGCAATGCACTAATCGGCAAGTTCTATTGCAATAAAAAAATTACAAATAAAGGATCAGTTAATGTAAAATAGAATCAGGCTTGAAAATAAATGACCATAAAACAATTTCTATCCAATTTTAATGATGGGAGTTTTAGAACCGGAGTTATAAGCATTTATAGCGCGACGCCTTGCCGCTCTGTAGCGCAGCTGCACGGTCCCGTGCGTCAGTACGGCGCGACTTCGGCCGTACAGCTGCCGCTCTGTGTTATATTAGCAGGCGACTTTCACAGCTGTACTGCATTTTTTGAATTCTGTGGCCTCGAAACCTTTACAGCTGTTGTAGGTATATAGTATACGCATTTATTTCTTCAACAGGAACTCAGCATCGAATATACCCCAGAATATACCTGTAAAGGGCATTTCATTAAGCGCTTCTTAACTTTAAATTTAAATAAAACAAAGTGTGTGTGAGATATCATCGACTTATCGATGCCATTATATATGGAATAAAACAGCGTTCAAATGTCCGCCGCGGCTTTCCTGGGTGGCGCGCATCCGAAATGTCCAATTTTCCATGACTCTGGCGCATAAATCAGGCTGAATTTGACCGATAGCATGGGTTATGTTGACTTTAAGGGCCGCTGCGGTTTGCATAGAACTTCGACTTCAGAAAACCCCACAAGAAAAAGTCTAACTGGGTCAAATCGCACGATCTCGGTGGCCAGTTCACATCACCGCCACATGAGATGACCATGCCCTTGAATCGCTCGTGCAGAATTTCCACATGTCGCTGGTTTCCATATCATCCAATTCAGGTCAAAAAAATTTGGTAATCATCGACCTCTAGTGCTCGCCGTTGACGGTGATTGCCTGGCCAACGTCGGTCGTTCTCATCCAGAGCTCCAAAAAGTTTACGCAGATGCTGCCCTAAGTGAAACAACGTGTCGTGATTGGTTCCATCGCTGCAAAGAGGGTGATTTCGACGTTGACGACTGTCCACGTGAAGGAAGGCCAAAATTCTTCGAAGACGTTGAATTGGAGGCATTGTTCGATGAGGATCCGTGCCAAACGCAACGATTGCATGCGTTGGGAATGATTCAAAAATAAGGAACTTGGGTTCCTTATGATTTAAAGCCAAGGGACAAACAACGCTCAATTGTTTTTTCGCCTGCGAGCAAATACTCCAGAGGCAAAAAAAGGAAGGGTTTTCTTCGTCGCATCGTGAGGGGTGATGATAAATGAATTCATCACAGCAACGTTAAAATCTACCTGGAAACGCTCAAATGGGACGTCCTACGCCATCGACAATATATAGCGCAGTGCTATTATTCATTGGCACATGGTCTGGCTGATCAGCAGTTTCGCTCATATAAACACATCAAAACAAAACATGATTCGTGGATAGCCTCAAAAGATGAACACTTTTATCGTAACGTTATTCGAGCTCTGCCAGAAAGATGGGAAAAAGTTGTAGCTAGCGATGTGCAATACTTTGGATGATTAATTTGTAACCATTTTCATTGCAAATACCTTAGTTGTACACCTAAAATATTTGCTTAAGGAACATCCCATCCTGCAACCGATATGGGTACCAACACCGGCTAGCATAATCGAGCACATCCCAATGACGTACCAGCTGTAAAAATAAGGTTCGATGGGTGAAGCAACGATGACCTTTTTATAAGCCAGCAGCCCACCGAAGGAGCAGCAGAGATATGTAGGTAGACGGCCAATAAATAAGATAGCCTCCATCGAAAGAACAAAAAACAACAAAAACATACCAAACGCAACAATAAACAACCATAAACGATAAGAACAAAGAGCGGAACAACACAATTAAACAATCACATAAACAAATACAGAACCGGCCAAGGCCAGAGGGCAGAAGGGCTCACACAAAAAATAATAAAACAAATAAATAATTTTAAGAGGTGACACATTATTGATCAGTCTTTATCCCCCACCAGTCCACCTAAGCAGTTTAAGATCCGTGGTAGAAAGAAAAATGTTTGCACGGGTACTATACTCTTATTTTGTTAGGAGCGGCGATCCAGAGGATGGCTGGATCGAGATACAATCCCTTTTGTGATACCTTTCCATTGAGTTTCCTTTGAAGTCATTGATGACTTCAATTGGTCTTAGGAATGACGTCTAAGTATCTCGGAACCTGCATGTCCGCACCGTACCGTAAAGGCGCCAGTTTGAGAATCCTACTCACTAAAGCTTACCTCCGCGAAGAAACATCGTCCCTACTTTCGCCCCTCCGTACAGGCGTCAAGCATAACTTTGTGGGGCAGGGGAGTAGCCTTTGGCTAGAAATCTGGAAATCATGGGCTTGTTAGTCGATTGTTAGTCAAGTTCTCGTATCCCGTCATGTTATTGACTTATTAGGCCGATTACGCGTTGGTCTTCTGGGTATCTGTTCGAATGTTGGAGTGGATTCGTTTGTCAGTATGGGCAAGTTGGTACGAGTATATGTGGGGAAAAGTCATAATGAAGTCTGTGGGAGTATGTCAATACTCGTATGTGTACGTCGGTAGAAAGGAGAGTTTTGGGTCTGTGGATGTGGCACGTATCTTCGACTTTTATTCTGTTTGTGTGTATGTTTATATTTGTGTGTAGGTTTGATTTTCATTACTCTTTCCGCGAACCTTCCTTATTTCACGGGGCTGGTTAGCAGTTTCTTCATTGTTTAAGTCTGCTGCGTCAGCTAATATAATCTTCGTTGCCATTTTGCCTTCTTTGACATTCAAGTCTTCTCAGTTCTATTAGGATGGCCGTCAGTAACTGCCCAACTTCACTCCATTTTCGTTATTTCGCTAATAATCACGTTTGCATATAAAAATTTTCTATCTGATTTACTGAAGCGTGGGAAGTGAAAACTGCGTGATCTGATTCCGTCTCCTGGTTCAGACAGGATTGGTAGAATAGAGAGGAGTCATGTCCAGATTTGTGCAGATATTTTCTGAGCACACCATGGCCGGATAGAAACTGTATGATGTATCAGTTTAGTTCTCCAGTTCTTCGTTTTATCCATGGTTCTATGTTGGGGTAAGCTGGTAAGTCCATCTTCCTTTGGTGGTGTTATTCCATCGGTTCGGCCACTTTTAAACTGAGATATCCCTTTCCTCCTTATGCGTATATTCAATTGATCCATTCGGTTAAAAAGAACGTATCCTCGTGTGTACGCGTCTTATTTCTTCCGCCATCATATCAATCGGCACTATATCAGCTAAAACGCCAGCCGTTTCCTCAGAGAGGGTATGAAGGCGCAGACTGTTCTCAAATCGAATAGTCTATAAATTCGCGATATCTTTCTTCTCGATTCTTTTATTGCCAGTATAACTGAGCTAACTATTTTCGATAGTAATAATCTGCGATTGCCTCTGGGATCTCCGATATTTGTCATTAATCTCGTCTACGAGGATTGCGTGATCGATGCTGTTTCCTCAACGTGGTCTAGGTGTGTCTTAAAGCTAGATAAATCTATTATCAATCATGATATATTGCTACTTTAGTGCCGGCTTTGATTTTATTAGTTGATCTCCTACGCGCATATGAATATTGAACGACCTCGTGGCTAGTGACAAGCACTACTTCTGTTATATGTTCTGCTAAATTCAGGCTTGCTGTCTGAGCTAAGTTTTGACTCGGAAAATTGTTTCGTTTGTTGCCGATTCTACCTCGTGGATGTACTTGGCCGAGCAAAGTCTATTTCCTTCACGTTTGAAGGCTTTGGAACTCTGAGGACACAGTCATACATAATATTCCACAGCAAAGGGCCAACAACGGATCCTTGTGGCACACCAGTTGTAAAGATATAGTGTTTGGTACATTCGTCGGTGTCATCGCTTAGATTTCTTCTCATGCAGTAAGTATATATAACTATTTCTGTAGACGCAGTTTGGTACGTCCATTCTAGCAAGAGCATTCATTACACACAAACGTCTAATTTACCGAGATAAAAGCTTGACATCTAATAGAATAACTGCACAGTACTTCCTTTCTCCGAGTCGCCGAACCCTTTAGAGAGTGATCATGTTATGGTGTACGAACCTTTGGCTATCATAGGGTTAGCCTTGAAGATGCAATTTGACTTTTATAAGACAGACTTCGCACCGTCTTCGTCTATTCCTTTGGGAAACAGGTGATTTCTGCCAACGTTGAAGACTATTTCAGTCAACTGAAGATCTATTGATAGGGCAGGATCGCGATACAGTGGTAGTAGACCAGCAGGTCCTACATTGAGCTCATTCCATTGAAAAGAAACTCCACCAAAAGATTCGCTTATAAAAAATCTGCTTTTTTTTTATCAGACTGTATAGACCTTAGTCTGACAACAGTCACGAAAATCTTAAAAATCGGCTGGCAGCCCTTGTTAATCGGTTAAACGACTTACAGAGCTGGCACAGAAACTTAAGACTACAACATAGAACTACCTTCTATCTAATGGGATTGTCGTGAGCATGATTACATTTGAATTCAATTCAATTTTGTTCTCAGCCTTTAATAAAACTATTTGTCATTCCAGCGACATTATAATATTCTCCTACGTCTTGAGCTAATCCTCCAGAGACCTTATCGTATTCATATTCTATTTAGGCTCTATGACTAGTGAATGTGTTCCAGATAAAGGCGTACTCATAGAATTAAATTAACTGCCTCCATCGTTACGATATACCAATCACCAATCCGTTCACTACACATTTCCAACTGAATTAAGGTTAATACTTGTACCAACAATTGCAGGCTCCAAATTCAACTATCCAGTCTCATTCTCTGATGACAAATCATATGCTCCACGATTGATATGATCGATATCGTTGCGATTTTTTAATTGAATTGCTGTTGGGAATGGTTGCGATTGGGCCACCATGCGATGTGGGAATTAGACACGATTTTGGTTCCTCCAACTCTGCAGAAAGAAAGACACCAATTAAATGGTACTAACCGCCTTGATAAACCGATTAATTAGTGTCAGTGTACCCGCAATTACCTCTGAGGTATGGAAAGCCTATCGATAACCCTCTGCATCAAACTCTACTTGGAAAACAACCAAACCTGCAGAAAGGTGCAGAAAAGCCCGAGGAAAACCAACTTAATGCTCATTGGATCAGAAATGAGACACTAAATTAATATTTGGTATCTCACATGTTGCATGTCACCCGCGGCACACGGCTCCGGCAAATTCCCGATCATACATCATTTATTCATCAATCTTGATTGTTTATGAGGCATTTACCAACGGTGACACGGGGGGCGGGTAGACCTATGAAATGTTTAAGACACGAAAGCTTGCTCCTTCTCCAAAACACCACCCGAAACAGGCAATTTAGCCACACCTAACTCTGCCTGTCAGAGTGCAGTCATATACATAAAGTACAAAGCCAATTGCTGTGTATTGTGACAAATCACTCGGCCTCACAAGATTTATATCCGAAAAATTTTTATTTACAAGATACGAAGATAAATTTTCACTCTCGGGCCGCTCAAGTCACTCAAGCCGTGGCAAGAATGCACGCCTTGAAAATGTTGTCATGTTTATTTAAATGAAGTTGTCGGCTGAGTGAGACGACAAGCGTCGCGTAGCTTCAGTCGACCGACAGATAGACGTGTGGCTTACTAGTTCTACGTGCATAACTATCGGTGACGATTATGAGGCACGAGTCATATGGCATGTGGGATAGTGTGGGTAGCTTGTAGTCGTACTGACTGAGGTTAAACAAGTCACGAGAGAGCCGGTGTAACAAATCACCGTTTTGTTTGTTAAATGCAAATGACCATGAAAGAGGATGATTTTTTGGTGCGAGGTCTTGGGTGGCTATGAAAGTTTTATGCTCACATTTGACAAGGCATTAAGCCTATTGACAGTGTCGATATGATGTTTCCAGGAACGTAGGAATCTTTTTCAGATGTTTAGACATACTGCGGTTGTAGCAAACTATAGTCTCTGTCTCATCCAGTTCCAGAAAGATCAATTTAATATGCAATCCGCATCAAACTGCGCAGAAAGAATGTGTTGATGGATTGGTCAATCATCCTCTGCGTTAGGAATCCATTTATCCACTTGGGGCTAAAAATTTCACCATTAATTTTGGTGTACAACAAATAGCGCAAATGCTGTTCAAGAAAGACGAGGATACAGTAGCTGGGTGACCGGATGAACTCTCTCAGGCTATCTCTTCAGAGACTTCCGAGTCTTCCCAAACAATACACTATAAGATCTGGATGTTGCCATTCGTATCCCGCCATATCAAACCTCACCATCCTACTTAAGGAGAGTGGTGAGCACATCGCATTTATTTAGGAGTCATGGCTTGTCCCGACAGCACCTCTGGATAAGCATAAGGGCACCAACTTACAACATGTTTTATCAGCCAAGAAGAAAACGGATTCTCAATCAATAATCTCTATTTCCTCCCTCAATACGGCGCAGATGACTTCGCAGTAACACTGCTAACCTCCACGGATAGCAAAACGAATATTTCGTGCCTTCGTATGAATTTGTACCACCCAGACATTTCAAGAAGCTGATTGATGAGGTCGCACGTACACCCCGACTTATGGGACAGTATAAATACTAACCAGAGTCAATCATTGAATATCCAGTAGATACTAATCCTGTAGCCAGCAAGAAGAGCAATTGTTCGTCACTTTTGTCTAAAATTATGCCTTGAATTCGACATATAACTGTAACCGCTTAAATGGTAGGACCATTTAACCGATACTTACAATTTAACATATCGAGGAAGCAATAGTCTCGCGCGATTAGCTATAGAAAGAAATATAATACGATTGATCGCAACTGGCTGGATGCGTAAGATTTATCCCGATATCGCAGCTAGAGCTCGATAAACTTAGCAAGGAACTCGCCCCCTTCCTCAATCTCGGCTTCTATCCATCTTGTCCAACAATGAGGATGGTATGCCAATAAGGTGGCAATAACTACTATTGACCTCATAAAAGTAACATCCTTCGACGCATGCTGGTTCGTTAAAAAACGGAAAAAAGTCTCTGCAGCCGAACACTTTGGAGCTCTACTACTCCACGCCTATTCGTGGCGCCGTCTGGGAGTGTCTTCGAAAATTGTGAAGTGGAGAGGACAAATGGCAAGCCCGCCGCGCAACAAAACAGGACAAGTGCCAGTTGATCTGTAGCCGCAATTATAAAAAAATTGTCTTGCTTCGAATGGAAACAAACGCTTCGGATACGGATGGACACATTGTTAACGAGCTTTGGCTATCGATTACGGGCAACGATCTCCTTCTGAAACCTGAAGACCCTCCTCGACCCTAGAGAAGGAGGTCCTCTGAATGCCAGATTCCCCCAAATTGGAATGGAGTTCACGGGGTATAAGTTGGACATCTTGGGATTGAGTGAAATAATATGCACGGACGGAGAAGAATACCTTTCACCAACCACGAACACGAATCTCCTATTTGGAGAACCAAATAGAAGAGTGCGGTAGTCCGGTGTAGAGCTTATGTTAACTCCAGTAGCAGGGAAGATCCTCTTATCGTGGAGGCCTTATAATGACCGGATATTAACGGCCAGTTTCCAGAGTACTGTAAGAAAGGTACGACTGAGGACGAAAAGTAGAGCTACTACGATCAAGTAGGTGCAGCTTAAAATTTAACGCCTAACTTTGACACCGTGATAGTAATGGGAAACCTCAATTCCAAGACAGCGGCATCACTGCGGTCAGACACCTAATGGCTGTGCATGGCATTGGAGAACGAAACGACAATGGCGAGCGGTTGGTAGATCTTTGATACGCCAACTACATAGTCATTAGGGGCACTCTGTATTGGCACCAGATCTACCACAGGTCTTTCTGAATGAAATGGAGCGCGAACACTGTGTTATCGTAGCTAAAATACGCCTTCGTACTGCATCCGTGACTAGAAACCTTACCTACCAACATGCTCACAATATCCAGGTACATTACCGATACATACGATGATCTCGCAGTGTGCCAAGAATTCTGCAACCATCTCAACTTAAGTAGGAGTGGTAACAATCAACAGATCTGAGCAAGCAACTGCGGATGAACACTGGAGATTTGTGAAAAATATTTTCACATCCATACTGCAGAGGTTTATTTAAAGGCAGAGGGACTACAGTATTTGGTTATCAACTGATTCCTGGAGACGAATCGAGTTCTCAGATTGCATCACCTCCAGCAGAAGAAAAATCTGAATTTGAAGTCCAAAGGAAGTGTAACAGTAGGACCGTTTATACTCGTACTTTTACCAAGGAGCTTACAGAGGGATGCAGCACAAAATAGCATCGTGTAAAAAATGAGGACAGTTCTCTAGTTATGATGATGATGATGATCAGCTCAGAATATGGAGGGAGCATTGCGCCATGGTACATAACCATATAGACAACAGGGCGAGCATCCCGAACCAAAATAAAACATTTGAAGTAACAAACTCCCAAATTCGCACAGACTCCCCAGCAATATAGGAATTGCATCCGCGATAAAGGCCATCAAAGAGAACAAAGCGGTAGGCATTGATGGAATAATTCCCGCGGAATTTTTCCTAGCTGCGCCAAATACAATAAATCGGCAGAACTACTGAGACCTGTCATAGCTAATGCATGGGACAATGAGCGTTTTTCGGAGGAGTTTTCTGCTGGCAGTGGCTAAAATAAAAACGATGATAATTCTCGACAGCACATATTTAGAATCAACTCTCGATGTCGAACAAGATGCTCTGGATGCTCCTGCACAGATCATATAAACACCTTGCGGATCATCACAGACCAATGCTTCGAGTATAGGTCTCCACGCTGCCTCCTTTTTAACGCTGGAGGAGTGTTCCTGTTAAAGTCGTAACTGTTATAAAGGCTACGTACGCAGGTGCAAAATGTCGGCAAGCTTTCAGAAGCTCTTGTAGTATAAAGCGGATTTGAGCAGGGTTGTATTTTATTCCCGCTTCTTTTCCTGGTGATAACAAGTGATGCCATCCGCGTCTCACTGCCAGAGGAAAGCGAAGGTGTGACATCCTATCTGAAACTTCTTGATTACGCTGATGCTATCTCTTGCTTGTGCACTGGGTTTTGGATCTACACCAGATGAGTCAGAATCTGGAAGTTAAAGCCAGCAGAGTGGGACTTAAAACAAATGCAGCTAAAACCAAAGTCATTGGTCTTTCAAGCTCTTTCGCCCAGCTTAACACTGCTGAACAGGAGATCGAGAAAGTGCAGAGCATCCCTTATCTGGGAAGTACCGTCTCGACTGGCGGCGGCGGCACTGAACTCGGTATTAGTTACAGAATCTTGAAGGCAAAATCTGCTTTTGGAATGTTATTTAAGGAGTTGAACAGCAATGTTTACAGCACTAAGACGAAACTACGACTGTTTCGCTTTAATGTCGAGTCAGTACTGCTATATTGGTGTAGTACTTATAAGGTAACCACAGAAATCACTCGGAAGCTGCAGTTCTTCTTTAACAGATGCCAGCGCATCATTTTGAGAGCATTGTGACCCATTCGAATCTCATGTGCAGAGCTCCATATTAGAACATGGCAGGAGCCTATCGGCATCACTATAAGAAGAAGAAAATAGTTATGGCGCGAAGACAATTCCATTGCGAAGCGCTCAATGTAATGAAACTCGCTTAAGCAGTCAGGAAAAAGAGCTGGCCGCTCAAGGTAGATATGGCGCGAACGAGCTGAAGCACGTTGCAGAAAACCGAAACATATGCAACCATCAGCGTAAAACACGTTGCATTTCGATTGTACATAAGCACTTCGATGGTACAGGGGTTAAATCAGAGGAATACTTAAAACTTGCACCTGATTTCTGACTATCCAGATGCACTTCAATTTCCTACATTAGAGGTGCGTTGAGAAAATCTACTCATCTATGAGTACAGATCAATTCAGACGTGTTCTATTGAAAAGAGCTTGATACAAATGTACAGCTTACAGTTTCGAGCCTTACAAGGTGAAAGAAATTTACGATATAATACCCAGTACAGTAACTTTTGCACCCACAACTGGTAAGATATCACACAACTTCCCGACCTATTTCAGGCACATCAGTCTGTCATCCTTCCTACTAAAGACCTTCGAGAGAATCCTCCACTAATTATCTCCATCACAGCATACTTTCGACTAGCCAGCCAGCTTACGAAAAAGAAAAATCGGTCGAGAGCCCACTACACTTCTCTCTCAAGGCTTATACATTGAGTGGTGACATTCTTCAATATCGAGGCAGCTTTCAACAATGTCAGTACTTCTTCAGTTAGCAGCTCTCTTCAAAAACTGGGCATAAATTACGTTGTCTACAACCTGATCTAGATTATATTATTTAGTAGAGTCACAAGTTTAACATTTGGGGGCTGCATTATAAGAAAAAAACCGCATAGGGAACACCTCTCATCTCTAATATAGAATCTAGTCCTTAAGGGAATGCTTCCGAAATTTTAGGACGCGGGATGTTATAAGCTCACACAGACGTCGTTACCCTTTATGTGACTGGCAAACACCCTCATATGAGTACACTCATACTCTCCACCCACAAGCATACTCTCTTCTTGGGCAAGCAGGTGTGGTCTTAGGGTATATCTGACCAAAACGGATCCAGACCACTTAACAAGAAAAATGAAGAAGCAATGCACTGTCCCTTGAAATATCATGGTCAGAAATCTGGGGTGGAAGAAAATGTTGGACAACGAAATAAAGAAGCTCTAGTTGCGCTTATAAGGGTTGCAGATCGGCTTTACAGTCCTAGGTCATGCAGTAGGTCTCCATAGCGGAAGTAAGACAAATCCTCACTAATGGCATAGCCGATTGATGACCTTCACTGGACATAAGAACTAAACGTAACTTATTAGAAAAAACGCAACGAGCTGCCTGTAAAAGAATCACCAACAGCTGCTCCATTTGCTTCCTATAGACTTGTTTAGCATGCAAATTGCACGATAATTAACTCTGCCCTCAGGCTAAGAGGCATTCAGAAATGGAAAGAGCTTAAGACATGACAGTCTTAGCATGCTGAATCGCGGACTCTCCCAATCAACCGATCTTAAATTAACTGAAATTGACTTAAATAACCTAATTTCTCAAAGGAAGGATTGAGAACAATGCAAAACCTATCTCAGCGAGTCGATTTCTATCTTCTGAAGACCTCTGAGGACCTCTGCATATACCAGTCATTTATTCTATAAATACTCTGTTTCAAATCACTTGCCTCAACGAAATGGCTAAGGAGTACATGATCACACTTTGTTGGGTTACGTGACACTTATGTATATATCCCATGGAACAGTGTGGCTGATAATCTGGCCAAACTTGGATTTAAAGCAACAAGGCCAGTCATAGATTGCCTCATCGGGATAACTATGAGACATCTAGACTAATATGTTTCATACTTGATCCCAAACGGTCGAGAGACCTGATCAATCTCCGGAGAAGAGATATCTCAAAACTAAAAATATAATCAAGGGAAACTTTGTCATTAGAATACGGCGTGCGAAGCGATTGAGCGTTTTTCACAACGGTTTCTGTTGGAGTTGCAGGGATGGAGAAGAAGAGGAATCTGTGACATAATTCCTAACTGCTCTGGTTTGGCATGTATCAGAATACAATTATTAGACATGCACAATTTCTGTTATGAAAATGATCTCCGCTCTATCATAATCGTCAAATCTGACAAGTTTGTCGAGAAATCTCTTAATCATCCTCCCAAGTTTTTTAGGTGGAATGGCGATGAGCCTAGAACTAGTCTAACAGCACTTCAACGAGGATGACTTCCACCTTACCGATCCTAAGACGCCACAATAAGCGTCGTAGGTTTTAGCTTCGTAAATAGTATCAGGGTCACCGATCATTTACGACTTAACCTAAGTCCTTACATATTTCACACTTAGTGAACTTTAACTGAATATGTAAAGTGTGAGCCAACAGATAGTGTGGATGCTGCCTGCCAATTACTATTATTTACTGAATTCAATGTGGTTGATCCTTCTGACAGATGTTATTCAATCTTTGGCAACTGTGGACATGTCGTCGTTTACCACGCAACAACTCATTTTTGTTGTTCAAATTTTTTACGAAAATGGGCGATCTGTAACAGTAACATTTCCTAAAATTCGTGAATTTTTCGGTTACATAATCGCCCTAGTAAGTGCGGAATTCATGTAATGGTGAAGCGTTTTGAAGAAATTAGTTCAGTACTGAGTGAAACTCCGAGCATGCTCGAAGTCAAGCATCTCCGTAATCAACAATTGCGCCTCACTTATGTCACTTTACGGCGAATTTTAAAAGTTTGTGTTCAGTTGCACGCCTATAAAATCTAAATTACACAACAATTTAAACCTTTGGACCAACTACGACGCCGCCGATTTGTTAACTGGATGTTGGATCGCCTGGACAATTTGTGTTCGAATTTTTCCTTTTTCGATGAAGCGTATTTTTGGATGGATGGGTACGTAAATAAACAAAATTGCTGTTTCTGGGAACCGGAAAACCTATACGAAATTCACGAAAAATGAATGCATCTCCAAAAAGTCACTGTATGGTGCGGACTATGGGTTGGCAGCATCATTGGCACGTACTTTTTCGAAGGCAAGGCTGGAAAGGAAGTTACAGTGAATGCAGAACGTCACCGCAACGCATTGACCGTCTACTTTTTTTCCAAAACTGAATGAATTGGGTCTCACCGATCTCTAGCTTTAACAGGATGGTACTACCACACCTGCTATCAACCAATCAATTTATTACGTACGAAATTTGAAGATCGCATTGTTTTGGTTAGAGGAGAAGTTGATTGGCCTTTAGACTTCTTCCTATGGAGTCAAGAGTAACAGAGGGACAATTCAGGATCTCAAACATCCAAATTGAAATTACGGCCATTGATCCACTGACTACAAGAAGTCATCGACAATTTTGACCTTCGGATGGTCGCTTGCAACAGAAGCTGTGGTGGTCACATGAACGATGTTGTATTCCATTCATAATTACCGTAGATCGAGCTTTACGAATCAATAAAATTCTACGTTGATTTTATAATAAGTGTGTGTTTAACTTAATAAAAACTTCCACACTAGCTGTTGGCTCACCCTTTATGTCGATATCAGGAATTTGGTCTGAGGGTTCGGAAAAATAGAGATACTCGGTCTTCTAGTTCGACTGATTTGCAAATCGGCTTCTTCTAACGCTCTCATCCAATTATTGCATTTCGCCTGATGGGCAGGCAACCACATTCGAATTAACCGATTATGAATGCTACCATGGCGTACTCAAACTTCTGTAGCTCACGCTGTGCACTTTTGTTTTGACGTCATCGCACATACCGCAGGACATCCTCATATCAGTCATCGGTACTTTTTTAAATTTTAACGCTGACCATATAAGATCTCTAGAAACTCTGTCGATGGGCTTATAGACAGTGTAGAAGAAAAAGAAGAATGGCTTGAGAGAATTCTTATTAATTCAATGGTTTTTCATACTAACATTTCCGTGGTGTGCTCTACCTATAAACAAGGTTGATGGTCAAGTACAATAGTACCCAAGCCTTGAAACCTAGCGCTAAGGTTGACTAGAAATTTGAGTTGAACATCGCAGAAGAAACTAAATACCTTAACGTCGAATTTGTTTACTCAACTTTGAATTTCGCTTTTTCCGAATTCGACATTCGACATTGAGGTTGCTGTTGGCAATTTAATAATTTTTTACGTTTTTGCTTACATGCAGAAATCGAAGACGAAGAACCCAAACACTTGACCTTTTTGAAGGTTCTCTACATTCCGAATGAAAAATAACCACAGGTCGAATTTGTGCTGAGATTGCTGGCGCTGTCTATGGTTTTTTCTTCACAATTACTTACTTACTTGCATAGGTGGCGCTCCGGGGGGGGGGGGGGGGGGGGGTAAACTTTGCGGGCTTGAGTAATTGTGTCCATTCGCTCTACATATCCCAGCCATCTCAGGTGATTGATGCGCAGTTTTCTGACTAGATCAATGTCGCTGTAGAGCTCACATAGTTCGCTGTCGAATTTTCTCCTCCAAAACCCGTCAACGCAAATGGAACCGAATATTTTTCGAAGGATTTTTCTTTTCAAACGACTGAGGATATCTTCATCTGCTTTCAATAGAGTCCATGCTGCATCGCCTTAAAGTAGGACTGGTTAAAGTCTTATACAGAATGTCCTTAGCTTTTCGGGATAAGGCCTTACTGCTCAATTGCCTTCTCAGCCCAAAGAAACAGCGATTGGCAAGAGTGATTTTCCTTTTGTTTCTGCTGAGGCAGAATTAATAACAGAATCAACGTTGGCAAAGTCCCTTACCACGTCAAAATTCTAGTTGTCGACTGTGATGTTCTATCAAATTTGCCGATGTGGTGTGTGGCAGCATAAACTTGGTTTAGCCCTCATTTCGCTCTAAACCTATTTTGGCAGCTTCCTTTTCAATACCAGCGAACATAACAGTGACCGCCCGCCGAGTTCTGCCAATTATGTCAATATTATCGGCATACGATAGTAGTTGAAGGACTGTGCCTCCAGTATTCGCTTGTAGGCTCAGCACAATTCTTTGAAGTATGATGTTAAAGAAGCCACATGACATCGCGTCATCTTGTCGAAAACCTTTTCTGATACCAAAAGCCTCGCTTAAGTTATTACCGACCTTGACGTGGCAGCGAGCGCTCTCAGTCCTCATTGTTCACAGGCGGAACAAAGAGAAGAGTCTACACTTCGGGGAGTTTGCGATGGCGACCTTCCTCGATTTTGAAGGAGCCGTCAATAACGTGGAGCGTACCGCCATTAAAAATGCTCTAGTGCACACTAACATTGAACAGGGCATTACAAACTGGCAATAAACTGTTTCATTGGACAAAGCTCGCTCAGAATGTCCGGAACCAGAGGAACCCTCAGGGGGGAGTCAAATTTCCACTCCTGTGGGTAGACATCCTCAATAAGATTAGTTCAATAGGTATAAGTGCCACGGCATACGCAGATGACGTGGTCATAATACAGGGAAAATACTTTCAAGCGACATTGTGGAGGTTACCCTCCGATCAGCAAAAAGCTGTGGTATCAATGCCAACCCTTTCAAAACGGAACCGGTTCTTTTTACCAGAAAGTACAAGATACCGCAATTCAAACTCCCAAAACTCTATAGAGTGGAACTGTCCATTCCGGACAGCGCGAAGTACCTGGGTGTGATACTGGACAAAAAACTGAATTGGAATCTTAACGTAGCGGAAAGAACCAAAAAGGCATATAATGCTCTTTGTATCTGCAAATAGCGGTAGTAAAAATTTGGGGCTTAAAACCTGCTATGGCGTTCTGGTTGTATACGGTGGTGGTTAGACTCATACTTACATACCGCGTACTAGTATGATGGAAAGCAACAAACAAGAAACCGCTTTAAGGAAAATTCGCGGCGGTTCAAAAACAGCTTCCATAGCCATAGGTAGCATTGGCCACCTTTTGTACCTAACACCGCTTGATTTACAGATCAGAAAACTTGCTGGCAATAGTGCGATACGACTCACTAATCTAGTTACTTCAAGAGCAGTAATTTCGAACACAGCACGGTCCTAACGGAGCTACTGCCAGGCAATCCAATTCTACCGGATGAAATTCCTTTCTTGGTCGACTTCAACATCCCGTATGATATAATATATCCGGAGAGGGAGGACTGGGAAAAAAATGCAATAATCATGTCAAATGAAATTGCAAGTTTCACAGATAGTTTAAAATCAAAGGAAGGAACCAGAACTAAGAGTGTCTATAAGACTACCGGACACAAGCAGTGTCTTCCAATCAGAGTTTCTGGCTGTCCTCAGGGTGCTAATTTGATGCAGATGAGATCGGTATCCGAAAGAGATATCGCTATCTACATCGATAGTCAGGCGGCACTCAAGGCAATGGAATCAACCAACGTCAACTCTGACACAGTCAGGGGCTGTCCAACAGTCACCGGGTAAGACTGTGCTGGGTGCCAGGATGGGTATTAAAGAAAATGAACAAGCGGATGAGCTGACAAGAAAAGGAGTGCTACTCGACAATAGTGAGGTTGCTAACATCAAACCTCGTGGGTGACCGTAGCTCAACTTCAAGTGGTAATGTACTGGCTTCCCAATTGGACTGTTCGGGGTTCAATACGAGTTGTGACCGAAAGAATTTTTCTTCAGGCAACTAAAATCTCGTGAGATCAATAGTTGTCCAAATACAACATCGAGTCCCCATTAAATGTTGGACAAAGACTGACATCCTAAAGTGTTCAAGTTTTAAAGGACACAGGGTATGCAAGGCTCTGTGGCCGCTTTTTGACGGCAAAAGATCTAGGAACTTAATAAAATTAAACAGGAATAGTAATAGGAATTCTGACAGGACACTGTCTCCTGCGGCAATACGCAAAGAGACTCAAATTGACTGATACGGATATTTGCGGATTCTGCGGTGATCTGCAAGCTGTTGAGGACATAACACAAATACTGTGTTTTAGGGAAATAGTTTTCCGAAATGCTAGAGGAAATAGACGACACGAACTTCAAACGCCTTCTTGGCTTTTGCACAGAAACTGGATGTTTCACTTGGGCGATTGTTTAGGTTTTTGGCATTTGAAGACAAATTCAACTGGTTCCACAGAGATCGCGATGGGTAGGAAAGACTGCTGGTTGCTTACTGGCGTCGTGACGGGTCACTAACTTTTGTTAAGTATAATACTTAAGTGTGCAAGGCATAAGTGATACAATATCATACGGCGCTTGTTGCGGGAGTCTGGGGAAGTTATGATGACACCGAGGAGCATTACCTCTGTGAAGCCCGCATCACGCTGGAGGTACTCCGTGCTGACATGGTGGGTGCTGATACTCTAGTCAGTGAATAGCTTATGCATTTTTCTTCGGAAGACAGCGAAGAACACTTAGTGTGTCAACTGCGGCGTAGTCCTCCTTTACAGCGTTGTCCCTCCGAAACGAATTCAAGCATATTTTGAGGAGGAGCGGTTGCACTCGTTAGCTCAATATGCTGTAGCCATCGATGCTGAGGTATTCTAACCCGTTTCATCAGCTCAATGTATAACCCGATGGAACCGAAAATTATTCGAATAAGAACTTTTCTCTCGAAGCAATCAGGGGCATTTTCGTCACCGTCCTGCAAGCGAATGGCCAAAATGAAAAATGCTGCTCTTTCAAAAAGTCAAATATCCCGATGCGATCAGCCTCAGTAATTAGTTCGAACTGGAATTCAACAAAAAAGTCCAATCTATTCTTGAATTTTTTTTTGCATCCCTGGAACTTTTTGAAATCTTTTCGCCATTCGCCTGGGACAACACTGCGATTAAACTATACTCATCCGCCGTTTTATTGATATTCAAACAGCCAATTTCTCTAAGGACTTCGTCATAATACCCGGACAATATCGATTCCCAATTCATTTGGTTGAGAGTCGATTTAACAGGAGTTATCCATTCTTTAAGTGCACTGAGGTGCAGGAAACTTGAATTTCAGCTTCTATGAACTTTCCTATAGCGACATTATTTAGTTTTATTTCGTTGTTTCATATTGATTGGATAGACTAAATTACTTACCTAATTATCGAGTTACAGATGATCTCATTGACCATATTTGCGCTTAGGTCGGCGAGAAGTACGTTTATTCTAGGAACATCTAGCTAGCTATTCCCAACAGCTTGGACTCCTCCTTCATTTCAACTTCATCTTCTCCTAACCTTGACTTTGTGTCAGTTAAAATAACACTTAACCGAAGATGCTTGTATATTATGTGTTGTTACATTCTTCCGGCGCAACTCGCTATTGCAGAAATTGACAATTTGATCGATCAGACTCACTTGATGATATCATTATCTTCGGCGATTTTAATCTGCCTCAGCTGAAGTGGGCTCCATCTGAAGACCTATCTTTTTTCATCGCTTCCAATCCCATTTCTACTAAGGAATGCCTCTTCTTAGACAGACTCCAGTCTATGCCAAGTCAGTGGCGTTTCCAACTATATAGAAAGGCAATTACAGCTTATCTTCTCAACTGGTCCCATCAACTCCTCAGTATCGTGTTGTCCCCTATCTCTTTCAATTATGAATAACTTTCATCCTCCACTTCTTCTCTCGTTTTTCCACAACCTCCCCGTAACTCGCTTTCACAAAGCTAATTTCCGTAAAATCAACGCCTATCTAAGCAGGGCTTCTTTGGAGTTTACCAATCTATCTCTGGTCGCTGCCCTCTCCATTTTTTACAAAGAAATATTCAAATCCATCTCTCCTTATGCGGCTTATTCCCGCCATAAAACTTCTACCACATCACCTCTTTAGTATAATCGTAGACTCCGCTCTCTACGAAACAAAAGAAATAAGTTATGGGCGGTATTCCTTCGCACCCACTCTTCTTCCGACTAATCAAATTATTTAGGTATACCATATATCTGCATTTCATTGACAAAACGCGCCACATGGGCATAGTACACCGGCGTTAAGTCCCGGAATCTACAAATTAATTTGTATCGTTCCCTTGATAATAATAATAATAATAATTTCATTGAGCTCTATAACTCTCTCTATCAACGCTACCTGTAAAGTGCTTGTGCACCAATCTCATAAATGACCCCAAGTCCTTTTTTCAATTTGTCAATTGCAAGAGTAAGACTGGTGATCATCCTTCCTCCCTCGCTTTCGAAACCAAATCTTCAAGTGATCCTCCTACCATCGCCAATTTTTTTGCTACATTTTTCAAACAATCATTTGCCAACAACGCCTTCGTTCCAGATTCAATGATTTACCAAATTTCTCCATTGGTCCCTTCCTCACTCAAAATTTCGATCCTGCAGTTATTGAAGAAAAGTTAATAAATCTTAAAGATGAATTTGTACATGACCCAGATGGACTCCCCGCCCTGTTTCTTAAAAAAAATGCTCATCCAACCGGTCTCTACCCCTTTCCTACCTTTTTCGTCTATCCCTTACACAGGGAGAATTTTCCCAGATTCGGAGGACCTATTTTATAATCCCGGTACACAAAAAGGGATCTAAGCATGAAGTTACCAATTATCGTCCCATTGCTAAACTCTCTCATATATTCAAACTCTTTGAAAGTATTTTATACGAAGCTTTAAGCTTCAAACGCAAGCCTTTTATTTCACCCAAACAACGTGGTTTTCTAAAGGTAGATCAAATCCCACAAACCTAGTTGAATTCGTGTCTTTTGCTCTCTCAGCCATAGAAAATGGCAAAGAAATCGATGTTATCGCAACTGATTTCACTAAAGCGTTTGATAAGATATCTCATCAATTGATCCTCTTCAAATTGTCTGCTCTCGGCTTTGAGCCTCTCTTTTTAAAATGGATTTCTTCTTACCTGGTAAACCGATATTATAGTGTTCGATTTAGATCCGCCCTTTCTGTTCCATTCCTGGCCTCATCCGGACTTCCACAAGGCAGTCATCTTGACCCTCTTCTCTTCATTCTTACTATTAACGTTGTTGAGAGGGCCATTAAACACTCCTCCCTCTCCCTTTATGCTGACGACGCAAAATTTTTTTAAATCTATTTCCTCTCCGGAGGACTCTGCCCTTCTTCAAGAAGACCTAGACCGATTTTCAATCTGGTCGCTCAAAAACTGCCTAGAACTTAATATGATCTCTATGGTCAACCAATTCCCCTGGTTCAGTCTTTTCAAGACCTTGGCATATTATTCGACTGTGAGCTTAATTTCTGTTCGCATATCGATAAGATAATCCTCAAACCCAACTCATCACTTGGCTTTATTAAACTGTGGTCCAAGGAATTTTCCAATCCGTACGTAACCAGATCTCTCTATGCTTTATTCGCCCCTGCTTGAGTATGCCAGTCAAGATTGGTTCCCCTTTCACCGGATTCATGTTTCCCGATTCGAGGGCATTTAACGTCGGTTCCTCCGATTTCCCCTCCGTGGTCTGCCGTGGAACGACCCTATCAGGAATGCCTAAAACTTCTTAATATGAATTCGTTAGAAGAACTGCTGACATCCTTTTCATTCATCGACTTCTCTCAGGTTCCATTGACTGTGCATCCATTTTGAACTCCATTTCCTTCAATACCAACCCCCGCTATCTACGTTGTCCTCGGTCCCCCGCACCTCTTATGGCTCCAACGAACCAATCTCCCGAATGCTCCGAAAGGTCAACTCAAACCTCTCCCTTTTTGATTTCCACCTGAGCACTCCTCGTCTCGAACAAGATCTCCTCCATCACTTCCTTGGTCCCTAGCTCTTAAGTCTTTCTGTTAGTTTTTAGTCCTAGTTTTTAAGTTAGATTAAATTTGTATTAAGCCAATAAATGGGGGCCTCAGCCCGCACCAAAAATCAAAATCTAGAGAGTATCGCTGGCCACTTTGTCCTTCTCATCTCTAAGCCAAAAATTTCAAAACTTCGCGAACGATGTCATGCCGCTCAGTAACCGATGTAAACAGGAAGACTATTTCCACGCCAAATTTAAGTCATCCGTCATGATAACTGAAATACAAATATGTCACTGGACACATTGTCGAAGCAGGACTGATTGACTTTCCACTCTTCACAAAATATTACTTAACCGAATGGCGAAGCCACTTCTATAGAGATTCCAGATATTGAAGGTGAATATGTTCAAATGTCCAAAGTCTTTTTTAGGGAGGGGGTACTCATTAAAAATCGGATACTTTTCTGAAGCACAAGCCCATAGGGTCTTTTCGTAGGGCCCTGGAATATTTGAAAAAAATCAATGGAGATCCTTATCGGTACATCAAAGCACCAGTTTCCAGTTTCTATTAGTCAGGGTTAAAAAATGATTTATAGTAAAAATTATAAATAAATAAAACCAGATCCAGTCTAGGATACAGTATCACTTTAAACCGCCAAGCATTCTAAATTACGGCAACTTCCTGCCTTTTAGCAACAATGTATCAGTATCAAGTACAACAACCTCATTTCCCATTGCTCATTTAAGCAAGACGTTCGGTCTTTAATCCTTCACCTCGTAATTTATGCACATCACTTGTTCCGTGCATGTGTCCCCAACACTGATACGATCAATTCGTGAGCAAGTTCACAAGCTAATGCCTTGACACGGACAACAGCGGCGGCGGCATTTCACGTTCTGACAAAGCCCAAAGTGAAGATGTCATTACTACTCCTCTGAGGATATTTTACAATTTCTGTGACAGGGTAGCGCGGACGTGCGTATCCACAATGCGACGGAAGTCCATAATCAAGATTAGTATAGTTCTTAAATCTTGTAGCTCTTTAGGGTGCGGTGCTTGACTACCCATCACATCAATTGCCACTCGTATCAGCGTCAAAGATACGAGGTATCTCAACCTCTTAAAGCGGTTTGTTCCGCTTTGTGTAGGTCGTTACCTACTCTAGTTATGGCCAACCGTAATAGTCCAACGCATAATATGTACGAGTACATATGGAAGCATCAGTAGGTATTCGTATTTCTTCTGGAAAAGGGTATTCTTTTGAAGGGGTACTCTAGTCCAAGTTGTGGATATGTCGGATCCCGCTGAGACCGCAGATAATCAAAAGCCAGTCTCCGTAGTATGCAATTTAATTAGCTGTGCGCCCAACCACTGATGGTGTTGATAGTAAAAAAAACTTACTATCGCCCCATGGTATCTCTCCTCTCTAAATGTACCGCAGGTAAATCTCATCCGCATTTTTAACTAATTGCATTCGTGTAAAAGGCAATTCCTATCCTACCATTAAAGGGAAAGGTGTAGATACTCGTACTTGTATTCGTATCTGTTGCAATGCGTAGGACCATTCATTTGTTAGATGTTTGAACGTGTGATGTGGTGGAATATGCGCACTACTAACTAGTAGCTATTGGTTGCGCACAAATGGATTCAAGACCAAGATAGAGATCGATTTAGCAGAGATTGACGATGGAGGCTTTCGGAAGCTGGGAGAGGGTATTTGGCTTTGTTTCTACGATTGGAACAGGGATAGAGGATGCATATATCTGAAGAAATTTTGTTAGTCATGAGGGAGTCAAGAAGTATATGAATCTTTGGCTTTTCAGTTGCTTGTGTAATAAATTTTTTAGCTCTCAGCAAACTCTGCTTATAGGTTTCACTAAAATATACATTTTGTGCGGATCTACGTGAAATTATGGGGAAGAGCGTCTAATGTTTGGGTTTCAACTGTGGCAAACATTCGGATAAAAGTGTAGTCGATCTAGACGACAGGACTGCTTTCGACACTAGATACAACTTCTGTATTCTGGCTGGATTTTAACGTTTTCCGAATGATTCAGGCTTCAAATCTGTCGCACCCATGCTGGCCATGCGGGTAAAGCAGTTATAGGTTGTCCTTATAGCAATATTTTGTTTTACCCTTATTTGTCGCTAAATGCATCTACGCCTCTTCTGCTTAATGCCTCAAAGCACTCAAATGCCAACTCACTTATTTCCTCCTGTAATATCAATGTCCTCAGTCTATCCTGGCATACCAAGGGAATGACTCGTAAGTTTCGCTAAATTTTAAGCATGGCGTCAAAAATTCATACGTTTGCGAGATCCTCTTTTTGTATATCGATTTTTTTAGAGCATCACGCGTTCTTCATTGTCATCCTTCACAGATGGATGAGTTTGGCAGGGATGCCCAAACTTGATGTGATTCTACATGCGAGTAGATCGTCTCTATAAATCCTGTCACGTACGGACTTCAAATCAAAACGGTGATTTATTACACCAACTGTTCGTGGCTATCAATTTGAAGTCCATAGGTTCTTCCCAAGATTGGCCGTAAGGTAAATGTCTGTTCGATGGTGGACTTCGGAGACATAAAGCCAGACTGTGGAAGACCTTTTAAATATTTTGAAAATAATGTTATGCGTTCACATTTTACGATTCATAAAACCCCATATGTGATGTAAATGAGCCTAGTTGTTCTATAATTCTCCACCTCTAAGTGCATGAGGATGATAATTTGATGTATGGTCTTTACCAAATTAATTGCCGCTTTGAATAAATTGACATATAGTCCATTTGCTCTTTCAGTTTATTTGGTTATTATCACTATCCAGACCACTTCTTGACAGGCAGACACTGTTATTAACGGTCGTCGTCCACTTTCACTACCTGAAAACGAAATGTTGTCGTTAAATAGTGAGCTGACGAAATCTCTCCCAAATTTTAGGATCGACTGTCTAAATATTTAGCGCGATTCTCTGTCTATTTTTCCTTTAATCCCTAAGAAGTCGATGTTCCTGTCGTCTTTTTTGCTTTTAAAGTGCGCGACAGACTCCCTTCCTTCTTTGTAATGCAGCGTTTTTTTTTCGCGAAGATTTGTCTTGCCGAGAATCCTCGTTAATCCAGAGCTTCAGTTGTAGTAGTCGGATGAAACCTAACACATCAGATATCGTCAGTGGTCTTTACGCTTGATGTTGGCAACATAAGCGAAAGTTTTTGAAAGATTCGATCACTTATCTGCCTCTTGTGATTGTAGCCATTTGACGTTAAGTTTTATAATAGTTCTTCTGTCTTGGCGTCCGTAACATTGACATTCATATTTTGGTTGAAATAAGCTGTTGGTCCGAATCTTTTTTGGCTCCTCGCAGCATTTAGACTTTCAGAATGCTACAGCTATGCCTTGTGTCAATCACAATGTGATCAATCTGACAGATTTTTTGATCTGGGGACCCCGACGAGCGTTTGTGGGTGTTGAGCTGTGAGAAAAGTTTGCCAATTATTACGACGGTTCTCCTCACTGCGATGTCGATAAGTACAAGTCCGTTGAGCTGGTATCGTGCGGGCTATATTTTTCGGGTGTGTTGTCAAGGGCGCTGCCATTTTCATGTTATGCCTTAGACCTTGCTCATATGTTTGCACCAGGTGCTCGTAGAAAGGAGTCGTTGGCAAAGTTAGGAATTTTGGCCAGAATTTTCGCTTTAGTTTTTGTTGTAGTTAAGAAGTTCTCCAAATAAATGACGACAGCCAACTTGAATTTTAATTTATTTTTAATGATTGGCTTCATTTAAACAATTAAAACAAAAGAAAGTGCGAGTTCTTGGGACTTGGAGGATTCTAGCGGGAAAATGCGATATGTTAAGGCGGGGAAAAAGACATGCGGGTTTTTTGGTTTCAAGCCAGGATATAATACACGGTGAAAATGCTGCCACATCACATCAGTTTTCATTTGATTACGAATTCTCGTCAAAATAGACACCGTTTGTGTTTTGTCTTCCGTTAGCATAACTGTTTTAACAACTTGGCTAGATGTCAAAAAATCCTCTTATAAACTAAGACCCGAATATGTTGAAGTACCTTAAATGCGGACATCGCCGAATCTATCTCTGATGTCGACGTTGACCGCATCTTGAGAGGTCTACCATCAAAACCTCCGTACTTTGTATTCTGAGTTCGTAGTGCTTTCCCTCAAACCCAACGAGCTGCAAACATTTGATAAAGGCGAAGCAATTGGCTGAGGCAAGCCAAAAGCGGCGTTTAAGCAATATGCGTAGGTCATTGTTATCCTCGTAATTCCGTCTACATAAACCCTAACGAACGCTTGAGGAGATGTTTTTCTATAATGTACAGAGATTAAAAAGATGTGACGAGACCCTTGCGAATGTTTAAAGGACAACGACCTTCGGACCTGCACTTGCACTTCGCATCTTTAACAAGTCACGTACAGCCGAGCAATTAGAAAAGGCCCTCGACTGTTATCACGCAGATATCGCCGCTATCAAAGAAGTGCAATGGCATGGGGCGGACATCAGGAGGATGAAAAACTGTGGTATATGTACGAGTATAATATGGTGATTGCTATAGGCAGTCGCTTCTGAACTCTCAGTGAGGAAAGTTGATTTACTAGTGGTGTTAGCAAGTACAAGTGTTTGAAAAAATTATCTAAGTGAAAGATTCAGAAACAATCGTTTGCTAAGTGGAGCGCCTACCAAATCCAGGAGTGGGGAACCCAGGTTCGAATCCACCCGGAGGAGTACAAGCTCTTTTTTTGTTTTTTTTTTCCTTTTCATTTCGTTAAACGAAAAAACTAATTGTGAAACGGGTCCCGAAAGACAACAAAGCAATGGATTCCGGTCAGCCGGAGATCCCGCAAAACTAATCGTTGCCCAAACGAGTGACGAGAACAAATGAAAACCAGCAGCATTCGACAACAACAACAAACAGTACAACAACCACAACAGAAACATCATCCGAGGCATCAAAGATGGAAAAAAGACGAAGGAAAGTTATGCCAAAATCCAATCCATCGGCAAAAAGACCGATGAAAGATGGAAAGATGACATTGAACATAGCCGTATCAGCAGCAAAAACAGAAGAAGATAATGGTCTTAGCTACTCCTATGAATCAGAAGGGGGAGAAGGCCGATATATTGGAGAAGGGAATTCCTTCAAAGAACTGTCGGCAGACGAGCATGGTGTCGCATCGGAAGACGAGGGTGACGAGGAGGCTAGAGAGCTTGATAAGCTGATTAAAGAGCTGATAGAAAAAAGGGAGAAGTTGCGAAAGAAAAGGCAGCAAGAGCAACAGAAACAACAAGAATTGCCTCAGCAGCAAAAACAACAACTAAAACAGAAACAGCAGCACCAACAACAGAAACCTTCGCAATACAACATACAACAAAAACAAACAGAACAGAAAGAGAAACAGCAAGACCAACAACAGCAACAACAACAACAACAGAAGGAACAACAACAACGGCCACGACAACAGAAACAACAACAACGGCAGCAACAGCAAAAACAACAACAACAGCAGCAGAAGCAACAGCAAAAGAAGAGAGAAAAAATACCACCAATTAACGTAAGTGATTTAGAAATAAGTGATAGCATAAGGTTATGTAGATTAGTAAGTAAATACTTTTACGTCAAAAGATTGAATGCAAGTAAGCACATTATAATATGGAGTAGCATGGAGGAACACAAAAAAGTACGCACCGCCCTAGGTAAGGCAGAAACCGAATACTTCACATACACTCCCAAAAGTGAAAAATTACAGACGGTGCTGTTGAAAGGCATCGATCCTTCAATAAATATAGATGAGCTCGAAACAGAGCTTAAGAGGTTTGAGAGCGACGACCTTAAGTTCGTGGGGGTCAAACCGTTTACCACGACTGCGGCAAGGGATGGTAACCGAAAATTACCATTCTTTTTAGTGCAGCTAACGCCCAATAGCAAAATTGATAGCTTACGAAGTATCAAGTTTCTTTACTATCATGCTGTTAGTTGGGAAAAATCAAAAAGGGTAGATCGCGTACTACAATGTATGCGCTGCCAGAGATTCGGGCATGCCGCAGCTAACTGTAACATGCAGTTCAGATGCGTGAAGTGCGATAAGGACCACAAAAATGGAGAGTGTCCACTCGGTAATGATAAGGTAGAAGATAGGAGTCAACTCTTCTGCGTACTCTGCAGGAACTCGGGACATCCCGCCAATTATAGAGGTTGTCCTAGGTTCCAGGAGATGAAAAAGAAAGTTCAGGCTAGAAAACAGTTAATAATAGAAGAAAAACGTCTAAAGAGTCGCGCATTCTCTAATTTTGTAGCGCCCAATGTGTACTTTACCCAAATGGCAGCTGGATCGAGTGGTGCCACAAGGACATTAACAAATACGTCGAAAGCTGCCGAAAAGGCACCGGAGACGGATCTGGATTTGAAAGCAATCCTTCTATCACTGCATGGAAAGAACGATCACTTCCAGAAACAACTTAATGAACAAGCAGCTCGAATAGACGTTATCTATTCGACACTGTTTGATAAGACTGGCGCGCCGATATAATGTCTGATACGCTGAATGATGTTAATCTGAAGATCCTTGCAGTGAATGTAAATTCCCTGATCAGAATCGAGAGAAGGATCAATCTTTCTAACTTGTTGGTAAGCGAATGCCCAGATGTTATTTTGGTAAGAGAAACGAAGCTTATCCAGAATCACAAAATTGGCTACAGGGGTTACAATATTTATAGAAGGGATCGGCCTAACTCCATAAGAGGGGATGGGGTTGGTATACTTTTACGTAAAGGATTGCGCCACAAAATCATATATAGCAGGGTCGTACATGGGTTCCAGGTGTCGGAAGCATGCATCGTATGCATTCGTCTTCGTAGTAAAAGACGGTTGTATGTGGTGTCGCTTTACGCACCTGATGCACTTCTTCCCACTCAATTTGTAATAGAACTTGAAAAACTTTTTCGCTGTCTGCAGCTACAGTCGGAAGAAAATTTTTACTTTTTGGCCGGATATCTTAACGCTAGACATACTGCATGGGGAAATAATCTAGCAAACACAAGGGGTAACCAGTTATTTAACTGGTGGGGTTCACATAGGATAGAATACAGACTCGAGTTGTACGCGACGGATATCCCATCTTTCCTACCTGCCGTTTCCTTTCTGAACCTTGCACTAATAGACAATAGGATAGAGCTAACGAACATAGAACGACCCACTAGGAACTGTTTGCGAGCGTTTGAGTACGATAGCGACCACTACGGACTCGCCGCCACAGTACGAATCCAGAACGAGCAAATACTGCTGTAACAATACGATCATGTGTTCTCATATGATTACCGTAGAGTTCGGTGGTCGCGCTTCGCCAAAACTTTAAAGCGCAATTTGCGTTCGAGCGGGATCGATCCTCCGAATAACAGAAATCTGACAAACAACGAGATTGACCGACATTTAACAGAAATGGACATTGTAATTAAACAAACTATGGAGCAAACTATCCCTCGGATACAACACTCCGAAGACAATCAGACTAACAAATACCGAAATCCCACAATCGACGCACTATACGCATACAAAAGTAGATTGCTCTCGAGACTAAAATAGCTATACAGACGGTTTACGGACAGGAACGATACTGAAATAAGAACACTAAAGTCAATGATAAAAAACCTGAAACAATTAATAAAAGAAAATTTCAGTAAATCCATAAGTCTGTATTGGGGCAATAAAATCCGGGCTGTAGTCCGAATATGTTTCCGCAGATAAATAAATTATTCAGACGGAAAGATCACAATGACATCCAATGTGTTCGAATCACACAGACGACAGAAAACAGATAGTTATTACTGACCGCGGGTATAAGTCCAGAAAGTGTCGACTCAGGAGACGGCATCTTTGTGGTCGAAGACCCACAGGAGAAAGTCGAGTTGCTGAGCGCTTATTTCGAAACCGTGCATACTGTGAACAATCCAGTTTACCGTAACCACGATATTGAAAACAGAACTTACGCAAATCGCTTCTATCTGCGCAGGGAAATCCATAATTGGCGATCTGAGAACCACGGTTTTACCCTGTTCAATGAAGAAAACGCGGCAAACGTCATCGTTGCCGATGGACATGCTGCCAGGCACTTGTTCGTGCGAAAAGATGAGCTCCTGTGCATTTTTGATTCATTGAAGAACAAAAAGTCGGCGGGAGTAGATGGTATCCCTAACGTCATATTGAGACACCTACCCCTGGAAGCAGTGGATATTTTCACTACGCTATTTAACAACGCGCTGAATAATTCACATTATCCGGCGCACTGGAAAATAGCAGTGGTACACCCTATCCCAAAAAGGGATAAAATCCGAACATTAGCAAAGTACTCGAAAAGGTAGTCAACAGAGCTCTGTTGAAATGGGTGGGGGATAATCCCGGACAATCAGTTTAGTTTTAGGGCGAGGCACGACACCATTCATGCGGCATCAAAACTGATCTCCGACATACAGTGGAGCAAATGCAAGAACCAATGTACGGGTGCTTGTCTGGTTGAGTTGGAGAAGGCCTTTGACACCGTATGGTGAGAGGGGCTTTTCTACAAGCTAACCAGAATAGGCATCAGGAAACCTTTGCTATATATGATTTACAACATGCTTATGGAAAAGAAGTTCGTTGTCAAATGTGGCAACGTGATTTCGTGTACAGTTTTCAACATTAAAAATGGAGTACAACAGGGGTCGGTTATTTCTCCGATACTGTTCAATATTTACACAAGTGATCTAATAGGTACCCTCAATCACACTATAGCGTATGCAGATGATTAAGTGGCGTACAGATCAGGACCAAAAATCGAAACCATTAACATCCTTTTGCAACGTGACTTCGATCATATTAAGGAGTATTGCGATGATTGGAAATTGAAAATTAATTTCCAAAAGTCAGAAACAATTTTATTTAGAACTCCATTGAGAAGGGCCTCTTGGGACACCAGAAATAACTGGCGAAATTGGTTATCATTGGACAGCATGGACTACCACTAGCGGTGAGAAGCGCAGTGAGGTACCTTGGTATCTGGCTTGATAAGTATCTATATTTTGATAAACATATAGATGCTTGTCTAGCTGGGGCCAAGAAGGCTTTAGCTTTGACAAGAAAACTGTTTCAAAACAGTCAACTTGATTCCAGGGTGAAAGTCATATGCTACGTGGCTCTAATCAGGCCAATTATCGCTTACGGTTGTCCGGTGTGGTTTAATGTAGCGCCGTCTTACATGGAAATGATTCGTGTGTTTGAGAGACAGTGTCTTAGAACCTGTCTTCGATTGTACCGAACACCAGAGTCTGAGTACAAAAAATATTATCTCAACAAAGTCCTTTACGATGGGGCTAATCTGAATAGGATTGACAATTTCCTGATTAAGGTGATTCGAAGGCACATCGCAAGAGCAATGACGAGCGATAATAGCCTGATCTTTGGGGCATATTACCCCAATATAATGTACCACGAGAGTATACTTCAATCTGGCTATATCCCTCCTGAAGCATATCTCCATATTGACGCTAAAGGGTTAGTGCAAAGTAGGGATGGTATTCCGGTATTATACCACCGCCACCGCGGTGCGAGGGAAAAGCGGCTCAACTACGACGGGTACGTCGCCAGTGCTCAGGAGCTCTTCCGTTTTAACCCTGCAATCGCGGACAGGGATAGGATCGATGCCGAAAAGCAGTACACCGAATACTGGTGGCTTAAAGAAGAGGAGAGAGGCGATACGCTCTCCTAGGTCGGTGTGTTACTTGTGTAGCTTCTCCTAGGTATAAGTAGATTAGGGTTAGCTAGGGGGTTTTCGTGTAGAGGCTTGTTATCACGTAGCAGTTGACCGACGCTACACGGTCTCGATTAAGTTTCGGAGGAGCATGTGCACCGTGATGACGACTGCCAGGCGTCCGAAAACGCAATCGAGATGGGGACCACTCGGAGCAAAAGAAAACGAGTGCTCGCCATCTGGATTATAGTTAAGTTAAATTAAGAAGTATAGGTAGGTTAAGTAGATAGGTAGCTTAAGTTTTATGTAAAATTTAAAAAAAGATAAAATATCAAAGTTTTTTTGGCAATAATTTTCTTAGAGAATCATATATGTAAATAAGTTTGTTATATAAGCTAAGTCTTAGGATAGATTTAAGGTCGAAAGACATTAATTGTAGTAATATCGTTAAGTTTAGAGCGCTCGGTAAGAGCCAGTAAGCTAAATTCAGAAACGGTTGCTGCCAATTTAATCATTTTTGTCTAGTATGTAAGTTAGCATATAGAAAGAAATAATAAAAATGTAAAGTAAAAAAAGTAAGTGATTGCTATAGGGAAAAGAAATGGCGCTTATTCAGATGCGAATTTGCCATATGCGGCAGATCTTGAGCTTCCGACATGTGAGCGATCATCTTATGACAATCCGCATCAGTGTTCCATTCCCTAATAAAACCGCATAGCCCATGCCCCTACGGAAGACAAGGACGACGCCAATAAAGCATGTTTCTATGAGCTCCTCGATAAGACATACTCGTATAAGCAATGTCTGAAGTATGATAGGATAGTGAAGTTGGACATTCTTGGAACAACAGTTGGCAAGCATGGCCCACATGCTAACACGTTTGGCAACGGACTTAGGGTTATTGACTTTGCGATGAAATATCACTATACCATGTACACGGTTTTCTCATCCCAATATAGTACAGAAGGGGACTTGGTGGTCTCCGGATAATGAAGCGCTAAATTAAATCGATCAATTTACGTTCGTTGTAAGGCGTGACTTCAGTACTCTGAACATCCACTACACTTGGCTGTAGCCAAGACGAGACCGGATCGTAACCTGAAAAAAGTGTACGCCTTTCGCGAATAACGTACGAAAGTTTTACCAAAAGGTAAAAGGAACGTCTCAAGTCAACAAGACAGATGTAGAAAGAAATTTTGTAGTAGAGTCACATTCGGTGCTGTGCACATGTAAAAACTTCTTCTGCAGACTGTATAACGGCGACGAAAACCAACATCCTGCCGTCAGACAGAATAAAATATTCAGCTTAGATGATGACAACCAAAACTTCTGTCCATATGTTCAAGACGAAGTAAAGATAGCAATATCTAAGCTGAATTCCTCCAGAGCAGCTGGAATGGCCGAGGAATGACTTTGTAGAAAGCATACTCCAACTTATTTCTCAAATCGGGTCAGAAGAGTGTATGCCTAATCTATATCTGCATTGTTTGCCCGATTCACAAAAAAGGGGACCCTCTCAGCTGTGCCAACTATAGAGGTATAAGTCTCCTCAACATCGCACACACAAGATCTTATATGCCATAAAATTTGAACGTCTGATTGTCCATATCAGCGCTGTTTCAGACTACATAAGTCCAAAATCGACCAAAACTCATCCGTTGGAGCAGAATGATGATTGAGATCGGCTGCTGCTTCGTCAATTTAACCGAGATCTTTTATGTCAAAAAAGGTTTTAGAGAACGTGACTTACTGTCATGTAACTACTTTAAAATCTTACTGGAAATAATGGTGCGGAACTCACAAGCGAACACAGTCTACACTACTAGCGTACGCCGATGATACCGACACAATTGGAAGAACGCAGCGGGCTGTCACCCGCGCGTTAGCTAGTATTGAAGTGGAAGTTGCCAAAATGGGTGTAGTGGTAAATGTGTTGCCAACAAGAAGGGACATACAAAATCGACGAATTGGTCTGAATGCCACAGTCGACAGCTATAATTTCGAGGTAGTAACGGACTTTGTTTACTTTGATCCAGCTATAAATCTATCCCGAAAAACTAAAGAGACTCTATATGAAACCTTGATTATGCCAGTCCTACTTTATTGGCGTTGAAGCATGGACTCTATCGAAAGTCTATTCGAGAGAAAAATCCTTCGAATAATAGTCAACGATTCAACGACGAATAATAGCAGCTGTACAACGACATGGAAAGCTACGCATTAGTTGCCTGATATAGCTAGGACATATTGGGCGAATAGACAGCAATGCTACGGCCCACTTAATGTTCGAAACTAATACGAGTATGTAAGAAAATCGCATAGAGGAAGATCTCACCTTTGGCGTCACCCATAAGTGGATGGGGACCTCAACCGACTTAAACTGGTTAACTGAGCACTTGGTCAAGGATCGAGCTAGGGAGGAGCCCTCATGGCTGAAGTACTGGTTCATCCCAAACTGTAGCGCCACGTAAGCAAGTAAATAAACAATCCGTTCATATTTTTCCATTCTTTAGTAGTACCAGTACCCCTTTCCATTTACACCGACGACATTAAGTTCTCCAAAACTATTTCTTCACTTCAAGACTCTTACTGCTTAGATTCTGCTTCGGCTTAATGTACCCAAATGTCAATCTATGACTTTGTCACATAAGTCCAATCAATCTCCTTCCTGATTTTATTTTCTGCATGGCCAACCTATACCCCAGATTCAATTCCTTAGGGACCTTGCTTAGATAGAGAGTTAACCTTCCGTTCGCCTATTGATAAGATAATCCTTAAAGCCAACTCATCACTTGGTTTTATCAAAGACTACGTTACATTACCCCTGTTTGGCTCCTTCTCGAGGACTACCCTGGAATCACGCTTATTTTTACCTCCCTATCGTGGCCGCCTCCAACTTTTTAACCTGAATACCCTCGAAAAACTCAGAGACGTAGCTGATATTCTCTTCATTCATCGACTGCTCTCTGGTTCTGCGGATTGTACCTCCCTTTACAATTCTATTTCCTTCAACACTAACCCTCGTAATTTACGATATCCTCGTCTCGTTTATATTCCAACCGAGTGCACGTCTTATGCTTACAACGAACCAATCTACCGCATCCTCCGTAAGGACAACTTAAAATTCCCGGTTTTTGATTTTAACCTGAGCACTTTTCGTCGCAATCTTGATCTCCTCCCCCACCATTCCCTTAGCACCTAACCCCTAATTTCTGTTAATTTTTAAGTACTAAACGGTCTTCCATAAAGCGCATCCTATCATTAAATTTACACAAAGCAAAGTGTGTGTTAGATATCATCGAAATATTTTATTCCTTTGAAAGACCTATCGAAGCTATTATGTGTGGAATGTAACATCATTCAAATGTCCGCCGCGGCTTCTCTGGGCGGAGCGCATCCGAAATGTCCAATTTTCCATGACTCTGGTGCATAAATCAGGCTGAATTTGACCGACAGCATGGGTTATGTTGGCTTTGAGGGCCGTTGTGGTTTGTGACTTATTCGCATAGACCTGCGACCTCTGAAAATCCCAAAAGTCTAACGGGGCCACATCGCATGATCTCGGTGGCCAGTTCACATCACCTCCACGTGAGAAGACCGTGCCCTCGAATCGCAGCTGCAGAATTTCCAATGTGGCGTGAGCTGTGAGGCACGAAGCGCCGTCCTTTTAAAACCACATGCCACTGGTGTCCATATTATCCAATTCAGGCCAAAAGAAGTTGGTAATCATCGACCTATAGCGCTCGCAGTTGACGGTAATGGCTTGGCCAACGTCGTTCTCAAAGAAATATAGATCGATGACGCTCCCAGCTCATAATCCGTACCAAACAGTGACGTTTTCGGGATTCATCGGCGAACTTGGATCTCATGTGGATTGGTATCGTCCCAAATTCGACAATTTTATTTTTAGACGTACGCATTCATCCAGAAATGGGTCTCATCGCTGAACATGATTTTTCAATGAAAATTACTGTCAGTTTCCGCTCCAGAGCCTATTCAGCGAACACATGTCGTTTTCTATGGTCGTTTACCTTCAGCTCCTGGGTGAGTTGAATTTTGTACGGGTGCCTGCCTAAGTCACGATGCAAAATTCACCAAGTTGAGGCCTGCGAAGGGCCGAGTTCCTTATGAGCGACGCGAAATCGACTGCCTTGGATTCTCCTACACACTCTCACGGACAGCGGCGATGTTACTGGCAGATCTTGCGTTTCATTGACCGTAATAAGGGCGAAGTGAACGGAATGTTGCCCGAACAGAACACCCTTTTTTAGAAAACAATTTTATCATGTGCATGTGTTGTTGAACGCTGTGTCCGTCCATGGTGATTTGGCAAAACAGACTGAATAAATGACAGCCAATTTGACAGAGGTATCTTAAGCAATATGGCCGCTATCAACTGTCAAAGTTTGGAAGTCCTAATTGGAAAACCCTGCGGTTTTTAAGTTAGATTAAGCCAAATAAATGGGATTTCAGCCCCCACCAAAACTACAATTAAATGCTAGCCAAGCATAACAAGGTTAGGTTAAAGCAGACACTAGGTCGCATGGGGATTAACCGGGACAAAGTTTGTCGAAAGATGTCAAACCCATAACAGGGAGCAATTCCTACGAGTAAAATACTGGAGTAATGTTTAAGGAGTTAGAAAGCATGAACTTGGTTTTGTTGAAGTAGGAGGGTTGCCTGAAAAGTTTCCGACCGAACAATAAAACAAGACATTTTTTTTTATTTTTCTACATAGTCTCCTTGTAACTCTGCACACTTCTCCCAGCGATGCTCCCACCTGTTTAATCCGTCCAAATAGTACTTGGCGTTTTTCTCTGCAAAATAATTGTTCACGAAGGTGGTTGCCTCCTCATTTGACGAAAATCTCTGTCCGCCGAGCGCAGTTTTTACATGAGGGAACAAAAGGAAGTCGCTTGGGGCTAGATCTGGTGAATAAGGCGGATGGTCAAGCTGTTCAAACCGTAATTCATGGATTTTCGCCGAGGCAACCGCCAAGGTGTGAGACGGCGCGTTGTCTTGGTAAAACCGCATTTTCTTTTTCTGCAAATGCGACCGTTTTTCCGCAATTTCTGCCTTCAGCTTGGCAAGTAATGATGCGTAGTATGCTCCTGTAATGTTTTTTTTTCTTTTTGAAGTGAGCTATCTTTACCTTGCATCCACATTAACCTCAGCAAATGCCAAGCGGACCAAGCTTTGTTTACTAAGAGAGTTAGAGAACGCTAAAATTAAGGACATCCACTTTTTTAACTCCTGTGCTTCACCGACGGTGAGTGTGGCGGAAGTTTGACAGAAACGTGCTGCATTTCTTGGTAATTTACGAGGGAAGTCACAAGCAGCAGGATATTTGAACTCATCGACAGTAGAATGGGTTGGTACGAGGAGCAACCAGAGAGGCCAGGTACTGCTGAAAGCCTCGTGTTATAAAATTAGTAAAATGAGTAACGGCCGATTTGGCGCCATCATCGACCTTATCTCTGCCACCGAGGCCATGGTAAAGGCACAGTAGTGGGTGATCTGTTAGCGAATGATAAAAGAAGATGCCGAAATAATATTTCTTGTCATAAGGGCAGAAGTCCTGGCGACAGCGAGTGCAAGATTAAGCAAATTTATGCTTGCAGAATGGATGAAATGTCTAGTTTTGTGCTAAGCAAAAAAATACTAACGAAAACAGAGGCATTCGAGACCCTTTATTTAAGATGCCAAGCAGAAGAAGGATACCCACAAAAATAGAAAATGCTGCCAACACTTCTTCTACTTATCCCAAAAGGTGATGAGCCCTAAGAGCAACCAGTTCTTCCAAGGAGACAATGGCCTTTCTATGCAACAATAGAACTTTAGGAAAACAAAAGTCTCCTTACATATTGAAGTATGTAATATTGTACACGAAGCAATATCCAGAACCAGCTGACAAAAGACATTAATTGGTTCTTACCCACCCAGCTGGAACACCATTACAAGAGCGTTCCGAAATACGTAAGAACCGAACTCGAATAAAAGAGGTTATTTTGGAATAGAATCCTCTGTTAGGACACACATGAAAGACGAACTCACAGGAGAAATTTCACAAGGGTCAGTCCTAGGTCCAGCCTTGTGGAATATAATTTTCAAGAGAAGTGAATTTCATTGGTTATGCAGATAACATAGCAGTAGGAGTCACACAGGATGAAAAACACGGCATCGATTCAAAGTCATAAAGTAAGTACCTAGGGACTATAGGTTAGGCTTAATTGTACAGAGGGCTCCTTATCTATGGAATTTGCTGTACGACGGGCTCCTGCTCCTCGAAATGCATTCGGGGACAGGCGATTGATGTCTCACTGGTCGTAAGACTGAGACCCCGTGAAGAGGACGAACACAGGATACGCTGAACAGTCGCGAGAGTGCTGAAATGGTTTTGAGCTGGCAGCCCAAAGAACAGAGATGTTTATCCTCACCAGCAAACAATTGGTTTGAATGGGGATTTTTGCTTCTTGCTACTTCGGAATGTGGATCGTTTTACAACTCAAAGTGAGAGGCCGGCTGATAAAGTTGCTAAGCTAATGCCCAGAGTTGACAGCCCGCGAGAGTACAGACGATGGTTATTCACGTCGGTTGGCAACTCTATATTGCGTACGGCGCAGAGGTATGTTGTAATGCTGAAATGAATTATTTCACTTAAAATCGTGGAAAAGCCAATATAAGCCCATCTAATTTGGTTACGCAGATACGGAGGTAATGAGGAGGGTGGCATTTCTGTCGCAGGGGCTCAAGTCTTTACACATTCTTCAGGGCAATGGTCTAATCGAGCTCTATCCCCCAGGCCTTCTTCATTCTTCAAATCTTGATCTTGCCTGGGAGCACAATTAATATTCATTTCAAATTTATTTCCATGGCATAACATCCTATTAACATTAGCTTCACTTTCAAAATGTAAATCTCGCGTTCAGTAACCTCAGACTATATTTCACAGTTTCTATTTGTGATGTCTCAATTAAGTTCCCCTCATCTACAATACTCCCAAGATCATTAAAATGCGCACTGAATACCCGAAAACAGGAATCCAAAGACATCGATTGGTTTTGTCTTTGTAACTTCTCAATGCGCAATTGACAGAAAGTCACGTTCATCCCAAGCGGGAGCCACTACAACCACGATGACCGACGACCGACGAACGTCTCAAAACTCTCAGTGCTGACTTTATCTGATAGCCAGATCAAACAACAGCGCGTACCGCGCAGAGCACACCTTTCCCAATGCACGACACTATCGTCGAGGCAAATCATTTGAATCGAATGCGATCTGGCATAACATAACCACACACCAATCCGAGACACCATGATCGGAATACTTAAGGTGGAGTACGGATACCATTGCATGCGTCATAAATAAACTGTTGGAGAGTTTGTTTTTTTGTTTTTTTAATTAAAAAAAAGTCCCTAGGGACATGTCTCCCCAAAGCAAATACCAGTAGCTAGCAACAGCATACGAATATGTGTATTCAATGGAATACCCTGTAGCCTGTATGATATGTTCAAGTCCTCAAAGTCCATTACAGCGAAACGAATTTCGGAATTCTTCTTGATTAGCCTCGTCCTATTCATAGTCGGACATCATGAAACTGTTAGTGACATCCGTGATCACCGCGATACGAGTATACGACTATGAACCAAGAACTCTTGGCCCTTGGACATAAAGATATCCTGCCGCACATGTTCGGATTTATCTGTCACCCTGGACCCCTTTTGCAAAATAATTGAGTCCCATTAAGTGGGCTCTCTGTCCAATGTCCAATGTTCAATGCATAGGCGACCGAGTTCTAATGGCACTGCGCATGCATAACCTAACGCGTCGCACAACTTTGCCTGTGAGAAAGCGTCCAGCTGCACCATGAGAGATCTATAGAGAAGAATCGTTTCGAGGAAATGGATCTTCCCGGGAGGACGTTATTTAACCGATGACAGCTTAATGGATGCAGTTTAATAATTTCTGAATGGAAGCATTTTAATTGCTATGCAAAGGTGGTCCGATCTACGGTGTTTGTTGGGCTTGGTGGCCATCGTCTAGAGGCAGTCCAATGGTTGGCAATGGAAGTTGCCACTATCCGTATCATGTTCGGTGTCATTCAAATGGGAGGAATGAAGGAATCAGGTGCATGTTCATGGCAATTTGTTTCTGGGAAATCTTTTTAGATAATTGAGGGCAATTTGAACTGCAGATAAGATATCATAAGTAATTTAAGTTGAAGTGGTTTTTGCTCTATGCAAGTTCTTTGTGAAATAAGGGCTTACGAAGGCACATACATACATATCTACAAGTAGAAAGGCACGCTTAATTAGTCTAAGTGGAGTAGGAAAATGTCACTCTCATGATCAGGGCTCTTAATGAGTTCAGCCACCTTGAAGACGCTATTATTGCTTCAACTGACACCCTCAACAATGCAGGTACGAATACCTAATCATTTATAAGAACTATGGCGGTGGTTATATTACAGTATGACAACATATATTTAAGGGTAATAACGATTTTTCAAGACTTGTCAATGTGATGATGTACATATGTTGGCAGATGAACAGTTAATGATTTTATGGCAGGTCTAACATCACGGAATATCAATCATCTTTTGCTCAAGAGGTCCACAGGATGAGCGCTTAAAGCGAATGGCGCTCCTGGGTTGGCGCTTTGCGTGGGATTAAAAAGCCGACCACATGAAGCCATCATAAGGACGAATCTACTGCTTACGACCCATGTAAACGAAATAAGTACAGCGATCCTTGTATCTCTAAGGCAGATGTAACCGTTGTCCAAAAAGCGAAAAAGAGAAAAGGACAACTGCGACCATAGTTTAATTTCATAAACCAGATTGAACATACAGCGGCTGATGCAATCACTTCTCCAGTGTAATGAATGTCCAAAACTCCCGATAGATAAACATTGGTTCGAACCACCCTTCTTTAAGCTAGGACACGGTTTCAAGCATCACAGATATGCCATAGAAAATAAAATAATTTCGAGAAGTACGACTTGAGACGGCTACAGTTACAAGAGAAAACCATCATAGATGCTGCCTCTGTTGTGCTGAGTTTGTCTAGGGAACAACGAAGACCCCGGCTATATGAAGAGTATAAGAGTATCGGCAGCCACAGGCAGCGGGACAAGAAGCCTACGAGTAAAGAGTGGTATTGCATATAAGAACCCGACCTAATAGTGAGTTCTACGAGCCGAAGAAACAAATACTATTCTCACAAGGAAATATAAAAAAACGCACACTTGATGAAATAGAAAGACCAATTGTAAAAATGTAAAAATTGAGATCGACAATTGTACCAAATTATCTAAGAAGCAAGTCTAGCCTAAAAATCCCGAGGAGATTGCCCACATAGAAAAAAGGGAAAAAAATAGTAGACTTGCAATCAAGATATGAAAGGTCCATTCTTGCTGACTTCATGGCCGGAGCTCTGACCAATATTCAGCTGCCAGGAAAAATTAACCATTGTACAATGATAACTAATAATTTCGTCCACCCGACATGGACAAAGTAAAGACAGCTACATCAGTCTCTGTGGTAATTTGTAAAGTCCGGGATTTTGCGCAGGGCTACTATGTCCATGTGGCGTTGTAAACAGCACGCGGTATTTGTACCCAGTTCCCATACTACATAAATATAATAATTCGCGAGCCTGCCCGATCTCTAAGAGCGATACGCCAACTATAGAGCTACAAGATTCCTCGAAACCAAGCCTACAAGTTTACATTTGTTATGCAGTGTGAGCACCTAAGCCCTGTTGTTAGCAACCTTATGGTTTATATCAGTCCAGCTTTAGGCTAAGAAAATCCAACATTGACTCAATCGATGGCCAGATCCATACTCACCATCTGTCTATCTTTTTATGGCTGTGTCTGACAGCATTTACAGTGTTGACGACGTTAGTGGATTCACGTTGCATTAAGGTTCGTACCAACCGTACCAAAATCCGTAAATTTTAAAACACTGTTCACTTCCACGAAATATCTTTGACATCGTTCTTGAAAAAATAGTGTTTGCACGTCAATCACAAAACCTTTTTTTTGTAGGGGTACTGGCCCGCCAATCTACTCTGCCACAACGTCAGTTTAATATGCCACATGAGCGTTAGAGCATTCATAATAAATTTGATGGTCGTTCTAATAGAATGCAATTCCCTTTTTTTCTTTCGGAACAAAACACTCAGACAAAAAACTAGGACATTATACCTACCCCTTGTAAGTTCCTTTTAATGGAATTTCTCAGTTCTTCTAAGAAATACAGGAAAGCGCTTCAGTGAGAAATAGCCTGCAGTACCAGTACCTACCGCTGGTACTTGGCGCTGACGAGCCAAATACCTTCTATCTGTTGCGAGCATAAGCCGGACATTCATAGAGGTAATGCTCCGCGGTGTCGTTATCACTTTCACAGTAAGCGTCGCAGGAGGTTGTGTCACTTACGTCCAGCATATTTAAGTGCTTATCCAAAGTGTAGCGCCCCGTCTTTCCTACTGAGGGACAGCATGCAGGCCGCTGACCTTTTAGAGACGTCGGGAAGCATTCGTTTGCTCTGCCAACAATCTGAGGAAACATGCCATCTGCAGCAGTGCTCAAATGAAACCCAGCTGTCAATGAAAGTCTTAACCAAGGACGCTGGGTGATGGGTCCAGCAAAACTCTGCTCTGAGCCTTGCCTAGCAAGTTCACTGGCGATTTCATTTCCTGTGATCCTTGCATTATCGAACTAGCTTGGAAGTCGTAAAAGGGTTCAGAAAGGCTCTAAGCGCAACTTGGATGTAGATAAAATTGCAAATGCTTTGCGCCATCTACCGATTCTTCACAATACATACGAGTATATACATAGTTTGTTGCCAACAGGATTGCGTATATGGTATTTCCGCTTCGAAAACAGATGCAAATTTTCCTAACGAGCAGTGTCATCTAACGTTGTCGTCCCCCAGAAAGAAATCAGCACCGCATCTTAAATCGGTTTTGGAGCCTCTTGGCTCAGATTCAAAAGACATTCGGGGCGCATGGTCATCAATGTTCCAGTGCGTCTTGTACCAAAGACCATTCACATAGTAACTATTTATTGTATATGTCCTGCGGATTCGTCGTCATCCGTTCAAAGACGACATTCAGCGTCCTCACTAGTAACGGGTGGGCAGATAGCAATGATAGTTGTGCCAGTTGTTATGTTTCAGCAGCTGCCAAAGTTATTGGTAACATCCAGCTGTCAAAATTTTCAGTAAGGTTTGCCATCTCATCATGCATCATGTTCTACGCTTGCCGAGCGTTTTTATTAAAAAATATTTTTGAAATGCCGGCTCAGTTGTAAATACGCAACGTGAATTTCGTCGTAAGGTTAGTCGTCATCCTGGCTTCAGTTTGCAGGCAATTCGTTGCACCGTGGAAAAGCTTGAGAGTGAGTACACTCTCGCGCGCGCTCAAGGGGTTTTTGTACCCTTAAAGTGTTCGCACACCTCGCACAGGACAGATCCAATGTACATTGTTTTTAAATGTTTGTAAATTAAAACGACCAAGAAACAAAAAGATCCGCAGGACATTCCATAAGCGAGTTGTATGGCTTAGGAAAGCATCACGATATTTTAAAGTACGTCCGAAAGTGGGCTTGAGGGTATACTGAGCATTCATAGCGAGACGAGTGTTACGGTTGAAAGTTTGAATGGGCGGAATGCTACTGGCGATTTCGATGGGGCACTGGTGGTGGAAATAGCGATAAAACAAAGTGAGACAGGAGACATTACGTCGAGGGTGTCAATTGATTGACTGATATTAGTATCACCAATGAGTTTTATCGCACGGTTTTGAATCCGGTCTAGCAGATGCAGAGACGTTTTGGGAGCACCGGACCAGATGTGGGCATTGTACTCCAATTTTGGGCGGATGAATGCCTTATATATTATGGCCAGATCAGCGGGGGTAAAATATTTCTTACATCGCTTGAGGAAATCTAGAAATTTCGCAGCATTTTTGGCGACATCGAATATGTGATCATTCCAACGTAAATGGTCACTGACACACATACCGAGAATGGAAAGTTTATCGGTTTCGACGATGCAAGTGCCATTCATTGATAATGGCTGGGTGTTTGATAGTTCCCCAATTGGTTATGCTGTTGATATCGGAATTTTATGAGCTTAACATACGCTGCCGTTCCCGTTCTACAGCCGAAGAGCAGGAACGTGAGTCAGGAAACGAATATGAAAAGCAGAGAGTTCTGTCAACAGCAAACGAATATATTGGATTAATGTAGCAGACAAGAGGTCATTGATAAAAATTAAAACGAGTGTCGGAGACAGATCGGAACCCTGGGGCACACCAGCATTTATTTTGTGAATATCGGACATGAAACCATCCAAGACAACTTGAATTGAACGTTCCGAAAGGTAATTTCTAATTCATTGAAGAAGAGAGCCGTCGATCCCAAAAGCACGCATTTGCGACAAAAGAGCCTGAAGCCAAACTCTGTCAAATGCCTGATAAATATCAAGTGCAACTATCTTGCTTTCGCCAGATTGATGTACGCTTTGGTTCCACTTTTCGGTGCGACATGCCATCAAATCATCAGTGGACCTGTTGCTACGAAAACCATATTGCCGGTCATTGAGAAGTTTTCGTGTTTCGGGATATTTCATGAGCTGACGGTTTATCAGCGTTTCCATGACCTTGGAAAGAAGGGACGTCGGTGCAATGGGTCTGTAGGAGGAGAGAGAAGAAGATTCGCCTTTTTTAGGGACGGACTGGACAAATGCTGTATTCCATCTGCTCGGAAAGGCGGATATTGAGTCACCAACCAGACAGAGATTGGTGCGAAATGAAGAAAAAAAAGCGACCATCGAAGAAGACCCAGAAATGTAAATTCGGGGCCAATTAGCGACAACCCGGCTTAGTTTGCGGTTATATTTCGGCTCACATCCGTATAAGATTTTGGGGTGCTGACCCAAGTATTGAAGCGGGACGACTAAAGACAACGCCATGAGTTCGCTAACTGGGCGCTGAAAATGTTGGCCGGAGATCCGGATTTTGGCCAAAAAATCATCTTCTCGGACGAGACCCATTTTTGACTCAGCGGCTATGTCAACAAGCAAAATTGCCATTATTGGAGCGAACACAACTCACAAGTGTTCGGCAAGTATCAATGCATCCACAAAGATTGACTCTTTGGGGCGGTTTGTGGCATGGCGGCATCATTGATCCTTATTTCCTTCGATATGGGGAAGGAGACACCATTACCGTCAATGGTTTCAGATAGCGAGCGTTATTAACCGAATTTCTGTAGTCAAGACTTCACAACATCGATATACTGGAGCTGTGGTTCCAACAAGCTTCGCTACATGCCATACAAGTTGTGAAGGAGATATTTGGCGACTGGGTCATTTCACGGCAAGCGTTTATAAATTGACCGCCGCGATCATGCCAAATGCCACCACTATGGAGCTGCGTCAAGTCCTTAATCTACACTAACAAGCTAATCATCTGCACTGATGTTGTTGCTACTTGTAACTGCACAGCTACAGGACATGAAGTCCTACACTGCTTTGAAGTTATAACTGCGAATGGTGAGGTTCTGGCCAAGCCATCGGTGGAGTGAGTTCTATTCTGATAACAGCCGCCTTCGGCCCAATACTGATGAAAGGTTTATTGATGGCTCTCTGTATTCGTCCAATTACACCAATATCATTCGCATATGCAAGTAAGTGGAGTTAAAAAAACGGTAGTGCCTCTTTTGTTTACCAGTGAGTTTTGAACGCTTATTTTTAGAGCGAAGTTAAAAATACTAATACTAAGTTTTGGTTAATTCATTACCGACCTCAAGGGAGAAGAGAGAATTCTCCATTGTCTTCCTGCGCAACCTGACGAGTTTGGAAGAGACGCCAATACTAGACATGGAATTGTATAGCTCGTCCCTCTGAACCCTGTTATATGTGGCTTTATGATCGACAAATAGATGGTGAGTATCATTCTGAAATTCAAGGGTTTTCTCAAATATCTGCCGCACTGCGAATATTTGATCGATGGTGGACTTTCCTGGCCTTAGACCCCACGAGTTTGGACCAAATAGATTGTTTATGAATGGTTTTAGACGCTGGTATTATACGGCAGGAAATATTTTGTATATGATGCTTATCAGACCTATTTCTCTGTAGTTGGCGCAGTAGAAAAAGGTCTCCCTTCTTGTGAATTGAAGAGATGATGCTGAGATTGCATGCTTCGGTCTAGCTTCCTCTGACCATATCTTGCAGATACTTCACCTACATTGTATAACCCCGCAGGCAGTCTCCGATATTGCTACATTGACTTCGTCCAGGTCAGGAAGAAGGGTGGAACTATTTGTGGCCTTTGTCCAAGGCAAATAGTTCACTCATCATAACAGCGGTATTTTGACCATAATTGTCATTATACATTCTTCGGATATCATTCAATATGCGACTCTAGTGCTAGTTGTCCGTAATGTGATCAGGATTTATCGATCAAGGGCAAGCCAAGTCTTTTTATTGATGTTAGAGATGACGGGACTGCGTGCGGGCTACTAAAAGATTAAGTTCAGTGACAAGTTCTAAAAACCTGAATTCATTGTCGGACGTGGTATTATGTGGACAGTGTTTTCGAATGAACAGGTCAAAGACGGTTTTCTTAAATACGTGGGATCATATATTCGGTCTAGGAGGTCATAGAAGTCGTCTTTGATGCTGCCATCCTTATCCTCTATAAAGGCATCTTAAGATTTTTTGTCTGAATCTCCCTCGAATAGTAAGTCGCCGGCTGAGGAAAGAAAAGCCGCCTTTGGCTTATTCAGGTTTCTGTCGCCGCCATCTCTACTCTAAGTTCCCAGCAAAAGCATGGACTTCCCTTTAGACCTAGGCTCCCAATACGTTGAAGTAACTCTAAAGGCAGTTTGCACCAAAATCGATAAACTCCCAACAAAAATTAATGCATCCAGTAGCAGCCGCATGACCTCCGATTACAATTTTTTTCTCAACCTACATCTAGAATCGCCTGCAACAATGTTTCCCCGAACCAATATTTATTGCCTTCGACTTCAGATCTAATTAAATAAATCACTACACAGGCTTCTCTCGAAATTCCATGGGTCACGATACTTATTACCAACGAAGTATGTGTCTTTGACACCACCATCAGCATTTCAAATTACAACGTCTAATTGAATGCGCATCACTTGCGTTCAACTATTATTCCGAATGTCGGTCGCTACTATGCACCTAACCGATGTACCGAAGGAGAAGCATGATTCCATTGTGTCCGTATTTCCATTCATTACCAGAAAACATCATTCTGTAATGCACATGGAGTCAATGGTTCCTCCACGACCTAGTCTAGCTTCCACCAAGCCGCTTCATCTCACAATAGATCAAATAAAATCGAATAACTCGCAGTCGTGAGCCATTACACATTACTCAGCCGACACTATGTTGCAAGAAGATGAAGGTACACACGTAATTGATGATTCCTGGAATTGCACGAAAGTGTTCGCTGTCGTTGTCGTTGTCGTTGTCGTTGTCGTTGTTCTTCCCTCACATGCCATGTGAGCGCCGAACGAACAATCACCGAATGAGTTTTGGCAGAATGATGTTCATCTCTCAAACTCTCAGGCAAATCTCAAAATCCGTACGGATAAATGTCAGAAGTTACAAAAGAATCCATGTCTGGAACGAGTCTCTGTTTTTGACTCTACTCCAAGTGCTAGTCATTACATGTACTCGTACGTACTCGTACCTCGTAACTGAAACTTGCAGAATGTATTGTTAAAGATACTCACAGTTGTACCCCCTCTGGTCACACTACACTCTGAGTAAAATGGATTTGTAAGTCAGAAGAAAAAAAAAAAAAAAGAATCGAAATGAATAAAAGATAGATGCATTCATGCATCCAAAAGGAGAATCCCACAAACCTAGTCACCTCGGAGCGTAGCTTTTACAGTATGACAGTGTTCCGCTAAGAACGCTAAGGGACTTATGTGAGGTATCCAAATTTACATATCCATCCATTCTCTGGCGAAAAGATTCATTTATTACCGTAACGTTGTCGGGAAGCATTTCGCCTTTCTATCGGCTAAAATGCATATTCCTCTGGCTTAGGAGGTGATCACGCGAGATCACCTCCTCGAGAAGTTATTGGCGTACAACGGTTATGCGCATTACCACCATGTTAGTGAGTCTTAGTCAAAACGCGATAACCAGTATCTCGAGGTGGGTACATTTATGTGCCAGTGCCAGGAAGTTGGATGCATCTTAAAATATTTGTTCTGGAAGGCTTTTAGTGAGGCTGAGATTAGTGGTGGTTGGCGGGCTGACATTCGGAGTGAACCTCGATCGTGGGAGGGTGTAAAAATTGAAGTGCTGACGTCTATGCGGTTTTTTTTTCGTTTTTGACATGGACACGGATCTTGGAAGGAGATAGGCCAACTCTTCATAGAACCCCTCGTAGGGCATCTTCATTAATCTTGAAATTTTGTTCATCTTGCTCACTCCTGCACTGTACTGTGTAATTGATGTTTGGGGTATTTGTACGCTCACCTGTGGCAAGAGGACTGGAGCTGATACTGGGACGTGCACGACTTGTGTCAAAGTTTGCTTCTTGTTTGCTTTTGTCGTGGATTGTCTAATGGTTGCACCACGATTCGTGATTAATAAAGTCATTGGAGATTGGAAATGGACAGAATGATGAAGATGCAGTTTCAACGGGTTCTGAGCGGGACATTATCTGCGGGTAGATAGTAAATTAAAATACTAGCCAAGGTGATGGAGAGAGCTTGAACTCAATTGTGTCAGTGCGAAACTTTGGCAAGTAATCAAATTTTGGTAACATGACCCACCTTACTTTTGTGTGCATTTCATGCTTGTGGAACCTAGAATGCTTTTCCATATCTGCATCTATACAGCTAGAATTTACACTTCGAAAAAGGAAGAATGTGAAGGCAGATACACTATTTCCTTCAGTGTAACTCCTATATTACTCATCAGCTTTGTAGAGTTCACTCGTTAACAAAACAAATGTTTGACAAACGTCATGGGAAGCAATTCGGGTTGTATTGATGCCGGCAGAAGTGCTTTGCTACCTTGTAAACTTTCCACTTTGAAATCGGAAATCACAGCATTTGCAGTAGAACCTAGGGCAAATATAAAAATCTCACTGTTGCAACGTCAAACAGTGCTAGATGCAACTGAGTATCATTGCAGGTATGTTAGCTTTAATTTAATTGCAATGAAGACGAGAAATTAGTACCTCGCTGGCGGGGATGGGTGCAGGGAAGCAAGCCAGATCATGTCGAATAAAGTCTTCTCCAGGTACAAAAGGTGCTTATTTGGAGGACCAACCAAAACGTAAGTACTTCCCTGTTGACAGCGTAGACTTGGTTTTGCTGACGAATTTGCAAACGCACCGTAAACAGCAAGTTGACTGAAGTTCCTTATTAGGTTTTCTTTCCGGAACTAATACGAAGATACACCAGGAGTTGTTCATTAGCTTAATATGAGGGAGGGTTGTCTGAATGCACAATGATACAAAACATTTTTTCTCAAATTTTTTTTTTAATTTTTCTACTTAGTCTCCTTGTAACTCTACACACTTCTCCCACCGATGCTCCCATCTCTCTAACCCGTCCAAATAATACTTGGCGTTTTCTCTGCAAAATAATTGTTCACAAAGGTGATTGCCTCCTCATTTGACGAAAATCCCTGTCCTCCGAGCGCAGTTTTTCGATGAGGGAACAAAAAGAAGTCGCTTGGTGCTAGATCTGGTGAATAAGGCGGATGGTCAAGCAGTTCAAACTGTAATTCATGGATCTTCGCCATGGCAACCGCTGAGGTGTGAGACGGCGCGTTGTCTTGGTGAAACAGGATTTTCTTTTTCTGCAAATGTGACCGTCTTTCCGCAATTTCTGCCTTCGGCTTGGCAAGTAATGATGCGTAAGTATGCTCCTGTAATGGTTTTTCCCTTTTGAAGATAATCGATGAAGATAACTCCTTTACTATTCCAAAAACCAGTCGCCATCACTTTCCCAGCCGAAAACTCTACAGTAATTAATCGGCGCTAAAATTCGGATTTATTCCGCCTAAACTGCGCCAACAGAGCGTTGGAAATGTTCTTTCGAACACGTTTTTGGTCTAACGTAAGTAAACGCGGCACCCAACGCGCGGACAGCTTTCTCATGCTTAAATCTTGATTTAGTATGTAACAAACACGTTCTTTGGACATTTTCATAACCTCTACTATCTCTCTCACTTTAATTCGGCGGTCGTCTAACACCATTTGGTGAACTTCAGCAATTTTATCGTCAGTGGTTGCAGTTTTTGGACGTTTAAACGTCCAGAACATTCATCATCTCCCAAGCTCTTACGGCCAGGTTTAAATTCAGCTGCTCAAAATTTCACTGTGGTAAATGATGGTGCAGAGTCCCCATACACAGAGTCCAACTCATTTTTGATTTACGTATTGCCTACGGTAGGGTCTTCGTTGTTCATGAAAGGGGCTCACTTTTCCGGTAAATCTTTAGTTCAAGGAAACAGCGATTGTTATAACGATTCTTCCCTTGAATCCTACGGTGTGGAGTCATTGCTTGAACTCATAGTTTAGCCATTGGTAGTGGATATTCTTTCCTGTCGACAGCCCTAAATTGATCTTTGTCAGTTCTGCTTCAATGGATGTAGGCAAACGCTACAGTGAGAGCTTGTTGATTTTTTCTGGTATTTGCCTATAAGGTTCGCACAATTCCTTCAAATATGATGTTGAGGAAAACGTCTTGTTGAAATTCTTTTTTTGACAACAAACACCGGCATTGTCGCTTTTTATGGTGTAGCGAGCGAGGTGGTGAGTATCGATTTGGTGTTTCCAAAAACTTTCCAAGATATATCGTAAAGAGAATATCTGGTTGATGGAGGATTAAGCAGAGTTAAGGTCATACCGATAGAGACCTGGTTTAGGATTTTAAGGGCTCACATAATACCGTAAATAACGATAAAATTTTGTGCGAGATGTTAAGGACGCTGATTCCGCTAATACTGACATAGTACAATTAGTCTTGAAGATCGAGCTATGCTAAATTCCATAAAAATTCGATATACTCCCATCCGACTATAACCTCCTGACCGAATCAGTTGTCGCTGTTTTCAATATCTTGGATGTAAGCGATTTGCATTCATGCCCCAACAGTCTATCACATTCTTGACCGAACATATGCTCAGTGGCCCAGCTGCGAGGAGATCTGAACACAAGTCTGAGTAAGGAAGTCGCCTAACGGAAAATTTAGCTGGCATAACACCATGTTGTAATGCGGTTCTCACATCATGAAGGAACTTTACTATCCCCTGATCAATTAACCTTAAATTTGATCACCTTTCGATCGATACTAGACACTCCTCCAACATTCTCCGAACTTTTGGTAGAGCCAACATCGACTCAGCTTATTACCCAGGTTGCAGCCAAGATACAAATGCGGTTATCACAATAAAAACGGAATGAAGAAAGACCACCAAAGTTCGACGTTGAAAAACTGCAATCACAAGAGACCGCGTTTCCCTCAAAGCTTCTCAAAATTCCAGACCCCAAAGAACCCCCATACGCCATACAGACACCTCTGGTTTGATGATGAATGTAGGCAGGTACAAGCAGCCAAACAAGAATAATGTAAAGCTGCGCTGCATGCATCAATGAACAAGAGGTGCTCGTGAGCTTTGCGAGCAGAAAGGAAGTTCCCTTCTCGGAAGTAAATAAAAAACGTGGGAAGTACGAGATCGAGGAAACGGAGATATGTTACTGCGGAAATGGCTTTCGAAAGTAATGAAGCGGGTATAGAAGCCTGGGAAGATGAGCATGTTTAACTAGTTGTAGAGTCGCAGTCACAGTCGGCGCGGTGAATACGGAAATACTTCTTCTCCAGACTGTATAACTGCGATGAAAATACCGCTGTCAAGTAGAACAACCCATTTATCATGGACGAAGATGGCAGAGAATTCCACCCCCTCGACCTAGACGAAGTTAACTTGTCAATATTGAAGCTGAAGTCCAACAAGTATCGTGCCGTAGGACGACTGCCCACTGAGCATGTGACCACCATCTATAAGTTATAGTTAGAGGGAAGCATACTCGAAGCAGGCATTATAGATGCCTCAAAAAAAATAAAAAAACTGTTCTTATACGAGACTCTTATTATTCTGGTCATAGAGCAGGGCTCAGAGGTTTGAACGGAAAGCAAATGACCGTTTAGGGAGAAAAATACTGCGTGTGGTTTTCGGCCCCGTCTGAATTGACCGTTGCTGTTTACCGAAATCGGCCTTGTCAAACATCTCCGAATCGGAATTCTGAGAGGGCCGATTTATGTTAAGCTATTGGACGTCACAACTCTGGTTAAAGAGCTTTCGAGTCTAACCCCTAGGGCTAATGCAACAAAGGACGACTGCATGTAAGGTGGCGCATGCTAGTCGAAGGGGATTTCAACCAACTTAGTGTGTAGAAATGGAGGCAGGTGGCGAAAGATCGTGATGACAGTATAAGCTTTTTAATTGAGGGCAAAGTTCGCGCCGAACTATAGAAAACTTCATGGAAATGCGCTGCGATTAACATAGAATCAATATTCTTTCAGTTTTTTCTCCAAATCAGTGTTTTTTTTGAATAAAGATCTTACCATTTTCATAAGAACTTTAGTTGTACATCTCACCATGAGAACTGTTTTGCCATATATAATTTGGCTTCACATCTTTCATCATAAGTTAAAATCTTGTTGAAGTGATAGACTATATCATCAAAGTCATAATACCATAGGGGACTGTGTTTTTTAGGCTGCGATATTTACAGGATAGACTTTCCAGGTTGATTGGATAAGCGAGGATCTGGAATTTGTCTATTTGATCTCACCTGAGATATTAAGTCTGATAGTTAGGACATTCCTTGGTCGACTTCGACATCCCTTATGATATAATTTATCCGTAGCTGGCTCAAAAACAGAGAAAGGAACAAGGAACAACTAAGAGTGTCTATAAGACTACCGGATGCAGGCAGTGTCTTCCAATCAGAGGTTCTGGCTGTCCTCAGGGCGGCTGAGCTAATGCAGATGAGATCGGTATCCGAAAGAGATATCGCTATCTAGATCGATAGCCAGGCCGCACTCAAGGCAATGGAATCAACCAACGTCAGCTCTGATACAGTCACAGTGCTCAAGGCACTATGCAGTCGCAATCAGGTGAGACTGTGCCAGGGTGCCAGGACACTGCAGTATAAAGGAAATGAACAAGCGGATGAGCTTGCAAGAAGAGGAGGGCTACTCGATAATAGTGAGGTTGCTAATACCACCCCTTTCCGTAGTAAGGAGCACCATCGGGGAAAAAATGAGAAAAACTGCCAACCTAAGGAGCTCAAGTCTCGAAGGACACAGAGTATCCAAGCTTCTTTGGCAGCTTTTTGACGGCAAAACATCTAGGAAGATAATAAAATTAAACAGGGATAAGCTTAGGACAGTAATAGGAATCCTGACAGGACACCGGCTCCTGCGGCAACACGCAAAGAGACTCAAATTGTCAGATACGGATATTTGCAGATTCTGCGGTGATCTACAAGCTGTTGAGGACATAACACACGTATTGTGTGAATGCAAGGCAATATCGCGTAGTCGAAGAACATTTTTAGGGGAATACTTCTTCAATAACTTAGAGGAAATAGACGGCACGAACTTCAAAGGCCTTCTTGGCTTTTGCAGGGAAACTGGTTTCACCGGGGCTCCACAGGGATCGCGATGGACCTGTTTTGGTGCCTAGTGTCTGTGTGATGGCATATCCATCATACCCTTCTTTAACCTAATCTAACCTAATAACCTAACCTAGGACTCATTTCAATCCACAATGACATTGAGATCACTCAGAAACAAATTCCTAACAGGTCAAACGTAGTTACTTTTCATTCTATTTCTACTATGTGCTAGTTTTAGTCTGGTTTATGCGTTAAATTTGGAAAAATTGGTGACACAGTCACCCAACTCGTAAAATAAGCAAAAATACTCGTATTTGAAGATCGAAAAGGATGTCAGCCGAGACTGATGTAAGATTGTGGACTCTGGCAAAGCAACCCTCAATGAATTGGAAAAACCCTCCAATGACATAACATACATGGAAAGTTTTCATTTACTCCTTACCTAAGGGGTAGTTCCTTACATAAGTATGGAAGCTGCTATACAAGTCTGAAGTAATTGTTCAGTAAAAGGTTACTCACATACATCTCGAATCACTTTAATACGTAACCAATCTATGAAAACAAAAAAATCGCAATATAAAATCCAGGCACATCAGCGAAAGCAAAACAAAGCAAAATGCAAAACGCGCGGCTTGCTTTGATGTGCTCCACTTTTATGTCCCTCGCCGACAGTCGCTGTTCATCTATACCACTGACATCGTCACCCACATACGGAAAACAAAAAAACAGCCACATACTGGCAAAACAGCTTGAGTGGCAACAGGTAAGATTAAAGCCATCAACCGTCCACGTCGCCCGTCCGACTGATTACTGATATTTCAGATAATTCCGCTCTCGTCTAAAACTACCATGCAAATGGCCATCCTTCTCAGTAAACACTGCAGTGCCTGTGACTCCAACAATGACTGTCTTGAAATCTGGACCAAATCTATCCACCACGGGACGACATTACCCTCCTCAAGCCAAACGAAAACAGAGACTTATGATCATGATCGGGCAATCGAAGTTTACCTTATGGTAATATGGTCATTCGAGCTCCACTGGCAGTCGTTCGTTTCGTATCCGTATCCATCTAGATACATTTTGTCTGCAAGCAACTCTGTCGGGAATAACAACCATTTGTGGGATCTTTCTCTTGTCGGACATATGTAGGAAATGCAAAGATCTGTCCAAGTCACTATTCGCATCTGAGGTAATAAAAACCCCCGGGAACCATACTCGTATTCGTAGAGTGTCAGTTCGACTAATGGACAGTGCAGGTCAATGAAGTGACGTACAGTACAGCGCTTGACGTAAGCGTTGAAGGCGTTCCAATGACTTCTTAATTTGCATATCCAAAATGTTGGGTATCGTCGGTCGCAGTGGGCACGAGATACAAGATACAGCTTGTGGTGGTTCTTTTGCGAAAACGGCTCGACTTACCATGAAAATGGGTTATAGGTGTTGATGTGATGATCGTGAATGTTAGAACGCAATTAAGGTCACCGTTAGATGGCTGCTCTATGGTATGGATGGCGCTAAAGTTATCGTCTACACAGAGGGAGCGAAGTGATTTGGCTTTTGCCAACTTTCTGAAGTTTGTCACAGGGTCTGTGCAGATAATTACGTGCAACCTAATGGGCAATTGATGATAATGAGGGAAACACAAATAAAAGAGAATGAAATTGACTAAGTGAAAGGGACCGTGTGAGTTTGAGTGGCGGTAATCTATTCAGGTGTTATAATTAAGGATTGGGTTTAATCATGATGACAATAATTATGGGAATGCTAGACTTTCTATAATTAAATTAGATTAAGGGCGCGGTACATATGTAGATACTTGGTTTTGGTTTATGAATTGAATGTGTGCTGAGTGAGAAAGTGTACATAATTATGTAGGTGTAGTTAAATTATCACCTTTTCGGAGGGTAGCCCACTTTGGGCTTGGCAGGCTTCTTCTCCTTACGTATAATTATTTCAAATCCCACATATCTACTTTGCTACTATGCTACTTATGGTGTCGCCTGAATTCGGAACCATGGTATAGGTCGTTCTAATTTCGGTCACCCCGTTACTGAGACCGAGAGTTGTTTGTTTTTTGGCCTTTTCTTCGGACATTGGCTGGAACTTGAGCCTCGTTTGTTTTTCGCACCGGAATTACCAACGAATTAACCCGGCCTTGAACAGGAGATGGTTGCCTCTCAGGTGCTACTGCCTTAGAAAGTATTCTGAGCCATAACATCGCAGCATATGATTCTTGAAACATACGGAATCATAGCATTCAATAAGTTTAGGCACTGCCTTAGTCGTTGGCATTAGAAACGTAGATTAGACCGAACAAGTCAAATCTTGATACCAAAACTGTTTAAGATTGGATCCTGAGACTGCACAAAAGACAAGGTCTCTATCTCATTTTTTTCACGCTTATGGTCCTTAAATATGTATTGTGTGAGGATTTATCGCAGAAAGATTTCTGGTGAGGGATGTTCAGGATTAATCAAAGTAAATATTTGAATATCGAGGGCAGGATTGAGGTATGGACCCTTCCCGCATCGAAACGTTAGAGAGGAGGTAGTGACGTAAGCTTGAAGTAAGCTATGCTTGTTCACTGACTTTTCATGGTTTTCTTGGAGGTGGATTTTCCTGTTACATCTAAATTCCGTTCACATGAAATTCAGCTTTTAGTAATTGCAGCACCAGAATTTCATGCGGACTCCACCCGCAATATTCTCCAGATCTTCCGCAGTCCGATTATTACTTATTCCTTTCGATGGCACATGGTCTGGCTGATCAGCAGTTCCGCTCATATGAAGACATCAAAAAAAGGCTTGATTCGTGGATAGCCTCAAAAGACGAACACTTTTACCGTAACGATATTCGAGCTCCGCCAGAAAGATGGGAAGAAGTTGTTGCTAGCGATGGGCAGTACTTTGAATGACTCATTTGTAACCATTTTATCACCATAAAGAGCGTTGTCATGCTGTAGAATTACTTTTTCGTGCCTCTTCCCCTATTGTGGCCGTTTTTCACATGAAATCGCTTGGAAATGGCTTGGCGGATAACTTTACTGCTGAAGCAAGCTCTTCTTGCATTTGGCACAGATCCTCATCGTGCAATGCCTCCAATTGAGCGCCTTCGAAGGATTTTGGCCTTCCTTTACGTGGGCGGTCGTCAACATTGAAATCACCGTCTTTGAAGCAATGGATCCAATCACGGAGCAACGCTTCACTTAGAGCAACATCTCTGTAAATTTTTGGAGCTCTCGATGTGCTTCAGCCGCTGTTTTCTTCGAATAAAAGAAGAAGAAGACATTTTCGCACAACCAAAAGACGCCAAAATAAAATCACTAGTGTGTCAAAATGGTTTGTTTACCATATGTCTAAGTTTGGCTCATGTCGTTTTGGATATGTCAAAATCGACCAGCACATACTGCTGGAGCCATCCTGGAGATAACTTAGTTGCGAAACTAATAGTTTTCTCTTCGACAATCTCTTAGATGGTAGCATGGTCGGTAGAATACCATCCGGACCGAGAGATTTGTACGGCTTAAAGGACTGAATTGCCTACCGTAATTTTTTCCTACTAATGAGAGCACCTACATATTTCTTCTTCAGAGAGACAGAGAGATCAATGTTCTCAGTGTGCCAGGGTGGTCTGATACTGTGGATTCCGGAAAGTGGCTTTCCACCAGTGTTGCCAGAACCACTTGGCTACTTTCAGCCCAGGTTCCGTCACTTTTCCTGTGGTAGCTAGGAACGCTTCCTTTTTTTAAAGCATTTTGCCTAACCTTGAAACCCCGCCTGTTACGGCAAAAGATTCGCTGTACTTCTGCCATGAAGCCTTTTGTGACTTTCTAATTACGTACTTGAATTGTTTCTTAGATTCGTAGTACTCATTCCATGTACTGTCGCTTCTGAAAAGCTTCGCCCTATTATAGAGCTTCCTGACCTCTTTCCTTTTTAAACCCATTTCCCTGTTCCATCATTTCATTGAACCCTTTTAGATGTTCTGTTAGCCTGACAAGCATTGTCGAACGCCAATGTTATGAAGCCCTATGAAGCTATGACTTTTTCCCATCTTTCTTGTAATTTGTGGATCCCATCCCAAAAGAACTGCGCCGGCTTGGCAGCCAAAAATGAATCAAGCCAATTTTTGATATTCTGCTCTGATGTGAGCCGTATTTCAGTGAGGGCGTTCTGCATCGACCGGAACAAATGGTAGTTAGAAGGGGCAAGGTCTGGGCTATAAGGCGGGTGGGGTAAGACTTCCCATCCACTGTTTTCCAAATAGTTCTTAACCGGAATAGCAACGTGACGCCGAGCGTTGTCTTGATGGAAAATTATTGCCTCGTGTCTGGTCGAATATTCCGGGCGTTTATCGGCCACTGCTCTCTTCAAACGGATTAATTGTGTTCGGTAGCGTTGTCCATTGATGGTTTCACCCAGTTTTAGCAGCTCATAATACAGCACACCCATCTGATCCCACAAAATACAGAGCATTACCTTCGCGCCATGGATATTCGGCTTTGCCGTTGATTTGGCTGGTTGGCCGGGTTTCACATATGATTTTTTGCCTTTGGGGTTGTCGTAATGGATCCATTTTTCATCACCAGTAACAATCCGATTGTGGCGTTCCAGCAGCATTTCGGACATGCAAAACCGCCTTTCGACGTCTACCGGCTTGAGTTCATGTGGAACCCAATTTCCTTGCTTTTGAATATATCCAGCTGCTTTTAAACGTTTTGAAATGGCTGGTTGAGTGACACCCAAAGATTCTGCGAGCTCTTCTTGTATTTGGCAACAATCTTCATAGAGTAATGCTTCCAGTTCTTCATCTTCAAACTTTTTTGGCTGCCCAGGACGTTCATCGTCTTCCAAGCCAAAATCACCACTCTTAAATCGTGCAAACCACTGTTAGCACGTTCGCTCAGGTAGCGCATGTTCACCATAAACTTCCACCAAAATACAATGACTTTTGGCAGCAGTTTTCTTCATGAAGAAGAACTCCCCGCAAGCACAAAGTTCGACATATTTGAGTGAAAAAAAATTATTGTTGTTTACGCTTCAAATAAATGACATATACTGAAATGACGTACAATGACAGTAGCTTTCCAACGCATGTTCCTATGGAATAATACAAGTTACGCCGTTATAGACCCAATAATATTTTCTACCGCCCTATCTGTTTACAAGATTATCGCAGGTGATTGATTGGATATCCCAGTGTATATTTACCACTTCTGTATGATTGATACTTGACACAATCAGTCTTCCTAGGATTTCTTTGAAAACTACACATCCTGTTCTGAAAGTCCACCTTGAAGCATATCCATCGGTGATCGCACATTGACGCTTCATCGACTACTCTCCATAGCCCTTCTGTATTAGTAGCAAGGGTGAACTCCCTCTGTTACAAATATTAGGTTGAAAGATTAAATAAAATCGTACAAACACTCATTTCTTGGGTTGATATCACCGCTTCTCCATTATGCATGATGGACGTTTGCGTCACAGCACAGTACCAGTATCCAATTTTTCTGCCTTGCCAAGTCCTTTAGTTTCTCACCACCTCGGAGTCATAGGAGAAGTAGGCCGAGGTCAGACAGAGTGGTTTGCCACAATTCCTTTCGCAGGTTGCAGTTGTCAAATCTCCTGAGCTGTGATTATTCAAAAGAAATGCCTCTGTTTGGTTTTTGATAAGGATGCAGGTCCTGATCTTACCTTCTTGTAGAACAACTCGTTCTAAGACCTTGGATCTTTTTGTTGGTATTGATCCAGGACTCTTGTATGAGTACGGCTGTGACGTCATGTCTGATGATGTACTCCACCAGACAGGCCGTTGCTGCTTTAGTGTGATGCAGAACTTCCTTAATCTTGGGTGAGTCGATGGCTTAACCATCAACCTACCCATAATGTAGATTACCATACCTTTCGATTTTTCGAGTTAATAGAGACTTAAGGGACAGCAGAAAATGCTGCCCATACTGCCTTTTAGGCCCGTGTTAAGGACTTTCCATGTATCGGCTTTTAGTTCCCGATTCTGCACATGGAGTAGTCCCAGGCGATTTTCAGGGTATGTATAGGGACACGGAACCCATACCCATGCTGTCGGCAGAGTGTACTTCGCCAATTCTGCCACCGTCGTGCATTTTAGCTTGTTGCTTTCGCGAGCGTCGCATACTTACAGAATGAGGCGTCTGAGGAAGTCCACAGAAGACTTAACATATTCCCACAAGCTACAACCTTGCGTCCGCCCTCCCAACCAGCGCCATCGAATTGAAGTTCCCTGTTTCTTGTGGTGGATATTTCCTTCCGCAGGATGTCTTGGAACTTCCACTGGTCGATTATAAGACGACCGTAAGGCTCCAGCTTGTTAATCACGGCAACAAGAAACTCGTCTTTCGGGTCGTTTTGCTTACGACGCAATGCGAATGAAGTACCAGCCTTCACCTTTTTTTCCATCGTTCGGCTACACGACGCGACGGTAGGTAATATTCCGAAAGGAACGCGATTCATTTTTCTTGTGGTTGCTCACAACCGATACAGCAGAGTTGCGGGTATCACCAACGACGCTGGCAGGCTAGTTGAACCAGGAGATTTGTTTGTGATATCGACGTGTACTAAGCTATGATGACTTGGAACTTTTAAAATTATTGTTATAAATTTTATGATGGGAATTTAGATAAAGAAAACAAAAAGAGGCACGAGGTAAATTGTTATGTTGTTCACACTTTATTCAGTCACAGCGGAAATTCTAAACTTTTGAATTTTGATGGTAACGTCGGCTAAGATCTCCATGATCCGGTAAGGTCCGTTCCACTCCGAGTGAAGTTTAGGGCAAACTCGTAATCTCCTCTTAGGATTGTGAAACCAAACGGGATTTCCCACCGGAAATCAGGGAGGATTTGAGTTTAAATCACACCTGTTTTTCATTCGCCGCGCAGATCGATGCAGTTGGTTCTGCAGCTGCTGGGCGAACCCAGAATAAGAGCTGAGTTTCGGCGGTTGTCCTAAGAGTAGATCTTGAGGAAGTCACATCTCTCTGTCATATATCATACCAAATGGGTTCTCTTTGATTAATTATTCTTACTGAAAAGATCATACCAGTCGTCCTGTTTATCGCCGACAAATTTGGCTAGATAGTGTAGTATTGTTCTATTCATCTGCACTACAAGTCCATCGGTGTGGTGAGCGTTTTTCGTATCCCCATAATCTGCATAACATTTTGAAACACCGTGGACTCAATATTCCCACCTTGGTCTGAGTGTAGCTCCAGCGGTACTCCATAGCGGGAGAAAACTTCGTTTACCAATGTCTTAGCAACGGTATCGGCAGTTTGGTCTGGCAGTGCAAAGATTCCAACCCATTTGGAGAAATAATCCATCAATACGAGTACGTACTTATTTCCTCGCTTAGTTGGTGCTAATGGCCCTAGAACGTTAACAGCAACGCGTTGGAAAGGTTCACCCGCCAAGTAGAGCTGCAAGTTTCCTCAGATTCTGCTTTGTGGACCTCGCTTTTTCGCACAAATATCGCATTCCGCACAGTAACGCTCAACGTCCTTTCTCGCTCTGACCCAATAGAACCGGGATCTTAATTTGGCAAACATCTTGTTGGATCCAAGTGTCCAACGATTGGTGTAGACTTAGGAATGATGGGCAGTAAACACTTTGGATGTTGACTTATTGCTGGTAACAATTTCTTCTACAAAACATTACTTTGTAAAATGAGGGAAGTAAATTGAGCCCAATATGCTTTAAGCAGTCCGCTTTCACCCGATATGTTATTCCAGCCTGGACGAACACCATCTGTAACCCATTGCGATACCGTCGATATAACTTTATCTGCAGTCTGAGAATGCATTAACTTATCTACATCGAAATAGCTACCAATCAGTCTGATGGAATTAACTGCATGCCTCTCCTGGGTACGAAATCGTTCCTCCGTGGCGTCACAATGATTGCTTTCTTCGTCATCCCAAGGTCAGCGAGATAACGCGTCGGCATTTAGATAAGTTTTCCCGGCTCAATGTTGTATGCGATAATTAAACTGTTAGAGGCGCTCCAACCATCGCTTCCATTGACCCTCAGGATTTTTGAACGATAGCAACCTGTTTGCGGCATGATCTGTTCAGATAAGAAATTCGCGGCCAAAAAGCTAGGCGTGAAAATGCTGAGTGGCCGTTATCATGGCTAGCAGCTACTTCCGTGTGGTGCATTATTAATACATTGAACGTGTTTTTAGTTAAATGCAAAACTGATTTATAGTAATATTGTTAATCTGGCAGACGGCAAAGCCATGCTAAATTGATTTTGTTATACGTTATGTTAAGATAGAATAAAAAAACAAAAATCTAGTCCAATCTACTAATGCTTAAGTCATCTATCAGTAAAATAGTATCTCCTAATAGGGACTTGTGACATCTGATAGTTGATAGCGGCCACATTGTTGAAGCCACATCTGTCAAATTGGCTGTCATTTATTCAGTCTGTTTTGCCCGGACGGACATTCAGCCTGGACGGACATAGCATTCAACATTTGGGCAACGTTCCGCGCACTTCGCCCATAACCGTTCTACCGAGAGGACTATTCGCAGTGGATAAATTTGAGTCCACTGGTTCAGTAAACGATAAACCAACACCCGTACGTCGACGAAACGAAAAATTTACCGAAAACATCGCCGCTATCATGAGAATGAATGTGCAGGAGAATCAGAGGCAATCGATTTTGAGTTGCTCACAAGAACTCGGCCTTTCGCAGACCAAAACTTGGCGAATTTTTCATCGTTAATTGGTCCTACACCCCTACAAAATCCAACTGACCCAGGAGCTGAAGGTAAATGACCATAGACAACGACGTGTGTTCGCGGAATGGGCCCTGGAGCATTTGGAAACTGACCCTAATTTTCATCGAAAAATCATCTTCAGCGATAAGGTCCATATCTGGATGAATGGATACGTCAACAACCAAAATTGTCATATTTGTGACAATACCAATCCACATGAGATCCATGAGCGTCCAATGCATCCGGAAAAAGTCACTATTTGGTGTGGATTTTGGGCTGGCGGCGTCATGGGTCATCACCGTCAACGGCGAGCGCTATAAGTCAATGATTACTAACTTGTTTTGGCCTCAATTGGATGATATGGATACCAACAACATGTGGTTTCAACAGGACGGCGCTGCGTGCCATACTGCTCACGCCACATTGGAAATTCTGCACGAACGATTCGAGGGCATGAGTATCTCACGTGGAGGTGATGTGAACTGGCCACCGAGATCGTGCGATTTGACCCCGTTAGGCTTTTTCTTGTCGGGTTTTCTGAAGTCGCTTGTCTACGCGAATAAGCCATAAACCACAACCGCTCTAAAAGCCAACATAACCCATGCTGTCGGTCAAATTCAGCCGGATTTATACGTCAGAGTCATGGAAAATTGGACACTTCGGATGCGCGCCACCCAGAGAAGCTGCGGCGGACATTTGAACCATTTTATACTCCACACATAATGGCATCGATAGGCCTTTCAAAGAATAAAAAATTTCGATGATATCTCACACACATCTTGTTTTATTTAAATTTAAAGATGGGAGCGCTTAATTTAAGACCCTTTATATTTTTACAAGTTTGAAGCTCCAAAAATAACGTGAGTTCATTCAGAAAGGCCTTTGCTGAACACTTGTGCAATCTAGAAGTGCATATAAAATAAAACGATAGTGCGGGTTATTCTTCCTTATATTTTTGTTACCTTCACATGGTTAGCATGAAGTGCTCCTTAACCCAGCGTTGCATGTTCAATGACTCTTTTCACCCCGTACATTTCACACATCCTCAATTCAACGCACTAAAATCTAGTGGTGGGAAAATTCAAATGAATTTTTTTTAAATTCGAGTTGTTGTTGAGCAGTTAATGCCTCATTACCTTCAGAAACTTTGTCCTATAAATCCCTTATTTCATAATCTAATACCTCTCTCACTATCTTTCGTAAGAAAAATCTTTTTTTTTTTTTATTTCTATTCACCAGTAATAATACTCGCACTTGTTTGCTCAACATCACAAGAAGCAAGCAATCACCAGAACACAACTCTAATAACTCGTCCAACTCCGTTACGGTGTGTTTTAATAATAACCAACCATTCTCCATGTTTCGCCTTGGAGGCAAGCGCACTGAAATTGATTTTCCGTGCACGTATTCTTACCTCATGAAAAATCACTTGCAATACAATTTGCCAAGACGCAGAAACTCTGATCTGACTCTTAAAAAAAAAAGGAAGAAAATAAATATAAAAATAAAAGTGCAGTCAATCAGGTAAATCCAAGTGTGGTAAGAATTTCAAAGCGCAGTAAACAAATTTAATCGCGCGCCTCAACCGCACAACCTTACGGTTGGAGTTCTACGATAATTCGCTGACTAACTTAGTCTAAGGTGGTCAAATTTTTCATATAAAACACAAATCAGTTGAATGAATGCTACACAAACTTGATTTGTTCATATAAAAACAAAAGAGTTGACATGCAAACTGGCGACCTTTGATCTGACATCGCACGTGTTTCCGATATGCTGCTTGGTCGTAACACGCTATAAAATTTCAAATGCTAATAAATCGTTTAGCTCAAGCATGCATCCCTCATGAAGATTAATGAACTCACCAAGCCTTAGATTGAGCCTTAATAGCCAAAGTTGTCGGACGCCACTACAGGATCCTTCTGGCTCATATCCACCTTAATGGTGGTAGCATCCCATCGCTAGTTGAGAGGAAAGCCTCATAGGCAACATTCTGATAGCACTCATATATTCCTCTTGTAATTATGCCCACGAATACCATATAATCCTACAGCTAATGCATTATTTATGTTCTATTCTCAGGCAACACACTATGGCAGGATGCCGCCATTACCGACATTGCCGTGGGTGCATAATTGGTTCTTGTTTACTTCTCGGACGCGTGAAAAAACGTGCATATGTGCAATTTTTTAATTATCAAACGTAACGATAAGCATCTAGAGATGCTAGACATGAAGTCTCTATAATTATAGTTTATGTAGATTTTTTTAATCATTCAATCACAGTGTAGGTATACTCGTACTACAGAGAACAAAACTTGAACTCATCACCGGTTTCAGGTGAAGACCGAAGGTAAGGTTGTTCGCCTAAGATGACTCAAAATGAGGAACTGTCTAAAATTCTCAATAAATTCGGCTGTTTACTCAGAAGGTAATGATTGAAAATGCCGCTTAGATTTCGAAAGACAGCCCACCCACTTAAGTAACTTTGCTGTCTCATTGAATCAACAAATCTTGGAACTTTATTGCGATGATCGTACACACACATCAGCAAAACCTCAAAGCCATTCCGACATTCATTCATATTTTGTTCAACTTTAATCGTCTAATGATCTGAGAGATTAAAGTACCTTTGTTGAGGCAGAGCTCATGTCAAAGTCAAGGTTACCCTTAACCACATTCGATTCGATTCGTGCCCACTAAAATAACGAAAAGCGATAATCATTGTGCAATTATGGTTTCTGTGATTGAAATCCAGGCCGATTGTTACTTGAATACTGAGTAATTGCTTTCGGGAAGAGAGATATCAAACAAAAATAATAAATAACTTCGCTTTAAGAATTAATCTTGGCAGGTGTTAGATGATGTTAGGCCGATACCGGTTAGTATTAAAGTGATTTGCCTATGCGAAGGTCAGTGGTAGATACAAATGATGTGCGAGTACTCGCATGTGGAGGGATAGCTGGCATTGGTCCTTGGATTACGTAAAGAACATTAAATTTATTTCGGATTAAAGAATTAAGAAGGTTGTTCACGTAACAACAATTACGGCCTACGAGGCTTTTACGAGTGGTTCATGAAAGTGGTAATGTGTGAATAGCTTCCACCCGCTGCCGTCTAAATACGTGCACTTAACACTGAGAAATAAACATTGAGAAGTTTATGGAAACAGACTAATTCTGATTACGAGATGATGGCTGGATCAATCCTGGGTTATGCTCTCTGAAGATACACCTTTTCACACGATTCCATAAATTTCTATGACTTATGGAGAATGATGAAATCGGTTTTACTGCGTTTTCTACGCAGAGAGGCAATTTAATATAGCCGGCAATATTTTTTCATCCAACATTCCAACGCTAACGCTAGCATTTATTTAGCTTAATACAAGTTTAGAAACTAGGACTTACAAACTGATAAAAATTAAGGTTTGGCAATATCTAGGACTTATCACTAGGGCTAGGGATGCTGAAGGAGAATTTAAGGAAGAGAGTGCTGCGCTTAAAATCGAACACGCAAAGGTTGAAGTTTACCTTACGCAGCATACGGGAGATTGGTTCGTTAGAGCCATACGGGCGCAAGGGTATTCAGATTAATGTGCTTGAGATGGTCTCTATAGGGAGGTTAGATTAGAGGATCTTTCCAAGGCAGACCTCGAAGAGCAAATCGAAGAAAACGACGCTGGAGGCTCTCAATACGGGATACATGAGCTCGTTGAAAGGGACACCACTATTGGTTAGCGTATTCGAGAAGAGGGCGAACGTAAGTGATGAATAGTGATCTGGTCACATACGGGTTGCAGAATTCTGTGGACCACCTTTTAACGAAGCCAAGTGATGAGTTTGCTTTAGTAATTATCTCATCAATATGCGAGCGGAAATCAAGCTCGCTGTTGCATAATATGGTATGCCAAGGTCGCGGATAGTCTGAGTAAAGGATGTAGGTTGGCCGTGGATAACGTAAATTCGGGGAGTAGACTTGTACTTACATGAAAAGGTAATCGATTGACATTTGGTGACATTGAGTTCTAAGCAGTTCTTGATACACCGGGTGGAAAAACTATTTAGATCTATTTGAGGGAGGCTGGAGTCATGTTATGAGGAAATGGGTTTAAAAAATTTGGTATCGTCAGCATATAGAGAAAGTGCTGAGTGCTGAATAACCCTTTTAAGATCGTTAATGGTTAGGATGAAGAGGAGTGGACCTAGGTGACTACCTCGAGGAACATCTGAAGTGGCCAAGAAAGCCAGGAATGAGTTCAACGTCTTTCTCAAGCGCGTGAAATTTCTTTACGACCATAAACTGAAGCAAAAAATACCACAATGTCCCAAAGGTAGTAAAAGTTATTGGTCGTTCATCAAACAAATTATAAATTCTGCCTCATCCTCAATCCCAACGCTCACTTACGTCCCTTCTTGCCAAGGTCATGGAAATGCTGTTAACCGCCAGCTCATGAAATATCTCGAAACACGAAAACTTCTCAATGACCGGCAGTACGGTTTTCGTTGCAACAGGTCCACTGGTGATTTGATGGCATGTCTCACCTAAAAGTGAACCAAAGCGTACATCATTCTGGCGAAAGCTAGATAGTTACAGTTGAAATTTCTACGGCATTTGACAGAGTTTGGCATCGGGCTCTCTTGGGATCGATGACTTTTTTCTTCAATGCATTAGAAATTACTTTTCGGGACGTTCAGTTCAAGTTGTCTTGGATGGTTTCAAGTCTGATATTCTCAAAATAAATGCTGGTGTGCCCCAGGGCTCCGCTCTGTCGCCGACACTCTTTTTAAGTTTCATCAATGGTCTCTTGTCTGTTACTTCTAATCCAACATATTACTTTGCTGATGACAATACTCTCTGCTTTTAATATTCGATGCCGGACTTACGCCCCTGCTATTCGGCTGTAGAACGGGAACGCCAGCGTATGTTAAACTCATTAAATTCCGATATCAACAGCCCAACCAATTGGGGAACTATCAACCGAGTGGAATTTATTGCTTCCAAAACTCAATGCTGTCTGCTGTAATTAAAGCGAATTTCAAATACCCAGCCATTATCCATGAATGGTACTTACATCGTTGAAACCGAAAAACTTTCCATTCTAGGTATGTGTGTCAGTGACAACTTACGTTTTAATGACCACATATTCGATGTCGTCAAAAGTGCTGCGAAAAGTCTAGGTTTCCTCAAGCGATGTTAGAAATATTTCGCACCCTCTGAGCTGGCCTCAATATACATATAAGGCGTTTACCCGCCCGTAATTGGAGTATAATGGGAGCTTCTGGTTAGGTGCTCCTAAAACCTCTTTGCACTTAGGTGATGACAATATCACAGAGTCACTCTCGAACGCAGACGTAATGTTTCCTGTCTCACCTTGTTATATCACTATTTTCACCTCCAGTGCTCCACCGAAATTGCCAGCAGCATTTCACCCCCTCTAACTTTTAACCGTAACACCCTTCTCGCTATGAATGCTCATCAGTATAACCTCAAGCCCACTTTCGGACATACTCTGAAATATCGTGATTCGTTCCTAAGCCGTACAACTCGCTTATGGAATGCCGAGCTCTTTATTCCCTAGTCACTATAACTTGCAAACATTTAAGACCAACGCACATCGGTATCTCACTTCCCTAACTTCCCCTCGCCATCCCTATGAGCAAACATCTTAAGGGTACACAAAATCATTTGTGCGCGCGTCAATTATAAAAAATAAAGCGGCCGATGGAACAGACCTGAAACGAGCACTATAAACACGATTAGCCAGGTAAGAAGATATCCGTTTTAACAAAATGGGTTCAAAGCCCAGGACGGATAATTTGAACGGGATTAGTTTATGTGATATCTTGCCAAAAGCGTTACGGAAATCAGTTGTTATATCGTCAACTTCTTTATCACTTTCTACGGCTGAGAGAACAGAGGACACGAATTCGACGAGGTTTGTGGTAGTAGATCTACCGTTCAGAAAGCCGTGTTGATTAGGGGAAATAAAAGATTTTCACTGGAAGCTTAAGGCTTCGTACAAAATGCTTTCGAGAAGTTTGGGTATATGAGAAAGTTTAGCTATGGGGCGGTAATTAATGACTTTGTTCTTTAATCTCTTCTTGTGTATCGGTGTTATGAAAGAAGACTTCCATATCCGTGGAAATTCACCTTGAGAGAGCGCTAGCTGGAAGAGATTTGAAAGGGGTGGGAAGTGTGGAGGAACACTTTTTAAGAAATATGGATGGAAGGCCATTGGGCCGGGTAAGTTGTTTTAACTTATTTTCTATTATTTTGTGAAAGAGGGGGGTCAATGGGGTCGTTAAGTAGGTATTTGGAATAAGAGGGATAAAGGGCGAAGGAATTATCGGCAAAAGATTGCCTAAAAATGTAACAAAAAAATTGGCTATGGTATGCGGATTGGTTGATGATATCTTTTCGTATAAAAGGGATAGAGGAAAATCATAGGATTTTTTTTTTAGTTACGAATTGGTAGAAAGATTTAGGATCGTTTATAAGCTTTGATTACGTACTATCTAGGTATCGCTGGTAGAGAACGTTATAAAGCTGGACAAATTGAAGGTATAACCCGAGGTAGTTCGGATACTCAGCCAAGGAATTGGTCCGAAGGAAAACTAAACATAATTTGTTTCTCTTGTTACGTAAAGAGCGAAGTCTACGATTATACCACGTTGGGCTCGGGCTCGAAATTCGCTTTACGAAAGTCGTAAGAGGCAGCTGCAGATGGGGTGGGCCGGATAGGAGAGTAGTAGCAAAGAGAAAGACGATGCGGTGGGTGAAAATTATCAATGGTTGATAGTGAAAAGGGACAGAGCGAAACAGAGGAGTTTATGGGGCCGGTGGTGAAAATGAGGTCTAATTGCCTACCCATATAGTAGTTGAAGACCCCACTAACTTGGCATAAGCTAGAGTCTGTAAACTCATCTAAGAAGAGGCATTCTTTACTCGAGTTAGGGTTTGCGATAAAAAAAAGATACATCATCTGATTGAGTCCAGTGTAGTAGAGGTAGGTTGAAATCGCCAAATATGATGATATCATCGAGAGAATCAGATAAGTTAATTATTTGATCAATAGCATCGATAGCGAGTTGGTAGCATTCGATTGGTTGCGCCGATAGGATGTAAAAGCACATAACGTACTGGGACCTGCAGGGGAGCGTTATCTTTATTGAAACGTAGTCAAAGTTAGAAGAAGTAGAAACAGCGATTGGAGAAGAGCTTAGGTCATTGTTGACAGCCAGTAGGACACATTGATAAGGAGAATCATATTTTGGACGGGTAACATCGTCGTCTCAAAAAACGTTGAAACTAAGGGGGGAATAATTCCTGACTCTTTATATCGGGAATTGGATTAGTTTCGGTCAGAGCCTAGAACTCAAATGGGAGAGGGTGAGACTAGCGCAAGACAGCGCGGGTTTTAGATCGCAGTCCTTTTACGTTCGAGAGCAAGGTTGTCTGAGATGTATTGAAATCTCGTGGAACTTGATTGCAGGGAGACCTTCCCGCTGTATGAAGATCATTACGGTTGTTTTAGTTTTTCCATCATAGCAAACTGAGTCGGATGTGTCATGCACATACGCTAGAAGGAGACGTATATTTTCGTACGTCTTTTTTTCTTTAAGGGAAAAGCGTGTGAGTTACAGGCTGAACGCTGGGAGTTTGAGTTGTAGGGGTTAAGTCAAAAGAGACGCGTTTACGTTGGGGCTTGGTTTGGGATAAAATAGAGGGAGTTGGAGTTTGGGTGGGAGGCTTAAAATTAGGAAAAATTTTAGTTTCAAAGCTCCATTTCTAGCTGGATTGCAGGATTGAAATTGTTACTGGCTTTATTATGGAATAGCCATTCGTATTTGACCGGAAAATTGAGCTTGAACCTGCGCTTGCTTCTGTGGTGAAATGTAGGAAGCATATTGCAGTGGCTAATGGTGATGCCATATTTCTTTTCGAAGAAAGTCGAGATCCAATTAACATCAGCGATTGATAAGAAGCGTAGTGACCAATTGATTCTTCGAAGCAAGCTATCAAGTCTACGTTGCCATTCGAAAGGTGTCCATGTTGAATTAGATGGATTGATAAGCTTCCGTGCTATTGGAGGAGCTGACATAGATGTGTTCTCTGTTGTTAAGTTGGTAAAAACTTCGCAGGAATCAGTAGGTTGGACCGTACGCAGATGACTTATATGTTGGGGTGAGCGTGAATCCACTTCAGGTTTCATTAATTCAGCCATGAGCGATGTATTATAGGGAACATTAAAAGATGTGTTTTGAAGGCAGGTAGGTAGTTAGAAGTTGTTAGTAACGTCCTTCCAGAAACACAAACGCGCCAATACACCGTTTGGTTACCACAATTCACGTCACCTGGGTGCTGAAGGATGTTGCTAAGAGCGTAGTTTTCAGATCCATCCTGTGAAGTTCAGAAAATTAATAATGTTGCAGTATTTTACGCCAGAAATCTCTGGTAATTCCTTGAAAAAGGGTTTACCAAGTGTGCGATGCCTGGTTCTGGTAAGTGCCGGACAGTCGGAAAGAAAGTGGAATAGGGTTTCCTTTTCGAGTTAGTTGTTACAGGTATGCTAGATAGATTTAAAGTAATGCCTAACTCCGCAGCGTGTATGGCAATTGGCCAGTAGCCTGCGCTAATTGCCGTGATTTTTGTTGTCTCGGTGCGAATTCTGTTCATTAAGCCGTTCATTCTATTTTTATTGAAGGCGAACAAAATCTATCTGAATATGGTACAGGCTTCTAGACTATTCCATCTAGAGTTGGCAATAAAGAGAATTGTACCCTTGATGAGTTCCATACCGGCACAGATTGGCTCCGCAAGAGAGACAGCGAAGATTGAGCCACATCTGGCTACCACGTCGGCTCTCTCATTCACCTCTACGTTACTGTGGCCGAGAACCCAGAGGATAGTGGTATTAAACCGAGTGCTTAACTGCTTGATAATTTTCTTACACTGTCCTACTGCTTTAGAGGACGGAATAAGTGAATGGAGCCCTTTGGTGGCAGCCTGGCTGTCAATAAATATTCCAATGTTGTTTATGGCATTGAAGCTGAAGCTAAGTATCTTCCAGGGCCCTCCATCTGGAAAACACTTGAAAAATCTGGAAGGCGATATGATTTGGATACTTTTAGTTCGGCTGAGAAAACACCTTGGAGCCGTCGGTGAAGATCAATACTTGGTATTTCGACAGGAATAGACTGTCCCATTCCGTCCTTTCCGGAATGTGAACTTGCGTATTATTATTAAAATTAAGTTCAGGTATCGTGTAGTCAGTTATGGTCGAAACCAGATCCATGGGCAATAGAGCTTTACTATGTCCATAGAGCTTCGGGGACTAGAATCCAGATTCTATGAGTCTGACAGCATCACGTGAAATGATGTATTTGATGTGCAAGTCCAGGGGCAGTATATGGAGCAGCAAGTTGAGTGCTTCTATCAGGCTCGGTTGTAATGCACCAGTGCTTCCAATACCAGCTGTTCGTTCGTTCGTTGTTGTCTCCTAAGTTTTGTGATGTTGTGCGCTTTACTTAAGACGGGCCAAACACGAGCGAGTAAGTAAGAATAGGATGAACTACGGCAGTATGTTATCTTAGCCGAAGTCCTAGGTATTGCTGTAGGCGCAGATTTCCTTACCCTGGGTTCTATGTTTAGTTTCAAGTTCAGCTTAAGGTTAAGAATAATGTGAAGGTATCTTGCACTGGAGAATAGATTAAGTGTTTGGTTGTTAATATGTGGAAGTTCGGTATTTTCTACTCGGATTAATGCCCAGGCGCTAAACTTAGTCAGAGACCACTCTGTGAGTTCGATAATCAGGAACATATCTGATACCAGAATAACCACGTCATCCGCGAACGCGATTGTTTTGATTCCAATGTCATCGAAGTCCGTCAAGATATAATTGATGACCAGGACAGTAGAAGAGGCGAGATAACTCCCCCCTGCGGAGTACCTCTATCTACGGATTTGGTTATGAGGCTGTTCCCCAATTGTAACCGAATGATTTTTAGCATAGACATGAACCAGTTGCTGACGAAATCTTCTGTTCCAAGCTTGGTGAGAGATTTTTGAGTGGATTCAGTGTGCACATTATTGAAGGCACCATCTATGTCTAGGAAAGTAGCAAACGAATATTGTTTATAGTGGATAAATTTATCAATTGTCTCCACCACCTCATGCAGGTGCTGTCTCCGTGGACTCTCAGGTAAGCACATTGAGACTTTAAGAGAAGAGGTCTTTTGAGGGAGTCTCGGGTATGCATATCCAGGTTTTGAGTGTAAAGGATATAAGGTTAATGGGTCTAAAATCGTTGGCAAACTCATGGCCGCTTTTGCCAATTTTAGGAATGAAAACAACTCGAATGAGATGTAGTTGGGTCGAAGGGCACCATGATGAATGGTTGTTAACAAGGGCAGTACCTTCTCCTAGTTCTTTTGGAGTGTAATCGCTAAAATCCCGTCAAGGCCAGGTGACTTATAGCTAGAGAAACCGGGAAATCTTTTCCTTGTTATTAATGAATTGATTTCATTCCAGGGTGCGGGTTGCGTGACCTACCCTGCCTACACACCAGCGCTACTATCTTTGCAACCTGGAAATGTGTGTCCATTGGGAGTTCCAGTGATTCGTCATTGGAATCTGTCCATGTTGTATCAAGTCGTTTGATGAATGTCGGATTAGAGTGTTCTTTGGACAGGATTCTGTCTAGCTTTAGTCTGGCTGACTCCTTAAAAGTTTCAATAACGTGGTAGTACTCTGTCCAGGCATGTGACTTAGCTTTGTTAATTGCTTTCTTGTATATCTTAAGGCAGTCTTAGTAAGGCTTACAGATTTTGTGTTTATACAAATATTGAAGATAAACCTGGTCAAGAGGGCTGAGTTCGGAGAGATCTTCATTCCACCATGGTGGAAGGGTTTTTCTTTTTAAATTTGACAGGACACGAGGTGTTGAAGGCTACCTCCATACCTTTTTCGTGGGATCTCGCCTTCGCTTTCAGTGTTTCAAGCGATTCAATATCAGGATCGGGAATGCTCCTAAATTTAGTGTTTAAGACCTGACTGAACTTCTTCCAGTCAGTTCGCTTGGGGTTCCTAAACGATCCGAAAAATAAATTTAAGTAAAATCACACGGCAAAATGTTTTTGTTTGAAAAACAATTGTTGGTAACTTAACATTTTATTACGGTTTCGGGCATATAAGCATCACGACCGACAGTAATAAGGCGTATGTTATCGGTTTTTGACCGCTTCTTTAAGCATCGGAAGCCGTATATTCGCAAGAAATTGCTGTATATTAAATTTGTGTGATGGCTATCCACCTAAACAACCGATTTTACGTTTTCCACAAAAAAATAATCGAGTGACGTTAGATCTCACTGACTTGGTGTTCAGTTTACAGGTCCCGATATGGATGGTTTTAGTTGCAGTTTGATATGTAGCCCATCCTGCTGGAAGCACATTCTGTACCAATGCCGCGCTTTTAAAGAAATAAGACCCGATGATGCCACCAGAGTACAAATACCACACAGAATATTTTTTGTGGATGCGATGGTGGCTGAAGAATCACTTGCGGAGTATTCTTACTCCAAATATAGCAATTTTGTTTATTGACGTTTGTAGATATATGCTTAACCACAATTTTCCCATAAAATTCCGGATCAACTTGCAAATGATTTTGAACTCATTCAGCGATGGGTCGATTCATGCCACGATACAACGGCTTCAACTCTTGGACCAATTTATTCTTTTAAGGGATCCTCTCGTAAAATGTTCCAAATTGTAGACGGACAAAGCCCGAGCTCCTGTCCACGTATGTGAATTGGCAAACTCGGGTCTTCGTTTATATTCTCATTGTTGGTCTAATAGCATGTAGCGCTTTAATAATGCGGATTCTGTCCACAACACCATGAATAGCACTATCTGATGGGCGATTTTTCGGTCCATAGATTTGACGAAGTGCTCTATTACTTTGAGAAACTTAACACTGATCTTGGGAATATTATTCCATAATTTGGCAGCGTTGTAAACCTATCTGTAAATAATTGCCTGAGTTAACAGAAAACAACAAAAAAGAATGTCAGTTTGACAGTTATCTCTATTATAAAACCCGACGCCTCTTACATAAAAAACCTTTACCAGTGTCAGAGTTTGGTAGACGAGACGAACGTGGCATAAATCAGAGAAGGCCGTTTACGATATCACAGTGTCTAGATGTTCTCAGGGTTAATGTGTAGAATTCAATGTAATTTATAGCTGGTTTTGAGCTGGATTTAAATCAAGGTCGTACCATTTGGTTCTATTGGCTAAGCCAATGAGCCCATTGACCGTTGTTTCGAATATATCTCCGAGATCCGATACGAGGGCATAAATAAGTGTTTTTTTTTTTCTGATAGAAGAAGCACAGCAGATGGCAAAATCTGTTGCTATAGCTACCAATTTTACAATGGCTTACGATGATGCTGATATGTGATATTTTCTATAAAAGAAAGTTGAGCCTTGACCAGATCACTCTGGAAGATACAATTAAAGAGTTTGTTTAGGAATACTTGTGTATCCAAATCATATTAACTTTCATAATTCCCTAATTACTTCTAAGTTTCCTTCAACTCTTTTACTAGCCTAAAATTCTTTTGATTTACTTTGGTAACAATCTGGGACCTCATCACGTTACTTTCGAGATGATCGTTGTTTGTGCGATACCTTTGAACGACATCGTTTGTAATTTGCGTCATGCAAACCCGTGACTCTCCTGTCGTCCATCGTTTATTTTGTCTAAAATTTGAGTGCTACTGAATGAAGTATTTTCACTGTCAGAAATGTATTGTTTCCTTTGACAAGCTGAATTGTTATTTTTTGAAATGTAAGTATTTATTAATGTGAATAATTAATTTAAAAAAAACAAATTAATAATTCGTGTGGCAGGTCTGCTGAACAAATGGAGATGCTTATAGACTTCACCTATGAGCACAAAAAAATGATAATCCCGCGCTGTGTACAAACATTTAAGGGTACGCTATTTATTAAAAAAAAGCAATTATTCACTAAAATCTGCCATGCGAAAAAAATTTATAAACAATTTGTGGTCATATATGACTGAAAAACTTAATGCCCTCGGACTACCAAATAAATCGATTGCATCACTGAGAAAGTTAAGCATTATAATATAAAATATTACCAAAGCAAAATATATGGATTTCAAAAATAGAGCAAACGAAAAAGAATACAGCATAAATTGAATATGCCTAAGTCGAGAAAATAACATCGGCTATGTTGCCGCCTCCGGAATTGGTGACCATTCGGGGCCGATTTGCAGCATTTTTCATCGCTCTTGTCAGAACTTCCGGCGATAGGTCCTCGCATTCTTGGCGGATATTTTCTTTGAGGGCTTCAAAAGTCAAAAGATTTTGCGTGTCAGTGCAAATCGCCAAAACGAGAGATTAGGCGACCCGGAAATGCAGCCCTCAGAAATTCGGTTGTAGCTCTTGCAGTATGCGCCGTTGCTCCATCCTGTTGGAACCACATGTTCTCCAGTCCCAATTCCCTGTAAAGACCGCCGATTGATGCCCAATTGCGTGGCATAGGGCGATATTCTCAGCAAAACGGCTGCTCCGGGGCCGCAACTAAGAGCTACCTGGGGACTATTTTATATATGCTAGGATAGGCGGTATATATAGCTGTTAAACACCACTTAGCGCTACAAACAAACGCTTCTTAATGATCTTGACAGACTTGTCGCTGCAGGGGTAAGGCTTAAATGGCAAGGATATGCCCGACCAGTAGCATTATAGGGCCCTTAACGCTTCAAGGAAGAGATTAAAAATATGTGACTAACCAACTATCGGCTTCGGATAAAAATGGATTTACTACTGACGACGCTTGCAAATGTTAAATGACAACGAACTTCGGATTTGCACGGGGAATATGTTAGGGCCAGTGCAGCCGAACCATTAACAGAGGCCCTTGACTGCTATCACGCAGATATCACCACCATCCCGGAAATGCGATGGGCGGGCCGGACATAAGGATGATGAAAAACTGTGACATGGTCATTGCCCTAGGGGGAAAAACAGCGCTTATTCGGATGAGGATTTGTCATATGCCGCAGATTTAGGCAAAAACCTTGACCTTCTGGCACTTGAGCGAGTATTTTGTTACAATCCGCATCAAGGCTAATATAAGCCTAATATGCGCTCATGCTCCTATGGAAGACAACAACGACGCTACCAAAGAATGTTTCTACAAGTTTCTCGACAAGATATCGTAATAGGCGATTTTACTCCCTAGATATGTCCGCTTCCAAAGTACTATCAGAAACGCAACCACTGATAAGCTGGGTTTCACCCGACCACCACCAAGAAATCTCTGATTTAGTGAAGAATGCTGGCATGCAAATGCAGCTAAAAAAGAAGCCTACAAGGCGGCGCGAGGGACGACAGCTTCTCGTGAGCTCTACGAGCAGAAGAGGCGAGAAAAACATAGACTTTTCCAGAAGATGAAAAAAGAGCACGAGAAGCGCACGATCGGAAATTTTGGCAGGTTGTATTCCAGGAATAACGTATGGAAGTTCTACCAGGAGATAAAAGGCAAGGAAACCCGTAAAAAAGCCTGTAGAGATGCAGAAGGAGTCCTTGTACTGGAGTCACAGTCGGTGCTGGTAATATGGACAAACTGACTGTATAACGGGGAAAAAAGCCAATATTCTGCGGCCACATGACCAGAACGATGTAACTAGAGAAATGTCTTAGTTAAAATTCAAGAAATCATCTGGACCGGTCAAGCAATTCAAAGCTGCTAGAAATGATTTTTAGGAGAGCACACGCCAACTCATTTACCAGATCTAATCAGAAGAGTGTGTGCCTGATGAATGGAATCGCAATATTATTTGCCCGATCCACGAAAAAGGAGGCCTCATTGACTTAGCCAACTTGTAGCCACTCAACATCGGATACAAGATCTTATCTGCCATATTGTGTAAACGTCTGAAATCCTTCGCCAACAACCTGATTGGTCCGTATCAGTATGGTTTCAGAACAGAACACAATCCAACAAATTTTCACACGCCGGCCGATTCTGGAAAAAACTCAAGAAGCCCACATCGATACCCATCCATATGTTCATCGATTTTAAGGCAGCATCTGACAATATTTATAAGGACGAGCTATACAGAGCCATGTCCACTTTCGGCATTTCTGCCAAACAGATCCGTTTGTGCAGAATGACATGGAGAACGCTCGTTGCTCCGTCAAACTCGGCGACCACTTAACCGAGACATTTTTTGTCAAAAAGATTTTACTTTAAAGAATTGTGCGGAACTCACAATCGAACACTAGAGGCACAATCTTTCAAAAGTCTGTGCTACTACCAGCGTACGCCGATAATATCGAAATAATTGGGAGAACTCAGCGGGCTGTTATTGGTTGTTTTTTTTCAATCGCTGTTTTTTGGGCAAAAAGGCAATCTTCAAAAACTAAGGAGACTCTATATAAAACCTTGATATTCTCAGTCTTACTTGCATGGACCCTACCGATGGCGGATGAAGATATCGTCAGTCGTTTCGAGAGAAAAATTATTCGAAAAGTATTCGGTCCCGTTTCTGTTAACGCGTTTTAAGGAGGAGATTCAACGTCAAACTATGCGAGTTGTACAGCGACAACGAGCTAGTCAGAAAACTGCGTATCAGTCATCTGAAATAGCTAAGACATGTAGAGCGAATGGACAGCAATTCTCCAGACTGCAAAGTCTTCAAATCTAACCCAGTGGTACAACGCAGTAGGGGAAGACCTCGCCTTAGGTGTCGCACACATGTTGAAGGCAACCTCATCCGACTTGGAGTGCGCAACTGGATGCATTTAGCTAAAGACCGGACTAACTGGAGAGGCTTGTTAGTTGAGGCCCAGGTTCACCCCGAACTGTAGCGCCAGCTAAGTAAGTAAGTATCTTATAGTTATGAGTTGGAAGTTAAGAGTTTGAGCTTTTTATGATCGGTGTGATATAGCTTTGACATCAGCTTTTGCTGGTGATCTCTTTATTTTAAACATTACTTTATTTAAGCATGAAACATAGAGCGCTTAATAAGTTCTCCAGTCTCTTCTATTTCCAATTACCGTTACCATCTCATACCGTTATTGACAACTTATAACCAATTTTTCTGCATAGTCCTGCGCTTATTGTACTCAATTCATTTTCAAAGTCACTTTAAACCATTTGATTTTCCTTATTTCTTGTCGTTTGGCCTTCTGCTTTAGATATGTTTGACGGAATTCCCTTAATCGAAAGAGAAGCTTCAAACCGAAGCATGCTTTCTGAAAGAGGCAGCAACTTTTAGCAAAGGCAGCAGTGCAATAGAACCTTCTTAAGGTCCGCCCTGGGAATGCTGCAGATGATTTGCTCTTAGGCTGGTCTTAACCGAAAAACAGGTTTTGTAGTCGAAAATCCAAGCAGACTGTTATCAAAGAACAATTAAGCATACAGGCACCAAAGCGGCGCTCTAAAGGTTTGTTTTATAAAGTGCCTACCCCTTATTGTAGTTTTATGGTGTAATTTATTTATTGGTCCCACACGCACCGGAAAAGTGATGATCACTTACACAAAGATCCCCTACAATCCGTAGGACAATAAGTATCAAATCATAACATTCGTAACAGAGCTTTTTTGTGCTCTCAGCCAAGTCTGTTGCTTGCCTTGGACTTTATGCTACTATGGATTTACCTCGGTACTACTCATGAACGCACCTTCCGCCAATCTCATGCTCTCCCATTTGGTATCTACGCTCTGACCGAAACTAATCTTATCCCCAACATAAAAACCAGGAGTTATTCCCTCTTTCTTTTAATGTCTTTCGAGATGATGATCGCACACCCCCCTTGATTGAATAACCTTGTCGAGGTGTCCTACTGGCTATTCACAACAGCCTGGACTCCTCTCATTGCAACTTCATCTTGTCCTAAACTCGACTTTGTGTCGGTTAAAATAACACTTACTCGTAGATGCTTGTATGTTATGTGTTGTTACATTCTTCCGGCGCAACCTATCGAATCCTACCAACTTGCTATTGCAGCAATTGACAATTTGATCGATCAGACTCACTTGATGATATCATTATCTTCGGCGATTTTAATCTGCCTCAGCTGAAGTGGACTCCATCTGAAAACCTATCTTTTATCATCGCTTCCAATCCCATTTCTACTAAGGAATGCCTCTTCTTAGATCGCCTAACAGACTTTAGTCTATGCCAAGTCAGTACCGTTCCCGACTATATGGAAAGGCAATTAGACCTTATCTTCACAAGTGATCCCATCAACTCCACAGTATCGTGCTGTCCCATATCTCTTTCAACTATTGATAGCTTTCATCCTCCACTTCTTCTCTCATTTTTCCACAACTCTCCGCTTCAGTCACCTCCCCCCGCAGTTCTATTTTCTTACAATTTTCACAAAGCTAATTTCCGTAAAATCAATACCTATCCAAGCAGGGCTTCTTTCGGGCTTACCAATCTATCTCTTGTCGCTGCCCTCTCCATTTCTAGCAGAAAAATATTCAAATCCATCTCCCTTTATGTGCCTTATTCCCGCCACAAAACTTCTTCTACATCCCCTCCTTGGTATAATCGTAGACTTCGCTCTCAACGAAACAAAAAAAAACAAGTTATGGGCGATATTCCTTTGCACCCACTCTTCTTCCGACTACTCAAATTATTTAGATATATACGAGTATCTCCATTTCATTGAACTCTATAACTCTCTCTATCAACGCTACCTGAATAGTGTACAAACCAATCTCATAAATGACCCCAAGTCCTTTTTTCAATTTGTCAATTGCAAGAGTACGACTGATGGTTATCCTTACTCCCTCGCTTTCAAAACCAAATCTGTATGTGATCCTCCTACCATCGCCAACTTTTTTGCTACATTTCTCAAACAATCATTTGCCAACAACTCGTTCGTACCAGATCCCTCTTACTTCAATTATCTACCAAATTTCTCCATTGGTCCCTTTCCCACTCAAAATTTCGATCCTGCAGTTGTTGGAGAAAAGTTGCTATATCTTGAAGATGAATTTGCACCTGGCTCAGATGGACTCCCCGCCGTGTTTCTTAAAAAATGCTCCTCCAACCGGTCTCTACACCTTTCCTGCCTTTTTCGCCTATCTCTTACACAGGGAGAATTTCCCCAGATTTGGAAGACCTCTTTTATAATCCCGATACACAAAAAGGGGTCTAAGCATGAAGTTACCGATTATCGTCCCATTGCTAAACTCTCTCATATACCCAAACTCTTTGAAAGCATTTTATACGAAGCCTTAAGCTTCAAATGCAAGCCTTTTATTTCACCCCAACAACGTGGTTTTCTAAAGGTAGATCAACTCCCACAAACCTAGTTGAATTCGTGTCTTTTGCTCTCTCAGCCTTAGAAAATGGCAAAGAAATCGATGTTATCGCAACTGATTTCACTAAAGCGTTTGATAAGATATCCCATCCCATTGATCCTCTTCAAATTGTCTGCTCTCGGCTTTGAGCTTCTCTTATTAAAATGGATTTCTTCTTACCTGGTAAGAAGTGTTCGGTTTAGATCCGCCCTTTCTGTTCCATTCCTGGCCTCATCTGGAGTTCCACAAGGCAGTCATCTTGGCCCTCTTCTCTTGATTCTTACTATCAACGATGTTGAGAGGGTCATTAAACACTCCTCCCTCTCCCTTTACGCTGACGACACAAAATTTTTTAAATCTATTTCCTCTCCCCAAGACTCTGCTCTTTCTTCAAAAAGACCTTGATCGGTTTTCAATCTGGTGGCTCAAAACCTGCCTAGAACTTAATATAGCCAACTGTCAATCTATAACCTTCTCACGTAAATGCAACGCGTCGACATTATTTTCTCTATGGTCAATCAATTCCCCTGGTTCAGTCTTTTCAAGACCTTGGCATGAGCTTAATTTCCGTTCGCATATCGATAAGATGATCCTCAAAGCCAACTCATCACTTAGCTTTATTAAACGTTGGTCCAAGGAATTCCCCAACCCGTATGTAACCAAATCTCTCTATATTACCTTTGTTCGCCCCCTGCTTGAATATGCCAGTCAATGTCGATTCCTCCGATTTGCTCTCCGTGGTCTGCCGTGGAACGACCCTTTAATCTTACCTCCCTATCAGGATCGGCTCAATCTTTTAAATATGAATTAGTTAGAAGAACGTAGGAATACTGCTGACGTTCTTTTCATTCATCGACTTCTCTCAGGTTCCATCGACTGTGCATCCATTTTGAACTCCATTTCCTTCAATACCAACCCCCGAAATCTACGTTGTCCTCGTCTCTTTTATCTACCGGTCCGCCGCACCTCTTATGGCTCCAACGAACCAATCTCCCGAATGCTCCGAAAGGTCAACTCAAACCTCTCCCTTTTTGATTTCCACCTGAGCACTCCTCGTCTCAAACAAGATATCCTCCATCACTCCCTTGGTCCCTAGCTCTTAAGTCTTTCTGTTAGTTGTTAGTCCTAGTTCTTAAGTTAGATTAAGCTTGTATTAAGCCAATAAATGGGGGCCTCAGCCCTCACCAAAATTAAAGGAATACTCAAAATGGTTATAGCTATAACGAATATTGTCAAAACCCTAGGGTTTATTGATGTCATCATTTGCAGTATATCAAGATTTCGTTCTATTTTTACACATAACTTTGCTTTTTCGTTTTTTTTAATTTTTTTTTAGTGAGTCCCTGAACTTTGCTGTGTGACTTTAGTTGCACAAAAGGTTTCTAATACAGCGGTATATTTTAAACGTTTGCTGGTCAACCTATACAATAGAAAAGGCCCTCGTCTTCTTTTGAAAGCTTACATTTACATAAGTCACTTGCTATTGTTGCTTCAACGAATTTACAATGAAGCAAAAAACCTAAGTCTGATTTATGGAGCAAACCAATTTCCATTAGCTTGCTAGCTTTTCAATTAATTCCTCCTCCCTTCCATTCATAGTAAGGTCAATGGATTCATATTTTTATTCACCATCCATCATAAATTACCAAAATACAGAATTGAAAAGAAATCAGGCGACAAAAGTTGTATTTCTTCAATCCAAAGAGACACAACAAAAAAAAAAAATTCCGGAATCTTGATCTCATCCAGACACCTCAACACCCAAACCAACAACCAACAACCAACGGCAACTGACTTAACGCGCCCGTAAACATAATTTTTTTCTTCTTTTCTAGCAACTTATGTCACACTAATGTCGGGACATAAAAAAGCCATTTACCTGGATCCTTTGACTTTTCGCTCGTATCTATTCACTTTCCCCCGAAGACACGTTTAACTTTCCGGCAATCTACATGGGTTAAGTGTGTCCACTAAAATCGTGACTTGATGATGCCTTAAAGGCGGCAGTTAAATTGAACTGGTTTGCTCATCTGCAATTTTTATTCCAAAAAATACAAACCACAAAAAACCGAAGTCAACTTTTGCGAAATTGAAGGCGTAACTGAGATTTTACCCAGACTATGGTACGATGGCAGCCATGGTTACAATGGGGAAAGTTGGTTTATCCGTATCTTTTGTGTCATTTTGAGGGGAATGACCACCTTTAAGATGAGGAAACGATTTGTTCAAACACCTGATAGATGATAGATTTAACTTTTAATTGATTTCTTAGTCACAAGTGAAGTATTGGATGTGGCAAAAACCGAAAAGCCGGAGAAAGTTTCTTTCCATCTTAATAACAAGATCGACTCAAAAGACACGCTTCCTGCGTATCGGTATGACAACATTTTTACACGCAAATCTATCTTCGAAATGTTAAGTAGCGTACATTTGTATTAAGAAAAAAAAAATCCTGTCCACCTGTGAAGAAAGTCATAAAAATGATGATTTATGGGCAAGCCTTCCAGCGGTACGAATATCTCCTTGGCCGCTTGTCACTATACAAAACCTGGTTCGGTGGGAATTAAAGATAAGTGATGGGAATGAGATTTCGGTGTAAGAAATTTCCAACGTGAAAATTTATGGGCCTAAATTGATGTAGCGGGACATGTTACTTAATCTTAAGTATTTGTAATGAAGCAACAAATCATACGGATGATGTAGATACTTGTTCAGTGGGCATACGATCAGTGGGTGACACGATCTTAATTAAATCAGAGAACAAAGAGATTATCAGTTTTAAGAACGATCAGCAAAGACAATGCGACTAATGGAATCAGATATCTTGCGATACGCGAGAAGTCAAGATGTCGTATCTATAGAACAAAGGGAGTCCAGTAGGGACCACATAGTCACTAAACCGCCGCACTAGACGACAGATTGTGATGGTGTTTCTGGGTGTCTTTGAATCTGCTTTCCAAAAACGTTCCTTGATCTCCTGAAGAAGACTTCTAGCGAATCGATGTAATTTTCATGTTAAAGTTAATCTTGAGTTGGATTACTTTCCGCGTCTTTTAGATATTGACAATATACGCGGGCTAAAAAGTAATCACGGCTGAAAATACAGACCAACTGTTTTTGGACTTAGTGAAACACAGGCAGATCCCCGCCCACGCCTCTCAGATCACTCTGATCTGAAGCTACCTGGCTACGAACTAACGCCACTATTCTTCTCTCATAGCGGTCTCGCCATTTATTATCGCCGTGGTGATATAACTTACCAAATTACACCACAATGTAGTCCCTGTTTCAATCCGGAATTCAATTTCATGTGGTTAAAATTCCATTTTCGTAAGCAAATTATCCTTTACTGCTTTATTTACAGAAGCCCCAAACTGGACAGCAACTCGACCTCTAACGAGCTTGAATTGAATCCCTGTATCCTCATACTGAAATCGTTATTACGGGCGATTTCAATATACACAATTCTGTGTGGCTTCAACATTCTAGACAGACAAAACCCGAAGGACGGTGTGTTGAGAACTTCGCTGCGGAAAATAACTTGACCTAGCTTGTAAATGAGCCCACGCGAATACCAGACGTTGATAGTCATACCGCCAATACCCTGGAGTTGTGTTTAACTTCTCACCCTGATAAGTACTCCGTCGATGTGCTCTCCCCTCTAGGCTCGTCGGACCATTGTGTTATATCAGCTAATTTCTCGTACAACCACCACACAGTTAGAGAAAAGATTCCTAAAAGAACCGTATGGCAATACGGGAAAGCCAATTGGAGCGGACTTAACAACTTCTTTAGGAGTTTTAACTGGTCGTTATGTTTCCTCGATAATGACGTGGATGCCGCTGCTGATATGATCACAGACACCAATCCCTTTGGAATGAGGAACTTTATCCCTCACCGGATGAAGAGTATCAAAAGAAAAGAAAAGGCATGGTGCGACTCGAGCTGTAAAGAGGTTGTCAGGGTTACAGAGATTTTTTTCGGTCCTTCAAGACCAGCCCAACTGAGGAAAACGGAATAAAGTTCAAACGAGCCAGAAATGACTGCAACGCCTTTCTTAAACGTGTAAAATTCCAATACGACCAAAACCTGAGACCAAAGATACTACCATGTCCCAAAGCTAGTAAAAATTGTTGGTCGTTCGTCAAAAACATTAGAAATTCTGCATCATCCTCCATCCCAACGCTCATTTACAATGACGTTTCAGCTGTCAGCTCTTTGGACAAGGCCAATCTGCTTGCTGTACACTTTGCGGCCAGCTCAACACTCCCAGATTGTGCTTTGTCTCCGCCTACACTTGAGTGCGTCGAATCTTCAATGGGACGAATCCACTTTCGCACTCGTGTAGTAGCAAGAGTACTCAAAGATCTTGACATCCACAAAACCGCCTGTCCAGATGGTATATCTCCCCTCTTTGTGAAGAGGTGTTCTTCCTCGCTTGCAAAACAACTGCGTAAGCTTTTTCAAAAATCCTACCCTTTAGGACACTTTCCGAGCAGATGGAACACAGCATTTGTCCAGCCCGTCCCTAAGAAATGCGAATCTTCCTCTCTATCTTCTTACAGACCCATTGCATTTAAGGCCCTTCTTTCCAAGCTCATGGAAACGCTGATAAACCGTAAGCTAATGAAATATCTCGTAACACGAAAACTTCTTAATGACCGGCAATACGGTTTTAGTAGCAACAGGTCCACTGGTGATCTGATGGCATGTCTAACTGAAAAGTGGAACCAAAGCGTACATCTTTCTGGCGAAAGCAAGACAGTTGCACTTGATATTTCTAAGGCATTTAACAGAGTTTGGTATCAGGCTCTTTTGTCGAAAATGCGTGCTTTTGGGATCGACGACTCTCTTCTCCAATGGATTAGAAACTACATTTCGGAACGTTCAATTCAAATTGTTTTGGACGTGTCGAGTCTGATAATGACAAAATATATGGTGGTGTGCCCCAGGGCTCCGTTCTGTCTCCGACACTCTTATTAATTTTCATCAACGATCTCTTGTCTACTACCTCTAATCCAGTATACTCCTTTGCTGACGACAGTACTCTCTGCTTTTCATATTCGTTTCCTGACTCGAGCCCCTGCTCTTCGGCTGTAGAACGGGAACGGCAGCGTATGTTAAGCTCATTCAATTCCGATATTAACAGCACAACCAATTGGGGAACTATCAACAGAGTGGAATTTAATGCTTCCAAAACACAATGCTGTCTGCTGTCGTTAAAGCGAAATTTAAACAGCCAGCCGTTATCTATGAATGGCACTTGTGTCGTCAAAACCGATAAACTTTCCTTTCTCGGTATGTGTGTCAGTGACAACTTACGATGGAATGACCACATATTCGGTGTAGTCAAAAATGCTGCGAAATGTCTAGGTTTCCTGAAGCGATGTAACAAATACTTTACCGCCTCTGATTTGGCCTCAATATAAATATAAGGCCTTTATCCCCCCGCTAGATAGGATCCAAAACCGTGCGATAAAACTCATAGGTGATACTAATATCAGTCAATCAATTGACACCCTCGAACACCAACATAATATCTCGTGTCTCACTCTGTTTTATCGCTTTTTCCACCACCAGTGCTCCATAGAAATCGCCAGTAGCATTCCGCCCCTTCAAACTTTTAACCGTAACACCCGTCTCGCTATGAATGCTCATCAGTATACCATCAAACCCACTTTCAGACGTACTCTAAAATATGGTGATTCGTTCCTAAGCCGTACAACTCGCTTATGGAATGCCCTGTCTAGCTCTTTATTCCCTAGTCATTATAACCAGCATACATTTAAAACCAACGTTCACCGGTATCTCTCTTTCCATCTTCCCTGATTTTCCTTCACCCGCGCTGTGTGCAAACATTTTAAGGGTACTAAAAAAAATAATCCCTTGTGCGCGCGCAAATTATAAAAAAAAAAAATAGTGGACATTGTGAAATTTTACAATTTCGTCGTCCGAGGTAATGGGATTATAAAAGTGTTAGCGGCAGGAAAAGTCGTTCGTTAACCAAATTACACTGTAGTGAAGGTCTGTGAAGATAGAAAATGGTACAACAGAACCCAAGGTTGGGAGTAAAACCAGTCACGTTTTCGCTTCCTCAGGAACTTTGGCGAAGACCAGTTGAATATACCCTAGCAAAGGTATGGCAGCACTCCCTGGCTATCCATTTCCTTTGAGCTGCTTTTGCTTTGAACGGTTTGAACTGCTTGACCATCCGCCTTATTCACCAGATCTAGCCCCAAGCGACTTCTTTTTGTTCCCTCATCTAAAAACTGCGCTCGGAGAACAGAGATTTTCGTCAAATGAGGGGGCAATCTCCTTCGTGAACAATTATTTTGCAGAGAAAAACGCCAAGTACTATTTGGACGGGTTAGAGAGATGGGAGCATCGCTGGGAGAAGTGTGTAGAGTTACAAGGAGACTATGTAGAAAAATAAAAAAAAATTTGGAGAAAAAATGTCTTGTATCATTGTTCGGTCGGAAACTTTTCAGACAACCCTCGTATATGCAAATATTATATCAGCTCTCTGCTGACTGGTCTATAGTTAACTAAACACGTCAATTTAAAAACCTCCTGCACTCTGCTGGCTTTCTGACAACGCAAACGAGCTCGAGGATATGCCGTCTGATGTAATGGCATGGTGTTGGGAAAATACGAGTTCAACTTTCCTTGAGTCCAGGAATGGTTTCGATCAGAATCTGAGCAAGGATGATAGGATGCGGCGCTGGTGTTATTGTGGATATACTGCAAGCAAATTATTACTTTATTTACTTAAGGTAGCTCAACAGTCCTAGATGGACCAGGGCCTCAACCAACAAGCGCTCCAGCTAGCTCGAATCTTAGCTAGTTGCCTCCAGTTTCACACGCTAAGTTGATTGAGGTACCCCTCCCTGTGCTCTCTACTTTTTTGGACCCGAGCGTTGGCGATCATCCGCTCTACATGACCCAGCCACCATAATCGTTGGACATTCACTATTCTGGTGAAGTCAATGTCGCTGTACAGCTCCTACAGTTCGTCGATGTATCTCCTCTTCCACTCACGATCTATGCAGACGGGACCGAAAATCACCCGAATCAATCAAAGCGGCCAAGAGCACCCTCATCCATTATAATTAAGGTCACTTTCGTTGTTCGAGAGAGATAGGGCTTTGCTAGTCAATTACCTTCTTAACTCAAAGAAGCAGCGATTGGCAAGAGTTATTCTCCGTTTGATCTCAGCACTTATGTCGTTGTTTGAGTTGATAGCGTAGATAGGTAGACAAAGTCCTTAACTACCTCAGAGTTATATCTGTCGAGGATGACGTTCTGTCCGAGACATCGATGTTGGGTGTTTTTTCCGGTTGACAGCATAGATACATTAGGTCATTTTGCCATGATATATCTTCGCAACTTCCGTCTGAATACTCGTGAAAGCGCCACAGACATCACGCTGCTTTCTTCCGATTACGTCAATATCATCGGCGTATGCGAGTAATTCGTACGAATTTTAAAAGATTGTGCCTCCTTTGTCGGCGCATGAGTTTTGCATTATTCTTTCAAGAAAGATGTTAAAGAAATCGCAAGATGACGCGCCGCTTTGTCTAAATAATTTTTTGACATCAACATTCTCGGTGAGTTCTTTACGTATCTTAATAGAGTAGTGTGCATTCTACATCGTCATCCTGCACAAACGGCCGAGTTTCGCAAGGATGCCAAAATCAGACATTGCTCTATACATCTCATCCCTATAGATGCTGTCATACACGGTCTTATGACCGATGAATAGGTGGTCTGTACCGATTTGGAGCTCATTAATTTTTCCCAAGATCAGCCGTAGTGTGAATATTTGGTCGATAGTGGATTTTCATGGTTCGATACTGCACTGATAAGGACCAATCAGGTTGTTGACTAACGGCTGCAGAAGTTCATGCAATACGGCAGATAGGATCTTCCAGGCGATGTTAAGAAGACTGATGCTTCTGTGCTTGGGGCAGTTCAGTTCTCGTTTCTTGAGGATCGAACAGACACTGCTGAGATTCCATTCATGGAGCATACTTTCGTCCGACCATATTTTATAAATGAGTTTATGCTCCTTACCAAGTCATCGCCTGCCAATTTGAAGACCTCCGCAGTCAAGCCGTTAACTCCTTAACAGTTGGTCTACATCACTCAGCTTTAAAGGTTCATTCTGCTTGAGAGTGGTAATTGGTCCGTCATCACCTGTATACATACAGTCCATAGAAATACTCTTACCAAATTTTCAGCATTGAATGCGTCTCTACTACTATGTTCCCTTCTTCGTCTCTACAGGCCTCGGTTCGGGGTTTGTGTCCGTGACATGTTTTTTTTTTTACCTCTTAGTAAAACTATCGAATCTCATTCCTGGAGTAACATTTCTCAATTTCCTCTACCGTGTGCTTCTCATGCTCCTTCTTTTTCCTCCTGAGAAGCCGGGGTTCGTATCTTCTCTTCTACTCGTAGAACTAGTGAGCAGCATCGGTTTGTATTCATCTGCCTTAATTGCACATACTTGCCGGCACTCGTCATCAAATCAGGGGTTTCGTTGTGATGCCTGAATGAAACATCTCTGGTGGTTTCATGGTAATTTTGCCACTGGTCTTCGATACTTGATGCTGGCGGCAAAGGACTTCTAAACAAATAAAGCAAGACTCGATCGAAAAAAAATTTGGCGATCTCTTGCGATTGCAGCCGTCCGACCTCAAACTTCCACTTATTAGCTTGCCTTCGCGTTATTAGGAATATCTGCAACTGGACTTAGCAACAGCAAGGTAATGGTCCGAGTTGGTGTTGAGCCCTCCATAAAACTGGAGAAGAGCCTTGCGTCAATCGCAATGCAGTCAAGCCGGTTGGCGGTTGAGTGGTCAGCAGTTCTTCAACTCCCCACCAGCCTGCTAGCTACGACAATGTTTCCCCCCGACGGAATGTCGATTAACCTGAATTCGTTATCGGAGGAGGTATTGTTCAGGCTATGCTTTCCGACAGTACTACCAAGGAAGACAATTTGAATGTCATAGCTAGTCCAAGTAAGTCTTGTCCATCAATCGCCATATTAGCCGTCGCTGTATTTCATCCTCTCTTTGTCCGGTTCAGGGCCCCCGCTAGATGTTCGGCAGCATTTGGCCTGTTAAGGGAACTAACATTCCACTTCCAAATCGGAAGTTTGTTGTCTTTGTTTTGTTTGCAGCGGCTGTCATTAGTAGATCCGTCAGTATCCGAGGCTTGTCGCTGTTTTGTAACTTCTTTTCTATGACCAGGCAGTTACCCCAATGGCACAATCTCCAAGCGGGAGGGCCAGTTCCATTAAAGATACCCCTAACACGACGGTTAAGTTAGATCAAAACAAGTAAACCGTTCGGGAATGTGAGCGCTGTCATCAGCCCATTAGGCGCTCATTCGCCATCATCCCTTTTCCAAGATCCTGACTTAGCCTCGGAAATTCTTACCGGCCTGGGCCCCAAATATGTCGGAGTAGCCCGGAAGAGGTCTTTCCCTATTCCGAGTTTTTGCTTCGCAGTTGATTCTATCTCGTGAATTTATCCGCTGTCCCGTTTACAGTGCTGCTATTTCTCTCTGCTGTGCGTATTACAATATAAGCAAAATTGATGCGTAGGAACAGTTACAACACTGGGCATTGCTAAATGGACACCTCTCAGAACATATCCTCTTTCTGAAGCATTTACTCGTCTTTCTTTTTTTTTTTTTTGTAGTAGTAGTATTTTTTATTATTATTATTAAATTTACATGTGGGTTTTTTAAATTAATATTTTTGAAAGTAGGAACCATTCTATAGTCTATAAGTGACCAGAGGCGAATATTCCTTCAGCTAAATTATACATTTACATTAAAAGATATCTTGTGGGGTAAATCGCAAAGTACAAAATAAGTTAAACAAGTACATAAATAAGTTTATAATTAAATTACACAAGCATTTTATATTAGAAATTTGTTTTGAGAAGAGCTTTGACTGTAGAACTATCCATACTGAAGAGAAATTTTTTTAATTCCTTTAAAAATAAAATGGGTTGAACCATTTTTCTTATACGTATTGGCAATTTATTAAAAAGCCTTGGTGCTGTCGCAGTATAAAATTTAGAACAACGAGTTTTTTTTGAGATCGGAATATTAGATATTGTCATATTGTTTATTCTTAGTCTGTATATATTTGAACATCTTAATGTAATGTTATATCCGCTTCGCATGAAAAAAGTCTTTAGAATCTTAAAAATGTGTAAGTGGTTTAAGGGAAGAACACCCAACGAAAGGAGTAGTGGCCAACTATGTGCTAATCGATTTTATTTGCAAATTATTCTTATTATATGTTTTTGGGTTTTGTATAATACTTCAGTCGTGCTGTTGTATGTACCCCCCCCCCCCCCCCAACTTGCAATACCATATTGTAATTTAGATTGGACAAGGCCATAGTAAAACATTAATAAGATTTTTTGGGAACAGTGTTCTTTTAACAGATACATATTACGGGTAACAGACCACATGTATTTCTTAATGTATTCGACATGTGCTTTCCAAGTCATATTTTGGTCTATAAGTACACCTAAATATTTATAACTTTCAACACTTTCTATTTTAAAACAATCTGAACTACACTTTATATCATCTTTATAGCTGATTTCACCACACTTATGAACAGATAAAGATAGCATAGAACATGAACTAGAGTGAAAAATGAGAGACCGAGAAATTCTAGTAAAACGAGCACACAAAGATTGCAATGGACTAATTCTTTGTCTGAGTGCTCTGTTTCAAAATAAGACCATAGCTTTGGTACAGATCTTATAAGGATACTCTTACAGCGAAATACACTAGAAGACACTGTATGAGTGCATCGCACGCTACTATATTTGTAAGCATACCTTTGAGCAAACACCTCTGTTTCAGCAGTTTTTTTATTGGAACTGTTATTTCGGTACTAAGGATCGATCTCTATTTCGGAACAGCCAAAATGACAAGACATCGGTAATCCCAGCCGTGCTTCAGAACGGAAAAACGTGAAAAGTTGATGATAAGATTGACTCCCTTACCATTCACTTAACCACATATTGTTTCCATGTCCGTCCCGTACTGGAGGAGTTTTGGAAACGGCCCTATCATTGTCACAATTAGCTGATTTTTTAACCAAGGGTTTTGAAAGAACAGTGTAAAATGGGGAAACTCTTAAAATAATTGCTGTGATAAATCTTCTACATTATGGAAGTTTAGACGAAATGTTTTAGATTTAAAAGCAGCGAAGATTGTAAGAATATTAAAAAATTTAGTTGAAAATATTCGAATCCGGTTATGGTTTAAAAAAAACTCTGGCTTACCGAATATTTTTTCAAAATGATAAACATTAAAATCTATTCATTTAAATATTCATGAGATATCTGTGCAAAATCTGAACTTTGTCATTGTCACTTCATTGTCACTTCATTGTCACAAAGAACTTAAACACGCATTTAGTTATAGTTACAAATTGCGTGTGGCGATTTGAGATCAGGTTAACAAATGTTTAACATTTTACCTTATCTTGATTTATGAATAATAAGTAATAAAATTAAAATAATTTGTTTAATCGGATACCCTTGTTATTTAATTAATAGGGTGTGGATACTTGACACGTCTGGAAATGTCGCTAACTTAAAGAATGTCAGGACGTCACGCGATAGAAATTATATTTTGCTTGAGGAAATATTATTCTAATTACTGCAGAGTAAAACATGTTGATGGTGTCAATAATATATTTATGAAAAAACCTTGATGTCTGCATTGGAGTTGTGAAGAACTTGACAGTAAATGCAGCATTTACAAGGTGTACATAATTAGCAGACCCTAGCTCATTAAAGGGAAGAGTTTGAGGAATTTGAGGTATACCTTATGCACCGGTCAAAAACGAGAGATAAATTGCTCACCTAATTCATTTTTCAATTTGACCCTCGATTCGTGTGCTGTGTGGCATGCATAGGTTCAACTCGTGCATTTTGGGAAAAAAAATTCATTACAGATAGCGAGCGCCATTGACGCTAACGTTGTTCTCACGGTCAGTTTAGAAAAAATATGGTCCAATGATTTCGCCGAGCCATAAACCGCACCCAACATTGCATTTTTCCGAGTCCATTGGCAGCTCTTTTATTGCCTGAGGTTGATTATCAGACCAATTCAACCAGAAATGATCTTCCTCGATGAAGACAATTTTTCGATGAAAAGCGGATCTTCCTCTTGCGCTTCTAAGGCCCACTCACCGAAAATTCAACGCTGTGGCAGGTCGTTCGATTATGACGTGGTCAAAGTGCCCAACAAACATTTTTCACGGAGCACGAATTTTGATAATAAAATCCAATAATGTATAAGCATTGCTCGGGTGTATGTCTTTCCATGATGAAATGGCAATGCTAATTGAGTATGTTTGACTTTGACATATGCCACGAATCACGCGTGATCTGTCAAAAATACGAGTAGAACACTGAAAAACCAAACGGCAAGAAAATCACCCAAATACCCAAATTTATAGAGAAAAATCTTTATAAAGGGAGAATCAAAAGCGCTTAAATATGTTACATCTATGTACGAGTAGAACGTAACTTTGTCTGTGTTCTTGGTAATGACGGTATTCTGGAGGTATGAATATCAGATTTAAACCACACGAGATCTTGTGCTGTGAATTAGATTCCTGTAGCTCTGTATTAGGCCCCATGGGGTTCCTAAATTTAGGTACAGTGGGTGGCCAGCTCTCCCAACTCGGAAATTAGTTTAGATTAAACAAACTACCGATGTGGCTAGTCGGAAAGTGGCCGTCTTCCAGAATCCAAGAAGTAGAAAGCTCTGGTGCTGGCTTGACGCAAAAGAAAATAATGGATGGCGGATCAGCTGACATTATTTTCTTTTAAATCCCAGTTGGAGTCATTACATAGATGGTAGTTAAGTGGCTAGTTGAAAAGAAGATGAATTTCATTATAGGTATATACCACCTTGATCAAAAAGTTCCCGGGGGACACCACCGTGTGGCACTTCCATTGTTCCGATTTGAGTTCTGGTTTTTTTCTACGCTGGTAAATCTGTTGTTGACATTCCCTCTAAATCTTTTCGTCATAGCTTGATATTTTCAAAAGTTACGTAGCCAAGAGTACATCTAACTCCGTGTGTGTTGGCGATTTTTTACAATTCTAGAAATGTATTTAAATTTGCAACAACGAACTTGGCACCAGAGGTTCAAAAGTGGTTGTGAGACGTGAGTCAATCGAAGATGATGAACGCAGTGGCAGACCATCGACATCGAAAACCGACGAAAACATTGATGAAGTACTCGTAAATGTTGGTCAATAACCGCAAATTAACCATCAGAGAGATAGCGGAGGACATGAAAATTGCCTATGGATCCGTCCAAGACATTTTGGTTAATGATTTGGGTTTCCGTCGTGTAGCAGCAAAGTTGGTGCCAAAAGCCCTCAATTTCATGCAAAAACGAGACCGTGTTGACGTCGCAAAAGAGATGATTTGCGAGGCTGAATCCGATCCCACATTCATCAAAAGAATCATTACTGGAGACGAGACTTGGTTTTATGAGTACGACATGCGATCCAGACATCAGGCTCAGGCAAATGAATGGCGTTCATCAAATGAGCCGAGACCAAAAAACCGTTTTGCGGTCAAAAAAGAAGGCAATGCTCACGATTTTCATGTATTACAACGGTGTAGTGTATCACGAATTTTTTCCAGAAGGCCAGACAGTAAACAAAGAGTTCTCGTATTATTTGGGCGTTATGAGCAGAAGCTCGTGGATTTTGCATCACGATAACGCCCCGTCACACAGTGCCATCCTTATTCGTAATTTTTTGACGACAAATGCAACAAATACCATCCAACAGCCACCGAATTCACCTGATTTGGCTCCCTGTGACTTCTTTCTGTTCAATCGAGTTAAAAAACCACTACGGGGAACGCGTTTCAGCAGCCGAGAGGAAGTAATGGAAAAATCGCAAAAAGCACTAATGGGCATACCGAAAACCGAATATAAAAAATGTTTCGAGGATTGGATCAAGCTCTGGTATAAGTGTGTTGCAGTCGATGGAGATTACTTCGCAGGGGACAATATAGATTTAGATGAATAAACTTGTATTTTTAATTTTCTGAATAAGTTCCGGGAATAAATTTTTGAACAAGGTGGTATGTACCTAATGCTGTGTGCTTAACACAAACCGTCTTATTACAGTTAACGAAAGACTTCCTTGTCTTTCTTCTCTTCGGAATAGGCTGCTCGTTGGAAATGTAGCACGATCCAATTACCCCTAGCTCCTCGTTGATCGTTGTTATCAGTTACAACTTCTGTTACTGACTGTTCATAGTAACTTTCGATTGCAATTTTCGTTGCATGATTTCGCATGACTTGATGATTAGAAAATCGATCTTCTATCATTGATATGGCTAGTTCTTCTGAGACCTGGCGTAGAAAAAATCTGTGTATCATTATTTTCTTAGTAAGTAACTTACGCACCAACACAGAATATCTCACGCACATTTCATCCATAATATCAACGCCAGCCTTGGTTCCGTTGTAAAACAAAACCATTTCTGGCTTCTGGTGAGATGCATCAAGGATCATAGCATCATTGTGCATCGTACTGAGGAGAATCTTCTTCGGAACATACGAACAGATGGTAACTTCCTCGTGAAATCCAAAAAGCGTTAACAATAACGGTCATGAGTTGGACGATTTCATTTCTTGAGCAATGAATGATTTATTATTTTACTCTCTACCAACGGTAAGGTCGTGAAAAATCTGTCCATGCTTATGTTCTGGCCAGATCCTTTGTAAGCGGCGACCAGTTCTTTCGCAACTCGTTCTCCTTGATTGTCTTCTCGAGTATTACCTTATTTACCTGTATAGAAAATCCCTTTGAGTGGATAAGAATTACTTGCGTCGCACAACCAAAATACATTTAGACCGTATTTAGCAGGCTTCGATGGCATGTACTGGGTAAAATTCGTTCTTCCTCGAAAAGGAAAGAGCTGTTCGTCGATAATCAAGTACTCTGTCGGTCTATACATCGCCACTAGGTTTGCATTCAGCATGTTCCAAATATCAGAAATAGGTGCAGCTTTTTTATTGGCTGCTCGTTCCTAGCGTGTAGTGCAATCATCAAGACGTATAAAATATAAAAGCGACTGAAATCGCCTTTGTCCCATCGTTGCACGATATAGCGGATATGAGTTTTTCTTCCACATTTCATGTATGTGGTCTGTGTTTGAGCTATTTGCAACATCGCCTATCAAGATTCAAAAAAAAGAGTACAATTCAGTTACCGTAACTTTCTTTCATACACGCGGGTCGTTCTGTGAATGCTTTCTATTGTAATCTTAATACTTGGATTCCGATCAATGACATTTCCGAGTGGTCCAGCTCTCTGCCTAACAATATTTCTAGCCGGAGTTTGCTGGTTTTGAGGCGGAGTTTTATTCCAAATGTTTTGTCTTTTGCTACAAAAGTTGTACTAGTTCTTCGTTGTCAGTCTTCTCCTCAGCGTCTCTTTCGTCGTCATCGCCGTCTTTTTCTTCTTGAGTTCCGCCATCAATTTCGGCTTCGTCATCAACGCAATCTTCATTATCCGCTGCTTCAGCATTGGCAGAATTCGGGCCGTATCGTTGCGAAACCAATCCTCGTCTTCATTGTCTGAAGTGTCATCATTTTGGTCATCTTCTTTGCCGAGTAATCTCTTCAAATACTCCTCTTTTTTAGCGTAACTCAGTCTAAAAAATACCATACATATACCAAACTATCCAAACTCTCTCAACAGTGACTGCACGTCTTGATTCTTCGAGCGGACGATCGAAAAGTTTCCGGAATGTATTCAGAAAATTGGAAATACAAGTTTATTCATCTAAGTCTACATATATTGTCCCCTTCAGAGTAATCCCCATCGACTGCAACATACTTATGCCAGCCCTTGATCCAATCCTCGAAACATTTTTTTATATTCGGTTTTCTGTATGTCCATCAGTGCTTCCTGCTATTTTTCAATTACTTCCTCTCGGCTGCTGAAACGCGTTCCCCGTAGTGGTTTTCTAACTCGATTGAACAGAAAGAAGTCACAGGGTGCCAAATCAAGTGAATTCGATGGCTTTTGGATGTTATTTGTTGCATTTGTCGTCAAAAAATTACGAATAATGATGGCACTGTGCGACGGTGCATGGTGCAAAATCCGCATGGTGCAAAATCCGCATGGTGCAAAATCCGTAATTTTTCTGCCCGCAATTCTGGTCTCTTTCGGCGAATTGCTTTTCGCAAACGTCCTATAACGCCCAAATAATACTCTTTGTTTACTGTCTGGCCTTTTGGCAAAAATTCATGATGCACTACACCGTTGTAATCTATAAAAACGGTGAGCATTGCCTTCTCTTTTGGCTGAAAACGACATGGTTTTTTTGTTCACGGCTCATTTGGTGAACGCTATTCACTTGCCTGATGTCTGGATTGCGTTTCGTACTCATGAACCCACGTCTCGTCTCTAGTAATGATCCTTTTGAAGAATGTGGGATCGGATTCAGCCTCGCAAATCATCTCTTTTGCGTATTTCAGTGAGGGCGTTCTGCATCGACCGAAACAAATGGTAGTCAGAAGGGGCAAGGTCTGGGCTATAAGGAGGGTGGGGTAAAACTTCCCATCCACTGTTTTCCAAATAGTTCTTAACCGGAATAGCAACGTGGGGCCGAGCGTTGTCATGATGGAAAATTATAGCCTCGTGTCTGGTAGCATATTCCGGGCGTTTTTCGGCCATTGCCCTTCAAACGGATTAATTGTGTTCGGTAGCGTTGTCCATTGATGGTTTCACCCAGTTTTAGCAGCTCACGATACAGCACACCCATCTGATCCCACCAATATTCGGCTTTGCCGTTGATTTGGCTGGTTGGCCGGGTTTCACATATGATTTTTTGCGCTTGGGGTTGTCGTAATGGATCTATTTTTCATCACCAGTAACAATCCGATTGTGGTGTTCCAGCAGCATTTCGGACATGCTTTCGACGTCTCTCGGCTTGAGTTCATGTGGAACCCAATTTCGTTGCTTTTGAATATATCCAGCTGCTTTTAAACCTTTTGAAATGGCTGCTTGAGTGACACCCAAAGATTTTGGGAGCTCTTCTTGTGTTTGGCAACAATCTTCATAGAGTAATGCTTCCAGTTCTTCATCTTCAAACTTTTTTGGCTGCCCAGGACGTTCATCGTCTTCCAAGCCAAAATCACCACTTTTAAATCGTGCAAACCACTTTTGGCACGTTCGCTCAGCTATCACATGTTCACCATAAACTTCCACCAAAATATGATGACTTTCGGCAGCAGTTTTCTTCATATTAAAGTAATGAAGAAGAACTCCCCGCAAAAGCACTTTTTCAGGCACAAAGTTCGACATATTTGAGTGAAAAAAAATTATTGTTGTTTACGCTTCAAATGAATGACATATACTGAAATGACGTACAATGACAGTAGCTTTCCAACGCATGTTCCTATGGAATAATACAAGTTACGCCATCTCTTAGTAAACCGCACGAATTATATTAGATATAGACCCAATAGATGTACTCTTGGCAACGTAACTTTTGCAAATGCCAAGCTATGACGCTAAGAAATGCCAACAACAGATTTACCAACTTAACAAAAAAAACAGGTGGCGCGCGAACTTTTTGATCAAGGTGGTACGAGTATTTTAACGAAAACAGATGCGTCCTTTAAATTTGACCATAGATGCTTCAATTGATTGAGTGAAGATAAGAAGGTTTCCGATAACTTCGTTATGAGAGGACGCAACTTATACACCTTATCAAGATCTGAAAATGCTCTCCCTGACTGTCGCAAATTATCATTCAAATGAATATGCTCAGGAATCCATGCAAAACGATCTCTCGACATAAGTGAACATATGCAAATACTCGAATACCTAAGCTGAGGCATAGTAATGGCAATAACTGGGAATATTTTTGATGACCATTGCTAATTTTATTACCAGGAACCCTTTTATTTCCTCTGGATTGGTTGGACTGAAGCTACTAATAGTTCCTCCAGCTTTTTGCACAGCGTATAAAGGGATTCAGTGACATAAGGAGACACATGTTTGTCTATAATAAAGGCTTTGCAAATCAGAGTGGATATAGCAAATATTCGCCAAGAAATCACTTCCCTGCGTACGTCCACGTCTCAAATACAGGCCAGCAACTAATATCACTTAGTGAAGAACACGTAGATCAGAATAAGTCTTCTGTTGAAATCCGGTATTCAACTTGGTCTGTTATCTTCCTAAAATAATTATCTTTTTCTGTTTTACTTACAGAAGCCCAAAATAGGACAGCAATTTTGTTTAACGAGTTCGATGGCCTATCTGACTTCCTACAAAGAATTGTACCACTTTATTCTCATAACGAATTAGTTATTGAGGGTGGTTTTGATACACACAATTCTACCAGCCAAGAATAACTCCTGTAATTCGCTCATTCCATGCTGATTCGCAGCGGCTACGTACGCATCACAGAAATTTAAATTTAAATTTTCATTTGGAGGAAGAATGGAATCTTTAGAGATTGAAGTAAAAAAAGTACAAGAGGTCTGTTTGGATTGCGAAAAGTGCTTCTTATAAGGGCTTTTGCGAAAACCCGAAACACTCGGTGAAACCAGCAGCGTCAACGTCCTGAAAAGGAGTAAATCTGCCCGACTACAGACAATCAGAAGGTTTAATGGCGTTTATATTGAGTCGATAGTACAGAATCTCTGTCTCATGTTCAGACTCGCTTTCCAGTTAACCTGATTAAAATGTTTTTTTCTTTTGTTTGGTGAGGAGAGGGAGAGGGAAAAACTTAGGGACACCGTAAAGACTTGTGAGTGTGAAACTCGTGCAATGGTTGGGATCGAACCAACCTTATACTCACTACAACCCGCTTTGCTTTCATCCACCCTAGAACCGCTATAACTCAGGATAGAATCAGCGTTCGCGTTCGTAGAACTCTGCTACAATACCAAACAAGATGTTCTCTGAAACCACCACCGAAGGGTATCATGGTCGCTTATTGGTGAGCTTCTATTCAAACGTTCCATAGCTACTCACCAACAGCCCATATAATTCGGAGGAGTCAGCAAAAATATGGATCGCTGAGACTGCTCCCAATTTGCCCATAAATTTGGAGAGCGCTGCTCCTCTACCCAGTACATTATCTTGCTAATAGCTGAAGAGACACGGCGCAACTTGGCTCCGCACCGGTCCATGCATAAATGAAACAAGCCGATACACGTTGGCTTTTCTTTTCCTTTATTACCCACTGGGGGTAGGTACTCACGGTCCTCCTTGTATCCTTACAACTTACCATCACGGGGACAATGTTTTTCTTGCGTTAGTTTAGTGCCAGATCGAGTTGAACCTCTAATTGCAGTCGCTGCTGTTGCCACCTTGAACAACCGAAGGACGTATGCTAACCGGTACCATACACGACAGGGCAATAATTGCACCTGGGTAATGCTTTCATTGTCATGCGGTTGCGTTGCGTAGTTATTCACCTTACAATGGTTTTGCTCTAGCCACGGGCGCAGTACGGTTTTAATTCGGTATGCCCAGCTTCCCATAATCCCCTCATCCCATTCTTTCTACCAGCACGCCAACATTCTATCCGGTTTGTCACTATTTTGTTCGGGATCCAGGAACATACATTTTTCTCTGCGCTCCCGAGTGATCTAAGTAACAACCTCCCACGATATCTGCCATCAGCGCCAAATACGCTGTTACTTCCTTGGATAGCTTCAAGTCACCTGTCACCAATGCAATATATCCAAGTGTTTTACAAAATGGTCTACACCAGTTTCTAGCAATCTTCAATGCTAGCCTGGCACTGACATACCTACCGAAACTCCGGAGAAGTAGTTTTTATACCACAAACTCAGATACAAGAAGCAAGATTCTGGTTTACTGCGTTTCAAAATCTAGTCGGTAGAATTGAAGGCGTACTCGACAAGGGGTACGCCCTGGATATTTTCATCAACACTTAGGGGGCTTACTAAAATGCAGCTCCTAACATGGGGCATAGGCAAATAGGCTAGACAAGACGGCGCAAACTAAACACTAGTTTCTCGGATCAAAGAAGTGCTAGTGAACAGGAAGGTTTCCCGCAGGACGACTTTATTCTCCGCTCCTATCGTGCTTATTAGTTGAATCACTGTTTAACATGGAAGTTTCTACACTCAGGCAGATGATATAGATGATCTATAGTACAGGCTGTCCTAAGCGTAATACGTCACTGCTGCTTTGATCAGGCTATCTGCCTCAGATGTTTGCCTTCTCTACTCTAGACTGTAGTCTGGTCTTCAGGTATAGCCCCAAGACACGCAGGTGTCTTCTTAGAGGGTGACACGTTGAATTCTAACCAACTTCTCGATAGAAAAACGTGTAACTATCCACCAATACGCAATTGTGATGGAAATGAACTGTGAGGAATTGGCGCCTATCATGAGAGCCAAGCTGGGTTTAAGGTTTAGCTGATCCTCTTACACTTACAAGCTTCTTGGATAATTTATGGTTTCTCTGAACGCAGTCGGGAAGAGAATTCACTGAGTTCTTTCAGTGTCGTATGTTACAATGGGTTCTCCGCAAATGAAAGTGTAAATGAACTTATAAGTCAAGGTTCAGTGGAGGATTAGGGTTTCTGTTTACGGTTGGCTGTCATTTGATCATAACTGCAGACAGTATGACTCTGAAAGATGTCGCAGGATAAACGGATGTTTCCAGACTTGCTGGTGTCCCTCCGTGTCGTAACTGGGCACTGTTTTGTCTGAGTGTCTAGTTCTAAAAGAAAAATTTTTAGTCCGGGATCCTTGATACTTGCTTCATAGAAAAAGAGTCCTGAAAAAATTTGGATTTTGCACAACGAAACTTGAGCTTGATTGGAAGATGTGAATTCATATCGACCGTAGTCCTTGGCATGTAGATGTTATGATATTGGCTTGTAAGAGTAACATAGTAGTTTAACTATGGGTAACGGAATTTTAACGATTGGGCCGCTAATTTTAGGAACTTTGTGCCTTGCGGATTTTATGTCATGACAACGGTTTGGGAAAGCTGCAGGAATAGAGCTAATTAGACAACTTTTTATAAATGGAGTAACGTATTCTCATAGTCAAGATAGATACCCCATCAGGATAGTACATACTCCAACGTAAGTGTCCCTCACAAGTTTATCTAAGTGAGATAATCGAGCTACGAGTACCATGGCTTAACTAGGTAGAAGATAGAAGATATCCATAAGCTCTCTACCGAACATACCACCAATGCCACGCAATGTAGAAAGTGACGTTTTCTTACGCCAACAATTCACCTTTCAATAAAATTGGACTCTTTAATGAGCTCAAGACAGATGGTTTACCTTTGTACAATGTTTACCTATATTGCTTCAAGCATACTAAGGAGGGCGTACTAAGTCATTTCTGTATGAAACGTAGGCTGTCCATCTTATACTCATATGCTGATGCAATCGTGTGGATACTTAGTACTAACCCACAATTGACCTTAAAGCACCTACAACCTCAAGTCATAAATTATTCTTTGAAGCCACCATAACGTCCAAAGATCACAGAAAAAACTCATCGCATATAATCGTTTATAGCTCTTCTGACAGTAATTACTGGAGAATGCACTTATTTTCAAATTTATTTACCAACTTAAATTGTCAAGAGGCTCTTAACGCTTTTTAAAATTTAGTAGACAACAAATTTAGAGACCTTTTCATATACGAAATTAATTTGGTCGTACCCCATTGAACAGTAATTAGCAGCAGTTAGAAGATGACCTTTGAAAACTCATCAATCAAAGGTAAGTGCTCATAAATACAACCCCACGGTCCGGTTGGTTATGAGTTTTTTTTTACAGTCACTGCTAGTGACAGAATGACTTAGGTTAATCACTGTGACGTTAGTGTCGTGATGCATGGCCGCTGGAGCCATATTTAGCAACACCTAACCTTCATCTTACTAAGTTTTAAATTGTCTCAAGAACTGCATCGAACGCACAACTTCAACTTCCATCTGACAGATGGCTTCCATGACCTGAGAATCTATTGGTTTTTGCAATCTTACGGATGTTTTACGGTCGTAGATACGAGTAGGTTCTACAGAAAAAGTTCTATTCGGAGAATTTAATTTATTTAATCACCTGCAAGGAAGGCCAAGAATCCGTATGTTACCTGGCAGGTGGAACGATAGTTTTTTTTTTTGGTCTGCCATTCCAATTGGCAGAAGATACGTGAAGTATGCATCCCTATCCAATCTATATCTCATTTAAGCCATAAAGTATCTTCTACCATTCGAATGTGTAGCTTGATTTACAGACATCTGCCGTCAGTCGAGGACCGTATCCGTGAGGCGAGGCTTTGCATGTGTGGTCAGGTTGGTGGTAATTAAGCACCAAACATGTATGGGAATACGTAAATGTTCAGGGAAGCAGATCAGGTTGGCAAAATCAGGCGACAAGTGTCTTTTTGTACGTCTTCCCCCCCAGAGATCTAATTAAAATGAGGTATTGCCGAGGCATTTGGCTTGAATGCATCTGGTGCCGTATATGTTGGGTGTAATTTGTTCGAAGCCTTCTATGGGCATTGTGGGGTGTGCAATAGTTTCCATTTGGTATGCTCAGATGAAGCTTTATTTGTTTGGGGCAGGTTTTTATATACACACACATACGAAAATATATATTTTTTTGTGGGAAGTTTTTGTACTGTAGGTTTGTTTAATTAGGTTCAAGCACTGTAAAGTAATCTAGTTCGTGTTGTGCCGATGTTGTTTGCTATTTGAGGCATTTGGACTTATGGGCAATGGGAATGGATCTGTGATCAAAGTAATTTTCGTACGTGTGGCCACTATTGCTTACACTGTCAAAATCAAGTCACTAAACGGTTTTACAACTCCATCTAGTGACTTGTGGAACGGAGATTTACTTTGTACGACATCACGTACGGTTGCGTAACGTGTTTTATGCGGATTGTACCTGCTTACACAATTTCAATGATTGCAATTTAATTTCATTAGTCTGCGGTGGATTGAGCAAAAGCACAAATAGCCATTGACATGTAAAAGAACCTTCTTGGCTTCGGTGTATCATTGCTTATTTTGGTAGAGAGCTTGAGTTTTAGGCATAGGTCGGAGCCACTATAAGAGTTTACCTTATTAACCAACATCAAATCAATTTGGGTTTCGACTTGCGAAAGCACATCCGATTGAACTGTAGTTCACACTTTGGTTATCATGAACGGATGAAGGATGACCTCCTTAAATCTAACAAGAATTTTTCAGAGAGTGGACTTCGGGCAGATGTGTCCTTCCAGTGGTGGTGTATAGAGTTCATACAACTGACACTTTCTAAAAGCTGTTCTAGTATTCTCTCTGATATTTCTAGTACGAGTACCTAGAATCTTTCACGCACTTAAAAAATGAAATGGTATGTGGCAGACAAAAGGAGGGCAGTAATCAACAAAGTTTAGAAAAGCAGTGCGTTTTTACTATGTAATTCGTTGTAGGAGCAAGACTATGACAAGAATCTTGAGTTTCTATCAACTCACGATATTCCACATAAGGTACACAACCATCAGTCGCCTAAATTTTTGGAATTTCAGAGCGTGTCAGGCTCCAGATTCATGCATATGGCACCACTGGTCCGACACGATGAAGGACATAAAGGGAAGTTTTGTTATTTAAGCACAAGACTTACAATAAGGTCGGCTGCATATCATTCATAATGCAACGAAGAGGATTTGCCATGTTCTCCAACATACAATGCCATATAATACCAACCGGCAATACAAAATTCTAAAATTTGCCGATATTCACAGTAGAACTTAAGTCGCATTAAGGATTACCTAATTCCAAAACCTAACAGCTATAAGGTCACAAACAGTAAGCAGCTAAGTGCAGCTAAAAACTGCAGAAAGGACAAATAGGTGTTGAACTTATTTTGCTAAAAGACTGAAAGAACACATCACAGGGTCTGGCCAAGGTTCGTAGAGTTTATTGAATGCGGACATACGAGGACCTGCGAAAAATATTAAAAAACACATTGTAGGCCGAAAATAGTGATGGCGGGCAACCAAATTGAGGTCAACGTGAACTCGATTGACGGAGAGGAAATTTGAAAAAATGCAGAACACAGGGTCGGGAGAAATATATTCTTTGACTCCACCGACAATGCCTAATCAATAGTTTCCCGAATTTGCTATGAAACTCTAAAGGAAAAATAATGCTGCAGGCGTTTATAGTACTCATTTAAGTCTTTACCGCGTAGTGTTATATACATACATCCACACAAATCCTCTACCCAATGACGCAAGCAAAAATGAATAAACGTAACGAACACTAAGCTCAGTACAGCGGCAGTAAAGATATCACATAGCTTTAAAGCGACTAAGTAGAGTATACTCATCACTCGATGTTCAACAAGCAGTCTTTCAGGCTGAATCCTCTTGGATAGACCGTCTCAAAACCTCGCGGCTCATTATAAGGTAATGCATGGAGCATGGTCGTTGCAACTAAGAACACTAACTTCAACTGGGAAACAACGTTCTCAGCATAAAGACAAAAGTGAGATGGTACCCCTCTCCAATGAGTGTGGTATCTAAATGCTTGAAAGGTGACTGATTTTGTTACTGAAAAGCTTTCTCGACATATGTTTTCCCAGAATTTTAAGTGTATTTTGGTTGAAAACGAACTCTGTCAAAAAATAGGTCGAGACGTTAAGTATAGACATCGGATCTTTGATCCAAAGATGACAATACGTGTATTCTAGGCCCAGAACTCCAGGCAAGAAGAAGGTGAAAAAATCTACCGGTTTCCTTACCAAATATACGAGTATCAGCAACGTCTTGAATATGACGAGCAGATTCTCCTTTTTCAGCAACAAGGAAAAACTAAGCCCACTAAACAAAACCTGGCAACGAGCATAGTCGAATCGATTTTGTAGCTGCGTGAAATGGAACTGTAGCCCACTCACATTCCCCATATCCCAATATTTTCAAAGGGGTTCAACTGTGGTTTGATCAACAAACGGTCAGCCACGTAAGAATGCAGGAATTCGAGAAAAAACGAGCTTCCTAGGTAGCGGATAGGAACCTGGCATGGGTTTAACCGTTTATGGTAAAGGTTATTTTTTCTGTTAGGACAGCGCAATCAGACAAAGAACTAGTCCATTCTCCTCCTTTTGTGTACCTTTTGCTGGGATTTTGTGTGGAAAGCTGAGCTAACGTTCCAGTGGTGAAGCACTTTTAGCCTCAGTACTCAACTCATGAGTGTCGAATACCTGCAGCCTGGTGCTAGCATAACCCAGACACTAAACGAGAAATTGCTGCACGGTGTCATCATCACTCTCATATTAGTTGCGTCACTTACTCCTAGCACACATAGATATGTAGGTGGTTAACGAAGGGATACTGCTCAAGACAGCAGTCCACACTTCTTCCTATGAAATAATAGCAGAAAAGTCGATGATATCTTAGTGGGGAGTAATAGGTTTGGTCCTCCGAAATCACTCCATTTGCAGCTATGCTCATACGAAACTCAATTGTCAATGCAGGCGCTGTCCGAAAACACAAGAGATTCTAACGCACGTCCTGAGAAAGTGAACGAATTTGAATTCTATAATCTAATATCGTCCTTCAAAAATGCACCAGCACAGCAACCTAAATCGGTTTTGAAGCCATCTATGAATAGGTACATGACAAAATTATTTTTCTCTGTCAGATTTGGGCTGAAATTATTCCTCGATTGCACGCTCGAGGGGTTACGGTACCCTTAAAATGTTTCCACACAGCGCGAGCGAAGGAAACTTAGCGAAGAAAGAAAGATAGCTACCGATGTACGTTGGTTTTAAATGTCTGAAAGTTATAATGACTAGGAAATACGAGTAGAGCATTCCACAAACGAGTTATTCGGCTAAGGACGAATCACGATATTTCAGAGTACGTCCGAAAGTGGGCTTGAGGTTATACTGATGAGCATTCATAGCGAGACAGGTATTATGGTTGAAGGTCTGAAGGGGCAGAATGCTGCTGGCGATTTCTATGGAGCACTGGTGGTAGAAAGAGAGATAAAACAAAGTGAGATACGAGAAATTACGTCTGTGTTCGAGTGTGTACATTGTTTGAGTGATATTATGTAGTAGCACCCATGAGTTTTATCTCTCGGTTCTGAATCCTATCTAGCAGGTGCAGAGATGTTTTAAGCGCACCTGACCAGATGTGAGAACTGTTGTCCAATTTTGGGCGGATGAGTATTTCTAGCACCGTTTGAGGAAACATAGACATTTCGCAGCATTATTAGCGACATCGAATATGCCATTGTTATTGACGCACATATTGAGAATGAAAAGATTTTCATCTTCGCCATTTATATATAATTGCTGGGTGTTTAAATTTCTCTTTAACGACAGCAGACAGCATTGTGTTTTGGAAGTATTAAATTCCACTAGATTGATAGTTCCCCAGTTGGTTATGATTGAGCTTAACATACCCTGCCGTTCCCGTTCTACAGCTGAAGAGCAGGGGAGTGAGTCCGGGAACGAATATAAAAAGCGGAGAGTACTGTCATCAGCAAAGGAGTATATTGAATTAGAAGTAGCAGGCAAGAGATCATTAATGAAAATTAAAAAGAGTGTCGGAGACAGAACGGAGCTCTGGGGCACACCAGCATTTATTTTGTGAATACCACACTAGAAACCATCCAAGACAACTTAAATTGAAGAAGGGAGTCATCGATCCCAAAAGCACGCATTTTCGACAAAAGAGCCTGATGCCAAACTCTGTCAAATGCCTTAGAAACATCGTCTTGCCTTTGCAAGATTTTTGTACGATTTGTTTCCACTTTTCGGTGAGACATGCCACCAAATCACAAGTGGACCTGTTGGAACTGAACTACAGGTCATTGAGAAGTTTTCCTGTTTCGAGATATTTCATTAGCGTTTACAGCGTTTATCGGCGTTTACATGACCTTGGAAAGAAGGGACGTAAGTGCAATGGTTCTGCAGGAATAGAGAGAAGAAGATTCTCATTTTTTTAGGGACGGGCTGGACGTATGCTGCCTTCCATCTGCTCGGGGTAGAATTGCTGAAAAAGCTTACGCAGTAGTTGTGCCAACGAGGAAGAACATCTCTTCAGAAGAAGGGGAGATATGCCATCTGGACAGGCGGATTTGTGGATGTCAAGATCTTTGAGTACTCTTGCTACTACACGAATGCGAAAGTGGATTCGTCCCATTGAAGGATCGACGCACTCAAGTGTAGGCGGAGACAAAGCACAATCTGGGAGTGTTGAGCTGGCTGCAAAATGTGGAGCAAGCCGATTGGCCTTATCCAAAGAGCTGACAGCTGGAATGTCATTTTAAGTGAGCGTTGGGATGGAGGATGAGACTGAATTTCTAATGTTTTTGACGAACGTCCAAAACTTTTTACTGCCTTTGGGACATCGCAGTATTTTTTGCCTCAGTTTTTAGTCGTATTGAAATTTCAAATAGTCAAGAAAGACGTTGCACATAAAATTGAATTCCGGATTGGAACAAGGACTATATTGTGGCGGAATTTGGTAAGCTACATCATTCTAATGAGGAAAGAATAGTGGCACTAGTTCGTAGCCAGGTAACTTCAGATCAGAGTGATCTGAGGGGTGTTGTCGGGAATCTATCTGTGTTTCACTAAGTGCAAAAACAGCTGGTCTGTACTTGCAGACGTGGACGTACGCAGAAAAGTGATTACTTTTTAGCACACAAATATTAGCTACGTCCACCCTGAATAAACAAAACTGCGAATAAAGTCGAGTTAGTACTTTTTGGAGCGACAGGAGTTCTGGAGTCTTTAAATTAAATGGGCGTGATAGAAGAAGCTCTATGCAGCGAAGACAAACTATTTTCGGAATCACAGCAGTGGCACATTTTTATCAAAGCCACCAGATAACTGGGGCATATGATATACATATTTGATCTTGTTATATCTGAGTAAGTACAAAGAACCCTCCTCATATTTTCTCTAATATTTACTTACTTGCTTAGAAGACGTTACAGTCCGGGGTGATCTTGGGCTAGAACTAATAAGTTTTACTAGCTAGGACGACCTCCTTCCAGCTGCCTCCAATGCCACACTTTAAGTTATTTCAAGGAATGTGCGGTACCATATATGGGGTCGTGCTATTGTGTCGAGTTACCTAAAATGGCCAAGCAATCTCACATGTTGAATTCATGGACGCATGATTAGACCGACTGCGCTGTACAGTTCGTACAATTCTAAGTGGAATCTATTCTTCCATTCCTCATCAATACAAACGGGACCAAAAATTACACACAGTATCTTTCTCTCGAAACGGTCAACTGCTTCTTCAGCACTCTCCGCAAGCTCCTATCCCTAGTGCCATAGAGCAGGACCGAGATGATAAGGTCCTTGTATAAAGCGAGTTTGGTCTTACGAGAGAGCGATTTGTTTCTCAATGGCCTCCTGAGCCTAAAGAAACAGCAATGGGCAAGTGTAATTCTGCGAATAATTTCTGCGTTGATGTCATCACTGCTTGTAAATGCGTAACCAAAGAAGACGAAGTTTTTAACTGAAGGTTGTAACTACAAAGCCGTGGTGATGTTTTGGCCAAGCCGTCGACGTGGTGCGTCCTTTTCTCATGACAGTATGTATTTGTACTTTGTTTTGCGCACGCTTACAGTCAGACTTGTTTTTGCCACTTTCGTCTTGATACTCCCGAAAGCTTCATTGACGATTGGCTGTTTTGGTCCATTCACATCAATGTCCGCCTTTTGCAAGTTTTGCAAGATTCTTCCAAGCGCAATATTAAAAAATTCACATGACAGCTTGTCGTCTTATCTAGAACCTTTCTTGATAATGAAGACTTCAATCTATTCATTACCAATCATGACGCAGCAGTGAATTCTCTAGAGTCATTCTGCATAACCTGACGAGATTAGCAGGGATGACATTGTATTGCTCATCACTATGAACGCTGCCAAATGCGGCTTTTAAGTCGACAAAAAGATGGTGAGCGTCGATATGAAATTCCTGTTTTGGGCTATACATAGTTTCGACATTGCCATTATAACTCCCTCTAGGTCAGGAAGATGAAATTCTCTGTCGTCTTTGGTGAATGGTTCATTCAGCTCGACAGGGGTACTTATTTTGAACATCATCGCCGTTTTACAGTCTGCAGAAGTGGTCTTTTGGTTGCAGTTACCTACGTTCGTCCTCAAACCAGAGGTTTTTGTGGCGGCGCTTTGCAACCAGTCACGTCAGAAACAGCTTTTTGATGGCTCGTTAACAACGTTCGCATTGGTGTTCTATAATTTGTGTACGCCGGCCAGCCATCTCTACTCCAGGGTCTTGATATAACCATGGGGCTCATTTAAGACAGTAATGCGCAATAAGTAGCTTAAATTGACTAGGGCCGTAGATGATGTCGTTGATCTGTATATTGGATTCCTCTGACTCTAATCGGATAAAGGGGATAAGCCTCTCACTTCCCAATGACGTCCCATAAGGATTGAGTATCATACCATCAGTCAAAGACACTAGGCTCCCAGGCTTCACGTGGACGTAAGAGAATGAGTTCATGGGCAGCGACTTAAGTGTCGACGTTTGTGTCTTAACAAAATGCTTGACCACCATTGAAAACCCCATGTCTTGTCTAATGCTCCTTAATATTGCGAGACAGCTTAAGGTTTGACAGGATTGACTGGAAACTTGCCTCATAATCGTCGATTACGTCTAGTGCTGCTAAAGCTGTAGAGGAAAAATTCAAAATAAACGCCAAAGGCATCCAGAATAGACATTATTTTGCTAAACCCTAGGGAGATGACCATAATGGGCTTTTGTGCTCCAACCGTTGTCTTTTCGGTCATGACCGGGGCAGGGGTTTTGAAGGCCCAAAACTATATATTAAAGCGGCTCCTACCAATTAAGATGATGAGTCTTAAGGCTCTTTGTGCAACACGCTAGATATATTGGGGCAGACGCTGGAGTGTGTACAGCGAACAATCAGCTGTTCTTAGTTTAATTTCATCGAATTACTGTTTTAGATGAGAAACCGAAATGTTGAATCGTCTGTAGAAGAAGCACACTCCGATAAGGAGGAGAAAAAGCGTAAGTCAAATGCGCAGCTCAAGAAGGCGGCAAGTACTTTCCAAGATGCAAGTGGAGTCACTCCTCCAGAGGCAACAGAAAACATAAACAGACCGGAGGAAGTGACACGAACTGAAATTGATTGTGGTCTTGGAATTGAAACTGCAGAAGGAAGAACAATTTTTGGACTTCCCCTGTCGGATGTCAGTTGATGTTGTCAAATTTACCCTGGGAAACAACCTTGACGGTGGTTTTTCTCGACCGCAGTATCCGGCTGAATCCAGTGCTGCAACCATCAAAGTTTGCGGTTCATATGGACGGAATATGGATATTATGCACTTTCAAGAAAACCTCAAAACACTACAGTTGACTAAGAAGCTATCGCGTCTCTGATGCTTCGAATGGAGAGGGCTGACTGTCTGGATATAAAGACTCCGTCAGTCAGCTCCGTAAAGCAGAGAATACTGTCATTCAAGAGTAGGGGAGTAATTTGGAAAACAGAACTCTTAGGGTGCAGTGTTCCAGGCAGCAATCTCTTCAATGGCTTAACGAAGTTTCTCAGGCGGAATGATTCTGCAAAATCACTTTGAACTTGATGATACATAGAGCGTCGAAAGAAAGTTGCAAAATAATGCTGCTGCTTTGTCAAATCTTATTTCAAAGAGCTATTTAAGACTGTTGTTTCTGGCCTTAGAACGGATTCAGAAAGTCTGGAATTAAGCTATAATCCATCTCTATCCAAGTGGTAGGTAACATGATAACTAAAGACGCACCCGTCACTAAAACCCACCTTGCCATACTTTGTACACTATTACTCAAAAAGTAACTGGGCGCGAATTAAAATTCTTTAAAACGCCCACGCCTACCAAATCAACATTCCTCCGGTTTGTTGCCTTGCAGCAGAAAATTTGTCTCACTTTGTCCCACTTCCATGATAGATTTTAAGTATCTAAAAGATGTAAGCTGCAGTACCAGCCAAATGTAAATTAGCGAATGTAGGCATTACTAACTTGTAAGCCGTGGGACGGAAGACGATCGATCGATTTGTACTGCGAAAGTGATGACAAAATCTGCTCAAACACGACAGTAGAACGTGGGATGATTGTATCCGGATGAATTGGCTTATCCAGCCATTAATAAGTATAGATACATGCAATTGTGCCATTTGTCGAATTCCGTCAATTTTCAATTCTTTAACAAGAACAGTGGATAGCACCTTGTCTGTATCTACGACTGAATGCCAACTATTATTAGATTGAATCCAGCCACATCACAGTCTAAATGTTGTTAAAGAAGTCCATTAAGTTTATCTTTTTCAAAAAAATATGAAAAATCATCATCATAAAGGAAAGGTGCTAATTTTGTCCGACTACGGAAGCGTTTGAATCGTTCAAGAGGTTTTTGGTCCCCTTTTGTTGAAATTAACTTGAGGAATCTCCCACATTCATCATTTCTTTGTTTCTACACATTAATAAAATGTTGGACATCTAACCAATTCCCACTTAGGTTCTTGGTAATTACATATATGAGACTAAATCAAATGGGCACCCAACAGGAGGGCGTATCCGTCTCTACACATGCTCCAAGTTACTTCTTTTTTATCAAAAAGTTAAAATCGTAAATACCACCACTACCTCAAGAGATCAAGCAGCTGGAACGTGTAATTAGATTGTTTGGCTGACTTCTGTAAGTCGAAACCCTGTGCAGCGACAGAGACAACAGCGCGAGCAAAATGCAAATACCGAGATGAATATCTCCGTATAATTAATATGCAATTAGCATAATTTAACTGTGGGTTAGTTCGGGGGGGCTCCTACTGTAGTTGGCCTGCACTCTGATTATCAGCTTTGATATTTGAACTTTTAAGTACACTGCAGACTTAATTGCAGGTTTACGTTCGTTAAAAACTATCTCAAAGGAGTGCGATTGAAATAAATACTTAAAGATGCTGATGCATTATGTATTCATATATACACCTGATACTCTGAAGTCTATTGACAATGATAAACTCAAGCGACAGAGAGAATCTGAACGGAGGAAAAAAACGTTAATAAAATGAAGTTGTTTACTAATTAATTAGACGCTCAGTCGTTTAATTACGTAGATTGGAACGATTTTTCTATTTGGAACCGTTTTGTGGTATTTTCTTTGTGAGCGCCAGAGGGCAATAAATGAATCAACCTAAAACCGCGCGAGGCAAGCGTACGGATTTACATAATTGTTTGTTCTGTCTTTTCTTCTCTTCTATTGTTGTCAGTACGACTTAAGTTGAAGGATTTGATTTGAGGTTTCCTAGCCATATTCCATATTCATTCCCACACCAAAGATAACGACAACTGCAGTCATTTTTTGTCGGAAGATTCCTTAGATGTGATTTTAATGGAATTTCTCAGCTTGAAGGACAGGAGGAGTACGCTAACCTTTGTTAGCCACAGGCACACTTAGGCCAGAGTAGACCCGCTGTGATACCGCTGGATTTTGATCCATTCCTGCCGAACGTGGAAAAATTCTAAAATTCAGAGAAAACATTTTTTAAAACCAAATTTAAAAATAGACAACTGTCTGGAAAGTATGAGCCCAGAAAAAATCTCCTAGGGCTCTGACAAGTGCAGAGGAGATGAAGAGTCGTTTCCTCTGCTGCAAAAGTCATTTGATAGGATGCCGAGACTTGTGGCATGTCTCCCGAATAGACAGTGGGTAGTACGAGTACCTTTTTTTTTAATTTTTAAATTCATTTTATTCTACATACTAACAAAAAATGCTTAAATGCTAGCTTAAAATGTGGAGTGGGTAGTACCTCTAAAGGTACCGATGTGCGAGCTGTTTAGCATGATTAAGATACGGTTTGTGAAATAACTTAGGGCAGATCTGTCTGCTGGCATAAGACGCTGCACTGTTCGCCCAACTGTGGCTCGCCTGCAGAATTATATATTTACAAGTAGCCAGAGGCATATGCAAAGACCGCATTTTTTGTGAAATTAGCAAATCCATCAGTTCTACATTGTCCTGGAACGTTACAATGGCCTGGCACCCAACATAGGTGAATATTTCACTCCTCAGCCATCTCGTTAAGAGAAATCGGTTCTTCATTTAAAAGTGTCTGATTTCAGGGACATTTTAGCTGCCTGCTAGTCAGGTATAAATGGAAATATTTTTGGCCGATATCACAGATTTAGATTGTGGACTGCCCCATAGGAACACTGTAAAGAGGCTTTTATCCTTCTGGCTGTGTTGGAAACTAGTTGTTTGCCGAAAATGTTTAGGGGGGTAACATAGGGTAACAGTGCAGCAAAGGGAGTGTTCATAAGCGCGCCATTGATGCATATGCAGGCTAGATGCTGTACCTTCCCTAGTTTATGAAGGTGAGTTGCCTTGTCCAAGACATTAACACCATACAGCTAAATACAGCCGGTGCATGATACGGGGTTGCATATCCATTTTTTCCCAACCGCTCATTTACAAGAGTAGAATTTTATAGTAGCTTTCCTAATTTTTTCTGGTTCATTCTGTCTAAATATAACCGGGACTGAGTCATTGAAATTGCACGCGTTAATAGTTTATTAAAAAAAAACATTTCCTAAGTTAGTACAACTGTCTTCAATTTTAACATTGAGTTTGGACGCCTTCTGTCAATTAGTTTGTTGTCAGCAGCGAAAGACATTAACTAACCTCAAGTGCTATCGGCGATTTTTATTGTAAAATTGAAAAAAAATATTGAGGAAAGAGTTTGAGACAGCTTTCGCAAGAATCATCAATTTCGCACGAATCAGTTTGCCACATTTTAGATGAAGTTTTATGGGATTATGGCAGAACAACTTTTGGATTTTTTATCACAGTAATGAAACACCTCACAATGTATGGATGACTGGATTGTTCGTTGGTTGCATCACCCTTCCTCTCAAAGATTTTAAGTAGTCCACTTACTACTAAGTTACAGAGGAAGGTAGACAGGGCATCACCGTGAGGTGTGTCCCCGCGAACAAATCTGCTGCCCGAGTTCCAGCCCAGTTCAGTGGTGTTAGCCCTGACTTCTCAGTCTTCCATGCGAGGTCTCAACTCCAAGATTTGAACGTTGTTGAGGGCTCCTTCAATGTCAGGAAAGTCTGGCAGACAATATTCCTTACAAGTAAGAGAATTCCCAATGGAGCATACTAATGAGTGTAATGCCGTCTCAACAGATTTTCCTTTGCAGTATGCATGTTGAGAAGTTGACAGCAGATTTACGTCAATTCCGCAGCGAAGGTGAATGCCAACCAGTCTTTCGAATATTTTTAAGAGAAAAAACGACAAGCTGATAGGTCTTAAATCATATGTGGGAGCTTCTTCCGGCTTCGGGTATGAAGACGACTTTTGATTCGATCCACATCCTAGGAATGTAGGACAGCATCATACAGCCACTGGAGATGTTTTTTTTATATTTCTGCTGGGATAATGCCATCCGCTTGGATGCCTTTAAGTATTTGAAGCTATGTATGGCCCAGATTAACGTAGACATGTTTATGATCCTATCCGGATGTTAAGAGGAATGTGCCCGTCCATAGTAGTAATCGGGTATTTATGAGTACAACCAGAAAAGTGTGTGTTGAAAAGAAGCTCAAGCATTTCTTCACCAGACATGACGTCGCTCCACCATGGGGGTCGGTCTTTGTCGCTGTTTCCACTCACGAAGCAGTCTGCTGACATTGCCTAATTGCACTCCTCGGTTAGTTAGGTAACAGGTCAAAAACACTTTTAGGAGAGGAGGGCGGAGCAGGTGCGATTGCTCTTTCAAGAGCATCCCTGTAGATAGACCGCTCAGTGTTCCCATACTTTCTGTAGGTTATTTGATCAGGAATGCGATCATTATTGCTGTGATCACGGTATACCCTCTACTGAGTGGTACTATCGGAGATGTGGTTGGACACAAGGGTAAGGTCTAAGACTTCCTGTCTATTGCTAATGATGAACGTGAATTTATAATCTATTGAAAATGAAGGAATAAAAAGAGGCTCATCTCGTTGATACTCCAACCAAAGTGATGTGCATTTGCAGTACAACCCAAAATTAGTAGTGCAGCCTATCCGAGCCTATCCAGTAGCTCTTTTATAAGTAGTCTAGTTTTGCCACGACTGTATTCAGATCACTGAGATTAGAGAAGAGACAGATATTAGCTATGAGATGAAGAGCCATCTTCGCAAGGGCATGTAGTTGGAGGTCGTAAGTCCAAGTACTGGCTCGTAAAGGACCTACGATTCTGGAATCAGGGCTGCGGGTGCTGCTTTGGAGCGATGGAGGTTAATTTGTAGTAGATGCAGCAACATGGCTATTGCTGAATGCATCAATAGTTGCAATTCCATCGTCCTTTTCGGATGCTAGAAGGTCGTCCTCATCCAAAGAGGCTTTAGAACCCAACTTTTAAGAAATATCAGCGAACGTGTGTCGACATGACAAAAGGTGATGAATTCAAGGACTCACATTAAACTAAAGAAGTCCTAAGCAGATTTAGGCTGTAGAAAATTCCTCCTTCAGCTTAGCCTGCCAAGCTTATACTACGTAGTTTCATTGTGACGTGGAGTCCAAGAACGACACAGCTCTTCGATTTTGTACACAGAACTTTTACATTCTGAAAGTATTGTAGTAGCCCAGTGCCTGGGCTGAGAACGGCGTTAATTGAAGCGTGGAGTGTTATGAGAGTAGATACTTCGTAAGGAGAAGAGCTAGTTCGGATCTTTTATTATTATAAATTGGGAAATTTTTTGAGTGGTTTCTACCATCTAGTATTTGACTGTACATAGTGCTGCCCAGTGATTTATTTCCTGTTTTAAGAAATTATGGCTAAACCAAGGCTTGGGCGGAATCCGATACGTATAAATCCGACTTTCTGCGCCTTTTTTGGCCTGATGGCCCGCCTTTTCTTTGATATCCTGACTCTCATTCCCAGTGAGACTTTTTGCAGGACGGCGAGATGGTTGACAGGTTTATGACACTTTAGGACGGTCTTTCGTGTGATTAGTACATGTGGCTATTAAGCGCTTTAAGCACCGACTGACTATCAGAGATTATAGTTATTTTGACTGTTGGTGTCGTTTACTTGGCAGAATGCATACAGCTCTCAATAATGCATTTAGACTTATTTCCTGCAAATGACCAATAAAGTTACCTTTTTTTGAAGTGATGCGTGCTTGTATGGCTGCTTTCACTTAAATTGCTATATGAAGCAGAGCTAAGTCATTGATTTCACCATTTGATTGGGGTTAATGCACCAAGATTTGAGATACTTAACCTCTTTCTTTAAATGCACCACAGTTGGAGCCCTTGTTCATAGAATAATTGTTATTTTTTGGAATTACTGACTTGTAAATCCGGGTTAGACTCGACGATACCGGGAGCCGGAGCATTAGTGTGATTCGCTCTACATTCCCCATCTTAGGCGACTGATGCGCAGGTTCGTGGCTAAGTCGATGTCCTTGTACAGCTCTTTTAGTTCGACGTCGAATCTCCTCCTCCAAAACCCGTCAACGCAAACGAGACCGAATATTTTTCGAAGTATTTTTCTCCCGAATTGGTTGATATACTCCATGCTTCGGAGCCATAAAGGAGGACTGGTATGATCAAGATCTCATATAGAGTCTCCCTAGTTTTTCGGGATAGGGCCTTACTACTTAATTGTTTTTTTTAGCCCAATGAAACAACGATTGACAAGAGTGATTCTTCGTTTTATTTCTTTTAAGATGTCGTTGGCAGAATTTATTTCAGAGCCAAGGTAGACAAATTCGCTGGCTACCTCTAAATTATAGCTGTCTACTTGGACATTCGTTGATGTAACTTCTTGTTTTGCTTTACTTACCGCTAAATCCTATTTGATAGCCTCTGTTTCAATACCAGCGAACGCACCGGTGACAGCCCGCATTGTTCCCCCAATAACGTCAATATCATCAGCCTACGCTAGTAGTTGCAGATGCTTTTGAATGATTATACCTCCAGCATTCACTTATGATTTCCGCACAATTCCTTCAAGTAAGATGTTAAAGAAGCTCGTCACCTGGTCTACACCATTCTTTGACATCAAAGGTCTTATTTAAGTCGATGCCGGCCTTGACGGAGCAGCGAGCATTCTCCATTATCATTCTATGCAAAACAAGACATGGCTCAATATATGGCAGCTCGTCTCTATAAATGCTGTCATCAGCGGCCTTGATGAAAAGTTGTCGGGTATCTATTTGGACTTCTTGAGTTTTCTGCAGGATCTACCGCAGTGTGAAGATCTGGTCTATTGTGGACTTTTCTTCTCTGGAACCGTACTGATAGGGTCCAATCAGGTTGTTGGCGAAGGATTCCAGACGTTCACACAATATGGCAGATACCATTTGGTATGCGATGTTGAGGTGGCTTTTGCCTGTATAGTTGGAGCAGTTGGGGTGACTCCTTTTTTGTGGATCGGGCGAATGATGTGGAGATTCCATTTATCAAGCATACACTCTTCTGACCAGATCTGAGAAATGAGTTTGTATATGTTCTAAACAAAGTTATTTCCAGCAGCTTTAAATACCTCGGCCGAATACCAGCTACTTTGTTGGATTTCAGCTTAAATATTACTATTCTTACTTCGTTTTGGTCCGGTAGACGAAAAGTTGGGCTTCTTCACCGTTATATAGTCTGCGGAAAATATTTTCCCATATTCTCAAGACGGACTGTGACCATACAGTTTCCTTTTTCGTCTCTACAAGTTTCTGTACGGGTATTCTTGCCTTGACTTTTTACCTGCTAGTAAAACTTCCATACATTGTGCCTGTTAATATCATATGCTGTGACCTTTTTTCTTTTTCTAGAGAAGCCGACAGTCTGCTAGCATAGAGAAAATTGTCCCTCATCTTTGTTTGCAGCGCCACTTTTTACGCTTCTAATTTAGCTGCATGAGTTTGCCAGATTTTTTGACCAAACCAGGAATTTCTTCGTGGTGGTCAGAGTTGCCGAGAGATTTCGGCATACACTTACGACAAAGATTCTGGAGGTCTGCGGCTGCGTCTTTTTTACGTTATATCTTCTCTCAGTAGTTCTACTTTGTTGTGGCGCTTGAGAAGTCCTCAATCGTACCTTGGTTGCGACAAGGTGGTGATCCGAGTCATTTATGGTTGCCCGAAACGTTCGGACGTCCAGCATACTGGAGGCATGCGTTACGTTTATAGCAATGTAAACAATTTGATTTAGCATTCCATGATCCGGAGACCGCAATGTTTAATTTTTTTATATTGAGCCTTTGGCTCTACAGACTGTTGAGGGTCCGAACATTCCACTTGCAGATCCGAAGGTCGTTGTTCTGTAAACGATTGCAAGGGTCTTCAACAGTGAATCCGTTTTTATCCGAGGCCAGTAGTTAGTTCGTCACATCTTTTTAATCTCTTGCGTGTAGGGTTGTGATCCGTATGACGGCGTAGGCCAGTATTGTGCTTTTGCCATTTTAGCCTGCATGAGTAGGGATAGGGGCTTAGTCGTGCAGTTACAGGAAACCACTACTGGGAGACAGTCAGCATTTTCCCGATCAATTGCCACCCAGGTCCCCAGTTCCTGTCATATGCGACCTTAAAATGAATGAAATGATGACTTGATTAGTAACGAAATTAAAATCGCTTATTTTCCTTGGTCCCATTAAACCAGACTTGGCTCGTTAAAATTCTAACCGCGAATGTGGAGAAATAATTAAAAAGCATGACTAACCTATAGGCGGGCATACTGTGGATAGATTCCCGCGATTGGATCAACGGCGGGTTCAATGGTTAATGAGTACCTCATATGAGCTTCTTTAACATATTTGCTCTTGTTGTCAGCAAGAATTTTATGACATTAATCAGTGACAGATGAACTCTTAATGGGTAAATGGAAACTGTTATACCTACCGATACCTTTTACCCAATGGTTTCAAGAAGTGATCTGGGATTTCACGTTGAGGATTGTAACCGGCCATATGAAAACCAAGAGCATTAGACACGGACGGATTTGCTGTTGTTGATCCCTGTGACGGCAGACTTAGCTTTCACCAACTTTAACAAATGCCTTCTACTATTCGCATCACTGCCAAATTGGCCAACATCAGCGTGATATGCGCCGACGTCCATACAGAGAGAAAAAAACAAAGTTACAAATGAGCTCATTCAAATCGTTGTATGTTATAACAAGAAGGACTTCTTTGATATTGAAATGGGAAAGCATAGTCGAATATAACAATAGACAGTTTCATCAACTCAATTTTCATGGAGGAACATTGGGGTACCCTGATCGTAATAAGTCCAAGCAATTGAATACTTCGGGATCGACACAGGCCAGTACTTCAGTATCATAGATAGTGGGTGGCCGTGGCTCAATTGGAAGTGCATTGACTTCCAAATCGGACGGTTCGGGGTTCAATACCAGCCGAACCCGAAACACATTCTTTTTTCAAGTCAAGATGAGTGGTTGCCTAGAATACATCAACAAGTCCAAATACACTAATCATAATTTGGTATCCCCATTAAATGTTCGATGCCACCGTTGAAGCAAAATAACCACTGCGCCCAAAAATATTTCTTTCTGCTCCTGTCCCATTTTCTTCAAAAACCTAACACATGCTCAGGCACTTTAAGTGTACTCATACCCACTTGAGTGTTAAGTTCTTTAAAAAAATATAGTTTTTAACTGCTCAGGCCACTACGAAGTTGCAGAAAAGGCACGTCAACGGACGGATATCTTTTATAACACAACAACGGAAAAGTACTCTGAAACTAATTAACGTTGAATCGCTCTAATTATGGAAAACTGTAGAGACCGTTACCGGTTGCCTATGTAACGTACCTCAAGTAGTGAATTTCAGTCGAATCAATGACAAGAAATCTGAACAAAAATTTTTAAAAGGAGTCACAGTGCTCGAAAGATAGTAGGTTCCAAATTTAGGAACAACAAGGCTGCTGGAAGGGATGGCTTACCCGTCTGGTCTCTAAGGCACTGCGAGGTGACTAAGTAGAGAGTTCACACCAACTCTATTCCAAAATTGGTTGGTTCATCTTTGAACGACACGTCAGTATGGTTTGTCTCATAGGCCAAGAATGGGATCCTATAAGCATATCCCACTACAAGTACAGAGCTGTTGGTCCCCTTCACGTCTAACCTGCTGCTTTGTTTGAACTCCAGAAACCGCTTGCCAACGATTTGAGTGGCTCATATCAGCACGATGTTGACCCGGCAGGTCAAGTTACTTAGGTACACTTCAACACTTTTTCGATTTCAATTCTGCATGTGACATCGCCGAAACAGACGTACACATGTCTTATGTTGCTATCCCTGCAAAAATGATCAAATCCCGAAAAATGGCATGTGAAAAATGGGCTCAGGCATATTTTTGCATTCTCGTGTATTTTCTTCAATATCATACGAGTTCTCGATTCGCCTGGTTTCCGTATCATTTCGAAAGTAGAAATTGTGCAAAAGAACCTGATATTTCGGGTCGCCGTTGAATGACTCGAGCAGGCCAATGATATCAATCGACTTGTATACTTCCTGAAATTTTGACCCTATGGCCTCTGCCCCTACAACCACAAAGTTTTTATCCGCGATGGAATTCAAACGTGATAGTGTGATTGCTTTATATTTGGCTGGAAAACCACAAGTAGCTATCGCTAGAGCCCTCCAGCACCTCAACCTGAATAAATCATTTGTATCTCGAACCATAGCTCGTTACCGTGATACTGGCAGTGTTGCAAAACACCATGGAGATGGTCATAAAAAAACAGCAACATCGGCAGAAATGGTTCGGAAAGTGTAAGCTCGAATTGAGCGAAATCCGCGTCGAAGTGGAAGAAAAATGGCTCGTGAGCTCAACATATCGTTGGAACAGATGCAACACATGCTGAAAAATGAGCTTGGCTCAAGCCATTGAAGTTCCAAAAAGCACACGATTAAACCGCAACAGAAAAAAGTTAGAGTCGAAAGAGCGAAGGAGTGAGTTGCCGAATTTGGTTTTCCCCGATGAGTCGCCATTTGTTATCGAGCAGTATGTCAAGAAAAAAAAAATTACCGAGTTTACTTACCAGAGAGGTCCTTCGAAAATTTACAAGTTCGGACGGCCACCAGAAAGCAGGCAGCACCGATGGTGATGGTTTGGGCCGCCATAACCGCCGATGGTCGCTCTCCGCTCGTATTTTTGGACCATGCGCGTGGCGTAAAAATTAATGCCATAGTATACCGTGAAACTGTCTTAGAGGCAGTATTGAAGCCTTGGGCAAACAATCATTTCGGTCGGAGACCGTGGACATTTCAACAAGACTCGGCACCGTCTCACAAAGCGCGCGTCAACCAAGATTGTTTAAAAAATAATGTTCCACACTTCATTTCTTCGACACAATGGATTGCAAATTCTCCGGATGCAAATCCGTTGGGTTTCTCTGTCTGGGGTAGTTTTTTTAATTTTTCTACACACTTCTCCCAGCGATGCTCCCATCTCTCTAACCCGTCCAAATAGTACTTGGCGTTTTTCTCTGCAAAATAATTGTTCACGAAGGTGGTTGCCTCCTCATTTGACGAAAATCTCTGTCCTCCGAGCGCAGTTTTTAGATGAGGGAACAAAAAGAAGTCGCTTGGGGCTAGATCTGGTGAATAAGATGGATGGTCAAGCAGTTCAAACCGTAATTCATGGATTTTCGACATGGCAACCGCTGAGGTGTGAGACGGCGCGTTTTCTTGGTGAAACCAGATTTTCTTTTTCTGCAAAAGTGGCCGTTTTTCCTCAATTTCTGCCTTCAGCTTGGCAAGTAATGATGTGTAGTATGCTCCTGTAATGGTTTCTCCTTTTTGAAGATAATCGATTAAGATAACTCCTTTACTATCCCAAGAAACAGTCGCCATAACTTTCCCAGCCGAAAAAACAGTTTTTGCTTTTTTTGGAGCCGGATCGCTCTTTGCAGTCCACTGTTTTGACTGAATTTTTGTTTCGGGCGTATAATGGTTTATCCAAGTTTCATCTACAGTAATTAATCGGCGCCAAAACTCGGATTTATTGGGCCTAAACTGCGCCAACAGAGCGTTGGAAATGTTCATTCGAACACGTAAGCAAACGCGGCATCCAAGGCGCAGAGAGCTTTCTCATGCCTAAATCTTGATTTAATACGAGTATGTAGCAAACACGTTCTTTGGACATTTTCATAACCTCTACTATCGCTCTCACTTTAATTCGGCGGTCGTCTAACACCATTTGGTGAACTTTAGCAATGTTATCGTCAGTGGTTGCTGTTTTTGGACGTCCCGAACGTTCATCATCTCCCAAGCTCTTACGTCCACGTTTACATTCAGCTGCCCAAAATTTCACTGTGGTAAATGATGGTGCAGAGTCCCCATACTCATTTTTGATTTGCGTATGCGTATTGCCTTTCAAGCAACAAGAATTTAATAACAGCTCGATACTCAATTTTTTCCATTTTCACAAAAAACACTCACATCGACTCACTCAAACGACTGTTAAGTAAAAACTGCTCGTCCAAAATGACTAAAACTTCTGTAAGTAACTGCCAAAAGATGCACAACTAGCATTCACTATCTTTTATTGACGAGTGCCGCTATCTTTACCTTGCGATGGGAAACTTTCCAGGCAACCCTCGTAAATAGGCTTCAACGTTGGCTCGCGGTGTCTGATCCATTAAGAGAGTAAGATTCTCCTAAGAGTGGAATTTGTAGCTTTGATAAATATAACTAGAGCTCCTCAAACAGAGCAAGAAGTCCTTCAAATATAACGTAATTAGTGAAGCGACAGTTTATGAGTTAGAGCGTATAGAATCTTTAGAACTCTGTCTCGTTAACCAGGTAAGATATTGTAGATGAACTCCTCTTTGGCAAGTGAAAGCAGTTTGCATTCCAGAAATGGATGGTGATTGAAGTTAATAAAAAAACAAGGCCTCAGTAAAGTAAACTATACAAAAGCCCGTGTGGGAAATTCCTTAAATATCCTTTTTCGCACAAGAATATGTATGAATTAAACCAGCAACTAGTCAAGATTGGTGAATTTTATAATTTACGAGTCTAGTCTGGCACATTCCCAGTCTTACAGACGAAATTTCACGACAAGTGCTTGTGATAGAAGAAAAAAAAAACAGCACATTGCACCTTAAGTAGTCTTGTTTATCGAATTAAGCCCACAGGCGCCCCTATTCTGTCGTTGTGCACATACGAGCACACTTGAACAGCTCTCTAGCCTTCCTTATCCGAAATAAGATAATGGAGCAATTTATCTATGCGATAGAAATTTAATAGCCAGAGCGTAGGTAGCATATGTGAACCCAAAAATAGAGCAGCACAAGCCTCCAGACTCAATTCACTGCTGCACCGGAATGTCTATCTCAAGCTCAATATCGACATGCAAACAAAAAAAAATAAAAAAATAAAAATACGTGTGATGTCGATGTAAGCGCGTACGCTTAAACGCTCTGCTTTGGATTGCCGCGCTTGGCTTCACCACTGCCCTATCCTGCTGGACAATCTAGCAAGTGAAATTTTTATTCACGTGTGCAACACATACAGAGATGCATGGAGCAATGCATAAAGACTTGACATGAGCGCAGCATAGAACCGGGCGATATGCAACGATTGAACAATTTACGATCTCAGATCAAGTAACGTTAACGCAGGCCATAGACTATACGGTTGCCGCCTCATCAAAGGCGGTCTATCTTCGAGAGATTAACGATCAGTTTTAGGTTTCAATGGGTAAATGGTGTGCCGCGCGCAGTTTTATATGACATTGTCCGCAACTACAATATAATACGAATACTCGTATGTGCACGAGTAGATACAGATACAGATTCGATTTTTGTTGTTGTTTTTTTTTTTTTTGTTTGACGTATTTTGTTTCTGGACCACCGATTTTGTGGGCTGTAACGCAATCAGCGTAAATCAAGTGCGCGCTTTAAGTCACCGAAGAAAACTCTGAAGTCTGATTTGCTGGAGGCTAGTTAGCATACGAATGGCAGAGCCAAACCGCTGTAGACCTGGAAATCGCTTATAGATTGCATCGCAGGAAAAATGATATTTTATCGTTGGTATGGAGGCACCGTTTAACTGAAATGGGGAGCATTCGATTTACCACCCCTTATTTTCGGTTTTAATGGATTTTTAAATAGATGCAGCCAATATGAATCAGCTTGAATGTGCTCTACTTGCAAAGATACTTTGATTATCAAAATCTTTGTTATTAGGTAATAGGTTACGAGTATGTGGTGAATAAGGCTGTGGGAATTGGAGTGTAAATATTTCTCTCTCTTCTCTCCTTTAGACTGGCATTTTGAGTAAAAATAGCTTTCAGCTAGGTCCAAGTAGTCAGCATTTGACATTTAAATAAAATTAAAATTTGCTTCTTATTCCAAAAAGGCTCCTCATCGATCCTGAATGATCCTATTTACGATAAAAAAAAGGAGGGAATTTTTGATCTTACAAAATCATGGTGAGTAAACTGACCGTAACTGTTCGGTTGATAATTACTTGGCATAGCCGACCACGTCTAACAGATGAAAAAAGTTAGAAAAATGATGACTGGGGTACTTATAGGTTGAGCTACTTGAATGCTCTACGACCATAGTGCAATCATTCTCGCATAAACGAGTTTTGTTGAGAAGAACTTATATCCTTTGAGGTTTACTGTCAGATTATTTAAGAGTCTCGAGATAGAGTATGATCATCTGAAATATGAATTCCAAGAAACTTCGCTAAGCGTTCCCTAATATTTCTTCAAAAGTATGAATAAGTACAACTGTGACAACTGAAGGACCTTAGACTAATACTGAGGTCAGAAAGCTTGAATTGGTGACTCAATCCTTGCTTGTTGTACTAGAAACGTCGCTGACGCAAACAATGATTCAGAGCCTGAAATATCCAGTCGTCGTTCTTTGGTTGAATCCAGGTCTCGAGCGTAAAGAAACTGGAAACCTATGAACAGGTCACTTAACATTAATTTGATAGTAGACCGGAATCTTTACAAATAGAAGCAAAAAGAATATTACAAGCTTACTAGGATTTCGAAGAGTGCTTCTGAAAGAGGCTTTTGCGAAAGATCGAAAGTGTCAGTAAAACCAGTAGGCTGGTCAAAGTCCTCACAATGGGAAGATCTGATGGTACCTAATCAGATTTTCTGAGTGGTTCCACTGAGTCGAAAGCAGGAACTCTCCGTCCAATGTTTGAAACGGTAACCCAATTAGAACCAGTTCATAAGCAGCTCAGAAAAGGTCTTTCATTAAGCGCTTCCCAAATTTAAATTTAAATAAAACAAAGTGTGTATGAGATATCATCGAAAGTTTTTATTCGTTTGAAAGGCCTATCGATGCCACTACGTTAGAATAAAACACCGTTGAAATATCCGCCGCGGCTTCTCTCTCTGGCGCGCATCCGAAATGTCCAATTTTCCATGACTCTGGCGCATAAATCAGGCTGAATTTGACCAATAGCATGGGTTATGTTGGCTTTCAGGGCCGGTATGCTTCGTGGCTTATTCGCATAGACCTGCGACTTCAGAGAACCCCACAAGAAAAAGTCTAATGGGGTCAAATCGCATGATGTCGGTGGACAGTTCACATCACCTCCACGTGAGATGACCATGCCCTCGAATCGCTCGTACAGATTTTCCAATTCTTCGTAGTGAGCTTGTGGCACGTAGCACCGTCCTGTTAAAACCACATGTCGTTGGTTTCCATATCATCCAATTCAGGTCAAAAGAAGTTGGTAAGCAGCGACCTATAGCGCTCGCCGTTGATGGGGATGGCCTAGCCTATGTCGTTCTCAAAGAAATATGGACCGATGATGCCGTCAGCCCAAAACCACACCAAATAGTGACTTTTTCGGGATGTATTGGACGCTCTTGGATCTCCTGTTTGTCAATGCAAAGCAACGAGTAAAACACAAACAAATAAACCTACTTGTAGCCCAGGGTACTTACGACCTGGGGTCGATCCAATGTATTCCCTCGTTGATTAAATTCCAAAAGGCACTTTTCCCACGTTGGATAAGATGTTAGTTGTATCTTGACGATATTTTCTGTAACCTATAAAAATAACCAAAAGTAAAAAGCACTAAACCAAGAACACGGAGTAAACAAAACGACAGACTTCCCTAGTGTGACTAGAATTTAGAATTTTTCCGTATATATTTTTTTCCACTGGCCCCACGTTGGGGGCCAATTGTTGCAATTTTATTTTACCGCGGTTGTTGCAATTTCTTTTAATAATTACTATATTCATAGCCGGTCTGCCGGCAGGAATCAAACTTCAAAATAAAAGCAACACAGCGATCGCGAACCACACAGGTGGTGGTTATTTCGGTAATGGCGGACTGCAACGCCAACAACGAAAAAAAAAACCAAAAAAGGGAAATTTACAACAGGCAGCAGGTTGAGTGCTGCCACTTTCGGCTGCTCAGCTGGGGGTGGGTTTATGGCTAGAAAAAACGGAAATAGAAATATACGAAAGTCGCAGATCTCAAAAAAATAAAAATACATAAATGTATCCGTAGGCGCCACGCAATCCTTTAAGGAAGGAATTGCGAAACCTTAAAACGTTGGAAAAACACAACAAAAGTCGAAAGTCACGTTATAATGGGCTCTTTCTTGATCGGATCTTTTTTTTTTTGAACAAAGGAATTGAGCGGTAGAAACGGTTTACAGGACCAGACAAGCGGCAGTTAAAACTACCGTAGTAGAAACAGCTTAAGAGTGGGCCGCTATCGTCCGCCTTCCCGACCGATTGAAAATAAATTTTTTTCCTAGCGGGTCGCGTGAAAGGCAAACGGGCCTTTATTACGGAGTAATAAATTTTTTTCACGTTGGCGTAAGCCTACTGGGATCTCACTATACACTGTTACTACACAATACTTAGGTTTGCGTGGTATCCTTCTTTCCTCGTTTTCCCAGTTCTCCCTGTGGTTCCCTGATCCTGTTCTCTTTCTCTTTGGCTTCGCACTTAAATGTTTTTTTTTTGTTTTGTTGTTTAAATCTTCCTTTCTCTACTTTCTTTGTCACTTGGACCTAGATCTTTTGATTTTTTTTGCTTTTAAATAAACCTGTATGCCGTGTTGCGGTCAACCAAGAAGTGGCTGCCCTGATTCGACTTATGTCCACTCAGACCATTGGTCACTCACCCACACATTCGTGCATTACATCTACTCTGTTAGCAGGCCCAATGTCTGGTATATGTGTACAGCGCTCCGCTACCTAGCTGGAGCGTGTAACCATAGCTTGGGGCACCGCTAGACCGCTCTTCCATACACTCAAGTGTGCCATTTTGACTACCCAGATCCTCGGGGAAATTTCCGAATTCTGGGAATTTCCTTTGGCCTGAGTAAACATTTCCCCTGAGTTGTCTTGGGTTCAAATAACCCCTTCTTTCCCCGAATTTGATCCCTGAAGTAAGTCGAAGTGACAAAGAAAGTTCCTTTTCTATTCATTTGCGATTTCGAATGGGGGACTAAGTCAGGATCTAGGGATCTTAGGTTAAACTTTTGAAAAGTGACGGAGGAAGAGGGAAACTTTTCTCGAATTAAATTCCCTAATGAAAAGTGGACCCGGTGGGCTTCCCTGCAGATTTTCGAGGGGTAGAAAAGGAAATATCAGATAGCGTCCCACTCTTTACATTAGTTATGTTTTATTTTTCATTGTACAATTTGTTGTTCGCTTTTTTTTTGTTTCTGTCTTCTGTTTCGTTTGCTGTGTTTGTTTTTTTTTTTGGTTTTTATGGGTGTGTTGTGTGGTATGTGTTGCAGAGAGTTGCAGGCAGTCCGCCTGGTTCTAGGCAACGTGTGCGGGTTGTAGATGTTTCATTTACACAGAGGGTTCCACACCGCCCTAGGTGGCTCTAGGTGTATAGTCCAAATAACATGGCCGTCCGCCATATGTTCAGAGTGTTCCAGGCCGTCCGCCTGGCTCTGTCTTTCCCGGGTGGACCTATTGGTTGTCACTTCCGAGGAGCGTAAAGGCGGAAGTCCGGGATTGGAAGAATCCACAGGTACCTTTCGCAAATACGTTCTTCCAAAGCGACAACGGACATAACAGACAAGGCGGGTTAAGCGGTGAACGGGTTAGGAGCTGGATGGATGGAGCGGATGCCTTAACTCTACTTAAGGCTGGAGACTACCCATTGGGGGAGACAAAACAACATTTGGGACAAGGCTCGGCTATTTCGTATTTCGTGTTGGACCCTTGCACAAAACCCAAAACTTATAGCGCTTTCCTTGCGCTCTTGTAGCAAACAGTCCGCCTGCTCTGCGGGGTTCTTCCTCGAGTTTTTTTTTTTTTTTTGACCGTCCGTCGTACCTATTTATGTTGTCCTTCCAAGATGTTGAGAAAGTGCACCGATGGCTGATGCGCCCATGGCTGACCATCACTCTCTCAGAATTTTGGACGAACAAGGTTCGAAGGAGTGAAGCGAAGATTTCAAGGAAAAAGAGTCCAGCTTGTTGACAATTTTGTTTGTTGACGTACCTATTCATCCAGATATGAGCCTCATCGCTGAAGATGATTGTTCAATGAGAATTAGGGTCAGTTTCAACTGCTCCAGAGCCCATTCAGCGAACACATCTCGTTGGCTACTATCGTTTACCTTCAGCTCCTGGGTCAGTTGAATTTTGTACCCCTGAATGCCAAAGACACGACGAAAAATTCGCCAGGTTTTGGTCTGCGAAAGGCCGAGTTCTTGCAAGCGACGCGAAATTGACTGCCTCGGATTCTCCTGCACACTCTCACGGACAGCGACGATGATTTCGGCAGATCCTGCGTTTCGTCGACGTACGGATGTTTGTTTATAGTTTACTGAACCAGTGGACTCAAATTTATTCACCACACTGCGAATACTCTTCTCGGTACGACGATTATGGTGACCGTAAATTGGTCGAACCGCGCGGAACATTGCCCGAACAGAACACCCATTTTGATAAAACAATTTCTTCATTCGTACGTGTTGTTGAACGCTAAGTCCGTCCATGGTGATTTGGTAAAATAGACTGAATAATAAAATAATGACAGCCAATTTGACAGATGGTGCTTCAGCTATATGGCCGCTATAAACTGTCAAAGTTCGGAAGTCTATATTGAAAGACCCTGTATTAACGAAGCTGCTAGTGAACTGAATAACACAGAACGTACCTGGATTTTTATCGTAAACCACCTGTCATGTAGACTTAATGTTTACGAGGTGCCCATACACCCATAGGGAGCAAGGATACGCCTTGCCATCGCTCTCCGTCAATCCTTTGATACCAATTCGGAACTGTGTTGGAGGCACAGTTCCACCCTTGGTATGAGTCGAGGCCGACCTAAAACCTCTTGCTGCTCTTAGGGTCGCAGCACCCAGTACTTTTTTGCAACTCTACAATGGGTTAGACCCGTTCCCGCGATTTGGGTTTAAACCACAGCCACCATGACGCTCCCACAAGGGGGCCTACCTCTAACAAGTCAGGCCCGGACCGAAGTCCGGTGGGCTCCTGACTCCCATGGTACCGTGATTTAAGTCCTGGTATGGACTACCGGTGGTCAAGCCTACCAACAAGACCTATGACCGGCAACTTGTAACTGGTCAAATCGTATCATCCATTCATGCAAAATATCTGGATGTTTTCGATAAGACCAGTTATAGAATAATCTTCCCCCGCTATTTATTAGACAACGTCATTGATGGGCGAAGCCTTGATAATTGGGCGGGGGCCCGCTGAATAACACAACACGAAGTAGCTGGTATATCTCATCAATTGTGGTGACGGATGACACCATCAAATATGAGGTTTTTTCCTTTGATGGTTTGACTCGCCTAGTTCAATTCTCCATAGAAGCTAAGTATTTGGGTGTCATCCTGCATAACAAATTTCTATTGTCTTAACATGTAACGTCGAAAGCCTCTAAGGCGCTGTCGGCCTTTTGGCAGTGCAAAGGAGCTATCGGCATGACATGAGGCCTGTCAGTGAGAATGGTCCTTTGGATCTATACGGCCATGATAAGGCCAATCACATCTTTTGCGTCGGTTGTCTGGTGGAATAAGCTCTCACGAAAATAAGCGATTTTTGCTTTTACCAGACTCCAAAGAACGGTTTGTGTCCGCTGCTTGAGGGCTTTTTATACCCTACTTGGCTCCGCTCTAGACGCATTGATGAATGGGTTCTCAAATCCATTTTTCACCTAAATAGAAACGGTCTGTAATACAATACGCACTGGAGTTTTGATGTCCTTGCTTGCCGGCTGTGTTTTGACCCTGGTCTGAGGATATTCCATCTGACGCAATGACACCGGAAATCTTGCTGCAGAAAAAATACGAAATCGACTTCCCTGTGTAAAAGATTGGTTTCGGCCAGAATCTGAGCCAGGGTCAGATGAGGGCAAGGCATTTGTATCTATGGCGACAGCCAAGCTGCGCTTAGAGGCTCCTGAACCCTGTTTCGACTTCCAACCTAGTTCGAGAATGCAAGATTCCACTGAACGCAGTCAGAAGGCTGAATTCACAGAGTATTGTCTGAGTCCCGGAATGTCATAGGATCACGGAAAATGAAATCGCCGATGAACTTGCCATGCAAGGCTCAGAGGAGAGTTTTTCAGGACCCGAACCTACGTTAGGTCTGCCTGCGTTGTCTGCTGAGGCTACCATTGACAGTTGTGTTTTATATAAGGGCAACTACAGATGGCAAGACTCACCAGGTTGCAGGCAGATGAAATGAATATGAAATGAAATGTTGCAGATGCTCGGCGTTGACCGGCTGGGTGCGCTTACTCGTCTTTCTGCACAAAATTGAAGGATTTCATTAAAAGCAACTTCCGGGGAGTACAATGGCCTAGTTCTTTGTTTGACTGCTCTGTTCCGATAGAAAAAAAATAAAAAAGGAGGGCTTTTGTATTTTACCGGGAGTCGAAGTATCGGTAGTCTTTTACGTCAGTCGAAAAGCTGCACACTGGTACTCAGTTATGATAGAGAAGTCGCACACGGCATTGCGCCATTGCGGAGCGTCTACATTTAAGAAATGCGGTAGGAAGTCGCGATACAAGGGATATTGCTCGGCAGCGCCAAGAATTTTATGCGGCTTAGACAAACAGTAGAATCGTTATCGTCATTTTCTTCAAATGTTGAGAAGAATTGTCCAAAAATTAACCAACAGAATAAGCACATTGAATACTGATTTTTGATTGTAAGTGCTTAAGAAAATTAATACAGCTTTAAGTAACACCATTCGCATGTCACAGTTTTTCATTCTACATTTGTCCAAGCCATGGCACTTCCTGGAAGCACTAACGGATGCCTTGTTCATTTTGAAAGGCAGCCAACAATAAGTAAGTGCGTACTTTAGCGAGGCTATTGGTTACCTTACAACACTAGAACTTTTAGTAAGCCCTACGTACAACTTAGAGGTAGATTTTGAAAAACGATCAGATAATCTTTAAAATTATTGACCTTGACTCTAAGTTCGAAAAGTAGCTGAATTGGAGATTCTCTGCCGCTTCGTACTAGGTTCTTGCTGAAGACTACCACTCGCATGTTCTGAGCTTTTCATTATACAGAGCCCAAGAATTTTAGTCTACAAGGCAATTAGATTCAATGATATATGTACAATTCTAGCTAACATAGGATGGTAAAGTCTACAGTGGATCCTTGTAACATTTTGTCAATTTCATTTCCTTGTGACAAATGTGTATATTTGTGAACGCATATATGTAAAAATAGCTGTTCGTAAGCGATCGTTTAATAGCCCTCAAGTAAGTCTACTAAAGTAAATTAATTGAAGCCTTTATCCTCTCAAAAAAGTCATTTCAAATCTACACCTTGACTTATTGGCAATTTTCCAGTTAAACTATTTCTACAGAATGCAGTAATTAATTAATCCTTTTTCGACTTAATTAATGGACCATTAATCTTTCCTAATCACAGTACTGCGACGGGCCTGATCGGCTATCGACTTAATCAATCATTATGCTCCAGTCTGGCTTTGAGGCTTTCTTTCACTTCTTGGCATTGCCAATCTGAAAAAGGTAAATTGCTTCATTTTCAACCGAAAAAAAAAGAAAAAAAAAATAGTTTAGTAGCTCGAAGGTTGTCTGTTGGAGTGCCGTTATAATTGCCAACTATTAAGTTAACTAATATTGTAGGTATAATTAAAAAACAGTAGTGCTAATACGTAAAGTAAATAAAACCACAACGTATCTAGATAATTAACAGATTGACGACGACACTTATGTGTGCTATGAGGCGATTGTAAACACCACGCAGCTCCGATAATTTTAGTATTCAAGTCGTTGATGGTCAGATAGATAAGTACCAGTACATTATGCCAATTTGGTAGAGAAAAACCATTGCTTTCGACACACAGATACAGGTTAATTCACATAAATTCTTTTGTATGGCTTTGTCTCTGTTCCTGTTTTTTGTAGACCTGCTGTTACACACTACTCACTTCCTGCAAGAGACAAATACAATAATTTAATTAGATTGTTGCTTTAACTGTTTAATTTTTTATTTAGTCCCATGCAGGAAATTATAATTGCAGTAGAAAGTGAAGGTTAAGTTATAGCAGAAAGATCTATTTCAACAAAAAAAAAATGTAGTCGTACATAGTCCATTTCGTTGTGGACCTTGTTCAGTAGTCCCGGTATGAGTGACTCAACTATAAGTACGATGTATCAAGTCTGATCGGTGTCATTATGAAAGTTAAACTTTTTTTCATATTTGGAGAACCTTAGACCGCCAATATTTAATTGAGATCTTGTGGTGTGATGGAACTGTGAAGCAAACTATTGTCACTTGTTCGACTTCAGGAGTAACTCAATCTATCTAAAGAGAATTTACTGCGGATCACGGATGAACGAAAATATCAGTTTTCGAATGAGTTTAGATTTATCGGGCTCTAGAGTAGTTTTGGATCTTACGACATGCACGCTTCTCCGTTAAAGTCGATAATGACAAAACAGAGACCTTCAAAGTCAGGTAAGGACTTTAAAAGAAGGCGATTTTTTATGCGTTGTGATTTGATTTTGTCAATATCTTCTTTGAAAGAATTGTGCGAAACTTGAAAGTCAACTCCAAAGGGCACAGTCTTTTAAAAGTCTGTTCAATTACTCACCTTCGATATAATGGAAAGAACAGAGCGAGTTGTCAATGGAGCGTTTTGTGGTTATTGAAGCGAAAGCCTAAAGATCGGTTTGGTGGCCAACGAAGGAACGAAAAAATATGTGTGACATGTACCATCGACGGCTAGGACAAAACATCATGATAGGCAGCTAGAACTTTGAGGTAATAGGGGATCCATCAATGCGTCTAGAGTGGAGCCAGGAGTGCTGGGTAAAGCCCCATGCAAGCCCGGAAACAAGCCGTTCTTTGGAGTCTGGTAAGAGCAGAAATCACGTATTTTCGGGAGAACTTATTCCACCAGACCACCGACACATGGCATATAATTGACCTTATCATAGCCGTGTAGATCCAAAGCACCCTTCTCGGAAACAGGCCCCATGTCTTGCCGATAGTTTCTCTGCATTGCCAGAATGCCGACAACACCTTTCGACGTAACAGAGAAGTTATCCAGCCAAACAAACGGTCTTAAATTAAGCGCCCCCATCTTTAAATTTAAATAAGACAAGGTTTGTGTGAGATATAATCGAAATACTTTATTCGTTTGAAAGGCCTATTATGTGTGGAATATAACATCTTTCAAATGTCCACCGCGGCTTCTCTGGATAGCTCGCATCCAAAATATCCAATTTTCCATGACTCTGGCGCATAAATCAGGCTGAATTTGACCGATGGCGTGGGTTATGTTGGCTTTAAGGGCCGCTGTTGTTTGCGGCTTATTCGCATAGACCAGCGACTTCAGAAAACCCCACAAGAAAAAGTCTAATGGGGTCAAATCGCATGATCTCGGTGGCCAGTTCACATCACCTCCACGTGAGATGACCATGTCCTCGAACCATTCCAGGAGAATTTCTAATGTGGCGTAAGCTGTGTTGCACTTAGCGCCATCCTGCTGAAACCACATGTCGTTGGTGTCCATATCATCCAATTCAGGCCGACCTATAGCGCTTGCCGTTGACGGTGATAGCCTGGCCAACGATGACGTCGCCAGTTTAAAATCCACACCAAACAGTGACTTTTTCGGGATGCATTGGACGCTTTTCGATCTCATGTGGATTGGTATCGTCCCAAATTCGAAAATTTTGTTGGTTAAGGTACCCATTCATCCAGAAGTGAGCCTCATCGCTGAAGATGATTTTTCGACAAAAATCGACTGCTCCAGAGCCCATTCAGCGAACACACGTCGTTGTCTATGGTCGTTTACCTTCAGCTCCTGGGTCAGTTGAATTTTCTACCGGTGCAGGCCCAAGTCACAACGTAAATTTCGTCAAGTTGTGGTCTGCGAGTTCTTGTGAGCGACGCGAAATCGCAAAACAGAGTGAATCAATGACAGCCACTTTGAAAGATGTACCTTCAACAATATTGGATGACCCTGTTCTTAGCTTTTTTGGGGAATTGGATGGTGATGTCTTTAACCACCAGATGAGTCAGACTAGGCAGCTTCCTTTTTCTCGTAAAGAGAACAACCTCAGCTTAGAGAGGATTGACTGAAAGTCCATTACTAGTGCACCAGTCGTCGACCACGTCTAGGGCTTCCTGCGGTTTAGAGCAGACAGCCGCTAGACACGATCCAACAGACCGTACAGCTACATCATTCGTGAATCCTTGAGCAGTAAGCCGACTAACATGCACCATAGCAATGGAGATAACGCAGCCTCACTGGCAATCCAAATTTACACCCGCCACCACATATTGGCCGCAGCCAGCATCCGCAATGAATGTCCTATGCGCCAGCATTGCTTTTATCCACAAAACTAGTAATTCGTCTACCCCGTGTTGTCTGGCCGAGTGACACATGCCGTCAAAAGTTGGGTTGCCGAAGTACCCTCAACGTCGATGAAAATGCCCAAGGCGTATTCATTCTTGTCGAGCGCGCCTTCAATTCAGATTCTGAAAGGCACTGTTGCAGGGTCTTCCGCGTTGGTAGGCGTGTTGCATCGCCGACGGAAGATGCATTCGCAAGGCGGTTTTGCGTGAATGGATCTCGACCATTCCCTCGATGCTTTTCAGCATGAAGGAAGTCAGATTTATAAGTCTGAAACTCTTTGCTAGCGAGTAGTCCTCCTTTCCGATTTTCAGTATTAAGGCCACTCTCACTGTTCGCCAGAGATTAAGTGTGTATTCCAGTGTCAGGCTAGCAGTGAAAATTCTCCTCAAAGTTGCCAGCAGCTGGTCTATACATTTTTGTAACATGACTGGGTAAATACCATCATTGCCAGGCGACTTGAACCCGTCAGAGGAAGCAACATCACGTATAATGGCCTCATTCGTCACCACAACCGATGAGATATACCAAGTGTTGTGTTGTTCAGCTCACTACCAGCTTCGTTGATAAGAGCTAGTTGTGAGCTGGTTCCGATTATGTTACCTGGGAAGTGAGACTCAAGCATGAGGCGGAGTGTCTCTGCTTTCCACTCAATATAGGTATCGTCAGATTTTCTAAGTGTTTCCAGTCTGGTTGATCCTCCCCTTTTGAGGACTTTGACCAGCCTACTGGTTTCACTGATATTTTTAATCTTTTCGCAAAAAGCTCTGTAAGAGCATAAGCCTCTTAAAATCTTCTTGCTTCAATCTGTAAAGATTCCAATCTTCCTCCAAATTACTCTTGAGTGACCTAGTTAGCAATTTTCTGGATTGTTTACGAAGACACTGCAGGTCTGCGTTCCACCAAAGTACGGGCGATTGCTTACTAGCTGGACATGCCAATTCGAATGAGGGTACCGTTCAGGTTCTGAACAGGTTCCTCTAGCTTTCGTTTTGTCCTGAGCTTAGGGCGAGTACCTCTTTATACCGTGCCCAGTTGGTTTAAGTGAATTCTTTTTCTTCAACAAGGTCGACACGTCGCATCCGATTCTAAATTCGATGTATCAATGGTCTCCCAAGGAGATCTTCGATAGTACTCGTACTTTCAAGTTGGATAAAGTTAAGTCGATTACTTGCTGTCTTACTTTCGTAACAAAAGTTGACTGAGTGCCAGGAGATATGCATCGCAGCATATTGGTGCGAGTAAATCCCATCTTCCTGGAATCAAAATATTCAATGAGTTCTGCCACCGCCTCCGGTAGCTCAAACAAGGGATGCATTTACAACTAAACTTATTTGTCAATAAGAGCTTAACTTCAAATGAAATGCTAAATCAGTTCTTCTTTTAGAAGAAACATGGTAGCAATAACAATGAACAATAATCGCTTAACTGTGTATAAGCTTGTATATCTCATAAGTTAACTTTAGTGGTTACTGTTTGTGCTGTTCGATGGATAATTGAGAGTAACGATTAGAGTTTTGGATGACAACTTCAGTGTGACTAACAGTTGGAGCACATCATTTTAACCACAATTGTATTTTTACCTGCTGATTAACATAGCAGTTCAAACTTAATTTATTCTTAGGTCATCTTCATCGATTATCGCTTGAGGCCGTAGTAGAAGTAGCAAAAGATCAACTTGTGGAATAATCCAAATACCTTAAAAAAATTCGACAGGCCTTAAAATTTCCACGAATCAAAGGGTAAGGCCGTGCGTCAGTTAATCAATGCTCATGCTCTAGTTTTTTAAAATGAATTAATTCACCATGTGAGTAGACCGTCTATACTTTGGCACAAAGATTTGATAAGTCGAATCTGCATAGCTGTAGATGAATTTGGTCAAAATGATTTCAAATTAAAATAACTAACCACATTGACCGAATGTAAGGGGAACAAAATAGCTCTAAATTGTACTCGCATACATAAGTATCTCAATCTTATTAATCCCCCTATAATTGGTTTAATTAAATAAGATTTTTCTCATAATTTATTCCATTCCAAACAGCTGCTTTTTAATAAGAAGTCCAATTCAATTAGCGTTTTTCTCAAGGAGCAAATTCTCAATTAACCTTCTGTCCGATGTCAGTCTCAATCCAACTGACAGGGCTAGTGACCTGCCAGTCAAGAAGTAACCTAGTCCAGTCCAACTGAAGGTCTTTCTTCCATTTCCACTTGGCATAAACAAATTGCTTATTCTGATGGCCCCTCTTCTATGACTGTCTCAGAAATTATTTGATATTTCCTGCTTTGCTGCATCTGTCAGCAAGTGATTTTGTGTGAGGATTTTGTATAATGAATAAGCCAACTCAGGTCCCGTCACTGGAAGACCACTCCTTTTCCTGATGAAACTCGGGAGATGCTTATCAACACAAAAGATAATTACTTGGATGATATGTTACAAACGTTCTTACTGAGGATATCTGTGAAACGAACCTTAGGATGACAGTTAGGATAATGTCTTTTGGACTCTGTAGATAGGATCATTTGGAGTCAAAACTCACTAGTGGCACTGAAAGCTTTTTATCATATTTTAGTAATATGAATCTCATATCTATTAGACCATGTACATCTTGGTATATCAAGCCCTCCTTAATGGTGATTTGGTCTCATCTGTCAGCAGCATTTTGTTTCCTTAGAATCACTAATCGGAAGTCCCTGTCCTGACAATTTTAAAGTTCTTTGGTTAAAGTTAGTAGAATTGTTAAAGTAGAGTTTTATATGTGTATTGGAAACGGGAGAGACTTGAATACTGAGGACAAGGTCAACTATTATTCTGTTACCATCAGGAACATTCACAGGTCTATCCGGTTATGGTCAGGTCATATATTCACAGAAGTACACATTTGCAGTACAGGTTTCTTGTCGAAAATGAAAACCGAATTCACTTTCAAAATTAACAAGTTATACAAGAGTGACCATAACCACTATAAAATTCACTAATTACTATAATGCGACACCTCTTATGCCCCTATAACCTCTTCGTATTTAACTGTTCTTTACGGGTCAGTACTTACCAGTTTTGTATTTGCAACGTAAGTAGAAATTACTCGTAAATGTATACTTCCTACAAATTGTTTTATATTAATTTTGGTGCGGGCGAAGTCCCCTATTTATTCGGCTTAATACAAGTTATAACTTAAAATTAAAACGAAAACGGATTTGAGGTAGGGAGTGGTGTGGTGGAAGCCAAAGACGGTAGGGTATGAATTGATTTTTTGTAACATATTGGAGATTGGTTTATTCTCACCATAGGAGGTGTGGTGGTTACGTGGATTACGAGGGTTAGTGTTGAATAAAATAGAGTTTTGAAGGGACGCGCACTCAACATGACCTGAAAGGAGTCGATGAATGAAGAGAAAATCGGCTGCATCTCTGCGTTCCTCAAGGGTGCTTAAATTAATAAGGTTGAAACGGTTTTAATAGGGGGTCAGTATAAAATGACCGTCCCAGGGCATACCTAGAAGAGCAAATCGAAGAAAACGGCGCTGGATACTTTCGATTCTCGAGATATGAACGCGATGATCTGGGTACCACATTCGACTGGCGTACTCTAGGAGGGGGCGAACAAAGGTAATATAGAGGGACCTGGTCACGTATGGGTTGGTGAATCCTTCTGACCACCGTTTTACAAAACCTAGCGCAGAGTTGGCTTGAAGGATTATCCCATCCATATGTAAACGGAAGTTGAGCTCCCTATCACACAAAATGCCGAAGTCACGAAAAGATTGAACAGAGGAGATAGGTTGGTTGTGGAGAAGGTAGAGTCGGTGAGGAGATTGGTGCCGCTTATGTTAAAAGGTGATGGATTGGCATTTGGGGATATTATTCCAAACAATTTTTGATGCACCAGATCGAAAAACTATCAAGGTCTTGTTGAAGGAGGAAGGAGCTATGGGAAGAGGAAATGGTTTTCAAAAATTTGGTATTGTCGGTGTAATGGGAGACAGACGAGTGTTTGATGATCTCATCGAGATCATTTATGGCCAAAATGAAAAGGAGACCGAGATGGCAGCCTTGTGGAAGTCCAGAGGTAGCCAAAAATGGAGCCGAATGGGCTGACCTAAAACGAACACTATAAAGACTATTTTCGAAGTAAGAGGATATCCATTTAAATAGTATGGGTTCAAAGCCGAGGGCAGATAGTTTGAAGAGTATTAATCGATGAGAGATTTTATCGAAGACCATGCTAAAATCAGTTGCAACTACATCGGCTTCGTAACTATTCTCTAAGGCACATACAGCAAAGGATACGCATTCAATGAGATTTGTGGTGGTTGACCTACCCTTCAGGAAGCCATGTTGCCTAGGGAAATAAGGGATTTGCATTGGAAACCTAGAGCTTTATACAAAATACTTTCAAAGACTTTGGGTATATGGTAGAATTTAGCGACTGGGCGATAGTTTGTTATTTCGTTCTGTGATCCTTGTTTATGGATCGGGGTTATGAAGGAGGTTTTCCAAGTCTGAAGAAATTCGCCTTGTGAAACGGATAGACGAAAGAGATTAGAAAAGGCAAGAGAAAGGAAGTAGCAGATTATGGCAGGGAGACTATATGGGCCGGGTGTGAATTCGTCATTAAGTTGGTGTAACTTTTACTCGATATAAGACGAGTCTAAGGTTTGAGAGAAACGTAGGCCATTGGAGAAATTCAGTAAGTGATTAAAATAGGAAGGATCTGGTTCAAAGGAGTCGTTGGTAAAGGATTGTTTAAAAACGGTGGCAAATAGGTTGGCAATGGTAAATGGATCGTGATCCCTTGTTGAAAGAGAGGGAAGGAGGGTAGCAATCGGACTTTCTTTTGTAGTTAACAAATTGGAAAAGGACTTAGGATCGTTTATGAGGTTGGTAGGATTTGATAGGTTAAGCACGTAGGATGTAGCAACATATAACGTAGAGGGAATTGGAGGTGGGTGGTATTTTTATTGCGAAAAAGTCGACTTTGGAGGATGAAGAAATGGTAATGGGAGAAGAGTTAAGGGTGTTGTGGATCGCCCGTAGGACTCCTCGACAGGGGGAATCATCATGTGGGCGGGTAGGATCGTCGTCGCGAAAAACATTAAAAGTAGGAGGGAACAATTCATGGCTCTTTGTCGGGAATCAAATTGGTTTCAATTCAGGTCACAAATATCAAAAGGAAGAGCATGCGATTGGAGTAGAACAGCATTGGCAGCATAGCAAAAAGCAAGAGTCATGTTGTGGGGTGGAGGTGTGAGGCGGGATAGTTTAAGTGCCGGCAAGGGAGGCAAGTTATTTACCAATAAATGTATAGTGATCGGCTCGGCTCCGCCGTAGGTGTGAGACTGGCTTAGAGTGAACGTAGTGGCCGAATGCAGCAAGGTCGTATTGCACTTTCTGAGGGGAAATGCTAAAAATCTCGTGGTACCTGACATTAAGATTCCTAAGACCGATAGGGTCGGTAGGGCGTCCTTCTTGTTGGATGGAAACAATGACGCTGGTTTTGGTCTTCCCTTCGTAACAGATCGAATCCGATTTGTTATGTGGATAGGCAGGAAAGAGACGAATGTTTTCATATATTTTTCTATCTCTAAGCCTAGAGAGTGCATAGTGACTGTCTGTAGTGCAGCCGTGAAGGCTTTAGACTCCGCAATATATACACATGCAAAAACTCATTGATGGTGTAGAAATTAATCTATGGCCAATCTACGACAAGTAAAAATCTGTCTCATTAATAAGGATCAGTAAGAAACAGTTTGCCCGTCTGCCATCTCTAGACACCGTGTCATTGGCATTTTTGAGAAATAACACTGGATATCCATATTTCAAAATTCCTCATTTACTATTGCGCTGAACCCAGATTGAAATGGAAATCCTAATGCAGGGCGTTATCGGCGTTACCAGCAACATCAAATCAGACCGACAGATGCGTCTGCTGTCGGGAGTAACAAGCTTTCTCGACAATACGTTGAAGCTGCTTTACCAGACTCCCAGGAACATGAGAGCTTTCTCTAGGACGCCTGTCTGTGCCCTAGATCATTGATGAATTGCACTCACATTGACACATGTAGATATCATGGCCTGGACTCACAAATCCATTTCGCGTTAAAATAGTAAGTGGTCTTGGTAAGCGTGCTGTCAATCGATTCTGGTCTAGTGGGACTGTTACAATGCCACAAGAACTCCTGTTGTTAGAAAAATGTGAAATCAACTTTCTAGGAATGGTATCAACCAGAATTTGAGAAGGGATGATAAGATGCGGCATTGGTATCATTTTAGATGAGCTGTGGGCTTTCAATTGCTTAAGCATTTATTCATCTTTTTACGAACGACTGATCGATTTTAATAAAAGGAACATACAAGGAGTACAATGGACTAGTTCTTTGTGTCAGTGTTTTACCCACACTAGCTATAGATTAGTGAATTTAAAATTAAATTTGAAACGAATACTACTCACGTAGTTGAATTGACATTTAAAGAATTGAGACTAGCGGAAGTGTCTTTGATATTGCCAAGTTGCAAGCAATTACAACATCATGCTCTTATTGGATTTCATCAGTTAATTAGTACTACATTCGTTTATCCTTTACAAATATGGTCATAATGATCTTCACCGAATCAATAGCAACTTGCAGTTCTTTTGCAGAACGTGCAATTATTTTTGCTGAAAAATCTGCTTGACACGTTCGTCTCAGTACCATTTTGCCGCATGTGTGACAAATTAGGTGTTTGCTTACATTGTATCAAATACCGTAAATAGTAACTTTTGCAAATATGGAGAATATTGGAAATATATCGACACGGTTTCTGAATGGTTTGTACTTAATTATATTGCGCGGAGAGTACTTTGTTGCTATTATTTGTGCAGATACTCAGATATTTCTTTTGAAAAATAGTGTTGATGTTTCACTTATTTGTCTCACAGTTCAATGTATATCACCTGAAAACTAGACAGAGATACATCTATACACAAATCAGATAGTGGTTAACAAAAGAAAAAAAAAACAGAAACAAAAGAGCTGACATGCGAACTGGCTGCAGGTACCCTTTTCCTTTCGCATCGACTTTGTGTTGTTCCCAAGATTTTTTCACAAAGATAAATTTTCAGAACCCTGACTGAATCAGGCCAAATCAAAACAACGATTCCTCTCGATTCTCACCTTTGGCCTTGCCTTTTTGTACCAACAAGTCCCCAATGCAATACAATTGCCAACATTTCAACTCTTAACCCAACGTAGGAGATACGAATGCGAAACGAATATTCAAGATCCGTGGTACACAGCATGCAGAAATTTTTCTCCCTCTGTTCGAAAATAATGACACGACAAGTGCCTTTGCGCGATTGACGTCAAAGTTAAATATCACGCCACAAAAGAATAAGACAGTTTTGTTTTTTTTTTGTTTTTTTTGTAGTGCCACAGAATTTAACACAACATGCATGCTGTTGTCCGTTGTATTCGTATGCTCGGTTTAATCTGAATGGAGCAGACAAAAAGCGTTGGCGGTGGTATTAAGACCTTGAAATAAATCTTGGGAATCAGACCTGAACGAACTTCTTGGTAGGTTTGCATTTCTCTTTCGGCTTTTAGATACAAACCGCACAGAGGGATACTGCAATTGTCATTCTGCAACTGGAATTGCAGTGGCGGCTTTTTTTTTTCCTTCTCTAATTCAACAATGAAATGAAATCTACTGCGCACAAATGTTTCCCTGTGCATATGAATGAATTTTTGCGTAACGAAATGAAATGAAAAAAAAAAGATGGAAAAAAGGAAAATAAGATAAATCCAGTCAGTCGACAGGTACACACACAAGCCGTCGCGGGTCATAGACGTATACGGCTTGTCATTCATTGACAGGCCTAAGCATTGTATATTGCGAATTGAATTTCAAATGGGGATTGTCCATTTAATTGAACAGAAAAAGTAAATACGAGTACTTCCAACTAGATCCGAGTGCGCGTACATTGAGAAATGGGTTAGTTTCTGAGTAGACATCTAAATACGCGTGCAGCAAAACTTTAATTAATCGTTGAATGCTATGATTTACAATTCTTTGACATAACAGACTTTGATGCCTAGTCGAGTTATCCAAAAAAGGGAAGGTGTACACAGATTCTTTTTTGTCAGGTTTTCAGATGGTTTAAGCGGTTCAAATGGTCGGTGTAGACGTTTGCGGAAGAAAACCAAGCAATTACGCAAATTTTAAACAAAATCCAAACGACAGAGCTTGTCTGTTGCGAATACGAACAATGAAGAATAGCAAATTTTCACGGAGTGGACGAAAGATCTGTCTGCACAAGGGCCAAAATTACCAAATGGACAGCGTCTTGTATGCATAAAGGGTTTCAATGGAAATTGTAAGCAGTAAGAAGGCCAAAACGCAGAACCTGACATAGGTTCAGCAGTCCTAAGGTGCCCAGATCTGCAGCAACTTCGTAAAGAAACCCGAAAACTTCTAGAATAACTCAGAAAATCTAATGGCACCTATACTGAATCGAAAGCAGAGACTCTCTGTCTCCAGCTCCTATTATCGAATCTGCTAGTGAGCTGAATAACACAACACGCCGTACGAGTAGCTGGTATATGTCATTGGTTACTAGTCCTTGACCGCCGGAATGTCTTGCTACTGCAAAAAGGTTATGGTGCCTTGAAGTCCGTTCATATTTAGGAAGACATGCCAAATTTCAGTGCGATACTGTCATTAATTTTGTTTTGACGGCTGATTGTTGTTGACGTGTTTGGCATCATGTTGAGCATGGACAAAAACGATTTTCGTTCTCTCATAAAACATTATTTTTTTGAGAGGAAAAACGGCGAAGGAAACTAAAGAAAAGTTGGATAAATATTATGGGGCTAATGCTCCGTCAGATTACACCGTCAAATATTGGTTTCGAGAGTTTCGTGGTGGCCGCAACTCCACTACCGACCAAGTCCGCAGCGGCAGACCCTCCGATGCGGTTACAGAGGACAATGTCAAAAAAATACATGAAATGGTGTTGGCTGACCGGAAGGTGAAGGTGCGTGAGCTAACAGATACCACAAAGATTAGTACTGAGCGCATACGCTATATTTTGGGCAATATCTGCATATGAAAAAGTTATCCTGCCGCTGGGTGCCGCGCATGCTCACTCCTGACCAAAAACACGAACGCGAGAGCATTTCGAAAGAGTGTTTGGACTTGCTGATGCGGAATCGAGCGGACTTTTGGCGCCGATTGGTAACTGGATTTGGATCCCTCGGACTATTATCTCTTCCCAAACCTCAAAAGATGGCTCATCAATAAAAAATTCAGCTCACACGAGGAAATCATCGACGCCACGGAGGAGTATTTTGCAGACCTTCCGGAAAATTACTTTTCGGACGGGATCAAGAAGTCGGAAGATCGCTGGAATAAGTGTATCAAACTAATATTGAATAATATTAAAAAACATGGTGACAGATGAGGCCTTGCACCGATGGCATATACCCAGTTGTGTTACAAAAAGTAGAGACCAGGCGACTGTGAAGAGAATCTTGAATCTTCATATCTAGCCCGTACTGAAAGTCCGATAAGAGGACTATATGCTCTCCAAAAGCTTTAGACTTATATGTTAAGTCTGAGGGAATGATCGAGATCCATGTACGGAAAACTGCTGTGCAAATGTATCCTTTGTCTGAGATGCAACATGCTTACCAACGCGGAGGATCTTGGTTAGCAGATTTGAAATCTCGCTCGATAACATGGAATACCCGCTGGGCATTTTCATCGACATTAAGTATGACTTCGACAACGCAACTTATGTATAACGGCATGGGTAACTCGGCCAGACAAAACAAAATATGTATATGTGATGTCGAGGGTAAACAGATGTTGCCCGCAAGGCAGCAGCCTCCACTGGTATACTCGTATGTTGGTCAAGAGCTCAAAGCTCTCAACAATTCTGAAGTATGTGCAAGAGCATACATGAATGATGCAGGTGTACCCTCTGCTGGATCATGTCTTGCGACTTTCTGTTCTAAAGCGCAAGCAGCTCTATACGACGATTGGTTCACAAGTAATGGGGTTTTTGTCAATACTCCCTAAGCTGACTTTGTCCTCGTCACGAGAAAGAGGAAGCTGATTGGTCTGACTCATCTAGTTTTTAGCAGCACACCATCCAATTCCCCAAAGAAGCTAAGTATTTGGGTGTCATACTAGATAACAAACTTCTATGGACTAAACATATTACGTTGAAAGCCTTTAGAGATCGACACTGCTGGCAGTGCAAAGGAGCTGTCGCCGAGACATGAGGCCTGTCACCAATAAGGATCCTGCAGCTAAGATAAGATCAGTTTTGGTTGAACAAACTCTCACGAAAATACGATATTGCTGCTTTTACCAGACACCAAAAAACTATCCATCTCGGCTTTCCCAATCACGACTGTGTTCGCTCTAGATGCATAGATTCATTTGCCGTTCCTTGATATTCATACAATGCGCTGCACTCTCAAACTTATCTTCCATCTAAAAATATGTAATCTTTGGTACAACACGCACTGGAGCTTTAACGACCTTGCGCACCGGCTGTCTTAAGATTCTGGTCTTATGGACATGGCGTCTTATGCAATGACACCAGAATCCATTCTGCGGAAAATGTACGAAATCAGTTTTCCCTGTGCTCAAGAATGGTTGCGGCCAGAATCTGAGCTAGGAAAGGAATGTAATCAGACTATCAGGGATGGCTCCAAAACCGACATAGGATGCGATACTGGAGTCTTTCTGGAAGAGAACAACGTTAGATTTCACTCCTAGTTAGGAAAACTTGGGTTTCTCTTCCAAGCAGAGATACACGCAATCCTCATTGTAACGAACTACAATGTGAAGAACCGGTGAAGGTATTTGCATCTGTAGCGACAGCCAATGCGCTCGTAGAGCCTTGCCAAACCCTTTTACCTCTTCCAAACTAGTTCGAAAATGCAAGACCCCACTGAAAGCAGTCAGAAGACTGAATTTACTGAGCCTTGTCTGAGTTCCGGGTCAGAATTGGATCACGGAACACGAAATCGCCGATGAACTTGCCATGCAAGCCTCAGAGGAGAGTTTTTCAGGACCCGAACATACGTTAGGTTTGCCTTCATCCGCGATTAGGGCTTCCATTGACAGTTGGATTTCGTATGAGCATAACTCCAGATAGCATGATTCCCCAGGTATCAAGTAGCCCACACGAATACTTCCCGATGTTTCCAACAAGTCAGCGGCTTTCCTGCTGTCCCTCAGTATGAAAGACTGCTGGTTGCTTGCTGGCGTCGTCACGGGCACCACACATTTGCTAAACACTTAGATATGCTAGGTATAAGTGATACAAAGATGTTCGCATCAGGTTGCAGGTACTCGGCGTTGACGTGGTGGATGCTTGCACTGTAGGCACAAGCAGCCACCATACAAAGTGCGTGTGACGGCTTTGCCCTGGTTACAACTGATATCCTAGAGATTTTTTGATGTAAGTCCTTAGAGAATTGGTGTTCTCTTCTACTGTTTTAGAGCAGTCTATGAAAATAAAGATGGACCAACTATGAATTAATGTTCTCTTCACTTGCTCCTTTCTAGAACCGTGTGATTGAAGCTTTAGCTAATTTCAGTAAGTTGAATTCGGGCTGAATAGGGAGACCACGTGTAGTTGCGTTTTAGGCCTTTTCCTTTGCTGAGTGCCCCTCTCGGTCTAAGGGCAGAGTTTGAAACAATCTACTTGTACATCGGTCAATGGGTAGTAAATGAAGTAGAGGTTAAAAGCCCTCCATTAGAAAGGTTCTTAACTCCCGTGTAGTTTCTAGCAAGCTAATAAATCTTTTTTTCAAATGCAGACCACCTGACCATTTGAGACTGACAATTGATCTAACAACTCACACTGGTGTAAACTGAGTGGATGACTCGGAGTTGCAGACACCTATTTATTATAGATAAAGAGTTTTCTTGTAGGAGTAGGGGCCAACGAGAGCTTTTTAGAAAAAACTCTGCTAATCTTTGATCAATTAGTTTGCTTCCAAATATAAGCAAGGTATTCGAACAATTTGTCAGCACAGCCTTGTTGAAGTGGATATGATTTGCAACCTGGCTATGGGAACGAAGTTCCTTAATATTTAAAACAGTTTACAATAGAGTGATTTATCCAATACTGTTCAACATTTACACCAGCTTGACTTCAGAGTGAAGATTCGAGTGCTTGAAAGGCAGTATCCCAGAACCAGTCTCAAACTGTACAGATAATCAGAATTGGAGTACAGAGATTCTTTTTAAATAAGGCTCTCTACTAGGCGGCTCCCTTCCTTATTAAGATGATTCGAAGAAATGTTACAAGGGCGATGAATAGCGAAAATAGCCTGTTCTTGGGGGGTAAAAGCCATAATGGAAGCATTTTTCCGTATTGATGCTAAAATGTAGGTAAGGATGTTATCCCTGTAGTAAATTAAAGCTTCTGTGGCATGAGGAACAAGAGGCTCATATAAGATGTATACGCTGTTAATGCCCCAGAGCTGTTCTGCTTTAGTCCTTAAAATCGGATCGATGTCAAAGAGAGTTCCCCTAATTTCATAAGGAGTAAGCTTTCCTAGATCGTTGCGTAATGTAATAAGCGTAGTTACAAGTTCGGTTTAAGTTAATTTGGAGATCTTTGTGAAGAGACTAGGCTTATACAGGAATCCCTCCAAGAGGTGACTGACGGTTTGCTGAATAAAATGAATAAAAGATTATTTTAAAACAAAAAATAAAGGTGGAGGTGTGAAGCAGTGGTAATGAATTTGTTATTTCATTAGATTCCTTATCTTTTAAATCATGCGGACAAAAATAATCGCATTCATAGGACGATATTGCCCTATAGATTAGATTAGATTTATTGTTTGTTTTCTTGTTTATAATACAAATTTATGTTACAAAATTCATTAAGCATGGCTTTGCCGTCTGCCTGATTGACATGAAATTAAACATTTAATAAACTTGTTATATTCAATTCTTGAATTTAAAAGGATTAAAAGATATGTAAAAAAGCAAAAAAATAATAAATAGTATAACAATTTGATTTTTACAAAGTTAAAAGTTCTCAGTAATAATTTTACTACGGTAATTGGTTGCTGCTTTATAGAAGTAAAAAAGTTGTTTTACATCGCTTTCGCAGTTTGGATAGGCTATAACTTCTTCCTCAGATATTGTGTCGTTTCCTGGAAAATATCTTTTTATTTCTTTAAGGATGGGGCATCTTCCGATGAAATGTATAACGTCTTCTCCCTCAGATAAATTGCAAAGACTACAATAAATTGTTAGATCTGGACGATGTGGGATATAATTAAGACGTACTAGTTCGTCTCTCATCTTAAAAACAGCCGAAATTAGTTATTTGCTGTTTTCCTTGTGAAAATAATTTTTTTCAGACAGATTGTGTTTTAAAACGCTGTATGTAGCTCGGTGAATTGACGATGAAGCCATATTTACGCAATCAGCTCTGTGTTGTTCATCTACGTTGGCAACAAGATTGCCAAGCACATCCTTGCGGTATCTTTCGTTTCCATAAGCTAAATTGCATTCGAATCTGCAGTACGTTGCTAGTTCTTCGAGTTTTTTATACCAGAGCGTATTCCTTTCGATTACCTTCTTTGTAATTATTTTTGGAAGTCTATCGTCCGACAGTTCTAAAACTTTTATTACATACTCGTAGTCTACATGCAAATTTAATGATTTAATGAAAAGCGGTGACAGTCCTATTTATCATATAGTTTAGTGTTGTACTTGGTAAGCTAAAGCATTGTTTTATGTAGTATCTAAGGAGTTTCTCTACTGTTTCATATTGGTAGTATCCCCAAGATTGCGCTGCGTACATCATAATAGATTCTGATACAGCTTGAAAAACCTTGTACTTTACGCTGTGGTCAATTTGTTGATTTGAAAAACATTTTTTCCATATAGCGGATATGGCACTTTTCGCTTTTATTAGTCTTTCCTTTAGATGAGGTTCAATACTGAGGTTACTAGCTATTGTCACCCCGAGATATTTATAGGTTTTCACAATTTCAATGGGCTGTCCGTTGAGATGCCATTTTTCGTTTTTGCACTCTCTACCAGATCCCTTCTTAAAGATCATAATTTTTGATTTTGTGAGGTTAACCGTAAGATTCCCATAATTGGCAGTATAAATCAAGATGGTTAATCATTAATTGTAAGGACTCTGGTGACTATGCAAATAGAACCACATCGTCTGCAAATAAAAGTGCATTTATTAAATGTCCTGCAATCTCTATTCCTCCAGGTAAAAAGTCGGTGAGGTCATCGATGTACAAAGCAAAGAGATATGGGCTTAGTGTACATCCCTGTCTTACCACCATAGTTGTTTCAAACCATTCTGATGTTTCGGTCCCACTCCACACACTCGATTGGTTGTCCTCGTATATATTTTCGATAACCCTCCCAAATTTTTGGCTCATTCCAGCGTTATCAAGTTTGAACATTAAAGCTTTTCGATCGATATTATCGAAGGCTGCCTTGAAATCAACGAAAAAGACAAATAATTTCTTTTTTTGTTCGAGGAGTGTCCCAGCAATGTTTTGCAGTGCGAAAATGTTGTCTACGGTTGAATAACCATTCCGAAAACCTGCTTGGAATTCTTTGATCAAATTGTTGTTTTCAATCCAGATTGACATACGCTCACTTAAAAGTTTTGTGAAAACCTTGTAAGATGAGTTAAGGAAAGATATTCCACGATAATTTGCGGGATCAGCCATATTGTCTTTTTTTTGAATCGGATATATTACGGCTTGTTTGAACTGTGGCGGTAGGTTACCTGTTTCCAGCATCCCATTGAAAATCACCGCTATTTTGCCGACAAAATTGCTTGTCGCATACTTAAAAAATTCAATGGGTATCCGATCAGCTCCCTTCCCATCTTGAAGTTTTTTTAAAAAGTTTCATATTTCTCAATAGGTGTATCTAATATTTGATTTTTAATTAATGGCTTTGCGTAGTGAAACGGCAGTATGCTACTTTGTGGGTTTAACAGCATTTGAAGGTGGTTCATCAGTGTCCTTGCATCTAGCTGAGTGCCAATTTGGGGCGCCCTACAGTTGAATTTTTTAATCGCACACCAGAACTCCTTTGTATCTTTACAGTTCACCAATTTTAGAGCTTCGTTTTCAAAAAATCTTTTCTTTTCCTTCATACATATTTGCTTAAAAGCTATGTTTGTTTGGTAGTGCATTCTTTTAAAGAAAACTTTTAGCCACCCAAAAGATATTCTTCTCGCTGCTTCAGTGTCAAACCATTTTTCTTTAAAAATGTATCTTTTTTGATAAGCTTGTATTTTTGACGGGTAATAAATTTTTATCAAATTGTTGATATCCATTATATCAAGTTGAGCAGTTGTCTGCAAGTTGAGGTCGAATTTCCGTCTATACTCAGATGCATTTGATTCTTTCCACATCAGCTTATGGGGTAGTTGTATCGTTCTTGTATCTTTTCTTTCTGTCGGTGAAGTACTAAACTCGGCAACAATAGGCATATGGTCTGAGAACTGCTGCATCGAAACTACAAAATCATTTACTAAGGATATCCATAATCCTCGTACCAAGCAGTAATCTATGACTGAACATCCTTGTTGTTCTATGAACGTATACTTTCCACTGGAGTCTGAACTGCTTGTACCATTTAGTATATTAAATCCATGAGAATCACATAATTCTAACAGTTTTAATCCCTTTGCATTTGTGGTTCCATCTTCTGATTTCCTCTTCCCTCTTCTTTTCCTATTCGGGCATTTAGATCACCGATGATCATCATATCGCCATATTTACAGTGTTCAATTGCTTCAACTAACGCACCAAAATCTCTTTCCCAGTTCTTACAGTTGATATAAATTGCTAGTATATATAGTTTGTTTGATTCAATTGATATTTTTAAAAGTTTAATTTCATATACCGATTACGCTTTGGATATCCGGACTCTGAATAGGGAAGCCGACTGTATTTCACGAGATTACGTCTGCGTAAAAAAGATTAAACCGACTGAAAAATAAGGACCGATATACAGGTAATGCTTGACAGAGTCCTAAAAGAACGTCTTGTTACAATATATCTTTTACGCTGCCATGTTGGCTGAGAATAATGTGATAGATTTCTGATCGTGGAAAGATTTTGCTGCCTTTTACGTTAGTTCACACTGGTGAATGAGCAGTTTAATACTTCGGTTTTCGCAATAATATTTAGCACAATCGTCGGTTGGTAACCAAGAGTCTGTGGCTTCGAATACGGCGAAATATTGGTAGCAATTTTGTGACTTCAACACCCGGTCAGTAGGAAATGGAGAACTTTCTTAAGTAAAATCATCTACCCATGCGAAGGTCTTTTTCACTTCGGATTTAGCAAGAAATCGCAGGTCCCTCTTTATGTGTAGAAAACGACAAGAGAAGTGGGGAAATATATGAGGAATGGTGAGAATAGGCCTTGGTTCGCATAGAACTCTTGAGCAATCAGCTCGGATTTTTTTTACCCGTCTAAGGCTTCCTTCTTTATTTGCTTACTTTGATTAATCCTGTGACAAAAACTCGAATCTAAAAGAACACATATTTTAACGAATAATAGCATTGGCCAACTACGTAGCTATGACTCTTTCAACCTTATTTGTGTATGATTGTGGGTACATCAAAGTGGCCAAGGGCACTTAAAAATTGGTTTAAAGTAAGATTTTTCTACTGAGATCGAAAAACAAAAATAAAAGGACAGGCAACGAAGAGGTCATTCTTAAAGTATATATCATATGGCAAGAAGATCTGGCAGTTCCAGTGCCTCCTTTCTGTTTTGCGTACCGCCATCAAACTGCATAACATCCAACTCAACACCCATACAAAATTTCTCCATTACGAAGTCACTTAGATTTGAATTGCCCGACTCACAGGAGTTTGAAATTGTATGCAAATGCAAATCTCTGCCTGAAACAATGAGCCCGTGTCCACTTGAGTAATCCGTACAGCGATTGGCATGCAGACTTGCAAACTTGCATATGAATCTATTTTTCGCTGCTCATAACTATGTACCAAGCTGCTATCACAAACCAGTTTAAAACAATAACATTGGTAATAATAATTTAATTTAACAACGTGTACTCGGTACTTTCGATGCTAGCGTGCTGATTAAAAATTCAAAGCGCACGACGGCGACGGCATATTGCTCGTTTAACAACGTAATGCCGCCACTGCCGTGGCCGCGGCCTCTGTCGCCGTCGCCACCATCAATATCACCTACCATCTGCAAATCCACCTCGATGCACTCATTTACATTACGATCCGAGTTTTACATTTCGACTTATCGCCTTTTGGTAAAGTTACGGATACATTGCGCTAGTGACGTGATCAGAGTGAAAAATCAGCGAAAAATCCATCCCCAGTCACTGCCTAGATACGAGTACGAATACGAATATCCTCGGTGAAACGTTGAAGCTCAACTTATCCAATTTCGCGCTCGTAACAATATGACAGGTGAAATTAATAATTCATGCTGGAGATGGAGTTTAAGCTGAAGTTAGAGCTGGGACAGCATGATTCGAGCAACGGTAGTTACCAATTTCAGTTCCATGAAATCGGGACATGTCTGTGAGGTTCTCCATCTCTGCCTGAAACAATGGGCAAAAATGTATTTCCCCGATTTGGGACAATCTCGTTCGCAAATTCCGCAACGAGCTCTAACAGGTGAATTGATGGTAATTTTCCACAATTAGCGACAATTTATTCCTTGTTATGGAAGCACGGTCTCTTGGAGTGGATTATGTAATTGACGCAGTTTACCTCAAGACCTCAAGACTCCATAAAAGATCCATTCGTAGTGCATTTGTCTAGGTAGTCATAGTCGTAGAGTTATTGATTAAAAGCTCCAAGGGCGAGTTGGATTGAATCTAAATTGAAATTAAATAAATTGCACTTCGTACGAGGTATCCGCGCTGGATATTATCTCCTCTTACTTCTTGCAGATACAAATTCTGTTAAATTTATATGAGTAGGCAGTTGGTGGCACAACCCCTCGTATTTCTTAACACTCGCCCCACGGAGCGGATATTGGTTTTTTTTTGTTTTCAATTCACTGGTTGTGTTGCTTTTGTCTTGCTCAAGAAGTATTGCCTTTCATGATCTTATAATTGAGATTGCAATTAATTACGGGCTAAAGTAGGCATTTTGTGGAATCAGTTTGAATGTCTCAACTTTCAAGGTTTGCCAGTTGATTATGGGTTTCTTACAACCTATTTTCAAATGGATATTTGATGGATGAAGCTTTGGTGGTAGTTTGTGAATGACAATGGTAAGAGTTTCTCGCATTTTTGCCCTCATACTGTACGCCGTTACACTTAAGAAGGTGCAATTGAGCACTCAACTGCTGCAGTCATTTCACTTGTCATTGACATTGTCCATGTTAACTACCCTCTTAGTGTTGACAGGTGTTCGACGTTTAATCTAAACAATTATTCTACCGTTGCTACACTAGCTGTTGGATTACAAACCATCATCATAGTTATAATTGCTGCGAGGGAAACCAAAGCCCTTAACGTTAATCATAACACTTACCAGAGCAATGGATAGCAACGGTCGCTGGCTAATATTAACCAGTTCCTAGCCTGTAACGTACCCGCCAATTGTGAATCGAAATTTGAGACATTCGCAACTGTGGTGGACATTTGATATTTGAACATTCTGGCGACATGCTTGAAGCTCACAACCAGTTCCTATTAATGACGCTGCTGAATAACACAATGCACAGTAGCTGGTATAACTCATCGATTGTGGTGACGGATGACACATCTAAACACGCTGTTGATGACTTTGATGATAGTCTGGCACTGGCATATATATCGAAGAAGCTATGGCGCGAGAGTAGCCTTTATACCGAAAATCGGAGAAGAGAACTACACGCTCGCCAAGAGCTTCATACTTGTAAGTCTGACTTCGTTCATGTTGAAGATCATGGAGAAAATGGTTCAGTTCCAAGTGTGCAAAACTGCTTTACGAATGCATCCTCTGTCCTCGTCTCTTTGAGGTCAGCGGGTTTCCTGTTGTCCCTTAGCAGGAAGGTCTGACAGACGCACTACACCTTTGCTAAGCACTTAAATATCCTGGGCATAAGTGATACAACATCCTGCAAGATGCAGTATGAGAGTGATGGCGACCCCGTGGAGCACTACTTGTGTAAATGTCGGACTTACGCTTGCATCAGGCTGCAGGAACTCGGCGTCGACGTGGCTAGTGCTGGGACTGTAGACACTTTATCATTGAAGAGCGTACTCATACTTCTTAGAAAGACCACAAAAACCCATTAAAACGAACCTACAAGGAGTACACTGGACTAGTTCTTTGTTTAAGTGCTCTATTCCGTCAAAAAAAAAGCTGCCGGCATGAGACTATGACTTTGGTTATAGTATGATATAGCCGGTAGTAACTCGGACTGCATTTCGTATATGATGTCCCAGTAAATTGTGAGTAAATTACTGACGAGAACAGCGTTTTATGTAGTGGTGGCGCCTGCTATAGTGACTGAACGCCAACGCCTGTATACAACCGACTTTTTTGCAAAGCTTTTAATTAGCACTCATGACTTTCCCATTATTAAGAAACCTCTCCATTTTGTCAATGATTCGATTGCGCTGATCTTTGGCATTCCTTTACTAGAATACAAGAGGAGTTCAAAATCGTAATATTCAATAAGACTCTTGCTAACCTGATAAATACGAGTACACTGACGATGATTAGGATGAGGCCATACCTTTTGCAATCGATTTTCACTCTTTATATCTGTTTGAAGTTTTGTACCCGAAAACTTTTACTACCTGTGAACAAGTACATATTTTCTGAACAGGAAATCATAAAATTGAAGGGTAAATAAGAAACGACCGTTGGAATTTCCCGAGGTCAAACAATGAACTTCTTGAAAAGCGTATTGTAGCGCTACTATTGGGGGCGCCATTGAAAAGCCCTTTATTTTCATCGTGTAGAGTATGATCTCTTTAATTTGTGAAAGCTCAAGCTAGGTGGTCTGCACAAATAGAGCACTAATCGACACTGAGCATTCGTCCGTACTCTCACCACCGGTATAAAGGATCCGATTCCATGCGTTCGTACAGCGTTTATTGTGGTATACATATGTATACAATTTCATTATTTTTTTTTTTAATTTTGGTTCATTTCCATTTTTACCAATTTTTATGAAAATAGCCGGCATATGGTAAACACACGCAACGAAGCCACCATGGTCGCATCCGCAAAATCTTATAACACATCACCAAAACAATATTTCAAGGAATATTAATTAATATTTTTTATTTAGTGTCACATTATTCAGTTAATTACCTGGTTAAGTTGTTTCAGTCACATTAAGTTGTTAAGACAGAACGAAAAGAAAGAGTTACCCCTTATGTTGTTTGTATCCATACACCAGCAATTATCTTGTCCAAATGATCATATTTCTGGAAAAAAATATTTGGGTCACTGGTGCGTATGCGTACGTTAACACATCTGTTGCTTGGATATATTTGTTCATTTAATTTTGACATGAGCAGAACATAACCTCATGTCATGTTAAGTTTTCCTGGAAAGCACAGATTACCGTCCGTTTCCTGTATCTGTACGCCTTGATGTTGTTTTGTTTTTTTTTTGTTTTATCTTCATGAAGCAATCTTAATTTCTGTATCTGAATCTTCACTTGGACGAGATAATAACATGGCTTGCAGAATGAGATTGAAAAAATAAATGGAAAAAGTAACCTACTTGGACTTGTACTCATTTATCTGAGAACTGCAACTGCAAAAGAAGCACTTTCAGTGAATAAACTGGTTATTTGCACGTTCTTTTGCTACTTTCATCCAAAAGAGCCAATTTGTAATGTGAGGCTGTTGTGTCAGATTTAATGAGGTGAGCCTCGAATACAGATACATTTGGTGTTGGACTTCGGATTGTGGCATATGGATAAATCATGATTAATTTGGCATTCATGTTAAGGGCTTTAATGACCGGATATGACCAAAATCATCGAACGCGTGTATCACATTCGAGCTAATAGCTTTTTGGATACGGCCAAACTCGCTAATTACTTCACAGCCAATTCTACGCTATCTTGGCTCAGTCTACACTAGAAAAAGTCGTATTTTCAAAGAGACGAATCCACTTTCGCAATCGTATGGTAGCAAGAGTATTTAAGGATCTGAATGTTCACAAATAGGTATATCTCTACTTCTTCTCAAGAGGTAATCTTCCAAGCTGATAAAACCACTACGGAGGTTTGTCAAGTCCGTATAGAAGTTATGGAGACGATAAAATATCATATCAAAGACCAGCAGTACAGTTTTTGTCGCAGTAGATCCAGTTTTGATATGATGGTATATCCCACCGAAAAGCGGAATTAAATATACCCCAATCTGGCGAGAATATTGCCATTAATATTCCATATGTCTCAGAAGCAAGAAGCTATATCCTTGATCAGTTTTGCGAATTGAACTTCATTACTTTCGTGTTCAGATTTTTCCGGAAGCCATCACTTGAAAGGTTTACTTCACATTCACTGCAGTGTGGAAGATAATCGAAACTCCAGTGTCAGTTGTATTACTTCTTCTTAAACGAAATTGGCCTGAGAGTGCAGACTGCATTGTGCAATTCAAATGATGAAATTGATAAGAGCATCTAGAACAGAGCCTTGTATGATAAGATAAGCACCTAAGCAGCATGGTGTGGAAATCCCCTTGTCATAACCATATGTATACATAGATTCAGAGGTGCATGACTTGCAAGAACTCGTGTACAATGGCAAGAAGCCGACAGTTCCTTGGAGGATTTCGCCACAGCAATCAAACTAAATTCAACTCTCCTAATACGAGGTGACTCAAGTAAGTCAGCTTGAAGTGAATAACTTCAATTTCGAAATTGGCTGAAAACCCATTTCTTGCGCACCAATCGTCGATTACCCTAAGGCCTGTTTGCACTTTAAAGCAATGTGTAGCAATGTGTAGCTACATCATCTCCATATGGCTGAGCATAAACGTAAGAACCATTGAGAGCCTCATTTGGTACCACGACTGATGCCAGATACCGGTTTCGATATATTGTATAAATTAGCAAACTTGCAGTTCTGAAGAAAATGGACCAGTTTTTTCGAAAAGTCTCGAAAATGCGTGCATCTGGAGTCGATAAATCTCTTCCTCAATGGATTAGAACTAACTTTTCAGAACACAGAATTCAAGTTATGTTGGATAGTTTCGTGTGCGATATTCGGAAAATAATTGTTATGTGCCTCTGGGCCCCGTTCTCCCTTGCGTGACTAAATGCCACTTTTCGATAAATGTATTAGTGGACACCGATGTTGTTTACGTGAGCTCCTAACCACCATGGTATATGTCAAATGCCAAGTTTGGACAGGAGAACGGCATAATTGGAAAGTATTAAGATGACGTTGAAGATACATCGACTTCCCTGACTCTATTATCATAGCTACGATACCCACTTCAAAGCGAGGCAAAATGTCATCAAAAGTGATTTCCCACAGCTCAACATCTACGAAAGGACTTGCAAGTCACATAATTTAGAAAATCACTTTTCTAACCATACGATTGATGTAAATTGACTCGACCACTGCCTTGTTGTAGCTAAAGTGGTAATGCGAATATCCCGGACCCCAGAATCGCGAAGAAGCACTGACAAAAAAACTGGAATCGATTGTCTTAAGGAGGAGACTGGATACTTTTCTGGTCGAGTATCCTGCAGAAATACTAAACCGGAACATGCTGAATTAAAGTTCAGAGCCTAAGATTATTAACAGCTGGCACTGAAAATTTAAAAAAATTATTCGTACTTTGGTAGACTGGGCGATGATCAAGCATAACTTTGGGCACCTGATCATAAAATGTCTGGGAAACAATATTTAAATTAAAGTCTCATGAGGCTGATATGGAAGGACTACCTGCCGAATTATGAAAGAATTAACTGATTTGGTTTGGCGCATACACCAACTCATCTTAACAATATGATCAAAGAACAGTATACCCGATCGTTTGTCGGTTCCTTACGGGGAAAGACCCATCAAACTAAATAGACTTTAAAGAATTGCTCTACCTATCATCAGGGCTGACTGACTTCTGATTTACAAATTGTCAACCAAAATGATTATACTGCGATCGATACTAAGCATTGGATGTCCGATTACTTCCGAGCACCTAGCATCGACTCGAGCCATTATCTTCTTTAGCCAAGATACGAGTGTCTAAAGTCAGTGAACCATTGTCAGGAAGTCCAACGTCGAATTTTTTTTTTTTAAATTTACGCGCGCCTAAGGGGTTATGATACCCTTTTACTGTTGCTAGGCCAGGGGTTAACCTCTCGAGGAGCCGAGTGCCGCAGCGAACGTAGAAGACCAATAGCATCAGTGGCAAATAGCAGTCAAAGAGGCCTCTTCTGATACTCGATTTCAAGCCACCCCAACAAAAAAAACCCTGGTTCGATGGCATATGCAGACAGACAAATCTAGGAAAACAGCAGATGTACACAGCGGTCCTATACAAGAGAGACCCCTTGTGCTGCCGAAACTGCAAGGGAATAAATCTCCTCAGCATCACATATGTCTGCCCTATAATGTACACACCTAAGACTCTTCACCAACAGCCAGACCAGCCCCTATCAGTGCGGTTTTAGGCCTGGAAAGTCCACCATATATCAAATTTTCACTTTATCGCAGATCTGGGATAAGATCCAAATCGACGAACACCTCTTCATCGATTTCAAAGCCGCAAATGACAGTTTGACATTCCTGCAAAACTCATTCTATTATGCAGGATGGCGGTACAGAGTGAACTCTGTTTGTCGGTAGTGACAAAACCGATACCTTCACTGTCAGAAATGGACTTCAACAAGGCGATACGTTGTCATCTGACTTTTTCAACAGCATTCCCGCAGTAATAGTGAGAAATTCGCAAGCCAACAAGCTTGCAAAAGTTCGGTCAACTTCGATAACGAAATCAGCGCGGGAATCATGCGAAGAATCACTCTTGCTAGTTGCGCCTCTTTGGGCTTAGAAGGAAATTGACAAGTAAAGACCTATCTCCAGCAAACAAACACTTTATAAATACTGACTATCGTGCTTTATGGCGCAAAGGCTTGGACTTCGACGAAAGCAGATGAAAATGAGGCGCTTCGGGAAAAAAGTCGTTCGGGTGATTTCCTGTTCCGTATATATCAATGGAGAATGGAGGAGACGTTTCAACAGCAAACTGCATGGGCTCTACTACATCCTCGTCAGAAAAGCTCGGATAACTAGGCTTGGATGGCTACATTACCTTAAACGCATGGACATTAAGGTCCTAACCAGGAAAGTTTTAGACTTCAACCCAGAGCGAGAACGCAATAGACCTCATAGGCGGCCTCATCTTAGGTGAAGCACACAAGTGGAAGAGGATCTCGGCGAAATTCGTACGTATGTACACAACTGGAAGTAGCTTGGAAAAGACCGAGCAAACTAAAGAACTTGACGTAGCCCCAGAGAAAATAATCGAGTGGTGTCAAATTTCATGATCGCGGCGGCCAACTGATGAACGCTCGCCGTGAGATGACTCAGTCGCCTTTACAACTTCGAGCATTTCGTCGCTTGTATGGTATGTAGCGCCATCTTGTTGGAACCACAACTCGATTACGTCGATGTTATCGAGCTCTGACCACAGAAAGTCGATTAACATCGCTCTATGCCAAAGACAATTGACGGTAACGGTGTCTCCTTCCTCATTCCGACAGAAATAAAATCCGATGATGCTCCATGCCATGAACCACACCAAAAGTCAATCTTTGTAGATGGATTGATGGTTGACCGAACACTTTTGGATTCTGTTCACTATGTCAACGGCAATTTTGCTTGTTGACATAGCTGCTGAGCCAAAAATGGGCTTCGTCCGAGAAGATAATTTGTTGGCCAAAATTCGGAACTCCGGCCAACAATTCCAGCGCCCAATTAGCGACCTCTCGGCATTGTCTATAGCCGTTCAGTTCCAATTATGGCATCAGCACAATCTTATATGGATGTCGGCCCAAATCCAACCACAAAATAAGCAGGGTTGGCTCTCTGGCGATGCCCAATTCAGCTAATCGGCACCCAATCGATATTTCTGAGTCTTTTTCGATACTGGCCGCTGCGGCGGATGTATTTTCTCCACTTCGTACCAACTTCTAGTTGGTGACTTAAGATCCAAAAGAGTGTACTACGCTCAAATTATTCCAAGGTGCGACGTATTGCCTGCCGTACTGAAGCCATTTGAAGACCGACCTCACGACGAGGTCGTCTGAGCCGGAGTTTCGATAAAAAATTTTTTAATAATTTCCGCACGTTCGGCAAGCGTAAAATGATGCATGATGAATAGGCAAATCTTACTTACTGAATGACAGCTGCTGAAATATATCAATTGGAAAAACTAGCATTGCTATCGGGTCAACCGTTATATTAAATTTTTCTTTGTCGCTTTGACTAAATCTTGTTTTTCCATAAACCTGTTAGAAACGCTGTGGTCAACCAAAGAAATGGCCAACCTGATTTAAGCTATGTCAGACCATTTATCACCCACAAGCACATTCATGTATTCCATCCAATCAGTTCTTAGTGGGCCCAATGTCCGATATGTGTACAACGCTCCGCTACTTACCTGGAACATGTAACTATGTCCGCTAGACCGCTCTTTCATATACCCAAGTGAGCCATTTTCACTACCCAGATTCTCGGGGAAATTTCCGAGTTCTGCGAATTTCCTTTGGCCTGAGTGAACATTTCCCCTGGATTGTCTTGGGTTCAAACAACCCCTTCTTTCCCTGAAATTAATCCCAGAAATCACGCAAAGTGACAAAGAATATTCCTTTTCTACGGTCTCAAGTCAAAACTTTGGAAAAATTTGCTTTGCCTTTGGGACGAAGGAAGAAGGAACGATTTCTCGCTTCTCGCTGAAAACGCTCACTCCCTGGCGGCGTTCTATAGCTTTCAGCTCCATCATCAATGTCACGATTGAGTCTTCAATAGCCTGCCATTTCCGGGAGCTGCCTAACATACTAGTGACCAGGTTTATCGCTGAAGCTGGTTCCCCGATCGGTTCGTTAACGGAGCTCCTGATGTGGTCAGATCTCCGGCACGAGAAGAAAACATGCTCCGCATCCTCTATTTTTTTCTCATCTTCAATGCCGAAGCGATGGAGATAGCTTCTAAAGCAGACATGTCCATTGAAAGTTTGCGTGAGGTAGTAGTTTACCGCTCCATGCCTCCTCTGCAGCTATTCATCGACGTTGGGGATTAGGGCATACGTCCATCTACCCTTTTCGGAACGGCTCCATCTACTGGATGGATGTTATTCCGGCCGCGTAAGAGCGCTTAGCCATTGCCGATGCCCAGATGGGAGCTGGGTACAAAATCACCGAACTGGTGACCTTTGCTAGCAGTCTTCGCTTATTAGACCAGATGCACTATGTTTTTGGCATTATCCGGGACAGAGCCATGGTGATCTTTGCTTTAATTTCTCCTTAAAGCAGATCTTTTCGTCTAGGAAGACTTCCAGGTATCGCAGGAAAGGCTTCAATGTGACTGTAAAGTCGCCACTCTGGAAGGAAAACACTTCTCTCTATTTCCTTGTGGTCAAGAGGACTGCTTCGGTCTTCTGTGCCGCCAGGTCCAATCCGTTTCTTCGCAGCCAACTGGTCACCATGCCACCTCCGTGTTTCTAGTCGTAATTTCTTCAATAGTCTCTTTTTTGGAACCGCCTCTCCATCTTTCTCCAGCTGTAGCGTCTCGGACATCCAGGGTCGATCTGTGTTTTCTGAAGCCGAACTGCCGCTCGTTCCAAGGCTTCATTCAGACGATTCACGATGACGCCTTCGGGTGTTTTTACAAGTTCGTCCAAGAGTTAGATTGGTCGATATCCCGAGGGATCTTGGGGATTCTTCCCTGTCTTGGGAATCAGCACCAAGTTCTGCCTCTTCCATTGCTTCAGGAACGTGCCTTCCTCCAAGCATGCCATAAATAACCTTGCAAAAAGGGCCGGGTTTACCTTTATGGTTAAAGCGTGTGCCACGCTGGGGATGCCATCTGGGCCCGGGGCCTTACTTGGCTTAAGCCGATTCATAGCCATGAGGACTTCCGCTTTATTAACCTCAGGGATCGGTCCCTGTGGTAACGGAGCGTGGTGCGAGATTCTGTCCACCGTCCTGGGGAAACAGTGTGCCCACAATTTTGTTCATCCTCTTACGTTGTTTACAGCTGTTTTAAAGGCCATCCCCCAAGGGTCCATGTCCGCGCTTGCCCAGAGCTTATTAAAAGACCGCAGCTTGTTACGCTTAATGGCCTTCTTTAAAGCACGTCCACATAGATCTCATGGCGCTGCTGTCGAAGGGTTTCCTCCCTGGTGCGGTGTGCGCGACATTCTGCCTTGATGCACATGGATCTTAGGCGAGTGATCACCGCATTCCATCAATAAGCCGATTTTCTCGTTGGTCTCCAGGTCAGCCGTAGCATTGAAGCGTAGCAGGCCGTCATCAGCTTAGACACAACCGCCTAGGCCATATTGCGGGCAATGTATGGGAGTACGGTCTCATCACTCCATACCGTTTTGAAGACTTCAGTATCAAGTAGACTGTGTTTCCACCCTCTTTTGTGGACGTGGCCGACCTGCTGTCAGCGGTTTGGGCAATTTCAAAGAGTACGGTCCGATTGTCACTATTCGCGAAAATATCTCTTACAGACCAAAAGGTACGTGGTGAAAGTATATCGTGGAACCAGGTGAGGTTGATCACCGATCGGTTCCGTCCCGTTTCGAATGTGTGTTCTCCGTTTTTGAGAACTACCACGTTCTGTGACGTGAAGCATTCATGCAGTGATCTTCCTCTGGCATTTGTGAGTCTGCTGCCTCACGTGGTAGGCCAAGCGTTGAAGTCTCCCGCGATGACCACTGGTGACTTAGAGTTGACTTCCGCGACTATGTCCCGCAACAGCTGCTCAAACTGCTCCTAATCCAGGCTGAGCGTGGCACGAAAGGAAATACACTCCCTCCAATTTCGCCGACGTGAAGTGGGTGTATAGATTCGGTGCGGTGGACAGGAAGGCTTTTCGGTTAGCTATACAGATCACTGCCCTTCCTGTCGCGTCCGACATCCATGATGCGTCGCGTCTATTGTGGAGTTGCTCACACAGCATTGTTGTTTGTGTGTGTTGTGTGTTGTGTGGTGTGTGTTGTGTGGTGTGTGTTGTGTTTTTTTTTTGGTTGCACCAATGGATGTGGTAATCTTCTAAAGATGCGGTAGCCCCTGCCACCAACAAGCATGATTCGCAACACCCGAATATTCGATGCCAGGAGTGCGCCTACGTACTAATCCACACCCCAACGTCCTTCAACCACTTTCCCCGCGGGATTTCCATCCAATTTTCCTCCGACTGCAACATTTGGTCTATGAGTAGTATTGGACTGGGCAGATTAATTCTCCACTGCGAAAAACGCCGGCAGTGAAATATGGCGTGCTCCGTATCTTCCTCCTCGTTTGAGCATTCTGGGCACAAAGGGGAGCTATCGTGCCCGAATCGGTGCAAGTGCGATAGCCGCCGTGACCAGATAGGAACTGCGTAAGGTGGTAGTTGTTATCCCCAGGTCTCGATGTCCGGGATCAACTTGTCCATCTGCCTTTTGTACTATTATCCCACTTGGCTTGCCAGAGGGCCGCTGAAGCCGCTCGCTCTTCTCCTTTTATTCTTGAAATTTCACCTGCATCTTGTGGCCCTGAGGTTCTTCTATTATAAATTCTCAACATCTCGTCCGCGAGAATGTCGGTCGGAACCATTTCTGCTATCACGAAGGCTGCTTCATCCGAGATTGTTCGAAATCCACAGATCGCTCTTAATGCACTGAGCCTGTATGCGGACAACAGATTTCTCTTGTTTGCTTTTACGGCGAGTGTCCCCGCCCAGACCGGAGCAGCGTATAAGAGGACTGAGCTGACTACTCTAGATAGGAGAATCCTCCTAGCATATCCAGGTCCACCAATGTTTGGTAGTATTCTAGAAAGTGCTCCTTGCAGCAGTAAATTCTTGTTACCGGAGTACTCTACATGTGCTTTGAACTGTAATCTGTTATCAAGTATTACTCCCAGGTTTTTGATTGATTCTTTCGATCGGATTATTTGATGTCCCACCCGTATATTGGCGTATTCCACAATTCTTCTACTGGTAATTAAGACGTCTTCCGTTTTATGGTCCGCTAATTCTAGACCGGCGGATACTAGCCAGTCTTTGATGCGAATAATCGCTACAATTGTGGCTGACTCTATCTCCTTTATTTCTTTTGCCACCGTATCGACGGCAATGTCGTCTGCAAATCCGATTACTTGAACTCCTCTCGGCAACATAAGCCTTAGCACTCCGTCATACATAACGTCGCATAGGAGTGGACCGAGTACTGATCCTTGTGGAACCCCAGCTGAAACGCTGTAGTATTTCAACCCTTTGTCAGTTTCATACCTCAGTTCTCTGTTGGTAAAGTAGTTTTCTACTATCCTCAGCAAGTAATATGGCGTATTCATACTGGCTAGTGATTTTCTGATGAACGCCCAGTTTGCCGAGTTAAAGGCATTTTTGATGTCCAAAGTCACCACTACACAGTATTTTTTTGTACCATACCGCCATCTTTCTCCTTGTATCGCTTCGGCCGCAATGTCGACCACAGTTTTACGGCTTGAACAGTAGACCGCGATTTTCTGAACCCAAACTGAAAGTCTGATAGTGCTCCCCTCTCTTCTGCTACTGCGAGCAGTCTAGCATATATTATCCGTTCCAGTATCTTTGCCATTGTGTCTAGAAGGCATATTGGATGATACGAGGACTGTTCTTCAGGTGGCTTGTTTCCCTTTGGAAGCAGGACTAGGTGTTGTAGTTTCCAAGCAACCGGGAAAACTCCTTCTTCAAGACCTTTTTAAATTGTTTCCATAAACATGTCTGGCCGCTTATGAATAGCTGCTTTTAGTGCCTTATTTGGTATGCCATCAGGTCCGGGCGCTCTACTGTCGCCTATCTTCCTGCATGCGTTTATGAGTTCATCCGCTGTGACTATTGGGATGTCCTCCGTGTTGGTCTCCCTAATGATATGGTACATAGTAGATGTACTTCGGGGGAAAAGTTGTTCTACTATGGAGCTTAGGATTGCTGGACATGTTATTTGCGGCGACCTGCTGCCCTTTATCTTAGTCATGACGATCCTGTATGCTGTACCCCAAGGGTTTATGTCGGCTTCTTCACAAAGTTTTTTAAAACATCTTGTCTTGCTCTCCTTGATTGCCGTTTTTAGGTCGCGTCTTGCTATTTTAAAACCAATAAGGTGTTCTTCAAAGCGATCTCTTCCCCTAGATCTTTGGACTTTGCGTCGGGCTTTTAAGCATTTTGCTCTAAGCTTTTTTATTTCCTCATTCCACCAGTAGCATGGTGTTCCTCCTCTAGTACCCGTTCTTCTGGGCATTGATGCATCGCACGCAGTAGTGAGAATGCGGACGAGCTGTTGTATACAGGCTTCAGCTGTTCCGCTTTGCATTATGTTTCCGGTATTTAATATTTCTTCGAAAGCGTCCAGGTCGAAGTGTGTGTCCTTCCATCTTGGGCCCGTTCGTAGCGTTCGTAAGAGGGAGTTGCTAACGAACGTAATGTCAATAATCGAGCCCGTTCCTGCCTTACGATATGTGTTTGCACGACCTTGGTTTGCAACGCCTATGTTAAGAGTTGCAAAACTTTCTAGCAGACTAGGGCCTCTGGCGTTTGTAAGTCTGCTACCCCAGTTGTGTGGTGTGTGTTGTGTGCAGTGTGTTGTGTGGTGTGTGTTGAAGAGAGTTGCATGCAGTCTGCCTGGCTGTAGGCAACTGGTATGGGTTGTGGTTGCTGCATCTACACAGAGGGTTTCAGACGGTACATCTGGCTCTAGGTGTATAATCCATATTACATAACGCTTAGCTCTGTCTTTTTCAGGGTGACCTACTGGTTGTCACTTCCGAGGAGCATATAGGCAGAAGTCCGGGATTGGAAGAATCTACAGGTACCTTCTGCAAATACGTTCCTCCCAGGCGATAACGGGCATAACAGACAAGTGTCAAAAAAGTGAAGTGGTTAGGAGCTGGAAGGACGGAGCGGAATGTCTTGACTCTATTCAAGGCTGGAGACTACCCATCAGGGAAGACAGAACAACACACGGGTCAAGGGTCGACTACTTCGAGCTGCACCCTTGTTGAAAAAAATTATTAAGCGCTTTCTTCGCGTTTTTATAGCAGGCCGCCCTCCTGCTCTGTTGTTGTTTTTGACCGTCCATTCTACCTGTTTACGTTGTCCTTCCAAGATACTGAGAGAGTACAACGATGGCTGTTGCACTCAGGGGTGTCCACCACTATCTTAGGATGTTGGAAGAACAACTATTTGGAGGAAAAATGTTCAAAGGGATAAGCGCGAAAGTTTTGAGGGGATAGAGTCCAGCTTGTTGTGGTAAATTTGCACCAATTAAAAAAAGTTTTTAATCGGCGGATTTTGAATTTGAGTGCATGCCGTGGGTACCGCTGTTATGTGTAGAATTGTCCAAAAATTGAACCTTGAATTCTTTGAATGAATGTTCTTGCGACTTCTTTGAGAAAGGCACACTTTAGTGTAACATCAAAATAATAAATCCATTGTTTTGCTTTTCGTTAACTACTCGAACAACATCTGCATGAATAGTGATAATTCGATTCAGAACCATTACCAGTCAATTATACTTTACTTCTAGCAGATAGTAGATTTTTCTACTTCTTCAGATGTAGATGCTCAACTATGTAAAGTCTACGGAAACATCCGTTGCATCAAAAGAACCTGTATCTTCCAATAATGCCCCATTGACATTAGACACCTTTTCAACTTTTTTCACACTACCTAATACGGACTCCACCCTCACAGATCAGTAAGGTGATAGGAACTGAGTAACGGAAATTGTCAATATTTTCCTTATTATCATTCAAACTAATTTGACAGCTTCGATTTTCTTTTCAGATTTATCTTACCCAAAATCTCAAGCCAACTAACAATGACAGACCTCACGGTCCTCCTCCACTCAAATCGGATAATCGCTTTTGTTTGCCAAACATCAGTCAGACATTAACAGCATAACATCCAAAGATGACAACACCTCAGATACCTGCTCATAAAAGGTGCGGTATCGTGGTAGTCTCCAAATATGTCGAACAGCATTCTTAGTGTGAATGACATGTATGCTTAAAAGTAGATTTACAATATTCGACTGTCACTTATGGGTTTTGATCGGTTATTGCCAAACAAAAGGTGTGAACGTTCAATACATTTGTAGATATGTACGTCGGACTTATATATTGGCAATCGATTGGAGTTCAATGAGTTGGGTAAGCTCGTCATAATTGGAAAAAGTTACGGATAATGCGGATGTCTTCCAGCGAAATCGGGCAAAACTCTGAGGACTTTGTCATGTAAAAGTTTAGTGCCAGGGGTCAGCATTAAAAGCGCACAAGTGGAGGATCAATTGTATCATTTGAACTGATTATATTGGCACTTTACAATAGTAACTGGATTGCGGTTTAACCAATAGTGCTTTGGGCTAATGTCAGTTATTAATCTGATATAGGGAATGGATTGCCGGGGAACAAAGAAAAAGGTGAATAGTTTATTTTAATGGCTTCTTTCACACACTCTGCACCGAGGAATACTCCTAACGAAATCAAGTTTGGATAAACCCAGTTAGAGAGAACTTGTTTAGCACCTCATATAAGCTTGTAAAGAAAAGAGGTAAGAGGATTAGAAAACGATAAGTGGCTTTTACACTATGATCAGTCTTTAGTATTTCAAGGTTGCCATTGCTCTTCTGCTGGGTGCTGCCTATGGTGCTTGAAGAGTTTTCGTCAATCTATGGCGAGCGATCTGAAAGGTCGAGGGCTTGTCCTTTTGTTAGTAACTCTTAAATTGGACGATTCTACTATAGTTATGAACAACGAACCCAATGAAAAATGGGGTTGACTGTTATTTTTCCAGGAAGATGTAGCTATGATTTCCAGAGAAGTAGAAAGCGCAGTGTGTACGACCTACATCTTTTGGCACCAACATTTCTTGAGACTCTCTATCTCAGATAGTGCAATACCAGCTCCTTTCACCGAAACTGCAAGTGAGCTGAGTAACACAATCTGCCGTAGTGGGTATATGTCATCGGTTGTGGTGACGGATCAGGCCCTCATACACGCTATTACGTATCAACGCGAAAGATGCTGCGAGACTGCACTTCAAAATCTGCTGGACAGAAGGGCAACTTTTGGTATGTGACATGTGTAACTCGGTCAGACATCACAACGTAGACCAATCACTATTCTTGTGTATAAAAGCAATGCAGGTGGAAAGGAACCGGATTGTGGATAATGACTGCGGTCAATATGTGATGGCGGGAGTAATCAGGGGTTGCCCGCAAGGTGACGTCCAGTCTCCTTTGGTGCTTACTGCTTAACGCTCTCAATAATCCTAACATCTATGCTCAGGCACATACAAATGATCAGATTTTACTGTCTGTTCAACAATGCCTAGCGATTGTCTGCTCTAAGACATGGGCTATCCATAACCTGATGGATGATTATTGCATTACAAATGGAGGTGTTTTCCATAAGAGAAAGACTGTGCTAACTGGTCTGACTAGTGCTTAAAAGCATACAAATCGTTTCTCTAGCGAGCCGAAACATTTAACACATTTCTTTAGACTAAATACGTCACGTGGAAAATCTTAAAGGCTCCATCGGCGAGGAGGGTCCTTTAGATCAACACGAAAATGTGTCATTACTGCTTTTACAAGACTCCAAATTATAGTCAGTATCGCCTGCCTGGAGACTTTCTCTTGCAAGTCTAGGTCTGCTTTAGACGACTGATGGATATCCCTTTCTTTATTGTTCATACCCATGGGCTGAATTCTTAAAGCCATCTTTCGCTTAAAAAGAAGTGACTTTTGGTAAAACACGCTCTGCGGTTTTGTTAAACTTGCGCGTACAGAATGTGTAATATGGCTATCGAGCGTTCTCGATCGTCTTCTCCATGAGTTTGGCTGCAACACCAAAACTAGAAATAGCTCTGTAAGCAGTTTTTTTTTCTATCGGAACACAACACTTAGACAAAGAACTAATCCAACGTACTCGTATTTTCCTTGAAATGGAATTGCTAAAGAGTTCTGGTATATAGTAATTGCATCAACCACTATGCCCATAAGACCGGACTCGTAAAACAGTTGGCGCGCAAGGTCATCAAAGTTTTAGTGCGTTTTGTACCAAAGACCAATTCCCTTTAAACGGAAGATGTTTCGAGAGTGCAGCCCATGATGTGAAAATCAAGAGGATGGAGATTCACCAGTTCGTCATAAGTGGAGACAGGCGTACTAGGGAAAGCCCCATGCAACCGAAGCAGATAGTTCTTTCGATTCTGGTAAAAGTAGCAATAACGTATTTTCGCGAGAGTTCATTCCACCAGACAACCGACGTATAGGATATAATTTGCCATATCATAACCATGTAGATCCAAAGAACCCTTCTCGGTGACAGGCCCCATGATTTCCCGAGAGCACATTTGCATTGCCAGAAGTTCGAAAGCGCCTTAGAGACTTTCGACGTAACATTTTTAGTCCACAGAAGTTTGTTATCCAAGACGACCGCGACACCCAAATACTTAGCTTCTTTGAAGAATTAAGCACTAGATGGGAGAAACCAGTCAGCTTCCAACTTTTCGTAAAGAGAGCAACCTCAGTATTGAGAGGAATGACTGAAAGTCCATTTCTAGTGCACCAATAATAGATCAGGTCTAGGGCTGCCTGTGCTTTAGAGGAGACAGTCGATATACACGATCCAATTAACAGTGCAGCTACATCAGAACAGTTGCATTGAGCAGTGAGCCGACCAACATGCAACATAGCAGTGGAGAAAGAACGCCGCCTTGCGGGCAACCCCTGTTTACACCCGCCACCACATATTGGCCACAGTCAGCATCCGCAATCGATGTCCTATTCACCAGCATTGCTTTTGTCCACAAACTAGGGATTCATCTACGCCGTGTTGTCTGACCGAGTTACACATGCCGTCAAAAGTTGTGTGGTCGAGAGCACCCTCAATGTCGATGGAAATGCCTGGCGTGAACTCCTTCTTCTCTAGTGCGCCTTAAATTCTGCTCACCAGATTTTAGAGCGCAAGATCTTCGGCATTGGCACGCGTCAACATCGTAGGCAGAGGATGCATTCGCAAGACACTTCTACGCACATAGATCTCGACCACTCTCTCCATGCCTTTCAGCATGAAAGAAGTCAAACTTATAGGTCTGAAGCTCTTGGCAAGCATGTAGTTCTCCTTCCAGATAACTAGTATTTGCACAGTATAATCACGTGTAATGAAAAGTGGATTTTGTATGACCACCGTAAAAGATCTGGGCAGTGGTTGGAAGCAAGAAGAAAAACCAAAACACATCCCAAATAAAGTCTTCACCCGGAAAATGTTATGGTGACAATCTGGTGGACCATAGGAAAGGACCAATTCCCTTCTCATTTCTTCGACCAAGGGAAACGATAAATGCAGTCAAATATTGTGAGGAAATCGACATAGTGCATGCGAAATTGGCTGAAAGCAACCTGCATTGGCAAATAGGCATGGTTCGACACTATTTCCTGACAATGCTAGACTCCATACATGGCGCGAAATGGTGCAGAAACTGCAACAGTCAGGATTTAAATTCTCCTGAATCGACCGTACTCTCCTGATGTTTCACCAATGGACTATCACTTTTTCCGCAGTCCGGAGTCACTTTGTTGGCAGAAGGTATTCGAGCAGAGGCCATTAAAGCCTTTGAAGACTTTATAGCGTCCAAAAATCAAGCCATCTATAAAAAAAGGAAAAATGGACCAGGAATTACGTTGGGAAAAAGTTATAGATGCTAACGGTTCACATTTTGACTAAATAAAAAATTATATCGGTGTGCAACTAAGTTCTGTCAATAGATGGCTCCAGCAGTAAGTGCTGGTCGATTTTGACATATCCAAAACATCATGAACCAAGCCTAGACATACGGTAATCAAACCGTCCTGACACATTAGTGATTTTATTTGGGCGTTCTATGCTTTTGGTTGTGTGAAAATGTCTGATTTTGTGCCTAATAATTGTCATTTGCGGGAAGCGTTGATTTTCTTCTTTCATTCGAATAAAACGGCGGCTGAAGCGCACAGAGAGCTCCAAAAGTTTACGGAGATATTGCTCTAAGTGAAACAACGTGGCGTAATTAGTTCCGTCCCTTCAAGGACGGTGATTTCGATGTTGACGACCGTCCGCGTGAAGAAGGCCAAAATCCTTCGAAGACGCTGAATTGAAGGCATTGCTCGATTAGGATCAGTGGCAAACGCAAGAAGAGCTTGCTTCAGCATTAGGAGCTCCCCGCCAAGCCATTTAGTACATGCGATTGCATGCGTTGGGAATGATTCAAAAACAAGGAACTTGGGTTCTTTATGATTTGAAACCAAGGGATGTTGAACGTGTTTTTTTCGCCTATGAATACTGCTCCAGCGGCAAAAAAGGAAGAGTTTTCTTCATCGCATCGTGACGGGTGATGAAAAATGTATTTATTACAGCATCTCAAAAAGAAGAAAGTCATGTGGACTGCTCGGTCATGCTTCAACGTCGTCGCCTCGGTCAAATATTCACGCCGTAAAGGTTATGCTATGTATTTGGTGGGACCAGGTCGGTGTTATTTATTATGAACTGTTGAAACCTAATGAAATCATCACTAGGGAACGGTATCGACTTCAATTGATGCGACTGAGGGGAACACTGCTCAAAAAACGGCCATAATACGAGCAGAGGCACGAAAAAGTGGTTCTACAGCATAACAACGCTCGCTTCACTTTGCCAAACCCATTAAAACCAACCTGGGAAATTCAAATGGAAAGTCCTACCCCACCCGCCATATTCCCAGATGGGAAAAAGTTGTATTGTAGCTAGGGACGGGCAATATTTTAAATTTTTAACCACTTTTTCACAATAAAGTTGCATTCTCATCAAAAACTTAATTGATAACTTAGTTGGGCACCAATAAAAAAAATATTGGCTCTTAAATTTTTACATGCTGCTTTGAAATTGAAAAAATGATAGTAGGTATCAATTTGGACTTGTTGAGGTTTTTCTAGGATCCGCCGGAGTGTGAAATTGTTGCCGATATTGGAGAGGGGCCAATCAGGTTATTGACGAAGGGTTTCAGATGTTCACAGGTTTATTCATCTAGATCTATGTTGTCCCTTTCAAAGTAATCCACATCAACTGCAACACACTTATGCCAGCGCTTGATCCAATCCTCGAAACATTTTTTATATTCGGTTTTCGGAATGTCCATCAGTGGTTCCTGCGATTTTTCCATTACTTCCTCTCGGCTACTGACACGCGTTCCCCGTAGTGGTTTTTTAACTCGATTGAACAGAAAGAGGTCACAGGGAGCCAAATCAGGTGAATTCGGTGGCAGTTTGATGGTATTTGTTGCATTTTTCGTAAAAAAATTATGAATAATGATGGCACTGTGCGACGGTGCGTTATTATGGTTCAAAATCCACGAGTTTTCTACCCACAATTCTGGTCTCTTTGGCGAATTGCTATTGCTTCACGCAAACATCTCAAAACGCCCAAATACGAGTAATACTCTTTGTTTACTGTCTGGCCTTCTGACAAAAATTCATGATGCACTACACCGTTGTAATCCATGAAAACCATGAGCGTTGCCTTCTTTTTTTGACTGAAACGACGTGGTTTTTTTTGGTCTCGGCTCATTTGATGAACGCCATTCACTTGCCTGCGCCTGATGTCTGGATCGCATGTCGTACTCATAAAACCAAGTCTCGTCTCCAGTAATGATCCTTTTGATGAATGTGGGATCGGATTCAGCCTCGCAAATCATCTCTTTTGCGACGTCAATACGGTCTCTTTTTTGCATGAAATTGAAGTCTTTTGGCACCAACTTTGCTGCTACACGACGGAAGCCCAAATCATTAACCAAAATGTCTTGGACGGATCCATAGGCAATGTTTAAGTCCTCTGCTATCTCTCTGATGGTTAATTTGCGATTATTGACCAACATTTCTTTTACTCGAACTTCATCAATGTTTTCGTCGGTTTTCGATGTCGATGGTCTGCCACTGCGTTCATCATCTTCGATTGACTCACGTCTCACGACCACTTTTGAGCCGCTCGTGCCAAGTTCGTTGTAGCAAATTTAAATCCATTTGTAAAATTGTAAAAAATCGCCAACACACACGGAGTTAGATGTACTCTTGGCTACGTAACTTTTGAAAATATCAAGCTATGACGAAAAGATTTAGAGGGAATATCAACAACAGATTCACCAACTTAACAAAAAAACAGAACTCAAATCGGAACAATGGGAGCGCCACACGATGGTGTGGTTCGGAAACTTTTTGATCAAGGTGGTATGGCAGATATAATCTTTTATGCGATCGCGATGTTGAGGAAACTTACAGCTCTATAGTTGAGGCGGTCTCCTTTTTGGTATATCGGGCAAATGATACTGAAATTGTATGCATCAGGCATACACTCTTCTGACCATATCCACAAGCTGAATACGATGGCGGGTCAATAAGTCCTTTTTGAATTTCTGACCTCTTTACTGAAACAGCAACACTGCTCCTGTCAACAGGCATCTGTCAGTTGACTCCTGTCAAAATTTAAACTTGCTGCGTCAGTTAGTTTGTGTTTGACAGCTATTTTTATCAGACTACTCACTAATTTGAGGAGAAAATGGAAAAAAGTGAATTTCGTGTGCTTATTAAGCATTATTTCTTGCGAAAAAAAACCATTACCGAGACCAAGGCTAAGCTTGATAAATACTATGGGGACTCTGCACCATCGATTTCAATGGTAAAAAAGTGGTTTACTGAATTTCGTTGTGGCCGTACAAGCACTGAAGATGCCGAACGTCCTGGACGCCCAGTTGAGGTCTCTACACCCGAAACAATCGAAAAAATTCACGATATGGTGTTGGCCGACCGAAGATTGAAAGTGCGAGAGATTGTGGAAGCCGTAGGGATCTCGCATGGCTCAGTGGTTTCAATTTTGAATGATCACTTGGGCATGAGAAAGCTTTCCGCAAGATGGGTGCCGCGTTTGCTCACAGTCGACCACAAACGCAATCGTGTAACAACTTCACAGGAAGCTTTGGCGTTGTTTAATCGCAATATGGAGGAGTTTTTGCGCCGTTTTGTAACCGTGGACGAAACATGGATCCATCACAACACACCAGAGAACAAACAACAGTCAAAACAGTGGGTTTCTAAGGGTGAATCGGCGCCAAAGAAGGCCAAGGTGGGTTTGTCAGCCAATAAAGTTATGGCGACTGTTTTTTGGGATGCACGCGGGATAATCCACATTGACTACCTTCAAAAGGGAAGAACAATCAATGGGGAATTATATGCCAACTTATTGGACCGATTCAATGACGATTTGAAAAAAAAACGACCTCATTTGGCCAAGAAAAAAGTTCTTTTCCACCAAGACAATGCAAGGGTGCACACATGTGCAGTTGCCATGGCAAAAATCCATGAATTGGGCTATGAATTGCTCCCTCATCCACCCTATTCTCCAGATTTGGCTCCGAGCGACTACTTCTTGTTCCCAAACCTGAAGAAATGGCTTGGTGGAAAAAGATTTGACTCCAATGATGAAGTCATCTCGCAAACAAAGGCCTATTTTGAGGACCTCGACAAATCATTTTTTTTGGAAGGGATAAAAAAATTGGAGAAGCGTTGGACAAAGTGTATAGAGCTCAAGGGAGACTACGTTGAAAAATAAAATTATTTTTTTATCAAAAAATCTGTGTTTTAATCCAAAAGTCACGGACATTTTTAGCTTGGATATTGCCATTCTTACTTCAATTTGCTCAGGTGGACGGAAGTTTTCGCAATAATCGTGTAAGTTGAATGGTTTATTCTGCCTGATGGCGGGATGTTGGTCTTGGTCGCCGGTATGCAGTCTGAAGAAGTTGACTTTTTTCATATTGTCTATTACAAGATTTGATTCTTAATCTCTACAAGTCTCTCTACGAATCTTGTTGCCTTAACGCGTTCTTTTTAGCTGTTGGTAAAACTACCGGACAGTGGAGTACAATCTCTCAATATCTTCGATAGCATGCTTCTCGATGTTCTTTCTACGAGTATCTCTTCTGCTCATACAGCAGCGCCGGTTGGTATGCTTCTTGTTTAGCTGAATGGGCTTGTCAGCATTCTTCATCAAAGCAGGGGCTTCTTGGTAGTAAATCCGTTGCGCCGTCTGTGGTGGCAAGTTGGCAATGTTGCCACAGGTCTTCTGACCGTCATGTTGGCGACTTAAGAGTTCGTGAAAGATGTCAAAATACTCGTTCGGCAAACTTTCTGGCGGCCTGTGGCGATTGAAGCTTTTCTACGCTGTACCTTTTCACAGTAGTTCTTGTTTATAGTGGCGCTTGGGTGATTCGCCTTCGTACCTTGGTTGTAACAGCGCAGTGATTTGATTCAATGTCGGCTGCCCGGAGTGTCCGTCTTACAGATATGTTGTCGTATAGGCTATCAACTGTCCTACCAAAGATGTCCGCCTTTCCTATTGTAACATCATACTTATGAGATTGCTCATATGTAATTGTCAGACATGTCCATTGATTTTGGTTTTCTGAAGACGATGGCTCATTTGCTGGAAGCTTCAGATTTCTTACCTAAATCTTTCGCGTATCACAAATCCGCATTGGAATAAGCGCTGTTTCTGTTCTTTATAGCAATTGTCAGAGTAACATTCTTCCATCCTCCCTATGTCAGCCCTATCGTATCACACAAATTGTTCGGCTGCACGTGTTCTTTTAGGGCTCTGAACATTAAGCTGCAGATCTGAAGGTCCTTGTCTTTAATCGTTTATCAGGGTTGTCAACAGTAAATCCGTTATTATCCGTGGCTAGTAACTTTGATGAACAAGTTTGTTGTTTCTTATCTTTTCCATATAGGGTTGTGAGTTATATGACGACGTGGGCCAATATTGTGCTACTTGACGAACTTTCATTTGTCATTTTAGCCTGCATGAGTAAGGATTTACCCATGCTGTTATCGAGGAGCATCAGTGGGAGGTAAATCAAGCACTTCGCTGCGAACTTGACTGTAGAACTGTTGGCCCAATTCAAGTTATAGGGCAGCCATCAGTTTCTCGACCAATTGCCACGAACATGTACATGATTGAGCATAGACTTATGTAGAGTCATAGGGACCAGAAGGAAAATTGTAATGTAAAGCTTTATTTCCGGTTTTATCAATCTGACACAAGTTCTCCAGATCAGATTTGTTCACTACTAAAATCCTAAATCTTGGTGAATTATCCTTTACAATGGATCCATCCAAGGGACTGTAGCCTGTTTTGTTGTTCTGCTCCGTCATTTGTCGAAAGTGTGTGTTTATCTCTATATCGATAGTGGCAGGGTAATATTTTCTTAGCGAAGATTTCCTTTTCTTTATTTAACAATTTATGTAATAACATTTAATTATGTACACCAGTTCCTATCTGTCATTTTCTAACCAAACAAATATCTCTATCTCCAGATCTCTACTGTCCACTATGAACATAAAATATAAGAGCACTCTCCAACCAAACTTTCTACTGCAAGACAAATTCACTTTCATCATAAACTTAGGATAAACACTTCACATTTGCCACAACACCACAGTGCCCCTCATGGCTCCTCTAATGGTCTCTTACATCTGACAACAAAAATATCTGCTTGTTCGGTTATTGATTTTGAAAAGTGAAATAGTTTGCAAATTATAGAGCTAGGGTGCGCCTTTCCTTTGGCATATCTGTAAACAAATCGGACTCCTCCATATGCATTTTCTCCGATAAGTTCAACGTCGTGAATGTGCCTTAGTTGTCTAGTTAATAGATTCGTTTACTGGTACATATATGTGCCGACTTCAGATTGTATCTTACTAATTGGTATTTGTTTAGTGTAAGATGCATAAGCTGTTTATCTGGTATCCACACATGGTGTGTAATTACTGCCATGGCAATGGTCGCATATCATCGATAATTTGTTAGGTCGTGGCAGTTGCTAATATTTTCATTGAAGAAAGGCTCTTGTGAAAAGCTGTTATCGTTAGATTATGACTTATTAGTCAGGTGTTGATATGATTAATGCAACAAAGTGTCAGATGCTGAGGTAGCAAGTATAGGTTCGACTATGTATCACATTTCTATTTCTACTTGCTGCGGTTAACTTGAAAGTGTGGGCATTCTAAGATAACCTATGACTTAGAGGCTTGTTAAAATATGCATGATATGCATTTTTTGTAGGAAAATTGAATGAAACTGATCTTATCTCATCAGACACACAAAGTTGAGTGTCGCAGTTAAGTAAGACCTTGCATTTAAAAGGAACTGCTGGCGGAAATACCTTCATTCCCCTGTCTTGTTGTGCTGAAATATATGAGAGACCTGTTACGTAATACCTCTTACAGATTTGCAGGAATGATCTTAAACAGTCTTCTTGTGGAATAAGATTACGATAAATTTCGCATTTGTTGAATTACTTTCCAGAGAACGCTATTTTATTAGATCATATTCGTCTATCGGTTAACCATTTCTGACTTTGTGGCATTATTAATGCTCAGACATGGTGCCAGGGCGGCAGACATTGTCTAGGTTGTATTCCTTAATCTTCTTCTTCTAAGAAATTTGTAACACGTTATATAATATCTACTTACTTACTTATTTAAGTGACGCTACGGTCCGAACTAGCCCCCAAAGCTAGTACGATCTTTCACCAACTGCCTAGAATGCCACATTCTAAGTTGGTTGAGGTCCCCTATGCTATCGTTCACTGCTGTGCCATCTCTCGGAGAATTCTAACCCCGAGGAGTCGAAGCTGTGGTGTCAATTCAACATGGCCCGACCATATCAGACATTGGCTCTATACCCAAACTAGACCGATGATGCTGTACACCCGTACCACCGATGCTTCATCTGCTTTAGTCAAGACCCAAACCCCTGAGCAGAAACAGAATGAAAAGAGTCTTGTATAAAGCCAGTTTGGCCTTTGGAGCTCTGTTTCTTAATTGTGTCCTGAGACCAAAAAAAAGCAGCAAATGGCGATATTAATTCTGCGTCAGAATGCGCCGCTAGTGTCATTGCTCCTTGTAACCGCGGAGTCAGGATAGACGAAGTCCTTAACTATGTCCTTTTCTGATGTCATGTTCTTCATTTTGCTCTCGTTTACCGTCAGATCCATTTTGTTCGCATCCACCTCAATACTCACGAAAGCCCCATTGACGGTTCGCTGTGTTTAACCAATCACATCAATGTGAGTCACATGACAGTGTGTCGCCTTGTCCAAAACCTTTCTTGCCATTAAAGGTATTGGTGATCATTTACCGAGCAGCGAGAATTCCCCATATTCGTCATTCATAACCTGACAAGTTTGGCAGGGATATCAAAAGTAGACATGGCGTGGAGCAGCTCGTCTCTATAAGTCGACAAATAGATGGTGATTTTCAATCTGAAAGTCCCTGGTCATTTCCAAAATCTGCGGCAGAGTGAATATTTTATAGAGGGTGTACCTTCCTGAGCGGAAACCGCACTGATGCAACCCAATCGGATTTTTTGCTCACATAATACCTCAGAAAAGATCTTAAAGGAAAAATTTAGGAGAGTTATTACTCTTTAGTTGTCGCCGTTAGTACGGTATCCCCGCACAAATGATGCTGAGATTCAGTGCTTTAGACATACCTTTTTCTAAGCTTAACTTGAAAAGAGTTCAGAAATCGTTTTGTCTGCGCCAGCGCCTTTTTTAAACTCTAGCTGCGGCAGCTACCTTATCCTCATCTAATTCGCTCGGCTAAACCTCCGCCCTCTGGACAGACAGAACAAGTTTGTGTTACCGTATGCGCTGCTATATTATTGACAAGAGTCCAATTATCCTCGTTTTGAAGCATATACTCAGGGATATTATAGGGTGTGGGGCACTCTAAATTATTCATGTAAGACTATCCTCTGTGCCTCGTACCGTGGACAATAAAAAAGCACGGGATAGCGTTACAGTATGGATGATTTGGGATATTTTCATGTTTGCGTCTAATCAGATACTCACTAAAACAGCAATGTCCCGTCAAAAACTGATTCAAATAGAAGTTTGCTTCGGCGTGATTTCGATTAATCCATACATTGATCCTTGGTATAAGACGATGTTTATATATTTCCAGGATATGTCTCATTGTTATGTCCTGGTTGCGACAGGTTCTACAATTTCTTTCGCACTTCTTTTTCGTTGCTTACCCGGCCAGTTTGGACTCGCCAGCTTCTGGCTCTTACTTTTTCGTCAGCAAGAGTCTCGATAGGAAGCATTAAAAATAGGCCGAGCATAGGTTTCATGCGAAATAGTTCGAAACGCACTGACGCCACTTGATGCACGTTTGACTGAATCTTTGCAGCATTAGACCATATTGCTGCTGCATACATGGGTACAGAACTCGCAGCTCCAGCAAGAAGGAGTCTTTTATTCGGGATTCTGCCTCCGATATTCTAACGGCTATCAATACCAACTGCGAGGTACATTAAAAACGGTTGGGAAACAATTTCTCGTTTCGCGAATTTTCCTACTCGTATTAAGCACAGCTACAGTCTTATAAGCGGCGACTTGCAAAACCATTGTCAGTTAACCAACGACAAACAGTTGCGATCATTTCGTTGCTGTAGAGTTGCACTTGCGCTATCGTTTTTGCAACAACCACCACGGGAATGTCATCTGCAAATCCGATAATACACACTTTGTTTGGAATCTGTGCAGGATTTCATCGGACATAGTGTTCCATAATAGGGGGTCTAAGACCTTTCTTTGTAGCACACTGCCAATAACTTTGTACACTTTAACTCTATCGCCAGGGTCATAGAGGAGGACTCTATTCGAGAAATAGCTCATTAACATGTTCGGTATTTCTCTTCGATAAAGACTCATAATTTGTTCCCAGTTCACCCTAAACACGGTTTCCACGTCCAGGGTTAAGATGGCGCAATATTTCTTGGCGCTTCTCTTCCAGTGCCTGACCTGTATTGCGTTTTGAGCTCTAGTTATTATCGTGCTTATTTATTCTGCTCCCTGTTGACAGTGACTTACGAAAACAGTATTGGTGTTCCGATAGACCTCCTGCTGTTTCAATTGCTGACAAGAGTCTATGGTAAATGATCAGGTCAAGGATTTTTCGGACTGTGTCAAGCAGAGAAGTAGGACGATAAGACGAAGGAGCGAAGGATTAGGAAAAATGCCCTCTTGAAGACACGCGTTAAACATTTCGGCAAATAAGTCCAGTCTCGGTGATTTTCTTTTAATACGTATGCTTGAGCAATTCATAGGTATGGGGGTACCCTTGAGATGAATTTGATCAACCAGTACCCTACTTTCATGGTGAGGAAATACGGTTGCAACTATTTTTCGCAACACTGCCGGACACGTTGGCGATTGTACGAGAGGACGGCCTTTGAGCGCCATTGATACAATTTGAAAAGCTTTACAGCATACACCGTGATTAAATTATTCGCGAAGATCTCTAAAGCAAATTCACTTGCTAGACTTAAACGCTCTTTTTAGTTGGGTTCTTGCTTCTCGATGTGCATTACATGTACATAGCATCCGCTGGTCATTGGCATCCAGAGTCCGGTAATGCTGGTAAGTTCTTCTAGTGCAGTAGAATTGCGATCTCAGTTTCGCGATTTCGGGCATCCACCTGTATACAGGTGCACTGGGTTTTCCCCTTTCCAGTCTAGATATTGACGGATTACATGCATTGACTATGAACCGGGATACCTGGGTTACGCCTCGCTAATGACGAAGTTTAGAAGATCTTCATCTACTCTAATACTCCATTTAGGCCGTTTGAGTGTTGTCCGGAACTGGTGGCGGAGGTAAACATTATAGCATTATGATCCCGCATATGATCACTCACGTCATCAATGATAGATACTGATCATACTGTGGTAAACGCACTTGTATTCCAATGTTATGTAGCTAAAATAATATCCAGACAGTAAAGTGTATCAATAAGAACCAACCCTCTGTAATTTGTATATGGACTGGTTCATTTTGAGGACCAGGCATTGAAATCGTCTGGGATTATGACAGGACTCTTGCCAATAGCGTCGGCGACAAGTCTATCAAGATCATTTTGAAGCTTTCGACAGTAGCGCTAGGTGGTACATAATACCTATATGTAGATGTAGACACTGCCCATTTAAGTACGTATAAAATAGTCCTCACGTTACTCCGTGTGTTCCTGGATAGAGGCATTTCGGCGAACCCAAATCCCTGACTTATTTGTTGCGTCGGATAGGCAGTTAGATTTCAGTTTTGCTCGCAGAGAATCGCTATGCCAATTTTGAATTCACGAACAGTTTGCTCTAGGTGGTCTTGAGGCGCTTCGAGGTGATTTTGATTTAACTGCAGGATATTCATACTCTGAGCATCTCCTGCTACCAAATTCGACGCTGCTGGCCTTGCGAAGCAAAGAATTTGGTCTGACTTTGCAGTCCGTTTCTCTAAGTCAGAAATCCGTTCTTGCAAATTTTTGCAAAGTGTCCGAACTCGAAGCATCTAAAGCATAATTCCAACACAGTTTTTTCTTGTCTACGATAATAAGCCCAGCAGACCCGCTCTTTTCAAATTTTTTTAAAACTTTCTTGCGATTTCCGCAGAGGACGTATGATACTCGTAGCTGTTTGTGTTTCAGTGTTTGCGTTTCTCACGTTCTTAAACACCGCGGTTTTGTCGATATCATTGCATTATAGCAAGACATATTGCGTAATAGACTAAACGTTGCCGTTTTCTCCTGACGCTTCCTTAATTTTATCTTTATAGACCGCTATTTTTGGACTCGGCGATTTATGTTATTTAGCGAGAGTAGGAGAATTCTTCCTGCTGTTTTTCGAATTCAGCTCACATTTGTCCTTACTTCTTGAAGTGAAGGATCCGCATTTATTCTCTAAAGCATCTCAACATATGATAGATCCATGGTCTTCTCTTCGTCCAAAGCTGAATGGTTTATTCTGCCTAACAGCGATATTTTGACCATCATTGTGATTATACGGTCTACAGAAGTGCTCTTTTCATATCCTCAACACTGACTTCGACTCTTCTAATATAATAGTTTTCCATGTTAATCTTTGCTGGTTTTCATTCAGGCTTTGTATCTCTGGCATGTTCCTTTTAGTCTCTGCTTAAACTTTTGAACATCATTCCTGCAGGAATATTTCTCCATTTTCTCGCTCGCGTCGTTCTCTTTTTTTCAAAGAAACCTTTTCTCTTACATTCTTTTCTACTCATAGAGCTCACGAGCAGCTCTCGTTCTTCGTTTTTGGCTGCACGTCCCTACTTATATTCCCTTTCAAGCCAGATGTTTCTTTGTAGCGGCGCTTTGAAACCAATCACATCCAAAGCAGCTTCTCCGATGCTTCGTAGAGAATATTTCAATGGTGCAATACGGTTTTGTATGGGGGCTAACATTTTTGAGAGAGACTAAGGAAAATGCGATCTTCAAAGACAAAAGCGGTCTCAGCTCTCAACGTTGAACTTTGGTGGTCTTACTTGACTCTATTCTGCTTGTGATATACTGGCTACAACAAGGTAAAGATCCTTCTGGCGTCGATCACAACATAGTCAATTTGGTTAATTTTTGGTTGATGGCTCCCAGAAATAACGCCAGAAAATTTTCTAAACAAGTCTGGCCTTTTTTCCTAGGAAGAAAAGCCGGAATTCGCTGACTATCTTTCCGAAATTTCAGGTCTTTTTTTCCAAAAAAACGATATTTCTGACGGTGACGGCCTTAGCAACGAAATAAAGCCAAAAATGAAAAATTTAGCCTTATTTCGTTTTAAATCTGGAAATAACACCAAATTTTCGATTTGGCCTTATTTCGCTTTACAAAAAGAAATAACGCCAGCCAAGAGCGAGTGGATGCATTTATTTAAACTCCACTTTCCGGGGTGGATTAGACGCTCACGCGAGTTCGTCGCTCCGCTAAGGGTACCCCAACAACTGTCAGGCAGGCGCTATGTAATAGCTGTTAATTGTATTACAGTTTGCTGATATCAATGCAAATTCGTGTAAACAAAAAAAAACATTTGGTCTTATTTCGTTGGGACTTATTTCAAGTCACTATTTCCGACATATATTACTTTCCTGATAATGGCAAAACACCCAAAAACATCTATCTGGCCTAATTTCTGTAATTTCTGGCATATTTTCCAAACAAAATTCTGCTATTTTTTCTAAAAAAAAATTTGGCGTAATTTTTTCCGGCGTAATTTCCGGGAGCCTTGGTTGATCAGGAAAAGGTGAAGTCCCTATTTGGATGTTGAAATGCGGGAAGAGCGTGCTTTCAAACGCTTCATTGACAGCTCTTTACGTTCTTGTTGTGTGCGTTGAACTTCCTCTGGAGTTGGCTTGTGAGTTTCGCGCAAGTTTTTTTAAGAACGATGTCGAAAAATTGGTTAGTGTCACTACCGATCGTGATTGAGCCATCATCATCTTGCAAAGTTGATCCTTTATTTAGTTCCTCTCTATAGATGCTGTCATATGCGGACTAAAAGTCTATAAGAAGATGGTGTGTATCGACTCGGACTTCTTGAATTTTTTCCAAAATTTACCGTAATGTGAAAATTCGATCTATGGTGGATTTTTTCCTGGTCTAAAACCATACGGATAAGGACCCGATCACACTGTTGAGGATGGGTATTAGGCGATCATATAATAAGGTATACAAGCCTTAGATGCGATGTTACGAAGACTTATCCCCCTCTAGTTGGCGTAGTTCAGAGAACCTCCCTTCCTTAGGGTCCGACAATCAATGCTGATGTTCCATTTGACTGGCATACTTTCGTCGACCCACATCTTGGAGATGAATTGATGCATGCCCCGTATCCAAGCATCATCTGCTGCCTTAAAGGGCTCGGTAGTTAACCATCGGGTCCAGTAGCTTTGTTAGACTTAAGCTTGAAGACTGCTGTCCTGACTTCATCTTGATTGCCTAGACAGACCTGGTTGAATGGTTCAATAGTCTGCAGAAATAATCTTTCCAGAATCTCAGCACCGACTGTTGTTCTTCCATGAGGTTTCCTGCACCATCCATGTAGATTTCAGTTCCGGCTTTATAGCTCCGGCATGCTCGTTTTATTTTTAAGTAAAACTTCATTCTTTTGGCAGTAATCTCTACGAAGAAGCTGTATTTGGTAAGATCGTCCTTCTCCACTGTCAGGACAAGGGCATTTATGAGACTTTTGAAGCCTTATGCGAATCTTCGACTGGCGTTCCCTTTCATGCCTGAGGCTCGTGGCTTGTTCCATTAGTCTTTTTCTTCCGGCGAATACGCGTCCGAGTAAACGCTGCGACTGCTGCCATTCCCACGATGGTTGTCGAAAACATTCTCCATGGTAGATATTAAAGTTGATCGTCCTATTTTGTCCATCAAACCTCCTAGATTCCGGTTATGTCCGCCTTGTAGCAGTCAAGGATTTTCGCTGGTTGTTCGACTGCACCCCGTCTGTAAAAGGTTCAAACATTCCACCACCAAACTCAAAGATCTGAGGCTGTTAGCTCTTTCACCATATCTTCTTTATCTCCTTCGTATTGGGTTTCGATCCAGTGGAGCAGGCCAGTATTATGCAACTGACGTAGCACGGACTTGCCATTTCAGCCTGCATGAGTACGAATTACGGCATAGAAAAAGTAAGCCTCCCGAAAGCAAATAAAGTAAGCCTTAACATAGAACACACTCGGTCGAGGGAATAGATACGTAAGATACGGATCATAACGCCCAGAAGTTTGACAACCATCAGAACTAAAAAATAAAATAGCACTCAGTGCTTAGGATGTGGGCTGCGGACTATAAAACGATTATGTCCTTCTGAAGAAAACGTTACTGTAGTTATTACATAGAGGCAATTGGATGAAGAAAATACTGCAAACTCCATTAGCATTAGTCCACCGGCTAAGACAAGCCGTCTTGGCTTGTTGACATGGAAATCGAATACATCCTTCAAAGCAAAAAAAAACCTTTAAGTGCGGATCGAAGAAGGTAATATCTAGGCGGCGTACTCAGGTGCAAGGGAATATTAACCAATTAAGTATTCAACTGGAGGCTATTAGTTTTAAGTTGAGCAAGTAGGAGCAGCTAGTTAATGGAGAACTTACCGCCACATACGTATCTGACTATGTAAGGAATCCTTAAAAACGATCCATGAATAGCCTTTAACTTCGAATGACTTAATAGATCTGCAAAGGGCCACAGCTCTAACTATGATTTGTTTGCTCTCTTAGGCACGCTTCGGCCCGAATTATCATTTTAAAAACATGTAAAGCCGTTTTTTGTGATAATCATAAATAAAACAATAATCTTTAATCTTCTCTCTTCTTTATAGACTCTGAATGGCATTACTGTGACAACATCCATATCACTAAAATTAACAGCTCCTCCTTCCTTAATCCATTAAAAAGTATCTCATTGACATAATATATGAGCAATAAATTGACGAATTTTCACTTCTTGTAATGGCAAAAGCAATAAAACTGTAACTAACGAGTTGAAATTTAAAATAAACGTTAAAAAATCTCTTCTTTTACGGCAATGTGGCACGTAATCTTGGACAAGATCTCTTACCGATCTTCCAGCGCCATTATCAGAACAAGTTTTCTATCGTAAAAGCCATAAGATACTTTCAATGATGAATGCAACTTGGATCTTCTTAAAATTGATTACAACCATTGATAGTGCAATAACCATTAAGTGATGGCTGGAGACAAGTCTAATAGAAAATTTGTTAACTAACTCTTAACGGGTGGTCACAGTTATGGGCTTAAATCGGGCGGTAGCGGGCGTTTGCATAATAATTTACCCTCCATGTGGTGATAGTAACAAACAGTAGATAATGACATTTTTCTCCAATTCGGAGATATCTCTGAAATCGGCCGAGACTATGGAAAGTGTGAAGTAAAATATACTCACTTTAAATTATCATACTGGGACTTGCTATGGACACTACTCGTAGATTCTTATTCTAAATGCATTTTCAATGTCTACATTAGAGTTTGAGTCCCCAGTTGATTACCATAAAAATAATGTGCATTTCTGGTTTTAGGTTTTTTCTAATGCAGTTGGACGTAGCAGTTGACGAGTTGCCTCTGGATTTTATCCATTGGGGTCGTGGTAAAGAAGACGTATCTGGTGTTAATTACGAAATTATACTAAAAGTTTATTAATTAGGCCACCACACATATTTAATAGACCACCCTTAGTATCATAGAGCTCTTGATTGCTTTTCATTTCCATCTACAAGAATGACTGCGAGGGACCACCAAATTAGAGAAACGTAGCTTTAGGGTGCTGGTGGTATTCAGGAACTCTTTGTATTATTCGGGGTGATGGTGTCAGACTGGTGCTAGCAAAGGTGCGACACTCTCAGAGAAGTGTTATGTGCTACTTATGTTACTAAGCAGTCTTCAGTCTTTTCTACTGAAGGACAGAAAAAGAGTCTTAGACCTTTTAGAGACGGAATACATTCGTTTAGTATGCCGGCAACCTCGAGAGTCATGTCACCTGTAGTAATGCTCACAAGAGACACAACTGTCAATAGAAGTGTTAAGTAAGAATGCAGCCATTTCTAAGCCAAGTTCGGGTACTGAGAAGCTCTCCTTTGGGCCCTTCCTAGCAAGTTCGTCGTCCTGGAACCCAAACAAAACACAGTAAATTCTGATTTTCTACTGCAATCAAATAAATTCAGTGTCCTCGAACCATCTTGGAAGTAGTAAATGGGTTCAGCAAGGCCTTAAATGCAGCTTAGATATCGCTACAAACGCAGATGGAAGATAGAAGCAATTAAAATCTAAAGTCGCGGTCCTTCAAGAAAACACCTGCACCGCATCCTAACCAGTTTTGGAGCTACCCGTAAAGACATGATTACATTGATTTCCTAAGAACCATAAAAACTCTATTACATGTGTATCAAAGACCACTTCTTTTCAAAAGGAGGCGATTTTAAGAGTGCAGCCCCTGTTATGAATATCAAAGGAAGAGGTAGGCCTCAGTGGATCTAGAGCAGAGCCAGGCATGCTAGGAGAGTGCTAGGCCCCCATCCTATGCAGTCCAAGTCTGGTAAAAGCAGCAGGGAAGTATTTTTGCTAGCACTTACTATGGGTTGTGTTAATAGGTTTTCGTCCACCTCTTTGGAATCAACACAGAATAATATCACTTATTTTTCCTTTTCAACACTACTAGATATGAGCACCAGCACTCCGATGTTGCTAACGAAGCTTAGCTCCACGGGTTGCGAACCCAACAAACAGTCTTACATGTTCTTAGGTTCGAGTCCCCCCATGTAGGATCGCAGTTGTCCTTTTTGTTTTTTTTCTTTCTTTTGGGGCAAGATTTCCATCGTCATGCTATGGTATGAGTCGTTTAAAAAAAAAGGTGTATGGACATAAGGAAAACAAAGAAAAAAAGGATTGTGGGATAAGATGGAATTAGTGCGGACTTAGTGTCCTTGTTCGTTCACCCGCGCATGAGAAGAAAAAAAAACTGGAAGTGTTAACTTAATTAAAACTCTACCCTGCGGATCTCTCAAATTATTGAGCAGATTAATAAATGATGATCAGTTACTACGGTGAAGCTATTCCCTTCCAAGTACGGACGGAGTTTTTCGATAGCCCATGGGACGGCCAGGCACTCCCGTTCCGTCTCGAGTAATTCCGCTCCGTCTGGGATAAGGATCTGCTCAAGTAACTGATCGCTGTTCCTCTTCTGGCCATTTATTTTGCGTAAGGACAACACCACTGCCATAACCCGAAGCGTCCGTATGTACTATGACTGGTAAAGAAAAATCTGGACACGTGAGGATGGGTGCATTCACCAATTTTTCCTTTACAAGAAAAAAGCAGTCTCACAATCCTCGCTCCACAAAAATTTACGTTTTCTCTTCAGAAGCGATGAGATGAGATCTGAAAAATTAGGAATGAAGCGTCTATACCACGAAACCATGCCTACAAACCTTCGCACTGCTGATACAGAAGTTGGTCGAGGATACTCAACCATGCACCTAACCTTATCCAGGTCCACTAACAATCCCTTCCCGTTAACTATGTACCCCAAGTATTTCAATTCTGGTTTGCAAAATATCGCACTTCTCTCGACTCAACACCAAGCCCGCGTCCTTGATACGGTCTAATATGACCCTAAGGATTTCCAAATGCCTCTCAAAAGTCGCTGACACGATAATGACATCATCCAGATAAACGAATACATTCGGCTCAAGGTCGGCACTTGCAAGCACTTGTTTCACCATACAACTGACGCAAAAGATTTAATTGGCTTTATCATAGCCGTGCCGATGAAAATGACCATTTTCAGTGACAAGCGCCAGGACACTGCTACAAACCTAGAAATCTTTGAGGTTTGATCGAAAATTGATGACAGTGCCGTTGAGCACCAGATGTGTTAGTTCAGTCAACTTTCTACTTCCTAAAAAGGAGAACAACCTCAGATTTGAAGGGTTGACTGAAAGCCCATTTATCTGCACTAGTCGATGACCAGGTTTAGGGCCGCAAGGAATTGACCTTACGTCGATGTTTTGGTGGGACAATTGACTGTCATATATTGTCTGTAAGTATAGGCTAGCTGTTTTTCCACTTCGTGGAACACAACTCGTACCAGTCGATTCACTCTGAAATCGTCTAGATACGAATTAGTGCTATTTATTATTCTTTTCCACGTGCGCAGTGATTTACCGAGCTCCACCGCAATGTGCTCCCTGTTCCAATTCAGAATTTAGCTTCATGTTGCTTAAATTTCCTCTCCGTAAGCAAATTATTCACTACTGCTATATTTAGAGATGCACCAATCTGGACAACAATTCGACCTGCGATGAGTTTGCGTGATTCCAAACAAGAATTGTATTCTCATACTGAAATCGTTATTGCAGGTATGGTGGCTTCAACTTTCTGTTAAGATCTTTGCTGTGGAAGACAACTCAACGCAGCTTGATATAATCATAAGAACAACACTCTAGACTTGGTTTTTGCTTCTCACCTAAATAAGTTGATGTGCTCTCCCCTCCAGGCTCGCCGAAACGACGTTTCATATGAGCTAATTCCTTTCTGACTGCACTGCAATACCAGAAAGCCATTTGGAGTGGATAGAACAGCTTTTTTCGAAATCCTTAGTGGTTGTTTTGATTCCTCTATAACGACGTAGATATGAACACAAACACTATCCACTCAAGAATGAGATTCCTTCTTGGATGAAAAGAAAAACCGAAAAGGAATTAGGACATTGAACGACTTGATCTTTAAAAATTCTATCTGTGTTTCTTCATTCGATGTGGCATAAGGGATCTCACTTCTAAGAGAATAGTCTTTGCGCTTTAGATTCCAATACGATCAAGAACTGAGACAAAAATAACTACAGTGCTACAAAGGTAGCAAAAGTTGTTAGTATCTCGTTAAAAATATAAGAAACCGTACCGGATCTCCTGTCTCATCGTTCATTTATAATAACATTCCAGTTGTCAATTTTTCAGGCAAGACCAATCTCCTAGCTTGGCACTTCTCAGCAAGTTCCACGCTTCCATTCTACACGACGTATTCACTTTCGCACTCAAGAAGTATCAGGAGTACTCAACGATTTCAATATAAGCACATATGTCTCCCACATTGACAAAACCACTGCGTCAGCTATTCCATCACTCCTAGTCTTAAGGACTACCTTTCTTAGCAGTTGTCCACCCTATCACTCAAAAACGCAAATCTCTTTCTCTCTCCTTTGTACAGGGACTAAGTGGCGCTACAGTTTGGGATGATCCTGGGCCGCACCTAACAAGTCTCTCCAGGTAGCCCGGTTTTCAGCTAGTCGGCTGAGGTCGCCTTCTACTTAAGCATGCCATCTAAGGTAACGTTTCCCTCTGTTGCGTTATCCCTCGTCTTAGATTCGAAGACACTGCACGCCGGAACATTGGTGCCAATTCGCCCTACATGTTCTAGCTATCTTTGGTGGCTAAGACTCAAACGGGACCGAATATTTTTCGGAGGATTTTTCTCTTGAAACGAGTGAGGGTATCCTAATCTGCATTCGTTAGGAGCCATGCTTCAGCGTCATAAAGTAGGACTGGGATGATCAAGGTTTCATATAGAGTCTCTTTAGTTTTTCGAGATAGGGCTTTACAATTCGATTGCCTCCTTAGCCCATTAAAATATTGCAAAGAGTGATTCTTCAACACCTGCTAAGGTGTTGTTGGCAGAATTTATTGCAGAGCCAAGGTAGAGAAAGTGCCTTACTACCTCGAAAAGACTGTGACGTTCTGTCCAATTCGTCGATATTATGGGTCCGTTTTTGTTGACAGCACACGAGTATAACTGGTTTTGTCCTGATTTGCCGCTGAACCCATTTTGGCAGTTTCGGTTTCAATACTACCGAACGCAACAGCAACAACCCACTAAGTACCACCAATTACTTCGATATCTTTGGTGTACGCTGGCTGAACTAACTTTTGAAAGATTGTGCTCCCAGCGTTCGCTTGTATCACCACGTCTAAAGTCTTTTTTGACAGCAAAGGTCTCAGTTAAGTGGTAAGCGACTTTGACGGAGCACCAAGCGCTCGCAACCGTCATTTTGCACAGATGGACGAGTTGGGCAGCGATGCCCAAAACTGGACATGGCCTTAAAATCGATGAAAATATGGTGGATATCAGTTTTTTCCAAGATCTTCGGGAGTGTGAAGATGTGGTCGATTGTGGACTTACTTGGTTTGGCAAAGTGTTTCAGACATTCACACAATATGACAGATAAGACCTTATATCCGACATTGAGGATAGTTGGCGTAGTTGAAGAAGTATCCTTTTTCGTGCATCAGGCATACGGTGCTCAGATTCCATTCATCAGGCATACACTCTTCTAAGCAGATCTGAGAAATGAGTTAATGCATGCTCTCCGAAAAGCCATTTCCTGCAGCTTTGAATATCTCGGCCAGTAAGCCATCAGTTCCATTTGTTTTGTTGGATTTCAGCTTAAGTATTGCTATCCTTACTTCGTTTTGGTCAGGTAGGCAGAAGTTTTGGCTATCATCTTCTAAGTTTAATGTGGTAAGCCTGAAAGCGACATATTGGGCTTCTACGCCGTTATGCACTCTGCAAAAAAAGTTTTTTCTCGTTCCCAGTACCGGCTATAACTCTACTACACGGTTGCATTCTTCATCGGTATAGGCTTCTGCAAGGGTCTTTTTGCATTGACACGTTCTTTTTACCATTTGGTAAGACCTCCGTGTGCTAATTCTGGACTACAACCTCTCAGTACCTTCGATCACGCACCAATCTTCTCCTGGGAAAGCCGATATTCTTCCCGTCTCTTCTGTTCGTAGAGCTGACGAGCAGCTCTCGTCCTTCGCTGTGGCGCCGCTTTCTAGGCTTCTTGTTTAGCTGTATGTACTTACCGGCATTCTTCACTAAATCAAGGATTACTTGGTGGTGGTCGGGTTAAACCCAGCACATCAATTTCGGCGTCTCTGATGGCACGTTGGGAGCGTTGACGCTTGTATTATGCTGGCGGCATAAGACTTGTTTAGAGATTTCGGAATATGCGTTCGACGAAGATGTTGACGGTCTGTTGCGATTGCAGCGTTCCTGCGTTATATCTTCTCACAGTAGTTCTTCTTGGTTGTGGTGCTTGGGAAATCCGCATTCGCAACATTATTGCGACAAGGTGGTGATACGAGTCAATGTTGGCAGCCCTGATAGTTTTGACTTCCAGAATACTGGAGGCATACCTTACATCTATCGAAATGTGGTCAATTTGATTTAGTGTTTTATGATCCGCAGACCGCCATTTCTCCTTGTGTATATTTCGATGAGCAAACTGTGTCCTTTCCACACGTGGTATCATGCAGGCCATGTTTACTATTAGGTGCGCAACTAAGTTATCGGTGTTTTTTTTTATGAAAGTGCAACTTTATTACGAAAAATAAATCACTCAAAGTATTGCCCATCGCTAGCTAAAACTTTTTCTCATCTTTCCGGCAGAGCTCGGATACCATTACGGTAAAAGTGTTCATCTTTCGAGGTCATCCACGAATCAAGCCATTTTTTGATGTGTTCTTGTGAGCGGAACTGCTGATCAGGCAGACCGTGTGCCATCGAGCACAAAAGTAATAATCAGACTGCGCAATATCTGGGGAGTATGACGAGTAGGGTAGGACTTCCCATTTTAGTGTTTCCAGCTAGGTTTTAACGAAGGCCAAGCGTTGTCATGCTGTGAGGCAAGCGTTATCATGCTGTAGAATCACGTTTTCGTGCCTCTGCTCGTATTGTGGCGGTTTTTCGCGCAGTGCTCGCTTCAATCGCATCAATTGAACTCGATACCATTCCCCAGTGATGGTTTCGTTTGATTTCAAGGGTTCATAATAAATAAAACTGACCTGGTCCCACAGCATTACCTTCGCAGCGTGAATATTCGGCCGAGCCAACATTTTTCATCACCCGTCCTTTTTTGCCACTGTAGCAGTTATTCACAGGCGAAAAAACGACACTCAACGTTGCCTTGGCTTCAAATTATAAGGAACTCAAATTTGAGCAATGCCTCCAATTCAACGTCTTCGAAGGATTTTGGCCTTCCTTCACGCGGACGGTCGTCAACATCGAAATTACCGTCTTTGAAGCGACGGAACCAATCACGGCACGTCTTTCACCTAGAGCAGCACTCCGTAAACTTGTGTCAAAATAGCTTCGGTGAAGACGTTTGGATATGTCTTATCCATATCATCCATATCTTTATCATAAGCCTAAATAAGCCCCGATTTTCTTTCCTATAGAAATCATCGGAGTCCATATTACACTTTTTCACCCTCCTTCTGTCCGGCCCATCCCATCGCACTTCCTGGATGCCGGTGATACCTGCGTTGTAGCAGATAAGGGCCTCTGTCAATTGTTTGGGTGCACATGTTCTTTTAAGGGTCCGAACATTTCACGTGCTGATCCGAAGGTCCGTGTCTCTAATCGTTTGATCCGCTATTATCGGTGGCTATTAGCTGGTTCATCACATTTTTTTTATCTCTTCCATATAGGGTTGTGAGGCCTATGACGGCGTAGGCCAGTATGATGCTACTTGTCGAGCATGCCCTTGCTATTTTAACATGGGTAAGGATTTGGTCATTCTACGAACTTGACTTTGCGCTACTGGCCCTATCAATCGCCGCCCAAGTGTTCGATTTTCTGTCGCTTAGTTTATGATAGTCTTCGGTTCAAAACACAGCGGCATGCTGAAAATTGAAAGAAGTACTGTTTTATTCGCATACATACTCGTATATACTGACTCTTGGATTTTCTTCTGCTGTCTTGTACTCGTACAATCTTGACCAGCATTCATTTTGTATGGTCTCAGAGCCCTTATGGATGAAAACTAGTGTAAACAAAGATTAGAGCCGGCATAAATCTTACTTAAATATTCGTTTGTGTAATTGAATCAAATGGGCTATATACATTCAAAAGCTAGTTTATTAAAGATGCATGAGGTAATATCCGGTTACTCATCTTACAGCCACATGACGACATCGTAACACAGACGAAGAGACAGACGCAGACGGCGGAATACAAAAGATATACCAACCTCAACAGAATTGTTTCACTGCTGACCTGAGAATCGAAAGTTTGACCCATTTTAAGACATGTGTGCCACTTAAAGAACGCGAAACGCTTTCCATTTCCTCAAGTGATTCATGTCCAAGGTTTCGCCTGTCAGTTTCTGTAAACACAGCCCAAAAAAACAGCAAATCCTAATGAAAGATTGCTTCCAAACAGGTATTCGTAAATTCATCAGCTTAGCGATGCATATAACCAGTGTTTTGTCTGCAAACAATGGAGACTATTTCAAACAGCTTACAATCAATCATTAACTAATTTGACAATAGTTAAATTTTTTGCTTGTTTTGTTTTTCCAAGCAAAACCAATTCAGTGTTTGGCTTTTTGAATGAATGAAAAACACTTTATGTGTCATATTGAATGACACACTTTCCACGGACACTTTGTTGCCATGTTTGTGGATAGGCAACATCTAATTGGCCCCAAACCGCCGCCGATTTGTTTGATACAAGTTTAATTGAATTTGCATATTTGATTGTATATTATTCTCGGGCAAGTTTTGTTGTGAAAACGGATCAATTTCACGCCGACCACACCGCCTTGGGCTGGTCTCATTTTCACAACAAATTCGCAATTTGAGGCGGTAAAACTTGTAAAATACGTTTTTGATTATCTTAGTCTTGGAGTGTTCCGCGTGGTAATGTGTTTGCTGAGACCCATTACCAGAAATTACAGTCGAAGGTGAATAGACATATCATTAGACAAATTAGGTCAAACTGGTTAAGTCAGTGAGTTTGGGTCTAATGGTAAAGAGGAATGAAAGTGACGATTTCGTGTTTGTTTTAGTTGCTTTGGCAGTTCGATCCATTAGTTGTGAGCAGATTTTGACATCTGAAGAGTAAACATATTTGAGCTACGAGTATGTAACATACAAAAACTCTGTGTCCTTCGAGATAACTTGGAATACTGTCTGTGGTCGACCTTGTATTCGAGAAGTAAGTCACGATTTAAGGAGTGGAAATTTAGTCAAGTCGCCGAGGATTACCACCTGCAACATTCTGCAGTATGTTGAACCTGACTACGTAAATTCAATTCAACACTGCAACCAGCAGAGCTGGGTGAACTTCAGTATAAATGCATGTTTCTAGCAAAGTGCAATACGGATGTATTAGGGGAGAACTCCGATTCTGATGGCCACGTCAGAGGCAGTTGCTATCCCTCAACATATTTGGAGCTCAGATCATATGAAATTTTTTTGGCACTTATTCAGATTGCCAAAACTGAGACGAGGTATTTCGAGCGAACCAACAGCAGCTCCAAAACCTCTATAGTGGTACTACTGACAAGGGTCTGACCCGATCTACGAGTATGTGACACTCGGATACTGTCTGGGATACTCATGGGCTGTGAAAGTTACCAATGACATCCAGCTGTCAAAATATTCAGTAAAGTTTATCATTTTATCATGCATCGTTTTACGTTTGCCTAACGTACGGAAAGTATTAAAAAATACAATATTATCGAAATGCTAGCTCAGTTTTCAGGGTGCAGGCCATTCGTCGCACCGTGGAAAAGTTTGAGTGTGAGCACACTCTGTTGGACCTTAAGCCACCAACCAGATAGAGATTGGTGCGAAATGAAAAAAAACATACCCGCCGTAGCGGACAGTATCGAAGAAGACCCAGAAATATCAATTCGGGGCCGATCAGCTGAATTGGGCATTGCCAGAGAGTCAACCCGGCCTATTTTGCGGTTGGATTGGGGACTACCTCCATAAAAGATTGTACTGATGTAAGAATTGAAGCCGGACAATCATAGGCAACGCCATGAGTTCGCTAATTGGGTTTTGTAAATGTTGACCGGAGATCCGGATTTCGGCCAAAATATCATCTTCTCGGATGAGGCCCATTTTTGGCTCAGCGGCTATGTTAACAAGAAAAATTGCCATAATTGCAGCGAACACAATCCAGAAGTGTTAGGCCAAGTATCAATGTATCAAAAAAAAATTGACTGTTTGGTACGGCTTATGGCATGGCGGAATCATTTCTTTCGAAATGGGGAATAAGACACCGTTACCGTCAATGGTCTCAGGTCTCTCGATGTTAACCGACTTTCTGTGATTAAAGCTCGACAACATCGATATATCTAAGCTGTGGTTCCAACAAGACAGCGCTGCATGCCATACAACTTTGGTGATCAAGCGATTTGACACCACTCGGTTGTTTTTTCTAGGGCAACGTCAAGTCCTTAGTCTGCGCTAACAAGCCAACCACTTTGGATGAGCTCGCGGCCACCATTCGATAGGCTATTTCCAGAATAACCGCGGCTTGAAGCACTTCTAGCGAAGCCGAGCCGGCCGTTTGAATGATGTGCTTTTCCACACACATTGGCATGAGCGTTGCTGCAAAATAAAGCCAGAATCAATTTTATATCTCACACCGTTGTTGTTTTATTGAAAAATTGTTTTCTCTCGTTCTTATCTGGTCACCCTTTATCTTGATATCCCATTACGCCCTACAGAGAAAAGGAAAGGGAATACCTCTACCAAAAAGGTTCTGCGAGTTCCTCGGCCAGACTTAATGTTAACATCAAGCTAGGAAAGAGGGCATCTTTGGAGAGACATATTGCACTTGGAAAACAGCTTCGAAAATGGACTCAGGCTAATTGAATTCGTAGCAGCACGGTCATCTAATCAGAACACCATCAACATGATTTATCATATTATGATCGACGCAAGACACAGCTCTAGTGTTCTGGATGTCTGAACACTCCGGGGAGCCAACAATGACTCAGAGCACTACCTCATTGAATGTAAATATCCCGGACTACGGAACACCTACAACTTATTTGGAGGAAATTTGACGTGGAACAACTATAACCGCTAAAAGCTATTGTGATCTTCAAAAACCTTTCGGGAAGTGCCTTGCTGCCAGCATCAAGCACAGAAGACGCCACAACTGATGTGCTAGATAGTGAAACAGTGAGCATACAAGACGGCTGTCCAGAGAAGGACGAGACTTCCCAGAAAATGGAACACGGAGAGAAAAAGGACCATTTGTGGGAATTTATGCTAGAGCCAGGATCGATGCTAATAATTTGGAAGTATTACTTCCGCAGACGACCAACAATCCTATATTAGTGATATGACACTATCGAGGCATTTGATATCTAAGAACGATTTCGACAAGGTGACACGGTGTAATGTCACTTCTTGAAAGAAGTTTCTGAAACACACAGGCAGGGTATTGGCCCAATACTTCAAAACTACCAACATAATCTGACGCTATTGGCATTCGCGGTTATTTGGAAATAACTGAGGGCAAAACAAAGTGTATGATCTCATCGGTTGAAGCCATTAAAGAAGCTTTTGCTTCCTTTGATGGCTTCAAGTCGCATGGCACCGATGGTATGGACCAGCTGCTGGCAACTCTGAAGAGAATTTTCACTGCTAGCCAGGCACTCGCATACATACCGAATACCTGGCGAATATTGAGAGTGGCCATTATACCGAAAATTGGAAAGTAGGACTACTCGCTCGCTAAGTGTTTCAGACATAATAATCCGACTTCCCTCTTGCTGAAAAGCATCGAGAGAATGGTCGAGATCCATGTGAGCAAAACCACCTTGCGAATGCATCCTCTATCGGCGATGCCACACTCCTACCAACGCGTAAGTTCCTACGAGAGTGCGCTTCAGAATCTGTTAGGCGAAATTGTAGGCACCCTCGAAAAGACGGAATACGCACTGGGCATTTTTATCGACAACGCAACTTTTGACGGCAAGTGCAATTCGGCCAGACAACACGGCGTAGACGAGTCACTAGTTTTGTGGATAAAAGCAATGCTGGTGAATAGAACACTGATTGCGGGTGCTGGATATGGCCAAAATGTGGTGGGGGGTGTAAACAGAGGTTGCCCGCAAGGCGGCGTTCTGTCTCCACAGCTATGGTGCATGATTGTCGTCTCACTGCTCAACTCGCTCAATAGTTCTAACGTCTATGTACTGTCTGTTGGATCATGTCTAGCGACTGTCTGCTCTAAAGCGCAGGAAGCCCTAGACGTGATCGGCGATTGGTGCACTAGTAATGGGCTTTCAGTCAATCCTCTCAAAACTGAGGTTGTTTACGAGAAGGAGGAAGCTGCCTGGCTTGACTCATCTAGTGATGAAAGGCATCACCATCCAATTCTCCAAAGAAGTTAAGTATTTGGGTGTCATCCTCTATAATAAATTTCTCTGGACTAAACATGTTACGTCGAAAGCATCTAAGGCACTGTAGGCCTTTTGGATCTCCAGTGAAGCTAACAGCAAGGCATGGGGCGTGTCACCGAGAAGGAATTTACATAGCTATGATAAGAATAAACACAGTCCGCGCTGTATCGGTTGTCTGGTGGAATAAGCACTCGCGAAAATACGTGATTGCTGCTTTTACCGACACGGTTTGTCTAGGATACACGGGGGCTTTTCCCAGTACTCTTGGCTTTGCTCTAGACACATTATTGAATCTACCTTCGCTTGATATTCATATCATGGGCTGCACTTTAAAAACCATCTTCGGTCTAAAACGAATTGGCCTTTGGTATGCACTGGAGTCTTGTCTTATGGACATGCCGTCTAACGCAATAAAACCAGAACTCCTGTTGCAGAAAAAATACGAAATGGACTTCCCTTCTGCCGAGGACTGGTTTCGGCCAGAATCTGAGCCAGGACAGGAATGCAGTCGGGTCTTCACGGACGGCTTCCAAACCAATATAGGTTGTGGCGCTGGTGTCTTCTGGAGGACGACAACGTTAGATTTCACTTCACATTAGCATAGCTTGCATCTCTTCCAAGCGGAGATTTACCCAGTGGCAGCGAACTATATTGCGGAGAACCAGTGGAGGGGGCAAAGCATTTACGTCTGCGCTTAGAGCCTTGCTGAATCTAATTAAGACTTCCAAACCAGTTCAAAAATGCAAGAGATCACTGAACGCAGTCGGAAAGCCAAATTCAGTGACCTTTATCTGGGTCCCAGGTACCAGTGCGATCACGGGAAGTCAAATTGCCGATGAACTTGCCAGGCAAGGTTCAGGAGAGAGTTTTTCAGCACCCGAATCTTGGGTCTGCCTGTGTCCTCCATTAAGGCTTCCGTTGACAGTTGGTTCTCATATAAGCAGAACTGCAAATGGCGCAGCTCCACGGGATGCAGGTAGACCAAACGAATGCTTTCCGACGTCTCTAGGAGGTCAGCGGCCTTTCTGCTGTGCCTCAGCATTAAAGACTGCAGGTTGCTTACTGGTGCCGTGACAGGGCATTACTCTTTCGAAAAGTACTCAAATATGCTGGGCATATTAAACAACACTTTGCGATGCTTGCTGTGAAAGTGATGACAACACCGCGGAGCACTGTCTCTATGAATATTCGGTTTACGTTCACATCAGGCTGAAGCTACTCGGCGCTGACGTAGTGGGTGCTGGTACAGTAGGCACCTTATCACTGAAGCGCTTATTCATCTTTCTTCGTAAGTCTGGAACTTTTCAAAGGACTTGTTCACATCCAATAGTGAAGGTTCAGGAACCATGTCACAATGACAAATTACAGCTTCGAGTTGATAAACGACTTTGCCGACATGAGCTCCGCTGTAAATTCAAACAGTGACACTATCGTTGAAGTTATAGTGGTTTAATTGGATCAAGAAGGCAATTGAGAAATAAGAGGATAGAAGAAGATATAACATCGAAATGCATAAAGCGATATTGACCTCGTCAAAAAAGGCAGAATTTGTCCGATCCGGTGGCTAGGGCATATTAAGCGAATGCACATTATCGCTCCGGCCCAGAGAGTCTTGGGCATTTTGATCCATTCCGGTGGAACAACGCAGTTAAGGAAGTTCTTACCTTTGGTATCACGTGTTAGTGCAAGGGACCTGAATTATCGTAATAGGAAGCAGTTAATTAAAACCCTCTCAAACTGGAGAGATTTGGTGATTAAGGCCCAGGTTCAATGGATAAGTAATCAACAGGTACCAGTAAGAAATCTCGGGCTGCTACAATTCCAAGATTCACGGCCACACTTCTACTTCATACTTCCCGCAGACAAAACAATTTATTTGCTGCAAAAATGGCAGTAGCTACTCTACTTTTCTGCTCATTTTCAGCGCTTGGCGACCTATACATGTAGCATACCTCAGAATTTATTCTCCTTGTTTGAATTTTTGAACTGACAAACTTTCTCAAAGCAAACTAGACTTATGGTGTGTAGTTAGAATGTGTAGACTCTGAACGGGAGGTCCCATGTACTTAGCAGAGGAAATAATGAATGTATGGCAGGTATACCTTCCATATATACTCAAAATCTAAGAAATTCAAAGGGACAGAGTACACGACAGCATCATCTACCATGACGACTGCAGTTACTCGTAGTTCATATTTAGACTCGGACTTAAACAATAGACTCAAGGAGAAAGTCATGTGCTTCAGACATAAAGACAACGACTTCTAACAATCTATATCAGGGCTGCATTCCCCAACATCAGCCTTATATGCTCATAAGCCCGATCGGTTGAAAAAGAAGGCTTCTACAAGCTTCTAATGAGAACCAATGTCAAAATCGTAATTCGCAGCTTCAATGCGACAAATGTAAGGAAGTTATCATTGATACTACCGTAGGCGCACGCAAGGTAATTAATTGGAAATCAAAACACAGAAAGCCAAATTGACCGTATTGCAATAGACGAAAACATAGTCATGGATATTCAGATGAATTTGAAGCAAGCCATGGTTGGTTCGAACGTTTCAAAACTCGACCAAATTTACATAATGTCACGTTGAAAAGAGAAGCAGCTAGTGCAGATATTTCAGCTGCAAATAAATTTAAACTTCAATTAACACATGGGCTGAAAAGTCCGTATAGTATAGTAAAACGCAAAATTTTTGCAAAATTCAACTTTATTTATCAATATTGAAACGATTTTTCAATCTTTCGATAGTATTGTTTTGTATAGTTTTGTAGTACGATTTCGGTTTAGCCTCAAAATAGGCCTCTGTTTCGGCGATTCGGTCTTAAATCTCTTTCCGGCGAGCATTCTTTTGAGGTCTGCGAACAGGAAATAGTCGCTGGGGGCCAAATCTGGAGAATACGGTGGGTGGAGAAGCAATTCGTAGCCGAATTCTTTCAATTTTGCCATCGTTTTCATCGACTTATGACACGGTGCATTGTCTTGATGAAACAGCACTTTCTTTTTCATCAAATGTGGCCGTTTTTCTGCGATTTCGTCCTTCAAACGCTCCAACAACGCAAGTTAATAGTCGCTGTTGATAGTCTGCCGCTTTTGGAGATAGTCGATGAAAATTATTCCATGTCAAAACCTTGCCAGCCGAAGACGAGGTTCGTCGCCTGCTCGCCACTCAGCTGACTGCCCACTTGACTCTGGTGTGAAGTGATGGAGCCAAGTTTCATCCATTGTCACATACCGATGCAAAAATTCGGCTTTATTGCGGTTGAACAGCTTTAAACACTCCTCTGAATCATCAACACGTTGTTGTTTTTGGTCGACTGTGAGCAAACGCGGCACCCACTTTGAACACAGCTTTCGCATGTCCAAATATTCGTGTATGAATTATGATATATCCAACACGCTCTTTTGATATCTTCAGAGCCTCAGCTATCTCGATCAACTTCACTTTACGGTCATTCGTAATCATTTTGTGGACTTTTTTGATGTTTTCATCTGAAACAGCCTCTTTTGGACGTCCACTGCGTGCATCATCTTCGGTGCTTGTATGACCACTTTTAAATTCTTCAATCCACTTGCGAATGGTTCGTTCGGCTTGTGCAGAGTCCGGGTAACACTTAGCAAGCCATTTATTTGCATCGGCTGCATTTTTTCCCACGAAATTGCTTTGAATCCATTTTTTTCACAATAACAAAAGTTGCTTCACTCACAACTCTCAAGAACTAATCGTCCGACAGCTGTCAAATTTATACACGTAGCTTTTGAAGGTTTGTACTAACTGAAAATGGTATGGATTTAATTCAAATGGTGCCCTCTCTTAGAAACGGCACGTGTTAAAAGCCATTGTTTAAGAAGGTGGATGTTCTCCTAACAAGTTCGGAATGTCGATGAAACAGGTCTATTTTGGAAACGCCTACATTTCCAAATCTGAAAAATCTTGTCCTGGGTATAAAGTCAGCAAAGATCGACTTACACTTCTTCTAGGAGGAAGTGCAGAAGGTGATTTTAAATTTAAGCCTTTTCTGGTTTACCATTCTGAAAAGGCTTGGATAACTGCAGCTCTATTTAAAGATTGGGTAGAAAATTGCGCAGTTCCTGACTTAAAAGCCTATTGTTCTGCTCAAAATATTGACTTTAAAATGATGTTATATTAGACAATGCTCCTGGACATCCAATTTATTCGGATGAATTTTCTGAAAATATAAAATTTATTTTATGCCTCCAAATACCACCTACATCATGCAACCAATAGACCAACGTGTAATATCTAACTTTAAATGTTATTATCTAGGACGTACGTTTACTCAGCTTATCTCAGAAACTGATGGAGAAGATAAACTGACCATGAAAGAGTTCTGGAAAAATTATAATATCATGATGGCTATCGAAAATATCAATTTGTCATAGATAGAAGTAAAAACATCATGTATGAGCGGAAGTTGGCATCAAATATGGCCAGAATGCATTAGTAAAGTTATAGCAGAAATTGATGATGTACCAACTGTTCGTAGAGAACTTACCGAATTAACAGCAGCACCAATTTTTAATAAAATCAACACGATAACCAAATCACTCAACAGAAATATCCATTGAAACTTTAAAATGAATTAAATGTCCTTACTACTGAAGCTACATTTTCTGTAAAATTTACTGATCTTTTAACTAACTTACATAGTTTTATGGAATATTTACATTCCGGTTATTTGAATTAACATTTTGGTTGCAAAGAAATTAAATATAACATATTACAAGTAGTAAATATTTGGATTTTTAGTGATATATTTTATTCTGCTACCGACTAAACCAAATGTAGTGAAAATATGTACATGGGAATCGTTAATTTGATTTGCGTCGCTTCGATTTGCGTCGTGTTTTCCTGGTCCCAATTAACGACGATAAGCGAGGTTTTGATGTATCTAGAATTCTATGTGTACGCACGTTCCAGAGTGCCAACAATGGCTTAGAAAAAATCTAGTAACGACTGATTTAAAGGACAGCGCAAGGCCAGGAAAATACTGTGAGAAGGTTTGTCTTTCGGCGACTACGATCGCAAAGGATCACCAGATGCTTCCCCAAACACGTTTTGTTCAGCTTCTTTTAGAGTATAGTATCACCAGCACTAAGTGCGGAAGACCTGTGGTGATGCTGCTATGAGCCCATTAGGAATCCTGTTTCTAATATGCGTGTTTCATAAGGTAACCAAGTAGAAAAGTAAAAAGGACTTGTCAATGCAACAAAACCCGAACTGAAACCAGCAAGGAAAACCACGGGAACATTTAGAAAACCCATTTCTGCAGACATTTAACTGGCGAACAAACCACTTATAGGCAAGACACCGGCCAAAACGAAGCTAGGATAGCAATTTCCTAACTTAAAAAGATTAAAAGGAGATGTTTCATAGAAGTGAATAGTTTGACCGTAGAGCTTCTTACAGTTGATGCACTCGTATAGAGCACGCACAAAGTGTATGAAGTCTCGCTTTCCTGTTGTCCACTAACACTCTGCATAAGTTCCAACTTTTTCAATTTAAACAGATAATTAGCTGTGAGTTGTTTACAAATGTTCACTATATATTTAGCCAAACTGTACATCAATCTAGAAAGGCTTATGAAAATCACCGAAACTTTCTTTCAAAACTGATCGCCTCTGGACATTTCTTTTTATGATGGGAACCGAGGTTATAAACATAGCAGCTTAAGTTTACACGACAACGAATTAATTATACTCTACTCGTATCTCGGACTATAAAACAAGTTCTTTGAATATTTTAAAATGTTGTTTTTTACATCCGTCCTCTCGTAAGCAAAGTGATACTTTGCTTCTTCATCAACGGTCTGATCATGTAGTTTACGGCTCTGTTACACTGGCGACCGATAGTCTGATGTTGGAATTTCTATGCAAATTAGCCAACAAACTTCGTAACCGTATTCAAATTAAAATTACAAAAAAAAAAACCTCAATAACCACTGGAAATGGATAACACAAATATATTCTTGTAACTGCTGAGCAACCTATTTTGATGTCAATAGGTCGCTGCCTGCCTGTATGAAACTGAAAATTATTTTTCGCTTTCCATGTGACGACATACAAGTATTCACCAGCTCTTACGAGGCAAAGATAGAAACTAGCAGGTACTCTGATTTGTGATTTAGCATTTGTATCTGTGGCAGTGCTGCCAGTTTTTCATGTTGAGGTTTCCCCGTGAGAAGGCTTAAAATAGACAATGACTCTCAAGTTGAACTCCTGGCGGTTCAAATACTTATATTCTAGTTACTACTTCGGGCACGAAGGCCTAATAAATGGAAGATCAATTCTGGGTATCTTCAGGTCTGGAATAGGGCTTTTCAATTGACTTGTTGTCTATCGAAAGAAAAGGATTTTCTAATTTTCAAAATCTGAGTTGGATGCTAATTAAAAAATCTCGGTACAACGATGTTATAAGCAGATGACCTTAAATTAAAAAAATAAAATAAAAAAAATGTTTTTAAAAATTTATAAAAGGGAAGATGTTTGAGCAGGAAAATTTGTGAATTCTTAAATACCAAAAAGCTATGACTGCTTTTGGTTACAGTCAAGGGATGAAGTTTATTATCATAAGTACTTCCCTAACTTTACTTAGGAGGCGCTACAATTCGGGGTGAACTTAGTCCACAACTACCAAGCACTCCATTTAATCCGGTCTTTAGCTAAATGCCTTCATCTACGCTCTCCAAGTTGGTTAAGACCACTTTTACTTATGCGCTCCACCTAGGATGAGATCTTCACCTAACGCGTTACCGGTACGGGTTTGATTCGAAGACTCTGCAGGCCGAAGTATTGGTGTCCATTCGCTCTACATGTCCTAGCTATCTCAGGTGACTGATACGCAGTTTTCTGATTATGTAAATGTCGCTGTACAGCTCGCATAGTTCAGCGTTGAATCTTCTCCTATTGATTGTTACGAGTAAATAATCTTAAAAAAAATAAGAAATGGAGTCCATACTTCAGCACCATAAAGTTGGATCGCGATAATCAAGATCTTATACAGAGATTGAGATTGTTTTTGAGGTGACTTATACCTCTATGGTTGGCTCAGTCAGTGAGGTCTCTTTTTCGTGGATCGGGCAATTGAGATTCCATTCATCAGGGATACGCTCTTCTGACTAGATCTGGAGTTGGTGTATGCTCTTCACAAAGCCGTTTCAAGCAGCTTTGAGTACCTCTGTCAGTAAGCCGTGAGGTCCAGCTGATTTTTTGGTTTTTAGCTTAGATCCTTACTTAGTTCTGGTCAGGTAGATGGAAGTTTTGGCTATTGTCTAAGTTGAAAGGTCTGTTCTGCTGGATGGCTAGATGTTGGAATTCGTCGCCATTATACAGTATGCAGAATTAGTTTTTCCATGTTCCCAGCACCGACTGTAACTCTACTACATAGTTGCCTTCTTCATCAGTGCAGGCTTCTGTACAGGTCTTCTTGCCTTGACACGTTCTTTTTACCTGTTGCTAAAACTTCCATATGTTATTCCTGGACCACAACTTCTCAATATCTTCGATCGCACCGTTCTTTTGGTCTTTTTTCTTCTTCTGGAGAAGTCTGTTCAGCTCTCGTTCTTCGTTGCATCGACGCTTTGTAGGCTTTTTGGATAGCTGCATATGCTTGCCGGTATTCCTCATCGAACCAGGGATTTCTTAGTGGTAAGTTGAAACCCAGTATATCAATTGCGGCGTCCCTGATGGCACGTTGGCAGCGTTGTCACTGGTCTATCTTCTCACACAGTTCTTTTTTGTTGTGGCGCTTGGGAAATCCGCATTCGCACCTTTGCTGCAAGAACGTAATGATCCGCGTCAATAGTGGAAGCATGCCGTTTGTCTATCGCAAAATGATCAATTTGATTTAGCGTTTAATGACTCAGAAACGACTATGTTCCCTTGTATGTATTGGACTGAGGAAACCATGCGTTTGATGTAGTAATCTTTCGTCCCATCGCAAAAGTCAATAAGTCTAAGTCAGTCGCCAGACGTGGTGTCCTGTAGGCTCTGCTTGCCAATTGTTGTACAAAAGATGCCCTCTTTATCTATCCTGAAGTTGAAGTCGTCTAGTACGTCATGTATGTCATTCTTCGGATATTACTCATATGTCTTGACGAGGAGGTCGAAGAAACATTATTTGGTGGCGATGTTCTTGTCTTCCATTGGCATGGGCGCCTTGATGCGGATTGCCATAAGACGGGTTGGAAGCTCAAGACTTCCTGCCTTGATCTGCCGCATATGGCAAATACGCATCCAAGTAAGTTTTGCATCATCCTTATGTCTGGCCCATCCCATCATTCTTCCTGGATGGCGGTGATAGCTGCGTGAAAGTAGTCAAGGTTGCACGTTGGCTGTTAAGAGTCCGAACGTTTCACGTGCAGATCCGATGGTCGTTTTTCTTTGAATGTTTGCAAGAAACGTCAATAGTGAGTCCATTTTTATCCGAGGCCATTGGTTGGCTCATTTCATATTTTAATCTCTTCCGTAAGAGTTGAGTCCTATGACGGCGTAGGCCAGTAAAATATTAGGGGCTCAGGCCGGTTAGTATTTCCAAGACCAAGTCAGGGTCTTGGAAAGGAGATGGTGTCCGATGAGTCAATAATGGGCCAAGGGCAGCGCTCTCCTGCCCGAACGGGTTACTGGTTTTGGTCTAACAGACTCCTCGGCCTGGGGGTATCTAAAATGGAACTGATCCTCCAGGTTGGGGGTTGTGCCGTCGGGGTAACTACCCGGCAATTGAAACAAAACACCCACAATTACGAAGCAACAACGCCAACACCCACAATTACGAAGCTGGATACGGACGGATCTACTGTGACAACTCCTGCAAACGAAACAAGGGCAACGAACTTCGGATCTGCAGGTAGAGTGTTAAATCCCTTAACATGCCACGTGTGTAGCCAAACAACTAGCGGAGGCCCTGGACTGCTGAAAAGCAGTTATTACCGCCATCCAAGAAATGCGATGGCATGGGCCGCACAGAACCTGCTACATTTTCGACGGCAAAATCAGCTTCTATTTGAATGCGGATTTATTGTTCGATGAAGACTTCTGTAGAAGCTGCATGGACGAGGAGGAAGAGGAGAAAATCTTCCACCTACTCTGTACATGTCCAGCCCTCTCCCAGAGAAGAAAACTTCACTTAGGAGCTTGACTTAATCGATCGAAAGAATATAGATGCCAACAGTCTTTTACGCTTCATCATAAGCTCAAATTGGTTCCGTGAGTAAGAGGATCACAGATCCACGTGGCATCACAATGGGCCAATAGGCATAAGTGGGTTGGTCATTCCAACAGCCACTTTTACCTAGCTAAGGTACATAGGTCCCTTGGTTCAAGTGGTATATCTCCCCAACTCCTAAAGAGATGTTATTCTACGTTAGCAAAACCACTGGTAGGGTTTTTGAACTTCCTATTCCTGAACTCTATCGAAAAAGATGGTAAACAACATTTGCTCAGGCTGTTCTTTAAAAAAAACCAAATCATGTTCAACCAATAAGCGTCTCTAGCCAGCTCGATCTTTAGCCAGATGACTCAAGTTTGGCAAGCTAGGTTAATTGAGGTCCCCTTCAACTTGCGTGCTCCACCTAAGTTCTTCTACGTACTACCTATGCAGACGGAACCGAAAATCAACCGAAGAATTTTCCTCTCAAAGCCAAGAGCACCCTCATCCATTTTTGATAAAGTATATGCCTCTGTGTCATAGAGCAGGAAATACAGGGTCTCTTTTGTAGTTAGAGAGAGGGCTTTGCTAGTCAATTGTCTTTTTAGCCCAACGAAGCAGCCATTGGTTAGAGTAAGTCTTCGATAGATTTCAGCGCTGATGTCGTTGTCTGAATTGATTTAACTACCTCAAAGTTATATCTGTCAGGGTGACATTCTGTTCAAGACTTCGGTGTTGGGTGTCATCTCTGGTTGACAGCATATACTTGGTCTTGCCCTCGTTGACCATTAAATCCATCTTCGCCGCTTCCGTCCAAATACTCGCGAAAGCGTCACTGGCATTACGCAATTTTCTTCCGATTATGTCAATACGAGTATCAACGGCGTATGCGAATAATTGAACGACCTTTTGAAATCTTGTGCTAAGGACTATTCTTTCAAGAACTATGCTAAAGAAATCGCATGACGGTGCATAGTATTGTTTAAATCCAGCGTGCATTCTCGATCGTGATCCTGTACACAGGTTGCTAAACCTAGACATTGCTCTGTATAGCTCGTCTCTATAGGTGCTGTCATACGCGGCTTAAAATCGATTAATAGGTGGTGTGTATCGATTTGGAGCTCAGATCTAACCTTGATGGTGGAGTTTCCTGCCCTAAATCCACACTGATATAGACCAATCAGGTTGTTGCCGATCGGCTTCAGTCATTTACACAATATGGCAGACAGGATTTTGTAGGCGGTGTTCAGAAGACTGATGCCTCTGTAATTGGCGTAGTTCAGAGGGTTTTCTGTCTTTAGAATCGGACAAAAAATGTTGAGGTTTCATTCATCGGGCATACTTTCGTCCGACCATATTATACAGATTTTCGCTTGCCACTTTGAACATTTCACCAGTCGGGCCGCCCGCTCCAGCAGCTTTGTTGGACTTAGGCTTAGATATGGCAATCTTGATTTCATCCAAGTCGGGTGGACGGAATTGTTGATCTAGATCGTTCCGCCTGACAGCGGTATTTGGTTTGTCGTCGTCTAAAGAAATGCTCTTCTTCTACTACGATTTTCACTTGCTCGTCTATAGGCTTCGGTCCGGGATTTGTGTCCGTGACAAGTTTTGTTGTACTTTTTGGTAAAACTTCCGAATCTCATTCCTGCAGTAGCATCTCTCAATTTCCTCGATCCTTCTCATGCTCCTTCTTTTTCCTGCTGAGAAGCCGATGTTCGGTTCCCCTCTTCTGCTCGTAGAGCTCTCGCCCTTCTATGCAGCGCCGCTTTGTATGCATCTTGCTTAGCTGCATGTGCTTGCCGGCACTCGTCATCAAAAAAGGAGGTTTGTTGCGGTGGCTGAGTGAAACTTAGTTGGCGGCATAGGACCTCTTAAGAAATTAAGGGAGGCTCGATCGGAAAAGGATTTGGCGATCTCTTGCGATTGTAGCCGTCCGACGTTAAAATTCCTCACAGTATAAGCTTGCTTTTTCGATGTTCGGGATATTAGTTGCCTGAAAAAAAGTCTTTCGGTCACGGCTGGTATTGAACCCCGAACCGTCCGATTGGGAAGCCAACACACTACCACTTGAGCCACGGCCACCCATTTTGCATTAAAATCGTCGAGCACAATTTTAACCTCATAGACAGGGTACTGCTCGTAGGACTTGCCCAAGTGCTCGTAAGAGCTATCTTTGGTGTCGTCATCTTTAGCCTCTATTGGGGCATGGCCGCATATAAGGCAAATGTTTGTGAATTTAGCCTTAATACGGATTGTTACGAGGCGCTCGTTAAAATACGCAAAACAAAATACGCAAAACCGCATTGATTTCTGGGCGACTCATGTGTGTTGTCGAGAGTTACCCGCAAGTCTGCATCCTATCTCCACAACTATGGAGCATGCTGGTGTCGACTCACTGCATAATGCTTTCAATAGTTCATACATCTATGCTGAAGCATATACGGATGATGTAGCTGTACCGTCTTCTGCTGGACCACGTCTAGGGACTACATTGTGAAGAATTGGCGAAGCATTTATACCGACAGCCAAGCTGTGCTTAGAAATTTACTAAACCCTATTACGACTCCCAAACTGTATAGTTTGATAATACAAGACTACAATGCAGTCGAAAGGCTATTCACTCATTTGCGGAAGAGAGGGACTCTTAGATTGTTTCAGATCCAGCTTCGGCCAGATCTGTTTGGTCGCTAGACATGTTGGTCCAACGGTCTATCCAAGGTCTCTTCTTTTATTAGCATCCAGCTTTTATATTAATTTGCACGTAGCGATTGATACGAGTGTACCTATGCTATACTTTTCCGGTAGAATAGGTAGAGTGGTTCCAATTTTGGCGAGTTCGTCGGGCTTACAATTCCCTGGAATGTCTCTGTGGCCCGGCACCCAATAAAGGCGAAGGTTCAACTGCTCTGCCATCTCCATAAGAGATGATCGAAAATCCGAAAAGATGCGGATATCCTTTGCAGATATCACGTTTTTCTTCAGCCAGGACAGAGCTTCTTTAATCGCCGAAATTTCCACCTGGAACACGCTACAGTGATTTGGAAGACGCAAGGAGAGGCTTAGATTTAGCTTAACTGAGAAAACACGGCCACTAACCCCGCTATCGGGATTGACTTGTCCTCCATGAAAGCATCTTCCTCATAGAAGGGAAATTACATGAGAGTCTCTGTCCAACCAAAGTTCAGGTATGGTGTAATCGATGTTCTTTGTGAGGATTCTTAATATATTACGAATATTAGCGTGGCCAAATAAATTATTTGTTCACTGTATAGTCGCTTTAAGGCAGTCGCAGCTACTTGCCTGCAGAAGATATCGAGGGGTGTCAAATGACACTGAATATTTAATACCGCGGACCTTTCAGTACACTTGTTACTACATGAATACAAAGATAGAAGGATTTGAAAGGGTCGAGGAGAAGACATTGAGTTATCTGAATTCGTTGAGCTGGCTGCCAAGTGCGGGCTTCGAGAGCTAGCAATTCAAAAAAGTGCTCGAACAATCTAGAAAACTCGCTTTTCGTCGCAAAGAACAATGTCATTTTACATCTGGCAGTTCTTTACTTGTTTCCAGCTTCCTTTGGAATCCGACGGATGGCCTACAAAAATATCTTTGTCTAGCTTCTTCTCACCATTTTTATTTTCATCTTGATGTTTAATTACCAAATTTCAGGTTAATCCATATGCAGACGGCTTACCTTCTCAATCATTACGCCTTCCACAATTGGTGGAACAACACTTTACTCCCATCTGATCGGCCCTTGAAGATGTGTCATTGAGGATTTGTACTGATATGCAGAGCTGCGAACCGCTTTTGACCTCTAACACTGTATTATTGCACTTCCTAATAAAAATCATTTAGGTCACACTCGGCCGAAGGGGACACTTCCCCCAAAAGAGGCTGATTTCAGCTTCAGATCGAACCATTAAGGTTGACCTGCTTTACCAGCTTTGGCAACTTATTTCTTCACTTTTGTTTCTAATACGTTAGTCATATTTTGTCCATATATACAACTTTAGGGTATTGCAACTGCACATCTTGCACTTGCCCGTACTTGGCCCTAATACTAGTTTTGGCTCACTTTCGATAGCATCATCTAAAACCCTAATACTTGTGATAATACGACTCGAGACTCTAGGTAGAAAGTCAGTCAATCATACACATTCTTCCTGCGCCCTCAGGTTTTTATTTTATTTTATTACAAAAATTTTAAACTGCGGAAATTGATGGAAAACTCAAAATTGCCTTCGAATTGGCAACACTTTTTCGATGCAGTGCACACATATGGTAATCGCATGCAATAGGAAGATACTTGCACCAAATTTTCTAATTTTGTTGAATGTTGCTCTCATATCCGCGTATCGCACAGATTCGGAACACAGCACATTCCTCCTCGAATGGCACTGCATGTGATTTTCACGAATTCGTGTCATCGGCACACAGTGCAACGTCAGGGGATTCTCTTCTACAGCAGGTTGGTGGAACCTTTTTTTTTTCATCTACAACATTGGCGACAACATGGTGATGCTGGCAGTGTTAAAGTTGAACTGCCATTAGAACTACGAATACAGTAGATGGAGGTCCAAGTTTTGGTTATTTATAGAATTTCCATTCCTGTGAGCTACAAAACGGCCTAAGCTGAGGCTACTCGTAAAATGTTCACAGTCTCGGCAGGGTGCTTCGGAATTGAAATAGTTACAAGTACTACAGGTTGCAGAATTCGAACTCGTACTCGTACTCGTACTCATATTCGTATTCGTATCTATGGCATGGCAAAACACAACACGGTATCGCGTTATCGATCGATTTATCGTCTAAGTTATGGCCAACACTGTACACTGGTGAATGTGAACCTCTGGTACTCACACTTGGTCTGACATTAGAGCTCGTAAAATGAGCGGGAATCGTAGCTACGTACTGCTGGCGCATTATTAGTCCAATTCGAGTGGATATCGGTCGCTCTATGTTAATTTGAATCGCAAGTGACCTGAATAGCGTTTGATGTCTACAGGGACAAGTCATTGGGGTTGCACTATTCGAATTGACGCTGAAACAAAAGGTGAGTAGGTTTCTTTTTTTGACATAGCTGCTGCACTCACATGCCAGAGTGTTGTAATAAGTTATGAGACTAGAGTGGATGCATAAATTTTATCTGACGCTTGTTCGGGTCTCAGACATGGAAGGTTGGAACAAATTCTTTTCGCAAAGCTATTTCGGATGTGTTACAGTGATAAAGCTGTTGAAATCTTTGTGTTTTTTTTTATTGTTGTGTTTCGCTTTTTCAGTGTCATATGGCCCAGACTTTTTGTTTTGGATGAGGCAATGAGATCTTGAGGCACCTTTTCGATCTTACTTATATGATAGATACAAAGCCATCTATTAAAGGCTTAAATTCTGACTTTAAATGGAGGCTTTCAGAAGAGTTTTTTTTTCAGAGTTCAGCAACTTTCCTATAGGTCATTCCGTAATAGTTAGAAGGCATCAACCACTCTAGCTAGCCCTTTATAAGAAAAGTTTTTACTGAATTCAAAGACTCTCCAGGTCTGTTTGAATTCATTCAAAATCACCTTCTCGCAGAGCTATAGTGAATTTAATTGATAAATTTGAACGTCTTGGACAGATTAGTAATATGAAGACCCCAACTCGTGTTCTTCCGGCAAGGTCAGCTGAAAATATTGCCGCCGTAGCTGAGAGCATGACTGGAAACCCTGATGTGTCCATTTCGAGACGATCACAGGAATTGGGCACTTTCGTTGATTGGGTTCTGGAAATGAATGAACAAGATTATGATTTTTTAAACTCAAGATGAGGCTCATTTCCATTTGTCTGTGTACGTGAACAAACGAAAACACGAACAACTTCTCCATCTACAACGAGTGACAGTTTGGTGCGGTTTTTGGGCTGGCGGTGTCATTGGGCCATATCTTTTTGAAAATGATGCTGGTGTGACAGTTTCATTGAATGGATTGTATTATCGAAAGAGGTTGATAGACTTTTTTTACCCGAAATTTATGCCATGGATATGGATAATGTTTATTTTCAGCAGAACGGCGCCACATGCAACACAGGTGGTGAAACAATGGCTTTATTGCGTGGACATGCGATTTCCGGAAATGGAGATTCCATTGGCCGCCAAGATCATGCGATTCAACAGCACCAGACTTTTTCCTTTGGAGCTATGTCAAAGATAAAGTCCACACCAATGCTTCACTAAAGATTCATGCACTAAAAGAAAATATCAAAGCTGTTATTTGCGGAATATCGCCGCAACTATGCGAAAACATGATGAAAAACTTCATCAAAAGAATGTCTTTTTGTAGGCCGAGGCGTGGCCAACATTTGAAAAACGTTGCACTTCATTACTAACCCCAAAGCTTGTGCTTTAGACTAAAATAAAAATATCACCACTTTAAATAAACATGTTGCATTTTTCTATTGATTTAAAATGACACCTCTTATTGTATGACCCTTAGAGGGAAATTAGAAGATTCCCCCAAAAAAAGATAAACAGTAGGATGCAATTTATTGCAGATGAGCAGAAACTTCCACTTACCGTATGTGACGAAATTTGCAGTGGGCGGAAAGTGTTCCCGCGCAGTCAAATGGGGGTCCTTGCTTCTAGATAAATTAAAGGATGCTGAGATTCCATGGATCGAACGCGCTTTCCTCTTATCATATCTTACATATGAGGTGGCATATGTTTCCAGCCAGTTCATCTCCAGCTGCTTTAAACATCTCAGCAGGCAGTCCGTCTTCAGAAAGTTTTTTTTTTAACCAAAAACATCTCTCCATTTCCCTGATCGCGGGAGAGCACTTCCCGCAATTTTACTTTCCGAGAAGATTGAGCCTTCCTGTTTTATCTGCTCGTAGATGCAGCTTTGCTTTATATGGTTCTTGTTGAGATGCGCGTACCTGCTAGAGGTTTCTTTGTGACGGTGGTTTAAAATCGATTACTTCTCTGATGGCACATTGGCAACATTTCTATCGATGTTCTATGCTTTGTCTATGGCGGCTAGTATTTTAGAGCGCTTGAGATCTCTTGCAATTGGAGCTTTTCACCGTCAAACTTTGTTGGTATTACTTGGCTCATTCGTACCCTGACTGTAACAAGGCAAGGATCCGTGTTGATATTGACTTGTCGGAAAGTTTGGAGATGCAGAATCCTGGAGGTGTGTCAATGTGGTTGACGGTTAATTGGTCAAGGTATAGCCAATTATTTTTATAAATGTTGAGACGTGGGAACCGTGTGCTGACTATTGGAAGGTTACACCCCGTTATGAATTATGAAAACCTGAATCCATTATCGAGCATGGTGTCGGTCGGTTGCTTTAAAATTTACTAGCATAACTGGTGCAGTGAGCATATATTCGGTCTAGGAAGCAATAGAATTCATCTTTGATGCTGTCATCCTTATCCTCTTTAAGCGCTTGAACGCCAATCAGGCTTATATTTTCGGATTTCACCTTTATGCGGATTGTTCTAGGCATTCATTTACATGCCCAATGCAATAGACTTTTTTCTGAATAGCAAATTCACATTAAAGTAAGAGTCGTCTTCCTTCTTTATGGCAGCTGGCGTAGTAGTTTTCGTAGTTTTTCTTCAGCTTTTAGTCCGGCCCATCCCATGGCACTTTTTGAATTGCGTTAAAATATGCTTTATAGCAGTCTAGAGCTTCCGCGAGTTGTTCGACAACACGTAGTCCGTTAGTCAAAACCGAAATTGGTCGTCTTTAAAACTTTTTCTGGGGTCGTCGACATTATACCCGTAGGTATCAGAGGCTGTTGGTTATCCCTGAACTTGCTTTTTGCAAGGCGGGGAAGTAACTCCCACGCGAAATCCCCAATCAGAAGGGCAGTAAATGCACACCAATTCTCCAGCCTGCAGAGTCTTCGAATCTAACCCAGAGGGACACCGCAGTAGTGGGAGATCTCAGCTTTGGTGGAGCGCACTAGTAGAAGAATACCTGAACCGGCTTGGAATGCCCAACTGAAGGCAGTTGGCTAAACACCGGACTAACTGCAGAGGCTTGTTAGTTGAGGACCAGGTTCACCCCGAACTGAAGTGATACCTACGTAAGTAAGTTTGACAAGGGATCTGGCTAAGTAGACGGTGCTAGTAGCTGTCTCTGAGATTCTAACAGCCGCTATTGTTCAGGTTTCTCTGCTCCAGGTTCCCAACACAACAATGGAGCTCCCTTTAGACCTGAGTTAGAAAGAGCTGTGCGCAACAAATTTCTCTGCCGGCGTCCTGACGAAGGAGAAGTGCCCTACCGCCCCGGTCCCTCTCGTATGTAGGCGGAAATGACGTCCCGCAAAGGTTTTGTTCATCACCTTCAGTCAGAGGTAGTCGACTCGTAGGCCTCATCACATAGTCGACGCTTGGGTTCTTACAAAACACTTAATCACCATTGAAAACCCAACTAGTCATCCCACGTAAGAGATATATGCAGAACTAGATGTAACCAGACCAGCTAGATATTTTAATAATTAATAAAAAAAAATTTTTCCTTTTTTGAAAATCACAGAAATCACAGTTAAAACTGGTGAAAAAATATTTAAATACTGCGAGAAGCTCTAAAATCTTAAGAGTGACAGACAGCTATAATAGTTTTTCCGATTGCTATGTTTCAGCAGCTATCAAAGTTACCAATGACATCCAGCTGTCAAAATATTCAGTAAAGTTTGCCATTTCATTATGCTTCGTTTTACGCTTGCCGAACATGTGGAAATTATTAAAAAATTTTCGATAATATTCCGGCTCAGCTGTAAATACGTAGCGTGAATTTCGTCGTGAAGTCGGTCGTCATCATGGCCTCAGTGTGCAGGCAATTCATCGCACCGTGGAAAAGTTTAAGCGTGAGTACACTCTTTTCAATCTTAAGCCACCAACCAGTCAATCTGGCTTATTTTTCGATTGGATTTGGGCCTACGATGGACGACTATAGACAACGCCGTAAGTTCGCTAATTAGGCGTTGGAAATTTTGGCCGGAGATCCGGATTTTGGTCAAAAAATCATCTTCTCGCACGAGGCCCATTTTTGTCTCAGCGGCTATGTCAACAAGTGAAATTGCCATTATTGGAGAGAACACTATCCACAAGTGTTCGGACAAGTATCAATCCATTCACAAGGATTGAGTGTGTGGTGCGGTTTATGGCATAGGGGTATCATAGGACCTTATTTCTTTCGAAATGAGGAAAGAAATCGTCAATAAACTCAGGTGTAGAGGGATGTAAACCAACTTTCTGTAGTCAGAGCTCGACAGCATCGATATATCCGGGCAATGGTCCCAACAAGAGTGCGTTACATGCAACACAAGCGGACGGCCGAAGTTGTGAAGCAGAAATTTGGCGGCTGGGTCATCTCACGCGAGCGTTCATAAATTGGGAGCTGCGATCATGTGATTTGACACCACTTGATTATTTTCTCTGATGCTATGTCTAGTCCTTAGTCTACGCTAACAAGCCAACTATTTTAGACGAGCTCGAGGCCAACATCGGACACGTTATTGTCGAAATAACGCCTCACCTATAGGATCGTGTCATCACAAATTAGACCGACCGTATGAAGCACTACCAGCGAAACCATTTGAATGGAATACCAGCTATTCCCTAGTACACCGAGAAGTTAATCCTCGCTTTAGTTAGTGGAAATATTAGAAATTTGCTCGAATACCAATCAGAATAACTGTATTGAGAAGGCTCTCCCTTTCTATAAGGACCTCTGGAGTGATTCCTTATAATTGCGATCCCTCAGATCAATCTATAGACAGACGTTGCTCTACTACATAAAATCGACGAACTTAGATCCTTGTTATGCAGTGAGAGAATAGACAAGTGATTCCAGCAATGTATTCACTAAAATATTCTGCATTTTTGGTAGGGTCAACAGACCGAGTTATTTTCCCGCTCCTTCTTACTCCACATCTATTTCAAAACCATTTTTTCTACAACTGCACGCGCATTATCGTAATGAGTCCCCGGCTCTACACTTCAGGCTAAACAATTGAAATGTTTTCAATTAAAATTCCTTCCACGTACAACGAAACATGATGCACGATGTCATTCTATGTTTCCCAAACGAGCACTATCCTTTTGAGTGACGCAACTGATAGGATCAGAAGTCGGTGATTCTAGACCCAAAGACAAAATGTAATTCCACGAAGTCACATGGCCAGCACAGATACAACATATGCACCAACAACCTGTACAAAAGATGTCAGCACTCCCTTGGGGATACTGCTCTACGTTTTGTGTGTTATATGTGACAATTCAACCGTACGAGCATACATCAACAAACACTCACAAAGCCTGATAGACAGGCACTTAAAATACGACACTAGTTTTGGGATGCGGCACCAAGCTAAACCTGCTAGGCAAACCATGTTGCCAGAGGAAACATGACGTTCGGCGTGCGACTTCCTTTTGATGTACATCGGCAAATGCACTTTAGATGGGGAACAATTTTTTTTTTCTATTTTCGTTCCACAAAAAGAAGCATGTTTAAGGCCTGCAAGGTAATCGTAATCTTTTAAGGTTATGTTCAAACGTAGTCCAGAAAGAATTTCGTTTGCAAAAACACCGTCTCTAAAAGGAATTTTACGGTTGTCATCTACATTTGACTGGCAACGTTGTAAGTCAACTATGGAGTGACTATGCTGTTTGGTATGCAAATTACTAATTATCCTTGACAAACCAACAGCAATGTTGGCAAAAGGAGAAGTTCCCTCGACTTTATTTAGATTTTAAAAAGTAAGCCGACTGGATAATTAAAAGCAATTACGAGTATGTAGCAACTCGTTGGTCTACCATGTAAGGGCGATAGTTTTAAAAAATTTCTGTAATGTCCGTTTTTCACTTCTCCAATAGGACGTGTGGGGGGCAGAGGACTTCTTAAGTTTAGCTTTCAAGATAAAAGGAAATCAAACCTAGTCAATTCACTAGTCGGATTGTAGCCGGATTAAGGGTTTTATTTTTGATGGGGACTTTATTTATTATTTGTTTAATGTACTAAGAGAAGCCCTGCTGGTTCGGACATCATTATTTGTATGCTTTGACAGATCTGTCATATCACAGAAGTGGCTGCTGTCATGTTAACACGGGCATTATTTTCTTACTTGGAATTCAGGAGGTAAACAAATAAAATCGCCTCAAAGGTTTATTGTTGGTCTTCTGTTTTAAGTCCATTCAGTCCCCTTACCTCATGACATATGCACTGTCAGTAATGCGTCTGATTTTACTTCGAATCTCGTATACAAATTTTCGTGTCTGCATACTTTAACTGATTTGCGGCCCGGGTTAACCCCGGACAGATTTATTATTGCTTATTGCAAGCTTATTCTTAGAACTAACAATTTTCACTTAAAACTAAAGATAAAAACTAAAGGGTGGGAGCGGTTAAAAAAAGTTAGGATGTGAGGCATAGGTGGAAATAAGAGTGTTTTTAAGAGAGAGTTTGGTGAGATGGTAGTCGAAGAGAGGCAGAATATCGTTAACTTCACGAAGCATTCTAGACATTGGCTCCAAGTGTCCGTAATTCGTTCGGTGAAGATTGAGCCGGAAAAGTGGCACAGACCTAAGATTGCGTGGGTTGGTATTAAAAGAAATAAGTCGAAGTAAAGAAGGACAATCGATATTCCCAACTAAAATTTGATGAATAAAGAGAATGTCGGCAACTTTTCGACGTATAGAAAGGGGTTGTAAATTTATAAGTTTCAGCCGGTCGGTATAAGGTGGTAAGTTTTGGCTATCATCCCAGGGAAGACCACGTAAAGCGAATCGTAAAAACCTGCGTTGAACAGCTTCTATCCGGAGGATGTGTGTTCTGTAGTAGGGTGACCAAACTTGGCTTGCATATTCAAGAAGAGGCCTAACAAAGGTTATGTAAAGAGATTTGGTAACATAAGGATTGGAAAACTCCTTAGACCAGCGCTTGATGAAGCCAAGGGCAGAGTTGGCTTTCTTTATTATATTATCAATGTGAGAACGGAAATTGAGTTCCTTATCACAGATAACACCTAAATCACGCAACTCATTCACTAAGGGAACAGGCAGATTAAAGATTAGATAGCAGCGAGGTGAAGTAGGGGGCCGCTTACGGGAATATGTTATAGCCTGACACTTATTGACGTTAAGCTCAAGAAAATTCTTCTGACACCAAGTACAAAATCTGTCAAGATCATCCTGCAGTGGTAGGCTGTCTGAAGAAGAGGATATATATCTAAAGATTTTCATATCGTCTGCGTAAATAGATATGTATGAATTTTTAATGATGCAATCAACATCATTAATGGCCAGAATAAATAGTAAGGGGCCAAGGTGGCTGCCTTGAGGGACACCAGAGGAGGCTTTAATTGGGTCAGAAATCATGGACCTAAATAAAACATAGTATTGTCTTTCATTTAAATATGATTGAACCCATGTTATAAAGTTTATTTGGAAACCAAGAGCTTTTAATTTCAGAAGGATTATATCATGTGAAATCCTATCAAAGGCTTTGCTGAAATCGGTGGCAATCACATCAACTTCATTTCCAGATTCCAGTGCACATAAAGTGCTTGATACGAATTCCGTTAAGTTGGTGGTCGTAGATCTACCTTTGAGAAATCCGTGCTGGTTTTGGGAAACAATAGGTTTACAATGGAAAAGCATTATATCATAAATAATGCTTTCGAAAAGCTTAGGTATGCAGGACAGCTTAGCAATTGGTCGATAGTTGGAAATATCATCTTTTCGGCCTTTTTTATGTAGGGGAATAATAAATGACCTTTTCCAGGTCGAGGGAAATAATCCCTGGGTGATAGAAAGCTGAAAGAGAGTTGTAAGAGGTTGGGCTAGGTGCATTTCACATTTCTTTAAAAATATAGGGGGAAGATCATCAGGGCCGGCGGAATACTCATCTTTGAGGTTTATTATTTTATCTTTGACTTGCTCTAAAGTTATAGACACATATTCTAAAGTTGTTTGTGGGCAGCTATTTAAGTAGGAAAAGTAAGAGTGGTCTGGCTCTTGGGAATGGGTGGCGAACGCTTGGCTAAAAAAAGTTGCGAAGAGATTTGCTATAATTTGGGGATCCTCCGAGGACTTATCTAGAAAATTCAGAGATGATGGATAGTTATCCGATTTACTTTTAGTTTTGATGAACTGAAAGAATCGCTTGGGGTCGGAAATGAGTGTGCGGTCCATTCGGTTTAAATAGTTGTCATATAGAGTTTGACAAAGTACAGAGAAATTTATTAGGGCAGACTGGTAGTGAAAGAAATCGATGTCGGAACGCGATATTAAGTAAGTACGCCAGAGCTTATTTCTCTTATTACGAAGAGATCGCAGCTCTTTATTATACCAGGGTGGTGATGATGAGGGATTCTTTTTGGGTAAAAAAGGTACAGATTGGGAGAGACATTTGAAAATTTCGGTATAAAAGGATGCGAGAGCATCGTTAACCGTGAGGTTGGGATTATCGTAAAGAAATTCAAAATTGGCCATACTGAGGAGGTTATTCAGTTTGGCGTAGTTAGCCCTATGAAAATTAAAACTGTAAGAATGCTCATAAGAAACGCGATTAAGACCATTGTCATACGCTAACGTAAGAGAAAGGGGAGGGTGGTAACTATCCAACTTAGAAAGAAGATGTCTACTTTCTAAAATGATGCAGTTATCTGTATCAGTGGCGAAGACTAGGTCGAGTTGTCTGCCAATGTTATTGGTGACACCACTTAATTGATACAGACCAGAGTCAGTAAGGCAATCGATGAAAAGGTTTTCTTTATCAGAGGTGGGATTTGTTGCCGTAAAGTAGGACTGGTCAGTCTGAGCCCATACAAGCTTAGGTAGATTGAAATCACCTAAAAAAATAACTACGTCGTTGGAATCAGCAGCATTAAAAATGCTGTCGATTGCATCAACAGCTAGCTGGTAACCTTGAATTGGTTGAGAGGGGCGAATATAGCAGCAGCAAATATATAGGTTGCGCTTGCAAATAGGAATTCTAGCGCATACAAATTCAAAGAATGCAGTGGACGATTTTTTAAAGGGTTTAGACTCAAGACGAGAGTGTATAGCTAGAAGTACCCCACGGCCATATAAATTTTCCTCTTTATCTAGACCGTCGTCACGGTGTAAATCAAAGTCTTGGGAAAATAATTCATTATTCTTAATATTAGGGGTGAGATTGGTTTCTGTGAGGGCAAAAATGTCGTAGGGCAGAAACTGCGAATTAAGATATATAGCAGAAATCTTAGTTCGTAATCCTCTTACATTTTGATAATACAGGGACAGATATTTGGGAGGCTTCGGCAAAGAATTGAGTGGTGGGTTAGGAGCGATGGTAGTTTTTGAAACTAGACCGTGTTCGCTGGAGGTGTAGTATGCGTTTGGAACTTACGTGAGATGCAAAAGAAGAGAGATCATTAGCCACATCATCAGGAGTCATATCTAATTGCTCATGAAAACGTATAAAAAGTTGCCGCAGATCATTGTGATTAGTGGGAAGGCCTTCTTGCAGAATGGAAACCATTGCATTGGTTTTCGTTATACCGTCTATACAGACAGAATCTGGCTTATCATGTAGATATGCGAGATATAAACGAACATTATCGTATAGTCTGCGGTCTCGTAGTCGAGAGAGAACATACCGGCCATCTTCCCCTGAATCGATAAGGTTCTTGGTTAACTTTGCCTTTGGAGGAAGTATGGGGTCTAAAAAAGAAGGTGGTGTGGTATTAGAGTGGGACTCTAGCTTAGAAGATGGGGAGGGATTTAAAATATGGGAGCGAATAAAGTTAGGGTATGTCGTTTTAGTTTGAGTGGGATGAGGAGAAGTTGTTGGGTTTTTTAAATGATTGAGAGGAGGATCAAGATTAAAAGATACACGTTTGGGAATTGGGTTAGACGGGGTGGAAGAACGTTTTATGTACACGCGATTAGCAGTATGAAGTGAAGAAGGAGTGAATAAAGGGAATGTCCCAACTTTAAAACTCCAGTTTGGATCAGGAGCTTGTTTGTTAGGCTTTGGATTTTTTTTGTGAGAGTTGGGCTTTGGTAAAGGGTTAGACTGCTGTTTTCTAGGTTTAGTGGGATTTGAATTAAAGGTAGTATCCTTGCGATGTTTGTTGTTTCCCCTATTTAGTTTTACTCTTTCCATGGTTATTCCACCCAGATTGATGACGTCGGAAGCAGGGTTGATGAACATCCATTCATATTTTAATGGGATGCTTACCTTGAGGGTGTTGGTGGAGATCTTACGGCAGTTGATGACATCAATTTTAAATTTAGATTTGAAGAGACTAGTTAGCCTGCCTCGATCGAGATGTGTACCTCTTATTAAAAACGCAACCGATTCGGCTTTGTTGGAATTGTTCAACTTTTTGATTCTATTGTTCCAGTCCGAAAGTGTCCATAAGGTGCCAAGTCGTGAAATTGTGGGTTCAGGAGTTGGTGTATTTGGATGAGTTTCCGGAACGGGTTGTGGTGGAGGAGATGATGACCCAGGAGTTATTGGTGGTTCCATTATTGCAGATTCTAGCATCTCAGTCAGAATCGAGGTGTTGTATGGTGCAGTCGGTAGAGCTTGGGATTGCACCGGTATATCGTCGATTTTACTGGAAGCTATCCGGATGTGATCAGTAATTTCGTTTAAAAGCGCGCGTGATTCGGTTATCTCGTTGCTCAAATCACTCATTTGGCACATGATATTTATGAGCAACTGATCATTATTTGGCGGAGAGGGAACGCTACTTCGGGACGTACTTTGGAGATGAAAATCGAGGGAAGACCGTAGAGAACTTAAAGAGTCTGTTATTGTGGGGATGTACGATTTAATTATGGATTTAACACTGTGGGATATACAATTTTTTAAATCTTCACTAATTTCGTGTTTATCGTTTCGTTTAATTAAATCACTATTTTGAGCCAACTGCATAGATAAGTTTCTAAATTGACTCTTATTATAGCTTGCAGATTGTTCGAGGGAAATTGATAAGTCTTCAACTGTTTTTAAAATGTCATCATATTTGGTGAATTGATTTTGAATCGATTTCAATGCATGGTTGTTTTCCGCCGCAAAATTGTTGACCGAATCACTGAGACACTTAATAGCAAGCAAGATGTGGGACGGAGTGATGTCCTTGCACTCATCACAATAGAACAAAAAGTTGTTTTTAAAGTCCCTTAAATACGCGACGGATCTCTTACTCAACCCAATGCATAGGGCGTGGAACGACTTGCAGCAAAGACCACTGCAGATCACCATAACAGCATTTGGATCACTTGTTAAAGAGCAATTTGCACTTCCACATAATTCGGACATGATGACGATGAAGTTAGGATAGGTCAGTTGAAAAATTTACGCAAAAGGCGGTGAATGAAAATTGGGTTAACTTTAATATTATTAGGCAAACAGATCGAGTCAGCAAAATAGTTGAAAATGAACACAAAGGGCGATGAATGAGAATTGGGTTATTAAGCACTTTTACACAATAAACAACAAAGGCGATGACCGAGAAATAGCTTTTGCGAATTATTGCAAATTAGGCAGGAACAAATTAAATGAAAATAAATAAGCGGAGCGAAATTAAGCACGTCTGAACTTAATGAATGACAACCCTTAACTGAGCGTAATTTGATATCACGTTTCCAAAAACGCAGTTGGTTGTTTGCTTTTTGTACCTGCACATACATTTTTTTTTAGTTGTCAGCACAGTACACCAAACTGCAATAGTTAATTACACAGGAATGTCTTTAATGTGGTTGCAAGTAAGTACCGAGGATCTTATTTTATACAAGTTCATGTTAATAGGAATTTTGAACAAATCCTTTGTTAACTCCATAAAATGTATTAATGGGTCATATTGAAATCTTAGCTTCTATTACGGGTAATCTGGTCGCTCTTCCCTATCTGCGCCTTGGAAGGGTTAATTTCACTTTGCTTCTAAATGAGTGCAGATGAGGCACGACCACCCCAGGACTTATCTATTTTATTTACAGTGATCAACCAAGTCTGCCACTGCGTCCCTACGTATTGCAGGAGTCTTAGTGGAACCCAGATCTATAATATTGTATACCGATTTCGTAAATAAACCAGCTAATTTGGCTTTCAGAGAATGCCTTTAATAAAGGCTTTTGCGGAAAGATAGAAACTGTCGGTGAAACCAGTAGACTGGTCAAAGTCCTCAACAGAGGGAGGTCAACACGGCTGGAACCACTGTTACTTGTACCTATACTGAGTCGGAAGCAGCAGAGACTCTCCTTCTCATGCTTCAAGTTCACTTTGCAGGTAGCCAAATCAGAAGCAGCTCACAACCAGATCCTATTAATAAAGCTGCTAATAAGCTAAGTAACACAACACACTAAAGCTGGTATATCTCATCACGGATGAGGCAACTGAACACGCTGTAGCCTCCTTTAACGGTTTGCAGTCGGCTACCATCGATCGTATATGCATACCCAGTTTTGGTGCAAAAAGTTATGAACCAGTTGTACGTTACTATGAAGAGAATATTCACTGCTAGCCTGGCGCCGGCAAACATATCGAAATAGGGCCACATGCTCACCAAGTGCTTCAGACCTATAAGTCTGACTTCCTTCATGTTAAAGAGAATGGAAAGAGGGATCGAGATCCATGTCAGCAAAACTGATTTGCGCATCCTTTGTCTGAGATGCATCATCCCTAGTAACGCAGAAGATCTTGCAAAAGTGCGCTTCAAGATCTGGTAGGCAAACTTGAAGGCGCACTCGACAAGAAGGAATACGGGCTTGGCATTTCCACCGACATTAAGAGTGCTTTCGAGAACGCAATTTTTGACGGCATATGTAACTCGGCCAGAAAACACTGTGTAGACGCAGCATGGTGGATCAAAGAAAGCTATGCTAGTTAATAGGACATTGATTGCGGCTTCTGACTGCGGTTAAAGCGCTCAATACTTCTGATGTCTATGCACAAGCATACTCGGATGATATGGCTATAATGTCTGTTGGGTCGTGTCTAGCAACTGTCTGCTCTAAAGCGCAGGCAACCCTAGAAGCGGTCAACGATTAGCTCTCTAAAAATGGGCTTTCAGTCAATCCCCTCAAGACTGTTGTTATTCTGATAGCTGACTAGTTTGACTCACCTAGTGTTTGGAGGCATCACCATCCATTTCTCGAACGATATGGGTGTTATCCTGGAAAATAAACATTTTTGGATTAACAATGTCACGTGGAAAAACTTTAAGGCGCTGTCGGCCTCCTGGCAGTGTATGGAAGCTGTCGGCATGACATGAGGCCTGTCACCGAAAAGAGTTCTCTTGATCTACACGGCTATGATAAGGGCAATTATATCCTATTCGTCGGTTGTGCGGTGGAATAAGCTCTCACGAAAATACTTCATTGCTGCTTTTACCTGACTCCAAAGAACGGTCTGTCTGGTCTGTCTGTCCAAGTGCGCCGGGCTTAGCTCTAGACATATTATCGAATCTACCTCCGCTTGATATTCATATCATGGGCTGCACTCTCAAAAACATATTCTGCTTCAAAAGAACTGGTCTTTGGTATAACGAGCACTGGCGCTGCTAGCCGATTGTATTATGACTCTGGACTTATTAACATGCCGTCTGATGCTGTGAGACCAGAATCCCGACTGTTCCTAAAATACGAAGTCGACTTTCCCTGTGTCCAAGACTGGTTTCGGCCAAAGCCTGTGCCAGGACAGAAATGTAGTCGGGTCTTCACGTATGGTTCCGGAATCGATATAGGACGTGCCGCTGGTGTCTTTCTGGATGACGACAACGTTAGATTTCACTTTTCGTTGGGAAAATTTTCGACTGTCTATCAAGCTGAGATATACGCAATCTTGATGGCGACGAATTAGGAATGCATATTGTGAAAAACCGGTAGATATGGTGAAGCATTTTTATCTGTTGCAACAGCCAAGCTGCGATTAGAACCTCGCTAAACCATCTTAGTAGTTGCAAGCCAGTTCGAGAAAGCAAAACTTCTCTGAAAGCAGTCGGAAGGGTAAATTCGCTGAGTTTTGTCTAGATCCCAGGTCACAGTTGGACCACGAGAAATGAAATCGCCGATGAAATTGCTCGGCAAGGCTCAGAGGATAGTTTTTCAGGACGCAAATCTACGTTGGGTCCGCCTGCGTCCCAGTTTTTTTTTTTTTTGTTTTTGTATTGTATAATCAGCGCGCGCTTAAGGAAATGGCGTACCCTTAAAATGTTTGATAAAACCAAACAAATACTTCCTGACGTCTCTAAGAGGTCATTGGTTTTTCTGTTGTCCGTTAGTAGGAAAAACTGCAGGTTTCTTACTGGCGTTGTGATGGGGTACTACACTTTTCCATTTTTAGTGAAAATGTGTTCGGAATAAGTACTGCAACATCTTGCGGCGCTTACTGTGAAAGTGATGACGAAACTGCGGAGCACTACCTCTGTGAATTCCTGGCTTAGGCTCGCATCAGGCTGCAGGTACTCGGCATTGACATGGTGTGTGCAGGTACTGTAGGTACTTTATCTCAAAGGCGCTTACTCACTCTTCTTCAAAGGACTGAACGATTCCATCAAAAAGGATTAGTTCCTTGTCTGAGTGCTCTGTTCCGACAGAAAAAAAAAAAAAAAATAATAAATAAATAAAGCTAAGCCTGGGCGAAGAAGATCTCTCAAAGAATGGAGTTGCACAGAGATCGAACGGGGTGCCTGCAGCACTTAACAAAAGCGCAGTTTACGCATATGCGGACGATACGGCAACTTTCGTTAAAACCTTAGAAGTAGCTGAAAAAAATTTGGGCAAGGAGATTTCGGTCATAAATGCAAACAAAACATAGGTAAGTCCCCCGCACATATTAAAATATAAAATAACAATTAAAACGCATACTAACGACTGCTTACATAAGGTAGATAGTAATCAACTTCTTTGAGCTGACGACAATTGTCTGACGATCATGGTTAATGTATCGACAATACATATAAGTATAATACTTGCATGTCATCGTCGATTACAATTTCTGATGGAGCTATCATATAGAGGCACCAACGAAAAAACACAGGAAATCCGTCCTCGATCTTTTTCATATCAGCTACTCATGTCCAGCAGACGCCTTACAACAATGCTACTTCAGCTTCATGGAGTCTGAGTTACAGCATACTGGCGTGGGGCAATACACCACAGCTCCAACGATCAAGCGAGCTTCATGTAAGTATCCAAAAAATAGTAAAGAGGTCACAATGACAAAATGATGATGACGACAGGCAGTTCTTCCCCGTAGATCAAGTCTATGAAATGGAGATATTGTCGACCTTCAAAGATGACAACGCATATAAGTTATCAACGCAACAAGCAGTAAACATGCGTAGACGACAACAAAACAAATTACTGGTTCCAAGATACGGTTCCGATAACATTTAACGAGCTTCCACAAAACGTAGATACCCTTTCGAAAGCCACATTTTTGAAAAATGTCAAGAAAATGTTCCTAAACCCAAATGTATATGTAAATCTGTCTTACCTCCGTTTGTATGAATTTCTATTTCTATGTGAATCTTTTGTTTTGTTATTACTCAAATTAATGTTAACATCTAAAACAATCAATCTTCCGCAGACAAGCCCACAGGCTTTGCAGATACTACAATGATTATGTAAATTCTTTTGAAAGATACAAATTCAATTCAATTCAAATCCAATTCACCTTGAAATTCGCTTAGTAGTTTATTTTAACGTTTCTATTGTGGTTTCTTAACTATTCAAAATATTTACAAGAATAAATATTGGTGATCGATATCCTCCCAGTTTTTGTGTCACTTTTACCTTTGTATAGTAGAACAGGAAAAAATTCCATTCCTTAATCTGGTTAAACATCCGATCCCCATACAATGATATTCGAATCTAAGATCTCCAATTCGTATCCACATTCCGGAAGGTATGTGATCCGGTCTGTCCTACAGTTCTCATTTCGAACCTTTACAACTTCGCTGATCTAACCTTTCATATAATCTCCTCCATGTCAAACAACGCACTGGACACTCCAGCGAGGGAGTCTTTATATATTTTCCCTTTGGTGATGTTTCAGTTGGCTTCAACTAATAAGCCTCTCCAGTTAGTTCGGTCCTAAGCTATCTTTATCCAGTTGCGCACATCAAGTCGGTTGAGGTCACTTTCTACAATATCTGTGCACGCTACGTACCGCTAACACGCGTCTACTGCGTGGTCCCTCCCGACTATAATTAAAGACTCTATATCCCGGAGGTTACACAACATGGTCACAATCGTCCGTGAAACAGAAGTAGGGATAAGTCCCAGCCGTTATACTGGAAGAACTGCAGAGAGTTCTTAATCGAATAGGAGACAAAAAGGGGCCTGGACCCGATGGTATTCCGAACACAGCATTAAAGGCTGCTGCCGGATAAAACCAGACCTCTTCATCTCAACATTGCAGAAATGTCTCGAGGAGGGAGTGTTCCCAGAACCGTGGAAGTTGGAACACTTAGTGCTAATAAACCACCAGGAAAACCATCGTCTTCTAGACACAATGGGAAAGATCCTTGAGCGTATGATATACGACAGACTGCTGACTGTAGCAGTGGATCCTTTGCCAAGCCACCAGTTTGGATTTCGAAAGTCACGCTCCACGGTCGATGCTATCCAAACAGTAGTCGACATTGCGTGTGCAGCCATAGAAGGGCATTCTTCTAGGTGGGGCATACTGTGCGGTGGTGACACTAGACGTCAAAAACGCGTTCATCGCCAACTATTTCACGAACAGGAAGTTACGGTATGACACGGATGAAGGGGTTAAATATTACACCATCTCCGCTGGGGTACCGCAAGGGTCAGTGTTAAGTCCACTCCTGTGGAACCTAATGTACGAAGGGGTGTTGCAAGGGTGCCCGAAGGAGTCAGTATCATCGGATTCGCAGACGATATAGCTATCGTGGTCGTCGCAAAACACACCCATGAAGTCGAGTCAACCACAAACGCAGCCATTCTTCAAATAAAGCAGTGGCTCGAATCTGCTGGTCTCGAACTGGCGGAAAAAAAAAAAAAGACATCGTTCCTCTTACGAGCAGGAAAACCGTGGAATATATCAAGTCGGTAACCAGAACATCCGATGGAAGGAAGCCGTAAAGTACCTAGGAATGATGTTAGGCAACCAGCTATGGTTCAAACAACATGTGGACTACGTGAGGAAAAAAGCGTTAGCGCTACAAGCGGTACTCTTCAGAATACTGCCGAATGTTGGAGGAAAGTGGTCGGCTCGATTAATCTATACGTGGTACCAGTCTGAGCAGATACACTGAGAAGGAAAGAAACAGGCCGAAAACTGTCAGCGGTATACCGACTCGTTGCACTAAGGACAATAAGCGGCTATAGGACGATCTCGGACGAAGCCGCATTTGTTATCGCTGGAATTATTCCCATCGACATCCTCGCGGACGAGATGAGGAGAATTTACCGCAGGAAAACCTCAATGCCAACTGATGCCATGGCAATAAGGGGAATGAAAGAGGAAGAAAGGCTACGTTCTATAGCCCTATGGCAATCTCGATGGGATAATGCAACAAAGGCCAGATGGACTCATACCTTGATTCCAAAAATCGATGTATGGATGAACAGAACCCAAGGAATCTGCAACTATCACCTTACGCAGTTCATCTCTGGTCATATCAGATACCGCAAGTATCTATACAGATTTAGCCGTGCAAACTCCCCCTTTTGTGCCGAGTGTCCAAATCAGGACGAGGATGTGAAGCACACAATTTTAATTTGTGGCTTTGCGTAATGGAGAGAAAATCTACCAGACTCCCCAGAAGTAATTAAGAGAATGATGGAGTCGGAAGAACACTGGCTAAATATCTGCGAATTTGTAAAAACTGTGCAGACCGAGCTACGGAGAAAAGAAGCCGAAAGAAGAGCGGCAGCATCAGCCGAGCAAATGGAAACACCGGAGTAGCATGAATTGCTTGCCAGCCTTGCGAAGTTCCCCGGAGAGACTGGTAGAATTGTGCAGGGTGTGGTTCAGAACGTAGGCGCGAGGAAAAGGAGAATAATATCCCGTGAATCGTTCATGCTGGTAACACGGGTTATCAGTATCTTGAAAGATTCCACATCTATTGGCGCAAACCATAAAAAAAAAACACATCCTGGATCATTGTTGTGCACTCGCTCTACAGTTTCTGACTAGGTCGACGTACAGCTCGTATAGTTCTTCATTGAACCTCCTACTCCTCCTACGGATATTTACGTCCGTTTTCGATAGAGTCCATGCTTCAGTTAAATACAGTAAGACTGGTAGACTGCTCAATTGCTTTTTTAGCCCAAGGAAAAAGTAATTGGCAAGAGTTATTCCTCGCTACATTTCTACGAAGGCGATGCGGGCAGTGTCCCTTCTTGCTAAACCTAATAACGAATGCACCTATTTCGTGACAGAAATCAGCGGGGTCTGCCAATATAATCGCATACGCTAATAGTTGCACTGACTTTTGAAAGACTGTGCCTCCCGCATTGGCCTGCAAGTTTCACACAATTCTTTCAAGTATGAAACGGAAGGCATATGGCAGCACGTCACCTTGTCTGAAACAGTTTTTGACATCAAAGCCCTCGGTTAAGTCGTAGTGAGCAGCGAGCGTTCTCCATCGTCATTCTGTCAAGAAGAGTGAGTTTAGCAGGAATGCCAAATCTAGACATGTCTCTACATATATAGGCCGTGTGAAATTTAGTCAGTTCTCCCATCAGGTGCACCCCCTGGTGGCAGATAGGGCAAGATTGGTGCTTCTGATCTGTTTAGGAAGAGCACCCGGCTTTCGCGTTCGAAAGGTAAGACGACTACTGTAGGAGAAAAAATCGACGTCATCTATAAGAACCGATGCGATATAACCGGCTGTCACTGCTCACGGGTGTGGCAAATTTAAGACGAGAAGAATGCTATAACTCGAAGCGAGAATGCGAGAATCTACGGTCTTATTAATTTCTACAGGGATAAGCCCAACAAGCCCAAGTCCATGAAAAAATTAAGAAATTGGGTACGCTCATAAACTCCGGCTTACGGTAGGTGACCGATGTTTTTTTTGTTATAATTATCGCGCGCTGAAACAGCTCGGGCAAAGGAAATTTAAGAAGCCAGAAAAGAAAGGTACTGATGTACATTGGTCTTAAATGTTTGCGCGTTATAACGACCAGGAAATGGAGAGTTTGGCAGGGCTTTCCATAAGCGAGTTGTACGGCTTAGGAACGAATCACGATATTTTAGAGTAGATCCGAAGTAGGTTTGAGGGTACATAGCATTCATAACAAGACAGATATTTCAGTTGAAGGTTTGAAGGGACGGAATGCTACTGGCGATTTCTATAGAGCACTGGTGGTGAAAATAACGATATAAAAGGGTGAGACAGGACACATTACGTTGGTTTTGAAGGGTGCTAATTGCCTGTATAATATTAGCATCACCTATAAGTTTTATTGCACGGTTTTGAATTCTATCCAATTTTGTGAGGATGAATGTATTATATATTGAGGCCAGGTCAGAGGGCGATAAGTATTTTTTACATGAGGAAACCAACGTAAATTGTCACTGACACACATACCGAGAATGAAAAGTTTTTCGGTTTCGACTATGCAAGTGCCATTCGTGGATAATGGCTGGGTGTTTGGATTTCGCTTTAACGACAGCAGACAGCATTGGGTTTTGGAAGCGTTAAGTTCCACTCTAATGATAATTCCCCAATTGGTTATGCTGTAAATATCAGAATTCAATGAGCTTAGCATACGCGGCCGCTCTCGTTCTACAGCCGAAGAGCAGGGACGTGAGTCCGGGAACGAATATGAAAAGCAGAGAGTTCTGTCGCCAGCAAAGGAATATGTTAGATTAGAGTGTCGGAAACAGAACGAAGCCCTGAGGCACACCGGCATTTATTTTGCGAATATCAGACTTGAAACCATCCAACAAGATAACTTCAATTGAACGTTCCGAAATGTAATTTCTAATCCATTGAATAAGAGAGCCGTCGATCCCAAATGCACGCATTTTCGACAAAAGAGCCTGATGCCAAACTCTGTCAAATGCCTTAGAAATATCAAGTGCAACTATCTTGCTTTCACCAGAATGATATACGCTTTGGTTCCACTTTTTGATGAGACATGCCATCAAATCACCCGTGTGACCTGGTGCTTCGAAAACCATATTGCCGGTCAGTGAGAGTTTTCACTTTTCGAGATATTTAATGAGTTAGCGGTTCATCGGCGTTTCCATGACCTTGGAAAGAAGGGACGTAAGTGCAATGGTTCTGCAGGAGTAGAATATGTCCAGTCCATCCTTTTTTTAAGGACATATTATGCTATTTTGCATCTGTTCGGAAAGTGTCCTAAAGGGTAGGATTGGTAAAAAAGCTTACGCATTGGTTTTGCCAGTAGGAAGAACACCTTTACATCTGCAGTTGTAAGTTAGAATTTGTTGGCGAGCGCTGGTGTTTTTATAATCCATCAAAGAAGATGTTTGTTTACTGAGGCGAGAAACCTCTCAAATATACTTGCCACGATTATTGGGACGTGGTCCATCATTAACAGCGCGAGACGACAGACCGCCGGAATGTTAAGATCTTTCAGTACTCTGCTACTACACAAGTGCGAAAGTGGATTCGTACCATTGAAGATTCGACGCACTCGTGTGTAGGCGGGTACAGAGCACAATCTGGAAGTTCTGAATTGACTGCAAAGTGTGCAGCGAGCAGTCTGGGCTTGTCCAAAGAGCTGACAGCCGGAATGTCATTGTAAGTGAACGTAGGGATGGAGGATGAGGTAGAATTTCTAATGTTTATTACAAACCACCAAAATCTCTTACTACCTTTGGGACATTGTAGAATTTTTCGCCTCAGTGTTCGGCCGTATAGGAATTTCACACGCCTAAGAAAGACGTTGCAGTTTGAACTTTTTCCAGTTTTCCTCTGTCAGGTTGGTCTTGTAGGAATGAAAATGCACTTAGAAATTTACACTTTACTCTTTTTCAACGCAACGACAATACCCGGGGTGAGTATTGGTAAACGGAAGGATAAGTAGACATCTTCAGCTTTGAGCTTGGTTGTATTCCAGTCGTTTTTTATTCTAACAATGATTGGTCCAAGAGTGAAATTTTAAAGGTTTCTGTTCAAATTCTCGCCTATGTTTATCGCTTTATTGACTATTATCCCCCCAACTGTGGTAAGGTGATAATCAATTTGAACATTTTTGGGGGCTCAACCGGTGATTCTAACCAGGCTGGACCTTTCCACCAGAGTGAAAGTTCCTCTGTTAGCCGGGGTATCTTCTGATCTTATGTGTTGTTTCTTCATCCTTGTACATGCTCCTACAAAATTGGTAGCAATGTAGCTGTATAAATGGCTGACAAGGCCTCGCCTGGACCTAAATCGGTCGAAAGCATCCAAAAAGGTTTCTGTTGACAGATCTGAAACTGCTTGTAGATGGAACGCCTTTGTTGAGACGCACGGAGACAGCTACGAGTATGTATCCCTTTGTTAGCTTAGCATGGTGTATCTTGCTTTTTTTCGTCATAAATGGTCCGGCGTAATCCACTCCTGTATGTGGAATGGTCTTGCTATATTGACTCGTGGTGAGGGTAGATTACCCATTAGTTGAACATGCTGTCTGAAATTGAATCTCTGGCATTTAACATATCGTTTGATGAATCTGCTCACCTCCTTCCCTTCCTTTAACCATCCAGTATCTTGTTAATATGCACGCCATTGTCAAATCATTTCCACCGTGTAGTGTCGTTTTGTGAGCCCAATCGATTACCAATTCTGCTAAGTGGGATCTGTGTGGAATTATTGCTGAATGTTTGGCCATGGGTGATAGAGCAGAGTTTTGTAGTCTTCCTCCAACAGTTAGTAGCCTGTCCTTGATGAATGGAATTAAATTAGCGATGCTACAGCTAGTTGGTATTGGTTTGTTTTGCTGCAGATTATGATACTCTTCATGTAGTGGTCCTTGTGCTACTATATTTTAACGATGTTTTTATGAGCGTAGGCTAATTCAGCCGTGCTGAGCGTGCCAACTTTCCTTCTTGCCCGTGTGCTTACTCTGATGTTGTAAATGAATCGGTGAAAAAATGCTACAACTCGAACTAGGCGTGTCAATGATGAGAATTGTATTGTTATATCGTCTGGCCTTGTTTGGTCCTCCGTTGTGGTATGATGGGATGATATCGTTAGCTCTAGGTTTGTTCCTAAATGGGTTTTCAGACTTGCGGCGCCTTATGTGCTTATTGGGACTGGACTTCTCAAGCTTTTTTAGTTGTTGTATTGATTGCTCCAAATTCCTTATGCGTTCATCTGGGTGGTGAAATAGACGTGTAACAATTGCTTGTTGACCAAGACGTTCTCTGGTAAGTTGTGTCGGAAAAGAGGCGTTTAACATAGTCATATAAAGGGCATGGGCTGTTATGACCATAGTGTCGAAGTTTAGCTGACATCCTTCTCTGAAGGCGAGAATGCCATCCTTGATTAGAGTTATAACATATGTTTGTCCGCGGCATACCAAATTGAAAGTTGATTCCTTATCCATTACATAAAGCTAACTGTTGGGATTTCGTAATGGTACTAAGGGGTCCCAGAGCCTGTAGGAATTAGTGATATGGAATCATTGGCACCACATTTTTAGCTGAGGCAGTCTGATTATTTATCCTATAAATCCTATCGCTAACTGTTAATGTTGCTCTTGGCTTGAGACTTGAGCACTTTTCTAAATTTTGACACGCAAACTTTTGCTTAGAATGCCAGCTTCCTTTAAACACGGACAATATGTATTCTCCTACCGAGATTGAAAATATTTACGTCACTCTTATTTAGACAGTTTTTAAACTGATCTTGACTCATTGTTACAGCCAGAGTTCACTTGGTCTTACTTATGGTGTCACAATCATTTCCACAAGTGTACTGGATATCTTTCCGGCATCTTACCCGAGGTCTGCAATCCAAATTACTTTCCCTCGGCTATAAATCCGTGCAACGGTTGACATAAAACCAGTAAACTGACGCCATCTATGAGTAAAATGACGCCATTTATAAGATACTGCATATCAGCAATTACCTCATTATATGGTGCGATTGGTGTACTCGGTATGTTTCCCCGTGGCTCGATTCCCCAGGCTCTGGCAGCATGTTTTTGTTTTTGTGTCCTCAAAATGTCGTGCGAAATTTGCACTACATGTGTAATTGCACAACCAACTCTAACGTTAACGATTATTTACTCACCCAACATAAATTTACATATGCCGTGTGATATGAGGTAACGAGAAAAAAAAAAAATTGTGCCCAACAAGAGAGTCAAGATACTCTGTATGGACATCAAGTACATGTTATCTGTAATCCAATTAATTTGTGGCAAGTGTCTCGCCAACACCTGATCGCCGTATATTTTTCCTGATTATGTGGAGCCTTAACATCCTTGGCTGGATGGTAATTTGCTTCTGTTTTCGATAACAGCTCGAAAGTGTACGTTGTAGTCGTATGTCACTTGACGATGGCCTCCGTGCTCCACAAAACAACGATCACTTTTTGTTTGCTCGTTTTTGGAAAAGAAAAATCACTCTCGTTTGTTCCATGTTGCAACACTCGTATTTACGAGTATCGGTGTTGACTGAACGACGTTTATTATATGAGGTTATCTTAAACGAATACAAAGTTGCATGGAATGTTTCCCCGAGGAAGAAAGGAAATAAACTCAATCCATTCAAGTGTTTGATAACTTTTTGTATGTATCTGCTTTTTAAAGACACTCTGCCATAGCTTGGTGAAGACTTGGAGTCTCTTGGCAATGCCCCGACGTAGCCAGGTAAGATAACTGAGTATGCATACGACTGCGGGGATTGGCTTAAGCATATTCAACTAAAAACAGGGACAATGATTGAGCCAAGGCGATATCTGCAATGTACTGACCTAGAGCTTTTGAAGGATTTGGTCACCCGGCATATGAGTTAGGCCGCAGGGTAACTGTAATACTAAACGTATGCTGTGATGAAAAGCAGCTTCAAATATACGAGTATTATATGAGTAGATAGTTGTCAACGGCAAGTAAATAGCTGAACAATAAACAAAGTCCGTAGATCACTGAGATGGGAAAGGTAAAAAACTCTTTGAAAACTCAGACATTTACTACTCTGCAGCTATGGGGAGCAGAAGTAGGACATATTTTGATGTCGATTCATTATCACATCGAGATGTATGATTAAGCGTCGCATTAGGATCATGATATCTTCTCATTATGTCGCAGAATAAAGCGAAACTTTACTCTTGTTTTCAAAAAAATTATTAAGCAGTCCACACGATGTTTCGATCGTTCTTAAAAATTGTATTCCTAAGTAAGGCAAGGAAACATCTTAGGAAGCTTATTTTGAAGACAAAGTCTGTACGGATCAACGATTATCTATGAAACAAAGAAATAGATTAATCACATTTCGATTAAAGCAAGAAAATTCAAGTGTTCGAATGGTACGTGTAGCTAACACAGATGTTTCGGTCTCCGAAAATGGGAAGAAGTACTCTCCGCGGTTTTATGTCCAACGGTTGCACGTTTTTTATTTTTTGTAATGGCCGAATCCTCTAAGACTTAAACCACAATCCTTATCGTAGCTCCGACGAATAGCCGCTATTAACCCATATCGTCGCAAGGATTTTTGTTTTTCGAGTATCTCGATGAAATTCGCATAGTAGGGTAAAATTGCGCCACTGAACTCCAATTTTTGGTCAAAAAAATTCTGTGAATTTTAGTTTTCGAGATTTGAGGTGTTCGATTAATCGAACGCTGGGCTCTATGCTATGTAAAAAAAAAAAATAAACTTAGTTATTATAATGCTATATTTTATTCAGTATAAAGCTAATGTTTTATGAAACATGACAACAAAATATTCATTGCATTTTTTGTTTTAAGTGATAGGACTCAAAACAATGAGTATGAAGTGCGATGTTGCATCTCTTGCAACATCTTCTGTCCTCTGAATCGTGGAAGATTTACCGGATGACGGTCGTTTAATAATATTGACGAACCATTGACGTCTCTCCCTTCGTTTTCTTCAACATCTTCAGATTCCTTTTCATTGTCATTAACAAAGAATAAGCAATCTCCACCCGAAAGTCTTTTTGATGAAGAATATTTTTTTTCAAATAGCGACGAATGAAGCAGTCAAGTTTCCATGAGTTAACAACAGCAGAATTCAAAACTGAGATCCATAATGGTTAATACCACTTTTTAGATCTGATTCCAATGTAAGAATTCTGCGCGGCATTGTCGTGAAGATCCACTTCGCCCATCCCTTTATTGTAATTTTTTTAGTAGCTGGGGTTGGTTGTAGTTGACATAACAACCAGGTTCAATGATTTCCCCTCCTTTGCTTGTTTTTTGCTTCTTCCATCTTTTAACAGGTACCATTGGCAGGATCTGGTCAAAGTTTGTGGCAATTGTAACCTCGCTATTATCCTGCCAACGACAAATCAAAACCTTATTACTGCTATCAAATTGGAAATCATGATGACCTCTTTCCAGTTGCTTTCCGGTTTTAAGTTGTGCACCTCCAATACGGTTTGCTCGTACGGTCCCTGTTGCACATACACTTAGAAACATTCAGTTTCGTACGAAGAATATCTTTGCGAAGTATTCATTATTCTCGAAAAAACTAAAATATTTTCCCAGTTTATTTATTATTTAATTTTTAAATCTAATCGAATAACTTAGAAAAATATAAATAAAAAACTCAAATTCCATTTAAAAGCAAAAAAATTAATGTTAAATGATATAAAGGTAAGAACTTAAGAAACATTCAGTTTCGTACGAGGTTTAGTTTACTTAAAAAAACTTAAAAATTAATCAATTTAATACGGTGTATTATTTCCTTTGTGCTTAATTACAGCCGCGAGCCTACTTGGAAGCGACTCAACCAAATTTTTGGTTATATCTGATGGAATTTTATTCCACTCTTCCAATATGAGTGTGAAGCTCCTTTTTGTTTTTCACTGACCTTGTTTTTCTTATCTGTCTTTCCAAATGTTCCCACAGATGTTCGATAGGATTAATGTCTGGACTCTGGGGAAGTGTTTCAATGAATTTTGGGCAGTTGTATAAAAGCCAGAGACGCACGTCTAACGCCTTATGCTTTGGATCGTTGTCTTGGTAAAAGTGGAACGTGTCCTTAATTCTTGATTTGTTGGCTGAATGTTTTAAATTTTCTTTGAGAATATTAAGGTACATATTTTTATTCATATTGCCCTGGATAAATATTAAATTTCCAACACCCTCCCAGCCCATAGCTCCCCAAACCATAACACTTTGTCCACCATGTTTTACAGTCGCGGACAAGCTTTTTGTAAGGTAAGCTTCGTTACGTCTCCGGTTTCCTGTTTTTTGTCATTTCGGAAAAGTGAGAATTTGATTTCATCTACGAATATGACATTTTTCCAGAAGTCTACTGGCTTATCTTTGTAAGTTTTGGCAAAATTCAGTCTCTTGATTCTATTGACCTCGCTGACCAAAGGTTTTCTACGACATACACGTGAATAGTAGCCATGTTTCTTAAGTATGCGCCTGATTGTAATTGGGTTCACGTTGGTTCCATTGAAATCAATTAACATCTTACTCAATTCCACTGAAGTCAACTTGCGATTTATTCTTATTTCACGAAGAATAAATTTTTGTGCAGACTTGGTAATTTTTCTGGGTGCCTTGTTGCTACACACATTTTTTATCCTTCCGTGTTCAAAGAACCGTTTACAAATGTATTGTACAGTTGACTTTTGAAGATGTAATATTTTGCCTATTTCGGCAAAAGATTTTTCATCCTTTCGGTGTAAAATTGCCAACGATCGTACATCTTCGCTTATATTTTTACCCATTCTAAGAAACCAAATTATTAACATGGAAATTGATTCCAAAAAATAAAAACCTTTATTGTTTACTAAAAACAATGCACTTAAAAAATTAATCGGATAAATCAAGCTTTCAAACCTTAAAATTTTGATCTGTAGTTGCACTTACTTCCGTGGTACGAAACTGAATGTTTGTTCTCTTTGCAATGTAAAGTTAATTATGACATGTATTGTAAAATAAACAAATTGTACCGTTAAGTGCTTTTTGTTTTAGTATTGTGAAGAAAATGAACTAATGAAGTGATTGGACGATGACTTGTTAACGGAAATGCAAATCCTTTAACCTAAATTGGGATTTTTTTCTGAAAAAGCAATCCGTACGAAACTGAAGGTTTCTAAGTGTAATTGTTTTTCATATAAAACGCACATTAGGTGGTAGGACGTAAAAAAATTGTCAAAAACAACCATGTAGCGACTTGGATACTCAACATTATCCAGCAAGCGTAAAACTACATCAGCTCCTAAACCAAGCTGCTTATCATACTTATCCGCTGATCCAGCATATGGTATATAGTTATAAAGGTAACCAGCTGACGAACAAAGACACCACAATTTGTATCCAAAGCGGATAAGTTTGCCACGCATGAACATTTTGCAGGAATGACGGCCAAAATATGGAAGGAATCATTTGTTCATCGATCGATAGTTTTTCCTCCCAAATACCAAATTGCATGAATTTTTTGTTTATAGTTTCAAACAATGCACGAACCTTATTTAATAGAACAGAGTTAAAAAGTTGAGTATATAAATAGCAATTTTTACCTTAGCGATTTTATCTTTCGTATCAAGGTTGTAGTTATTACTAAAATGGATGAACTTTTTGATTTCAAAAAACTTATTTCTGGGCATGTACAACTTCGCAATAGGCACACCTAAGTGTTCTTCTGCGCAGCATATCTATTTGTTTCTTTTTTAATCATCTCGAAAACCTCATTATTAAAAAAGAGTGCAAATATCTCAAATGGCGTCATATCTTTAAGGTTTTCGGCCAAGTTTTTGGTAACATCCTCGAGTGATTCAATTAATGGGACAATGTCATATTCAAATAGTCCCTCAGGATTCCTTCTCTGTACCCACTTAGGCTTATTACAAGCAGACAAAGGCTTATAAAGTTTGTTTAGTTTCGGTTTTGTCTCGATTCGCTGCCTTTTGGAAGAACATTTTACCGCAGATGATGTTGAAGCTAACAATATCCGCTACTGTGCCTCCTTCAACGTGGTCAATAGGATCTATGTATATAAACTCCAGTAGCTTTTTTCAACCGCACCTACCACAAACATTCCCGCACACTCCACTATATTTTCAAACTTTTAAAAGTATCATCCGAGATAAAGTTAAGTTGGTAAAAACTCTTTGTTTTATGATCAAAATCTTCTTCATCGGTGTTTTCATCAACTCTTTCTGGTGGTATAATTGTAACAGCGGAGACCTCCGTCTCATCGTCACTCCGGTCTTCAATAATAGTCACCAATTCAGATTTCGTGTAGGCTCGACGTCGAAGTTTTGCAGTACTTTTTTTTTTTTCATTTTCAAATCACTTTACACTGCTTCACTTTCATTCGCAAATTATTCTGACTAATAAGGTTGACTTAATTGCAAATCATGGCATACTAAACTCGGACAGTTACATTCGATTAAAAGAAATATCGCTAGGTTACCAAACAAACGGTAAGGCGATATTTAAAGCTGTGATTTTATTCAAGTAAGGAAAAAATTGAATTGAACTGCGCCCAGCGTTCGATAAATGTTACACCTGATTTTAAATATATGGGCCGCCCATTGTATTGACTCAAATAAAACAGTAAAAACATAATATGCCTTTTTATTTACTTGCAAAAAAAAAAATGTATATTGTACTCCATTTTTTAAATTTTAGTTGTTTTTTTACATTTTAAAAATTATATTAAAAATGGGTCTTTTTTTGTGGTCTTGTCATTAGGAGGGGTGGGCGTTGAAACAATATATGTATATATACTTATATAAAAAATATTCCCTGCTCTCAAACAATGTAAAAAGATGGCGCCTTAACTCTGAAAAACTACTAAAAAAATTAACAAAAAGGAAATGAAATTCAAGTGTTCGACTTATCGAATGTTGAGCCGATATGGGTTAACCCCTTCACAAGGTACGGGGTACAAATTAAAGCATTGCTTGTCACATTTATACGTTGTTGTGCGGACGATTGGCTATCAGTTCAGTTTCAGTTTATATGCATTTTTATTTTATCACTTAAAGTACTCTTACTTGCTAGACAAAAAAATGCTTAAAAATTAGCTTAATTAACTTAAAATTATCTTATTCTAACTTACTGGCCCCATGCGGGCACTCTAAGTTAAACCTAACACTTAAATTATGTCTTTCGACGTACGTTACTACTATACTATATTATTTCTATTCCTTATAATTAAAACTAAGAAAACATTTTTTTACAAAAGAAAAAGCTTAGTAACACGACTTTTTAGTTCTATTTTATTATAAAACTTAAAACTAAAATCCTACAAACTACCTACAAATAAATCTTAATCTACTTAAACTACTTACATCTAATACATACATATATACATATATATATATACATAATATATATAATATATATATACTTAATATATAAATATATATATACTTAATATATAAATATATGTATATATATATGTTCTTTTTTTTCATTTTTTTATTTTTATTAATTTTTTTTTTGTTTTTTTTTGTTTTTATCTATTTTTTTTCTTAAATCTAGCTTACTCCTACTTAAAACTATGAAAGCCGGCCATGGCTAAAAACAAAATTAGGCGACCCACTTTGCTTCACATGAAGCTAGCAAGTATTGGAGGAATTCGACGACGAAGCATCCTCTCCCTCAAAAAGCCACCAAAATTGTTGGTGCTGCTGAGCAACATCCTTCATGTCGCGACTCCCTACCGCCCTACTGAACCGGAGACGCTCCGCACTGCCGTGTGCGACGTCTCTGTCGTAGTTGAGTCGCCTGTCCGCAGCTGTTCGAGCAACGTGGAAGATTAGCGGCACAGCCAATCTGTCCTGGATCAGACCTTTGCTATCAAGGTAGAGGAACGCTTCTGGAGGAACATAGCCGTCAAAGCGAACTCTCTCATGATACATATAATTAGGGTAGTAAGCCCCAGAGATCAGGTTGTTCGACGATGTCATTGCTCTTGCAATGTGCCTTCGAGTCAACTTAATAACAAAATTGTCCACTCTTATTAGGTTCGCCCTATTGTACAAGACCTCATTGCGATAGAATTTTATGTACTCAGACTCTGGTGTTCTGTATAACCGAAGACAAGCCCTAAGGCAAACCCTCTCAAACACCCGAATCTTTTCCAATAAACTTGCTCTCACGTTGAACCACACGGGACATCCAAACACAAGCATAGGCCGGATAAGGGCCATGTAGCAGATCACCTTCACCCTCGCATCGAGTTGGCTGTTGTAAAACAGTCTCCTTGTAAGGGCAAAAGCACCTCTGGCTCTGGCCAGAGCAACATCTATATGTTTGTTAAAATACAGATATTGATCTAGCCAGATCCCAAGGTATCTGACTACATTTCGACAGGCAAGTGGTTGTCCATGTTGTCCGACGATAGAGAACTTTCGCCAATTCTTTCTGGTATCCCTAGAGGCCCCAGACAAAGGCGTCCTAAACAGAATGGTTTCCGACTTCTGAAAGTTGATTTTCAACTTCCAGTCATCGCAATATTGTTTAATTTTGTCGAAGTCACGTTGCAAAAGTGTATTAATGACCTCAATCTTTGGACCTGATCTGTACGCGATTAAGTCGTCTGCGTACGCTATGGCATGGTGAAGTGAACCTATCAGATCACTTGTGTAAATGTTGAATAGGATCGGCGAATTTACCGCACCTTGTTGCAGACCGTTTTCAATGTTAAATGTTCCAGCGGAAGTCACATCGCCATTCTTCACGATGAACTGTCTACTGGAGAGCATATCAAAAAGAATATACAGCAGTGGTTTACTAATGCCCAACCTGTCCAACTTGAAGAAGAGTCCCTCTAACCATACGGTATCAAAGGCCTTTTCCAAGTCAACAAGGCAGGCACCAGTGCACTGTTTCTTGCCTTTGTTCCATTGGATATCAGAAACCAGTTTAGACGCAGCATGAATGATATCATGCCCCGCCTTGAAACCGAATTGATTATCCGGAACTATATGTTTGTCCTCAACCCACTTAGTCAGGACTCTATTGATCACCTTCTCGAAAACCTTACTGATGTTTGGAAGAAGACTGATCGAGCGGAGATTCGCCGGATTGGAAGTATCTTTATTCCTTTTGGGAATGGGATGTACCACCGCAGTTTTCCAATGCGCTGGATAATGTGCATTATTCATTGCATTATTAAACAGGGTGGTATAAATGTCCACCGTTTCTAGTGGGAGATGTCGAAGCACAATGTTCGGTATTTCATCGGTTCCCACTGATTTCTTACTTCTAAGTGATTCGAAGATCGTTTGGAGCTCTTCCTTCGAAATGAACGGTGGTAATACCCTTTCGTTGGTGATGACATTATTTGCCATATTCTCGTCACTGAACTGGGTGAAACCCGAGCTCTCGAATCGCCAATTCGCAATTTCATTTCGAAGGCAGGAGTTGTGCACAAGGACTCGACTCTCCCGGTCGTGGTTCGGGCCAATGATATAATTCGCCTTGTACACTTCCTGGAAAGTCGCTCCTATAGCCTCTACCTTCTCCTGCGGATCCTCGACCACAAAGAAGTTGTCATCATCAACTGCCTCATTTGGATCAATGCCTGCTGCAACAAGTATTTGTTCGTTGTTCGTCGTTCGGGCGATTCTAAGACTTGGAAGGTCGTTCTGATTATTTCTCCGAAATATTTTATTTATTTGCGGGAACATATTCGGGTTGCTGGTGTTTACAGCCCGAATTTTGTTGTTCCAATACAAACTTACAGAACTTCTGTAATTTTCTTTTATTAATATTTGGAGGTTTTTAATCGACGACTTCAATGTCATGATCTCCGGGTTATGTCTGTCAATAAACTGTCTGTACAAGGTTTTTAGTCTTGACAGCAGCCTACTTTTTTGTCGGTGCAGTGCGTCAATAGTTGCATTGCGGAATAAGTCTTCGTCGTCAGTGTGTTGATACCGAGGTATCGTTTTGTCCATTGTTCGTTTAATTGTCTCGTCCATTAGTCTAAGATACCTGTCAATCTCCTCGTTTGACAGATTTCTGTTGGACGGTGGGTAGAGCTTATTCGAGGAGAGTGCTCTCGTCAGTATTCTTGAGAAGTGTGTCCAACGCACTCTACTATAATTGTAGGAATGCCTTTGAACAAACTCATCCAATTCCGCAATTTCGTTGGGAACAGTTATTTCGGTGCTGAGACCGCAATGGTCACTGTCATACACGAAAGTGCGTAGACAGTTTGTAGTTTGTTGGTTAGTGCACGTCAGTTGTATTCGTGAGTCAAACAGCAGGAGATCCAAATAGGACCCGTGTCTGGGAAACGACGGACTATCCGTCGCTTTGAGGCCGAGTCGATACATCACACTGTGCTGTCCCCACCAATTGAATAGTAGGTTCCCTCTAGTATTTGGTATATTGTTTCCCCAATCACTGTGTTTAGCGTTGAAATCTCCGCCGATAATAAAATAGTTGTCTTCCAATTCCAGTCTCAGGAATCGAAAAAGTGTCTCGAGCTCTGAGATGAATAAGGTGGATTGAGTAGCCTTAGGTGCATAGACAGACACCATGTACAACCGCTTTCCACTACGGAGAGGAATGTACAAGGCGCATGCTTCCAGCACCTGAAACCTACGTATCACACGACTGTATACTCTTTTGAAACGCAGTCCCTTTCTTACAAAGATCGCAACACCTCCTCCTTGAATGGAATTGGGTCGGTTTCTTCGTAATATTTCATATCTTCTGTGCCTCATTTTGTGTCTTTTGGTAAGCTTACTTTCGCTAACCAAAAGCACATCAGGGGCTTGGTCTTTAAGCAACTTAAACAGTGTGGCTCTTCGTTCGAACCTAATCAGTGAATTCACATTCACTGCAAGGACCTTCAGGGTTTGCTCCGCCATGTACGTACCCATTACGACTGGAGGTGCGTTAGGCCCGGCAGCAGCGCGTATATTTGATCTACCCGCGTAGCCTGTTCCTGTATTTGACGCTGAAGCTGAGCCATCTGCCCCTGAATAGAGAGCAAGATAGCCAGCATGTCAGGTACAGGTTCCGGTGCTCTAGGCGCTGGGGCCTGAGAAGCCACCTTTGCTTGTTGTACCGTAGTTCCCCTACCTGCTGCCATTTGGGCATAGGTAACTTGGGGAGTAACGGCTGGTGTTTGTGCCTGCACGAGTGGACGTTTAACTTCCACTTTCTGCTGCCGAGCCAGATTTACTCTTTTGATGTATTGGAATTTGGGACAACCCCGATAATTTGCGGTGTGTCCCGTGTTCCTACATAAGGCACAAGAGAGTTGGCTTGTTTCTGTCGCTCCGTCCTTGCCTAGAGCGCATTCCTCTGACTTGTGGTTCTTTCCGCACTTCACGCATCGAGGCTGCATTTCGCAGTTCGACGCGGCGTGCCCGAACCTTTGGCAGCGAACACATTGTAAAATGTTTTCGCTCCTCTTTAATTTTTCCCAGTGTACAACCTGGTAGTCTAGGACTTTTATGCTCCTTAGACCATCCAGTTTGCTGTTGGGACTTAGCTGGACCAGGAAAAACGGTAGTTTACGCTTCTCCCTTTTGGCTCTAGCCGTGACGAATGGCTTAACCCCCACGAATTTGAGCTCTTCGCACTCCTTTTCTTTAAGCAGTGCCAGGAGCTCCTCCGGGTCAGTCGACGGTTCTAACCCCCTCAGCAGCATTGTCTGCAGCTTCTCCCCCTTCGGGGTGTAGGAGAAGAACTCCGTCGTCGAATCCCTCAATAAACTTTTGATTTTATGGTAGCGCTCCACTGTATTACAGTGGATCGCGTGCCTATCTACGCTAAGCCTTTTAATATAAAAATTATTGCCTATGGCCGACTTACATAGTTCTTTTGTTTCTTTTAGTTCCATCTTAAATGTATTAATAGGTGGAACCCTTTGTTTTGAAATTTGCTGTTTCTGCTGTTGTTCTTGTTGCTGCTGCTGTTGTTTTTGCTGCTGCTGTTGTTTTTTCTGCTGCTGCTGTTTTTGCTGTTGCTTTTGTTGTGGCTGCTGCTGTTTTTGCTGTTGCCGTTCTTGTGGCTTCTCTTGTTGTTGTTGCTGGTGTTTCTTGAGTTTTTCTTGGTGTTGTTGTAGCACTTGTGCTATTGTATTTGTTTGGTGTTGTTGGGTCTGCTTTAGAGCTAGCTGTGTCTGTTGTTGCTGTTGGGATAGCTCTTCCTCTTCCCTCTTCCTTCTTAGCATTTGCTTTCCTTTAATGGCTAGTACTCTTTGTTGTAGCATTTTGATGCTACTACTAATCGACTCCATTTCTTCCTCTTCATCTTCCGATTCGGTTGACGCCAAGGAAGCGAAGCTGTTCCCTTTCAGATGTTGGTGAACATCTGAAGCAAATGGGTTGCTGTCGGTAAATTGTCCATTCAATGCTGCCGTTGATTGCGCCCCTTCCCTCACTCCACCAAGCATCTTTACAGTGGAAGTTGGTAGGGAGGGACGTTGTGTTACGATGGAAGTAGGCCTTAGAGCCCTCCTTTTCTTCGTCTTCGGTTCTGTTTGACTTGAACCGCTTGACCCCTCGCCTGATTTATCTGCGGACCCCGTTACTGGAATAACGGACCGCTCTCCACACTCCATCGCGTGATGATTTTGAGCACTCAATTTATTTATTTTGTTTTTTTTATTTGAACAAACAAACAACAAAAAAAAAAAAAAAAGTCTATTTCGACCCGGAGTCGAACCCGCAACCTTTAGTTTGGTAACCGGGCACACTGCCACTGGGCTAATTGGAGCCTTATATGAGGTCTGTCAAAAATTTTTTTTATTGGTATCACTGCACAACCGAAAGCCGAAACACGTCAATACTCTACGGCGAACAATGAACGACTGAGGACGATTGGCTATGTGTTTGCCTATTTGGCATACACTTAACTAACCCGAACTCATCAACGGTATATTTCGTGATATGGTTTACTACCCACCAGTTCCCTCGTTTCTCAACGTAAGGTGAACAAGTTGTTTGTTGTTGTTGTCACTACACAACCTACTGTTTTCCAGATCTTGAAATTGGCATATTGAAATCTTGATTTCTTACCGTGTCACCTGTGTTTATGTTTACGCTTGCCAAGGTACTCGTATGCTCTGAAGCCCTCATGGCTACATAGAATATGTTAAAATTTAATAGAAACTGAAGAACACCTGGTTCCTATAGTATCGATCTTAATTAGGAAGTGCTGATTAAGTGCTGAGTCCACAGGCCTATGCGACGTTCTCTGAAACGATCCTGAACAAAACGTAAGAGCACTGATCATGTTCCCTAATTCCAAACGGCGCCAGTAGGATCTCGTACCTGTAGCTACCAAAACCGTAGATTCGAAAATGGTTATGGATTTCACGACACTGTTCTGCGTCTGTTTTGGATCTCTTTCTTTGGGAATCATGCGGGCTAATACCCTGTATGCTCCAACTGTTTTAGAATGCACTTACGAGTAGCTAAGATATGATTTGAAAGGAAACCGAAGGTCGACCACTACGCCGAGGTGGTTGATTTCGTCACACTTTCATTTTAAATTAGCCTTTTCTCAATTTTCCGTCCACTTATGAGCAGCACTTCCATTCTAAATTTGGCTACCTTGAGTGCAACCGCCAGGACGTTCCAGAACAGCTATGTTCAAGTGTACAAAGTCAGGTGCACGTTGAAATACCTAAGGACTAACGTAGTTAGGCATCATTTAATCTTAACTATCTGACAGAATTCAATATTGATTTCCAATATTTGGGACATTAAACGGAGGTCTAGTGTTGCGGGAAGTATCGTTTCGCCTATTTTTTTCAGCATAGAGGGTACATCGTCTATTGCGCGCTACTTGCGATTAAACTAATGGCGTCCACTTTGCTTTCGGTAATCCAAATTAAAAATCTTAGTTCCAGCTTAGACCTGTGTTTCAATGCGGTTGCAAAATTACAGTATCATGTAGGCAGATATCTTAGCAGGACGAAAACTAATATGCGGTATTGAAGCGATTTGCGATGAGCATAATATTCAGCCGTTCCCAGCGTTTTAGGAAAACTCCATCAGAGATGCGTGTACTATAGAGCTTCAGGTTCATCGCGAATCTGTGGATTCTGCCTTGGTAACTCATGTGCCCCATGGAGCTTCTTATTATGTAAAGCCTTTGCACTTCTAAAGAGTGACCAGATAAGAATGATTGGAAAAAACATTTAATTTGAAGCTACGTTCATGCCACTACTCAAATAGCCAGCTCGGCTTTACTGGCAGTGCTTCAAGCGGTCGGTCGGTTTAATTTTTGATGACTCTGTCCAATATGCGCGGAGTTATTTCGGCAATAGCGTGTCGATTGTTGGCCTTGAGCCCATCCAAAGCAGTTGATTTGTTAGCGTAGCCTAAGAACTTGACGTAGCCCCAGAGAAAATAATCTAGTGGTGTCAAATCGCATGACCATAGCGGCTAATTGATGAACGCTCGCCGTGAGATAAGCCAGACGCCAAATTTCTCATTCATTTCCAGCGTTTCGTCGCTTATTTGGCATGTAGCGCCGTCTTGTTTAGACCACAGACCGGATATATCGATGTTGTCGAGCTCTGACTACAGAAAGTCGGTTAACATCGCTCTTTACCTGAGATCGCTGATGATTTCCTTCCTTATTTCGAAAGAAATAAGATCCGATGATAACCCGCACCAAACAGTCAATCTTTGTGAATGGATTGATACTTGGCCGAACACTTGTGGATAGTGTTCGCTCCAATAATGGCAATTTTTCTTGTTGACATAGCCGCTAAGCCAAAAATACGCCTTGTCCGAGAAAATTGCTGACTTTGTAGGCCCCTTTTACTGAAATTTTTCCGTCTTTCGTAGAGAAACACGTAAACGGGTCAATGGTAAAGTGCTTATAAAGGGTAAGCCAACAGCTAATGTGAAAGTTATCATGGAATTAAGCACACGTTTGTTAAGAATTTAATGTAATATTTTATTGATTAATAAAGTTCGGTTTACGGCAATTATGAATGGAATACATCATCGTTCATGTTACCAGCACGGCTTCTATTGCAAGCGACCATCCGATGGTCAAAATTAGCGATGAATTCTTAAAAAATAAGTGGGTCTATAGCCGCAATTTCTATCCAGATGTTTAGTTTGAGATTATGAATTGTCGCCTGGTTATTGACATAGACCTCACTCTTCGAATAACACCACAGGAAGAAGTCTAAAGGTGGCAAAGGAGGCCAATAAACTTCTTCTCTAACCGAAATATTGCGATCTTCAAATTTCGCATACAATAAATTGATTGGTTGATGGCTTGTGTGGGCGGTTGCACCATCCTGTTGAAACCAGAGATCGTCCAGACCCAATTCGTTAAATTTTGGAAAAAAATAACAGGTCAACATGTTACGGTAACGTTCTCCAATCGCTGTAACTGTTTCTCCAGCCTCATCTTCGAAAAAGTACGGGCCAATGATATATACAGTGACTTTTATGGGATGCATTAGATTTTCGCGAATCTCGTATGGGTTTTCCGGTTCCCAGAAACCACAATTTTGTTTATTTATTGGGTCTACAAGTAAGTTTCCAGCGTTTTTTTTTCCAAAATTTGAAGTTTTATTATGAAAACATAGTTACAATGCTTTATTCAAAGTATCGTCCATCGGAAGCTACAACTTTCCCCCATCTTTCTGGCAATTTATGAATTCCGGACCAAAAAAATTTCTCGTCGAGCCCAAGAACGTATCGAGCCAATTTTTGATTTCCTCTACTGAGCTGAAGCGTATTCCCGTAAGAGCGTACTGCATCGAACGAAACAAGTGGTAGTCAGATGGTGCCAAGTCTGGACTGTAAGGCGGGTGATGCAGAATCTCCCATCCACTATTTTCCAAATAGTTTTTCACCGAAACCGCAACATGTGGCCGAGCGTTGTCGTGATGAAAAATGACGGACTCATGCCTGGTCTCATATTCTGGCCGTTTTTCTTTTAATGCCCGCTTCAAACGAATTAGTTGGGTTCGATATAATGGTCCTTTGATGGTTTCACCACTCGGAAGCAGTTTGTAGTATACGACACCCTTTTGATCCCACCATATGCAGAGCATGACCTTATTCACGTGAATATTTCGTTTCGGCGTCGATTGAGCGGGTTCGCCGGGCTTTGCATACGATTTTCTGCGTTTAGGATTATCATAATAAATCCATTTCTCATCACCAGTGACAATACGATGCAAAAATGATTTATTTTTATACCGCTGCAGTAACATTTCGGACATGCAAAATCGCCGTTCGACGTCTCTGGGCTTCAATTCGTACGGCACCCAGTTTCCAACCTTTCGAATGAATCCCAGTGCTTTTAGGCGCAGGGAAACGGCTTGTTGCGTGACGCCCAATGATGCAGCAAGTTCTTCTTGAATCTGACACGGATCCCCATCCAGTAAAGCGTCCAATTCCTCGTCTTCAAAACTTTTCGGCTTTCCGGGGCGATCTTTGTCTTCAACTCCAAAATCACCACTTTTGAACCGTTTGAACCATTCCGCCCCATAAGTTTCCGAGAGCAAACGATAGGCCTCAGCCGCACTTTTCTTCATATTAAAGAATAAAAGCAGCGCTTCCCGCAAATGACGTTTATTTGGCTGGAAACTTGCCCTGATTTTGCTCGATAAAATGTACGACACCGATAGAACTGCTAAAATATAACGCTGCAAAGTTGTTGACAGATACAAAACCTATAAATAAAACACATGGGGTCTGACATTTCTGCCCGGGATCCACTGGTGACGCCATCTCTGACAAACGCTGGAAACTTACTTGTAGACCCAATATATACCCATCCATCCAAAAATTATGTTGACTGAAAAATTCATGAATTTGGCGAAATGTTACTTTCACAGATCGCCCATTTTCGTAATAAAATTAAATAAAAAAAAAGGAATAAAAGGTAAGCTACTCCATAACTAAAATTGCCAAAGATTGCAGGACATCTGTCATAAAGATCAATTACATTGAATACAGTAGGTGATAATAATTAACAGCCGACATCCACACCACTTGTTGGCTCACCCTTCTCTCACCACATCAGTGCCGAATTTCGGCAGCATGATGCTAGCACAAGCGTTATAGTCACAAAAATGATGCGTTTCAGTATCGTCGTCACTCTAATAGCAATTGTCACAGGATGGTGTGTCACTCATTCCAGCACACTTAGCTGCTGAGTAACAGCGTAGCGCCCTGTCACAACATTAATAAGTAGGCAGCAGTCTTACTGAGGGACAGCCTTATCTGAAAAAGCGAATTCGGGTGCTGAAAATCATCACTCTAAGCCTTTTTAAGAATGTTTATGGAGGATTACATTTCCCGTGACCCGTTTGGGACCTGAGACCGAAAAAACTCAGTGAACCCAGCTTTCCGACTAGATTCAGAGAAGCCTTGTATTCTCGAACTGGCTTGGGAGAGGTGAGAGGGCTCAACAAGGCTTTAAGAGCACCTTGGCTAACAACGAAGATACTGTGCCACCGATTCTTTATAATTTAGTTAATTGCGATCAGCATTGGGTATATCTCCACTTGGAAAGAGGAGGGAAATCTAACGTTGTAGTCCTCCAAAGACCAGTGTCAAAAGAAAATCGGCATCAAGGTCATAAAGGGAAGATGGCTTTAGGTGTGCAGCCCATGGCATGAATACTTTGAGGATGGAGATTCATCAGTGCGTCTAAAGCAGAGCCTAGTATTTTTTTTTTGTATATATAATTGGCGCGCTCAAGGGATTTTGCGTACACTTAAAATGTTCGCGAGGGCGAAGGAAAGTTAGGGAGGGAAGAAAGGGAGATACCGATGTACGTTGGTTTTGAATGTTTGAAAGTTATAATGACCAGGAAATAAGGAGCTCGGCAGGACAAAACTCGTTCATAAGCGAGTCGTACGGTACGATATTTCTATATACGCCGGTAAATAGGCTTGAGCGTAAAAATCTTAAACATAATTAATTTAAAAAGAAAAGAAAAAACCATTATTTTTTTTTGCATTTTGCATGTTATCTTTATTAGGTCTATCTTTAGACAGTCCATTACAATTTTTATATTGTAACTTATCAACTAACTTGTCCCGCTATTGTGAAAAACAATGACAGCACATTGGTTCGCTTAGAATACCTGTCGCAGGTGAGCAAACGTTTCCACGAATTGTCGCAAGTGTGCCGGATGTTCAGCCAGACTCTAATCATGCACATTTGCAGTTTTATTTATTTTTTGTGTACAAATTCGTGGAACGCTGGGACACCTATGTCAGTGACTCTAAATTATTGCTTTCGATGTGGGAAAGTTTGTGATTGTAACAGGTAAACTGATGAGCAAGCATAGAGAAACGGTATTATGGTTAAATGTTTGAAGAGGCGGAGTGCTACTGGCAATTTCACTGGAGCACTGGTGGTGAAAATAGCGATAGAGCAACGTGAGACAGGAAATATTACTTCGGTGTTCGAGGTTGATCCAATATTATTGACTGTGTGATAGAAGTGGAGAGAAATTGTACTTTGTAGTCAGACAAAAGAAACAGTCACTTTTTTTACATGAAAGCTTGTTACGGCAGATAGCCGATGTATATAATCGTGCTTATCATAGCCATATCCTCGTCCCATATCCGGATCCTTCACACTGAAGGAAAACTCACACCGCATTAAAGGTTTTCAACTTGACTTAGCTTCATTGGAAAAGCAGATGTCGAAGTCTTTAAGCACCCGATGTGTTAAACCAATCAGCTTCCGTCTTTTCGAAAGGAGATCAACCTGGTTTTCTAACGGGTGATTGAAGCCCATATCCAGTGCACCAACTGATTACTTCTAGAGCAGACAGTCGCTACGCAATGTTTAATAGTTAAAAGAATTACATAATCTGCACATGCTTGGGCGTAGACTTTAGAACTATTGAAGGCATTAAGCAGTAGGGCCACCAAGCATCAAATCAGTGGCCTTGAAAATGAAGGAAAGCAGACTGATAGATCTGAAGCTCTGGGCGAATGTGCTTTACGATTTTTAGTATAAACGCTGTTCTTACTGCTACTATATATCCCAGGACCAGACTAGCGGTGAAAATTCTCTTCATAGTCACCAGCAACTGATCTGCGCCTTCTGTGGCATGACTGAGTATATGTCATCGGTGCCAGGCAACTTGCACAAGCCCTCAAATGAAGCAACCGTATTTGATGTCCCCATTCGCAACCGATGAGATATACCGGCTACAGCCAGTTGCAGTACTCTGCTCACTTACATCTGTAGTGAGGGGAGCTGGTTGTGAGCTAGTTCTGTTTAGGATACCTAAGAAATGAGACCCAATCGTGAGATAGGGACTCTCTCGACTCTAAATTGGCTAATTGTGCAATTTGAGAAATAGGTTTTTGACAAAATTATTTATAGGAGGCACTCTCCGATATCCGGATAAGCTTCTTATATTCTTTTTGCATCGAGCTGTAAAGATTGCAATCTTTCTTCAATTTGGTCCTAAGTGACATGTTTAGGACTTTTGTAGTTTCTTCACGTAGTCGCTACAGATCTGTACGATTGGTTCCAGCAGGACATCTCAGTTCAAAACATTTTGGGAGGGAATGATTTCGATTCTGAACAGTTTCTTCTAGCTTTTATTTTGTTCTGAGTTTAGAGGAGACATTAACTGATCTCCTCCTTGAAGCGTGTCAAGTTGGTTTTCGGCGTATTCCTCTTCTGCGACTCAATGTACTTATGATCCAGCTTGGAAGCCTCTGGTAGTACTTTCTGGTCGGTTGTATCTATGCGTATCTGTTATTGACTATAGCGTTAAGTCAATAAATTTCTGTCTAAAAAAAATTCGCCTAAGAGTCGATATTGTTGGCAACCATCAGAGGATGGTATGAATTCCAGGAAAGGATTGCCTCTCAAAATATTCTGAGCATTAGCATTACCGCATGTTACGTCCTATTTTCCTGTAGTCTCAGGATTCAACAACCCTTAGTACTACCGCTGCTACCGGCAGCAAATAAGCTGAACATTTGCTAAACATAGCAAGGAAAAATGGAAAATATGGCCTACTTCGCCTTCTGACTAGTCTAACCCGGACTTGAAGGAAACGACGAAGGAATCGGGTCTTCTTCACTCTACCACCAAACATTTTGGTGCTGCAGAATAACATCTTTTTCATCGCGTTTTGAAACCGCCCTACTAAACCTCAGACGTTCTATACTGCCGTATGCGACGTTTCAGTTCTAGTTGAGTCGCCCCTCACCAACTACACGAGCTACGTGGAAGAAAATTAACGGCACCGCAAACCTATCCTGGATCAGCGATTCCATGTCAAAATAAGGGAACTCTTCAGGGGGGATGAAGCCTTTCAACCGCACACTCTCATGATATAAGCAGTTGGGGTAGTAGCCCGCAGATATCAAGTTGTTGGACGAGGTCATTGCTCTTACAGTGAGCGCTCGAGTCAAATTAATAGCAAACTTGTCCACTCTTATTAGATTCACCCTGTTATACAGAGTTTTTGTACTCCGATTCTGGTGTTCTGTAAAGATTCTGTTCTGTAAACCCTAAGGTAAGCTCTCTCAAACGCCCAAAGCAACCTTGGCCCTGTTCAGAGCAGCATCTACATTCATGTTGAAATACAGATACTGGTCTAACCAGGTCCCAAAGTATCTGAATACATTTCGACAACCAAACAGCTGGTCGTGTTTTCCAACCATCGAGAATTTTCGCCATTTCTTTCTGGTGTCCCTAGCGGCCCAAGACAATGGCGCTCTAAACAGAATGTTTTCAGACTTCGAAAAATCACCTAATTTGTCCGAAACCACGTTGGAAAAGCATGTTAATGACTTCGATTTTTGGACCTGTTCTGTACGCTATCAATTCATCTACGTATGCTATGCTATGGGGAAGGGAGCCTATCAAATCGCTTGTGTAAATGTTGAATAAGATGAATGTTGGTTCACGATGAACTGTCTGTTGTGAAGAATGGGCCCCCGCCCAATTATCAAGGCTTCGCCCATCAATGACGTTGTCTAATAAAAAGCGGGGACAGAACATATTACTGGTCTTATCGTAAACATCTTCAGATGACGCCACCGAATTTAGCTACGATTTGACCAGTTACAAGTTGCCGGTCATAGGTCTTGTTGGTGGCAGGACCACCGGTACTCCCTGCCAGGAATTAAATCCCGGTACAATGCGAGTCAGGAGCTCCCTGGATTCCAGTACGGGCCTGACTTATTGAGGTAAGGCCCCTTGTGGGAGCTTCATGGTGGCTGTGGTTTAAACCCAAAGTCGCGGGATGGGTTTTCCTGTTGGTTTGACCCAATGTAGAGTTGCAATAAGTACTGGGTGCTGCGACCCTAAGATCAGTAAGAGGTTTTAGATCGGCCTCGACCTATGCCTAGGGTGGAATTTGTGCCTCCAACACAAGTTCTGCTTTGGTATCTCAGGAAGGCGGCAGAACGTTGGCAAGGCGTATTCTTGCTCCCATGGATATACGGGCATGACGTAAACTTAAGCCAATACGACATGTGTTTACGTTAAAAACCAGAGACTATGTTGTGAAGAATATACAAAAGGGGTTTACTGATACCCAGTGTGGTCAGCCTGTAGAAAAGTCCCTCTAACCATGCGGTGTCGAAGGCCGTTTCCATGTCAATCAGGCAGGCCCCTGATTGGTTTTTGGTTTTTGCGTTTATTCCATTGGATATTTGACACCAGCTTAGACGCGGCATGTATGACATCATGCCCCACCTTGAAACCGAATTGATTGGCCGGAACTATATTTTTGTCCTCAACCCACTTACTGATATTCGGAAGGAGACTTATTGACCGGAGATGCGCCGGATTGGATGTATCTTTACCCCTTTTAGGGATGAGATAAATCAGCGCAGTTTTCCAGTGCTCTGGATAATGTGCATTATTCATAACATTGTTAAACAGGGTGGTGTAAATGACTATCGCTTCTAGAGGAAGATGTCGAAGCACAATGTTCGGTATTCCATCGAATTCCACTGATTTGTTACTTCTTATTGTGTCGAAGATCTTACGGAGTTCTTCCTTTGAAATGGACAGGGGTAGGTCCCCTTCATCGGCGATGACATTATTTGCCATATTCTCGACACTGCACACGATGAAATCCGAACTCTCGAATCGCTAGTTCTGTATGTCATTTCGCAGGTAAAAGTTGTGCAGAAGGGCTCGATTTTCCATGTCCCGATTTGAACCAATGCAATGGCATCATTGGTTTTATACACTTCCTAAAAACTCACTCCTATGGTCTCAACCTGAGAATCTTCGATCACAAAGAAATTATCATCATCTGCGGCTTCACTTGGATCTATGCCTGCAGTAGTCAGTATTCGTTCAAGGAATTTTAAGACGCTGTAGGTCGTTTTGATGTATTTTATTTATTTGCAGGAACATATTCGGGTTGCTGGAATTTATAGCCCGAATTCTGTTGTTCCAGTACAAACTTACAGATGCTCTGTTTGCAATTGACAACTTCAGTGTCTTAAACTCCACGTTGTGCCTGTCAGTAAACTGCCTGTAGAAGGATTTGAGTCTTGACAGCAGTCTACTTTTGTGTAGGTGCAGTGCGTCAATGGTAGCATTGCGGAATAAGTCTTCGTTGGGTGTATATTCATAACGAAGTATTGCAATGTCCATCGGTTTTTTAATTGGTACCTGTCAAGCTCCTCGTTGGACAGATTCGTATTGAACGGCTGGTAGAGCGAATTCGAAGAGTGTGCTCTTTTCAAATTTCCCCCGGTGCAAGGATCCTGCAAAAGTCTCACTACTGCCCCTACGAACAAGTATATAACCCCATATAATCTCCAATAAGTAACCAGGTGGTTGATAGTGTTCAACGTCATTAAAGTTACATAACTCTTACTACTTTGCAAGCAGAAGATGGTCCCTCTAACAGTTAGGTAATTACAAACAATTATGCACATGAAAAGAAAACAACTAAAAGCGAAACGATTTTCTTGCTAAAATTTCAATTTCAAACCGCAACCGCTTTCGGAAATAAATTGACCAAACCCCAAGACCATTACGAGAAACATTACACGAAAATTTCAAATTAATTGTTTCAACCTAAGCCGACCCTTGCGATCGACTCTACCATTATTCACCAGTCTGGGCATACACTGTCTTTTGATATCCACCTCCAGTATTTCGTGGATGTCAGAGCAATCCATAGCAAATCCAACAACAGTTGGTACGTAATCATTATTTTCCTTTTCTTTGGAATAATTACAAACTCGTGATAGCCTTGACCTTAAACATGAGCGACATGAATAAAATGAAAAAAAAAAAAAAATTTTGAATATCACGGATCATCAAGTTTTGTGAAATGAATCTGACAGCTCGAAGCACGACTTGGTGTTAGGTACTCCGATTGTGGGTGTATCTATTGTCTTGCGTCTGTTTATGATCAAAATTTTGACACGATTTCCTTCGAGTTGTTCCTCTAAATCTCTGGATACGAGTGTAAATCAGAAAAAATCACTTGCTGAGCGGTTTCATCGGGCCATGTTTGTCATCTCCAAAGATATATGTGTTCGTAAATAATTCTAAAATACACTAACTTCTATATCACTCTTGATTCAAAAGACAGAGCTTTCTAAGACTTGAAACGCGCTGATAGGATAATCTTAAATCAGTGCCAGCTTATGACAAACTTCGATATCTTCAGATCTCATGAATATTTCAGCAAAGCAATTGAAGATTCTAAAACAAATGCTCACACAGCGGGTACCTGTTTCGTCTCGGCAGACCCTCATATCTGGAATAAGTTTTGCACAAATCACTTTTTTGTTTTGTTTTTGTGAATTTTGAGGTAAAACTGGCAGAACATGTTGCTGTAGATTTACATAAATGACGTGAGTCTACGGTTCCGACTAAAACGATGATGGATGGGAAGAAAACGGCTTTCGACTACACAAATAAACGAGAAATTTTTAGCGAAAGTTCCGTTTAACTTGGAGAATGATTGAGGATCCTGAAAGCGTGTAAATATCGGATCGAGTAATACGTCTGGCGTGTGAGGTACGAGTCTATGTTCAGATTAATTTGCTTACTGGCAATCGATCACAGTCGTTGCAAATCATGAGCACTTTCCAACCTGTCATAATGAATGAGGTAATTGCTGGTGGATGTGTTATAAATGTACTTGTCAGATTTAATAACAAGTGAGGAAACGCCACACGTCAGCTTTAAATGATAAATAAATGCAGTAGGGATATTTTTCATAAGCTTGTTAGGTAATGTAGTTGCTCGTTAGTTAGTGCAGTTGTGCACCGAGTCAAATTGCAGAATTTGAGCGTTTTACCAAAGACCGACAATTGGGGACACCACGGATATTTTAAATGTAGCAACCTTTGTCAACCCACTCAGGACCAGGTAGGTGGTAGGTAGTAAGGGTGGCTGTTGGAAACACTAACCCATTTAGGCCTATTAGCCCATTGTAATACCACGTGCATCTATTATCTTCTTACTAATGGAACCAGTTTGAGCTTACGATGAAGCATAGGAGACTGTTTACGTCTATATTTTTTAGATCGTGTACTAGATGGAGTTAAAAGTGACATCCTTGACCGCTAGAATGCGCTGCTACTGCAAAAAAGGTTATGGTGCCTTGAAGTCCGTTCATATTTAGGCAGACATGCCAAATTTCAGTGCGATACTGTCTTTAGTTTCGTTTTGACAGCTGATTGTTGTTGACGTGTTTGGCATCATGTTGAGTATGGGCAAAAACGATTTTCGTTCTCTCATAAAACATTATTTTTTGAGAGGCAAAACGGCGAAGGAAACAAAAGAAAAGTTGGATAAATATTATGAGGCTAATACTCCGTCAGATTACGTCAAATATTGGTTTCAAGAGTTTCGTGGTGGCCGCAACTCCACTACCGATCAAGTCCGCAGCGGCAGGCCCTCCGATGCGGTTACTGGGGACCATGTCAAAAAAATACATAAAATGGTGTTGGCTGACCGGAAAGTGAAGATGCGCGAGCTAGCAGATACCAAAAAGGGCAATATTCTGCATATGAAAAAGTTATCCTGCCGCTGGGTGCCGCGCATGCTCACTCCTGACCAAAAACATGAACGCGAGAGCACTTCGAAAGAGTGTCTGGACTTGCTGCTGCGAAATCGGGTGGACTTTTGGCGTCGATTGGTAACTGGATTTGGATCCCTCGGACTATTATCTCTTCCCAAACTTCAAAAGATGGCTCATCAATAAAAAATTTAGCTCACGCGAGGAAATTATCGACGCCACGGAGGAGTATTTTGCAGACCTTCCGGAAAATTACTTTTCGGACGGAATCAAGAAGTTGGCAATCGCTGGAATAAGTGTATCAAACTGAAAGGGGACTATATTGAAAGCTCCTAAGTGAAACTTTCATCTCTGGGAGATAGCTGTACAGAGCTGGACAGAGCTAGTGAGGGATTGTCTCCCCTTCCTCCTCGTCCATGCAACTTCTAAGAGCCAAGCTTTCTTGCGTGCTTGCTAAGAGGCAGTGTCCTGTGATGACACCTTGATAGCGCTGAGATGCTTCCTATTTAGAAGGATCAGACTCTTGGATCGATTTGGATCTAGCTTTAGCCAGATCTGTTTAATCTCTAGACATGTTGGTCCACCTAAGGCCCATTCTTTTATTGGCATCCAGCTTTAATATTAATTTGCACGTAGCGATTGGTATCCCTATGCTACCCTTTCCCAGTAGAATGGGTAGAGTCTCTCTAGAATGTCTCTGTAGCCGGGCACCCAGCAAAAGTGAAGGTCGAAATGCTCTGCCATCTCCATAAGATGGTCAGCATTCAAGGGCAGTTCTCGAATTCAATGAAACTGACTCCAGGGACTTGATTATGATAGCGGATATCCTTTGCAGATATCACGTTTTTCTTCATTCAGGACAGAGCTTCTTTAATCGCCAAAATTTCCGCCTAGAACACGCTACAGTGATTTGGAAGACGGAAGTAGAGGCTTAGGTTTAGCTTATCTGAGAAAACACCGCCACAGAACCACGCTATCGGTTTTAGATCCGTCTGTGTAAAAGTGGATTGACTTGTCCTCCATGAAAGCATCTTCTTCCTCTGAAAGCAGAAGGATCTAGAGTGGAAACTTAAATGGAAGTTTTTGTCAAACCAAAGTTCCGGTATGGTGTAATCGATGTTCTCTGTGAGGAGTCCAAACGTATCAAAAATGTTAGCGTGGCCAAATAAATTATTTGTCCACTTTGTAGTCGCTTTAAGGCGAATAGTTGCAGTTGCAACAATTGTACTTGCCTGCTGAAGATATCGAGGGTTTTCAAGTGACACAGAATATCTAACGCCGCGGAGGGAGTATAACGTAGGGCCCGGCTTATGCATAGATATGCTGTTCTTTGGAATCTGCTTAGTTTGCTGCAGTTAACTGCATTTTCTAACGCCATCCACCAGACCATAATCCCGTAGGTGAGTATCGGTCATATCACCGAGATGTATAGCCAGTGGGTTATGCGGCGTTAAAAGCCCCATTTATTCCTAATGAATTTTTTGCAAGAAAATAAAGTTATTGTAGCTTTATTGACTCTTTTTTGAATGTTAGGTTTCCAGTTTAGTTTCCTGTCAAAAATTAAACCCAAATATTTTGCTGTACCCGAAAAGACTAAACTGGAGCCATTTATTGAGGAAGGATGTTTGTATTTCCTGGAAAAGAGGACAAGATCAGTTTTATGGGGGTTTACTCCCAATCCACAGCGATCTGCTCAACGGATTAATCTGTTGAGATTTAGTCGAAGGAGTTCTTTAATGGTATTAAGATGCTTACCTAAGACGGCTATAGCAACATCATCCGCATTGGCAATCATCTTGCTACCACCCGCATCCAGGTATATCAGCAGTTCATTAACCAGGAGTAGAGTATTGTATTAGTAAAACTTGTTTTCCATGTCAGCTGTCACCGAAGCTTTGCTAGTTTTTTAAAGAATATGAACATTACAATACCAGCAACCATAAACGCAGGAAAAAGACTACGTGGTGGATATAGCAAGGGACTAAGTGAATATTCATCACTTATCGAAGGATGTGCCCACAGAGTCAGAGCTATCAAATTGTCAATATCTTTTTAGCTTAACAATCCGGTGCCAGTTAATATGCCATCAAACTCGTATAGCATTTCATCGGACGCATAATGTGACAATGCCCCAATTCACGGAATGTACGAGACGTAACAAAAATCACAAGTAATTCGCTCCTATTTCCAGGATACTTGCTTGAAAAGACGACTACAAAGACGACATCAATGTCATAAAAAAATAACAACGTTTCTACGTCAAATTCTAAACTTTGAAAAGTCCTAGTTTGAAGGTCGAATCGTTACCTCGGTACAGAAGCTAAATTTGATCTTCTAGACCAGTTTTTCACCAGTCAAATGGCAATAAAAAGAACAGTCTTGCTGTGAGCTGACTGCTGGCAATCACCTCATTTTAAAATACCTCCATGTCGATGACCGTTGGTCGGACATTTGGTTTCTTATCGACAAGGCAGCAAAGGTATTGGTTATTCCCAAAACAATCAACAGAGCTATCCTCAGAGACTTCCTCTGCTACTGTGTTGGCTCTCAGTTAGTGTTAAGAAACTACAGCTGACGTGCAACCACCATTCTACAACTACCGTTCTATCGGGTTTTCCAATAACGACTTGACAACTTTTTTTTTAAATAAATGGCAAAACATTTGAGATGTTTCAAAAACTCTATTATTGGCTTGAAGTACAATCAAAACCGTTTGCAGCGGTCGATTCGTTGGACCCAATTTTTAACGACTCAGCCACACATTTCGGCGGAAACGGCTGCTATTTCGCGTTCAATGGTGGCTCTGAGCTCTTCCAGCGTCGTCGGCGTGTTGGCATAAACCAATGACTTAACGTAGCCCCACAGAAAATAGTCAGTCGGCGTTAAATCGCACGAACGAGGCGGACAATCGACTGGCCCATGTCTTGAGATAACACACTCACCATACTTACTCTTCAATAAATCGATTGTAGCGTGTGCTGTGTGGCTTGTGGCACCATCCTGTTGAAACCACATGTCGTCCAAGTCCATATCTTTCAATTCGGGCCAAAAATAATCGGTGATCATGGCTCGATAACGCTGACCATTCACAGTAACGTGATGATCGTTATCGTCGACGAAAAAATATGGCCCAATAGTTATTTTTTGTGGATGACGTGGTGATTCATGAAGCACATGTGGGTTTTCACCCGACCAATAATGCATATTTTGCTTATTGACGAACCCATTGAGCCAAAAATGAGCTTCGTCACTGAAGATGATTTTGCGATGAAATCGGAGAACACGTCGCTTCAAATGGTCCATTGGCTTCAATTCTTGAGTCAGCTTGATCTTATATGCGTGTAAACCAAGATCCTTACGCAAAATACTCCATAATGTGGTCTGAGCGATGCCCAATTCTTGAGAACGCCATGGAATTGACTGATTTGGATCATTTGCTACGGACTTCTGAACGGCAGCGATATTTTCGACACTTCGACCAACCCGTTGTCTCACTGACACGGCAACATCACACAATGAATATGTAGACTCAAATTTTTGCACTAAACTTGTTATTGCCTGTCTACTAGGGCGAGAATTACGACCGAAAATTGGAGTTAACGCTCTTAAAGCTGCAGTCACCGACTCCGAATATCTGTAGAAAATTTTTATAATTTGCAGACGTTGCTCGTTAGTTTACTGAATAAATTGACAGTGACAGTTTGATGATTAGTGAAAGAGTGCGTTCACAAATTAAATTCAAAGTTGTCAAGTCCCTATTGGAAAACCCTTTACAACCACCGCTTTACAACCACCTCAGCTACATTGCCGCCAAGCATATCAGGACAAATGCCAATCTTTGATTCATACCACACCACTATCCAGGCAATATCCTTTAAGTTGCCCAAGATCGCAAGGGAACCAAACTGTTCGGTGGCGGGCAATTGAAGCAGTAATATCGTGATGCTGAATATTCGCGACGATTCGCAGGAGAAAGGTAAAAAGCAGACCGCGACGGATTTGAAGCTGTGTAATGTACAAGTATGTATCTAGTAAATATCCAACAGCAAGTGCGTGCCACCTTTGATATGGGTCAAAAATGAAAACGAAATTCAGCTTCTCTCTGGGGACTTAATATGATTTTATTGGTGCCAGAGAAGTATCCGGTTCCCAGCGTTGACGAAGTTACTCATTGACTGACTAAACTAACTTAACCGCTTTAGAATTCAAATGCGCACACCAACAAATCCCCGTCATAATTACAGCCTTGTGAGGATTTTCGAGGGCCTGAGAAATTGGTCGCTATGCTTTAATTTAAGAAAGTTTGTTTTAAGTCAACCAGAAAGTGAGCTGTGCGACACTTCAGGCACATCATCGCGGATCGACAATTGGTTATCCTAGTCTAACTTGTAGATCCAAAGATATGTTTAACGAATCTTCCACAAGCATAATATAGTATATGTAGCGCCGAATATCTTGCATATAAGCAATAAACTTTCCAATATCCATAAGCACGAAGGAACTCGCCAAAACACAGCCAAAAGACGACTGCTATAAGAATCAATCAAGAACTCTTCATTTAAGTCCGCACTCTAATGTCCGTAGACGAATATTCGGCAACTTTCATAACTTTTCTCATCGTTAGGCCACGCGCCACTAAGGATATTACCGCCCTAAACTTCGACTAACATTTTCCGTGTCTTCGTCAAAAGCTTTTTTTTTTAGGTTAGTACATCTGTCATCTGGTGCTCAAATATCTGTTTGGGCGCCATACCATATGTCTAGAATTTTAGCGTGTTCTGCTAATTTCGCAACGTCAACGTTGAGCGAAAGGTTTGCCTGAAATTTTAAGTTTCTAACGAAATATTATGTGCGGAACCGTTGAAAATGTTAACGGTAGTTTACTGGGACTCATAGTATCAAAAACACAAGCGTGCGAGTGGTACAAAAACTTTAAAGTGGGCCGTACCGTGGTTAAAGTGTTTAACAAACTCAAAACAAATGATAATCTGATGGTGCAAGGGGCTGTATGGTGGATCTGATGTCACTTCCCAACTGAGGTTCAATAATTTTTCATGAGTTACGAAATATGTGTCTGGTCTAGTGCTGTTATGGTACAACATAATTTGCCAGTTCTGGCCGTTCTTCTCTGATTGCTTCGTCCAGTTTCATTCACTGTTGACAGTAAGCAAGTAAGCATCTGAATCGATCAATTCGTTCCCTGAATGTAGCTCAAAATATACGACCCCTTATAACCCTACCGAATTGACAACAAAACCTTCCTGTGATGCAGTTTGTAGGTGGCCATGGCTCAAGTGACAGTGTATTAGCTTCCCAATCGCGCGGTTCGGCGCCCGAAAGACCATATTTTTTTCAGGCAATTTAAATCACGTGGGATGAATATACAACAATACGTCAATTTACACTAGTAATTTAGTCTCTCCATTAAATGTTGGATGCCACCATTGAGTGAAATAACCATTGAGCCTTTTTTGGACTCTTTCTACCCGGATTTCAAAACATAACACGTGCTCCGGCTTTTTAAAAATAGTTTAAGTTCTTAAAAAAAAAAACAAAAAAGTTGACTTTCCTGCTTAGACCATGCTCATTTTCGATTGGTATTGTTATAAACGATCCATTTTTCATCACCAGTTCGTTACTTTCAAAAAAGGATTAATTTCGTTAGGTTTGAGATGCATTTTGCAAATATTCATTCGTTGTGTTGAGTGAATCTATTTCAATTCATGTGGAAGCCAAATATTGAGCTTTTTTACTAGTAAAAGACGTTTTAAGTGATTTTCGATTGCTATATGTGATGTATTTAATCTTTCTGCGATCTCTCGCACAGTGATATGACGATCTGATTCAAATATGATTTTAGTTTGGTCACAAGCAACTTCAGTTGGTCTACTAGGACGTTGGTTATTTTTAAGTAAAAAATCTACAGCGTTCTGCTAAGAAATCAACACCAACTTCACATATCTCTTTGTGAACATAAAAGCAAAATACCATATGTCGAAAATATTTATTTTTGTGCTTTACGTTAAAATAAAATTGACACTATATTAACAGCTGTAAACAAAATTAAGCTATAAAATATCAAAAGGAAAACATTCATTACATTGACAAAAGTGAGAATCAGGAAATCTATTTGTAAAATCGGAAATTACTATCAACATACTCGTATTTCCTCCACGTATCTGCGTTGCTCCTGCACTGCTTGAAAGTTTACCGAGATTCGCCTAGAGCCATTCTACAGACCGATCTATTTTTACTGGTGCTTATGGATTTAAGCGATCTGATCATATTTCTTTCGGCGCCTCCCGAATTTTGGCTGAAAATTGATGTTTTATTGCTTTTTGAACTGAATTTTCCGTTTCTCTTTCCGAAACCGTTTTCTCTATGGCAATCTCAAAGTCTCCAGTTGAATTCACCGACATATCCGATATTCCATTAAAAAGCTCACCGAAACCGTCCCAAAATATTTATTTCTCTAATTGCTTTCTGCTTCCTGTAGGCGTGGACGCTAGCAATCCTCCAAGTTTTTGTCAATTATCAGTTTGATTGAAATTAGTCTGTCGTTGGTGACCTACATTAAAATTGTTGTCCCTGGTAACAGGATGATTATATCGTTATTTACCCAGACTAAAATGGCAAGTGCTGTTCCACCAGTAGCATAATACTGGGCTACGTTGTCATAGGGATCTGCATGATGAATATTCGAACATTTAACAGACCGCGTGCAGCCGTACAACTATCGGAGATCCTCAGCTGCTACAGACATCTAAGAAGTGCGATAGTGCGATGGGATTAACTGGACCGGATGGAATGGAAATTGTTGCAGACAACGAATGCGACAAGGACAGCAGTCGTTTATTCGTATGTGGATTTACGGTAACACCTGGCAACAAAATATCAACCATCGAGATCATTTTGCGATCGAAGCAAGTTTTGAGCACCTAGCATCGACTCTGACCATTTTCTTGTTATAGACAAGTTGCGGATGCGGGTATCCGTAACAGCCCACAATGTATTTTCCATGATTTTTGTTGAATCTACTGATATAATTCACATCCTCGTCCCTTGTATTAAATGCAAAAAACTTCCCACGGCTCCTTGACAACTTTTGGTTATGATAACTCGGTGTTGGCACAAGTTTGCAGTCAGACATTTCAAGCCTCCCTAATATTTCCACTGTGCACTCCGATTGGTCCAATCAAATGCCTTTTGAATTTGTGTCGTATGTTATTCAGACCAATACAATTTTTGGTTTTTCCTAAATCCTTCAGTCTGCAGATAACTTTTAACTTGTATCGGAGTTCCTCATCGAGCCAAAATGATATTATGGCTGATGTTAGCTTAATGTTCCAGCAGAGCTAAAGCATTGATTTAGTATACATATATAAAAAAGCTATCACCGCATATATCTGATCAATTTTCACGTCCATCTTCACGGCTAGAGCAATCAAAAACGAACGGATGTGAACCTAACAAAAGGGGAATATGTCTCATTGTACATAGTCGATACCATGTTGTTCTGAGCATCCTTTCGTTGGTTCACAATGTAACGGCTCTTTACTGGTAACATCATCGAAAATTCCGTCAATAGGCGATGAAGAGTTAACACATCAAATAAGCTACATTACGGCTGGTGATCATTTTCGTAGTATTTGTCGTTTCGCTATATCCAAAAAAAAAACAACCGAAATCGGTTTCGTCACTTGTTTTTCGACATCGTCGTCATGCAGCCATATAATTGGACCATGCATGCTAACAATGATTCAGCCCTGTGTCAACGATTGTGCTTTTAAAAGACATAACGTAAAATACTATGTACAGTGGTTTTGAAGGGTGTTGCTTAAAATGTGCTCGACAAAGTGAAGCACTCCTGCGAACAATCTTATGACAAACCATCTGAATTCATTTGAGATAAATCGTACTGCATGAGAAGTGATAACATATTGTAATAAATAGTGAATTTTTAGTGTTTCTTGAAAAGGCCTTCTCGACTGTCGTCTTAGGTCAAGGTCTCATCATCAGCGTCATGATTACGTTACAGTTTTATATTTTGACGTTCTGTCCGATTCGTCGATATTGTACGTATCTTCTTCTTTGCTTTTTATCGGCCCCTCTATAAAAAAGCTGTCATGCGCACAAAAAGTTCACTGAATAACTAACTTATGGGGGTCTCGTTTGCCCGATTTGAATTTGTTATGTTGTTGTAGTTTAGTTTTAAATGCATTTTATTTTCTATATCATTAACTCTTACATACTAACAAAAATGCTTAAATGCTAGCTTATTATTACTTAACAAACTTATACTAACTTACTGGCCCCACACAGGCACTCTAAGCTACTCTAAATTCTTATATCTATGTCTTTCGACTTTGTTTACATTTTATACTTATTAACTTTCCTTGATGCTGAAGACCATCCCGGCAAACTATCGACATCGACAACTGTGAACGCGTCGATGAAATTGATTTTTGCTGGTCGTAAACCACAAAATGACCATCAGAGAGTTAGCAGAGATTACTGGCATCGCGGTTGAATCCGCTCACGAAATTTTGACAAGACAATTGAACTTTAAACAGGTCGTTACAAAGCTGGAACCGACTTACTTACGGGTCGTGGATAGTCTCTGCCTGAGACACAGCAGTCTTCGACGCTCTTTGATCACGGTGACTTGGTCTTTAAAACGGAGGTTCGGTCTGCTTTGCCGCGTCGAACCTGGGAGCTGTGATGCGAAGACCCTTTGTTTTTGCTCAATGTGGCCGAACCAGTGTAGTCGGCGTGTTTTAGCTTTGAAGACTACATGCACATCTTGGTATAGCTCATAGAGCTTACGGTTGTATCTTCGCCCTCCTCGCATACGTCTGCTCGGCTTTCCTGTTTATTGTCCAGAACCCGGCTCCATAGAGTAGAATTGGGAGAATCAATGTTTTGTAGAGTATGCATTTCGTCTTCCGAGTTAGGAGTTTTCAATCCACTTGTTTCGCCAAGCCTAAGTAGCAACGGTTTCTTGGGATAAGTCTTCGCCGAATCTCGGGGAGTTGATGTATACTGTGAGATAGGGAAACTCTAAGTGCGAGTGACTCCGTATCTGCAGTGGATGTGACAATCTAGGTGGTATACAGGCGAAAATGGCGGGGTTACTTACGGCTTTCTAAGGCTTGTATCGTTCGTGTGTGAGCTGCCGGGTCTGAGTTTTAGTCTCAGTTTGGGATTCTGGCTCTCTAAATTCATTCTTGCATAACAGATGGTAAAGCAAAGTGGCCGGTTGTGCATGCGGAGCTCCCTTAAGGATTGGATACACGTTCTGTGCGTGAGTCTACTCTACTCGGATTTCAGAGATTTACAAGCTATGGGCATATCCTATGCTGATGTTGCCTACAACGTCAGCGATGTGTTCACCGACAGAGTTAAGTTCGCAAGAACTCGTAGCTTCACGATTGGCATTTTTCAGAGGCGATGAAGTTGGTACCTAGTGGATGGGAGCTAGAAATAGGATGAAAATATTTTGTTGGCGATTTTTATGGTGTCAATGGTGCCCCATTGGACGTCAGCGTAAGGCTGTGAAGCTAGACCAGAAGCTATATTCTTGTACTATAGGAGGTCAGGCGCATCTGGAACTTTAGTTCAGCCCACTTGTGTGACTATTGTGTTGGCTGTAGGTTTTACACAAAATCGGGGGGAGAGTTGACCGACTATACAGGGTGACTTACTCGAACTCCAATTTTTTAAAATGCTATAATTTTTTTTATTTTTTGATAAATTTTATTGTGCCAAAGCAAACAATGTTGGAAAATACATCAATTTTCAAATTGTATCAGTAGTTTTCAATATGTCTACCTTTGGCGCGAATAATGGCCTTGAGACGTCGAAGAAAGCATCGCACGCTTTCTGCGGTATTTTGGCCCATTCCCGGCGAAGTGCTTGTTTGAGGTGGTCCAAACTTTGGTAGTTTTTAGTGCCAACCTTTGCCTTTAAAATATCCCAGACAGAGAAATCCAACGGATTTGCAATCCATTGTGTCGAAGAAATGAAGTGTGGAACATTGTTTTTTAACCAATCTTGGTTGACACTCGCTTTGTGAGACGGTGCCGAGTCTTGTTGAAATGTCCATGGTCTCCGACCGAAATGATTGTTTGCCCAAGGCTTCAATACTGCCTCTAAGATAGTTTCACGGTATACGATCGCACCACGGTCCAAAAATACGAGCGGAGAGCGACCATCGGCGGTTATGGTGACCCAAACCATCACCATCGGTGCTGCCTCCTTTCTGGTGGCCGTCCGAAGGTGTAAACTTTCGAAGGACCTCTCTGGCAAGTAAACTTGGTCATTTTGTTTGTTGGCATATTGCTCGATAACAAATGGCGACTCATCGGAAAAAACCAAATTCGGCAACTCACCACTTTCGTGCAAGCGTAGCAACTCCTTTGCTCTTTCGGCTCTAACTTTTTTCTGTTGCGGTGTAAGGTCGTGTGCTTTTTGGAACTTCAATGGCTTGAGCCCAAGCTCATTTTTCAGTATGTGTTGCATCCGTTCCAACGATATGTTGAGCTCACGAGCCATTTTTCTTCCACTTCGACGCGGATTTCGCACAATTCGAGCCTTCACTTTCTGAACTATTTCTACCGATGTTGCTGTTTTTTTATGACCACCTTCATGGCGTTTTGCAACGCTACCAGTATCACGGTAACGAGCTATGGTTCGAGACATAAATGATTTATTCACGTTGAGGCGCTGGAGGGCTCTAACCATAGCTACTTGTGGTTTTCCAGCCAAATATAAAGCAATCACACTATCACGTTTGAATTCCATCGTGGATAAAAATTGTTCAACACAACTGAGACGCAAATCGTTTAAAAGGCTTGTAAATAATAAAACTATCTGTCATGTGTCAAAATTTGAGCTCACTGTCATGAACGGTTTGGAAAATATAGCAGTCTGAAGTTGGTTGCATTTCGAGTTATTCAGGGTGTAATTTGGACAACTCTTGGCTCAAAATATTTCGTAGCTTCCTACGGCTTGTGTTCAACTATTTGATGGCTATGGAACTAATGGGTCTGCTCGATGTGGAATCATCCATAGAATTGCAGAGGTTTTAGATAAACCTCAACAATTTACCAAGAAAGAAGATCGTGCCTTCTCCTAGTAGATATTGGAGGTGATACTAATAATCCGAATGGCGCGGATTACCACATTGCATTAATTACGATATGAACGTTGGCGCTCCGTAGAATAAGGCCTACATGCCAGGTATCCGCATAATACATAATTCCATAGTATGTGTCTGAATTTTTTTTGGTCTCCTGGATGACGGTGAGATCTGCTTCATAGCTGTATAGGGCCTCCGCTAGCTGTTTTACATGGTCTGTAAGAAGTATATATTTCGTGTGAAGATTCGATTCTTGTTGTACTTTTTCCCCTATTCAGAGACGTCAATATTTAATCCGTATTTATTCTAGACTGTAAGTTGTTTCGGAAACCTAGGATTTTCACCTGGTTGAATAGTTATTTCCACTCACAACCCTCAACTCTGCCAAACCTTTTTTTCGACCCCTTGGGCAAAAGGGGCCTGATACATCGAAGCCAAAAACTCGCAATCGGCGATATGAAAGCTGCCAGTGATCTATTGAGGGTTTATTCTCTACCATCTCTATTATAGCACCCTGACTAGTTCTAAAATATCATTATTAAGCTCAGCTTATCTCGTATAAGGAATCCAAGCTGGTAGTTGATCCACATACGTCCAACTTTAAAGGTTGAAGACTTTGAGGCTGCTTTTTTCTCTTACTCAACACTCGCACTTATAAGTCTAGCAAATCAAGTCACGCTGAACAAATTAGTATGCAGGAGCCACAATAAGTGGGTAAAATAAGCACAATCGTTGTGTTATCATAGACATATTGACGTCGCTCAGTCTCTAACTTAATCATATAACATCCAACCACCCTAAGTTATAAGATTGATCAGACAAGATTTTAAAAGGTTATAAGTAAGTTGCGTTTCTATTATTCTGTAAGGAAGCAATCCATTTATACCCTTCCTTGCGTTTTATACGAGCCAAGTCACTGAAGTCGTTACATTCCCCTATGGACATTATTCTGAGTTCCCAGGAGCATGAAATTCTAAATTGAAAATTGTAGAGGCTTACATGATTTTTATCAATCAATACTCGTAAATATAAAAACTAAAAAAACTGCATAAAATCTTTCTCCAAAATTCCATTTCCAGGCTCTTGTTCTCGTCCCATATATACGAAGAAATTGCAGAACTCATTTGGTCCCTTCTATTAGAAACCGAAAATGTAGCACAGCTACTATCAAATTCTATTCGTCCAAATCTCAAAGATCTGTTTCCTTTCCAACAAATGGACTGTGGATCCACACTAGTAAATTAACCCAGTTCTTCCTTGAACTTCAGTTGTTGTCGCTATTGTAAAGCATCAAGTTCATCTACTGGATACAAGGCACAAACACACAGCAATCGTCTTTAACACAAATTGCCTTCTAAGTACTTTTCTTCAACAAAACGAACAAAATAAATTTGTAACGACAAATGCTTGCAACATTGTTGCGCTAACTCCATTACAGCTACAAAGACCATCATCCCCACTCTGAAGTTAAATTAATCACGAAATCCGTTCGGGATCTTCCTCGATTTGATCCGAAAGTGATTAATGTGCACAACTTGGTTGTTCCTTTTCCTAGACAATGTTCCTGTCTGCCCCCAATAGCGTACTCATAATTATTGTCCTCGTTTAAATAGCACGCTTCTTTGAGAGCTCGGACCTCAGAGCTCAGATCTCAGAGATGCATGCGCCTCCTCCTAGCCGCAAAGACTATGTACCTATGTCGGTTTGTCGGTATCGGTGTCGGTGTCGGTATCGGTGGCCCCGTTCAAGTCAATGGGAATCATGTTTCATTAAAAAGCAAAACCTGATCTTGAATCTGCAGTCAAATTTTACATGATATCGGCGAAATAAAACCGAAAAAGATACACCGACCATGGGCAAGAAGCATGGACGAGCAATCTTGATGGCGAGCATCCTGATAAAAAGTTACATCCTTTCTCTGTTGGCCGCCCCGTAGGAATGCGTGTCCTGATCTCGTGATTAAATTTTACATCATGTATAATAACTCGCAGAGATTGTTGTTGGTACTAATGTCTGATTAAGTTGGCTCTTAGATCTCAAAGGTAATGCTCGGTGGTAAGAATGTGCTGTGCGTATGCTGGAGGTAGGTAGAGCTGATTTCTACCCTATAGACATGAACATGAGACGTTAATCATTCGAAAAAACACAAAAAAGAAAAACCAACAAAACAGGATCACAGAGACACTTTCGATGGTACTCAGGTCTAGCTTTGCCCCGATAATTATGACCATGTGCATCTTGAAGGAGTAAATGCAGGTTTTATGCGTAAACATCACGCTGAGTTGATTCCGAAGGTCTGCGCTTCTGGGTGTTTGGATGTCTTAATGGTTTAGAATGTTGAATGTAAATAAGCAACATTTGAATTAAGTCACGGAGTTGATCTCGATATAAGTAATACACTTAAAGATCTAGATGGTGAACCCGTATGCAAATCCAATTCTAATCAAACGAGTTACAGGAGTTGGCTCTAGATATCTTGATGGTGTTGTAGCAGAGGATGTCTTGTTGTATTCTTTATAACAAGCATGAAGGCCAATTGTGTATTAGTATTCCTGCCGAAAATGGGACAAAAAGCCCCGTGATGGTATTTGCTAGACAATCTCTGAAACATTATTCAAAGCTGTTCAGTCCCAAATATGACACTAAGTTCAGATCATGTGGATCCAATCTTCATACGAGATCAAATCCGTTCACAATTGCTGAACCTCTTACGTGATCTGAGGGCACAATGTAGCGAAACAACTGGGGTGATTTTTGCTCTGCACAAAATTGGAGATCAAAAGATTTGGGTCACTTACCGACGCTTATTTTTTTATCAGAATCTTCCCTATGGCTTATAAGGTGCATTCCGCTGCTGTAGTTGAATCAAAGTCGAAGAAAAGGAGTGCACCTCTCCGTATTTTAGCGATGTCACTGTACCTACAAAATGTCTGGGACGACGCTTGACCCGTCTACAACCGTTTTATGGATTAAAGGACGGCATACAATGGGATATCACGAGGAATCTACTCCAAGAGAATAGGATGATAATCCTTTTCTTGAAGCTATTCGGGAGATGTGCTCGGATGAATGCCGAGACCATTCTACATCACCCTATCGGAAAATGATACAATTTTTGCAAATAGCGCAAATGTCAATTCTACATTACGGATACAAAATACACGTCAACAAGACATGAATCGCTATACCCCTGAAGAACGTGAATTAATTGTTACGAGTTTTTTGCGGAATAATTCGTCGGTGGTGTTGGCGCAGCGTGCATTTTGGTGCAGATTTAAGGGTTGTCCGACACCAACTGGGCAAACACTGCGACGTTTAGCCGCTCCCCTAAAAGAGAATGGGACAGCTATGTCAAGGTTTTTAACGTGAACACCTGTCTTGGAGAGACATAATGTGAGCAAGGATACGCCTTGCCATCGTTCTGCCGCCTTCCTGAGATACCAAAGCAGAACTTGTGTTGGAGGCACAAGTTCCACCCTTGGCATGGTTAGAAGCCGATCTAAAACATCATACTGCTCTTCGGGTCACAACACCCAGTACTTACTGGGAGCAGCCGTTCTGCTGAGAATATCGCAGCTGTGGTTGAAGAAGAAAACGCCGCTTGCCACACGACTACTGTGGACAGCGATCACTACAGGGCCATGCTCAACGACATTCTCCTTCCTCAATAGGATGATTTGGAATTGGAGAACATGTGGTTTCAACAGGATGGAGCAACGGCGTATACTGAACGACCCACAACCGAAATTCCGAGGGATGCATTTCCGGGTCGCCTGATTTAACCATTTCAGACTTCTTTCTGTGGAGTTTTTTGAAGACTCGTGTCTATGTCAACAAGCTTCGGACTCTTGAAGCCTTCAGAGAGAATATCCATCAAGAATACGAGGACCAATCGCCGAAAGTTCTGGCAAGAGTGATGGAAAATGCCACAAATTGGGGGCGAATGGTCATCAATTCAGGCGGCGGCCCCTTACCCGATATTAATTTCATGGCTCAATGAGAAAAAATTCAAGATATCAAGTAAATCTAATCCGAAAGCAGAATCAAAGTTTTTTATTCACGGAAAAAATTACAGCCAAAGAATATCGCGTGATAACTTTTGCGCCACCTTGTATATCTCATCACACTTAGGTGTGTGTTGACCCACTGTGATACCATGGTGGGGAACTAGAAGGGAATGGGAACTCTCCGATCAGTTGAACTAAATGTTCTTACTTCACCTGCAAGACTACCAGCAATATCTTCCAGACTGAGAGATTGGTTACAGCAGAAGCGCCCGGACTGGCAGCAATAAAGGCAACATACATTGACAGACGGTGGAAAACGGTTGTGCAGTTATGCAACCCACCTTATTTATCTCAGAGTTCGTGACAATTTTTCGGCTCCGAAGGGTGGAATTGGAGAAGAATCACTCTCGGCGGAGATTTCAACGTCAATTATAGCGATTGGTGAAATAATACACCAGATACTAGAGGGAACCTGCTATTTAATTACTTAACACTTTAACGTACAAACTCAGTCGAAAAGCAACGGATAGTCCGTCATTTCCCAAACAAGGCTCCTTTCTAGATATCTCGCTGTTCGAAACACGGACAGAACTGACAGCCACGAACGACATACAATGAACTGTCTATCCACCTTCGTGTATGACAGTGACTATTGCGGTCTCAGTACTGAAATAATCGTCCTAATGAAACTGCTGAATCATAGTAGGGTGCGTTGAGCATAGTAACTTCGCCAGACCATTGATAAGAGCACTGTCCTTCAATTCGCTCTACCGTCATACAGAAATTTGTCAAAAGATTGACAGGTACCTCAGACTAATGATCGGGACTGTAAAACGAACGATGGACAAAACGATTCCTCGATATCAAGACCTATTCCGTAATGACACAAAAGCACACAAATAAACTGCTGACAAGACTAAAAACCTTGTACGGACAATTAAGACCATCGCTGCGGTTGATTTTGAATTAAAGTGTGTGAAACGCTGTTATGAAGAGCTTAGGGCTCTGCCGAGGCTGTGGGGACTTTCTTTGACTTATGGGAAGAAAGCCTCCACATTCTATACCACCGCTGCTTCATTTGCATCTCTTTTCAGGCTCGCCGGCGCAATAGGACAGATAAGACTAGCTCAAGGACTAATTGTCAACCGATGCTAGAGGAAAAACGAAAATCACAGTTAGCCCCCGCAATCCAATTCCCATCCCCTCCCAATTCCACCGACCGAACAAGACAATGGGTCTACACATACCTAAGTGCTATGAGGTACTTGGGCGCCGTTTGCCTCCAGATACCACGTCACTCCCCAAAACTAACCTAACCTAACCTATTCCACAAAGCGAATGATATAAAAGATAGAATTGGATTTGCCATAGCCGTGTAGATCCAGGAGAGTCTTCTTGGTAATAAGCCCCAAGTTTGAATGAATGAATGAATCGTTTGCCACTGCTCACTGACATTAAACTTCGAATATTGTAGGACATACAACAAGAAGTTGTTACTTCTCAACATTAATCCATTGTAATCCTCTTGAAAGTAAATAAATATGGTTTCAAAATAAGAACGTTGGAAGTCCCAGAAAGGCGTCAAATTTCCACCTAGCAAGAGAGAAATCGCTTTGTCTGTGGCATTCAAAAAAACGCCAAAAGCTTATCATATCATTTCCCACCAGTCATTCTAAGTTGACTAGTGGGATCAAAGATAAACATCTCGACCTCAATTAGTTTTAATTTGTCCTCCATCATCCAATAAGATAATTTGTTGAAATAAAAAAAAATCTCAAAACCGCAGGAGGTTCCCTTCCCAGCTACCATGATCTACCAAACCGTTCTCCTTAATCGATCTCATCTTCGACTAGCTATGTTACACCGTTCCATTCCGAAATGCGATCCAACATCGCTCCTGGGAGTACATTTTCTTCTCAAATCTCCAGCAATCAATCGTAATGCAAAGGCGTTTGAACGTTACTATCCTCGTAGGTTTGCAGATCTACCTACCTCTTTACGAAAAACGGTACCATACCGCTGTGGATTCTAATCACTGTGCATTAAGCTGATATCCGATTAACATAGGCACGATTTACATACGAACGCAAGAAGAAATACGGATCCAGTTTCAGGTCTTAATGGAAGGCAATCTCTGGTTATCAATTGGCGCAGTAAGAGTAGATGGTCGATGTCATTAAGTGAACATGAACTGTAGATTGGAGGATCATGTATCCAAAGAGGTTCTACATACCTTTCCTCTCAATGTACAGATTTGGATGATGCTCATTCGAAAATTGTGTGTGTGCGTACAGGATGTGGATATCCCACTGGGTTATCTGCATTCGTTTGGGAAGCTGATAGAGGAATGCCGGAGTTGTAGAAACCGTATATAAAAATTTAAATATACACATATATTGCAAAAGTGACTACATGGACCGTTATTTGTCCAGAATGATATACAAATGACACAGAGTTTGCTGGAGTGTTGCAAATGAAGTTATGGTGCATCCACCTAGTTTGCCAAATACGGATTTCTATCGACAATCAAAAATGAATCTGAAATTTGTCAGCTTTTTTGTGGTTGGATGGTAGTTACCTAGCGATCTCCTTACCATGTGCTTTCCAAAACCCCTCACGCCGTATGGCGTATGGTAGCAGTTAGCCACCTCCGGATATTCTAAAAGAACCAACGGAGGTGGCTTATTGCTGGAATAGTTGAAGATGTTATTGCTGGTTCCTAAGACTGTGAATTGCCACTTTGCAGTTGCCATCATTGATGGAATAAGCCTCTACAAGGCGATTTAGATGAATTACCTTCAGCCCCCGCAACATTACCTCCTCACGCGTATGGGTTGATGTAGCCTTGCTGATTGTTATATTAACCTCAGAGTGACCATAGCTGAAGAAACACTGTGTGCTTCCTATTGAGTGATTATCCGAATATCGTTGACTCTCAGAGCGGTTATCTGTAAAGCAGGCTCAGTTCGAGCCCATAAATTAGACTAAAGGAGAACCCTTTTAATACATTTGCAAGAAAATGTCCTTCAGGCACACCATCTTATCTTTCAAAGGATGGCATTGACATTGCTGACAGTTTATATGTTATCATAGACAGGTGATCACACGTATTCGAGGAACGCCTCTGGTCTACCACTGACGGTGTATCTGAAGCTGCTGAACGACATTGTAGCTGGCGCGCGAGGGAAATACCCAGTGAGTTAGTCTGGGGATTTCAAAACTTGAGGCAGTAGGATCACGAATCTAAAGCTCTCCTCGAACCATAATTCTGGCTAAGTACTATGCCACAGAAACTTTTCAAAAGTCAAGCAGGGCGTCAATAATTGACATCACATTCATAAGTAACTCACTCCAGTGGAAAACTAAGTGGCGGGTCAGCGAAAACTTTGCCCATAGCGATTATGTCATTATTGGGCAAAAGTGAAAAGACACTCTCTTGGGTAAAGATTCAGTTAATCTCCTTAGCGTCTGAAGCAGCAAGCCCCACTACTGATGGAATGATAAAATAGAAAGGTTCAGAGCAAAAAGCCTCTAAGCACAAACTTCAAATTGGCGAGACACGACCACGACGGCCATTAAAGCGACCAAGACACCTTTTCGACCAGGCCGCCTCAGATTGTTGGGGCACAGCTTAGTTACATCTTAGATAGATCTCCCTAACTTACCTGCCCGGCAATGATGAGAACAATAGTAGAGCATCTGTTCTCCCATAGACTAAGAACTATGAACTTCATTGAGGGCGATAACAGCATGGAGCACATTCCAACAATCGATGTGGAACTGTTTGAAGAATGCGTATGAATGAGAACCTTCGTCGTTACAGGTGACTATAGCAACAGAAGACTAACGTATCATACGAAGACGATGTTAAATACTGCACCTTGTCTGCGGTAGTTTCGCAATGGCTGGTCCTCCGGGCTCGCTTTGGAACATAATATGCAATGGCGACTAAAAGACGTTTCTTGTGTTTTAAGTGAACTCACGACAAATAGAAGACTTAATTCCATTGAATGTCCAAATGTTCATGGCAGCTAGGATACACTTCAGTCAACGTCAATTCATTGATACCAAAGTAGAACTTGTATTGGAAGTACAAGTTCCAATCTTGGTATGAGCCCAAGCCGATCTAAAACCTCTTGCTGATCTTAGGATCACAGCACCAAGTACCTATTGTACCTCTACATCGAGTCAAAACCAACTTGAAAACCCTTTTACGATTTGAGGTTTAAACCACAGCCACCATGACGCCCCACTAGGGGGCCTACCTCTAAGTCAGGTACCGACCGAAATCCGGGGGGGGCTAACTACCACAGTAGCGTGATTTAAGTCATGCTATGGACTACCGGCCCAACAGGACCTAGGACTGGCAGCTTGTAACTGGTCAAACTGGCAACATTCGATGGCGTTAATTACAGAAAACCTTTATGATAAGACGAGTATTGGCTCTATCCTCGTTTTTTATTAGACAATTTCAGTAATGAAATTATGAGGATCAGGGATTGGATGAAGTCTGCCTGTCTGAAACTTACCGGCTGTCTTAATAATCAGCCGCATGGTGCTCGATAACAGCTTTCACTTCAAGTCCCACGTTGAGGACTCGTGCAAGAAGGAGGCAGACAGCGCTATCTCGGTTGCTCCTGGATATGACCTCAGCATACTGCTGTCCAGAGTTACCAGTTCGGTCTTCCTATAAAAATACGCTGCTCTGGCATAAAGGAGGCACTAAAGGTAAAAGCGTAAAAAAAGTAAGTAGCCGTCAGGATTATCAGCGACTTTCGAACAATCTCGGACGAAAGATGCGAAAGGCTCCCCAAAAGGAAGGATAAAAAGCATGATAAGGTCGAGATCGAAGACATTGAGAAATATTATCCCATAAAAGACATTGGGGAAGGTAAAATGAATATGCCAGGTCGACTGAATACGAACGGAAGGCTATAAGAAATCACAAATATTCGCAGAAGGTGATGAAGACAGGGAAGAACCATTTCTGCAGACTATTAAACTATGATGATGTCTATAGGAATAGAGTACTCAGACATAGAATAAGTCCATTATAATCCTTGTAGGTTCCTTTTTATCTGATCTCTCACTCTTTCGAAGAAAGACGAGTACCTCCACCCTGTGCGAGAGTAAGCCGAATATTCTCTAAGATAGTGCTTTGCGGAGTCGTCATCACTTTCAGAGCAAGCATTGCAGGATGTTGTATCACTTATTCCCAGAATATTTAATATCAAGGTGTACTGCCCAGTCATGACGCCAGTAAGCAGCCTGTAGTGTTTCCTACTGGGCGCCAGCAGGAAGGCCTCTGACCTCTCAGAGGTGTCGGGAAACATTTGTTTGGTTTAGCAACAACCTGGGGCGCCATGCCACTTGCAGTAATAAAATCTGACTGTCTGAAAAACTCTAGTATGATCCTTTTTTACCAAATTCATCAGTGATTTCATTTCCCGTAATACCATTGTGACATGACGCCCAGACAAGACTTCGCCTTTTGACTGAGTTCTATGAAGTCATGCATTCTCGAACTAGCTTGGAAGCCATAATAGGGTTCAGCAGCTACAGATGCAAATGCTTCGCTCCTTCCACCGCTTCTTCACAATTTAGTTCGTTGCCATTAGGATTGCGTATATCTCTGTTTGGAAGACAGACGCAAGTTTTCCTAACGAGGAGTGAAATCTACGAGTAATGTTGTCCTGCTGAAAGACACCAGCGCCGCATCCTAAATAAGTTTTGGAGCCATCCGTGAAGACCCGACTACATTCCTTTACTGGCTCAGAGTCCGGCCGAAACCACTCTTGGACACAGGGAAAGTCGATTTCGTATTATTTCCATCGCAGGAGTTCACGTAGCATTGCGTCATATGGCATGACCATAAGGCCAGAGTCATACAACAGTTCATAGTGTGTGTTTTACCAAAGATCACTTCTTTTCAAACATAAGATGGCTTTGACAGTGCATCAAATGATTTGAAAATCTATGGGAGGGAGTTTTATCAATGTGTATAGAATGGAGTCAGGCGAGCTAGGGAAAGTATCCGTGCAGCCGAGAGAGACCGCTCTTTGTAGTCTGATAAAAGCAGCAGTGACGTACTTTCGTGAGATCTCGTTCCATCAGATAACCGAAGCATAGGATACAATTAGCCCTATCACATCACATGTCTTAGAGGTTTTCGACGTAACAGCTTTGGTCCAGAAGCGTGTGTTATCCAGGATGACAAAAAAAATACTGAGCAATCGGATGGTGATGCCTTTAAGTAATAGAGGAGTGAGATCAGTCTTATTCCTCTTTCTCGTAAATAGAACAATCTCAGTTGACGTTGATCGCGTCTAGGGCAGCCTGCGCTTTAGAGCAGACAGCCGCTAGACACGGTCAAGCAAACAGTACAGCTACACCACCAGCATATACTTGCGTATAGACGTCAAAACTATTGAGCGCGTTGAGCAGTGAGTCGAACAACTTGCACCATAGCAGTGTAGACAAAACGCCACCTTGCTACCAACCCCTAATTACACTGCCCACTACATATCGGCTACGGCCAGCATCCGCAATCAATGCCCTATTCACCAGCATTGCTTTTATCCACAAAACTAGTGATTTGACTACGCCGTGTTATCTGTCCGAGTTACACATGCTGTTAAAAGTCGCGTTGTCAAAAACTCCTTCAACGTACAAGAGTAGACCCAGAAGTACCCGACCTGACGTATAGATGGCGGTTGTTGTTTAAAAAGAATGACCATTGTAGAAAGTACCAACCATATAAAGCTGGAATTTGACGTTTGACGCTATGTTGTGTAGTATTTGTTCGGCAGCCATTAAGAGTGAACGCTCTCAATGAATTTTTAAAGATGGGTGCCGCGATTACTCACAATGGAACAAAAACAGCGTCGTGAGGATGTTTCAATTGAGTAGAGTTTTTGCATCGTTTCATAACCATGGATGAAACATGGGTCCATCACCCGAGACGAAGGAACAGTCAAAATAATGGAGTCAAAGGGGAGAATCGGCCCCAAAGAAGGCGAAGACAGTTCCATCTGCAGGCAAGCTCATGGAGTCAGTTTTTTGGGATGCGCGTGAAATAATTTTTAATTGATTATCTTCGGAAAGGAAAAACAATCAACGGCGTGTATTATGCGAACTTTTTGCAGCGTTTGAAAGATGAAATCAAGAAGAAACGGCCGCATTTGGCGAAGAAAAAGTTTTGTTTCATCAAGACAATGCACCATTTCACTCATCCGTCATCGCGATGGCCAAAATCTATGAGTTAATGTTCGAACTGCTTCCTCGTGTACCCTATTCGCCAGATTTAGTCCCCTCGGATTATTTCCTATTTCCGTATATGAAAACATGTCTCGGTGGTAAAGTAAAGAGGTGTAGTCTGCGGTTGATGGCTATTTTAACCGATTCTCACTATAAACAGGGTATCCACACTACTGAACATCGCTGGGAAAAGCGTATTGAACTAAAAGGTGACTACGCAGAGAAATTACCATCTTTTTCCTCAATTTTTTTGCGTTTTCTTTGTTAGGTCGGGTACTTCTGGGACTACCCTCGTAGATGAAAATGACTAGCGCGTATTCCTTCTTGTCAACTGCGGCTTCAGTTCTGCCTACCTGATTTTGAAGTGCACTCTCGCAAGATCTTGAGCGTTGTTAGGCGTTTTGCGCACATAGATCTCGAACATCCTCTCCATCCTCTTCAACATGAAGGAGGTGGAACTTTTAGGTCTGAAGCTTTTGGCTACTCTCATTGTTCGGCTGGGTTTCGGTATGTATGCCAGTGCCAGGCTAGCAGTGAAGTTTCTCATCAGAGTTACCAGCAGCTGGTTACTCTTTTGTGACATGACTGGGTATACCCATCGGTGTCCGACGAGTTTAAGCCATCAAAGGAAGCAACATCATGTTTAACGGCCTCATCCGTCACCGCAGCCGATGAGATATTCCAGCCAGGGCGTGTTGTGATATTCAGATAACCAAGAACTTTGTTAATAAGAGCTGGTTGTGAGCTGGTTCTATTTAAGTTACCTGGAAAGTAGAGACGGAGCATGAGACGGAGAGTCTTTACTTTCAACTCAGTGTAGGTGCCATTAGATTTTCTGAGGGATTCCAGACCAGTTAATTTTGCAATTATTGGGGACTTTGACCATCCTACTGTTTTCACCGACTGTTTCGCAAAAGCCCTTATAAGAGGCACTCTTCGAAGACACGCTTTTTATATTCTTTGCGCTTCGATCTGTATGTGGTTAATAAAGGAAGAAGAACTTACCACAATCAGGTAGGCTGAGGCTCTGCCTATTGTTATCCACGTTGAATGGTCTATTCGTTTTGAAAGCATAATGTTGGTCATTATCGCCCTCAAATACTGTAGCTAGTATCTCTGATACATCTTTTTAGCCTTATGTTTGCTTCCAAATATTATTTAGACAAAAAAGTATCTGCGTGGCCGTGGGCTTAGTTCAACGCTGCTCAATGTGTTTCCTTTTTTAATTTTTTTAATTCCTCCTGTCTGTCTTAATATGAAGGGTGTTTTTTTTTAGAGGTTTGGTTTTTAAACTGACAACACTGTTTCTACAGATTGTCAATTTGACAGTTGAAAGTCGATTTGTGGTTAATACGTTTTGCCATTTTACGATGAATAGTTTATCGCCAGAACAACGCTTGCAAATTGTGCAAACTTATTTTGGAACCATGGTTCGGTTCGCCAAACTTATCGTTCGCTACGTCCGTTTTACGGTCGACATAATCTCCCATCTGAGCAAGTTATTCGGAACACGATGAATCGTTTTCGCCCCACGTACACTCTAATGGATAATACGCATCCTCAAAGATGACAAACAGTGCGAACAGAAGAAGTTGTTGCTGTTGCGGAGCGCAGTGTTGAGGAGAATCCGAATGAGTCGATTCGCCATGATGCCCAGCAATTGGAGGTATGCCCATCCACTTTGTGGAAGATTTTACGAAAGTTCTTAGCTTAAAGGCTTATAAGATCCAGCTTGTGGAAGAGTTGAAACCACGTGACCATTACACGCGTCGTAGCTTCGGTGAATGGGCCGAAAACATGATTCAGCTTGATCCTCATTTTCAAGGCAAATTTTGGTCTCCACTGAGGCTCATTTTTGGTTAAATGAATATGTAAACAAGCAAAATTGAGGAATTTGGAGTGGAAAAAACCCGGCAGCCTTTGTCGAGACGCCCTTACAACCATTAAAACTCACTGTTTGGTGTACTTTATAGGCTGGTGGAATCATCGGCCCATATTTCTTTAAGGACGATGCCGGCCAGAATGTTACCGCCAATGGAGAGCGCTATAGAAACATGATTTCTGAGTTCTTCGTTCCTCAGTTGAATTGCATTGACGTGGCAGAACTTTGATTTCAACAAGATGGCGCAACATGCCACAGGGCGCGCGACACCAACAATTTATTGCGGGAAATATTTGCTGTGCGCATAATTTCGTATAATGGACCTGTGAACTGGCCTCCACGATCCTGTGATCTCACACATTTGGATAAATTCTGTGGGGGTATATCAAGTCACTAGTCTATGTCGATAAACCAGAGACGTTCGACGATTTGGAAGCCAACATTCGCCGTGTTATTGCTGACATTCGGCCCCAGTTGCTCGATAAAGTTGTCGAAAATTTGATTTCACGATTGCTATTAGTGTTTTCTGCTGGCGATTGATTTATCTCCTATTCCTCATGTGGCTGTTGAGTCCCTATCATATCATTGATGCGGCTTTATTCCCTTCTCACGACGTTCTCAAACCATACACCATCCTAATTTTATATGTTTGGTGCTGGCAGTATAGAATCTTTGGAGAGTTTTTGTGACGACCCGAAATGGCTCAAATAGTTCCCAGCATTTGCAGCTTACCTCCTTATTACTTCCCAATAGACTTCTTCAGTGTTTTAATGTTATAGAACCCATTCTTCTAATTGTACTACTCTACTAGGGATGCCTTTTATTTGACATCTGCGGGGCTATGAGCGTGTGTGAATATGTATGGTGGTGAATTTTACTTTAATGCGGAGTTTTTAACCATTATCTCACAGAGATGAACGTCGCTTGAGCTACGTTAGATTTGAAATTTATTAGAATACTTCACTTGCATGTCCGATCCCTGTTGTCTTTCTCCCTTGCTGGTGTAATCAAGTATAGTCCACACTACTTGGTTTTTTAAAAACATGGTCCTGGTTTGTAAGTATACCACCATAACTTGGCACGATATCAGTGGTTGGTTCGTATAACTGAAAAGAATAATGAAATAGACCACTAATCCCGCAATGTCTCCATTCAGGGACTTACTTGTGTTTTCTGGTAAATTCGGGGGCTCAACTGCCTGACAAATTTGAAGGCTCAAGGTCTACGTGAAAATCTGATTGAGACCTTACATCACCTACTACGCCTTCCATTCCCATTTTGCCTCCATGATTCGTAAGTGTGGCTTTATAGACTTCGAAGTACAAAACAATTGATTTCTATTTTAGCAACTCATAACGTTGACTACCAGCTATCGAACGTTGGTCTAAATCAATTAGCCGCTAACACCACTCACCCACTTACCGCTGTCAATTCGAAAACCATAAATCAATCTTTGCAAATATGGTTCAATTAGTATCATTAGATGCAATTAAAAGAAAAAGCAAAAAAATCTGAACTACCATTACCATTACACTTAACGTACCACTCCTAACGAGTCCATTAAGTCGTCTTTAACCAGTATCGCCAATGCGTGGGCTGATAATCTACTGAAAATATTCTAATACTCGAATAGCCGCTGGAATTGCGAAGTTATGATCTTGGAAATGCGAACACAAGGTGAGAGTGTACAAAATCAACTCTACGAAGTAAGATACTCGTACTTTTGTTGATCAAAAATCTGTCACCATTTTAAAGTGAACAATTTAATCTAGTGGATTTCAGTAAAAAAAATTTCCCATAGCCTTGTTGTTATTCGAATGTAACCGTTCCGTATCTTATGTTCCTATGATTTGTCGTAACGATGTTGTATCTACACATTTACGTGGGATGGAATTCGAAGTTAGATATGCGATATGAACCACGACAGGTGGAAAGGAATTACGAATAATCGCATTTGCAGATACTGGAATGGAGTTACTCGTTACTACAACACTTGCTCCTGTGGGCGAATCGTAAATTTGACTTGGATTAGATTTATGCATTATCGAATTTCAAATCAGTTCTAGGTTTGGGAATAGGGAGTTGTCAGGTCGCTTAGTATCATACAAGAGAAGTGAGTAGGCTGCTGCAGTTTGGGCTCTCCTATATTTTGGTGTGAACATTTGACACGAATATGTCCACATGTCAACTTAATGGCATGACATACGAATGAGACATTTTTAGCGAGTTTAATTAGGCTTGAAACGAGCCAAGACAGATTTGTCCCATTTTGCGAATGCGTTAGTTAAGGACATAACTATATTTCTTATCCTGAATTGATCGGAACTTATTGGCGGATAGGTGATTTGTTGTTAAGAAGTGGCTTTACAAAATATGTAGTATGGAGCTGACTATCTCTTCGAGTGCTAGATTTTTCTAAGCATTGGTCTAATGAATTGTGTTAGAGTCAATTCGTATTATCGCTGAAACTATGGCAAGCGAAGTAAAACTGTGGCTTTATCTAGGGACAGATAATGGTTATTTCACAAATGTTCGCAGTGTCTACTCTGAGATATTTGATCATGATAGTAGTGTCTACTGGAACATAGCAGTTCATGAAATCAAGCAAACGTTTGACTCGTGTATCGTTCGAAAGTTCAAATTTAAAGCCATACTATCTAAATAATATATATGGTAAAGTTCACCTCTGGTTGATCAAATTTAAGATTCAGAAGGGAAGGTCTCGATGACGCTTCAGCTGAGGAACCGAAGAACATTATAAGTGCTTTGAGACACTTTAGAGTGAGATTTAACATGAACTTTGCCATGCGTTATGCCAAACTCAATATATTTGGCAGTGCAACATAGAAGACGGTCCTAATGAAATTGATGACACAGACAAGTTGATTGCAAATTCAAATTTATCTTAACATCGTCACTTTAAAAGTCGTTCACGTAAATTTTGGGCACTCAAAGTGTGCCTCAACTACTCGCTTTCCTCATTGGCATTGCTCTTGCCTAGAACCTTCGGCCGAACACCGAAAGATTCGGAACCTCGAAGCCACAATTATGTATTTCAGCAAAAACAATATTATCAGCATCAATATTAATCAAGCTTCAAGATTAAATTACCCGGTCGTCGTGATTGTTGGCTCTGATGGACAAGTGCAATAGTACATATAGCGTTAACCTACATATCGAAATAGGCGATCATCTACACCGGAGAGACCTGTCTTTCGAAAGACCAATTCAACGAAAGAGGCCATCATTATTTTGATTTTTTTACAACCTTTAATTTTCTTGCAGAGAATCTGCTCAATCTAAGCCTTAGCGACGCTATGAGTGCCCATTTAACCCCGTCGGACGAGCACAGGAAAGAAAAGCCCTGTACAATGGGGTCAACTGCCAAAAGTCAGACATGACCCCTCTTGTTGAAGTTTAAATTGACGAAGTAATTACTGCCTTCCCATCCTTCACCGTCGTGGTAAGAAAGCGAGAAAAGATCGTACTTCGGCAGAGGGGGACTCACCTGAGCCATCGGGAAGCAATCGGCGGCCAAACTGTGTTAAACTTAAAGAAACTTTACTTACCACCAACATTGTTCATGAAACTCTACAAGGTTCCCTTTATCCGCGCCATGTGCAGACCCAAACTCTAAACTTCATCTGTAGGAATATTGAAAAGATTCTTGAAATGATCCACTGATTAGCTGCCAAAATCTTAGAAAAAGGGAACACAGTAGAAACCGCATTGAAAACATTCTCCGAAACGTGTTGTGTCCCTCGATAGAGGTAAAATAGATTCGGACGACCAATATAAACTCGAACCACACTAAATATTTCAAGCCAAGGTATGTCAGTGGATATCTCAAACATCACAACAACGAAAAAATACTATGAGTTGAACCTTGACCAATTACGTGCCCTTCAATACCACGAAGTTGTTATGCAATAGTGGCATCAGAGATGGGTGCCTTACAAAGCCCCTGCCATGCCCTCTAAACCAACCTTACATACTTACCTAGATGAAATTACAGTCCAGGGACAACCTGGGCCTAAACTAATAGACCTCTTTAGTTAACGTTGTCTATAGCTAACCGCCTCCAGTTGCGCACCACAAGTTGGTTTAGGTCCTCCGTAATATGTGCGTACCATCTAAGTCGTCGTCTTCCTCTGCTGCGCTGTCTATCGGGGTTGGAATCGAAGTCTCTTCGGGCTGCAGCGTTTGTGTTCATTCGCTCTGCATGTTCTAGCCATCATAAGCGACTAATGAACACATTTCTGATCAGGTGAATGTCGCTGTATAGCTAGTAGGGTCCGTCGTTTAATCTCTATCTCCAAACCCTGTGAATGGAAACGGAACCAAAAAAATTTCAAGAATTTTGCGTTCGATAGGATATCTTCGTTTATCGTTAGCTAAGGTCCGTACTATAATATACGAGTAAAGCAGAACTGAGAAGATGAGGGTCTTCGAAGAGAGATTCCTTAGTGTTGCAAGGCTTTATTAGACGTTTTCATTCTGGGACCGAAAAAATAGCGATTGGCAAGAGTAACTCTTTATTTTATCCCTGATGAGAGCTCATTAACAGATTTAACCACATCAAAGTTATAGCAGCCTATCGCGACGTTCTGTCGGATTCGCCGATCTTATTTGTCCCTTCTTTTTGACAGCATGCAGTCAGTTTTCCTTTCATTCTCGACAAAACCCTTCTGATATGGCTCTGTATAGCTCGTTTCTGTAGATTCTGTCATACTCTATGTGAAAGAGATGGTGCTTTTCGATTTGGACTTCTTTTTTTTGGGATTTGTCGTGGTGCGAATATTTGATCGATTGTGGAGTTCCCGGGTCTAAAACCGCAGTGATACCGCCCAATCAGATCGATTATGCGAATATATAAATGGCTTCAGATGTTTACCCACAACGACAAATGACATCGTACAAGTACATGTTACAAAGAAGGATAATTGGCGCAGCTAAGAGGGTCTCTTTTATTGTGGATCCCCAACAAGTCATCTCCCACTGACTAAAATAGCGCAGAACTTAGACCGTCCGGACCAGCAGCCTCGATGGTATTAAGCTTGGAGATAACTGGCCTCACTCCATTTAGGTTGGTTGAACGGATCTCTTGAATTTTACCGTCCAGATTAAAGGGTGCATTCTGCCTAATAGCGGAATTTCAGTTGTCTTCGTGGTCTTTCCATATCTCATCACAATGTTTCCTTGTTCATCTCTACAGACCTCTGTTCGGGTCTTGTTTCTACTTTTTGGTAAAATTTCCGAGTTCCAAGCACTTCTCAGTTTCCTTGCTCGCCTGCTTCTCATTCTCTTTGTTTCCCTCCTTAGAAGCCGATGTTCTTCCTTCCTTTTCCCGCCTTCATTGAGGAGTTATTTCCCTATATGTGCTTGTCTGCATTCTTCATAAAACGGTGGGTTTCGTGGGGATGGTCGAGTGAAACCCAGCACACCAGTTGCGGTGTTTCTGATGGCTTCTTGGCATCGACGCCGATGCTGAAAACACTTGATGTTGGTTGCACAGGACATGTCAAGAGGTTGAGAAACATGCGATCGACAAAGTCTCTGGCAGTTTGTTCCGATTGCAGCCGTTTAACGTGAAATCTTCTCACAGTATTTATTCGTTATTGTAGAGCTTGATATAAACAATATACTTGACGGTCAGTAGGCTGCTATTGGTGAAAGGTTTGCACTTTATAACGAAACATCTTCAGGTTTTTCACCAAAATTCGAATTAATGAACGTCTGCTGATGAGAAATTGTGTGCAACGTTGTCTCGCCGATGATTGTGAACTCTCTCGGACGTCCTCGGCCGATGTTTTCGGTTGAACGACCAATACGGCGTCACCCACTTCTTGCGACATCTGTGAACCCAGTGTGCACGACACGCTCAGTCAAACGCTTAATTCTTCGCGCACATGGTGCAGGGCGACGAGAAAAACAACGACGAAATTCATGCTGCGTTGAAACCACAGACCGGGAATTCGTCAAATATCCAGTAACAATAAAACTGCATTATGTAGGCGTGTGTCGCTCCGTTGCTTATTGTCAACTAATTCTCTATCTGCGTGCAGCATAAATGTCAAAGCACAATGACACTTGACGCCAATCTTGGCACATTCACATTATGACATTACTTTTGTCCCAACTTGTACGCAGACGTACCTAGGCTGCAAGGAGCTGGTGGTCCGAATTTATATTCGACGCTTGGAAAGTTCGGTCCGGACATCTATAATATTCGAGCAGTGTTTTGCTCCGATCGGAACAACATCAATTTGGCTTAGGGCTGCGTACACTGAGGTGCGGTAACAGTGTGCTAGCTCTAGTGTAATGTCGCCCTGCGGCAATGTCAATTCGCATTAGTCCAGATATAGTGTAGTGCCTGCCTTTCCATTTTGCCGTTAAAATCTCTTAAGGCGTTTTTAACTTAAGGAACCGTTCGTAAGTTCTGTTGAGGAGCTCGTAGAAACAGTCACTGATAACGTCATCTATTTCCTCTATGGGACCTGAACGTCTTTCAGGCTGATATTAGCTAATAGAGCCTAACAATTATAAGGAGTTCGGCTACGTGTCGAAAGCTCAGGGCTTCTTGCCTTAGTGTGAGCTTACAAAAAGCCCAATACTCAAATAGATGCTGTTTGTTTAATCTGTAGGAATCGACGTAGTACGAGTATATGTCACAGTTTTTCATCCTTGGTTTGGCCGGCTCATCTCACCACACTTTCTGAATGGGTCAGAACATTCTATGCACAGATTGGAACGTTGTCCTTGTTCGTTTTGCAGGGTCTTCAGGAGTACATCTTTATCCGAATCTTTTCGTTGCCTCAACAGTAAGTTCTTCATATTTTTTTTTTTTATAATTTGTGCACGCTCAAGGGATTTCAGTACCCTTAAAATGTTTGCACACAGCGCGGGCGAAGGAAAATCAGGGAGGATGGAAAGAGAGGTACCGGTGAACGTTGGTTTTAAATGTTTGAAGGTTATAACTAAGAAAGAGCTAGGCAGGACATTTCATTAGCGGGTTGTACGGCTAAGGAACGAATCACAACATTTTAGAGTAAGTCCGAAAGTGGGCTTGAGAGTATACTGATGATCACTCATAACGAGGCGGGTGTTACGGTTAAAAGTTGAAGGGGCAGAATGCTACTGGCGATTTCTATGGAGCACTGGTGGTGGAAATATCAATAAAACAGAGTGAGCAACGAGACGTCGGTGTTCGAGGGTGTGCATTGTTTGAGTTTATCACACGGTTTGGAATCCTATCTAGCAGGTGCAGGAATGTTTTAGGAGTACCTGACCAGATGTTGGCATTTTACTCCAATTTCCGGCGGATAAACGCCTTATATATTGAGGGCCTAATCAGAGGGGTGAAGTATTTCTTGCATCATTTGAGGAAACCTAAACATTTCCCAGCATTTTTTACGACACCGAATATGTGGTCATTCCAACGTAGGCAAGTGCCATTGATGGATAATGGGTATTTAAATTTGGCTTTAACGAAAGCAGATAGCATTATGTTTTGGAAGCATTAAATTCTACTCTGTTAGTGGTTTCAAATTAGTCATGCTGTTAATATCAGAATTTAATGAGCTTAACATACGCCGCCGTTCTCGTTCTACAGTCGAAGAGCAGGGACGTGAGTCCGGGAACGAATATGAAAAGCAGACAGTACTGTCGTCAGCAAAGGAATGTATTGGATTAGTACCAGACAAGAGATCGTTGATGAAAATTAAAGAGAGACAAAATGGAGTCCTGGTACACCAGCATTTATTTTGTGACTTGGACTTGAAACCGTCCAAGACAACTTGAATTGAACGTTCCGAAAGGTAATTTCTAATCCATTGAAGAAGAGAGTCATCGATCCCAAGAGCACGCATTTTCGACAAAAGAGCCTGATGCCTAACGCTGTCAAATGCCTTAGTAATATCAAGTGCAACTATCTTGCTTTAGCCAGATTGATGTATGCTTTGGTTCCACTTTTCGGCGTCTAGATAGTAAACCTCAGCCCGAATTTGCAGGCCCTTTTATGACCGTTTGGGCAGAATATTCTGGAGTCAGTAACACACTTTACAGTTATGAGAGCTGCCGTTGATCCATTTGCGGTTCATCCACTACCATCTCCTTTTCACCACCCTGACTAGTCCAGGCGTCCTGTTTCTTAGTTCAACATCAATGACTATGTTGAGAAATACATCTGCATGTACGATACAAAGCTAAGGTCCGGTAAGTGCACAATGTAGCAAATATTTAGAAGACAAAAGATTCTCAAGAGTACTCAAAACGTCGCCTTTATGGATTTAAAGCAGCGTACGACTGCATCTAAACAAAAGAGTCTGTCTAGTTTTGACGTACCTACCAAACCCGTGAGATTGTGCAGAATGTTGATAAAGAACGCTTGCCACTATATGGGATACCGCCGAGGTATGTGCTAAAAAAATGTGTGTGAATAAAGTGGTACACTGCCAAGTGACTTGTTCAACATTATGCTTGAGAAAATTGTGTGAATATTTATGAAGAAGCACAATTTCCAAATCAGCAGTCCGCTGATGACATTGACATTATTGCATGCAAGTATTATGAACGATTTTGAAACCAAATAGGAAAGGATCTACAACTTCGACTTTGACTCGATAGCTGCTCTGTTAACTTCGTCACCGCTTTTAACTCCAATAATATCAACGTATCGGCTGTCAAAATGGCGGTTAATGCGACTATATGAGAACACAAGCGTTCTTGTTCTAGCCTCACATCATCAACTCCTACTACTCACCTCCATATGATGACTGCTGGGTGCCTAGTACCTTGAATGGAGATGGGGGAACCAACCCCTATGTAGAGTCGTTAATGGTAGCTGACGACAGCGCGAGGGGCAGATGCCATCTCACTAAGGCACTTTCTCCTGTTTCCGGACGGAATCGGACGAATTCTAAAGATGGAATCAACAGTGGGCCCCACAGTTCCAGTTAGGTTGCACTAGTGCTATCTCTATATCAGCTGCTTCAACGTACTTGAATACCAGATCTATAGGGGTCTCCAACACTAAGTCAGGTTGTTGGAAAAGAGTTGGTGGCGGATGAGCCCTTAATAAGGGCCAACGGCAGCATTCACATCCCATAAGCGGGTTACTGGCTCCAGAATATGGTCCGTCCCCTTTCGTCCCAAAACGGGCCTGGCCTTTAATTATTACGAAGTGATCAATAGCTTAGCATAAGGACGAATTCAGTGTTTACAACCCTGCAAAACAAACAAAGGGCAACGACTTTCGGATCTGCACATGGAATGTTCGGACCTTGAACAGGCCGGGTGCAGCCGAACAATTAGCGGAGGCCATAGACTGCTATAGAGCAGATATCACCGCCATCCAGGAAGTGCGTTGAGATGGGCCGGGCAAAAGAGAGACGAAAAAGTGTAGTGTTTACTACGGTGATTCCTATAGGGACCGTAAGCAGCGTCTATTTGGATGCGGATTTATTGTAAGCGGCGGACTTTGGCAAGAAGTCTTGAACTTTCGACACGTGAGTGAACACTCTATCACTATCCGTATCAAAGGTAAATATACTCCCCAACAGAGGAAAGGACGATGCTACCAAAGAAAGTTTCTACGAGCTCCTCGACAAAACCTACGAGCATTGCCCGATATATGACGTTAAAATCGTCCTAACTGACTTTAATGCCAAAATTGGAAAGGAGGACATCTTTGGTAGCACAATCGGAAGACATAGCCTACACGAAACCACGTCTGGAAACAGACTTAAACTAATCGATTTCGCTGCGGGACGTAACATTACTATAGCAAGCACACGGTTTCCTCACTTCACTATTCACAACGGAATATGGCGGTCACCAGATCAGCAAATTGTCAACCAGATTGATAATCTTGCGATCGACATAAGGCACTCCTTAATCGGCCAGAATATCACAACCAGTAGCTATGACTTGAGGTAGTAAGGAGCTTTGTCAACCTCGGCTCTGCTTCTCGTAGCACATATGAAGAATAACCCTTGTCAATCGCTGTTTCTTTGAGCTGAGAAGGCAACTATGTAGTAAAGCCCTCTTCCGAAAAACTAAGGAAACTCTATGTAAGACCCTTGTAATCCCAGTCCCGCTCTATGGTTCCGAATCATGGACTCTTTCTAAAGCGGATGAGGGGAAACTTCTTCGTAAGATATTTGGTCCCGTATGCGTTGACGTGTTCTGGAGGAGACAATTCAACTATGAGCCCTACGAGCTATATTGCGATATTGACCTGTTCAAAAAACGCGTTGGGCGTTTAAGATGGTTGGGACATGTATACCAACGCTCCAGCCCGCAGAATCTTCGACTCTAATCCGCAGGGACAACGCAGTAGAGGAAGGCATCGCCTTAAGTGGCGCGCGCAAGTGGAAGGAGACCTCAACCAACTTGCAGTGTGTAACTGGAGGTAGTTAGCCAAAGACCGCGGTAATTGGAGAGGCTTATTGGTTGAGGCCCAGGTCCACTCCGGAATATAGCCTAAGTAAGTAATATCAACTTATCTGAAATGAAAAAAGCAGTTACATCAGCCAATCACTGTATCTCTGGTCTAAAGCCATTAAAGCGGTCTCAGGAAAATCCAGGAGAATTTTATGTAAGTTCTTCATCATGCCAGTTCTCCTCTACAGCGCAAGAGCATGGACGTTAGCAGAGGCAGATGTCGTCTTAAACACGACATTATTCTAGTGATTTTTGATCTTGTTTTCGCTGACGATCTTTGGGAAGCCCCGACAACATCGTACTGGATATAAAAGTTCCGATCAGTCAGGTAAGATGCCTGGGATGTATCGTGCCAATGAATGGCTGTTCTTTCACCGTAAAAGTCAGGGACCAGGAATACCCTGGCCCAGGTGGTGCGCTCAACTGGAAGTGCCCTCACCCAACTTGTAATGCACGATAAAAGGCCGAAGTTGAAAACGCCTTGCTGGAACTTGGCTGTGTTGGCTCAGATTTATTCTAAAATGATCTTTTAATATATCCATTCTCTTGTCTATCAATTAATCTCAATCTAGTTGGAGGAAGATTTATTTTTAAGGACGTTCTTCCACCAATTCAATTTTCGTCCAAATTTTAGCAGAACTGCATGCCGTCAAGTATTCATGACTTTACTCGCATCTTTAAAATGCTAAAAAGCGGTATTTAGACTCCCAGTATTCCCAGTATTGACCTAAAAGTCAACCTCGTGCAGCTGGTATTCGTATCGAATTGTCCTCAGGCCCTAATTTCTATATTGATTACATAAAAATAAAAAATAGAAATAAAATGTTTAAAAAAAAGAAAAAAAAACTGTTTAACTACTTTTTGACATGTACGTTGCTATGTTCGTTTAATTCAAAGTAGAAGCCGCCGATTTTATGGCTTCCTCAAGATTAGTGCTCTGGTACACATCTCTGATGTGAGTGCAGTCTGTGGCTCAGGTTTATGTACGTTGAAGGACTTAGCAAATGGTTGTGTAATTAAGGTAGCTCTCGTAATCTCATACTGCAATCTCTTGGCAAAACTCAAATCGATTTTCGGTTTTTATTGCCCATAGCCTAGGGTCAGCAGCATCATGAGCAGAAAACCACAAAAACCAGGGAAGCTGTATCATTGCACTGGTTGTGGTGGTACTGGTGATTTTTATTGGATTTGAGGTTTCCAGAGGATTACATACTTCGAACCGCGCCCTTTTGTGGGGAAGTCAGGTTGTTGGCTTTGTTTGGGGTTTTAAGGGTGTGGAGCTAAGTTTTGTATCTGTTTGTTCATCTAGGTTTTATTGGTAAATGTCAGTTGAACGCTTAGGAAAACACGCCCTGATTAGTCACTCAATGAAATTGTGTTTCTGTTTAATGTGATCTCATGAAAAGTCTTCGATCACCATCACAGTCGTATGTAAGGATAAATAAGTCATTCGAGAAAATATGACTGCCGGCTGGTACTTTACGATATTTTATTTTCATCTAATTAGGTGGATTGGAAGTTCTGGGTAACTCTGAGCTCTAGATTTAGCAGGACGATCTGAGAGCACTTAATCAAAGTTAATTTTTTGATATGACTGTAAATAAGAAGGAGAATGTAGTTAGGTTACTTTTAATTTTCAGGCCATTGTCCTGCTGGGAAAAATTCGCTACATCTCTCTTATAAACTTGTTCTTTAAGTTTCGCCTGGGTATACTACTTCAGAGTTTATTATTCGGCTTTAAGTGAACTCCAACGTATTAATATCAATCCCTCCAAGTGCCGAGTCTGTAACTGTAAACAGCTGTAACTATAACCGAAAACACACATCTATGGGTTGACCTTGTTGAACTGACTAGCCTTAACATGCGCCTCAGAGTGGCTCAGGCCTCACAAGATTGTGTAGAAGCGAATAGATTTGTGGCAAAAACAACAATATCCACAGAGGATGTTGATTTAACTATTGAACAAATATGCAAACGTGGCAAGGGGAACTAAGTACGACTTAAGTACGAGTACTTGGGATGTAAGGACTCTGAATCAACCATTTGCAATGGGTTGGGTCGGACATGAACAGTATCGGAGACTGCGTCCTCTATTGCGCAACGCATAGGGTACGTTTGCCTGTGACATGGGCAAGCACAACTTTCAGTGCATCATCATTTTGAAAATTGATTTGAACATCGTAGGAACACGAATGCGTTTGCCGTATATGTACAAAACACGACAAGCCATCTATTATAGTAATTTATATGCCAACACATTCCGAGGTGGCAACTCGGACCACTACTGGTTTACTGTCAAGGAAATACTGTGAGAACGTTTATTACTGGGCGGTTACCATCCTAAGAGACCGCCAGAGCATTTGCCGAGCACATTTTCCTATAACTATTTCCTAATATTGTATCACCAGCGTCAAGTACAAGGTGCAGGTGGCAAAGTGGGCAGGAGGGCATCAGAAATGCTGCCTCAATGTGATAGATTCTCAGTGCAACCACAAATAAGAATTTTATGGTGAATACTGGTGACAATTTACAGCGAAGCAGTAAATATAACATTCCCTCTTGATTTCCTTATCGTGACCGTAAGACTTAAGAGCCAAAGATCGTAAAGTTCTGGAACGAACCCAGGTGAATTGTCGAACTGACCGCCGCAGGCGTCCAAACTTAACGATTTATGGCTAAACAATGTGGAAGTATCGCCGAGGTGTTATACGCCCATACTCATGGTACTCATGGTAGCGATAGTCCACTCGATCCCGAGGTTATGGAGGCGCGAGCTAACATACTAAAGATTTCTCTCATCAATTAAGACGCTGATCCAGGAGTCGTTAGATCGCACGATTCCGATGACTTGTGTGGCTATTTCTACAGCACGTTCCACAGATTGACGTAGAACGATGGGGAGAGTACTAGAGAGGTTTAGCCTTCAGCTTAAACTCAATATAAATAGACAGATGATTGATAAGAGTACTAGTTTTAACGGCTTGTCCCAGAAAACTAATTAGGTCGAACGGACTCCAGAAAAGACTACTGTCTACAGGCAGTTAGAGAGGAGAAGGATACGTGACGCAAACACACGGCATAAAAAGACCGTAAGTGATGTCGAAGGTAAAAGTACTAAAAGTCTCACTTTTTCATCAGCGACAGAGAGAAGATACAGATTAAGCTCATGGAACTGAAACTGCAATCTTTTCTTCCGTCCTGAACAGGGCCAAAAAGAAAAAGGGTTTCTAGCACACCCTCTGTATAAGGATTTTACCACGCACCGTGCCCGGATGAAATGGGTGGTGTAAGCAGCAAAAGTTGAGAAATGTAGATTTCCTCCAAGGAAATCCTGAAACATTAAATGGGTCTGGCGTTCTTAAAAGGATGCCGGCCTCAACTGCCTGATACTTTGCATTGGAAAGGCAGATAATGGCAATAGTTTGAACGAAGCTGAGTGCAACTGTGCGAGCTAGTCAAAGTAGACAATGTTCAAGCGGGGACTACGATATAGAAAACATAACTTTTAAAGTGAATGGCACTACGCAACAAACTCTTGAATGGTTAAGCAAGTTTTTTGAGGTTTTCAGGCTCCCAAAACTGGTATGCGCTATTTTTTTGATTCCCGGCAAACTCAAGAAAATAGAGGATACGAGTATGTTGATGCACTTTCATATTCAGACTCTTGGACTCGACAATGAAAAATGGAAAATCTATTCCCATTGGAACAGCAATAATCGAGAAAGCAAGAACGGCCAGAATCTGAACCAGGAAATAATTAAAGTTGGTATTATAGATGGCATCAGAACTGATATAGGATAGTGCGCTGATGTCTTTCAGGAGAACGAAAACCTTAGAACTCACTAATCCTTTGAAAAACTTTCAATTGTCTTCCAAGCCTATATATACTTAGTCCTGATGGCAGTAAGCTGTATTGCGAAGAATCTGTCGAGAGGGCGATGAATCTCCATCTCCAGCGACAATCAAGCTGCGCCTTCTCACGATTTCGAAGCTAGTTCGATAATGCTAGATATCACTGTATGTGGTCGGAAGGCTGAAGGTATAGAGGAGATTTTCTTAGGAACCAAACTTGCCGTAGGACTGCCTTCATGTTCATAACTACGAATGGCATGACTCTCCAGGTTGTCGGCAGACCAAAGGACTGCCCTACGATGCTTCCGAAAAATCAGCGACTTTCCAGCAATTCTACAGTAGATAGGACGGCAGACTGCTTACTAGCGTCATGACAGCTACTACGGCTTTGCGGAGCATATACGTGTATAAGTCACACTATATCCTGTAATGCTTGCTGTGAGAAGACCGGTGAGGGTTATTTCGGTGAGTGTCGGGGCTACGCATCAGGCTGTTAGTACTTGTCGCTGCGGGCAACTGATTACTGAAGGACTTACTACTTATTTTACGAAGGGCTGAACTGCCGTTGCCAGTTGTCAGATGAGCACTTAAACCGAACATAAACTTCTCCTAACGATTAAGAGGCAGTTTGAAAAGCGGGCAATTGCAAGATAAAATGGTAAAAATGATAAAAAGACGTTCTGAAATGCAGTCTGCGTGGAGAATAAAAAAGGCTAAAACAGCGACAAGTTGTCAACAACGTTTTAGGACTGGACCCGCCATTTATCTCGGACATACAGGTTGCGGGATCTTTTATTTCGGTTTGTAACTATTGAATAACTTTGACATTTATCAACCGATTGGCTTGAGTAGACATGTTTTTGAAACGTCAACTCAGTACAATTTTAACTATGAATCGCTAGACACCGAAACAATGCACTGTAATAGTGACGCTGTACATTGAAAATAGTCGTTCAGTTGTGTTAACTCAAGATGCATATCGTCGAAAATATCGTGGCCAACAAATACCGTTTGACAACACTATTCGTCGTTTGGTGTCGAATTTTGTTAAGCACGGGACAGTGAGAGATCGTCGTCGCCATTCGCCAACGCCCAAAATATCCCAATGAGAACGGGTTGAAGGAGTAAGAGAGAGTGTTGTCGAGAAACCACATGTGTCGTATCGTCACCGCGCTCAGCATTTTGGAGTTAATGGAACCATCTTGGGGGGCATTTTGAAGGATGATTTGCATTTGTTTCCATATAAAGTGGAACTGACTCAAAGAATATTGCCGACAGACCGTCCATGTCGATTGGAATACGGCCAAACAGTAGCTGGAATGGTTAACACTGAACCTGATCTTTGGAAGCAAATTGTTGATGACCGACGAGGCCCATTTTATACTCTCTGGTGCCGTTAACAGACAAAATTGCCGCATTTGGGAACGGAGAATCCACACGAGATCCATGAAACATCATTGCATGACCAAAAAGTGACTGTTTGGGCCGGCATTTGCGTCAAAACCATCATTGGGCCATTTTTCTTCAGAGAAGGCGAAACAGTCGATGGGAATCGATATCGGTGGATGTTGGCCCATTATGTCTGCCCACATATGTGTGAAAAGGGGCTGGTTTCAACAAGACGGTGCGCCATGCCACACTGCAAATCAAACAATGCAGTTACTGCAACGAAAATTCTCTGGACGTGTGCTGTCAAAAAATGGCGACATTGACTGGCCACCAAGATCTCCAGATTTGACTCCTCCAGACTTCTTTTTGGGGGGTTGTTTGAAAGTGTACCCCAGCAGGCCTCAAACCATTGACGAGCTCAAGGCAAACATTCGTGCCGAAATCATCGCTCTACCGCCCAAGATGCTCGAAAAAGTGATGAAAAACGCAGTAAAAAGGGTACATTTTGCTTTGATCAATAAAGGCAGACACTTGATAGATTTTGTATGCAAAAACTATTCCAAATTAAATAAAAATACCTCATATATAGAAATCGGTTGTTTTTTGTTTAAAGTTATTCAATATCCACATGCCGATATAAAAGATGGCGCAACCTGTAGATGGTAAAAACTGTCTTCATTTGAACGACTATGATTGCTTAAGAAGCAATATCCAAACTCAAATGAAACAGGTAACTTTGAACTAATGACCTATCCACTAGGCTTTTCAAAGCATCTGTGAAATCTCTTTGGAGAAACTCATGGCCAGTCTACATAATTTCAGCATTGTACGCCCGGTCTTGAAGAAATGGGATCCCCTGAACAGCAGCAACTACAGGGGCATAAGCCTCGCTTAACATTGCATACGAGATCGTTGCCGCATTTTATGTTAAGTTTTGAAACCGATAGATTCATGTATTTTAGCCCTGGTAAGTCTACCAACGACAAAATTTGCACTCTAGGGCAGATACTGAAGAATACTCAAGAATGTTAAATCGATGCCCATTAAGTGATTTTAAGGTTGCTTATGATAGCGTCTATAGGGCGAGCTATACAGAGCTAAGTTTGGTTTTAACATGTTGACAGTGCTGCTAAACAACTCAGCGTTCGTAACTTAAGTCAGCTTAGTAGGGATCCATCTGGTATGTGAGTGGATAAGCAAGGTAAGATAAGACACAGAAACAAGCCACGTCAGGTAGTATATAACCACTTACTTAACTTAGCTTAATCTGGCGCTTCAGTCTAGGTTTAATCTAGGCTTCAATCATTGTTGGACTCCAGGTCTCTTCCTATTTCAGGGTGCGCAAAATAGGGCTAGGTCTTCGCTCGCAGCATTATTCTTTCGGAGTAGATTTAATGACATTTCGGCTCAGAGCAGTGGTGTATATTCGCTCGACATACTCTAGCCATCGGATGGAATAAATCCTAGGCCTTTTATAGCCCAAAATTCCCAAAATTATACGAGTATCTTGTCAAAATTCCGTTTATGTAGGAGTTGGACGACAAAGGTGTTATACTGTCCCTTATTCATTGTCCGTTAGAAAGATCCATTTCTGTGTTTCCTTCTTAATCGAAGAAGGAGCGATTGGTATGTGTAATCCTTCGCTGATTTTAAGGATGGTGTCATTGTCTGAAATTTCCAGGTAAATTTAGGTGGAAAAAGTATTTTACCAACTCAAGGTTATAGGTCGCCATTATCCTATGCTGTCTGAGCCATTGGTGTTGAGTATCTGTTGCTAGCATTTATGTACTTTATTTTACCCTCATGTCGCACCAAGCCAATCTTCGACACTTCTGCTTCATTGGTCTTAAGCGGCTTAATGACAGCTCGCCGATTTCTTCCTAAAATGTCAATTTTCGGAATATTGTATTTTTGGTATTAGTTTGTGAAATTCACATAATTCTTCCAAGTATTATGTTGAAGAAATCGCCATTTTGAAGATCGGGCAGACTTTATGGTCTTCAGTTTACAAATTAATCTCTTCTTGGTTCAGTGAGCGAAGTTATTGTCGATTACCATTTAAGTTTAATAGCTCATTTTACCTGACAAAGGAATGTTGGTAGATTCTGCAGAAGTACTCCTTCTTAATTGTCAGTTCTGGCTTCGAATCTACTATTATGTCCCAACCCTTATGTATTTCTGGATGCAAGATCTATTTACAGATGGAGCGAAGTTCCACGCCATTGATAGAGTGCTTCTCTGCTTCTTTTTCCTCCTTTGCCCATAGAATTTGTGTGCAGATCACATCCTTCTTTGCAACGCATATAACCCTTTTTTCGCTACCTGCACTTGTCGACACTCTTTGTTAAATCAGAGGTTTCACTTTAGTGAAACATCAGATGCGGCGTCTCTTATGTCTCGTTAACTGTGTCGCTACTTGTCTTCTAAGCTTGATGCTAGCAGCATAGGACTTCTTTAAAAGTGTTGAAAGACTGTATCAGAAAAGGATAGAGCAGCCTCTTCCGATCGTAACCTGACTCCTTTCGTGTTTTGACGTCCCGCAAATTCGTTTTCGCACCATGACTACAGCATCCTATTCGTTGTTTGCTCTCCGAAACGTTCAGACATCCAGAAAACTAGAACTGTTTCTTGTGTCCATTTTAGTTTCATAGATCATGTTGACGTTATTTTGATCAGATGACTCTCTGGTCCCTTTGAAGACATTAAGTCGTGAGTCGTGAGAACGTTCCGCAGTCGATTCGTATGAGTCCATTTTTGGAGCTGGTGACGAGTATACAACTAGAAATGCTCTCCTTACCTTACTGAAGGATCTCAACGTCGTGCATAGGACGTTACTCATAAGCCTGCTCGTGGAGCACGTGAAAACAAACTTTGGCAAAGTCAACGAATTCCTCGTACGGCCATGGTCTAAGACTTATCGCCGAAGTTTGAAGTTCCATATCTTGAATGTCAGTGATATCCATTTTGTAGCGGTCTAGGTCCCACGCTTATTTCTTGGTTCCTTCAAAGGTCCAAACGTTCTGCGTGTGTAAGCAAAAGTCAACTTTTCGCGTCTACCCATATTCGAGGCTGTTTGTTAGGTTACGACGCGTAGTGCTTAACATGCTTAAAAGTTAGCCTGGCAGCAAAATCCCAACCCGGAGGTGCACATTATTCCGAGGATAGTTCCGGTTTGCCACTATGTGAGTTTGACCGCTATCGTTGATTCGCTTCAAACCCTACGTTACTATCTCTATTTAGACAACCTGGCTAGACGTAAAAAAAAACGTCATCTGATCTGAGTCTGTATATCTTAAATAAGGTCATCGGAGGATCCACCCCTGTCGTCGCCGTTAACTACATCTTGAGAGTTCCTCCGCCAAAACGTCCGTACTGTGCGTTACATTTGTGTAGTTGAACTCAGCGCTCTGCAGAATTTTGGTGGTTGTTATCATTCGCGACTTCCCTCTACCTCTCTTAACTTTGCTGTGGACCTTCTATGGTGGCGTTAGAGATAAACATTGCCAAGATAGAAATTACCTCTCAGGAATCAAACAAAAGTAACACCTGCCAATCCGAGTTAAAACCAATGGAGTAATAATTATTTAACAAGAAACACTATTGAGACTCGTAATAAGACCCCAGCTATTTTATTCCTGATCCTGATCCTGATCCTGATCATCCTCGATCATTTCCAATAAAAAAGTCCGCATTACCTGAAAAAACATTGTTTGTTGAGTTCCAGGTCCACTCCGGATAGTAGCGCTATATAACAACGTATTTAAATAGATCCCTTATCCATACAAATGGGCTTAATGTATAGAGTCCTTGGAGTGTTAATACGAAAATAAAGCATGGTCCCAACCAAAGACGCGTTAAGGATGCTCTGATCCATTTGATGATTTTAAATTCCTACTGCGATGGAGATAAATATGTCCCTCCCGTTCTCAAAACTATAAATCTGGCCGCATTCTATATCCAATGGAAAACTTTATAAGAAAACCTATCGGGACTATCATTAAGCCATTTCAATTCGAAGACAGGACTGATTGTTTATAAATCTGGAAAAACCGACGTCTACGAAGACCATAGATCCCACAGCAAGAAAACATTTTTTGCAATTTGTGACCTAAAACCGATATACTATACCTACGTGGCGAAAACTTTCCTGAGTGTGATCAATTTTCATTGCCAAGAGTCCATGAAATCCTAAAGATACTGCCTGTCATGTTAAACGGATGATGCTACAAAAAAATATTTCCAAAAATCTTTCAGAATCTAAACCAAAAAAAAAAAGATTCTGTTCGTCAATCTCCTACAGGACAACAGAACAAGTTCTCCCAATCGAATGTCACTTATCGACAGAAAATCCGTAGGCCGGTGTAGGACGGTAGAACCCGATCTACAAGATTACCATTGGTGTAACGTTGTCGTGCGTTTCCCTACTGTCTCCTGTTTCAGCAGATGTCAAAGGAAAACAATCCAGACATGTGGACATCCCAATGGGCAGGGCCTTTTGCATGTTTATTCTGCAAAATGTGTAGGCCCAACAACTTGTTCTTCTTCATCTTTGCCATCGCTAAACTGCGAGTACATATTCGTATTTCCTCCATCTGCCCTTGCATATCCGTTCCGTACATCGTACCTCTTCATTTATCGCTCATTCTACGGAACACATAAATCCGAGTCTGTAGGAACTCATATCCCACACTGCTTTTCCAAGGCATGGTCCCTGTATTCATATAATTTCCACGCGGTCGGGTTTTTTTTTTTTGTTTATTTTTCCTAGAAATTCGAGATCGTGATGATGGGGTCTACTTAGATCCAGGTTTTCACTTGCCCCAGTGTGAATAACGATCTCGTTCGGTAATTGTGCAGCAGTTTTTTCATCGTCCGACACACAAGGTGATGAAATGAACGCTGAATATATTTTGAAATGTAATTTCCCTAGCCCCTGGAGGAAGTTTCGGTACAGATACGGATATGGATACCTTGGGGGTATAAGTGTGGATCGTGTCTGCACCTGCAGGTAATTATGCTGAATAGAGCATTTTCGATTTATGACTGCGATAGAGGTTTTTTCTTTTACGATCTCGAGTAATACTCATACAAGTATGCGGGCAATATGAAATGCTTAATTTTTTTTTTTAAATAGACGACATGACAGTTTGGTACCATTTTAGGACTTGGGAATGTACAAAGTGAGTCCTAAGTTGACCATTTATTATACAATCGCCGTGAAGGCATTCTGCCTTATAAAACAGAATTGCCTTCCGATTAAATGGGCTGATTTGTGGTTACTTATTCCTTATGGCTAACCAGTGTACAACTACAAAATCTTTCACAGTTAATAAATGCGGAATAAGTCACGGGCAGTGCCACATCAGACGTCATCACTGGGCGATGTTTGAAGACTGTCATTCTCCAAGCCGTCAGCTTTTCTTATGTATCGAACATTGCAATTGCGAAGAACACTCCTACTCTCACCTCCACGTGGTGAACCCTGTGAGCCTAGTACACAGTAGGGAACCAAAACCTGTTCGCCCTAAGGCGCTACTCCTTCATCAGGACGGTGGCATATCTGGAATCATATACAACCCAATGACGACATCCATGGATTTGAGCAGTTTAATCTGGCTGGTGACTTTTGGAATTATGAGTTCTTCGCAGCCTAAAGTTAGCTCCATGGTTGTATCAGGGCCCTGTAGTTCAGATGGCGGCACTTGAAACCCGATTGGGCCAACGTCGGCTTTCATAGCCACAACGAGGCTGCTATAAAACAGATATTAACGCAGATGGAATTGGCCGGCCAAAACGCGTATAAAAACTTGTCGTACCTGCTACAGCTGCTGATACTCGTACAAAGGAGGAAAACAACGCTTATTTGGATGTGGAATTGTTATTTGAGGGAGACTCAGGCAATTAATCCTAAGTCGTTCATACCCCTACAGATGATAAAGATGGCAGCATCAAGGAGGTACGAACTTGTGATATTAATGCAAACCTGGGTGAGCAAAACTCGGTCTGCATAATACCAGGTCCGACATTGGATTCAGGTTTTTAGAATTTTCAACGGGGAATAATCATTTACCCCTGAAAGGGTCTTGGCTATTCCCTGATCAATCAACTTTTAACCAGATTGATCATAGTGCGATCCTCACCAGATGCTCTTTCAGGATTCTGGATGTTCGAACTTTCCGAGGAGTCAACATCGGCTAATACTCTCTTGCAGCAAGGGTTACATGTGTATATCGCAAGCATAATGGAGTTAAGTAAGACCGCCAAAGTTTTACGTTGAAAAGCTGCGATCGCAAGAGGCTGCTAGAATCTTTTGTTAATCTGAAAAAAAGAGAAGCACGAGAAGCGTATATAAGAGCGATAATAGTCAAAATACCGGTGTTAAGCAGAATAAAAAATTCACTTTATACCATGAGCTCATCGAAGTCGATATAGGCTAACTCCGTGGATTGTTTAGAGTTACTGCAGAGGACCTGCTCATCGGTATTATATATCTGATCTTTAATCTGATCTACAAGAAAGGAGACCGTTTTGATTTCATCAACTAAAGAGAAATAAGCCTCCTAAGCTTAGCCTATAAGACCTTTTCTATACAATCTGCTTGGTCCGTATCAGTGCGGTTTCAAGTCAAAAAAGTGCACCATCTATCCGATATTCACATCATAGCAAATCTCGGAAAAGAGCCGGCAATTTTAGATCGATACTGGTCAGTATGTGCAAGATGACTGTTGAGAATTCCCTCTGCTCCATCAAGGTCGGTAATGGATTAAGTGAGACCTTAAACTTCAAGAAAGGCTTTACAATCAGCAACGTCACTACTTTCCCTGGGCTCAGTAGGCAATTGAATAATGTAGCCCTCCCTTATAAGACCAAACAGGCTTTATACGACAAATATCACCCCGGTCTAGTTCTATGGTGCAAAAGCTTGGATCTTGTCGAAAGCATATGAACAAGTACTTGATCGTTTCGTGAGAAAGATATTCGTTCCTAGGGAATGGAAGAGGAGATGCAACCACTAGCTGTATAGGAACATCGATCTAGTCAGTCGTCTACAGATTCAATATCTCATATGGCTGGGCCATGTTGAGCGAGACGGTGCTGTAGAGGACGACCGCATCAAAGGTGGCAAACGCAAGATCAGAATGGCTTATGGGAACACAGTCGTAGTACGTCTTCTGCTTATTCCATGACGACTATGCGGTTTAGCCACTTTTAATACTTGTGTTTTTGAGAACCACATCGACGGTGTCCTAACTGTTACAGTCGTTAGTTATCACCATTAAATCGTCACCCATTTCGATCAGGCTATGGACCAATTTAGGAATGTCCAAGTCATTCTAGAGAATAGGAACAATGACTTTGGCCATTTATCTCAAAAATTCTTAAATTCAATCGCCTCCTCGAAATCAGGGGACAACCAAAACATACACTGTGCCAACTTCAACTCTGTGATCGTTTCATCTGACACCTCTCTGGTATTTTACAGCCGGTTCCTCCTGTGTGATCTAAATGACGGCATGAACTTGTTTAATTTGGATCACAACGACTCCTGTCGTATCTATCTATCTGTCTTCCAAGATCCAACCAAGAACTATCAGAGTTATCTTTAGATCAAGGGAGCTCCGACAACAAGCTGTATCCCATACATAGGAGGCTGAAAAGAAAAGTGTTTTTGGCAATCCTGCTACTCGTGCTACTTGGGCAACAACATAAGCATGTGGCAATAGTCAGCTTTGTGTCTAAAACATATACGAGTTAGAGGACATAATAATATGATCTTACACTAATCGCCTCCAGTTGCATACTTCATGTTGGTTAAGGTCCCTTTTCACCATAAGCAATGTCTTTAGATGGGGTAGATCTGGATGGATTAGTAGCCTTCAAAAATAACGTCAATTTTAAGTGTTTCTCCTTTCTTCAAGGTACACCGAAAAATGAATATCGGATTGACTATACGTTGCATATTTAATAGATGAGACAGTGTAAGCTCCTTACCGAATCAACTCTCTCTGCTTTAAATAGTTCAGCAGGATTCCATGTAGCTTTCTATTCTGGCAGTCTTATCGGCTTTTAATTTGGATGTCGCTATGCGAACATATCTCTGTCAGATGGGTCGAATTGTTGTCCATCGCGTTTTATACTGGATAGGTTATCCTACCTGTTGGTTCCCAACACAATTTAGAACACAAGGCATCACATTACGCCGACGAAAACAATACAAGCTAAAATTAATTGATTATTAAAATGCCATTGCCAAACCATTTGCACAATTGATTGTTGCATTCATTGCGCATATTGGGCTAGTCACTAAGATATGGAAATAAGAAATACATATCCCAGATGACTAGCATATAGTACGCACAATGAAATAAATCAAGATCGCGTCAAACTTTCGCGTATTTTATTAAATTAAAAAATGTTGAATAAAACAAAACCGACCGACCGAAACGAGAAAACAAACGAAATGTCAAATTTGCAACATGGTGGTAATGGCTAATAAAATAATAATAAACAGAAAGAGAAAGGAGATCATTCACTATATGATCATCCCATACCCACCCCCAACATTAAATATGGGGCATTAATGTAAAAAGTAGAACACTAATGTAAATGCAATCCATGTAATTATTCATACAGTTCCCATAAAAGCAAATGATAATGTAAATGTATTAATGGATCTGTAGGTATATAAGAATTTCAAGTTCAAGATCAAGTTCAATGACCATATGATGTATATTAAAATAAAATGTATGTAAAGCACAGTAGCGACTAAAAGCAAGGCTTCATGGGAACTAGGATGCAAATCTTACGAACACTTCTCAGTTAGCAGTAGACTAGATCGGTACTATTAAAGATTATTATAACGTAATACGAACAAGTTTGTTTCATTTATCTAGAGCAATTAACCCATTTTTGGTGCAAGACATCCTTCTTGCAATAAAATTATTTCTAAGTACGACTCAGCTTAGAACACTACCTGACAGGATGTTGTCAAGCATAGCCGTTAAATTGCCCGCAATCTGCCCATGTTACTGTTCCAGAAATTGTGAACTTGTTGCTGTGGTTTCGATAGAACTACCAAGAATTTTTTCGGCAGTAGCATCTCTCGATCTCTCCATGGCATCGATCGTATTCTACATTGGTTTTTTCGTTTGATTTCGAATGGCTCATGTTTCTCTCACATTTTCATTGAAAAGCTCACGAACAGATCTCGTTTCATTTACAGCATCATCTTGTGCGACCCTTTTTTGGGCTACATGCATTAATGGTTTTTATTGTCAAACAAATGGCTGATGATGGATGATTTACTGATGCTGGTAACATAGGACCGTTCGAAACCTTTTGTGAGACGTGAAAAAAAAAGGCCTGAGTTATGAGTTGCAACCACCGCAATATGCTCAATCTGGTTGGCACAATCATTAGGACACTTTGAGGCATGGACGAATCTGTATTAGCAATATAATTTCGCGGTATGGTCTATTTGCCATACAGTCAGTGAATTCAAACTATATTGCCAAAGACGCCTTCATTTCTTAACTTGGCGCTCAATTATTAAGGATCTTCCCATCATGTTTAGAACATTGCATGTAAGTTTTATCAAGGAGCTCGCAGAAGATATTTGTGGAAAGTCATATTTTTTCATTATGTCGGTGCTAACGCATATCAGCCTTTTATTAGCATGGTTAGGCATTGTGGGCAGGTGTTTACTCCCATTGCTAAAATTCAAGATCTATTACTTAAGTCTGCTACAGACTACAAATTTCCATTCAAATAAGTGCTGGTTCTCTCTTTTAGGTAATCAATATTTTAGCCTTCTTTAACCCTTCCAGGATTACAATATTATCTGCTTTGTAGCGCTCTAGAACCTCCTTCAATCGCATGTTGGGAGTTTGATATACAAATTCAAAAGTCGTTGTCGTTTTATATACTCGTATGCGCAGGACATCAATAGTAAGATCATCCATATCCTATTGTCCCTATTGGCTGTGAGCTCTCAAAAGATAGAACCAGTAGTTTATTACTCGGGTATCGACTCTGCTGTTTATTGAAAACTCTCCTCTCATCTCTATTTCGATATTCTGCTATGTGTCGAATATGTCAATCCGCCGTTGTGATCAATTTCACCGCCGAAACTTCCACAATATACTTTACCTGGACCGCTTTATGCAGGTCATCCACATGTGCCTACGTGAGTCCTTATACTGCAAAGTGGCGGTGGTGCTATTTTTATCGCTCTACTTCCATCTTTCTCAACCGGATCGTCTGAATATTTTGTGAGTACAGGCAAGATTTATTGATCTCACATTGGACAAGAAAATAACACTCTAACAAGGCTTACAGTAATATAGAAGGGAAGTGGATACCGACCAGAGGCGGGCTTTACTTATGCATTAGCTGTTTCTGGTTCAGGTTTATAGTATTGACAAAATTGGGCTTTATAGCAAATCTCTCCAGCAAAATACGAAGGTGAGGAGCACCTTACAGTAACTTGACACAAGACACAAGAATACGTTACCAGTGCAGCGGATGCTCTTCGAAGGCATCCAGAAGCAGCAGGGCTATTCGTGGATTTGTTCGAGAGAAGGTTCACCAGCGATCCCAAATTTTATGGGTCAAGTGAGCGTGGATGATACGGTCCATGTAATAATACCACATATCACTCCCCGTCATGACGTTATAAAGGACGATAGTTCAATTGCAAAGTTAAGTGTGGTCATTGATGCAGCGACGAATAGACCGGACGAATCATCGAAAAAGATAAATGGCCGGTAGGCGAAGAACTTCATGGATCTCACCATACAAGAACCAAGATGACTGGTACTATCAGCTGATTGTTTAGAGAAAACAACAGCAGGTCTCACTAAGTATTCACAAAGTGAACAAATGGTGTCTCCAGTTTGCAAATTGTATTCAGCTCCGAATGCGTTCTTTGGATTAGCCAACTGCAAACTGTGTAAATGTTGCCACATGTCTAGTTCCATTCGTTCGACCGGGAGGAGCTTAATCAGCGACTTAAGGACGAACGCCTTCACAGCATTTTCGTATGTCAAATGTAGAAATCTGTTCTAGATTAATCAAAGCAGATAAATTATGGACTTGTTCCTTTTAGTTTTACCACGGCTGTGTCGAGTAAATCGCTTTTACAACACGTTTTGCTGCACCCTAATCGACGGCTTGACGTTTCCCCACAGATGAGACTCAGGCTCGTTTTTTTTTGGATTGGCGGCTATCTAGTGAACCAGAACACGCCTGTGGTCATTAGGTGAGGTCAGTAGTTCCTATATACATATGTCTTGTCATAGTTACCGAAATTAAGATCAATCGTTCTGATTCACCATTCAGAAAATATTGCAGGTATTGCAGCTTTCCTAACTGGGCTTGTTCGGAAGTACAACATACTTTATTATTGAAATTATTATCTTTGGCTTGTTAAAACCATAAATTAATTACTTTGCTTGAAATTAAGATAAATGTATGTAAATTGAACTTTTAACCTAAATGTAAACGGATTAACGTAACGTAGAGTTCAGATTTTGCCTTGTATGACAGTTAATGTAAAAATGTAAATATGGAAGTAATTTCCGGAAAGACGAATAAAGATCTCTCTTTGCTGTGACCTTCAAGAAGAAACGACGTGTTTTATTTAACCGCATTTTTCTACCCCACTTTTTTACCCTACACAAATCAAATAAAGTAAAATTAAACCCTACACACCCCAACATTTGGTCCTTATCGAGCCGAATATTTAAAAATTAAAGATTTGGAAAAATAATAAAAAAAAAAAAGTAAAAAAGTGCAAACACAAAATATGTATATATATATAAAGACAATTAATAGACTACACAAAACATTAAACATTTAAATTAGATTAAAAAATTAGAAGTGCAAAGTGCAGGGACAAGTGCAAAGTGCATTCAACATTTCAAAGAGAAATAAATTTAACTAAAAAGTGCAAGTGCAAGTGCAAGGACAAGTGCAAATGCAAAATATATGTATATATATATATATATAACAATTAAAGTACATACATAGATTCCCTCGCGGTCGGTGTCTTGCCCTTTGTCTTGTTCCCTTTAAAGACTTTCGGTGGTTGTGCATTTATCGGGATTCCCGCGCCGTGTAAAATTCATCAATTTTTCAACTTTAACCTCAACTGTCACCAGCTGGGCAAAGCTGACCAAAGGTCGTAAGTTGCTGTAATAAAATATGTTATTTAATTAATAAAATATCATCTGTATCTAATAATACTTTAATAAATATTGTACTTGATACATACAAACACATTGGGTTATAATTAATTTACAAATAAAACCTTTAAAATGTCTAAATTGTCATCGGGTGCAGATCAGAAGGGTGTTCTGGAGCAGATTCGTCGAGACTACTCCAACTTCAAGAAGACTGGAGCATCACGTCGTACAGCCAGCTATCTTTCAGGTCGTCTTCTTGTCCTCGAAGTGAACTTCAAGAACGCACTTGAGCATCAAGCAAAAATTCGACGAGGAGATGTCGAAGAAGGTCTGGAAGAGGAAGATTTTGATGAAATTTTTGATCTGCTTCAAGAAACATATTTCACTTACCGAGGTGAATTGGTCGATGCTATCGACAATGCCAAGTCAGCATCCAAAGAGAAGATTGTGGAAAGTGAATCCACAGGTGCTTCTTGTAATGAACTTTCATTACCCCAAATTCAAATTCCGCATTTCGAGGGCTCGTACACAAAATGGCGGGCTTTCCATGATGTCTTTTTGTCTTTAGTCCACACAAATAAAAAGCTGGGTGAAATTCAAAAACTTCACTACCTTAAATCCTCTCTGACAGGTGAAGCTGCTCGTTTGTTGCAGCATTTAGGGTTGTATTCTGGCAACTATGACAAAGCATGGGAACTGCTTGTCGCCAGATACGACCACAAGCGAGTGCTGGTAAACGCACACTTCCAACTTTTCTTTGACCAGCAGCAGTTAACAAAAGAGACTGCTAGTAACATAAAATCTCTACTGGACACGTCACAGGAATGTTTCCATGCCCTGGAAAATATAGGATTGCCGGTTAGTTCTTGGGATGACATATTAATTTATATACTAGTACAAAAATTACCTGCTTTTACTCAGCGTTTGTGGGAGGAGAAGTTAGGTAGTTCGAAGGAGTTGCCCACACTTACACAATTTACAGCGTTCCTAGAAACGCGTTTTAGGACCTTGGAGGCAGTAGCTGGAACTAGTGGGCTAAAGGGCAGCGGTTCTTCTCCACACAAAGGTATTGCAGTTGAAAAGAAAACGGTGCTGCATGTTGGTAAGATGCAGTTTGCATGTAAGGTTTGTGGTAAAGGTCAGCATTCTCTAAGGACTTGTAAAAAGTTCATTGCCTTGGAGATCTGCGAACGATCTAAGTCAGTGGACAGAATCGGGGTTTGTCGAAACTGTTTGGCATACAGCCACAAGACAAACCAATGTCAAAGCAGTGCGCGCTGCTATTACTGTATGCAGAAACACCATTCTCTGCTGCATTTTAAGAATCCCAGCTCCAAATCTACAAGGAATCATGAAAATACGACTATAGGTACACAAACTTTCCACATAAAGACAAAAATAAATACTAACCAACCCAAAACTGTCTCTTCTGGAGTTGATTACCCAAGTGTTCTTTTGGCAACAGCAGTTGTTCGAGTCAGGTCGTCAACTGGTAATTATTTTCATCTGAGGGCATTAGTCGATCCTGGATCTGAAGCAACATTTATCACAGAGTCAGCTGTTGAATTGTTAGGGCTTCATCAACGGCGAACACTCATTAAGGTATCTGGATTGGGAAAACTTAGAAGTGGTTCATGTCAGCGGTATGTAAGTCTTACCTTTGGGTCGCTGGTAACACCTTTCGAGACAAATACCCCAGCCTATGTGTTCAAGTCCCTGACTGGTCTTCTGCCATCCAAACCTTTAGCTCTGCAAAATTGGGAACACATCCAGGGTTTGAATTTAGCTGATCCACAATTCGACAAGCCTGCGACTGTTGATATCCTCCTGGGAGCCGACGTTTACTCTGACTTTATTTTAGGATCAATTATCCGTGGCATAGATGAAAGATCGCCAATTGCACAGGAATCAGAGTTAGGCTGGCTTCTCCTTGGGAAGGCAATTTCACAAAATAAAGAATCTGTACATAGCTTCTTACAGGTTCTCGATAACAACACTCAGCTGCGAAGGTCCAGGGAACTGGAGGAGTTGCCTGTGAATACTAATGAAACTGCGGAAGACAAAACAGGTAAAAAGCATAATATTAACACAAAAAGAAGATTAGCTGATGGTCAAGATCAGCAATCGCAACCATTTAAAAACGGATGTAAGCCTGGGTTTGGTGCCTCGAAGTTAGGTGCCTTACGTAGGTTTCATCAACTGGAAGGAAGATTCCAGGAGAACCCCACACAACACAAGGAGCATTCCAAATGTTTAAAGGAATGCAAGAAGTTTCGTCAGATGGCCGTAGTTGACGCAAAGAATACCATACTGGATACACGACACCATTTCTACATTACTCACCATGCGGTATTCCTTGAGTCAACCAGAACTACGAAACTTCGTCGCAATTCTGTGAACTACAAACGGTTTGTACGAAACTGCCGGGCACAAGCTGGAAAAAGAGACAGAGGTTCACTAAAGGCAGATGTAATTGGCGAAAGACTCGTCGCAATTCCTCAAGGAGACACTGCCTCGGAAGGGGTAAGTTACCTTGAGCGATGGAAGCTGATAAACTCAAACACCAACGACTTTTGTCGAAAGTGCCGCATCCTGTCCAGGATGAAACAGCGCCCGAAGTGGACAAGACGGAAGCCGGGAAACAAACGCGGAGACTTAGTTCTCATCAACGATGAGAGACTACCGCCTTTGCAATGGCGACTCGGACGGATAACCGATACACATGCCGGGAAAGACGGACTTGGACGAGCAGTTACGACATGAATCAAAACCGGATAACTCAAACTGTCGCACGGAAGGCAAGACAATTGAACGACACAACACAAAATTCATAATACATACACTTTAAATGAAAACGCATAAATATAAAAACACTTCGTTTCCTTTTAACAATGATTTATTAGCTTACTTAAATAAAATAATTATAAAATTTTATCCTAAATTTTCCTACACAGCACAACACATACAGTCCACTCACTCAACCACACAATATCATTTATATTGGACAACGCTGTGGAGTCTGAGATTCCAAAATACCGACGGGAATTGAAGAATCGAAACCCCGACGGCATTTGAAGGTTTAGTATCCTCCCAGGTTATCCACTCAATCACACTAAATCATACAGGACAACGTCGCAAAGTCTCGAAATTCCAAAATGTCTACGGAAAATGGATAACCAAAATCCCGACGGCATTCGAACTTTCCGTGACACGATCAACGTTGTCCACTGAAAACACAACACAACACAACACAACACTTCAACGTATCAACAGGTATTAATTTTCAAAAATAATTTTAAAATAATTTAAAAACATACAAGATAATAACACAAAACAATAATAATAAAAACCTTAAAAGCTAAATACATACAATATATTTTAACATAAATTACATAAAAAAAAAAAAGAAGAAAAAATCAAAATGTAAACAAAAGAAAAATTACGTAAAAAACTTACCGCAGATGGAATTGTTTACATTTGCATATTGCAGCAACAATTCTATAGAGGGCGGATTCATATCCACACACACACATTGGCCAGCAATTCGGCCATCATACTTAACCGTACACTAACAAAACGTTCGCGAAAATTTCGTCGCACATCGACGCACTGCACAACCAAAAAAAATGCGTACGCGAAGAACAGTTACCGCACAAATAACACCACAAATTGTATGAAATTTGTTGGGAAAATAAATTAATGAACTTTGTTTTGCATTTCCCATTTCTTTTCATTTCGTTTTCTTTTATTTTTTTTTGCACTTGCACACGAAGATCACTTCCGCGAAACCAAAACAAATGATGTATATAAATATATACACACGCACGTACATACGATTGCGTATTCGCGCCGGTATACACAAATCAATCGCACTCGAATTTCGCGAAGGAAGGGGAGCAGACAAAAAAGATGAGATAAATAATTAAATAAAAAACACTTACCTTTTGGTTCACAATTAAAAAACTAAAAAAAAAAGGGGGTGAAAACAAAAAAAAAACCGCACCACACACACGAAACGCAAATTGACCCAGTTTTGGTCAATGATCAAAACAAACTATTGCACAAAGCAAATTACGCATGTTTCATCTCCCTTTGTTGCTCGTTTGTTATTCGTCATCCTTGTCACCTACATGTAATGTTTCAAATTATTAACTTACAAGATTTTTGTTTCATTCACATGTAGATAGTCAACACACTCGCACTCACACAGCACGCAAATCTGATGGCAAAAGAAGTACGACATACTCCAACTGCAATTGAGTACACTTGCGGACGAAAGTCGTCCACCGGGCGGGAGTATGTTCGGAAGTACAACATACTTTATTATTGAAATTATTATCTTTGGCTTGTTAAAACCATAAATTAATTACTTTGCTTGAAATTAAGATAAATGTATGTAAATTGAACTTTTAACCTAAATGTAAACGGATTAACGTAACGTAGAGTTCAGATTTTGCCTTGTATGACAGTTAATGTAAAAATGTAAATATGGAAGTAATTTCCGGAAAGACGAATAAAGATCTCTCTTTGCTGTGACCTTCAAGAAGAAACGACGTGTTTTATTTAACCGCATTTTTCTACCCCACTTTTTTACCCTACACAAATCAAATAAAGTAAAATTAAACCCTACACACCCCAACAGTATGCTTCTTGTTGTTCATTCTGACATGAGTCATCTTGATCGGTGGCGAGTTTAGAATTGTTGTTTGCTCGTTTGTACTTTTTGGATCCTCAGATAACTCCACTGCATATACTTTATACAGCTAAACTGCCTTTACAACTTGAAAGCTCTCTAAAGGCTATTTCCCGCGAAAAGTTAATAGGGATCTTATACAGTCTTCAACTAACTCAATACAGCGACACTAAGTCAATCTCTTGAAATCCCTTTCAATTCTATTGGGACAGCTAAACCGCTGGCTGAGCAGGTCATAGTTATGTTAAGCAATAAACTTGGACATACTTTTACAAGAACGCCTATCGCTGTGATTTAACTTGTTTATTGCCATCAAATGGTGGCTCTGATATTGGTCCTAGTCAATCCTTGAATGTACTGTACTAAAGAAGTTGGTGAACAGCGCATCACTTTGTTAAAATTGGCATCAAAGTTCACAAATGCACTACAAACAACCTTTATGAAGAATCGTTACCCATTGTCATATTTCAGAGACACTTGTGATTAGTTGGTCAAAACCATGATCACTCGTCTCTATTAGTTCTCGTATAAGGATGCACTGGTAAAATGGTATAAACTTATAATTTCTAGTCTTTCTTCAAGATTGATGCAAGGCTCATTAACTCGGCCGCAGTACTCTTTTAGGTTCCTTATTTACTGCGCTGGCTTGTTTACGCCCTGTTTTTTTGTAGATGTTTGTCAATGCTCTTCAATAATTCAGTGATTCTGTTGTATTGGTTGGGTGAACCAGATAAATGGATCAAACGCATCATTAATGGTGGCTTGAGCAATGGTTGAGAGATCTTAAAAACCTGATCTGAAAAGCAGTTTTTTGTGATTGCAGCAGATTAAAATGCAGTTTCTTAGAGTTTTTAATATTTTTTTAGCAAACTAAGACTACTAACTTTCAGGTTATGATACCCTCCTGCGCGATTAGATATTCCCAACAATCCAAAACCAAACCAAATAATCACCAGCAGCAAAGTCTCAGCAGAAGAAGCAGTACGGCACGGGATCTTTCCTCTATTTCTGGAACAAGTTTACGAGAGTTTACAAAAGTTCCGTACAAATTTGACCTCTATTTAAAATCAACAGAAACGAGATTGTATATTTCTTATAGGGATACTTATATGCAATTGGATTATTAAGCAAATAATGTGCACATCCAACACTGCTTTGAACATCTTTGTCTGGCCGTACGTACTTCCTCTCTTACAATGCAGCTACCACATAACTTCAAATGAATATGAGCTACTTGCCATACTCGCATGTTTAGTAAGAATTGATCTAAGTTGTATTGACTTGCAGCCACATCCTCTATCGAATGACACTCTGTCTGGCATGTTATAGGAAAACCACATTATTAACATTTTATACCCTCGAGCAGTACACATCAATAGCTAAAGCATTCTACGCGCTGATTTATTAGCCCGACTAGATGTACTGAGTTGAAAAGTCCAACAAAGAACGTCAAAGATTCACTTTCGTCGCGTCTGTCAAAGCAATTAAATCTAGCTAACTTCGAGTTAGTTGATATTTGCATAACATCACTGGATTGACAGTCTATCGATGTACATACATACAATATTGATTTACATCTCAATTTAATGTAGAACGACATTCATGCACGTGTCATAACAAGGCTTGCTTGATATTGAGTGATATAAAGGAGGCCACGTGTTATATGAATACGTCCTGCAAGTATCACTTGAGTAGGACCTTTGTTGAGTTTAAAATTCAAAATTAAAGAAGATTTCACAATAAATGGTACAGGTGTCATGTCAGAGATACAGGCGATATCAGCCTCCAAACTTATCATAGTTTACCATTGTCTTCTTAACAAAAGAGGGTCTTAAAGCCAGTAGTATCAAATGGCTTTCTTAGAGATGGAATAAGAAAGAGGTTCTCAGATCTGAAGACTAAACTGACAAATTTTTTAGAGCCTCTCTTAATATAATCTATAACCGCTAGCAAATGACATTCATATGGGGCATATCTTACCTCAAGTAAGAGACCTATGATCTTGCTTAAGTGTAAAATTGAAACTCAAAACTAGATCCTGGAATAAAAAAATTCAGTAATGGTATTCTTGAACTGTAGTGCGAAATGTCATTATGTCTAACACGCGTTACCTGACAGTCATCTAATTAAAACACCATCCACCACTTTTCGCACGACGTAGCGCACGTCTCTAGTATTCTGGATGTCTGAACATTTTGAGGAGCCATCATTAACTGCCTTGCTAAAGCCCTGGTGCAATACCAAACATGCTGGACGACAGAGCACCGAAGAAGTATTATGAAGAAATTTGACGTCGAACGGCAACAAACGAAAAAGAACGTTAGAGCCTCTTTCAATCGAGCCTCCCAAAACTTTTCGGTAAGTCCTATACTATCGGTATCAAGTGCAGAAAACCAGAAGTGACATTGTCAGTGCGCGGGAGTCTAGGCGTCACAAGGCAGCCCTTCAAGTAAGTACAAATTCTATGAGCAAAGGCGACGGAAGATGCAAAGAAGCACTCGATCGTGTGCATGCGGTGGTGCCTCTGTAGAAATGATGATTGGGGGTTCCACCAAAAAAGGACAACAAGCAGTGTTGGGCGCGGTAAGTACGTAGGTGGGTGACCACATAGGAACTCAGTACTCCGCGTGCTGCTGACAAAAACGCGCCACATGGGCATAGTACCCCGGCGTTAAATCCCGGACCCTACAAATTAATTTGTATCGTTCCCTTGATAATAATAATAACTTGCCGGAACTCAAATGACGAACAGAAGCATGCACAGATAGGGATTAATAGGGGGGACGCAGTCGATGCGAAAGCAAGCTGTTTAAACTCCAAGCATTGAACACAGTCTTCCAATAGGGACTTCCGAACTTTGACAGTTGATAGCGGCCATATTGTTGAAGCTGCATCTCTCAAATTGGCTGTCATTTATTCAGTCTGTTTTCCCAAATCACCATGGATGGACTTAGCGTTCAACAGCACGTGCAAATGATAAAATTGTTTTATCAAAATGGGTGTTCTATTCGGGCCACGTTCCGCGCGCTTCGGCCATTTTACGGTCGCCATAATCGTAATACCGAGAGCACTATTCACAGTTTGGTTGATAAATTTTAGTCCATTGGTTCAGTAAATGATAAACCAATACCCGTATGTCGACAAAACACAAGATCTGTCGAAAACATCGCCGCTGTCCGTGAGAATGTCCAGGAGAATCCAAGGAAGTCGATTTCGGTCGCTCACAAGAACTCAGCCTTTCGCAGACCACAACTTGGCGAATTTGATCGAAAAATCATCTTCAGCAATGAGGCCCATTTCTGGATGAATGGGTAGGTCAACAAACAACATTGTCGAATTTGGAACGATACCAATACCATAAGATCTAAGAGCGTCCAATGCATCACGAAAAAGTCACTTTTTGGTGAGGGTTTTGGACTGGCGGCGTCATCGGTCTATATTTCTTTGAGAACGACGTTGGCCAGGCCATCACCGTCAACGACGAGCTCTGTAGATCGATGATTACAAACTTCTTTTGGCCTGAATTGGATGAATGGACACCAACGACATGTAGTTTAAACAGGACGGCGCTACGTGCCACACAACTCACGCCACATTCGAAATTCTGAACGAACAATTCGAGGGTATGGTTATCTCACGTGGAGGTGATGTGAACTGCCCACCGAGATCATGCGATTTGACCCCGTTAGACTTTTTCTTGTGGAGTTTTCTGAAGTCGCAGGTCTATGCGAATAAGCTACAAACCACAGCGGCCCTCAAAGTCAACATAACCCCTGCCATCGGTCAAATTCGGCCTGATTTATACATCAGAGTCATGGAAAATTGGACATTTCGGATGCCCGCCACCCAGAGAACCCGCGGGTTATATGGTATTCCATACATAATGGCATCGATAGGCCTTTCAAACGAATAAATCGATGATATCTCACACACACTTTGTTTTATTTAAATTTTCAGATCGGAAGCGCTTAATGAAAGACCGTTCATATGGATGATGATCGACAACAAATTCCTCCACTCGACCCAGAAGTGACCTGGTTAGCGATATGTATCTAAACTGCTGCAGGAGCAGATGGTTGAGCCGCAGAATTATTTAAAGGGGCAAGGATTAATTTGGTAGGAATCATAAACCAACTGATCTTTAAAATATGGACGGTCCGATCTGGAAAAAGAAGCCCTTCAACTATATAGGAATCAGCTTCTGTACGCGATGCTACGAGATTTAACGAACGTACTATGTGAACTTCTAAAGATACAATCTAATAGGTCCTTATCCAATAAAAACCCAAGATCTTCAAAGCAGTGCCCCTCACCTGTTTATTGATTTTAAGGCCGCATGTGACAGCATCTTAAGAAAGGCCATGTCAAGTTGTTGCATCCTCGCCAAACTCTTCCGTTTTTTTTTGTTTTTGTATTGTAATAGGCGTGCGCACAAGGGATTTTATGTATCCTTAAGATGTTTGCAAATGGCGTAGGCGAAAGGAAGTTATGGAGGGAAAAAAGAGGGATACTGATGTGCATTGGTTTTAAATGCTTGCAAGTTATAGTGACTAGGGAATAAAGACCTCGGCAGGGCATTCCATAAGCGAGTTGTGCGGCTTCGGAAAGAATCACGATATTTCAGAGTACGTCCGAGAATGGGATTGAGGGTGTACTAATGAGCATTCATCGCGAGATGGGTGATACCGTTAAAAGCTTGAACGGGCGGAATGTTACTGGCAATTTTGGTGGAGCACTCGTTCTGAAAATAGCGATGCAACAAGGTGAGACAGGAGACGTTACGCCGGTATTCGAGAGAGTCGAATGAATGTGTCGTATTGGCATCACCAATGAGTTTTATTGCATGATTTCGGATCTTATCTAACAAGCGCTAGACCAGATGTGGGCATTGTTCTCCAATTTTTGGCGGATAAACCCTAGGACAGAGGGGGTGAATTATTTCTCACATCGCCTGGGGAAACCTAGACATTCGAAACATTCTTGTCGACATCAAAAGTTTGGTCAACCCAACGTAGGTTGTCATTGGCACACATACTGAGAATGGAAAGTTTTTCGGCTTCGACGGTTCAAGTGCCATTCATAAAAAGTGGCTGGGTGTTTTAATTTCATTTTAATGACAGTAGACAGCATTGCGTTTTAGACGCATTAAATTCCACTCTTTTGATAGTTCCCCAATTAGTTATGCTGTTAATATCGGAATTTAACAAGCTTTACATACGCTGCCGTTCCCGTTCTTAAGCCAAAGGGCAGGGATATGAGCCCCGGAACGAATATAAAAAGACGAGAGTACTGTCGTCAGCAAATGAATATATTATTGATGAAAATTAAAAAGGGTGTTGGAGACAGAACAGAGCCCTGGGGCACACTAGCATTTATTTTGTGAATATCAGATTTTAAACAATCCAAGACAACTAGATTTCCGAAAAGTCATATCCAATCGATTGAAGAAAGAAGTCATCGATCCCAAGAGAGGCCGATGCTAAACTATGTTTTAATGACTTAGAAATATCAAGTGCCACTATTTTGCTTTCGCCGGATTGATGTACGCTGTGGTTCCACTTTTCGGTGAGACATGCCATCAAATCACCAGTGGACCTGTTACTACGAAAACCGTACTGCCGGTCATTAAGAAGTTTTCGTGTTTCGAGATATTTCATTAGCTGGCGGTTTACTAGCGTTTCCATGATCTTGGAAAGAAGAGAGGTAAGTGCAATGGGTATGCAGGAGGAAGGAGAAGAAGATTCGCCTTTTAAAGAAAAGGGTGGTCAAATACAAAAAGTAGGGCTGTTGAGTTGAGCTGACCGCAAATTGTGTAACAAACAAATTGGCCTTGTCCAAAGCACTGACAGCCGGAATGGCATTGTAAATGAGTGTCGGGATGGAGGATGCGGCAGAGTTTCTGACAAACGACCAAAAATTTTAATTGTACTACCTTTGGAACGTTGTAGCATTTTTTGACTCAGTTTTTGGTCGTATTGGCATTTCAGACTCTTAAAAAAGGCGTTGCAGTCATTCCTGGTTTGTTTGAACTTTTTTCGGTTTTCCTCAGTCGAGTTGGTCTTGAATGACCGAAAAAACATATCTCTAACCCAGACAGCCTCTTTACAACTCGAGTCGTACCACGCGTTTCGTTTGGTTTGATACTTTTCCTCCGATGAGGGATAAAGGATCTCATTCCAAAAAGAATAGTGTCTGTAATCTTATCAGTAGTGGCACCCACGTCGTTATCGAGGAAACATAACGACCAGTTAACATTCCTGTTACGAGGGCGGGTCAATAATTCTGTGCATTTTTGAATTTCTGACCTCTTTACTGAAACAGCAACACTGCTCCTGTCAACAGGCATTTGTCAGTTGACTCCTGTCAAAATTTAAACTTGCTGCGTCAGTTAGTTTGTGTTTGACAGCTATTTTTATCAGACTACTCACTAATTTGAGGAGAAAATGGAAAAAAGTGAATTTCGTGTGCTTATTAAGCATTATTTCTTGCGAAAAAAAACCATTACCGAGACCAAGGCTAAGCTTGATAAATACTGCACCATCGATTTCAATGGTAAAAAAGTGGTTTACTGAATTTCGTTGTGGCCGTACAAGCACTGAAGATGCCGAACCTCCTGGACGCCCAGTTGAGGTCTCTACACCCGAAACAATCGAAAAAATTCACGATATGGTGTTGGCCGACCGAAGATTGAAAGTGCGAGAGATTGTGGAAGCCGTAGGGATCTCGCATGGCTCAGTGGTTTCAATTTTGAATGATCACTTGGGCATGAGAAAGCTTTCCGCAAGATGGGTGCCGCGTTTGCTCACAGTCGACCATAAACGCAATCGTGTAACAACTTCACAGGAAGGTTTGGCGTTGTTTAATCGCAATATGGAGGAATTTTTGCGCCGTTTTGTAACCGTGGACGAAATATGGATCCATCACAACACACCAGAGAACAAACAACAGTCAAAACAGTGGGTTTCTAAGGGTGAATCGGCGCCAAAGAAGGCCAAGGTGGGTTTGTCAGCCAATAAAGTTATGGCGACTGTTTTTTGGGATGCACGCGGGATAATCCACATTGACTACCTTCAAAAGGGAAGAACAATCAATGGGGAATATTATGCCAACTTATTGGACCGATTCAATGACGATTTGAAAAAAAAAACGACCTCATTTGGCCAAGAAAAAAGTTCTTTTCCACCAAGACAATGCAAGGGTGCACACATGTGCAGTTGCCATGGCAAAAATCCATGAATTGGGCTATGAATTGCTCCCTCATCCACCCTATTCTCCAGATTTGGCTCCGAGCGACTACTTCTTGTTCCCAAACCTGAAGAAATGGCTTGGTGGAAAAAGATTTGACTCCAATGATGAAGTCATCTCGTCATTTTGAGGACCTCGACAAATCATTTTTTTTGGAAGGGATAAAAAAATTGGAGAAGCGTTGGACAAAGTGTATAGAGCTCAAGGAAGACTACGTTGAAAAATAAAATCAGTTTTTTATCAAAAAATCAGTTTTAATCCAAAAGTCACGGACTTATTGACCCGCCCTCGTATATAGCTGTTAAGTCCACTCCAGGTTCTTTTAGGGCTCTTTTTTCTAACTGAGTGATCGGCGTACGGGAAATTAGCTGATATTATGACATAATGGTCCGACGAGCCTGGACTGGAGAGCACATCGACGATGTACTTATCACGGTGAGAAGTTAAAAACAAGTCCAGGGTGTTGGCGGTATGGCTATCAATGTCTGGTATTCGTGTGGGCTCATTTACACGCTAGGTCAAGTTATTTTCCGCTGCGAAGATCTCAACACGCCGTCCTACGGGTGTTGTCTGTCCAGAATGTCGAAGCTACCCAGAATTGCGTATATTGAAATCGCCGGTAATAACGATTTCAGTTTTAGGGTACCGGGATACAATTTTACGTATGAAGTCAGACAGCGCATCGAACTCGTTCAGTTTGGGACTTCTATAAATGAAGCAATAGCTACTGGTTAATTTGCTTACGGAGTAGATTTTAACCACATGAAGTTGAACTCTGGATTGGAACATGGTTTACAATGTGGTGGAATTTGGTAAACAACATCACTACGCACTTAAATGGTACGACCGCGATGAGAATAATAGCACTAGTTTGTATCCAGGCAGCTTCAGATCTGGGTGATCTGAGAGGTGTAGGCGGGAATCTACCTGTGGTTCACTAAGTCGCGGAACAGCTGGTCTGTAATTACAGACTTTTAGCCCGCGTATGTTAGCCTTAATTCCGGGTTCAAGGTTGCGAAGTGAAAAATTCTGACGTTGGTTTACCAATTATCTCTCAAGGGGATGGCAGAGCAGTTCAAAATCCGCTTATATTGGATGCCGGGCCACAGAGATTTACCAGGGCATTCTAGGGCTCACGAATTCGCCAAAATTTGAACCACTCTACCTATTTTACCTGAAAAAGGTATCATCGGTATACCAATAGCTACGTGTAAACTATTTGGTTTTAGAAGAATAAATCTTAGATCTGTTGGATCAACTGGTTCGTCAACACTAAATCTGCTAAATCTGTCCCCATTCGAGGTTGCTTCTCAAAAGAAGGATTTTTACTTGGCCAGACAATTTTAAAGTAATACGTGGGTTTTGGGTGGCCATTGTTTCGGATTGAATGCCTTGCAATTTCCTCCGAAAGCAGCATTCTAAAGAAGACAAATCCTTAATTTGGAAGTGACAATGATTCCTGACTTTTATAATCGAATGTTAAAGCCAAATTGATGGTCACAGAGCCGAGTGTATACACATATTCACTCTACGCCTCAGAATTTATTCCAATATACCTTTTGACCTGACCAGTTCTTGTTCCTGAACACACATTATCTGTCGTAACACCACTTTCAAGTCCTATGACCTCATGATATTAATCTGACTGATTACCTACACAGTATCGCCTGTGGCTACCTAGATTATTTTCCTTAAGTGCTCTACAGAACTCACCTAAGAAATTCTATTAAGAAACGTGTATGCCCTCGAAGGTAGGTTAAAATTCTAGTGCACCTTCCATTAGTCAGTTACAGAGTTACCAGCAAATATTCTTTCCTCTATTAAACCAAGCTACTTACTACACCATGTTCTGGAGAGCTAGGCATAATCAATTACAAAATCGTGAATGGTAGCCACCAGAAATGTGTACAACTCGTACGAATACAACTCCCGCAACTTAAAGTTGTTCAAACATTTACAACACAAATTTAGAGACCACTTAGGTAGAATCAACACTAGAGTTGCCTTGATTTGCGAACAAGTATTTCATGGCAAGCCACTTTGGGAAGTTCCCCAAGACTGTTTCTAACTCGGATACCAATTTAGCATGTGGCAGTGGACAGATACTGGTAATAGATAAATTTGTCGGAATCGCAGAAAATCCATTTGGTGGGGTGCTGTAAATTAATTTGTTTATTAATATGTTGATCGTGCTGTTGGCAAAAAATTTAGATTGCATTTCATTGACTAGAAAATGCTGATACCACGTAGGATTATGTGAGCAAGATTTCTGCAATACTGGAAAACATGCAAACGGTGGAGACCAGAAATTGATTTTGAAAGACATGAGGGGTGATCAGTGCTGTGAATGTTGTCTTGGTTAATTGTCTTTAGTCAATTTTTCTATATGGGTAGGAGAAACCAACAGACTACTCGTATATACGCGTTTCTCTGTCTTCAGGTGCAAAATTATCAGAGATATACGAGTAAGTCTAGGAAGGGAGGTTTTCAGGCTTGCAGAATATAGGCTAACAGGTGGCCGAATTGTGATGTTATAGCAGACCACGTTTCTGTAAGGGATTTCGATAGATTGAAGCGGACATGGCACATATCGTCTCTGGATATGTAATACTAGACCCCTTGAAAGACTTCAGGCAAAACTGCATGATCGTAATATAAATCAGCTGTTGATGATTTGAGTATTCTCTAATTAGCCTTAGACTATTTCATTTACGTCAATCAATTCAGTTTCCGAATATGTCAAGGGTAGTAGCAACGTTAGAGGCAATCATTTCCAGGATTTTATAGAAACGTTTGGCTTGGTTATCAAAGGTGTTGGCTTCCAACCCTATTCAATAGGTACGCTTAGGAGATATCCATGTGGAAAGTCAAATGTTCTCATGCTACACCATAAGGACATTCAATTTAAAATTCCAAATCGAATGATTAGCAACTTCATCATCAAAATTCCTCCTAAACCCAAAACGAGAAAGAAAGTAGCGAAAGCTACTCGTATTCAGAAATTGAATGGTAATCCCATCTTATGTATCGAACCGACGTTCTCTAACATCAAAAACTCTTGCAGATCGCCTGTTCCTTGGTTGAATGCAGATGAGCAGCGTAGTCCGTAAACCAGAAAGTCAACATCTTCCTTAAGACTAGTTTGGAATATGATTGAAATAGTTAGAGATGCAACCAGATCGTATATTGAGGAGGACCTTCCATAGAGACTTTTGCAAACAGATCGAAACACTAAGTGCAACAAATAACAAAACAAAATTCCTCAAAAGAAACAAATCTACTGGGCTGGAAACAGTAAGGTGAAAGCAGATAATCTCAGTCTTATTCTCAAAACTCACTTCCTGATCAAGCTGATCATAAAACAAGCTCCTATCACCGGAACTGCTTACTTACTTACTGATTTGGCTGGCGCTACAGTGGGATGCGGTGCACCAGAGTCTCAGCAAACATGCCTGTCCAGGTGGCGAAGTCTTTTAAAAGATTCCTCCAGTTATGGACACGAAGTTCGTTGATGTCGTCTTCCATGATGAAGTCGTTCTTTTACTGCGACGTTCCTCTGGATTGGACACGGGAGCGTCCGGGATACTGGTGTCAATGCGTTCAAAGTGATCTGATGTACGGTTTGCTTCTCTATTCTCCATTGATGCAAATTGAACCGAAAATTACCTGAAGAACTTTTCTCTCGAAACCCCCAAAAGCCCCCAAGAGGATGATCAGTGTCTTGTATAATGCATTTTTGGTTACTCGAGAGTGGGCTTTACTACTCAACTGCCTTCGAAGCCCTAAAACGCAGCGAGTTTGTTATTAACTTGATTTCTGTAGCTGGTGTCATTGCCGGAGCGTACAGTGGAGCCGAGGTAGATGAAGTCCCGAAATTGCTAGTGAACGAATTAATACAAACCTGGCATTTGTTGTGGTAACAAATAAGAACATCAAATAAGTTAATGCTACTTTTGTTGGCTTCAAAGCCTTTGGCATCGAGTTGGAGCCAACTCAATTCATCCCTAAAAGCTTTAAATATATCAGTCGGACTCCCTCCCTTCTAAGGATCATGAAGATAGTGGTTGAATCTTATGTACGCGAAAGATGCAAGATACAACTTAGGCTCTGAATGTGTTCTCAACAAGAAGCAGTGATACTTGGTCGTTTTCACCAGCATTTTAGGTGCCTTCCACCGAATTTTTAAAACAAAATTAACAACAGACAACAAGGCGTAGACGAATCACCAGCTTTGTGAAATTTAGCTCTCAATAGTTCTAACGTCAGCCCTCATCCATTTATAGATGACATCCTTATTTACTTAGGTGGCACTACAGTCCGGAATGAACCTGACCCTAAATTGACATGCCTATCACTTAATTCGATTCATAGCTAACTCCCTCAAATTGCGCATTCCTCGATTGAGGTCTCCTTCCATTTGTTCGCGTCATCCAAGGCAAGGTCTATCTCTACTGGGTTTTTTATCGAAACGCCCAAGGATGTCTTCATATACTTTCGATACAGTCCATGCTTCAGCGCCATAAAGTAGGATATTTACCGCTAAATCAATTAGTTACTTAGGCGGCGCTACATTCCGGGGTGGACCCAGGCTTCAACAAATAAGTCTCTCCAATTAGCGAGGTCTTTTTCTAACTGCCTCCAGTTGGGCACTCCAAGTTGATTGAGGTCTCTTTCCACTTGCGCGCATTACCTAAGGCGGGGCCTTTCTCTACTGCGTTGTCCTGTCGGATTAGGGTCGAAGATTCTGCGGGCTAAAGCGTTTGTGTTTATTCGCTCTATATGTCCCAGCCATCTCAAATGCCCAATGCGCAGTTTCTTGAACAGGTCGATATCGCTGTACAGCTCGTAGAGTTCATCGTTGAATCGTCTCCTCCAGAACCCGTCAACGCATACGGATCCAAATATCTTACGAGAAAAACGAATTCTTGACTTGCTTCGTCAATATTGAATGGTCCACTCTGCCTGACAGTGAAATTTGTGTCGAATTCGCCGTTTAGCAGTCGGCAGAAATGGTTTTTCCATATCCTCAGCACCGACTGTCACTCTACACAAGGTTTCCTTGTTCACCTCTACAAGTTTCCATTCGGGTCTTATTACCAGGATGAGTTCTTTTTACTACTTGGTAAGACTTGCCATCATTATTCCTGGAGTAGCACCTCTCTATTTCAGCACGTCACTTGTGGCATTTCTGATGGCTTCTCAGCATCTAAGCCACTGTTTTTCAGCACTTGATGCTGGCTGCATCAGAACTTCTCGAGACGTTGAGCGATAGGTGATCTATAAAGGTTCTGGCGGCTTGTTGCGGTTGCAACCGTTCAACGTTAAATCTCCTCATAGCCTTTCCCGTTTGTTGTGGCATCTGTGATATCCGTAGACGTACCTTGGCTGTAACCTGGTAGTAGTCCGAGTCTATGTTTTTCGCTCCGAATGTTCGGACAACTAAAATGCTTGAGGAGTGCTTTACGTCGATCGCAACATGATCAATGCGGTTGGCAGTTTGCTGATCTGGTGCCTGCCAAGTTCCCTTGTGAATGTTGAATTGAGTAGGCTACGTTTTCCGATTGTACTACCAAAGACGTCCTCCTTTCCAGTTTTGGCATTAAAGCCGCCTAGGACGATTTTAACGTAATACATCGGACATTGCTCGTAGGTTTTGTCGATGAGCTCGTAGAAACTTTCTTTGGTAGCATCGCCCTTTTCCTCTGTTGGGGCGTAAGCGCATATAAGGCTGATGTTAGCGAATTTACCCTTGATGCGGGTTGTTATAAGGCATTCACTCACGTGTCGAAAGGTCAAGACTTCTTGCAGAAGTCTGCCGCTTACAACACATCCGCCCCTTTTGTCCTAGCGGTCCCAAATTCGGGGGCCAGTAACTCGCTTCGGGGATGTAAGTGCCGTCGTTGGCCCTTATTAAGGGCTCATCTCTTTTCCAACACCCTGACTTAGTTTTGGAGATCCTTATTGACTTGGTATTCAAATGCGTTGAAGCAGCTCATATAGAGATAACACTAGTTCGACCTAACTGGAACTGTGGACGCCACAATTATATGAATATTATTGGCGTAATATTTGAAAGATTGCACTCTTCGCTTATGAGTTCCGTACAGATCACATGACAGTCATCATCTTGTCTAAAATGTTTTTTGACATCAAAAATCTCGGTTAAGTTATTACCGACGCAGCGACCGTTCTCCATCGTCATTCTACACAGAATAAATGCAGAAATGCCAAAACTAGACATGACTCTATATACGAGTAGCTTATCTTTATAAATGCTGTTATATGGTTTCAGACGTTCACACAATGTGGCACATAAGACCTGGCACGCAATTTTGAAGAGACTTATACCTAAATGGTTGACGTAGGTGAAGCGCCTCTTTTTATGTGGATAAAGCATACGATACTGAGATTACATTCATCTGACCAGTTGATGTATACTCTCCTGCAGCCTTATTGGATTTAAGCTTGATATTGCTATCGTTGTCGCCGTTATACAGTTTAAAGAAGAAGTTGTTTTTCATATTCTCAGCACCAGCTGTGTCTCTACTAGAAGGTTTCCTTCCTGATTTATACTATTGTATGGGTCTAATTGCCTTGACACGTTATTTTCATCTGTTAGTACAACAAAACTTCCTTACCTGCGATATTCCTAGAGTAGAAACTCCCAATACTTTCGACTGCACGCTTCTCGTGCTCTTTCACATAGGGGCTATGGAGAGATTTTGGGATAAGCATTTGTACCTTAGCTGCAACAAGGTAGTGATCCGAGTCAATTTTGGCTGCTCGGAAAATTTGGACGTCCAATAGAGAAAGAGCAATATTCATCCATGAAGCTTTCGGCACAACGGGTATTGCGATTGCTCACAACCGACCACAAGCGAATACGACTGTCAATTTCGATGCAGTGTTTGGATAACTTTAAGCGAGATTCGCAGAAGTTTTTGCATCGCGTCGTCGCCGTTGTTGGTACCCTCGACGTCAAGCGATAATCGAACCAATGGAGTGTTCCAGGCGAAAGTGCTACGAAGTAGGCAAAGCCAATTGCATCGGCTGGAAACTTTATGACTAAATTTTTCATGGGCTCTTGGGCTTTTGACAGAAAGGAAGCATGACCACAGAACAGTAATACAGTGAATTATTGCACCAGCTCATTCATCCGCAATCGACCTGGCCAAATTGCACGAATCTACAGCACTCGCCCAACTTTACTCGTTGCGAATGTTTTTTTTTGTTCTGTTCTTTCCTAACGCAAAAACTTGACTCGCAAAAATAAAATTCAGCTCAATCGTCGAGATTATCGGCGAGACAGAGGCCTGTTTGAAGAGTTTGATCACTCAACCAATCAAGAACGTACATCACGCTTATGGAATGTCTTTCCGAGCTCTGTATTTCCTGACCATTATAACGTTCAACCATTCAAAACTACCGTACATCGGTAGCTGTCTTCCTTTCCTTTTGGGTATCTTAACCCCTTGAGTGCGCTCTAATTTAAAAAAAAAAAAGAAAATCATATTTGTTAAAGTGCTTTAGATCTACAAGTCGATGGCATCATCAAGTCTTTCTTATGGGAATGTCTTATGGGACTACAAAGAAACCCAAGACTCGGCTGCATAGGAACTTTTCCTAGCACTCCAGGTTTGAGCAGCTAGATGCACTGATGAATCTTCCTCCCCCTGATATACCAGTATATATGACTAAACTCTCAATGTCACCTTCCTTTGAAAAGGGATTGGTCCTTGGAAGAACTTTTACTAGTGTCATTTTTACCCGTCGACTTTCATTTGACTCCTATATAATGGGCATGGTGACTGACGCAATGACACCAGTGCTGTGGTTGCTACGGGTGTAGGAATCAACTTTCCCTGCACTTAGGACTAGCTTCGGTCAGAATTAGAGGAATGCACGAGTAGTAAGATCTTAGCTGAAACGATTTAGGATGTAGTGCTGGGCGATAACCCTACACTTCATTCTTCTTTTGGTAAACTTGAGTTCGTCCTTCAGGAGGACATACATGCAATGTGATAGCAATAACGTTTCTTTTGAAGAACTGGTGAAGGGGGAGAATGATCTGCATTTCACTAAGCCCACTCATCACATCCAAGTTAGCTCTAGAATGCTCAGCTTTCTTTTACGCAGGTTAAAAGCAGACAAAAGGAATACTTCCAAACGTCTTTAAGAAGGCCTTTCTGGTGTAGACTTCCGTTTGACTACGTTTTGACTCGGCACTACGCTTTTATTAAGCACCATTAATATGCCAGACATAAGTGAAAATACGCCTTGGGATGCCTTCTGTAAGAGGAACGAAGACACTCCGTAGCAGCAAAATTAGAGAACATTGTTTTCTATACAAGCAAACACACTTGTTTACTGCATCTCATGCGTGAATCCGGCAGTGGAGTCCTAAATATTTTTCCCAAAAATGTATTGTTGGCAATGGAGGAACACCTAATTTGTGAGAAACAATAATTGTTTATATGATAAAAAGGATAAACACCATTAAAGCTTGAAATTAAATGCGATGAAATGTCACATTTTACTGCACATGTGGCTCATGTTACTGCACGCAGTAATACAAGCAGTATCGCTGCACATGGGTTTCAGTCATAAGGCTGCAAGTGCTATGCATTGATGTGATGGGTGAAGATACTTAACGAATGCTATTGCTTAGGCGATAAGTCTTTTCTCGGAAGCTGAGAGATATCATTAAAAGGAACGTCATATTGCACTCAGAATGGTTATGGACTGGTTCTTTATCTGAGCTCTCTATATTCCGATAATTTCCAACTGTTCATTACTCATAATTGCAAATAGTCACCAGTTACATATAAGTCTGATTCAACTGTTCGCTATAAATAATTGGCACTCCTTGGCGCTAGAGATCATGTTGCAACGTATTCATAAACAGTAAATCAAGCAATGGCAATTGGTAGAAAAGTAAGAAACTAATCAGCCAACCGTTAAGCTTAAGAAGATTTGCATTCAAGATAAATTGACGAAGATATTAAATCAGAAATAAAAATGTCTGCAGATTAAAGATACATATGCATGCATGAAAGTTGGCGTAAGTGATAGAGAGGAAATGACATAATCACCTAAATATGTGACATTTTTGCAAAAAAACATGTGCGGACATTTATTAATATAAATTCTCGGCAATAAAATGATAATTATGGGCAAGACACAAACACCTTGAATTAACCTTCACTCCATATTATTGCCTATTTGCAGATCGTTGGGTTACCGAAACTTCAACTGGAGATGGGTCCCTATTCTTATGATAGGTTATTTGTGGTAGCAGGCCGGACAGGAGAACGGTGAGTTGTGTACGATTAGGGTAAACACTCAGCGGGTTAACCTGGCGATGCTTAGTCCTTCAACTATGACTACGTATCACTTGTGCTCATTTCAACTCCTGCCGCTGGGCACTTATCTCGTGCAACCAGACGTGACCTACCAAATATATAAGTGCGTCCGTTGACCAAGAGAAAATAAAGACACTACAATTTACTGCGACGTGAAAAACTTACACATGCCAAGCAACCAAAAACCACGGATAAGGACGGATCTACTATTGGCGATCTGTACATGCAGACCTCGTGTAGCCGAACAACTAGCTTAGGCCCCAGTCTGACACATGTAAAGCAGATATCACCGCCGTTCGAGAAGTGCGGTGGAATGGGCCAGATGGATGAAAAACTGCGACATACTCGTACTATAGCGATTGCTAGAAAAAAAAAAACACAACGGCGTCTATTTGGGTGCGGATTTGTTATAAGCGGCAGACTAAGGCAGAAGTTATGGGGTTTTGACACATAAGGGAACGCTTTATAACAATGCGCGTCAATTTCAGATTGACATGCGCTCACACCCCCACAAAATACAATAACGACGCTACCATAGAATATTTCTACGAGCTCCTCGACAAAACTTACGAGCAATATGACGCTAAAACCATTTTCTGAGGGAGCGGAACAGTACTATAGTTAGCACATGGTTTCACCACCTTAAAATCCACAAAGAGACATGACGGTTACCGTGATCATTAAACCATAAGCTAAATTGAGCATGCAGCAATCAGCGCACGATAGGTACTCCTCCAATATTTTAGATATCCGCACTTTCCCAGCAGCGAACACAGACTCAGACCTCCTTGCAGTCAGGATATCTCAAACACCACAACAACGAAGAAATACCATTTCCAACCGGGTATGCCTCAACCAGTGTCAACCTATGTAACCAATGTCAAGTGCTGAAGAGCAGTGGCATCGATGGGAAAAAGCCGTGATTTTTACGCAATTGATTTTCTAGATTTAACACGACTATCTCCATGAAACCCATGGTTTGATCAGGAATGCAGGCAAGCACACGTAGGGAAACCACTAGCTTACAAAGACGGAAACTGGAGAAGAAGAAAGTCAGCTTCTCCGAAGGGAAAACAGAGAGCATAAGAATCACGCAATCGAGGAAATAAAGACGCACTATTCCAGAAACATTGGTCGCAATTTTTACCAAACCATAAGAAGAAACTGTCAAAGCAACAAGACCCACAGAAACCTCAGTGGATACTGAGAATATGTAAAACTACTCCTCAAACTGTTATACGACGAGGACGACCCAAATTCCGCTGTTAGACAAAATGAATCATTCAACTTTGAAGGTTGACGGTGAAAGTCAAGAGATCTGTCCATTTCACTAAAATGAAGTGAGCAATAAGACCTCTACACCCTTTAAGCTTAAGAATAATAAGATTGCCCTGGATGATTTGGTAGAGAGAATGCAACAACCCAGTTCCAAGATTTATTCGGCAGAAAATATGCCTGAAGAATAGAACCTTAGCACCGTTTGCCCGAGTGACAAGAAAGCATACTTTCCTAACTACGCTAATTATAGAGGCATCAGTGTTCTTTTCATCGCATATAAGATCTTGGCTGCTGCCTTGTATGAACCGCTGCACCCATTTTTTATCCGTAATATCACAGAGACCTTTGATGCCAGAAATGAGCTTAGGCAAGGTGATGAGTTCTCATGTGACTCCTTTAACATTGTACTTTCGAGAATTTGGCGAGACCCACAAGTCAACACCAGAGCCATAGTTTTCCAAAATTCTGTGCAAATACTAGCATACGTTGAGAACAAAAACATCATTTTTGTATCTGAATGAGGGCAAAACCGAGTGTATGCAGTCAGAAAATAGAGACGTACCGCATCGACAATTGAGACATGTATCTCAGTGTTTTCGTGAACACCTGTCGTGTAAACTTAATGTCACGGGATGCCCATACATCCACGAAGACCGGGATACCCCTGGCCACCGCTCTCCGTCATTCCTTTGATACCATTCCGAACCCGTATTGAGGACAAAAGGTTTCCACTCTTGGTTTGAGCTGAGGGTAAAAGGTTCCACTCTTGGTTTGAGCTGAGGGCGACCTAAAACTTTTTATCAATTTTAGGGTCACAGCACCCAGCACTTATTGCAATTCTACATCGGTTCAGTAAAAATGGAAGATCCTTCCTGCGATTTTAGGCCAAAACCAAAGCCACTACGACGCTGCCACTATGTTTTTCAAGTCATTCCCGGACCGAAGTCTGGGGGCCCTGACTCTGATGGTACTGAGTTTTAATTATTAGTGAGGACTACTACCGGTGGTCCTGCCACCTAACAGGATCTTATGACCCGCCGCTTGTAGCTGTAGTAGTCAAATCGTAGTAACCTTCAGTGGCATTAGAATCTGAAAACTATTACGATAAGACCAGCGATTGTTCTAACCCAGTTTATTATTAAACTACATTATTGACGGGAGTATCCTTGATAGTTGGGGCGAGGGCGGTTCCTTTGAGATAGAACGTCTGTAGAGAGTAGAGATTTACGTGAACTCCTGTCTGTGAGCCCTTAATTTCACAGAATGACAAAACATCCATGGAAGTAAGGATACACCTTTCCTTCGCTTGCTTGTAGAGGGTGTTTTTTTAGAGTTATACAAATTCAATATGAAATAAAACATTTGAAGATAATGCTAATGTCTATAATATAAGCTTTATTTAATAGTTAATTTTATGCCATTAGTGGTTAAATATAATATTGGGCATATGCGTGCCACGGCTAGCTCGAATGAAGCGCAATCGTGAAGTCAAATTTTCGACAACTTTATAGAGCCGTATGTCAGCAATAACGCGAATATCGACTTCCAAATCGTCCAACGTCTCTAGTTTATCGGCATGGACTAGTGACTTCACATGTCCCCAAAGAAAGTACTCTAAAGGTGTGAGATCACAGGATCGTGGAGGCCAGTTCACAGGTCCATTACGCGAAATTATGCGCTCAGCAAATTTTTAACGCAATAAATTGATGTCGCGCCATCTTGTTGAAACCAGAGGTCGGTCACATCAATGCCATTCAACTGAGGAACGAAGAAGTCAGAAATCATGTTTTTATGGCGCTATCCATTGACGGTAACATTCTGGCCAGCATCGTTCTTAAATAAATATGGGCCGCTGATTCCATCAGCCCATAAAGCACACCAAACAGCGAGTTTTAATGGTTGTAAGGGCGTCTCGACAAAGGCTTCTGAGTTTTCTCCACTACAAATTTGGCGCTCTTGCTTGTACATGTATCCATTTAACCAAAAGTAGGCCTCATCGGAGGACAAAATTTTGCGTTGAAAATGAGGATCAAGCTGAATCATATTTTCGGCCCATTCACCCATCCTACGACGCGTTTAATAGTCACGTGGTTTCAACTCTTGCACATGTTGGATTTTTCTGTAAAATCTACCACCAAGTGGATTGGCATAGCTCCAATTGCTGTGCACGATGGAGAATCGACTCATGCGGATTCTCAATACTGCGCTCCACAACGGCAATAACTTCTTCTATGCGCACTGTTTGTCATCTTTGGGGATACGTATTATCCATTAGAGTGTACGTGGGGCGAAAACGATTCATCGTGTTCCGAATAATTTGCTCAGATGGACGATTATGTCGACCGTAAAATGGACGTAGCGCACGATAAGTTTGGCGAACCGAACTATGGTTTGTAAAATAAGTTTGCATAATTTGCATGCGTTATTCTGGCTTTAATCTATTCATCGTAAAATGGCAACATGTGCTAACTACAAATCAACTTTCAACTGTCAAATTGACTATCTGTAGAAACAGTGTTGCCAGTTTAAAAACCGAACCTCTTAAAAAAACACCCTTTATTATGAATACCAATTCGGAACTGCGTTGAGAACACAGCACTACCCTTAGTATGAGCCGAGGCCGACGTATAACCCCTTGCCAATCTTAGAGCCACGGCACCTAGCACTTATTTGCTTCTCCACAACGGATCAACCACAAGTGGAAGACTCTTCCCGCATGAATGCTTAAACCACAGCCACCGTGACGCTCCCACAAAGGAGCTTAGCTCTTCAAGCTAGACCTGGACCGCAGTCTGGGTGTTCTTGGCTCCCACAGTACCATGTTTTAGGTCCTGGTATGGACTACCTACTAGTCAACAGGACCTATGACCGGCCGCTTGTAACTGATCAAATCGTAGTGACCTTCAGCGTTAAGTTCTGAAAACCGTTACGATTAGACCAGTATTTGCTCTGCCTCCGCTTTTTATTAGACATCGTCATTGGGTGGAGCCCATCTTTTGAGAAAGTAAGAGATTTTGTCACCTCGGCTCCATTATTAACTACATAATATATAATGAAACCTTATCAGAAACTAAACCCTAAAAAGATGTGATTAGCCCATGTCAGAAAGCACTACTCTGTGGCTAACGCGTCCCGTGAGACTTCGATCCCTTCTTACTTATTTACTTACTAAGGTGGCTCTACAGTCCGAGGTGGACCTTTGCCTCAACCAACAATCGTCTGTAGCCAGTACGATGTTTAGCCACCTGCCTCCAGTTTCGCACGCTAACTTGGTTGAGGTCCCCTTTTTCTTGCGTTCGCCACCTGAGTCGAGGTCTTCCACTACTGCGCTTCCACCGGATCATTGGTGTTCATCCACTCAACATGACCCAGCCACCTCAGTCGTTGGACCAACACTCTTCTGGCTAAGTCAATGTCGCTCTACATTTCGTACAGTTCATCGTTTTATCTCCTCCTGCACTTACGGTGAAGATCAGACTGAAAATCACCCGCAAAATTCTCCTCTCAGTGCAGCCAAGAACACCTCCATTTGTTTTTGACAGAATCCAGGTCTCTGAGCCATAGAGCAGGACTGGTATTATCAAGATCTTATATAGGGAGGGCTTTGCTAGTCAACTGCCTTCTTAGCCCAAAGAAGCAAAAGTTATTCTTCGTTCGATCTCAGCGCTGATGTCGTTGTCTGAACTGATAGCGGAGCCTAGGTAGACAAAGTCCTTAACTTTGTTAGTAATATTTGTCGAGGGTGACGTTCTGTCCAAGGCGTCAGTGTTGGGTTTACTTTCTTGTTCACAGCCCTCATTGACCGTTAAACCCATCTTTGCCGCTTCCGCCTCAATACTCACGATAGCGCCACTGATATCACGCTACTTTATTTCGATTATATTAATATCATCGGGGTATGGGAGTGATTGGACGGACTTTTGAAAGATTGTGCCTGTTATATTAGAACGTGAGTCTTGCACTATTCTTTCAAGAATCGATCCCTTCACGAAGAGAGAACGCAGGAGAGGAAGACCTCGTCTTAGTTGGGGTGCACAAGTGAAAGGGGACCTTAAACTTCTTAGAGTCTGCAAGTGCACTTCGGATTCTTACGCCATCTATCGCAACGCAAGACAGTGAAATGTTCTTTCAAAATGGACCATTTCAGAACTTAAATATCCTGTTCCGGTAGAAGAAAGCAAATAAAGGATCGCTTTTGCTCGACGCAAGATAGAAAAAGTTTCCGGATTGGGAACGCAGTAGACAATTCTTGATCTAAAACAATGTCTGCAGCTGGAACTAAACCAACATAAGCAACTCGAATTGATTATCTAGGGATCCAGCAAGTTTGAGAAACGCGTCCATTACAGTCCAATTTATCTCCGGATGATATTTGTCAACTAAATTAGAAGAAAAATAAAAAAATACATTAAAATGTAAAAATCCGTAAAAAAAAGTTTTATTTGATATAAAAAGAAACTTATAAAAAAAAGGTTAAAACAAATACTTAAAAATTCCTTAAATAACTAAGTTTTAGCATTTTTCTGGACCACATCTATCAATTGGAAGGAATCCGGTTTTTTAAACCTCCTCGATTAAGATACAAATTAAAACGCATACTAAGCATAGCATATTTTTACCACAAGAAAACAAGTTTGAATATAATAATAATTCTGGCAGAAGTCAACATTAAGCCGCGAACATGGTCAAAAATCTTAGCTATTAACATCCAGAATACAACCGAGAAAGATGCCCGTCCCACAACGCTTCGGAGATTGTTGCACGGCTCCGGATGTTCCGGATTTCATGAAAACAATGATTTTATATTTTGGACTGTATTCTTTTCAGTGATGAGAAAGGATATGGAGGAATCCCGATACAAGACTTAAAAAAGGAAAATCTAATTCCGACCACATGGCGTAGGTTAAGTTTTTGTATGGCGCTGCTTGCCACTATCTGGCGTAGGTAATTTGGTAGGAATTAATGAAATTATGGTCCGTGTACAACTGAAGTACACTGAACTTGGGATATTCTTGTGATAATAAATAAAAATAATTGTGAAAGAATGGCTGATTTACGACAATTCTTTCTCCACCCCAGCCGCCTAATCTGAACCCCATAGAGCACTTGTGGGATTATCTAGAACGGCAAATTAGAACATGATATTAGTAACAAAATTGGATCTCTTACCAGAATTACCAGGGTTACAGAAATAACCCAAAACCTAGCTAATTCAATGGCCAACAATGGCATTGCTCCAAAAGGTGAGACAACTCAGTACTGAAGCGGCAAGGAAATTATTATATTCAAACGGTTTGTTTTGCTTTTTCTATAATGTACGAGTTTTTAAATATAATAAGTATTGTATATGTAAAAGTGTAAAAATAGATTGTTAGAAGTTTCTCCATGGTTTTGTTGAAATTGTAGGTTGTACGTAGAATTTTGTTGATCACTGTATGCCATCTCATTTAATCAGAAGTGTAGATAGGTGGTCTACACCTATTCTTAGTCTTTGCATTGCTAGTCTTATGAAGTTACAAAATATTTTATATATGTGTACAGAACCTACATACGAGTATGTATCTACAAGCACATTTCTTAAATAAAAATTGAATAAGCATCCTTATCGTTTGAGTAAGCAGTTGATTGTCCTTTTCATCGACAATGACTGGTGAGTCACAAGTTTATTTACTTCCGATATCCAATTCTAGATAAATTTACTCATACGTTAAAGCATCCGCAACCAGTCTTTATACTTACAGCAGCCTTGACAATAGTTTGTACCAATACAAGCTCCCTATCAGTCGGTATCACAACATTCTACATCCAAACAGCATCCATCTGAGCAGCATCCATCTAAACAGCATCCATCTGAGCAGCATCCATCTGAACAGCATCCCTCTGAACAACATTCTCCAGAACAACATCCATCAAACATTGTACATCCGTCCGTTAGACAGCAGCATAACCAACTTAAGCACTCCTCAAAAAATTCAAGAATACAATCGCTCAACTCACAGCATATTCCCTCCTGGTTGTCTGCCTGTTTTTTATTCTTACGCTCTAGGTGTTCTTCTTTTCTCCTGTTATTTTCAGTTAATTCTATTTCCTCCTCGTTTACCGCCTCGCCATTGCTTTCATTAATTTTTAGTACCACATGCTCCATAGCCACGGACAAAAGTCAACTCTGTTCCAGAATTCCAAAAGCTTTCCGACATTCGACGCGCGAATTGTATCGTCTTGTCGAAAACAAATTATCTAAAAATAAAAACATCAACCAATGACGTCATCAGTTGTCAAATTCATAATATTTCAAGGGAAATACCAACAACAAAAACCACAAATGCCGGCGCACAATTCCACGTTCTTACACGCGACGTTCACTATAAACTGACGGAACTACGGAATACGAATTGGGGACAACGCTGTGGATTATTGGAGTAGAATAGGTATGGGGAACGTTTTGGAATGGGAACAGCGTCTGGATATATACTTGTAGAACAACTGCCAACAGCCAACGCCAGCGTGAAGCGGTTCATGCTGTTAGATACTTTCCCATGTCTGTTAGATACGAGTACTATGATACGACAGAATATGAAGAAGAGGACTTTTGTGTTAAAGGAAAAGTGTTGAAATATTATATTGGATCAGTGAAGGACTGACAATTGGGACATCTATGGACTGTTTAACAAATTTAACCAATTTCACCAGCAACAGGTCCGAAGATTGGTCACCATATGGAAATACCCCCCAGTAGTATGCTTAAACCGCTTCTGGCACTTGGGGTGCATATTATGCTAATTTTTCATGTTAGGGATGGTGACATGATTCACAGGTTGTTTGGTTCACCCTGTGCGCCAAGTAGTTTATTGAACTAACCACCACGAGTATAGTATTTGGGTAAGAAGTATCTATGAAGAATCACGTCCCTGTATATGCATATTTTTTAGGATTTTGGACAATTCAGTATTTGAATCCTAGAAGCGGCATATGTTTTAGGGGTGGATTATACAGTGGAAGATATATCAGTGGCGCCATGAGTGAGTCACCCAAGGCACCGCCAAGTCTGGTTTCGTATCAGTAAATGGCGTGGTCGTCAAGTGATTTTTTTTTCTGTGTGGATGATGAATTGTGTAACGATTGTGAAGGGTGTTGAACTGCGGCAGCGGATTAGTTGATAGTAATGTACATACTAGAAAGCGGTTAAGGGAAGAAGGGGGTATGGAATTGATTGCGTTTCTTCTCTGTGTTTTGTGAATTATAAATGTTTTATGCTTTGGGCTTGGTTCCGATTTATAGTACTCAATTTTTTGCTGAGCATTTTCTACAATTTTTGTTAAAAAGGGGGAAAAGGGGGACATCTCCCTCAAGTCCTACGTGGACGGTCCATAATTTTGTCCATTTGCTTTATTTTTGCGTTGCTGTTGTGGAAGGCGGATGTATGTTTGAGCGGATGGTAAATAGGTGAAAGTGGCTGTTGGAAAGACCAACCCATTTAGGCCTATTCGCCCGTTGTGATCCTACGTGGATCTGTGATCCTCTTACTCATGGAACGAATTTAAGCTTATGATGAAGCATAGGAGACTGTAAACGTCTATATTCTTTAGATTGTTTAAGTCTTTGTAGAAGAAAGCTCCTGAGTGAAGTTTTCTTCTCTGGGACAGAGCTGGACATATGCAGAGTAGGTGGAGGATTGTCTCCTCTTCCTCCTCGTCCATGCAGCTTCTACAGAAATCGTTTGTAGAAACCCCAAGCCGTCTTGGATGCTTGTCTATAAGGCAGCGTCCACTGATGATACCTACGATTGCGCTGAGATGGATTAAGCTCTTAGAGCGATTCAGCTTTGGTCAGATCTGTTCGGACGCTAGACGTGTTGGTTCAAAAGTCCATCTAAGGTCTGTTCGTTTATTAGCATCTAGCTTTAATATTGATTTGCACGTAGCGATTGGTATACCTATGCTCCCCTTTTCCGGTACAATAGTGAGAGTGTTTCCAATTTTGGCGAGTTCGGCGGCACAATAATTCCCTGGAATGTCTCTGTGGCGCGGCACGCAACAAAGATGAAAGTTGAACTGCTCTGCCATCTCCGTAAGAGATGATCGGCATTTAAGGGCGGTTTTAGAATTTAAAGAGACTGAATCTAGGGTCTTGGTAGCGGCCTGACTATCCCAAAAGATGTGGATATCCTTTGCAGATATCACGTTTTTCTTCTTCTTCTTCTTTAATCGCCGAAATTTCCGTCTGGAACACGGTACAGTGATTTGGAAGACGGAAGGAGGGGCTTAGTGTTTATCTGAGAAAACACCGCCGGCAACCCCGCTATTGTTTTTACATCCATCTGTGTAAAAGCGGATTGACTGGTCCTCCATGAAAGCATTTTCTTTCCAGAGGGATCTAGAGGGGAAACTTATACGGAAGTCTTTGTCAAACCAAAGTTCAGGTATGGTGTAATGGAGGATCTCTGTGCGGATTCCTAATATATTAAGAATATTAGCGTGGCCAAATAAATTATTTGTCCACTGTGTAGTCGCTTTAAGGCGAATAGCTGCAGTCGCAACTATTGTACTTGTACTCTTTGGACTCTGCTTAGTTTGCTGCAGTTGACTGCATTTTCTAAAGCCATCCACCAGACAGTAATCCCGTAGGTGAGTATCGGTCTTATGACCGAGATGTATAGCCAGTGGGTTATGCGAGGTTGAAAGCACCATTTATTCCTAATGGCTTATTTGCAAGGGAATAAAGCTACTGTAGCTTTATTGACTCTTTTATGAATGTTAGGTTTCCAGTTTAGTTTCCTGTCAAAAATGAGACGCAGCTATTTTGCTCTATCGGAAAAGACTAAACTGGTACCGTTTATTGAGGGAGGATGTTTGTATTTCCTGGAAAAGAGGACAAGATCAGTTTAATGGGGGTTTACTCCCAATCCACAGCGATCTGCCCAACGACTAAATCTGTTAAGATTTAGCTGAAGGAGTTCTTTAGTAGTATTAAGGTGCTTACCTGAGACGGCTATAGCAACATCATCCGCATAGGCAATCACTCTGCTACCACCTGCTTCCAGGTATATCAGCAGTTCATTAATCACTAAGTTCCAGAGAAGGGAGGAAAGGACACCGCCTTGCGGCGTACCTCTGCTGACATATCTTTAGCGGAAGCCTCACCCAGTTTGGAATTGATTATCCTGCTATTTAGCATAAGACTCATCAACTCCCCAAGTGAGTTGTTTACCTGCAGAGTTGCTGTTTCGGAGAAAACATCTCCATCCCTCATCTTGATACTCATAGGTGATACCAATATCAGTCACTCAATTGACACCAACGAACACCGAGTTAATGTCTCCTATCTCACGTTGATTTGTCGCTATTTCCACCACCAGCGCACCAATAAATTGACAGTAACATTCCTCCCCTTCAAGCCGCCAATCATAACAACCGACACGTTATGAATGCTCGTCAGCATAACCTCAAGCCCACCTTCGGACGTACTCTAAAATACCGTGATTCTTTCCTAAGCCGTACAACTCGCTTATAAAATGCCCCGACGAGCTCTATATTTCCTAGGCATTATAAAAATCAGACATATAAAACCAATGTATATCTGTGCCTCTCTTTTTCCCCTCCTTAACCTTCCTCCGCACGCACTGAGACAATTAGCAGAAGCGCTTTGCCCTTACAACGGCTTTGCACGGTACAGCAGCAGAATTGTTACAAACAATAGACATCGAACCCTTGCTGAAGAACTTGCCTTCGCTCTGGCGATGGAAGCAGCCAATCAGGCTTCCAAAGCAAAACATTTCGTCAGAGAAGTAGCATTTGTTGAATGCTCCTGCGCAAGACTCAGTGCCAACGAACAGGATACTCCATGGGATACACGAAGAATGCGCTGCTGGAACTGCAATAAAATAGAACATTTTCAAAGGCAGTGTAAAGAACCGGTGTGACGAAAAGGCTGCCCTCATTGTTATATTGTTATAACAAGCAAATACAGGAAGAAACTGGCAGAAATGGGTTTCCCGGACAACCTTCTCGAAGCCATCAGTCGGGAAATGCTTAAGCACCAACTTCGTGGGCAGAAGTTGATAGCAGGAGTCGCGACTCCCAGGATCATCAACCCAGTCTCGCTAGCAAAACGATGCAATGAAGACTAGTGGCAGTAGTCAGGGGAAAGGAGATATGGATGGCAACAATAGACATCGGTGCCAAGGCTTCAATCATCAACAACATCGTTTATATCTTCTGTGGGAGCGTAGGCGGTCAATCTTAATGAATTGTGCTTTAACACTGATTATTACAAGACATTTCCGTTACGTGTCGACCTGCCGAGACTTGTTCCTGGCGCTCAAATAGACTCTTTTTCGTTCTGTGTATCAGTCACCGTAGAAAATGTAAGCCGCAGTTTTTCACCCTGCTTTTGTCCGACCCATTGCACCACAGTTCCTGCGGATATTTGCTTTATTGACTGCCTCGCAATGTTATTTTTTTCCGTATCCAGACAGTTAACTCTACGCACAATCTCAAACCTGGAGGATCTGGGGCTAGTCTGATTGATTTAAAATTATGTGTGTAAGATTGCGCATTGCATGTTTGAGTTCTAATTTTCTTTCAGCGCGTATCCTTAAATATATTCCCTATTACGAATTGCGAGTCAGAAGATTTTCACGGATGAAATTCTCTGGCAAATTTCGACTCTCGTCGTATTACAAATAGCGAACTTAGTAGTTCGCCTTTGAAAACAAACTTGAAATCTCAGATGTTAAATGTCAAAACCTATTCAAATTGTTTAAATTATCGTGAACCTTTGAATGAAATAAAAAAAAATTTAAATGATCCTAATGTTGATTTGTTTTTTGAAAATTCTGATCAGAATGAAGAAAAAACAAGGATTAGCAGATTGAGAAGAAAAATTCGTGATGTTTCTAATCACTTGGATTTTCCTGAGAATCTGTAAGTTCTTTATTTGTTTGAATGTCTTATGGGAAAAACTTTTTAGATTTGTTTCTTACTTTCTACTTAACAAAGATGCATTTCTTTATGTGTTGAACGAAGTAAAAAGTGACTTCCGGTCCACACACACATCTGCTATCCCCCACTGCTAAAATTGGCTTGTGCTTTGCGATTTTTCTAAAGCGGTAGCTACCAAAATTCAGTTGGAAATGACTTTAATTTGGCGCTGTCAAAACCCTACCGTATCTGTTGTTCTGACGGAAATAATTGAAGTGTTTGAGACAAAAGTCTGTAAAGCTTGGATAAAGCTAGAAATGTCTCAAAGAGAAAAGCAAGAAGCACGAAATTATTTCTTCAGAACAGCGAGATTACCTTCAGTAATTGGATGTGTTGATGGGACACACTTGGAATTGTCGCCCCTGGGCAGTGGCGGCATCAATATTTGAACCGGAAAGGGGCAAATTTTAAAGGTTTTATTTTACAGGCTTGTGACCACAGTATGTCCATTCGCTATGTTGATGCCAGAAAATCGGGCTCAACCCATAATTCCATTATATGGAATTACAGCCATTTGAAACAAGTCTTAGAAACAGAGACGTCTTTCTCTCTGATAGCTTTAATCGATGTATTTTTATTATATTTTAGGTGATTCTGGTTATCCACTCCTTCCTTATTTGCTCACACCCTATAGAAATACAAGTATTGGGTCAAGAGAGGCAATGTTCAACAAACTGCACTCCAAAGCAAGGAATATAGTGGAAAGGACAATAGGAATCCTGAAAAGTCGCTTTAGATTTCTGCTGAATGAACGAAAATTACACAAGTCTCCAACAAAGGCGACAAAAATAGTCAATGCTTTCTGTGCCTTGCACTATATTTGCCGTTCGTATAATACACCTGAACCCGAAGTCTGAAAAATACAAAATGACGTTCAGACAGAAGAAGATATAACACAAACAGCAAACATAAACTTAGAAGGCGAACAGAGAAGAAGGGAAATTGTATCTTCTTTGTAATTAAATAAAAAAAAAAAATTAAAGTTTAGTGTTTTTAATTAACATTTCTACTTCACTTTTTCAAATTCATAAGCTCCAATTTCTTCAATTTTACTTTCAAGTTTTCTTTATGGCGGCGACTTTTTTCCAGATTCTCTTCTTCTTTCAGTTCCTCTTTTTTCCTCAATAGCGATAATTTTTCTTTTTCTAGTTCTTAAGTTTTACGCAATTTCACATAATGATTTCTGTACATCTTTTGAAACTGTCAGAAGCTCCTCTTGAACATTGTCTGGCTTTCAAGAAGCCTAAGCCGTTCATTTTCTCTTACGTTTATGTCCCTCATAGCTCTATTACCAGTGCTTGGCAAATAAAAATCGCGTTTGGGTGTTGGAACATCTTCGGCTTCATTTATACTGGACGGAATTTCCTTATTCACTCCGAAAAAATTACCTGAGGGATTTATTGTATTTTGAAGTTCCAGCAACTCTTCCACCGCTTGCTCTAAAGGAGTCAAAGGTATCTGCATACGTGGTCCACCTCCTGTACTGTTATTTCTTTTTTATTATTCGCAAGCTTCTTCTTAAGGTTCAGTTTGCCATCCTGTCAAACCTGAATTTATTGATAAATTAAAATGTGAAATATGTGCAAACTTATTTTACCTTATGCCATTCTTTTCCCTCTCGTACAGGCGGTCCCAAGGAGTTCAGCTCCAGAGCGAACTGCTCCAAATATTTCTTTTGATTTTTTTTTGAGGACCCAAATACCTCAATGCTGTTTGCAATGTCTGGATTCGCTTCCATTGATTTAACTAATTTTGTGAACTGTTCAGAATTCGTCCTCTTAAAACTTAAAGAAAAACAAGTTATTATTATAATATAATTAATTAAACTTGCCTTTTGTTGTCGCTACTCATGTTCGTGACCAAAAATACCATAAAATAACGAATGCCTTGATTGAAATGTTCCTTGTCACTGAAAAGTTTTTCGACTGAATTTGACGTATGAAATAAAATATTGGCGAACGTTCGCCAACCGTGAGATGCCAATTCGCTAAGCATTTGAAACTTCAGGTGAATGAAATATTGGCGATTCACTATTCGTAATAGGAGCAGTAATCTTTTTCAGTTTCCCGAATAAATTCTGAACGGGAGTGTTAATATCTTTTGAATCACGAGGTTGTTAGTTCTAGGACGCAGTGAGCCAAACCTATTACTGCTGCCAATTGTGGCATTTTGGATGAATCATTGATGCTTCTCAAGAGGTTGAGCGGGCTGATCGTCCTATTAAATAGGTGGAGTCTATATCTACAAACTAATTGTTTACCTCTAGGAATCTGATACATATCTTCCTTTACTAAGGATTATAAAGAATATTTTTCTTGACCAGTTAAATGCAACTGCTCTTTAAGTTTTCGATAGTTTAGTCTGTATTTGATAAGCCCCTACAGTACATCCTCTTTTCTCTTCTCTAGCGGTATTATGAACTTTTCATAAGTAAGGGTATAAAACACTGGATCTCATACTTTGATGAGGATTAAGGCTGTGCATTTTAGAAAAGCCTCATTTGAGCATCCTCTTCCCTTAGCGCTGACTACTACATCGTCACCTGATTTCTAAACAGCACGGAGTAATCAGCCTAACAAACGATATTAATATTACCATACATATTGTAGCTTGTTTCAAACCGAAATATGTGAAATCTTGCGAGTCCCACAGTTCCTACTTACTTACTTAATGGGCCCCAACCTGTGAAGAGTCCCTGCCTGAGCCGCAGCAGCCTTCCACGATCTTCGATCCGGTCTGGACCAAGTGGACAGAGGCTCGGGCTTCCTTGTCGCGTCGAACCTGGAGGATGCGATTCGAAGACCCTCTTTGTTGGAGCATTATTGTTCATCGAAGAAGTTGAGCCAATGTAGTCGACGTGTTTTAGATTCGTAGACTACACCCCCATCATCATAGAGCTCATAGAGTTCGCGGTTGTATCTTCTGCTCTATTCGCCCGGCTCGCATAATGAACCAAATATACGACGAAGAATCTTTCTCTCGAAGGGGTATAATTTCTGCTCTAATATCGTCCAGCACTCGGCTCCATAGAGTAAAACTGGCAGGATCATTGTTTTGTAGAGCATGTATTTCATCTTACGATTTCGGAGTTTTAAACCCATTTGTTTCGCCATAAGGAAGCAGCAGCGATTTTTCTAAAGTAAGTATTCTTCCGGATCTCCACTAAGCTGCCTTTCGTAGAGATGGTGTTTAGTCCGAGATAGGTAAGGTCCTTAACCACTTCAAAGTTACTGCTGTTAACAGGGACGTCTTGTCTCAGGCGGTGGACAGATGCTTTATTTGTTGACAACATGTACTTGGTTTTGTCCTCATTTACAAACTCGTTTTCACTGTTCTTCGGTTGCCGTAAAGGCAGGCGATAATGTCAACGTCTCTGCGTATCCCAGCAACAAGACAGATTTGTTGAAGATAGTTTTCTTTTTTTAAAAAGAGAACTTAAAACACAAGTTGGTATGACTACACTTAAAGTGTTTGAGCACGTGTTAAGTTTTTGTGAAAATTGGACAGGGAGAGCAAGAAAGATTTTTGAGCTCAGTGGTTATTCGTTCCATCGGTGGCATCCAATATTTAATGGGGAGACTAAATTATTAGTGTAATCGGAATTGACCTCATCTCGAGTTTAGTTGCCTGAAAAAAAGAACGGCTGGTATTGAACCCCGAACGGTCCGATTTAGAAGCCAATACCACTTGTTAAAACCTGACTTGCACACTACCCGTTCCAGCACTAAATTGAATAAGTCACATGACAGTCCATCTTCTTGCCGGAATAGTTCAGAGGAACTGTTTCCAAGTGACACATAGCCCTGCGTATTTTTCAGTGTCATGCAACACAGCTAGATCAGTTTTGCCGGGATCCGAATTCGGCCATAACCTTGTCATATGTTGTCATATGCGACTTTAAAGTTGATGGAAAGATGGTGAGTCTCGGCTTGAAATTCGTTGGTTTTTTACAATATTTGACTTAGCGTCACTTAGCTTTCCTGAAAAGCATCCGGACGTTGTTTCTATCGCGTTACTCTTCGATATCGTTAAGTTGGGAAACTGCGTAGGTCCTTTTCTTTTAACGCAAGATCTTGTTTTCCATTTTAGCGTTTTTCGGACGTACGCATCATTATCATACCAATGGCACTTATTTGGTTGGCTGGTAGCTTGCGGTAGTCCCGGCTGCATCTTTGATGATGTCGTGACACTGGTTCCACAGATTATTGGCGTTTGTGGATAGTGAATGCACAGCGGAGAGTCTCTTGCTCCTGGAAGGCCCCGGCTACACCATCGTTCTAAGACTTCCAATGTTGCATTTCTTTTTCTGAGCGGTTCGCAACTTCTTCTCGTCGCATAGTCGAGCTGCGAATTTGCCTATAACAAGAAAGTTGTCAGAATCGACGGTTGACCTTCTGAATGCACATACAGAATGTCTGATGTTTGTCTCGCATCTATTAGCACATGGTCAAATTGGTTGGCCGTTCGATAATCTGAAGTGCTCCAGATTGCTGTGAGGATTCGTAGTCTTTGAAACCTTGTGCTACTTATCACATTACGAACTGCTACGAAGTCGATTAGCTGGAAGCCGTTATCGTTGTCGTGTTGTTAAACAAGTGGACATTGAGGCTCACCAGTACAATTTTGACATCATACTCTGAACGGGGTCCGTAGGCCAGGAGGCCATAGAACTTGATAGAGTCTTCAGCTTCATCGGCATGTGCGAGTGCACATATCAGCTGACTTTTTGGATTGATACCTTTTAGCGGATCATAGCCTGGCGATCGCTTAACGATTTTAAGTCATTTATCATTGACCGTAGCATACTCTCAATTTGTAGTCCGTGAACGTGATCGTGATCCTAACTGAGAGAATCCGTTGGCATCCGAGGCCGGTGTCTCTCTCATAACTAACTACTTTTTAATATATGTTGTAGGGACGTCATCCTGACGGCACAACCCTCTACCGGGAGATCCACTTCCCCTAAAACGAGGGGCCTGTAAAACCGATGTCAGTAACCCACTTCGGGGTTGTGAGCTCTGGCATTGGCGCATTAAAGGCTCATCCGCCACCAATTTTTTTTCAAGAACCCGACATATTTTTGGATATCTTTATCGGCCTGAACTCCAAAATATTGTAGTAGCCCAGATATAGTTTTGTGCCACTATTTGTGGCGCTACAGCCGATTCCGCCTAGGGAATTCGTTAGCTCTGGTTTTTATAATGCTGCTTTTTGTCTCTTGTTCAACACTCGCACTTATAAATTTAACAAGTCTAGTCTGGGTGGACGATAACCACTACCCGATGGCTACCACTTGAAGGTAAAATAAGCTCAATTCATGTGTAATAACAGTTACTACTCCAGGTTGATGCCACTCAGCATTCAACAATCAGTACATCAGTGCAAGCCTACAGTAGTTAAGATTTTATATTTGAAATCTACGTATCGCACAGTTGTCAAAACTCTTACAAATTTGAAGGAGTTATCCCAGTTTAGTGTTCCGGCAAAGTTGTTGGTGGTTCCTTTTGGCACTTTTGTTTACAATTTTCAAATAATGACTACGTGCACAACATCCATCATAGAACCTACATATCTACAATGGAATAATTCCTAAAACGTTACTATTTCCGTGACGATCACGTTTCATAAAATCAAACTGAGCATTCTTGGAGGCTGCTGTAGACAATTCACTATCTACCCATACGCTTACACTACAGTACATAGATCTCGCGAGTTTTAGATGTCCCAATAGACATCAACACTGCGCCAAGTGTTCAATCTCCGATTCAGATTAATTACAATTAAGCCGTTTCAGCGTTTAAACCTTTTTAGCAATTTTTTCGCGTTCGAAATGTCTGACTTCTTGTCAAACCCAACGGAATGTTATTTATAATTACGTCAACTCTAGAACCAAATTCGCAATTCCCACGTAACATGTCATTTGCAAAGCACCACACGAAAAACAACAAAACGAATCTCTGATCTGACGCCAATCAAATGGAAAACCACTTTCCAAAATGTCCCACTTAGAGACCTCCAGTCTCTCCAGCCATGTCCTTAAAAGGTTTAAAAGCCCGCAGTTATAAAACGTAATCTCAGTGCTTTTTTCTAACACCGACTTCTTGGCACACTGCGAGTACTTTGTCGCTCTACATCCTGTCACGTCTGTAATCCGTATGGACACAATTTTAATTTAGAAATTTATTGCCATTCCAAAAATGGCAAAATGTCAAGCCGAGAAACTGTAGCACCAGCACAATGTGCACCTGATTTTGTGGCACAAACGCAATCCATTCTGTCTATCTTCAACCTGTGTTTCTAGATCCGTTCGTTCAGATTGAGCTGTGAGTCCATCATTTTAATTACAAACATGCAGGGAGAGGATCTGCGAATGGACACCGCCCCAAGCTGTGCAATAAACTGTATCCCCCCGATGCGGTGTCCTTTTGGTTTATTGGTGCGAGCGCGCAAAAACCCATTGAACCGGCCATCATTTCACTCATATTTTCCGCATCATTGGCTGATGGATGAGTGTCCGTTACCGTTGCTTAGTACCATTAGCGGCCATGCTTTGCTAGGTGAGGTACGAATATCTATCTTCGGAGTGAAAGGTTAGCTTTATGGTTGCGGTCATGTTGCGTTATGTTGCGCTGGTGGTTTTAATTTCCCACGAGTAATGCGGCAACACTTGGTGGCATGGTGGTGTCTGGTGGTGCATATTAGCCATGCCGACGGAACTTGCATAATACCGCAGCAGCGTGCAGTACAAGGCTATTTGTTTTAATTAGACTCTGTTTGTAGTTGTTGATTTTTTTTAATTAAAAATTGATTATTGCTTAAGTTAATATTGATTTCATCTGTAGTTAGTGCGGCGGACAGTGTTGAACGGTGTATTAGATTGACGAATTAATTAGAGTATCGTGTTGTTATAATGACCAGATGATGGGATTCGCTGATTGGGAAGGAGGGAAAGTTGAAGATTTCCAATCATTTGAGGTTAATTAAAACAAAAGCTGTATCTTAGGAGGCAAACGCATTTCACAATGCAATCAGGAACTACTACTACTACAAATAGTGGTGTCGTAAGAACATATATATTCCGTGGAATAACTATAGTTCAGCGTAAAAGCAGTAACCAAGTTATAATGGAAGAATCGCTGGATTCCAGCAAAAATTAAGAGTCAAAACGCCCTACAGGCGTATCCAATAACAGAAAGTTTACAATCAACCTGTTTGTTCAACAATTGGCTTTGGTGCAGACGCTCCTTGACTCTCAGAGTGAAGGACTTCAATTTGAGCAAGAGTTTATGCGATATAAGCTGGACATATTGGGAGTAAGCGAGATAAGATGGTTAGATGCAGATGAGTACTAACCCCCAACGCGTAGTACTGTATTACTCTACTCCAGAAGACCAACCGGAAGCCCCCGTGGATATGGAGTTAGACTGCTGTTAACACCTACAGCACTCGTGGCCTAATCTCCTGGCAGCCGCACGGTAATAGGATTTTAACGGCCAGATTCCGGACGAGAGTACATCGCGTCACCATTATACAGTGTTACGCCCCCACGGATGGTTCGTCTGAGGAAGAAAAGGAGACTTTCTACAACCAGTTGGGACCTGTTTATAATGCAACACCCAACGGCGACATTGTCATTGTGATGAGGGACCTTAATGCCAAGGTAGGCAGTGATAACGATGGGCACAAACATGTTATGGGACGGCACGGATTAGGCAACCGCAATGACAATGGCGAAAGTTTTGTTGACTTTTGCAATGCAAACCGTCTTGTCATAGGTGGCACCATGTTTGAGCACAAGGCTTGCCATAAAATCAGTTGGGTGTCAACTGACAGGCAAGCAACCTCCAATCAAATCGACCATTTTGCCATCAGTCACCGTTTTAGAAGTAATCTTCTAGACGTCCGAAACAGACGAGGAGCGGACATGGGGTTGCTACGAGATCAATTACGCACTGCTGCCGTTAGAAGATCTAACGACCCAAGAACACCTAGGTTCAACGTAGACCGACTGAGAGTTCCTACAAGAACTAAGGGACCATCTCTCACGAAGAGTGGAAACAATCAGCAGCTCACTGCCCGCCACCATTCAAGACCATTGGTGTGCTGTGAAAACTGTTTTCACATCAGGTGCTGAAAGAATTGTCGGTCGATCGTAGGGAAGCCATAAGGCGTGACTTTCCGAGGATACCTGGAGAAGGATCAAAGAACGAAAACAACTAAGAGCTCGAATTGCAGCCGCTCCAGCAGCAGGGAGGATCGAGCTAGAGTCCCAATATCGCATTTAGATGTGAGAAGTGACAAGCGCAAGTACATCAATGCGCTGGCCACGCAAGCAGAAGAAGCAGCAGCGAGGTGCGACAGCAGAACGGTTTACAGAATCACCAAAGAGCTTATAGGTGGCCAAAGCTCTACTCAACACCCAGTGAAAGGCTTAGACGGTTCGTTGCTAATATCGGATGAGTATCAACTGAAGAAATAGAAGGAGCATTTTGCTTCGATTCTAAACCGAGTATTTGCCAGCAATATGCACCCAAGTCAGACAGAAGTGTCCGTAGAAAGAAATTCCCGAATTCGTACCACAACCCCCAGTAAGGAAGAGATTATTGCCGCGATCAAAGGACTGAAAACCAATAAGGCGGTCGGACTTGACGGCATACCTGCGGAGCTGTTTCTAGCTGCGCCAGCGGTATCAGCTGAGCTACTGTTCCCACTTGTCGGGAGAACAATGGAAGCCGAGAGTTTTCCGGACGAGTGGAAGAAGGGAATGATCGTCAAGCTCCATAAAAAGGCAATCTAATGCAGTGTGAAAACTGGAGAGGTATCTGCGTGCTGCCTGCTGTGGCCAAGATAATAGCTAAAATCGTCCTGGAGCGAATCAAAGAACACCTCGAAGACACACTCGATATCGAACAAGCAGGTTTCTGCTGTGGATCCTCCTGTGTCGACCACATCAACACCTTGCTGATCATCATCGAGCATTGTGTTGAGTCCCGATCACCACTTCTCCTGCTGTTCATAGATTTTGAAAAGGCGTTTGATAGTATCAATCGGGAATGTATCTGACGTGCCTTACGCAGGAGAGGCATTCCTAATAAATTAATAGCAATTATCAAGGTTACATATGATGGTTCCATATGTCACGTCTTACACAGAAGAAGACTGTCTGAGGAATTCGAAGTCCAAACCGGAGTTAGGCAAGGCTGCATACTTTCACCAATACTGTTTCTATTGGTGATTAGCGATGTGCTGAATGCGGCCTTGTTAGCAGAAAATGGAGGAATTCGATGGACTCTTACATCTGAACTCAAAGGTCAAGGTGACTACGCCGACGACGATGTATGCCTTCTGTCTCACAGAATATTGGGCCTTCACCAAATAACAAGAAATGTGGAGAGGGAAGCAGACATCGTTGGGCTGAAAATTAACTCGGCAAAAACAAAAATGATCAGCCTAAGACCAAACTCATCAACTCACATATGTATTGCTGGACAGACGGTTGAGAGAGTAGAGAGTTTCCAATACCTTGAGAGTATTGTCTCAACTGTTGACGGAACCGACCTGAATATAGCCAACCGCATTGGCAAAGCAAAATCTGCATTTGGGATGATATCCACACCAAGCTACGACTATTCCGTTCCAACGTTGAATCCGTGCTACTATATGGATGTGGTGCCTGGATGTTGACCACCACTATCATGAGGAAGCTGCAAACGTTTCTCAATAGGTGCCTACGCTACATCTTAAGGATATTCTGGCCAAGCCGTATCTCTAATGAACAGCTTTATCAGAGAACGGACCATGAACCTATAGGCACAACCATTCGACGACGAAAGTGGTAGTGTATTGGTCACATTCTCCGAAAGCGTGACAGGCCCATAGCTAACCAAGCGATGCAATGGAATGCGCTTACTCACGATGGCAGGATGCGCGGCGGTCCTAGGAGTACGTGGCGCAGAACATTTGAGAAGGAAGCACTGAAACTGGCAAAAAATTGGGCAGAGCTGAAGCACATTTCCAGAAACCGCATTCGACGTCGCGTAGGCATAGTAGAGGCCCTAGGACCCACAATGGGATACAGAAACGAATGAATGAATGATTGGTGCAGAGAATTGATATCAAGGTGAACTGAAAAATGTACGTCATTCAACCGAATCCTGTTAAACCCACAGTGTGGAAAGAAAGATTCAAACTTCTTGAAGAGATCCTTGAAACCTGCGAAATTTACATGGTGTTTTTTCAAAGACATGCCAGTTGAATGCCTTTTAACTTTTTTTCAGTCGGGTTCATCAGCATTCATCATGTTCAGAATTTATGGATTGCACTATCCAGATTACAGTCTTAACGAAAAGCTAGATTTGTACGAGGCCCGGTAAGATTAGTCAACCTGCAGCTATGGTAGGAAGTCAAGGCTTACGCTACTTTGCAGTGGGATTTGGGAATTTCTTCAGCGATTACGACAGGAACGAATCGCGGGTGCCACGCGTCAAATAACAGGTTAAACATTCATAGGCTGTGACCTTGTGCCACAAATCAAAACAAAAATCAACGGCTCAAGCGAGAGTTAGTACTTTGTTGAAGATATGGAAAAGGAACAGACTTTCCAATTTGAAGACTCCCTAAACCAACCAAAAAAAACAGATTTTCAGAAGCCAAATTCTAACAAATAGAAAGCAATATATTGAGGCTCTGACGAGTAACCTTCATCACATAATCATCACACCACATAAGGGTGTGGAATATACTCATCTCTTGTTTAAAGGATTTCACACCGTTATATGATGATCGATCGGAAAGACTGAGACTGTCTTTTTGTGCCGAATTTACTCTCTCAATCTAAAATTGGGCAAATTTGCGTCTCTGATTTAGTTGCTGGAAAGATACCCTACACAACGAACGAAGAATGGCACAAATTCGTTGATGCGTCTGCTTATTTTCGCAATAATTTGGTATTACCACCACATCCGAATTCATTTAATACTGCGATTCCAGGAACACTTTTTACGCCGGTAACGAATAAATAGTGTGAGGCACTCGACACGTACTACCGCCTGACCTGCTTGTCAACAATGTTGGTTCCGAGTCCAACATTTGTTGCAAAAGTAAAACATTAATCGACTTAACGCTATCCAACAGGCAAGTTAAAAAGATTATCGGCTCGAAAGTACTATCGGAAGTCTCCATGCCAGACCACAGGTTCATCGAAATCAGAATAGGATGCGAGGTCTTGACCTTGTTAAAGAGGAGAAATCCGCGGAAAACCAACTAGACATGCTTTTGGGAGGGGATTACCAAGTCTGTTAATGCTGCTACTAGCCTCAGAACAAAACAAAAGCGGGAGGAAGCTGTTCAGAATCTAAGTCTTTACATCGAAGCAAAAAGAATATAAGATTTAAGCCAAGGGATTACAACTCTCGATGACGTATCTGGTAACTCTCATAGGTTATGGTGACGCTAAGGCCAACAAACATGCTGTTGCCTTCTTTGATGGCTTCCAGTCGGATTTTGACGATGGCATATAAAAAGTTATGGTACAAAAGGTAATAGACCAGCTGTGAAGAGAATGAAACCCTAGCGAACGGTGAGATTAGGTTTTGTACCGAACATCGAAAAAGATGACCACAAGCTCAGCAAGTGCGTCATACCTATTCCTCTGGCTTCCTTCATATTGAGGACTAGTCGAGCTCCATGTGGACAAACTTGCTTCTCTGTCTGGGATGCAACGAATTTACCAAAGTGGAAGATCCTGCGAGAGTGCATTAAGGCTCTCAATAGTTCTGACATCTATGCGTAAGCATATGCGGAGGATGCACATAGTTGTACTGTATATTGGGTCTTATCTAGCGACTCTCTACTCTAAAGCGAGCCCTAGACGAAATAAACGATCCTCTTAAAACTGACTGGTCGGACTCTACTAGTGGTAAAAAGCATCACTATCCATTTTACCAGCGAAGATACAAGTATGTAAGTATTTAGGAGTCATCCTGGATAACAAATTTCTTTGGACCAAACATGGCACGTCGAAAACCTTCAAGATAAAGGAGGTTTCGGCAAGCCATAGGTATAATACGCACTAGAGTTAGGAGTTAGTTTTCATGACTATGTTCCCCAACCGACTTTTAACTTTGGTCTTATGGAAATGCCCTCTGATGGAATGACGCTAAAACTACTGTTACTGGAAAAATACGAAATCAGTTTCCCTCTGCCCAGGAATGGTTTCAGTCAGAATCGGTGCAAGGAAAGGAATGTAGTAGGGTCTTTACGGATGGCTCTAAGACCGATTTAGGATACGGCGCTGGTGTCTTTCTGGAGGACGATAACGTTCAATTTCTCTCCTCGTTAGAAAAACGTGAGTCTGTCATCCAAACGAAGATATACGTAATTCTATTTACAACGAACTTTATTGTGAAGAACCCGTGAAGCATTTGCATATGTAGCCACAACTAAGTTGCGCTCAGAGACTTGCTCAGCGCTCTCATCATTTACAAGCTTCTCTTAAGAATGCAACGCTTGCTTCGCTTAACGCAGTCTAAAGGCTGGACTCACTGGGTTTTTTAGATTCCAGGTAACAATGGGATCACCGAAAATGGAATCGCTGATAAACTTGCTGGGCAAGGCTCGAAGAAGAGTTTTTTTGGATCCGAAGCTACATTAGGTCTATCTGCGGCCTCGGTTAGGGCTTTCAATAGCAGTTGGAGCGTTCCAGTTTACTGCAACGTCTTTCTAAAACGTGTAAAATTCCAATACGACTAAAAACTGAGGCAAAAAATACTACAATGTCTCAAAGGCAGTAAACATTTTTGGTCGTTCGTCAAAAATATTAGAAATTCTGCCTCATCCTCCATCCCAACGCTCAATTACAATGACATTCCAGCTGTCAGCTCTTTGGACAATGCCAATCTGCATACTGCATACTTTGCGGCCAGCTCAACACTCCTAGATTGAGCCTACACTTGAGTGCGTCGAATCTTTAGTGGGACTAATCCACTTTCTCACTCGTGTAGTAGCAAGAGTTCTTAAAGATCTTAACATTCACGAATCCGCTGGCCAAGATGGTATATCTCCCCTCCTTCTGAAGAGGTGTTCTTCCACGCTTGCAAAACCACTGCGTAAGCTTTTTCATCAATCTTACTCCTTAGGACTCCTTCCGAGAAGATGGAAAACAGCATTTGTCCAGCCCGTCCCTAAAAAAGGCGAATCTTCTTCTTTCTCCTTCTACAGACCCATTGCACTTATGTCCCTTCTTTCCAAGGTCATGGAAACGCTGATAAATCGCTAGCTCATGAAATATCTCAAAACACGAAAACTTCTTAATGACCGGTAGTATGGTGTTCGTAGCAACAGGTCCACTGGTGATTTGATGGCATGTCTCACCGAAAAGTAGAACCAAAACGTACATCAATCTGGCGAAAGCAAGATAGTTGCAGTTGATATTTCTAAGGCATTTGACAGCGTTAGGCATCAGGCTCTTTTGTCGAAAATGCGTGCTTTTGGGATCGACGACTCCTTTCTTCAATGGACTAGAAATTACCTTTCTGAACGTTCAATTCAAGTTGTCTTGGATGGTTTCAAGTCTGATATTCACAAAATAAAAGCTGGTGTGCCCCAGGGCTCCGTTCTGTCTCCGACACTCTCTTTAATTTTTATCAACGATCTCCTGTCTGCTACTTCTAATCCAATATATTCCTTTGCTGACGACAGTACTCTCTGCTTTTCATATTTGTTCCCGGACTCACGTCCTTGCTCTTCGGCTGTAGAACGGGAACGCCAGCATATGTTAAGCTCATTAAATTCTGATATTAACAGCATAACTAATTTGGGAATCACTAACAGGGTAGAATTTAATGCATCCAAAACATAATACTGTCTGCTGTCGTAAAAGCGAAATTTAAACGCCTAGCCGTTATCCATGAATGGCACTTGCATCGTCGAAACCGATAAACTTTCCATTCTCACTATGTGTGTCAATGAAAACTTACGTTGGAATGACCACATATTCGGTGTCGTCAAAAACGCTGCGAAATGTCTAGGTTTCCTCAATCGATGTAAGAAATATTGTGTCTGATCTGGCCTCAATATATAAGGCGTTTATCCGCCCAAAATTGAAGTAGGATGCCCACATCTGATCGGGTGGGCAAAAAACACCTCTACACCGGCTAGATATTATCCAAAACCGTACGATAAAACTCATAGGTGATACTAATATCACTCAAAAAATGGACACCCTCGAACACCGACGTAAGGTCTCGTGTCTCACTCTGTTTTATCGTTATTTCCACCACCAGCGCTCCATAGAAATCGCCAGTAGCATTCCGCCCCTTGAAACCTTTAACCGTAACACCCGTCTTGCTATAACTGCTCACCAGTGTACCCTCAAGCCCACTTTCGGACGTACTCTGAAATATCGTGATTCGTTCCCAAGCCGTACAACTCGCTTATGGAATGCCCTGCCTAGCTGCTTATTTCCTAGTCATTATAAACTTCAAATATTTAGAACCAACGTTCATCGGTACTTCTCTTTCTACGAGTATCCTCCCTGACTTTCCTTCGCCCGCGCTGTGTGCAAACAATTTAAGGGTACTTAAATCCCTTGAGCGCGCACAAATTATAAAAAAAAAGAAAAAAAAAAAGTTGGATCTTATATGAGGATAACTGCAGTTGGCATGGCTCTCGAGGTCAGCGACTTTTCTACTGTACCTTAGTAGAGAAGACTGTAGGCTGCTTACTGGTGCCTTAACTGCGTTTACACTTTTACTCAGCACTTAAATGCGCTGGGGATAAGTGATACAACATCATGCGATGCTTGCTGTGAAAGCGATGATGACACCGCGGGGCACTACCTCTGTGAATGTCCGGCCTATCCTCACATCAGGCTACTAGTACTCTACGCTGAATCTGAAGTTCTAGCTCATCTTTCTGCGGAAGACTGATAATATTCTTTTCAACCATCAGCTCTATCTCTTCCCGTAATGATTTTGTGTCTTTTCCTTTGTCTGGAGTGGCAACTTAAACCAACATAATTGGTACTAAAAACTGTCAATCACCATTTCTAAAAACATTTTTTACCGCACCATGAACAGCTATCACTCAAGTGATACAATGTGATATCTACCGCAGTGAAAGTAAAATAAATTTCAAAAAATTCAAATTCAAATTCAAATTTCTTTATTCATATGTACTCGTAGTTTATCTAATAATATGACGTGGTCAACCATGTTAAACGCCTTAGTTATATCCACAAAAAGGCCTGCACAAAACTGTTTTTTATCTAGTCCCTTATATAAGAAGAAGCAAAAGTCCAATAGAGCATCCTCAGTCGAGAGGCCAGTTCTGAAACCAAACTGCATAGGAGAGAAAAAATTATACTCGTAATGATTGAGATAAGTTAATATTCTCGTTTTAATTATTTTCTCAAAAACTTTTGAAATTGATGGCAGTAAAGATATTGGTCTGTAGTTTGATTTATCGGTCCTGTTGCCCTTCTTAAATAACAGAATCACTACAGCGCATTTAAGTTCAGATGGAAATTTACCGGACATAATACTAAAATTAAAAAGGTAAGTTAAAATATCTACTAAGTTGGGTCCAATGTACTTCAGTACCAAATTCGATATTTTATCATTACCATGTGAATTGGAATTAGGAAGGGAATTAATAGTTTTTAGTAATTCCAATCCCGTAATGAACTTAAACATGAAGCTGTTTCTAGAACAGTTGTTTTGAGAGCCAGCTTTAGGGCAACAGTTACACGAAATTTGAGAGTTACTTGAAAAGGAAATTTGTCAAATGGAAGCAAAGTAATTGCTGAACTCATTCCAAAGGATTTGAAATGGATTTGAAATTCCATATAGCTTGTGTCCACTCACATTCTCTTTTTGGCCATTTCGCTGAATCTTTTTTTCACGCCTGAAATAAATGTCTTCGATACAAATAATTTTAATGTTATTTTCTTCATTGGCGGTAGTGGTTTTACAAAGCAAATCAAATTCTTAGGGGCTGACAAGAGTTTCACGAAATGCCACTTTCGATTTTCCGAGCGTTACCGTGCAGCCGTCTTCTCATTCCATTTGTTGATCGTAAATTTTCAAATGAAGTTCACCAATTCCTGACATCAAAGTGCCTTTCTCATCAGGAGCATATGCAAACTTAAATGTGGGGTTTTCTTTTGTGACTGTTGTAATTATTTTAGCAGAGTGTTCCTTGTTTTTAGGATTGCTTGATAGGGTTCAGGAACAAATATGGATTCTATTAAAACAATAAACTGCATGTCAGTTATGAGGGTGACATCAGTGGCACAAAGATGTCCCCCGCAAATTCTTCACTGACATTTATTATTTGATTGGAATGTAGACCCACGAGTAAAAAAATTCGAACTTCGCAAATAAGTCAATTGCCCGAAGCGGCAATGCCAGTCCCACAAACGGAGTTTTACTACCCCTGGTAAAATCGGGCTGGATTAAGTAACATATAATTTTATCGAGTTCATGGTCCTCTCTTTCCATTAGAGCTACGAAATCAGAGATTGAACGCCTTTGTTCTTCAGAGAAATTTCTACCAACACTGGAGTAAGAATTCGCTTAATAAATTGACCGCTTTAGTGCACGTTTAATGTCTGCCTCGGAAAGGGCTTTTTCTTCTATAATTTTCCCCCTAGATTGGTCAATAATGTTAGACAACTGCTCAACAAATTCTTGGTGGCGTTCATTATATTACCATGGCATATCCCTTGGTCGATCGATGATTCCTTTGCAATTCAATTCTAATCCAATGGGCAATTGAATGTATTGAAATTATCGCTTTCAACATATTGCACTCTCACCTTAAGCCATTATCATGTTTCAATTCCTTTTGGGCTTTAAAGCTTGTCATTTCTTTTTATATTTGTTTAACCTTCTTCTTCCTTGAACTCTTGAAAAGATAAGTCACATTTTTGTAATCTTAGAAGTCCTCTAAAATCTTTAATCGTTTATAATAAATTACAACTTACGCAAGTCTATTGTACAATAAATAATTAAATTTTTTTATATGGAAACGGGCATAACCAAAAGTACCAAAAGTACATCTACAGACGATTCTGCAATTGACGATACAATCCTTTTAGACCAAACATTATAAGGGATACATCAAAACAACTTCGAGATTCAAGTTCCAGAGAGACTAGAGTTAAGTATGGCTGAATCAAAAGTTTACCACATTCATCGTTTCAACGGGCAGAATTACCAGCTGTGGCGACGACAGATTGAAATTTATATGACGGAAAATAAACTAAAATCATACATTCTAGGAACAATAGAAAGACCAGGTACCAACACTCAAGTTTGGGATGATAAAGATGCTGAAGCACAAGCATTCATTATGAGGGGTATAGAGTTAGAACAATTAAAACATCTTACAGATTGAAAACTGTTCATTCTGAAAGAAGTGAGCAGTCAGCTCAAGTACTTCTTGAGAAGTTTATTAATTGCAAATTAGAAGACTAAGAATGCATGGCTGATTATATAGCGAGAGTTACAGCACTCACGCAGCGTTTGAAAGACATGAATCTTGAGCAAAAAGAACCAGTGGTAATTGTAAAGATTCTCAGCAGCCTACCAAGTAAATTCGATCATGTCAGAACTGCGTGGTATGCAGTGCCACGTGCTTGTCAAAATCTTGAACGTTTGACTGATCACTTAATCAGTGAGGAGTTACTTATTAATATTCGAACAAATAATAATGGAGAGAACAACACAACAACTAGAACAGCGTATGTAGCTAGCAGCAGCAAATTCAGACGTAACAGTGCAAGGGCATCAAATAATGATAACAGACAGCAGCGATCAGGTAAATGTAATTATTGCCAAAAATAGGGGCATTGGGCAAGAGAGTGTTTTAAACGTCAGCGAGATCGACAAAACAAAGTCGATGGCCACCAAAATGAAAATAATCGTCGGAAAGAGTCAAACAAAATTCATCCAAGTTGTCAGGCATCAGTTTCTGATGGAATGTCTCAATTGTTCATTTTGCAATCAGCATCAACTCAACCTAAGGTAAGGAATGTGTGGTATGCGGACTCTGGAGCTACAGACCACATGTCATTCCAGAGGGAGTGTTTCAAGAATTTTAGTCCATTTCCAGAAGGAAAATGTGAAGTGCGAGTTGGAGATGGTCGCAAATTGAGAATGGACGGAATTGGTGACCTTGACGTCTATTCTACAAATTCTAAAGAGTCTAATGTTGTTCATACTATTAAACATGTTCTTTTTGTTCCAGATCTTGGGCGTAATTTTATATCTGTTTCAAGTTCTACAGAAAAAGGCATGAAAGTTATTTTCGAAGAAGGTGCCCAACGTGTCATCTTTATGAAAAATCAAAGAATTATTACGGATGGTGTGCGAGAGAACAGGCTATATAAGATGAATTTGGTGCCAACAAAGACAGCTCAACTAAACGTTGCAAAGTCAAGCACATTAATGCTGTGGCATGAGCATTTAGGTCATGTAAATTTTCAGACACTTCAAGAAATGAGCAACAAAGCAATTGTAGACGATCTCAAAATCACCCACGTGTCAAGTAAAGATCCATTCTGTGCAGGCTGTACCTATGGCAAGCAGCATCGTCAGACTTTTTCAAAGTCAGGAGCTAAGCGGTCTGGTTTTGCTGGTGAAGTTTTTTATGTTGATCTCTGTGATGTGTTAGTTAACTTAATGAAGTTTTGCACAGAAGTTGAAGCTCATGGACATACCATCAGGCGCTTGAGATCGGACGGTCGATTGGAATTCTGCAATGAGTGAATAAAACATGAAGTTTCGACCCCGAGAGCTCCAGAGCAGAATGGTTTCATCGAGAGACAGAACAGAACGATAATCGCGAGTGCAAAATCAATGCTACATGAAAAACAACTTCCCTTGTATCTTTGGGCAGAGGCAACACATACCGCAGTTTACTTGCGAAATCGGACAGCTTCACATACAATTGAAGGAGTAACGCCTTATGAAAGGTGGTTTGGATCAAAACCTTCGGTGAAAAACCTTCGAATTTTTGGCAGCGAGGTTTATATTCATATTCCAAAAGAGCAGCGAACTAAATGGGAGAAAAATTCCATGAAGTGTCTAATGATCGGCTATAACGAGGAGAGCAAAGCGTATAGAATTTTCGATCCTGCTGGCAGAAGAATATTAATCAGAAGAGATGTGATATTCAATGAAGGACAACCGACACTCCACGAAATAGTTGAAAACTGTGATTCAACTAAGCCAAATTGTCAAATTGACTCATCTGATTTGCAGAATGATGCTTGTCCTGAAAAGACTAAGAGAATTTACAAGAATCCAAGGCTTCCAACTCCCAGAAGCCCGTACAATATAAGGCAAAGTACAAGGCCGAATTACGAAGAGTTGTCTGAGGAAGAGCTGATTGTAGCCGAGGTTTGTGCATGTGAGGTGGAGCTGAAGACGCTGGAGGAAGCTATGAAATTCGAAGATTCGCAAAAGTGGTTAGATGCTATAAATGAAGAAATTGACTCATTGGAAACCAATAAAACTTGGGTGCTAGTCCCAAGGACAGGGGAAGAGCATGTCATTACTAACAGGTGGGTGTTTAAAATTAAGTGTAAGGCAAATGGTTCCATAGATAAATATAAAGCGAGATTGGTCGCAAGGGGTTGCTCACAGAAATATGGAATCGACTACGAAGAGACTTTCGCACCGGTTGTTAGATACGAATCTGTCAGAATATTGTTGGCAATAGCAGCGGCACAAAATCTTGAAGTTTACCAGTTCGATGTCAAAACGGCATTCTTGCATGGCAATTTAGAAGAACGCATTTATATGGAACAACCATATGGGTTCGAAGATGGTGAGAAGATCTGTTTTTTAAATAAAAGCTTATATGGACTTAAGCAAGCATCGAGGCAATGGAACAAAAGAATTGTTGAATTTCTGATGCAATATGGACTAGAGCAATCAACAGCTGACCCATGTATATTTGTTTGTAAGTCTAAAGAATCAGTAACTTATCTAGCTTTTTATGTAGATGATGGGCTCATATGTGGAAGTAATATTATATTTATAAAGCAGCTGCTCAATAGCCTTAATAAAGAATTTAAGATTACTTTCAGAGAAGAAGAATTTTTCGTTGGCATGCAAATTAAAAGAGATAGAGAAAAAGCAACTCTCAAAATTTATCAAAGCATTTACACACATAAAATTTTAAATCGTTTTAATCATGTTAATTGTTCACCTGTTTCTATACCCGCAGAGCCTGGAATCAAATTTTCGAAAGATGAACAAGCTCAGAAATCTGGAGTTTTCCCGTATAGAGAAGCGATAGGTTCGCTGAAGTATTTGATGGTGTGCACAAGACCAGACATCTCGTATGTTGTTGGTGTTCTTAGCAGTTTTATGGAGCGTCCTTCCTTAACACATTGGCAAGGAATTAAAAGAATTTTAAGATTCCTAAAGGGAACGTCAAAGCGTGGAGTAACCTTCAATAGAGATTCCATCTACACCGAAATTACAGCCTACTGTGATGCGGACTGGGCTGGAGACGTTGATACGCGGCGAAGTACAACGGGATGGATCGGATTTTTAAATGGAGGCACAATTGCTTGGAGCTCTAAGAAACCGACCGTGACTGCGACATCAACAACAGAAGCCGAATTCGTAGCTCTATGTTCTGCAACAAAAGCAGTTATAAGCATACGAAGATTACTGTCAGATCTGGACCAACAACAAACTAAACCTACGATTATAAAATGCGACAATCAAAAAGCAATTACTTTGGTTAAGAATCCCGAGTCATCGAAAAGAACAAAACACATCGACACTCAGTATTTTTACACATGTGATATGCAGAACAAGGCGGAGATAGATGTGCAGTATTTACCAACCGATAATCAATTGGCTGATCCTTTGACAAAAGCATTACCGAAACAGAAATTTCGAAGTTTGGTTGAGCGGTATGGATTTATGGACGATTAACATTCAGTAATTTTTTTTTTTTTGAAACCGAGAGGGAGTCTTGAAATTATCGCTTTCAACATATTGCACTCTCACCTTAAGCCATTATCATGTTTCAATTCCTTTTGGGCTTTAAAGCTTGTCACTTCTTTTTATATTTGTTTAACCTTCTTCTTCCTTGAACTCTTGAAAAGATAAGTCACATTTTTGTAATCTTAGAAGTCCTCTAAAATCGTTAATCGTATATAATAACAACTTGGATTATTTAAAGCCGCATTCTGGTTCATTTTGAGTCGCATCTGGGGCAGAACTCTTCGATCTAGCAGAACGATTCGATCTAGGTCGGTCTATTTTTTTAATAAAACCCAGGCAAAGAACTAGGGAAATCCAGGATGAATTTCGTGAAGGTCGTCCAAAATCAGTTGTTGTGCCATTTAACCTTGTTGTGAACATTTGGCCGTCAAGAAGATTTCTTCCAGTTGGATATCGCATAATTGTCGGTCCAAAGATATGTTGAGGAAGTTCGATCGCGATGCTTCAAAAGACGTCTATAAGATCGTGAAGGTCACAAGTCATGGATCTATACATAAGTATGAGCCTGAATCTAAAAAGCAGTCGACTGAGTGGATCTTTCAAGATGTGCCAAATCCAACAAAAGTTATTCACGCAGGAAACACTTCGAAGCCAGCGGTCGTCTGTTTGTTCGGAAAAACCGAACATGTCGCCACCGAGCCATGTTATAGATATAGAGTGGTCAATTCAGAATCGTGCGCCACCATTTGTCTTTGGAGAAATAAGGAAAAGCAAACGCCGAACACGGATCATTCTCCACCACAACAATGCGAGCTCTCACAAGTCGACTCAAATAAGTGACTCTTTGAGCACTCAAAACATCGAATTGATGGGTCATCTGCCGGATTTTTATCCCTGCACATCAAAGTAAATTGCGAGGTCAACGTTTTTCAACGCCTGAAGAAGCGGTTGATACATTTAAAAAGCATATTTTGGAGTTATCTCGTTCGGAGTGGAAAAAAACAAATTGATTCAAAGTCATTTATTCACAAGTGTATTGATCTTCATGGAGAGTATTTTGAAAAACTATAAAGCCATTCTAGGTGTTAAATATTTATTCGCAGAAGAGTATTCTTTCAGTCAACGTAGCCTTCCCACTGTCGATATGACCTGATTACGGATCGGTTTAGTAGATTTATGTACGGCAAACTTAGCGTGAGAGGAACAGGTCTGCTGTATAGCTTCAATGATTTTCAACACGAAAGATGTTGCCGCATATTGGGCATGAATTGTTGGGATCAAATTGATTTGAAATTTTTGAAAGAAATCCGCGAAGATAGTAAAACGAAGCAGGTTGAACACGCTCGAATCAAATTCCCAACTCACAATCGTTAATCTTCAACCAAAACCAAGTTCTTAGTACGAATCCGAGTTTTAGCATTCCAAGTGCCTTTGGGCACTCATACTATGCCCCACTCTTATTTTTACCACATGCAGTCTTCGAACATAGGACATAGTTTTCATCAAAGATCAAAGGTGATTTAAAATATCCCGCATAGAAGATTTCCATACACTGCATTCCCAAAACAAACATTTCAACACTTCAAACCAGCTGACATTTAAATTAATTACATCTCCGACTCCAACATTTTGAATTAATTTCATATCATTACCTACGTCTTGCCACCATCAGTCCTCCGCGTTCCTACACGCACTCGTAACACACACTAATTTGACATTGATTATATCATTGGATATCTTCAACGTACGATAACTAGTCCCTCATTAGATACAAACTCATCGTAGATTAGGATAAAGATTTAAAAAGAGAAAAACAAAAATTCTTTACTGGATAGTAAATTGATACAACAAACAAAAGTATCTATCGTATAATTATCACTGAAATCACTTGGTGGATTGGAAGAATTTGAGGGAGCAGTCGAAGGGTAATTAATAACGTCTATCATTTGCATCTGATTAAAATTCAATTTGCTTTGTTCGACTGATAAATAAAATACTGGGTGACGTTAAGCCCCCTGACAGGCTTACTAGTCGCTGGACCATTTTAAATCATTCGGAACATTCCCATTTAACGCTTAATTAGGCAAATTAAGACTTTAACGACTGTGTTGTTGCCTCAGTATGTAAATAAAATTGGAGCATGTTGGCTCCGAAGACAGCTGGGCGACCTGTATTTATTTATCTATTTTATCTTAGTGAAAGAAAGACGAACTAGGCAACTAAATTTATGCATACAAATTAAGCTATCCATTTAGTGGTGAATGCTTACATCCTCAAACTGGCATAACGCGATTCTGTGACTTGCGAGGAATGTCTTAGAAATTTTTTGCTAATTTCGCATTAAAAGTCTCACCAACAAGAAAGCGATTATTTACCCTGATTCCTCAATTGTAAAAGCGGATCTGATAGTCCGACAGGTTTTCGTAAAGGATTTTCTGCTTTACATACGTAAACAGATCGACTGGATTTGGGCGCACAATAATGAACTCTGGTTTACGATAACGCCACTTCATACGAACACGTACAGCGCTACTAGGAAGTCCTTCATCAACGCCTTCATATGATGTCTCCTGGAAGTTTCCTCTAGCCCTCGTTTACCGCTAAAATTATTTTTGCGGTTTCTGTTTCTATACGCGCAAACGCACCAATGACAGCTCGCTGTGTTCTACCAATAATATCAATATCGTCGACGTATGCAAGCAATTGAACAGACTTTTGAAAGACGGTATCTTGTATGTTGGCTTGTGAGTTTTGCACTATTCTTTCAAGTATGATGTTGAAGACGTCACATGACAACGCGTCGCCTTGTCTAAATAATTTTTTGACGTCAAAGGTCTCGGTTAGGTCGTTGCCAACTTTGATGCCAACCAACCGAGCTTTCTCCATCGTCATCCTGCACAAACGGACTAATTTGGCAGTGATGCCAAAACGAGACCTGGCTCTGCATGGCTTGTCTCTGTAGATGCTGTCATATGTCGCTTTGAAATCGATAAAAAGTTGGTGAGTATCGATCTGAATTACACGATGGTGAATATTTGGTCAATTGTGGACATACCGGGCCTCACACCGCACTGATAGGGTCCAACCAGATCATTGACAAATGGTTTCAGGCGCTCGCACAATACGACCGACAAGATGTTGTCAAGATGCGATGTTTAGGAGACTGATACCTCTATATAGTAGTTTGCGCAGCTTAGAGGGTCTCCTTTCTTGTGAACCGGCCAAACAATGCTGAGGTTCCACTCATTAGGCATACATTCATCCTACCAAATCTTGGAAATAAGTTAGTGTATGCTCTCTAGCAAGTCATCTCCTGCTGCCTTAAATAGTTCGGCGGGTAGGCAGCCATCCTCACTTCATTATAGTCGGGTGGACGGAATTCTTGACTTACATCGTCAATATTGAATGGTTCGCTCTACTACAAGGTTTCCTTGCTCATCTCTACATTATTATCCTGGCACGTTTTTTTACTGTTTGGTAAAACTTCCGATCATTATTCTAGCAGTAGCACCACTCTCTTTCCTCGATCGCGCTCTTCACAGGCTTTTCCTTTTTTCTCCCTCCGCTTTTTCTGGGCGAAACGCACCACGTCAGTAGCGGCATTTATGATGGCTTCTTGGCATCCAAGCCACTGGTCTTCAGCACTTGATGTTGACTGCAAAGGACATCTCGAGAGGTTCTGGAGGCTTGTTGCGATTGCAACCGTTCAACGTTAAATCTCCTCATAGTATTTCCCCGTTGTTGTGGCGTCTAAGATATCCGTAGACGTGCCTTGGCTGCAAATAGGTAGTGGTCCGGTTCTATGTTGCCCGCTCGGAATGTTCGGACATCTGAAATACTTGGGGAGTGCCTTACGTCGATCGCAATATGATCAATCTGGTTGACATGCCATATTCCCTTGTGAATATTGATATGAGGAAACCGTGTGCTTGCTATAGTAATATTACGTCCCGCAGCGAAATCGATTAATTTAAGTCTGTTTCCAAACGTGGTGTTGTGTAGGCGAAGTTTTCCGATTGTGCTACTAAAGATGTCGTCCTTTCCAATTTTGGCCTAGGATGATTTAACGTCATACATCGGACATTGCTCGTAGGTTGTGTCGAGGGGCTCGTAGAAACTTTCTTAGGTAGCGTCGTCCTTTTCCCTTGTGGGGGCGTAAGCACATCTAAGGCTAATGTTAGCAAATTTACCTTTTATACGGATTCTTATAAGGCGTTCACTCACGTGTCAAAAGGTCACTACTTCTTGCTTAAATCTGCTTACAACAAACCCGCATCCAAACAAACGTGCAGATCCAAAAGCATCTTTCCTGTAATAATATGATTATTCTCAGGCTATCTGATTAAAACTTGTTTAGCTCTCCATACACTACTCAGTACATAGACTGAGGTGAGCGCGGTTAGCGATAGGTAGTATTATATCTACAATTTCTTCCCAAAAGGTCGTGTGTCATACTTCCCCTCAAGGACGTGGCCTTGGCCCAAGTCCGGCCAAAATTGGGCTGGTCTTCTTCACAGGAGAAATTAAAATACCATGTATCCTTTCATCCTGGATAACAAGCCACCTGGGTAATCTTGCATGGCGAAAAAAGGACTAGTTTCCCTATACTGGTGCAAGAAGGCAATAGGTCTATAGTCGTGCATTGGGCCAGTACTACAGTTCATTCGTTGGACGAATTGTCATATATGGGATAAACACCTGGTGGTCTGCGCTGGATAAGAAATCTAGCATCAACTTCTTAGAAAAAGCACCAACCGGGTGTCTCACTTAAGAACCATCACAAGGGCAGCCCTCCCAGCTCTGCTTCATTTTCTGCCATTTGACATACTACCTTGTTCCGGGAATGTATTCAGAAAATTGGAAATACAAGTTTATTCATCTAAATCTATATTGTCCCCTTCAAAGTAATCCCCATCGACTGCAACATACTTATGCCAGCGCTTAATCCAATCCTCGAAACATTTTTTTATATTCGGTTTTCGGTATGTCCATCAATGCTTCCATTGCTTCCTCTCGGCTGCTGAAACGCGTTCCCCGTAGTGGTTTTCGAACTCGATTGAACAGATAGAAGTCACAGGGAACCAAATCAGGTGAATTCGGTCCCTGTTGGATGATATTTGTTGCATTTTTCGTCAAAAAATTACGAATAATGATGACACTGTGCGACGGTGCGTTATCATGGTGCAAAATCCATGAGTTTTCTGCCCTTAATTCTGGTCTCTTTCGGCGAATTGCTTCACGCAAATGTCTCATAACACCCAAATACTCGTAATACTCTTTGTTTACTGTCTGGCCTTCTTGCAAAAATTCATGATGCACTACACCGTTGTAGTCCATGAACACCGTGAGCATTTCCTTCCTTTTTGACTGAAAACGACGTGGTTTTTTTGGTTTCGGCTCATTTGATGAACGCCATTCACTTGCCTGAGCCTGATGTCTGGATTGCGTGTCGTACTCATAAACCCACGTCTCGTCTCCAGTAATGATCTTTTTGATGAATGTGGGAACGGATTCAGCCTCGCAAATCATCTCTTTTGCGACGTCAACACGGTCTCGTTTTTGCATGAAATTGAGGTCTTTTGGCACCAACTTTGCTGCTACACGACGGAAACCCAAATCATTAACCAAAATGTCTTTGACGGATACATAGGCAATGTTCAAGTCCTCCGCTATATCTCTGATGGTTAATTTGCGGTTATTGACTAACATTTATTTTATTTCATCATTGTTTTAATCGGTTTTCAATGCCGATGGTCTGCTACTGCGTTCATCATCTTCGATTGACTCACGCTCACGAGCACTTTTGAACCGCTCGTGGCACTGGTAAACGACCGTTTTCTTTAGAGAATCGTTGCCAAAACACTTTATCAACACTTCCAACGTTCGCGCACCAATAAATCCGTTTTTTACGCAAAATTGAATACTCGTACAAGTTCGTTGTTGCAAATTTAAATCCATTTCTAAAATTGTAAAAAAATCGCCAACACACACAAAGATAGATGTACTTTTGGCTACGTAACTTTTGCAAATGTCAAGCTATGATGCTAAGATTTAGAGGGAATGCCAACAACAGATTTACCAAATTAACAGAACAGGTATTCGGCATTCATCTATCCACAAACTCTGCTTTTATAGCAAGAGATACTCGGCAATGCATATAACTAAATTTGGGTCGTGCTAGTCATATCACCTTGCATCATTAATTCCTACAATCAACTGACCTTCTATTAACTGAAATTAGCTTTCAGAAAAGTACGATTAGAGACAGCGGTTAGTCTTTTACAGTAAAATAATTTACATTTACACAGATAGCGCTCTGACACAGCTGAGGGTATTGACGCGTGGATCTACTCTGAAAACCTGTGGAGCTACTTCTAAGCTGATTTCTCGCCCATTCTTCAGTCCGCTATGTGGCTAGCCTGAATGCAATATCATCGATGGATATTGCAGAGCGACCAAATCTCTAATTTCAAACACCATAAATTATACTCTACTGGGTTTCGGAACCGACTAGGAAGCAATAACCTACGCCAAACAAACGACAGGTATCCAGGCGAATAACTTATTTTGTTCACACCATACGAATCTATTCATTCAGCTAAAATGATTTTTATTTAATTGCTTTTAATTAACCTAATTAATCGGAACGTTATATTCGCATTAAATGCTGCAACACCTTTTCGTGACCCATGCTCTGTTAAACAATGAGATACATATGTAAATGTCAACAGTAAAGCGGCTCATGACAATTGAATTTGTTCTAAGGACAAATGTCTATTCGACGAGAAAAGTTGCCAATTGCCAATAGAAAATGAATTTAAATGTATTCCACGTTACAAAATCATAATAGACGCCGCCGCCATAGATATTGAAATTCAGGAAAATACAACTTCGCTCTCAAAGGCCTTACTTGGATATCGGAGCGCCATAAAAACTAAATGCAAACGAGACACAATAACTTCAATGTTCGTAGCCACCCGTACGTATTCACGGTGCAGATACATTTTCAAATATACATATCCATATGCATGTGTATGTTTTAACGCAAACCACGACTCATTCGAAGCATTTTATTGTCTCGTGAATTTTACACAATCACGCGTAAAAAGTTTAACATTTTGTTTGTTAGTGAATACCGGGTTCGTTAATTATTTTAATTAATGAATGTAACCAGCTGCACCTGCAGCAAGACTAATTGATTACCAATAGCGAAGAGAGATAAATAATTGAAAATATCTACGACCTATGGATCTGTATGGAATTTTTACGGTTAGCTTAGCTATTGCTTAAGTTTGGAATCCCTGTCAAATGCACAGGTGGTCAAGGAATTTAAAATAATGTCATGAAAGACGTTCAAGGAGCAGTACATTCTTGGATTGGCTTTAAATTTGCCATGGTAATCTAATGTATCTATTGTACAATACATAAGTATAATTCTGTGGTTCTACATGGATTTCAACTATTTTTTTGGGAGGAAATACTGCTGTACAAGCTTTCCATTTTTTCAGAGTTAAGGAGTCGATAGTCTTCGAACGCCAAAATCATCAGATGTGAGAGAAATAAATATAAAACATCCCGCAGAGTAAGCTTCGCCGCAATGGTTTTCCCTTTTTTTTCAGAACATAGAACTTGACAAAGATTTAATTCATTATACTCCTGGTATGTACAGGAATGTTTGAATGCTATAATTTTTTTATTTTTTGATAAATTTTGAAGCAAAAAATGTTGGAAAATACATCAAATTTCAAACTGTATCAGTAGTTTTCAATACGTCCACTTTTGGCGCGAATGATGGCCTTGAGACGGCTGAAGAAAGCATCGCACGCTGCAAGCGAGTGGCTCTGCGATATTTTGGCCCATTCCCGGCAAAGTGCTTGTCTGAGGTGGTGCAAACTTTGGTATTTTTTTCATCATTGGTAAACTGTTAAAATTGTAATTATTGTTCCAATTAAAATTAATGATATATGAAACCTTCGAATTCAAAATACCCCAGACAGAGAAATCCAACGGATCTGCATCCGAAGAATTTGCAATCCATTGTGTCGAAGAAATGAAGTGTGGAACATTGTTTTTTAACCAAACTTGGTTGACGCGCGCTTTGTGAGACGGTGCCGAGTTTTGTTGAAATGTCCACGGTCTCCGACCGAAATGATTGTTTGCCCAAGGCTTCAATACTTCAATACTTCTAAAACAGTTTCACGGTATACGATCGTATTAATTTTGACGCCACGGTCCAAAAATACGAGCGGAGAGCGACCATCGGCGGTTATGGCGGCCCAAACCATCACCATCGGTGCTGCCTGTTTTCTGGTGGCCGTCCGAAGGTGTAAATTTTCGAAGGTACTCTCTGGCAAGTAAACTCGGTCATTTTGTTTGTTGACATATTGCTCGATAACAAATGGCGACTCACCACTTTCGTGCAAGCGTAGCAATTCCTTCGCTTTTTCGACTCTAACTTTTTCCTGTTGCGGTGTAAGATCGTGTGCTTTTTGGAACTTCAATGGCTGAATCCCAAGCTCATTTTTCAGTATGTATTGCATCTGTTCCAACGATATGTTGAGCTCACGAGCCATTTTTCTTGCACTTCGATGCGGATTTCACTCAATTCGAGCCTTCACTTTCCGAACAATTTCTGCCGATGTTGCTGTTTTTTTTATGACCACCTCCATGGCGTTTTGCAACGCTGCCAGTATCAGGGTAATGAGCTGTTGTTCGAGACACAAATGATTTATTCACGTTGAGGTGCTGGAGGGCTCTAACGATAGCTACTTGTGGTTTTCCAGCCAAATATAAAGCAATCACACTATCACGTTTGAATTCCATCGCGGATAAAAATTGTTCAACACAACTGAGACGCAAATCGTTTAAAAGGCTTGTAAATAATAAAATTATCTGTCATGTGTCAAAATTTGAGCTCACTGTCATGAACGGTTTGGGATTTATAGCAGTCTGAAGTCGGTTGCAGTTCGAGTCATTCAGGGTGTATAATAGCTTCAACTGGAATCTTTAAGTCTTCTGTAGGAAGAGCAAGCACTTGGCATAGTACCAGAATCCACAACATCAGTGTTAAGCATCCTGATGTGAGTACATCCGCGTACTTACTAGATCAATAACCTCCTTGACCGCCAGAATGTGCTGCTACTGCAAAAAAGGTTAGAGTTCCTTGAAGTCCGTTCATATTTAGGCAGACATGCCAAATTTCAGTGCGTTACTTTAATTTTGTTTTGACAGCTGATTGTTGTTGACGTATTTGGCATCATGTTGAGTGTGGACAAAAACGATTTTCGTTCTCTCATAAAACATTATTTTTTGAAAGGCAAAAGGGCGAAGGAAACAAAAGAAAAGTTGGATAAATATTATGGGGCTAATGCTCCGTCAGATTACACCGTCAAATATTGATTCCGAGAGTTGCGTGGTGGCCACAACTCCACTATCGATCAAGTCCGCAGCGGCAGGCCCTCCGATACAGAGGACAATGTCAAAAAAATACATGAAATGGTGTTGGCTGACCGGAAGGTGAAGGTGCGTGAGCTAGCAGATACCACAAAGATTAGTACTGAGTGCATACGCTATATTTTGGGCAATATTCTGCATATGAAAAGTTATCCTGCCGCTGGGTGCCGCGCATGCTCACTCCTGACCAAAAACACGAACGCGAGAGCACTTCGAAAGAGTGTTTGGACTTGCTGATACGCAATCGAGCGGACTTTTGCCGCCGATTGGTAACTGGATTTGGATCCCTCGGACTATTATCTCTTTCCAAACCTCAAAAGATGGCTCATCAATAAAAAATTCAGCTCACACGAGGAAATCATCGACGCCACGGAGGAGTATTTTGCAGACCTTCCGGAAAATTACTTTTCGGACGAGATCAAGAAGTTGGAAAATCGCTGGAATAAGTGTATCAAACTAAACGGGGACTATATTGAAGAAAATAAAAGAACATTTAAAAAAAAAATTTTCATTCCCAAGAAGGTTACTTTTCACTCCATTTAGTAATGGCATAGCGCTCGCCGGTGTCGTCACCACTCCCACTGCGGTTATGCTCTTAAGAAACCTGAAATGGAGGCGCTAACAGACGATACAGACAGGGGTCCTGAAAAACTCTCCTCTCAGCCATGCCTAACAGAGGTGTGGTGGACCCATAGTCACTATTCAGGGAAGTCTTGCATCCTCGAACTAGCTTAAAATTCGTGAGCAGGTTCAACCAGATTTTCAGCGCAGCTTTGCCGTCGATACAGATGCAAACACATCGTCCTGCACCTAAATTCTTCTCAATTTAGTTCATTGTTATTACGATTAGGTATATCTCCGCTTGGAAGACAGGCGCTAATTTTGAGGCAAGTTCAAATATTTCGTCCAGCAAAAAATCATCAGCGTCGTATCTTTGATTACTTTTGCAACCATCTGTAAAAACCTGACAAAATTCCTTTCCTGCCCTGGACGCAGGGAAAGCCGATTTCGTATTTTCGCAGGAACAAAAAATCTGATATCATTGCAACTCAATGTCAATAAGACTAGAGACAGTCGACACGAAAGGCCATCGAAGGTCCGATGCGTGTTGTACTGGATACCACTTCTTTCTAAATGGAAGATAGCTTTGAGAGTGCACCCCACGATGTGAATATCAAGGGCACTCAAGATACGACAGAGATTCATCGGGGTAAACAACTAAAAATTCAAAAAATGGACGAGGTCCATTTTAGGCTCAGCGGCTATGTCAACAAGCAAAATTGTTTGGAGCGAGCACAATCCACACGTGTTTGGGCAAGCATCAATACATCCACAAAGATTGACTGTTTGGTGCGGTTTATGACATGGCGACATGATCGGGACTTATTTCTTTCGAAGTGAGGAAGGAGACACCGTTATCGTCAATGGTCTCAGGTATATAGCGATTTTAACCGACTTTCTGCAGTCAGGGCTCGACAACTTCAATATATCCGAGCTGTGGTTTTAATAAGACGGCGCTACATGCCATTCAAGCAATGCAACGCTCGAAGCTGAGAGTAGAAATTTGACGAGTGGGTCATCTCACGGCGAGCGTTCATTAATTGGCCGCGGGGTCATGCGATTTGACACTACTCGATTATTTACTATGAGGCTACATCAAGTCCTTAGTCTACGCTAACAAGCCAACTTCTTTGGACGAACTCGAGGCCGACATTTGACATGGTATTGCCGGAATAACGCCGCACATAATGGACCGAATCATCAAAAAATGGACCGGCCGCTTGAAGCACTGCCAGCGAAGCTGAGGCGGCCATTTGAGGTATTCCATATACAATGGCATGACCGTAACTTCAAAATGAAGCTAGAATCAATTTTATATCTCACACCGTTGGTGCTTTATTCACAATTTTTTTCCTCCTTCTTATCTGGTCACTAAAGTTTTAAGAATATTCTCAATCACAAATGGAATGATATCAGTCGGGTCTTCAACTTTACCACCCTACACTGCGGTCTAAGGTGTCATCAAAATTACATGAAACCATTATATTCCCGTAACTAAGTGGCAACGCTTTCTGACTGTGAGACTCTTTGTCATACCAGGACGCCTTTCTTCTTTCAAAATAGATTTTTGGGGGCTAGCGATATCGTCGCATTCATAATTAAAGTTGACGACTTCTTAGCCTAATCGACTTCTGGCACAAAAATTCTAAGAGACAGTTGTTTAGCTTCTAATAAAGCTTCAGAAGTTAATTTTTTACGAACCCCGTAAAGTTAGCAGACGAAAAACTTACTTGGTAGGTGTCGCTACAGCTCGGGGTGAACCTGGAACCAAGTTTCTTTAATTAGCTTGGTCTTTAGGTAACTGCTTCTACTGGCGCCCCCTGAAGTCTGTTGAGGCCCTCTTCTACTTGTGCACGATGCGTAAGGTGAGGTGTTATCTATTGCGTTGTCCGGTCAGATTCGAAAACTCTACACAGATTTCTGACTAGGTCGATGTCGCCTTATAGCTCGTATGATTCGTCATTGAATCTTATCCTCAAAAGCCCATCAACTCAAACGGGACTGAATATTTTTCGAAGGATTTTCCTTTCGAAACCACTGAGGATATCTTCATTCGCTTATGATTGAGTCCATGCTTCAGCGCCATGAAGTGAAACTGGGATGATCAAGGTCTCATATAGAGTGTCCTTAGTCGTTCAGGCTAGGGATTTACTAATCAGTTACCTTTTTAGCCCGAAGAAACAACGATTAGCAAGAGTGATTCTTCGTTTTATTTGGCAAGGTGTTTTTGGCAAGAATTCATAGCAGAGATATGGTAGACAATGTGCCTTACTACCTTGAAATTATAGCTGTCGACTGTCATGTTCTGTCAAATTCGTCAATATTGTGTGTAGACAGCACATACGAGTACTTGGCTTTGCCCTCATTTACCGTTTAATCAATTTTGGCAACTTCCTTTTCAATACTATCTAACGTACCAGTGACAGCCCGCTATCAATTATATCAATACCGTCGGTGTACGCTAATAATTGTACATACTTTTGAGAGGTTGTGCCTGCAGTGTTCGCTTGTAAGTTAAAGAGGTCACATGACAGCGCTCCACCTTGTCTAAAACCTTTTTTGGCATCAAAGGTCTCAGTTAAGTTGTTACCGACTTGGACGCAGCAGCGAGCGTACTCCAGCATCATTATGTACAGGCGAACGAGCTTGGCAGGGACGCCAAAACTCCACATTTTTCTATATATTTTAGCTCGTTGCTATAAATGCATTCATATGAGGGCTTAAAATCGATGAAAATATGATGGATTGCAATTTGGACTTCTTCAGTTTTTTTCTAGAATCTGCCGCAGTGTCAAGACTTAATTGACTGTGAACTTTCCTGGTATACGTTGCCGTATCAGGTTGTTGAATATGGATTTCAGGTGTTGACACAATATGGCAGATAAGATCTTGTATGCAATGTAGAAGAGAAGTATGCCTCTATAGTTGGCACAGTTGAGGGTGTTTCCATTTTCGTGGATAGAGTAAACGATACTGAGCTTCCATTCATCCGACATACACTCTTCCGCCCAGATCTGAAAAATATGTTGCTCTATACTCTCCACGGATCATTTCTAGCAGCTTTGCATACCTCGGGAGGTAAGCAGTCAGGCTCTGCTGCTTTGTTGGGTTTCAGCTTACATATTGCCATCCTTACTTCGTTTTGGTCGGGTGGATGGAAGTTTTGGCTATCATCATTTAAGTTGAAGGATCTATTCTGCTTGACGACGGAATGTTAGGCTTCGTCGCTGTTATGCAGTCAGCAGAACAAGTTTTTCCAAATTCTCAGCACCGACTGTGATTCTGCTACAAGGTTTCCTTCTTCATCTCTACAGGCTTTTGTACGGGTCTTCTTATCTTGACACGTTCGCTTTGTTAATAAAAGGAGTACGACCTCTCAATTATTTGATCGGGCACTTCTTTAGCTCTTTTGTCTTTTTCTGGGGAAGCCAATGTTCTTTCCGACTATTTTACACATGGAGCTCAAGAGCGGTTCTCGTCTTTTGTTAAACGCCGCTTTGTAGGCCTCTTATTTAGCTACATGTGCTTGTCAGCATTCTTCATCAAATTAAGGATTTCTTGGTGGTGGACGGCTGAAACCTAGAACTCCAGATGCTGCATCTCTGATGGCACGTTGGCAGCGTTGCCACTGGTCTTCGGTACTTGATGCTGGCGGCATAGGAGGTGTTGAGAGATTTCGCGATGCGCGTTCGGCCAAGATTCTGGCGTTCTCTTTTGATTGCAGTTTTTCTAGATTTATCTTCTCGCAGTTGTTCTTCTTTGCCTTGGGGGTTGGAAGACCGCATTCGTACCTGGGTCGTAACAAGATGAGATCCGAGTTAATTTTGACTGCCCGGTAGGTTCGGCGATCCAGAATACCAGAGGCATGACATCGATCGCAAAATGTTCAATTTGGTTTGACGTTTCCTGATCCGCAGACCGCCATGTCCCTTTGTATATCGTACATTGAGATAAGAAAGCCGTGCGCTACAGACATGATGTCGTGTAGACTATACTTGCCAACTGTAGTTCCGAAACTGTTCTCCTTCTCTATCCTGAGGGAGATCGACTGGTAGTATTTTAACGACGTATTTAGAACATTGCTCATAAGCCTTATTTAGGATCTCGTAGGAACCTTCTTTGGTGGCGTCGGTCCTCCTTATGTTCCGAACGTTAGCTTTATGTTAACGAATTTAGCCTTGACGTGGATTACCATAAGATGCTCACTCACGTGTTGGAAGCTCAGGGCCCCCGCCCAATTATCAGGGCTTCTCCCATCAATGACGTTGTCTAATAAAGAGCGGGGGCAGAGCATATTACTTGCTACGATTTGACCAATAACAAGTTGTCGGTCATAGGTCTTATTGGCGGTTGGACCACCGGTAGTCCATACCAGGACTTAAATCACGGTACCATGGGAGTCAGGAGCCCCCCGGATTTCGGTCCGGGCCTGACTTGTTGAGGTAGGCCCCCTTGTGGGAGCGTCATGGTGGCTGTGGTTTAAACCCAAATCGCGGGAAAGGGTATAACCCACTGTAGGGTTGCAAATAAGTACTGGGTGCTGTGACCCTAAGAACAGTAAGAGGTTTTAGGTCGGCCTCGACTCATACCAAGTGTGGAACTTGCGCCTACAACACAGTTCCGAATTGGTATCAAAGGATTGATGGAGAGCGATGGCAAGGTGTATCCTTGCTCCCTGTGGATGTATGAGCATCCCGTAAGCATAAGGTCTCTACAGACAGGTGGTTTACGTTAAAAAAACAAGAGACGTTCTGTTGGAAGCTCAAGCCTTATTGCCTTAGTCTGTCACATATGGCAAACCCGTATCCGAATAAGCGTTGTTTCTTTTCCCTGTAGCAATCACCATAGTACATTTCACCGTTTTTCATCCTCCTTATACCAGGCCTATTCAATTACCCTTCCTGGATGGCGGTGATATCTACATGGTAGCAGTGAAGGGCCTCTGCTAATTGTTCGGCAGTACATGGCTTATTAAGGGTCCGAACATTCCACGTGCAGATTCGAAGGTCGTTGTCCTTTAAACGTTTGCAAGGGTCGTCAACAGAGAATCCGTTTTTATCCGAGGCCATTATTAATATTTTAGCCAGCATGAGCAAGGGATTCCTTATACAGATACCAGGTACCACCAGTGGGAGGTAAGGCAAGCACTACGCTACAAATTCGATTGTTGCGCTGCTGGCCCAATCCAATTTATAGGACAGTGAGGAGTCCCCCGGTCAATCACCGCGCAGACAAACATCATTGAGGAAAATTAAATAGATAGTCGCACCACCAATTATTTTTTGAATTTTTTTTGCAGAAAACACTTCGGTGGAATACTTCCGACCTTTACGGAGTAGTGCCATGCGACACAGTCTGTACAGATACTATCCGATAGGGTGTTAATATCGATTTTGTGTTGGTGAAGATCGATCGGAACTGCTTGTGTTTTCTTATGGATCTGCCGTGGTATGAATATTTGATCAACTTTTGACTTATCCAACCTAAATCCGCATTGATAGGGGCCAACCAGATCATTGACAAATACTTCCAGCCGTTCACGCAGGACCAGACTAGATCTTGTATGCGCGTTTGAAACCACTAAATTGAGAAGGGCTGTATGCTAATGAGATAGGCTGTAAATATTATTTATTACGTTTCCTTGTGTTTATATTTATTTATTGACGGGAAGGCACCAGTTGTAACAGGGTTCACCAAGTGATTGGCATCGGTTTGTGCGCCTTGGGCTTTTATTTTATTGCGCTGCTTCATCCAAGTTTGGACGACAAATTTGCAGTTTATCTGAGGGCTGGACAACCATTCCCTCAAATGAGCTCAGCCCGACTACGGCAGAAATATGTTTTCGTTGATCTGATCCAAGCTGAATTGGACTTTGTGAGGTATTATACTTAGGCCTCTCAGGATTTATCGTCGGACGCCCAGGACGTTGTACATTTGTTGCTAGTGAAATGTCTTTTCGGATATCGGCATGTATTTTACGAGTTCGAATGAAACTCATCGAAATTTATAGACATTTAGTACACTGGAATCAATATAGTCAGCGCTACATGAATAAAGATAAGTAAAGTCGATTTCTAGCTAAGATAGTTTATATCTGATGCGAAGTTTATGACTCGTAAGTATTTGCCAGAGGTGCTCTATTATTAGCTTTTCTTTCCCATTATGCTCCCTAAGTCTCTACAAAAACGGCAAAAATCGGTATCAATATTGTTTTTTGGGACCTGCAGACTTGTATGTCTTGTTATGGAGCTCCACTTTCTCCTATGTTTGGGCACTGAAATATTGTGCTAGTTGTTTGGGTTAGCATGGCTATGTACATCTCGTATATGTTTAGATCCAAATATTTTCGTCCCTTGTACGATCACTGCAAGGGATAGCACTTCTTTCACACTTATCAGAGGGCTTTTGCGTCAAAATACTGTTGAGGTAGTTAGCCCGTTTTCACAATTCCCCATGTGGAGAGCCAGTACCTTTTCTGCCTAGCTTACCGCTAAGAATTAATCTGAATTTATCAAGGTTTCAACTTCGAACACTCCGTACTTTCGATCAGCATCCTTTCTTCTGCCACCACAAAGCGCACAGATTGACATTGATTTGCAATCCTTCAATTTAAGTTCGTTTTTCTGTTCTTTACAGAACTAGCCTAAAGCTTTTTAGATGCCACTCTTAAATAAAAAGGACAATAGGCTGTCCAGATGACTGTAAACATTGGATTGGATTACACTAATAAGATTCACTTCAGTGAAAGCAAAACAATGAAGTGGAAGTAATTTGAAGCCTACAAACAATATTCTCACTCTTGAAACAGCAACTTTTAGTTCAACCCTCAAGCAAAGTACTGTAATCTTCGAACCACTCGTACCATCCATATTTTCGTCATTTCTTTTCTATTTGAACTTTTGCCAAAGCAGCTGAAAGCACTTACCAAAAGTGAAGATACAATTTGTCTCAATTGTTCCGTTCACCTTCCATGTTTTACGCCGGCAACATAAAAAATCCAGAGAAAATCCACCGAAACCCACCGAAACCCACCAATGGCGATGGTGCATCATAAATAATTCATAATCTCCCCTAGGCTGCTGGCCACATAGTCAGATACTCGTCCAATGTCCGTAGTCAGCCGAAGAAACAATGACCATTTCACTCCTTCGTCGATGGGCCAGCTACCACGGATAGCATTTGTATTCGCAGAATTGTATGCTCCCGTCACGGATTATTAAAATCCGCGCGACTACGTTACCATTGTTCAGTGACAAACAATAGTGTGGTCCATCGCGGTACATGCACTGCTTTGGGCTGTGCATATTCACGGCCGGCTGGCGTAAGGAAATTCCTGCCCCCAATGGACACAGTTAATGTAAATGTAATAGATTAGCGTGTGGGTCGCGTACCACAATCGATAGTTAACTCTTGCTTCCACAGGCTGCCTTTACTCCGGCTTTGGATTGTCTTTGCCTCTGGACCTTCTCTGGAGCGCGCTCACTTATGTCCAGTTATGGCAAAGAGTGGTTGAGCTTATGTATGTTATCCTGTTGCCAGGGTTGACTCTAGGCCATATGATGATTTTGCTGCACTTCACTTAAGTTGAATGCGCTTCATTGCTATCGAGCACTCAGTTGCAGTTATATTCTTTGGAATAACGGAATCCACTCATAGTCGTAAGTAGGTTTTAGGACTATGAACTCAGGCAGTCTCGATGCAATTATGAGGCATGAGTATTTCTTGTTTGTTCCTGCTGCCAATAGGTGCCCAATAAGAGACCTCATGTCAAAGGTTCAGATTGTGTGGGGTACAGGAAAATTTGGTCACTCCGGAAGAATGGTCAGTACTTGGTGATATGAATCCCTTTTCTTATTAATTTCTTAAAATTCACCTACACGTACCTATTATACATTTGCAACAGCCAGTTGAAGGAGAAACCAGCACGACTGCAGAAAAGTCCATAGGAAGCAATTAGCGCGTTGATATGCAATAACGAGTTAATAAATATTTTAACATCCATCACTTGTGAGTTAAACGAGACCGAGAGTGAGAGTTTTGTAGACATGAGATATGCCCATGTATGGAATCGTTGGGTAACATTCAAGCTCAGGTAAAATTTGCACTGCAACAGTGCTTAGATTGCGAATAGATAAGCTGTGAGCAAACAAGATGGGAGGCTTGAACCATTTATTTGATTAAGAGCAACATTTTCCATACTAGTTACGGAGTTGTAGGTAACTACTGTGATAAATAATGTTGAGGTGGCGGACAGACTTAATGTTTTTCTTTAATTTTTCACCTGAAAAATGTTTACAAGACGTACTGAAGAAATATCTATAATGAATCGCTTTACCCTGAGCAACACGCGTGTGCTATGCATATCAAATCAGGAAGTCAATTGTCATAGAGCTTTTGCCACTTTTTTTGTAAATGGTAGGGTTAGAGAGACATTAGGTTTGAAGTTTTAGATCAACATTCTCTATCACCAAATTGAGCTTTAAAATTTGGTACTGCCAACAATGAATCAACCCCCTCTATTTTAAGTGGATCTTTATCATATGACTACTTCCTTTTTCAGAACTAGGAAGGTTCCCGTTCTTGTGGCTGCCTAGGCTAGCTTAGTAATGGTGCAACCTATCAGATCAATTTTCCAAGACCTGAAGTACTTCTGGATTGTCTGGATAACATCGATCTTTCAAAGCACCCCACAAAGAAGAGTCTAACGGAGTTAAATCGCAACTCAAAAGCGGCCAATTGACATCATCCAGGCAGTTGATAATACGATTACTAAACTTAAACCGCCAAAGATCGGTTGTTTGATGGTGTGTCATGACGCACCATCGTGCTGAAAGTAAAGTCCGTGCAAGTGCATACGTTCGATTTCAACCTACAAAAATTCGGTAATCGTGGGTTTGTAAAGCTCGCCATTGACCGAAATGAAATGGGCCAATAACCACACCAAAATCCCCACCACACTGTCACTCTCTGCAGAAGCCTTGGCCCCTCGACAATCACGTGTGGGTTTTCCGATCTCTAGATACGACAATTTCGTTTGTGAACATTACCTCGGGATAAAAATGCACCTCGAGATGCAATAATGAAGCAGATAGTCGTGTGTCTTCAATTGCTGAGTCAACTGGATGTTGTAAGGGAATAATCCGAGGTCTTCGTGAAAAATTCTCATCAGACGAGTGGGTCAAATGTTGAGTTGTTGAGATTGATGGCGAGTCGATGTTCCTGGATAGAGTCGAACACTTTCGCCACAGTAGCCATCGTGAGAATTGTCCCCAAGCAAACCAGTCTCACGAACTTTTCGCACAAGCTTGCGTACAGCTTCATTTCGGCCAAAACTTATTTTGAATAAACGCACTGTTTGGGTAACGCATAGCGAAAAGTAACTATCAGTGTCAAAATAACATGTGATCTAAAAAGAAACTTGTATTTGGACCATCCGTTACATATAAGATTTTCGAGAAAATTTTTGAAAAAAACTTTTATTCATTAAGATGATTCCTACTTTTTAATTAAAGCTTAACACTACCTAAGCTACTCAACCAACCTAAAGTACTTAGCATAACTGAATTGTCATTAGTGTTACGAGCACTAGTTGCTCCTTGCCTCGAGTGGTCATCATCTCAATTATCATCATCAAGCCGCCCAGACCTTAACCGATGCCACGAAGCAACGATTACTTCTTAGAGGCCCTACCTCATGCTAACTAGCCCGGCCTTCTCACGAAAACCATCTGACTATTCTATATCTAACTTAAAATTAGGAGCCAGTTTGCTTTCCAGCGAGTAAGAACATCAGAAGAAGGAGCGAAATATCATCTGGATCAGCGGATTTGTGTACGTTTAGATCTCTAAGTGTTCTTGCTACTATCGGACTGCAAAAGTGGATTCGTCCCATTGAAGATTCAGTTTTTTGTGGTATTGAAATTTCACACGCTTAAGGCTTAAAGGTGTTTCAGTCATTCCTGACTCGTATGAACTTTTTTACAATTTCCTCTGCCGGGTTGGTTTTGTAGGACCGAAAAAACATTTCTCTAACCCTGACAGCCTGTTTACAGCTCCTGTCGTACCAAGGCTTTTCTTTTGGTTTGATACTTTTCATCATTGCAAAGACAATAGTGTCTGTGATCATATCTGCAGCGGCATGCACGTCGTTAACAAGGAAACTTAATGACCACTTAAAATTCTTAAGGAAGATGTTAAGTCCGCTCCAAATGACTTTCTCGTATTGCTATATGGTTCTTTTAGGAATTTTTTTCTAACTGTGTGGTCGATGTACGAGAAATTATTGTAGCTGATATGACACAGTGATCCGACGAGCCTAGAGGGGGTAGCACATCGACCTTGTACTTATCAGGATGGGAAGATCAAATCAAGTTTAACGCCTAATGTGAGTCGCTCTCTATGTAGCCCAGCTTTTTGAGCATCTTGCTTAGGAGAATGTTCTTGCCGGCACTAGTCGTCAAACCAGGGATTTTGTTGTAGTAGCCACTGGCATTCGATACTTGATGCAGCGGACCTCATAAGAGGGAAACTCGATCGGAAAAGGATTTGACGATCTCTTGCGATTGTAGCCGTCCGACGTCGAACTTCCTCACTACATTAGCTTGCTTTTGCGATGTCCGGGATATCTGGAAACATGGCTCCCAGAAATTACGCCAATTTTTTTTATGGAAAAAACGTCAGAAAATTTTCTATAAAAGTCTGGCCTTTTTTCCTAAGAAGAAAAGCCAGAATTCTCTGGCTATATTTCCGAAATTTCAGGTCTTTTTCCAAAAAAACGCCAGAGAGAACATTTGGAAAAAATAGTAAAAACGATATTTCTGGCATATTTTTCTTTCCTGATAATGGAAAAACACCCGAAAACATCTGTCTGGCGTAATTTCCGGGAGCCCGGAAACATGCCTTGGGTATAACAATTAAATGGTCCGAGTCGATGTTGGCCCCCCGGAACGTTCAGACATCCATTATATTAGAGGAATGTCTCACACCGATCGCAATGTGGTCAATCTTGTTGACGGTTGATTGACCGGGAGTTCTCCAAGTCCTTGTGAATATCGAGATGTGGGAATGGCGTGCTGGCTACAGCAATGATTCGCACCGCTGCAAAGTTGATTAGCCTGAATCCGAAGTGGTGTCATGCATGCTATACAAATACTTTCCAACAGTATTACCAAAGCGGCTCTGTCTTCCTAGCTTTGCATTTAAATCGCAGAGGACCATCTATGCATAGCGAGGGTTCTCCTCATAGGTCTTGCCCAAGAGCTCGTAGAAGATATCTCTGGTGGCGTGAGCGCATATAATGCTAATGTTTGCAAATTTAGCCTTAGTAAGGACTATTAAAAGGCGCTCGTTCACATGCCGAAAACTCAAAACGTCTTGCCAAAGTCTGCATTTAACAACAAGTCGGCATTCAAATAGGCACTGCCTTTACCGTCGATTGCAGTCGCCATAGTAGACGTCGCAGTTTTTCATCCTCTTTTTGTCCGGTCCATTCCATCGCAGGGGTCGGTTAGACCGAAGCCGATAAAGTTTTGGGATGTGAGGGCTGTCGTTGGTCCATTAACGGCCCATCTGCCACCATCTCATTTCCAAGACTCTAACTTAGTCTTGGAAATCCTTACCGGCCTGAACTCCAAATATGTCGGAGCAGGCGGGATAAGGTTTTATTTGTTTTGTTTCGGGATTTTACTTCACCGTTAATTAGATCCGGGGAATTCATCCGCTGTTCCGTTTATAGTGCTGCCATTTTTGTCCGCACTCGCGTTTATAAGTTTGGCAAGTCGAGTCCGGATGTACATCGACCAGTACCCGATGGTAACCACTAGGAAGTGAAATAACCGCTATTAATATACAGAAACAGTTACAGCACTGGGTATCGCCAGGTTTTTTTTTTTTATAATTTACGCGCGCCTAAGGGGTTATGAATACCCTTATACTATTGCTAGGGCGCGGGCGGAAAGATACGAGTAGAAGGAGGAGAAAGGAAAGTTTGTGATGTAGTGGTTTGAAATTCAGGTGTGTTTAGTTTCGATACTGACTCTCCAGGGGTGGGAGTCCGAATAGGACAGGGAGATTTTTCTTCCCTCAGAATGTGAGGTTGTGAATTTTAACGGTTGCTTTGTGCTTGAAAACCCTACAACAGCCAAATCTACATGTCAGTGTTATGCCTTCACACGCAGATTTTTCTGACTGAGTTCCAATTACACAAATGAAAACTTGCTGTGGCTAGGATTCGAACCTTGACCTTCCGAGTGAGAAGCGATTGCTAGTACCACTACACCACGGCCACCCCTGGGTATTGCCAGGTTGACACTTCTCAGCGCCTACCCTAGTTCTACAGCATCCAACCCTCCGCCAACAGTCTAATAACCTGTATTAAGTGCTGCATATCTCTTGAACCCATAAGGAATACTACAATTGATGTGCTATAGTTCACCTGACCAGAAGTACGAAATTCCCGGTTTCATGAAGCGGGCAGTCAAGTATATGTTTCAAAATAACTTTCCCATGAAGTGGCGCAGCATAAAAGAACAAGAGCGGTTCGTAGGTATGCATGAAAGCCAAGATTTTTGCCCAAGTGAAGTACTATATAAACATAAGACAGCAGACAGCATTTCTACGATTTTTAGGCCAAGGAAGGCCACATTTGACCAATTATTCAAGCAATCCTTGAGAAAACCCAAGGGGTTCAGATCGATACACACGACATCTTTATTGATTTGAAGACCGTATATGGCAGCATCTATAGAGACGAGCCATAAACAAGTAGAGCCATTCAATCGTCAAATTGCGTAGCATAACGATTGAAACCGTTCGTTGCTCCAGAAATCCCGGAACCAATCTCACTGGGCCATTATGTATACATAGGTCTGACTCCGAATATGTGTAAAACCAGGTATAAGCTGGTCACAATATTAAGCAAACATTTTTGGGCAGTTGAGAATATTGCCTTCCTCGAATCTTCCTCTGAAGATCCTACTTGAAACCAAACGAAGAGTAAATTTTATGAATAGTTATTGCTTTGACCTTAGAAGGTAAATGAGTAACAATGCCTTGTCAAGAATCACTAAGGAGACTCCGTATAAGACACTTGTCATCCCAGTCCTGCTCTGCGCAGAAGCATTGGTTTCATTATTAAAGTTCGATGAAGATATCCTTGTTCGTTTTGAAGGCAAGATTCTTGAAATTATTTTGACCTGGTCGACATAGATAGCCAAAACGTGTAGAGCCTATGGATGTTAAAGCCTCTGCAATTTCTACCCGTAGGGATGACACAGTAGAGCAAAACTTTACCTTGTGTGGCATAGACTACTGCTTGCTGAAGAGGTCACTTGTTTGAGCCCCAGGTCTACTGCCATTTACTTAGTAAAAGTGACGTAGAGTGGCTTTATATACATATTGTATAGTATCGTTAAAGAGCGGGATCGAATCGCAACTCAAAAGCAATTTATAGAGTTTTAGTCGTTTAGTGAAGACGATGAGATTGAGAGACTGCCCAGGTCAGGACTCGTTGTACAGAATTGATGTCTCCGAAAGGTGATCGATGGGAGGTGAATGCGCTACGCTGACGGCTGCCAAGAAGACTGAAACTTCAGTTGGGCTCGAAACCTGCAGAGGTGAAATGGAACCATATTAAGCCCCTACTATTTCCGACGTCTAAATTTCACATTATGTATAACTCTAAAAACTGTCAGTAGAGAGCACTGAGACAAAGAACTAGTCTATGTATGCTTTCCTTCTCAGAAAGATGATCAAGTCGATGTGAATATGAAGTCCACGGTGCCATCATTACTTTCACAGCAAGTGTCGAAGAATTTTGTTTCACTTACGTCCAATACACTTAGGTGCTCGCCGAAAGCACCCACGCTAGTAAGGAGCCCAAAGTCTTTCCAACTGAGGGACAGCAGGAAATTAGTGCTTTGAGATGGCGTGAATCATTTTCTTTAGTCCACCAGCGAGCTGGGGATATATGCCATTCGCAGGACCAAATACCTTCGTCCTCCTGCTCCAAAAACAGTACGTGTTATAATATTTTATTGTTGCCTTTCAATTGAACCCGGTCTGACCTTTAAGCAAGTATTGTGCTCCAATATGTCATCTTCGGAAAAAAACAAGATAATCCAGCGTCTACCACAGTCAGCAGGAATACCATCGCAACAACAGTATCACGTTGTCATGATGACCGAGGACTTGAATACTGAATCAAATATCCGCAACAAGTACCTCAAACTCATTATGGTCAATATACTTGTTAAAGCGTCAGGCAATCACACTCAAATGCACACAAACTTTCGTCTCTGGAAAAAAACATCAGAAGCAAAAATCGAATAAATGCAGACGGAAGCCATGCATTGGTATCAGGTTGCTTGATGGAATCTCAATTCTCAACTCTACTGTACCTTAATCCAGAATACATGTGTTTCTTATGAAACATTTTCCTTTCAGCAACTACAACTCAATGATCTGCGATTAACTACATCACTCAGAGGTGTACTTACTGGTAACCGGTAGTACTGCCCCAAGTTCTTACATTGTTGCATAGCAACTTCAGATCTTTAATAGAAACCAAGCTGCTTACGATTAATCTTGCCAAATGGCACAGTTGTCAGATTTAGCACTTCAATAACACATCAACTGCTCCACTCAAATCCAGTCGAAAACTGGTTAAAGCCTGTGCCATACCTGACAGCCATATGAATCAACATGTCCAATTAGATTCAATTACTTCTCATAAGCCTCAGCTTAAATATTCATTGACTGCATTTTAGTACACACCTCTGAGGTTTTCGCCTGAAAACCGCGTGCCTTTTAAAGGCCATCCATTTTCATGAAAGTCGCTTTTGTTGCTGAAAACACTTTAGCAGTAGCCTCCCAGATCCAGTGCGTGGGAAGGTTGGAAACTGACTGACAGTTACCGACAACCGTGCCCAAAGGGGTCCTAAGTAAATTCCGTGGCAGACCAAAAGCATTAGTGACGCATGCAGTAGGTCTCTGCTGTTGTTTGGAACTGGAGGGCTTCTAGACAAATGGACTTGTAGTCGTACATTTTAATTGTAAGTAAAGGATGTGTTAAAAGTACGGCAAGCATCATCTGTCGAAATGGTTGGCATTTGTACTTGTAAATTTCACATTCAACGCTTTTTTGTCATGTGAAATATGTTTCCTCTATGACACATGCCTACGTGGGTTGAATTCCGCTTCAAGTGTCCAGTTCCAGCTCCCAACAGGTGAGACAAATTAATTTGCATTTGAATTGCGCTGCGAGTCATTCAGAACGGTTGATGAATTAGACCACACATCGACTAGATACTTTGTACTGCAACACTCGCGCTGATCTTATGGCATGATGAGTTCTTGAATGATGTAAGTATTTAAATATCTGGCTTCTGTAATTACTTTTCGTGTAATAAAGTCATACTACCTTATTTATGAGCGCTTGGATTGACGTTAAGCTTCTGACTATTAATTTTAATTGCAAACGTTTGCATAACTCATACTCATGTAAAGTGCGATTGGCTTGTCAATGTACAATGGAGACGTCTATGAAACTTTTAATCGCATGCTGAGGCAGAGCAATCAAAACAAATAATCTTTTATAGACTTCTGCTCTTAAAGGCAAAGAAACTTTATTTATATCAAGAGCAGGATTAACATTTTAGAGAGCTTACCTCACAGATACCAGCAAGACAACCAAAATTACGCCTTAGTAAGGTCTTTTGATCGCTGGAAGTAGACAGCATAGGGTCTGTTGAAATTATTGAAACCGGGGATGAAATGCCGTTGAAATGTGATAAGCCATCCCTGCAAACAAGTGCTGACTATATATCAATTCTGCGTTTGTCTTACGTAACCGAATCGACCGGATAAGGAAATAAAGGAAGACAACAGCTCCAAGGAAGAAAACATTACTGTAGTGTTCCTCAATTGTCTAGAATGGTTAAGCTAAAAGACTCAGCTCCAGCCAACTTCTCACAAAACACAAGTTAGGTTAGGTTAGGTTAGGTTAGGTTAGATGACAAGGGCCTTTTGGCCCATTGTGATCCCATATGGATCTGTGATCATCCTACTCTTGGAGCTTTTGGAGAAGCCTAAGAGACTGTTTATGTCGATATTAATTATTTCGATTAAGTCATTATTGAAGAAAGCAGTTTCTGTAGAACTCATTTGTAAAAACGCCAAGCCTTTTTGCATGTTCGCCTATAAAAAAGTGTCCAGTGAGGACACATATTATAGCACCGAGAGGCTTCCTATTTAGACAGATTGAACTCTTAGAGAGATCAGCTCCATTTGTGGCCAGATTCGCTTGGTCGCCAGATAAGTTGACCCAACAGTCCACCTAAGGTTTTTTTTTCTATTATCACCCAGTTGAGTTCTAGTTTGCACGTAGGGATTGGTATACCGATGATAGGCAGAATAAGTAGAGTGGTTCCAATTTTGGCGAGTTTGTCGGCCCTACAATTCCCTGGAATATCTGCTCCGCTATCTCGCTGTAAGATTCTACAATTTATTTTATGTATTTAGAGGTTTTATTAGTTCGTGAGACTAAGTCCAAGGATTTGATAGCGGCCTGACCATCCGAAAAAATGCGGATATCCCTTGCAAATATCACGTTTTTCTTCAGCCAGGCAGGACTTCTTTAATAGCTAAAATATACGCCTGGTACACTTTACACTGATTTGGAAAGCCAAAGGAGAAATTCGGGTTAAGCGTATCAGACAAAACACCGCCACCAACCCCGCTATCACTTCTGATTAGATCCGTATAGAACGGATTGACTTGTCGTCCACGGAAGCATTTTCCTCCCAGAAGGATCTAGACGGGATACATACATGAAAGTCTTTGTCAAACCAATGCTGGGGCACAGTGTATTCGATGCTCTCTGGAAGGATTTCTAGTATACCACCTTGATCAAAAATAACCGTTCCCGTGTAGCGATCCCATTGTTCCTATTTGATTTCTGTTGTTTTTTTTTATTAGTTTGGTAAATCTGTTATCGACATTGCCTCTAAACCTTAGCGTCATAGCTTGACATTTGCAAAAGTTACGTAGCCAAGAGTACATCTATCTCTGTGTGTGTTGGCGATTTTTTTACAATTTTAGAAATGGATTTAAATTTGCAACAACGAACTTGTGCGAGTATTAAATTTTGCGTAAAAAACCGATTTAATGGTGCGCGAACGTTGGAAATGTTGGAAAAGTGTTTCGGTAACGATTCTCTAAAGAAAACGGTCCTTTACCAGTGGCACGAGCGGTTCAAAAGTGTTCGTGAGTCAATTGAAGATGATGAACGCAGTGGCAGACCATCGACATCGAAAACCGACGAAAACATTGATGAAGTACGAGTAGAAGAAATGTTGGTCAATAACAGCAAATTAACCATCAGAGAGATAGCGGAGGACTTGAACATTGCCTATGGATCCCTCCAAGACATTTTGGTTAATGGTTTGGGTTTCCGTCGTGTAGCAGCAAAGTTGGTGCCTGGTGCCAAAAGACCTCAATTTCATGCAAAAACGAGACCGTGTTGACGTCGCAAAAGAGATGATTTGCCAGGCTGAATCCGTTCCCACCTTCATCAAAAGGATCTTTACTGGAGACGAGACGTGGGTTTATGAGTACGACACGCAATCCAGACATCAGGCTCAGGCAAGTGAATGGCGTTCATCAAATGAGCCGAAACCAAAAAAACCACGTCGTTTTCAGTCAAAAAGGAAGGCAATGCTCACGGTGTTCATGGACTACAACGGTGTAGTGCATCATGAATTTTTGCAAGAAGGCCAGACAGTAAACAAAGAGTATTACGAGTATTTGGGTGTTATTTTATGTTATTCGCCGGAAGAGACCAGAATTGCGGGCAGAAAATTTGCGGATTTTGCAGCATGATAACGCCCCGTCGCACAGTGCCATCATTCGTAATTTTTTGACGAAAAATGCAACAAATGACATCCAACAGCCACCGAATTCACCTGATTTGGCTACCTGTGACTTCTTTCTGTTCAATCGAGTTAAAAAATTACTACGGGGAACGCGTTTCAGCAACCGAGAGGAAGCAATGGAAGCATTGATGGACATACCGAAAACCGAATATAAAAAATGTTTCGAAGATTGGATCAAGCACTGGCATAAGTGTGTTGCAGTCGATGGGGATTACTTTGAAGGGACAATATAGATTTAGAGGAAAAAATTTGTATTTTTAATTTTCTAAAAAAAAATCCGGGAACCTTTTGTTGTATTAAAAATATTTGCGTGGCCAAATAGTTTATTTGTCCACTGAGAAGTCGCTTTAAGGCGTATTGCTTCCTTAGCAACTACTTGCCACCTGAAAATCTTGAAGGGGTGTTAAGTAAAACAAAATATTCACTGCGAAGGTGGGAGTTGTATGCAAGGCCCTGATTATGCACAGACATGGTGTCGTATGGACTTTGCTTAGTTTGCTGCAGTTGACGGTATTCTCTAAGGCCGTCCACCAGACAATCACCCCGTAGGTGAGTATCGATCTTATAACCCAGATAATTGGCTGCATCAGAAATGATTAATCTGGAACCCTTGATAGAGAGAAGGTTTATGATTGGAATTTTGTATTTCTTGAAAAAGAGGACAAAATCTGTTTTGCGGGGTTTACTCCCTATCCCCATCGAATCCGCTCAGCGGGTTAATCTATTATGATACTTTTCTGGGACGGCAATGGCAACTGCATCTGCATAGGCAACCCCCTAGCTACCAGGTATATCAATAGTTCGTTGACCACTAAGTTCTAGAGAAGGGGTGAAAGGCTTCCACCTTGCAACAAACCTGTACCAAGACTAATTAACTGCCGAAGTGAGTTATCTACCTTCAGAGTTGACGGCGCAGTTGTGACTTCGGCTGTGCTGAAGTTGTGAAAGGCATCCTCTACGTTCAGGAAAGCAACCATTGCTTACTCTACTCTGCCTATATTGTAGAGATCGTTCGATGTGGCTAGTCAGTAAATGCAGAGCCGTTTCCACCGGCTTTCCTTTACAGTAGGCATGTTGAGCCGTTGAGTAAAAAGTCTTGAATCAATTTTAGCTCGTATACCATATAGATATCAATCAGTCGTTCTAGAGCTTTAAGAATGAAAGATTATAGACTTTTAGGTCTGAGATCCTTGGGAACATTTTCCGACTTTGGGAATGAAAGCAACATTAACTTCTCTTCATGACAAGGAAATGTGGAACATTGCTCCGCAGTTCCTCATGATATTCTCTAGGGCAAGCAGGATGATATCTGAAGACCTTTGTAGCTCGGCAGGTATTATACCCATCAGACTTGTATGGTTTGGAGGTATGCAGTGCCCAAATCAGCTTTTCTATTGTAATCAGACCGTGAATCTTAGTCGCGGCAGCTATAGTCCTGCTAAGGTTGTTACTGGCCGTTTGGAGAGAGCTACTTGGAAATTGGGTGTCCAGTACTGGGTTGAGTGATTCATTACTTGACGTCGTCCACGAGCCATCGGTTTTTTTTTCAAACAGCTAGGCACCGTAGGATTTATAGAGAGGACTTTTCTTAGCCGCATTACCTCAGAGGTTTCTGATATTTTGCCATAGAATGACCTCTAGGATTGCCGCTTTGCCTTCCTCAGTTCTTTTTTACATATTTTGAGGAATTCCCTGTATGAGTTCCAGTCTGTCACTTTTCTTGTGCTTTTTGCTGGGTTGAAAAGTTTAATACAAATGTTTGTAATCGGTCCTAGTGCTGATGTTCACCATTTGCCTCTAGGTTCAATAGGATAAAAGGTAGCAACTATTACCTGATTGAGGTCCAAGGTGAAATCCTTGACTTTCATGTCAAGCTCGTTGGTGTTCCATTGCGTTTAGAGGAGAGTAGTTTTAAAAGTGGCCGCTCTCTAACTAATACACGTTATGGATCACATTTAAGATTCTTGCTAACACTCTTCTCCTTCTTCTTAGCTGGGACTTTAACTGACTATTGCACAATATTTGTGCACTGCCCTGCGGCGATGATTAGAACGTACATTTCTCCAGTTTTAATTTCCGAGCAAGGACCTACTTGTTATAGCAAAATGCGGACCTTTCATCGAAGGACCTCCCAAGAAGAAGGCAACGACGACGTTAGAGATAGAAACAGGTATAACCTCAGTTCGACGAGCAGAAGAATACTGAAAACTTGTGGCAACTATAATACTATTGCGAATTCTAGAGCAAGCAGAAATAGGGTCAATTTGTGTGTGGATCTGTCTGAAAAGAAAGACGGCATCTGAAGCTCAACCTCGTCATAACTTAATTTACCAACATAAGTCTAAGAGGCGCTAACGCCCCAGAGTGGATAGAGACCACTATGGCAAAGATTGCTTCATCGACCAGACATATGGGGATTCTCGTAAACATGACGTTACGTCACCAACATAAGCTATAGCTACAGCTTCAGTATTTCAAATATTCTAACGATTCAAGGAGACAACATGATCTCGGACCATTAGTTTGTCATATTCAAAGTTCGAATGCTGCGATCCCGAACTCCAAAACACCGAAGAAGCATTGTGAGTAAATTTTGACATTAAACCATAACTGCTAGAATCTTTTCTTATAAAGTCTTCTAAATCATTCCGAGAATTTATGTTTAATACTGCCAGCATCAATGGCCATCAAAGATGCCGACGCTCTAATTTATCATATTAAGTTTGAACCAATCACCACAACGAAGCCTTTGAGTTTATGAAGAACTTTTCGTTTAATCCGAATCATAATTCGGAGCTCTTCGTGAACTATATGACCAAAAAAGGCCGCAGGTATATCTGCTTATTACAGCAAAAAAGAAGAAGAAGGTAGAAAGCGAAATGTTGCTCGGAACTTTTATCAGAAAAAGACAATTCGAAGGACAGTAGTTCCAAAAGTGCTGTGTAAAGGCAGAGTAAAGGAGTTTGTCTACTTTGGATCCACTGGAAACACGGCAATAGAAATCAAGTAGCAACTGATTAAGTCCCTCTTTTTTCCCTTTTCCTATCCTCACTAGACAGGTCATCCCAATTGTGTCGTTTCATCGATTTTCGGGGGATACTCCATGGTTCGGGCATCCTTTCCTATTACCATAGGTGCATGCTCCGAACCAAGTCACCTTCACCTACTGTAAAAATCTTTACAAGTAATCGTAAACGGACATGTAAGCAGATTTACTAGACTTTAGCTTCGATACTGCTACCTTAACTTCGTCTGGGTCAGGGAGATGCAGTTCTTTGCGGTCTTCTTCCAGGATAAATGGTTCATTCTGTCTGACAGCTGACTGTAACTTTACTACTAGTTGTCCATGTTGATCTGTGCAGGCTACCATTCGAACGTCATTCCTGCAGTGACATTTCCCAATTTCCCCAATTTTGTGCTTCTCGTGCCCTTGCCTTTTCTTTCCGAGAAACCAATGATGTTTCCTTCTCCCATGCTTGTGTTATAGAACTTACGAGCGGTGTGTACCTGAGTCTGCCACTGTAAAAATCAAGAGGTGCATCAGTCAAATTGATATCACGCTATGGTCAGAATTTTGTGTCGGAGCTACCGATAAACGGAATACCCTTAGGCTGACTCTACGCAAGAGTCAGAAAAACGTTCGTAGAGAATGAATTCAGAAAGATTCAATGGTCCCATAGAGGGAGGACCGGGAGGGCAAATCAGGTGCACCTTTTAGTTTTCTAGAAACAGTGACATACGAATACTTGAGCGACGAAAAACGACCAAACATGACTGTGCAAAAGTTGCATGTTTGCTGATGTCAAATGTGTTGAACACGACTGCGATGTTTAAGAGTCCAACGGCAATCTGGCAGATTGAAAGTAATTTGAAAACGCAACGAAATTCTACTCCTGCCAAGAGTTCCACAACTAATTACTCCTTCTCAAGTACGCTTGGTTTCACAACTGCGATCCCACGTATTACGATTGGAAATAGCTCACACTAATTGCGCCACTTGGTGAATAATTTCCTCACTTCAGCGGTAAATCTCTCCCCCAAAACCATGAAACACTTCTTAGCCAAATTAATTTATCGACACCATTCCACTTGGCAGTGTCATTAATACTGACAATAGCCCAATTCATCGTCCCTGGCTTCGTGGCTAACTAACAGCTTCAACCACTCACCCAACCACCTGACTATTTCCTTGAGCAAACGTTTCGAGTCTTTGGCCAGCCAGCTTGGTGTAAGCGGCAGACACACCATCTTATCTCAATTCGCTGTCAATTGAGGTAGACAGCCTGACGGCAGTTCGGATTTCTGATGATGGTGCTTAGGTTAGGTAACTCGCAACTACCAAATGCCCACTTCTTTGAACTTTACATAAAAGCCGTTTGCGGCTAGCCAATCTATAGAAAGGCATCCATCCATCCACTCCTTTTCTACGTTTCCAAGTGCTCGTGCTGAGACTGTGGCTCTATGAGTATAAGTATGAGTATGGGCTCGAGCCTGCGGCAGATAATTATGTGAGCCGACACATTAATGAAGTCACATTCGTGAGATTTAATTAATTTCATTTTCAGCGGCGAAGAATCTGAAAATGCGCATTCAGCTGCTCATAATCGTTATTTTCTTTCATTTGTACGCGGCAGACCGATGCTTTGACTTGACTATTTGTGTTTGGCATTTGTGAATACTCGGCTTAGGGACATGGGGAAAAAATGCGGAAATATGAGTGACTCGAATGCGTTTTGTTGGGGTAAAAATATTAATCCTTAACGACTCTTACGTCGGTCGGTAAGTATGCTAATCGACCAGCGATTATTTACAGATTCTCTGAGTGCAAAGCAAATACGCGAATTCGGAAAGTATCATTAAACGGTACAGTGGCTTTCGTTAAGAAGAAGATGTGAGGCTTTATTGGCTGTGGTAATAGTCATAGTCAAAAAACATAATACTCGTAGCTGCCAGCAACTATTGTAGTTACACAACAAAAGAACTAGAAAGGACGAACGTCGTGCGGACCTACTGTTCAATTGGATTTTTAAGGTGTTCTATGGTCTATACATATGTATATGTACGTTTATAGTCCCCGGACTATAGCTTTTTAGCTTTAACACAACTTCTTAGTTGTGCCCCCCAAATGAAAGGAAGTGAAAAAGATTTATTTTCAATTCAAGAAGTAAGAACCTCGCTCTGTGATTATCATTTACACGGAATGTTCGCAATGTTAACAGACCATCTACAGTTGAAACATTTGACCTATAAAACCGACATAACTGCGATCCACCAAGACTTTAACAAGCCGTTCAAAACAAAACCCCAACTGTTTTTAATTTTTTTCGTCGGAAGAAAGCTCTCATTCAAAGACCTAGTCCTCTATACTCCTAGTATGTTCCTTTTACTGAAATTTCTTAGTCTTTCACGGTAAAATTAATAAGCGCCTCAGTGATAAAATGCTTTCAGTGTCAGCACCCATCACATTAGTACCGAATATCTCCAAATTCTCACAGAAATAACGCTGAATGGTGTCGTCATCATCGCAGAGTAAGAGCCGCAAGATGTTGCTTCATTTATGCCTACCACGATAGTGCTTGGAAAAATCGAAGTGTCCCTTTCCCTTTCCCTACAAATCAGTCTAGAGAGTACAAAAGTCGCTGGCCTCTTAGGGAAGGCGGGAAGCATTCGTTTGGTCTTCCTGAAAGCTGGAGAGTCATGTTATACTTACGTGAATCCCGACTGTTAATGGACACAACAACCGAGGACACAGACCCTAACAACCGTTCATCGGAACCTTTTCCAGCAAATTCATCGGCGGTTTCATTTCCATGATCGCATTCTTACTAGACCAGACTGAGTCTGTGCGGGCTTCCTACTGAATTTAGAAAGACTGCATTCTGGGACTATGTAGCTTTGAAGCCGTGAGAGGATTCAGCAACATCTTAAGTTTTGTCAAGACAGTCGCAGAAAACAGACGCAAATTTCGATAGGCGTGAAATCTACCTTTGTCGTCCTCTAGAAAGAAACAAGCGCCGCATTGTAAATCAGTTTTAGAGCCATCAGTAAAGAATTGAACTTTCTTGGCTCAGTTCTGGCGAAATCCATTTCTGGGCACAGAGAAAGTCGCTATTTTACAACAACAGAAGTTCTGGTCCCATTGCACCAGATTAGGGTCACAAGGCAGTCGGCACGCAGGATCATTGCAGCTCCAGTGCATGTTGTATACGGAGACCAGTTAAGAACGAGAGGAAAAAAAATTTAAATAAAACAAAAAGGGTGTGAGATATAAAATTGATTCTACCTTTATTTTGAAGCTACATTCATGCCATTATGTGTGCAATACCACATCATTCAAATGGGCGCCTCGGCTTCGCGGTATTATTCCGGCAATGGTATGTCGAATGTTGACCTAGAGCTCGTCCAAAGAGGTTGGCTTGTTAGCGTAGACTAAGAACTTGACGTAGCCCCAGATAAAATAATCGAGTGGTGTCAAATCGCATGATCGCGGCGCCCAATTGATGAACGCTCGCCATGAGATGACCCAATCGTCAAATTTCTTCTTCACAACTTCGAACGTTGCGTCGCTTGTATGGCACGTAGCGCTGTCTTATTAGAACCTTAGCTCGGATATATCGAAGTTGTCGAGCTCTGACCACAGATTAACATCGCTCTCCGTCTCCTTCATCATTTCGGCAGAAATAAGGTCCGATAATACCGCCATGCCATAAAGCAGACCAAACAGTCAATCTTTGTGGATGCATTGATGTTTGGCCTTGGATTGTGTTCGCGCCAATAATGGCAAGTTTGCTTTTTGACAGAGCCGCTGAGCCAAAAATGGGCCTCGTCCGAGAAGATGATTTTTTGGCAAAAATCCGGATCTGCGGCCAACATTTCCAGCGCCTAATTAGCGAACTCACGGCGTAATCTATGGTCGTCCGGTTTCAATTCTTGCGTCAGCACAAACTTATGTGGATGTAGGCCCAAATTCAACCTCACAATTAGATGGGTTGACTCTCTAGCGATGCCGAAATCACCAGATCGTCGCCGAATCGACATTTCTGGGTCTTCTTCGATACTGGCCGCTACGGCGGCTATATTTTCTTAATTTCGCATCAATCTTTATCTGGTTGGTGGCTTAAGATCCAAAAGAGTGTACACACGCTCAAAGTTTTAAACGGTGTAACGAATTGCCTCCACATTGCAAATAATGAAATGGCAAACTTGCTGAATATTTTGACAGCTGGATGTCATTGGTAACTTTGACAACTGCTGAAACATAATAATTGAAAAAACTATCATTGCTATTGCTAACTGTTCACCCTATATCAAAAACTTACTTACGTAACGGACTCTTGACCCGTGAAGAGTCTCTGCCTGTGACACAGCATCCTTCCACTCTTTTCAATCCTGTTGTCTAGATCAAGCGGTTGGCATCCGCGATGGCTTAGTCCTTATAACGGAGGTTTGGCCTACCATATCGTCTCACAATCCCCATTGTGATTCGAAAACCCTTTTTGCTGGAGCATTATTGCCTATTAGCTCGATGTGGCCGAGCCAGTTAGTTGACGTATTTTAGAGTTTTGGACTAAATCCACATCTTGATACAGCTCATAGGCTCGCGACTGTAACATCTCTTCCATTCGGTCTCCTCGCGTGAACAAATATTCGACGAAGAATTTTTCACTCGAAATCGTTCAATATCTTCTCTGCTTTCCCTCTTAACGTCAGCACTCCGCTCCATAGAGTAGAACTGGCAGGATCAGTATTTTATAGAACATGCATTTCGTCTTCCGAGTCAGGAGTTTTGAACGCATTTGTTTTGCCGAACCGAAATAGCAGCGTTTTGCTAGGATAAGTCCTTGCCCGTCTCGTGAGATTGTTTTTACTCCGAAGTAGGTAAACTCCTTAACTACTTCGAAGTTACTGCTGTCAACAGTGATGTTTTGTCTTAGTCGGTGGACAGATGATTTGTTTGTTGACAACATTATTTTCCGGGATTTGATTTAGTGTAAAAACTTAGTCGACTGTCGATCTTGCGATGGCTTCTTCATTGACTGGATGCGGGTTCTCTTCTTGCCCTATCACTCTCTTTACCTCTTGCCCATTAAGTATTGGAGCTGCTGGAAGAAGCACATCCACTATTCCCTGCGTTTGGGTGGTTAGATTTCCTTCATTGTTTCGAAGAACTTTCCTGAAAAACATCCGGATGTTGTTTCTATTGTGGGAGTCTTCAATATCCTTGAGTTGGGAGATCGCGTAGGCCCTTTTCTTTTTATTCAAGATGTTCTCCTCCCTTCTTCTGATTCGATACTAGTTCCTCGTTGCCCTTGATTTTTCATGTGCATTTTTCGTCACTTTTTCCAGCGTACGCGCTCGTCATCATACCAAGGACTCCTACAGTGATCTCGGCTACCTCTTTGATGCTGTTGCGATACTGGTGAATGCAGAGCGGGGAGTCTCTTGCTCAGACGCACTCTCTAGGCTCTGGCTACTCCAGTCGTTCTAAGGCTTAAAACGTTCAATTTCTTTATTTGGGCGGTCCTCAGCTTCTTCTCGTTGAATAGTCGATCTTTGACTTTGGCTGCAACAAGAAAGTGGTTAAGGTCGACATTTTCCCCTCTGAATGTTTTGACATTCAGAATGCCTGATGAGTGCCTTGCATCTATTAGCACATGGTCGATTTGTTTGGCGGCTTGACTATATTGAGTGCTGTGTAGGTTTGTAGTCTTTGAAACCTAGTGCCAGTTATCACTGTATTACGAGCTGCTGTAAATCGATTAGGTACCAAAAACCACTTTTTTTAAACGGAAGATTGCTTTGAGAGTACAGCCCATGATATGAATATCTAGGGGAGTGAGGTACATCAGAGGACCTAGAGTAGAGCTCGGGGTGCTAGGCAAAGCCTCCATGCAGCGGAGATAGGCTGTTCTTTGGAGTCTATGTAGAAAAGTTTAAGTGACTTATTTTCGTGAAAGTTTGGTCCAACGTACTAGGTGGCACAAAAGTCATCACCCTATCGGAAGATGCTATAACTTTTGCAAATGGTGTCAAATGTCAATTCTACTTTGACATTTGTGAAGTAAACAGATACAAAATACACGTCAAAACATGAAGGGGTATAGCGCCCTGAAGAACGCGGAAGAATTTTTACCAATTCGTCGGTGGTGTTGGCGTGGCGTGAATTTCGGCGCAGATTTCCCGGTCGTCCGACACCAACTGTTCAAGCAATACGATGTTTAGACGCTCGCCTAGATTAGTATGGAACAACATGGAGATGCTGGCGCTGCCCCGTTTTATTGAAAGTGCGCAGAGGGTATACCTCCTTGTCGAGTACGCCTTCTATTCTGCACATTAAATTGTGAAGCGCATTATAGCAGCATCTTCCCCGTCTATACTTTTTTGCAACATAGCTGGTTTTATGCCACGGGTGCTAAGCGGCTCAAAACTATTAAAAGATCAACTGCAATATATGATAAGTCTTCGTGTAAAAACATTATTCAATTTGTTCATCTATTGCCTTCGATGCTTAGCTGAAGTACCGAATCTGTAGGAAAAATATGAGGTAACCACGAACTTGTGCCATTCTCCGCTTATGTCTGCAGCTTCGAAATATTGATTGCAAAATTGCTCAAGTTGAAATGTTGAGACTGAATTAGGGACAAAAACTAATATTCTCGACTATATGGTGCTGCAAACCCACTTAAACATCTATTTGAGGCATAGTGGTAAGTCAAATTTCGCACGGCAGTACCTTCGAAGATGAACTCAGAATCATCGACCTCAGAGCAAGCCCAAATATCATTATAGCCACGAAGGGCTTAAAACGTCTAAACACCCATAAAAAATACCTCGCTCAACAAACCACCAATCAGAGTGATCGTCTTGTGAGTAAGCAAAGAAAAAATCTGGATCGAGAAAGCAACATTGAATTAGACAACTTTACCGTATTGCCAGATGGGCTGTTCAGGTATCCCTTACAATGGATCGCGGAGAGCCAAGGGGTCATTGAAGCCATCAAACGATGGACCTAAGGCTTGAAGGGATGAGAATATATAGAATACAGACTCTTTGACAGCGATGATGACCAACTTTCCGCAGTGGGTATTACTTTTGATAATTACCATCCGCCATTGAATCAGTGAGATGATGAGTTTGCTGATGATTTTTGCGCTTGAGTGACCCAATTAGTTTCCTTTCGACATTTTTTCTTTTTTCGACTGGATATTGAGCTGCATTTACTTTTGACCCTCATTTGAATTGCTAAAACGTGCTAATTTGCTTAATCTCCTTTTCTGAAAGCAGTGACTACCACAGATAAGCGGTCTTCTTATTAGATCACAGATAGTAACTCCGGCGGACACTCGTAGCACCTTCATTTCCTTTGCTGCCATATGTATTTCCTTTGTATTGTGCTTTACGTAAATTGCCTAGCACTGCGACTTCCATTCTAAAGCAACATTTAAGTTCAAAGGGCATTTTCTGTTAGCTTGTCTTTAAAGAAAAAAGGCGAATTTTGTATTCTCTCCACCTATATCTCACCGAAAAGTGGAACCGAAATCTATACCATCTTGGTGAAAGTGAAGAAATTTACATTTGATATTTCAAAGGCATTTGACAGAGTTTGGCAACACGCCCTTCTGTCGAAAATGCGTGCATTTGGAATCGATGAGTATCTTTTTCAATAGATTAAAAATACACTTTCGGGACGTCCGATAAATGGGCGGTTTCAAATCTGATATCCACAAAATAAGAGTTGGTATACTGTCTCCGATATTCTCTTTAATTTTTATTAATGATCTTATTCCTTTTATGCGTTTCATATTGATTTACAGACTCACGTTCCTGATCTTCTACCGTGAAATGGGAACAACTGTGTACGTTAAACTCGTTAGCAGTATAACTAATCGGGAAACCACCAACCAAGTAGAATTCATCCGATTTTTTCCATTCAAACGCAGCATTCATACGACTACGCCCCAACTGTGTCCTATTAGTTGGCCGACTACGTTTTAAGAGAGTAGAGGCATAAGTTCATAGATAGTAGATGCTATAAATAAAGGGTATCCCATAATTGATGCAAGAAGAATTTTGATAGAAAACACAGATTTTTAATTAAAAATTGTAAATTTCTTGTTGATTCATAAAGTATACAGTGTAGGCTTATGTACGGAATAGCATATCGACTAAATGGCATCCACTTTGCTGGCACATATGCACTCTTTTGTCGATATTTCTCATTTTAATTTTGCACAAATGTGGCTGAATTTCGTGGATGCAACACTCAATAAACCTGGCATAAACCTTAAATTTAAAAAAAAAAATAAAGAAAAAAGCCGAACGGCGTGACATCGTATGACCCGGGCGGCCAATTCTGATCACCAAAAAGAGAAATTACACGACCAGGATTTCTTGGTCACAGTAATTGATTCGTTTTTTGTGCTGTATGGCATGAGGTACAGTCTTGTTGAAACCATATCTTGCAATTTAGGCATAAAAAATCTTTATCATATCGCGATAGCGAGCACCATTAACTTTTGTTGCCTGATCAGCCCAAAATCTGCCCCAAACAGTGACACGTTGTGGACGAATTTGTTTCTCAACAATCACTCGTAGATTTTCTGAGATCCAAATTCAGCAGTTTTGACGATTAACAAAGCCGCCAAGATGAAAATAAGCCCCATCGCTGAAGATGATTTTGTTTGATCGGCATCCACCTGCTGTTGTTGAGGATGTACGAGTAAATCTTTCGTGCGAACACACTGTTCCGAATTGATGTTCATGGACTCCCAGCAACACACTGACATATTGAAGGATGGCCTGTGTGTCTAACATCACTAATTGCTACAGTCTCCCTGAATTTTTAAATTAATCTCTTCACAGTTGATTGAGTTAAGTCGGTATCCCAACCATATTTTGTACGAAAACTGCAAACTGTAGCTGCCAAATCTCCATTATTTTTAAAGTCTTGCTCAACAATGAAAACGCGTTGTTCCTTCGTGTAGCTCACTATTTTTATTAACCATGAACTGTCCTCTGTCACGCTGTTACGTTAACAGCACCTTACCGCAAAATGGTCCAGAATTCAAATCTTGTGTGAATTTTGGGACATCCTTTTGCGTAACCCATATCAAGATTTGAATATCCGATCAAGTTCAGTTCAGTTTTTGGTAAGACAAAAGAAGAACTTTATCAGCTCACCTATCTTAAATCCTGCTTCTAGCTCGCCTTCTTCCTCAGTTTTACGGGTCCCTGCCCCTATTTTTGATCCCCTTTCGGCATCTAATGTTAAGTTGACACAAAAGAATATAGACACCACGGAATGTCGTTATGCACTCTCTGGGCTAAGGGATAAAAAGATATACGTAAATATACGTCCCTTTCTCGCATATCTTTACGATAAGTCCGGCTCTGTTTGCTTTGAAGAAAAAACGAAAACAAGTGTCATGGTCTCCATCTAATAAGAAGGTCTTCCTACTGATATAGCTAGTCTCAGGAAACTTTACAACAAATATCACGAAATTTTCAACACACCTCCTCAAAAGGTTGCGGGTGACCTCGCTGCTTTCCGCAGCTATGTACACTCTAAAATAGTTTTTCACCTTCAGCGTAGCCGAGCTGTTAAATTTGTTCGCTCCTAACTTACCTTCTTTGCTTGCATTTCATTTATACTCGCCTACTCCTCCACGCAACAAACTAACTCTTACAATTTACTACCAAAACCTAGCTCGTGATGTTTTGCCTAAATCCTATGGCCTTTGTTTCGATGTCTATGCTCTTACAGAAACCAATATGATCCCCGATGTAAAGAGCCAGGAGCTATTCCCATGTTCTTAGAATAGCACTTCCTAATAGTAGGTTATGAGTTGCTACATTCTCCCAGCTTAACCTATCGAATCCTACATCCCTGGTATCAAAGCAATTGTAGTTGATCAATTGACCTATGTAATTCCGACGATATCCTAATCCATATCTGCCCCTGCTGAAGTGGATTCCATCAGATGAACCCTTACTTTTTTTATCAACGACCCTAAGACATTTTATCAATTCGTCAACTACAAAAGAAAATCGTTCGATAATATATCGTCGACCGACCCACATACTATGGCCAACTACAATATTTTGTAAACTTTTTTAATCAATCATTTGCAGACAACTTCTTCGTACCCGACCGCATATATTTCAAGTACCTTCTCAATTTGTACATTAGGCCCCGTTTCTCTCTCAATCTTTTGATCCCACCCTTATCGAAGAAAAGTTACCAAACCTCAGTGATGAAATTTTACACGGGCCAGACGGGCTCCCCCAGCAATATGTTTCAAAAAGTGTGCCTTTTTCCCACAATCTTTCGCACCCACTTTCCTAAATATTTCGTCCCTCACACAAGGAGAATTCCCCCAAGATTGCAAGATCTCGATTACAAAAAGAGATCAAATAATGAAGTAACTAACTACTGTCCCATTGCTAAGCTTTCCCACTAAAAATGCTCGAAAATTTTTTATATGAAGTTCTAAGCTTTCAGTGCAAGTCACTTATATCACCTAGATCGCATGGATTTTTGAAAGGTAGATCAACTACTAAGAACTTAGTTGAATTCGTATCCTTTGCGCTTTCAGTCCTAGAAAAAGCCTACGAAATCGATGTTATTGTTACAGATCTTGCTAATGCCTTCTATAAAATATCACACCGATTTCTTCCTCGGTTTTGACGCCATATTGTTAAGATGGATATCTTCCTATCTGGAGAATCGTTAGTATAGCGCTCGCTTTAGGTCAGCCATTTCTGGTGTCCCATAAAGGAGTCATATAGGTCCCATCTTTTTCATTTTAACTATAAACGATCTTGAGACGATTACTATACACTGCCCCCTACATATTTACACTAAGTTCTACAAAACTATTTCATCACCCCAAGACTCCATTCTCCTTCAAGAAGGCCTCGATAGGTTTTCCACTTGGTGTCTAAAAAATTGCTTTGAGCTTAATGTCTCGAAATGTCAATTTATTACTTTGTCACGTAAGTCCAATCAATCTCCCCGTCGACTTTATTTTCTGCACGATCAACCTGCACCCCAGGTTCAATCCCTTCGCTATCTTGGAATATTATACGATAGGGAGTTAAACTTCCATGCGGATATTGATGAGATAATCCTTAAAGCCAACTCATTACTTGGTTTTATCAAAGGATGGTCTAAAAAATTTTGCAACCCTTATGTATCAATGTCACTTTACATTACACTTGTCCGGCCCCTTCTCGAATATGCCAGCCAAGTATTGTCCCCTTTCAGCGCGATCATATATCCCAAATCGAGAATATTCAACGTCGTGTTCTTCGATTTGCTCTACGAGTACTACCATGGAATGACCCCAATATCTTACATCCCAATCGTGACCGCCTCAAACGTCTTAACCTGAATACTCTCGAAAAACGCAGAGACGGAGCTGACATTCTTTTCATTTATCGACTGATCTCTGGTTCTGTGGATTGTGCTTCCCTTTACAATTCTATTTCCTTCAACACTAACCCTCGTAATTTACCCTGTCCCAGTCTCTTCTAAGCCATCGCACCTCTTATGGTTCCAACGAACCAATCTGCGCATACTCCGTAAAGTCAACTCAAGCGTCCACCTTTCTGATTTTAACCTGAATACTTCTCGGCTTCAACTTGATCTGCTCCACCACTCCCTTACTTCCTAGCCTTTAAATTAACTGTTGTTAGTCCTTAAGTCCTAGTTTTTAAGTTAGTTTAAGCTTGTGTTAAGCTGAATAAAAGCACCCACCAAAATTTAAAAAAATTAAAAAAATCTATAGTCTATACCGGCCTCCATACTTACTTATTAATTTACTGGAAGAAACTGCCATCAAGTTCTTCACCAAAACACTACGGGTGCGCGAAGTGACACTGTCTTGTTTCAATAGCGCTCTAAAAAAAGAAAAGCCTTCAGTTAACGCAACAGAAACTCATCGACAGAACGGAGCCCTGGGGCACACCAGCATTTATGTATTTTGTAGATTTCAGAAACGCAATTCCTAATTCATTGAAGAAAAGATATTGGGTCTACAAGTAAGTTTCCAGTGTTTGTCAGAGATGGCGCCACCAGTGGATCCCGGGCAGAAATGTCAGACCCCATGTGTTTTATTTGTAGGTTTTGTATCTGTCAACAACTTTGCAGCGTTATATTTGAGCAGTTCTATCGGTGTCGTATATTTTATCGAGCAAAATCATGGCAAGTTTCCAGCCAAATAAACGTCATTTGCGGGAAGCGCTGCTTTTATTCTTTAATATGCAGAAAAGTGAGGCTGAGGCCTATCGTTTGCTTTCGGAAACTTATGGGGCGGAATGTATTGGTGAATCGACGTGCCGCGAGTGGTTCAAACGGTTCAAAAGTGGTGATTTTGGAGTTGAAGACAAAAATCGCCCCGGAAAGCCGAAAAGTTTTGAAGACGAGGAATTGGACGCTTTACTGGACGAGGATCCGTGTCAGATTCAAGACGAACTTGCTGCATCATTGGGCGTCACGCAACAAGCCATTTCCCTGCTCCTAAAAGCACTGGGATTCATTCAAACGGTTGGAAACTGGGTGCCGTACGAATTGAAGCCAAGAGACGTCGAACCGGCGATTTTGCATGTCCGAAATGTTACTGCAGCGGTATAAAAATAAATCATTTTTGCATCGTATTGTCACTGGTGATGAGAAATGGATTTATTATGATAATCCTAAACGCAGAAAATCGCATGCAAAGCCCGGCGAACCCCCCCCCCCCCCCCCAATCGACGCCGAAACGAAATATTCACGTGAATAAGGTCATGCTCTGCATATGGTGGGATCAAAAGGGTGTTGTATACTACAAACTGCTTCCGAGTGGTGAAAACGTCAAAGGACCATTGTATCGAACCCAACTAATTCGTTTGAAGCGGGCATTAAAAGAAAAACGGCCAGAATATGAGACCAGGCATGAGTCCGTCATTTTTCATCACGACAACGATCGGCTCGGCCACATGTTGCGGTTTCGGTGAAAAACTATTTGGAAAATAGTGGATGGGGAATTCTGCCTCACCCGCCTTACAGTCCAGACTTGGCACCATCTGACTACCACTTGTTTCGTTTGATGCAGAACGCTCTTACGGGAATATGCTTCAGCTCAGTAGAGGAAAACAAAAATTGGCTCGATACGTTCTTGGGCTCGAAAGACGAGAAATTTTTTTGGTCCGGAATTCATAAATTGCCAGAAAGATGGGAGAAAGTTGTAGCTTCCGATTGAAGATACTTTGAATAAAGCATTGTAACTATGTTTTCACAATAAAACTTCAAATTTTGGAAAAAAAAACCCTGGAAACTTACTTGTAGACCCAATACATCGATCCCAAATGCGTACACAATTATGGTCTGTCGCGGTCCCGGAGGAGTTCCATTCTTCTTCTCTGAACCATCGCGGCTTCGAATTGTTCAATTGCGCTTATTCATCGGTCGATTATGACAGTGAGTGTTAAAAGCGCCGGTGCATTCCCTATTCATTGATTGTTTTCCCGCTTACCGCAACGCAATAGTTTTTGAGCAGCAACAATTTTGGATTAGAAATTTGTTCAACAGACCTCCTTCATAAATGGAAACGGTCCCAGGTTTACGATTGCCTATTTCTGCGAAACAATTTACCTGGTCCTATGGAATGTACTTCAAATGTTTAATTCTATTCTCATTGGCTGTCAATTCCTACTGAAATTCCAATGAAATCAAGAAATGTGACCTTATTGCATCATTGCTGGAGCGGCACATTGCAGATATATCAAAGAAAGAAGCCCGCATTAGTATTCAGCTCAAATGCAAATGTTTGCATTATAAACTGATACAAATATGAAGGCTACGTTTCACAATTGACTATAAGATGTGATTAATGGGAAAGAGACAATTAAATATTATCCTCAATGAACGACGTATCTATGGGTGCAGCGTTTTGTTTTGAAATACCGTATCACCTAAGAATGGTGACAGGATGATGATTTAACTTCATACCTGTCTCGTATACCATATGACATGACAATGACACTTTTGAACTGCTTTTGAGGTAACTTTTTCTTTTGCCTACCAGGAAACATATGTTGTAGCACGAAATGCGAGTAATATGTTAATGATGGTAACCAAATTCAATTTTGAAGTGCGAACAGATTATCACTGTTTATACGAGTGTTGTAAATAACGCAACTTGCACTCGAGTCTAAACGATGCAAAGGGAAACATTTACCCGCTGTCGGGAAAATGCCTTGGAGTCATCCTTTGGTCACGATTTTTTACTCACATATTGCAGTTTTCTTTCGAGTCCCGCAGTGCAATAAAATTCAAAGATTTTCTCAAACATTACTGAAGGCAGGTGGGAAATAAAGTTGAATAGCCTCACACTTAATTAATACGGACTCACGTATGTACGTACTCGTACGTACATTAGGACCTTTTATGACAGTTTAGTGCTTCCACTAAAATGTTTATGGAAGTGAAAAATGCTTGTAAAATTTTTACTAGGAGAAAGGCGATTTAAATCCATGACTGTGAGACTCAATACCACTCCGTGTAATTTCATCTTAGAACGGTTTTGTTGTGAAATTTGCCTTGGGTCTACCAGGACGGTGAGATACACAGATCCAAGAAAATTTTCAATTGTACCTGGGAAGTTATAAAGGAGAATTGCCAAATTAGAAGAACCAGAGTTCGGACTTTTTCATCCCTGCAACTTCTTCAGAAATAGTTGTGTTAAAGATCCGGGTGTTCAGGAACAATGCCAGAGAAAACTCGTGTCATCTTTTCTAGATACATATATGTCAGACAAATGGGTCTAGCTACTGAGTGCTTAAAAATAGTTAACAGTGCGCATTTGTTCGACCCCATTCTCGATGCTGCCCTTGACAGTGTTTAATGAAACTTTGACAGAGAGGAGGACCGATGTATTAAGTGGCACCAACCACTTCCCCGCCAAATCAATAGCTCTTTCGTTAACCGAGATATTTATGTGATCCGCCACTCAAAATACCATCATCGTATTGACACTCTATATGGGCCCCCGCCGTTTCATCAAGGCTTCGCCCATCAATGACGTTGTCTAATAAAAAGCGGATTTCGGTCCGGGCCTGACTTGTTAGAGGTAGGCCCCCTTGTGGGAGCGTCATGGTGGCTGTGGTTTAAACCCAAATCGCGGGTACGGGTATTCCTTGGTTTTGCCCATTGTAGAGTTGCAAATAAAGCACTGTTTGCTGTGACCCTAAGAACAGCAAGAGGTTTTAGGTCGGCCTCGACTCATACCAAGGGTGGAACTTGTGCCTCCAACACAAGTTCTGCTTTGGTATAATATATAAGCGGGTATAAGTATATATAAAGCGAGTATTATTAGTGATGGCAAGGCGTATCCTTGCTCCCAATGGGTGTATGAGCATCTCGTAAACATAAGGTCTTAATGACAGGTGGTTTACGTTAAAAATCCAGGTACGTTCTGACACTCTATATCTCATTTATTTTTGCATGTTTCTACAATCCTTGATCTAATTTTCGTGGGGTTCCGAGGCTTCAAAATTGCCTGACTGTCCTCATGGCGGTATCATTTCCCATCATAATTATTGTGGTGTGGGTAATGCCAATGAATTGCTTATTGCTGTCAGAAACCCTGATGGAAATCTCTTGTCAAAGAACGGCCATAGATTGAAACAGACTACATTTGTCCTTTCGCAGCTCGAAAATAATTTTCGCTTATTGATCCAGCGGAAGAGAGTAAATGTATGAAGGTGCTATCCTGCTTGATTCTAGGATTCCAACAGGGCTGTCCTTTCGATTTTGGTGAGGCTTCAGAGCTGTTGGTGCTTCTTTTAGGTTCCTCACCAGAATAGCAAACAGTATGTCAAGATGAGCTTCAAAATTGCATTGTAAAGGCGGTATACTGTAGCCAAGAACTATTTTCAATGTTCTCTTTTTTGTAGAGATCATGATTTTTATATTGTCGAAGATTAGTTATTTGGCCGCTTGATATTAGTTTGGTGAAAAGGACAACCTGTGTTTTCAAAAGATTTACCAATTTTTCAACAGCAATGGATTAGTAAGTGTTTGAGACTTTGTCTTGCTATAGAATCGAGGAGTATTCCCCGATACCAGGATGACCACATCATCAATGGTTACTGTCAAGTTAAAGCCATTAGTGTTCAAAATTACGAAGGGATAGGGATAAGTCAGCCCCAACGCAGTCTGCGCTAACCAAAGCCGAGTCGATTCTTATCATCGTGGCAATTCAGATTCAGAGATCAGTGTCCAACTGCGGCTTTTGCCAGCTGCGTATCTAACCTGGAGTAATGTTGTTGAACCTGACGGTTAGGCTTCCTAAAGTTAAGTTGCATCCCGTGTTTTTTTGTTCTTGCTTTTCCAGAGATTCACGTTATACCTCCAGCATTTCATTATCATGGACACATTTCTTTCATTGGCCCCAAATATACATAGTACGCCAATCAACCGCCCTCAACGATTTCTCATACATGATGTTAAGATCTCTCTTAGTGGCAGCGATCTCCGGCTTTAGTATCATACTTGCTTTAGGTTGACTTCTATTACTAAGTTATTCCTTAGCGGTAGCTGGCTTACCTCTTCTAGTGGTCCCCTTGTAGTTTTAACTACGATCTGCCTTAACGGCGACGACATTCTGAATGAGCTTGGCGAACATAACTCTCTCTAGGCGCGGAGCTCAACATTGCACTATTGGCTTTTATTTCCTTAGCCAGGGAGTTCGGAGTGAAGTTTTTTACTTTTTTGAAGTCGACCAACAGTATTTAGCGTTCAAGTCCTTCTTGCCTTGTGTTGCTTTGTAGAACAACTGTAAGGAGTTAGTTGGCCACGGAGGCATCCATGATGCAGGAGTAGATGGCAGTGGCACGCTCGCGGTTGCTCGGCTCTAGCTCGTCGGACTGGGTTGGTTCTTGCCACTACCCCATGCATCTCAACTCAACTTACCTTTTTATTTCGTGCCGAAATATCAAAAAAAAAGAAAATCAAGGATAGTTAAGAGAGAAAGCTACGTTATTTTACGGACGGACTTGAAAGACAGGAGGAGAGAAAGACGATAGAAAAAAGATGAAAAGAAACAGCAAGATCACTTCCGTCGGCCATCACCACTGTGCAAGCCCGGGACTTTCGCGATGTAGCTAACTAATCCTACACTAACCTAAACCCTACCTACCGAACTTAAATAACGAATACTTAGCTAAACCTAATGCTAACTTAACCCTATGTCCCTACACCGAATAATATATCCCCGGATCACACAGCGATGACAGCTCGTCACGACCTGAAATAAGCCGGGTGTTGTTGGCTGAGGATGGCCAACCCACCCTTATCGCACTTGGATGCGACCAATTGCTACCATTCTGGCCAAAACTGTGAATGGTAGCCCCTAAACGAAGTTCCTCCCAGTCGCCACCTGTTAGGAAAACCTTAGAGAAAAGTCAGTCACGTCATTTTTGTTATGTCGTCATCGTTTGTACGTCACGTCCGGTCTTCGTCGGCCCCATCGAAGGACGGTCGGTCCGCCCATCCACACACCACTCGCGACAACGGTCTTAAGCCACCATCATAGTGAATAAATGAAAGACTTAGTTTCACTCCATCATACAATTCATTCTATTTATTTATAAAAAGAAAATTCACAAAAAAAAGGAACTTAATATCTAATGTACAGTAATTTGTTTTTTTTGTTTTTTTTTTTTTTTTTTTTTTTTTTTGAATTTTATTCTATTGAACCTACTATACGGCTATTTTAATTCAAGCCAAAAAAAAAATCTTATATGTAGCACTTACCGGATTTCACCGATCCCTCGTAGTTCTGGCGCCAGCACTTGAAGAATCGCTTTAAGAAAATATTTTTTTTTTTTTGTTTCCGCGCACACAAAAATGCAAAATAAAATTCAAAAAAAAAAACTCTTAACCCTAACCTTACTCTATACAATTTAATTCAAAAAAAAAAACAAATCTAGAACTTAACCTACTCGTGTTGGGAAATAAAACTAATCTTAAAAAAACTAATCAATAAATTCAATAATTTTTTTTTTATTTTTTTTTATTTTTTTTTTTTGTCACTGTCTGTTCTTTTTTTTTTTTTTTTTCTTGTGTGAACTTTTGTTGTTGTTGGTGTTGTCCCGCGGAGCACCTCTTGCAGGCGATGTAGCTATGGCTTGGGGTTCGTAATCCGCACGACGATTTATTTTGTCTTTTTTTTTTTTTTTTTTTTTTTTTTTTTTTTTTTTTTTTTTTTTGTATTTTGCACAAAACCGGCAAGGACCTTTTTGCCCACCAGTTTATTTGGGGGTTTTCCTTGTTTCACCGGCAAAACAAAATTGCACCGCGTAAGTACGGGGGGGAGATGGGGGCAGTGCAAATAACTTTGTTTTTTTTTTTCACCGCGGCAGTCGCTCTTTTTTTTTTCTGTGGCAAACACCCTTTTTAGTTTCTTTTTTTTTTTTGGTTTAAAAAAAAACTCGGAGACACGTCACTTTTTGTTTGGATTTTTTTTTTTTGATCTGAAGAGAGAATCCCCTATTAACAAACTTTTATTTTTTTTTCTTAAAAAAAGCACGCACCGTGTGTATTCGCGGCGCAGTCTACTAATTGTCTTTTTTTTGGACTATATGTTAAGTCTATCGAAAAAGAAAAAACGAAAAACTATAGGGATCCGGAGACCGCGCAACCTTGTTGCTCTATTCCAAGACATCGACTGTCTCAGTTCCAACTGAAGAAAAAATATCCCATTCCACATGACCTTGCCGCTGTCCCCAGACACACAAAAAAAAACCTGATCTCGTCTGCTGATTGATCAGCTGACCAACACCCGTAAAGGCCATTGACCTATATAATTGGTCTCGTTCTCTAAAAAAAATGTCCCATTTCTTAGCTTTCTAATCCGCTTTCTACCTCTTTCGCCTACTACTCATATAATCTATTCCTCCTCTCTCGCAAAAATAGGTTCCTGTCTAAATTATATTCTTTATCACAGTACACAACCTACTATACATATAAACATTTATACCTAGATTACTCCCACACGATCTGAAGCCTTAGCAAGGCTTTCCACCTCTTCCTCCTGAATTCAAATTAACAAAACACAACGCTCTCTACGACAAAAGGGACCTATTCACCATGGGAACAAGAACACGGGGAGAGAGTGAGCCTACGAAGAAAGTGGAATGAGGGAATTCGAAAATAGAGGGACATTTGGCAGAGTCAGGTTTTGCTGTGAGTTGCGAAAGAGAGATTAGTAGGTCAAATTAATGGATTAGGAGGGGAAAAGGTCCGATTTAAAAAAAAGGGGGTAAATTGATAGGATTTGATACAGTGAGGGAGCACAAACAGGACACCACAACTAAACATATTTTTTTTTTGTGTCAAAAGGCTGACGCTACACAACTTCCGCCTCAATTGTCCTGTAGGCACTTCGGACTGGATCTGGAAGTAGCTGCTTTTCCACCTTTTTCGGAATCTCCTGATTTGGAGACCCTCATGGGTAGTGCGCCAGCAGATAATTTACGTTGATGTGAGCTACCTTTTAACCCTTTTACCACAGAAATGTTCAATTTGGTTTGTTACTTACCCTGTAGCTCTTCGCAATAGGACTAGAAGAATTTGGCTCCAGCATGACTTTTATTCGTGATGCCCTCCTTGACTCTCTCAGTACTAAAAGGCATTAGCATCCGTTTTTCCAACGAAAGTAAATGCAAGTGGCGTTTATCCTAGTTAACATAACTAGACATGTGACGTGAAAAATCTCCAAGCCGTTGACAGTTTTCTGACAGTGTAATAAAGCTTTGGCAACTCACTGGACCAAGGAACATCCTCTGGATCTACACGCCTATAATAAGAGAAAATCTATCCGAACCGTCAGTCTTTTAGTGAAGTATTTTGGCATAAATATATATGGCTTAAGTAAGACCAGATCCTCAACTCTGGTCACCGAAAATTAGGAGATATTTTCCCCCAGCGTTCCTTTCATGTAGGTCCACTGTTATCGCCCGGCCTGGATCAAGATACCATCATCCGGTTTGTACCAAGGATCAGCTTTCCTGAGGGCCCATATTGAAATTAGCTAAGTTTCATACGGTAGGCCTAGTTACGAAGTAAATTTCTATAGTAAACACTCTTGCCTGTACGGTGGGGGGCTCCGTGAAGATTAACCACATTTTCTCTAGTTTCTAGTGGGAACAAAATTTTGCATCCAAAAAGTAAAATCTCAACTAAAATACTTGTAAGAACCCCCCTGTTACTGACAGCACAAGCGCTCATAACAAATGTAAAGTTGAAAATCGTTAGCCTTAATTTTAGTATCCGTGTCGACCCTGTCAAAGACAAATACTCCTTCAGCTCCTTATCACCATGTCAGCTACTAGTAACCTAACACAACCTCTCTTTTAGAACACCGAATTACCGAAACAACCCTAGGCGATTAGGTCACTATTTCGCTGGAGCTTTCTGGTAAGAAAGCGGAAAAGGATTGGACTTCGGCAGAGAGGGACTTATATCACTAAGCCACCTAAAAACTATGGACAGGACTTACTGTCAATGCTATTTGAAAGAATCCATAAGTTTCCACGTATCCACGCCATGTCAAACCCAACTATCTTAAGGCCAATACTATGACCCGCGTCCCTTGGAGCACCGGGGAGACTATATCAGTGGCCGTAACTGGCTGCACCCTGAAAAAGGTAGAGGACGAGTAATACTTTTGCAAAAACTTTTCTGAAGTGATAGAAGACATTCTCGTAGTTGCAGTTCTCGAATTATTCAATTTTGATGGGCAAATTACATACGAGACCGAAGAGCGACGGCTTGTAGTGTGCTGCGTACTAAAGTGTTTTTGCAAACGCTACACGGGTATCTCCCATCTTCAAGGGCGCTGACGTGTGTGAGATGTTTGTGAAGCTAACGGTCTATCAAGTTCAGAACTCGCTGGACTTCATTTAGACAACAATCGATGGTCTTAAAGAGGTTCGTTCAGGCCTATGACACACCCAGCCTAATTTGGCCCATTCTTGACTTTTAGCAGCCATAAGTGCTAATCAATCTCAACGGGAGGACAATGTACAATTGAAAGTATTCCTCGCAAGGGTTCTACACTAGATGCAGGGACGAAAAGGAGGAAGAATCCGTGGCGCATTTCCTCTCCAATTGCTCCGTCTTGACATACGCCATGACATGAGATCTCTAGACAATTTCACTTCAGAAATCTAAATTTTTTCTGGTCTATGAAGATCACAAACCGTCACCGACCGAAGGGTCCTTCTACGCTCTTTCCATGGTATATGGACTTCCAACTAAACCTCCTAAACCTCCTCAAGAAATTCCGAATTGAAATAGAATTATGACGAACTTTGGTTAGGTTAGGTTCCTAAGGAACAAGCATACACGCAGATCTCTCGGTCTATTGTGATTCTCTGTTGACGGTGTTCGTGTATTAGTATTATTTTAGTGGGTCGCATCTAACTTGTGTTGGCTCAAAACCAGCATGAGCTTCAACAAATCTAATGAGATCTATCAGTTTTGCTTTGCTGACGTCTTCAAGCCCACCAAACAGCTTGTACCCGAGGTGTTTTGGCCAGCGTATTTGGAGGTTAGGGCGTCACACAGTAAGTGTGTGATAGTCTTTATTTCTTCTTCGTTCCTACAGCTACTGCAATAATCTTAAGAAGAGACCCCTACTCTGCTGCCCATCTTGCCTTGCGAGGCAATCGCCAGTTGGGACATCCATAGCGATACGGAGGGTACGTAGTCTCCCGCTGTCGGTTTGGCCCTGCAAGAAACAATAAATTCGAAAATTAACTTACCTCTGGCGTTGATGTGGGTGCTTCCCAATTGATTGTGGTGTGCGATGGCATCACAGCCAATTACCAGATCAGCCTTTCTTTATTCGGGATATGTCAGTTTACGAACGGCTGTTGGTAGAGGGTCATTGTCTGCATGTGGCATGTAAGCAGAGATTAGGATGATATTCTTCACCTTGTCCTCTAAGCTTGCCGCCACAGTATCTCCATCGATGTGTCTAAACAGCAGGAGCATATTAAGTGATTTTTTGGATAGAATAAAGCTTCTGTATCTTTTATAGAAAACATAGTATCCTTGTACCTTGTTTCCAAGAATCCAGGGTTTTTGAATTAAAGCCATGTCAGTGTTCGCGTCGTATATGAAGAGCATGAGGACAAGCGTTTCCTGCTTTATAGTGGTGCAGTGAATTTTCACCACTTGTTACTTCTTTGAAGCATCAGGTAGTTGTGCCTTCAGAAAACTGATCTCGTATTTCATTATGCCCAACTTTTCTTTTAGGATCTTCACAGCAGCAGATGATTTCCTTCATTGCTGTGTCTCTTTCTAGAGTTGAGTAATGCCCACTCTTTTACAGCAAGATCTTGGTTTTGTATCCCGATTAGTTTCAGGATGTTAGCTACTTCATAAGTTGCAGGAGGAGGGATCTGTTTGTATACTTTTATGTGATTGCACAGAGAATGATCTGGGAATAATCATCAACAAGGCTTCCTTCCAGAGTTTTCTAGCTGTGGATATGGTCTTGTTGAGAAACCTCAAAAATAGTTCATTCCCGCAACCAATTACTTTAACCCTGTTCTGCCAGCCCGCTTCGTCGAAAGCGAATTCTTCCGGGCAACTGGTTTCAACGTTGTGCGTCATTTTACGAGTAATATATGATCCTCGAGTTTTACGACAGTCCTTCTGTTTAATTTTGTCCTTGGGGTTTTGAAAGCCGACGACGGCTTTCCAAGGTAGTGCTCTCGAAATTAGTAGAGGGCTTTTCTGGTTTGGAGTACCCCTTTTCGTATCATCTTCTGACCTCTTTCGTTTCGCTGATAGTCCCGAGGTTGGCGGAATGTTCAGCTTGCTGACTTGACCTATTCTTAGACATTTGAGGGGTCTTAAAAGTGAATTTCTTAGCCTGTACGGTTTTGGTCGGTTTTTGACCCGTGGGGTTCACCATCGTTTTCCCTGTGGCGTTTGGGTCAAACAACTCAAGTTCTGGAACTTTAGGGGCTACCAAACGTTCGTACGCTTACCGTCCTGTTATGTCTTCAGATCAGCAAACAATCTCGTTCATTGAGTGAGTTGGTTTTGTCGTTTCTGTTATTAGTGTCAGTATTTTTGTTGTTCTTGTTCTTCTTATTTTGCTTGTTTGTCTTACACATTTGGTCCCACAAATAGCACAGAAGGGCCGATTACCAGGGTAAGGCTAAAATACGACAGACCTAGCCTATGTATCTGAAGGAGTTTGTTCATGGCCGATTTAACCCCTAGCCTTGCATTCTTGGGCACGGTTTTATACACTAAATTCGCTCACACTACCACTGAATACCTCATCAGGGGACAACTCGCAGGTTTTAAACTACTGAGGAGCTAATGAACTCTACATTCTTGTCTTCTGGCCTTAGCTAACCATCATGTTACAATATTGTATGACAGCTGTGTTGGTGATTTTCAGATGGCACCCTGGTGGAGGGATAGGATGAGGATTTCTGCAAGCTGAACCTTGCTGCTGCACAGTGAAAAAGCCAATTGTATAGCGCAGTAAATGATTCTCTCAAAACAATCTTCAACCCACTATACTCATACATAGATAGCGCTATGTACTTACTTCACTACCTCCATAGAAGCTTTACCTAGGTCAAGCATCTGCAAAATGTCGAAACACTTTTTACTGGCCACCGAAAAATTAACAGAGTTGCACAACTTTTTCGTTCACCTGTAGATTTTGATTAATTTCAAGAATTTCCTGTTTTTAAAATTTGTTTACGAATTTTCCGCCAACATTCCAAATAAATTAAGCCGTACATGGACCTGCCGTATTGAACATGATCGATTGGATTGCTGTTAACTGTTTGACACCTTTAATGTGCGCTACATAGTATTCAAATACCACAGGTGGAAAATCTGGGAGCGACAACTACAACATTAGCAACAAGCAACAAACAACAAACAACTAGCAAACAGTGCATTGTGGCGCATTGTGGTGCATTGTGGCACATTGTTTCAATAGCACACCGACAAAAATGTATTGGCAGTGCCACGAGATGCAAATTTTTTGGCCAAAGTGTACATTGCAAAAAATGTTGTCTTTGCTGGCAGCAACAATCTGAAGGTATCTTACTCAGATCGGTGTGTTGCATGAGAAGCATTGATTTTTGTAAATTTTAGTGGAAGGAAGTGGGTGCAGAATTTTTTGGAGAAAACAAATGTTCGTTTAAGTCGAAGTGGAATTTATGGATGTTAGAACTCGTTGTCGAAGAAGTAGGTCTTGTAACATATTGAAGGTGTTTAAGGTATCTAGTTTGGCACAAAATAATTGTATTAACACGGTGTCAACTGTGTAAACCACTAGGCGAAAATAAGTAAGTTGTGTGATTTACTTGGAATTGTTGAAGGTGTGGGTGTAATCACTGGTTATTTCTACTGATACTTGCACTACAGGCTGAATTCATACAGGAAGGACATTCAAAGGCTATAGAAGAAGGTTTTGTGTATGTGAGAATGTTAATGACACTCGCTCATTCTGCTTTCTGTGATAGGTCAGGTAAACGACCTTCATAATGATCCGATCTGATGCACTTCTACACATAAAGCGCCAAATAACTATCGTATCAGATGCGGCCTCAGCGGATTATTGAAGAGCTTCCACGAGAGCAGCTGGGTGGCGATTAGAGGAAAATTTGGAGCAAGGCATAGTCTAGGAACTAGTCCTAGACCTTCTATTGGTACCAAAAGTTCATTTCCTTCTTGCCGTGCAAAAGACGATGGAACTTTAAATTTGAATGCAGCTTAAAGAGTACACTAGTCTTACTAACACTTCCTTACCAAAGCCAACATATATTTCGGGTTTCTTATGGCTCGTATTGCTAGTTCTCTAACTGAGAAAGGTCTGACTAAGAGTGTTAGATATCTAGAAACGCTATTGTAAGCACATCATGGATGTGGGAAAAACGTATCAGTGGTGTCAGATGTTTTGCTAAATGACGAGCAATCGGAAAGACCGCGAAGTAGTCTTTTTGTGCCGGATTCAGTTTCACCTTCTAAACTTTGACAATTGCGCAATCAATATCATAGCTCAGACATGAGCTATGGAGAATGACAAAAATTCGTCGCTAAGTTGGCTTATGATTCTGTAGTTCACAATCACGGAGTACTGTGATTCCAAAGATGGGGCTTATTGTAGCTTCCATGCGAATACTCAGAACACTTTTTTGGGTAGTAGCAAGCGACGTAAAGTCAAAACCAATTATTTACTGGACCTCATACTGTCGTCTTACATGGTCGTCACCATATTGGCGTTCAGCCGACATACGTAATTGACTTAACGCCAGGCATGGTAAAGAGATTAATGGAAAAAAAATAATGCCTGAGGCTTCCACATCAGATCATGAATGTACCGCGTTCAGAAAAGGAAGCGAATGTACCAGCTCGAAACGCTTTAAGACGGAGCTCGACAAGTATATATATGCTGGGTCTAACTTCAGAAGAAGGCTACAAAAGGTGTTCATAATCTCGTGGAATGCGGAACTACAGCGACCCGAAAACTTCTTAACCGCTCAGTTAACTCAATTGAAGATAGGCTGGAATTTTTAAAAAATCATTTCGAGTAGTGCCTTAGAAAAAGATTGACGGGCTCAATGAAACCAGCCAGACTAGAAAGAGTCAAAAGAACGAATGGCAATTATACTGGGACGAAAATACGAAGTCTCTGTCTCTCGACAGGTAGTCAAATTAGAACTGGCTCACAATTAGTTCTTCCTAGCTAAGCTACCAACTGAACTGAGTAACGCCAACCCTGTAGCTGGTATATACCATCGGTTCTGCTGATCACTTTGATGGGTTAAAATATACACTAATGTTGTATACAACAAAAAGGTATACACCAGCTAGTGAAGGCGTGCTGATGCGAATCTTTAATGATAGCATGACGCTAGCTTAAATACCACACCCCTAGCTTTTTACCCAAAATCAGAAAAAATTCCAACATAACTACATGAGGGAATGACCGAGTTTCGTGTTCGTTTTGCAAAACATTCACTGTCCAGGATGCGATATGCCTAACAAACAATTCCTGTGATAGTGCGCAAAATCTGTTGAACAGAATTGAAGGCAAACTTGGCTAAAAATTGAATGCGTTGGGCACTTTCATCGACATTAAGGGTGCTTTCGACAACGCCTTTTATCGATATGAGTTACTTGGCCAGAAAACACGACGTAGATGAATCACTTGCTTCGTGAATAAGGAAACTGCTGGCGAATAAGATCCTCTTTGCATAGTGACTTCGGCGATTATGGAATGATGAGTCTGGAAAGGCTTCCTGCGGGACAGGGTCCTGTTCCATTTACGCCTATTCTGAGGCATATGCGGATGATGTATTGTACATTGCCTATTGGATAATGCTAAGCGACTGTCTTGTCTAGAGCGCAAGCAGCCTCACACGCAGTCAACGATTATTGCACTAGAAATGATTTTTCTGTCAAATCTCTGGAAACTAAGAAGTAGGAAGCTGACTGGTGTGACTCATCTTACCACCTCCGCTTTTTCAATGTTACTAAGCATTTGGATGCCATCCTGGGTAGCAAGCTATTTTGTACTAAGCAAGCAGAAAACCTCCAAGACGCTCTCGGCTTTCGGGAAAACATTGGGTTATCACCAAGGAGAGTTTTTTTTATCTACATGGCTACGAAATGACCAGTTATATCCTATGAGGCGATTATCTGTTGGTGTGGTCTTAGCCTAGCATGCCTGATGCCACTCTGGACGCATTAGTGAATCTGCCCATCTCAATACCACCCAATTACACAGGCTACATCCTATCAATGTTGTAGTCTGATAATAAACAGGGGTGGAGCAAAGCTGGTATTTTCTTTTTCTGCAAATGTGGCCGTTTTTCCGCAATTTTTGCCTTCAGTTTGGCAAATAATGATGCGTTGTATGCTCCTGTAGTGGTTTTTCCTTTTTGAAGATAATCGATTAAGATAACTCCTTTACTATCCCAAAAAAACAGTCGCCATCACTTTCCCAGCCGAAAAAACAGCTTTCGCTTTTTTTTGGAGCCGGCTCGCCCTTTGCAGTCCATTGTTTTGACTGAATTTTTGTTTCGGGCGTATAATGGTGTATCCAAGTTTCATCTACAGTAATTAGTCGGGCCAAAACTCGGATTTATTGCGCCTTAACTGCGCCAACAGAGCGTTCTAAATGTTCATTCGAACACGTTTTTGGTCTAACGTAAGCAAACGCGGCACCCAATGCGCGGACAGCTTTCTCGTGCCTAAATCTTGATTTGATATGTAACAAACACGTCCTTTGGACATGTCACTTTAATTCGGCGGTCGTCTAACACCATTTGGTGAACTTTAGCAATCTTATAGTCAGCGGTTGCAGTTTTTGGACGTCCCGAACGTTCATCATCTCCCAAGCTCTTACGGCCACGTTTAAATTCAGCTGCCCGAAATTTCACTCTGGTAAATGATGGTGCAGAGTCCCCATACACAGAGTCCAACTCATTTTTGATTTGCGTAGGCGTATTGCCTTTCAAAGACAAGAATTTAATAACAGCTCGATACTCAATTTTTTCCATTTTCACAAAAAACACGCACATCGACTCACTCAAACGACTGTCAACCAAAAACTGCGCATCCAAAATGACTGAAACTTCGGTAAGTAACTGTCAAAAGATGCACAACTTGCATTCACTAGCTTTTATTGACGAGTGCCGCTATCTTTACGTTGCGACTTTTTACTTTTCAGACAACCCTCGTACATAGCATTCGACCAGCGACACCTTTGAATGCTTGGTCATGCCATAGCTCTATAGGGAACTTACTGGTAACCCGACAGAAGCTTAAATCTATACCATGGGAGTTAATAGCCCCTGAAACTTCGGTGCCAGGTTGACATGTAGAGGTAGACCTCCTTGTGGGAGCGTCATGGTGGCTGTGATTTAAGTTAAAATCTCAGAAAGGGTTTTCTGAATGTGAAAATGTTGCAAATACTACGGGGCGCCATGCCGCTAAGATTGGCGTAGGTTTTAAGCAGGCCTCATCTTCCACCAAATGGGAAGTCTAGCCTATACGATGATTTCGAATTCGCACTGGTCAGACTGGGGTTTCCCCAGGATTTAGGACACAAATCTTGAGCTCCAGACATGTAAGCAAACGTCTGACGACTATCCAAATAAAGGTAAACTCGCCAACGTACGCCTAACGTAAGCCTAATAAGCGCCCACGCCTTAGAGGAAAAGGTTGATCTTAGCGAAGACTGCTCCTACGAGCTCCTCGAGCAATGTCCAATGACGTGAAAATTGTAATCGGCAATTTTAATGCAAAGGGGGCATCTTTAGTAACAAAATGGAAAAGTACAGCCTCCACATCAACACATCCGGAAACGGACACAGTCTTATTGATTTTGAGGCGAGACGTAATGTAACTATTACCAGCATACGATTTTCACACCTTAAAGATAGCAAACCGGCAATCAAATTTATCATATCATGCAAGACCCCCTCCAGTAATTTCGATGCCCGAACGTTCAGAGCAGCTGACGTCGACTCGGACCACTACTTTGTCGTAGCCAAGGTACGGATGCGGATATCCGTAACAGCCCAAAACCACCGAATTATTATAAAGAACTTCAACGTCGAATGGCTACAATCGCAAAAGACTGTCATGTACTTTTTCATCTACAGAGCGGCAATGCAGAATATATTGGGAGAGGCTTGCCGACTCTACGAGCAGAACAGAAGGCAAGAGCATAGGCTCCTCAGAAAAAAAAGGAGGAGTACGAAAATACGAAAAGCTCTCGGTTGAGGTCTTAAAGAGGTTCTATCAGAAGAATGAAGTTCGGAAGTTTTACCAAAGAATAAACCGAACATGTCAGTGCTGTAAACCCCGAACAGAAATCGGGAAGGATGGGGAAGGAAACCTCATAGCAGAACTACAGTCGGTAATTGATAATATGGAGTTTATTTCTGCAGACTATTAAACGGTGATGGCGCACAACATCCCACCGTCACGCAGAATGGACCATTTAACCTAGACTAAGACAGGGAACATTTTCATCCACCCGACCAAGACAAATTCAGGACAGCAATTTCCAAGTCTAACAAATGTGCTAGACCCGATTGGATATGGAGCATACATTAATTTACCATCAAAATCTGTGCTAACTACCACATTATGTGAACCTAAGACCCCTCGTAAAAAGTCAGAACGGTCCCTATCAGTGTGGTTTTAGACCAGGAAAGTTCACCATAGATCAAATTTTTACATTGCGACAGGTCTTGTAAGAAACCCAGGATTTGCAAAACAATACACACCACCTCTTCATCGATTTCAAAGTCGTATGTAACAACTATAGAAAGGAATTATACAGAGCCAGGTCTACTTTTGACATCCCTGCCAACTCAGTCGGCCACAAAAGGTGACGATGGAGAATGCAGGCTGTTCCTTCAAGATCGGCTATGACAAAAGCGAGCTTCAATCTCAGAAAAGGACTTGCCATATGATATTTTCAACATCGTTCTTGAAAGAATAGTGCAAAGCTCGGAAGTCGACTCCAGAACCACCACCTTTCAAATGTCTTTTCAGTTACTCGCATATGCAGACGACAACGACATAATGGGAAGAACACACCGATATGTCAGTGGTGCATTATGCGTCTATTAAAGCAGAAACTGCAAACCTATACAGCGGTCAACGAAGGAACAACAGAGTTGATGTCAACAAAAAGGAATGCACAACATCGACGTCTAGCCCAAATCGGCACGATACGAATAGGCAACGTCACAATTCCATAATAACGCCAGCGCAGAAATAATGCGAAGAATCACCCTTGCTAATCGCTGGTTCTGTGGACTTAATTGAGTAGTAGAGCCCTACCTCGAGTCACCAAGATGATACTAAATAAGACACTGATCATCCTAACCCTGCTTTACGGCGCAGAAACCGGGACACAGACGTAAGCGGATATAATGCTCTCGGGCGCTTCGAGGGAAATGTTCTTCGGTAGACTGCACAGCGATGCGAACCTTGTCGGAAAAGCTCAGATAAACCGGGTTAGTGACTAGGTCATCTTGAGGGAATTGACATCAGCGTCACAGCCCGGAAACTTTTTGACTCTAACCCAGAGGGATAACATAGTAGAGGATAACCTCATTTGAGGTGGCGCTTACAAGTGAAATAACGCTCAGTTTACATCATCATGTGCGCACCTGGAGGCAGTTGGCAAAAGATCGCGCTAGCTGGAGAGACATATTAATTGAGGTCCTGCTCCACCGCTGACTGTAGCGCTTCTAAGCAGGCATGTTGGCTACCCGCTTATTTGATAGTACACCGATTTATCTGTAAACGTTGGCGCCATGTTGATTTGAACGTACAGGGTGCAAAAGTATAGCATCAGCTAGGCTTAGTGCTTAAACGTCGTAAAATATTTCACACGTCATGGAGCATTGCATAAGTCCATCCATGGTATTGAATTGCTTCCACGTATGGAAAAGATAGAGTCCTTCCTCAACAAGACACCTGAGAACTAATTGGGCAGTCGCCTGATTTGTAGGTAACCGACAATTTTGAGTTATTGTATATCCTCGGTATATTTTCAGCATCCGCCTAATCTTCGTTTTCTACAAGATGTCCATTCGTATCCAGGGATTTCCTCTATTTTACAACAATTTCAATATTATGGTTGGAGTACTGCAACACACCAGCCTCTGTCCAGCATTGAAGAGCAGGCTACGTACCAAAGAAATTCTTAAGTGACACCTCTTGGTCTGACTTATTAGGTGCGCCTGGCTGTAAATTTGCCTAAAGCTCATTTGTAGAGTAGCCTCTGGTTGTAAAGATTTTCGCACCGCTTCCCATTTGAGTCAACTTTGTAACGCTCCACTGCCAGCATTCCACATTTCTTTGTGCTGTGCATTTGAATATTTTTTGTCTTCTACAAATTCTTAGCTTCTAACTCGTAATCCTGTTTTCAGCAAAAAACCTCGAATTAAGCAATTCACAACGGCCAATTTGTCTTTTTAATAGTCCTTCTTGCCTGCCTGGTTTCTCTTTAGTCTTCACTGCCTTAGTGTCAAGAAGGCAAACAACAAAAAAACCAACTCCTTTCTTGAAGAATCCACTGAAATACACATGCCGTAATGAATGCCTCTTGATTGTGGCGATTTCTTAGCAAACCAACAGATTCGTGCATTTCTAAAAATCATCAATTACTCTTCTACCCGGACCGAGCCGCCACGCCGGATAATGGCTCACGATTAGGTGCTATTCGACTTAACGTTCGCATAGAGAGATACGGATACGTTGAGTATGTAGAAGACCAAAGTACAGATATTGACTTGGTTGTTGATCCATCGAGCTGCCGCTAGAAGACGTCCATGTCCATGTGAAAGGATGCTTCACGAATCATGCGAACTGAAATGCGCCAACCTGTACCACCCAATCCAATCAACTAACAAACGAAGCACCTCTGATGGCTACCTGCGATGAGGTGTCTATTCAATTAGATGCTATTCTAAGTTCGTAATTATGACTCGATGCACATTCTGCGCTTTTGTGTTCGAAAGCAAATTAAGCCTCCCTTGCTGGGCCTGCCAGATCCGGAATAATTTGTCAAGATCGCTGCCACTAAGTGCGGTGGGGCTGGACGTTGGAGTAGAGATATGAGTATACGTCGATGTTGAGTAAAAAATACGCTAATTGCCTGCATTTCCTTGGGATGATGCGCAGGTTCTACGATTATGGCATCTCTAATGGGAATGAAGGTGATGAAGATGATGCTGACGCTGATGCTTATGCTGATGTCGTCGACTGTAATGACAGAATGCCAGTGGGGATATTGTGTCGTACCCTCGACAGCGGGATGAGGATGAAGGTAATCTTTGGCATTTTCATCGAGACTTTGATTAATGATTGAGGTGATGCGATTGGCATTCGGTTAATTGTTGGTGATTTCAGGCCTCGTGAAGGAGATTTGTATGCAATGGGCCATGATGGCCTTGTTTATGACTTCTAAATTGTCATCATTTACTTGAAACTTGTTTGGGTTGCTTCATGATGACATTGTTGGTGTTGTTTTGTTTTTAAATAAGACTTTTTCCAGGGCATTGACTTATAGAGTCCAACATATTTGGCATAGAACATTGATTGGCCGATTTTTAAATGGCCTCAGAATAGGGATCAAGTATATTCTTCCTTATGATCTAGTGAATTGTCTATGTCTATGTCTAAAACAAAAGCACGACGATATATCTTGAACTTGGGCAATCCAAAAATCCAAATTGACTGATGTAAGTGAATAGTTGGCTTAGGGCTACTGCTAGTAATACCACTTAAAGGGAATTCTATGTGCTACCTACAGATTTATTAGTCAACAATCGAATAATCCTTACTAACATGAGTTTCACTTTCGAGCCCCTGCGCCAAAACTGTAGGCACTTTACACATGTGACACGTTCAAGAATTCAAACCTTACAAAACTCTTTATTACCTAGGAGAATGTATTCAGCAAGGAAGAATAATTTTGGTATTAGCGAATTTAGCTAAGACGTCACGTTTTTTTTTCCTGACACAAACTCAGTCCATTGTACTCCTTATATTTTCCTTACCAGCGTCCATCAGTGCCGATTACCAGAAACTGTTTTCTGTTGTTGTAAGGGCATAACACCTACAACAATTGGATTCGGTAAACCAATGTCAGAATTTTCACTTCGCAGCCTTGCTTAGTATCGTCGGTGCTTGTGTTTTTTGTGTTTGTTTTTATTTTCCTATAATGACTCGAGAATTTAGGGTGGACGTAGCCAATATACGCGGGCTAAAAAGTAATTACTTTTCTGCGTACCTCCACGTCTGTAAATTCAGGCCAGCTATTTTGGCACTTGGTGAAACACAGGTAGATCCCCGCCTACACCTCTCAGATCACTCTGATCTGAAACTACCTGCCTGAACTAGTGCCATTATTCTTCTCTCATCACGGTCTCGCCATTTACGCGCGTAGTAATGTAGCTTACCAAATTCCACCACAGTGTAATCCCTGTTCCAACCCGGAATTCAATTTCAAGTGGTAAAAATTCCATATCCGTAAGCAAATTACACACTACTGCTTTATTTACAGAAGCCCCAAACTGGACAGCAACTCGACCTTTCACGAGTTTGATACGCTGTCTGACTCCATACAAAGAATTATATCCCTGTATCCTCATACTGAAATCGTGATTACGGGCGACATTCTGGACAGACAACACCCGAAGGACGGTGTGTTGAGATCTTCGCTGCGGAAAATAACTTAACCCAGCTTGTAAATGAGCCCACACGAATACGACTATCAACGTACACCCAACATCCTGGACTTGTTTTTAACTTCTCACCCTGATAAGTACACCGTCGATGTGCTCTCCCCTCTAGGCTCGTCAGACCATTGTGTCATATTAGCTAATTTCTCGTACACCGACCACACAGTTAGAGAAAAGATTCCTAAAATAACTGTGTGGCAATACGAGAAAGCCAACTGGAGCGGTCTTAACAGCTTCTTTAGGAATTTTAACTGGTCGTTATGTTTCCTCGATAGCGACGTGGATGCCGCTGCTGATTTGATTACTGAATGAGATCCTTTATCCCTCATCGGATGAAGAGTATCAGACCAAAAGAAAAGGCATGGTACGACTCGAGCTGTAAAGAGGCTGTCATGGTTAGAGAAGTATTTTTTCGGTCCTTCAAGACTAATCCGACAGAGGAAAATCGGAAAAATTTTAACCAAGCCACGAATGAATGAAACGTCTTTCTCAAGCGTGTGAAATTTCAATACTACCAAAACTTGAGGCAAAAAATACTACAATGTCCCAAAGATAGTAAAAGCTTTTGGTTATTTGTCAAAAACATCAGAAGTTTTGCCTCATCCTCCATCCTAACGCTCATTTGCAAAGACATTCCCTCAGTTAGCTCTTTGGACAAAGCCAATCTGCTTGCTGCATACTTTGCGGCCAGCTCAACACTCCCGGATTATGCTCTGTCTCTGCCTACACTTGAGTGCGTCGAATCTTCAATGAGGCAAATCCACTTACGTACTCGAGTAGTAGCAAGTGTTCTTAAAGATCTTAACATTAACAAATCCGCTGGTCCAGATGGTGTATCTGCCCACCTTCTGAACAGGTGTTCTTCCCCGCTGGAAAAACTACTGCGTAAGCTTTTTTATCAACCCTACTCTTTAGGAATCTTTCGGAGCAGATGGAACACAGCATTTGTCTAACCCGTCCCACCTACAGACCTATTGCACTTACGTCCCTTCTTTCCAAGGTCAAGGAAACGCTGATAAAACGTTAGCTCATGAAATATCTCGAAACACGAAAACTTCTTAATGGCCAGCAGTATGGTTTTCTAGCAACAGGTCCACTGGTGACTTGATGGCATGTCTCACCGAAAAGTGGAACCAAAGCGTACATTAATCTGGTGAAGGCAAGATAGTTGCACTGGATATTTCCAAGACATTTGACAGAGTTTGGCATCAGGCTGCTTTGTCGAAAATGCTTGCTTTTGGGATCGATGACTCTCTTCTTCAATGGATTAGAAATTACTTTTCGGAACGTTCAATTCAAGTTGTCTTGGACGGTTTCAAGTCTGATATTCACAAAATAAATGCTGGTGTGCCCCAGGGCTCCATTCTGCCTCCGACACTCTTTTTAATTTTCATCAACGATCTCTTGTTTGCCACTTCTAATCCAATATATTCCGGACTCACGTTCTTGCTATTCGGCTGTAGAACGGGTACGGCAACGTATGTTAAGCTCATTAAATTCCGATATCAACAGCATAACCAATTTCGGAACTATCAACAGAGTGGAATGGAATAATGCTGTCTGTTGTCGTTAAATTTAAATACCCAGCGATTATCCATTAATGGCACTTACATCGTCGAAACCGAAAACTTTCCCATTCTCGGTATGTGTGTCAATGACAAATTGCGTTGGAATGACCACATATTCGATGTCGCCAAAAATGCTGCTTTCTCAAACGATGTAAGAAATACTTTTCCCTTTCTGCTCTGGCCTCAATATATAAGGCATTCATCCGCCCATAATTGGAGTACAACGCTCACATTTAGTCAGGTGCGCCGAAAACATCTCTGCATCTGCTAGACCGGATTCTAAACCGTGCGATAAAACTCATAGCTGATACAGTGATATCAATATTACGCAGACAATAGACACTCTGGAACACCGACGAAATGTATAGTCTTTCACTTTACTTTATCGCTATTTTCACCACCAGTGCTCTATAGAAATCGCCAACAGCATTCCGCCCCTTCAGACCTTTAACCGTAACACACGTCTCGCTATGAATGCTCATCAGTATGCCCTCAATCCCATCTTCGGACGAACTCTGAAATATCCTGATTCGTTCCTAAGCCGAACAACTCGCTTGTGGAATGCCCTGCCGAGCTCTCTATTTCCTAGTCATTATAACATTCAGACATATAAAACCAACCTACGTCGGTACCTGTCCTTCTTTCCTCCCAAAATTTCCGTCGCCAGTACTGTGTACAAACATTTTAAGGGTACAAAAACCCCTTGAGCGCGCGCTAATTTATAAAAAAAAAAAACTCAATGCGGGGGTTGAAGGCATACTCACAGGGATTATGCCTAATGGTCTCGTCATAGCAAGAGTCATAGGATGTTGTATCACCTATGCCTAGCACATACTCGTATAGGTATAGCACCTGATTAGCAAAAGCTAATTGACCCGTCACGATGCCAATAAGCAGTCTGCAGATTTTCCTACTGAGGGGCAACAGGAAGAGGCCGACCTCTTAGGCACTTTGGGTAGCATTGTATTTTATTGTACTAAAGCCTGCTTCTTTTTAAACTGAAAATAGTCTTGAGAGTGCAGTTTCTGTTATGAATATCAAGGAGAGAGAGATTCATCAGTGCACATCAATCTTTGGAGCCTGGTTACAGCAGCAGTAACATACCCTTGTGAGAACGTTTCACCAGGCAACCAAAGTATAATTTATAAATGATCTTATCATAGCCCTGTAGATCCAGAGAACTCTTCTCTATCTAAGAGTCCTATATCCTGCCGGGAGTTCATTTACACTGCTAGAAAGCTGACACCATCTTGAAGGTTTTCTACGTGACATTTTCAGTCCAAAGAAGTTTGTTATCAAGGGCGACACCCACATACTTATTTTTATGGGAGAATTGGATGATGAAGATTTCGAATAATGGAAAAGCTTGTCATAAGGCTTAACTGTCTATTTTAGAAACTCCCTCCTCTACAAAGAATCTAATGTTGGAACATTGTAGTTGGAATAACTACAAAAGTTCTGATAATTACTTTCATAATCAGCCGGTATATAAGAAGATGTATCTTGCAGAGAAGCAGTCAAAAGCTGTATCCAATCCATTCACCGCTTATTTGGATGATGATGATATGACTAGCGGATAACAGCTTTAGGGTGACTGTTCACTTGTAGAAATTTGTTTCCACAGGGAATTAAGGAATGCTGTACCAACTACTTCCAGTGCGGCTGGTTACCTTGAAGTAATTCTAAATTCAAAACTTAGTTCGAAAGGAAACAACAGGTTGCCTTTTTCGTATGTATGAAGCTTTAAGTAAAACGCTCGGTTCAAGTTCAGTTGTTATACACCGGCTAATTACCTTGTTGTAACCAGGGTCCGAGTGTAGTTATCAAAGGTACTATGGAGTCAAGTTATAGCAATATCGCTAGAGTTTTTAGCACTTGCGTTTCCCTCAAGCTCTCTCAGTTTCGGTACAGAAACCATAGCTGCAATTGAGAACATGCATTAGCCTATATGGTCAGATATGGTCAGACGAAAGCATACCCGAAGAATGTAATCTAAACATCCTTTGTCCAATCCACAGAAAAGGCATCCTTCTGGCTTCGTCAGCCATACTCGTATAAGAATAAGTCTCCTAAACATCGCCTATTGAGCGGCTGTAACCATACATAAACAATCTGGTTAGCTTATACCAGTGCGGCTTCAGATCTCGGAAAAAGCGCGAGAATTTCAGAGCGACACTCGCACTCTATCTGTCGACTTCAAAGCCACATATGTATACAGATGAGCCATGTCTACTTGACTTGATCAGATGGTGCAGAATAGCTATGGAGAATTCTGTCTGCTTCATCGAGGTTAGTAATGAATTAACCGAGACCTTCAATGTCAAGAAAGGTTTTAGCCAATGTATCGCGTTTTTATGGGACTTTTTACCATCGCTTTAGAAAGAATCGTGCAAAATTCACTGGCCAAGAATAGAGACAGAATAGTCCCAAAACTTACTTGCATACCTGGATGGCGTTGAAGTGATAGGACGAACACAGCGAGACGTCAATGAAGCTTTCGTGAGTATTGAGGCGGTAGCATCCAAAAGGACAAAACAAAGTGCATGCTATCATCGGAAAATAACACACACCTCTGTCGTCTTGGCTGGAACATCACCATTAGCAGTTATAACTTCGAAGTGGTTAAGAACTTTGTCTAGCTTGACCCGCAGTTGCACGCAGTAGCAAAATCATCGCAGAAATAAAATGCAGAACCACTATTGCCGTACGCTGTTTATTAGGCTCAGGAAACAATTGAGTAACAGACCGCCCTCACATAAGACCAAATTGGTTTTATATAAGACGCTTATCATTCTGGTCCTGGCCGCTTCGAGAGAAAGATACTCGTACGCAAATGTTGGTCCCATTTGAATTAACGAGGAATGGACGGGGAAGTTTAGCAATGCACTGTACGCGCTGTACAACACATCGGTCTTTCCAAGCGTTGGATACTTCGCCACCACTGATAGCCTGGCACTGCCATACATACCGAAACCCTGGCGGACAGTGAGAGTAGCCTTTATACTGAAAATCAGAAAAGAGGACCACACACACGCCAAGTGCTTCAGATCTATAACTCTGATTTCCGTCTTGTTGAAGAACATGGAAAGAATGATTGAGATCCATGTGCGCAAAACTGCTTTGCGAATGCATTCTCTATCTGCAAAGCAATACGCTTACCAACGCGGAAGATCTTGCGAGAGTACGCCCCTGGTCGGCAAAATTGAAGGTGCACTCGATAGTAAGGTATGCACGCCGGGCATTTTCAACGACATTGAAGGTGCTTTCTACAACGCAACTTTTGACGCAACATGGCGTCGTAGACGAATCACTAGTTTTCCGGATAAAAGCAATAGGATACATCCTCTCTATACTGCTATGGTGCATGTTTGTCGACTGACTCCAAAACACCCTCAATAGTTCTAACGTCTACACATAAGTGGATGATGTAGCCGTACTGACTTTTGGATCGTGTCTAGCGAATGTCTGTTTTAAAGTACAGGCAGCCCAAGACGAAATCAACGATTGGTGCACTAGAAATGGGCTTTCAGTCAATCACCCCAAAAACTTAGGTTGTTCTCTTTACTAGAAAGAGGAAGCTGACTGGTCGTACTCATCTAGTGCTTAAAGGCATCACCATCCAATTCTCCAAAGAAACTAAGTATTTGAGTGTCATCTTGGATATGAAAATTCTATGGACTAAACATGTTACGTCGAAATCCGGTGAGGCGCTGTCGGTTTTCTGGCAGTGCAAAAGGGTTACCGGCAAGACATGAGGTCTGTCACGGGAAACAGTCCTCTGGATCTACATGGCTATGATAAAGCCAATTATATCCTATGCGTTGCTTATCGGATGGAATAAGCTTTCACGAAAATAAGTCAATGCTGCTTTTGCCAGACTTCAAGAAACAATCTGTCGGTTTATCGGTCTTTCCCCAGCTTGCCTGTCTCCGCTCTAGACGCATTGGTGAACCTCCCTCCCCTTGGTATTCTTATCATTGGTTGCACTCTCAAAGCCATCTTACGTTCAAAAAGAAGTAGTCTTTGGTAAAACATGCACTGGAGCTTGAATGACCTTTCGCGCCGACTGTCTTATGACTCTGGTTTTATGGAAATGCCTTGTGATACAATGACACGAGAACTCTTGCTGCATTAAAAATATGAAATCGGCTTCAGCCAGAATCTGAGCCAGAAAAGGTATGTACTCGGGTCTTCACGGATAGCTCCAAAAACGATATAGGATTTGGCGCTGGTGTCCTTCTGGAGGACGACAACGTTAGATTTCACTCCTCATTAGGAGAATTCCTGATGGTAATAAACTATATTGCGTAGAATCGGTAGAGGTGGTGAATCATTCATAGCGACAGCTAAGCTGCCCTTAAAGCCTTGTTTAATCCTCTTACGAGACCCAAAGCTAGTTCGTGAATGCAAGATATCACTTAACGCAGTCGGAATTCTAAATTCACTGAGTCTTGTCTGGGTTTCAGGTCATAATGGGATCATGGAAAATGAGGTTACCGATGAACTTGTCAGGCAAGGCTCAGAGGAAAGTTTTTCAGAACCTCAACCTACGTTGGTTCTGCCGGAATTTTCGGCTAAGGCTTCTATTGATAATTGGGTTTCGTATGGGCACGACTGCAGATGGGAGTTTGCAGTCAGACCAAAGGAGTGCTTTTCTACGTCTCTAAGTGATAGTTCTTCAGTAGGAAAGACTGCAGCCTTCTTACTTTCATCGTGATAGGGTACTACACCTACTGGCAGAGTGATACAATTGACATCCTGCGGTGCTTGCTGTGCAAATGATGACGACACAGCCGAGCACTATTTTTGTGAATGTCCGGCTTACGCTCTCATCGGGCTGTAAGTACTCGGCATCGACTTGGTGGGTGCTGGTACTGTTGACATTTTATCACTGACGAATTTACTCATCTTTCTTCGAAAGACTGAGGAAGTTCATTAAGAGGAGTACAATGGGCTACTTTTTTATCTAAGTGCTATTTTCCGACAGAAAAAAGAAAATTTATACGGTTAAGTTACTTTAGAAAGGTTTATTTTCCTATCTACCACTACCGCCAACACCATCAAGGTACGAGTTTTAGTTCCCGAATGCAATTCACTTCATAAAGCTAACTATATGAGACTCTCCCTTATTAACAGACATCGGCAAGGCTATATTTTACTCTTTCAGCGAAGGGTTTGAGCCTCATTGATTTCCTAGTCTCCTCCGAAATGTTAAAAATAACAGCAAGCAAATATTATTATTACCGGAAGTAACAACGATCTCAAATATGCGACTTATGCGAGTTCTACACCACATTCGAAGTATCTTTGGAGCTGCTGGTGGTACTAGTATGGTACTAGCCTATCCGAAAGACCTTAGGTTTTGCAGGATTTTCAGAAACTTTTAGTCCAACGAGCTGATAGAGCAGTTACCGTCTGTTCGAAATATAGACGAAACTTCTTTAGATTTTTTCAATTGGGTTGAAGTCAGTGCAATAGTGGAAATTCCGCTTCTATATGGGTACTATGCGGACTGTTTACATTCATTTCAGATACATATTTCGACATTGAAGTAATCTTGTAAAAATGATTTCATCAGATCCTGTAGTCTTACTTGTGTATGTCTACTGTGTAGAGATCAGGCAGTTAGCCAAAGATCGCCCTAACTTCAGAGGCTTATTGGGAGAAACCTAGATCCATCCGAGTTCGGCATCCCCGATGTAAATACGCTGTTACTGCTTTCTAGTGAGTTAGGGTTACCTCCGCCACATTCAGCTCAAACTACAATTGAGAAAAATGATGGGAAGCGGCGGAAACTAATATCCCCGAACGTATTTAGAGTTCAAACACTAAAATACGAGCAGGCACAGCTCGTTCAACCTTAGTGCTTGATTTCGTTAAGATAAGCGCGATGGTAATGGTATCTCTTCTTCGACGCATTCGAACCGTAAATCATATGGAGAATATTTTTCTAAAACACAAACGATAGCCTTCCAATTGCTACGCCGTTGGAAATAATGGTAAGCACCTCAAGAAAACTACCAGACTATGACTTCTCTTCCCCGTAATACGACCAAAGCTTAGTACAGTCAAAAAAAAATTGTGTCAACATTTAACAGATGGACGTCAATTTCTAGCTTCACGGTCCCGAAATGTGAAGCGTTGTAATGTCCGTCTAAATATGGATTTGATGCAGTCACGCTACTCTGTTGTTCTTATATGGGCAGAACTGATACGTATGCTTCTATTAAGCCCCCATCTTGGTAGGTTACCAAGTAACTATGTCGCTCTACCTTGAGGATTAGGTTTTCCACAGATTTTAACTATAGGCTTATTCTATTTAATTGTAAGGTACATTGTAACGTGTTTTCGCAATAACTATTTAAATAAATTCCACAATCTTGCAACCAGTCGGCATTCATCATAAAAGTTTATTACCCCAGAATGAGGCGACCTAACGGCATGGCATACCCATTTATTAGATCACCTCTAGCTCAAAGTAACACCACTGAAGTCCTAGTTCGTTCCCTAGTTAGGTACTTACCGTTGCACTTAGTGGATATGATCACATACCACATATCCATAGACCCAGGTCGAGTATTCAAATCCAAGCGCTAACGTACTCTTATCCACAGCCGCTGTGCACTATGGTCATTGAGAAGTGTGATGAAAGTTTTCACAGCTTCAGCCACATCTGCGGTCAATTAATTCGCCAGAAACAATCCCAGCAAAACCAACCAAGTGTCCGAGATCCGAGAGCTGAGATCCAACAGAGCACCGGTAATTGTGGGTTATTGCAGATGAAATAGTGCGCATAAGTGGCAGTATCACTCGACGATGAAGGCAGTCGTATGGTCACATGATACTGTTATTATCACGTTAGTCTAGACTGGCAAAAAAGCGTGTAATTAACAAATCTATTATCAACGGGAAGCTGTTGCAAAAAAAGATACAAAAACATCAAGCCAAATGGTGCTCAAGTCGCACGTTATAAACGCTCTAGATTATTTTTATGACGTGCAAATGGACGCTGTCAGTTGGGGTGTTAGTGGTGTAGATACAGTTCCTAGCTGTCATAATCGAGTGATAAATTGTTTCGGTGGGAACATTACGATGAACGAACATAAATCTTTGCATGCACAGGGTGTGGGCTGGCGCATTGTATAGAGCCTTGGAAACATCGGAATGCGCTCAATTGCGTTCGTGGAATGTAAAGAATAAACTTGACACAATTCATAACGAAATGCAGTTGTTTTCTTTTCTATTTGATTCTGGAACTCATTTCGAATAGAAGAATTTTCTGATCGTATCTCTTTGGGATGGCCATTAGGCGATGATGACTCTATGAGTTATGACATTTTTTCTACCCTTCTCCAATGATAGCACAGTTAGTTTTAAATGCATTTTATTTCCTAAATTATTAATTCTTACATCCTAACAAAAAATGCTTAAATGCTAGCTTAAAATTACTTAACAATCTTATACTAACTTACTGGCCCCACACAGGCACTCTAAGCTACTCTAAATTCTTACATCTATGTCTTTCGACTTTATTTACATTTTATTTAGGTACTTATTTTCTATGCTTAAGGATAACAATGATAGCACAACTTATAGTAGCATGTGTACCAGTTTTTTTAATCCACAAACGGCACACCCGCATATGGTCGTTATTTAGGCTTACTATTATACATTGGCTCGCCACATTTTTGACAACATCCCAAGTACAAACTTCACTTCGCCCATTTGACAGGACATTTTTCCCGTAATTGGTCTGAAATATACAGGAAGTTATCAAGTAATAGATACTTGAGTCCGATGAGTTCTTAGCTACATTGATGGTTTCTGTTTTTCTGTATTAATTTTCACCCCGACAGTTCTTGCCTCCCTGTCTTTTCTTGCTTCCGCTTAGTGAAGGTTTATAACTCTATGCGAGACTAGACAACGTACAACGTGACTGTTATCAAAATTATCAGAAGTTAAGTCCATTAGATTCCCCTACACCAAGCGCGAAGCTGACCCAAATGAAAGAAGATTGGTGAAAGAATCCTGCCTAATTGAGGTTCTCTTTGAATGTCAAACTTCTAAAAGACCTTTCGTTTTTGGAAAACGTGGCATTTGGACCAGTTGTATGTAGCTTAGGCAACAAAGGTACCATAGGTCGAGCCAATTCCAAAAATCCTCAAATTTATATTAACGAGCGCCTCTTCCAAACCGAAGAACAACAGGTGAAGCGGCGATGATAATTCAGGGTACTGCTTAATGATGAACCGTAAAGCACTGTTGTGGTCGACGCAGGAAGTCCAAGTGAACTTGCCCTCTCCACTTAAGTACAAGGTGGCGCAAGAGTTGTCACCCGATGTTCTTTGGGTGTAATTTTTTTTATGAAAGAAAAACTTTGGTTCTGCTTTTGGCTTAAAGTTTTTTCCATTCAGTCTGGAAAATGATATCGACTAAGCGGCCGCCGCCAGAACTGATGACAATTCGGGCCCGATTTGTGGCATTTTCCACCACTCTTGTCAGAACTCCCGGCGATAGGTCCTCCCATTTTTGGCTTCTATAGTCTGAGGCTTGTTGACATAAACTCGGACTTCAAAAAACCCCACAAAAAGAAGTCTGGAGCAGTTAAATCAGGGGATGTTGCCGGCCAGTTCAAATCGCCAAAACGAGAGATTAGGCGATCCGGAAATGCAGCCCTCAGAATTTCGGTTGTGGCTCGTGCATTATGCGCCGTTGCTCCATCCTGTTGGAACCACATATTCTCCAGTTCAAACTCATCCAATTGAGGAAGGCGAAAGTCGTTGAGCATGGTTCTTTAACGCTCGCCGTCCACAGTAGTCGTTGGCCCGCGGCGTTTTCGAAGAAATAAGGCGCTACGACGTCTCCAGCGTTAACAGCACACCATGCAGTAACTTTGAGCGGGTGTAATTCCCTTCGTGGGTTATATGCGGATTTTCGGTGCCCCAGAAGCGATAATTTGGCTTATTCACATATTCACAGAGATGGAAATGGGCCTCGTCGCTCATAATAATTTTCGATGAAAAATTGTCTCCATAGTGGTCGCGATTCCGTATGACAATGTGCATGCGCTCAAGGGTTTTTTGTACCCTTAAAATGTTTGTACACAGAGAAAGAAAAGAGAGGTGCCGATGTACATTATTTTTAAATGTTTGCAAGTTATAACGACCAAGAAATAAAGAGCTCATCAGGGCATTCCATAAGCGGGTTGTACGGCTTAGGAACGAATCGATATATTAGAGTACGTCCGAAAATGAGCTTGAGAGTATACTGATGAGCATTCATATCGAACCGGGTATAGCGGTTGAAGGCTTGAAGGCTTGAAGGGGCGGAATGCTACCGGCGATTTTTGTGGAGCACTGGTAGTGGAAATACCGATAAAACAAAGTGAGGCGCGAGACATTACGTCGGTGTTCGAGTGTGAGTGTCAATTGACTGACTGATAATGGTATCAGTTACGAGTTTTATCGCACGGTTTTGAATCCTATCTAACAGGTGGAGGGATGTTTGAGGAGCACCTAACTAGATGGGGGCTTTCTACTCCGGTTTTGTGCGGATGAATGACTTATATATTGAAGCCAGATCAGAGAGGGAAAAGTATTTCTTACATCGCGCTGGAGGAAACCTAGACATGTCTCTTCATTTTTTGCGACATCGAATATGTGGTCAACGTAAGTTGTCATTTACGTACATACCGAGAATGGAAAGTTTTTCAGTTTCAACGATGCAAGCGCAATTCATGGATTTGGCATTTGAGTTTTGAAGCATTGAACTCCATTCTGTTGATAGTTCTCCAGATAGTTATGCTGTTAATATCGGAATTTAATGAGCTTAACATACGCTTACGTTCTCGTTCTACAGCCGAAGAACAGGGACGTGAGTTCGGGAACAAATATGAAAAGCAGGGAGTACTGTCGTCAGCAAAGGAATATATTGGATCAGAAGTTTTTGACAACAGATCATTTATGAAGGTTCGGGTCCTCAAAACTCTCCTCGGAGCGTTCCTTTAAAAGATCCGGACACGGCTCAGTGAATTTCGACCCTGGTAAGTGAAGTCTTGCATTTTCGAACAAGCTTGGAATTCGTGAGAGGATAAGCCATCAGGATTGCTAATACCTTCGGTTAGAAAACAGATGCAAATTTTCCTAACCCGACTGCATTCTTTTCTTGTCCCAGATTCTGACCCGAACCATTCTTGGGCACAGAAAAAGTCGATTCCTTTTTTTTCACGAATAGGAGTTCTGGTATCACTCCTCCCTGGCAATGTCTTGACGGAAGCCAAACACCAACATATTAGAGGCTTCCAATGTAACAGGTCCAAAGAAGTTTCTTCTCCAGGATGACACCCAAATTATTAGCTTCGTTGGAGATGCCTTTTAATCACTAGATGAGTCTGACAGTCAGCTTCTTCTGCCTCGTAAAAGAAATAATCTTAGAGAATTGACTGAAAGCCCATTTCTAGTGCACCAATCGTCGATTTCGTCTAGCACTGCTGGCGCTTTAGAGTAGACAGTCACAATACAGGGTCTAGTAGACAGTACATAGAGTCAAGGAGTTTAACGTAAACACCTGTCGTGGAAATTTAATTTTGCGGGATGCCCATGCATCCATGGGACCACGGATATGCCTTACCATCGCCTGCCGTTTTCCTGAGTACCAATACGGAATTTTATTAGAAGCACATGTTCCATCCATGGTATGAGTCGAGGCCTATCTAAAACCTCTTCCTGACCTTAGCGTCACAGCATCTAGTGCTTATTGCAACTCTAGATTGGATCAAGCCAACCGGAAAATCTTTCCCGCGATTTGGGTTTAAACTACAGCCATGACTCACCCACAAGGGAGCCTACCTCTAACAATTGAGGCCCTAACCGAGATCCGAGGGGCACATGCCTCCCATAGTACAGTCATTTAATTCTTGATAACAACTACCGGTAGTCCTGGAATCAACAGGACCAATGACCGGCCACTTGTAACTGGTCAAATACTAGCAACCTTCGGTGGTGTCATCTGAAAATCGATACCATAAGAACAGTACTTTGCTCTGCCCCATCTTTTTATTAGACAACGTCATTGAAGTAGACAGTATAGCTGCATCATCGACACAGGCTTGGGCATTGAGGTTAGAGCTATTGACTGCGTTAAGCAGACAGGACACCCCCTTGCGGGCAACCGCTGTTCACCAATGCCATCACATATTGCCTCAATCAGTGTCCTATCTACCAGTACTGCTTTTATCCGCAAAACTAATGACTCGTCCAAGGTATGTTATCTGGCCGAGTTACAGTTGCCATATGTCGAAAGCTGTTTTGTCGAAAGCACCCTCAATGTCGATGAAAATGCCTAGCGCATCTCCCTTCGAGTGTCGTATGCCGAGTGCGGCTTAAATTCTGTCTCCTAGATTTTGTAGCTCCCTCTCGCAGGAGCATCCGCGTTGGCAGGTATGTTTCACCAAAGCCAAAAGATGTACTCGCAAATCAGTTTTGCACACGTGAAGCTGGACCTTTCTTTCCATGGTCTTCAACATGAGGGAAGTACGACTAATAGTTCTGAAACTTTTAGCAAGCATGTATTCATCTTTTCTGATTTTCGGTATAAACGCTACTCTCCCGGTTTGCCAGAGTTTCGATATCAATGCCAGTGCCAGGCTATCGGTGTAGATTCCCTCCAGAGTTACTAGCAGTTTTTGTAACACAACTGGATATATGCCGTCGGTACCAGGCGACTTGAAGATATCGATAGAAGCAACATCATGTTCGATAGCCGCATTCGTCACCACCGATGACATATACTCGTATGTGCCTACTACGGCGTATTGTGCTGTTCAGCTCTCTATCAGCTTCGTTTATAAGAGCTGGTCTCGAATGTGAATCTTAAGTGTGAGACTGAGATTCTCCGCTTTCTACTCAGTGTAGGTGCATCAAATTTTCTGAGTGATTCTAGTCTGGCTGATTTTGCCCTTTTGAGGACTTTGAATAGCCTTTCGTTTTCACCGACAGTTTCCATCATCTGAGAAAAGTCTTTATAAAAGGAACTCTTCGATATCCCAGTTACCTTTCTATATTTCCTTTGCTTCAATCTGGAAAGACTCTAGTCTTCCTCTAAATTAGTTTAAAGTGACTTGTTTAGAAGTTTTCAAGTTTTTTTTCGTAGTCACTGCAGGTCTGCCAAGGAACGGGTGATCTGCACGACTGTTTCCTGGCTGGAGAAATCAGTTCAAAGTACTTCGTGAGGGTACGATTTAGGGTCTGAATAGATTTCTCTAGTTTTTTTTTTGTTTGAGAAGCATTAGCATTAACATGCGGAGTTCCTTCTTTAATCGTGTCCAAATGCGTGTCCTCTTCAATAAGGTCGAAATCGAGTATCCGATTCTGAATTCGATGTACCAATGGTCTGACATGTCGACTTTAGATAGTACTTTCCAGCCGGTTATCTCCTTACCATACCTTGTACTTGCTGTCTTGTTTCCTGGGAGCCATCACTGTTGACAACAAGGTCAGATGGTAGTATGAAATCGAAGAGATTGCCTCTCACGTGGCATTTGCGCATACCCCAAAAAGTATTCTGAACATAAGCTTCGCAGCATTTGATGAGTCCCTCTTCCTGATATCATTGTATTCAAAGCGTTTGGCTACTGCATTTGGTAATGGTGGTAGTATGCAACGACGGCTTTGTGCCATTCCTTCCGCTCAATTCATAGGCTTTGTCTGCAGCAACCTTATCTTGGTTGCAACACTACCAACGATTGGATTTGGAGAGTGAAGTCGGCATAAAAAGACAAGCTCTCGGTCGCTCCGACAGCGCGTCGTACATTGGCGTTAAACCGCTTAAACATCCGTAAACACAAATGCGTTTATTACTCATCTACATATGTACATCTGTTCCCTGTATGGATATTATATGTATGATTGTGTTCAACACGAAAAGCCTCCTACATAGGGATGGAAATATTAAGATACCTTTACTAACTTTAAGGCCCAAATATTCCACAGTTCATAGCCCACGTTGCAAAGCGTGAAAATCGATGTCATCACCAGAAAAAAGATTATCTAATGCAGTGCTAATAAGTTACTCACCTAGATTTCCACGCCTCGAGTAATTAATTGACAAATAAAAGAAATTTAAATTTAACGGAAAACCGGAACCCAGATTGGGCTTACGAAGATATGCTAATTTATAGGCGGCACTCAAATATTTTGTAAGCGTTTATAATGCAACTTTGTCTGAAGATGAAAAAAGCGACGATAATAATTCAAATTAAGTTGTTTCCCGACATGTTTACATATGTACAGTCGGAGAAATGTTAAAAATTCATTGGAGTGGATATACTGTTTACATTAAATTAAACCCTCCCCATATTCATGGAGTGAATGGGACCCGAAAACCTTTTCACAATGTTGCCCTTAATTGATTTATGGGGACCGTTTTCGGCCAAATGGTTTTATGGCCAATTTTCATTTTCTTAATTAATGATTGAATGTGTTTTATTTGATCGTTGATTTGAATTAAAGAAATTCAGTTTAAACATTTGAATTTCGACCATGCAAACGTAAATAACTGAAACGTATTTTGTTCCTGCAACCGTTTAAGGAGACCTGCACAGTGATTGATTGGAAAACTGCTAACACTGACTATCAAGTTCGTAGAGTAATGTTTAGCCTATCTCCCAGTGGTTGTCCCCAGTAATAGCATGAGCAAATATTCGTTGCACTCCTCCTGTGTTTTGGATGCCCGAACGTTCCGAGCAGCTAACATCGACCCGAACCATTATCTTTATGTAGACAAGATACGGATTCGTATATCCGTATCAGCGCAAAGCCAGCGAACGATTATGATAATATTTAACGTCGAACGGCTACAATTCCGAGAGACACCCAGGGCCTTTTCCGATCGAAATTTTCCAGGACTCCGACGCCGCCAACATTAAATGTAGAAGACCAGTGGAATTAGTGCTAAAGAGCAATCAGCCTGTCTATCGACTATGTTTCAACTCGTGCCAACAAAGAAACCATTGGTTTGATGACGAATCTAGACAGCGGATGTAGAGAGCGGCCCTGCAAAAAAAAAACGAGACGGGGTCGCGAGCTCAGGCACAGACTCCTTGGAAGAAAAAATAAAGGGTGACGAGAGGCGCTCGATCGAACTGTCTCCAGTTATGCATTCCAAGTTGGTTGGGTACACATCTATTTGTGCCACCTAAGGTGAAGCCTTCCTCTATTGCGTTCGCCCCTCCGTATTAGATTGGAAGACTCTGTGGGCCAGAGCATTGCTGTCCATTCGCTCTGTATGTCGTAGCTATCGCGACTGTTACGCAGTTTTTTGACTAGGTCGGTGTCACTTTACAGCTTGTTTAGTTCATCGCAGAATATTCCTCCATAAATCTGTAATTCCGCGGGACTGAATATTGTACGAAGAATCTTTCTCTCGAATGAACCGAGGATATCTTCATCCGCTTTCGATAGAGTTCATGTTTCAACGCCATAAAGTAGGCTTTATATAGGGTCTCCTTGGCTATTCCGGATAGAGTCTTACTGTCTTCTTAGCCCAAATAAACAGCGATTAACAAGAGTTAGTATTCGTTTTATATATACGCAGATGTTGCCGGCTGAATTAATACCAGAGCCAAGGTAGACAGTCCCTTACTACCTCAAAATTATACCTGTCGACTACAGTGTTCTGCCTATTTCTTCGATGTTGAATGTCTCTTGTTTTTGGCAGCCTGGTTTCGCCTTCATTTACAGCTAAACCTATTTTGGGAGCTTATATTTCAATAGTAGCGGACGCTTTGGTGACAGCCCGCTGATTTTAGTCAATTATGTCAATATCATGGGCGTACTGCAATGGTTGCACAGACTTTTAATAGACGGTGCCTCTGGTGTTGACTTATCAGTTTCAGGCAAAAGTATGTTGTTAAAGAAGTCACACTACAGCACGTCACCTTGTCTAAAACTTTTTTTGACAGCAAAGGTCCGGGTTTAATCATTATCGATCTTGACGGAGCCGCGAACGTTCTCCATCGTCATTCTGCGCAGATGGACGAGTATGGCTTGGTTGCGAAAACTAGATATGGTCGTACATACATAGCTCGCCTCTATAAAATCAATGAAAAGATGTTGAGACTTGTTGAGTTTTTTTCCAGGATCTCCTGGGCTAAAACCCCACTGGTATGGGCCAAGTAAGTTGCTGATGAGCGGTGTCAGACGTTCACACAATATGCCAGATCATGTCAGCATTGTTGAGGAGATCTCTATACTTGGCACAGTTAAGGACCAGGCAAGTGATCAGAAAAATGAGTTGGTGTATGGTCTCCATTCACTTACCTCGGCCAGTAAGCAGTCAGATCCAGCAGCTTTGTTGGACTCAAGCTTAGACATTACTATCCTTACTTCGCTTTGGTCAGGTAGGCTGACGTTTTGGCTATCATCGTTGGGTATTTGGCTTTGTCGCCATTACACAATACATACAGTCTGCAGAAGAAATTTTTTCATGTTCTTATCCCCGACCACTACAAAGTTTGCTCCTGCATCTCCACAGGTTTTTGTATCTACGGGTCTTGTTGCATTGACACGTTCTTTTTACCTGTTACTAAAACTGGTACTTCTGTACTTAGTTACTGGAGTACGGACTCTCAATATCTTCAATCGCACATTTTCGCGCTCTTTTGTCTTTTTCTAGAGAAGTCCATATTCTACCCGTTCCTACTGGTCGTAGAGCTCACAAGTGGTTCTCACACTTCGTTACAGTGCCGCCTTGTGCGTGCTATATTTAGCTGCATGAATGGGCAAGCTTCACCAAACCAGGGATTTCTTGGTGTGGATCGGGTGAGACCCAGCACTTCAGTTGTTACGTAGAAACACGTGTTTGACAAAGATGCTGGTGATCTCGTACAGTAGTACGATAGTTCTTTGTTGTGGCTCTTGGGATATACGAGTATTCGTATTCGTACCTTGACTACAATGAGGTAGTGAACCGAGTCAGAAGCAGTTAAACTTGTGGCAATAAAGTTAGTAGTCCACGAGGATATTGTCATATTACTGACAGCCATCGCGGCAGTCGAAATCAAATCAAAGCTTTTGCTGGCCACAAAGGAGTAGCATGCAAAGGGCATTCAGACGAGCTAGCTCGAAAAGGATCACCTCCAAAAGGGAACTGATAGATCAAAGTAACAAATCTCCACTCTGCACTCTGAGAATGATACAAGTAAAAGCCAATGAAAGGTGGAAAAGCCTCCCAACTTCAAGAAAACCATGGCTGGAACTCAGCAAATCCAGAACAAGTAAGCTTCTCTTGAAGAGCAGGGTTGGACTATCTACGTCTATTAGATTCGTCACAGTCCATAATATTACATGGGCGCACGCAATAAAGCTACGCCTCACCGACGAAGAATTCTGTAGAGGCTGTGGGAACATAAAGTCACTGGAGGATATCCTCCACTTTTTGTCCCACTGTCCTAGTCACAGTAATTTGAGCCAAAGAACTTTAGGAAGTTATTGCTTCCACGACCTCTCAGAACTATCTTCTGCTTCACTTAAATCGCTTCGCGGATGCAATAAGATGGCTTTGACCCACTCAGGGTCAAAACGACAACCAACGCGAAAGAGAAAACTGAAACCAGAACTAGGAACCACAATCTAATTTTCATTCTCTTCCAATTCCCCCACCCGGGCATCAAAATGGATCTACATAGACATAAATGATGAGGCTGCGGATACTTCATCTACCCGCTAACCTAACCCAATTGGCTGGTAAACAAACTGACTGATAAGAAGAGGGCTTTTCGTTAGACCCCCGTCTCTTATGTCTACGACCTTTCCATTGTTTTGAGAAAAAATGAAGAGAGACTTATCAGTCGATAGGGTACTTCAGTTTTGGGTATTTAATCGTATCTCACGATAATCTCTCTGCCTTTGTTTGGAATTGGTAAGCATAACTTGCTCTGAAGATGTTTATCGAAAGGATGTTATGGTTTGGGTCCCTTTCGGGGCTTTGAAGGGTTGAAGTGACCTGATTGCTTATTTTGTATTACTATGAAGTGGTTTCCTTGCCCGCAACTAATCCTCTCTGAAGGGTCTTATGATCCATCCCTGGAGAAGATTTTCTGAAGAAAGCAGAATTATTGTATGAAGAAGGACGAGAGAATTGCCGTTTCTACCAAAAGTGTCACCTGCTTTTTTCAACAACCCAATTTGATTAGTATGCTGCTTGGAGAGCACTTTGTGGATCCGTGCGCTGCTGCTCCTCGTTTCACAAAGGTTTTGGGTAAAAGTTTTCCATAGCTCTTCTGATCTCACGATTGTAACTAGTGAGGCTTTCCCTATAGCGATTCCATTTCTTTTGATCTGTTGATAAGTTTCCTGGTCTCAATTCGCGCTTAATTTCGCGAGTTTTTTAGGTCACCAAGAAGTGATTCTATTTCCCACTTAAATTTTTGGTGATAGGCCTATCAATATCTCTTTCTTATTCTATCTTACCAGCTAGTCATATTTACCATGAGTGTTAGTCTATATGAGTTCCAGTCTGTGGATCTTGGCTTTTTGTATATCTCTTGAAGTGTACGAGTAGTTCTGATATTGACATTGAACAAATGTGAATGTGGCTGTAATCAAACACTGAAGTTTCTGTTGATACATGCCAATTTCCAGTGAACTTTTTTATAAATGACGTGCACATGGAGATATCTAGGACTTCTTCCCTGATTCTGTTTATAAAATAATTTATAATTGTTAACTTATTCAAATTGATAAATTCCAAGAGCAACTCATCTTTGATGTTTATGTTGTATCAACACCACATTGCGTGGTAAACATTCGCATCACACCCAATGACACTTTGAAGATTCCTACTGCCACAGTGGCCGGAATATAAGGTCGCTGGAGTTACTCGGAAGCTTGTTTATTGTTGCCATCAAGTTTTTGCCGGTAAATTTTGGAATTTGAATATTACGTTTCAAAAGAATGCAGGCTCTTGGTCTGCCTTCATTGTGAAAGTTATAGAGTAGCTAAGCATACACATGTTATGAATTCTCCTAGTGTCTCTTGACAATATGCGTTATGGGAAGCGCTAACAGCAGAATCCAAGCAAAAATACAGTAAGTGATGTTAACAGCTTTATGTCACGATACATGGTCACTTATACACACGTAGCTACCTGCGTGTCATCATAATTGTCTATCAGTCAACTCGAATCAGCATACTTATCACTTTTCTGCATTTCTAAATAAACTATCGGCTTTTGCCACATCGTTAATGTCTTCCTTATTCTTAGCTTCACCTAATTGTTTTCCCATTTCAGCCTTAGCTCGCATGCTTCATTTGAAACGGCTTTCACACGCAATGATTACTCATGTGAAAAGAAATGATAATGCTAACGGTGCGGTTGTGGCGCCACGGTTATGGAAAAATCATTCGACCACAATATTTTCTCACCACATTTGCGTGTTAATTTTCAAGGTGTGGTGTCGAGATCTAATCGGCTACTGTTAGTAAGTTTCCTTATTGGGTATGAATATAGTTGTCACAAACGAGCAGACACATGTAGTACTCATTTTAAGCATGCCCTTGATACGTTAAGTTCAAGTCAGTCACATTAATTGCTAAGGATGCTCTATTCATCCAATCGCCAGCCTTTCTAAAATAAATATACTGCATGTAAATACATATAAAAAAGCAGCTCTTCATCCTGAGCCTGCAACACAAAAGCCTGCTGTTGTTCAAAATCACGTCACGACTTCGAAACTAATAAATCATAAACTCGAACAATTAAACGCCGGTGTCGACTCCGTAAAGAGATATGTAATAAAAATGTCCACGTAAAATGTCTGCACAGATATTTATGAGATATTTAGATAGCGCAGACCTGCATAAGTGTTAATGAATGTAGATTTCAGCGAAAACCATTAGTGAAGCCATAAAACAATCTTGAATTAGTTTCGAGAGCTCTATCCTGCTAACCATAAAAAAGCTGAATGTCTTTATTAATATATCTTAAGTATTCCGAGCTACTGAAATGATTGGGACGGCCTGGTTCCAATGGAAGGTAATGGCCTCGCTTAAATTGTTTTATCTCATTTATTAGCTTTAACCACGGTTAACTGTGTTGTTAAGTTTTTTAACATTTAAACTTAACTCTGGAGTATGATTTGAGATTAAGCGGGTTGAAGTTTTAAATCGGTGAACGGATGTTATAAATTTGCATGGATCCTACCCTAAAATCCTATCCTAAATTTTAGTTTAAACATAGTCAGTGTTTACTGACTCAAAAGCAACACTGGTACATGGCAAAATTTCGCGCAAAAAGCGATCTTATGTATATTTGTTGGTGACAGCATATACTCGTAGATTAATTCTTTTTAATTTATTAATTTTTAAAAAAATATTTTCCTATTGCGAAACATGAGGCCATTCGGTCAATTAATTAATTTACAGCAGCTAATTTAGTTACTCTACTTCAGTAGTGCATCACGATTTTTACGTTGTGTAAAACTATTGAACAAAAAGTTTCCATTCAATTTTGTGTCGCGAGAGAACATGACTAGCTAAAAATGTAAAATAATACTTCTCACAGTATAAAAGGCTAGTGCTTATGAGTGGTAGAAAGCATTCAGCGAGGGCCGAGAGCTCGTAGAAGACATGCCTCGTTCTGGATGACCTTCGACTTTGGAAAAGAAATTCGTTGTCACATATGGCAATGCCATTTCGAGCAAAGTGTTTGACATTAAAAACGGCTTAGAATAGGGGGCGGTGAATTCTCCGATAGTGTTTAACATGAAATAAGTGATAGTACGAGTAGGGTCCCACAATTGCGCTATAGCGTACGCAGAAGATTTAGTGGCGTGCCGATCAAGTCCAAAAATCGATGTTATCAATACACTTATGCAGAGTGATTTAGATCTTAAGGCGCATTGCGGTAATTAGAAATTTAACATCAACTTTCAAAAGTCGGAAACAATCTTTTTAATACTCCATTGAGATTGGCTTTTAGGGATACCAGAAATAACTGTTGAAATTTAGCCATAGAGAGATATCTTGTTATCTGGTTTATTATTTGTATTTTGGCAAACAATCTACATATATCCTTGTCTCTTTGGGGCCAAGAAGGTTTTAGCCCTGACAAAAAGGCTTCATTCACAACAGTCAAATTGCTTCCAGGCTGAAGATCATATGCTATGTGATCCTAATCAAACCAGTCATCGCGTGTGGTTGTCTCGTGTGGTTAAATGTAGCGATGAATCAGATGGAAATGATTTGGGTGTTTGAAAGACAGTATCTTAAGACCTCTCTCGGGTTGTATAGAATACCAGAATCAGAGTGCAAAAAATACTATCCCAACAAATAGTCTTCAGTCTTCTTTGGATTGTCGTGGGGTGCGCTTCTCAAAGAAACCTTAAAAAAGCATTCAAAATGAATTGTTCCGCGTGTTCTCAGAAGATTGATAGAAATAGTGCATCTAAAATAAACTGTAGTGACTGTAAAAATTATTTTCATTATTCTTGTGTAAATATCACAGAACAAGACGTGGAATACATTAAATCAAGTGGTAATTTATTCCGTTGCGATAAGTGTGATGTGCTAAGACGCCGGTCTCTCCATTTGCCTGCTGCGACCGATTCCATGCAAAACAACAACACTGCACAGGCACCTACCGTTGCTAAAATTTCAAAAATTCAAACGAAGGGCAACAAGCAACAATCAACGGCAACCTTATCATCTTCACCTACTCATATCGGCGACAAAGAATGTGAATATACTCTTCAGATGATCTATATTAAGCTCACAAATTTGGAAAAAACAAACCAACAGTTCTTGCTACAGCTAAATGAGTTACGTACACAAAATGCAGAACTTAAAACAAAAGTTAATAGGCCGGAAAGCAGACTAAATTGGCAACAGCAGCAGAATCTTGAAAAGTGCATCGATATTGTTGGTGTTTCAGATGTCAATGACAATAATGCATTTGATAAAGTAAAGCAACTTTTTACCAAAGCCTTGTCTATTGATGTCCCCGACAACCAAATCGATAAATGTTTCATCAAAAGAGTTCACACTAAAGAAGGTAACTCTTCTCTAATAAAAACAAAATCTACCATTTTTGTCAAATTCTCCGACTTAACAACGAAACAACGAATTATGAGAGCAAAGAGGGCAAACAAAAAAAAATCTCAATACACGAGCGACTGATGTCGATGGAGCAGGTAACAGTGGAAGCGTAAACAACAACAACAACAAGGGAAACAGCATTTATTTAAATGATTCTCTTACCAAGTACACTCAGGAGTTTTTTATGAAAACAAAAGAAATGGCACAACAGAACGGCGTTAAATTCGTATGGTATAGCAATAATCAAATTCTCATGAGAAAGGTTGAGGGTGGAAAAGTAACTTCGATTAAATCTTTTAATGATCTTGCTCTTATTTAAAATCGAAATCTGAATTGCTCAAACGATGTAAGTGATTTAATCGAAGACTTTTCTGCCCTTGAACTTAGTAGCTCCAACTGTGATATTATCTTTAAATCTAGTTCATACTGCGATGACAAATTTTTTGTTATGCATCAGAATGTCAGAAGTTTGAGAGAAAACTTTACGTCTCTTGTTACGCATATTGATTCGTTCGCGTGCATTTCAGATATTATTTTTGTTTCTGAAATATGGATTTACAATTTTGAAAAGAGTGATTACGTTATTCCCGGTTTTAATTTCTTTGCTAATACGAATGATAATTACGCTGCAGGTGGTGTTGGGTGTTTTTTAAAAGAGGGTTACCTTATTCAGGAAGTTTTGTGTGTCGATTTTGTAAGTGCGGATGTCTTAAAAGTTTCTGTTGTAGTTAACAATGAAGTGTTCGTTTTTTTGTGTGTCTATATTCTGCACATGTTTAATGTTTCCATGTTTATGAAAGAATTTTCTGATCTTTTAATTAAAGTAAAAGCTAAAAATCTAATTGTTATTGGGGATTTCAACATTAACAATATAGATAGTAATGAAACTGTCTCAACATATTTAGCCTTATTAGCTACTAAATATGATTCTTTTATTAATGAGCCTACTAGGATTGCTTCAGGTAGTAGTCTGGACCACGTTAATAGGCGATTCAAATGTGTTTCATCTAGCAAATGTGAGAAATGCGTTCTTAATTTGATGATCACAGACCATTGTATGACAGGACTCATTGTAGAAACGTTTTATAGGAAGAATAGCAATGGTTCAAAACCACTGAACAATATTATGAAAATTAACTTTAGTAGACTCAGAAACAATCTACTTTGTGAGTTTTGGGATGATGTCTATTCGTATAGTGATGTTTCGAATTTGTACGCAATATTTATTGAGTGCCTTAAGAAGCATATTTATAATTGTTGCTCTTTCTTACTTCAAAAAAAAATTAAGAAAAAGACTCAAGCCCTGGATCTCTAGATACTTAGTAAATAAAGTCAATAAAAAAAACAAACTTAGAATGAAATGATTCCGATACCCTAGTAATATGAATTTTAAAACTAAATACACTAAATTTTGCGCTGAGCTGAAAAAGAAGATTCCAATCTGTCGTGATACCTATTACCGAAATTGTTTTGATTTTGCCAGAGGAAACCTCAGATACGAATGGAAATTAGTGAATAGTTTACTAAATAAATCTTCTTCCACAAAAAGACCTACATCTTTGTGTATCAGTAACGGTTTAATCTCTGACAAATACGAAATCGCTGAGGCATTTAATGACTACTACACTAATATTGCCAGTAGTTTGCAACCCTGTCAAGTAAATTCATCTTGTGCTCTCTGTATGTGTGCTGAACCGTTTCAAAGAAAAAACTTTGGTTATAAACCTATAATATCGCATGAAATATTCGAAGCTATTCGCCGTTTAAAAAATACTAATTCAAGTGGCGCAGATGGTATCTCAAGTACGATTCTTAAAAAAATTGCTTGGTTTATAGTGGATGTCTTAAAGGACATCTTCAATAGCTGCGTTTTTGCAGGGGTTTTTCCTGATGAACTCAAGCGAGCCGATGTTATACCTTTGTTCAAAAAAGGTTCTGCAGTTGAACTGTGCAACTACAGACCTATTTCCCTCCTCCCTGTGCTAAGTAAGGTTTTTAAAAAACTAATGGAAGATAGAATAGTACAGTTTTTAGATATCAATAATTACTTTAGTCATAAACAGTTTGGCTTTCGGAAAGGAAAATCTACTGAAAATGCGCTACTGCAGTTTTGTGCCCAAACAATGTATAATCTTGATGGTAAAAGGTGTACAGCTGGTTTGTTCATTGACATTACCAAAGCTTTTGACATGGTTAATCACGATATTTTGTTGGGTAAACTTGAAAAAGCTGGATTTCGTGGCTTTATGCTTGATTGGTTAAAGTCTTACCTAAAAAATAGGTCACAAAATGTAAAGATTGATGACATAAGGAGCGAAATAAATTTGCTTAACCTGGGTGTTCCCCAAGGCTCTGTCTTGGGTCCAATTCTATTTCTCATCTACATTAATTCACTTTTTGCACTTGATTTTAAAGGCTCACCAACTGCCTTCGCGGATGACATAGCTTTTTCATATGGAAAGAATAGCAGTTTGGAACTCGTTGCTGATATTAATTGCGATTTGAATTTGTTGAGAATCTGGTTTGAGAATCACAAGTTGATAATTAGCTCCAAAACAAAAATTATTTATTTTTTATTTTTTATTTATCAAGGGAACGATACAAATTAATTTGTAGGGTCCGGGATTTAACGCCGGGGTACTATGCCCATGTGGCGCGTTTTGTCAACAGCACGCGGAGTACTGAGTTCCCATGTGATCATCCATCTACGTACTTACCGCGCCCCACACTGCTTAATTTCGGTGATCTAGCGGGAACCGGTAAACAAAAATTATGTATTTCACTTTATCAACTGTACCCAGTTTCGGAGCAAATGTCCACTTTCATGCACCCGAGTGTCAAAAATTCAAATTTTCCAAAATGCAATTGCGTCAGTAAACCTACTACTCCCACTTTTTGTAGTACTCTTAGCTGTGATGATAAATGTTTTCTTATCGAGAAAGTAGATGAATATAAATATCTAGGTCTTACTATCGATGCCAATATGATATTTCCGTTCCACGCTGAGATACTTCTATTATATGCGAAATGTCTGCTCCACAATTCTTCTAAAGAAAATCTACTATGGGATCTTTCATTCAAAGCTGCAATATGGAATTTCCTGTTGGGGAGGTACTTATCATAACAAAATACAACCCCTTTTAGTTTTACAGAAGCATATACTAAGAAAGTTATGTCATAAACATGTTAGATACCCTAGTTTTTCTTTGTTCTGTGATCTTAAAATCCTTCTTGTTCGTCATCTGTATTGTTTTAAAGTATTGAAGTCATTCTTTATGAAATCAGGTAATCGAAATTTTAGATTAATTTCTAATTACAATTTACGAGGTAATCTTTCGTACTTGTTACCTGTACAATTTGCTCGTACCACTGCCTACCGTAATTTCTATTCCGTTTTGTCATTCCGCCTCTTTAATAAACTTCCACAGTCTATCAGGGCAATAGCAATACCTGGAATATTTTTAAAATGTCTAAAAAACTGGCTTCTGAACCACAACTACGCTAGCTTAGAATCTATTACTTTTGACATTCTGATTTAACTTTAATTTAATTCATTTGCCTTCCTTAATCTTTCTTAATTTATGAATTTAATTGATTTTTTTCGTCATCCTGTTTCTTCTGTTAATTGATTTTACTATGAATTACCTTTGTTGTTTATGGCCATCCCATCATAAACTTTAATATTATTGTAAATAACTGATTAAAGTGGCATTCAAAACTATTCCACTACTTTTGTTAGTAAAATACAGAATATCTCAACATTTCATATAAATAAGTTTTGTGCGTTAAACTAGTTATAATATTTTTGAATAAATTGTATTTGAATTATACTCTGAATACTATATGAAATAAAATTATCTTATCTTATCTTATCTTATCTAAAGCTCTTTATTACGGGGCTAGTCTAAATAGGATATGTAATTTCCTAATTAAGATGATACTAAGGCATTTTTCACGGGCAATGATCAACGGCAATAGCCTGATCTTTTGAGCTTAACCCAAATGAAAGGCACCACGATAGCTCAGTTCTATAGGGAGTTATCATACTCGAGGTTTTTCTCAATATTGACGTTAAAGTGTTAGTGCAAAGTAGGGATGGTATCCTGGCAACGCGATGCAAGAGTACGTTTAAGTTCCGTGATTGCGGACAGCGATCGGATCGATGCCGAAAGACTGTATAACGAATTCTGGTGGCTTCAGGAAGGGGAGAGGGTTGACACGGTTTGCTAGATCTTGGAAAGCCCGGGCTAATTGACAAGAGGCGGCGCTTCTGAGAAGTGACCAGTCCTTTGTAGTATTGGGAAAGTCTCGGCGGTGCCTGTTCATGATGTTGATGAATGCTAGGCGCCCGATGCTGGCCACCCACTGTGAGGGACTATAAGTGCTCACCACACCGATTACAATTACGTTGACCTATGAAGATTAAGTAGCATAGGGACATACTCGTAGTTTTAATTTTAGTACAAAATTCAAAAGAAAATGATATGCCATCAAAGGCCAAAAGGTAAAAGTTGAATGAAATTGTTAAGCCTAGAGAGTTCGGTAAGACCCAGTAAGCTAGAATAAGTAACTGTCATTGTGAAATTAGAATGTAAGTTAATAATAAAAGAAACAGTAAAAATTAATTTAAAAGTAAACAAAATAGTCAGCTAGGTGATAGAAGTGAAACTTGCTGAGGCTCGATAAATATGCTCAACCTAGATTACAAGTATTTAAAAAAAAAACTTTTCTTTGACAAAAGAAGCAATTTGTCATAATTGAGGAATTTTTTGAGGAGTATCTCTCACTAACTTCGACAAACTACAATACATTAACTCGATAAATAACAACGACTTATGACACGTGATAGGGATACCCTACAACATAGGTAATTCCCATGTAAATTCTCTTCAGAGCTCGCCATATTTATACAAAGTCAGCCGTGACTCTATGTGCCCTATATATTCGGGTCTTACCATTTGTCTAGCCCTTACAAATAAAACACAACTTATTTGAATAATGTCTTTTTACATCAAGGTCGTTCACACCAATTACTTGTTATCTTAAACAAACTTAACCGAAATGTTTTACGCCTAAGTACAAAAACTGATTGGGTCCTATCAGTGGAGTTTCAGATCAGGAAAGTCCACAATTGACCAAATCTTCATACTCAGGCAGATCATGGAAAAAACTCAAGAAGCCCTTGTCGATACTCACGATCTTTTTATCGCCGCATATGACAGCATTTTTAGAGACGAGCTACATAGAGCCATGTCTAATTTTGGCATCCCTGCCAAACTCGTGCGTCTGTTCAGAATGACGATTGAATGTGCTCGCCGCTCCGTCAAGATTGGTAGCGACCTAACTTTGATGATGAAAAAGGTTATCAACAAGATGATGCGCTGTCATGTGATTTCCTTAACACAATACTTGAAAGAATTGTCCAGAACTCACAAGCTAACACTGGAGGCACAATCCTCTGTACCAAACTGGCTGGATGTAGAATTCCCTTCCAGATGTCCCGGCTGGAGTTTGACGAACTCAACAACAAATTCACTTCCACTCTCAATCTCGCGTTCACCTCATCTTGTACAGTAAGAATGATATCAGAGATATCCTATTATGCGTTCTGAGAACCTGTATAGTTCTCGGTGAAATACCCAACAACTGGACTGAAAGAAACTTAGTTTTTATACCCAAAAACAGATAAAATATCTCATATGCTTTGGAAGGATCTTTCCTGTAATAGGCATTCGAGAGAATTCTTCATTTCCTCATCAGCTGTGGCAGCATACCTACTGAAAATGAAAACAGGTTGAAACTCTCCATAACTGTCCCTTGAAAGGTCACTCCCTCATAAGGAGGTGGAGTTACTTGATATCGAGGGAGCTTTCAATTACGTTGAAGCCTTCTTGATTAACAATTCTCTTCAAGATCGGCACATAAGCCACTGTGTCTGTAGTTTGATCCACCTTATACTTAACAGTAGGACATACATGTAAGTGAAGCCACCAGTCGCTGCTCTACTAGAAATAAAGAGCATAGTGGAAAACCCTATACCTATAGAAGAGAAGCAAGAGTATACTCTTTTCTCATTATGAAATTTAGTTCTAAAGAGCTGCTTCTATTGAATTCCGGGAAACTCGAACGGCCAGACTCAGCTCCGTAGGAACAAATAGGAGGATGTTTAACACAATCAAGCCTATTACCAAAATAAAAGATAAGCACCCTCTAAGGCCAATGATAGGTTGACTCATCGAAATTTAGATTAGCATGGTCCATATTTGATCAAATGAGCAGATCAATCTTAGTAGATTGAATATTCCACAAAACAAGGAAGAGGAATCTGTTGCCCACTTTCTTTGCAACTGCCCTATACAGGGTGAGTTTTTTAACTTGAGACATCAAAATTACTCGAAAAGTACGAAATATCGCGAAAAATGTTTCAGACAAAAGTCACAAGGTTCTGAAGGGGACATAAGATGGTGACCACGAGTTTGACCTTGAGACCCATTTCACTTTCCCAGGTCACTTTTGATTTTTCAAATGACAATTCCTGATTTTCATTGCTCAGCCGAATTCCTCAATGGGGCACACGACTTTGTCTCAAAGATCTTATTCATTCAGTGCTAGATACCACTGCACTGGCACGCCTAAATCATTAATCGGCTTCCAATGTTGTTAGGGTGTTAGAAGGTCGAGATTTGTTTTGAGGAAGTCATTATTGCCTCGAGTGAAATTAAAACTCAAAGAAATTTCAGATAGAGACAAATTGTCCTAAACTTATCTGAGAATGTATGATGTGCACTCTGCCCTTTTTTTCAACTTGAACGGAACTGTACTTCATTTAGAAGTTCGATATTTGTTTTGCGGAACTGATTATTATTACTAACGTTTTGCAGATTAATAATGCAGCCTATTTCAATTCAAGAGAAAATTGAAATGATATTGATTTATGGAGAAAGTGGTGCTGTTGCTCCTTACGCCCAACGTTTCCCAGACCAGATACGATCGCGCGCTTCCTTTTATCGGGTCATCCAACAACCAAAGAAACCAATCGGTGAGATAGGGTGGCTGTTGAGGACAATGAAATAGCAGTGTTAGCAGCGTTGCACACGATCTTTACATTAGCACTCACCAAATAAGTCGTGAATCAGGAATTTCTCAAACGACTGTCTGTAAGATATTACATCGGCATAAATACCATCCTTATCATGTTTCAATGAATCAACAACTTTCTAGTGAGGATTTTCGCAACCGGGTTTCCTTTTGTCAATGGGCACTTCGGCAAATTGGACGAGACCCCTTTTCTTCGCCAATGTGTTATTCTCTGATGAGTCGACTTTCACCAATCACAGTACGGTCAATCGACATAATATGCAATACTGGGCTACCGAAAACTCTTTTTAGTTGCAACAAGTTGAACGCCAGCACCCTTGGAATGTTAATGTTTGGGCGGGAATTATTGGGGATAAATTAATAGGTCCATATTTTATTCAAGGCAACCTGAATGGCGAAAAGTATGCAAACTTCTTGCGGGACCATCTTCCAGTATTACTAGAAGAACTGCCATTGGAGTTGCGACAAGCAATGTGGTTTCAACATGATGGTTGTCCAGCCCAATATTCCCAAGTAGCCCGGGCGTATTAAACAATATTTCCATCAACGATGGATCGGACGAGGGGGTCCGAGGTAATGGCCTGCTAGATCACCTGATCTTACGTCACTTAATTTCTTCTTGTGGGGCTACTTAAAAAGTGAAGTTTACAGAAAAAAGCCAAGCCATGAAAAGACGAATAACTGAAGCTTGCCGGAAGATTACGCCAGAAATACTTCTCAGTTCTGTTGGTTCATTTAGAGCGCGGATAGACAAGTGTATTGAAGTGAATGGTCACATTTTCGAGCATTTGTTGAAATAGTCTCGGGAAAGAAACCTCGAAATGGGAAGAATTCAATGATTCAATAGTGGTAAGCAAGGGAACCCACTCTACCCGAAGGAAACAAAATGCTAAACGCAGTATGTAACAACAAATTACAAGCCTACGAGCAATACGACTGAGCAATGAAAATCAGGAATTATCATTTGAAAAATCAAAAGTGACCTTCGTTTGACCTTGAAAATAGGTCTCAAGATCAAACTCGCGGTCACTATCTTATGTCCCCTTCAGAACCTTGTGACTTTTGTCTGAAACATTTTTCGCGATATCGCGTATTTTTCGAGTAATTTGGATGTCTCAAGTTAAAAAACTCACCCTATATATGTAGTTAGCAGTCTCTAAATCTAAATGATTTCTTCTTTCTTCTTTATGAAGATTACTGAGATATGTAAATATATCAAGAAATATCAGTTCCAGGATTAGCTAGGCCTCCCACTCTCTCCTAGTAGTATCACAATTGACATACAACTAGTCCTAGTGCACGTTAAAAAGAGGATGATGATGATATCCCTGGCCGCCTTAAATGTGAGATTCTTTTAGCAATTATTGGTCATGTTGCCGTTAATGGGTCTTGGAAGAGGAAAGTTAACCCAAGACTATACGAGCTGTGAAGGGACATCGGCGTTGTCGCAAAAATGCGCATCAGTCGCTTGTGTTGACTTGCATGTACAGACCGAAGGTTTTGATTCCTCCCTGGAAAAAAAATTCCCATTAGCGGTCGCGTCTCCGCAGAAAGGGCCCTTAATCAACTTGAGAGGCTCCTTCATTTGACTGCCAGATCCACGTCCGACTATAGTGCAAGCAATTTTACCAAATTTATTAATTTAAAACAAAAAATAATCTGAATAGCAGAACGAAGTTTCTCAATAAAAAATATTACGTTGTTCCCGAATCATCATAAGTGTTTCATAGCAGAAGTGCATCAGACCTTATGTGCAGAGAGTTTGCTACCTCATTCTTACATATACCTTGCATCCGTGATGATTAATTCTCTAACAAGATGCCCAAAGACGTCAATAACAACTAAAAGAATAAACGTGGATTAAGATTAGGAATCGAACTATATTGAGTTAGCTGTCAATGGTCTTTGTTTTATCAAATTTTGATAAGAACTAATCAGTAGCCACTTCTTTACATTGAATTGCAGTTTTGTTTATTTATTTAATGGAAAAAGTTATACAAATCGAAAAAAATCGCAAAAAATCGAAAATACTTAGTCCTTATCTACCATTCTTCTTTTTGATTGCATGTGCCCTGTTTCAGTATTCTCCAACCTAAGCCACGTAATAAAAATTAAATAATAAAATGAATTAATCGATAAAAAGATCTCTCCAACTTACTGCTTAAGGATTTGGCTTTTCCAAGGCAATTGAACAAATTCAATTCGCATTCGTTACTGAAGACCTTCCTGACTGTACCATTGGAGCCGCAGATTGGACTAAAGTTCATCGGACACATTTTCGGGCAATTTGGATCCGCATCATCAAAATCCCTTCCAATATCTATATCTAGCTCCTGAACTTCCTTTGTCCTACACCAATCCAGATCAGTTTCAACAAAGACTATAAAAATACAACGGTTTTCAAACGGAGGAGATCACTACAGGGCCACTCTAATAAAACTTACGTGGTAAACGCAACTGCTCGCGGTTACAATTGAAGACTTCGAATTCACATGGGTTGGCAAACCCTGCATATGCATCGGATCCATCTGTTCCACAAGTTGGGTCAAGATTGTCCGGGCAAATATCAGGACATGCCAAATTATCTTCTTCGGCTACAACCGCACTTATTGCAGCTAGAAGTAGCAACATCAATTTTAGAGCTCTCATGTTCTTGGATTTATTTTGTCAAATTTCAAACCGACACTAATTAATTAGATATGATTCGTTTGGCTATATACTCGTACTTGCAAACGGTACGATTTTTATCGATATTTTTCGTTCTGCAGATAAGGAACGTCTACACCATACGTATACTAAACGGCCTTATCATTATCTAAGGCTTTGTACTTTGTTTTTGTTTTTAACTAAATGTTGACAAACTCAAATAGGTGAACTCTGTTAAATGTCCATTGTTACGCGCTGTTGGAAATGACTTGATTTTGTTGTGTATCATATCTGTTGACTATCTTCGTAAGGTCATGTGTAATGTAAAAATTTAAGTGTCACTTCGGCGTAGTTTTCCTATGTATAGCTCATTCTGTGAGTCACTTGTACTTCTTATCAATATATCGGGGTATTCGGAATTTTTGTTATTGTTGTTCTTGGCTTGTCAATTGATATGAAAAATTCTCAATAGCATTCCTAATGCAGTCAGGAAATATTAAGACCTTTTGACATGAAGTGACCTTTATTATAATATCAGTAGCCATGAGAGTGATCGATCTGTTCTTATGTGGGAAACTAAAGGAAATTAAACACGGATTACTCACCGCTCCCAAGCGCCATAGATCGTTGGAGGGAACCGTGCCATTTCTCAAGAGGCAAAAACTTATAAGACTAAAACACCTGGACCATCCATCACATATCCCTGAGGTCGCTATAACGATCACTGTAGTCGACAGAAATGACACTAACGGATCGGCAACACCTGAACGGTTGCAGTTGGTCAAGTTATGGCTTTCGAACAACTTCATGGCCATTATGCGGGAAAACCCCGGATCACCTCCCATCACAAGCGACGCTGGCTGGCAATAAGGCCACGTCAACCTTACTGCATGTGCCAATTAAAGATCTCTCGACCTTTTCTCCAAAGGATAGATTTGGCCAGGAACAAAATTCGAAGTCGTGCCTAAGGAGGATATTCCAAGCAGACCTAGAACCTGCACCCGAACCCTCCTCCCCAGAAAGCATTCTGGAGACCACCAGGCTCAGCAACCCGACTCTGCCGACTCATGACTGGAAAGTCGCGAAACTGGAAGAACTAAGAGGCCCTTATATATGCGCGTTGATTGAGATCAATAAGGAATCCCTGACTAAAAGCACAATTCGGTTCGGTTTCGAGTCAATTCACCTAAAGGTCTATAAAAAGGATGAGCTGGATGTTGATAAGCAACATCCCCCTCCCTTAAATGCGACTTCAAACCCAACCTTCGATCTTCGAGCGTCGATATCCCTTCAATTTATCCGAGTTAACAATTAAGCCGTTGGTCTCCTCTTCTGACAGTTTGTCGGAATTGGAAACCAATGACGAACTAAAATGAGATCCCTTACAATCAGAAGAGGAAGATAAGCTCTGGGCATATGTTCAAAATCGAAGGACTTGAACAGCACCACTCTGGTAAATTGTAGCAATGATACGGTTTCTCCAGATTGATATCCATCACTCAAAAAAGGCTTCGGTCGCACTTACTCTACGTCTTTCCTAAAACGCAAAAGACATCATCCTAATCCAGGAACCATGGATCGTAGAAGGAGTGGTTCGTGGACTTGGGACATTTGTGCACGTTCCGTTCTATACAAGAGACAAAGGTAAGATTAGAACTTGTGTATTAGTGAAACGTAGCCTTAATGCATTTTTATTTCCTAACCTCAGCGACCCCGACTTAACCGTTGCCAGACTAGAGACTACCAAAAGCTCCTATTGGCTGGCATCGGCATATCTTGTCCACAATCATGTGGGCCTTCTCCGTGGTGACAACAACAAGGGTGGTACTAGAAGCTGGAAGGCTAAAAACTGGCCTCATCATCGGTTGCGACGCTAATGATCATCACACGGTATGAGACAGTACCGACATCAACGATAGAGGTGAGTCACTTTTTGATTATATTATAAGCACTAACCTAGTTGTTTGCAACATTTGCAATGAGCCTACTTTAATGACAAGAAAGCGACAGGAATTGCCAGATATTACTCTTGTCTCCGACAACATCACTCAAATGTTAGCAAACTGGATGGCATCGTCCCAATACTTATTTTCAGACCACAGATACATCCAAATCAGCCTGAGTGATGCTTCTCCCAGCCAACCAGCATTCCAGAATAATCGGAAAATTGGCCAAAATATAATTCAGCCTGAGTCCCTGGATCTCGTTGTCCCTGTTAATCCCGGACTCTTGTATGAGTACGGCTGTGACGTCCTGGGTGATGATGTAATCCACTAGATAGGCCGTCGCTGACTCTGACTATGGTAAGCAATCCCTGTTAAGGGACAGCAGCAAATGCTGCGCGTACTTCCGTCTAGCCCCTGTCTTAAGGACTCTCCATGTATCGGCTTTTAGTTCCCGGAGTAGCTCATGGAGTAGCCACACGAGCTTCTCAGGGTACGTATAGGGACAAGGAACCCATATCCATGCCATCGGCAGAGTGTACTTTGCCAAATCTGTCACCATCGTGCATTTTAGTTTGATGTCCTCCCAAGCATCACACACCTCCAAAACGAAGCGCCCACAGAAGGCTTGTTTCCACAAAATACAATTTTGCTTCCGCCTTCGCAACCAGCGCCACCGAATTGCAGCTCCCCTTTTCCTGTGGTGGATAATTCCTTCCATAGGGCGTCTTGGAACTTCTCCTCGACGTTTTTCCACTTGTGGATTGTGAAACGACTTCAAGATGCAAGCTCGTTTATCATAACAACGAGAAGCTCGTCTTTCGGGTCGATTTGCTTACGACTCATTGCCACCTGTTGAGTAAGCGATTGGTTGACCAGGATGGCCGTCGCTCTCTCAAAGGTGGCTTTTTCTCACTCGCAAGCTAAGTTGGGATCGCAACCCTCATATTTTGACACTTTACGCCTAGCATTACGCAGCAAAGCCCTTGCCCTTTGGTGTGCGTTCTTCGTACATAAAGAATGTTTATAAATGTTTTCCTTTTGTCGTTTGTGTTTCACACATATGTAAGTAGTATGACACACTTGACGCTGAATCCAATGCACGTCACTCCGGATACACGCGCCGACATGAAATGGATGAGTCTGCATATTAGATGATGGGAACAGCGGTTTCCTATGGGAAACGAAGTAGCTCTAAGGTTAGTCTAAGTCTTGACTTGTAACGGGATGGGAATAAAATTGGATTTGGTATTAATAGAGTGGATTTTGTTTCAAGTAAGTCGAACAGTCGGGGGGAGACTCAGCCTCCCCGTTAGCGGTTTTTTTTTAAGAATCTCCTTAAGGGATTCGTTAACTGGAGCCCGAGCAATGACCGTTCCGTATACGACTTTCCCTTTTTTCCTTTGACACGCTCAGATCCTCTAACCAGGATACAGAGTCGATACGTTCCATTAAACGAAAAGCCCAGTTCCCACGAGAATACTGCGCTTATACATCGACCATTCAAGACCATCCAATCGTACCCACTAATGGTAGTAAAAAGGGAATCAAGGGGATTCGTGTGAAGAAAATCGTGCCTTTGTAGGTCGCGTGCATTTTAATGTTTGCATCCAAAAAGGACAACATGCTCCTTCCGAAAGAGCGGTACCCAAAAGAAACGAATTCAAAAGCTTAACTTTTCGGTTTCTTAGTTTTTTTCTATTTCAACGAGGGCTCGAAGTGAAAAATATTTTTTTTTAAAAACCAAAAACATTAATTTTTTGCACAAAATAGTTTTATTAATATCTAAATTATTTTTCTACATAGTCTCCGTTTAAATCTATACATTTTTGGTAACGTGGGACGAGCTTTTGTATACCGTCCTTAAAAAATGGCACCTCCACACAGTGTGACAATTCGGTTTCTCTTAAAGCTTAAACCTCCCACTGAATGACTGCAAAAAAAAATGTATGTTAAAAGCATGTGCAACAACAAAAAATGACATCAAATATCAAGTTGTGTACAATTATCCATAAGAAGGCAGCTTTAAGAGCATGCGGTAAAGTTTTTTTTTCAAATGGTTCGCGTTGCTTTAAGTAAAAGTTTAAATTTTGTTTAATAAATATAATATTGTTGATTATTAAGGTAAGTTGTTTTGGGATAAAAAGTGTTTTCGTAAAAATAAGGGGTACTTGAGAGTAAAAAATTTGTGATAAATTATGTGTTTTATGTGTTCATTAGACCAAAAATGAACAATTTTCAGTGTTTTTCAAGGTCGAGACCATTTTTGTTTTAAAGCCTTATACGAGGGGCGATCAATATATTCTCGGTATCGATATGAAGGAAAATGCGAATTCAATTAAAATTGTTTTTATTTTTCAATATAATCTCCCCTAACATCAATGCATTTGTTACATCTTGAGATAAGCTTTTTTAAACCCTCAAAAAAATAAATTTCCTCCTCCTCCATTTATTGCCGATTTGAGTTCTTCATCATCCGAAAATCGTTTTCCACGAAGACATTTTTTCAAATCCGGAAACAGGAAATAATCACTAGGGGCAAGGTCTGGACTATAGGGTGGGTGTTGGATTTCTTCGAAACCACAATCTCGCGCAGCAGCCTTGGAAACTCGCGCCGTGTGAACAGGAGCGTTGTCATGAAGAAGCAACACACCCGCTGCGAGTTTACCCCGTCTTTTCTTTTTAATTTCTTCCCGCAAATTATGCAAAGTGGAAGCGTAGGATGTGGCGTTGATGGTTTCACCTTTTGTTTTGTACTCAATGAGCAAGATTCCCTTTGAGTCCCAAAAAACTGTGGCCATGAGCTTCCCGGCAGACGGAGTGACTTTGATCTTCTTCGGGGGGTCTGTTCCTTTTTTATGCCACTGCATGGACCTTGCACTGACCTTTGAAAGGTTAAGATGGTCATGAAGAATGGTGTGAATGGTACCAATTGAAAGCTTGGTGATCTCTGCCATCATTTTCACCTTTATTCGTTCATCCTCAAGAACAAGTTTTTCGACTTCTTTGATGCTTTCTCCCGTACAAGCAGCAGCCGGAGCGGGGGTCGTCTTCAATGCTCTCTCTGCCTCCCTTGAACTCACTTGACCACTTTTGCACAGTTGATAATGAAGGTGCGGAACCCTGGTAAACAGCCACCATCTCTTCATGAAAAGTTTTTTGACTTTTCCCTTGCTTAGTGAGAAATTTAATTACAGCGCGATGCTCAATTTTCACCATCATCGTCTCAGTTGCCATTATGATTCTGTTTAACTAGAGATAAAACGCGAATTAATAATCACATTTATATGAAATTTTACATGAATGCACTAAAATAATAGTATTACTTGATAAATAAGTCACTTTATATATACAACCACAGCTTCACCCCGATTCCGAGAATAGTTTGAACGCCCCTCGTATATGTGGAACCAAAAAGTGTTTTGAGTTTTTGCGCACAGGTGCGACACTCATACTAAATTTTTCGTATTTTAGGATAGCAACCGAAATTACGAAAAAGCAAATTTTTGATGTTTGGATTTCCAAAGTCAAAATTAAGCGCTTCGATGCTATATTTGCTTTCGTAATGGATTGTTTTAATAATTTTTCATTTTCTGAAGAGGCAATTAAGTCATTAAAGGTTTGACGAAAAAATGGCCAAAAATGGTCGCCATAGAGAACGCTTCGAAAGCAATAATTGTGCCTGGTTAAATGAAAATTTATCAGTATCACAAACTATTCTAGATGAAATTTCCTCTTATCTCATGGCACCATGGTATTAGGAAGACCAAGAAAAAGCTTCGAAGAGTGCTGTGAGAAGACCAAGAAGAGAAAAGTACAAACACTTCTAGATTCATTTAGCGCTGAAGAAATCAGAACTGCGAATTAAATAAACCTTAGGAAAGCTGGAAAGAGAAATACTGCTATTGCAGTTAAGCAATTATCAATATGTTCTCCAAAAAGAGGTTAGTTTTTTGCTTAAGTCAATTTTTTTTTCTTATAATTTTTATCATTTATACCTAAGGTTTAATTGTAAAGAAAACACTGGAAACACATACATCTGACTTTTTGCCAATATCTGCAGATGATGCATTAGCAATGATAACAGACGCACAGCTATCCACTCATCAGTACGAGTATAATACGTCAAAAAATTAATATAAATTTTCCAAATTTACTACCTTCGTACCACAAAATTAAAGAGGCTAAGGCAAAATGCTATCTCGATAGCAGAACTGTGAGTGAGTCTTCTGCTGAATGCGGCTTACAAAGCTTGATAAATCATAGCATTGAACGTTTATGCTTAGCTCAAAAAGATGTTTTAGATTCCGTTTCGGATTTTAAAACTGGGCTTAAAGAATTGTTCCTGCTCATAAAATGGGGTTGCGATGGTCCTCAACAAAAACAATACAAACAAATATTGTCATCAGGTCATCATTCCGATGAAAACCTCTTTAGTATTTCCATATTTCCATGGTGCCAATTCAGCTATATTTCTTACAGGAAGAAAATAAAAAAGTGGTTTGGCAAAATCCAGCTCGATCATCCACAAGATACTGCTGGCCTATTAAATTGAACTTTGCAAAAGAAACGACAGAATTGATCAAGTTGGAAGTAGATTCAATACAAGAACAAATTAAAATGTTACAGACAGTTGAGATAAATAATGGACAGCTTTCATATCCAAAGAAAACCAATTTTCTTACTTACCATGATCGACGGCAAAATATGTACTGCTTTATCACCTATAACTTCTTCGTCACAAACCTGTTATTGTTGCTGCGCAAAACCATCTGAAATGAACAATTCAACCAAACTTTCAGAAAAGCAAGTGGACCAACAAGCAATGTCCTATGGGCTAAGTCCCCTTCACTCTTGGATCCGATTTATAGAATGTATCCTACATATCGCTTATAGACTGGATGTTAAAGTTTGGCAGGTTAGAGACCAAGAGAGTAAAGAAAAGGTTAAAGCAAGAAAAAAGTTGATTCAGGATAGATTTAGAGCGGAAACTGGGTTATTGATTGATATGCCAACTCAACAGTCAGGCAATACGAATGATGGAAACACGGCCAGAAGATTTTTCAGAGATGAGGAAAAAACTGTTGAAATAACAGGGATAGATAAGGAAATTATCAAAAAATTTCAAATAATTTTAGAAGCGATTGGGTCTGGGTTTCCAATTGACATAGATTCGAAACATTTGCAAGAGAAACGAGAGAGCTATTGTATATATCAGAAAGTATGGCTGGTTTTATATGCCAGCAAGTGTACATAAGGTATTATTTCATGGGAAACAAATAATTTCTACTTGTATACTTACAATTGGACAACTTTCCGAGGAAGCTCAAGAAGCTAGAAACAAGGAAAATCGAAAATTTATGGAGCTGTTTACCAGGAAAACCTCGCGAGTGGATGCGAATACTGACCTTCTTAATAGGTTGCCAGTATTCTCAGATCCATTTTTGGTAAGTTTTCGAAAAACAAAAAAAATATTAATTGAACACGAAGTTCTAAAATTGTTAAATATACCAACTGAGTAATAAAATGCAAATCATTGGCTGTTGTATGTTTTTTTTCATCACAACTGTTATAAACATATCTATACAAAATTTATTACATTTCATTCTATAAACAATTCTCATAAAAGTAAATAAAAAACATTTCACAAAAACATTTAAATCTAAGCGCTATTAATTTAATCCCGCTAAATGAGCGAATTGTCACACTGTGCGCCAGTGCGTTGAGGCATTGATTCACACCGTTCATAAGTTCCTCATTACTTCCAAAATGTTGAGATGCAATGGGTGATTTCAATTTTGGGAAAAGGCGATAATCACTTGGTGCCAAATCAGGACTGTAGGGAGGGTGATCGAAAATTTCCCAATTGAACTCCTCCACTAAAAGTTTTGTGCGAACTGCACATACTGGTCGTGCGTTGTCATGCAGAAGCACCACACCTTTGGTAAGCATTCCTCGTCTTTTGTTCTGGATTGCTCTTCTCAAGTTACGTAGAGTTTTACAGTAAACCGCTGCATTTATTGTGTTTCCAGGTTCCATAAGCTCGGTCAACAATATGCCTTTACTGTCCCAAAAAACTGTGGCCATCATTTTTTGATAGGAAAAAGTTTGTTTGAATTTTGTTTGGCTTGTTTGGGGAATGAGTGTGCATCCATTACTTTGAGTGTTCTTTGCTTTCTAAATTTACATACTGGACCAAAGTCTCATCTCCAGTCACAATTTGTTGTAAAAAGTCTTCACCTTCCATTTCTAAACGTTCGAGAAATGCTTTTACTGAATTGACACGTTGGGTTTTGTAGACATCTGTGAGCAGTTTTGGGACCCAACGGGCAACTGTGGTAACCCAAGTTTTCAGACTCGATTCTGTATAGGATAGTTCGAAAAATTTCGGAAAATCTTGTCGCAAGATCAGAAATCGTAAAAGTCCTGTTTTCTCGAACAAATTGGCCAATTTGGTGAACCACGTCTTGATCCATGATCGATTTGCGCCGTTGGCCTCCTTCATTATGCACATCTGTGCGTCTGTTTTTAAATTGTCTAAACCAATCACGTACCGAACCATCACTCATCACTGTATTGCCGTAAACAGCACATAACCGACGATGAATTTGAGCTGCGCGATTTCCTTCGGCTTTGCAGAAAACGAATTACACTTCGTACCTCACAGGCGACGGGAGATAAAATTGTATTATCCATGTTAAAACGGCAACTATTGGGAAAATACTGAACGAAAACAGTCGAAACTTGGCCTATTATTAGAGAATAATGTACTGGCTGCGACATGCAGAAACACGTCACCGAAGTGCACGTATGCACACATCGGAGGTTGATTTTGGAATTGCCCTCGTATACTCGTAAATCTAAACAAACTAATACGATGTGCAGTGCTGTGAACCTCCTAATAACTGCTGCCATACTGCCTTCCATCCTAGGCTGTCAGTTATTTAGCTATCATGCACCAATCATCACTATAAAGGAAGGCAAGAGGTGGATTGTCGACGGACACTTTAAATTAGTACACGTTATTAATTTAACTCAATTTGAGGACCTAGTGCAAAGTGTTAACAAATCAATAACCGGGAACTTCTCAACGGAAAAGAAGACCACAATTGAATTTTACGTCAACAAAACGAACGACCGATTGTCCTTCCTTAGAGGAGGAACCACCAGAGGAACCACCAGATCTACCAACTGGATCGGATCGGCCTGGAAGTGGGTTGCAGGGAGCTCTGATGCTGCAGACTGGAATAGAGTAATTTCCAATGAGGAACACATTGTAGCTAACAATAACCAACATTACAGGATCAATACCCGGCTCTTTAGTACCTTAGAGGAGACTACGAAGAAGATTAATTAAATGATAGACCAGTTTAATAATGGGATTAAATCAACCTTGGTTGGACGATATGAAGAAGATATCCTGAATGAGGTTATTGTAGTAAAGGACGAGATTAACGAAATAGTACGCGCCTGCCAAATAGGAAAAAGTGATACGGTAAACACCACGTAACATTATCCGAGTGCAATTCAATATCATTCTGTTGTTGTCGTGGGAACATTTATGCACCTGAACAATCTGTGTCAGCAATTATCGTGCAGTCTGTTTCCTTGCATTGGGTTCAGCGTCAAGTGCGCCGCGTTAAATCCTCAATCCTTAAAGATCATGTGTGACGTCAGATGCAGACGACCAGGAACGACTGCAATGCGGTTATTCTTTGATTTCCTAGATCGACCCTGGCATCCAGCACGATATTATGCGGACTCACAGACGGTAGATTAGGACCGAGATTGATTTTTCGCCAGACAATCCAGGCTACGTCTGCTACTATTATGACGATCTCCGCATTTGTTAAGGAAAGGTACGTAGCTTGATTTTTTAGGTCCTTCAACTGAGCAACGTTCTTTACGCTGATGCTGTGCACATGTTCCAAGTTAATCTTTTGTACCCATTTTATGATGTTCATCAAGGCCGATGGAAGCAATTGAGAGCGTGAATAAGAAGAACTTGTAAATGTTTTATTCTTCAATTTAATTGTTTTTACTCAATTGGATCATGTCATGTAGGTACCATTAAGGACCCTTGAATCGTTTTCTGAGGTCAGTTGCCCAATGAAGTTCGTAACGAAATGTATGTCTTCCTTGATTAGTTCGATTACTTCTAGTGTATTAGTGCGGAAGGTGCATGCTGTCTTTCCTCCTTTTAAAAGCCTTACAGCTGCCCTCTTCAAGTTTTTGTATTGATTTGGTATTACAGATCATCTGACTATTAATACAAAGGCATTCGCCGATGATCCCATGATTAATTAGGATTCTATCGTAATCCATGTCGATCTGTGGACCGTCTGTAATCGATCTTTTTACTTTTGGCATAGAGAGGACATAAAGTAGAAGTGAACCATTTGTGTATACGGATGGTGATGCGTTTTCTATGACTTCAATTGTGTTGGCATATGGTAAAGTTTCCATTTCACCGATGATTCTACTTATTTCTTCTTTGTCCAGGAGGAACAGGCTCAGCCTCCCCGTTCGCGGTTTTTTTTAAAAATCCCCTTAAGGGATTCGTTAACTACTGGTATTCTGCCAAATGCTGGAGGGAGGTAAAAGTAGTATACATTCCCGAGGTAGGTAAGCCTAGCCATACCCGTCCAAAATACCTCAGACTTAGGTCGCACATTATACATTTCGAAAAGTTCAGAAAAATTACTTGACACTTACATTCGAAGTAATCTGCACGCAGAATATTTAGCTTCAAACCAGCATGCCTATACAAAAGGTAACGGCACGGAAACGGCCCTACATGAAGCCGTCAGCACGATTAAAACAAGTCTTTACAATAAAAAGCACAGATTAGCAGTCTAGCTTGACATCGAAGGAGCTTTCAACAATATCAACATTCCCGCTATAAGTAGAAACTTAGAAAATGCTGGAGTTCATCCAACCTGTATGCTTCGCAACAGGAACATCAATTCAACACTAGGTAACACTGTATTGAGGGTCAGTACCTCAAGAGCACCCCACAAGATGGACTGATAACACCTCTTTTGTGGATCCTAGTTGTCAACGAAACACTTCTGAACCTAAGAAGGGTGGGAATATAAACCACTGCATACGCGGATGATGTGGTTCTTATGGCCACCGCAAAGTTCCTCCCGCAAAAAACAGAGCTTGTTCTATGTATTAACACATAACATAAAGTTTACACTGGCGAGTTAAACAAGTAGAGTTTACATGTGTGGGTGTATCTGTACACAAGAGAGCGAACTGGTACCCAACTAGTAGCTTTAACAGTATTTTTTTTTTCTTTTTATATAACATAATTTGCGCGCACTCAAGGGATTTAAGTACCTTTAAAATGCCTGCAAACAGCGCTGGCTTGCGAGTTAAGCTGCTAGTTGGCCTGCTAGTAAAAAAAACTAACACCACGATACAACCCTAATCGTTTAACTCGCGTGTGTAAACCTTAGGTAAAAGGACAATGCCGCAATTTCACCGTCTTTCAATATATAGTATGGGACAACCCTTCGACTACTCAGCAGTGATAATGGGACAACTTATGTAGGTACGAGTACATTCTAGAATCTAGATGGTAACCTGAGTTGGAAGCTCAAGGTCGAAGAAGGTGTAAAGAAAGCAGCATTCGGCTGCATTTTCCCAATCGGAGAGGCACGGGACAGGAATCAAAAGGTAGAAAACTCAACATCCATCTAGACAGATGAATCAAAAATGGAGATAGTAACCGCCACCGGGATCTTTTACGATGAATTGAACCTACGCTGCTCACATCACCTGCCGGCCTACACCAGTGTCTTCCATTATGCGATATTGCCTGTAGCAGAAACAGTCAGATTTGCGGCAATAAAGGCAATATCCCACGAGAATATTACCATATTTATTGATTGAGGATGCCCTTAATGCCACCATGGCATTAATGCTTAAGGCTTTTTGCGTTCAGCATAAGGTTGCGCTCTGCTGGGTCCCTGACGACAAAGGACTGGCAGGCAATGAACATGCAGCCGAGCTAACTCGAAAGGGAACTGGCAGATCAAAGTATCAAACATCCACTCTGCACTCTGAGAATACAAGTGGAGCGAACCATACAAATAAAAGCCAATGAAAGGTGAGAAAACCTTCGAACCAGCGACACCTCAAGGCAACTATGAACGGAACTCAGAAAGTCCAGAAAAAGGAAAATTCCCTTAAAAAGCAGAGCTGAACTATCAACGCTTGTTGAATTGCTGATGGAACGTACGAGTATATATATGAGGGCGCACGCAATAAAGCTGCTCCTTATCGACAACGGCCTCTGCAAAGGCTGTGGGGCCATAGGCTTACGGGAGGATACCCTCCACTTTGTGTGCCCTTGTCCTAGCCTCAGTAATTTGAGGTAAAGAACTTTCAGAAGTAATTACTTCCACGACCTTTCAGAACCACCTTCAGTTACATCTCTTTTCAGATTCGCGGAGGCATCAAGGTGGTTTAGACCCGCGCAACGGCCAAACGATAACCAACGCGAGACGGAAAGCGGAATCCAAAATTAGGAAACGCAATCTAATATCCATCCCCTCCCGATTATCCCGTCCGGGCATCAAAATTGGTTTACACAGACCTAAGTGTGATGAGGTATAGTGGTTTCCGCTCCAGATACCACATCAACCTGCTAACCTAACCTAGCTTATTCTGTAAGATTGGAAAAGGGAGAAAAATTGCACCAAAGTGCTTGTGGGAGAGGCAACGTAAAAAATACTAAACAGTTTTGCGCATTGTTGCCACCTGAGGGACATTCTTATACCAAATACCATATTCGTTAAAAGTTCACCAAACCAGTAAGAAATCCACCCAAAATTTACTTACTTAAGGTGGTGCTACAGTCAAGGGGAGACCTGGGCCTCAATCAAAAAAATTCGGTTGCCGAATTTTTTGACGACATTGCCGTGATGGTCGTAGAAAACACGTCAAACGAAGTTAAACTCTGCAGCAACGAAACAATTGCAACCGCAAGTCGCTTATTAACATCGGCTCGTTGGTGCCTCATGCAAGGTTTCTACCTTTCAGCACAAAAAACAAAGTCCTGTGCCACCCTCCCCTTCTAGAACTCTTCAAGAGTTTAGAATCTGCTTTAGATCTAGTGCTATCCCTTTGAAATTTGTTTAATTCCACAAAGAGTTGCACAATTTTGCGGGATATTCACTCCGTCACAAGCGAAATGTTATAACAATTTCTTGGTGTATTAACAGTTAATGCCTGCCAGCGGATTTAATGTAAACTTGCATTGTAACGGCCTTCAGCTTTTGTAAATACGATTTAACAGTCAGGTTGGCCGAGCGGTCTAAGGCGCCAGATTTAAGCTCTGGTTCCCTCTGGGAGCGTGGGTTCGAACCCCACACCTGACAAACTTTTTTTCGTATAACATATGTATGAATGTCTGTGCCATGAATATTTCGTATCCACGTGTGTTTCTCAGAAGACAGTAATATTATGGATCTCAAATGCATAACTCCAATCAATTTCATTTTACCCTATCGGGCATAGAAATTTTGTTCAAAGGCATTCCTGACTGTAACACCCACTGCGATAGGTTTCCTCCCCAAAACTAATGTAATAAATTGATTATGACACCACCCCCCCTTATCAAAAAGAAATCTTTGGTGACAACTTAATTATGCTGCAACTAAATACCAAAAAGCCTTGTCATGCTCTTTTACCCCTCCAAGACCATTGGAAACCTCTAATCATCGATTGAATGGCTTTCACGAAATGAATATCTCAACTGGCCTGAATGCTTCAAGCGCTAAAGTATGAACGAGTATGCTCCAAAGCAGCAATTTGCTTTGCGCACTTAATGGCGCAACGAACACCTTACTCGAGAGATAGAAAACAGAAGACATTCCATGGTCCAGCTTCGCCCAAAAAGTAGAGAAGCATAACATATCTTTCAGCACCCCATCGGCGGTGTATCTTTTTTTTTTTCTATATTACAACTTCAGTTGAGAGTGGATAGTGGTACTGGTATTGGCACAAGTATCTGTTGGATGGAATTGTACTAGTATGTAACGTCTTTTCCATTCACCTTATCGTACAGAGGGAAACAAATCATTCGCGATTTATTTGCAAAAGGATACGCCCAATTTTCGGTCTCATAACCAAGGCGGGGATGAAGGCTTGAAAGGCTTCAGCTATCCGCTGATTAGTTCATTAAAAGTCGAACACGAAATTGTAAAGTTCACGATAACGAGAGATGGTGTAGTAGTTTATCCAAGTGGCAATGTAATCGGGAACTCTCAATTAATAGGTGCGCGCACTACACTTTGGGGCATCTAAGAAGTGAGTTTGGTTTTGTAAAGCAGATGATGAGCATCTTAAAGGCGACATACGAACGTACAGCTTTGTTTCAGGATTTTCTCAACATCCACAGTGTCAACGGGTGTAATTAATGGGATACACGCTTACTTTTTTCTGGCAGATTCAATTGTTTGATTAACTGAGTAAGGGCTGAGGAGTCTGGTTACTAGATAAATTCTCTTCTTTATCTTTAATTTGAGTTTTATGCATCTTAGTACTTGTATTTGCCTATACTGAGTCGAAAGCAGAGACGCTCTGTTTTATGTCTGAGACTCGCTTCCCAGATGACCTGATCAGAACCGGCCCACAAAAAGCTCCAATGACTGAGCAGAGTAACACGATCCGCCGAAGTAGGCATCTGTCTTCGATGGAGTTGACCGATGAGCTCATCAAGTATGCTCTTGCTTTCTTTATTGGCCTTAAGTTACCTTACACCGGTAGTACATATATCCAGCTATGCTACAGAAATTGTACATCAGGATGATGAAATCTTAGTCAGAAGACTGATTTCCTTTAAGTTCCCAAATCTCCTTTACGGATGAATTCTCTGTCTAAGGTACAACGCCTACCAACGCGAAAGTTCCTGCGATAAGTGCGCTTTAAAATCTGGTGCGGAGAATCGAAGGCGCACTTGACAAGAAAAAATACCCGCTGGACATTTTAATCGAGATTGAGGCTGCTTTCGGCAACAAGATTATGGCTAAATGGAACCCTAACTAGTGCTTAAATGTAGTTTATGGATGTCAGCCTGGATAACCAATTTCTTTGGACTCAGCAGGTTGGAAACGTTCAACGCGCTGTCTGCGTTCTGACAATCTAAAGGAGTTTTTGGAAAGACATGGGGCTGATCACCGAGGAGGGTTTTCCGGACTTACATATATGGCTATGGTTAGATCAACTACTATACATCATATAGCGTATGCATCGATTAACTGATGGAACAACCAATTACGAAAGTATGTTACTGATACTTTTAACAAACTTCAAACAGACTTTTGGCTACATGCGAGTTTTCCCAAGCACACATAGCTCTTCTCTAGACGCACTGATGAATTTCCCTGCCCTTTCAGGACCATATTCTGTGTAAAAAATGAGGTCATTGGTGCAACACGCACTGTAGTAATACAGTCGGTATCTTAACATGCCGCAATGACCCCAGAAGTCCTCTTGGTGAAACATTACGAAATCGACTTTCTCTGTGCCTAGGAGTGATTTCGGCCATTATCGAACCCAGAAAAGGATCGTATTTGTACCTTCACAGATGGCTCCAAAGCCGATTTAGAATGCGGCGCTGGTATTCTTCTGGTGGGAACAACGTTAAATTGCACTCCTTGTTAGACAAACTTGTGTCTGCGTTCCTAATGAACGCGTCATTAGCATTTGTGGTGACAGCCAAACTGAACATAAAGCCTTACTGGAACCTCCACGACTTCCAAGCTAGTTCGAGAATGCAAGTCTTCACTGAACGCTGGACTCACTGTGAGTCTTGCTTGAGTCTCTGGTCACAATGAGATCGCGGAAAATGAAATCGTGGACGGACGTTGTAAACAAGGCTCAGGGAAGACTTTTGCAGGACTCGAACACGCATTAGGACTGCCGGCGTTCCTGGTTAGGGCTTCCAGAGTTTTTAAAAGGTCAGCGACTTTCCTATTGTACGAGGGCGGATCAATAAGTCCGTGACTTTTGGATTAAAACACAGATTTTTTGATAAAAAAATAATTTTATTTTTCAACGTAGTCTCCCTTGAGATCTATACACTTTGTCCAACGCTTCTCCAATTTTTTTTACCCTTCCAAAAAAAATGATTTGTCGAGGTCCTCAAAATAGGCCTTTGTTTGCGAGATGACTTCATCATTGGAGTCAAATCTTTTTCCACCAAGCCATTTCTTCAGGTTTGGGAACAAGAAGTAGTCGCTCGGAGCCAAATCTGGAGAATAGGGTGGATGAGGGAGTAATTCATAGCCCAATTCATGGATTTTTGCCATGGCAACTGCACATGTGTGCACCCTTGCATTGTCTTGGTGGAAAAGAACTTTTTTCTTGGCCAAATGAGGTCGTTTTTTTTTCAAATCGTCATTGAATCGGTCCAATAAGTTGGCATAATATTCCCAATTGATTGTTCTTCCCTTTTGAAGGTAGTCAATGTGGATTATCCCGCGTGCATCCCAAAAAACAGTCGCCATAACTTTATTGGCTGACAAACCCACCTTGGCCTTCTTTGGCGCCGATTCACCCTTAGAAACCCACTGTTTTGACTGTTGTTTGTTCTCTGGTGTGTTGTGATGGATCCATGTTTCGTCCACGGTTACAAAACGGTGCAAAAACTCCTCCATATTGCGATTAAACAACGCCAAACCTTCCTGTGAAGTTGTTACACGATTGCGTTTGTGGTCGACTGTGAGCAAACGCGGCACCCATCTTGCGGAAAGCTTTCTCATGCCCAAGTGATCATTCAAAATTGAAACCACCGAGCCATGCGAGATCCCTACGGCTTCCACAATCTCTCGCACTTTCAATCTTCGGTCGGCCAACACCATATCGTGAATTTTTTCGATTGCTTCGGGTGTAGAGACCTCAACTGGGCGTCCAGGACGTTCGGCATCTTCAGTGCTTGTACGGCCACAACGAAATTGAGTAAACCACTTTTTTACCATTGAAATCGATGGTGCAGAGTCCCCATAGTATTTATCAAGCTTAGCCTTGGTCTCGGTAATGGTTTTTTTTCGCAAGACATAATGCTTAATAAGCACACGAAATTCACTTTTTTCCATTTTCTCCTCAAATTAGTGAGTAGTCTGATAAAAATAGCTGTCAAACACAAACTAACTGACGCAGCAAGTTTAAATTTTGACAGGAGTCAACTGACAGATGCCTGTTGACAGGAGCAGTGTTGCTGTTTCATTAAAGAGGTCAGAAATTCAAAAAGTCACTGACTTATTGACCCGCCTTTGTACCTCAGTGGAGAAGACTGCATTTTGGGGTTCTGGTGGTGCACTATTCTTTTTATAAGCACTTAAGTGTGTTGGGCATATGTGACACAAAAATCCTGCGATCCTGGCTGTGAGAGTGTATGACGACACCGCGACACTACCTCTGCAGGCTGCAGGTAATCGGAGCTAATGTGGTGGATGCTGCTATATTTTATCACAAAAATCTTGACTCATCACGGGATACTGATGAGTAAAAGAAGCATAAAGGATATTTTTTTTCAGTGATTAATACTTTTTTTAAATAAAAACAAAGAAACTAACCTGATGACGATTTGTTAAATTCATTCCAAATAATATTTCATGCGATTAATATTCGAAAATAGTTTTGGACAGACTCGTAAGTCCGCCATGGTTGCATCGTACAAAGCGCATTCAAGAAGTCTAATTTTCGGCAACTTTTCCGAGCAGTGCTGCGTACTCGTACATGTCGTATCACTTGAACCATGTTTTACTGCTAAGCGCGAATCGTTGCTGGTTTATTAGAATAAATCGTGTTTTCAATTAAGCGATGCTTTCGTTGGTAGTTTTTTTTATAGTAAGCGAGCGCTCAAGGGGTTAAGGTACCTTTAAAATGTTTGTGCACAGCGCGGGCGAAGGAAAATTTGGGAGGAAGAAAAGAGAGGTACCCATGTACATTATTTTTAAATGTTTGTAAGTTATAACGACTAGGAAATACAGAAATGGGCAGGGCATTCCATAAGCGAGTTGTACGGCTTAAGAACGAAGCGCCATATTTTAGAGTACGTTCGAAAATGGGCTTGAGGGTATACGGATGAGCATTCATAGTGAGCCGGGTGTTACGGTTGAAAGTTTGAATGGGTGGAATGCTACTGGCGATTTCAATGAAGCACTGGTGGTGGAAATAACAATAAAACAAAGTGACACAGGAGACATTACGTCGGTCGGTGTTCGAGGGTGTCAATTTATTGACTGATATCAGTATCACCTATGAGTTTTATCGCACCGTTTTGAATCCCATATAGTAGATGCAGGGATGTTTTAGAAGCACCTGTCCAAATATGGGCATTGTACTCCAATTTTAGGCGGATGAATGCCTTATATATTGAGGCCAGAGAGGAGGTAAAACGTTTCTTACACCACTTGAGGAAACCTAGATATTTCGCAGCATTTTTGGCGACATCGAATATATGGTCATTCCAACGTAAGTTATCACTGACACACATACCGAGAATGGAAAGTTTTTTCGGTTCCGATGTAAGTGCCATTCATGTAAGTGCCATTCATGGATAACGGCTGGGTGTTTACATTTTGCTTTAATGAAAGCAGATGCATTGTGTTTTGGAAGCATTAAATTTCCCTCTGTTTATAGTTCCCCAATTGGTTATTTTGTTAATATCAGAATTTAATGAGCTTAAAATACGCTGCCGTTCGGGTTCGACAGCCGAAGAGCAGCGACTTCAGTCTGGGAATGAATATGAAAAGCAGAGGATACTGTCATCAGCAAAGGAATATGTTGGATTAAAAGTAACAGACAAGAGATCGTTGATGAAAATTAAAAAGAGTGTAGGGGACAGAACGGAGCCCTGGGGCACACCAGCATTTATTTTGTGAATATCAGACTTGAAACAATCCAAGACAACTTGAATTGAACGTTCCGAAAGGTAATTTCTAATCCATTGAAGAAGAGAGTCGTCGATCCCAAAAGCACACATTTTCGACAAAAGAGCCTGACGCCAAACTCTGTCAAATGCCTTACAAATATCAACTGCAACTATCTAGCTTTCGCCAGATTGATGTACGCTTTGGTTCCAATTTTCGGTGAGACATGCCATCAAATCACCAGTGGACCTGTTGCTGCGAAAACCATATTGCCGGTCATGGAGAAGTTTTCGAAATATTTCATTAGCTGACGGTTTATCAGCGTTTCCATAACCTTGGAAAGAAAGAACGTGAGTGCAATAGGTCTGGAGGAGGGACGGGCTGGACAAATACTGTTTTCCATCTGCTCGGAAAGAGTCCTAAAGAAAAGGATTGACGAATAAGCTTTCGCAGTGGTTTTGCCAGAGAGGAAGAACATCTCTTCAGAAGAAGGGAAAATATGCCATCTGGACCTGCGGATTTGTGGATGTTAAGATCTTTAAGTCCAATTGAAAATTCGACGTACTCAACTGGCCGCAAAGTATGCAGCAAGCAGATTGGCCTTGACCAAAGAGCCGACATATCGAATTTCATTGTAAATGAGCATTTCTCCAACCCTGACAGTCATGCCTTTCTTTTGGTTTGATAATCTTTATCCGATGAGGGATAAAACATCTCATTCCAAAAAGAATAGTGTCTGCGATCATATCAGCAGTGGCCTCCATGCCGTTATCGAGGAAACATAACGACCAGTTAAAATTCCTAAAGAAGCTGTTAAGTCCGCTTAAATTGGAATTTTCGTATTGCATACGGTGCTCTTAGGAATCTTCTCTCTAACTGAGTGGTCCGCGTACAAGAAATTAGCTGATATGACACAATGGTCCGACGAGCGTAGCGGAGAGAGCAAATCAACGGTGTACCTATCAGGATGAGAAGTTAAAATCAAGTCCAGGGTGTTGCCGGTATGACTATCAAAGTCTGGTATTCGTGTGGGCTCATTTACAAGCTGGGTTAAGTTACTTTCCGCAGCGAAGATCTCAACACACTGTGCTTCGGGTGTTGTCTGTCCAGAATGTCGAAGACACCCGGAATGGTGTATATTGAAATAGCCCGTAATAACGATATCAGTATGGGGATACAGGGATACAATTCTTTGAATGGAGTGAGACACCGCATCAAACTCGTTAGAGGTCGATTTGCTAAATAAAGCATTAGTGGATAATTTGCTTACGGAGATGGAATTTTAACACCATGAAGTTGAATTCCGGATTAAAACCTAGATCACGCTGTGGTGGAGTTTGGTAAGCTACATCACCACGCACGTAAATGGCGAAACCGCGGTGAGAGAAGAATAAGGGCACTGTTCGTAGCCATAGATCAGAGTGTTCTGAGAGTTGTGAGTGGGGATATACCTGTGTTTCACTAAGTGCCAAAATAGCTGGTCTGTACTTACAGACGTGGACGGATTTCTTAGCCCGTGTATATTTTCGACATCCACTCTCAATTCCCGAGTCATTATAATTCAAAATTGGTTTACCGAATCAAATTGTTGTACGAGTATGTGCTATACCCTTACAACAATATGAAACAATGCACCAACAAAATTTTTACAAGCGACCCGCATCCATCACTTGTGACATACACTCAGTCACGGACAGTGCTCCGTACTTCGACCAGGAGCGTTAAAGTTGGGATACCGGCACTATGGGATATTTTTTTTTGTCTTTTTCTTTGTACAGCACACGAGAATTTACGAGTGCACTGGTAGAAGTGTGCACTCGTCGGTGGTTGACTCGGTAGTGTGTTCCTCCGCATTGATGTCACGGAAATTTGGAAATTTAAGGATTGTCCTGGCTCAAAATAGGGCAATGCTGCTTTTTTACGTAGCTGAACGAGATTTTACTGTGCCAACTTCCAGTTGACGCAATAAATGGTTTTAAAAGCCTTGAGGCCAAAATTTTGTACGCAGAAATTTCTGGATAGTGGATGGAGAAAGGCCAAGTTGCTGCGAAAGACGACGAATTGATAAATTGGGGTCCTCCTCAACAGGCTTTCGTTCTTGTTCCGCATAATTCGATAAATATCACATTCAGATGGCTGATGATGCCTACCGTGAATTTCACGGAGTGTTCTATAAGTTCCAGAAAGGAGCTCCGAAATTGGAAATGAATTTCAACGATTTGAAATCGTTATTGAAAGTGAAAACAAACGATCTGATTTGAGTTGGTTTTGAATGTTTGCCAGTTATAATGAGTAAGAAGTGCAGGGCTCTGCAGAGTAATCTATAAGCGGCCTCTCTAGCACAGGAAAGAATCACGATATTTCAGATTACGTCCAAAGGTAAGCACTACCAAATCACCAATTTGGCTTTTGCTATGGAAACCTTTATTGAGAAGTCTCGTGTCTCAAGTTCACAGTTATCACCATTCGCATGGCCTTGAAAAGGAAGAGCATAAATAAAATGAATCTTTAGGAGAAGAGAGAAAAGGCTAACATTTTTAGGGACGGGCTGGACAAATCCCGTTTTCGATCTTCTCCGCAGAAGCCCGAAAGCAGTGGTTTTGTTTCAGTGAATAGCACGTTTAGGAGGTGAGGGAATTATACTTGAACCTGTCCTGCTACCGCAAATGTGCGAAATGGGGCTCAAACTATCGACGGCTTTTGCTTACAGTGATGAAACTTTAACTTCTTAATTTTGGACACCTCGGTAAGTGCGGAATAATGGCATTTCGATTCCACGCAGTTTCAGGTCCGAGTCACCCTAAAGACGTAGGCACAGCTCTCAGCTGGGAAAATGGAACTCTGTAGTAGAACCGAGTACATCAGGATTATTCGACAGCGACGTTGCAGTCCAATGTACACTTCCCACAATGCAAGTATGCACCTAGAGGATTACTCCAGACCAACAGTAGATAAGAAATATTGATAGGACAGAATGGTCTCTCTGTAGACGGCTCGCAAAGAACGTCTGACTTTGTATCACATGAAATGACATAGAAACCGGACTCGAGCCTTGGCGAAATTATATCTTCAATTCAATGATATACTTAAAATGTGTTCGCGCATTGCATTTCTCGATGAAGTCTTCTTAAATAGTATAACGAGATAAGACTCTGATAAGTCCACTTTAGGTTGAAATCCTTAGAAAATCAGAAAAGGAAAAGCGAAATTCAAGCTATTGTTTTTTTTTCATTAGATGGGATATCTAAAGGGCGAACTATTTCTAAAGGAGAAACTGCTATTGAATGTCTCCGCATTTGTAGTCGGAATCAAATTTGAGGCCTATGCTACAAGAGCTAACTTGATTTACTATCTAAGCGAGGAGTATCTCATTCAAACTTCAGTGCCTTACAACGGCTTACGGATGCTCGCTATGCCCGTTAACTACCACCCTTCGGAAGAAGCAAACCATAGTGGTTTGTCAATTTTTTTTTTTTATACATTTCTCGCTTTTTCAGACTTTTTCTTCAGCACGTAAGTATGGGACAATATCACTCAATTGCTAACGAACTGTATGGTATCGTCTGAACAATCATTTTCAGACCACATATACGTCCAATTCAGCCTTAACCAGCATTTCGGATTCATCATATTGACCAAAATATATAGGAATACTGTCAGATACACTATCCCCTGAACTCTCAAGTCCCTCGCGTGACACCAATGAGCTTTACATGAAAGTCAAGGAATTCACTCATACAAAGAAACCCCCAAACCTCAAAATATATAAAAAAGAACTGAGGAAAGCAAAGCGACAATCCTGGAGATCATTCCGTGACAAAATTACCTCTGAGGCATCGAGGCTAAGAAAAATACTCTCAGACCTAGCTGTCTGAAAAAATCGATGGCTCTTGGACAACCTCAAGTGATGGATCACTCAACTTCCTACTGGACACTCACTTTCAAGGTCCTCCCTATTCGCGGCCAGGAGCAACCCAAATAGGACTACTGCAGCCGTGGCCAAAATAAATGGTCTGATCACAAGAGATAAACTGCTTTTGGCGCTGCATAGCTTCAAACTATACAAGTCTACTGGCCCGGGCGGGATAATACCTGCCGAGATAATACCTGCCGAGATACAAAGGGCCTTAGATCTTATACTGCATAGGCTAGAGAATATCATGAGGAGTTGTGTAGAACTGAACCAGATTCCACTGTCATGGAGAGAAGCCAATATAACATAGTTTTCATTCGCAAAGCCGGAAATTATTCTCATTTTGCCCCAAATGACCTCAGACCTATAAGTCTATCACCTTTCCTTCTGAAAACTCTAGAACGACTGATTGATATCCATATACGAGCTAAAATTGATCCAAGACTTTTGTCAATGGCTCAACATGCCTACTGTAAAAGAAAGTCGGGGGAAAAGGCTCTGCATTCACCAACTAGCTACATCGAACGATCCTTACAATATAGAGAGTACACAATGGTCCCTCCCATAACCCACTGGCTGTATATCTCTGTCATAAGACCGATACTCACCTAGGCGGTTGTTGTCTGGTGGACGGCCTTAGACTATGCAATCAACTGCAGCAAACTAAGCAGAGTCCAAAGGACAGCATGCTTATGCATAAGCAGAGCACTACGCTCTGCTGCCTCCGTGGCACTGGATATTCTGTTTCACTAAACACTCATCGATATCTTCAGGAAAGTAGCTAAAGCGACTATACAGTGGACAAATAATTTGGTTTGACAAAGGCTTCCATGTAAGCTTCCCCTCTAGGTCTTTTTAGAAAGAAGATGCTTTCATGTCAAGTTAATCCACTTTTACACAGATGGATCTAAACCGGGGTTGGTGGCAGTGTTTTCTCAGGTAAGCTAAATCTAAGCCTCCCCTTTCGTCTTCCAAATCACTGTAGCGTATTCCTGGTGGAAATTTTGGCGATTAAAGAAGAAGAAGAAAAAGGATATCCGCACCTTTTCGGATAGTCAGGCCGCTACCAAGTCCTTCGACTCAGTCGTTTTTAAATTCTAAAACCGCCCTTGAATGCCGATAATCTCTTACGGAGATGGCAGAGCAGTTCAGCCTTCACATTTTTGGGTACCGGGCCACAAAGATATTCCAGGGAATTATAGGGCCGACGAACACGCCAAAATTGGAAACACTCTACCTATTGTGCCGAAAAGTGTAGCATAGGTATACCTATCGCTACGTGCAAACAAATATTCAAGCTGGATGCTCATAAAAGAACGGACCTTAGGTGGACTATTGAACCAAAATTCTAGCGACCAAACAGATCTGGCCAAAGCTGGATCTGATACGCTGCAAGAGTATGATGCTTCCGAATTGGAAACATCTCAGCGCCATCATAGGTGTCATCACTGGACACTGCCTTATAAGCAAGCATGCAAGAAGTCTTGGCGTCTTTACAAACGTTTTCTTTAGAAGCTGCATAGACGAGGAGGAGGAAGAGACAATCTTCCACCTACTTTGTACATGTCCAGCTCTCTTCCAAAGAAGAAAACTTCACGTAAAAATATAGACGTTAACAGTCCCCTACGCTTCATCATAAGCTCAAATTGGTTCCATGAGTAGGAGGATCACCGATCCACATGGCATCACAATGGGCAAATAGGCCTAAATGGGTTCGTCTTTACAACACCTTCTAGGAGTACGATGTTGCTGTATGCTTCTGAGAGACGGTCCTGTGTGATCTTTTTACTCTCTGTATTTAGCGAGTAGTTTACGTTTCGACGACTCGTACAAAAACAGATTGGAAACTGACATACTCTCCACTAACAAATTGTCCATTACAACAGGATGATACTAAATACAATAGTTTCACCATTAGTCAGTTATAGTCCAAAACGATGCTCAGATTTCCTCCACATTTCCGAAAATCAATTAAGGTGTACATATTCCAAAGTCCTTTTTCAGACCGCCCCGCTGACAGATCACAGGCTTCCTTTTCAATGCAAATCACGAATCATCCAGACAGATCCGTGCAACATAACAATTGAATAAATTAATGAACCTGTTAACGATTTCCCCTCAATAAATCAAAAGCACCTGCCAACTGAATGGTCGGAATGCTTAAATCCATAATTGCGCAGCACACCACAAGTCTTCGACTAGATATACGCACGTGAAGCGCGATGCCAAATCCACCAATCCGCAATCCACAATCCCCAAACTCCATCTACTGTTGCTGCTGCAATCATTCAAACCACTCGCCATGAGACAGGTAAGACCAAATCGCGAAATGGTCGTACCTCTCGCAGACAGTTGCTATAATTTAATTTGAATATTCAGAGCTCGTGCGCCGTGACTAGGTACGGATACTAGGATTTGTGTGTGCCTTGCAGTACTTTTATGTAACTCCAACTCCAACTTCAACTTTACCACCTATGGATGTTTAGGTACGAGTATACCTGCGATTTTTAAGCCGAATCGATCGATGATTTGCTAATTCCGGCCTGCACTCTAGTACCATGGTGTTGAATTAAGAAATTTAATGAGTTACGAATGTGTTGCCCAAAGTGAGGATTTCCACAAACTCTGACGCAGTAGCAAGTGTGTCACTGTCAGTCTGACTAATTTGGATTGCAAAGCGCCACAGGCGACACCAGAGTTTACCATAAATGAGGTTTATATAAGCTCGAGATTAATGGACTCTCGATTATTGATGAAATGTACTTCAGTCAATATTTGGTCAACATGGAAAAGGCGTTGGTAATCTACTGGGGAATCGAATTTTATGGGTCAACCATTAATTCCGAATCTTAATGAAGTCATAGAGCTGTCGCAATTTCGTTGTCTAACATATTTCATCGTTAATGATCTTTAGATAAAACAGGTGCCGAAGGAGGGCTATCTATGAATCAATTGCCTCTGAAGACTTTGAACATATTTTGCATTCCTTTATCTTAATGGCTTTTGCAACCACAAGACAGTGCTGTAGTGATTTTTGCTGGAAATCAACACAAGACCTTTGAAAACACCACTAAAAGAAACAAAAACAGTGTTTCAACCGAATGTTCGCCTACTGGATTGTTAAGAAGAATTGCCTCAGTCAACGTAAGCATAAGGATGGTTGTCAAAAACTGTGATTAGTAGAAGGTGAGACATGTTCAAACGAATACACAAGAATTGACATAATGACTGCTGCCAAGGCGAACATCAGCCTACTTTTAAAAGGTGCACAGATGCAGTGAATATTGTAATTGAGACTGCAACCAATGCCAGGTATACGAAAGAAATGTGGACCCAAGAAGCACGTCGTGGCCGGCACTAGCGACGTAAGAAATTCTTTATTCTTTGTAAGTTGGGTCTAGGCTATGTAAAGCTTAGTAGATAATATAGCTGCACTCGCTCGTTCCTACCGAAAGAATACTGTTACGAAACCTAAAGAAAAAGGAAAACAGCAGAAAAATAAAAAGACTTTATTTTACGAAGAAATACTTACCAGCTTCACGTTGTTGGTTATGGGTTTTGTTTTTGACAGGTTGAAGAGGTTTGTTCCCTTTGCCGAACATGGCGGAGCATTCAGCTGCACAAAGAGGACAGATGATTGAGTAGTAAGCCATAAGAGTACGAGGAAGAAAGGAGATGACTATCGCAGAAAGCGGAGCAAATGATTAAAAGTCAACGAAGAAAATATTTGCCGTTTCCTGTGACGTAGATTTCTCCAATCAAAAACAGTTGGCGAACGAGCGGTGGAATCTTAGACGTTGCAACGGAGATAAGAAAACGGAAGGCTTTCTAACAGAGAAAAACGAACCGCGGGCAACGTAAAAATCAAGAAGTTAAAAAGGAGAATTTTCGGAAGAACCAAGGAGGAGGAGTAAACAAGAGTTTACCTCTCGGGAACCAGAATTTTTTGAAGTTCCTTTTTTTTTACTTTTGTCCTCTTTATATCCGATTGAAACTCGGCGGTAGTTTCGGTCAATAGGCAATTTTCGTTACAATACATAGATCTTGTTTTAGCCAGTGGTGGACACCTGCAATGAAAATGCAAGAAGGTTTCCTTTTCATGTGCTTTTCCGTGAGTAGTACGTCTAATTCCGAGTTGAACAGGGTACGTGCCAGGTGATCAATAGTCTATGCTAATGAATGCATTCAGTATGAATTGCTCATTTTGGGTTTATTGTCCGCCAGCCAAAATTTTATGAAAATAAGTAATTTCGTCAAATTCGTCCATCTTGGCTCCGTAAAGTACAAAACTAATTTTTTCACAAATTCGAATGAGAGATGCGCTTGCTCCGCTACTGATCCCAACAGTGTGGAGTCACATCTAGCTAATTCATCGGCTTTTCCGTTCTTATATCCAGAAACCCAGCGATTATGACTGATTGATTCGGATGTCTATTTGGTCCTCTGATTACCACAAATTTGGCCTGTAAGACACTTAATGCTTTCATATAGTTTATTTGAGAAACATCTGCACATAAACGAGTATACCATATATAAGTGCTTCGTAATAACAATGACAGACTTTCCAATTGTTATATTTCAGCAGCTGCTGTCAAAGTTATCAATGACATCCAGCTGTCAAAATATTCAGTAACGCCTGCCATTTCATCATGCATCGTTTTATGCTTGCCGAACGTGCGGAAATTATTAAAAAATTTCGAAACTTCGGCTCAGTTGTTAATACGCAACATGAATTTCGTCGTAAAGTCGGTCGTCACCATGGTTTCAGTGTGCACCGTGGAAAGGTTTGCGCATGAGTACACTCTTTTGGATCTTAAGCCACCAACCAGAGAGAGATTGGTGCGAAATGAAGAAAACAAAGCCGCCGTAGCGGCCAGTATCGAAGAAGACCCAGAAATGTCGACTCGGCACTGATCAGCTGAATTGGGCATCGCCAGAGTGTCAAGCCGGCTTGTTTTGCGGTTGGATTTGGGTCTACATTTTTTTTTTATAATTTGCACGCACTCTAAGGATTTATGTACCCTTAAAATGTTTGCACACAGCGCTGGCGAGGGAAAATTATCGAACATAGAAAGAGAGGTACCGGTGAACGTTGGTTTTAAATGTTTGAAGGTTATAATGACTAGCAAATAATGAGCTAAGCAGGGCATTCCATAAGCGAGTTGTACGGCTTAGGAACGAATCACGATGTTTTATAGTACGTCCGAAAGTGGGCTTGAGGGTATACTAATGAGCGTTCATAGCGAGACGGGTGTTACGTTTAAAAGTTTGAAGGGGCGAAATGCTACTGGCGATTTCTATGGGGCACTGGTGGTGGAAATAGCGATAAAACAAAGAGAGACACGAGACCTTACGTCGGTGTTCAAGTGTGTCCATTGTTTGAGTGATATTAGTATCGCCAATGAGTTTTATCGCACGTTTTTGGATCCTATCTAGCAGGTGCAGAGATGTTTAGGGCGCACCCGACGCCTTATATATTGAGGCCAGATCAGAGGGGGTGAAATATTTCTTACATCGCTTGAGGACACCTAGACATTTCGCAACATTTTTGACGACATCGAATATGTGATCATTCCAGCGTAAGCTTTCATTGACACACATGCTGAGAATGGAAAGTTTATCGGTTTCGACGGTGCAAGTGCCATCCATGGATAATGACTGGGTGTTCAAATTTCGCTTTAACGACATCAGATAGCATTGAATTCTATTCTGTTAGTGTTTCCCCAATTAGTTATGCTGTTAATATCAGAACTTAATGAGCCTAACATACGCTGCTGTTCCCGTTCTACAGCCGAAGAGCAGGGACGTGAGTCCGGGAACGAATATGAAAAGCAGAGAGTACTGTTGTCAGCAAAGGAATACGAGGGCGGGTCAATAATTCCGTGCATTTTTGAATTTCTGACCTCTTTACTGAAACAGCAACACTGCTCCTGTCAACAGGCATCTGTCAGTTGACTCCTGTCAAAATTTAAACTTGCTGCGTCAGTTAGTTTGTGTTTGACAGCTATTTTTATCAGACTACCCACTAATTTGAGGAGAAAATGGAAAAAAGTGAATTTCGTGTGCTTATTAAGCATTATTTCTTGCGAAAAAAAACATTACCGAGACCAAGGCTAAGCTTGATAAATACTATGGGGACTCTGCACCATCGATTTCAATGGTAAAAAAGTGGTTTACTGAATTTCGTTGTGGCCGTACAAGCACTGAAGATGCCGAACGTCCTGGACGCCCAGTTGAGGTCTCTACACCCGAAACAATCGAAAAAATTCACGATATGGTGTTGGCCGACCGAAGATTGAAAGTGCGAGAGATTGTGGAAGCCGTAGGGATCTCGCATGGCTCAGTGGTTTCAATTTTGAATGATCACTTGGGCATGGGTGCCGCGTTTGCTCACAGTCGACCACAAACGCAATCGTGTAACAACTTCACAGGAAGGTTTGGCGTTGTTTAATCGCAATATGGAGGAGTTTTTGCGCCGTTTTGTAACCGTGGACGAAACATGGATCCATCACAACACACCAGAGAACAAACAACAGTCAAAACAGTGGGTTTCTAAGGGTGAATCGGCGCCAAAGAAGGCCAAGGTGGGTTTGTCAGCCAATAAAGTTATGGCGACTGTTTTTTGGGATGCACGCGGGATAATCCACATTGACTACCTTCAAAAGGGAAGAACAATCAATTGGGAATATTATGCCAACTTATTGGACCGATTCAATGACGATTTGAAAAAAAAACGACCTCATTTGGCCAAGAAAAAAGTTCTTTTCCACCAAGACAATGCAAGGGTGCACACATGTGCAGTTGCCATGGCAAAAATCCATGAATTGGGCTATGAATTGCTCCCTCATCCACCCTATTCTCCAGATTTGGCTCCGAGCGACTACTTCTTGTTCCCAAACCTGAAGAAATGACTTGGTGGAAAAAGATTTGACTCCAATGATGAAGTCATCTCGCAAACAAAGGCCTATTTTGAGGACCTCGACGAATCATTTTTTTTGGAAGGGATAAAAAAATTGGAGAAGCGTTGGACAGAGTGTATAGAGCTCAAGGGAGACTACGTTGAAAAATAAAATAATTTTTTTATCAAAAAATCTGTGTTTTAATCCAAAAGTCACGGACTTATTGAACCGCCCTCGTATATTGGATTAGAAGTAGCAGACAAGAGATCGTTAATGAAAATTAAAAAGAGTGTCGGAGACAGAATGGAGCCCTGGGGCACACCAGCATTTATTTTGTGAATAACAGGCTTGAAACCATCCAAGACAATCAGAATTGAACGTTCCGAAAGGTAATTTCTAATCCTCTTGCTCATTGAGTACAAAAAAAAAGGTGAAACCATCACCGCCACATCCTACGCTTAAACTTTGCATAATTTGCGGGAGGAAATTAAAAAGAAAAGACGGGGTAAACTCGCAGCGGGTGTGTTGCTTCTTCATGACAACGCTCCTGTTCACACGGCGCGAGTTTCCAAGGCTGCTGCGCGAGATTGTGGTTTCGAAGAAATCCAACACCCACCCTATAGTCCAGACCTTGCCCCTAGTGATTATTTCCTGTTTCCGGATTTGAAAAAATGTCTTCGTGGAAAGAGATTTTCGGATGATGAAGAACTCAAGTCGGTATTTTGCAGAGAAAGAGGAAATTTATTATTTTGAGGGTTTAAAAAAGCTTATCTCAAGATGTAACAAATGCATTGATGTTAGGGGAGATTATATTGAAAAATAAAAACAATTTAAATTGAATTCGCATTTTCCTTCATATCGATACCGAGAATATATTGAACGCCCCTCGTAGATTCGACGCACTCAAGTGTAGGCGGGGACAAAGCACAGTCTGGGAGTGTTGAGCTAGCCGCAAAGTGTGCAGCAAGCAGATTGGCCTTGTTCAAAGAGCTGACAGCTGGAATGTCATTGTAAATGAGCATTGGGATGGAGTATGAGGCAGAATTTCTAATGTTTTTGACAAATGACCATAAGCTTTTACTGCCTTTGGGGCACTGCAGTATTTTTTGCCTCAGTTTTTGGTGGTATTTAAATTGCACACGCTTGGGAAAGATGTTTCAGTCATTTCTGGCTCGTTAAAACATTTTTCGGTTTTCCTCTCTCAGGTTGGTCTTGTAGGACCGAAAAAACAATTCCAAAGACAATAGTATCTGTGATCATGTCAGCAGCGGCATCCACGACGATATGGAGGAAATATAACGACCAGTTAAAATTCCTAAAGAGTTGTTAAGTCCGCTCCAATTGGCTTTCTCGTATTACCATACGGTTCTTTTAGGAATCCTTTCTCTAACTGTGTCAGAATTTAGCTGATATAACACAATGGTCCGAAGAGCCTAGAGGGGAGAGCACATCAGGGCAGTACTTGTCAGAGTGTGAAGTTAAAAACAAGTCCAATGTGTTGGCGGTATGACTGTCAAGGTCTGGTATTCGTGTGGGCTCATTTACAAGCTGGGTTAAGTTATTTTCCGCAGCGAAGATCTCAACACACCGCCCTTGGGGTGTTGTCTGTCCAGAATGTCGAAGCCACCCAGAATTGTGTACATTGCAATCGCCCGTAATAACGATTTCAGTATGGGGATAACAGGGATACAATTCTTTGAATGGTGTCAGACAACGCATCAAACTCGTTAGAGGTCGAGTTGCTGACCAGTTTGGGGCTTCTGTAAATAAAGCAGTAGTGGATAATTTGCTTACAGAGATGGAATTTTAACCACATGAAATTGAATTCCGGATTGGAACAGGGACTACATTGTGGTGGAATTTGGTAAGCTACATCACCACGCACATAAATGGCAAGACCGCGATGGGGAAAGAATAGTGGCACTAGTTTGTAGCCAGGTAGCTTCAGATCAGAGTGATCTGAGAGGTGTGGGCGGGGATCTATCTGTGTTGCACTAAGTGCCAAAACAGCTGGTCGGTACTTACAGACGTGGACGTACGCAGAATAGTGATTACTTTTTAGCCCGCATATATTGGCTACGTCCACGCTGAATTCCCTAGTCATAATTACAAACGAACAAAGTAAACACAAACACCAACGACGCTAAGCAAGGCTGCGAAGTGAAATTTCTGACGATGGTTTACCGAATCAAATTGCTGTAGGCGTTATGCCCTTACAACAATATATAACAGTGCACCAACAAAATTTTCACACACAACCCGCTATCCATCAGTTGTTACATACACTCAGTCACTGCCCGTACCGTATGATAAATACAGTAACGGCAGTGACCGAATGCAAGCAACAGTACTACGACCAGGAGCGGGAGAGGTTGGAAACCCTCACTGTGTGATATTTTTTTATACCTATGCGCTCACACAGAAATACAGCTCCCCTTTTCAAGTTACAGAAGTAAGAAATGTTTCCTGTTGATGCAACAGGAACAACTTCTGGGAAAATTCATTGGAAGGAGATCCTGCACCAGACTTAAGTGATAAGAGTTCATCTTTTCACGAACCAGGGCTCAATTTTCTCCAGTGGTTGTAGCATTGAATGCGCTCAAAACTTAGTTGATTAAGCCGACCCATATTGAAGTAAAAATAACATGCGTCCAATAACTGGTAATGAAACGTTCATCACGATGAAATTCGGCTCTTGTCATTTCTGCATACATCTCGCGATTTTTGAAAAGATTTATTACCAATTAATGGGGTTATAATATATTTAGTAGAAAACAGCTTTGTTAATTGCAAATTCATGTTCGCAAATTGTTGTCAATTTCAGTAACTCACTAACGACTATCTTTCGCGTTAACAATATCCTTAGGCCTTACAAAAATGACACAAGATACTCGTACTGTATGCCCATATTACCAACTGCATAAATTATTTACAAAAAGTCACACATTGAATGAAAACGCTCAATAAATCGACAAAATCTTTTTTGGATTGAACATAAAATCATTCAATGTGTCAATTTGCATTTAAACTTCTCTCAATTAATTGGGTCTCCCTACGCCTTTCGGTTGGCAAACATAATTTATATATCGTCGAACAGAAGTTGCACCTTGTTGCATAAAAAGCTGAACCACTGGTATCTTAAGTAGGTGAAAAGCACCTGCAGCCAGTCCGTCAGCCTACGACACTTTCTTGAGTCACAGTCATACCGCCATACTTGTAATAATAGCGACATTCGATTTTAATTAATGACACTTTGTACCCACGAGCTAAATAATTTCATAGAAAAATAAAGAGTTCATGTGGATGTTGGTTGAATAGCGTTTGAGATGAGTCATTAAACCCGGAATTGGAATTCCAGACCCGCATTGCATGGTAGATGAGTTTTCACCGATGAACTTTGCAGAGGATTTGATGTGTTTTTATGATCAATTCTCTGAAATGGACAAGTCATGTTTGGGTTTATAGCTGAGATTTGTTCACTTGATAGCCGATGGCTAAAGGAGATTGTAAGGACATGAATTTGATTGGCACTAGTAGATAAAATGAGAAAAAATAACTGGCTCTGCACCTAGAAACGCTTAATGACAGAGTTGAAAAAGTTATGATTTCCATAATCTAACTGTGGGTAGGCTTAAGTGTTATTATGTTGCTTTCTAAAAAGCCTGCAATTTCATATTAAATCGGATGCAATGTTTGACACCAGCTTGCTTCCTCGTAATACAGGAAAACCATGAAATATGTTTCGTATACTGGCACAGACGGGATACCAAGCAAAGTTATCAAGATCGTGGCTGCGGAGAAACCACATCTGTTCCTGGACATGTTTAATGCGTGTTTACTGTTCAGTAATCGCTGGAAACTCCAACTTCTAGTTCTTTTGGATAAGGGTAAACCACCCTCTGACTCCGTCGTCATTCTGACAGCTGTGTATGCTGGATAACGCCGAGAAAATCTTAGAAAATATGTTACAAGCGACGATACAAGAGTACTGCAATTACTCCGATAACCAGTATGGGTTCCGCGAAGACCGCTCGACGAGTATGGCAGTTGACGAGGTTCCAGGGATTGGAGGCAGGCTTGGCAGGCACCCCACAACACGAGGAGTGGCGGCATCTTGGTCACGCTCGACGTCAAAGTGTAACGGACTACTTTAGAAAGATACTGGATAGCTATCTCCAGGATCGAGTACATCGCCACGATACAACGGAATTACGCAGACAGAAGTGGTTGACGTCGGGAGTTACCTCTTGTACGACGGATTCCTGTGCCTAGAAATACCTCCGGGGGACAGGCTGACCGGCTTTGTGAATGATGTCACACTGACCGTGACGGCGAGATTCCACCAGGAGGCCCAGCTCAGGATACGGTGGGTGGTCACAAAAGTGGAGGACTGTCTGCGAGGTCACGGGATTGAGCTGGCGGTGGAGATGATTGTGTGAACTTCGCCGGTGCAGTAGTTCACGCGAGCCTGGTACTGCTCTATCTCGGAATATGGGTCGACGTACGGCTTACGTTTGTGAAGTACGTAGGGAGAGCGGCAAATAAGCCACCAATGTTGGCGGCCCGAGAGGGGACAAGAGAAGGCTATTAGCGTCGGTCGCCAATTCTATATTGCTGTACGGCGTACCTCGGTAGAATGTGCCAAATTCCGTCGAATCGCGTGCTCTTAACGCACGGTCTCTTCATTCCTCAACAACGTGCTACTGGTCCAGAAGCGCAAGGATGAATGTATGTCCCCAGAATCTGAACAGGAGAGCGACAGGAGAAATAGAACATTCGCGTGCTGGCAGCAGGAATGTGAATGGGTGACCAACATAATGAAACACCAGAATGAATAGTTCCTATGAGTCTTTTAGACTCAGAGGCCAACTTCCTCGTTGTTGTCGCAGGGGTTGTACGCACCCGAACGATGGCTCCACCCTGACATAATGCTAATGCGGCTTAAGAGTGGTTCAAAGCCAAGTGGCAAAAGTAAGTTTTAGTGAGTATCAGGTTCAATCATTATACGAGTCTCACAATAGATAATTCTCCATTGGGTTCGTAATCTACGATCTGTAATACAGTGTGTCTCAGAGATGCTGAACTAGTCGGGTGCATGGACAAGGCAATATTCTGGAGTAGATATCAAGCAATTCGGCTGAGTTTCTGCCTGACTACAGTACACCCATTTGGTCAGCTTGAAGGTTTGTAAAATTCTCGAAAACCCGAAAGTGATTGAAGATTATAGGAGAACAGTTTTGTTTTTCCACATCGTTCAAAAGTGCACTGCAAAATCGGAATATTCTGGTTGCTTACCAGACTGTGCCAGCATTTTCCAAGCGAAACTATTTGCAATTTAATAAGCCCGTCGTTTACTTAAAAATCTTCCATTACTCCATAAATATTGCGATCTTCTCTTCCTACCGAGTGGTTTAAAAAAGCAAAAGATCAGGAACGTCGAGCAACGGACTTAAGCTTACTAACTTTGCGGCGGGACTAAATATCACTACAGCAAACAAACAACTTCCTCACCTCAATATGAACAAGGGGACATGGCGGTTTCCGGATCATGAAACACTAAATCAAATTGTTCACAATTGCTATCGACGTAAGACATGCCTCCAGTATGGTGGTCGTCCTAACCTTTTGGGCAATGGGACTCATATAGTATATCTATCTCCGACACATGACATCTTTTACGAATTCTTTCTCAACGACAGAATTACTGACGCATGTGGTGGTAGAATTGCTGTGTATTGTAACGAATCTCTTGGTTGTGCACTTATAAAAAAAATTTCAAAGTAGTGGCATTGAGTATCTCTTCTGTGAATTGTCCGATGGTACCTTTAAGTGTCTGTCCGACCAGAAATTATTCTTTACTTTCCCTGTTTGATGACCTTCAAGAATTTTTGCCGCGCAATGAACATATAATCGTCTGACTTTAGAGCTAGACACCTTCTTGATTTTGTTGTGCATGCTGGTTTGGAAGCTACGAACTCTTAGGCCACACGCTTTACTCCTAATAAATCTTCAAGCCTGCTTGATCTCTTTGTTGTATCTGACCTACCTGGCGCTTCAACATCGAAAAGGAAGTTGTGAGCATCGGAGATGTTGTGAAGGCTGATGCATCTATAGTCGCACTCTAGTTTTCTAGTGTTAGTTAGTCAGTTAGTTGACTTTTATTTTCAATAAATGTTTTACAATGTAACGATTAACCTATGTCATTAATGGTTTGGCCTGTGGCCGTCTACCAAGTTGACAAAATACATACTTAAGTTTTACATTAAAAATCTCCATCTATGATACGCTTTCTATAACAAAGAGCTGCTACTGAGTAATTATATAAGACTTTCCATCCTTTTTCTCCATTTAAAATGCTCATTACTTCATCTTCGTCTAAATCATGTTTTCCGAACATTGATAGTCGAAATTCTTTTAAAATCGGACAAACACCAAGAAAATGTAAGATGTCTTCTCTCTTCTTCATGTTGCAGAGGTCACAAAGTATTGCTAAATCTGGTCTATGGGGTATAAAGTTTAGTTGAACGAGTTCCCCTCTCAGTTTGAAAATAGTACTTATTTTGTCAACTGCGTGACTATCTAGGAAGTATGTTTTTTTCATTTAGAAAATGATTTAGTTTGCTGTAATAGTTCCTAAACAGTGACGATTCAGCTTCTTCGACATATTGGTCATATGTATGTCTGCCAAAATTCGCCAAAACCAAGTTAAATTTTTCTCTTAAAAGATGAGGATGCTCGTTCACTTGAATAGACAGATTTAATCCGCATTCAGAAGCTGTTTTCTTCCAAATGCCTCGTCATCTAATTAGTGACGCGCATGAATGGATTAACGAGATTCCTTCTGTCCCTATCTACTATCTAGCGAAACCACAGCCAAGGGAACGGGCTTGGAATAATTAGCGGGGAAAGAAGACCCTGTTGAGGCAAATGCCTCCGTTTGTTCTAATTATGCTTCTTAAAACTACGTTTGGTATTCTGCATTCATTCATTTCTAGTATTTTTAGGATATAGTTGAAGTGCATTTTGAGCGTGTACAAGAGCAAAGGAGCATATAGTTCGGGGTATTCGGAAAATCTTCTTCAAAAAGTAGCGAAGAAATTTTTCCACAGCATCGTAGCCTTTGTAACCCCATACCTGAGCTCCGTAAAGCATTATCGACGCTGCGGTTGAGTGGAACAAAGTTTGTTTTGCACTTTGCGATACATATTTATTTTTGAAGCAACGTTCCCAAATCGAACACATAGCTCTTTTAGCCACAGCTAATTTTTCCGCAAAGTGTTGTTTGAAATTTAAGGAGGACGATATTAGGATAACTAGGTATCTTTATCTGGATACTACTTCAACCTCTTCCCCGTCTAACTTCCTGTTTTCCAAATATGAGAAGCGTCCTCCTGCATTTCTGAATATCATCATTTTTGATTTATCAAGATTTACAGTGAGATTCCAACTTTTACAGAAAGCATTAAGCCTGTTTATCATTAACTGCATACCTTGGATTGTGTCACCCAGAAAGACGATATCATCAGCATAGATCAGCGCAGGAATTGATACACCGTTGAATCTTACTCCACCTTTGACATCATCTGTTATATTATTGATGTATGATATAAAAAGCAGAGCACTTAAAATACAGCCTTGTTTAACACCCATTGAAGTTTCGAACTCTTCAGAAATTAAGTCTCCATCCCATACATATGCAATATTATTCTCATACAAGTCTCTCAGGATTCGAATAATTTTACTTGATACACCGATTTTGGAAAGCTTGTAAAAGAGTGCTTCACGTGGTATTGAATCGAACGGTGCTCGAAAATCTACAAAGAAGGCGTACAACTTTTTTTCTTGCACTTATATGTTTCAGCAATATTTGTTAAGCAGAATATCTGGTCGATTGTAGAATAATCTTTCCTAAATCCAGCTTGGAATTCTTTAAGGATGTTATGTTCTTGTACCCATTCATATAATCTAGTGTATGTTTTCTAGTATATCGGGCAAATGATACCCAGGTTCCATTCATCAGGCATACTTTTCCCTGCAAATTTTGTAAATAAATTGAGATACTCGAATACTCTCTGGCATATCCTTACTTCTTAGTGCTGACCCCTACATGTGTAACCCTTTATATATTCAGTGTAAAATTTCAAACGCTAGCGAAGGCTCTGAGTTAGTTGAAGAAACAACTGAAGAGCTCCACTGATGACATCAAACGGGTGTTTTCTTTACCTAGCCTCCTGACGTGATGATCCTCTTTCAGGCTTACTTTGATAGCTCAAAAGCTCAAGTACAATATAAGCGAAGTTTCAAAATTAGATGTCAGGGCTTCCAAAGTTGGAATTGGAGCGGTAGAACTAAAAGTGCGTCAACGACACCACTAAAACCCTGACACTGGTGCAGAGGTGGCACAAAAGACAGGCCCCTTCATATTGGGGTTTACTAGTCCATCAGATCTTCAAGAGTAGAATTCAAAACAACTAAAAGCTTCGGATACTGTCAACGAACCATGTTGATCAAAAGATGTAAATGATTTATTTTTGACGAAAAACAGCTGACTGAGACCGCCGCCGTAAAACAGATCTAACCGCAATCCGAGAAATTCGAAAGAAATGGACCGGTCGTAAAAAGGATGAATAACTTCGTCATAATCTACGGAGTTTGATACCCAGAAGACAAGCAGCTGCTATTTGTGGTAAATCCACGAAATTCTAAGTTTCAGACATATGAACGTAAGTTGCGTCATAGAGAATTTTAACGCAAAACTAGGAAAAGAGTACATTTTTGGCAGCACAGTCGGTAAGCATAGTCCAAACGAGATCGTCTTCAGTCTTATCGATTTAAATTCGGTGCAAAATGTCATGCGGTTTCCGCACCTTAATATTTATAATAGGATCTGACGGTGTTCTGTTAAATCTTCCACCGTATAACGACCGAAGCAATGTGCGTCTTAAGTATTCTAGATGCCTGAACACTTTGAGGGGCTACATTGACTAGGAACTCTGCCTTGGCCGCAAATGAAGAAAACTACTGTGTTGAAGTTTGGCTTCGGAAGACTTGATGTCCAAAGAACCCTCTGACCACCATCATCACAAGTTTTTAATTTTGGGAATACTTATGACGCCGTATGTACGGGTGCGCCATCTTTTGTATTCGTATGTAATCACTGAATAACTTTGATATTTATCAACCGCTTGACTTGAGTAGACATGTTTTTACAACGCCAGTTCAGTTCAATTAGCAAAATAGTGACGCTGTACATTGAGAATAGTTATTCAGTTGTGTTAACTCAACGTGCGTATCGTCGAAAATATCGTGGTCAACAAGCACCATCTGACAACAATCCGTCGTTTGGTGTCGAATTTTGATGAGCACGGGACAGTGAGAGATCGTCGACATTCCGGTCATCAACGCTCAAGGCATTCCAATGAACTGGTTAAAGCGGTAAGAGAGAGTGTTGCCGAGAACCCACATGTGTCGTATCGTCATCGCGCTCAGCATTTTGGCGTAAGTAGAACCACCTTGTGCCGCATTTTGAAGGATAAATTGCATTTGTTTCCGTATAAAGTGCAACTGACTCATAATATTGCCGACAGAACGTCCACGTCGCTTTCAATACGGCCAAACAGTCGCTCTAACGGTTGACACTGAGCCTGATTTTTGGAAGTAAATTGTGATGACCGACGAGGTTCACACTCTCTGGTGCCGTTAACAAGCCAAATTGCCCCATTTAATGAACGGTGAATTCACACGAGTTCCATGAAATACCATTGCATGACCAAAAAGTAACTGTTTGGGCCGGCGTTTGCCCCAAAACCATCATTGGGCCATTTTTCTTCAAAGAAGGCGAAATAGCCGATGGGAATCGATATCGGTAGATGTTGGCTCATTATGTCTGCCCACAAATGTGTGAAAAAGGTTTGGACGGTTACTGGTTTCAACAAGATTATGCGCCATGGCACACTGCAAATCAAACAGTGCAGTTTCTGTAACGAAAATTTTCTGGACGTGTGCTGTCACAAAATGGCGACATTGACTAACCACCGAGATCTCCAGATTTGACACCTCCGGACATCTTTTTGTAGAGCAAGGTTCAGCAAACTTCAGACTACTGACGGTCAGCCAAAATAGTTCTTCATTAAAACATTGATCATTCCAATTGATCTACGACTCTGTCTACAACGATGAAGAGTATAGGAAGAGATTTCACCAAGAACTTTATAGCATCATGGACTTAGCTAAAGAAGTCAGAATTCATCGACCTAGATGGATGAAAAATGTAGAACAAACCCAAAGAGTCTTCGAATCCATCACCGAGGCAAAACGAAACAGAGAAAGACCCCACCTTAAGCGGATGGCGCAAGTTAACAGGAACCTCACCCAATTCGGTTCTTGAAAATGAAAGCAGCCAACAAGCAACAGAGCTGTTATATTGGTTGAGGCGCATTAATTGATGAAAGTCAATTCTCCTCTCACTATCTTAAATATTCATCTCTGGACATAAAACCGCTTCGGTGAAGCTTTGAAATTTTTGTTGAGACATTTTCAACACGAATTAAATTTCCATTATCTCATCTGCTTTATTATGCAACTGTTTTTAAGTAGAGGACATTACCATTAACTATGCTGTCCCCTTTTAAACTAGCCTGACAACGCCCGACATTATCATAATGACCCACCACGGACAGGTGATTTCTTCCATTTCCATCTCCGGCTGAATGGGTTTCCCCTTAAACCCCCCCCCCCCCCCCCCCCCTTTATGAAGTAATTTCGATTGACACGAGCCCAGCTCCTCTCCTTTACGAAACACAAAATACGAATACATCCCGGCAATTAAAACCAAACAAGACAAACGAAACATGCTGAATCGCATATACGAGACCTTACGATCGTAGAACCTTTACCCTTTTCCACAAAACACTAGTAATTACCACCGTCATGGCCGGGACCACACCTCATCATAGAAGTAGCCGATCAGCTGAGGAATTTCAAGAATTTTTAAACACGTTACTCCTACTGCGTTGTGGTAGTCAAGATGCAATTTTGGAATTTACGATCGGTAAATACGAGGATCTCACTTTTGTTTGGCTACCGTATGTTACGCTGCTTATTCACGTTCCTCACGATCCGACAACTTGATTTATTTGCCTCTGAATGGATTCCTGCAACTCCCACCTGGAATCGCTGCGGATCATAAATTTTGTCGAATTCTTTCGTCATCCAGTGTTGGCTTGAAGTATGTGTAGTTGGGCGGTGGAAACGAACAACAATTTCATGCGAAACAAATGCAGTCAGTCAACATGGAGTCTCTATTGTTGGGTTTCAGATATTATCATGAGTATCGCACAAAATTGAAAAACCAAAAAAAAACATCGTAAAGTATCGTACGCCACTGGAAAGAATAAGATATTCGTATTCGTATTCGTATTCGTATTCGTATTCGTACCTATGCGGGAGGTTCAGTGTTTTATTTTATGTTTGCCAGTGGTGGTCGGAGTATACTGTCGCGGGAAGGACGGAGCCAACTGTTGACTTTCTACATGTCTGAGCTATGTTGCGCGTCCATTTCAGTGCCTCTGGTTGTACTATTAACAGATGAGACACTTAGCTGGATGGTATCTTTAGCAGAAGATAGACCCGTTTGAGGATCGCCATAAACATTAAGACAATAAAAAGTGAAATGACAAAGCGTGTGTTAAGGTCATGGCTACCGGGCTACCGGCAACTCTTTGGCCTGCGCAGCCAGTGATTTATGTAAACATTTAATTTTTGTTCTAAATTTCCTAGAATGTTTACTACCAGTTCTTCTCTTGGAAATGTTACTCACTTTCATTTTTCTGAAGTTGTTTAGGATGGAAATACCAACGTTTTAGACTTAACATGTCTAAGTATGTTATATGGCATTCATATGTTCAATAACGCGTATGAACTTGAATATAATGGCTTTCAACGTTTACTTTCCTTCAAATCATAGCGCAGTTGTTGAAGAAACCCTCGATAAAAATTTATTATGTCTGAGACTGAAATCTATCGGTGTAATTCGGGATTTCCCACTGGAACATGTCGATGTTTCTTCAAAACCAGCTTGTTCCATGCCTGAAGGCTCCCTTCATCGTAACAAAACGACCACGGCTCAGCCGAAATGATTCTACATGCGGATATCTTTACGACGAACGCATACGCACACGCTATCGAGCTTTGTAACACTACACACCTCAATACTATAGTCAGCAATATAATTTTCCCTCATGTACTTGCAAAGGTGCTTTGTGTATCCATCCTCTGTCCAACATACAACATGTTCCTCCAAACTTGCGATTCAAAATCTGCTGGACAGAACTAAAAACGCATTTGACAAGGAGTGGCAATTTGGCATCTTTCTTTCCTTTTTTTAACGAGGACTCAAAAGCATGGAACCACTAAAAACATTTCCTCATCGTCCGGACGGGAAGTTCCTCCTTGAACCATTGTTAGGTATTTCGTCAAAGCGCTCGTCTAGGCCTCTCGGGTGGACCTCCACCAATAAGCCTCTCCAATTAGGGCCACATAAGGCGATGCCTTCTTCTGCTGCGTTGTCCCTACATATTAGAGTCGGAGATCCCGGGCTGGAGCGTTCGTGTTCATTCGCTCTAGATGTACCAGCCATCTCAAACGCCCAATGCGCAGTTTTTTGATCAAGTCGATGTCGCTGTACAGCTCGTATAGTTCATCGTTGAATCGTCTCCTCCAGAAACCGGCCACGCATACGGGACTAATTATCTTACGAAGAATTTTTGTCTCAAAATGACCATAGAGCAGGACTGGGATTACAAGGGTCTTATATAGAGTTTCCTTGGTTGCCGGGAAAAGCCCTACTACACAGTTGCCTTCTCCGGCCAAAGAAACAGCGATTGGCAAGGGTTATTCTTAGTTTGATTTCTGAAGAGATGTCGTTTTCAGATGTGACAGCAGAGCCGAGGTAGACAATGTCCCTTACTACCTCAAAGTTGAAGCTGCCAATTGTGACATTTGGACCGATTCGTCGATGTCGGTTGTCCCTTCTTATTGACAGCACATACTTTGTTTTGCCTTCGTTTACCTTTAGACTCCCAAGCGCATCAGTGACAGCTCACTGTATTCTACCAATAATTTCAATATCGTCGGCGTATGCAAGCAATTGAACTGTCTTTTGAAAGATCGTACCTCGTGTGTTAGCTTGTGAGTTTTGCACAATTCTTTCAAGAATGACATTGAAGAAGTCACATAACAGCGCGTCGCCTTGCTTAAATACTTTTTCGTTACCGACCTTGATGCAGTAGCGAGCCTTCTCCATCGTCGTCCTGCACAAGCAAACGAGTTTGGCAGGGGTGTCAAAACTAGACATGGCTCTGTATGCTGTCATATGCGGCTTTAAAATTGATATAAAGGTGGTGAGTATCGATCTAAACTTCTTGGGTTTTTTCCAGGATCTGCTGTAGTGTGAATATTTGGTAAATTGTGGACTTACCGGGCCTAAAACTACACTGATAGGGTCCAATCCGAACGCTGAGAAATGGTTTCAGGCGCTCGTACAATATGTCAGAACAGATCTTATATGCGATGTTTAAAAGACTGATACCTCTTAGGTTGACGGAGTTTAGAGGCCGAGGTTCTATTCATCTGGCATACATTCATCGGATGAAATCCTGGAAATAAGTTGGTGTATGCTCTTTACCATGTCATCTCCTGCTGCCTTAAATAATTCGGGGGACAGGCCGTCCGGCCTGGCAGCCTCGTTCGACTTCGGCTTAGATATTGCTATCCTCACTTCTTTTTGGTCGGGTGGATGGCATTCTTGACTTGCATCGTCAATATTGAATGGCTCGCTCTGCCTGACAGAGGACTTTGAGTCGTCTTCATAGTTTAACAGTCTACAAAAATGGTTTTTCTACCTTTGTTCGCCCCCTGCTTGAGTATGCCAGTCAAGCTTTGTCCCCCTTTCACCGGGTTCATGTTTCTCGAATCGAGGGTATTCAACGTCGATTCCTCCGATTTTCTCTCCGTGGTCGACCCTTTAATCTTACCTCCCTATCAGGATCGCCTCAAACTTCTAAATATGAATTCGTTAGAAGAACGTAGGAATACTGCTGACATTCTTTTCACTCATCGTCTTCTCTCAGGTTCCATCGACTGTGCATCCACTTTGAACTCCATTTCCTTCAATACCAACCCCCGCAATCTATGTTGTCCTCGACTCTTCTATCTACCGGTCCACCGCACCTCTTATGGCTCCAATGAACCAATCTCCCGAATGCTAAGGTCGACTCAAACCTCTCCCTTTTTGATTTCCACCTGAGCACTCCTCGTCTCAAACAAGATCTCCTCCATCACTTCCTTGATCCCTAGCTCTTAAGTCTTTCTGTTTATTTTTAAGTTAGATTAAGCTTGTATTAAGCCAATAAATGTGGAGAAGTTACTCCTCAGCTCCATCATCAATGTCACGATTGACATGGGGACCAGGTTTATCGCTGAAGCTGGTTCCCCGATCGCTCCGTTAATATAGCTCCTGATGTATTCGAATCTCGGGCATGAGAAGAGAACATGCTCCACATCCTCTATTGTTCTCTCACAGTTTGGGCAGTGAGGATCATCTTCAATGCCGAAACGAAGGAAATAGCCTCTAAAGCAACCATGTCCACGAAGGCTTGCGTGAGGTAGTAGTTTACTTCTCCATGCCCCGTCTGAAGCCATTCATCGGCGTTGGGGATTACGCCATACGTCCATCTACTCTTTTGAGAACGTCTCCATCTACTTTGCCATGCACGAATTGTATTACGCCGGGCATCCCCTTTTGGCATGTTGTCCCGTCGGATCTTTTGCAGCTCTTCCGCGATCAGGTCGATCGGCGGCATGCCGGTCAGGATGCATGCAACGTTGGCTTGATCCTGTTGGCTTTACCTTTTACTTGCTTTAGATGCTCCTTAAAGCAGATATTTGTGTCTAAGAGGACTCCCAGGTATCGCAGGAAAGACTTCGATGTGACCGTAAAAGATTGTGCCTTGTCGTCAAGACGATTTCTTCGGTCTACTGTACTGCCAGGTCCAATCCGTTTCTTTGCAGCCGACTGGTCACCATGCCGACCACCTCCGTGCTTCTACATAGTCGTAATTTCTTCAATAATCTTGGCCACAACCACTACGGTCAGGTCATCCGCGTGAACCACGATCGTGCACTCCCCGGGCAGTGCAATTTCGAGCACGTTGTTGTACATCGCGTACTTGGCATCTATAATCACACATTTGTAATCACATACGTGGATAAGAACCATGCTGGTGAACAGAACCGGATGCGGATGCTAACTGCGGCAGATATACATATAATGGCAGAGGTAAATAGGGCTTCCCCCCAGAGCGACGTCCTATCTCCGATGCTGGTCGACTTATTTCTCTGATAAACGCCTTCAATGGGTCTATGCAGGTGATGTAGCTATCCTAACTGCCGGACTATGCCTGCTGACTTTTTAATCTAAAGCGCAGGTAGCCACAAACGTAAACTACTACCGATGGCTCAGAAATGATCTTTCAGTCAATCATTTCAAAACCGAGGTTGTTCTCATTACGAGAAGGAGGTTGCTGGTCTGACTCATTTCGTGCTTGAAGAGATCGCCATCCGTTTTGCAGACGAACTTAAATATGTAGGTGGCGAACTGAATAGCAAACTTCTCTGAGGTACTTCTGTCACGTCGAAAGTTTTCACGGCACTGGCAGTGAAAAGAAATTGTAAGGATGACAGGGAAGTCCGTCAGCATTTGAGTGAAGTTTTTCTTTATGGCGTTGCACTTCAAAGTCGTAGCCCTGTAACAGCTTGATCCATCTGGCAAAGTAGTTCAGGGTTCTTAAATTGTAGCAGCCATTTCAGAGCTGCACGATTAGTTCGTATAATGAACTTCTGTCCATAGAGGTACTTATGGAAATAGGTCGTTGCTAGAATTGAATCCAAAAAATCACGCCGAGTTACGCAGTAGTTCCGTTCAGGCCTGGAAAATACCTTGTTCCAATATGCAACCACTTTCTTTTGATCGTCATGAACTTGAGAGATCACAGCTCTGACCCCAATATTGCTAGCGTCTGCGCCCACGATGAGCATTTTTCCGGATGTAAGGTAACCCAAGATGAGAGCGTTGCATAGCTGCCGCTTGACTTCTTTAAATACTTTTTCACACTCGCCAGACAGTCTCAAAAATCGGCCTTTTCCCGTAAGTTGATGCAATACCACCAAAATCCTTTACGAATCTTCTGTAATACGAGGCAAGTCTCAGGAAACTTCTCAGTTGGTGTTCATCTTTGGGGGCAAGTCAATTTTTCACCGTTTCGATTTTGTCAGGATTGATTCTTACTCCTTTCGCTGGTATAACGAGACCCAGAGAATTTACTTCCGGACGGTACATTTGACTGTGTTCAACTTCAAATCAACGCCTTGTACCCTTTCCCTATCACGGTTCTAATTTATATTCTCACAACAATCATTCATTTAAAAATAACTAAATAAAAATTAGCACGCACAGGACATCTTATGGACATATCGTCTGATACAATGACACCAGCATGCCTGTTGTTGCAAAAATATGGAATCGATGTTCACCGAGCTCCTATGTTCAGAAATGGTCTCGGCCGGAATCTGAACCAGCAAAAGAATGTAGTCATCAGTGGCTCTAAGATCTATCTAGAATACGCGTCTGGTGTTCCACGTGAATGTGAACGTGAATGAAGAACTTGCTTCCATATCGTCTTTAAGCTACGTTAAGGCGTTGGCAAGCCCTCTTATCATCTTAATTCTGTGAAAAAAAAAACTTTATTCCCTGAGATCTTAAATTAATTTGGATCAATCTAATCATCGGTTCTTATTTACAGCTCTTTCATACCTCGCTCTTTGATAATGTCGCAACACAAGATCAACATAATTTTGGCCCTTATGGCGGTGAGTATAGTTAATCGTTGTAACTCCTCTTTCATTCACAGTCTATGCAAACAGGACCGAAAATCACCCGAAGAATTTTCCTCTCAGAACACCCTCATCCATTTTTTGCTAAAATCCATGCCTCTGGGCCATAGAGCAGGGCTGGGATTATTAAGGTTTTATATAGGGTAACTTTTGTTGTTAGAGGGAGGGCTTTGCTAGTCAAATGCGTTCTTAACCCCAAGAAACAGCGACTGGTAAAAGTTATTCTTCGCTTGATCCCAGCGCTGGTGTCGTTGTCTGAACTTATAGCGGAGTATAGGTAAGCAAAGTACTTAACTACCTCGAGGGTGACAACCTGTCCGTGACGTCGGTATTAGGTGTCCTTTCTAGTTGACATCGTATATTTGGTCTTGCAATTATTGACCGTCATCGGCTCATCCGTCTAAATACTCGCGAAAGCGCCACGATTATGTATTGCAAATATCATTGGCGTATGCGAGTAATATGACGGACTTCTGAAAGATTGTACCTCTTGTGTAGGCACGTGAGTTTTGTACTATTCTTTCAAGAATGATCCTTCTTTGGTATCAATGTGAAATCTTTACCGAACTTGATGGGACAGCGTGCATCTCCATGGTCATCATGGGTTTTTTCCATAAACTGCTGAAGTGTGAATATTTGGTCGATGGTGGACTCTCCTGTCCTGAAGCCTCACTGATATGGATCACTCAAGTTGTTGACGAATGACTTCAGGCGTTCACACAATAGGGCAAAATTTTTTTCTTTCTTGACAATCGGACGCTGCCGCTGTCAAGAGCTCAGCAAAAAGGCTTTTGTTGGACTTAAGCTTAGATATGACTATCTTCACGGGTGCACGGAATTATTGGCCTACATTTCCAGGGCGAAATTTCGAACTTTCTGCTTGAAAGTGGTGTTTGGTTCGTCATCGCCATTATACAGTCGACAGAAATGCTCTTTCCAAATCCTTAGCAACGACTGCGGCCTCACTACGAAGTTCCTTTGTTCGCCCCAACAGGATTCGGTTCGGAGTTTGTATCCGTGGCATGTTTTTTTACTCTTTGGTAAAACATCCTGGCGCAGCATCCCTCAATTTGCTCGATCGCGTACTTCTTATGCTTCTTATTTTTCCTTCTGAGTAGCCGGTGTTCGTCTCTCCTCTTCTGCTCGTATGCATGCATGTGCTTTCCGGCACTCTTCATCAAACCAGGGGTTTCATTGTGGTGGCCAGGTGAAACTCAGCACATCAGAGGTGACATCTTTGATGGCTTTTTGGCAATGTTGCCACTGGTCTTCGATAGTTGATACTAGTGGCATAAGACCTTTTAAGAGAATAAAGGAGAGTCGATCGGAAAAAAATTTAGATCTATTGCGATTGTACCAGTTCGGCATCGAACTTCCACACAGTATTCGGGATATCCGAATACAACATATACAGGATATCCCTGCGTCAATCGCAATGTTGTTGATTCGTGCTAGCTATAACAATGTTTCGCCCAACCACAAAGGCGATTAGCCTGAATCCGTTATCGTAGGTAGTGTCCGACAGTACTACCAAAGTTGCCCTCTCTTCCTAGCTTTGCAGTAAAATCGCCGAGGACAATTTTAATATCATAGATGTTAGATGTTATCCAAGAGCTCGTAGAAGCTATCTGTGGTATTGTCATCTTTCTCCTCTGAGGACGTGTGTGTGCATATAAGGCTAATGTTGACAAATTTAGCCTTAATACAGGTTTGTTACGAGGCGTTCATTCACATGCCGAAAACCCAAGACTTCTTGCCTAAATCAGCTACTAACAAGAACTCCGCATCCAAATTAGCGCTACTTTTGCAGTCGATAAAAGTCGCCGTAGTAAATGTTGCAGTTTTAGTCCGGCCTGCTTTGTAGCTGTCCAGGGCATCCGCCAGTAGTTCGGCTGTACGGAACTTAACAATCCACGGACAGGTCCGAAGTTCGTTGTACTTGTTTCGTTTGCAGGGGTTGCCAACAGCAGATCCATCTCTATCCAAGGCTTTTTGTTGTTTCGTAGTTGAAGTATTTTTTTCATGGGCGGCAGTTACCCCGGCGGCGAAATCCCCAACCTTGAAGGCCAGTTTCATTATGGATACATCTAGGACGAGGGGCCGTTTAGACCGAAACCAGTAAGCCGTTCAGAGACGTGAGCGCTGCCGTTGATCCATTAAGGGCTCATCCACCACCATCTCTTTTCCAAGACTCTGACTTAGCCTCGGAAATCCTTACCGGCCTGAGCTCCAAAAACGCCGGAGAAGCCCGGATAAGGTGTCATTTGCTTTATTCCGGGATTTGATTGTGCTCAACAGTTGGTTCCATCTGAGAAATTCTATTTTTGTCTGCTGGTCAGCACTAGTTTGGCAAGTCGAGTCCGGATGGATAACGACCAGTACCCGATGGTCTTTACCACTTGGAGATAAAATAAACACAATTGATGCCAAGTGAAAGCCTCTCATTCCCCACCATATTTCTACAGCACCCAACCGAAGATAGTTTTGTAAAGTCTAAATGGGCATTGCTGCTAGGGATCGTCCCATAGATTATAGGGATAGCTTGTTGAGAAGGCTGTAGATCCGTGTGCTACTCCCATGTTTTTTTCATTCCAGAGTGGCAGTAGGTCCGTGAGTAATCTATGACATGATGCAAATACGAAGGATCTAAATACTGCGCAAATTTTCACAGCTTGTCTCTTAAGTATCTCCAAAAAAGTCTGCGCTGATTGTAGTTTGGAGCTGATAATAGTTTACGGAAGGCCACCTAACCTGATTTTTGTACACTGGTCGCTGAAGCTCTTTTCAAATGAAAATAATTGTATTGTAGTGTATTGTAAGGAATAAGCAACTTAAGATGAAGAGTTTGGTCCACCAGTTTATTGTAAAACTCTCACACAAGTTTGTGCTTAATGTTTGTCATTTTTTGATGGTGAAATCTTGAATGAGAGGTGCGCGTAATTGTTTTTGAGATCCTCAGATCATCTGAAATAAATAATGCGTTTAACTGCATCTTGTGCTACATATTTCGCTTACATATCTGCATTGCTAGTACGTCGATTGTGTGGTCAGACAAATTTGCGTACTTTAATACCACTAAAGAGGTCGCTTTATTTTCGAACGCATCGTCAATGAAGCCGCGGGTTTGCTGATAAGTTTTCATTTAAGTAATCCAATTAATTTTCTTTCGTCTGTGAAGTTAGGCTGGGACTTGAGTGGACTTAATGTGAAAACTTCTGTAAATTCTCTGATGTATGTACTTCTTAGTAGATCCTGTAGCCTCATTGCTCGTCCTTCAATATTGCATTTCTTCTATTGCTTGACGCCAGGTTATAGGTTATGCGAGTACTCCTTATTATTCCTCATACAATGTTTCTTCTGCTCCTGCTCTATTGCCTTCTGTTGATTACTTCCATCTTCGCCTCAGCGTTCGACACTACGTGTCTCTCTTTATGTGAAGCCGGTTTTCGAAATACCTAGCAGAGTTTTGCACAGGTCTATTATTTTTCACCGGAGTTGTTCCACATACCCTGCGCACATATTTTTACAGTGAGAAAAATTCGGTGCGGATTTACTAGTATTTCGCCGCAGAACAATTTTGAATCTACTATTACTCGCCACTTCGCACAGATTGTAATCTATCCGGGTTTGGTGTCCACCGCTGTCGTATGTTTTCCATTTTGTGGCAATCTTGAACTCATAGTTGATTTCCCCGACATATCTGTTAAAGTCCCCACCGACGAAAGTATTTTTTCTCTCCCCGGTAACCGTCGAGGTCTTACACTAATATTTTTTTTCGCCCTGGAACCACTCCTCCGATGTGCAGAAGAAGTAGCTATATTTCACAGGCACGGAGGACTATAAAGTTGTGCTGACCGTACGTTAGAGCAGCGCAATAATCACAACTCTTTTCTTGGGCTAATAGCATTTTTGAAGAAGCAGACATCTAAAAAGGTAAGCTCAAGGCTCAACGCCAACCTAAGAATGCCAGATATTGTACTTACGCTCCCAAAAGTAAATTTGTCCTTTACAATGTTTACAAATTGAAATCAGTTTACATCTTCGGTTTCCAAAACTCCCTCTTACCACCAATTTCTTATAGAGAAAAGCAATTTCAAGGTAATCTCGTTGAAGCAGCCACCTGCATACTACACACAGGTATCTGCGTTTACTTTCCCATCTAATTAAATTCACAAAAGGAAAGGCGAATCTATCTGCATCTATGTGATAATCACTGCTGCTTGCTCATAGGAGTACTACTTTGTTCACCCAGTTCCACTTACAATGCGCAAAAGTGCTCGTATATCAGCATGAACATAAAACCATTAAACGAACTTCCACTCCCAAGACTACCTCACTGCAAACCTAAATACTTTCTCTCATAGCTTTTGTGCAAGATTCCCGGGGCTTCCATGGTCCCTACTTGGTGAGCAGAATGGGATGATGTGAACTTGTTCCATTTGAATTCCATAATTGAAGTTTTACAGAACTCTTATCTTCTGCAACACTTTAGCCTTATTTTCCCTTCAGATGCTTAGTTCACTCATCGAATCTGACCACTATCTCAACTTCCACTAACTACCATCTTCAATCTCCACTTCCTCTAATAAATCTCTGCCAAAACACCATCCCTCCTGATTTCCTTCTAATAGCCCTCACAAAGGATGCACAAATGATGCTTAATAATTCGATTAGATACACGAAGCCTACACGCAGTTCAAGACTATAAAGTAATTTCCATGTACAGAGAGCAAGCAAGGGGCAAGCGACTTCCTGGCCAAGGATAATTGTGGTCCAGTGTAATCCAGTCCTAATTCCATATGACAAGTGTTAATTAAGGCACCGACACCTGCTGTAACACCTTTTAGCAACTTGCAAATTGAAATTGGAAAGATAGTATCCGTGCGTCAAGGTATGTATAGGTACCATGTACCTATAGTATGCATCCCAATCTAAGGAAAGGAATCAAAGAATGGCCACAGAGTGTTGATTTATATGGCGTGGCACAGAAGCTAGAGCAACCGAGAATAGAATTCTAGGAATACACATAATCGGATTGCACTGAACCAAAACGTAGATATGTTTTGCCGACATGCTGGGAACAGAACTTTGGATTGCTGTAGCTCGTTAAAATTTCCCAGAATCTCTGGACTAGAGTATTGGGATGTGTTTCCTCTGGAATTGGCATGGCGGCGGCGGTGGCGGTGGAATAGAATGGATAGGTCTTCTTCTTCCTTTCATTAAATTTTTCAAAAAAATTGATGGAGCAGGAGGTTCAGCCTCTTCATCTGACCATGTCGGGTGAGTAGCTCCTTAGCGGTCGTCCAAGTCCATTAAGTAATTTTAATTGCCTTTGCGTGTATGGATTGGATGGCCATGTGGTGGCTGGGAGTAGCACCTGGTCTGGTGTTGTGAGTGAAAAATCTTGTTACGAAGTTATGAGGGATTTGATTGTGAGGTGTCATTGTGGCGGCACAGTGTGGAGTTCTTCTGTGCTGCGGAGGATGGCAGGTGTTGTTGCTAATGATCGAGTGAAAAATGCAGAGGAATTCGAAAATTTGTTTGTTTAGTTGATAGGGGTTGGCGAATGGAAGACATGCACATGAAATGTTGTTGGAGTTTTGAAAATGTTGCTATTTAGGAATTTGCACTAGGATGCAGGTGATTGATGGTGAACTTTGTTATTAAGAGTTTTGTAATATGATAATACTCTGTGGTTGAAAAGCTAAGATCGACAACTGGTTATTTATTCACTTCCCTATAGCCGGATACTTCGCTAACTGCTCAGTTGCGCACTTTAAGTTTGTTGAAATCCCCTCCTGTTTGCTCGTGAAACTGAAATCGAGGTGTTTTCACTTCGGATTAGAAGACTCTATGGGCCGGAGCATAGGAGTTTATTCACCGTACATCTCAAACGAGTAATGCGTAGTTTTCTGACTCGGGTCCGAATATCTTAGGAAAAAAATTTCTCTAGAAACGACCGAGAATGACATTGTCCACTTTAGGTGGAGTACATGCTTCAGCGCCATTTTTTTTATACTCGTAACTAGCGCGCGCTCAAGGGATTTGTGTACTCTTAAAATGTTTGTACACAGTGTGGACGGTGCAAACTTAGGGAGGAAGAAAAGAGAGGTACCTGGACTTAGAAATAGAGATCTCGGCACGATATTTCAGAGTACGTCCGAAAGTGGGCTTGATGGTATACTGATAAGCATGAGATGGGTGTCGCGGTTGCTACCGACGGAATGCTACCGACGATTTCAATGGAGCACTCGTGATGAAAACAGGTATAGAACAGAGTGAGAGTGGGATTAGCAACACCTTTAAATTGGCCAAGCGGTCTTAAGGGCACCTGACTAGATGTTAGCATTGTACTCCAATCAGGCATTTGCCTTATATATGTATTGAGGCCAGATCAGAGGAGGAAAAGTATTTCTTATTACTTCCTTTGAGGAAACCTAGACAGGGAATATGTGGTCATTCCAATTTGGGTTTTCACTGAGACGCATATCAAAAATGGAAAGTTTTTTAAATTTCACTCTGTTGATAGTTCCCCAATTGGTTATGCTGTTAATACGCTGCCGTTCCCCTTCGCCAGTCGAAGAACAGGGACCTGAATTCGGGAACGAATATGAAAAGCAGAGAGTACTGTCATCAGCAAAGTAATATATTGGATTAGAAGTAACAGACAAGAGACCATTGAAGAAAATTAAGAAGAGTGTCGGAGACAGAGCCGAGCCCTGGGGCACACCAGCATTTATTTTGTAAATATTAGACTTGAAACCATCCAAGAAAACTTGAACAGAACGTTCCGAAAGGTAATTTCTATTCTTGAAGACGAGAATCATCGATCCCAAAAGCACACATTTTCGACAAAAGAGCCTGATGCCAAACTCTGTCAAATGCCTTACAAATATCAAGTACAACTATCTTGCTTTCGCCAAATTGATGTACGCTTTTGTTCCACTTTTCGGTGAGACATGCCATCAAATCACCAGTGGACCTGTTGCTACGAAAACCATATTACCGGTCATTGAGAAGTTTTTGTGTTTCGAGATATTTCATGAGCTGACGGTTTATCAGCGTTTCCATGACCTTGGATAGAAGGAACGTAAATGCAATGGGTCTGGAGGAGAGAGAAGAAGATTCGCCTTTTTTAAGGACGGGCTGGACAAATGCTGTTTTCCATCTTAAGGTGTCCTAAGGTGTCCCAAAGAGTGGGATTGATGGAAAAGCCTAAGCAGTGGTTTTGCCAGTGAGGTAAAACACCTCTTCAGAAGAAGGGGCGATATACCATCTGGACCAGGAGATATGTGTATGGTTAGATTTTGAAGATTCGGACCAGTCAAGTATTGGCGGAGACAAAGCTTAATCTGGAAGTGTTGAGTTTAATCTGGAAAGAAGTCCGCAAGGCGTGTAGCAAGCAGATTGGCCTTGTAAAAATAGCTGGCAGCTGGAGTGCCATTATAAATGACCGTTGGGATGGAGGCTGAAGTAGAATTTCTAATGGTTTTACGAACAACATTGTAGTATTTTTTTCCTCAAATTTCGCAGTCATTCCTGGCTCGTGTGAAATTTTTTCAGTTTTCCCTATCGGCTTGGTCCTGTAGGACCGAAAAAACATTTCTCTAACCCTGACGGCCTCTTTACAGCTCAATTCGCATCACGCCCTTTCTTTTGGTTGGATGCTCTTCATCCGATGATGGATAAAGGATCTCATTCCAAAGAGAATTGTGTCTGTGATCATATCAGCAGTGGAAGCCGCGAGGAAACATAACGACCAGTTAAAATTCCCAATGAAGCTGTTAAGTCTGCTCCAATTGGCTTTCTCGTATTGTCATACGGTTATCTCAGGAATTTTTTCTCTAGCTGTGTGGTGGATTTACGAGAAATTAGCTGACATAACACAGAGGTCCGACTAGCCTAGAGGGGATAGCACATCTACCTTGTAAAGGGTCTTATCCTATCTTTAAATTTAAATAAAACAAAGTGTATGTTAGATATCATCGAACTTTTTTATTCGTTTATAACAATGTTGAAACGTGGGATTCTTTGGGTTGAGCGCATCCGAAACGTCCAATTTTCCATGACTCTAGCGCATAAATCAGGCTTAATTTGACCGATGCCGTGGGTTATATTGGCTTTGAGGGCCGGTGTGGTTTGTGGCTTATTCGCATAGACCTGCGACTTCAGAAAACCCCACAAGAAAAAGTCTAACGTGGTCAAATCACACGATCTCGGTGGACAGTTCACATCACCTGCACGTGAGATTACCATGCCCTCGTGCAGAATTGCCAATGTGGGGTGAGCTGTGTGGCACGTTGCGCCGTCCTGTTGATACCACATGTCATTGGTGCCCATATCATCCAATTCAGGCCAAAAGAAGTTGGTAATCATCGTAATGGCGCTCGCCATTGACGGCGATGGCCTAGCCAACGTCGTTCTCAAAGAAATATGGACCGATGACGCCGCCAGCCTAAAATCTACACCAAACAGTGGCTTTTTCGCGATGCATTGGAAGTTGTGGTCTGCGAAAGGCCGAGTTCTTGTGAACGATGTGAAACGACTGCCTTATATTCTCCCTCATACTCTGATGGACAGCGGCCATGTTTTCGACAGATCTTGCGTTTCGTCGATTTACGGGTGTGGTTTATCGTTTACTGAACCAGTGAACTCAAATTTATCCACCACACTGCGAATAGTCCTCTCGGTAGGACGATTATGGCTACCGTAAAATGGGCGAAGTGCGCGGAACGTTGCCCCAACAGAACACCCATTTTGATAAAACAATTTTGTCATTTGTACGTGTTGTTGAACGCTAAGTCCGTCCATGTGAGTTGGCGAAACAGACTGAATAAATGATAGGCAATTTGACAGGTATATTGAAATCGGCCGTGAGAACGATTTCAGTATGAGATTGCAGGGATACAATTTTTTGTATGGAGTCAGACAGCGCATCAAACTCGTTAAAGGTCGAATTGCTGTCCAGTTCTGGGCTTCTGTAAATAAAGCAGTAGTGGGTAATTCACTTACGGAGATGGAATCTTCACCCCATGAAATTGAATTCCGGATTGGAACGTGGATCAGATTGTGCTGCAGTTTGGTAAGCTACCTCACTACGCAAGTCGATAGCAAGACCGCGATGAGAGCAGAATAATAGCATTAGTTCGTAGCTGGGTAACTTCAGATCAGAGTGATCTGAGAGATGTGGGCGGAGATCTACCTGTGTTTTACTAAGAGCCAAACAGCTAGCCTGTATTTGCAGAGGCGGACGTGCGAAAAAAAAGTGATTACTTTTTAGCCCTCGTATATTAGCTACGTCAGCCCTGAGTTGCCGAGTCCTAACCACAATCAAACACAAAAAACATGAACACCGACGTTGCTATGCAAGGTTGCGAAGTGAATTCTGACGAAGCAAATTGGTGTAGGTGTTATGCTCTTACAACAAAATGAAACAGTGCGCCAACAACAGTGTACATTGAAATGCTTAAACCGTGTGCCTACTATGGTGACATTTCGTGCCGCTTTTTTTAAAAGAAAAAAGAACTTAACACTCAAGTGGGTATTACGACACTTAAAATGCCTGAGCACGTGTTAAGTTGTTAGGAAAATCGGACAGGGAGAGAAAGAAAGATTTTTGGGCTCAATGGTTATTTCGCTCCATGGGTGGCATCCAACATTTGTATTCTAGGCAACCACTCATCTCGAGTTTAGTTGCCTGAAAAAAAGACGGTCTCTCGGGCTCGGCTGGTATTGGACCCCGAACCGTTCGATTTGGGAGCCAATACACTTTAGCTACAAAAGCAGCCCAAGACTGAGCATTCATGGGCCTCTGCAAACTGTTCAGCTGCAGGCGGCCTGCTAAGAGAACGAACATTCCACGTGCAAATCCGATGATCGTTGTCCTTGTTTCGTTAGCTGTGGTTGTTAATAGTTTTTTTGGTTTTCCATGGTACGGAAATTACTCCGACGCACAACCTTCGACCGGGAGATCTAGGTCCTTGATTTTAACCCCTAGGATAAGGGGCCGAATCTTACGATTTAAGTTACCCACATTGGGGATGCGAGCGCTCTCGTCTATCCATGAAGGGATTATTCGCTACAATCTCTTTTTCCAGTCCCTGGTTCAGTCTTGAAAGTTCCTTATTGACCTGAGCTCCAAAGATGTGATGCAAATAAAGCTTCCGCTAGTCTGGCTGTGGACGTCACCATTGATTTTTCCGATTCACCTCCTCCTTTTGTTAGATATTTGATGCCACTTTTCCATCATATCAGCAAGAGATGGCTCGTTTGGCATATGCGTGTTCCGGGTGCTCAGCTTCACATATACAGTCAGATTCAGCATAGGCTAATCGTCTCAATGTTAGTTCATTATTAAGTTTATTAAGCTATCCAGGCACAACGTGAATTTGATGATGCGGTTTTACCCCACAAAACTTTACATTAGCTCTTGAAACTTGTACAAAACTTACATCTGCTCGAGTGGTCCAAGATCTTCTTACTTTTTTAAAGAGTAAAGCACAAATCCAGACAATTTACCGCGAAAAAAGTCAGTCGCACTTCAGTCCTTCGTGCTTTCACCCGTAACACTCTTTTTGCTATAAATGGTCATTTTCGAACGAAAATTGTGATTTCTTCTAAGCTGAACTAAAATAAAGGTATACTATACACCGACATTCCAGAATACTTTTCTTCTGGGTCCACAGCTTGATTACGACACCGGAACGCACAGATAAATAGATTGTTACTGTTAATTCAGACATTCATGCATGTGAACACTAATCATGGAGCAGATACTAGTTAATAAGTGAAATTCTTTCACTTGGTTTCGTGGATATCTGGGCACAAGCCCGGAGCTCTTTGATTTTACTCATTTATTAATAGCCAGAAACACCCACCAGAAAAAGGAATGTCTAGGTTTAGCTATTGAATATAAAATCCACACGAATGATACAAGGGACTTGTCCGACCTCAAAGATTATCCGGACGAACTTCTTGTCATATGTCTCTGGATTACCCCTCTCACCAGAGAATATCTTCGATAGAAGCTTTTAAATGAGACCAACACGGGCTGGAAAAGAAAGCAAATGTGGTCAGGTTGATTCGCTTTACTCGTATTTAGGCAGGCATGCTAAGAACAAGAATTTTTGTTGTTATTGGGTGAGGCTATGGTAATCCAAGTTTTTTTAAAAAACGAAACCCTGTTACCAGTTGATAGATTTTTTCTCCTGACTTATTTATTACAAAGTAATATCTGGCCGGCTCAACATATCTCATTACATCACTTCAAACTTCACATAAAGAAAACTGGAAAACATGTGCACATCGGTCACGACAGTGGTGATCACACAGAGTGCCATCCAGGTAAACTTCACACCCAGACTTGCCAGTCTAACATCTCATCTTAATTGCTGTCAGCTGGCACAGACAAACTGACGGCATTTGTGCACAATTGTGGTACTTCTACTGAAATCCACTTCAACTCACTCATCTAGCCGACACACTGTGCAAATGTGCCGTCTGAAGCGTCCCTATACGTGGCGTCGGTTTGCACACCAATTATACACACTAACGCTTCAATGCAGTCGCAGCAAGAGAATTTAATTAATTTAATCATTAGCGGGAAAAATAATATACGATGGCCAAGCAGCCAGTCCGCGCCAAACAAATGGTTTTGACGTTTATTACCTCGACATCAAGATGCCGTTGCTGTTGCTGTTGTTGTTGCTGTTGCTGTTGCCGTACCTGCTGCCGTTCTTGTTGCTGTTGTGGTTGTGGTGAATTCACCTCTTGGCCTATCAGCGTCAACACGATGATCAGGTTCCTTAACATGCAGCGCTATTGCCTAGGAAAAAACAAAAATGCGGAAGTGCCAATGCTGACGGTTTTCTTATTTTTTATCATGGACCAACGGAATCACTTGAGACAAACGCCTAACAATTTATATCACATCAACGCAGCTTGATACTGTCCGTGGATCCCGAATTGTGTCAGTCGAATAGGACGACTAGGCATCAAAAGACCGTTACACTCTAGGGATCTAATTAAAACGGCTAAAATCCAACTTAGACGCTGGTAATTATTTTAGAAATGCGTCTTAATGCGTCTTAATGCTGCTTTCGGTTAAGTGCAATTTGTTAAACTACGGTCTTGTGATTTCACAGTACTTAAATGCTTTGAATATTTCTTTACCTTTGATGGAACTGAATGAATATTGTCTATAAAGAAAGACGGTTCTTACGATAATGCCACCTTAACATGGTAGAATTAGGTGAGACTTCATAGCAGATGACTCTGGTATATTGGAATCACCTGTCAGGGTTTGAATTTGGGAAGTGACCACCTGACATAACACCATTTGTTACAAGGAACGGCAATTGAAAGATGTTACCTATATAATCGCAAATTAAACACAACATCGGTCTTAACTTTCAGACAGACAGAATATTTCGACATAAGCGGACTGCAAACTATCCTAGTTGAGATTTTTTGTTCTAACAGATTATTTCAAGTACACAGCCTAATCTGCTAGAACGCCTTGTAGTGTACACAAAATCGTATGTAGTAAGTTCCGCAACATCTTTCCAAATTGCTATGAATTTTGTGCGGAGTTTGTTGAGCCCAACTCGTGACGTTACAGTTCTAATTGCATCAATTCACTAACTACAGAAACAGATAAAGACAGTCTGTTCTACCTTAAATGTTAAATAGCTTAAATAACCACTCAAAACCCTACATTTGACACGAGTACATCTTCAAACAATAGCTAGTGCAGGGCTTAGACAGTTCTTTGTTCTATGATGGACAGATCAAAAGATGAAAAGAACATTTCGTTTGGTTTGGTTTTGAGCTGCGATTTCGCTAGCAATATACATACGCATCACAACTTCGAGTAAAGATGTGATAAGAAGAGTTATCATAGCGTTTAAAAACAACACGACAGTAGAACTTTAAGGCATACCCGCAAAGCCACTTGTAGAAAGATTTTGGGATGAAAGTAGCTTAGATGATGATGATGATCATACACGAGCTCTATATCCACTCTTGATCGTCATGTTTCAATAATACGAAAACCCGGCGGATCATCGCCCAGCAGATTACTGAATTCCGTTCGCCATTTTACCTGTTGTTCATGCAAAATATGGATTGGTTCCAACGTCGGCTTACTTACTTTTTACTTATGTCCTGTTTCGATTTGTGGGTCCTAGAGCCTCAAATAAGTCTACACGCCATCGTGTACGGTTCCTGGTAATGAGCTTCAGCTCTCTCCAGCTCTTCTCCAATTGAGCCATGTATTTCTCGGCCAACCCGTTCTTCTACCGTCTTATGATATCAATTACATTGGATCACGTAGTTTGGTATGGAACTATCGCCTTTTCGACGTGAATGAGCAATCCACTGCCATTTGCGCCATTGGATGGTTATGCCTATTCATTTCTGATCCCTTCTCTTGTAAAGATGTTCATTAGACATACGGTTAGGCCAGAAAACCCTTAAGATATTCCGTAGGCAGCTATTAACGAACATTAGTAGCTGTCCTTTTATAGTAGCTTTCCAAGTGCTGCACATTTGAACGGAACAGTCGTAGCTTTATGTTAAAGCTGATTGCATTGTTCCGCCATATCATGGATATCATTCTAAATGGAGACTTTTGCAATACCCTGTCCTGTTCCACCTTCGGTAGAGACAATACCCCCAGGATATTGGAAACTCTCTACTCCCTCTACCGGCTGTCCAGTTATAACTTGAGTTGATGAGTTAGTATCAGGGTTGGTGACTTTGGTTTTTGCAGTGTTAATCTTCAAACCTACATATGCCTCCCTCTCCACTTTTGCTGTTATTGGGTGCACATCCATAATCCTGTGAGAGAGTAAACAAACGTCGTCGATCTAGTCCAACGAATTGCTCCGTTTCCAGTCTACATGGCTCCGCGAAGCACATAGCTAGCCACCAATCAAAAAAGTATCGGCGATAGAATGCAACCCTGTCGAACCCCAATTTGGATCTCGAATTCCTCTGACAACTTTCCTCTATGCATAACATTTGTCGGGTATACCTCGCTCCTGCCCAAGGTAAGCCAGACAAACTGCATGTTTACACTCCCGACCGGCTTCTCAAAATCAGTGAATAGCAGGTGAGGTGGTAACCGGTATTCAAAGCAGGATGTTGTTGTGGTTGACACAGGAGGATCCAGAGCAGAAACCTTTTTGCTCGGCATCGAGTGTATCGTCCTTTATTGCCTCAAGAACTGCATACTTTGGCTATAACCTTAGCAACTGCGGAAAGAGCGCAAATACCTCTCCAGCTATCTCTCTCAATAAGACTAACTTTTTTAGGGAGCTTGACAAACACTCCCTTCTCCCACTCGCCGGGAATACTTTCTGCCTCCCAAGCTCTCTGAGCATGACAATCTAAAAGCTCTGCTGATGTTGTTGGAGCGGCTCCCAGAAGCTTTGCAGGAATATCATCTAGTCCTACTGCCTTGTTGTTCTCCAGTACGTTGATGCGAATTCCGGAAATTGTTACTTCAGGTAGCTCAATTTTATTCGGATGCACATCGGTGGCGATCACACGGTTAAGGGCCGTAGCAAAATGCTCCTTCTATCACTGGAGCTGATCTTCATCCGAAACGAGTACGAAACCATCTAAGCCTTTCAGCGGACGTGGGCTAGAGCGATAACCACCTGCCAGCTCTTTGGTGATTCTGTAAATTGTTCTGGTAAAACAGCTGCTCGCTGCTTCCTCTGCTTCTGTGGCCAGGGCGTTGATATGGCTATGTCTGTCCCGTCGCACGCTACGCTGCACTTCTCTCATTCTACAGGAACTCTTAGTCGTTCCTCCCTACCGCTAGGGTCTCTACAATACAAGCTTTAAGTAGATATCCTCGGTAAGCCACGTGTTATGTCTTGCATGCCATCTACTAACAATACTTTTCGCTCCAGATGTGAAAACATTTTTCACAGCGTTTCAATGTTCTTCCATGGTTGTCGATAGTGAGCTGCTGATAGCTTCCACTCCTAACGAAAAGTGGTCCCTTAATTGTTTGCGTACTGAGGGGAGCCTTAGCCGGTCGGTGTTATATCTAGGCATTTAGTGATATTGCGGAGTCTTTCAATAGATGCAGTACGTAGCTGGGAAGTAACTACGTTAAGGTGATGATCTTGTACCAAATGATCGACTAGGTTAAACGATGATTGCCTGTCAGTTGACATCCAGCTGACTTTTCCTCAAACATGGTGCCTCCAATGACTATGCGATTGATGTTGCAGAAATCAACAAATCTTTCTCGATTGTCATTTCGGTTGCCAAGACCGTGCTTCCCGATCACATGTCTGAGCCTTCATTGTCGTTGCCTACTTTTGCCTACCCTTACGGTGGGCGTTGTGGTGAATACGGCACTTAGCTGATTGTAGAAGTTGTCCTTTTCATCCTCAGTCGAAGGATTCGTTAGAGCGTAAGATCCTATCACCATGTTGGTGGGAGGAAATCAAGCATCTGCGCGCTTTTGGTGTTAGCAGCAGACCCACTTCGGATTCAAGAGGATTGCCGGAGGGCTTGCCTGAATAGAGTAGCACAGTATTACACATTGGAGATTGGTACTCTCACTCGTCGGACCATATTATTTCACTCACTCCCAATATGCCCAAGTTATATCGAAGGAACTCTCGTTCCAATTGAAGGAATCTGGCATTTTGAGGTCCTTCGCTCCCTGTGTCGAGGAGCGTCCTCACATTCCAGAAACCAATCTTAGTCCGGGTACAATAGCCAAAAGCCGTCGTCCTTCGGGGGCATTTTTCGCTAACGCAGAGTGCTAGTCTACGTTGCCTAGACTAGAAATGCTAGACCGTTCACTATTTTAGCCTACATGTAGTATACATGCAGGGATCAGCCTGCAGTCAGGAAATATTGTATTCGCTTGGTCTGCTGGCAACCTGGAGAGTCACGTCAACTGCAGTTATGCTCATGTGAATTTTAGCTCTATTAAAGTTAAACTCAAGTTCGGGTCTTAAAAATTTCTACACAGAGCCGTGCCTAGCAAATATGTCGACGATTGCATTTCCGGTAACCCGATTTTCGTCTTAGACCCAAACAAGGCTTAGTGAATAAAGAGTATTCCGACTGCTTTCAGAGAAGTTTTGTATTCCTAAAATAGCTTGGAAGTCGTGAGAAATTTCCGCAAGGCTATAAACTCAGCGACAGCGACTGTAGCGACAGCCAAGCTACAGGTGCAAATGCTTCGATGCCATCAGGATTACGTATATTTCCGTTAAGAATGCTGACAAGCGTGGAGTGAATCTAACGTTTTCCCTTACAGGCAAATACCAGCGCTGCATTTTCAATCGGTTTTGGAACAATCCGTGAAGACTTGACTACATTCCTTTTCTGATAGCCGAAACCATTCCTGGGCATAGGTCGATTTCATATTTTTCCCCCAATTGAAGTTCTGGAGTCATTGTATCACACGGCATGTCCATAAGGCCTGAGTTAAAATCCAGTCGAAGCACGAGGTCCTCGAGACTCTAAGGTGTAGTGTACCAAAGACACCTTTTCTGTCAACAGAAGATTGCTCTGAAAGTGCAGGGAAATTCATCAGTGCATCTAGATGAGGCCCAGGCGTGCTAGGGAAAACTACTACGCAGCCGAAACAAACCGTTGTTTGGAGTCCCGTAAAAGCAGTAATGATATCTCCTCACGAAGGCTTGCTCCACTAGACACCAGACAACAAAGGCATAACATATGCCAAACGTACATCCAAACGACCCTCCTCGATGATAAGCCCAATATGTTGCCGAAAGCTTCTTTTCACTACCAGAAGCCCGAGAGCCCCTTAGAGGTATTCAGCGTGACATGTTTAGTACGAAGAATTTTGTTATACACGATTTTCCCAAACACTTAGCTTCGTTGGAGAAATGTATGATGACTCCTCTAAACACTAAATGAGTCACATAAGTCAGGTTTACCCGCCACGTGAATAAATCAGCCACGGTTTTGAGAAAATTCGGCCAACCGTGGTATTAGGCATATTGTATTGGGTATATAATTTAATTCATGCGGTTTTTTTTTTCAAAGTTTGACAGCCAAGAATGAATCAAGCCAATTTTTGATATTCCGCTCTGATGTGAACCGTATTTCAGTGAGGGCGTTCTGCATCGACCGGAACAAATGGTAGTCAGAAGGGGCAAGGTCTGGGCTATAAGGCTGGTGGGGTAAGACTTCCCATCCCATCCACTGTTTTAGAAATAGTTCTTAACCGGAATAGCAACGTGGGGCCGAGCGTTGTCATGATGGAAAATTATTGCCTCGTGTCTGGTCGTATATTCCGGGCGTTTTTCGGCCACTGCTCTCTTCAAACGGATTAATTGTGTTCGGTAGCGTTGTCCATTGATGGTTTCACCCGATTTTAGCAGCTCATAATACCCATCTGATCCCACCAAATACAGAGCATTACCTTCGCGCCATGGATATTCGGCTTTGCCGTTGATTTGGCCGGGTTTCACATATGATTTTTTGCGCTTGGGGTTGTCGTAATGGATCCATTTTTCACCACCATCCGATGCAAAAATGACTTCCTTTTGTGGCGTTCCAGCAGCATTTCGGACATGCAAAACCGCCTTTCGACGTCTCTCGGCTTGAGTTCATGTGGAACCCAATTTCCTTGCTTTTAAACGTTTTGAAATGGCTTTAAACGTTTTGAAATGGCTGCTTGAGTGACACCCAAAGATTCTGCGAGCTCTTCTTGTGTTTGGCAACAATCTTCATAGAGTAATGCTTCCAGTTCTTCATCTTTAAACTTTTTTGGCTGCCCAGGACGTTCATCGTCTTCCAAGCAAAAATCACCAATTTTAAATCGTGCAAACCACTTTTGGCACGTTCGTTCAGCTAGCGCATGTTCACCATAAACTTCCACCAAAATACGATGACTTTCGGTAGCAGTTTTCTTAATATTAAAGTAATGAAGAAGAACTCCCCGCAAGAAAACTTTTTCAGGCACAAAGTTCGACATATTTGAGTGAAAAAAAATTATTGTTGTTTACGCTTCAAATGAATGACATATACTGAAATGACGTACAATGACAGTAGCTTTCCAACGCGTGTTCCAATGGAATAATACAAGTTACGCCATCTCTGAGCAAACCGCACGAATTAAGTTATAGACCCAATACAATATATTTGACAAAGCTTTTCCTAATAACTTTTCCATATACCGCGTTGATCAAAAAGTTCCCAGAAGTTATTCAGACAATTAAAATGTATACAAGTTTATTCATCTATATCTATATTCTCCCCTTCAAAGTAATCCATATCGACTGCAACACACTTATACCAGCGCTTGATCCAACCCTCGAAACATTTGTTATATTCGGTTTTCGGAATGTCCATTAGTGGTGTTCCTGCGATTTTTCCATTGCTTCCTCTCGGCTGTTGAAACGCGTTCCCCGTAATGGTTTTTTAACTCGATTGAACGGAAAGAAGTCACAGAGAGCCAAATCAGGTGAATTCGGTGGCTGTTTGATGGTATTTGTTGCATTTTTCGTCAAAAAATTACGAATAATGATGGCACTGTGCGACGGTGCGTTATCATGGTGCAAAATCCTCGAGTTTTCTGCCCACAATTCTGGTCTCTTTCGGCGAATTGCTTCACGCAAACGTCTCATAACGCCCAAATAATACTCTGGCAAAAATTCATGATGCACTACACCATTGTAATCCATGAAAACCGTGAGCATTGCCTTCTTTTTTGACTGAAAACGACGTGGTTTTTTTGGCCTCGGCTCATTTGGTGAACGCCATTTACTTGCCTGATGTCTGGATTGCGAGTCGTACTCATAAGCCCACGTCTCGTCTCCAGTAATGATCCTTTTGATAAATGTGGGATCGGATTCAGCCTCGCAAATCATCTCTTTTGCGACGTCAACTCGGTCTCTTTTTTGCATGAAATTGAGGTCTTTTGGCACCAACTTTGCTGCTACATGACGGAAACCCAAATCATTAACCAAAATGTCTTGGACAGATCCATAGGCAATGTTCAAGTCCTCCTCTATCTCTCTGATGGTTAATTTGCTGTTATTGACCAACATTTCTTCTGCTCGTACTTCATCAATGTTTTCGTCGGTTTTCGATGTCGATGGTCTGCCACTGCATTCATCATCTTCGATTGACTCACGACCACTTTTGAACCGCTCGTGCCACTGGTAAACCACTCTTTTCTTTAGAGAATCGTTGCCGAAACACTTTTCCAACGTTTCCAACGTTCGCGCACCATTAAATCTGTTTTTACGCAACATTTAATACGAGTAAAAATTCGTTGTTGCAAATTTAAATCCATTCGTAAAATTGTAAAAAAATCGCCAACATAAACGGTTATAGATGTACTCTTGGCTACGTAACTTTTGCAAATGTCAAGCTATGACGCTAAGATTTAGAGGGAATGTCAATAACAGATTTACCAACTAACATAAAAAAAGTCAGACTAATTGGCCTAAACCTCTTGTTGTGTTGTGTTGTGTGCCGGTTCAAATCAGGTTTGTTCCAAGCATGATACTGCAGGAAATCAACAGATTTCCTCAATGTTTCTAGCCTGCCAAATTTAGCTTCTTTGAGGACTTTAACCGGCCTGCTTATATCACCAAGTGACTCGATTTTGTCCCAATCTGCATTGTTTCTACTAGAAGAGTAAGTTAGTTCAAACCAGCTGGTGAAGATACCGTTTAGGTTTGAACAGCTTCCTCTAACTTCCGCTTCCCTCGAAGCCTAAGCAGAGAGCAACAACGTTGCAACATACTCGTACAATAAGTTCCACCTTCACGAAATCGCAATACTCTACGAGCCTCTACTAATGAAGATCCGAATTTAGCTAAGAAGCGCACCGGTGGACTAATGCTATTCTCGCTTTATTTGGTATTTTGTGACTGCAGTTACCAAATCCTTATAGCAAAATTGTCCATATTTAGATTCTGATAATGAACCCGGTACAGTAAGACAATCTTTCGGGTTTTCAGATCGCTCGTCGTATAGTGATACGAGGGCGGGTCAATAATTCCGTGGATTTTTGAATTTCTGACCTCTTTACTGAAACAGCAACACTGCTCCTGTCAACAGGCATTTGTCAGTTGACTCCTGTCAAAATTTAAACTTGCTGCGTCAGTTAGTTTGTGTTTGACAGCTATTTTTATCAGACTACTCACTAATTTGAGGAGAAAATGGAAAAAAGTGAATTTCCTGTGCTTATTAAGCATTATTTCTTGCGAAAAAAACCATTACCGAGACCAAGGCTAAGCTTGATAAATACTATGGGGACTCTGCACCATCGATTTCAATGGTAAAAAAGTGGTTTACTGAATTTCGTTGTGGCCGTACAAGCACTGAAGATGCCGAACGTCCTGGACGCCCAGTTGAGGTCTCTACACCCGAAACAATCGAAAAAATTCACGATATGGTGTTGGCCGACCGAAGATTGAAAGTGCGAGAGATTGTGGAAGCCGTAGGGATCTCGCATGGCTCAGTGGTTTCAATTTTGAATGATCACTTGGGCATGAGAAAGCTTTCCGCAAGATGGGTGCCGCGTTTGCTCACAGTCGACCACAAACGCAATCGTGTAACAACTTCACAGGAAGGTTTGGCGTTGTTTAATCGCAATATGGAAGAGTTTTTGCGCCGTTTTGTAACCGTGGACGAAACATGGATCCATCACAACACACCAGAGAACAAACAATAGTCAAAACAGTGGGTTTGTAAGGGTGAATCGGCGCCAAAGAAGGCCAAGGTGGGTTTGTCAGCCAATAAAGTTATGGCGACTGTTTTTTGGGATGCACGCGGGATAATCCACATTGACTACCTTCAAAAGGGAAGAACAATCAATGGGGAATATTATGCCAACTTATTGGACCGATTCAATGACGATTTGAAAAAAAACGACCTCATTTGGCCAAGAAAAAGTTCTATTCCACCAAGACAATGCAAGGGTGCACACATGTGCAGTTGCCATGGCAAAAATCCATGAATTGGGCTATGAATTGCTCCCTCATCCACCCTATTCTCCAGATTTGGCTCCGAGCGACTACTTCTTGTTCCCAAACCTGAAGAAATGGCTTGGTGGAAAAAGATTTGACTCCAATGATGAAGTCATCTCGCAAACAAAGGCCTATTTTGAGGACCTCGACAAATCATTTTTTTTGGAAGGGATAAAAAAATTGGAGAAGCGTTGGACAAAGTGTATAGAGCTCAAGGGAGACTACGTTGAAAAATTAAATAAATTTTTTTATCAAAAAATCTGTTTTAATCACGGACTTATTGACCCGCCCTCGTATGAAGCCCCGCAAACATCGAAGGCCACTGATGGTGATTTTTTTTATTCTCGTGGTTTCTATATACGAGGGTTATCTGAAAAGATAACGGTACTCGTCAATAAAAGCTAGTGGATGCTAGTTGTGCATCTTCTGGCAGTTACTTAGCGAAGTTTCAGTCATTTTGGACGCGCAGTTTTTAGTTGACAGTCGTTTGAGTGAGTCGATGTGAGTGTTTTTTGTGAAAATGGAAAATATTGAGTATCGAGCTGTTATTGAATTCTTGTTTTTGAAAGGCAATACGCCTACGCAAGTCAAAAATGAGTTGGACTCTGTGTATGGGGACTCTGCACCATCATTTACCACAGTGAAATTTTGGGCAGCTGAATTTAAACGTGGCCGTAAGAGCTTGGGAGATGATGAACGTTCGGGACTTCCAAAAACTGCAACCGCTGACTATAACATTGCTAAAGTTCACCAAATGGTGTTAAACGACCGCCGAATTAAAGTGAGAGAAATAGTAGAGGTTATGAAAATGTCCAAGGAACGTGTTTGTTACATATTAAATCAAGATTTAGGCATTAGAAAGCTGTCCGCGCGTTGGGTGCCGCGTTTGCTTACGTTAGACCAAAAACGTGTTCGAATGAACATTTCCAACGCTCTGTTGGGGCAGTTTAGGCGCAATAAATCCGAGTTTTGGCGCCGACTAATTACTGTAGATAAAACATGGATACACCATTATACGCCCGAAATAAAAATTCAGTCAAAGCAATGGACTGCAAAGGGCGAGCCGGCTTCAAAAACAGCAAAACTGTTTTTTCGGCTTTGAAAGTGATGGCGACTGTTTTTTTTTTTTGGATAGTAAAGGAGTTATCTTCAAAAAGGAAAAACCATTTCAGGAGCATACTACGCATCATTACTTACTTGCCAAGCTGAAGGCGGAAATTGCGGAAAAACGGCCACATTTGCAGAAAAAGAAAATCCTGTTTCACCAAGATAACGCGCCGTGTTACACCTCAGCGGTTGCCATGGCGAAAATCCATGAATTACGGTTTGAACTGCTTGACCGTCCGCCTTATTCATTAGATCTAGCCCCAAGCAACTTCTTTTTGTTCCCTCATCTAAAAACTGCGCTCGGTGGACAGGAGGAGATTCGTGAACAATTATTTTGCAGAGAAAAACGCTAAGTACTATTTGGACGGGTTAGAGAGATGGGAGCATCGCTGGGAGAAGTGTGTAGAGTTATAAGGAGACATGTCGAAAAATGATCAAAATTGTATCATTGTTCGGTCGGAAAGTTTTCAGAGGTTGTAGGATTAGTTGAGCTATGCGAGTACTACTACAGGTTGACTTAAGCATCTCTGAATAACGCCACTGCCCTCATATTACACGGCAATAAGTTCTCACAGCTCCTTTATATGCGGGCGATCTTTTTATATTTGTTTCAAGCAAACGTTAGTGGGCTAAAACTGTTTAAGATAAAATTGTCTCTAAGCTCAGCTTCGAAGTAAGCATCTCTGAACCAGATAAGAATGCGACTACCGTAACTACAATATATAGTTCCTCGCAGCAAGATTATATTCGACTCGTCGTGATTTTTTATTAACCACTTTTTCCATCGACAGTAGTTTTGGTTAATCTCGTTATATCGTTTTAAGCTCATTTATATGACTGTGAAAGGTCATATGGGTCAAAAAGGGAAGAGGCACCTTACTTATTTACTTAATACTTAGATAGGTGATACCATAGTCCGGAGTGGAACTGAGAATCAACGAACATGCTTCTCTTGGTGAGCCCTGTTATTTGTTAGCTGCTTCCTATTTTGCACGCCCCTTCCTGAGGTGTGGTCTTCTCCTGCTTCGTTTTCCTTTCCTGACAAAATCTAAGACCTTCAGACCTTGTGTCTATCTGCTATATTGTACACAAATCACCCATGATTAATTCTTCTCCTCCACCTTCTTTACTGAGTAAAATTATTACCCTCATGAACCAGCATGCTTTCTTCACGGTCATCTTGTGGAGCCGGTTAAGGAATGACAACAGTGGACATGGCTTCGTACAATTTTTCTCGATAAGAGAGATGCGCTTTAGAATCAAGAAATAGTTGATAAGTGTAGTTTTGGGGTCTTTCCAAGATCTGCCGAAATATTTGGTGAATATTGGGCTTTTCCGACCTAAAACCACAATCATATGCTCCCATCAAGTAGTAGACAAAGGGTTTTGGGCGATATTGAAGAAACTGATTCCTCTATGTAGATGGCGTGTCGCCTTTATTCAGGATGGTCACACGATACTTGCAGGCTTTCCTTACTTATTCCCGGGACATGCTCTTTTTATTATCTGGAGAATTACCGAACGTCTTTCCTCGATCTCGCACTTCTCATACTCTTTTTTCATTGAGTTTCACAAGTCAATGTAGCCCTCCTTTGCAGGGCTGCTGTGGTAGGTGGAGAACTAGCATATCGCCCCTCTGTTGTAATTAACTTCTTGACAGCTTTGCCACCGGGAAAGATGCTGATGGACATCTAGCGAGGTTAAGAGACACTTGATCGGCAAAGACTCTGAGGCTTTCTTATAATTGCAGCATTGTGACATGACACATCGTCACAGTATTTCGTCTTCTAAGTGGCGTTAGTTATATTCCCACAAGTACCTTGGCCATAATAAGGTAGTTATCCGAGTCGTTGTCGGCCCCTCCGACCTTTCAGACATCAAAGACATCAAGGGTACTGGAACAGCTTCTATCTCAATCAATTTGAATAGTAATAGATTGATCGTTAGATAGTATTACAGCATCATGATTAGGATATTGCGCACATATCTCGTTCGAAGAGCTCATAATAATAGTTATAATGTTCATCGTTCAGCATCTGTTACCTCTTTTGAGGTGGACGTATACCTATATATTGGCGAATTCAACCTTGATGGGGATTGTCTTGAAGCGCTCGTTCACATGTCCTAAACCCAAGACTGCTGATCTTACGATAAAGCCGTCGCAGTTGTTCATCTTTCTATATGGGGGGTTTAACATTCTTCGTGCCAGACTGGGGTGTCTGTCCACCGAAAAAGGCTATTTAATCCATACCCTCTACAAATTAGCAAAAATATTCCAATGCCGTATGCAATGCATTATATTAAGCTCCACCAGGATTTGCGTTGTAAGTGATACCAGTTATCAAAATGTCGCAAGTGTATGTTACGTTTTTAGTTTGTCACTTAAAACAAATTGATTCATCTCTATGGATGTCCATGACCATGCAGCTGTCGACCGACAAAAAAATCATAAATTCACGATATATTTTCGGATGTCTCACTTTAAAAGGCGATACATGAAGTTCACTTAACATGGCCTTCGCGAATTACAGTCTCCAAAAATTAATACGCCGGTATAAATACGAATGAAGGCTAGTCCTTTCAAAATCCATTTGCATTTGAGTAGGCTTGTGGACTGGTTTCTTAGGACTTTACTGCTGCGAAAGTGACTATTTTCGGAACTTAGCAAATACTATGGAATAATGACTCGCGTAAAGTTCAATTGTGTTATCTTTCCCATTGCTATCTCCATCAAAACTCATAATTTTTACCTTGTCATCAAGAATAAAAAATGATCCTCCCTCACCTTACAATTCCCATCTGACCGCGGTGACTCAATTGAAATGTTCCACCATTGCTCGAAGGAAAGCCAATTACTCCCTTTAGTGCTCCAATTGTTTGATCTTTATCCACATTCCCATCACTTAAGCACACAATTTGTTAAAATACCCCAAGAAGTACGTTTAGATTTGTACTCGTATCTGTACGTGCTTTCTCCTTCAACTGACATCTTTCAGAATGTCATTCTTCAAGTTCTAATCTTAACTGCTCACCCATGAGAAAGGCTTAAACTCTTCCCATTGCCCCAACTACGAATATCGTTCTCATATCCAACTCTGCTCCAATCACGTCGACTGTCATGTCAAAGAAAAAAAAGGAAAAAAAAAAAAAAAACGCCAAACGAACTCCTTTAGACCTAAAAGGAATCTGCTCAACGGTATTGTGCGTGTTCGTACAGCGTCCGTACCGCTATCGTCTGTGGATCCTAATCGTGGTGCATTAGTCAAGGAACTGATTTAGATAACTTCACTGTTGGAATAGCCACACAGTTGGACAGAATAAGTACAGTTTGAGCTGAAATCGGAGTCTGGGGTTCTTCTGGTTAACTGGCAGGCAATCTGAGCTTATCAATTGGCTCAGCAAGAACAGCACAGTCAGCATCGTTAACCGAACATTAGAAAGGTTCTACTGGATACCTTAAAAGGATTTAAGTGCAAAGCGAGTTTTTGGAGCCACCAATCGGCATTTGGGCTGGTTAACGCTTTGCGTAGGTTGTGCTGCTTTAACGCAATAGGAAGTGATCTGGCATTTTGGTTTCCAGCTGAGTGAGTGGCGGTTAGACGGTTTAGTTTATGCAGGCGATGAGATTGAAGGGATCCCATCTACTGACGGATACAAAGTTGTTAATTTGCCGGTTTGCAGCTGACTTGGAGAATATAATCAAGTGGTTTGACCTGATCGAATTCCTGAATTGGATCTTCCTAATACGACGGATTTGGATTGGGAATTGAATTTGTGACGAGCAAGTAGTTGGACATGACATGACAGTATTTAAATGAAAATTAATTATATGCCAGTTGCTGTTACCGTTCATGATTAACAAAGGTAGAAGGGGGAATGAAAACGATGTCTGAAACTGTCAACAGATTATGGAACCTGCAGGCAATTACTTCAACTAAAGTATAGCGCAGGAGTTAAGAGAACAACAGACTTTTAAATTGTACCATGACATAGCGATCCTTACGCTTTAGCGAAGACTGAAAACGGCATCGGGAAAAAGTCTAATTAGACGAATTAAGCGTAATCCAGTCATAATGATCCACGTACGGCTGTTCCAGAAGAAAAGCTTGTAATCGTATTATTAGGTACAAAAGATGCCAGTGATAGTCACGATATACAAAGTGAAATTGAGCTTCTTTACAGAAGGTTGCACTTGGTAAATTTCAAACCTATAGCCTACTGGTTTATTGGTACCGGATTTCTGGGAACAGCAAGGAAGTATCTGTTTGTCATCTGAGAATTTGTCTACTGTTAAAGCAAAAAATATTTTGTATGGGCCTCTGGATTGTGATTGCCTAATGGCCAGTGACTCGAGTGCAGATTAGCTATACAAATACTTTCTGGTTTGGTGGTCAACCTCTTCTTCTTCAGATTAAGTCAGCGTTGGAATTTTTAGTTTCGGCTGGAATGAATTCTAGTAACCAGCAGCGCTTGCGAGCTACTTTAAGAGCTATAATTTTTAAGTTAGTGAACTTAATAGGCCAATGGCAGAGTAGGGAAATGCAAGTTACCAAAAGTAGCATATGGTGCGCTTTCACTTAGGCGGCCTGAAATTTCTGAAAGTTGTATTCCCAATGGGAGTGTTTGTTTTCGACACAGAATGTCTTAGGCATATAAGGGTTTGGTGTGTAGAGCATTTCGCGCATAAGGTTTTGCTATCCACATGGTAGACGTCCGATTGGTTGATTGATTGGCGAAAATATTCTCCGTTTTGGGAAGTCTCCATAGTCGATTAAGGCAATAGACGAAATAGAAGAAATACCAGCACTTTCGTATTTAAATCAGTTCTGTTTCTTTTCTCTGCTATTTTCTTGTGACTTTTTAAAGTTTTCCTTACCGTAGCCTCTATAAGTTACAGCCCCAATTTTACTGATATTTTATGAGAAGCTAGCCAACATTAGGATTGACCTTCCGACTGTGGTTGATCGATTCACTTGGCATCTGTGAACTAAAGTTTCGCTGGTTATAGCGGCAAATAATAGGCCCTGGCTTCTTATTTGTCAGTAGATTTGAACCCTTTAACTGATTTCGGTCACTAGAACAAAGATTTTGCTTTTTGTAGCACTGATATCGTGAGTGAAAAAGCAATTAAATCGACGGTGGCCGAACAAGCCTTCTTCGCATTGACCCTGTTCTAGTCAGCAAAAAATGATTCAACTTTAGCTGGTTGGACTTGATATAATTTCTACGAAACCTATTTCGTGCTGCTCTGAATCGTGTTATGCCACACGCATTTTTCACTCTTCCAATGTGGTCTTAGATGGCAGTTTTTTAGAACGTGCTTGCTTTGAAGTTGTCAGCGTTATGCCGCCAAAAACACCATTCTAACCAAGAACTATCTATTTTAATGGATTTTAACCGCTGAACCTTTCTGTCGTTCTTTCGATAGTTCCAGCCAAATCTATCGAAGGTATAGTAGAAACATCTGGAGAAACTATAGAAATCGAAAGATTTCGATGTTCCACATCAGGGATTCTTTATTCTAATTAATTTTGAGCTATGGCCAATAAGGATTTTAAAGACTAGTCAGAGTTTTTGACTCCAAAATATCTCTACTTTTTGTCCAAGGCCTCACAGAGGGAGCATAGTTAGAGATTGCGCGTGGGGCTAACTACCCAATCACGTAAGAACTGCACAATTGCGTTGCAACCAAAAGTCGTGGATAATGATTTACATTATAACAAAGTTCGGAATATTTGATCCACTAAGCTGTTCGCATCTAAATAATTGAAGGAGGGCCTAGGCTGCTGAAGATACAATACAACCGCCATTCAAAAAGTACAGTGGACAGCGCTTATTTAAATAGCGGTTTGTCATTAAGGCCGGACTTAGGACAAAAGTTGTTATATCTGATTGTACCTAAGTATACTGAGTCGAAAGCAAGAAATGCTTGAGGCTCATTTTCCAAGTAACACAATCCAAACCAGTTCACAACTGGTAAGCTGAATAATACAACACGCCGTAGCTTGTATATCCCATCGGTTGTGGTGACGGATCAGGCCATCAAACATGCTGTTGCTTTCTTTGATGGCTTTAAGTTGCTGGACACTGATGGCATATACCCTGTTATGGATCAACTGCTGGTAACCCTGAAGAGAATCTTGACTACTAGCCTGGCACTGGCATACGTACCATAACCCTGGCGAACAGTGAGAGTAGCTTTTATACCGAAAATCGGAAAGGAGGACTACACCAACTCAAGAGCTTCAGACCTATTATTCTGACTTCCTTCAGATTGTGAAGTATCGAGAGAATGATCAAGATCCATGCGCGCAAAACAGCCTTGCGAATGCATCCTCTGTCTGTGACGCGAGAGTACACTTCAGAATCTGGTAGGCAGAATTGAAGGTGCACTCGACAAGAAGGAATACGCTTTTGGTATTTTTATGGTTGTTGAGGGTTCTTTCTACAACGCAACTCTTGACGGCATGTGTAACTCGGCCAGACAACACGGTGGCGTTCAGGACTCACTAGTTTTGTGGATAAAAGCAATGCTGGTGAATAGGACATTGATTGCGGATGTTGGCTGTGGCTAATATGCAGTGGCGGGGGTAAACAGGTACTGCCAGCAAGGCGACTATGGTGCATGTTGGTCGACTCTATAGTTCTGACGCGTATGCTGCACAAGCATACGTGGATGATGTGGCTGTACTGTCTGCTGAATCGTGTCTAGCGGCTGTCTGTTATAAAGAGCGGGCAGCCCTAGACGTGATCGACGATTGGTGCGATAGTAATTGGTTTAAGTCAATCCTCTCAAAACCGAGGTCGCTCTCTTTACGAGAAGGAGGAAACTAACTGCTCTGACTCATCTAGTGCTTGAAAGCATCACTACCCAATTCTCAAAAAATGGTAAGTATTTGGGTGTTATTCTGTATAATACACTTCTTTTGGCCAAACATGTTACGTCGAAAATCTCTAAAGCGCTGTTGGGATTCAGTCGAAGGTGCTATCGGCAAAATATGGGACCTGTCACAGTGAAGTGTCTTCTGGGTCTACATGGCTTTGATAAGGCCAATTCTATCCTATGCGTCGGTTGTCTGGTGGAAAAAGCTCTCACGAAAATACGTGATTCCTGTTTTTACCGGACTCTAAAGAACCTTTTGTCTCGTGTGCATAGGAGCATTGATGCATTTCTGAATCTCGCTCCCCTTGATATTCATATCATGGGCTGCACTCTCAAAACCATTTTCCGTTTAAAAAGGAGTGATATTTGGTACAACATGCACTGAAGCTTTGATGACCTTGCGCGTCGGTAGTCTTACGACTCTAGTGTTATGGACATTGCATCAGAATAACACCAGAAATCCTGCTGCGGAAAAAATATGAAATGGACTTGCCCTGTGCCCAGGACTTGTTTCGGCCAGAATCTGAACCAGGGAAGGAATGCCGTCGGGTCTTCACGGACTGCTCCAAAACCGATATAAGATGTGGCGCTGGTATCTTTCTGGAGTACGACAACACGTTAGATCTAACTTCTCGTTAGGAAAAAATGCGTCTCTCTTCCCAGTGGAGATATACGCAATCCTGATGGCAACGAACTACTCGCATATTGTCAAAAACCGGTGGAGTAGGCTAGGGATTTGCATTTGTAGAGGTAGTCAAGCTACACTTTGGGCCTTCCTTAACTTTCAAGTTGGTTCAAGAAAGCAAGACATCACTGAACGCACACGAAAGGCTTCACTGAGATTGTCTGGGTCCCACCTCGCAGTAGGTTCACGGGAAATTAAATCGCCGACGAACTTGACAGGCAAGGTTCAGAGGAGAGCTTTTTAGGACCCGAACCTTTGTTGGATCTTCTTGTGTCCTCAGTTAAGGCTTCCATTGACAGTTGAACAGAACTGCAGATGACATGATGCTCCAGATTGCAGGCAGACGAAACGAATATTTCCCGATGTCTCAATGAAGTCAGCTGTCCCTCAGCAGGAAAAACTGCAGGTTGCTTACTGGCATCGTGACTGGAGATAAGTGGTACAACATCCTGCGATGGTTGCTGTAAAAGTGATGACGATACTGTGGAGTACTATCTCTGTGAATGTCTGGCTTGGGGTCGCATCAGGCTGCAAGCACTCGGCGTACTGGTACTGTAGGCACTTTGTCACTGAAGCGCTTACTCATCTTCCTTCGAAAGACTGGACAGTTTCATTAAAAGTAACTTACAAGAAGTACAATGGACTAGTCCTTTGTCTGAGCTCTGAATGCTACTGCGGCAGGAACACTGTCTTGAACCACTAACTTGTATACTATTTGTACAGATTAGCCGAACAACCTTAAGACATGAAAATACTTTGAGAAAGTTTGACGTTAAACGACAATAATAATAAAAGCCTTTGCCGATCGAGTGTTGCTTAAAATCTTAAGAAGCTCTCTGTTACCACCAGCAAGTACTGAAGACCAGTGACATTGTATGGAAAAGCCATCGGATATGTTGCCTTAAGTTTGTATACTAGTGCCAGGCTACCAGTGAAAATTCTCTTGTAGCATAACGGGATATATGACATCGATGTCAGGCGAATTGAAGCCGTCAAAGAAAGCAAGTCATGTTTGATGACTTCATCCGACAGCACAACATATTATGCACTCCTCGAAATACGAGTACCTAAGTAATAAGTCTTAAGTTCCACGATGGAATATGCACTCCGCAGAAGTTTTCCCCGCGTCGCACTTAATTAGAGCACCGTTTGTTTAGGAGGAGCATTAACATACGAGTACTTGTCGAGCTCCTGATTAAATAGTAGATAGTTGGTTTCCTGTAGATTAATTCGTTTTAACAACGAGGTACTCCAGCGTACCTGTTGGATAGCGTTGTCTTACTCTCGTAACAAAAGTTGGCTGAGAGCCAACATTGTTGAGAACCGTGTCAGACGATAGTATGAAATCCAAAAGATGAATTTTCTACTACCCTAAGACGGTACCACTGAATCATAGGGAAAATAATCTAACGCAACGCTAAATTTGTTTATTCGCTTCGAAGCTCATGTCTACAGAAACTAAATCTTTGGGCAAATTGGCCGTTTCGACATTGAGAGTGAATTCGACGCAAAACCGCAAATTCCGACCGCTCGCCATACGTGTGTTGGTGCAAATCCTTTTAGACATCTGTAATCACAGTCATTTATTGCACACCCATGGTTCCGGTATAAATATTTTCTGAGGTTTTTTATTCAACACTTGTGGTGTCTTTGCCTTACGTTTTCTTTTCCTGTCCATCTACCCCTTAAATGGTAGTCCTTCATAGTACGCCTTTCTAGAGCCCCTTTGACCTTCTCGGCGTCCTGGGATAAGTCGTTAAAAGCATCACTCTGGCCAACCATTTGTCAATGTTCCTCTCCGGAACCTATCTAGCAGGAATACTCTAAATGAAAGGTTCTAGCAATTTTTAGCTCAGCGCCTAAATCGAGCGGCGAAGGTTTTTCTTAATAAGTTGGTGCCTCGACTTTCGTCGAAAACACCACGAGTGGATTTTGGTGGTGTTGCGAGCACCTACATACTGGTTAACCATCTAATCGTCTAGTTTAGACGTCTTTTACATTGCATTAGACGTCTCACCTGGGTTCGTTTTAGAACCTTAGGGTCTAAAATTTTCTAGCCTAACTACGAAATTTAGCTAACCACTGTGGCGGAATGATGTTACTAACAGCGGATAGCAAGTAGATTTCCTTTTTCGGTCAATCAATCTGTTGGTCCTCATTTAAATTTGTCTGAGACTATACCTTCTGGTGGAAAGCAATGCACAGTTATAATATCATGACTTTTCCACACTTTTCCCTGGAAAGCCTAGAAAAACAACTTTCGCTTACCCAAAGAATCTTATAGATCATAAACCGTGTTTCTTGCTTCAAATTCTTTTGGAGTAAAAAAAGTGTTTTTTCCTTCCATAACCTTCAGAAGCCGCAAGGGAACTTCTTCCCACCTTATTTGGTAAAATTCTTTGAACTTCTCTACCGTCTTGGGGACGTGGACTAGCAAAAATTACCCGTCACTCCATTTCTGTTGCTTCTTATTAACTTCCAATAAATAAATAAAAGGAAAAAACCGCGTTTTGTGCCTGCAACCCGAATGGGAACTGTACGAGTAAAGGCAATGCGGCAGAAAGCCATTGCCGCCACCAGGCCCTTTTTCATCTCTAGACAGAAATCCCAATGAATAATTTATAATTCACTCGATTTGTTGTTGCTGTTGTTATTGTTGTTGCGGCTGCTGGAGTCCACTCTACAAAAGCTAAAAACAAAAAAAAAACCTTTTGCCATTGAAATGTCAGACATGACATGCAGTACAACCGTCTGACTGAAAGTAAAAGTAACGAGTAACTCCACACTGCCAGTTTGACTCCATGCCATGGAAATCGATGAAGACAGTCGTGGTTGCCACTTGCCACTAACCAAACCACAACAAAAAAAAATTTTTAAAATCGAGTGTAACGCGAACTGTCAGATGGTCGTCATGAACAGGCCCAGGTAGGACGACTTTGTCTTCTTTTTTTTAATGAGAATTTGCATTCGTTAAGGTCAAAGTTATGCCGGGAGTCAGAAAAACCGACATTACGTACGTAGCAGGGTCTTACTCGTATTTTTTTACTCCGAAAGTAAATGGAGCAATGGGGCAATTAAATTGAAGTTTATCATGGGAGTTGCCCCGTTCGCCATCGGCTGGGCTGGAAAGTTGGTTTTTCTAAGAAATCTGAGTTTAATTTACCGCCTGTCCAAAAGGAATTCTGTATTGCCGGTGAGGATGCAGGGAGACTCCAAGTCCGACAATAAATTTGCAATTAAGGCTCAACAATAGAGATCTGCGGATTAAACATTGAGTATTGCAAGTATCTTTGGCTGGACGATCGAAGCTTACTGTGTTCGCTTATTGTGTTCGCGTGGATGGGAGGAATTTGAATTCTTTTGTCCGAGAGAAGAATAAGAATTTAATGGTGATTTTATGAGGGCATGCGGTGGACTGTGCCTCTAATTTGGGCTTGGTAGCGACGGGATTATTGTGAAGGTTGAAGAAGAAATGAGGATGAGTCAGCTATTCTTTAGACACTTGAAGTGATCGTAAAGACCTGTATGGTCTACGGACGGATTGATTGGGCTTTGTGCCCTTGCATCGGTAATTACTATCAAATAGTCCTTCTAGATGTGAACTGTGGAGTATTGTAAATAAACTTAATCGGCGCTTGTTTTTGTCAAACTTCTTTAGTTGCACTACATTTGCGCAACTCTAAGCAAGTCATGCCAAAAAAAAGAACAGAATCTACCAAACTAACTATTTATTTGCCTCAATTCTCATGATAGGAAACCTTAAGAGTCAAAGGTTCTAAGGTCCTGAAAAAGAAACTAGAAAAGACATCGAACTAAGCACCAAAGGCGTCTTGACTTGGACTTAAATTACAAAAAGTATGAAGTTGTTCCATATTGATTATCCACTCGTGGTCCTTTTAACCATGGTTGTGCCATGCATTCTAGAGGTTCCAACCAAGATACCAAAAACCAAAATGGCCGATTTAGACGGTCTATAGTTGCTGGGAACCATGGAGAGAATATCGAAGAGGTAACATTCCACATGATTGGTGAAAGTATTGGAGTGTTGCTTTTGGCGGTATGTCTCAGAAATCTGAAAGGATGGAATGGGTTCTAGAGGAACTGTGCGCTCTCTGACGGACTACCGGATAAGAACAAGATACAGAGGCACAACGGACATGAGTGAACCGCACGGAACAACGGGACGACAAGTAAAAGGCCCAAATTTGAAAATCCACTCTCCTCTAGCGGCGATAGAAAAAAACAGAACAGCGTCACACACTGCAACTGACAGAAATTTCGGAACTGGAACTGCATCATGAAGGTGAAAACTTCTGGTGCTCCCTCTTTCAATGAATTTTTCCGAATTCCATGTCTAAAAGAACCCAGCAAAGCGTGCAGTTCCAGTTGGCAGAAATTGGACACAAAACACCAAAAGGTGGCTTTACTCTGACAAGATGTTAGAATGAAACCGGTCGCGCTATAATCAGTTGAAAAAGGGCAGTCAAATCCAACCCTGGTGATGTTTTCTCCCAGCTGAAATCGTTCCCGCAAATAGGGAAAGTTTACAGTTCGGGTAGATGGAATCTGAATATCCAGCTCCAAGGAAACCTGACATGCTAAAGGGGCAAAGACCACCTTACCTATACAGATGTAACTAGCTCCTCCCTGACGCTTTGAACTAGAAGGGCTAGCAATGAGGACAGTATAAACTACGTTGAGTGCAAACAATTGAGAGCAAATCAACTCCGGAGCTACCTAACGCGAAGGGCCGCGGTATGAAAAACGGAAATCTTATCATGAAATGCTGCAAGCACTAAACTTATGAATGACTAAGTGAATATATGATGACGATGGGAAACAAGTGTTGGTCGCACTGCGGCGTCTTCTCCCGATATGATGATAATCGACCAACTCATTAACGCCTCTATAGTCCTAACGTCTATGTGTGTTCAGGTATATGCAGATTATGTAATTATGCTCTGGAAATGAGCTTTCAGGAAATTCTCTCAAAACTGAGTTTGTTCTCTTTTCGATAAAAGAAGCTTACTCGTTTGACTCATCAACTGCTTAAAGGCACCAGCAGCCATTTCTCCGACAAAACTTAGTATTTGGTTGTCAACCTGAATACCAATCAGCTTTGCACTAAATATTTTACGTCGGAATTGACACTGCCATCTAGTTTCTGACAGTGTAAAGGAGCTTTTGGCAAAACATGGGGCTTGTCACCGAGGTGGATTCTCTGAATCCACGGCTTAATAAGGCCAGACCAGACACCAAAGAACGTTCCGTTTTGGTTACATTGTCTGGCTGATCAGGATGCACTGATGGATCTCCCTTCCTTGATACTATTCTCTTTGGAATAAGATCCTTTATCCCTCATCGGGTGAAGAGTATGAAACCAAGAGAAGAGACGTGGTACGACCTGGGCTGTAAAGAGACTATCAGGGTTAGAGAAATATCTTTTCGATCCTACAAGGCCAAACCGACAGAGGAAAACCGAAAAAAGTTCAAACGAGCCAGAAATGACTGCAACACCTTTCTTAAGCGTGAGTGAGGCAAAAAATACTGCAATGTCCCAATGGCAGTAAAAGGGTTTGGTCGTTCATCAAAAACATTAGAAATTCTGCCTCATCTTCCATCCCAGCGCTCATTTACAATGATATTCCAGCTGTCAGCTCTTTGGACAAACCCAATCAGCTTGCTGCACACTGTGCGGCCAGTTGAGTGCATCGAATCTTCAATGGGACTATGGATCTAACATCCAAAAATTTGCAGTGCCAGATGGCATATCTCCCCTTCTTCTGAAGAGATGTTCTTCCTCGCTGACAAAAACACGGCGTAGCTTTTTCGACAATTGTATTCTTTAGGACTCTTTCCGAGTAGATTCAAAACAGCATTTGTCCAGCCCGTCCCTAAAAAAGGCGAATCTTCTTCTGCCTCCTCCAGATCCATTGCACTTAGGTTCTTTCTTTCCAAGATCATGGAAACGCTGATAAACCGTCAGCTAAGGAAATATTTCGAAACACTTCCCAATGACCGGCAGTACGGTTTTCGTAGTAACAGGTCCACTGGTGATTTGATGGCATGTCTCACCGAAAAGTTAAACCAAAGCGTACGTCAATCTAGCGAAAGCAAGATAGTTGCACTTGATATTTCAAACCATTTGACAGAGTTTGGCTCAGGTGTGCCCCAGGGCTCCGTTCTGTCTCCGACACTCTTTTTAGTTCTTATCAATGATATCTTGCCTGCTACCTCTAGTCCAATATATTCCTTTGCTGACGACAGACAATCTTTTCTTTCCCAGTCTTTGTGTAAGACCACAATTTAAAAGGCGTTTATCCGCCCAAAATTGAAGCATAGGGTGACAAGATAGCAATGATAGTTTTTCCAATTGTTATGTTTCAACAGCCGTCAAAGTTACCAATGACATCCAGCTGTCGAAATATGCAGTAAGATTTGCCATTTCATCATGCATCGTTTTACGCTTGCCGAAAGTGCGGAAATTCAAATAAAATTAAAAATTAAAAAATATTATCGAAATTCCAGCTCAGTTGTTAATACGCAACGTGAATTTCGTCGTGAGGTCGGTCGTCATCGCATTCATCGGACCGTGGAATTTGGATCTTAAGCCACCAACCAGACAGAATTTGGTGAGAAATGAAGAAAACATAGTCGCCGTAGGAGCCAGTACCGAAGAAGATCCAGAAATGTCGATTCGGTGCCGATCAGCTGGAGTGGTCATCGCCAGAGAGTCAACTCGGGTTATTTTGCAGGAATTGAAGCCGGACGACCATAGACAATGCTAATTGGGCGCTGGAAATGTTGGCCAGAGATCCGAATTTTGGCCAAAAAATCATCTTCTCGGACGAGGCTTATTTTTTTCTCAGCGGCTATGTCAACAAGCGAAATTGCCGTTATTGGATGCAAACACAATCCACATGTGTTCGGCCAAGCATCAATGCATCTACAAAGGTTAACTGGTTGGTGCGATTTATAGCACGGCGGCATAATCGGACCTTATTTCTTTCGAAATGAGTAAGCAGACACCATTACCGTTAATGGTCTCAGGTAGGAGCGATGTTAACCGACTTTTTGCAGTCAGAGCTCGACAACATCGATATATCCGCTCTGTGGTTCTAACAAGACGGCGCTACATGCCATACAAGCGACGCAGCACTCGAAGTTGTGAAGAAGAAATTTGACGACTGGGTCATCTCACGACGGGCGTTCATCAATTGGCCGCCGCGATGATGCGATTTGACACCACTTGATTATTTAAGTCTTTAATCTAGGCGCCAACTACTTTGGATGAGCTCGAGGCCAAAATTCGACATGCTGTTTCCTGAATAACGCAGCACATATTGGGCCGGATCATCAGAAATTGGACCGACAGCTTGAAGCACTGCCAGCGAAGCCGAGGCCGTCGTTTGAATGATGTACTATATTACAATTAATGGCATTAACGTAGGTTCAAAATAAAGTCAAAATCAATTTTATTTCTCACACCGTTGTTGTTTAATTTAATTTTTTTTTTCGGTCGTTCTTATGTGGTTACCCTTTGCAATGCCCACATCTGGACAGATGCGTCTTAAACATTTCTGCACCTACTAGTTAGGATTCAATACAGTGCGATAAAACTCATAGGTGACACTAATATCAGTCACTTAATTAACATCCTCGAACACTGACGTAATGTCTCTCTTGTCTCTCTCTGTTCTATCACTGTTTCTACAGCCATAGAAATCACCAGTATTATTCCGCCCCTTCAAACTTTTAACCGTAACACGAATCTCGTTATGAATGCCCCTCAATATATCCTCAAGCCCACTTTCGGACGTACTATAAAATATGGTGATTCGTTCCTAAGAGGTACAACTCGCTTATGGAATGCCCTGCCGATCTCTCTATTTCCTATTCGTTATAACTTGCAAACATTTAAGACCAATGTACATCGGTACTTCTCTTTTCTTCCTCCATAAGGCAATTTGTGCAAACATTTTGAGGGCATAAAAACCCCTTGAGTGTGCGCTGAATATAAAAAAAAAAAATACTCATATCAAGAACCGCCCTCTCAATGCTATCTTACGTTTAGAAAAAAGTGAACTGGACGGACTAGAGTTTTGATGACCTTGCGTTCCGATTGACTCTGGTCTCATGGACCTTGCTGAACAAGCACGAAATCGACTTTCCCTGTCTCCAGAATGGTTTTGGCCAGAATCTGAGCCAGGAAAGGAAGTAGTCGAGTCTTCACGAATGACTCCAAAGCTGATAAAGGATGCGGTACTGCGGTCTCCAAAGCAGAGATATTCACCATCCTTATGGCATAGTCCTATATGTATAACGAAGAATTGATAGTCAAGCTGCGCTCTTACGACTTCCAAGCTAGTTCGAGGGAGCCAGACTTCACTTAACGTAGTCGGGAAACTGAACTCACTGAGTGTTATTTGAGATGACGGGAAATGAAGACTAAAAGGAAAATTGTACTGCATTCGACCTGCGTTAGAATTCTCTGTGTCCTCGGTCAGGGCTTTCACTGATAATTGGCCGACTTCTCTAAGACGTCAGTTGTCCTCAATAGGAAACACTGCAAACTGATTATTGGTGTCGTGACAGGGTACTACGTTTTTGTTAAGCACCTAAGTGTACTCGGCATAACTGAGATAACATCTTGCGACGGTTGCTGTGAAAGTTATGACGACACTGCAGAGCACTACATCTGCGAATGTTCAACGTATACATTAGGCTGCAGGGGCTTGGCGCAATTGTCCTGAATCCTGGTACTGTATAAAATTTATTGCTGAAGCATTTACTCATCTTTCTTCGAAATTAAATAATTTAATTAAGTAAATACAAGAAGTACATTAGGTGTATGAACAGCATCCTCTCTGTTTTCATGTTAATTGGGCTTTCATGTGTAGTAGAACAGGATTTTCGTGCGTAGTACAAATAATAAAACCTTCATCCTAACATCTGATGTTGTCTGTGAACGCGATGGTATATAGTATGTGTACTCATATGTACCTAACCTTGTCCATTTCATTTGCGGAATCGCAAGATCCAATCACTTTGGATCTTGTAGGACTTGAAGTGTGCAGGTTGATTTGCTTTAAGGTTTGGTTAGATCTCCAGACTCTAGTATATTGGCAACTTCCTTCAAAGAAACTTATATGCGTATGTCCACTTAGTTTGGCACTTTTCATAGCAAACTATGACTATATGTTGGCTTATTTAAATCGCATTGTATAAGCGATTCTCAACGAATTTTGTACACAAGATCGCCTGCTGGGAGTAGCGAAAACATTTGGTTGTATGACCACTTAAAGTATAATCCCAAGAAAAGTAATTACCCAAAGCTGCTACGAGCGCATGTTTTCCACGCAACAGGTATTCTCATAGACTCTGACATAAGCCGACCTGCTCATCCAGTAGTGTCGGTTTTAAAATCAGAAAATTATGCAAAATTTTGCTAGCGTGTAACATGTGTACACTTATAAAACATTAGCCAAAAACGAGAAAAATAAAAGTGAAAGAAAGTGCTCGTATCTATTACATGAGTAGGTTTACGCAGAAACCGGACATCGTGGCACAGCCGACAATTTCAACATTCACTCCTGCCGAATTCATATCTTGACTTCGGCAGTAAATTATTTTATTTGCCAATAAAGCAAATTAATTGCAATCTGATTCGAATCGATTTTTCTCACCGCACTGTACGTTTGGATATAAATTTTTGGTCAGCGTACCAGCCCAGCGGTTTTTCGTGTACCACATAGAGCTTCTGGCATAACGTCATGCAAGGTGCAAGGTGCTTAAGTCTGTTTACCTCCTATGGTGCATGAGACAATTTGACAATTAGCAAATGAGACAAGTTTATCTGTGTCACCAATAAAGACTGTAAGGAGATACATTTTTCATGAAAATTTCTGAAGCCACGAAACTAGTGGCAAAGCAGTTTCCTGGATAAGACTGATCTGATTTCAGGTTCGACTTTAGAACCAGTGATGGCGCAAGCTTCATTGATTTCGTGTGGGCTTTTCGAAAGTTGTTTGAATTGAGTACCGGGTATGGCTAAAATTTTGGAACAATTTCCAAATTAGTAAAAAAAAAACTTCAGCAGGTGCAAAAAAAAATGGAGTTGCTATCCCATTTCCAGTTCAGTGCAGTTCAGCTTATGGATTTCTTAGCCGAAACGCCAGTATTCGGCATTTATAAGCCAGGCAATCAAAAAGAAAATGCTCTGCGGTATCGTTTCTAGCAAGCGTAGCAGGAGGCGGAACACTTAGGTAAAATACCAGGGACAGCAGATATACCACTGACATTTTAGAAATGGCAGGAACCAATTTGTTGGTCTGTATGCAATTTGGAGAGTAATACCACCGTTGTGCTCATAAAAGATCCAATTGCCAATGAAAGCTCCAGTTGAGAGCCCAACGAGTCCTCCCTACATGCCTTTATGTGCTGACAAGTTATTTCAACTTCTGAAACAAGTTCAGAGTTGAGGCAAAGTCTTAAGCGCAGCTTGGCCCACTTCATCTGTTCCTCTGAATATAGCTCTAAGCTGTCAATATTTTAAGACAAACGAAAGTGTACCTAACGATAAGTGAAGTCTTAGATTGTTAGATTGTCATCCCCCACAAACACACCTGCTTCTCATCACAGCTCATCATAGATCGGTCAGGAGCTATAGATAAGCATTAGACTTTATCCTATTCTGGCTCAGTTTCTAGGCGTAGTCAGAACTGAGTAAAGGGAAAGTCCACATCACATTCTTGCAGCAACTGGAATTCCAGTGTCACACATGTCCATTATATAGCAGTCAATTCTTAGTCACCTCGAAACTCCATTGTGAGTTGTACCCATGGAAACAAGAGAGGCAGATCCATTAGTTCATCTAGATTATTTGAGGCAAAAAGTTTTTTGAAGTTCGGCCAAAGCATTGGAGTTTCTCGAAGCCTTTAAGCACCAGATGAATCCAAGCAGTCAGATTCATACAGTAAAAGCACTAAATTATTACCGTTTACCTCCAGCCTAAGCCGAGGATAGACCGCACGCACACAGGGCTGGTGTTCCGCGGTGTTGCCATAACTTTCACAGCAAGCGCCGCAGGATATTGTATTACTTACTTGAGACATCGGGATGCATTCGTTTGATTGCAAGCAGCCTGGAAAGTTATCTGCAGTTATCCTTATATGAAACTCAATTGTCAATTGAACCCCTAACCGAATAAAATGTCTCCTCTAAGTCTTGTCTAGCAAGTTCATAAGGGGTTTCCAATTCCAAAGCAGCAATGAAGTAATTTCAAGAAAGCTTATTTTACACGCCAACCGACGCATAGCATATGGGCTTATCATAAGCTAAGAATTCTCCTTAGCTTCAAGCCCCATGTCTTGCCTTACTTGCCTTACAGTTTCCTTGCACTGTCAGAAGCCCGACAGCCCCTTAGAGGCTTTCAACGTAACATGCTTGACCCAAAGAAATTTCTTGGGGTCGGCCTGGACGAGACCCAAATACTAAGTCTCGTTGGTGGATTGGATGGTTATGCCTTTAAGTACAAGATGAGTAAGACCTGTCCGCTTACTCCTATTCATAAGACAACAACCTCAGTTTTGGGAGGATTGATTGAGAGCCAATCTTCGATCGGGTCTAAGACTGCCTACGCTTTAGAGCAGACATGATTCAACAGACAATACAGCTACATCATCTGCGTATGTTTAAGCATATTCGCCTTAACTATTGAATTCTGCCCACAAGAATTTGAACCGTACTCTCGCAGGATCTTCTGCGATGGTAAGCATGTTACACCAACATGCCTGCCTATTACAGAGCGCATTCTAGAGGCCTAATTTTCCACCACTTTTTCGAGGAATTGGGAGCGTACATCGCGTATTACTCGAGCAATATTTTGCTCCAAAGCGTCAATCGTTGCTGGTTTATTGGCATAAACTATTGAAGTAGACCCACAGAATGGTGTCCCAATGGCTTTAAATTGCTCGATCTTGATTACCAATTGGCTGATCCATTTCTTAGAATGACTCATTGGTAGTACGGGGTGAAACACCATCTATTGTAGTTGGAATCACACATTGATGTCCCACAAATTTGGGAACAAATAATAGTTGATCATCGCATTGCACTGGTGTCTTTTGACAGTAACTTGTCCTCTGGCCTGATTTTTGAAGAAATAAGGATCGATGATCTCACCAGCGTAAAATTGAGAATTGTCCTCGCTTCAAATACGGCAAATCCACTTGTTTACGGAGCCAGAAATGAGTCTTACCACTAACCAAGATTTCGGGACAAAAAACAGTTTTTTTTAAGCTCAATCAGAGCATGCTCACAAGACCTCTACGCACAATTTTCCAGATAGTGACTGCACAAAAACAAGTTGCTGCGAACGACGACGAATCAGTAATTTTGGCTCCTCTTCAACACAAGTTTCCACGGCCGCAATATTTTCTTCCGAAAGCACTGTTCTCATTCTTGTTGCTGCTTGAATTATAAAGGCAAGCTAATACTGTGAGGAAGTTCAACGTTGGACGGCTACAATCGCAATAAATCGCGCAATCCTTTTCCTATCGAGTCTCCCTTAATCTCTTAAGAGGTCCTCTGCCGTCAGCATCAAGTATCGAAGACCAGTAGCAACATTGCCAAAAATCCATCACAGATGCCGCCTCTAGTGTGCTGGGTTTCACTCGGCCACCACAACGAAATGCCAAATGCCGACAGGCACATGCATCTAAACTAGATGTTTACAAAGCGGCGCTGCATAGAAGGTCGAGAGCTTCTCACGAGCTCTACGAATAGAAGGGGAGATACGAACGCCGGCTTCTCTGGGGAAAAAGGACAGAGCGTGGGAAGCGCGCGGTCGGGATAGATGATTGATTCTACTCCAGGAATGTGATTAGAAAGTATTACCAAAACGCCAAAAACTTGCCGTGGATACAAACCCCAACTGAAGCCTGTAGAGAGGAACAAGAGAACATCATAGTTGAGTCGTAGTCGATGCTAAGAATTTGGAAAGAGCATTCTTGTAGACTGTATAACGGCGATGACGAACAAAATACCGCTATCACGCAGAATGAACCTTTCAATCAGGACAATGTAGCCCAGCAATTCCCTACACCCGACCTGGCTGAAGTGAAGGTAGCCATTTACATTCTTCCTGCCATTTGTTTCGAGTAGCACCGTCGAACTTGGAGGCAACAATGTAAATGATGAGGTTGTCCCACTTGTCGGCTGGGCGTCCGAGAGAAGATAGAGCTCGCAGATGACTGTTTATTCCATCGATGAGTTCGCGGAGACACGCAGCTAAAGGTTGTGGTGTTCCGAGCATATGAGACCTTTATTCTCATAGCGATCAATGAGAATTTACGGGGTCACCATGTAACTGTCACTGGTGAAAATACGTCCACTATAGTGGCTACAGCTATTGTTAATATGTTAGATAAGCATAGCACTCGACCCGACAGTTCCTCCACTAAGTCGCGCGTCGTATTTGATGCTTCCTGCAAAACTGATAGTGGGCTTTCTCTAAATGACATCATGCAGTTTTGCAGTTGGACTTGTTCTCCATTGCTCTCAACTCTCGTTATCACAAGTACGTATTCACGACCGATGTCACCAAAATATACAGGCAAGTAATCATGCACGATGATGATCGAAATTATCAATGTACACTGTGGAGAGATTCACCTACTGAGGAACAGACTCTTTACGGTCACGTATGATACAAGCCCAGCTTCTTATCTAGAGTGCTACATCAGCTGGCTGATGACGAGCGAGACTTGTTTCCTCTCGGTTCAAATGTCCTTACAAACAATTTCTATGTCGATGACGTACTTGTAGGAGCCAGCACATTAGAAGAAGTATTGCAAATGCAACATGGACTTCAATCGATATTAGAGCGAGGAGGGTTTCATCTACGGAAATAGTGTGCGAATGCAGTAGACATATAAAACGATATATCAATGGAGGATCGAAAGCAGCTTTTCCAACCCAAACAAGACAATGTTATAAAAACTCTTGGGTTATTTTGGGAACCGTTTGAAAACACCTTTCAAATAAAGGCTAACCTGCAGGAAATTGGTAAGATCACAAAAAGAGCAATCCTGTCCGACGTTGCAAGGCTATATGAACCATTGGGATTAATCAATCCAGTGATTGCAGGCTAAACTTTTCATGTATGTTAAAGACTCTGGAAAAACAAAATACTATACATTGGGATGAAGCATTGCCACAAGACCTTCATCAATCTTGGATATCTTTCAAAGAAGAACTTGCAGATTTGGAGCAAATATCAATCAAGTGGCACGTGCTAAACAACTCACTTGTTCATGCAGAGTTGCACGCCTTTTCGGACAGCTCAGAGAACTCCTACGGAGCTTGTTTATATGTACGATCCTTCGAATCAAATGGTAACAGAGTTGTCAGGCTACTCTGTGCAAAATCAAAGGTAGCGCCTATTGATAAACAACGCGTAAACTTACCCAGACTCGAATTGTGTGCTGCCGTGATGATGGCGCAACTTGTTTGAAAGGTCCGCTTGGCCACACAGGAAGGGTTTAGAAAATATTATTATTTAACCGATTCAAGCATTGTCTTGCATTGGGTTTCAGAAGAGATACATCAATGGCCAACTTATAAGTTGACTTCATCAGTGGCGTCATCAGTCAGCAGTAATTTTAACCCAGCGGATGTATTATCAAGAGGTTCAACACCTACAGAGATTATAAGATGTGGCAAATGGTTCCTTGGCCGGTCATTCCTCCTTGAAGAAGAAGAAAATTGGCCCAGGTGGGAGCGAAACACGAATGTCTCAGACGAACAATTGGAACAAAGGAAACCTAAACATACGAATGTATTTCTAGCTAGAGAAATGATGGATATCTTCGAACATATGCCCCAGCTATGGCAACAAAATTATGCTTTGAGATCTTAACGCAAAGCTTAATGAGAAATACCTCTTTGAGTGGGTTATCGGAAAACAAATCCTGCATAACACTACGTCCGACATCCGTAAAGGGACTTAGCTTTCCCCTGATCAATAAAGCATTAACCATACACTTCACTAACATTCTGGATGTCCGAACTTACAGAGCCGCCAACATCGACTCGGATCATTGCCTTGTTGCAGACAGGGTATGAATGCGGATATCGCATGCACAACGGAATGAAATAAGACCACCAAAATTCAAATCCAATAACGCTACCGAAGCCTAACTGCCGAGCTCTTCAAAGCGGCAGACGCTGTCTAGGTAAGTTGCTTGCATCAAATAATCTGTTAAATATCGTCGGATGAAAGTTTGCCCGATGAATGGCAACTTAGCATGGTTTGCCCGTCCCTCAACAAAGGAGCCCCTCTTAACAGCACCAACTCCAGATACATCAGTCTTCTGAACATCGCTTACAAGATCATATCTGCCATATTGTGTGAACGTCGATCAAATATTCACACTACGGCAGATCTTGGAAAAAATCCATGATCTCTAAATCAATACACATCCATTTTAAGGCCGCGTATGATAGCATCTGTAGAGATGAGCTATGCGGAACATTGTCTAGTTTTGGCATCCATGCCCAACTCGTCTATTTGCGCAGGAGGATAATGAAGAATCCACGCTGCTCCATCGAGGACGGTAAAGAACTCACCGAGACATTCGATGTCAAATAACTATTTAGACAAGTCGATGCGCTGTCATGTGATTTCTTTAACATCTTTGTTGAAAGCATAGTACAAAAGACACGCGGCAAACAAGAGGCACAATCTTTAAAAGGTCCGTCCAATTACACTCATACGCCGACGATATTCACATAAAAGCTGCGCTTACACTACGCAATGGCGCTTTCGGGAGCATTAAGATGGGTTTAATGAGGCAAGACCGAGTATACGCTGAACTCCAACAGTGTGAGTACTCGTATACCCATATGCACAAGTTGAACCCTTTAACTGATTGTCTCACCGCTAATCTGTTCTCAATTCGAAACAATTATAGTCAATGTCTTCTTGTTTCAATTTTATTACTTCCTTCATTGTAAAATTGATTTATTTACACCGAGGCTATAACTAACACCCCAGGAAGCAACTCCGAACAGGTGTTGCAAGGTGATTTCACTCGTTCGCGCCATGTGATATGAATCCTTAGGAAAGCAATTAATCCGTAGAAGAGGCTATTAAAAGTGTTTCTGCAGCAATAGTACTCAACTGAAGGATTGGATGGCCTGATCTTGGCCTGAACCAGTTAATAGCCATGTGTGTAGATTGCTGTGGATGGTCTAACCAGGAAGTTAAAAATGTTAATTAGAACTTTACTCGCATGCAAGAAGAAGTGCGATTTCTGTATCGCATTAGGTGAAAAGCGTGCTTGTACTTATCCAATTTATTTAGATCATCAGTAAATTACTTCTAATTGATATAGGCAGAGTAAGAAATAAAAGCTTCTTAATTGTAGCGCCGCAAAGAATTCATTAGATGTAGATGGGGAAAGTCAACCGTTTAAACTGCAAGTTGAGCGAGAAATGTTTAGTTATCACCACCTTCCGTTGAACTGTCAATTCGTAAGGACAATTCATGGGGACACTGTTCAATCAAAACATTGAAACCAGCAATTATATGATCTTAATTTATGGCACTGCCTCAATAGCAATAAATATGCAATTAACTGCGAGTGCGCAGACAACCATATCATTGATTAAATTCATGTAAGCAAATGTATGCCCATGTGACAGAGGAAATGTCCAAGAATAGGAGTTGGACAACTTTCCTGCATAATTAGTTCATTAGCAATGGGTTGCCTTGAATCCGTCTATTAGAATCTAGTCATTGAAATGCCGATAAATATAGTATTTGCAACCAAATTGAATAAGTAAAAACAATGATACTCGCATTATGGCATTGTCAGTTTGTAGGAGTTGTCTTGAATGGTCACAATGTTGTCTGGGTCCAGTTGTCAGGTATTGGATTTATTTATGTCGATAAATTGTAGCATTGTCAAGGTATTATAATTGTCCTTAATAATGAAGATATTTATGGTAAAGTCTAATGGTTTCATTTATTAGCCTGTATCCAGAGAGAGCTTAGACAATATCCCAGAAATAGGTGATAGAGTCATAGCAAAATGATCAGGAAGCAGCCCTAATAGTGATCATAGAATGGGAGCAGACAATATACTATATTTTTATCTTTTGTAGCTAAGCATCAGTAACAATTGAAGGTCTGCTTCACCATCAATCAACTGGTTCTTGTTCTGTATCACCTCGTGGCTATGTTTTCTATGCCTGCGCACCATCGGCGCAATGTCTTGCACCTCTACCTAACTTTTCCTTATTTTCAACTGTTCTATCCTACGGGTACGTCGAATTCTTGATGCATACAAGATGCTGCAGATCGTCTGGAGTGCAGATCTGCAACGACTTCTAGAAAAACACACAAAAGTTCTTAGACCAATTTGGAAGTAGACTGGAATCTTACAGATTGCAGCAAAAGATTCTCATTCGGATTTCGAAAAGTGATATTTATAAAGATATTACGAAGTTGCGTGATGACAACCAGGACCTGTGCGGCGATTGATACGGAAACAACTTCGTAGCGTTATGCTTGCCTTACCTCTCACTGGTGGTACCTGGTAAATGTATAAATAAACCCTTACTCATGCAGGCTAAAATGTCTAGGGGATGCTCAGCCAGTAGCATAATACTGGCCTACGCCATCATAGGGCTCACAAGTCTGTACGGAAGAGATGAAAAATAGGTGAAAACCAAATAATGACCTCGGATAGACGGATTTACTGTTAACGACACTTGTAAACATTTAAAGGACCACATGCAGCCGATCGATTAGCAGAGGCCTTTTACTGCTATCACGCAGATAGCAGTAAGTAAGCAGAAAGTGCGATGGGATGGAACGGACAAAAGAGGATGAAAAACTGTGATGTATGCTAGGAATACGGATATCTAGTATGCACCAATGGCCCTACGAAAAACAAGAACGACACCACCAAATAATGTGAATAAGAAGGAAAGGAGGACAACATCACGTCTGGCAACGAACTTAGACTTATGGATTTTGCGGTGCGATGAAATATCGGTATAGCAAGCACAAGGTTTTCTCACAAATGCGGTCCCTGGATCATGAAATGATAAATCAAATTGATCAGATTGCGGCCCCCGCACAGTTATCAAGGCTTCTTCCATCAATGATGTTGTCTAATATAAAGCTCTTAAAGGGCAGAGCAAATACTTGAAAATTACTCCTCTGTCTCACTCTGTTCCCTTTCACTATCGACCATTGATAACTTTCACCCCCACTTCTTCTTTCTTTTTTTCACCACTCTCCTATCCATCCCATCCCATCTACAGCTGCCTCTTCTTATGACTTTCATAAAGCGAATTTCCGCAAAATTAACGCTTACCTTAGTAAATGTTCTTTTGATTTCGCCAATATGCCCCTTAAAAGTGTTCTCTCTATTTTCTATAGAGAAATATTCAAATCTATTTCTCTCTATGTTCCCTTTTCGCGCAATAAAATCTTTCTACGAGTCCCCCGTGGTACAATCGTAAACTTCGCTCTTTACGTAACAAGAGAAACAAATTATGGGCAGTTTTCCTTCGATCCAACTCTTTTGCTGACTATTCAAACTATCTCGGTTCATACCTTCAATTCGTCCAGCTTTATAAGGTTCTCTACCAGCGATACCTTGATAGTGCGCAATCAAGGCTTATAAACGATCCTAAGTCTTTCTACCAATTCGTTAACTATAAAAAAAACATCAGACTGTTTTCCTACATCCCTCTCATACGAAAACATGTCATCAACCGATCCGCAAACTATGGCCAATTTTTGCTAAATTTTTTAAGCAATCTTTTGCCGATAATTCCTTCGTACCGGATCCCTCTTATTTATATTTCTAAAAGTTTTGACCATACAGTAATAGAAAATAAATTACAACAACTTAATGATGAATACTTACCCGGCCCAGATGGTCTTCCATCCATATTTCTTAAAAAGTGTTCCTCAATTCTGTCCCGTCCCCTTGCAAATCTCTCCCGATTATCGCTCTCTCAAGGTGAATTCCCACAGATATGGAAGTCTTCTTTCATAACACCGATACACAAAAAGGGATTAAAGAACCAAGTCATTAATTACCGCCCCATAGCTAAATTCTCACATATACCCAAACTGCTCGAAAGCATTTTGTACGGAGCCTTAAGCTTCCAGTGCAAATCTCTTATTTCCCCCAACCAACACGGCTTTCTGAAAGGTAGATCAACTACCACTAACCTCGTCGAATTTGTGACCTCTGTGCTCTCAGCCTTAGAAAATGGTAAAGAAGTTGACGTTATAACAACTGATTTCAGTATGGCTTTTGACAAGATATCTCATAAACTAATCCTGTTCAAATTGTCCGTCCTGAGCTTTGAACACATTTTGCTTAAATGGATATCTTCACTTGGATAATCGTTTTTATAGTGTTCGTTTCAGGTCTGTCACATCGGCCCCTTTCTTGGCAATTTCATGTATTCCTCAAGGTAGTCACCTAGGTCCACTTCTCTTCATCCTAACCATTAATGATCTTGAAAGGGTCATTCATCACTCAGCACTTTCTCTCTATGCTGACGATACCAAATTTTTTAAACCCATTTCCTCACAATTCGACTCCTGCCTCCTTCAAATAGATCTAAATAGTTTTTCCATATGGTGCATCAAGAACTGTTTAGAACTCAACGTCACCAAATGTCAATCGATTACCTTTTCACGTAAGTGCAACAGGTCTGCTCCCCGAACTTACGTTCTCCACGGCCAACCTATATCCCTTGTTCAGGCTATCCGCGACCTTGTCATTTTATGGGACAGGGAGCTTAATTTCCGCTCGCATATCGATGTGATAATTACTGAAGCAAACTCATCGCTTGGCTTCGTTAAAAGATGGTCCAAAGAATTCTGTAACCCGTACGTGACCAGATCACTATACATCACTTACATTCGCCCCCTTCTCGAGTACGATAGCCAAGCGTGGTGTCCCTTTCAAAGAGTTCATGTGACCCGAATCGAAAGGATCCAGCGTCGTTTTCTTCGATTTGCTCTTCGAGGTCTACCTTGAAACGATCTACTTAAATACCCTTGAGGAACGAAGGGACGCAGCAGACATTCTTTTCATTCACCGACTCCTCTCAGGCTCCGTCGATTGCATGTCCCTTTACAACTCCATCTTCTTTAATACTAACCCTCGAAATCTACGTTGCCCCCACCTCTTTTATCTACCAACCCACCGCACCACATATGGCTCTAACGAACTAATATCCCGTATGCTGCGTAAGGTAAACTCCAACCTGTCCGTTTTCGATTTTAATCGCAGCACACTTTCCCTCAAATTCGATCTCCTTCACCATCCCCAGCCTTAAAACATTAATTAAATATTTTGTATTTTACTTTTTAAGTCCTAGTTTTTTAAGCTTGAATTAAGCCAAATAAATGGGGGCGTTAGCCTCCATCAAAATTAAATATGGTTTAAACCTAAAATCGAAGGAAGGGTTTTCCAGTTGATTTCGACCCGATGTAGAGTTGCAATAAATACTGGGTTCTGTGATCCTAAGATCAGCAAGAGGATCCCCCTATACCAAGGGTGAAATTTGTACTTTCAACACAGTTTCGAATTAGTATTCATAATACAAGGAAACGGTGGCAAGGCGTATCTTTGTTCCCATGGATACATGGGTATCTCGTGAAAGGAAGTCTGCACAGACAGCAGTTCACGTAAAACCCTAGAGACGTTCTGATCACATTGCGATCGACGTAAGGTATGCCTCCAGGATCCTGGACGTACGAACTTTCCGGACACCTAACATTGACTCGGATCACCACTTTGTTGCAGCCAAGATGCGAATGTAGATTTGCAACCGTCACAACAAAGAAGAACTATGAGAAGATATAACGTAGAGAGGCTGTAATCGGAATAGACCTGCATCGCAAGACGCGTATCCCAAAATCTCTCAATAACTCATATGCCGCCAGCATCAAGTACCGAAGACCAGTGGCGACGCTGGTTTAATGTAGAATACCGCCAAGCACATGTACATAACAAAGAAGCGTTTAAAGCATCAACTTCTCCAAAACAAGAACGAAGAGCAAGAGAAGCGCGTGAGAGGCTGTACTCCAAGAATAACCTACGGAAGTTTTACCAACAGGTAAAACGAACATGTCAAGGCAAGAAGCCTATAGAGATGAAGCAGGAAACCTTGTACAATAGTAGAGACATAGTCTGTGCTGAGAATATGGAAAAACTTTTCCTGCAGGCTGTATAGCAGCGACGAAGCCCAAGATCCCTCCATTAAGTAGAATAGACCATGAAACTTAGGCGATGATAGCCAAATCCACCTTACCAAAACGAAATATGGATGACAATATCTAAGCTGAAATCCAACAAAGCAGATATACCTGACGAATTACCAGCCGAGGTAACCAAAGGTGCTGAAACTAATTTTGTGGGGAGCACACACAATTCCTCAGATCTAGTCAGAAGAGTTAATGTCTAATTGATAGACTCTACATGGTTTTTTCGACCCATAAGAAAAGAGACTATTTTGATTGTGCCAACTACAGAGGAACAAATCTCAAAAGCATCGCCTCTAAGATTATGCGAGCGTCTGAGACCATTCATGAACAATCTGTTGGCATACTAGTGGGGTTTTAGGCTAAGACTGTCCACAATCATATAAATATTCACACAACAGCTATGAGCTAATAACGTCATGTCTAGTTTGGACATCCCTGCCAAACTCAATAGGTTATGGAGGATTCTCTCTGTCCCGAGATCTTCAAAAGAAAGGCTTTGAACATAGAAACCCACTGTCATAGGGCCGGCTAACAAATGAGGCACATACTTTTCTACGTCCCCACAAATACTTGTGCATGCAGAAGATATTGATTTGATTGGAAGAAAGCAGCGAGCCATCAGTGAAGCTTTCGTGAGTATTGAGGTTGAAGCGGCTAAAATGGGTCTGGCTAGAAACAAAGGCAAAACAAAGTATACGCTGCCATGAAAAAAGAACGCACACCATTGACGACTTGGCCAAAACGTCAGGACGGTTTAATCCAAGCCATATTGAGCCCCGGCTCAAAGAGATTTCGAGTAAAACCCCAAGAGACTGCACCGAAAACAACCACGTCACCTAAAATGGCTCACGTATACTTATGTACGTGTAAGGGGACCTCAACCAACTTGTGGTGCGGCACTGGAGGCGGCTGGCGGATATTATACTGGCTGAAGAGGCTTGTTGGCTGAACTGTAGCTCCACTTCAGTAAGCAAGTAAGTAACTAGTAAAGGGTGACCTGATTAGAACGATAGAAAAAAAATAAATGAAACAACAACGGTGTGAGATATAAAACTGATTCTGGCTTTATTTTGAAGCTACGTTCATGCCATTATGTGTGCAATAGTAGAGCATTTAAATGGCCACCTCGGCTTTTAGTTTTTCATGATTCGGTCCAATATGTGCGGCGTTATTCCGGCAATACCATGTCGAATGCTGGCCTCGAGCTCGTCCAAACTTGGTTGACTTCCTCGCGTAGAATAAGAACTTGACGTAGCCCCAAAGAAAATAATCGAGTGGTGTCAAATCGCATGATCGCGACGGCCAATTGATGAACGCTCGCAGTGAGATAACTCAGTCGCCAATTTTCTCGTTCACATCTTCGAGCGTTGCGTCGCTTGTACGGCATATAGCACCGTCTTGTTGGAACTACAGCTCGGATATATCGATGTTGTCGAGCTCTGACCACAGAAATCGGTTAACATCGCTCTATACCGGAGCCCATTGATGGTAACGGTGCGTCCTTCTTCATTTTGAAAGAAATAAGCTCCGCTAATGCAGTCATGACATAAACCTCACCAAACAGTCAATCTTAGTGGATGCATTGATGCTTGGCCGAACACTTGTGGATTGTTTTCGCTCCAATAATGGCAGTTTTGCTTGTTGACATAACCACTGAGCCAAAAATTGGTCTCGTCAGAGAAGGCGGCCAACATTTCTAGCGCCCAATTAGCCCAAAAAAAGCAGGGTTGACTCTCTGGCTATGCCCAATTCAGCAGATCAGCCCCTAATCGAAATTTCTGAGTCTTCTGCGATACCGGCCGCTACTGTAGCTATGTTTTCTTCATTTCGTACCAATCTCTGTTTGGTTGTTGGGTTAAGATCCAAAAGAGAGTACTCACGCTCAAACTTTTCCATGATGCGACGAATTGCCTGCGCGCTGAAACCGTGATTACGACCGACCTCACAACGATATTCGCGTTGCGTAAGAGTCGTTACCAATTCTCATCTTGGGTTGTGATCTTAATTCAAGGTGTCTATAACGAAGACCTGCGTTCATTTTATAATAATAAAATTCACAGACCCTGACCTTTCTTGCTAACTTGGCCAAAATTATTGAAAACCTTTTTTTACAGTCTTAGAAGGTTCACCTCTGATGAGTACCAACGCATTAAAAACCCACAATACATACGTGCACATCGGCATCATCTATCTACATGTAGCTAAGAGGACAAGTCCTTAAAGTTGTCAAGCAAAGATTGAAAACACATGCACGATAAAAGCATAGACCTAAGTTTAATTTTACAACTAAAGTGCGGTATGTTATGTAGCATTAGTTTCATCCACAAAACTATTAGTTCGTCCATGTCGTCCTTTTCGGTTCAGTTGCACACACATACCTGACGATAAAATCGCACAGGCCCAACGAGGAATCTATTCAGTTATTTCTATTTGATTTTGTGGCGTAGTCTTGTAAGACCATTTGAGCTTTAAGCCATGTTCCTTCTCATACAAAGAACGAATCTGTAAAGCTCTATATAGCTAGAGCTGGTACTGGAGGCTTAAATATTCGAACTAATTGCGCTTTTATGATAGAAACTGTCGTCCCTTAAACAATAAACACAGTAAATTCATTGTAGTAATGACTAGATTTTATTCTATCACCTGTACATCAAAGGTAGTAATCCAACTGAATCATTGTTAAGAGCACACTCAATCCAAACCGCATGAAGATCCTCTTACGATGATCTTCCGTTACAGTCTATAGTAATTGCAAACGCAGCAGTTTTCATTTGTATCTTCCTACCTACACCTAACCCCATGATGATCATTTGCCACCTAACTCTCATCTAGATTGGATTTTCTGCATTTGCGGCATTCTTAGGTCACTCAACCTTCAACCACTTACCAGAAGATACGTATTGTTGGAGTAGAACTTCAATTATTTCCCTCACAGGACCACATGTGGATTAGAAGCCTCTTAAGATGCATCTGTAGACAGGAAGCAATCTAAGCTGGACCTTCTACTATACGAGTAAGCGAGTATGTATGGTAGTTTGCATATTTTTAGTTTATTGACCATCTAATGTAATTCCGACATAAGAACCTTCGCCTTCTGCTATTGGCATTCGCTTATGCAATCCATTGATTCATGGCCAATATGTTGGCATTAAGATCTCCCGCTGTGATATTATGAGAACCATTTCTAAATGGGTTTTGCAGGTTTTTTACTCCTTTTTGTTGTAAATAGATAGATACACGTGGTGACTCGTAGGGACTCCGTGTAGCCGTGAAGTTGCCCTGTGTATTTCTAATGGGATTTCGAAGAAGGATATGCTTCTGATGTTCAATGGACAGATAATGATATCAATTGCACTTAGAAACTGGGTATGGAGGACCACATGCTGTGCGGTATGCGCAAAAGTGCATGTGTGGTATGCAATGTGCTAGTAGTTCTAGTGAAATTGTATTTGAATATCACTTCCAGCCTTTATCTGACTGGGCAACCATTAAGCATAATGCTTCGCATTCGGTGACTTTTCTTAGGTTTCCCTGTGAACCAAATGGTCCTTGAGTAAACGAATGGATGCCATAGATGCACACTAATTTATTTCCAACTGACCGTCATGGAAACGATAACAGAGACTGAACAGAGACCGGTTCGGTTCGTTTAATTATAGATGCAGATAAAGATAAAAGCGACAGTGACAAGTAGTTTCATTCCAAAACATTCCTGAATCGCGGTTATATCTCAAAAACTTGCTTGCATACTTTTGGGGATGATTTAACGGCATTAGTGCGCCATAACAACTGGTTTTCTGTAAAGATGCGTCATTGTCATATCAAATTAATCTTTCAGCGGGTAGGTGGGGTGCTGACAACACCTCAGGCCATATTTTCTGAGAAATTTCATACTTGCGGCTAACAGCACCCGTTGTCGGCTCAGTACCTTCCTGTTGTCTCTCATTTCATAGTTAAAGATACAAAGTAAGCCATGATAAACTGTTCAAAATGCAAGGGTGCTGTCAACAGCCCACATACCCAGTTGTGTAACTTTATTGTCTGCTGAACTTGTGTTTTTTTATTCAGCAATGTCATTTGAATGAGAGCAGAAATGCATTCAGCGTTTATTGTTAGATATTCGGGATGATTTAAGCGAAGTGTCGGAGTTTGTTGATTCGGATAATCGCGAAGCTGACTGGCAAGGCAAAGTGGTATAGAAGCAGATTCATACGCAGTTAGAACGAGAACAACAGACATCAACAGCAAAATTAACCATAACTCGACGAAAATGTTTTGATACTCTCATTGATTTTGTTTTTTTGTAAATTGTATTCATAGCCAGACGGGTGTTACGGTTAAAGGTTTGAAGGGACGAAATGCTACTGTCAATTTTCATAGAGCAGTCGTGGTGAAAATAGCGATAGAACAAGGTGAGGCAGGAGACATTACGTCGGTATTCGAGGGTGTCCATTGTCTGAGTGATATTAGCATCACCTGTGAGCTTTATCGCACGGTTTTGAGTCCTATCTAGGAAGTGGAGGGATATTTTAGACTCACCTGACCAGATGTGGGCATTGTACTCCAATTTTCGTTTGAGGAAACCTAGACATTTCACAGTATTTTTGACGACATCGAATATCTGATCATTCCAGCGTAAGTTGTCGCTGACACAAATACCGAGAAAGGAAAGTTTTTTCAGTTTCGACAATGCAAGTGCCATTCATGGGTAATGGCTGCGTATTTAAATTTCGCTTTAACGGCAGCAGACAGCATTGTGTTTTGGAAGCATTAAGTTCCCCTCTGTTGATAGTTCCCCAATTGGTTATGTTTTTAATATCGGAATTTAATGAGCTTAACAATCGTAAATATAAAAAAAAACAAAACAGAAACACGTAAAAAAAAGCTAAGCTATGCATTGAGATCGCAGTTATCTAATAGTTTTTGCATTGCCATGTGTAAGATATTCGATCCATGCGGCCGGAGGAGTTTCTGAGTATAACAAATTTTGCAGAATCCAAACATCAACCCCGCTTGATTTCCTTAACGTTGAATCTAACAGACGTTTTGATGAGTTCGCTTTTAGCTGATGTAAAACGTTGTCCTTCTTTATAACTCTTTTCTTTTAAAATCGACCGCCTCCTTATTCATCTTCAATTTTGTTGACTTCCATGATTACTTGCTCGCCAAACCAATCGTATTTTCCCTCAACATTGTTTTCGAAAAGCCCTTTAGCAGTGTGCATATGCTCCCGCACGCTTCTTATTGTATTACTTATTTGAAAATAAAACCAATTCAAATTAATGTCAGCTTATAACTATACCTAATACTTCAACTAAAATTTGTCGAAAATCTTATTAAAATCTATATACAGCGCATCTCTACAGAGAGACACATTTCTCCGCTACTCGTGGGATCTAATAATGGATAAAGTCTCAAAAAAAAAAGCAAAACCCGAGGCCAGTCCTCCTTTAATACTGGACGGTAGAACGGTGACTGCACCGACTATCGGTAAAGCTCCTGCATTGTTGAGCTGAGGTAAAGCTGAGGCAGGCAATGGTCTACCATCCTCTTAAGGCAAACACAACAAGCGTAAAACCAAATTTTTAAGGAGTAATAAGACTATGACAAGCCATTCTAAAAGACGGATTACCCACTACTCTCAAAACGCTAAAAGACTCCCCCAAGCACCACGGATCTTTGGAGGAAACCGTGGCGGTTTTCAAGAGGCCCAAAACTTATAACACCAAAACCTCTTCTAAATGATGCAATAACGATCGCGGTAATCGACAAAAACGATACCGACGCATCGATAACAGCTGAACGGTGGCAGTTGGTCAAGCTTTCCGGCAATTTCTTGGCCATCATGCGAGAGAACCCCGGAGCACCTCCCATCGCAAGTGACGCTGGTTGTCATCAAGGCCACGCCAAGCTTACCGCATGTGCGATCCAGGATTCTCTGTCTTTCTACCAAAGCCATAGGCGGATTTGGAGAGATTTGGCCAGGTGCAAAACTCCAAACCGTGACTAAAAAGGATATCCCTAGCAGACCTAGAACCCGCACCTGGATCCAAGCCGAACTCTCCTCCCCAGAAAGCATTCTGAAGATCATCAGGCTCAGCAACCTGACCCTTCCGACTCATGACTGAGAAATCGCGAAAGTGGAAAAACGAAGGGGCCCTTATATGTGTGCGTTGGTTGTGATCAATACGGAATCCCTTAACCCTCTAGCGCAGACAGGCATGGTTCGGTTCGGTTTCGAGTCAATTCACCTAAGGGTCTATAAAAACGATGAGCTGGATGCTGATAAGCAACCTCCGCCTCCTTGAACTGTAACTTCAAACTCAACCTTAGATCTTGGAGCGTCGATATCCTTTCCAGAAATGGATAGTGATGACTCAAATTTACCCGAGGTGACAACTAAGCCGTCGGTCTCCACTTTTGACTCTCTGTGGATATAAGCACTGAGACCGCTTAGAAACGTTTGCAGAAAACTTTTCAACCTAGCAAAAAGCACAAGAAAAGTGACTGGCTGGGACTCATGCAAAGAATCCCTCAAATTAAACAAAAAATGAACTGTAATCATTCTGTGACAAAATTACAGAAACCTCCGAGGCATCGCGGCTAAGAAAAATACTTTCTACAAATCCTATGAAGCCTAGCTGTTTGAAAAAAACCGATGACTCTTGGATAACCTCATATGATGAATCACTCAACCAGCTACTGGACACTCACTTTCCAGGTGCCACCCTATTTGCGCTGTTTTATGCGCTGCATAGCTTCAAGCCATACAAGTCTGCTGGTCCGGAAGGTATAATACCTGCCGAGCTAGAAAGGCGATCAGATATTATCCTGGCTATGCTAGAAAATATCATGACGAGCTGTGTAGCACTGATCCACATTCCACTGTCATGGAGAGAAATCAATGTAGTTTTCATTCTCAAAGCCGGAAAATGGTCTCATGTTGTCCCAAAGGACCTTAAGTCTATCATCTTTCCTTCTGATATCTCTGCTCTGCATTCACTGACTAGCAACATCGAACGATCCTCACAATATAGAGAGTACACAATGCTCGCTTTCCTGGACATAGAGGGTGCCTTTAACAATATCAACGTCTCTGGTACTTAGTGGTTAATGAACTGCAGCAGGGTGATTGCCTATGCGGATGACTTTGCTACAGACGTCTCAGGTAAGCATCTTAGTACAATTAAAAAAAACCCCATCAGCTAAATCTTAACAGATTAAACCGTTGGAGAGATGGCTGTGGATTGGTAGTAAATCCCCATAAAACTGATCTTGTCCTATTTTATAGGAAATATTAAATTCTAATCATAAACCTTCTCTCCATCAACGGCACCAGTTTAGTCTTTTCCGATACAATAAAATACCGGGGTCTCATTTTTGACGGGAAACTAAACTGGAAACCTAAAATTCAACAAAGAGTCATGCAGCTTTATTCTCTTGCAAAAAATCCATTGGGAACAAATGGAGCCTTCAACCTCGCATAACCCACTAGCTATACATCTTGGTCATAAAACCGATACTCATCTACGGGGTTGTTGTCCGGTGAAGGGCCTTAGACAATGCAGTCATCTGCAGCAAACTAAGCAGAGTCCAAAGAACTGCATGTCGAAGCATAAGCGGAGCCCTACTTTCTACTCCCTCCGCGGCACTGGATATTCTGTTTCACTTGACACCCCTCGATATCTTCAGCAAGCAAGTAGCTGCGACTGCAGCTATTCGCCTTATAGCGACTACAAACTGGACAAATAATTTATTTGGCCACGCAAATATTCTTCAGAGAACAGCGATTACACTATACCCGAACATTGGTTTGACAAAGACTATCATGTAAGCTCCCTCCCTCTAGATTCTTCAAGTCAATCTAGACAAGTCAATCCACTTTTACACAGATGGATCATCTAAAACCGATAACGGGGTTGATAGCTTTCATAGGTAAACTAAATCTAAGCCTCTCCTTCTGTCTTCCAAATCACTGTAGCGTGTTTTAGGCGGAAATTTTGGCGATTAAAGAAGAAAAAAAACGTGATATGTGCAAAGGATATCCGCATCTTTACGGATAGTCAAGCCACTACCAAGTCCTGTACTCAGTCTCATTAAATTTTAAAACCGCCCTTGAATGCCGATCTCTTACACAGAGACATTCCAGAGAATTGTTGGGCTGACGAACTCGCCAAAATTGGAACAACTCTATCTACCGGAAGAGGATAGCATAGCTATACCAATCGCTACGTGCAAATCAATATTAAACCTGGATGCTAATACAAGAACAGACCTTAGGTTGACGAACATGTCTAGCGGTCAAAGCTGCATCTGAATCGCTCTAAGAATTTTATCCTTCTGAATAGGAAATATCTCAGCGCCATCATAGGTGTCATCACTTGACAATGCCTTATAGGCAAGCATGTAAGAAGTCTTGGCGTCTTTACAAACGATTTCTATAGAAGCTGCATGGACGAGGAGGAAGAAGAGACAATCCTCCACCTACTTTATACATTTCCAGCTCTCTCCCAAAGAAGAAAACTTCACCTAGAAGCTTTCTTCTACAATGACTTAAGCGATGTCAAAATATAGACGTTAACAGTCTCTTACGCTTCATCATAAGCGTAAATTGGTTCCAGGAGTAGGAGGATCACAATTTAACCTAACCTAACTCTATTAAACTCTGCCTACAATTAAATAAAACTATTAGCTCAGTTTAATTAAAAAGATAAAACTTTATTTAAAATATTTATGTATATCTCTTTATATTGTAGTTTCCGGATACTTATTCCAAGTGGGAAAAAATTTTAACGAATTTACAATAAATCGGCAATTCCTTACTGTTTGGGTGCTCTTGCTAGTAAGCACATAGACGACTCTAGAGCTCTATGCAAAGATGGAGTTTATTTCCACAATTACAAACGAATGGAAGGTATAATTCTTCTGGAAGTGGTTAATGCAAACTGCCACTTCATTTGTATACAGGGTGTCCCAGTTTAGCAGTATAATCCTTTAAGGGCATATTCCCGAAGTTCCGCCGAACAAGAAATTGTATGCCAGGGAGGGTCTATTCTCCCTCCGTTTCAAGTTACAGCCCATCAAAGTAGGTGACCTCTAATTTGGAGTTGTAACTACTTATAATTTCTAAACTAGTACAGGTATAACAATAGTTTTGGAAATTTTGGAAAGATAATTTAGTAGTGCATACAAGTCTTAAAGGCTTTGGGTACATTTGTGCAGCAACATAAAAGTTATGGCTCGTTAAACTCAAAATTATGAAAATTGGCTGTTCCACTTTCTTGCTTAAAATTTATTTTTCTTAAAATTTTTACTTAATAAATTTTCTGAAATTTTATGAAATTTTTATCCTTGCAAAATTTCCTAAAAATTATGTTTAGAAACTTTTTTTACTTACAATCAGCAGATTTTGTAGTAAAGGCCATTTTTCGTCAAACAAAAATGGCCAAAAAGTAGTGTACCTATTGAATTACTCATAAAATCGCTAAGATATTTTTATGTGGTTCCTTTTTGGAACAATTTATGTAATGTTTATAGCAATTGTTCGAAATGCCTTCCTACCATTTGAATACACTTTCGGGCGCGTTTAACCATTTCGGATGGCAGATTAACGCTCATCAAAATTATTTTCATCTCTTCTGAAGCGGCACTAATATTTTCTTGGAACTCTATCAAACTCGACATTTCTCTAAAATAAACCTTTTCTTTTATAGCACCCCAGAAGAAAAAAAATCAGATCACGAGATCTGGATGGCCAAGGGTTGGGGCGGAATCGACCAATCCATCGTTCGTTGAAATTATGGTTGAGGAACGAAGTTACCAGTACGCTGCTACTGTGACAAGGTGCTCTATCTTGTGGAAAGAACAAGAGGAACATCTTCAAGCAGCTCCGGCAACCGTTCTCTAAGAAATTCCAAGTAGTAATGGAAATTAACTATTTGTGGAAAAACGTGCGGGCCTACTAAAGCGTTTCCTATTTATCCAGCCCAAACAATTACGCTAAACCTCTTTTGAAATCAACAACACATTTTGGAGAATAATTAAATTCTTACCCTTGAAAGGATGTTGTGCGTATTAAATGGGGATTGGAGTCTGTCCAATGGTGCAAATTATAGAGGTTTGTAACCCCATCTTCTGTGAACTGTGCTTTGTCAGTCCACAGAATGTTCTTGAGGAATTGCCCGTCTTCTGCATGTTTGCGCAGTAGCCATTGGCAAAATTCCACTCTTCTTTGCGCATCACCTGGTAGTAAATCCTGTGCCGGTGTCAAATCGAAAGGGTGTAATCTATTTCTCTGTAGAGTCCTATGAATGACGCTGACTGAAGGCTAAACTTCTAAAGCACGCAAAATCCCATCCCCTTCTGCCACCGCTGCCTCTGAACGTCCTTCTCTTTTTTTTGGTGCAGTTGACCCGGTATCAACGAGACGCTGATACGTATCAGCGAATAGCCGCATTCACGGTGTTTTACGATTTGGGTATAGTCGTTGGTACTCCAATCTTGCCAACGAAGCGTTTCCATTGCAGAGCCCATATACAAACACTATTTCCGCGAATTCACGTTTTGAACACATTTTGTGAAGATCAATTTATCAATCGGCTGTTCACTTACAGAGCAAACTGTCGATTGTAGATCAGTTGAAACAATGTCAAATTGAAAAAAAAAAAACGATTAACAAAGAATTATTCTTTGTTACGATTTTTTTTCCTATTCGACAATTAACTGTTAACTGCATTGCTCATAGAGACGTTGGTTGATTATTCTCACTTAACTTCGTTTGACCATTTATCTTTGACGAAAAATGGCTTTTACTACAAAATCTGTTGATCTTACGTAAAAAAGTTTCTAAACATAATTTTTAGGAAATATTGCAAAGATAAAAATTTCATAAAATTTCAGAAAATTTATTAAGTAAAAATTATAAGAAAAATAAATTTTAAGCAAGAAAGTGGAACAGCCAATTTTCATAATTTTGAGTTTAACGAGCCATAACTTTTATGTTGCTGCACAAATGTACCCAAGGCCTTTAAGACTTGTATGCACTACTAAATTATCTTTCCAAAATTTTCAAAACTATTGTTATACCTGTACTAGTTTAGAAATTATAAGTGGTTACACCTCCAAATTAAAGGTCACCTACTGCGAACAAATGACGCAAGGGTTTTATTGAACAGCGACTTTTTAATGCAATTCATAGAGCAGTCACAACTCTACCATCAGACAAAGTAATAGGAAACATATGTCATAGTTGTAGATAATATCTTTTCACTACCAACGCCTATAACGAAGCCATATGCTTATCAAAGAAACATCAAGGAAACATAATAAAAAATAATAATAATTTTTAATATACGAATTTCATGAGCCAGGGAGACATTTAGTAGAACACGCTTTCGGCAGATTATCGTAGATTTAGAATTTTTCAAACAATCATCACTTCTGGTGGAAAATGTTGAAATCATAACTCTGGCTTGCTTTGTCCTACATAATTGTTCAATCGACGACGAATATTTTAATTCAGGGATGGTGTGTTGCTGTTTTTTTAAGAAGTAAAAAGTCAAGGAGGTGATTGACTTGAGTGTATTGACAGTCCAACGAAATAAGCAGACATAACATTTACCCATTCAAAATCACCTGACACTACCCCACAGAGCCAGACACTTTCCCACAGTCGATGCATTTTTAAGCTATCGAAATTTGTTAAGTCGAGTTACCCTTTTTATGTTTTATGAGGACTTGTTCTCTTGTGAAATACGAAAAATTGTTTTTTTTTTTTATCAAAATAAATATTAGTTTCACTAACTTATACAACAAGGGATTCAAATCAATGACAGTGGTCGTGCCACACGCACTGTGGTAGGCAAATTCGTTTACTTTGTTTCAATCACCCTCAGTTTTCTTGGGGTAAGGTCAAGTCTATTTTTGGTATTCTAGCGATAAACGCATGTGAACGGCCGCAAAAAAGACTGATTACACAAGTCAACATAACACGCAATTTATTTTTTGAGTTTTTATTTCAATGATTATTTTCTTTATACCGAAAAATATGAGTAGCTAAACTCGTCAATTGTTTTTGAAAGACTTTGCTTTTGTACCTTTTACAATGATTTGGGTATATAAAGAGAAACGTGTTGTATTAAGTAAAACCGGGAAGCAGCGATGGGGGAAGATTTGACATTTTATTCACGTGGTTCATTAGTTACTACACGAATGCGCCTTGCAACGATATAACATATTTTGCGTAACAGTAGCTTCATGAATGACTTCAGGAGCTAAAAAGTTGTCGTAGTATCACAATCCTAAGTTACTCGTACCAGATCACTTCGTGATTAAATCAACAAGTTCCGAACCACACCTCATTAACTCCAATGAATTAAACGACATAGTCATAGCTCTTAAACTACAGCAGAAAGTCTACCTTCTCGGTTGAAATAGTGAAATTAGATTGAAACAAATGAATCGAAGAAAGATTCGAAGACGATGATGTGAAGGGCTTGTCTGAAGAAATCGGAATTCCATGCGTTTATTCATCTTTTCATAGCCAGTTTCACAAAATGTTTAAAAGCTGTCCATCTCCAAATGTATACCTTTGGCCAGAGCTGTAAAGTAATGAAATACATTTGTACTGCAGTACGGTGAAAGTACTAAGTAGCCTGTAATTGTATTTGTATTTAAAAATTTCAAGTACAATGTACTCCCTAATAAATAAGAACCAGTATTTGCCTAAGTACTCTGTTTCAAGTACATTTGCTAGACACTATATAAAGTTGAATGTTCCAAGTGCAAACCCAAGATTTCAAGCCGTATTTTTCTTGTTTACTTGCCATATACTGCCTGAATGAGCAACGACCATGGAAACCGAGTAGGTCGAAAATTGCACGAAATGATTCACTGTGAAAGTGTGCACACTATGGGTTAATACCGCATCATGTGTACAATAGATCCCGGGTGTTGTATGGTAATATTTTGAAATCTAAGGATTAAAATGAATGAGAACTTTTTGAATTCGAAGTTAAGACTTACCTATAATTAGCATCCACAACTGCTTGCGGAATTAGAGGTGGCCGTGACTTCCTATTTGTATAATCCCGGTAACTATCGATAGAAGGATTTACAGGAACATGACTCCCATCTATAGCTCCCAGTACTTGCGAAATTCCACTTATCCTTTCAAACTCTGCGCAAATTTTTGAAGCTTCCTTGATATAACATAACTTTAATGACGGCTGCGCAAAATTGCTTTAAGCATCTGTGTAGAGAAGTTTTGAGCTCTGAATTGTACGCTGCGCAATATCCCATTTATACAGCCCTATTTCAACATTTCTTTGAGTGCTAAAAGCCCTACATGTTGAGGGCTTGATTCCAATTCTGAGTTTAATTTGTCACATAGAAAATTAAATGTTCCTTTATCAACTCGGAAATTGTCAAATTCTCATCAAAATCATATTTTGTTCCACCAGTTTCCCTTTTCTTCATCCCTACTCTGGGTGAATTTCTTTGCGGAATTTCCTGTTCCTCGATTTTTTTAATTTAGAAATAAACCGGTATTGCAAAATATTTAAGGGGTTACTCCACTCTAGGATTTTCAAAAAATCGATTTTTTTATTGCTTTCAATGGTCCCTTAGGACGTCAAAGATTATAGCCGGGAAATATATATTGTAGTAGTACTTGTTTTTCAAAGTACAGTACAAGGCCGCCAAGAAGGCTTTCTATAACTTAAAATTTTAAACGCATTTATCTAAACACTTCATTTTCCAAGTGGCTCGCATCCATAACTTGAACAATTTTCAACCAGTTCACTTCAAATTGTATCTGGATCTTTAGAAATATTTTGTCTAAATAAGTACTGAGGATTTTTTTTTATAAGCCATAGTTCATTTGTTATTAACAATTTTCTGATGATTTTTTTGCGATGCAATTGCGCAATTCGGCCAAAAATAAATACATCAAAAAAAAATCTATTATGTAAAGGGTCTTTCATTAAGCGCTTCCTATTTTTAAATTTAAATAAAACAAAGGGTCTGTGAGGTATCATCGAAATTTTTTATTCGTTTGAAAGGCTTATCGATGCCATTATATATGGAATATTACATCGTTCAACTATCCGCCGTGGCTTTTCTGGGTGGCGCGCATCCGAAATGTCCAATTTTCCAAACTAGCGCATAAATCAGGCTAAATTTGCCCGATGGCATGGGTTATGTTGGCTTTGAGGGCCGTTGTGGTTTGTGGCTTATTCGCATAAACCTGCGACTTCAGAAAACCCCACAAGAAAAAGTCTAACGGGGTCAAACCGCACGATTTCGGTGACCAGTTCACATCACCTCCAAGCGCCCTCGAATCGCTCGTGCAGAATTTCCAATGTGCCGTGAGCTGTGTGGGCACCTAGCGCCGTCCTGTTTAACCACATGACGCTGAAGTCCATATCACCCAAATCAGGCCAAAAAAAGTTGGTAATCATCGACCTATAGCGCTCGCCGTTGACGGTGATAGCCTGGCCAATGTCGTTCTCAAGAAATATGGACCGATGAACGCTGCCGGAACAGAACAGAACATTTTGTTAAAACAATTTTATCATTTGCACGTATTGTTAACGTTATGGCCGGTCATTGTGATTTGGCAAGACAGACTGAATAAATGAGAGCCAATTTGACAGATGTAGCTTCAACAATATGGTCTCTATCAACAGTCAAAGTTGGGAAGTCCCTATTGGAAGACCCTATACAATAAAATTTAGTGACTCATCATAATTCAAAATTTACAGGAGCCGTTGGTACGGCCGTAGACCCTTTCAAAAAAGAAAGGTCCTCTGAGAAACGCTGCACAGCTGCCATTTTTAAATAAATTATTCCATAAAAATTATGTTTTACACCCAGTCATATATAAAGGGTGTTTTTTTTAGAATTATACAAATTCAATATAAAATAAAACACTTGAAGCTAATGTTAGTGTCTATGATATCAGCTTTGTTTAATAGAGAATTTTATGCCATCAGTGTTTAAGTACTATATCGGGCATATGCGTGCCACGGCTAGCTCGAATGAAGCGTAATCGTGAAGTTCAATTTTCGACAACTTTATTGAGCAACTAGAGCCGTATATCAGCAATAACACGGCGAATGTTGACTTCCAAATCATCCAACGTCTTTGGTTTATCGGCTTAGACTAATGGCTTCACATACCCCCGACGAAAGTAATCTAAAGGTGTGAGATTACAGGATCGTGTAGGCCAGTTCACAGGTCCATTATGCGAAATTATGCGTTCAGCAAATGTTTCCCGCAAATAGATTGATGTTGTCGCGCTCCTTGTTGCGCCATCTTTTTGAAACCAAAGCTCTGTCACGCCAATGCCATCCAACTGAGGAACGAAGAAATCAGAAATCATGTTTCTGTAGCGCTCTCCATTGAAGGTATCATTCTGGCCGGCATCGTCCTTAAAGAAATATTGGCCGATGATTCTACCAGCCCATAAAGCACACCAAACAGTGAGTTTTAATGGTTGTAAGGGCGTCTCGAGAAAGGCTGCTAGTTTCGCTCGTTTGCTTGTTTACATATCCATCTAACCAAAAATGGGCCTCATCGGAGAACAAAATTTTGCGTTGAAAATGAGGATCAAGCTGAATCATGTTTTCGGCCCATTCACCGAACTTAGTTAGTTTTAGTTTTAAACGCATTTTATTTTCTAATTCATTAACTCTTACATACTAACAAAAAATGCTTAAATGCTAGCTTAAAATTACTTAACAAAGTTATACTAACTTACTGGCCCCACACAGGCACTCTAAGCTACTCTAAACTCTTATATATATGTCTTTCGACTTTGTTTACATTTTATACTTATATATACTTATTTTCTATGCTTAAGGCTAAGAAAAGAATTTAACAAAAAACTTAGCATATGGACATATTTTTTATAAAAACTTAACATCTAGCTTAAAATAAATCTTAGTCTACCTAACCTACCTACACAATACACACATATATACACATAGACAATATTCACAATGACATACATATACTAGTATATACCTATGTATATACTAATATAAATATGTATTTCTTAAATACTAACCTAAACCTATGCAAGCTGGCCATTGCTATTCACAGTGTAAATGGATTGGTCAGCTCTGCCCCATTAGTGAGGCTGGTCCGTAATTGACGGAAACGACGACGAAACATCTTCTCCATCATTCAACCACCAGAAATGCTGGTGCTGCCGAACGACATCCCTCTTATCGCGATTCCCCACCGCCCTACTGAACCTGAGACGATCCACACTGCCGTGTGCGACGTCTCTGTCGTAGTTGAGTCGCCTGTCCCCAGCTTTCCGAGCGACATGGAAGATTAACGGGACCGCTGATCTATCCTGGATCAACCCTATCTGATCTAGGTAGAGGAATGCTTCCGGTGGAACGAAGCCGTCAGAGCGCACACTCTCGTGGTAAAGGTAGTTGGGGTAGTAAGCCCCCGATATCAGGTTATTCGTCGAGGTCATTGCTCTTGCAATGTGCCTTCGAGTCAGCTTAATTACGAAGTTGTCCACTCGTATTAGGTTCGCCCTGTTGTAAAGGACCTCATTACGATAAAATTTTTTGTACTCCGACTCTGGTGTTCTGTACAAGCGAAGGCAAGCCCTAAGGCAAGCCCTCTCAAACACCCGAATCTTTTCCATTAAGCTTGCTCGCACATTGAACCACACAGGACAACCAAATACCAGCATGGGCCTGATAAGGGCCATGTAGCAGATTACCTTTACCCTCGCATCGAGTTGGCTGCTATAAAACAGTCTCTTTGTAAGGGCAAAAGCTCCTTTGGCTCTGGCCAGAGCAGCATCTACATTTTTGTCAAAATACAGAAACTGATCTAGCCAGATCCCAAGGTATCTGACTACATTTCGACAGGCAAGTGGCTGTCCGTGTTGTCCAATGATCGAGAACTTTCGCCAATTTTTTCTGGTATCCCTAGAGGCTCTAGACAACGGCGTCCTAAAGAGAATGGTTTCCGACTTCTGAAAGTTGATTTTCAACTTCCAGTCATCGCAAAATCGTCTTATCTTATCGAAGTCACGCTGCAAGAGAGTATTAATGACCTCGATTTTTGGACCTGTTCTGTACGCTATCAAATCGTCTGCGTACGCAATAGTATGGGGAAGTGAACCTATCAAGTCGCTTGTATAAATGTTGAATAGGATCGGCGAATTGACCGCGCCTTGCTGAAGACCATTTTTAATTTGAAATATACCAACAGAAGTCACATCGCCATTTTTCACGATGAACTGTCTGTTGGTTAGCATATTATAAAGAATGTACAAGAGTGGTTTACTGATCCCCAGCCTAGTCAGCCTATAGAAAAGACCCTCTAACCATACAGTGTCGAAGGCCTTCTCCAAGTCAACAAGGCAGGCACCAGTGCATTGGTTTTTGCCTTTATTCCATTGGATATCGGACACCAGTTTAGACGCGGCATGTGAGATATCATGTCCCGCCTTAAAACCGAATTGATTATCCGGAACTATATGTTTGTCCTCAACCCACCTAGACAGAGCTCTATTGATTACTTTTTCAAACACCTTACTGATATTCGGAAGGAGACTTATCGACCGGAGATTCGCCGGATTGGATATATCCTTTCCCTTTTTGGGGATAGGTTGAACCACCGCCGTTTTCCAATGCGCTGGATAATGTGCATTATTCATTGCATTATTAAACAGGGTGGTGTAAATGTCCACCGCTTCTAGAGGAAGATGTCGAAGCACGATGTTTGGAATACCATCGGTCCCCACTGATTTCTTAGCCCTGATTGTGTCGAAGATCTCACGGAGCTCTTCCTTCGAAATGAACGGAGGTAGGTCACCCTCTCTGGTAATGACAGTATTTGCCATATTTTCGTCGCTGAAGCGAGTGAAACCAGAGCCCTCGGATCGCCAGTTCTCTACTTCATTTCGAATGTAGAGGTTGTGCACCAAGACGCGATTGTCCAGGTCATAATTAGGACCAATGGTATCAGTGGCCTTGTATATTTCCTGGAAAGTCGCCCCTATGGCCTCAACCTTCTCCTGTGGATCCTCGATCACAAAGAAGTCGTCATCATCAGCGGCCTCATTTGGATCAATACCTGCTATTGTCAGTAACCGTTCGTTGTCTGTTGTCCGGGCTATTTTAAGACACTGAAGGTCGTTTTGATTTTTTCTCCGAAATAGTTTATTTATTTGCGGGAACATATTCGGGTTGCTGGTGTTTACAGCCCGAACCCTGTTGTTCCAATACGAACTTACAGAAATTCTGTAATTCTCTTTTATTAACGTTTGAATATTTTTAATCGACGACTTCAGTGTCCTAATCTCCGGGTCTTGTCTGTCGGTAAACTGTCTGTACAAGTTTTTGAGTCTTGTCAGAAGTCTACTTTTCTGTCGGTGCAGTGCGTCAATAGTAGGATTGCGGAACAGGTCTTCGTTAGTCGTATGTCGATATCGCGGTATTGTTGTGTCCATAGTTTGTTTAATTGTCTCGTCCATTTGTTTTAGGTAATTGTCGATCTCCTCGTTTGACAAATTCCTATTGGACGGTGGGTGGAGCGCATTCGAGGAGAGTGCTCTTGTCAATGTTGCGGAGAAGCGTGTCCATCGAGTCTTACTGTAGTTGTAAGAATATCTTTGGACAAACTCCTCCAATTCCGCAATTTCGTTGGGAACTGTAATTTCGGTGCTAAAACCGCAATGGTCACTGTCATACACGAACGTGCGCAGACAGTTTAGCGTTTGTAAATTCGTACCTGTCAGTCGTATACGTTCGTCGTACAGCAGTAGATCCAAATAAGACCCGCCTCTGGGAAACGACGGGTTATCCGTCGCTTTAAGACCGAGTCTGTACATGACATCGTGCTGACCCCACCAATCGAGTAGTAGGTTCCCTCTAGTATTTGGCAAATTATTTCCCCAATCTCTGTGTCTAGCGTTGAAGTCCCCGCCGATTATAAAATAATTCTCCCCCGATTCCAGTCTCAGGAGTCGAAAAAGCGTGTCGAGCTCTGTAATGAATAAAGTGGATTGTGAAGTCTCAGGTGCATAAACAGAGGCCAAGTACAGCCGCTTTCCACTGCGGAGCGGGATGTAAATGACGACTGCCTCCAACACCCGGAACCTACGCAACACTCCCTTGTACACTCTGTGAAATTTTATACCTTGTTTAATGAAGATCGCAACACCGCCTCCACGTTTGGATCCGGGCCGGTTTCTTCTTCTGACAATATAATTATTGTACTCCAGTTTGTGCTTATCTGTTAGCTTGGTTTCACTAGCGAAAAGCACATCAGGAGTTTGGTCTTGTAGCAATTTAAACATCGCGGCTCTTCGTTCGATCCTAATCAGTGAATTAACATTCACCGCAAGGACCTTCAAAGTTTGCTCCACCATGTGCGTACCCATTACGACATGTGTTGCGTTAGGCCCGGCAGCAGCGCGTAGATCTGGTCCACCCGCTTGGCCTGTTCTTGCACCTGCTTTTGCAGCTGAGCCATCTGCCCTTGGATTGCGAGCAAGATGGCCAACATGTTAGGTGCAGCTTCCGTTGTTCTCGGCATTGGCGCCGGAGAAGCAACAGTCGTTTGCTGTACCGTAGCACCCCTACCTGCCGCCATTTGGGCGTAGGAAATTTGGGACGTGACGGCTGGTGTTTGAAGCCTCACAGGTGAACGTTTGACCTCCACCTTCTGCTGCCGAGCCAGTTTTGCTTTTTTAATGTCAGAGAACTTAGGACAACCCCGATAGTTTGCGGTGTGTCCCACGTTCCCACATAACACGCAAGAGAGCTGCGTCCTATCGGATGCTCCGTCCCTACCCAGAGGACACTCCTCGGAACTGTGGTTCTTTGCGCACTTCACGCATCGAGGCTGCATTTGGCAGTTCGACGCGGCGTGCCCGAACCTCTGGCAGCGAACGCATTGTATAACGCCTTCGCTCCTTTTTAATTTTTCCCAGTGAACCACCTGGTAGTCTAGGACATTAATACTCCTTAGACTATCTAGACGGCTTTCGGGACTGAGCTGCACCAGGAAGAACGGCAGACTCCGTTTCTCCCGCCTGGCTCTAGCTGTGGTAAATGGCTTTACCCCCACGAACTTGAGTCCTTCGCACTCCTTCTCTTTAAGCAGTGCCAGGATCTCCTCAGGATCAGAAGACGGTTCCAACCCCTTCAGCAGCATCGATTGCCGCTTTTCACACTTCGGTGTGAATGAGTAGTGCTCCGTCGTCGTTTCCTTTAGGAGCTCTTTCACTTTCGCGTAGCCCTCCACTGTATTACAGTGGATGGCATGGCGATCGTTCCCCAATCTCTTAATATTAAAATTATTACCAATGACCAACTTACACAGGTCCTTGGTAGCATTTACCTCCAATTTATAGGTGTTGATAGGCGGCACCTTCTCCTTCTTCTTCTGCTGCTGCTGCTGCTGCTGTTGTTGTTGTTGTTGTTGTAGTTGTTGTTGTTGTTGTTGTTTTTGTTGTTGTTGTTGTTGTTGTTGCTGCTGCTGCTGATGTTGTTGCTGCTGCTGCTGCTGCTGCTGTTTTAGCTGTTGCCGATGTTGTGACTGCTCTTGTTGTTGTTGCCGGTGTTTCTTTGGCTTTTGTTGTTGTGCTTGCTTTTGAGCAAGCTGCTGTTGTTGGGATTGCTCTTGCTCTTCCTTCTTCCTTCTTACCATTTGTTTTTCTTTTATGGCCAGCACTCTTTCTTGTAGCATTTTGATGCTGCTACATATGGCCTCCATTTCTTCCTCTTCATCGTCAGATTCGCTTGCTGCCAATGAAGCGAAGTTGTTGGCCGTTGGTAGGGTGGGCTGTTTTAATAAGTTGGAAGTTTTACAAAGCTTCCTCCTTCTCTTTGGTTTTGGCGTTTGGATCGAACCACTTGACGCCTCACTTGGTATTTCAGCAGATCCCGCTATTGACATAGCGGACCGCTCTCCACAATCCATCACGTGATGGACAACACTTAATACCACTTTAAATTTATTGTTTTTTATAAAAATGAAAAAAAAAAAAAAAGTACACGGGGATTCGAACCCACGACCGTCAACTGTCGGCCGAGCACACTGACACCCTGCTAATTGGAGCCTGTAGCAATTTCCTCAAATGTCTCGTTTTCACTGATTTTACTAATCACTGTACACTCGCAAGCCGAAACACGTCTGCTCTCCACGGAGATATGTGAACGACTGATTCACCGAACTTACCACGCATATAATGATCATGCGGTTTCAACTCTTACACAAGCTGGATCTTATAGGCTTTTAAACCAAGATCTTTCCATATAATCTTCCACAAAGTGGATGGACATAGCCCCAATTGCTGTGCACGATGGCGAATTGACTCATTCGGATTCTCCTCAACACTGCGCTCCACAACGGGAATAACTTCTTCTGTTCGCACTGTTTGTCGTCTTTGGGGATGCGTATTATCGAATAGAGTCGGCGTGGTGCAAAAACGATTCATCGTGTCCCAAATAACTTGCTCAGATGGACGATTATGTCGACTGAAAATTGGACGTAGAGCGCGATATGTTTGGCCAACCGGACCATGGTTTTGAAAATAAGTTTGCACAGTTTGTAAAATGGCAAAACGTACTAACCACAAATCCACTTTCAACTGTTAAATTGACAATCTCTGGAAACAGTGTTGCCAGTTTGAAAACTAAACTTGTAAAAAAACCCCTTTACAATAAACTTCTACCTTTGTAAACTCGATATATTTCATATTTTTCCTGAAAAAAAATCACAAAGAAGTGCTATTTTTACGGCCTCTAGGGTGGTCCAATCAAGTATTCCTTTTATTTATATGAGCTAAACACAACAATTCAATTTTTGTTGATGAACTCGTATCCATTTGTTTGCACTTTAAGAACAACAATTTCAAAATTATTGCGAGAAATATACTCGTATTTAGAAAGCTATTCCTATGTACGTTTACGAAATTATTTCAGCAGTTCACATGGAAACGATCCCGAGTTACTCGTACTTTCGTATGAATCGGGACTTGCTCGTCGTATGTATGTATAGCTTCAGTGGATTGGTTGAGTATTTGGGAATAAACGTGATGATAAGTACTATGTCTGGATGAATGTAAGTGTAGCTATAATTGCTGGTAGTTACATGTTTTTTGTACGGTCGATGTAATATAGAATGGTTGGAGGAGATAGCGCTGTGGTTAGCTTGAGGGTTTTATGGGTGATTTTGTAATTTAAAAAAAAAATATTTTGTTGTTTTGTTGATAAAGAGGTACATATGTTTGTATGTATGTACAAGTGACTAGAAGCTAAGCCACAGTGGGCGAAAAAAATATAAATGAGTATTCCAAGCGATAAAGAAAATTTTAAATTTGTTTTCTTTCACTGGATATTTGTGGGAAACATGATAAGAATTTTATAAATATAAAAAAATGCTATCACAATCCGACTTTTATTCTATATAAGGTGAAGTATTCTGCTGGCAAAACTTTAGTTTTTTTATGCATACAAAGCTACAATATGGAGCGTCTTAATAAGATTGGCCAAGCAAAACCTCTTGAAAGATTAAATACATTAATACATAACAAGAAATATACAATTTTAAGCCTTAGGAGGTGTTTAACTAAGTATGGACCCAGGCTGATGGTTGAATTAGAAGAAAAAAATGTATTTCTTCCAATACGTTTCAACGGAATGAATGACACTGATGTGAAGTTGTTGACATCGACTGAGATGACAGTGTTAGGTGCAATTGGAAGATCTTTTGCACTAAAATTCAATCCAACAGATGATGCAGTAAAAGAGGTAAGTGCTAATAAATTGTTTAAAACAATTGCTTTGGAGAAAATAATGTTGGTGTTTTTTTTTTTCAGCAGATTCAGCAGGATGGAGGACAGAAAAAGCGAAAAATTCTGCATCAGTCTTCATCGTCTAAAAGAGAAGAGGTTGAGGAATCGCCAGAAAAGCGTAAGGTAGAGTTACATTACAGAGACCACTTCCCGGCCTCTCCTCACCCTTTTCCCAATCCTACCAATCATAATCATATATGCCCAACGTGCATATTTACTTTGGCGAACGGTCACGCATATAACACATGGGCAGAGTACTAACGCAAATCATCAGATGAGAAGCGATACAGGTGGAGACACTGATGCCAATTCTGAACCAAGTATACCATTGTATAAGTAGTGAAACCCTTTTGGTTCTTATTTTCACGTATATGTAGAAATACCATTTATACAACCGCTTTGTTAAATGTTAAAATGAAATCGTATCTATACATTGAAGATATTTTCAAAAAAAAAACACTTGGGTTATGTCGTATGGATGTGTCTGCCCCAAATCAAATATTTTTAAAATTTTTGTCCGTTTGTCTGTTTGTCATAGCATCATAATAAAACTACTGAACCGATTCTAGCGAGGTTTTCACAGTTCGATAACTCATTTCTCAAGTTACAGACCGTAATACGTTTCATTACGATCGGGGAAATAGAGTCAAAGTTACAATTAAAAAACCTTTGAAATGGTATATTATAATATTTTATTATTATTATTATAATTTATTAACATACAATTAAAATTATATGTTAGGCAGTATATGGGTGCTAGCTGCGAAGGCCTTCGGCTCTATTTTAACTACGTTTTTATTTTTATTACAAGATTAATGCTTATAGCTAGATAAAATATATTTTTATTATTATTATAATTTTTATTTAATTTAACAACATAGAGTAAAAAAACATATATTAACACCATCTGCAGAGGCTTAAGGTGCCATAGTGCTTTAGATTAATTAGTATTAGTTTATATTAGGAGTGGGTATAAATAAAACGAACTAGTTAAAAAAAAACAGTTTTTCATCTCGTAACGACGTAACCGTTTTATTTTCATATAACATACATAGTAACTACATTTATCTATTTGCATACATAAAATTCAACTGCGAAAGCATCATTCTGTTCCACAAATATGAAAAACGCATGAAGGAGAAAAACGAATAACATGTTTCCACCCTGATACATTGTGCCCCTGGCTGACAGTAACTACATTCACGAAACGAACGAAAAAGCGTTCTCATATCTTTTAGTGCAAACGAACAAAAAACTTTTTAACTTTAACTTTTCTGCGTTTTTTCCATTTTTTTTCGTTTGCACTAAAAAATAATATGAAAATGCTTTTTCGTTCGTTTCGTGAATGTAGTTACTGTCAGCCAGGAGTGGAATCAACAAGGAAAAGTTGGGTTTATTTTACATTGAAAACAATGGCTTCATTTGGGTGGATGATACGAAAATGGTTTTTGGTTTTTCGCAGTACATGATTATAATTTCTCGTTAGTGCTTCTTATTAGTTAGTTAACTAACTGTTTCGTTTCGTTAACACAAAAACCGAAAACGACCCACCTCTAGTTTATACGATTGTTGTCTGACCGAACAATGATACAAAACATTTTCTCTCAAAATTTTTTTTTATTTTTCTACATAGTCCCCTTGTAAGTCTACACACTTCTGCCAGCGATACTTCCATCTCTCTAACCCGTCCAAATAGTACTTGGTGTTATTCTCTGCAAAATAATTGTTCACAAAGGTGATTGCCTCCTCATTTGACGAAAATCTCTGTCCTCCGAGCACAGTTTTTAGATGAGGAAGCAAAAAAAGTCGTTTTAGGCTAAATCTGGTGAATAAGGCGGATGGTCAAGCAGTTCAAACCGTAGTTCATGGATTTTCGCCATGGCAACCGCTGAGGTGTGAGATGGCGCGTTGTCTTGGTGAAACAGGATTTTCTTTTTCTGCAAACGTTTTTCCGCAATTTCTGCCTTCAGCTTGGCAAGTAATGACGCGTAGTATATGTAATGGTTTTTCCTTTTTGAAGATTATCGATTAAGGTAACTCCTTTACTATCCCAAAAAACAGTCGCCATCACTTTCACAGCCGAAAAAAACAGTTTTTGCTTTTTTTGGAGCCGGCTCGCCCTTTGCAGTCCACTATTTTGACTGAATTTTTATTTCCGTCGTATAATGTTTCATCTACAGTAATTAATCGGCTCCAAAACTCGGATTTATTGCACCTAAACTGCGCCAGCAAAGCGTTGGCAATGTTCATTCGAACACGTTTTTGGTCTGACGTAAGCAAACGCGGCACCCAATGCGCGGACAGCTTTCTCATGTCTAAATCTTGATTTAATATGTAACGAACACGTTCCTTGGACATTTTCATAACCTTTACTATCTCTGTCACTTTAATTCGGCGGTCGTCTAACACCATTTGGTGAACTTTAGCAATGTTATCGTCAGTGGTTGCAGTTTTTGGACGTCCCGAATGTTCATCATCTCCCAAACTCTTACGGCCACGTTTAAATTCAGCTGCCCAAAATTTCACTGTGGTAAATGATAGTGCAGAGTCCCCATACACAGAGTCCAACTCATTTTTGATTTGCGTAGGCGTATTGCCTTTCAAAAACAAGAATTTAATAACAACTCGATACTACTCGTATGTTAAATTTTTTCCATTTTCTCAAAAAACACTCACATCGACTCACTCAAACGACTGTCAAATAAAAACTGCACTTCCAAAATGACTGAAACTTCGGTAAGTAACGGCCAAAAGATGTACAACTAGCATTCACTAGCTTTTATTGACGAGTGCCTCTAGCTTTGCGTTGCGGTCGGAAACTTTTTAAACAACCCTCGTACACCCTGAATGTCTCGAACTGCAACCAACTTCAGACTGCTATAATTTCCAAATCGTTAGTGACAGTGAGCTCAAATTTTGACCCATAACAGATAATTTTATTATTTACAAACATTTTAAACGATTTGCGTCTCAATTGTGTTGAAAAATTTATATCCGCGATGGAATTCAAACGTGATAGAGTGATTGCTTTATATTTGGCTGGAAGTAGCTATCGTTGGAGCCCTCCAGCACCTCAACGTGAATAAATCATTTGTGTCTCGAACCATAGCTCGTTACCGTAATACTGGCAGCGTTGCAAAACGCCATGTAGGTGGTCATAAAAAAACAGCAACATATGCAGAAATGGTTCAGAAAGTGAAGGCTCGAATTGAGCGAAATCCGCGTCGAAGTGGAAGAAAAATGGCTCGTGAGCTCAAAATATCGTTGGAACGGATGCAACACATACTAAAAAATAAGCTTGGGCTCAAGCCATTGCAGTTCCAAAAAGCACACGATCTTGCACCGCAACAGAAAAAAGTTAGAGTCAAAAGAGCGAAGAAGTTACTACGATTGCAAGAAAGTGCTGAGTTGCCGAATTTGGTTTTTTCCGATGAGTCGCCATTTGTTATCGAGCAATATGTCAACAAACAAAATGACCGAGTTTACTTGCCAGAGAGGTCCTTCGAAAATTTACACCTTCGGACGGCCAGCAGAAAGGAGGCAGCACCGATGGTGATGGTTTGGGCCGCCATAACCGCCGATGGTCGCTCTCTGCTCGTATTTTTGGACCGTACGCGTGGCGTCAAAATTAATGCGATCGTATTTGAAGCCTTGGGCAAACAATCACAATCATTTCGGTCGGAGACCGTGGACATTTCAACAAGATTCGGCACCGTCTCACAAAGCGCGTGTCAACCAAGATTGTTTAAAAAACAATGTTCAACACTTCATTTCGTCGACAAAATGAATTGCAAATTCTCCGGATGCAAATCCGTTGGATTTCTCTGTCTGTGGTATTTTGAAGGCGAAGGTTGGCACTAAAAAATACCAAAGTTTGGACCACCTCAAACAAGCACTTCGCCGGGAATGGGCCAAAATACCGCAGAGCCACTTGCGCGCAGCGTGCGATGCTTTCTTCGGCCGTCTCAAGGCCATTATTCGCGCCAAAGGTAGACATATTGAAAACTACTGATACAATTTGAAAATTGATATATTTTCTAACATTTTTGCTTTGGCACAATAAAATTTGTATGGTATTTAGTTAAATTTGCAAATTAGATCTTTTAATGAAGTTGTATATTTTGAGGATATTTTCTTGATTAAAATTTCTTAATAACTCGTAGGTGGATGACTTTAGGTTGATCAGTTGGTTTGTTTGTATACAAGATTTACATTCCCCTCCGCTTCTACATGCGGCTTGATGTTAAAGAGCCTTAATGATATTTATTGCAAATGTTGGACAGTTTCCGTAGATGAATAGACCGTAATCAATTAATATATTAGTTCTCGCAGCTAGGATTTTTTTCAATTTTATGCAGTGATCTTTCAAATTACACTTATAGTTAAACATTAGGCCTAAGATACTTAAGTTTTTTACGGTTTCTATATTTATGTCATTGAAGTTTAACTTTATACCACTACACGAAATTTTGCGGCAGATGTGTAGACTCTTACATTTGTCTAATGATAATTTTAAAAATTTTAACTACTACTAAATCTGATGTACGCATATGTACATACGAGGGTAGTCCCAGTCTTACAGAGGGATATGCTACCTAAACACCTCGGCCAAACTGTTCGCCTCTTTGATCTTCAGGAGACTTGCGAAGTAGGTCAGAAATCATAAAATATTGTCGAAGTTTCAAGCAGGATTCAGGCAAAACTACTCTACTATTGTCCAAATTTTTTCTTTGATTAATATCGAAATTTACAAAAAGAAGAAAAAAAGTTGTATGCCTTCTTTGTGGATTTCCGTGCAGCTTTCGATTCAATTGATCGTGGTTCACTCTTCTATAAACTATATCAGATGGGAATCTCAAGTAAAATCGGTTGGACTAATGAACACTATCACCCTGGCCCAGAGGGAGAACACGATAGATGATTCAAACTAGCTTGATATGGACACCAAAACAGGACAAGTCTAAGATTACACTAAATAAATGGAGCTGTTTTGAAAGTGAAAATAAGTAAAGCTTTACAAAAACCTGAAGACTAGTGGGGGTGACGAGAAATCACTTGTAACATATGTAGTCAACCAAACGACATAAACGAATACATTGAACTGTTTTCTATGTCTCTCTACAAAAAAAATTTTGGGCTATTGCCCATAAAGGACACTAGAGAAAGGTTGCCACAGGAATGCTTCTAGAATTTAAAAAAAAATAAACTATTGAGAATTTCACTAATACGACGCAATCGGCAAACGAATCTAATGGCTAAAGGGAGAAAATAAGTATGCCTTTACAACTTGCAAATATTTTAATATGAAAATATGTGGCTACGTTCAGCTTAGTAAATGTTGGCTCTTTTTTTGCCCCAGCTGAAGAATGTTTTGTAGATTTCCTGTAGCCCATCTAATGTTACATCTCTAAAATGCACTTTTAAACAAATGTGTGCACGCCTACATTTTTGCTTAAAACTCCCATCTAAGCATTCCTCTGATTATCTTTGCAAATGACCCATCCCATTGAACTAAAATCGCCTCTAAGCAAATAACATCATTTATTTGCTTTGCTTTGGTTATGGTCCCGCACCGATCTCTCCCACCCGCATTCAATGAAGGATCCCAATTCAAATGCGCGCACCAATTCTATTCCCAAACAATGATGATGATCCCATTTCGATAGTGAGTCCCCAGCTTTGCCTTAATCCTCTTGGGTGTTCCATTACCTTACTAGAGGCGTGTACCATCCCTCTGGCCTGGTGGCCAGCAGTGGCGATAATCGATGCTAAATTCACTTCAATTAACTATTTGCATTCATACATTCGATTTGGAGTATGAGGAAGGTGCATCAGAGCGGAAATGTTTCGAATCCTTTCTACCTTCTATGGCATAATACTGATAAAATTGTTTAGAATGGTACACCTCTGAACGCTGCTGCTTTGTGTCTCCAATGGAGAATTGGATTCTATCCAAATGGGATACTCATCTCGATGCATGAACAAACAAATACGAGGACGAGTACGACTATGAGTACGACTACGAGTACGAATACGAATACGAGGTTTAAACTAGAAACAGGAAACAATCAGAGCATAGATTCCAATCTTATTTGGTACTTGGAACGATGTTCGTTGCAGCGATGCGACCAATGCGACGTGGCCACTAAGCAATCTTGAAATATCTTCCCGCAGGAGAAACAAATTGAAATCATGTTAAGCGAAAGGTTGGGCTGGATGGGTTGGATTCGATTTGGGATTCAACAGATTCAATATATTCAAGAGATTCACCAGAGTTGGCCATGCGATGCTCTTTCAAATATGGTTCTGTGAAATTTGTCGACGCTGACTGGGGTTTGGTCAGAATGTGATGATTGTCGGTGTGCTGCAGGAACTCAAGCATCATTATGTGAGAACCATTACAATTGGAATTGACTTTACAGATGCTATGAGATACGAGTACCGATGCCAATGCAACAATGTTTCTAACTTGACATGAACGGTTTTGGCAACACTTTGAGGGTAACCGAACCGTACGGATATGTGAATAATTTATCCAGTCGGAATCATTATATTGCCTTTCGGAGCTTTTCTAACTGATCGGCGGACATTTGAAGTACCAAAACTAAGACAGAGGTCTCATGGTAAAGGTAGTTGACAAAGTATTTGCTCTTTGAACTGATAGATACCGATAGATGTCTTTGTTCAGATTTCGGTTATATAGTCACCATTTTCGAATTGTGATGCCCACAGAAAGAATCCTGAATGGAATTGAGCTTAAAAGGCTGAAATATATTTAATAGACAATGATCCAGGAAAATTTGCAGTTTTTCAGGTTTTCTTCTTGAGGAGGTTAGCCACATTTCAGTGAAGACTCTGATTCATAGGTGCACTGGAGCTCTATAAATTATTTTTGGGTTGAGACCAGCTGTTAAGCCCCTAATGATTCTGTAGACAGTTGTGCTTTGCATAGGCTTTGTGTCTTCCTTCTTCCTTTTCTGAGTGAAGGCCGGGTCTCCTGAAGTCCTCGTCTACTCCACTGTACATCATATGTGTCTTAAGCTATGCGTTATACAGATTTTAAGGCCCCGTTTGAGCTTACTCAGTTCATGGAGAAAGTTTTTGATTGCATGAGGAATACCGGTATGTTCCGTGCAATGTTCCGCACCGATTTCGTTGCGGCCGCATCTTATCTTGGTCTTAAGAGCGTCTTCGTCAGATACCCTTTCGAGTCTCCTAAATCTCGAAGGGAACTTTCCAAATCAAATTGTGGTTTGGACTGAATGCTTCTGCAGTGATTAAATTTTGGTTTTAGGTTGCATATAAGACCAAGATGCTGATTGTTTCTATTTCTTACGAACGATATTCTTTAGCGGTTGGCGCAACTCAGGTCTATGTCGCTTACTTGGTCATTGTAGGAATGTATCCTCACGAGTATAATAGTAATTTGAGAGAGTGGCTAACGAAAGACGCTTTGCATAAACAGTTTGTTAAATAACGGTGTTCTGTAACTGATGAACAGATCTTCTTAACCGTCATATATGTTTATATCTTAACCCTTTTTCTTAGACGTAATCATAATAACTACGGCGACGTCTTCGTTTATTGAGATAGTGCTATTGATGGCGCTCAGAGGCTGTAATATAAGCACGATTAAGTAAGATGTTATACTGGATTATTACGACATTTTTACTCTAGTTGGGATCCCATATGATAGAATCCTAGATTTTTATAGGCAGTAAACCTCCAAATCCCATTTTTGATAATGCGAATTTCAATAGCTTCTTTTAAGAGGTCTTCCCGGTGGAGTTTATTAGTATGACTAACTGGTGGAATTAAGTTATTTGCTTCCAGCCAACTAGTTTCAACTCATGTAAAGTTCAATTCTTGTAACAATCGATTTGAGTGGGAATCGTTCTGTATTCTATTGGAAGCTCTTTATGTAGCTGCTCGTATCGAATTCAGATTCTTGTGATCACTAGATTCCCGCGATCATAGCAATGTTCTCGTACAAGGAATGTTAAACACTTAGGGCATATCATTACCATTCGTCAGTGATCGTTACTGATCATCATTGATCATCAGTGATCGTCAGTGATCGTCAGCGATCGTCAGTGATCGTCAGTGATCGTCAGTGATCATCAGTGATCGTCAGTGATCGTCAGTGATCGTCAGTGATCGTCAGTGATCATCAGTGATCGTCAGTGATCGTCAGTGATCGTCAGTGATCGTCAGTGATCGTCAGTGATCGTCAGTGATCGTCAGTGATCGTCAGTAATCGTCAGTGATCGTCAGTGCCCATCAGTGATCGTCAGTGATCGTCAGTGATCGTCAGTGGTCGTCATTGATCGTCAATGATCGTCAGTGATCGTCAGTGATCGTCAGTGATCGTCAGTGATCGTCAGTGATCGTCATTGATCGTCAATGATCGTCAGTGATCGTCAGTGATCGTCAGTGATCGTCAGTGATCGTCAGTGATCGTCAGTGATCGTCAGTGATCGTCAGTGATCGTCAGAAATCCCGTAAATTGGACAAATCGTTCTGGAGGAGAGGGTGTGATGAAAGTTTTCATACCCAATACAGATAAAGCTAGCCATGGCAGCGCAGCCCCGTAAACATAAGCAACATGTCTAAAATTGCTTATCATTGCAGTGAAAAGCTCTCCTTGGCGCTCAACGATATTAGCACCTCCGCAATGCATAGAATTTAGAAAACGTTGGCAACGATAGGCCCGAACGGGATAACCTATATGCTCAGCAACTAGATACCATCATAATAAAGGTCTAGAAGCACTCTCAAAGATCTCTACTTTTGTAGATCGTGGTTGTTATAGAAATTTCTCTGGAACTAAAACTGGAGGAAATCATCGGCGTAAGTGGAACGTGTATCCTAAACAACACTCATATAACTTACTGAGAATGGCCTCTGGATTAACCGTTCGTTTTTACAAACAAATGGAAGAATCCGCATAAACCCCACAGCCTTCAAGCATCTAATTCTGCTTGTAGGGCTAGGAAGCTTGTGTTGAAGAGCGTGTAGGAAAAGCATTCTTTATTTCTAAAAACGCATGCAAAACATCGGAAGAAAGTCAGTGCTTAATTCCAAAAGTATTCAATAAATGGACAGAGCTATTGTCAGACAAATTTTAACTTGGTATGGAAGTCTAGAAATTCAAGTTGCAGCAATAAGTTGGTAGTATCTAGTGTCATGAAAACAACTCTAATGACAAGATTGATATTATCCACTGGTTCAGTGTGGAAGAATCTGCGGTAGTAGTCCTTCTAGTCTAAGTCAGCTCAAAGATGGACATCAAACCCAAAGTTCGAAGGCTCAGCTTTATCGCATAAACTGGGTATAGACCAAATTACCCTGTATCTTCAAGCAAAGACACATAACAGGAACTACTGAAAGACGATTCGCTTTCCGCCTTCATAGATCGACCGATCGAACCGGTGCAGTGCTGAGATTCCCCCACGAAGAAATAACCATCAAGACCATCTTTGCTTGAAAAATAAAATCAAGGCAAGATGCAAGCCTTCAATGTAAAGTAAGATGCTGCAGGTGTCATTGCTCTACGAGTAGCTTTAGAAACCAGAAAGCAGAGCAATTTCGTGTTGATTTGCATGATTTGGGGGATTGGAGGCTTGTATTAAGCCTCCATTTATCCGGCTTAATACAAGCTAAGACCAAGGCTCAAAATGATGACTTACGATTAAGAAAAATGGTGAAGGAGATCTACGAGCTGTTTAAGAAAACAGGTGCTACCTTTTGGACCAACTTTTAATAAAGGCAAGGGATACGTAAGTTGGCTTTAAGGATTATCTTACCAACTTGGCAATGCCCAGTGTTGTAACTGTTTCTACACATCAATTGTGCTTATTTTATCTCCAAGTGGTAACCATCGGGTACTGATCGATGTTCATCTGGACTCAACTTGCCCACTTTATAAACGCGTGTGCTGGCCAGCAGCACTATAAACGGGACAGCGGACGAATTCCCCAGATGGAATAAAGGATGAAGTAAAATACCGGAACAAAACAAATGAGACCTTATCCGGGCTACTCCGACAGATTTGAGGCTCAGGCCGGTAAGGATTTCCGAGACTAAGTCAGGGTCTTGGAAAAGAGATGGTATCGGATGAGCCCTTAATGGACCAACGGCAGCACTTACATCCCCGAATGGGTTACTAGTTTCAGTTTAACCGACCCCTCGTCCTAGGGGTAATATAATGGAACTGGCCCTCCAGGTTGCGGGTTGTGCCGCGGGGGTAACTGCCCGGCCATGAAGAAAATGGTCGAACAAAAAGAGGATGAAAAACTGCGAGATCTACTACGGCGATTCTTATTGACGGCAAAAGCAGCGCTTATTTGGATGCGGATTCGTTGTTAGAGCCAGACTTAGCAAGAAGTCTTGAGTTTTCGGCATGTGAATGAGCGCATCGTACCAATCCATATTAAGGCTAAATTTGCCAACATTAACCTTATATGCACGAATTCTCCCACAGAGGAGAAGGATGACGATACCAAAGATAGCTTCTACGAGCTTTTGGACAAGACCCACGAGCAGTGCCCTAGGTATGACATTAAATCTGTTCTCCTAGATTTAAATGCAAAGCTAGGAAAAGAGGGCATCTTTGATAGTACTGTCGGAAGGTATAGCCTGCACGATACCACCTCCGATGATGACTAATCGACTTTGCGGCGGGCGAAATATTTTTGGCGATTTAGAGAACTCCTTATGGATGTCTGCACGTTCCGAGGGGCCAACATCAACTCGGGACCATTACCTTGTTGTAGCCAAGGTACGGTTGCGAACATCCTGAATATCGCAAAGGCAAGCCAATACTGTGATAAAGTTTGACGTCAGACTGCTACAATAGCAAGAGATAGCCAAATCCTTTTCCGATCGAGTCTCACTTAATCTCTAAAGAGGTACTATTCCACCAGTGGCAACATTGCCAAAAACCCGTTGGAGATGCCGCCTTAAATGTGGCGGGTTTCATTCGGCCACCATAACGAAATCCCTGGTTTGACGACGAATGCCGGCAAGCACATGCAGCTAAGCAAAGCGCATAAAAAGCGGAGATACATAGAAGGACGAGAACGTCTCAAGAGCTCTACAAGCAAAAGAGGTGAGTCGAACACCGGCTTCTCAGGAGGAAAAAGAAGGAGAATGAGAAGCACGCGGTCGAGGAGATGCTGTTCCAAGAATACAATTTGGAAGTTCCACCAAAAGGCAAAGAAACTTACCACGGATACAAACCCCGAACCGAAGCCTGTAGAAACGAACCAGGAAATATCATAGTGGAGATGCATTCGGTGCTGAGGATTTAGAAAGGGCGTTTCTGTAAACTGGATGAAGTGAAGATAGCCATATTTAAGCATAGGTCCAATAAAGCTGCTGGAGCGAATGGCCTGACTGCCGAGCTCTCCAGAGCGGCATGCGATGAGTTGGTAAGGAGCATACACCAACTCACCTGTAAAATATGGTCGAACGAAAATATGCCCAATTAATGGAACATCAGCCTTGTTAGTCAGTTGCTCAAGAAAGAAGACAGTTTGAACTGCGCCAACTTCAGAGCATCAGTCTTCCTGACATCGCCTACGTGATCCTACCTGCCGTATTATGTGAAAGTCTGAAGCCGTTCGTCAACAACCTGATTGATGCATATCAGTGTGGCTTCAGGTCAAGAAAGTCCACAATCGACTAAATATTCACACTACGGCGGATCTTGGACAAAACCCAGGAACTCCAAAGCGATATGTACCACCTATTTATCAATTTTAAGCCCGCGCATGACAGCATCTATAGAGACGAGCTATACAGAACAATGCCTAGTTTTGGCATCTATGCCAAACTCACCGAGACATTTGATGTCAAAAAAGGATTTAGACAAGGCGACGCACTACCATGCGATTTCTTTAACATCATTTTTGAAAGAATAGTGCAAAACTCACGCGCCAACAATCTTTCAAAAGTCCGTGCAATTCCTCGCATACGCCGACGATATCACATAATCGGAAAAATCGGCGCTTACACTACGCAATGGCTCTTTCGGGAGTATTGAAGCAACAAAAAGGTGTTTAGCGGTCAACGAGGGCAAGACCAAGTATATGCTGTTAACCAGTAAGGACACCCAACACCGATGTCTCGAACAGAACGTCACCCTCGACAGATATAAATTTGAGGTAGTCAAGGGCTTTGTCTACCTAAATTCAGACAACAACAAAAGCGCTGAGGTCAAACGAAAAAAAACTCTTGCAAATTGGCGCATTTGACTAGCAAAGCCCTCTCGCGAACAACAAAAGTGACCCGATATTAGACCTTAATAATCCCAGTCCTGGTCTACGACGCAGAGGTATGGACTTTATCAAAAATGGATGGGGGTGCTCTTGGCTGCTTTTAGAGGAAAATTCTTCGGGTGATTTTCGATCACGTCTGCATAGACAGTGAGTGCAGGAGGAGATGCACTGTACGGGCTGTACAGCGACATCGACTTAGCCAGAAGAGTGAGTATCCAATGACTGAGGTGGCTGGGTCCGAAAAGTATGCGAATCAGCCCTTGAGGGATGGCGCAGTACAGAAAGGCCGCGACTCAGGTTGTGCACATGAGTGGAAGGGGACCTCAGCCAACTTACCGTGCACTAGAGGTAGTTAGCTAAAAATCGGGCTGAGTGGAGGCGCTTGTTGGTTGAGGCCCAGGTACACCCCGGAGTTTAGCGCCACCCTAAGTAGGTAAGTAAGGGTCAGTTCAAACCCTGTCCGTATTAGTGTGTTCACTGGAATCCTTGCACCTCAATTCGTCATCGTTCTCAGCAATTGAGACTTTCACGAAGCAGTTTACAGAGAATTTCGACTAAAGATTTGTATTTGCATGCTTACAAGATTCAGTTCATACAACATTTGAAGGCAGTAGAAAATTTGCAGCGGCGAACATTCACAGAATAGACCTCACAGCAACAGCAAGCGAATGGTGATTCTTCGAAGAAAATCATCGTCTGTGGTGAGCCGCATTTCGAATATGATGACAAACAGAATTGTTGCATTTGGGGAGTTGAGAATCCAGGAACGCTCTTCTTTTTTCTTCTTCAGAATGCGGGTAGCAATGCGTCAACTGCGACATTCATTACCGTAAGATGATATTTCTTAGCGCCTCAAATTTCTGAAATGGATCTCGTTGACATGTGGTTTCGATAGGACGGCGTAACCTGCCACACAGCGATCGAAATAATAGAATTGCTGATGACGAAATTTAAAGGCAGATTTATCTCGCGGTCTGACGCCATTAGATTTCTTTCTTTTAGTTTTTTTGAAAGTGAAGGTATGTGCCAATAACCCAAGAACAATTCCTCAAGGATGAAATTCGAAGCGCCATTGATAAAATTCAGCCGACACTATGGCAAAATGTTATCGAAAATTTCGTCAAAAGGACCAACATGTGCCATTAATCACAGGCGCCTATTTATTGAATATTGTGCTCCATACATAGCCTCCATATCTACATACTCTAAGCATTAGAACTTTTCAAATAAGCACTGCGCCTTTTTTTCAAATTTTAAAATAGACGGTCTTAATGGAGCAACCTATACTTGATCGAAATAAGGGACAGAATGCTGCTGATGAATAAATGGAATCTGTCATAAAATTAAGGCTTACCTAGACCGCACTAAATGAGCATAAACCTGAGTCAGATAGTCGGTCTATGAAAAAACATTCCTTAATCGAATTGGCACTTGAAACGGTGAAAGAGGATTGATTCCCATCAGATCATTCCGCTGAGGCGGATAAGGAAGTCAAATAAGCCATTTAATACGTCGATCGCTTAAATATTGTAGCAAGTAGGTAGAATGCAACGGTTGGGCCGAAGGAATGTTAGTAGCACATTAAATGCAGGAACATACAGCGAAGTTTAATATTTAGTGAAACAAAGCCTAGTTTAACTGAAGACAAAATAGCAATGAGAGATGTTTGTTGTGGAATGGAATGTCAGTAAGGCTCCTAATATCCTCCTAGCAGAGGTAGGACCATCATTTCGGCATCAAATTGGTTTTAGTCAGAGCATAGTTATCGAAAAGGTGAAGATGAGATTGACACAGAATAGCGTTGGCTTTTAAGCGGAGGCCTCTAATATTCTGGTAAAAATCAATAAGAGGCTGCTATGCCAATTTTGCGGGTCCATAGATTACCAGCAATAGTCACCCTTACCTTGTGTGATGCTGTGAAAAGTCTTAATTAAGTAATCATAAGGTGGTCCGGGTAGCTTAGTGGTCAAGTTGAATCATCTTTTCCAGAGAATCTAAGCTGGACACCCACAGAAAAATAGAGCAAATGTGTTGCCACACTTTAGCAAGTGAAAACTTCTGCAGAAGAAATGATCTCTCATTCATTCGTTGGTCAGTGTATGTACACAAAATATCGAACATAGTGAGTGAAAAGCCTAGAGCGTTTCGCTATCAAATTTATTCATTCCTCGCAAATCTTAAGCCCACTCCAGATAGTCCATACCTCACGGATCAGCTAAGAGCCAACTCTATTGCAGCAGAACTTATTTTCAACATTCACAATTTGCATTAGTCGGAGATCTGCCAGATCAAGACAGCATTAACGTCATGTTGCTTACTAAAAAGTTTATTCTAACCTAAAGCCTCAGAGTATAGGGGTTTCCTTTACAGCTAGAGTAATCATAAACCTCGTCTTTTGCGTATTTCTTGGTGCTCTTCGTGGACTTTGGTGTGTTTCTTATGAGCAAGGTGAACTCATTTTCTCCGTCACATTTCCCTAATTATAGGCTCTAATGCCTTATCGACTCTCTGCCAGTATGGCAACAATCCCCTGGAAGCATCTGTATTTTTTTACAAAACCATTCGATCATTGTAGAAGTTACTCTCGTTAATAATTTATTAGGGATGTCGCATTAAGTCCAAAAATCATTATTATAATGTTTTTCGCCTATGACGTTTCCTATCATCAGAAATATCTTTTCAAGAACATCATAGCTCTACCTCACTTCCGACATTATTGAATATAACAAGCGGAACTGTTGCAGGCAATCATCACCAGTTCCCATCACATCATTTACCTGCGATGGCCCCAACTGCGAGTATCAACTAAAAAGCTCATTACCCTTAAATTGTATTAACACCTAACTCTGTGACATTAAGACAAGCTGTTCGTATCTAACATGCAAAACACCGTGCCATGTTCAACGTGCGAATGAATTCTTAAACAATAGAACCTTCCACTTCATTACCACGTAAGGTCTACGATATGTAACCCTAGGTACCATCACCATGTACGCTGAGCCATCCCATCAAGGAATCAGATATTAAATGAAGCGTTAAGTAGAATCCATGTTGCATAGCTTGTTCAGCACCTTATTCGATTGTGATCATCACGAGGAGCGATGTTCCCATTTTTTGCACTCTCCTCTTCGAACTGATCTACGAGTAGTGTGCACAAAGTCAAGATGCCACCATCTCATGGCCATTTACCACTAAACCAATTAAGTGTAATCTCAATTAAAAATCTCAAGTCATTATACCGGCTGCTCATAGTACCAAGAGCAAACAAAAAAACAAAAACAGAAACAAAACCAGATACCTAGTATCCATACCTAGTTACACCTCTTCTAACCTTCGTCTAGGATTTGATGAAGAAGATTCCTTCGTGGTCGGGTCCAATCGGAACATTAATTATTTAGTATATCGTCCCAAGCTCTGTGAGTCTTGGTCTTTCTCTACTCTGGTGATGATCATGGAACAAGCATTGTTACACTACACGAGTAGAACATGGAATTGGACGAGAGAAAGAGGTCTCATTAAGGGAACACGCTTTTACTGGAGCACTTTTTATGGCAGCCTCCTTCCCATGATGTTGTCCAGAGACGATGGCTAAAAGTATGCCATTGCTTGTTGGATTGCACACAAGTGCTCTAGTCGGACATAACTGAAGAATTTTAAGCATTCGCATTGAATTGCCAATCGATCTGGTTCTCGGTCTGGATGTGGATGTGGATTTGGAATCAAAGCGGAAAATTTTTATCTAAGTAGAAGGCGCGCACAAAAAGTGCCCATCGGGATGGTTGTTTCGGTAAGAGTTTAGAATTTCCAGCTGGACGTGAGGAATTGGATTTGCTGAACAGTGATCTGGGGAGACCAGGAAGTATCTAAATGCCAAGTATTCGGGTCAGATTGGCAATGGCATTGGTTGGGTCTGTTTCTTTTTTCTTTTCATATTGGCTGTTTGATTGATTCCTTGTTGAGGAATTGACGTTACTACTGATGCGGGATCTAATGGTTGCTTGTTAATGGCTTATTTGAAGTGAATTCTTGTCGTTGTAATTTTTTCTACTTAGAAGCCACTTGAATTGGTATTCATGTGAGGATAGACACTATCGTTACAAAGTAATTTAAAGTGCGACGTACATAGGTCTAAATGGGCAAAATGTAGCTGTAATGTGTTTAATTGTTTTATAATGATTTGGCTCTAGCACATGCATCCCGATAGGGCCATAACAAGCAAGCATCTAGATTTTACGTAAGTGAAGCACTATAAAGATGGACGGGAGTTTTTGATTTGACGTATCACAACCTTTCAAAGCTTCAATGAAAACTGAAAAGATCGTTCTTAAGTATATAGCTCGCAATTTTACTTAATAAAATGATAGCAGGGGATCTTCGTTCTACTGTGTAAAGTCGAAAGCGGCACAAAAATCTGTAATAACCTCCGATCGGTGCTTGGTTGTGTGCAACCAATGAAGTTTTACAAGTAAGCTAAAGGCAGCCAGCAACGCCGTTTAAAATCATTTCATGGTAAGTAATGCGTCTTTGTGACAATTCGACATACCACATGTTCCTGTGAAGATCTACACAGATGCACAGCGAGATTAACCGGCCAATTTTAAATTAAAGTTGAAGTACACAATCCAGTTCATTTATTTTTGATATCGTGCAAGATTTTCCATTTTTTCTTTTCTACATTTACACAGATGGATCTATAACTGATAGCGGGGTTGGTGGCGGGGTTTCCACAGAAAAGCTAAATTCAACCCTCTCATTCCGTCTTCCAAATCACTCTAACGTGTTCCAGCCGGAAATTTTGATGACTAAAGAAGCTCTGTTTTGGCTGAAGAAAAACGTGATGTCTGCAAAGGATATCCACATCTTTTCGGGTACTCAGGTAGCTATCAAGTCCCTGAACTCAGTCTCATTAAATTCTAGAACCGCCCTTGAATGCCGATCATCTCTTACGCAGATGGCAGAGCAGTTCAACCTTCAACCTATGTTGGGTGCCGGGCCACAGAGGTATTCCAGGGAATTGTAGAGCTGAAGAACTCGCCTAAATTGGAACCACTCTACCTACTCGTATTCTACTGGAAAGGCTACGTGCAAATTAATATTAAAGCTAGATGCTAACAAAAGAACAGACCTTAGGTGGATCAACATGTCTAGCGACCAAACAGATCTGACCAAAGCTGAATCTGAATCGCTCTAAGAGTTTGATTCTTCTAAATAGGAAACATCTCAGCGCCATCATAGGTGCCATCACTGGACACTGCCTCACAGACAAGCATGCAAGAAGGCTTGGCGCTTTTACAAGCGATTTCTGTAGAAGCTGCATGAACGAGGAGAAATAGGAGAGAATCCTTCACCTACTCTGTACATGTCCAGCTCTCTCCCAGTGAAGAAAACTTCACTAACGGGCTTTCTTCTACAATGACCTAAACGATCTAAGGAATATAGACGTAAACAGTCTCTTACGCTTCATCGCAAGCTCAAACTGGTTGCATTAGTAAGAAGACCATAGATGCACGTGCCATCACAATGGGCCAATAGGCCTAAATTGGTTGGTGTTTCCAGCAGACACTCTTACCTACCTACCTTTTCTTCTTTTGCCCATGTGCCGTTCGCTTTTCGTATTGGCGGCGAGTGCATAGCGCGTTTTTTATTAGACTTCAGGGCTTTCCAGAGCGAGTAGTTGGAATTCTCGTCGGCAGTCAAGCCTTCGAGATAAGCAGAAATATCACGATTCGTAAAATCGTGCAGTGTTTGTTATACCTTGTTTTGAAGGTGCTTCAAATAGGTTTATCTAGGGGCACACGCGATTTCGAGCAGGTATATTAGTTTTTTGCTTCGTACTCCTCTTGCTCGAAAAGAAGTGTTCTTCCACACAGCACTCTGAATGACTTCCACGAACTAGGCGTTGTGAGTGGGCCACGCAAGGCAATATTTTCTTTGCAAGTTTTTCTAAAGCCGTTGGTAGGCCAATATGTTTTATGCCCGTCGAAAAATAGTCCGCACCACGTTTCATACTTGCTGTATACAGCAACCTGCCTTTCGTTGAAATGCATCTGTTGCCCAAAAACGTATGTTTCGCGTTAAAATCACCACCGAGGATAAAATTTGACCCAAGTGAGCTAAAAAGTGGATCGAGGTCGTTGTCTGGCATCCTTTATCTCGAAGGGAAATAGCAATATACTATCTTGTAGTCTAGATGATTGATCTTCACGGAGGCTAAGCTTATTTACGTAGATTCAAGGCCTATCATCATGTTCTTGGCATGCTTAATGCAGTCGCAAGATATAGCAGCTACTCCCAATGGGTGAGGCATATCGTATATAGTACAATGAAAATATATGTACACGAGTTCTAAATAGCCCGAAACTATTAAACACTACGACAGTTAATATACGGGTAAATCGAAATTCAACTTTTCCAGAAAATGATGGAGAAACACTGTGACCTTGCTAAAGAGGGCATATTTAGTTTACCGATTTGGAAATAGTGTTCGATAGAGTTTCAGAATAACTTAAATGGTTTTAAGATGTTGTACGTAATATGTACGCCGACATTAAAATGGAGTGGAGGTAATCGAGGTCTTCGAAGTTAAAATAAAAGTCCACTAAAGCATTATTCGAAATCTGTTGCTTTTCAATGCCGTGCAAGATTTTTTATTAAGGTAACTCAGCGAAATATCCGAATCAACCCTTCTCGCCCGATAGGGCTTTCATAACAATGACATGCCAATCATTCAGACAACAATCAATAATAACGAGTAAGGAACCAGTCATATTAGGCCGAATATCTACATTATCGTCCAAGTTTACCTACAACGTTACCCAACTCCTGATATTCATTTAGGAATCAACGTGACGAAATGCAAACAACTTAAATACTCTTACGCTCTGCTGTAAGTCCATCAGGGAAAATGCCATCATAATTTTGGACATAGAGTTGACAAGCGGTGGCTTAAATGGTATGAGAACTCTGAAGATTTTGTGACAGAAAAATAACAGCTAAAGCTATAGATTTGCTATACTTGTACGTGAAAGTCGCACGTCCGGCATAGACGCATTTTCGAGCCTTTCTCGGAAATTTAACTCCCAGAGCTGGCCTTATTCAAGTTATGTTCGTCTATTTTCTCGATTGATGACGTTTCTCTCCGTTTTTTTCTTTTTGACAGCAGAAGTCGGTGCTGACTTGCTAGTCTCTCTGTGTCTGATTTCCACGGCTGCAAATTATTAAACACTTTTTCACTTTTCCCGAATTACATTTTCTCCTCTACCGCGCAGTCAAATTTTACTTCAGTTGAATCTCGTTTTTGCGAGTTACATGACGTATTCCGTAATGAGTGGTGTATATAAGGTGCGGTTTGAAGCTCTTTTCTTGTTGCTCATCCACGGTTACCAAAATTATCCATTACAGCTGCAGCAAAAAATCTCAGAAAGTCAGAGAGTTTTGTGAGGCAGTGGGTGAAATGATTTAGCGAACATGGAAACGTTGACGATTTGCCAGATCGGAGAAAGACAGAATCCATTTCAAAAGTCCTTAAAAACAAAGTGCTTAAAATTTTTGAAAAAAAGTAACAAGTTTAGCCTCGGAAAAGCAAGGCAATTGTTATTAGGCAAAGGTCAAGAGGTTTCTATCTTCAGTAGTCGCAAAATTATCAGAGAAAAGATTTTAATTACAAAGCCGTTGCAGCCAAGCCTTTGTTAGCCGAAAACACATTAAAAAAATACTTGTAGCGTATAACACAATACAACAAGTCAAAAAGTTTTGAACTAATAAACTAAACAAGTACTTGTTTAACTATATTTGTGCAACAAGTACAGTTCATTTCCGTATCACAACAAAAACCGTAATACTTGTTGAAAAGAAAAAATTTCCTCGACTTGTTAATCAGTCGAACAAGTCATTCTCATACGATGAGTCGAAAAATAAGTGAAGAAAAGAAAATAATAATATTATTAAGAATTGTGCTTGTTTGGTGCTTTCTCTGATTTATTAACAAAATCAAATAAAGCTGATAAATGGCGGAAGATACATTTATTAGCACAAAGTTTGAGTATATTGTAGCTCCTGTGGGAAAAGATTGGCAATGGGAGTAAAATTTCCACTTTATGGCTGGTTTCCTCTAGCTGTTCTGTATTTTCTTCATGTAAGGTGTAGGTTCCAAAACTGCGAGACTATTGCATAGAGTAACACAGCATTTAAATATATTTGCAGCAAATACGGGATCAACTCGCAGGTGATTCTGGCACGGAAACATTTCTTTCAAAACTCCGAATGAGCACTCAATCAAGCGTCGGATAACCGATACCGTATTTGCGATGAGGTTGAAGATGGCATTAGCCACGTTCTTAATGGGTAAGCGCTGTCACCTAATATTACGGCATTATGAAAAGCCCTCCATCCATTTTCCATTTTTTTGAAATAGCGTACTATTTCGCAGTACTTGCACATGATGCACACTTCCCGGCCAGTTAGCACTAACATAACAGAATCTAAGGTCGGGTCCACATACGGCCATACAATTAATTGAATGTCTGCCATGCTGGTCAATGACAACTGATTCATTATTTGATGGTGCATCAATGTTAATCAAAATACCATCGATTGCACCACACACTTCTGGCATACCACCTTTCTCAAAAAAGTCCTGAATCGTAAGGTGTACACTTTCGGAAGTGACTTCTTTTATACACCGGCAACACCATGAACGTCACTTATAACATGGTACTGACATCCCGTCCCAAACCAACGCAAGGCTATTAGTATTTTCTGCCTAACACTTAGCGCTTTGCTTTTATCAGTTGGCAAAGGTAATCTATGGGAAAGTCTCTCCGTAAGGTTATTTAGGCTCTATTTCGAAATTGATTCTTTCTTTATATATACCTTTTTATTTGCTTGATTCTACCTGTCGCTGTCCGATCCAGAATCAAGAAAAAAACATTTTGGGATAACCTTCCCAGAATTTTCAGATCAAATAAATATTGAGGAGTTGAATAGGAAATTCGTTCAACCTCAATCGAACGTAAGTTCACACGTTCCTAATTCCTTTATTAATCAAGGAGATACTTTTTCACTTTCTTGTGTTGACATAGAGGTGGTTGGCCATGAAATTTTAAAAATGAAGTTAAAATCTATTGGTTCAGATAACATCCAACCAGAATTTATTAAGACTCTTCTACCCGTTTTGCTACACCCAATAACGTTTATTTTTAATACTATTTTGACCACTTCTGTTTTCCCCGATATCTGGAAAATTGCCAAAGTTTTGCCATTACCTAAGCCCTCCCTAGCAAACAAAACCGAATACCGCCCAATCTCCATTTTGCCATTTTTGAGCAAAGTTATGGAAACAATTATGAGCAATCAGATAAAGGTTTTTCTTAATAATAAGAAACTAACTGCTATCCACCAATTGCACTACGTCTCTGATTAAAATTTGTGAAGATATTCGTGCTGGGTTCGACAAGGATATGGTGGGATTGATTGTATTCTTGGATTTTTCAAAGGCATTCGACAGCGTCAATCATAACATTTTATTGAATAAACTTAAGACTAAGTTTTCCTTTGAAAACTCCTTATGTAACATGATCAAATCAAACTAAGCGCTCTAGTAGATTAAAAGTTCCAATGGGCGTCCCACAAGGCTCTGTGCTAGGACCCCTTTTATTTTCCTGTTTCATTAACGATATAATTGAATGTTTCTCAGATACCGAATACCACATCTATGCAGACGATGTTCAAATTTATAAAATGTTTCCAAAATCGGATATAATTCTAGCCTCCAGCAGAATGAATCAGGAATTGTATAAAATCTCAACTTGGACGGTTGAAAATGAGTTGAAACTCAATCTAACAAAAACCAAAGCCATGATCTTAAGCAGGAGCAGATGTGAAGAATACTTCCCTTCGCTCCTCCTTAACCAGATCCCAATCGCATATGTGGAAAACACAAAAAATCTTGGGGTTTACTTTAATTTCGACCTAAACTGGGATGTACATATAAATAGGACAGTTTCAAAAATCTATGGTGCGCTTCGAGGCCTAAGTCCCACAGCAAAGTATTTACCAACCAATGTGAAGCTCAAATTAATAATATCATTTATTTTACCCATTTTTCTGTATAGCTGCGAGTTATTTGCTAACATGAACTTTGAGACCAAGAGAAAACTTACTGTGGCATATAACAGCTGCGCAAGATATATATTTGGTCTGAAAAGATACGACCACATTTCCGACTACTCTAAACAAATAGCAGGCTGCTCCTTATCAAATCTATTTACGTAAATATCGAACTTTGTTATTATTAAAAAAAGTAATACAATCTAAAGAACCAAAATATCTTTTTGACCATATCAAGTTTGTAAGAAGTAATCGGACATTACAAATATTACTACCCAGATATAAGTACCTTGTGACCTCAAGGCAATTTTTTGTTCATGTCGTTCAACTTTGGAACCAACTTCCCCTCAGTATTAAACTTATAAGCAACACAAACACTTTCGCGAAAAAGGCTTTCACATTTTTTGCCGAAAATTCCTAATTCCTGCATTTATTTTTTTTTTTTATTTTTTTTTTTACATGTTCCTTCCTAACTTTTCATATCTTCTCTATCTCCCCTTTCTTTTCTTCTTTATTTCATCTAATTTTTTAAAACTGAATTTCTTTCATAAGTTTTGAGTTTATTATTTAAAATGTTTGTAACTCTGAAATATAAGCATGTGCAACTTAAAAGATGTATAATTTATATCTGATATGTACAATGAATATATCAATAAATAAATATAAATATATAAATATAAATATATATCACTTGGTAAATGCTATTGCAAATATTTAATTCAAACTTGTTGACTTCTAACAAGTCGGTTACTGTCAGTTAGAATTTATTAACTTTTCAACAAGTAGAGACTCTCATCTTCCAACTTGTTGTTTCTAGTTACAGAAAAAGTAGATTTATCAAATCTACCACCTGTTCAGAGATTCTAAAACAACTGTTGTAGCGCTCTCAGACTTGTTGTTACATTTACACGAATTTTCAACAGTTGTTAAATTTTACTTGTTTAACAAGCACTTGTTGTATTGTGTTACAGGTCCTTGAATGTGCGCCCCGTTACAAAGATATGGGCTGACGAAGCCTCATTTTTTTAAATAATCCTGCTCATAGTGAAACTTTCGTCTAACGAACAGTGAAACATCCGGCAAATATGCATGTTTATGGCTGTTTCTGTGCGGGTAGTTTCGGAAAATTGGTGACCTTTACTGGGAGCTTCGATGCTCAAAGAATGATCCAACTGTACAAAAAAAGATTGTTGGCATCCACTGAAATGCTATTCGAACGTGGAAACCGGGAGTGGCTTCTACAAGAGGACAACTATCCGAAACATCGTAGTCATATCTACTATCTGCCAAAGAGAGAACTGACATCAATGTGTTGGATTGGCCATCTCAGTCTCCAGATGCCAATTCGATTGAAAATGTCTGGGATTAAAGGAAAAGATGGAGGGACAATAAAACAGCTTAAACTGCTTTTAAAAAGAGTTTGGCGACAATTACCGCGAAGTTATCGACAAAGCTGTGAGGCAATGATTGGGAATGAGGGAGGCTGGACAACATATTAAGTACATTGCGCATTAAGAGAAATGTTGTAATAAAAACTCTTGTCAAACATACTGTACATAATTTGTTTAACTCATAGACATATGTATAATGATTGGTTTAACTGTTCTCAGCCCTAATGTGTAAACCATTGAATTTTCTTTATAAAGCCCTGACAAACTATGAAACTTAATCCTACTTGGAAACCATACTTTTTTTGGAAAATATATAAAATAACATTATTCCATATTATCATTCTTTCACAAAAATAAACTTCAATAACAAACGCTATAAATTTGCATTAAGAAATTATGGTCATCACCTGTAAGCCAAGTTCGTTCGTTGCACCTTATTTGAACTATAAACTAGACAAATAACTTTCGAAATAGGGGCACAACAGATGATTCCTCGCCTTTAAGCTATTTTGCTTATGATCTGTGACTCAACCTTTACCTCTTAGTTATAAATCTCTGAGCGAATCTGTCGAAAACTTCATGAGTAATCGTTTCAACAGAACTGTCCCACCGGACAGCAAGACAGCAAGAGTCTTATAAAAGCCAATGTCTAGTTGAACCATCTACCATTCGCATCATTTGCGTATGTCTTGATAGTTCTTGTCTCGAGCACGTTTTTCCTAATTCTAATCAAAATGCCTTGTATTGGTTGCAAAGACGGTAAGACCTTTTTATTTTTCAAATCATTACAGAATTTTGTATTGTTTTTTTTTTTCTTCAAGATTGCAAATGTGGCGGCCAGTGCAGTGGAAGCTCTTGCAAATGCCAGGGTTGTAAATGCAACAAACTTAAGATTGTCATCTTGGAGGGGTTTGATGGAGAAACATTTTAGTAAGACTAAAGTAGACACAGATGTATGACAGCAACAAAACTGAATAAAATGAACGATTATATCATATATGGTATAGGTTTAAATAAATGCCCAAAATTTGGTATATATTTCTATAACGAGAGGTCGGCAGAAGGTATGAATGTTTAGAACATGTCCCGCTAAATTCAGTTAACGTTGACGTCATGATCCACACCGCGATCAAAAAATCCTTTAAATCAGAGCATTGTTGTATGTTCTTTAAAGATATTCAGAGAGTTTAGATAGACCCTGTGCCCTTTGGGCGAGGTTTGCGTTAACAATCAATAATCAATAATCATAGAGTTCGGGATTGTATTTATTCCTTCAAAAGTTGTAATGCTGCTGACGATTGATTGATTGAGGCTAGAGTCAATTTGGGACAGATTTATTGTTCATTTATATAGGCACAAAAACTAATGCTTATTGCCTCTACCACAAGAGACTACTGTGAGGAGATTCTACAATACGTTGAACGATTGCAATCGCAATAAACCGCAAAATCCTTGGGAACTGAATATCCCTCAACCGCTCGTCGATGTGCCAATAACCTGCCAAATGTCAATGCCAAAAACCCGTCGGAGCTTCCAAAAGTATGAAAAATGAGCGAAATTTAATGGAGAGGTGCTGCTTCTGGATTATGTAAAGTCAAAAGGACCTGGACAGAAACCTGTAGTGAAGAATAATGATATTTAATAGTGGAGTCAGAGTGGGTCCTGAAGGTAACTTCTTGCCGCTTTTATAGCCTTTTAAATGGCGAAGACGACCCAAATTCCACTGTCAGACAGGATGAACCTGTCAGTTTGGTTTATGAAAGCCAACCTGATCAAAACAAAGAAAGATAGCGATGTCTACACTTAAGCATAACAAGGCTGCCGGATGGACCATCTATCGAGATTTTTAAGCAGTAGAAGATAGCTTGATAGAGACCAACCCCTTTCTGAAATTTCCTCGGAAAGTCTGAAAGATAAATGAAACATAAGCATCAACTTTCCGATCCAAAAAAAAAGAGATCTTAGACCGCGCCAACTATAGAAACTTCTGTCTCTTTAACATGGCGTACAAGATCTTATCTGATAGGTCCCACTGCGGTTTTAAGTTGGGTTAGTCCTGAATTGGCCAAATATGTATTCGTACTAAGCGGTGATTCTATCAGAAGTACTCTTTTCAAAAATACGACAAAAAACAACCGAAAAATTCAATTTTATCGGGTAATCTTCATTATTCGTATCATACGACAGGACAATTTTTTACACTTATTTTTATAGGATCATTTCTTTTAGGGGTTGGCTGTAACTGCGGCTAACTAGATAAATTCTTAAGTTCCAATTCTCGGTGACGCGTTCGACCACTGTGAGTGGTGTTTGACCAATGTCTCGAGTAATTTTGGCCTCCAATACGTTCAATTTTAGCCGGCCTTTTTTACGCCACGGTCAAAAAATACGAGCGGAGAACGACCATCGGCTGTTATGGCGGCCCAAACCATCACCATCGGTGCTGTCAGCTTTCTGGTGGCCGTTCGAGGGTGTAAATTTTCGAAGGACCTCTTTGGCAAGTAAACTCGTGCATTTTGTTTGTTGACATATTGCTCGGTAACTAATGGCAACTTATCGGAAAAAAACAAATTCGGCAACTCACCACTTTCGTACAAGAGTAGCAACTCCTTCGCTCTTTCGACTCTAACTTTTTTCTGTTACGGTGTCAGATCGTGTGCTTTTTGGAATTTCAATGGCTTGAGCCCAAGCTCATTTTTCAGTATGTGTTGCATCCGTTCCAACGATATGTTGAGCTCACGAGCCATTTTTCTTCCACTTCGACGCGGATTTCGCTCAATTCGAGCCTTCACTTTCTGAACCATTTCTGCCGATGTTGCTGTTTTTTTATGACCACCTACATGGCGTTTTGCAACGCTGCCAGTATCATGGTAACGACCTATGGTTCGAGACACAAATGATTTATTCACGTTGAGGTGCTGGAGGGCTCTAACGATAGCTACTTGTGGTTTTTCAGCCAAATATAAAGCAATCACTCTATCACGTTTGAATTCCATCGCGGATATAAATCTTTCAACACAACTGAGACGCAAATCGTTTAAAAGGTTTGTAAATAATAAAATTGTCTGTTATGGGTCAAAATTTGAGCTCACTGCCGTGGACGGTTTGGAAATTATAGTAGTCTGAAGTTGGTTGCAGTTCGAGACATTCAGGGTGTACGAGGGTTGTCTAAAATGTTTCCGATCGCAACGTAAAGATAGCGGCACTCGTCAATAAAAGCTAATGAATGCTAGTTGTGCATCTTTTGACAGTTACTTACCGAAGTTTCAGTCATCTTGGACGCGCAGTTTTTAGTTGACAGTTGTTTGAGTGAGCCGATGTGAGTGTTTTTTGTGAAAATGGAAAAAATTTAACATACGAGTTGTTATTAAATTCTTGTTTTTGAAAGGCAATACGCCTACGCAAATCAAAAATGAGTTGGACTCTGTGTATGGGGACTCTGCACCATCATTTACCATAGTGAAATTTTGGGCAGCTGAAATTAAACGTGGCTGTAAGAGCTTGGGAGATGATGAGCATTCGGGACGTCCAAAAACTGCAACCACTGACGATAACATTGCTAAAGTTCACCAAATGGTGTTAAACGACCGCCGAATTAAAGTGAGAGAAATAGTAGAGGTTATGAAAATGTCCAAGGAACGTGTTTTTTACATATTAAATCAAGATTTAGGCATGAAAAAGCTGTCCGCGCGTTGGGTGCCGAGTTTGCTTACGTTAGACCAAAAACGTGTTCGAATGAACATTTCCAACCCTCTATTGGGGCAGTTTAGGCTCAATAAATACGAGTTTTGGCACTGATTAATTACTGTAGATGCAACTTGGATACACCATTATACGCCCGAATTAAAAATTCAGTCAAAACAGTGGACAGCCGGGTGAGCCGGCTCCAAAAAAAGAAAAAACTGTTTTTTCGGCTGGGAAAGTGATGGCGACTGTTTTTTGGGATAGTAAAGGAGTTATCTTAATCGATTATCTTCAAAAAGGAAAAACCAATACTACGCATCATTACTTGCCAAGCTGAAAACAGAAATTGCGGAAAAACAGCCACTGTTTTGTCAATTTAATATTTTTTAAATTGAATAATACACCAATAACTTTGACAGCACGTCTTTATTCCGCCAACTTAACAGAGCAAGTAAGATAACACACGATAAGAAAAAATAGTTCAGTTACGCTAAAATACAATATAATGATCATGAGTAATGAGCATTGATCTGCTGATAATGAGGGGAAATTATGTGCAATCTATATCAACGTTTGATCATGTTGCGGAATATTTTAACTACAATGCATAATTCATAATAGCACAGTGGTAACTAAAGGCATTCGTTCATTTATGAAATATGGTATGTTACATGTTTAGATTAAAAGGTGAAATGAAGCATAAATGTAAATAGAAATGAAATTCAAAAACATTAAGTGCGATACAATATGTATTGATAAAGTGATATGAGAAAATACTGAACATTCTCCCCGCCTTGAAAGCCTTAGCTTTCAAAATAGCCTTTACTTATCGTCTTCAATGTTGGTGACAGGTTGGTTTTGCTGCTCATTTTCAGTTTTGTTGCAGGGTAATACGCAAATTTTTGAAATCGCTCTTTTCACTATGCCTGATTGAGTTTTAATGTTTGCTACGCGGACAAGACCATCCGAACCAGCAAATACATCCACGATGCGTCCCAGTGGCCATTTAAGAGATGGTAAATTTTCGTCCTTGATAATGACCAGGGTGCCGACTTCGACATTTTTCGTAAATTTATTCCATTTTTTCCGCTGCTGCAAGGTGTTGAGATATTCATGGCTCCACCGGTTCCAAAATAGTTGTTGCATATATTGCACTTGCTGCCAGCTTCCAAGTCGTGCAAAGTTTTGATGGGTTGAGTCTACTCCCGGGATAGTGGACATAGGAGAACCAATTAGGAAGTGAGCCGGGGTAAGAGCGCTTAAATCGTTAGGATCATCTGAAACGGGACTTAAAGGGCGAGAATTAATAATTGATTCGATTTGACAAGTTAGTGTATGAAGTTGTTCGAAGTTTAATGCGGCATAACCAACAACACGACGAAGATGATATTTAACAATTTTTATGGACGCCTCCCATAGTCCTCCAAAGTGCGGTGAACGACTTGGGATGAACTTCCAGCAAATTCCCTCGTTGGCACATTCTCTTTGGATGAGCTCGCTGCCACTTTGATCGTCGTGGAACATGCGTTTGAGTTCTTTCAGCTGAGAGTTGGCACCAACGAAATTAGTAGCGTTATCCGATAAGATTGTTTGTGGTTTACCACGCCTTGATATGAATCTTCGAAGTGCCGCCAGGAAAGCTGCTGTCGACAAGTCTGTTGCAAGCTCTAAGTGTACAGCCTTGGTGCAAAGGCAAATAAATAGGCAGATATATGTTTTCGTAGGAGCTCTACCACGAATTCCGGATTTGGTGTAGAATGGGCCACAAAAGTCTATTCCTGAATGCAGGAATGGTCTGGCAGGCCTTACCCGTTCGTCCGGCAGGTTTCCCATGATCTGGCTACATACGAAGGGACGAGCTTTGAAACAACGGACACATCTCTTAACTATCTTACGGATCATCTGTCTTCCACCTAAGGTCCAAAAACGCTCTCTTATAAGAACCATGAGAGCTTGGCATCCAGCATGTAGGTTTGTTATATGAAAGTGCATAATCAAAGTTTCAGTGAACTGGTGTGATTTGGGCAGAATTATTTGATGCTTGGCATCGAAGTGCAAGTCCGCATTTTTAAGGCTGCCACCGACGCGTATTAGTCCGAAGCCATCTAAGAAAGGATTCAATCCTGATAACGCACTTTTTCCAGTGATACCTGTTCCATTTCGAAGTTGTTTGTAGTCATGAGCGAAGGCATTTATTTGAATTGTTCGAATAAGTAATTGGAGCCCATAGTCCAAGTCTGACGCTGAGAGTTGCGCGTTTCTTCTGTGTTCCTTAGATGAATTTGAGTTCTTAATAAATCGCCACACGTAGGTAAAGGTACGGCGTATACGATAGAAGTCATTTACAAATTTACATTTCAATGTAATATCCTGTGCTGTTGATGAGATTAGACATGTTTTAGGAGCACGTTTCTCAGGAATGTTTTCAAGCAATGAAGATTCCAATGAGGGCCATGAATCTGGAGGATCGCAAAGGAACTGCGGACCACAAAACCATAAATTGGAATGACTTAAGTTCTCTGGAGACATGCCTCGTGAGAGAATATCGGCAGGGTTTTCGTTGGTCCGAATGTGTCTCCATTCATAACCGTCGGATATATTCTGAATTTTTGTGACTCTGTTGGCAACAAAGGTATTCCAACTGCAAGGTGGAGATGAAATCCATGCCAGCACAATGGTTGAATCAGACCAACAAAAAATCTTTTCTGGAGTGAGCGTAATGGCTTGACGAACACGGCTTATTAGTTCAGCTAACAAAAGGGCGGCGCATAGCTCTAATCTTGGAATGGAAATGGTTTTAAGAGGAGCTACTCGAGACTTTGAGCAAAGTAGCCGTACTTTTATTGTGCCATTAGCGTTGATGCTTCTTATATAGACGGAAGCGCCGAAAGCATGTATGCTGGCATCCGCAAAGCCATGAATTTGAAATTTGCTCTTGAATGAAAATGCGTATCGAGGAAAACTCATTTTATCCATGAGGTGTAATTCATTGACAAATTGTAACCACGAAGTATGTAGGCCAGCGGGAAGAGTTTCGTCCCAACTCAGGCTTTCCTTCCACAATGTTTGCATAAAAACCTTAGCCTTTAAAATGACTGGCCCTATTAAGCCAAGAGAATCGTAGAGTTGGGCAATTGTAGATAGGACTGTACGTTTGGTAACTCTACTCGAAGTGTTCAGTTTGTTGTTTAAGAATAAAAAGTCATCCGTCTCAGGATTCCAGATTAACCCTAAGGTCTTTGTTACACTGCCATCATTGATTTGAAGATATACTTCTCTATCCGCTAATGGGGTGCCCACCAAGGCATCTTCCGAATTAGAACACCATTTTCGTAGATGGAATCCTCCCTTTAAAAGTAGGTCAAATACCTCATTTTTAATCTGAAGTAGATCTGCAAGCGTATCGGCACCAGCCAGAAAGTCATCTACATAGAAACAAGACCTGACTGCCTTGGATCCTACAGGAAAATTATTCTCTTCATCTATCGCAAGCTGATTTAGACTACGCACAGCAAGGAAGGAGGCCGGCGATGTGCCATAGGTAACGGTATCGAGGGTGTATATATCTATGTCATCTGAACTGCTATCGCGCTATAGAATGCACTGTAAGGTATTATCGGGAGGTTGCATTTGTACACAGCGATACATTTTTTCAATATCTGCTGTAACAGCCAATAAGTGAACTCGAAAAGCTAACAGAATGCTAAAGAGATCAGGCTGTAGAGTTGGACCAACCATTAAAATGTCATTCAAGGATGAACCAGTTGATGTTTTAGCCGAACCGTTGAATACCACGCGAAGTTTTGTGCTGCTGCTGTCTGCCTTGAAGACGCAGTGATGGGGTAAGAAGTAGTGGGCTTGTCGTAGAATATCTGAGGAAGCAGGACTCATATGATTAAGCGACTTATATTCGGACATGAACTTAATATATTCTTGCTTGACATCGGGATGAGGATTGAGTTTGGACTCTAGATTCAAAAACTGTTTCATAGCCAATTCAAATGATGCACCGAGATTGGATGGGGAAGCCTTAAAAGATAGCTTGACCGAGTATTTTCCTGATGGTAATCGTTTATGCGACTGGACGAAATTATTTTCGCAATCGAGTTCCTCTTGGGAATACGTTTGACTGGGTTTGTCACATAGTTCAATTTCCCAGAAACGTTTTAATAGAACATCCAATGAATCATTGTTGTTGTAGCAATCAATTAAATCAGAAGCCGTTGCATTTAAGCATATGGCCTTATTAACTAGATAGTTAAAATTGCCGGACACTATCCAGCCTAATCTCGTCTTCTGTATAGTAGGTAGATTTTCTCCTAGGGGAATCTGTCCGACCGAAAGAAGTTCAAAAAACAACGATGCGCCGATTAACAAATCGATTTTCTGTGATTCATAAAAATATGGGTCAGCCAATTCTATGTTCTTTGGAAGTTGGAATGAGTTGACATTAAAACATTGATTTGGTTGATTTTCTGTTATCGACGGCAATAGAAGACAGTCAATGGCGGCGGAGTAATCATTTATTCGAGAACGTAGGGTAATATTAACCTTATAGTTTACGGATGCTTGAGTGGAACCGATGCCACTGATAGAGATGTCTACCCTAGATCGCTTAAGTGCTAGCCGCTTAGCCAGTCTATAGGTGACACAATTTAACTGAGAGGTTGAATCGAGAATCGCTCTACATGGTATAAATTGTCCGTATTTATCCTGGACGAGAACAACAGCAGTTGCCAAAAAAACAAATCGATTGCGCTCAGGTTGCATTACAGACGAAGTTTGTAGTTTCGAAGTAAGAACAGCATTGTTTGAAGCCACTGAAGAGGACGGGGCAAGGGAGGAAGAAGGTTGATTTTCCTTGCGACTTGCCTCTAATAAATGGGAATTCCTAGGTTGAAGATTGGCATTGCTTTCTAAATGCAGAAGTGTGTTGTGTCGCCCTTTGCATTGCTTACAGCCCTTAGATTTACAAAAACGAGTGAAATGTCCCTTTCTTAAACAATTTAAACATAGACCACGTTCTTTAATCTGAACAATACGTTGATCGATAGAAAGAGCAATAAAATCTTGGCAGAAATATACACTATGGTTATTAGAGCTACAAAATACGCATGCATTGTTAGCAGAATTTGATGTAACAAGTACCTTTCGATTATTCCCTTTACTAAAATGATGAGGATTGCCGATATTTTTTCTTGTGGTATGTTGTTGTGTTGAGCTTGCAATATTTTCAAGTGTTTGGCATCGCCTCTCCAAAAACGTTGACATTTCTTCCCACGTTGGTATAACATTCAGCGGTGCTTCTTCCTCCCATTTGCCCTGTGTCAATGTATCCAGCTTATTTCCTACTAGATATAGCAGAATTCCATCGGTGATTTGGTCCTTGTTGGCTAATGACTGCAATGCCCGTAAATGCGAGTTAACGGAGTCACAAATATCCCTTAACCCCTGAGCAGTTTGTTGATGGATTGCAGGAAGGGAACAAATTTCTCTTATGTGAGCCTGAAAAATCAAACGATTGTTGTTAAATCTTGTTCTTAATAATTGCAAGGCTTTTTTATAGTTATCGCCGGTGATTTCCAATGATTCAATCGTCCGGAGTGCTGAGTCTTCGAGACAGGAGCGAAGATGCTGAAACTTTTCTATGCTGGATAGCTCTTCATCAGAATCAACTAAAGTGGAGAACATTGCTTGAAAGTTGGGCCAATCAGTATATTTTCCCGAAAATGATGTGAGCTTTAACTTGGGAAGATGGGCATTTCTCGGTTTAGGAACAGATATGAATGATGACTCGTCATGAGCTGGCGGCAAGGCACGCGGTTTTTTCGACCCAATGAGAGTTAAAATTTTAGTTTTAATGCAACAATAATTATCTTCAAATACAGAACGCTTATCACCCTCAAGTTCCTTGGAATCCATCACTTCCAACTCGGTCTGAACTTGATCGAATTTTATCGCATATGACTCCAACATACTTAACCTCGTTTCTAGCTCGGGAATCGTTATGCTGTCAGGAACACTCGCAAAATAATTTCTTATTTTTGTTAATTGTCCGATGACTGATGAGCGTTTCACCTTTACTGCTGCGAGTTCCCTTTCAACTGTAGTCATTTTTTTTGTTAAATTCACCATCGATCAGAATCACAAACTATGTTAATTAAATTTTGTTTAGACCGAATAAAAAGCAAAACTAATTGAGCGATTATCAATTAATAACAGTGTCCTGTCACGGTCGCCAATGTTTTGTCAATTTAATATTTTTTAAATTGAATAATACACCAATAACTTTGACAGCACGTCTTTATTCCGCCAACTTAACAGAGCAAGTAAGATAACACACGATAAGAAAAAATAGTTCAGTTACGCTAAAATACAATATAATGATCATGAGTAATGAGCATTGATCTGCTGATAATGAGGGGAAATTATGTACAATCTATATCAACGTTTGATCATGTTGCGGAATATTTTAACTACAATGCATAATTCATAATAGCACAGTGGTAACTAAAGGCATTCGTTCATTTATGAAATATGGTATGTTACATGTTTAGATTAAAAGGTGAAATGAAGCATAAATGTAAATAGAAATGAAATTCAAAAACATTAAGTGCGATACAATATGTATTGATAAAGTGATATGAGAAAATACTGAACAGCCACATTTGCAGAAAAAGAAAATCCTTTTTCACCAAGACAACGCGCCGTCTCACACCTCAGTGGTTGCCATGGCGAAAATCCTTGAATTACGGTTTGAACTGCTTGACCATCCGCCTTATTCACCAGATCTAGCCCCAAGCGACTTCTTTTTGTTCCCTCATCTAAAAACTGCGTTCGGAGGACAGAGATTTTCGTCAAATGAGGAGGCAATCACCTTTGTGAACAATTATTTTGCAGAGAATAACACCAAGTACTATTTGGATGGGTTAGAGTGATGAGAGCATCGCTGAGAGAAGTGTGTAGAGTTACAAGGAGACTATGTAGAAAAATGAAGAAAAAAATTTGAGAAAAAATGTTTTGTATCATTGTTCGGTCGGAAACTTTTCAGACAACCCTCGTACTTTATATTTATTTAAAGGGAAAAACAAAATGCGACCAGCCAGCAAAATGGTTCAAATAAGACTCAAATACTACTCTAATTGCTTGCTGGATTTTTAAAAAGGTAACGGTCGACTCTGGCTTGTTTGTCTCGAACTGTGTGTTTATTCGTTGGTCGCGGTGTCGTCGGTCTAACTGTCGTGTGCTTGCACTATGTATCCACCGTTCAGTCGGATGTTCTATTGTGTTTTTTGTTGCATTTTGTGTGGTCTTCGTTCCGTTTGGCGACGGATGATTTTACTGTTCTGTCGTCTATTGGGTATGAATTGGATGCATCTTCTACGTAGTTATGTGTGTGTTATGTATAAGTTTGTCGTACATTCAGTAAGGTATCTCCGCGTCGGTTTGGCTACCAATCCCACATAGATCCATTATTCGTGGCCTGTTACATTCTTTCAGACGTCTTTTGGAGCAGCGCGATTGAATTTTTTCAACTCTTCTTTGGACAAATTGACATGAACCTTTTTTCGAGCGATTGTCAAATTATGGGTTTCCAACACGAAGAAATCTTTTTGAAGGCCAAATGTTTATGCGAGATTAACTAATGTTCAAACATGCCCCAATTTCATGATAAATCACATAACGATTTGGCAATATGAGTTCCCGCACAGCATCCATGTTTTCTGGGACAAGAACCGAATTTGAACGATCTTCACGAAATTCGTCTTGGAGTAAACGATAACCACGATTGAATTTGGAAGACCAGAGAATCACTGTGGCCCGTAATCGCGCTTAGTCACCAAAAGTTGTTGAGCTAATCCACGCCGAAAATCATAAGAAATCATCGCAAGAAAATTATCACGATTTAATTCCATTTTTTGGCTGAAATGAATTTGTCAAGTCTCTTTAAAAAACGCAAATAGCACTCGCATAGCAAAAGATTCTGAGCACGTGCACCATTAAAAACATCAAACTCTACGACGCTTATGTCAAATTTGACGAATGTACACCGGTATTGGGATATCTTAAAACTTAAGGACTCTCCCCCATGGCAATTCACACGTCTTACCAGAAGCTTTATAGTTCCAGGGAACCAAAAATGCCTTTTCTTGTCCAAAGATGTTTGATATCCATGATAATACCCAGATACTTAGTTTCGTTGGAAAATAGATGGTCCCATCTCTCTCCCTTGAAGAAGGCAAGCTCAGTTTTGAGTTTGGCTAGTTTAATGCAACCTCTAAAGTTTAAGTCTTTTAAGAGCGTTAAGCATGAAATCAATTCACATGCACTATACTCCTCCAGATGGGACCTACTGAACCTAGAAATGGTTGTTTCTGTTTTCTATTCCGTTTTCAGCGAAGTACAGGCTTCCTGTCTTGTTTTAACCACTGGTCTAACTATTGTCCAATTACACTACAATGCCTAGAAGATTGAATAATAAATTTCAAAATTAATTGAGATTTCAATCAGTCATGATTTCCTAATTTATTCAGAAGAGTATCCAAAATTCATTCAAAAATTCATACTGATTTCAAGGTTCTTAAGGAAATGACACCATGAACCACTAGATTCTATATGCCTTCCCTTTTTTTTTTTACTTTTAAATTCATTTTTATTGATTCTTTCATTATTACTTACATTCTAGACAAAAATGCTTAAATCTAATTTAACAATGATAGTCACTTATTCTAGCTTACTGGCTCCTACCGAGCGCTCTAAACTTCACAATCTCATTCGAAGTTTACCTTTCGGCCTTAAAAACTATCTTACAATTAATCTTATCTATCAGTATTACAATCTTTGATCTATGAAATTTCTAAGAAAAGGTTTTCGAAAAACTTAGATACCGTATCTTTTAAATTTTTTGTAAAACTTAAAACTATGGCCCTATTCTACTTAACCTACCTAAGCTACTTAACCTATCTTAACTATAATCGGGGTGGTGAGCAATCGTAGCCTCTCGCATCGAGTGGTCACCATACCAATTGCGATTTCGGGCGCCTGGCATTCGTCAACATCGTGCACAAGCATCCCCGAGATCCAACCAATGCCATCAAGCATCTGTTACTTCTCAGCGGCGCCGCCTTATGTTGACGAACGCGGTCTCTCCACGAAATCCCCCTAACTATCCTTATTCTAACTTACAACTAAGAGGAGTGTGTTACCTTAGTAACGTACCGACCTAGGAAAGCGAGCCCACCCTCTCCCCTTCTAGAAGCCACCAGAATTCGGTGTACTGTTTCTCGGCATCGATCCGATCCCTGTCCGCAATCGCGGGACTAAAACGGAAGAGCTCCTGAGCATTGGCGACATACCCGTCGTAGATGAGCTGCTTGTCCCTCGCACCGCGAGGCGGTGGTATATTACCGGGATACCATCCCTGCTTTGCATTAACCCTTTAGCATCAATATGGAGAAAAGCCTCTGGCGGGATAAAGCCCAATAGAAGTGTGCTCTCGTGGTACATTTCATTGGGGTAATAAGCCCCAAAGATCAGGCTATTATCGTTAGTCATTGCTCGTGCAACGTGTCTTCGGATCACCTTAATCAGGAAATTGTCAATCCTATTCAGATTAGCCCCATCGTAAAGGACTTTGTTGAGATAATATTTTTTGTACTCTGATTCTGGTGTTCTGTATAAGCCGAGACAGGTCCTAAGACACTGCCTTTCAAACACCCGAATCCTTTCCATCTGATACGGCGCTACATTGAACCACACGGGACAACCATAGGCGATGACTGGCCTGATTAGGGCCACATAGCATATGACCTTCACCCTGGAGACAAGTTGACTGCTGTGAAATAGTCTTCTTGTCAGGGCCAAAGCCTTCTTGGCCCCAGCAAGACAAGCATTTATATGTTTGTCAAAATACAAATACTTATCGAGCCAGATACCAAGGTATCTCACTACGCTTCTCATCGCTAATGGCAGTCCGTGCTGTCCAATGATGGCCAAATTTCGCCAGTTATATCTGGTATCCCTAGAAGCCCATCTCAATGGAGTTCTAAACAAGATTGTTTCCGACTTTTGAAAATTGATTTTCAACTTCCAATCGTCGCAATACGCCTTAATATGATCGAAGTCACGTTGCAAAAGGGTGTTAATGACTTCGATTTTTGGACCTGATCTGTACGCCACTAAATCGTCTGCGTACGCTATGGAATGATTGAGGGAACCTACTAGATCACTTGTGTAAATGTTAAACAGTATCGGAGAAATCACAGCCCTCTGTTGTAAGCCGTTTTTAATGTCAAAGATCTTGCTCGAAATGACGTTGTTACATTTAACAACGAACTTCTTTCCCATAAGCATGTCGTAAATCATATATAGCAGGGGTTTCGGCATGCCAATGCTGGTTAGTTTATAGAAACGCCCCTCTAACCATACGGTGTCGAAGGCCTTCTCAAAGTCAACCAGACAAGCACCCGTACACTGGTTCTTGCACTTATTCCATTGTATGTCGGAGACCAGTTTTGACGCAGCATGAACAGTGTCATGCCTCGCCCTAAAACCAAACTGGTTTTCCGGAATTATATTATTTTCCTCGACCCACTTTAACAGCGCTCTATTTACCACATTCTCGAATTCCTTGCTAATATTCGGAAGCAAACTAATTGACCGAAGATTAGCAGGGTTAGTTCTAACTTTATCCCTTTTCGGGATTGGGTGTACCACAGCTGTTTTCCAATGCGTCGGATAATATGCATTATTCAGCGCATTGTTAAGCAGCGTAGTAAATACATCCACTGCTTCCAAGGGCAGGTGTCTTAATACGACGTTTGGAATACCATCCACTCCCGACGACTTTTTGTTTTTCAGAGATTCAAAGATGCACAGGAGTTCATCTTTACGCACGAACAAATGAGAGGAAGCTAGTTCATCGGCGACGATGACGTTTGCCGCGTTTTCTTCATTGAATACGGTGAAACCGTAATTCTCGGATCGCCAATTTTGAAGTTCGTTGCGCAGCTAATAGTGGCTTACGTAGGCCCTGTTTTCAACGTCGTGATTACAGTGTACAGGATTGTTCACTGTATACACGGCCTCGAAAAAGCTCCCAGCAAATTCACTTTCTCCTGTGGGTCTTCGACCACGAAATGACCGTCGCCTGAGTCGGCACCCTCTGGACTTATGCCGACGGTCAGTAGTGTCTGTCTGTTTTCTGCTGTTTGTGGAATTCGGACACACTGAATGTCATTGTGATCTTTCCTCCTGAACAATTTATTTATCTGCGGGAACATATTCGGACTACTGGATTTTATAGCCCGAATCTTATTGCCCCAGTACAGACTTACAGACTTACTGTAATTTTCTTTAATTAATTGTTTTAGGTTTTTGATCAGTGACTTTAGTACTCTTATTTCCGTGTCGTTTCTGTCAGTGAACTGTCTGTACAGCTGCTTAAGCCTCGAGAGTAGTCTACTTTTGTGTGCGTACAATGCGTTGATTGTTGGAGTTCTGTACTTTTCGATCTGGCTTTCTTCGTTAGTTAAATTTCTGTTAGTCGGGGGATCAATTCCACTCAAACGTAAATTACGCTGTAAGATTCTGGAGAAGCGAGACCACCGTACTCTACGGTAGTCGTATGAGTACACTTGATCATACTGCTCCAGCTGCGTTTGCTCGTTTGGGATCCGTATTGTGGCGGCAAGTCCGTAGTGATCACTATCGTACTCGAACGCTCGCAAACAGTTCCTTGTGTTTCGATCCGTGTTAGTCAAGTCTAGTCTACTGTCTGTTAATGCCAAGTTCAGGAAAGATCCGGCTGACGAGAAGGATGGGATATTCGTCGCGTACAGTTCCTATATGCCTTCCCTTCGGATACAATATACTCGAGATCTAACTATAATAATGTATGCGCCTTCCATGCACCTTATATGTTCTTTCATAGTTTTCCCCCAAACAATAGACAGAACACAGAAAATTCTTAATGTGAAGGCAACTGCAGTGCTTGTAAATCTACCATTGATCTTGAAAAATAAAAATTGTTTCATCAATTTCCCAAGTTCAGTGAAAATAAGAGGTCAACAAAGTATTTCTTATTTAATACATAAACAAACACGTTCATGACCTCAAGATACGAGTATACATTTCTACTGCTACCACTCAGACGAATCCCCTTCAAAACATCACGATCACTCTCAACAACCTCACATCATAAGCGATCGCACGCCTCATGTAACTTGTTTTCCTGGTGATCGTCATCGTCATCATCAACCTCATCGTCACACTCCCAAAATGGAGCAAATAATAAATTGTTATGGTCCCAGATTAAAGAACAATTTTCCCACTTCCCAGGTGTAAACAATACTCCAACATGATCATCTACGACATTCTATCTGACTCATATACTCGTACTCCACTGTATCAATCATTTTTACCCGCAACCGTCTGTCAAATATGGTAAACTGCTTTAACCATAGGAAGAATCTAAACAACCGCTTCGTGGGCGGACAGCTTTACCTGAGTCTCTGGACCGATTTCAGTTTTTCTCTAGTGTATCTCAATAAATATTGCCAGTTAACGCTCGTATCTCAACGGTGTCAGTTGCCTAACAAAACTTACGAATAAAATTATTTACTAAAAACGAAAACAAAACAAAACAAGAAAGAGAGAAAAAAAATGCTGCGTAGTAAGAAGGACGATTATATCCCGATCAAGTGTGAAGGATGGAACGGCAAATTCGTGTATGGTTCTGGAACAGCCAACAATGTCTCCAAAGTCCGCAAACACAACGAGTCCATAACGAACACGAATAATTTCTATGGATACTATCGGGAACCAATTATCCTGCCACCAGTGTGGGACGGTACCTTCGCTAAAAGCGGTGAAGTCCGCATACAACCCGAACGGAATCGCTCCGATGATCAGGACTACTATGACTACAATACAGAGCCGACAATCTTACCCGTCGAATGGAATGGCCATTTCGAGTTGGATCCAGACGATGTGCGCATTAAGGCCGAACGGAATTATTCAGATGTCAGGGACTACGCAGAGGCACACAGATTCCGACAAGTGAATTGAACGCGCAGGGCAATGACAATAGCAATGGGAAATCGAAGAACTTCTCATTCAACGAACGAGTTTAGGATGGCAGAACTACATTAACCACGATGAAGAACTCGCCAAGGCGAACGCTAACTAACAAGAAAATAAGTTAACAAAAAAACAAACCAACTAAACCCCCCCTCCATAGTTCAAGTTTGACTAACATTATTGTAATCTTACAAGTTTTGTTGTTGTATATTGTACAATTCTAGATTTTTTTCAATCCAATGGAATCGAATAAAAATGGTTATTTCCTGATTTACATAAACTCCGCAGTGTTGTTATTATTTTTTCGTTTTTTTTTTTTTTTTTTTACAGAAAAAATCACGTAAAAGATACTCGTACCCTTATATGGCGATGGAAGGCAGTGTTGTGGTGAGTTGTGATGGGCGTTCAAGTAGGCAGCCCACCTAAGCTTTCAAGTTGCGATAGAAAGTATGTTACACCAACTTTCTAAGATAATTCCAAAAAGTCAACTAATTGCTGCCATATGTAGCCAGATCCAGATGCTACCAGCTATTGGTATCCAAATATGCGGAAAATTAATTCTGATTGTCGCCATGAACTTTTGCGAGACTATCTAGACAATCCCACGCTGAACTTGATGGCGTATAAGCTAAAAATAGATACAAATTCGTCAGATGTTTCATGGCCTTATGGCAATTGTAATATGTCTGCCGACCATTTGGTTAATAACAGTTTTTGCGGTGATTTGCCTCTAAGGCGATTTTGAGTTAATTAAATGTTAATTCTTAGTCATTGTGTTGGTAGTTGGTGTATCTACACATTTTTCAGATGAGATTTTACGGTTTTTGTTAGAGCTAATTTAAGAAGTAGATTTGGCAAGACTGGAGGCTTTAGCATTTATTTGTACGAGTATTTGATTACAAATATAAAAATTTTTTATTTGTCTATCTTCGAGAATATATTCAGACACACAATAGCGCTCTTAATGACCCTCGTAGTCCGGACAGAAATTGAAGCCATATAGAATGTTAGAACACCGGTACGAACATAATATTATTCAGTGCAAAATTTTGGGGTCGGAGTGATAGCTCCACTTGATGGATATTGCTTCACTACAATTGCGCGAAGGAGATGTGACCCCACTATCTGCCATCTAGAACGGGCACAAGCGCCGTGGTGCTCATCATCTTTGGTAGACAGGCCATGCTGGTTTTCTCTGGAGTCTAGTCAAGCCAAGTCCAACAGCCTATATCCTGGGACCCTCATACTTACTTACTTAGGCAGCGCTACAGTTCGGGTTGAACCTGGTCCTCAACTAACAATCCTCTCCAGCTAGTCCGGTCTTAAGCTAACTGCCTCCAAGTCGGTTGAGGTCCCCTTCTATTTTCACACGCCATCTACTCGTAAGCTCTTCTTCTACTGCGTTGTCCCTTCGGCTCAGATTCGAAAACTCTGCGGCCCGGAGCATTGGTGTCCTTTCGCTTTACATGTCCAAGTCATCTCAGGCGATTGGAGCGCAATTTTCTGACTAGGTCGATGCCAGTGTATAGCTCATATAACTCGTCGTTGAATCTTCTCCTCCAAAGCTCATCAACGCAAACGGGACCGAAATTATTTCGGATGATTTTTCTTTCAAAACGACTGATGATATCTTCACCCGCTTCCGATAGATTTCATGCTTTAGCGTTATAAAGTAGAACTGGGACTATCAAGGGCTTTTATAGGGTTTCCTTAGTTTTTCGGGATAAAGCCATACTACTCAATTGTCTTCTTAGCCCAAAGGAACAGCGATTAGCAAGAGTGATCCTTCGTTTTATTTCTGCTGAAGTGCTGTTGTCAGAATTCATAGCAGAGCCAAGGTAGACAAGGTCCTTTACTATTTGGGAATTATGGCTATCGATTGTGACATACTGTCTAATTCGTCGATGTTGTGTGTTGACTTGATTTTGATCTCATTTACCGCTAAACCCATTTTTCCAGCTTCCGTTTCAATACTAACGAATGTACCGGTGGCAGCCTGCTGAGTTTTACCCAGTTATATCCATATCATCGGCGTACGCTAGTAGTTGTGGTCAGTAGACTTTTGAAAGATTGTGCCTCCAGTATTCGCTTGTGTGGTCCGCACAATTATCTCAAATATGATGTTAAAGAAGTGACATGATAGAGCGTCACCTTGTCTAAAACCTTTTTCGACATCAAAGGTCTCGGTTAAGTCGTTATTGACCTTGACGGAGCAGCAGACGGATCGTTTCCAATCGTCATTCTGCACAAAAGACGAATTTGGCACAGATGCCAAAACCAGACATGGCTCTATGTATATAACATATGTATGTAGCTCGTCTCTATAAATGCTGACTATCGATGAGGACTGCGAATAGTGTCAGACGTTCGCACAATATGGCAGAAAAGATCTTGTATGCGATGTTGGAGAGACTTCTATAGTTAGCGCTGTTGAGAGTCTCCTTTTTTGTGGATCGGACAAACGATGCTGGGATTTCATTCATCAGACATAAACTCATCTGAGCTGCTCTGAAAAATGAGTGGATGCTCTCCAGAAAATCATTTCCAGCAGCCTTGTTGGATTTCAGCTTAGATACTGCTTACCTTACTTCATTTTTGTCAGGTGGGCGGAAATTTTGGCTATCATGGTCTAAGCTGAATGGTCTGCTCTGCCTGGAGGTCGGATATTTATCTTCGTCGCCATTATATAGTCTGCAAAAAAAGGCTTTACCATATTACCAATTTCTTGATGGTGGCTGGATGAATCCTAGCACCTCAGTTGCGTTGCTTCTGAGGGCACTTGATGCCGGCTGCATAGGAATTGTTGAAAGGTTTCGGCATATGCGTTCTCCGAAAACTGAGGCAGTCTCTTCCGATTGCAGCTTGTCTTCGTTATATCTTCTCACAGTAGTCCTTTTTGGAAAATCTCCCTTCGTACTTTGACTGCAACAAGGTGGTGATCCTAGTCAATGTTGGCTGCCCGGAACGTTCGGACAACCATAATACTGGAGGCATACCTTACGTCTATCGAGAAATGATCAATTTTATTTAGTGTTTGATGATCCGGAGACCGCCATGTCCCTTTGTGTATATTGAGATGAGGAAACCATGTGCTTGGTATAGTAATATTTCGTCTCGCCGCAAAGTCAATAACCCTAGTCCGTTGCCAGACGTGGTGTCGGGTAAGCTATGCTTACCAACTGTTCCGCCAGAGATCTAGTCCTTTCCTATGCTGGCTTTAAAAAAGCCTAGTATGATTTCAACGTCATACTTCGGACATTGCTCCTATGTCTTTTCAAGGAGTTCGTGAAACATTTTTTGGTAGCATTGTCCTTGTCTTCCATAGGGCCATGGAAGCCTTGCTGCAGATTTTCATAAGACGCTCGCTCACTAGTCGGAAGCTCAAGACTTCTTGCCTAAATCTGCTGCGCATGTCAAATCCGCATTCAAATAAGCGCTGTTTCTTTTCCTTATAGCAATCACCATAGTACGGAGTATGTATCACAGTTTTTCATCCTCCTTATGTCCGGTCTATCCCATCGCACTTCCTGGATGACTAATTGTTCGGCTGCAAGTGACCTGTTAAGGGTCCGTGACTACATTTTTATACGAGGCCATTCGTTGGTTCGTCACATTTTTTATTTATTGTTTTTTTAGTTATATTATATATTATTATTTTAATCACTTCTTCATAGTGTGAGCCCTATGAAGGCGTAGGCCAGTACAATGCTAAGGCCGTGCATGCCCTTACCATTTTAGCCTGCATGAGTAGCGGTTTACTCATACAGTTACCGGGGACCATTAATGGGAGGTAATTTACAATATTAATATTTTGTGTGCTATTTCTATTCCTTTTGAGATCGCTCACATCTCTGTTCGTCGGCCCTGGAATCGGTACGGTAGCGTATGTTCAGCTCAATGAATTCCGATATCAAAAGCTTATTTAGAAATCACCAACAAAGTGGAATGTATTGCTTCCAAAACAAAATGATGTTCGCTGTCAGTGAAATGTAAACAACATTGCAATATTGCATCGTTGAAATCGTAAAACTTTCCATTCTCGATATGTGTATCCACGAAAACCTGGATTGACCGCATATTCAATGTCGCCAAAAACTCAGCGGAATGCCTTGGTTTCATCAAGAGATGTTAGAAATACCTTTTCTCCTGTGATTAGACCTACGTATATGTACTCGTATAACACATTAATCCTCCCAAATCTGGTCAGATGGTCACTTGCTAAATAAGATTCAAAACCGTGCGATGAAACTCATTGGTGATGCTAATACCACACCTTAGACTTCAAAAAACCTCAAAAAAAAGTCCAACGGCATTAAATCACATAATCTGGGCAGCCAATTCTGATCATCAAAACGGGTAATGATTCATGTAGTAATTGAAATGAATCACTATATTCCTAAAGAACGCCGAATAATTGTTACGATTTTTTTTGCAGAATAATTCGTCGGTGGTGTTGGCGAAGCGTGAATTTCGGCACAGATTTTCCGGTCGTCCGACACCAACTAGGCAAAAACTACGATGTTTAGCCGCTTGCCTAGAAGAGTATGGAACATCACGTCCTGCTGAAAATATTGCAGCTGTGGTTGAAGATGTCGCAGATGACCCCAGAGTATCGACCAGATTACATAGCACGCAATTCGGCATGAATCAACGGTCTTTACAGAGAATTTACTGAAACACTGTAAGATGTTCCCTTACAAAGTGCAGACAGTGCATCAGCTGTTAGCTGTTGACTGCCAAGCGCGTGTAGCCAACCCTCAACCCATCCTGAATCTTGAACACAAAAGAGATAACTTTTTATTATTATGAGTGACGGTGCCCATTTCCATATTCTAGTGCACCGAAAGTCCGCGTATAATCCACGAAGAGCCATTACATCCGCTCAAAGTTACTGCATGGTGTGCTGTTTACGTTGAAGGCGTTATCGGCGTCCTCGAAAACACCGCGAGCCAAACGACTACTATGGACTGCGAACGCTACAGAGCCATGCTCAACGACTTTCTCCTTCCTCAATTGGATGAATTGGGAATAGAGAACATATGCACGAGCCACAACCGAAATTCTGTGGGCTGCATTTCCGGATCGCCTAATCCATCGTTTTGGCGATTTGCACTGGCCGGCAAGATCTGATTTAACCGTTCCAGGTTTCTTTTTGTAGCGTTTTTTTAAGAGACGAGTCTATGTAAACAAGCTTCAGACTCTTGAAGCCCTCAAAGAGAACATCCGCCAAAAATGCGAGGACCTATCGTCGGGAGTTCTGTCAAGAGTGATGGAAAATGCTACAAATCGGACCCGAATTGGCATCAGTTCTGGCGGCGGCCACTTAGCCAATATCATTTCTTCGACTTAATAGAAAAAAATTCAAAATATCAAGTAAACATAGTCCAAAAGCAGAACCAAAATTTTTCAGTCATAAAAAAATTACAGCCAAAGAACATCGGGCGACAACTTTTGTGCCACCTTGTATATGGGCTTCGCAAACATCCGCCTAATTGGCCCAAGGTCGGCTAAATTTAATTAAGAACATGGGAGACGTATATGTATTTCCTGACTTAGAACTAAGTTGTGTCTGTTGATTGTGGAACTCAAAAGTCACTCGCTATCTATTACTTACCTAAAGTAAATGTAACCCTAATGTCTCTTGGTTCTCAACTAACAGCTGTCGCCATTAAGTACAATCTTGCATTAACGCATCCAGTTGTGCACATCAAGTCTAATCTATCGCGCCATGTAAGGGAGATCCTTCTTTACCTTGTTGTCCCTTGTTGGAGTGGATTGGCTGAAATTCTGAGGCGGAGCGGTGGTGATCACCCGCTCACCATGTTCTATCCAATAGAGCCGATTAATTCTATGCAGCTCAGCTACGACGGGTACGTCTCCAATGTTCCGGAGCTCTTCCGTTTTAACCCTAAAATTGCGGACAGGATCGATGCCTAAATGCAGCACACTGATTAATGGTGGCTTAAGGAAGGGGAGAGAGGCGATACGCTCTTCTAGGTCGGTACGTTACTTGTTTAGCTCCTCCTAGGTATAAGTAGATTAGGGTTAGCTAGGGGGTTTTCGTGGAGAGATACGTTATCAGGTAGGGGTGCCTCCGAGAATTGACCGACGGTCTCATTCAAGTTGCGGCGGTGCATGTGCCACATTATCACAACTGCCAGGCGCTCGAAAACGCAATCGAGATGGTGACCACTCGGAGCAAGCCTAGGAGCAGTTTCCTCATTACATAGACAAGTCATACTGGGTTATTTTAATTTAAGAATGCAAGAAAAGAACAATGAAACAGAGTCTGGTTGATTTTACGGTGATGCTGCTCTAAGTAAAACAACGTACCCTGATTGGCTCCGTCGCTTCAAGGACGGTGATTTCGATGTTGACGACCGTCCGCATGAAGGAAGGCCAAAATCCTTCGAAGAAGCTGAATTGCATTGCTCGATGAGGATGCGTAACAAACGCAAAAGAGCTTGCTTCAGCAGTAGCCAAGCCATTTCCAAACGATTGCATGGGTTGGGAATGATTCAAAATAAGGAACTTGGGTTCCTTATAATATTTCGTCTGTTAACAACTGATCCAGCGGCAAAAAAGGAAGGGTTTTCTTCATCACATCGTGAAGGTTGATGAAAGAAAAATGGATTCATTACAGCAACTCAAAGAGTATAAAATCATGGGAACTGTCCGTTCATGCTTCTACGGCGTCGGATCGGCCGGATATTCACGCTGTGAAGGTTATTCTGTGTATTTGGTGGGAGCAGGTCGGTGCTATTTATTATGGACTGTTAAAACCCAACAAAACCATCACTGGGGAACGGTATCGACTTCAATTGATGCGATTAAGGTGAGCACTGCGCGAAAAACGGCCACAATACGAGCAGAGGCATGAAAAAGTGATTCGACAACATGACAACGCTCGGCCTCAAACCCGTGAAAATCTACCTGCAAACGCTCAAATGGGAAGTCCTAACGCACTCGCCATATTCCCCAGATATTGCGTCATCCGATTATTACTGACTCCAGTTCAGTTTCAGTTTATATGCATTTTTATTGTATTACTTAATTTACTCTGACTTGCTAGACAAAAAATGCTTAAAAATTAGCTTAATTAACTTAAAATTATCTTATTCTAGCTTACTGACCCCATGCGGGCACTCTAAGTTAAACCTAACACTTAAATTATGTCTTTCGACGTACCTTACTACTATACTATACTATTTATATTCCTTATAATTAAAACTAAGAAAACATTTTTTCAAAAAAAAAACTTAGTAACATGACTTTTTTTTATATTTTATTATAAAACTTAAAACTAAAATCCTAAAAACTACCTAAAAATAAGTCTTAATCTACTTAAACTACTTACATCTAGTACATACATATATATATATATACATAATATATATATACTTGATATATAAATATATGTATATATATATAGATGTATGTTTTTTTTTGAATTTTTTATTTTTATTAATTTTTTTTTTTGGTTTTTATATATTTTTTTTTTCCTTAAATCTAACTTACTCCTACTTAAAACTATGTAAGCCGGCCATGGCTAAAAGAAAAATTAGGCGACCCACTTTGCTTCACATGAAGCTACTAAGAATTGGAGGAATTCGACGACGAAGCATCCCCTCCTTCTAAAAGCCACCAAAATTGTTGGTGCTGCCGAGCAACATCCCTCATGTCGCGATTCCCTACCGCTCTACTGAACCGGAGACGCTCCGCACTGCCGTGTGCGACGTCTCTGTCGTAGTTGAGTCGCCTGTCCGCAGCTGTTCGAGCAACGTGGAAGATTAGCGGCACAGCCAATCTGTCCTGGATCAGACCTTTGCTATCAAGGTAGAGAAACGCTTCTGGAGGAACATAGCCGTCTAAGCGAACTCTCTCGTGATACATATAATTAGGGTAGTAAGCCCCGGAGATCAGGTTGTTCGATGAGGTCATTGCTCTTGCAATGTGCCTTCGAGTCAACTTAATAACAAAATTGTCCACTCTTATTAGGTTCGCCCTATTGTACAAGACCTCATTGCGATAGAATTTTATGTACTCAGACTCTGGTGTTCTGTATAACCGAAGACTAGCCCTAAGGCAAGCCCTCTCAAACACCCGAATCTTTTCCAATAAACTTGCTCTCACGTTGAACCACACGGGACATCCAAACACAAGCATAGGCCGGATAAGGGCCATGTAGCAGATCACCTTCACCCTCGCATCGAGTTGGCTGTTGTAAAACAGTCTCCTTGTAAGGGCAAAAGCACCTCTGGCTCTGGCCAGAGCAACATCTATATGTTTGTTAAAATATAGATATTGATCTAGCCAGATCCCAAGGTATCTGACTACATTTCGACAAGCAAGTGGCTGTCCATGTTGTCCGACGATAGAGAACTTTCGCCAATTCTTTCTGGTATCCCTAGAGGCCCCAGACAAAGGCGTCCTAAACAGAATGGTTTCCGACTTCTGAAAGTTGATTTTCAACTTCCAGTCATCGCAATATTGCTTAATTTTGTCGAAGTCACGTTGCAAAAGCATATTAATGACCTCGATTTTTGGACCTGATCTGTACGCAATTAAGTCGTCTGCGTACGCTATGGCATGGGGAAGTGAACCTATCAGATCACTTGTGTAAATGTTGAATAGGATCGGCGAATTTACCGCACCCTGTTGCAGACCGTTTTTAATGTTAAATATTCCAGCAGAAGTCACATCGCCATTCTTCACGATGAACTGTCTACTGGAGAGCATATCAAAAAGAATATACAGCAGTGGTTTACTAATGCCCAACCTGTCCAGCTTGAAAAAGAGTCCCTCTAACCATACGGTATCGAAGGCTTTTTCCAAGTCAATCAGGCAGGCACCAGTGCACTGTTTCTTGCCTTTGTTCCATTGGATATCGGAAACCAGTTTAGACGCAGCATGAATGATATCATGCCCCGCCTTGAAACCGAATTGATTATCCGGAACTATATGTTTGTCCTCAACCCACTTGGTCAGGACTCTATTGATTACCTTCTCGAAAACCTTACTGATGTTTGGAAGAAGACTGATCGAGCGGAGATTCGCCGGATTGGAAGTATCTTTATCCCTTTTGGGGATGGGATGTACCACCGCAGTTTTCCAATGCGCTGGATAATGTGCATTATTCATTGCATTATTAAACAGGGTGGTATAAATGTCCACCGCTTCTAGTGGGAGATGTCGAAGCACAATGTTCGGTATTTCATCGGTTCCCACTGATTTCTTACTTCTAAGTGATTCGAAGATCGTTTGGAGCTCTTCCTTCGCAATGAAAGGTGGTAATACCCTTTCGTTGGTGATGACATTATTTGCCATATTCTCGTCACTGAACTGGGTGAAACCCGAGCTCTCGAATCTCCAATTCACAATTTCATTTCGAAGGCAGGCATTGTGCATAAGGACTCGACTTTCCAGGTCGTGGTTCGGGCCAATGATGTCATTCGCCTTGTACACTTCCTGGAAAGTCGCTCCTATAGCCTCTACCTTCTCCTGCGGATCCTCGACCACAAAGAAGTTGTCATCATCAACGGCCTCACTTGGATCAATGCCTGCTGCTACAAGTATTTGTTCGTTGTTCGTCGTTCGAGCGATTTTAAGACATGGAAGGTCGTTTTGATTATTTCTCCGAAATATTTTATTTATTTGCGGGAACATATTCGGGTTGCTGGTGTTTACAGCCCGAATTTTGTTGTTCCAATACAAACTTACAGAATTTCTGTAATTTTCTTTTATTAATGTTTGGAGGTTTTTAATCGACGACTTCAATGTCATGATCTCCGGGTTATGTCTGTCAGTAAACTGTCTGTACAAGGTTTTTAGTCTTGACAGCAGCCTACTTTTTTGTCGGTGCAGTGCGTCAATAGTTGCGTTGCGGAATAAGTCTTCTTCGTCAGTGTGTTGATACCGAGGTATCGTTTTGTCCATAGTTCGTTTAATTGTCTCGTCCATTAGTTTTAGATACCTGTCAATCTCCTCGTTTGACAGATTTCTGTTGGACGGTGGGTAGAGCGAATTCGAGGAGAGTGCTCTAGTCAGTGTTCTGGTGAAGTGTGTCCAACGCACCCTACTATAATTGTAGGAATGCCTTTGCACAAACTCATCCAATTCCGCAATTTCGTTGGGAACAGTTATTTCGGTGCTGAGACCGCAATGGTCACTGTCATACACGAAAGTGCGTAGACAGTTTGTAGTTTGTTGGTTAGTGCATGTCAGTTGTATTCGTGAATCGAACAGCAGAAGATCCAGATAGGACCCGTGTCTCGGAAACGACGGACTATCCGTGGCTTTGAGGTCGAGGCGATACATCACGCTGTGCTGACCCCACCAATTGAATAGTAGGTTCCCTCTAGTATTTGGTGTATTATTTCCCCAATTACTATGTTTGGCGTTGAAATCTCCGCCGATAATAAAATAGTTGTCTTCCAATTCCAGCCTCAGAAATCGAAAAAGTGTCTCGAGCTCTGAGATGAATAAGGTGGATTGAGTAGCCTTAGGTGCATAGACAGACACCATGTATAACCGCTTTCCACTACGGAGAGGGATGTACATGATGCATGCTTCCAGCACCTGAAACCTACGTACCACACGACTGTATACTCTTTTGAAACGCAGTCCCTTTCTTAAAAAGATCGCAACACCTCCTCCTTGAATGGAATTGGGTCGGTTTCTTCGTAATATTTCATATCTTCTGTGTCTCATTTTGTGTCTTTTGGTAAGCTTAGTTTCGCTAACCAAAAGCACATCAGGGGCTTGGTCTTTAAGCAACTTAAACAGTGCGGCTCTTCGTTCGAACCTAATCAGTGAATTAACATTCACTGCAAGGACCTTCAGGGTTTGCTCCTCCATGTACGTACCCATTACGACTGGAGGTGCGTTAGGCCCGGCAGCAGCGCGTATATTTGATCTACCCGCTTAGCCTGTTCCTGTATTTGACGCTGAAGCTGAGCCATCTGCCCCTGAATAGAGAGCAAGATAGCCAGCATGTCAGGTACAGGTTCAGGTGCTCTAGGCGCTGGGGCCTGAGAAGCTACCTTTGCTTGTTGTACCGTAGTTCCCCTACCTGCCGCCATTTGGGCGTAGGTAACTTGGGGAGTAACGGCTGGTGTTTGTGCCTGCACGAGTGGACGTTTAACTTCCACTTTCTGCTGCCGAGCCAGATTTACTCTTTTGATGTATTGGAATTTGGGACAACCCCGATAATTTGCGGTGTGTCCCGTGTTCCTACATAAAGCACAAGAGAGTTGGCTTTTTTCAGACGCTCCGTCCTTACCTAGAGCACATTCCTCTGACTTGTGGTTCTTTCCACACTTCACGCATCGAGGCTGCATTTCGCAGTTCGACGCGGCGTGCCCGAACCTTTGGCAGCGAACACATTGTAAAATGTTTTCGCTCCTCTTTAATTTTTCCCAGTGAACAACCTGGTAGTCTAGGACTTTTATACTCCTTAGACCATCCAGTTTGCTGTTGGGACTTAGCTGGACCAGGAAGAACGGCAGTTTCCGCTTCTCCCTTTTGGCTCTAGCCGTGACAAATGGCTTGACCCCCACGAATTTGAGCCCTTCGCACTCCTTCTCTTTCAGCAGTGCAAGGAGCTCCTCCGGATCAGTCGACGGTTCTAACCCCCTCAGCAGCATTGTCTGCCGCTTCTCCCCCTTCGGGGTGTAGGAGAAGAACTCCGTCGTCGAATCCTTCAATAAAGTTTTAATTTTATGGTAGCGCTCCACTGTATTACAGTGGATCGCGTGCCTATCTAAGCTAAGTCTTTTAATATAAAAATTATTGCCTATGGCCGACTTACATAGTTCTATTGTTTCCTTTAGTTCCATCTTAAATGTATTTATAGGTGGAACCCTTTGTTTTGAAAGTTGCTGTTTCTGCTGCTGTTGTTGTTGCTGCTGCTGTTGTTTTTGCTGCTGCTGTTGTTGTTTCTGCTGCTGCTTTTGCTGTTGCTGTTGCCGTTGTTGTGGTTGCTCTTGTTGTTTTTGTTGGTGGTTTTTAAGTTGTTGTTGTTGTTTGTGTAGCACCTGTGCTATCGTGTTTGCTTGGTGTTGTTGGCTCTGATTTTGAGCTAGCTGCGTCTGCTGTTGCTGCTGGGATTGCTGTTGCTCTTCCCTCTTCCTTCTTACCATTTGTTTTTCTTTTATGGCAAGTACCCTTTGTTGCAGCATTTTTATGCTGCTACTTATAGACGCCATTTCTTCTTCTTCATCTTCCGATTCGGTTGGCACCAAGGAAGCGAATCTGTTCTCTCCCAGGTGTAGATCTGAGAAAAATGGGTTACCGTCAGTAACTTTCTCGGGACAATTATTTGCTGCAGTTGATGACGTTGAGTGCGCCCCTTCCCTCACTCCACCAAGCAGCTTTACGGTGGAAGTTGGTAGGGAGGGACGTTGTGCTAAGGTGGAAGCTGGTCTTAGCGCCCTCCTTCTCTTCGTCTTCGGTTCTGTTTGGCTTGAACCGCTTGACGCCTCGCCTGATTTGTCCGTTACTGGCATAACGGACCGCTCCTCACAATCCATCGCGTGATGATTCTTAACACTCACTATCAATTTATTTTGTTTGTTTTTTTTTTAACTGAACAAAAAACAAAAAAAAAAAAAAAAAAAAAAAGTCTATTCGACCCGGAGTCGAACCCGCAACCTTCAACTTGGTAACCGGGCACACTACCTCTGGGCTAATTGGAGCCCTATATGAATTTTGTCTAATTCTTTTCTGTTGGTATCACTACACAACCGAAAGCCGAAACACGTCTATATTCTGCGGAGATCAATGAACGACTGATTATTACTGACTCCGTTCGATGGCACATGGTCTGTCTGGTCAGCAGTTCATATGAAGCTCATATGAAGACATCCAAAAATGGCTTAACGTATCGGTATTTGATGGGAAAAAGTTGTAGCTAGCGATGGGCAAAACTTAAATGATGTTATGTCAGTCACTACAGTCACGAGAACTTATGCTGCCAGCTGACCATTAGATGACTTAGGTGTTACGAACTAGAAATCTATTGTGTGACACTGTATGCGAGGACGAGGGCTCAAATATAAACTTCTTGTGCCGGCAGAGGAGGAAAGTCGGTTCGAATGAAAAAAATACATTTTAAGGTAACAAGAGCAGAACTTAGACCTGCTTCTCCAGGAAACATAGCAGTAAGAACGTAGTCAATCCTGAGAACTTGGAAAAACTATTTCTGCATGCGGCTTGAAGACAAACACGACCAATATTATGCTCGCAGTCAGAATGAAAGTTCTAAAGTGAACAATGGCCAACAATAATTTCGCCCGACTGACTAAGAAGAGATCTGAGTAGCGAATCTAAACTAAAGATCAATAAGTTAGAAGTATTATCTGTAAGGTCTCAGATGATTGCTCAAACCGAACGCACAAAAGGAAACTATAGCTTTGTGGTAGTAATGGACTTTGTCTACCTATTAATTCAAACAAAAAAACGTCCTTTGAGATCATGAATCCGGGAAAAACTGTCAAAAATTTAGTTGGTATACTTTGAACGGCCGGGGATATAAATGTTTTAAACATCTAACGTCTAACATGGATGTCTATATCAATGCATAACAAGTTCCTACCCACATAAAAGGCAACCAAGCTGATTAAGTAAACGCTCCTTCAGATGTGAAAAATCATTCATCCTACAGTCTCCACCCAATTACATAAATCCAACTCTTTAACAACGTTTTCCCACATGAATCCACAGCATTCCTATATCCGCACAAATTGGCAATGCTTTCATATTTTATTCATAAATCTTCAAGATCCCATCAGAATCTTCAAAGTATCTGCAAACTTTCCCATCATCCGTCTAACTAAACTCTAAACAGATCCACTCCTTCCCATTTGATATCTACGAGTATCTGCAAACTGCAAACTCCCCAAATGGCCATCACAATGAAACCCAAGCTCAAACCAGCCTTGTGATATATAAGTTGCTGGGTCATGATGTCACATATCTTCTTCCCAGCTCTCCTGTTTGAATTACAGATAAATAACGGGTCATGCAAATCTTCCATACCTACCGGACACCAGAAGTATTATAAGATGCTAAATCCAGATACGAATACAAGTACCTACCATCGTCCAAGAGGATTCATAACTTTTCCATTTAATGCAAGAATCTTCCGCCAGCCACCTGTTTGCTGGGGATGCCATCATGGCTTATGGACAATAGACAGTCTTTCGTAGTCATATTGCCGCTGCTTAGACATTTGTCAAAACCGCACAATGAATTGACAATTTATTATCCAATTAGCAGCACATGCATGGACAACAGGCCAGTCTTACACCTTTCGAGCGGCCAGAAAATTGAGAAAATTGCTAAAAGAATTTCCTTGAACCAATGCGCCGAAATGCCAGTGGAAATTCCAATGCGCGTAGTATCCGTATTTTCAAAAGAGAAAAATACAAAAAAAAAAAAAAAAAAAAAACTACTCAACAATTTATTGCTCAATTATTGCGCACTTACTTAGGAACGGTGTTGTCGCTGCTAATGGAGCTGTTGCGCGAAAACACTTCTCGCCGATGCGGTTAATTGGGATTGGGATCTCTCAGAGGTTCAAACTGAATTTTCATTTTATCAAGTGAACGGCGTATTGACAGTACCTGTTGGCAATACAAGCCCAATACAGAGGAGTACTCGTGGTAGCGACAGTCAGTGTAACATACGAATACCTAGGTAACAAGTATGTATCTAGAGCTTATTTATGACGTTGCAGATACATTATCGGATGGCTTATCTTTGGTGATTTTGTGGAGAAAATTTACAACTCAGAGGCCGGGATTGTTGGGTGATAATAGGAAACTAGTGTTCTGTGGGAGGGTAATTAACAGGAAGCTGGAATGGATCTACCATCTAAGAGTACTCTAGGAACACGACGATTTTGTAAAGGGAATTTATTTTATGTCTGCTAGAATGACACTGCATAGATTGTTGATTGGGAATTTACATTTTACAGCCCTAATCATAAATTCTGGACATCTGGTAGCAGGAAGTGTGTCTTTTCTAGGAGGAATACGCATTTGGATGATTATGGATGGTATTTGCTCACGCGATTTAAGTAACCATTGAAGTGGTACTAAGGAAATCGAGAATTCAAAATTGATGGGGAAAACATGTTACGTTAGTCATTTATGGATCTGATGAGTAAAGTTGCAATTTTTGGATACTAGTGTGGATCGGTTTTAAGGTTGGTTAGGAGTCAGCTCAGATATCTACATTTCTGGCATAAGTTTGACCACAGAATAGGTTTGATTCTGAAACTACTCAAGCACAAGTGGACGAAAAAGTAAGGCTTAAACAGTTTACGCTCAGATGAATGGACACATTAATCACATATAAACTCCTTCTACGGATTCAGAGTACAAGTCACGGAAGGATATTTGGCCACTGGACAGGATATCGGTACAAAGATGATTAGAGAAGAGTGCATAGTAAGCCCGCCAAAATACTCATACTCCTCCGCAATGGCGTGATGCATCAGATTTAGACAAGATGAATGAAATGAAAGGCTTAACACAATAGCACAGCACCCTCCATGGTGTTTTCTACGCTAAGTCAGAACGTGGATGTCTGTTGAGCGGCACATGATCTGTAAGTTGCTACTCTCAGACCGAACTCGGGCAAATCATATTCGTTTGGAAAGAAAATAATTCAATCTCATCAGCATCCAGAAAGGTGGTCCGCTAACTTGATCACTGTCTTCTTAACAGTTCACTTTCTGATTAACGCGACTCACAACATTAGTGTTCCGCATTCCGCAACAACCATAGTAGTCTTGTGAAGAGTTCATAATAGATTGGCTGCAATCGAAAGATAGTTATTTGACATTTTAAGATGGATTTTCTCGAGATCTTTCTTTGTGTTGTCTCTAGAGATTTTATATCTAATGCGCTGGGTTTTCTGAATATTGCCAGGTTGGCACTAGGTAGAAGGACATATCACTGGATCAAAAATAATTCACTTTAATTAACCAATCCGGTGAGCAAGGGTGAGCGAGCCCACTGCCAAGCTACGAAAATCTATGTTGAACATAGGATTTTCGGCCTGCTCTCCAGATCTAGTTAGTTTTTTAGTTTTAAATGCATTTTTATTTTCTAAATCATTAACTCTTACATACTAACAAAAAATGCTTAAATGCTAGCTTAAAATTACTTAACAAACTTATACTAACTTACTGGCCCCACACAGGCACTCTAAGCTACTCTAAATTCTTATATCTATGTCTTTCGACTTTGTTTACATTTTATTTATTAATACTTATTTTCTATGCTTAAGGCTAAGAAAAGAATTTAACAAAAAACTTAGCATATGGACGCAATTTTTATTTTTTATAAAAACTTAATATCTAACTTAAAATAAACCTTAGTCTACCTAACCTACGTACACAATACACACATACATACATATAGACATTATACACAATGACATACATATACTAGTATATACCTATGTATATACTAATATATATATGTATTTCTTAAATGCTAACTTAAACCTATGCAAGCTGGCCATCGCTATTCACAGAGCAAATAGATTGGTCAGCTCTGCCTCATTAGTGAGGCTGGTCTGTAATTGACGGAAACGACGACGTAACATCTTCTCCATCATTCAACCACCAGAAATGCTGGTGCTGCCGAACGACATCCCTCTTATCGCGATTCCCCACCGCCATACTGAACCTGAGACGATCCACACTGCCGTGTGCGACGTCTCTGTTGTAGTTGAGTCGCCTGTCCCCAGCTTTCCGAGCGACATGGAAGATTAACGGGACCGTTGATCTATCCTGGATCAACGCTATCTGATCTAGGTAGAGGAATGCTTCCGGTGGAACGAAGCCGTCAGAGCGCACACTCTCGTGGTAAAGGTAATTGGGGTAGTAAGCCCCAGATATCAGGTTATTCGTGAAGGTCATTGCTCTTGCAATGTGCCTTCGAGTCAGCTTAATTACGAAGTTGTCCACTCGTATTAGGTTCGCCCTGTTGTAAAGGACCTCATTACGATAGAATTTTTTGTACTCCGACTCTGGTGTTCTGTACAAGCGAAGGCAAGCCCTAAGGCAAGCCCTCTCAAACACCCGAATCTTTTCCATTAAGCTTGCTCGTACATTGAACCACACGGGGCACCCGAATACCAGCATGGGCCTGATAAGGGCCATATAGCAGATTACCTTTACCCTCGCATCGAGTTGGCTGCTATAAAACAGTCTCTTTGTAAGAGCAAAAGCGCCTTTAGCTCTGGCCAGAGCAGCATATACATTTTTGTCAAAATACAGAAACTGATCTAGCCAGATCCCAAGGTATCTGACTACATTTCGACAGGCAAGAGGCTGTCCGTGTTGTCCAATGATCGAGAACTTTCGCCAATTTTTTCTGGTATCCCTAGAGGCTCCAGACAACGGCGTCCTAAAGAGAATGGTTTCCGACTTCTGAAAGTTGATTTTCAACTTCCAGTCATCGCAAAATCGTCTTATCTTATCGAAGTCACGCTGCAAGAGAGTATTAATAACCTCGATTTTTGGACCTGTTCTGTACGCTATCAAATCGTCTGCGTACGCAATAGTATGGGGAAGTGAACCTATCAAGTCGCTTGTATAAATGTTGAATAGGATCGGCGAATTGACGCGCCTTGCTGCAGACCATTTTTAATTTGAAATATTCCAACAGAAGTCACATCACCATTTTTCACGATGAACTGTCTGTTGGTTAGCATATTATAAAGAATGTACAAGAGTGGTTTACTGATCCCCAGCCTAGTCAGCTTATAGAAAAGACCCTCTAACCATACGGTATCGAAGGCCTTCTCCAAGTCAACAAGGCAGGCACCAGTACATTGGTTTTTGCCTTTATTCCATTGGATATCGGACACCAGTTTAGATGCGGCATGTGAGATACGAGTATCATGTCCCGCCTTAAAACCGAATTGATTATCCGGAACTATATGTTTGTCCTCAACCCACCTAGACAGAGCTCTATTGATTACTTTTTCAAACACCTTACTGATATTCGGAAGGAGACTTATCGACCGGAGATTCGCCGGATTGGATATATCCTTTCCCTTTTTCGGGATAGGTTGAACCACTGCCGTTTTCCAATGCGCTGGATAATGTGCATTATTCATTGCATTATTAAACAGGGTGGTGTAAATGTCCACCGCTTCTAGAGGAAGATGTCGAAGCACGATGTTCGGAATACCATCGGTCCCCACTGATTTCTTAGCCCTGATTGTGTCGAAGATCTCATGGAGCTCTTCCTTCGAAATGAACTTGGGTAGGTCACCCTCTCTGGTAATGACATTATTTGCCATATTTTCTTAGCTGAAGCGAGTGAAACCAGAGCCCTCGGATCGCCAGTTCGCTACTTCATTTGAAGTTGTGCACCAGATCTACGCACCGATTCCACCCTCAGAAGTCGAAAAAGCGTGTCGAGCTCTGTAATGAATAAAGTGGATTGTGGAGCCTCGGATGCATAAACAGAGGCCAAGTACAGCCGCTTTCCACTGCGAAGCGGGATGTAAATGACGACTGCCTCCAACACCCGGAACCTACGCAACACTGCCTTGTACACTCTGTGAAATTGTATACCTTGTTTAATGAAAATCGCGACACCGCCTCCACATTTGGATCCGGGCCGGTTTCGTCTTCTAACAATATAATTATTGTACTCCAGTTTGTGCTTATCGGTTAGCTTGGTTTCGCTAGCGAAAAGCACATCAGGAGTTTGGTCTTGTAGCAATTTAAACATCGCGGCTCTTCGTTCGATCCTAATCAGTGAATTAACATTCACCGCAAGGACCTTCAAAGTTTGCTCCACCATGTGCGTACCCATTACGACATGTGTTGCGTTAGGCCCGGCAGCAGCGCGTAGATCTGGTCCACCCGCTTGGCCTGTTCCTGCACCTGTTTTTGCAGCTGAGCCATCTGCCCTTGGATTGCGAGCAAGATGGCCAGCATGTTCGGTGCAGCTTCCGTTGTTCTCGGCATTGGCGCCGGAGAAGCAACAGTCGCTTGCTGTACCGTAGCCCCCCTACCTGCCGCCATTTGGGCGTAGGAAATTTGGGACGTAACGGCTGGTGTTTAAAACCTGACAGGTGAACGTCTGACCTCCACCTTCTGCTGCCGAGCCAGTTTTGATTTTTTAATGTCAGCGAACTTAGGACAACCCCGATAGTTTGCGGTGTGTCCCACGTTCCCACAGTACACTCCTAGAGCACACTCCTCGGAACTGTGGTTCTTTGCGCACTTCACGCATCGAGGCTGCATTTGGCAGTTCGACGCGGCGTGTCCGAACCTCTGGCAGCGAACGCATTGTATAACGCCTTCGCTCCTTTTTAATTTTTCCCAGTGAACCACCTGGTAGTCTAGGACATTGATACTCCTTAGACTATCCAGATGGCTTTCGGGACTGAGCTGCACCAGGAAGAACGGCAGACTCCGTTTCTCCCGCCTGGCTCTAGCTGTGGTAAATGGCTTTACCCCCACAAACTTGAGTCCTTCGCACTCTTTCTCTTTGAGCAATGCCAGGATCTCCTCAGGATCAGAAGACGGTTCCAACCCCTTCAGCAACATCGATTGCCGCTTTTCACACTTCGGTGTGAAAGAGTAGTGCTTCGTCGTCGTTTCCTTTAGGAGCTCTTTCACTTTCGCGTAGCCCTCCACTGTATTACAGTGGATGGCATGGCGATCCTTCCCCAATCTCTTAATATTAAAATTATAACCAATGGCCAACTTACACAGGTCCTTGGTTGCATTTACTTCTAATTTATAAGTGTTTATAGGAGGCACCTTCTCCTTCTTCTTCTTCTGCTGCTGCTGTTGTTGTTGTTGTTGTTGTTGTTGTTGTTGTTGTTGTTGTTGCTGGTGTTGCTGCTGCTGTTTTTTCTGCTGCTGAGGTTGCAGCTGCTGTTGTTTTTGCAGCTGTTGCTGTTTCTGCTGCTGCTGTTGTTTCTGCTGCTGCTGGTTTTGTTGTTGCTGCAGTTGCTGTTTCTGCTCTTGTTGTTGGGAGCTCTCTGCTTCCAATTGCTCCCTCTGCCTGCGTGCAATTTGTTTTTGCTTAATAGCAAGCACTTTTTCGTTCAGCTTTTTTATGCTGCTGTTAAGATCTTCCAATAGTTCATCCTCATCTTCTGACTCGGATGCCGCTAGAGAGGCAAAGTTGTTGTTGCCCCCCTTTGTATTGGACCTCATCTGAGATGTGCATCAACGCATCATCTGATTGCTTCTTTGCTTGTTGCAGCACCCATTTTAATTTTTGTTAGGTTTGGAGTGGTTTTCAACCCCCTCCTCCTTTTAATGGCTTTCGCCACGGTACCGGTAACAGTGTTGTTGCCTTTTGCAACTCCCGTTATGGGACGAGCGGAGCGCTCTCCACCATCCATCAGGTGGGTTATGGGTTTTGTTTTAACTGTTTACACAAGTGAAACGAAAAAAAAAAAACAAAAAAAAAAAAAGTTCGAATTTTGTCCCGGGATCGAACCAACCCGCGTCCCACGACCTACTACTGACCAACGAATCACTATCTAATCACACTATTTTTCTTTACTTTAGAAAAAGCTGAAACACGTCTATTCTCTGCCGAGATCTGCGAACGACTCTGCTCTCCAGATCTATCCAGAGGGGTGTGGACATCATACCAACAATGCGTTGTATTTTTTTCTTTAAAGGAGATCAAATGTCAGCTATTTTTCGTCAAACTAATTATCGGTCTAAGTCGATGTTTCCCGTCTGGAGAAGTACCTGCTTTTGTCATTCAACACTGTAATACTCGCACCTACTTCATAGCAGCCTTGGCCCTCTACTAGTTGTGGGACAAGGCATGTTCATGTTTTAACATTGCAGGGGCATGAAAACTGAATTCGCCTTTATCAGAGGTCCTTAGTTGCTGTCCTGCCGCATAACCTCATGCTAAATAGCCAGATGCTTTCTCGACGAAAGGTGCTGGTAGTAGTTCATGCACTCCCATGTCTATTTCAGTTGACTGATTAATCCCGAAAATCGTTATTGAGCTCAGCTTCAAGAACAAAAAAGTAGCTCATATATCTTAAGGTATCTCCATTCATCCACCGTCCAATCTCCTTATGCGGATCAGCCCTTTCATACAGAGCATAGTGTAGCTACTTTTTCATTTGTGTTTACCAAACCAAGCCCTGATGGACAAGGCCAATATCCAATTGCTATGGCGAAGAGATAAAACAAGAACATTGGGTGTGTTGTCAATAAGGGTAGCCAGATAGCAATGATAGTTTTTCCAATTGTTAGGTTTCAGCAACTGTCAAAGCTACAAATGACATCCAGCTGTTAGAATATTCAGTAAGGTTTGCCATTTCATCATGCTTCGTCTTATGATTGCCGAATGTGCGGAAGTTATCAAAAAATATCGGAATTCCGACTCAGTTGTGCAGGCAATTCGTCGCACCGGGGAAAAGTTTGAGCGTGATTACACTCTATTGGATCTTAAGCCACCAACTAGACAGAGATTGATGTGAAATGAAGAAATCGTAGCCTCCGTAAATTGGGTATAGCCAGAGAGTCAACCCGGCTTTTGATTTGCGGTTGGATTTGGGCCTACATCGTATAAGGTTGTGCTGGCACAAGAATTGAAGCCGGATGATGTTCACGGGCCCATTTTTAAGTCAGCGGCTATGTAATAAGCAAAATTTGCATTATTGGAGCGAACATAATCTACAAGTGTTCGGCCAAGCATCAATGCATCCACAAAGATTGACAGTTTGGTGCGGTTTATGGCATGGCGGCATCATCGGGCCTTATTTCTTTCGAAATGAGGAAGGAGACACCGTTACGGTCAATGGTCTCAGGTATACCATATAGCGATGTTAACCGAGCTGTGGTTCCAACAAGACCGCGCTACATGCCATACAAGCGTCGCAACGCTCGAAGTTCTGAAGGAGAAATTGAGCGGTTGGATCATCTCACGTCGAGCGTTCATCAATTTCGATTATTTTCTCTGGGGCTATGTGAAATCCTTAGTCTACGCTAACAAGCCAATCATTTTGGACGAGCTCGAGGCCAACATTCGACACGCTATTACCGGAATAACGCCGCACATATTGAACCGGATCATCAAAAATTTGACCCATCGCTTGAAACACTTCCAGCGAAACCGATGCAGTGTGCTAATGTGTGAAATATGATGGCATGATCGTAGCTTCAAAATAAAGCCAGAAACAATTTTATATCTCAAACCGTTGTTGTTTTATTTAAATTTGTTTCCAATTGTTCGTATCTGGTCATCCTTTAATTAAAACACTGGGCATCGCGGTGTTGACGTCAATTAGTAGCTACTATATTCATACAACGCCCGGTCACCAAACGTCTTCGAAGATACAACTTTCATGTTAATCTTCGTCATCCAATTTTGGGTGAAGTAAACTTCTGTTGAATTGGAAGAACTTGCATCTCCATCGACTGTCACACCTGCGATCAAGGGGGAGAGTATAATCGACGTCCATATCTAATAGTCAAAGTCCACATCTATGGCAATTGCTTTCCTTTCGGAGCATTCGAAGTGGGTACAAATTTCGTCACTATTTCCTTCCATCCTCCCAGTGGACGCTTGCTGAAAATGACTATTCAGAATTTAAGCATTGTCCCGAGCGATGAAAGACTGGATTAAACGAATTCCAATGAGCTGCTGTAAATGCACTGGTTCCAACGATAAATATCAGGTGCTCTTAAAGTTCTTCCTTATCTTAACAAAAAATTAGGGGAGTTTCTCAAATTTTTCAACACAACAATCAAAGATCAGCAAAGGTATCCTGCTCAAATACACTTTTATTAACTGATTTTCTGAATTCTATCGAAAGCTTGGATATGCATATGTAGACTCCTTGTTTACACTGTTTACACATATTTTAGAACAAAGTACTATTCAAAACAGTTGGCCAACGGCCGCATGCGCAGTTAGGGAAAATTTAAAAGACCTGCGCATTAGACTGCGCAACTGTTTTGAATAGCACAATACCTATTGTCCTTTTACATGTGCTCAATGAGGTTATGAACATCGACAGTACTGCCTTCTGTGTCTGTGTCAAGGAAAAGTAGAGTGACAAAGCTCCAATTAGTTCTGATTGGAGTACCAATATCGCCGCCGTTTCGAAACTATCTCCTGACAATGCAAATTGCGAAAAACTACACATCGTCAAAGCGGAGAAAGAACTCCGAAAGAAATTAGTTAATTGTACGTTTAAATATTACACGTACATATTTTCTGAGTCTTTTGTAGATGATTCATCGCTTCAGAGATAAAAGATGCAGTACCTACATGAAACACTAAGCGCCCTATACCTGCAGCCTGGTGAGTGCGTTAGCCTGACATTCAAAAACAAAATATTTTGTCGTTAACTCCCTCACAGAAGGCATCTCAGAAACTAGATTCACTTATGCCTGATACGGATACATAGATACTCTGCAATCTTGAGATCTTGATGGCCTCTGCTCTATAAAAATCACAGATCTTGACAAATTCGTCAGGCAATTCTTTTGATACCAGAGTAGCCAGGGCATTGCCCTGCTACGCACTCTTACTACGTGTGGTATCAACTTAAAGCGCAGTGCGCCCTTAAGATGCCAATAGGAAGTCTATGGTCCTTTTCGCTGAGGGTCAGCAAAAATCTCGTAAATCTTTAAAGACGTCAGAGAGCATTTAATCAACTTCTCAGAAAGTCACGTCATCTCCTGTTATACTGACCATTTTATTTTGGTAATGGCAGCTGTAAGCGGTAGTTCCGATGCACGTTCAGGACCAGAGAAGCCCTCATTGACTTCTTAGCCTAAGCTTAAAAATAAAAAAGGGTTCAATAAGACCTTGAACCTAACTGCAGAAAGAGGTACTTCGTCCATTCATCTTGGCAATATGTTATTCGACAAAGAACTATTATCAGAATGGCGTTGTTCAGTCGCAAGTTTACCTAAGGAGGGATGAAGTCTGTAGTCGTTGTCCTCCACGACTCATCGTAGACCGGTATTAAACCATTCGTGAAGATCCATTTATATTGCCTTACTTTCATTTGTTTGAGGTGAAAATATGACTAAAAGTTGGTTAGGGCGATTCTGGAAGTGCGATGCTCTAGCTACCCCTCGACCAAAGAATTTTTTCAGAGTCAGTGATCTTCATAGAACGAAGACTATTTAGATAACTGAAGTGGCAACTGCCTGAGGATTGCATTTTGATTCTTGCCAAAGCAGAACAGTTGCAGACGAAGTGAGCCGCAGGTTCATCTTTATCTTTGTGCCTACAGCTCCGGTAGCAATCGTTGTGAGGAATGCTCAATCGTTGCGCGTGTGTTTCAATGGCACACATTAATCTGGATGTTTCACAGTTGTTTCCGTGCGGAAAAGTATGTTATTTATTTATTATAGGACATTGATGGCTTGACGTTGCCAAGTTTCCTACCATTTGACCGTAAAGATACGAGTCTCCTTAGTGCTTTGCCATTTCGTTAAGGTATGCGAAGATGACTCTTTATGTACATATATTGCAATAATCGGCGCGGGTATTGGATTAAGGTTGAGCAACACAGTGAGTAGACGAATAGCCAAGACCTCAGCTTGGAAAACGATCAGCACATGGGTAGAGGTCCTCAGAGAAGATCGCTAATCTGTGCCTGTGAAGATGAAAATTCACTTAACGATGAAGATTTCACTTTCTCTCAATTCGTTCCATTCTGGAATCAGGTGATTGAAGTATCCCTCTCATACGAAAACATATCCTCAACCGATCCGCATACCATAGCCAACTTTTTTGCTGCGTTTTTTAAGCAATCTTTTGCCGATGATTCCTTCGTACCGGATCCCTCTTATTTCAGATACCTACTTAACTTCCCCATTGGTCCCTCTCTTTCTCAGAGTTTTGATCATACAGTAAGAGAAAATAAGTTACAACAACTTAATGATGAATACTTACCCGGCCCAGATGGTCTTCCATCCATATTTCTTAAAAAGTGTTCCTCAACAAAAGTCTTCTTTCATAACAACGATACACAAAAAGGGATTAAAGAGCAAAGTCAAGAGCACAAGCATTTTGTGTGAAGCCTTAAGCTTCCAGTGCAAATCTCTTATTTCCCCTAATCAACACGGCTTTCTGAAAGGTAGACCAACTACCTGTCCTCTGTTCTCTCAGCCTTAGAAAGTGGTAAAGAAGTTGACGTTATAACAACTGATTTCAGTAAGGCTTTTGACAAGATATCTCATAAACTAATCCTGTTCAAAGTCTCCGTCCTGGGCTTTGAACCCATTTTGCTTAAATGGATATTTTCTTACCTGGATAATCGTTTTTATTGTGTTCGTTTCAGGTCTGTCCTATCGGCCCCTTTCTTGGCCACTTCAGGTGTTCCTCAAGGTAGTCACCTAGGTCCACTTCTCTTCATCCTAACCATTAACGATCTTGAAAAGGCCTTTCACCACTCAGCAATTTCTCTCTATGTTGACGATACCGAATTTTTTAAACCCATTTCATCATAATACGACTCCAGCCTCCTTCAAATAGATGTAAATAGTTTTTCCACATGGTGCATCAAGAACTGCTTGTTCCCAATATAGGCAATAGTTGATTCACTTCGCGGTCGATTTCTATGGGACAAGAAAAATAAAGTACTCCGACGTTTGTTGAACGTTATAAACGTTTCTTTATTGCAATTCAAAGGTCACAATTCCTATGAATTCAAATTGTTTTACTCCTTGCAAGAAACGTCGGTGGTACTACTTATGTACGTACAATGGCCGAAATAAGTATAACGACAGTTGGTTTATTTAAAAATATTCCAATTTTGTTGCATTTTTTTTTTTTATTAAAACGGTGTAAAAATATTTCACCAATATTTTAAAAGGTAAAGTGCGCTTACTGGCACTCAAAATGATGCTAAAAAATTATTTATTTGGCTATGCCTCGCGGAACTCGTTTGACGTCAGAAGAAAGGGCAATTTTTGCAACACACAAAAAGCAGGGCTTATCAAACCGCTCAATATCCACGAAGATTAGGCGGTCTGTTTCCGTTGTTTGCAATTTTTTTAAATTTAGGCGAAAATTATGGCACTGAAAGAAGATGTGGTCGCCCAAGCCTTTTGACCCCTAGCCACGAAAATGCAATTTTTCACGAAGCGAGGCGAAATAAGCTGAATGCTGGTCGAATAAAGAGGAAGTTGGATCTCCCAGTTAGAGTAAGAAGAGTGGAGCAAGTGTTGAAGACAAATCCTAACTTTCTTTACACAAAAATGAAAAAAAAACCGCATTTGCAGCGGCATCACAAGGAAGCGAGGATAAAATTTGCAAGAGATCACATGGAATGGATCAGGGAGTGGGAATCCGATATTTTTAGTGATGATAAAAAATTCAATCTGGATAGTGCCGACGGTTTTAGCTTTTATTGGCGTAATTTGAGAGACGAAAAAGCGATCAAAATGAGTCGGCACTCTGGAGGCGGAAGTGTGATGGCTTGGGGCGCCTTTGGTTTTTTCGGAAAAATCCCTTTGATGTTGGTACAACCCAGAATGAATGCCAAAAAATACAGAGAGATGCTGGTATATGCCCTGGATGAATTTGGAGACATTCTGGCTGGTGAACACTTTATTTTTCAGCAAGATAATGCTCCCATTCACAATGCGAGATCTGTCCGTGAATGGTCTGAGGTCAGTGGAACACGGTGTTTACCATGGCCTTCGTGTACTCCTGACCTGGATCCAATCGAGAATTTGTGGGGGATCATGACCAGAAGGCTTTACTCAAATGGGAAGCAGTACAGGAATGTGGTTTATTAAAAGGCAAATAAACCAGGCATGGGAGGACATCAACGAGGAAGTTCTGCAGAATTTGATAAATTCAATGCTGAATCGAATTTTTCAAATTATGGAGAATCAAGGAAGTTATACAGAGTACTACGTTACAATTTGATAGGTAAACCCCAAAAATTCAGTGTTTAAATGCTTATAATATTGATTGTCTTTATACTTATTTCGGCCACTGTATATACCACCTCAGTTGTAAATCATATGGTCATTGATCTTAAGCGTGAAAATGCTTGTTTTGGTGTTGGATTTATATAAACTTGATTTCCTTATAACTACTACATATTTGTTTATACCATTCACACTGTACGAGAGTGAGCAAGCATATGTTGCGATTTGGTTTTATCTCCTTCCTACAAATCGTAATTAGTGCGACTGGTTACGACAGTGCCCTTGATTGTCAAGCGATCGTCCTCGTATAATGGGAAAAGAGCTCGATGGTGTATCGCAAATTGGTCATCAGGTACATTTGTCATTTGGCTTAAAGTTTTGTTCTTCTATGTCCTCGGTCGATTGTTTACGGCACCGCGTTAGAGGGTAATTTTGTTGTTTTTGTGTCACCAAATGTCAATCGATCACCTTCTCACGTACTCGTAAGTGCAACAAGTTTCCTCCCCGAATTTACCTTCTCCACCTCTTATGCGACAGGGTGCTTAATTTCTGTTCACATATTGATGAGATAATTACTAAAGCAAACTCATCACTTGCCTTCGTTAAAAGGTGATCCAAAGAATTCTGCAACCCGTACGTAACCAGATCACTTCACATCACTTTTGTTCGCCCCCTTCTCGAGTATGCTAGCTAGCCAAGCACGATGTCCCTTTCAACGAGTTCATGTATCCCGAATTGAGAGCATCCAGCGTCGTTTCCTTCGATTTTCTCTTCGCGGTCTATCTTGGAACGATACTCTGATCTTACCTCTATATAGAGACCGTCTCAAACTCGTTAACCTGAATACCCTTGAGGAACGAAGGGGCCCAGCAGACGTTCTTTCCATTCACCGACTGCTCTCAAACTCCGTACATCACCACATAGAACGTCACTGCCGAGCTCTGGATCAAAAAGGACAACAAAATCCAGGGTCTTAGGATGAAAAATTACGAGTTGTTCTACAAGGTAGAAGGTAAGATCAGGACTGCATCCTTATCAAAAACCAAATAGAGGCATTTCTTTTGAATAATTACAGCTCCGGAGATCTAACGGCTGTAACCTGCGAAAGGGAGTGTGGTAAACCACTCTGTCTGACCTCGACCTACTTCCCCTATGACTCGTATCTATCTCGGAGAAACTAAAGGACTTGGCAAGGTAGATAGATTGGATGCTGGTGCCGGTCTGTATCGCAAAGGCCCATCATACATAATGGGAAAGTGGCGATATTGACACAAGAGGTAATGTTGGTATGACATCATTATATCTTCCCACCTCAAAATTTGCAATAGAGGGAATTCACAGACTTTTGTGGTGAAAAATAGGCAGGAGATGTTCAATATCACCCTTGCTTCAAATGCAGAAGGCTTAGAAATAAGGGAATGGAGACTAGTCGACGAAGCGTTCGTGTCGGGTGGCCGATGCATACGCTTCAAGGTGAACTTTCAGTACACGATATGTAGTTTTCAAAGAAATCCTTGAGTATGCAGAAGTATGCAGAAGTGGTAAATATACACCTGGATACCCAATCAATCATCTGCGATAATATTGATAACTTAGATAGGGCGGTAGAAGATATTAATAAGTCACCACCAATGGCGTTCGAGAAAGCTTCTCCGGCTAACAGTACGCCTAAAAGGGCTCAAGCAAAATGCTGGAATAAGGAAATGGGTTTAAAAAGGAAAGAGGTTAGGAAACTCTACAATAGCGCGAAGCTTTTCAGAAGCGACAGTACATGGAATGAGTACCACGAATGTAAAAAACAATTCAAGTACCTAGTTAGAAAGAAAGTCAAAAAAGGCTTCATGGCAGAAGTACTGTGAATCTATCGCGGTAACAGACGACGCTTTGAGGTTACGCAAAATGCTTTCAAAAGAAGCGAGTGCTGCTAGCTAACTCAGAAAAATTACGGAACCTGGGCTGAAAGTAGCCAAGAGGTTCTGGCAACACTGGTGGAAACCCACTTTCCTTGATCCACAGTCTCTACCAGACGACGCTGGCATGCTACAGCACACTGAAGACATTGTTCTCTCTCTCTCTCTCTCTCTCTGAAGAGGAAATAGGTGTTCTTATTAATAGGAAAAAATTACGTTAGGCAATTCAGTGTACAAATCTCCCGGTCCGGATGGTATTCTACCGATTATGCTGCAGAAAGCACCGGAGGTACCAATCCAGAAAATTATGGAAATTGTCAGATACATTCTAAAAATAGGGTACATACCAATAGCTTGGAGGGAAGATATGGTGATCTTTATACCTAAAGCTGGCAAACAGGGGCATGTAACAACGAAAGATTTCAGACCGATAAGTCTGTCATCATTTATGCTTAAAACCCTAGAGCGACTATTGGAGATTCATATTAGGGATGGCTTCTTGACTGAGTCACACCGCCCTGCACGAGGTGAAGGGAAAAATAAAGATAAGTCTACACTTCAGTGAGTTTGCAATGGCGGCCTTCCTTCAAGCACTTTATGTGCACTGGAATCTGGAAATGAAGTTGATGTGATTGCCACCGATTTCAGCAAAGCCTTTGATAGGATTTCACATGATATAATCCTTCTGAAATTAAAAGCCCTTGGTTTCCAAATAAACTTTATAATATGGGTTTAATCATATTTAAATCAAAGACAGTACTATGTTTTATTTAGGTCCATGATTTCTGACCCAATTAAAGGCTCTTCTGGTGTCCCTCAAGGCAGCCACCTTGGCCCCTTACTATTTATTCTGGCCATTAATGATGTTGATTGCATCATTAAAAATTCATACATATCTGTTTACGCAGACGATATGAAAATCTTTAGATATATATCCTCTTCCTCGGACGGCCTACCACTGCAGGAAGATCTTGACAGATTTTGTACTTGGTGTCAGAAGAATTTTCTTGAGCTTAACGTCAATAAGTGTCAGGCTATAACGTATTACCGTAAGCGGTTCCCTACTTCACCTCGCTGCTATCTAATCTTTAATCTGCCTGTTCCCTTAGTGAATGAGTTGCATGATTTAGGTGTTATCTGTGATAAGGAACTCAATTTCCGTTCTCACATTGATAACATAATAAAAAAAGCCAACACTGCCCTTGGCTTCATCAAGCGCTGGTCTAAGGAGTGTTCCAATCCTTTTGTTACCAAATCACTTTACATAACCTTTGTTAGGTCTCTTCTTGAATATGCAAGTCAAGTTTGGTCACCCTACTACAGAACACACATCCTCCGGATAGAAGCTGTTCAACGCATGTTTTTACGATTTGCTTTACGTGGTCTTCCCTTATACTGACCGGCTGAAACTTATAAATTTACAACCCCTTCTATACGTGGAAAAGTTGCCGACATCCTCTTTATTCATCAAATTTTAGTTGGTAATATCGATTGTCCTTCTTTACTTCGACTTATTTCTTTTAATACCAACCCTCGCAATCTTAGGTCTGTGCCACTTTTCGGGCTCAGTCTTCACCGAACGAATTACGGACACTTGGAGCCAATCTCTAGAATGCTTCGTGAAGTTAACGATATTCTGCCTCTCTTCGACTACCATCTCACCAAACTCTCTCTTAAAAACACTCTTATTTCCACCTATGCCTCACATCCTAACTGTTTTTAACCGCTCCCACCCTTTAGTTTTTATCTTTAGTTTTAAGTGAAAATTATTAGTTCTAAGAATAAGCTTGCAATAAGCATTAATAAATCTGTCCGGGGTTGACCGGGGCCGCAAATCAAATCAAATCAAAATCCTCGATATAGAAAGACCCATTAAAATCGCTCTAGCAAACGCTAATATTAACAGGGCATTACAAATTGGGTTTGTAACATGCCTGCAAGCAGGAAAATAAGCTGTTCCATTGGGAAAAGCTCGGCTAGAATGTCTGTAACCAGGGGAACCTCTCAGGGGGGAGTCAGATCACCACTCCTGTGGGTACTGGTTATCAAGGACATCCTCAAAAAGCTTAGTACAATGGGTATAAGTGTCACGGCATGCGCAGATGACGTAGTCATAATAGTGCAGGGAAAATACTTAAATATTTTAAGCGACATTATAGAGGTTACCTTGAAGATGATAAGCATTTGGGCGAAAATCTGCGGTCTCAATGCCAACCCCTCCAAAACGGAACTGGTTCTTTTTACCAGAAAGTACAAGATACCGCAGTTCAGACTCCCAAAACTCAACGGAACAGAATTGTCCCTTTCGGACAGCGCGAAGTATCTGGGTGTTATTCTGGGCAAAAAACTGGATTGGAATCTTAACGTAGTGGAAAGAATCACAAAGGCCAAAAAGTCTTTTTATCGGCAAAGAACGGTAGGAAAAATTTGGGGCTTTAAACCTGCTATGGTGTACCGGTTGTATACAGTGGCGGCAAGACCCATACTTACTATGACGCACTAGTATAGTGGAAAGCAATAAACAACGCAAAATTAGTGGCGTTTCAGAGATCGGCTTCTGTAACCATTACAGGTGCGCTCCGTGCTAACCCTAAGGCAGCATTGCCGCTTTATTTACAGATCAAAAAACTTGCTGGCAACAGTGTGATATGACTCATTAATCTGGGTTACTTCAGGAGCAGTAGTTTCGAACACGGCACGGTGCTAGTGGAGCTACTACCAGGCAATCCAACTCTAACGCATGAAATTCCTTCCTTGGTCGACTTCGACATCCCTTATGATATAATATATCCGCCGGAGAGGGAGAACTGGGGAAAAAATGCAACAATCACGTCAAATGAAATTGCAATTTTCACAGACGGTTCGATGGAACAAGTTCTGGTATCTACTCAGAAGACCCAGAACTAAGATTGTCTATAAGACTACAGTGTCTTCCAATCTAGAACCTCCACAGGGCGACTGACCTACTGCAGATGAAATCGGTATCCGACAGAGATATCGCTACCTACATCGATAGCCAGGACACACTCAAGGCAATGGAATCAACCAATGTCAACTCTGATACAGTCAGGAGCTGTCGCACAATGTTGAAGGTAATATGCAGTCAGAACCTAATAAAACTGTGCTGGGTACCAGGACACTACGGTATTAAAAGAAATGAACAAGCGGACGAGCTTGAAGGGAAAGAAGGGCTACTCGACAATAGTGAGGTTGCTAACATCAAACCACCCCTTTTCATAGTGATAGGGGCACTATCGACGAAGAAATCACAAAGACTGCCAACCTTAGGTGGTCAAGTCTTGAAGGACACAGGGTATCCAAGGCTCTCTGGTCACTTTTTGACTGCAAAAGATCTTGGAATTTAATAAAATTAAACAGGGATAAGCTTAAGACAGTAATAGGAATCCTGACAGGACACTGCCTCCTGCGGCAACACGCAAAGAGACTGAAATTATCAAATACGGATATTAGCAGATTCTGCGGTGATCTGCAAGTTGTTGAGGACATAACACACGTACTGTGTGAATGCGAGGCAATATCACGTAGCCGAAGAAAATTTTTAGGGAAATACTCTTTCGAAGATCTAGAGGAAATAGACGGCAGGAACTTCAAAGGCCTTCTTGGCTTTTGCAGGGAAAATTATTTGTTTCACCAGGGCGACCTGGTGCCATTTGAAGACAAATTCAACTGGTTCCAAAGGGATCGCGATGTGATGGCATATCCATCATACCCATGTTTAATCTAACCAAGCCGCCGTTCTCACAAATTGCTGCATCAGAGATGGCCTCTAAATGGAGGACATCACTGTGACCCCAGTGATACGGGATTCATTAGTCCACCTCCCACAACAATCTAATCTAGGTCGCGTACATTAGTGGAAGGGGACCTCGACAAATTTAGTATATGTAACTGAAGGCAGCTGACATAAGACCACGCTAGCTGAAAAGGCAGCAGGTAGCGTTATCGAATGGCAATCAGCAAATGTACGCAGCGGCGATGGACAACCAAACGGAGACATTGCCAGGGTACCATCTTTCTGGGAGCAAAATCCAGAAATATGGTTCGCCCCGTATGGAAGGAAAGATTTTATCGCAAATCTCCGATGCAGTATTGGATCCTGATTCAGAGCAAGTTAAAATAAAGAAGCTTTTATCCGAGGCGAAAAAGCCTTCGCAGTTGCACTCCGATTTGAACCGATTAGCAGGCAATAAAATTAATGACGAGATTTTCCCAGTAGTGAAGGTCTAGCTGCATAGGGACTGCTTGCCGACAAAATAATGGAGGTAAGCGAATATCCGACGACTGCTACGACAAGTGCAGCACCCACACCGAGTTACATTCATCAGTTGGAGCAGAAAATCGATTCGTTTGCAAGAAGGTTCGATGGGATGCAAGTCTAAAATAACATCCGATCCCGTTCTAGATCGCCACGTAAGCAGATGACGGGGCGTAACTCATAGTTTTGTTGGTTTCACGACTGATTTGGGTAGCGATGGCTTGTTGGTCCTTGTATCTAACGTCGATGTCTTCTTCATTCCTTTTCGTGTAAACGATGTACAATGTAAACCTAGTACCATCTTCTCGTACGCAGCGAATGGGGCACCCATAAAAACGTATGGGGTTGCGCATGAAATTCGAATGGTCGTTCATAGTGGCTAACGTCCAAATTGATATAACAAGTGTCGATTTTTTAAGCCCCTTTGACCTGCTAGTGGATAGTAAGCGAGGCGTATTAATCGACAATAAAACATCTTTAAGCATTAATGCAGTGGCAGAACAGTGTGACGGATCGGGAACGAGTATAGCCACATTGAACCCAATCGATCCATACGCCGCACTGTTTTTAGAATTCAAGGACATAACGAATTTTGCGAAACGAACAACTCCCATTCCGACAACGGTTACTTACCAAGTCTTGACCAAAGCACAACCAGTCTTTTGCCGCCCTCGCCGATTACCACCAGATAAATTGCAGGCAGCGCGTACAGAAATTTGGTTTTTGATGGAGAATGACATCTACAGACCATCGAAGAGCGACTGGGCCAACCCGATACATCTGGTGAATGGAGGCCATGCGGCGAGTGCCTGGGCTTGAACGCGATTACTTTTCCCGATCGCTACCCAATACTATTCATCCAGAACTTCACACACATGCTGCATGGGAAAATCATATTCTTCACGATTGATTTGCACAAAGCATACCACCAAATCCCGATTCCAAACCGCGATTACTACGCCTTTCGGACTATATGAATTTCTGTTCATGATGTTCGGTCTCGGCAATGCTGCTCAGACGTTTCAGCGCCATATGGACACAATACTCAGTGATTGTCATCACTTCGCATTTGCTTATATCGACGACATATGTGTTGCATCCGCTGATCCAATCGAGCACGAGAAACACCTGAGGATCATTTTCAAGAGGCTGCGCCAGAAAAATTTAAGTATCAATGTATCTACGAGTAAATGCGAATTAGGACGGGAGAGCATTAAATGCCTGGAGCACCTCGTGGAAAAGAATGAAATTCGACCCTTGCCGAAGAAAATAGAGTGTACTACGAGTATATACGCCAGTTTAAGAAACATGAACGACCTGACGCGATTTTTAGCAATGATAAATTTTTATCGTCGGTTCATCCCAGACGATCAATTGAAATTGCTGAATCTCATTAAGGGCAATCCAAAAAACGGTCGAACGAAAATCGCCTGAGACTTTATTGGCGCTGTGCTTTTGGCGCACCCATCAAAAGACAGCGCATTTTCACTGTGCGTAGATGCCTCTGATAGTGCCATCGGAGGCGAACTTCACCAAACGATCAACGGATTAACGTCAGCGCTATGATTCTTCTCTAGGAAACTGTCACCAACTCAGGCGAGGTACAGCACCTATGACCGAGAACTGTTGGCCATATACGAAGGCGTGAGCCATTTTAAGTATATGTTGGAAGGCCGCCAGTTCTGCGTCTTTACGGACCTTAAGCCGTTGGTCTACGCATTCAAACAAAAGTCCGACAATGCGTCATCTCGTCAAATGCGTCATCTCTATTACGTAGGGCAGTATACCACCGATATACGAAATATACCAGGGAATGGCAACAACGTAGCTGACTTTTTGTCAAGAATTGAAGGTAGGAAAGAGAACAGGGAAACGACGGAGAACTGCAGCAAATGCTACGCAGTACTGAGGATCAATCATCAGTGTGACTTCAACTAATGGGCGATTCCCACTCTGCTGGAGACATCGCCACTCTGCGACGTAGGTCACGCCCGCTGCCGACCGTTCATCCCAAAAGCTCTGCAACAACGAGTTATCGAGAGACTTCATAAATTATCACACACTGGGATAAAATCCACAACAAAAATTATGACCGAATGCTTCATTTGGCCCGGAATTCGAAAGGACTGCGCTAAGTCCGTTAGAGAATGTATGGAATGTCAAAGAATTAAGGTTCACCTGCACAATGAATAGGTGGCGCACAATTAATCACCCTATCAGAAGACGGTATAATTCTTGTCGTACGTCAATCATATTTAACATTTGTAAACTAGACAGCTGCAGTATATAAACAGACAAGCAATGGAGGCCTATACTCTGCAAGAGCGTGGAATAATTGTATCAATGTTTTAGATCGGTCGGTGGTGTTACCGCAGCGTAAATTTCGACGTCGATTTTCTAACCGTGTCGCGCCAACTGGCAAATATTCCGACGCTAGGCTACTCGACTCGGCTATTCTCGGTCGAGAATATCGCGGCTGTCGCTGCCGATGTCGCTGAGAACGAAGAAACATCGACCAGACGACAGGCCTCGCAATTGGGCATCACCAGACGGACCCTACAGCGAATTTTAGTGAAAGACTTACACAAGTTCTCGTACAAAGTGCGAACAGTGCATCAGTTTATGCCTCCTGACCGTCAGTCGCGTGTGAATTACTGGAAAGCCATCCTCAATCTCAACAACGAAGACTCCGATTTTGCGTCGAAAATCATCATGAGCGACGAAGCGCATTTCCACTTAAGCGATTAAGTCAATAAGCAAAATCTTCGTTTCTGGGGCACTGAAAATCCACGTAAGATGCACGAAGAGCCATTACATCCACTTAAAGCCACTGTGTGGTGCGGCGTTCACGCGGGAGGAGTGATTGGACCGTGTATTTTTTTGAGGACGCTGTCACTGTTTGTGGTTTCAATTCAACAAGACGGTGCAACCGCACACACAGCACGAGCCACAATGGATATTGTGAAGGAAGCATTTTCTGGTCGCGTAATCTCCCGTTTGGCATGGCCAGTAAGATCGCCCGATTTAACCATCCCAGACTTTTTTCTTTGGGGCTACTTGAAGTCGCGGGTTTATGCCAACAAGCCTCAGACAATCGCAGCCCTTAAGGAGAATATTTTCCACTTAACAGAAACAATTGCAAAGGTCCAAATGAAGATTTTCATCCTTCAAAATCCTCGTATTACCTAACAATGGACGCGATGGCCCGAGGTAATTCCGATGGAAGACATGTCAGCAGAAACGGTTGCAAGGAATTTGATTAGCGGATGGATAGCCAGATTCAGCTTCCCTATCAAGATTACAACAGATCTCGTTAGACACCTTAAAATCTGTATAAATACCATCGCAACAATAAAATGAAAAGCTCTTTTCTATTCATAATCTTTAGGGGAAACTTTGCTCGTTTTGATTTGTCGTTCGCAACAGTTTGCCAATTTTTTTTTGGTATTGGTTCCAAAGCGTAACATAAATTTCATCGTGCAACAACAATCGGTCAACGCATCAACCACGACCGTCCTATCCTGAAAAGCAGGAGTTAATAGAGATCCTTCGGTTGACGGTCTAATCGCTTGATCGCTCACCTCTGTTTTACCTAACCTAGCCGCCTTTCTCACAAATTACGGCATCATAGATGAGCTCTAAATGGAAGACATCACATTAGGCCCATCTGTGGTCGCAGTGATCTGGGATTCATTATACCACCTCCCATAACAATCCAACCTAATCTAATCTAGGTTTCGCATATCAGTGGAAGGGGACCTGGGCCAATTTAGTATGTGTAACTGGAGGCAGCTGACACAAGACCGCGCTAGATGATTCCCTAAGTAGGACCGTAGCTTCGTCTAAGTAAGATAGTAAGTTGCAGTTCGGTAGATTTGTCTCTTTAAAGGACTTCGACCGACCTATGAGTTGATCTCATGAGATATAGACGGACGTAACGACAAACTTATGCCAGACACCGGTCGTTTCGTAGCTTATGACTGCAGCAGTTTGTTTCGGCATTCGCATGTTTCGTTGCAAGAGGTGATTTCGGCATGATAAGATTAGTTATCAGTCCTTCATATAGCTCTTCATAGGATAATAGGAAACAGCGCAGATACCTTGATCTCCACAGCCACAGTTCCTGAATGGAAATTATGTAACACGGAAAGCCAGTTCCACAGCAAGAGGCTTGTAATTGTAGATTGTTGTGAGCTAATATCATAGTTAAATACGGCAGGAATCGCCCCTTTATACACTAACTTGAAAATGAACCAACAATTGTTGTGCGGAGCACATACTATTGGGTCTACAAGTAAGTTTCCAGCGTTTTTTTTCCAAAATTTGAAGTTTTATTATGAAAACATAGTTACAATGCTTTATTCAAAGTATCGTCCATCGGAAGCTACTTCCCCCATTTTTCTGGCAATTTATGAATTCCGGACCAAAAAAATTTCTCATCTTTCGAGCCCAAGAACGTATCGAGGCAATTTTTGATTTCCTCTACTAAGCTGAAGCGTATTCCCGTAAGAGCGTTCTGCATCGAACGAAACAAGTGGTAGTCAGATGGTGCCAAGTCTGGACTGTAAGGCGGGTGAGGCAGAATTTCCCATCCACTATTTTCCAAACAGTTTTTCACCGAAACCGCAACATGTGGCCGAGCGTTGTCGTGATGAAAAATGACGGACTCATGCCTGGTCTCATATTCTGGCCTTTTTTCTTTTAATGCCCGCTTCAAACGAATTAGTTGGGTTCGATATAATGGACCTTTGATAGTTTCACCACTCGGAAGCAGTTCGTAGTATACGACACCCTTTTGATCCCACCATATGCAGAGCATGACCTTATTCACGTGAATATTTCGTTTCGGCGTCGATTGGGCGGGCTCGCCGGGCTTTGTATACGATTTTCTGCGTTTAGGATTATCATAATAAATCCATTTTTCGTCACCAGTGACAATACGATGCAAAAATGATTTATTTTTATACCGCTGCAGTAACATTTCGGACATGCAAAATCGCGTTCGACGTCTCTTGGCTTCAATTCGTACGGCACCCAGTTTCCAACCTTTTGAATCCCAGTGCTTTTAGGCGCAGGGAAATGGCTTATTGCGTGACGCCCAATGATGCCGCAAGTTCTTCTTGAATCTGACACGGATCCTCATCCAGTAAAGCGTCCAATTCCTCCTCTTCAAAACTTTTCGGCTTTCCGGGGCGATCTTTGTCTTCAACTCCAAAATCACCACTTTTGAACCATTTGAACCACTCGCGTCACGTCAATTCACCAATACATTCCGCCCCATAAGTTTCCGAAAGCAAACGATAGGCCTCAGCCTCACTTTTCTGCATATTAAAGAATAAAAGCAGCACTTCCCGCAAATGACGTTTATTTGCCTGGAAACTTGCCATAATTTTGCTCGATAAAATGTACGACGCCGATAGAACTGCTCAAATATAACGCTGCAAAGTTGTTGACAGATACAAAACCTACAAATAAAACACATCGGGTCTGACATTTCTGTCCGGGATCCACTGGTCGCGCCATCTCTGACAAACGCTGGAAACTTACTTGTAGACCCAATATTAGAATGCAACTAACCTTTGTTACCTTGGTTTCGATTTTACGAAGTCCAGTGACCTTGCTAGCTTACCCAAGGCATTACTTACCACGTCAACCAATCAATCTGTAATCTGAAATCTACAAGGCCAATCCTAACATGCTACGGGATCGGCCACACTTATTGGAACATATCCAGTCAAAGCATTCCGTCGTGGCGACATCTTTCAACTAAGATAACGACCAGCAGATCGTTGCTGGTGAATTGATACGCGACACAAATTACCATAAGCCGTTGGACATGTTACAATTTCTAAATCACGATTCCGTCGAAAGATAAGTGTAATTATCCAATTCCATAGCTTATCTGGATTTATCTTAATCTTCCAAGCTTAACTAGATTGCCATACGCCTACCTCGGAATATTGTTAATTACCGACACTCAAAGCCATATTCCGCGAGCTTGAGTTGTACGCGTCGTATTCGTATTCGTATTCGTACTCGCCCAAAGCCTGGTGAATATTTCGAAATAAACCTGCAGAAATGTATGCTAGGAGTACTGGAACCAAATCTACAACTGCAAGCGAACATTAATTCAGAATTTATCGGATCAGCATCCAATTAGTAGTCCGAGTGTCTATGCAAATGCATTTCCTATGTTGTTGTGGGAGAAGTTCTGTTCCTTCTTGTTTCTCCGTCTTTCCGATCCAATATACTCGTTTGTACCTACGATTACTCCATATGATGTCATTTTGTTTGTCGAATCGAACATACTCGTTCTCGTGGTCGTCGTCGTCGTCGTCGTCGTCGTCGTAGTCGTAGTCGTATTTGTAAGACACCAGCAACTCGGTTAGAGCATTTCAATTTTAATTGCTTGCGCGTCAGGTATTTGTAGTCGAATTGCCAGCGGCCAGCGGCCAGCGATCGGCGGGCGGCGGGTGCTTTAGTTTCGTTGTACCTGTTTGTAGCTCGGATTACAATGTTTTACTAGAAAATAATTGTCATGACTTTGCTTTACGGTAAACACGTTACTTTTTGAGGTCAGTAAGAGGAAATAGTTGGCTCCAAATTGGGAGATCGGTCTACTGATCTTTCGTGACCCGACTGAGTGGTCTTGTGTCACAGGTTAAGTGCACGACATTCAGGAGTAGAAAAGAACAGCTGTCCTTACATTGTATTGCTTGGAAAAGGGGCGGTTATTAGGAGATAGTCCCACAGACTGGTGAGTAGTGATTATTGTTCAAAGGATTATTAGGACAGAAGTCGCCTTCTTTCACAACTGTACCAGCTTCTCGGATGCGAATTCCTCCCTGAACATACGTACATAAGTTTAGGCGTGCTTGGAATTGTTCCATATCATGGAACACAACCATTCTAATTTATTGCCTTAATTTTGCATGGTGAAAAGTTGATGTCACAACCAAATGAGACATGTGGCCTGCAGATGGAGACGTCGTCACTAAAAAAATTATTTGGAAACTTGTTTCCCTGGTCGTAAGGATGGGCGGATATGGAGCCTATCCGAAACTCAAGCAGTAAACTCTAGCCTGAATAGCAAGCACAAAATCCTTTTAAGAGTAGAATCGAAATGAGTGCCGTTGTGTTCCAGGTTACCTCCTTCAAATCTAGCACTTGAGCCTTGAAATAGGAGAAAAGTTAAGGAAATTGATTAGATTGGCGATTTTTATATCTGAAATAGGTCCCTAGAAAGGTCTGTCTAATGTTAGATGTCTGACCTTGGCTAAAGAAGGACAGATCTCAAATTGCGTGGGTTGGTACTGCGATAACTCCTGTGAACAGCGTCATCTGTATTTGAACAGCAGAAGACTTATCAAAAGGGAAAAATAATGGAATCTCTTTGACAACTGAATATGGAACGCTGGCTAATACAGAAAGTTCTTGAACTCAGATCCGTGTTGAACAAGAGAAACCTCAGCGATAGTGGGGGGGAAAAGCTACCTAATGCTCCGACTTCAGGACGCTTTGAACAACGAGGCGCATGATCCAGATACATACATATTCCTCTGACGTTGACGCGGAAGATCAAATGAGTACAGGCAGCGACATGGCTGCGATGATGCAATTGCTTTTGTCGAAAATGGAAGAACAGAAGAACGGTCTCGAATAAAAGCTGGACGAACAAAATAAAAATCTAGACGAACAGCCTGCAGGGCCTTCAACAGAAAATGGATGAACAAAAAAATAATCTGGAAAAACCAAAGAACATTCTCTAGTAAAAGTTTGAAAAATCGATGACAAATTTGAGAGAATAGAGAATAATGTTGACGAAATATTCGAACAAATGGACATTAGTCTCTGGTTTTTAACGTAAACCACCTGCCATGTAGACTTATATTTATGGGATGCCCATACATCCATGGGAGCAACGATACGCCTTGCCATCGCTCTCCGTCAATTCTTTGATACCAATTCGGGACTGTGTTGGAGGCACAAGCTCCACCCTTGGTATGAGTCGAGGCCGACCTAAAACCTCTTGCTGCTCTTAGGGTCGCAGCACCCAGTACTTTATTTGCTACTCTACAATCGGCAAAACCAAGGAATACCCGTACCCGCGATTTGGGTTTAAACCACAGCCACCATGACGCTCCCACAAGTGGGCCTACCTCTAACAAGTCAGGCCCGGACCGAGATCCAGGGGGCTCCTGACTCCCATGGTACCGTGATTTAAGTCCTGGTATGGACTACCGGTGGTCAAGCCGCCAACAAGACCTATGACCGGCAACTTGTAACTGGTCAAATCGTAGCAACCATTCAGAGGCTGTAATCTGAAGATGTTTACGATAAGACCAGTTATAGAATAATCTACCCCCGCTTTATTATTAGACAACGTCATTGATGGGCGAAGCCTTGATAATTGGGCGGGGGCCCGAACAAATGGACAGCAAAGTTGAGCAAATTGCAAAAGAGACCGACACAGGGAGAAAACAGAAACTCAGAGAATGTTCTTTAAGCGGTCCAAGGAGATGGCCAGACCTCATTGTCTATTTATAAGAAGCAATTCGAAATAGCGCCCTGTACAAACAACTGGGACAATAAGAAGAAATGCTTTGCCCCAATAATGGCCTTACACGGTCCAGCAGCAGAATTGTTGCAAACAATCGACATCGAAAAGCATAAAGGCTATGCGGCTTTAGTACAGACTATGGAGGTTTACAAGGCCCAGTTGCAAAACCGAATGCATCAACGAGGAGAAACACTGCAGCAGCTCCAAGCAGACGTGAGCAGATGTGAGCAAACTGGTGCATTTGTCTTACCCCACCGCAGGCCAGGAAATAAACGACGAAATGGCAAAGGACGCATTCATCAGGGAAATCACAGATTCGAAGCTATAATCTGCAGAAAGGATGGCCGGGAGAAGAACCCTTGCTGAACTACTAGTCTTCGCTGTGGCAATAGAAGCAGCCAATCAGGCTTTCAAAGGAATACAGTTCGCCAGGGAGGTAGCATATGTTGAATGCTCCTGGGCAAGACTAAATGCGAGGAACGAGATACACCGTGAGAAAAAAGAAGAATGTGCTGCTGGAACTGCGATAGAGAACCGCCGCGACGAAAAAGCTCCCACAACTATGGTAACAAGCAAATATGGGTAGAAGAAGACACCGCCAGAAACCGCTATCAAGCTGGTCAATCTTTACGAAACCATCAGTCGGGAAATGCTGAGGCACCAACTTCACGGAGCAGAAGTTGGTAGCAGTAGTCGACGACCCCAGGACCATCATTCAAGTCTCGCTTGCAAAACGTTTCCTGAACGTTTTCTGGTAGAAGTAGTCAGCGGTAATGAAAAACTGAAAAATTCACACTAGTGCCACGTCTTCAATTATCAGGAACGTTTTTATGCAGAAGTCCTGGTTGAATAACGACAGCATTTACAGCTTGCGAACAGCTACGGGAGAAACGGCTAAGATATAAAAATCCACATGGCCGGCATGGCCTTCTCTCAGGTATTCCTGGTGGCTGACATATGTGCCGAGTGCATCATTGGTACAGAACATGGACTTTGGAGTACAGAAATGCCAACACCTTAAAAGCCGCCATCTGCCGAAACCAGGATCTAGAGCCTTCATCGGAAGTAATTGTTTGGGCAAAATTGGTACGTGGTCCTGGAAGCCACCGATTTTATTTGACAGCGCCAGAAAATATTGAGAGACTCTAAAAAGGGAGAGATCGTTGGAATTTGTTCACCTATTGAATCTATAACGGTGACAACGGAAAAGAGTCGTTCAACGCCAGTATGAAAATCAAGAACAAAATCCTCTTGCGGAAGTAAAATGTCTGGGTAATTTTATATTAGCGAAAGGAGTAAGGATGGGTCCTGACAAAATCGATGCGATAAAAAGTTGGCCTGCCACCAAAGATAAGCACCAACTGAGAAGCTTCTCGGGGCTTGCCACGTATTACAAAAAGAATCGTAAAGGATTCTGGTGGTATTGCAAAGAGCCTCCATCAACTTACGGAAAACGGCCGAGGGTTCAGGTGGTTTGAAGAATATGAAAAAGCGTTTCAAGAACTCAAGCGGCTGCTGTGCAATACCTCCATCTTGGAATACCCTGCATCCTGAAAAATGTTCACAGTGGACTCAGACGCGTGTAATGTTGGGGTCGGAACTGTGATCTCTCAAGTTCATGACGGTCAAGAGAAATTAGTTACATATTACCTCAAGGTACACTCTAGGCCTGAACGGAACTACTGTATAAATCGGCGTGAGTCTTTGGTTTTAATTCTGACAATCAAGCATTCTCATAAGTACCTCTACGGACAAAAGTTCATTCTTCATACAGACCACGCAGCTCTGAAGTACTACTTAAGAGACCTGAAGACCAAGTTGCGAGATGGACCGAGCAGTTACATCCACTGAAATGCTGATGTTCTCTCTCGTCTACCATGTGGAGTCAAATGTGAACACTGCAACCGTAAAGAAGCGAAAGAACAGGCCACTATCCCAATGATAACAACTAAGGAATATGAGGAAAGACCAAGCTGGTAGCAGATATCGGTCCGGAGCCAAACTCTAGAGGCATATTGGGTACAGTGGGACTCGCTTTGTGTACAACATTGTTTGCTGAAGGCAAAATGGAAAAGTACAGATGGAACAGCATCTCATATGCAGCTCTAGTCGTGCCACGGTCCAGAGTCAGCCAAGTACTCCATGAAATACATTACGGAATCTCAGGAAGACATTTAGGAATAAACAAGACGTTGGAAAAGATAAGGCTACATTTCTATTGGCTACGTGCTAAACAAGATGTCGAGAATAAGTGCATAAGGTGTGCGGTGTATGCAAGAATATTATGCCGGAGCATCAGTTGAATGAATAGCCATCGACATTGCTGGATGTTTCCTGAAACATTTAAAGGCAACCGATGCACTCTCGTGGTCATGGATTACTTCAGTAAGTAAACGGTGTTTGCCATCCCAAATCATGAGCCTAAGACTATAGCAGAAGAGATAGTCAACAACTCGGTAAGCAGATTTGGGGTCCCAATGGAACTACACTCTGATCAAAGGCGAAAATTTGAATCAAAGGTCTTCCAAGAAGTGTGCCAATAACCGTGAGTAAGGATGGCAAGGACAACCCCACTACACTCTCAGTCTAATGATGGGTGGCCGTGGCTCAAGTGATAGTGGACTGGGTTCCAAATGGGGAAGTTCGGTGTTCGAATCGCAGCCTCGCTCGAAAGTTTTTTCAAATAAGATGAGTAGTTGACTAGAAATCAACAACAAGCCAACTTGCAATAAGAATTAGTCTCCCCATTAAATATTGGATGCCACCCATGGAGTGAAATAACCACTGAGCCCAAACATCTTTCTTTCTCTCTCTATCCCATTTTCCATAAAACTTAACACATGCTGCGGCATTGCAAAAAAAAAAACGGTCTAGCGATTCAATCAGACTTTGAGTGAGCATCTGCCTAAGGTCGTCGGCAACCGCCAGCCGGACTGGGATCGGCACATACCTCTCTTCTTAATGGCCTACCGAAACGCGGTCCATAGTTCAACAAGACCTACACCATAAGTGATCGTATTTGGTCAAACATCGGTTGCCAAGTGAAACAAAATTCGGATCTGCACCCACAGAGCCCAAGGAGGTGAACGATTTTGTAGATGACTTGTGCTGCAAGATTAGTAAATTGCACGAAAACATCGAGAAAAGATGAAACTAGCAAGCAACCGTATGAAGACTATTTACGAGTACTACATCAAAGCAAAAGCTCCAGCTTCAACGAAAGTACAGAAAGTTCTCGAAAGATGGCAGGGCCAATAAATACTTGCGTCGAACGAGGTGAAATCAGTTCATCAGTTTAACTTGAAAACAACATTTTGCAATATGTATTTGGGCTAAACTAAAGCATCTCCTTTTTGCAGGATCGGGTATACAAGGCTGAGAATTTATTCACTTGGTATGCTTTCGGTCATATTTGGTGTAGGTGCTCCTTATAAAATCATTTCTCGTTTTGAACAACTCGATGTTGGACTTTATCGCCTATTCTGTCTAGCAGCGGAATGTTGATCGTCATCGGCGTTTACAGTCAGCAGAAATTGCTCTTCGGCATCCACTGAAATAACTAAATATCTTTTACTAGATGCCCTTGTTCGTCCTTCCATGCTCTCTTAAACTGATATGTTCTTTTTATTTTTTGTAAAGTTCCCCAACGCTTTCCCTGCTATAACACTTTTCAATATCCTCAATTGCATGCCCTTCGTGCTCTTTCTACTTTGCTCTGAAAAGCCGATGCTTGTCCATAATTTCTTACTCGTAGAGTCGACGAGCCGCTTTAATCCTTTTTAACAGCGCCAAACTTCGTGTTAAGCGATGTTGAGGTACACTTGATAGGGAAAAGCCATGGCGGTTTCTTGTGATTGCAGCCTTTCGGTGTCAAACTGTCTCACAGTATTTCCGCTTCTAAGTGGCATTAACGATATCCTCATTCGTGAATTGGCCATATTCGGAACATTCTGACATCGAGAACTCTGGAGACGCATCTTGTGTCAATTACAATGTGATCATTCAAGATACCGCCAGGTGTCCTTATTATATTTCGTACAAGGGCGACATCTATAAGCTAGTATCCGTTGTCAGAGGTAGTGTCGCGGCAGCAATACTTACCGACATACCCTAGGCAGTCAATAGTTATTCACTCAGACGCCGTCCGTGACCTTGCTGAAAAACAAACACACATACTCGGACTCATATATTAGGTTACGTCACGCTACAGTGGCTATTGGAACAACCAAACCACTTAGGTCTATTGGCCCATTGTTATGCCACGTTGATCTGTCATCCCCTTACTCTTGTAATCAATCTGAGTTCCTAACAGAGCGTAGGAGACTGTTAACATCTTGCACGCTTGCCTATAAGACAGTGGCCAGCAATGACTGAGATTTTTCCTATTTTGAAAGATCAAATTCTTGGAACGATTCAGATACAGTTTTGACCAAATTTGTTAAGTTACTAGACATGTTGGCCCAATAGTCCGCTTAGGTTTGTTTTTCTATTAGTGTCCAACTTTGCTATTAGTTTGCACATACCGAAGAAATTCCTTAGAATGTTGAACGTTGAACTGCTCTTCCATCGCCCTGAGAGATGATCGATAATCAAGGGCGGTTTTAGAATTCTGTGAGACTGAGTCCAGGGATTTGACAGCGGCCTGACTATCTGAAAAGGCGCTGATATCCCTTGCAGATATCACAATTTTTCCTCAGTCAAGACAGGACTTTTTTAATCGCCAAAATTTCCGAACGCTATAGTGATTTGGAAAGCGGAACTTAAGTTAAGCCTATCTGAGAAAACACCGCCACTAACAGTCTTGGAACCATCTGGATTGTCGAATTGGATTGACTTGTCGTCAGGAGAGCATCTTCCTTCCAGAAATATCTAGAGAGAATGCTTGCATGAAAGGCTTTGTCAAACCAATGTTGGGTCATATTGTAGTAGATGTTCTCTGGAAGTATTCCTAATATATCGGGTATTCCATTAATAACTACAAATTTTTATTGTGGTAATCACTTTTAATAATTTGTAAACGTTGCACGTTCGAGTAGAGTACTGAACCATGACATTAACAAGGAAAATAATAATGACAGTAACAAAAAAAACATTAAGGGTGCGTTCACATTAAAAAAAAAGGAAAATCTTCCATCTATTAAGAATATTGGCGTGACCAACTAATTTATTTGTCTGCTGAAAATATAAAGGGGTGTCAAGTGAAACAGAATACCCAGTGCCGCGGAGGGAGTAGTCCGTAGGTCTCCGCTATCCTTAGGATTTTGCTTAGTTTGCTACAGTTGACTGCATTGCCTAAGGTCATCCACCAGACAACCACCTCGTATGGGAGCATCGGCCTTATAACAGAGACGTATAGTCAGTGGGAAATGCAAGGTTGTTCCCAATGGCTCTTTTGCAAGAGAATAAAGCTACTGTAGCCTTCTTCACTCCTTCTCGAATACTAGGTTTCCGACTTAGTTTCCTGTCAAAAATAACACCCAGACGTTTCGCAGTATTGAAGAAGACTAAACTGGTCAAGTTGATGGAGGTAGGGTCTACGATTGGAATTTGGTATTTCCTGAAAAAGAGGAGAAGATCAGTTTTATGGGTGTTTACTCCCAGTCCACAGCGATCGGCCCATCGGGTTAATCTGTTAAAATTTAGCTGTAGGAGTTTTTTTAATTATATTGAGATGCTTTCCTGGGACGGCTATAGCAACGTCATCCACGTAGGCATCCTCCTTGCTACAACCCTCTTCCAGCTATATCGGCAGTTCGCTGACTACTAAGTTGTAGAGAAGAGATGAAAGGACATCTCAGCTGACATACCTTGGAGTTAATAATCGTGTTATTTAACATAAGGCTGATCAACTCACCAAGTGGGTCATTGGTCTTCAGAGTTAACAGTGCAGTTGTGATTGTGAATATGTTGACGTTGTTAAAGACACCCTCAACGTCCAGGAACGCAACCATTTTAACAATTTTGAGCGATTCATCACTTGAAGTCGTGTAAGGGTCATCGATTTTTTTCATACAGCTAGGCATCGTACGATTGGTGGAGAGGATTGTTCTTAGCCGCGATGCCTCGGAGGTTTCTGTAATTTTGCCAAAAAATTACTTCCAGGATTGTTGCTTTACCTTCCTCAGTTTTTTGTTATACATTCCCCGTTGTCACCAGGGAAAGGGCTCACATAGGCGTGGCCAAGATATGCTGATGGCCGCAGGGTGCACTTCTGACAGTCTCTAATCTAGCGATGGTTATGTCGGCTTCGTTGAGATAAGGAAGTAAGAGTACATTAAGGCTGTGTTTCATTAATGTACTAGTTCTGATCTTGTATAGAGCGGAAAGTATTCAGGTGTCCCAAGTCTACGAACCACGCCTTCTACAATATAGATGCAGAATGAGTGTGGCCGGGGCCGATGGAGCGATGGAGGTTAATCTGGAGAACTATATAATCATTGCTACAATCAATCATAGAAACCTCCACCACTTGTCATTTGAGTCTACCGATTCTGAAAATGCTCCCAGAAGCTCGTCATAATCTTCTGACCGTAAAGGAATACTTTTTGACTCGTCATCGGTTTCCATATCCGACTGGGTGTCAGAAGTGGAGACCGTCGATTTGGTCGTAACTTCAGAAAGATGGGTGTCGTCGCTACTATCCATTTTAGGAAAGGAGATAATGGCTCCAGGATCTGAGGTGGTAGTTTCTGTTTCAATTAAAGGAGGTGGTAGTTGCTTATCGGCATCCTGCTTATACTTTTTGTGTACTCTTAGGGTTATGGAGTCGAATCCGAACAGAATCAAGCCATTAGTCTGGTCCAACGGATTAAGGCAATCCTTATGGACCACTTTCCAGTTTCTGAACGCAGTGACCACCAGAACTTCTGGCAAGGAGGATTCGGGGATTCAACTGAGGTGCAGGTCCGTATTCTAGGTCTACTAGGGATATCCTGCTTAGTCACAACTTCGAGCTCTGCACTAGGCCAGACCTCGTATATTAACAAATGCCTGTTTCTACTTACTCTAGTGATTATGGTAATTTGTTGTTCTGAATAAAAGCGATAATCAGATAGATTCCTATATTTTGCACACTTTATAGCAAAAAAATAAAATAAGTTATCAAATACACAAACCATTACAACTGCTTCTCTCTGAATTCAACCCATGGAATATAAACCGCAATCCACTCACACTCCACATAAATATTGACATTCGCTGTGAAATGTCAACCCGAAACAGGGTATCTGTCACTCCACAACTAACTTCAACTTGTTCTCTCAAAACAAAAAGACGTTTTTTTTTACGTTTTCTGTGTTTTTTTGTGTTGAGTAGACGGACAACTGTCAGTCGCGTGTGTTTTTTTTATTTTCCTGTGCGACTGTGACTTGTCTCTCTGTGCACAGTCAATAATTCCGTACATCTGGGAGTGTTTTTTAGAGGTACCACACAGCCGAAATAGCTCAGTTGAATAGTCTGTCGCCCAGCAAAGTGATTGGATACTCACGAAGATGTCTACAGAAGCGCCCAACTGGCGCCAATCTATCATAACACGGATAATTGATCGTAATAAACGCGAATCCGCATGCCACAAGGAGCTTATCCAGCAAAGTGAGTTTCACTTTTTCATTTCCCACCCCACCACCGAGCGAACATCAATGTGTAGTCGTACATTTCTCTTCCGTGGCTCTGCCCCGTGCGTCTTAATTGGCTTTGATTAGATGTTAATTAGATTCATTAAAACTCTTGTCACCGGATTATGAAATTGAAGGCATTCCAGTGGCGCATTGGTGCTTCCAAAATCGAACGCTAAAACCCAACCAGAACTAAAACTCCGTGTGTGCGTTTGCTTTTGATTTTTTTATTTTTTTTTTTGTTTTTGTAGATAATCGCTTCTTTGACACGGTCGTGCAGCTGGAAGCAGAGAATCTGAGGATTAATGTGGAAAATGAGAAGCTTAGGACTGCTGTGGCAACAGGTGGAAAGGATGCTGGAGGTTCCTTTGCCGTGCTGGAGCGTCTTTTAGCCGAGCAGAAGCATTTGACAGAGTTGCACAAGCGCAAGGGTGATAATTCACAAATGATTGTTGATCTGAGTATGAAAGTCGAAGAGCAGAGAAAAATCATCGCCGAAAAGGAGCATGGGTAAGTTGGCGACAGCCTAAGTGGTTCCCTATTTCACTGTTGTTCTCTCAATTCTGTTTTAGCTGTGCTGAACATGTGAAGATGATTCAAATTTTACGGGCTGAAACAGCGATGTTAAGGTCCAGCTTGGAAGAGTTGAAGAAACTGGATACAACCCTGCGGGATGAGCACACAGCCCTTCAGTTGGCATTCAGTGCGCTCGAGGAGAAAATGCGAGGCATACAGGTGAGTCAAATGTTCACGCTCAGTCGTAGTTCCCTTTGACTTTCCTGTCGGTCAACAAACAAAATTAAAAAAAAGAAAACATTCTCCTCCAATCAAGTCTCAAAATTTTCGTTTGAAATTTCAAGAAAACCCCCCTGGCTCGCCTGGATTAGCAAGTAAGCCCATTCGATTCCATTCAATTCCATCAAATTCGATCCAATTCGATCAAATTCAATGTAATGTACACGATTCACCTCGTTCACCCAGTTATTCGAGTTCATTTATCAAATCAGCGTGGTCGAGGCACGTTATCGCCTCGATTGGCGGTTATAAATAAATGATATACACGCCGAGAGCTCTGTAGTGACAAATTGAGAGCATTATTAGGGTCTGCTGGGCAATAACATGTTTGAGGGTGTTGCGTTCTGTTTTACTTATTGTATTTGACTTTCAATCAATTTGCCGAGAGTTCTTGGAACAGAGGAAGAAGGCGGTGTAGATGTGGAACTCCGTTGACGATTAGCTTGATAGTTGATAGACAAAATAGATAATTATGCTCTCGAGGAAAGTGATGAGAACTGAAGCTGCTGTTGCCACTACAAGTGTGTATTCTGCGTGTGATGAATCATGAAGAGGGATCCTCCTTTGACTTGTTTGTTATCTCTGTGAGGCGATAAATATTTTTGCTGTTTTGCTCATTGAGTTGTGTTGTCAAATTTTATTGACAATCGAGGCGACCTCCACCTCTATGACTTTAGGGCAAACACTTACGTTAAGCATGTGGCTTGGGTCTCACGAATGCTGTAACTAGCAAACGTTATCTGGTTTGTTAGAATCTCATTGCAATCTCTAGATTTGGAGTGAGTGGATTGGAGCGCTGGATCAAGGGTAGAATTTGTGCAATTTTCCAATGGGTCACGTTGGGGTGTTTGTTGTTTCGGAATCGTACGCGAGGATTAAGTGCCATAAATCGACAGCGGCCTATTTAAGCGACGCGTGTGAAAGTGTAACTTGATTTGATTGTGGTTTGTTGGTGAATTACTTTTTAGTTTGAAAAAGGGTCCTCGTTCTGCCTAATTCGAGTTAATACTTCGTTGCTGTGTACCAAACAAGGAAGTCTCCAGATCTTGGTTTCGCACAGTAAGCACGAGCCTATTGCCCTTCTTAAACTATTTTGTACGCCCATGTACTCTCTAGTGACTAGAAATACGCTTCCTTGATTCAGAAGTCCAATTGTAGGTCCAGTTCTTTCGCGCTGCTGAGAAACATATGGCAACTTCACAACTTAAAAGCGATGCTCAATTAATCCCACTTCCTCTTCATCTCCACAACTCGTACAGAATCGATTTGCAAATGTTCTCGGTTGTCTTCATCTTCTTCCAGCTAATCAATGCGTCATGCCAACAAATGAGGAATGGGGAGTAGTAGGTTACACGGCTTTTAATTTTCTATCACTTGCCAGAGGATAAGGGTAGTGACGCAATCTCCGGCATGATGTCATTGTTCATCTGTTTACATTGAATTTCTACAGCATTTGGGGAGTATCTAGAGGAGGTAGTTTCTTGGCCAATTCACTTGTTAATCTTCTTCAAAGTCGTGAAAATCACCCAAACTATATTCGTTAACAAAAATCAACACACTACGAAACTGTTTAGTTTGAACCCTTTTGATTTTTGGGGTTTGAAGTTGAGTGATTTGAGTTCTTACCTACTTAGATGTGAATCTTTGGTTTTGTAGATGTGCAAAAGCAAGAATCTCCATTATTTTAAGGATTGCCTTTGTCATGGCATCGTCATTTGGTTCTTCCTTTTGCTCTGAGCAACAGATTGTTTATAGAGTTAAGGCAAGGTAACACATCTTTTGCAGGGATTTGGGGATGACCGGAAATACATTTTTTCGCATACGCACAAGGAAGTTTTTTTTCCATACGGCCAACCAGCTAGCTAAACGTGGTTCCTTAGGCTCCAAAAAGCGGAATTATGGAATGTTCATAAGACCGAGGCACCACCATCACTTAGAAAAGCCATTTTAGTAAATACGTACTTACTTAGGTGGGGCTACAGTTCGGGGCTAACTTCCGCCTCAACTAACAAGACTTTCCGGCTAGGCCGGTCTTTAGCTGACTGCCTCCAGTTGCGTACAAGTTGTGTAAGGTCCCCTTCTACTTGTGCGCTCCACCTAAGGTGAGGTCTTCCTTTACTGCGTTGTTCCTCTGGGTTGGATTCGAATACTCTGCAGTCGGGAACATTGATCTCCATTCGCTCTATACGTCGTAGCCATCTCAGGTGACTGATGTACAGTTTCGTATAATTCGTTCTTGAATTTTCTCGTCCAAAACGCATAAACGCAAATGAGACCGAATATTTTTCGAATGATTTTTCTCTCGGATCGACTGAGGATATCTTCATCCTCTTTCGATAGAATCCATGCTTCAGCGCCATAAACTAGGACTGTGATGCTGAAGGTCTTATATAGAGTCTTCTTAGTTGTTTGGGATAGGGCCTTACTACTCAGTTGTCTCCTTAATCCAAAGAAACAGCGATTGGCAAGAGTGACTCTTCGTTTTATTTCTGCTGAGTTGTTGTTGGCAGAGTTTATAGCAGAGCCAAGGTAGACAAAGTCCTTTACTATTTCGAAGTTGTAGTTGTGAGGTTCTGTCGAATCCGTGGATGTTGTGTGTACCTCCGTGTTGACAGCATATACTTGGTTTTGCTCTCATTTATCGCTAGACCCATTTTGTCAGCTTCCGTTTTCGTACCAGCGAACGCACCGGTGATACCCCGCTTTGTTCTCCCAATTATGTCGATATCAACAGCGAACGCTAGTAGTTGCAGAAAGATTGTGCCTCCAGTGTTAGCTTGAGGGTTTTGCACAATTCTCTCAAGTACGATGTTAAAGAAGTCACATAACAGCTTGTCTAAAACCTCTTTTAACATCAAAGGTCTGTTTAAGCCGTTACCGACTTTGACGGAGCAGCCAGCATTTTCAATCGTTATTCTGCACGGACGGTCGAGCGAAGCAGGGATGCTCTATATAGCTTAATATCGATGAAAAGATGTTGGGTATCGATTCGTCCTTCTTGAGTTTGTTCCAGAATCTATCAGAGTGTGAAGATTTGGCCGATTGTGGACTTTCCTGGTCTGGAACCGCATTGATAGGGGCCAATCAGGTTCTTGGCGAAGAGTTTCAGACAAGATCTTGTATGTGATGTTGAGGAGACTTACGATTATACCTCTTGGCGCAGTCGAAGTAGTCTCCTTTCATCCATTTCATACATCAGATATACACTCATCTGAGCAGAACTGGAAATGTGTTGCTGTGTGCTCTCCACAAAGTCATTTCCAGAAGCGTTGTTGGATTCCAGCTTAGATATTGCTTTCTTCGTTTTTGTCAGGCGGATGGAAGTTTTGGCTATGTTGGGTGTTGGTCTTCGACGCCAATATACAGTCTGCAGATGAAGTATTTCCATCACCTCAGTACCGACTGTGACTACACTACATCTGTACAGGTTTCTGAAACTTGTTGACTTGAGACGTTTGGACCTTTTGATAAGATTTCCGTACGTTCGCGCTTTTCGTAATCTTTTCCAAGTTCACGAGCCGTTCTCGTCCGTTCGCAGCACGGTTCTGTATGCTTCTTGTTTAGCTTCATGTGTTTGCCGGCATGTTTCATCAAACCAGGGATTTCTTGGTGGTGGAGACCGGAGCGTCTGCGATAGCTACTTCTTCGCTACTTCATGCTGAACGGCATTGAAATTATTGAATGTACGAGCTTTTGTACGTTATGTCTTCTCGCAGTAGTTCTTCTTTCTTGTGACGCTTGAGGGATCCGGACTCGTACCATGGCTGCAGCAAGGTAGTGATCCGAGTCAATGTTGCCTGTCCGGAGAGCCCTGACGTTCAGAATACTGGAGGTATGCCTTACATAGACCGTAAACTGATCAATTTGGTTTAGCGTTTATTGAAACCGCCAGTTCCCGCGTGTATATTTAGATGCGGAAACCGTGTGCTTGCTATAGTGACATTTCGAGCTGCTGCAAAATCAATAAGCCCTAAGACCGTTATCAGAGGTGGTGTCGCATAGCCTATGCTGTCTTTTCTTAGCGTTGAGATCGCCTAGTAGGATTTTAACGTCCTACTGTTGCGGAGCTCGTAGAAACATTCTTTGGTGGCGTAGTCTTTGTCTTCCGTAGCGACATGGGCATATATTAGGCTAATGATAGCGAATTTAGCTTTGATGCAAACCTCAAAACTTCGTTCCTAAGTCTGCTGCATATAGTAAACCGGCATCGAAGTAAGCGCTGTTTCTTTCATCTATAGCAATCACCATAGTACCATATGTATCACGGTTTTTCAGCCTCCTTATGTCCGACCCATCCCGTCGCACTTCGTGGATGCCGGTAACATCTGCGTGATAGCAGCCAAGGGCCTCAGCTAATTGTTCGGCTGCACTTGCCCTGTTCCACATGCAGATCCGAAAGTCGTTGTCTTTTAAGCGTTTGCTAGTATCATCAACAGTGAGTCTATTTTTATCCGAGGCCATTATCTCTTCCGTATAAGGTTGCCCTATGACAGCGTAGGCCAGTATAATGTTACTGGCCGGTCATGCCCTTGCCAATTTAGCCTGCCTGAGTAAGGGTTTACTCAGCAGTGTATTACATTTTTATTATTGTTTCCTCTTCGTTCGTACAGCTTCTATTTCCTCTTCGTTCGTACAGCTTCTACAATAATCCTTGAGAAGATGCTCTAATTCTTCTAGGGCACCTGCAGTGATACGGACGTCTTCTTACTTGAATTCGAGGAGTTTACGTGTTCTCGCGCTGTCTAGGTTTGCCCCGAAGGAGCATGAGTTGACACAGTCATTCCTGGAGATCCATGCTTTGTCTATTTTGCGTTTCAGGGTTTCACCCTCTCTTGCTAGCTCATCCACTTTCTCAATCCCTTTTGTGTGTCTAGGTACCCAACAGATGTCCACTCGTTGAGATTCGCAGATTCTACTTAGAGTTTGACGATATTTTAGGATCTCTACGGATTTGGGGATTTCCTTGACTGTACACAAAGATAGAGATCTCTGAGGAATCAAGTTCCAGCTTTACGAATGGCAAATACTTGTGCTAAAAAATACTACATTTGTCCGGAATCTTTAAGAAGTCCTGGATCTGTAGCACATAGATTTCAGCTCGAGTACTTTTCTTCACTTTGCAGCCGTCCGTGTAGAGGTGGAGTTTTACATTGTTGGTGGCCAGTCATGTCTGCTAGGAAATGATGTGGAGAAACTTTATCAAAGTCCACGCTTGGCACCATGTAGTCACTATACTTCGTCAGTTTTGATGGTTCATATTCTTGTATTATAGACATGTGTCATAAATTTCGGTGCGTCAATAAGCCTGATTCTTTTAGTTTGATTGAGCTATTGGAAGCCGTGGATTAAGGAAAGCGCCTAGAGAAAGTAGGTCGAGCATTACCTCTAGTGAAGCTTGAGGAATAGACCTTAATGTTCCTGTTACTGCGACACACGCTAGTCTTTGAACTTGTATGAGTATTTTGGGATAACTAGTCCTTCCCGCGGCTTTCCATCAAACCAGCGCACCATATGTAAGAATGGGTCTAACTATGGTCATGTGCATCCAGTATCTTAGTCACCAATGTTTACCGAAAGTTCTTTGTCGTGTGTAGAATTCTACTAATGCTTTTTAGATTTATCCCTAAACCGTGATGTGAAGACCATTTTGCGAGTGTGTTCAAAGCCGACTCCAGTATTTCGCTGATCGTTGGAAGATGTTTTCCTACTGAATGACTATGTCATATGCGTAGGCTACTCTCTTAACACCCTTCTGCTCGAAACTTATAAGGATGTCGTCTACAACAAGAAGCCGTAGATGGGGAGAAATCAGTCCTCCTATTGGAGGGCCCTCGCCCAATTATCAAGGCTTCTTCCATTCATTAATGAATTTGCCTACTAAAAATCGAGGGTACAAAAAATAGTGATCTTATCGTAATGGTTTTCAGAACTTAACGCCGCTGAAGGTTACTACGATTTGACTAGTTACAAGCTGCCAGTCATAGGTTTTTTTGAGTGTGGGGAGCCCCGATCCATACCAGGATTTTAAACACGGTACCGTGGGAGTCAAGGTCTCCCGGATCACGGTCTGGGCCTGACTCATAGCGCTAGGCCCCTAGTTGGAGCGTCGCGCTGGCTGTAGTTTAGAACCTGAAACGCAGAAAGGGTCTTCCAGTTGGTTTCGACTCGATGTAGAGTTGCGATAAGTACTGGGACCCTACCCATTTGGGTAGGCCTCGACTTATACCCAAGGCGTATCCTTGCTCCCATGAATGTATGGGCATTTAGTGAAATTAAGTCTTATACAGATAGGAGTTCACTTTAAATACAAGACACCTAGGAAGCCGGCCAGGTGTAGTATTTGTGCATATTATTTTCTATGGTAGCTCCTGCAGAGCCGTCTCTACTTTAGGGTGAGCGTGTTGAGAATCGCATAGGTTGCGTTTTTTAAGCTTTTGTCTAATACGAGTATGTTGATCTAAGATTCTCTCCAGTGTTTTTAACAGAAACAAGTCACATAAGTCTGTGTCTGTAATCAGTGGCAGAGGATTGGTTAGGTATTCCTGCTTTGGGAATGAATACTACTTTCACTTCTCTCCAGTTGTTTGGGACGTAGCCCAGCTCTAGATAATCGATACAGATAATTTTAATCCAAGGTATGATGTATGAAGGAGTGTGTTGTAACACAGCCGGGACTATCTCGTCTGTTCGCACCGATTTGTACGATTTGGACGATTTAATCGCCCATGTTATTCTATTCTCTGTGATCAGGCTAGAGATTATGGTTCACCAACATCCTTACAGCCTTGGAAGTGAGTTTCCCTAAGAAGCAGTCATCATTGCTAACTATTCTCTGGCGAGACTCCATTGGAATCTCTCAGATATTAAATCTTTGGATAGGACTTTCCTCAACCTAGCTGATTCGTTGGCACCTTCTATCGCTTCGCAAAAAAGAGCCATTCTTGGCCATTCTTACGTTTCTTGTGTAGGAGTTGAGTTCGGACCTATATTTTTGCCAATCCTCCTCACTTCTAGTGTGTTTTGACTAATAGATGGCGTAACTACTATATATGGTTTGTATCAGTGGTAACAATTATGGTATTTGGAGGGTGGACATCTGTCAATAAAATCCAGTATGTCATGTAATGTCATGATAACATACTATCACTGTACGAACAACTTTGTTTTTGTCGCCTTCCATTTGCCGTGATCCCATTGTGACCTGCGACCCAGACAAGGGCCACTGAATTTAACCTTCCGCCTGCGTTCAATGATGTTTTGCACTCTCGAACTAGCTTGCAAGTCGTAGGAGGGTTCAGCAAGACTCAAAGCGCAGCTTAGCTATCGCTACAAATGCAAATGCTTCGCCCCCTCCATCGGTTCTTCACAATATAGTTCATTGCCATCAGGATTGCGTATATCTCCGCTTGGAAGATGGACGCAAGTTTTCAGAACGAGAAGTGAAACCTAAGGCAAGACACCAGTGCCACATCCTATATTGGATTTGGAGACGTCCGTCAAGACCCAACTGCATGCTTCCTTGGCTCAGATTCTGACCGAAACCAGTCGTGGGCGCAGGGAGAGTCGATTTCGTATTTTTTCTGCAACAGGAGTTCTGGTCCACAAGACTAGAGTCAAAAGACAGCTGGCGCGCAGGTGATAAAAGCTCCAGAGCGTCCTGTACCAAAGACTACTTCTTATTAAACAGAAGATGGTTTTGAGAGTGCAGCATATCAAGAGGAGGGAGATTCATCAATTCGTCTAGAGGGCGTGCTAGCTAAAGCGCTCATGCAGCCGAGACAGACCGTTCTTTGGAGTCTGCTAAAAAGGGTTTCAGTCACTCGATTGATTGTTTGTATGTTTGTTTGTATGTAGATTATATTTTCGAATCGGCGAAGAGTTTGTATTTAGGGTTTAGTGAAGTTATGGCTCTCAAAAGGGAACTATTGATAGATCATTATAGCATATTGCACTTCAGTTACTGATTGTGTTGGCTGTTTGCGTTATCGAATGTGTCCCTGCCTATTTCTCCAAATTGTTTTAGTCCTACTTGTCCTTGGTCTATCTGTTTCATGGGGAGTGTTCCGTGTCTCACTATTAAGTGCGCTTCTGATCCAAGACACGATGGTGTCCCATTCTTTTTGATTCTTGGTTTTAGAAACCGGTTTTTTTGTCGCCTCGAATTCGGGGTCTGAAGCTTGATGATCCTTTTTGCTGTAGCACATTCGCGTGATGTGTCGGAGCGACAGGACTTCCCTGTTCGCTGCGTCAACCTCATCCTCGTTTTTTCTGGCTCTATACCTTCCGAGTTACTCTTATCTTACCCAGCGCCCTAAGATGTGAATCTTTCAATTGACTTAGTCTGTTTTTAAGATGCCTGCTGGGGTCCGTTGAAGATCGCTGAATTTACTTTGCCCTCTTACTTTTAATTACTTTCTTTCTTTCCTTCCAAAACGGTCGTTGTTGATTCGATTGTACTATATACCGCAACCAATTTTTTTCGATGGTATTATCATACTATTGCAATTTCGAAGGCTTTCGTAGACTTATCTCTTATAATATATTTCTAGAGTCATCTAAAGTTCACCTTTAATGAGACTGCTTATCGCATACAGTAGATTCTTCGAAAGTCAAAATCAGAGACCTTTCTTGTTGATGTTTTCATTTTTTAAGGATGCCGACTGTCGGCTTAGTTCTCATTGCTGGAGGTTGGAGCTTATAAGCTAGCCCAATTTCCGACTTCGTTGGGCTTCGATTTGCCTCTAATGTATAGCTAGTGTTTGAAATCGAATGTATAGTAAAACTATTGATGTGCCTGTGTATTTCTCGGTCACTTGCAATTATTAAGTTATTCGCATTATTATTTTGGACATTGTGGAATTTGTGTTATCCAACGGAAGTCTCACATTCTTGCGTTTTGTTTTTCTGCACAGGAGTTGTGAATATCCAAAACAATATTCAGTGTTGTCCGTAACCAATGACCTACACGACACCCCTTTTATTCTCGTTACTGATGGAAGTCAAAAGTTTGTATAAACAGTTGTCGTATCTAAGATTTTTCGAAGACGTCTTTGATATAGAGGGTCATCCAACAAGAGATGTCACCATTCAACTATCATTGCGATGTCTGTTGGTTATTAAATATGGATCGATACACACACGCACAACATGTTGAAATAGCGAAAATTGACTAGAAAAACGGTGAAAATATGGCGGACACTTTCGTAAAGTGCATACTGTTTTTGGCCATCATCAAGCGCCTTCTCACAAAGCTATAGTAAATTCACTATCGTTAAGTGTGTGACTGACATGTGTGTCCATTTCGAGACGATCACAGGAATTGGACCTATCCGCAACCACCTTACACCATATTTTGCATAAAGATCTTGGCCTGCATACTTATAAGATGCAGTTGACATATGAATTGAAGCCAGCAGACCGCGCAAAACGCTGGCTGGGTCTGAAAATGAATGAATGCGATCATGCTTTTTTACATAAAATTATTCTGAGTGATGATGCTCATTTCAATTTGTCTGGCTACGTAAACGAACAAAATTGTCGCATCTGGGGCTCCGAAAACCAAAGAGAAATAGTGGAACATCTCTCCATCAACAACGAGTGTCAGTTTGGTGCGAGTTTTGGGCTAGCGGTATCACTAGACCATATTTTTTCAAAAATGATGTTGCGACCGTTTCAGTGAATAGTTGTGTTACCGAACGATGTTCACTGGCTTTGTTTTGCCTAAAATTGATGCTATGGACGTGAACGACGTTTATTTTTAGCAAGACGGCACCACCTGCCACACAGCTGGTGAAACATTAGCTCTATTGCGTGGCGAATTTCCTGTACGTGTAATTTCTCGAGATGGAGGCTTCAATTGGCCGCCGAGATCGTGCGAGTTAACACCATTAGATTTTTGCCTTTGGGGGTTATGTTAAAAATAATGTCTATGCCCATGCTCTATCAATGATTCATGTGTTAAAAAAAAATATCAGAGCTGTTATTAGCGAAACACAGCCTCTATTATGCGAAAACGTGATGAAAAATTTCACCAAAAGAATGACTATTTGTAGACAGAGACAAGGCGGATGTTGAGTTCCATTAATAACCTCAGAGTTTGCACCTTAGACTAAAATAAAAATATCACTGCTTTTCGTAAAAATATTGTGTTTTTCTAATGATTCAACACCTCTTGTTCGATAACCCTATACACCCTGAATGACTCGAACTGCAACCAACTTCAGACTGCTATAGTTTATAAACCGTTCATGACAGTGAGCTCAAATTTTGACACATGACAGACAATTTTATTATTTACAAGCCTTTTAAACGATTCGCGTCTCAGTTGTGTTGAAAAATTTTTATCCGCGATGGAATTCAAACGTGATAGTGTGATTGCTCTATATTTGGCTGGAAAACCACAAGTAGCTATCGTTAGAGCCCTCCAGCACCTCAACGTGAATAGATCATTTGTGTGATACTAGCAGCGTTGCAAAACGCCATGGAAGTGGTCATAAAAAAACAGCAACATCGGCAGAAATAGTTCAGAAAGTGAAGGCTCGAATTGAGCGAAATCCACGTCGAAGTGGAAGAAAAATGGCTCGTAAGCTCAACATATCTTTGGAACGGATGCAACACATACTGAAAAATGAGCTTGGGCTCAAGCCATTGAAGTTCCAAAAAGCACACGGTCTTACACCGCAACATTAAAAAGTTAGAGTCGAAGGAGCGAAGGAGTTCCTACGCTTGCACGAAAGTGCTGAGTTGCCGAATTTGGTTTTTTCCGATGAGTCGCCATTTTTTATCGAGCAATATGTCAACAAACAAAATGACCGAGTTTACTTGCCAGAGAGGTCCTTCCAAAATTTACACCTTCGGACGGCCACCAGGGAGCAGGCAGCACCGATGGTGATGGTTTGGGCCGCCATAATCGCTGGTGGTCGCTCTCCGCTCTTATTTTTGGACCGTGGCGTCAAAATTAATGCGATCGTATACCGTAAAATTGTCTTAGAGGCAGTATTGAAGCCTTGGGCAAACAATCATTTTGGTCGGAGACCGTGGACATTTCAACAAGACTCGGCATAGTTTCACAAAGCGCGCGTCAACCAAGATTGGTTTAAAAACAATGTTCCACACTTCATTTCTTCGACACAATGGATTTTAAATTCTCCGGATGCAAATCCGTTGGATTTCCCTGTCTGGGGTATTTTGAAGGCGAAGGTTGGCACTAAAAAATACCAAAGTTTGGACCACCTCAAACAAGCACTTCGCCGGGAATGGACCAAAATACCGCAGAGCCACTTGTGTGCAGCGTGCGATGCTTTCTTCGGCCGTCTCAAGGCCATTATTCGCGCCAAAGGTGGACATATTGAAAACTACTGATACAATTTGAAAATTGATGTATTTTCCAACCTGTTTTGCTTTGACACAATAAAATTTATCAAAAAATAAAAAAATTATAGCATTTTAAAAAGTTGGAGTTCGAGTCATTCACCCTGTACAATGTACTGATTAACCACATAAAAACCGCTACCGCTAGATGTACTTCTTTTTGTATACAGCCGACCCGATTTGGTTTCATTGCGAAGGTCTAGTGTTTGTTGAGGGTTGCTAGGAGCTTTACTTGTATGAGTCTCTGCGGATCTTGAAAGCATGCTACGGGTATATATCTGTTGTCTACTCGTACTGCCCAGCTTTTTCATTTTCAATTTGTTCAAACCATGTCTGGTCTGATAGGCTTTTTTAGTTTTAAGATTCAGAAAACATCTTTCTTTGTGTTTTTTCTGTATTTTCACCACTTTTTTGGATTTAGTTGAAACTTAAATTTGGGGATATCTGCTACAGCTTTTAAGTAGTAAACAGGTCTTGGATCAATGCTGCGCTTTTGACTTTGAAATGACTATTCGATAGAGCCTTGCTAGTGAAATTTCGGTTTTAGATTGGGTAAATAACTCGACTCGCATGAAATAAGCTTGCCAAAGCTTTTTCTCTATTTATTGTTTTTTTGTTAGTTACCAGAATCCTCGTCTAGAGTTTGTGATTGTAGGGATGTCAATCAAAATATTTTGTTCGTAGCTAATGATCGATTGATAATTTCTGTTTGTGGGGCTCAAGTGGCAGAGCTATCGCTATAAGAAAGCCCTTGTTGCCATGGAATATGCTTACCCAGTTTCGTAGAATTTACGATATACGGTTTTTAGATAACCGGTTAAGGTTACTAATTGGCTTTACTATAGAATAAATTTGTTTTTTGTGTTCTTTATTGAAACTAGTAAGTGTGGCAGCAGCGGATTACACACCTTTCTATCGTCTACCATAGATCTACGTTAGAGGTTCTTACACCAAGACCTTGTTAACCGAGAAACACATTAAAGAAACACTTTATCAAAATTATTTTAACTGATGGAGCTTCATTTCATTTAAATAGCCCTTTGAGACGTGTTTGGACTGCTTACGGGAGAAATGTGAGCAACGAACATTAAACATCTGGCGAAAGTGCACGTTTATGGCTGTTTTGGTGCGGTGGGATTAAGGAAGTTAGTGACATTCAAAAAGGAATGGTTCGCTTCCGCTGAAATGATATTTGGATTTTGGAAAACGAGATTGGCTTCTGCCAGAGGACGACGATCCGAAACATCGTAGTTCTATTTGTCAAGCATTAAAACAGTCAATGTGTTGGATTGGCCATCTCAGTCTCCAGATGCCAATCTGATTGGAAATATCTAATGACTTATGAAGCAGATGATCAAAAACAGGTTAAATTTCTTTTAAAAATAGTTTGACAACAACTAGGTACAAAGATTTGAAGCGGTAATTGAAAATGGAGCAGACAGAACGACATATAAACTACTTTGGGCATTCAAGACAACTTAAAAGCCTTTAGAATAAATAATTTTGTTTTCCTAAGTCAAGCTGTTCAAACCGGAGAACACTAATGGGAATGTTTTCAACAGATCATCGGCGAATGTGGTGTAATTTGTTTCAAAGCGCCGCCATATGGAAACACCTGGTCTGACGATGAATGCAGACAGGTGCATGCAGTCAAACAAGAATCATACAAGTTGCGCTGCACGGCAATACGACAGTTGTTGGTCAGCTAGACGAGCAGAAAAGAAGGGAAAAGCACATGTTTCTCGGGAAGAAAAAGGAAGGAAATGAGAAGCGTGTGATAGAGGAAATGGAGAGACTTTCGAAGGTTTTATCAGAGATACTTGTAAATTGAACACGCTAGGATTACAAAGCCAGAATATGAACATGGGCAACTAGTGTTACAGTCGCAGTTAGTGCCGTCAATGAAAAGACTACTTTTACAGATTGTTTAACGGCGATGATGGTCAAAATTCCGCTGTCAGACAAAATTAACCATTTACCCTGGATAAAGACGACAGAGAATTCCGTCTCACTGACATAGACAAAGTTAAGATAGCAATATTGAAGTAAATAAACTTCCTGTTGAAAAGGAAGAAGATGACCTGACAACAACACCTCAGCAGAAATAAAACGAAGATTCACTCTTGCCAATCGCAGTTTCTGTGGTCTAAGAAGACAATTGATTAGTAAGGCCTTATCTCGGAAAACTAAGGAGACTATGTAAGGCCTTGATCATCTCAGTCCTACTTTGTGACCCTAAAGCATTGACTCTATCGAAAGCGGATGCAGATATTCTTTATCGTTTTGAGAGAAAAATCTTTCGAAAAATATTGGGTGCCGTCTGCGTTGACGGGCTTTGGAGGAGAGGATTCAACGACATCGACAGCGACATTGACCGAGTCAGAAAACGGGCCATCAGTCGCCTGGGATGGCTAGGACACGCAGAGCGAATGGACATCGTATCTGACCCATAGCCACAACGCAGTAGAGAAAGACCTCACCTTAGGTGCCGCGCATAAGTAGAAGGGTACCTAAATCGATTTGGACTGCGCAACTGGAGGTAGTTAGTTAAAGACTTGACTAACTGGAGAGGCTTATTAGTTGAGGCCCAAGTTTACCCCGAACTATACCGCCACCTAAGTTAGTAAGTAAGATGACCTGATGGGCACCAGCTCAATTGTAAGATATGATTAGGAAGGAAGGAATAAGTCTCGTAAACAACGCCTATAAGATCTTTTCTGTCGTCTTATGTGAGTACATGAATTCATTCATGAAGAACCTGCTTGGTCCATATCAATGCAGTTTCAGCCATGTCTAGTTCTTGTATCCCTGCCAAACTCGTCAGATTGTGCAGGATGACTGTAGAGAATTTTTGCTATACCAAGAAGATCGGTAACGAATTAATCGAGATCTTTAATGTTAAGAAAGGTTTTAGACAGGAGACATGCTGTCATCGCCTAAGAAAGAATCGTGCAAAACTCACTGGCTAACAAAAGAGGTACGATCGTTTTAAAGTCCGCTCTATTAATTAGGTACGCGAATGACATTGACTTGATCGGGCGAACACATCGTCAATGAAGCTGGCTTCCGCCTAATTACCAAGGCTACGCCCATCAACGATGTAGTCTAATAATGAATCGGGGCGGAGCAATACTGGTCTTATCGTAATGGCTTTCCGATTAACGCCACTGAAGGTTGCTACGATTTGGCCAGTTACATTATGAGCGGCCGGTCATAATGTCCTGTTGAGTGGCATTGAATAGCGGTATTCGCACCCCACCAGAACTTAAAAGTGGCACCATGGGAAGTCAGGGCCTGATTTGGAATGGGTAGGCCCCCTAGTGAAAGCGTCAAGCCTAAAATTACAGGAAGGGTCTTCCACAAGTTGGTTGATGCGATGTGGAGTTCGGCTAAAAGCTTTAGATCTACCTCGACTCAAACCAAGAGTGGAGCTTATACCACCAACACAGGTTCAGACTTTAGTATTACCGAAAGATGGTGAGCGATGGCCAGGAGTATAGGTAATCGGGCCCCCATGGATGTATGGGCAACCCGTGAACTTAAGTCTCCGCGACAGGTGTTCACGTAAAACACTTGCTTAATCAATCAATGCTGCTTTCCTGTGTATTGATGCGGAAGCGGCAAAAATAGGTGTGACGCTAAACGCTGGCATCAGAAAAGGACGCACATCACCGACAACTTGGGTAGAACGTCTCCACTAGCAGCTATAACTTCATTTACAAGATCCGCAGTTAGAAGTAGCAACGACATCAGCTCAGCTATCAAACACAGAAGTACTGTTTCTTTGGGCCCAGGTGGCAATTAAGTAATAGAGCTCTACCCCGTAAGATGAAACTGACTTTATACAAGATCTTTATTCAGGTTCTGCTTTATAGCGCAGAAGCTTGGGCCTTGTCAAAAGCGGATGTAGAGCACCTCGCCGTTTCCATTTCCGTCTGTATTGACGGGGAATGGAGGAGGAGATTCAAATAGGAACTGTTCTGGTTTTATAGTCAGGCATCTACGGATCCAGTGCGTGAGATAGCTGGGGCACGTCATAGCTCGGGCCAAAGAGTCTTCGAACCTAACCCCGAGGGACGGTGGAGAAGAGAATGGCCGCATCTAAGGTGCCGCACGCAGATGGTTGAACTTCAACCAACTTGAAATACGTCCCTGGAGATAGTGCTAACTGAAGGGGTCTGTTTGTTAAGGGCCAAGTTCACTCCGGACTGTAGCGCCGGCTGGATTGCAAGATTATTTTTTTAAGCTAGGCTATGTGGGGTTGCCTTCTATTAGTGGATTGGTGCGTACAAAAATGTTAGTTTGCCATGAAAACTGCATAATTTTTAACTATCGGTAGACTTTATGAGTACTGTGTCCTTGAGGCTACGCGTAGACATTGGGGTATGTTTCAGTCGAGGGAGAAAAATGGAATGGTATCTTCTATGAAGCAATAAAGCCACCTATCGTTTTCGGTCAACAGATTTTTTGACTTTCATGGTTGCATAGATCTTTGTTCACATTTGGAGTCCATATGCTGCAGGTCGAACCAATTCGAACCAGCGAATTAAGTTTTTTTTTTGTTTCATGGGGATTGGTCTAAATTTAAGAAGAATTAATAGAGTTGGAGACCTTGAATGTTCTAAAGCAACCTAGGGGCCACTCCCCGGATGACTCGTTTTTTTTAACTGGTCCACGATTCTATACCACAAAGGAAACTAATTCTTAGTTGCCCGATTTTTAGAGTGTTTTGAGATTTCATCGGAACAGAATTGTATTGTTACAATGATACGGTTTAAACAAAGTAAAAACCTCTATTCTACAATAAATTAAACGGATTCAGTTGCTTAGGTCCCATCAGTGACCCATTCTGTCATGGGCTGCAGCTCTGTTGTAAACGATCTGTCCACGTGTCTTTGTAATCCTCGCTGGCTTCTATACGGTGTCAGAGTGACTATATCCTCTCAACATAGTTTTATTTTTTGCAGAAACTACCACGCCCACCTGTGTACTGAAAGGAACAGAATCAGAAAACAATAGGTGATTATTGAAAGCTTATGCGATATGGGTGCTTACTATGTATGCAAATAGTTTAATTCTCGTTTCCGGTCGCTTGTGGCGAGTTTGTTTCAAATTTAACTTTTTTTTTTTATGCAAATACAATTGGAAACAAAAGCTGTATTAGTTACATAGTATGCTTCGTTGAATTGAAAGCAAAACACATTAAAGTTGACCTTGAGGTTTTTCTAATTTAGTGACACCATAATTGAAAACCACACAAAAGCCTAGGTGTGCCTGTGACTGACTGTGCTAGATGCGATTACTTATTATGTCATTTGTTAGTTTATAGTTACATATGAGTACGTACGATAATGCCATTGCCTTTTCGACAATAAAAATTACAACTGATATGAATATGCGATATTTTGTGCTCTGTTACATCTGTTTTGAGATCTAATCGATGATGTAGTCAACAACTAATTACTATGCCATTTGAGTGTTCAGGCCAGCTCAGCAGAATAGTTCTGGTGAATATCTGTTGTCAACCTAACAGATTGTTGATGTAGGGTTTCAGACGTTTACATAGTACGGTAGGTGAAATCTTGTACGCGATGTATGGTATACTACATATACTCGTAGTTGACGTAGTGTAGGGGTTTTTCTTGAGGATCGGGCAAACGATATTGAGATTATATTCATCGGGCATTCACTCTTCTGACCATATCTGAGAAACGAGTTGGTCCATGCTCTCTACAAAGTCATTTCCACCAGCGTTGAATACATCGACCGGTAAACCGTCAGGTCTAGCTGCTTGGTTTGTTCTCAGCTTGGATATTGCTATCTTTATTTGGTTTTGGTCAGGTGGACAGAAGTTTTGGCTATCATTACTTAGGTTGAATGGTCTACTCTGCTGATGGTGGGATGTTGAGCTTCTTCGCCCTTATACAGTCTGCAGAAAAGGTTTTTCCATCAGCACGGACTGTGACTCTACTACAAGATTTCCTTCTTCATCTCTACAGATATATGTATTTCATTGACACGTTCCTTTTGCGAGTTGGTAAAACATGCTTACGTTCTTCCTGGGGTACAAACCCTCAATATCTTCGATCGCGCGCTTCTTGTGCTCTTTTTTCTTCTTCTGGAGAAGCCGATGTTCCTCCGGTCTCCGCTGCCCGTAAAGCTCACGAGCGGCTCTCGTAATTCGTTGCAGCGCCGCTTTGTACGCTTCTAGTGATTACCGGCATTCTTCATCAAACCAGGGATTTCCTGGTGGTGGACGCGTGAAACATCAGTTGGCATATCAGTTGCGGCGTCTCTGATGGCAAGTTTGCAGCGCTGCCATTGGTCTTCGTTCGGATACGTGCTGGGTGAATATTGTGGCTGTCTCTTGTCACTGCAGCTGTTCACAGTAGTTCTTCTTTGTCGTGGCGTTTGGGAAATAGGTATTCGTATCTTGGCTGCAACACAGTGGTGATCCGAGTCAATGTTCGCCGCCCGAAAGGTTCGAACGTCCAGAATACTGGAGGCATGTATTACGTCGATCGTAATCAATTTGATTTAGCGTCTCATGATCCAAAGATTGTATTGAGATGAGGAAACCGGAAATAGTGATATTTCGACCCCCTTAAGTCAGTAAGTCTAAGTCCGCTCTCAGACTTGGTGTCGTGTAGGCTATGCTTACCAACTGTCCTACCAACTGTCCTACCAACTGTCCTACCAAAGATGTCCTCCTTTCCTATAATAGTACGATTTTAAGGTCATACTTCCAACATTACTCATATGTCTTGGCAAGGAGCTCGTAGAAACATTATTTGGTGTTGTCGTCTTCGTCTTCCGTAGTGTCATGGGTGCATATCGGAACCCGTGTGGCGATTGATCTAGAAACTGTTCTATAATTTGGATTGGTCCAACAGCGCAACAAGTTCGTAGCGAAGTGCTTGCCTTACCTCTCAATGGTGGTCTCTGGTAACTGTATGAGTAAGCCCTTACAATACAACTAATGGCCTCGGATAAAAACGGATTCACTGTTGTTTTTATTTTATTTCAAGAAATGTTTGCGGTTTAGAACTTCTTAAAACTCTTTTTGGCGCCCTGTCCTTTCGACACTTTGAGTATGTTGAAACACACAATCTTTGATAGTGATCGGCATTCAGCGGTGATCACGATATCACCGGCCTCAACATCCCTAAAAGCTGGAGAGCAGTGGGCGCTCATATTTCTGTGACGCTTCTCAAAATGGCTGTATTTACGTACACAGTCTAGGTAATCCCTACGGATGATGATGGTCCTTTGCATTTACGAACAACCCGGTGAGAATCCGGCCGCGAATCCTTACATTGCCGGTGAAGGGATACTTCTTTTCAATGTATGTGCCATCAATAGCCTCACGCGGGGTCTTGAGACCCAAGCCAATTTCTCGGCTACGGCGAAGGGACTTCTTTTTAACCAAGCCTGGCTTGTTTTGCTGTTTAGGTTTATACCAAACTGTTTTTGGAAAGTTTTTTCGTTCTGATCGCAAACGTTTAAAGGACAACGACCTTCGGATCAGCGCGCGGTATGTTCGGACCTGCTGCTTTTCCTCTCTGCAGTCACATAACACAGTTTTCCATCCTTCTTTTGCGCGGCTCATTCCATCGGACTTCTAGGATGTCAGTGATATCCGTTTTGTAGAGGTTTAGGGCCTCCGCTAATAGTTCACATGTACACTACCCCTCAAAAGTTTGGGGTCGAAGAATATTTGAGTATTTGAATCGAAATAACTTTAAACGATTGGGGATATTTTAAAAATTCTTTTTTGTAAGCGTGCGGGCGAATTTTGTTTATTAGAAGAAAGCAGAAAATTATTGAAAATTTTACTACTTTTTTTTTATAATGGCAATACTCTATTTCAACTTCTTTTCATTAAAGTATTGTAGTTTCCTTTATTTTTGATCACCGCCGCTTCATAAATTCTAGGCATTCTTTCAATTAATTTGTTTGAGGTTTCACATGCCAATGATTCCCAGACAACCTGGTCTCTGATTTTAAGAAGGATTTGGTAGGATTAAAGCCATTTGGGCTCATATTTCTGATTGCCCGAAACTTTTGGGCGTTAGAGTATAGGGATTGCAGAGAGTCAGAACATTCTGCGTACATAGCCGAAATTTATTGTCCGTTTTTCGTCCATCCATATCCGTTTATTGCTTTAGTTAATCCTATGGCACAATTGCTAAACTGGAGATCCAGACCGTTCAAAGGATAGAACTTGTAGTACACTATGAGAATTTGAGCGCCGCCGTACTTTCGCTTGAAACTACACCATCACCATGTTTATTTCGAGAACCTGGCTAGATCCCGAAACCATAAATTTCAAGTCAGGCACTGAAATCCCTAATTTAAGAGTAAAAACGGCTTTTATGGTAAAAGATGTGGTACATGATGAGTCTGGTGGCTGTTCCTAACGTTATGAGTAGCAGATCCACTTCAGAGAAGATGTCACCTTCCTCCTTATCTTAGCAGCTGCTGCGGAAGTCGTTGCTTTGTAAGCATTGATGAATTTAAAAATGCAGCGCCTCTTTATTTGAAGAGGACTTTTATTATTTTTGGATTGAATCTCGCAGTAGCCCAAAACTAGACCATCTGTCATTGGTTTCGAATACTTCATTGGCCCGGCTTAGGTGTTTGACATACAGGTGAATCCTGTTTTCTACACAGGAGTCTCTCCTCTTCTTTTCTTCTTTTTCCATAGGTTCTTTATGCGATTGTAAAAGACTAAGTCTTCTGTTGGACCTTCTGAATGCAGGAGGCCGGCCATTTTAATATAATATAACTGCACTGATCAGTTGTTGACGATCAGTTTCAGATCTTCTTTTTTTTAGGACGGGGATCTCCCCCGCTGGGATTCCAGTCATCGAGCGTTCTTCGACCAGATTTTACATATATGTATGTTGCTGTGTGCTGGTTATTTTCTCCAATTTTAAACAGCTCGGCGGAAAAGTCGTTGGCTCCTGGGGATTTGTGAGATTAGAGATTGGATATTTCTGTCCTCACCTCAATTTCATCGGGTGGACGGTAGTTTATGCCATCCTCGGCCAGATTGAATGGTGCGTCCTGCCTGATATGTTGTTCGTTGTCTTCGTCGTTTAACAGCCTAAGGAGAGGTTCATCCAAGTTTTTAGTACTGACTGCGATTTTACAACGTTTCCATCGAAGTCCCCTTTCTACGTCCGAACCTCATTTCTACAGCAGCATGTTCCAATCGCCTCAGTATTTTGTGCTTTTCCAACTGTCCTGTTAAGTTAATCTTGTGTGTAGTATCTAATTCAACAGACTGCATATTTTTTTTAGTTCAAGTAAATGCACTTTTTTGCTGCAAGTCTGCATCGACTTTGGGAACACAAATAATTCAGAAACTAACAAGTTTCATATTGCAGCTTGCAATTGCAATGGTACATTTTGCGCAAATGCACAATTTGTTTTCCCACACTCGATTTTTCCGTAAAGGGATTTTTGTTTGGAAGAGTAGTCTTCCGTTAGTTGTTGTTCAATAAAGTTGGTTGTAAAGCTAAAGTGTTCTGTTTTCAATTCCCCTTGAAGAAGCTTGTATTCGGCTCTTTGTTTTTGCTGATATTTGTCAATTGGAGCTCTCATCTTAGCCATTCCTTTCGTTTGCTATGTAGCACGGTACGCGCCCATTGAAGTCCCCAAAAACGGTTTTGGTGTAATACTTGGAACACCGTGCTCGCTATGAGTTCATAAAAGCCTTCCTTGGTGGCGTAATTTTTCTCCTCGGTTGGGGCATGCGCGCATTAAACGCTGAAGTTGATGTTTCGCCCTTATATGACAAAGCCACTTAGTCTGTTCAAAGTCATTACATGGTTAGTAAATACCGGAACGTTGTTGTGGGCATGGCTTGTTTATAAGGTCTAAAACGAGGAATGTACATATTTATGGATCAATACGGGAATGTATTGCGCACGTTTTGCCCGAAGATCAAAGTGCTTCTTGCTATGACACATTACAATCGATCAGGATGTGTACCCATTCCTTGCCGTAACTTTACACACTCTAATGAGTTGGCACCTCACCCAACTTACTCGTATCACCTAAACACTGAAGTTAACTTACATGAGCAAGAGTAGTTCTGAGTGTTAAACTGTTGGGTTTATTGGCCAGGGTTGATACACGGTGATCGTTAGTTCACCAGAATTTTCAGAAAGGAAAGATGGGAGGTGATGATTGGGATTTTAGACACGCTCCTGCTGGTGTATCGGGTCTGCTATCAGTTGCAAGATTATCCAGAGGTGGGTATACATACAATACATCCAAACGCTAATTAACTTTCTATCGGTGCCAGTCGAAAAGGCACACCCGAAGGACGGTGTGTTGAGATCTTCGCTGCGGAAAATAATTTAACCCAGCTTGGAAATGAGCCCACACGAATACCAGACGTTGATAATCATACTGCCAACACCCTGGACTTGTTTTTAGCTTCTCACCCTGATAAGTACACCCACCACACAGAGAAACGATTCCTAAAAGAACCGTATGGCAATACGAGAAAGCCAATTGGAGCGGACTTAACAATTTCTTTAGGAATTTTAACTGGTCTTTATGTTTCTTCGATAACGACGTGGATGCCGCTGCTGACATGATTCTCTTTGGAATGAGATGCTTTATCCCTCGGATGAACAGTATCAAACCAAAAGAAAAGGCATGGTACGACAAGAGCTGTAAAGAGGCTGTCAGGGTTAGAGAATTGTTTTTTCAGTCCTAAAAGACTAACCCGACAGAGGAAAACCGAAGAAAGTTTAAACGAGCCAAAAATGACTGCAACGTCTTTTTTAAATGCGTAAAAATTCAATACGACCAAAAGTTGAGGCAAAAAATACTGCAATGTCCCAAAGGCAGTAAAAATTTTTGGTCGTTCGTGAAAAACATTAGAAATTCTGCCTCATCCTCCATCCCAACGCTCATTTACAATGGCATTCCAGCTGTCAGCTCTTTGGACAAGGCCAATCTGCTTGCTGCACGCTTTGCGGCTAGCTCAACACTCTCAGATTGTGTTTTGTCCCCGCCTACACTTGAGTGCGTCGAATCTGCAATGGGACCAATTCACTTTCGCACTCGTGTAGTAGCAGAAGAGTACTTAAAGATCTCAACATACATAAATCCGCTGGGGTCCAGATGGTATATCTCCCCTTCTTCTGAAGAGGTGTTCTTCTACGCTGGCAAAACCACTGCGTAAGTTTTTTCATCAATCCTATTCTTTAGGACTCTTTCCGAGCAGATGGAAAACAGCATTTGTCCAGCCCGTCCCTAAAAAATGCGAATCTTCTCTCTCCTCCTAGAGACCCATTGCACTTACGTCCCTTCTCTCAAAGGTCATGGAAACGCTGATAAACCGTCAGCTCATGAAGTATCTCGAAACACGAAAACTTTTCAATGACCGGCAATATGGTTTCGTAGCAACAGGTCCACTGATGATTTGATGGCATGTCTCACCGAAAAGTGCAACCAAAGCGTACACCAATCTGGCGAAAGCAAGATCATTGCACTTGATATTTTTAAGGCATTTGACAGAGTTTGACATCAGGCTCTTTTGTCGAAAATGCGTGCTTTTGGGATCGATGACTCTCTTCTTCAATGGATTAGAAATTACCTTTCGGAACGTTCAATTCAAGTTGTCTTGGACGGTTTCAAGTCTGATATTCACAAAATAAATGCTGTTGTGCCCCAGGGCTCCGTTCTGTCTCTGACACTCTTTATAATTTGCATTAATGACCTCTTGTCTGCTACTTCTAATGCTCATCAGTATACCCTCAAGCCCATTTTCGGACGTACTCTAAAATATCGTGATTCTTCCCTAAGCCGTACAACTCGCTTATGGAATGCCCTGCCGATCTCTGCGTTTCCTGGTCGTTATAGCTTACAAACATTTAAAAACAATGTACATCGGTACCTGTCTTTTTTCCCTCCCTAACTTCCCCTCACCCACGCTATGTCTAAACATCTTATTGGTACAAAAATCCCTTGAGCGCGCCCCCGAAACTACACGCTATTTTCGAAGGGGCCTTGAAGGTGGCTCACAATATGTATGATTTTTCGTTTATTTTTCAAACTCAGCCTTATTTTCATCTTAACAAAAAAAACTTGAAACTTTATCATACTCCGCGTTCAGTTTTAGAATCATCATCCGATATTCAAATACGAGTACTACTTGAACTGTGAAATTCCTCGTCGATGTCATAGACATCAGATTAGAAATAGTTGGGAACTTCAGCTGAATCCGCTTCCCTCCAGCTTTGACCTCGTTTACGAAACAAAAACACTGTCAGCCATTAACCTGATCCAACGAACCCTTGTCTTCTGAGGACGGCCCGCTAAAGTTCCCCATTAAAATTTTTTTTATTCGCAATGAAGCAATGAGCTTCTATTTCACTTGGAATTGAATGATTGATGGTGTACTGCTGTACTGACATCTCAATAATAGCGAACAGCTCGAACCGGAGCCCAGCGTGTCTTCTTGCCTAAGCAGCTACAAACTATTATATTGTAGATACTTCCCAGTGACCCTCAAATGGTTTAATTTTTTGTGCTTTTTGTCTTTTTTTTTTTTGGCAAAAAAAAATTTTGGTTTCCAGAAATTGTAGTTCAGAAGCAACCACCTCGTGCGCCGACCGACCGATATGAATTGTCTGCAATTGTGGCGTTAGGCCAACAACTTTTGGTCAAGTGACCCACTCACGCACGCGATACCGCATGATGCGCATTAATTTCGTCGTGAGTTCATTAAATGGGCCATTTGCCCCTGGCTTAGCGGATGCTCTCAGCCAGACCCCTCTGGGTGTTTTCCGTCACCATTAGAATGGCTGCGAATCGACACAGCTTGACTTGACTAGGTGGTACGTTCTGTGCATTATTCTTCCAAAAATAATGCGAAAGCTGGACATTAGCCAAGTGTCAAAGATGTGGAGGAGGTTGCGGCGTCATAAATTGACAAATCATGACGTACGGATACATATACGAGCAGTCTAGCGACGATCTTGTGGAGAATATTCTTAATTTCGTCGAATTTATTTTTGAGATTTGATTTATGTTTCTGTTAACCGCTGCATCTTTTGCCAGCTAAAATAGAAATTTCTTAATTAAATTAATCAGTTGCATTGTAGACGCTCTTAAATAAGTTGCCAACTGGTTTTTTTCATAAACTTATTATATTTTGAAAATTTTCCAGGACGAGAACCGAAGCCTATTGGAACGTCTCATGAAATACAAGTCAAAGGATGCCGATAAACTAAACGAAGAGAACGAGAGCTTCCTAAAGTAAGTTTCTTTTTTTTGTTTCGATTTCCATTTTGGATTTTTATTAGATGTAGTATCTAATAACTCGATTAGCATCCTCATGTTTGCTGGATATGGTTTTGTGTGCTTTAATCGACATTTTGTGTTACACCATTATTCATCATTGTTATTTTTTAAATTTCAATCGAAGCGTGTTGGCATTGAAATTGGAAAAAAAAAAGTTTTAAGGTGGCACGCAAAAAATGTTTATGTGTAACTCAAAAGGTTTGTGTAGTGTTGCTGTTTTACTGTTGTTGTGACGTCTGTTTGCCTGCCTGGCTGTCGTCTTGTGATCGTCAAAATAGCACCCTGTGACGACGATCTGTGTGTGACAAGTTTTTGTTTTTTTTTTTCTAACCAGAGGCGATAATTGTTTTTTTTTTTTAATACAAAAAAAAAATATTTTTACCTGTTTGCACGTTTTTTTGTTTTGGAATTTTTTTTTGTTAAATTTATGCGTAAAATTATTTACAAAAAAAAAAAATAGAAAAATAGATAAATAAATTTATATCTAGCGTTGGTGGTCAGATAAATGTGGCTCATACTGTGTTAATTTTCATTCATCCATGTGGAGATACGGATAGATGGAAATCGCGTTCGTTTTGTTCTTTTTTTTTGCAATGTTTCCAAAGAGTTGGTTGGTTACAAAAGTTTAAATAGAAATGATATTCATTCACTTACCACACTGTTTTGTTTTTATTTTGATCATTTTATCTTTAGATACAGGGGAAGTAGGTGTTTATTTGTTTTGGTTGTTTGTCCAGACATTTCAACGAGTGGGGCAACGATAAAATTGAGAATCTACAATATAATACTTTCTTTTGAAAATGCAGGAACATAGCTGAAAGAGAGTTTTTTTTTTTGTTATAGGTGGGCTGTAAGTCTTAGATTTACGAAATTCGTGACCTTAGATAAGATATCCGATGTCAGGTGACGATTTAGTTAAAAATCAACTTAGGCCTATATATTTGTTTCGATCCTTAGAAAATTAGTTCTCAATTGCGGACTGAAGGTTGGTTCAGGTCTCCCCCTTAACTTTGTGTCATTTCTTTTACTCTGTCAGTGAAAAATTAAGATATTCCAGGCTCGAGCGTTCGGATCTATGAGCTCACATGTCTTAGCCGGACGTTTAACTTCATAAATACTTTTTTGATGACATTAATTTTCCTATATAGTACTTCGTATTTAAATCTTATCTCCCAGAACCAACAAGAATTGAATTCCTACTTACGTAGTATCTATATTGTCCCCTTGAAAGTAATCCCCATCGGCTGCAGCACACTTATGCCAGCGCTTGATCCTCGAGACATTTTTTATACTCGGTTTTCGGTATGTCCATCAGTCGGCTGCTGAAACGCGTTCCCCGTAGTGGTTTTTTAACTCGATTGAACAGAAAGAAGTCACAGGGAGCCAAATCAGGTGAATTCGGTGTCTGTTGGATGGTATTTGTTGCATTTTTCGTCAAAAAATTACGAATAATGATGGCACTGTGTGACGGTGCATTATCATGGTGCAAAATCCATGAGTTTTCTGCCCACAATTCTGGTCTCTTTCGGCCTTCTGGCAAAAATTCTTGATGCACTACGCCGTTGTAATCCATGAAAACCGTGAGCATTGCCTTCTTTTTTGACTGAAAACGACGTGGTTTTTTTGGCATCGGCTCATTTGGTGAACGCCATTCACTTGCCTGATGTCTGGATTGCGTGTCGTACTCATAAACCCACGTCTCGTCTCCAGTAATGATCCCTTTGATGAATGGGATCGGATTCAGCCTCGCAAATCATCTCTTTTGCGACGTCAACACGGTCTCTTTTGCATGAAATTGAGGTCTTTTGGCACCAACTGTGCGTGCTGCTACACGACGGAAACCCAAATCATTAACCAAAATATCTTGGACGGATCCATAGGCAATGTTCAAGTCCTCCGCTATCTCTCTGATGGTTAATTTGCGCTTATTGACCAACATTTCCTTTACTTCATCAATGTTTTCGTCGGTTTTCGATGTCGATGGTCTGCCACTGCGTTCATCATCTTCGATTGACTCACGACCACTTTTGAACCGCTCGTGCCACTGGTAAACGACCGTTTTCTTTAGAGAATCGTTGCCGAAACACTTTCCCAACATTTCCAACGTTCGCGCACCATTAAATCCATTTTTTTACGCAAAATTTAATACAAGTTCGTTGTTGCAATTTGAAATCCATTTCTAAAATTGTAAAAAATCGCCAAAACACACAGAGATAGATACACCCTTGGCTACGTAACTTTTGCAAATGTCAAGCTATGACGCTACGATTTAGAGGGAATGTCAACAACAGACTTACCAACTTAACAAAAAAAAAACAGAACTCAAATCGGAACAATGGGAGCGCCACACGGTTGTGTGGTGCGGGAACTTTTTGATCAAGGTGGTAGATTTGATCCATTGTGATATTACGTATTTGGTTATAGCGACAGCTGTGGGTCCTATTTTTTCCCCGATGAGCAGTGTTACTAGCGGATGGGCAAATAAGGGTTTTACCGTGAGAATAGTAAATAAAAAATTATTGCATTGGTTAAGTAATGTTTACTGATCGATAAAAATTATGTGAGAAAGATTATATCGATTTAATGTTCACTACGGCATCGGCATTAGGATGACATCGTGGCATAATTACTCTTCTATTCGACCAATATGTTTTTCTATCTCACCCTTTAGCTCTTGAAGTGTTGCTGGCTTATTGGGATAGACCTTGATTTTCAGATAACCCCATAGAAGTAAGTCAAAAAGTGTCAAATCACACGATTTCGATAGCCAATTGTCGTCACTCGTTCTTGATATAATGCGCTCCGGGAACTGCTCGTGCAATAGAGTTATTTTTGCATTGGCCGTCACATACCCTGTACATCCATATCGCCCAATTTGGGCTATACAAAATTAGTAACTATGGCACGATAGCGTTTGCCATTCACGGTAACATCACATCACATCACATCACACCACCACCATTTTCAAAAAAAAGGTTCAAAAACCACACCAAACAGAGACTCTTTAAGGATGCATCGGTTTCTTGACAATCTTTCCTGGGTTTTCATCGGCCCAAATGTGCGCTGAGATGAAAATCTGAAGATGAATTTCTTTAAAAAATCTTCATCACGCATTCAATCGGCAAACGTACGGCGCTGGAAATGGTCTGGAGGCTTCAATTCCTTTGTTAGGGTGTAAGGACTTGAGATGCGTTTACATGACCGATTATTTCAGAAATGGTTGGACCGATCTCATCCAAATTTTGCATACGCATATTTTAGCCCATTTTAAAAATTTAAGGTGCGGGATTCTAAGGAAATACAAAATATTCGTTGTACAGAACGTTTTAACTTTTTTTTTCTTTTTTTCAACATTTTTCATCATAAAGTATAAAGTGCGTTGAATTTTACTATAGAATTCCCTCCACAGGGTAGTTTTCCAGACAAAAACCGGGACTTGTAGTTTTGAAAATAATGGGGCAAATTTTCAATAGACGCAAAAACTAAAAGCGTATTTTTTTTTGTACAATAAATAAAAAAATTAATAAATAAATAAAAATAATAAGTTAAATGAACAGAAATTCAATGAACTTGGAAGGGAACTAAGGAAATTGGAGGCAATGGGATCGCTTATCTGAGAGTTAGCACGGCGCAGCGTGTCGTTCGTGTTGTCTTTCTAGAACCATTTGTAACATAGAAGTCGGAAAAATTTGCGTTTTTTTTTTTTGCATTCAGTTCCGTATAGAGCCTATATTAAAAGAGTGAAGTAAAAAAGTCAATTCTGATGTCCTTACCCCTTTTAATGAATTTTAAAAATTTTACGTTCTTGAGCGGTTTAATTCCTGCCACGATAACGAGTTGATGTGCTTGGGCTCTCGACCAATCTTTCACGTATGGCAACAATGTTTGCGGCTGAACGCCCTGTACGAAGATGATTTCACCTCTATTACCGAGGTGCTCTTGAATTTGAATGTCTTGGAATTCGTAAACCATCTTCAACATTTTACGCTCAGTTGGTCAATTTTCTATACTAACAAAAAAATTTCGTAATTCGCGATATGTATCCTTTTGAACGGTCATTTTCATAACAGACCCCGATAATTTAATTTTAACACAAGTTATCACCGAGTATCTTTCATTACTTAGATTGTGAATGACTGTAGATGACAGATTCCTATTAGTTATGGAATGTGAAAACCTGACGAACCGACCAGAAAAGGCTCAGAAATTCCCTCTGATGGACTTGAACCCTTCTGCTGCACTTCTAAATCAGCAGTCAATTTAGCTATTAATAGCTGGGTGCAGTCGAGATGCATCTCATATTGGGAGAATAGCTCTGATCTAAGATAGGTCAAACAGGCCATGCTGCCCTTCTATAAAAATGTCAATAGCTGTCTAAATGTAAGTCGGCGCGATATCAAAAACTTAGTAGGTTACCTCACAGGACATCACCTCAACAAAATGAATCTAGCCGACTCTCCGCAGTGCCGACTTTGTCTAGAAGAAGACGAAACAGCTGAACACATCTTATGTGAATGTGCAGCCCTCAACGGAATTAGGCTTAAGATTTTCTTCAAGAAAAATTTCGAGTCAAATGAACGAATGAATTCCTCTGCTAGTAGTGTTATCAATTTTATTCGGAAGGTAGAAAACCTATAAAAAATCTTTTAGGTCAAAGTGCCTACATCGCAATTGGCAAGTCAGAAAATTAAAAAAAAAAAAAAAAACCCGCATCCTGTCAATTCAATTTGCCAAGGCCTTCTTGACTGTTTCCGGCTCTACCTCACGAATGGCTCGGACGATATTCGTTTTCCGGTCTTGAATCATTTCTGGATTGTCCCCATAACATCGATCTTTAAGGTCACCCCAGAAAAAGAAAGTCGAGATTTCGAGAGCGAGAGAGAGAGAGCTGTCAGCGTCAAAATAACGTTTGCTTCAAAAAGAAACTTGTATTTGGACTTGTTACTTGAAAAGTAACACTCCTCCCGTCAGCTACTGTCTGTCAGTATACATACTAACGTCAGGCTTTGAGCAAACTGTGCCATTCAATTTGTGTGTGACAGCATTTGGAAGCAAAAAACCTCGTGAATTTTCGCGAAAATGAAAAAGTGAATTTCAGGTGACAAGCTCGAAGGAATGTTTGGCGTTGTTTAACCGCAGTTCGGAGAAGTTTGTGCGCCACTTCAGAGTAGAATTTAATGCTTCTAAAACACAATATTATCAGCTGTAATTATACCGAAATTTAAGAACCCATCCATGAACAGCACTAAAATACGTTCCTTTCTCGGTATGTGAGTCAATGACAACTTACGTTGGAACGACTAGGTAATGCTAATATCACTCAGTCAACTAACATGCCTCCTGTCTCACTTTGTTCATTCCATCGTGCTCCATCGAAATTGCTAGTAGCATTTCGCCCCTTCAATCCTTCAACTGCAACACCCTGTTAATGCTAAGCAGATTTCTCTCAAGCCTACTTTCGGACGTAGGTACTCTGAAATATCGTCACTCTTTCCTGTACCGCTTATAAAATAGCCTGCCAAGCTTTTTAGTTTTTAGTCATTATAAGTTGCTAACATGCATCCGTAACTCTCTTTCTTTCCTCCCTAACTTTCCTTCGCCCGCGCGGTGTGCATACGTTTCAATATCTGCGCAATATCTGGGGAATATGGCGGGTGGGGTAAGACTTCCCATTTGAGTGTTTCCAGGTAGGTTTTAACGGGTTTGGCAACGTGAGGCCGAGCGTTGTCATGCTGTAGAATCACTTTTTCGTTCCTCTGCTCGTATTGTGGCCGTTTTTCACGCAGTGCTCGCCTCAATCGACATCGATACCGTTTGCCAGTGATGGTTTCGTTGGATTTCAACAGTTCATAATAAATAACCCCGACCTGGCTCCCACCAAATACACAGCATAACCTTCGCAGCATGAATATTCGGCCGAGCCGACGATGTAGAAGTATGACCGGGCAGTCTCCATGACTTACTTCTCTTTTAGTTGCTATAATGAATCCATTTTTCATCACCCGTCACAAAGTGATGAAGAAAACCCTTCCTTTCTTGCCGCTGGAGCAGTGGTTCATAGGCGAAACAACGACGCTTAACGTCCCTCGGCTTCAAATCATAAGGAACCCAAGTTCCTCGTTTTTGAATCGTTTTCAACGCTTGGAAATGGCTTGGCGGATAACTCCTAATGCTTAAGCAAGCTCTTCTTGCGTTTGGCACGGATCCTCATCGAGCAATGCCTCCAATTCAGCGTCTTCGAAGGATTTTGGCTTTCCTTCACGCGAACGGTCGTCTACACCGAAATCAAAGTCCTTGAAGCGACGGAATCAATCACGGCACGCTGTTTCACTTAGAGCAGCATCTCGGTAAACTTTTTGGAGCTCTCGATGCGCTTCAGCTGCCGTTTTATTCGAATGAAAGAAGAAAATCAACGCTTCCCGCAAATGACGATTATTTGGCACAAAATCAGCCATTTTCTCTCAACCAAAAGTATATGACGCCAAAACAAAATCACTAATGTGTCAAAACGATTTGTTTACCATATGTCTAAGCTTGTATATGGCCTTGGGGATAGGTTTAGCAGCAGCGGAAGTATATCTACCTTTCACCGTGTTTTACGGGTGAGAGTTTCAGTCTACTCACTATAATAAAGGTTTTGTTAAACTCCACGCTTTACCTTATTAACTGTGATAATGAAACGTATCATGCACCACTTATCCAACACTAGCCCAACAGATGATTGCGCGGATAATTTCTTTATTTCGTTGTTATATTTCAAAGTCACTCTCGAGAATTCATCGTCCATTGCTGGTCTTTTTTCATACTGACGTTGTGCCAGTTTATATTTTCTTCAGCCAAAGTTAGTATTTCGGTTGGTTTTTCACTCTAGTGAGTAGTAGTAGCAATCATTAGCACGCTCGTGGTAAATCCAAAATAACTTATTCATCGTTTAGAATTAATCGCTGACATATGTCCGAGCTTATCGCAGGGCATACGAACTAAAAACCGCCTAAGCACTCCATTTATCTGATGGTCTTTCTACTTTCAAAAGTACAAATTGATTATAATCACGTATGCCATATGCACAAAATATATCAAAACGTGCTTATACGAGTATCTACAATAACTTTTATAGCCATGCCAAAACAGTAAAAGGTAAATCCATAAATTATAATTTCCAACGCCGTATCTTATCAGATTATAAGTCAGTTTTTACGAGTACAACGTCTCCTTGTCAACAAAATTTTTATGTTTGAACTTGCACATCTAACGAATATCAAACTTTAGAAAGAGAACAATTTTTACACACTTGAGTACATATAAGCACGTATGCCAGTGATAAGATGCGTTGTGATGTTAATTGTTTGAACATCGATCTCAACAGATATCTGTTGAGGGGACTACTTTCATTCATCATGGTAAGACTCGAGTTTGTTGTTCCGACAAAATAGTTTCTTCATCGCATAAAATACTGCTTGACGTCATTGAAATAATAATTCTAAAGTCTAACTGAAGTAGCAAGCAATCAAGCTTTTTCCACTTTATTTCTAATGACTAAGATTATTTATTAACTGATCTACATCACGTTTCTTACTCGTAGGGCGACCGATTGAATGACTGGATTCCATTCCATTTAACATACTTGGCATTTATTATCATAGAAGTTTTTAGTGGTCATGCTCATCGGTTTCCTTTATACCTCGAGGTATACCACATGTGTATACTAAAAAAGCAGTGGTGATGCACACCGCGTTGATATTTAGAGTCCAATGACACCTTACCCGTGTGTAGCGCTTGTTTTTATTTTAGAAAGATCTAATCGCATATTGCCTTGTCATATTGTTGATAACATATTACACTCAACCTTTATCTTGTCTGTCAATATCATGATCGGTTCCAAGTTCGGCTGGGACAATTATTCCGAACCGTCTAGTCTATGAGTTAACCGATAATACTGATACGTTTCGACCAGAGACAAGTACGCTTCGACCCCCTTTTTAAAATCAACGTTCAACCCATTGCTTAGCAATGATTCTCATAGTGTTGATGTGAAAATTTGGAGTGAAAATCCGGGTTTCTTTCGCTTTTTTAGTAGCACTTACTTATTTACTTACTACAAAATGTGTTGGAGCCGGGTCGGAACCAATAAACCTTTCCAACTGCCGCGGTCTTTGGTAAATTGCCTCCAGTTACTCACTTAGAGGTAGTTTAGGGCCTCTTTCACTTGTGCTTATCACCTAAGGCGAGGTCGCCAACGTCCATGTTTCTTCTACCCAGAGCAGGACTGGGATGATAAGGGTCTTTTATAGAATAGAGTCTCGTAGTGTTTCTTGACAAGGCTTTATTACTCAATTGCCTTCTTAGACCATAGAAGCAGCGATTGGGGTCATTATCCGAGTTAATAGCGCAGCCGAAATACGCAAAATATCTGCTTAAGTGAAAGTTACTTACTTACTTACTTACTTAGGTGCCGCTACAGTTCGAGGTGAACTGAGGTCTGAACTAACAAGCGTCTCCAGTTAGTCCGGTCCTTAGCCATCTGCCTCCAGTTGCGCACTCCAAGTCGTTTGAGGTCCGCTTCTGATTGTGCGCGCCACCTAAGGTGAGATCTTCCTCCATTATTTTGTCCCTCTGGGCTAGATTCGGGCCGGAGCATTGGCGTCTATTTGGTCTACGTATCCTACCCATCTTAGGCGACTGGTGCGCAATTTTATGATTAGACCGATGTTGCTGTACAGTTCGTATAGTTCGTTGTATGAATCCTCCACTCCAAAGCCCGTCAACGCAAACGGGGCCAAATATTTTTCGAGGCGACTGAGGATATCTTCATCCGCTTTCGATAGGGTCCATGTTTCAGCGCCATAAAATAGGACTGGCATGAACAAGGTCGTATATAGAGTCTCCTTAGTTTTTTGGGATAGTACTCAATTTTCTTCTTAGCCCAAAGGAACAGCGATTGGCAAGAGTGACTCTTCGTTTTATTTCTGCTGAGGTGTTGTTGGCAGGAGTTATAGCAGAGCCAAGGTAGACAAAGTCCTTTGCCACCTCGAAATTATAGCTGCCGACTGTGACGTTCTGTTCAATTCGTCGATGTTGTGTGTCCATTCTTGTTGAAAGCATGTATATCACCTAGTTTTGACCTCATTTACCGCGAAATCCATTTTAGCGGCTTCCGTTTCAATACTAGCGAATGCACCGCTGACAGCACGCTGTGTTCTCCCAATTATGCCGATGTTATCGCTGTACGCTAGACAGTCTTTTGAAAGCTTGTGCCGCCAGTGTTCTCTTGTGAGTTCCGCACAATTGACATCAAAGATCTCGGTTAAGTCGTTACCGACTTTGATGGTGCAGCGAGCGTTCTCAATCATCATTCTACGGAGACGGACGAAATTGGCAGGGATGCCAAAATTAGACATGGCTATATACGAATACAATACATACCTCTTCTCTATAAATGCTGCCATATGCGGGGGCTAAGATCGATGAAAAGATGGTGGGTATCGATTTGGAGGTTTCTTCAAGATCTGCCGGAGTGTTAAGGACTTTCCTGGTCTAAAACCGCACTGATAGCGACCAATAAGGTTGTTGGCGAATAGTTTCAAACGATCACATAATATGGCAGCTAAGATCTAGTTTCCAATCTTAACGAGACTTATACCTCTCTAGTTGAGGGGGTCTCCTTTTTTGTGGATCAGGCAAACAGTGCTGAGATTCCATTCATCAGGCGTACACTCTTGTGATAAGATCTGAGAAATGAGTTGGTGCATGCTCTCCACAAAGTCATTTCCTATGATCCCCATCTGATTTGTTGGTTTTCAGCTTAGATATTGCTATCCTTACTTTGCATGGGTCAGGTGCACAGAAGCTTTGCCTATCGTCGTCTAAGTTGAATGTTGAACTTCTTCGCCGTTATACAGTCTGCAGAAAAAGTTGTTCCATATTCTCAGCACCGATTGTGACCATAGTACAAAGCTTCCTTCTTAATCTCTGGAGGTATCTGTACTGGTCTACTTGCCTTGACACTTCTTTTTACCTACTGGTAAAACTTCCGTACGTTATTTCTGGAGTACAAACTCTTAAAATCTTCGATTGAGCTCTTTTTTTTTCTTTTGGAGAAACCGATGTTTTCCCGTCTCTTCTGTTCGTAGAGCTCATGAGCAGCGTTCGCCCTTCGTTGCAGCACCGCTTTGTACGCTTCGTGTTTAGCTGCATGTGTTTGCGCCATTCCTAATCAAGCCAGGGATTTCTATTCTGATGCGACGTTGGCAGCTTTGTCACTGGTCTTCGGTACTTGATGCTGGTTGGATAGGAGTTTTTGAGATATTTCGGGATACCCGTTAGGCGAAGATTCTTGCGGTCTCTTGTGATTGCAGCTTTTCTACGTTATATCTTTTCACATTAGTTTTTCTTTGTTGTGGCGCTTGAAAAATCCGCGTTCGCACTTTGGCTGCTACAAGGTGGTGATCGGAGACAATGTTGACTGCCTGAAACATTCGGACGTCCAGAATGCTGGAGGCATGCCTCAGGTCTACTGCAAAAGGATCAATTTGATTTAGCGTCTGATGATCCGGAGACCGCCATGTCCCCTTGTGTATATCGAGATGAGGAAACTGATCGCGTGCTATAGTAATATTTCGTCCCACCGCAAAGTCAATAAGCCTAAGTCTGTTGCCAGAGATAATATCATATAGACTTACCAGTTGTCCCACCAAAGATGTCCTCCATTAGTGCGATTTTAACGTCATACTTCGAAAAGTGCTTATACGTTTTATTGAGGAACTCGCAAAAACGTTATTTGGTGGCGTTGTCCTTGTCTTTTGTAGGGACATAAGCGCATATTAGGCTTACATGTCGGAAGCTCAGAACTCCTAGCCAAATTCAACTGTATTTGGCAATCTGCGTCCGAATATGCGCTGTTTCTTTTCCCTATAGCAATCACCATAGTATGTATGTTATCACAGTTGACATCCTCCTTATGTCAAGGACCTCTGTTAATTGCTGGCTGCACGCGGTTTGTTAAGGATCCGAACGTTCCACGTGCAGATCCCAAGGTCGTTGGCCTTTAAACGTTTGAATGAGTCGTCATCTGTGGATTCTTTTTTATCCGAGCCCATTTGTTGGTTCCTCACATCTTTTAAATCTCTTCCGTGTAAGGTTGTGAGCCCTATGACGGCATAGGCCAGCATAATGTTACTGGCCGGGCGTGCCCTTTCCATTTTAGCCTACATGGATAGGGGCTTACTCATGTAGTTACCGGGGACCACCACTGGGATGTAAGGAAAGCACTTCGCAACGAACTTGATTTTTGCGCTGCTGGCCCAATCCAAATTATAGGACACTCAACAGTTTTCCGATCAATCGCCACACAAGTCAAAGTTGTAGCTGTCTATTATGTTCGTTTTGTCGATGTTGTGCCTCGATTCTTGTATACTTGGTTTTGCCCTCACTGTTAAACCCAATTTTTCCGCTCCCGTTTCAATTTTTAGAAGGGCAGTTCGCCGTGTTCTGCTAATGTCATCGACGTATGCAACTAGTCCCACACACAACAGGGTGAATGCCTCGAACTACAATTTTTTAAGATGCTATAATTTTTTTATTTGTTGATGAATTTTATTGTGCCAAAGCAAAACATGCTGGAAAATACATCAATTTTCAAATTGTATCAGTAGTTTGCAATATGTCCACCTTTGGCGCGAATAATGGCCTTGAGGCGGCCGAAGAAAGCATCGCACGCTGCACGCAAGTGGCTCTGTGGTATTTTGGCCCATTCCCGGCGAAGTGCTGGTTTGAGGTGGTCCAAACTTTGGTATTTTTTAGTGACAACCTTCGCCTTCAAAATACCCCAGACAGAGAAATCCAACTGATTTGCATCCGGAGAATTTGCAATCCATTGTGTCGAAGAAATGAAGTGTGGAACATTATTTTTTAACCAATCTTGGTTGACGCGCGCTTTGTGAGACGGTGCCGAGTCTTGTTGAAATGTCCACGGTCTCCGACCGAAATGATTGTTTGCCCAAGGCTTCAATACTGCCTCTAAGACAGTTTCACGGTATACGATCGCATTAATTTTGACGCCACGGTCCAAAAATACGAGCGGAGAGCGACCATCGGCGATTATGGCGGCCCAAACCATCACCATCGGTGCTGCCTGCTTTCTGGTGGCCGTCCGAAGGTGTAAATTTTCGAAGGATCTCTCTGGTAAGTAAACTCGGTCATTTTGTTTGTTGACATATTGCTCGATAACAAATGGCGACTCATCGGAAAAAACCAAATTCGGCAACTCATCACTTTCGTGCAAGCGTAGGAACTCCTTCGCTCCTTCGACTCTAACTTTTTAATGTTGCGGTTGAAGACCGTGTGCTTTTTGGAACTTCAATGGCTTGAGCCCAAGCTCATTTTTCAGTATGTGTTGCATCCGTTCCAACGATATGTTGAGCTCACGAGCCATTTTTCTTCCACTTCGACGCGGATTTCGCACAATTCGAGCCTTCACTTTCTGAACTATTTCTGCCGATGTTGCTGTTTTTTTATGACCACTTCCATGGCGTTTTGCAACGCTGCCAGTATTATGGTAACGAGCTATGGTTCGAGACACAAATGATCTATTCACGTTGAGGTGCTGGAGGGCTCTAACGATAGCTACTTATGGTTTTCCAGCCAAATATAAAGCAATCACACTGCCACGTTTGAATTCCATCGCGGATAAAAATTTTTCAACACAACTGAGACGCAAATCGTTTAAAAGGCTTGTAAATAATAAAATTGTCTGTCATGTGTCAAAATTTGAGCTCACTGTCATGAACAATTTGGAAATTATAGCAGTCTGAAGATGGTCGCAGTTCGAGTCATTCAGGGTGTAGACTCTGGCGTTGTCACAATTTTCATAAGTATGATGTTAGAGAAGTCTCACTACAGCGAATCATCTTCTCTAAACCTCTTTTCAACATCAAAGGCCTTGATGAAATTACTTCCTATCTTTACAGAGTAGCGTCATTCGGCACAATCTGACGGGACGGGCAGAGATGCAAAAACTAGACATGGCTCTGAATAGCTCGTTTCTAACATATACGTAGACGATAAAGAGGATCTAGGATCTGCCGGTAATGTGACAATTTTGTCAATTGTAAATTTATCAGACCTAAACCCCTCTGTTAGGAGCGAATTAGATCGTTGAAAAATAGTCAACATTCACACAATACGACATACAGGAACTTGTTTGAGATATGAAAGAGACTCATCCTACCACACTTTGCGAGCAAGTCTACAGAAGTGGTTTTCCCATATCTTTAGCGTCCACTGTTTTTGTTTTTTTTTGTTTTTTTAAGAATTTAACACTCAAGTGTATATGAATACACTTATAAAGCCTCAGCATGTTTTTTTTGGAAAATTGGACAGAGCGTAAGAGAACGATGTTCCACGGGTGGCATACAAGATATAATGGGGAGACTAAATTTAGTGGCAGCTGGATTGTTGATGTTTTCTAGGCATTTCTCATCTTACTTTATTTTAGTTGATTAAAAAAATGAATATCTTTCGGGCGCAGTTGGGGTTCGAACACCGAACCTTCCGGTTTTGAAGCCAATACTATTAAATTCCCTTCCTCATCTCCACAGGTTTCGGTATTGGGGTCTTGCTGGCGTGACGCATTTTTTTACCTTTTGCTAAAAACTGCCAAACGTTTCTACTGAAGAAAAACCTTTCACTCGCTTCTCGTGCTCTGTTTTTTCCTTCAGATAAGCCAATATCCTCCTCTGCTCGTAGATCTCACAAGTCGCTTTCGTTCATTTATGCAGCGTCGTTTCATAGACGATTTGTGTTTTATATGTGGTTGCCTGCGCTCTTTATCAGACCGGGGGCTTGGGTGGCTGTCGGGCGAAACCCAGCTTATCTGTTGCGGTGTTTCTGATGGCTTCTTGTCGACGATGTCACTGATCCTCTGCACATTATTGCAGATTATAAAATTATTGACAAGAATTTGAGTGATACGCGGTAGACAAAGGTTCTTGTCACTATATTTCTCTGTTGTTGTGGCGTCTGAAATATCCGTGGACGTATATTGTCAGTATCCAGAACTTCACTGGCGTTCGGAATGTTCGGACATCTGCAAGATTGAAGGAATGCCTTGCTTCGATCGGAATGTAACCAATTTGGTTGACTATTTTATGATCCAATGACATCCGTTTTGCCTTGTATGTATATTGATGTGAGGAAACCTTGTGCGTTCGCCAGCAAAGTCAATTGGCCTAGGTGCAGTTGAAGACGTGGTCTCACGCTAATGTCCTCCTTTTAACACCAGACTTAAGCCATTGCTTGTAGGTTTTGTCGTCTTTGGCCTATAGGGCCATTAGCCCATGCCAACTGTTGACGAACAGTTCAAATCTTAATGCAGATTGTTTCAATTGGATTGATCATGCACCGAAAGCTCTTAGTCGCTGTATTTATCCTCTGTAGCAGTCGCCAAAGTGTAAATCACTTTTTCGTCCTACTTTTGTGCAGCCGTATTTGTAAAAGGTACTTTCAAGTATGTTTGTTCCAGCGAAGTCGTTATATGTTCTTTATCATTTTCATATTGTTCGTCCTTAATCTGAGTGATTAAAGTCATTCAATTCTATGAGATAGAAGGCTCTAGTATCTGCAATCTGTATTTTTGTTTCGATTTGCTTTTGTTCTATATATAAATGTAGGTAGCAGGGTATGTCGACGTTTACCAGAGTTGTTTAAAATGACCGTTAAAACTAGGTTTCGCTTAAAATTGTCGGCTTCAGTGCTTCGTTGTTGCTTTTTGCCGGAGTGGTCTTCAATGCCATATTGTCCCAAGACAACCCCAATTTACCGTGACATCGGACTTACATTACCGAAGTGAATTTGGCCAGCAGTTTCTAGCATAATCAGGCCTCAAAATTCAACCTCAAAATTATACACGCACAGTTAAAAAAAACTAAAAACACAAACACAAAACACACACGCACACACACACACACACGACGAAAAATCCTCAAAAGAAGATTCAAATCCCAACACATTGCATAACCACCACATCTCGTAGTCACATTCCCCACATTGCATTTTGTTTTTGAAAACCCCTCCTCATTGCATGCAATAGCTTTTCAATTAGAACTTTTGAATTAGAAAATAAAACCTAAATTTTTGGAATTACGGTGCAAAGCAAATTGGGTACCATTGGCCCACGAATGTATAAAAAAAAAAAAAGAAGCCTTTCACCAATTCACCCAGTATTCACTCTCCTCTCTCTTTCGTTAACACAAAAACAAAACAAAAAAAAATCTGAAAAAAATCGCCACATTGTGAATCTACTAACGGCCTGACCAATGACGCTAAGCTCAACTAAACCCATCCATTTAAAATCTAGAAAAAGACTGCCGTCAATTTTCAGAAAACGGTCCGACAAGCTACGCCGCGACTTAGAAGACGCCGTCCGTGAGACTCACAATTCGAATAGTCCAAACGATTTAACACCTGAAGGTGGTGGTGTCGGCGGCGGCGGCGGCAGTGACCAAGGTGAATTTTTATATGACGAGATGATAAGGCTAATTCCTGATGAAAATGCCCTGGGACCGGGCGGTTTTGAACCTCGCTACCAGGCCGAACCTGAGTTAATAATGAAATTTGAAGCTCATGAGACCGAAGCAAGTGCAGTACGCTGGAATCCTGTAGAGAAAATGGTTGCCACAGGCGGTGCTGATCGTAGAGTTAAACTTTGGGACGTCAATAATCGTGAGTTGTTTAAATATTTTCAATATAAAAATAACTATTTTCTATTGTTTCTTGTATTTTGTAGAATTTTCTGGAGCTAGCGCAGAGCCCAGAGCAATACTTGGTGGCAGTAGTGCTGGCATAAATTCCGTCGAGTTCGATTCAACGGGCTCATACATAATTGGCACATCGAATGACTATGGAGCAAGATTGTGGACGGTGGCGGATCATCGTTTAAGGGTGAGTGAGGATCATTATTGACAATCAGAAAATGCTTAGAGTTGTTTAGTCGACTGCCAGTGGTTGTTTAATTTTAAAGTCAATCGAAAAATAAAGAAGAGAACACTTTGTGAGGTTCTAAAATGTTTTACGCATATTATTACCGATTTTCTTTTTCATTTGTTGTTAAATTTTAAGTTCCTTTGTTTGTCTTTAATTCGATTAATAATGAAAAATCAAGTTTATATGTTAATAGTAAGAACTTTGTACCGTATTCGAAGAAAGCAAATATTACTCTTTTCCTTGTGCTTTTCTCGAATTTCTGCCAAAGCATGTAAACACAGAGTTTGTTAAATTTATAAAGAACCCAATCTTCGGCATTGATTTTATCTTATGCTTGTCAATTTGTTTTTTTCATTTAAGCATTTTGCTTTGGTTTAAACATTAGCCTTTTGCTTCACTCCTTATGGCTGGCTCAACATCACCCATAAGAACATCCTGATCTTTCCGATGCATTTACATTCCCTAATTTTGATCGACTCTGGTTACAGGCCTTTCGAATACCATTAAGTTTCAGCATCATGGCCTACTATCAGGTTGCAAAATGTATCTTTTTCTATGGGGTTTGTCGTTAGATGCGCTCCAATTTTTTTTTTTTTAAATAGAAGGCGTGTGTTTAAGGTACCAATGAAATACTTATTTTGGATTGAAATGTATTCGATACCATTAGTTATGAAATATAAAACCGTTCAAATACCCAATTTGCTATGACTTTTAGGCATAATTCGGCCGATATTCTAGCAACGTCACGTCGAATGTTTGCCTCCAAGTCGTTTTAAGTTGCTGGCTTATTGGCATTAATCGGAGACTCAATGTACTTGTAGCTCCAGAAAAGAATCTCAAAGTATTGAATCACACGGGCGTTCCAATTGACAGGGCCATTTCTGGCGACAAGACGACCACCCGAATAGTAAGTCCTGTTGAAATCACATGTCCTCTTAGCCTTCATTTCATTTCATTTTTCATTTATTTATTTCATTCAAATGGTTTGTACATTAAGATATTATCTTTTTTAGTACATAGTATTTTAATTTCAGATGTATGATTTTATTACAAATTTAAAACTAATATATATAAACGTTATGGATGAATAGGAAGAAGGGGATAGGTTTAGTTTTATTGTGTGGAGAAATATAGGAGTATTGCACTTTTAAAATTGCAGGGATTTGATATTGATGTTAGATGTGAGGGCAAGGAGTTCCATAGTTTTACTGTGTGAATGAAAAATAAGCGCGAAGAGCTAAGAAAATTGCAGCGGTAGGGTATAAGGTTCGTTGTTTTTGAAGAGCGAGTGAAATTAAGCCTGCTATACAAATAAGACGGACTTTGATTATTAATAATTTTGTGTAGGAATATACAGTTTCTAGCATTGATATACTGTTCCAAATTACAACCAAGTAAATACCTAGAGTATTCGGAGATATGCTCATATCTACGAATTCCATAAATGTAACGCACCGCATCATTAAAAGCTATTTGTAATTTACGCTGAGATAATGAGTCAAGACTACTATATACGACCTCAGCATATGTTATGAGAGGTAATATTAACGTTGTTACCAGCTTTCGTCGTGTTTCAATCGGAGTGAAATATGCGCTAAGCCACAGCTTACGAAGGCATCCGTAGATACGACCAATGACCACGTTGATGTGATTGTGACCAGATAGATTTCGAGTTATAGTATAGCCAAGACTAGTGATTGATTCTACGACTTTGATTTTACTATTATTAAGATATAAGTCAGGTAGGAGATTAAAATTGAATTTTTTCTTGGATATTGGAATTACTTGAGATTTTGCCGGATTTAGTAGTAACCCATTTGACACTGACCAAGAATATATGCGTTTTAAGTCATCGTTAATGAGAAAAGCGAGTTCATTAAGGTTGGAGTACGGTTTCGCTAGGTGTAGTTGAACGTCATCTGCATACAGGTGTACTGAAGAATGTCTGCACACTAATGACAGGTCATTTATGAACAGGCAGAAGAGAATCGGTCCCAATATTGAACCCTGTGGCACACCTTGTTTGATTTCCACTAGTGAAGAACTACGTTCACCCGAAACTACCCTTTGCGACCTACCGGAAAGAAAACTATTCAGCAATTTCACTGCCCTTTCACTAAGCCCAAAATTGTTCTTTAGCTTCCAACACAGAATTTTATGATTTACTTTATCGAAGGCCTTTGAGAAATCCAGCAGACAAAGAAATGAAACATGACCCCTGTCAAAATCTTGTCTTATTTCTTCAAGTAAATTGACCATGGCTGTGGAACAGCTGTGGTTAGCCCTAAAACCTGACTGCTGAGCACTCAACAACTTATTGAGAGACAAGTGCTTCGTAATTTGTTTTGCTATTATTTTCTCGAAAGCCTTGAACAAGCAGGGTAGAATGCTAATCGGTCTAAAATCGGCAGGAGATGCTGGATAGGTTTTCTTTGCGATGGGCAAAGCTCTCGCAATTTTCCAGCACTGAGGAAACGTTGATGTTGTTATGCACCAGTTGATTACATGTGTGAGATGAGGTACAATTTGCGGTAAGATAAGTCTAATAAAGCGTACTGGTACGCCATCTTCACCTATGGAGTCAGATTTGATAGCTGTTACGGATTGGATAATTTCGTCTGCAGTGACTACTACAAAATCTTCCAGTCTTGGCAGCGAGCGCACTACTTCCTCAGTCTGACTAAAATCAAATTCATTTATACTGGAATCATCTCCCAGAAATGCATGATTTAGTTCATCGGGATCAAGAACACATTTAGAGTTGTTGCTACTACTAGATATACCAATTTTACGCAAATTACTCCAAAGTTTCTTTGCAGGGAGGGATATATTTAGTTTAGAGGCGAAATAGTTTTTCTTTGAGGTACGTACAGCTAAGGTGGCGTAATTACGTGCTGCTTTGTACGAAGACCAGTTATCGTAAGATGGTCTATGCTTCCACTTACTATATAATTTCTTTCTTCTCTTAATAGAGCAAACCACTTCAGACGTAAACCATGGGCATGCTCTGTTTTGTATTTTGACCTTCCAGTTTCCATTTTATCCTAAAAGAAATTGGTTAACATGAAGCAATAGCGGTCTCTTTAACTGTAACTGACTCGCCGGCATCATTTTGGATGAAGAACGATCCAATGACACCTCCACCGTGACAACCACGCGGATCACTGTTGGACCACTCCTGCCTGTTCGCTTGACCAAATGCTCCAATTTTGCTTATCCATTCAACCAAAAATGTGTCTTGTAATTTTTTTGAGGGAAAGACGGATATTCTTCCTTCTTCAATAGAGCGCAATCATTTGACATAAGCTCTTGGGTTAACATGATCTTATACGAACATATAGTCAAGGCTTTTCGCAAAATACGTCACATGGACGTTCGAGACAGGCCCAGCTCTTGAGAACGGTGCGGAACCGATTGACTACGGTCTTGACTTACCGACTCTCGTACAGATGCAATTTTAACTTTACTGGTATCATTATGAGGTAAATGTTTAGACTCGTTTGGCTAAATTGTGTGTATCAAGCAACTTGATACTTCTTTCATCTGGAGGCTGTATAATAACAATTATGCGCCTTCCACAGTCGACTCACCGACGCAATTAATTAGTGCATAGAACTGCAGCATCAGCACGTTTAGTCCATTGGTTTGTCCTGCCTGTTGTTGAGATAGTACTATGTATCAACTGCGTCAGCATCTTCATGTTTGGTATGTAGGCTTGAACAGTAAATAAGCGAATAAGAATTGTTTCAAAAAACTCTTAATTGTTCGCTTATCGGGACGATTACAATTCCAAAATTAGAATTAAAGTACGTATCGTACTCATAACTGACAGTAAATTTTGATAGCCTATCTATGGAAAAGTGATAAACAATCTGCGACACAAATATGACATCTGTCAAAAGAGGTGCGCGTTTTTACAGTATCCCTATTCGCAAAATTAAGTGCACATCATGATAATACGTATTTCTCACGACAGATAATAATTCTTCAAATGAGGTCAGATCCTGCGTTTGGCTTTTACGTTAATTAAGGAGCAATAGCTAATGTGGGAGACAGACTGTTGGTATTAACACCACGGTAGGAATACCATGGTATAGTGATCAGATAAGAACGATAGGAAATTTTTTTCAGATAAAACAATAACGGTGTGAGATATAAAATTGAATCAGGCTTTATTTTGAAGCTACGTTCATGCCATTATGTGTGGAATAGCACATCATAAAAAGGTCGCCTCGACTACGCTGGCAGTGCTTCACCAATATGTGCAGTGTTATTCCAGCAATAGCTTGTTGAATGTTGGCCTCGAGCTCGTTCAAAGTGGTTGGCTTGTTAGCGTAGACTAAGGACTTGACGTAGCCCCAGAGAAAATAATCGAGTGGTGTCAAATCGCATGATCGCGGGGGCCAATTGATGAACGTTCGCCGTGAGATGACCCAGTCGCCAAATTTCTCCTTGACAACTTCAAGTGTTGCGTCGCTTTTATGGCATATAGCGCCATCTTGTTGGAACCACAGTCTGGATATATCGATGTTGTCGAGCTCTGACTACAGAAAGTCGGTGAACATCGCTCTATACCTGAGATCATTGACGGTAACGGTGTCTCCTTCCTCATTTCGAAAGAAATAAACTTCGATGTTGCTGCCATGCCATAAACCGCGCCAAACAGTAAATCTTTGTGAATGCATTGATGCTTGGCCGAACACTTATAGATTGTAATTCCTCCAATAATGGCAATTTTGCTTGTTGACATAGCCACTGAGCCAAAAAAGGGGCTCGTCCGAGAAGATGATTATTTGGCCAAAATCCGGATCTCCGGCCAACATTTTCAGTGCCTAATTAGCGAACTCACGGCGTTATCTACGGTCGTCCGGTTTCAATTCTTGCGTCAGCACAATATTATATCTAGGCCTAAATCCAACCGCAAAATTAGCCGGGTTGATTCTGGCGATGCCCAATTCAGCTGATCAGCGCCGAATCGACATTTCTGGCCGCTACGGCGGCTATGTTTTCTTCATTTTGCACCAATCTCTGTTTGGTTGGTGGCTTAAGATCCAAAAGAGTGTACTCATGCTCGGAATTTTTCGGGCCGTTTATATAGTCGTGCGAAGAAATAAAAAGCTTGGGGATCCTTCACCATCTATGGTAATCGTGGTATATTGGTTCAACGAATTTAAACGTGGTAGTACATTTGTTTTTGATGAGAAGTGCACAGGTCGCTCGTCAAACGTGATAACTGAGAAAACCGTTGTAAAGCTCCGTGATATGGTTCTGGTTAATCGCCGAACAAAAGCGCAAGAAATAACAGAAGCCGTATCGTGTCGTACGGAACAGCATTCAACATTTTACATCATAAGTTAAGCATAAGAAAGCTGTCGGCCCAATGGGTGTTGCGGTTACTCACAGTGGACATGGCTGTCTATTTCGAAGTAGTGTTTGGATCGCTTTAAGCGAAATAGGCGGGATCTTTTGCATTGAGTCGTCATCGCTGATGAAACCTAGATCCATTACTACACTCCAGAGACTAATCGACCACACGAATCTGCTCCCAAGAAGGCAAGGACTGTTGCATCGATTAGAAACGTCATAGCTAAAATTTTACGGTATTCGAAGGGACTTTTTGAAGAAGCAAAGCACGATCAGAGAACGGTACGAGTACTACAGTAAAATTTTAGACCGATTTCATAAGAAATCGACAAGCTAGGTTAGGTTAGATTGGCGGGTTGATGAGGTATCAGGAGCCGAGTCCATTCTATAGCTCATCACACTTAAGTATGTGTCCAGCCGTTGTGATTCCTGGGTGGACAAGTGGAAAGAGATGTGAATTTGATTGCAGTTCAGGTTTCCACTTTCCGTCTGGCATTGCTTGTCGTGCCTGAGCGGGTCTAAACCATCTTATTGCATCCGCGAATCTGAAATATCTGTAAGTTAAGGATCGGATAGTTCTCAGAGATCGTGAAAGTAATAACTTCCTAAAGTTCTTTTTCTCGAATTACTGAGGCTGGGACAGTGGCACAAAAAGTGGAGGGTATTCTCCTGTGAGCCTATGTCCCCACAGCCTCTGCCGAGGTCGTCGTCGGTAAGACTAGTCCCGACGTTGGTTGGCGTCGTTCTCATGGCATGAGTCGTTTCTATACATGCAATCCTCTGTACTTTTTTCATTAACCTGAGGTTTCTAGTTTCATGTGTGGATTGCTAAAATACTAAGCAACCTACGGTAGCTTAGTCCGACGATAGTTGGATACATCCATAGCAGAGTCTTGGGGAAAGGTCTCCATCTTCTCCCAAATATACGGCTGCAAGCGTAGAACGCAATCATTCCTTTCTTTACACTGAGCTAACAACTTAGTTTACTACTCGCAGCTAGTACGAGTGTGATACCTACACGTAGGTACTTAGCACTGTTGTATAGTCAGAGGGTAGTCCCATCTATGGAAGGAAAGTCAAATTGTGGCATTATCCTTTTTTTATGTGTGAATAGAACAAGCCCACAGAGCTTGGCCTAGTCTCCAAGGATTCTAAAGGCATAGTTTTGAATTTTACTGATCCTGAGGAGGAACTTGTCTGATTCGGAAGAATTTCATTGTCCACTAGGGTCCATAGAAGAGGTGATATAACTCGCCCTTGAGGTGATGACCCTGGATACCGTGTTGCATTGATGTTCCTGTTGCGGAGCATTCAGATTATCAGGTTCGTTAATGCAGGTTGAACTCTAGCATTTCTTAAGTTTCTACTTATATCGGGAATGTTGACATGTTGACAGGCTGCTAATGTATCCTCTTTCTCGCAAAGACTTTTTCCAATCGTTTCCGTGTCTTTACCTTTTGTAAAGGCATGACGGTTTGAGGCTAAGTCTTCTGGGTGCAGATTACTTCGAATATGAGTGTCAAGTTAAAATAAATGAGGTTAGGCTATTAAGCTTGAAGTGCCTGAATTGCTGCCACATCCAACAAACTTGCCTGGTCTGGCTCCATGCGACTGTTTTGTTCCCCAAACATGGCCAGCAGGAAAAAAAATTCAGTTAAAACGAGGAGCTCATCGGCGATACAGGGGCCTATTTTGAAGAGCTGACAAATCATATTTTTTAAATGGGCTAAAAATATGGCATGAGCGTTAGGAAAAGTGTGTCGTCCTCGAAAACTGCTGCCAATAAACGATTCGCTCGCTTTCATTCTGGAAATTTTAATGTGAAAGGAGCACCTCGCACTAGTCGGCATAGAACTGAAAAACTCAAAATCATGAAAAAAATTGAGCAAGACCGGCCCATAAGCAGTCATAACGTCGCTAAGGAACTTATGATCAGCCCTAAAACAGTTTTAAGGCATTTGGAACGAGCTGGTTACAAAAAGGAGCTCAATGACCGAATTTCCATATGCAAATCCAGCGAAACGGAATGAAATCGAATCATTTTTGAAGCGAATGGTACCGGGTGTATGACGGCCCACAAACGACAATTTTGTGTGGAACTGGTCTTTTGTTTGAAAAAGGTGAGAATACCGAGTGGTAACCATCGGGTACCGGCCGATGACCATCCGGACTCGACTTGCCAGAGTTATAAGAGCGAGTGCCGCATAGGAGACCAAAATAGCAGCACTATAAACGGGAATTCCCCAGATGGAATCAACGGTAAAGTAAAATCCCGGAATAAAAGAAATAAGATTTTATCCGGTATACTCCGACATGTTTGTAGCTCAAGCCGGTAAGGATTTCCGAGTTTAAGTCAGGGTCCTGAAAAAGAGATGGTGGCAGATGAGCTCTCAATGGACCAACGGCAGTGCTCATATCCCCGAACGTTTTACTGGCTTCGATCTAACCGACCCCTCAACCTAGGGTACCGACAATGGAACTGGCCCACCAGGTTGAGAGTTGTGCCGCCGGGATAACCGCCCGGCTAACAAGCCTCGGATACGGACTGATCTATTGTTGACAACCGCTGAAAACGAAACAAGGATAATGAGCTTAGGATTTGCATGTGAAATGTTAGGTCCCTTAATATGTCACGTGCAACAAAGCAGATTCAAGAAATACGATGGGATGAGTCGAACAGAAAGAGGATGAAAAACTGAGACATCTACTCGTACTATGACGATTGTTATCGACGGCAAAAGTAGCGCCTATTTGTATGCCGATTTGTTGTTAGAGACAGACTTAGGCAAGAAGTCTTGGATTCCGGCATGTGAACGGTCATTGGCCTTATTTGGCCTAATTACGAGGATGTCATTAAAATTGTCCTCGGTGACTTGAATGCAAAGCTAGGAAGAGAGGGCATTTTTAGTAAAACATAGCCTGCACAATACATATACAAAGGGGCTCTTGATCAGTCAACTGTCAACCAGATTGATCACATTGCGATCGTTGCAAGGCACTCTTCCAGCATCACGGATGTGCGAACGTTCCAAGGGCCAACATTGACTCGGACCATTACCTTGTTGTAGCCAAGGTATGGCTGCGAATATAGTGTGAACAAGTTTGACGTCGGACGGTTACAATAGCAAGAAATCTCCAAATCACTTAATCTCTTAAGATGTCCTATGCCGCCGAGAGACGAATACCGGCTTCTTAGGAGGAAAAATAAGGATCATGAAAAACGATGCTACTCCAGGAATGAGGTTCGGAGGTTTTACCTCCGTATCATGCCACAAACCCCAAACCGAAGCCTGCAGAGGAGGACATGGGAGCATAGCAGTAGAGTCGTAGTCGATGTTGAGGATTTGGAAAGAGCATTTCTGCAGACTGTATAACGGCGATGACGAACCAAATACCGCCGTCAGAGACATGAATGAGCGAACCTTTCAACCTTGACGATGCAGACCAAAAATTCATTCATTCCACCCAACAAGAATGAAGTGAAGATAGCCATATCTAAGCTTAAATCCAACAAATATGCTGGAGCGGACGGCCTGGCTACCGAGTTCTTCAAGGCAGTAGGCGATGATTTGATTAGGATTATACTCGAATTCATCTGTAAAATATGGCTCAGCTATGTTTGTCTGATCCTCAATAAAGGAAACTTCTGAACTGCGCTAACTACAGAGGCATAGGTCTTCTTAACATCGCCTATTGTGTGAATGCCTGAATCCATTCATTAAAAACCTGATTGGTCCATATCAGTGTGGCTTTTGACTGGGAAAGTCCACCATCGACCACCATATTTATCGATTTTAAGACCGCGTATGACAGCATAGGCAAACTACTATATACAGGGTATAACTTTGGCATCCCTGCCAAACTCGTCCGTTTATGCAGGATGGCGATGGGAAATGCATGCTGCTTCATTAAGGTCTGTACAGAGCTCACCGTGAGCTTTGATGCTCAAGTAGGATATAAATAAGGCGACGCGTTGTCATGCGCTTTCCGGAACATCATTCTTGAAAAAATAGTGCAAAACTCATGCGGCAAAACAAGAAGCACACTGTTTCAAAAGTCCGTCTAATTACTCCGCCGGTGATATTGACAAAATCGGAAGAAAGCAGCGTGATGTTAGTGGCGCTTTAGTAAGCATTGAGACGGAAACGGAAGATGAGTTTAACGGACAATGAAATCAAGACAAAGTGTATTCTGTCAACCAGAAAGGACATCTAGCACCTACATTTCAGACAGAATGTTACCCTTTACAGATATAACTTTGAGGTAGTTAAGGACTTTGTCTACCTAGGGTCCGCTACTAATTCATAACGACAGCAGCGCTGAGATCAGACGAAGAATAACTCTTGCCAATCGCTGCTTCTTTGGGCTAAGAAGACAACTATCAAAGCCCTCTCTCGATTAACAAAAGTGACCCTATATGAGACCTTAATAATTCCAGTCCTATGGAACAGAGGCATGGACTTTATCAAAATGACTGAGGGTTCTCTTGGCTGCTTTGAGAGGAGAATTCTTCTGGTGATTGTCGGTCCTGTCTGCATAGGCCGTGAGTGGGGGAAAAGATACAACTACAAACTTTACAGACTGTATAGCGATATCGACTTAGCCAGAAGAGTGAAGATCCAACGACTGAGGTGGTTGGGTCATGTAGAGCGAATTAAGGCCAATGCTCCAGTACGAAAAAAAGTAGAGGAAAACAGCGACTCCGGTGGCGCACGCAAGTGGAAGGGAACCTCAGGCAACTTAGTGTGCGAAACTGGAGCCAGCTGCCTAAAGATCGAGCTGGTTGGAGACGCTTGTTGGTTGAGACCCTAGTCCACCCCTGACTGTAGCGCCACCTTAAATAAGTAAGCTGCACAGGGTAGCAGGGCCAGCATAGTCGGCAAGGAAGGTAATTCTGTGTGTTTGCTGAGATTGGAAGGGTATTATACGTCATGAGCTACTACTGCCTGCCAGAAATGAATACGGAAAAAAGAGTCCAGCATTTATCAACCAGAAAGGTGTTGTGTTTCATAATACGAGTGAGAACGTCAGATGGTACACATTTTTAGTGACAGGCACATATCGAAATGCCTTGGTTGGGAAGTTTTGATGCATTCACCGTATCGTCCTTACATTGCACCACCAGATTAGTACGATTGTTCCGATTTCTGCAACACTGTTTTGCTGGCGTAAAATTGCCTTCAAAAAATCCTGATTATACAGTGTGAATTACTCGAACTCCAACTTTTTAAAATGCTATAATTTTTTTATTTTTCATGAATTTTATTGTGCCAAAGCAAAAAATGTTGGAAAATACATCAATTTTTAAATTGTATCAGTAGTTTTCAATATGTACACCTCCGGCGCGAATAATGGCCTTGAGACGGCCGAAGAAATCATTTTTAGTGCCAACCTTCGCCTTCAAAATACCCCAGACAGAGAAATCTAACGGATTTGCATCCGGAGAATTTGCAACCCATTGTGTCGAAGAAATGAAGTGTGGAGCATTGTTTTTTTAACCAATCTTGGTTGACTCGCGCTTTGAGAGACGGTGCCGAGTCTTGTTGAAATGTCCACGGTCTCCGACCGAAATGATTGTTTGCCCAAGGCTTCAATACTGCCTCTAAGACAGTTTCACGGTATACGATCGCATTAATTTTGACGCAACGGTCCAAAAATACGAACGGAGAGCGACCATCGGCGGTTATGGCGGCCCAAACCATCACCATCGGTGCTGCCTGCTTTCTGGTGGCCGTCCGAAGGTGTAAATTTTCGAAGGACCTCTCGTTTTTTTTTTTATAATTTACGCGCGCCTAAGTTGTTATGATATCCTTTTACTGTTGCCATGGCGCGGGCGGAAAGATAGAAGGAGGAGAAAGGAAAGCATTGTTGTGATGTAGTGGTTTGAAACTCAGGTGTGTTTGGTTTCGATATTGACTCTCCAGAGGTGGGAGTCCGAATAGGACGGAGAGATTTTCTTCACTCGGAATGATTCAGGTTGTGAATTTTAACGGTTGTTTTGTGCTTGAAAACCCTACAACAGCAAGTAAACTCATTTTGTTTGTTGAAATATTGCTCGATAATAAATGGCGACTCATCGGAAAAAACCATATTCGGCAACTCACCACTTTCGTGCAAGCGTAGCAACTCCTATCGACTCTAACTTTTTTCTGTTGCGGTTTAAGATCGTGTGCTTTTTGGAACTTCAATGGCTTGAGCCCAAACTCATTTTTCAGTATGTGTTGCATCCGTTCCAACGATATGTTGAGCTCACGAGCCATTTTTCTTCCACTTCGACGCGGATTTCGCTCAAATCGAGGCTTCACTTTCCCAACCATTTCTGCCGATGTTGCTGTTTTTTCATGACCACCTCCATGGCGTGTTGCAACGCTGCCAGTATCACGGTAATGAGCTATGGTTCGAGACACAAATGATTTATTCACGTTGAGGTGCTGGAGGGCTCTAACGATAGTTACTTGTGGTTTTCCAGCCAAATATAAAGCAATCACACTATCACGTTTGAATTCCATCGCCCATAAAAAATTTTCAACACAACTGAGACAAATCGCTTAAAAGGTTTGTAAATAATAAAATTATCTGTCATATGTCAAAATTTGAGCTCACTGTCACGAACGGTTTGGAAAATATAGCAGTCTGAAGTCGGTTGCAGTTCGAGTCATTCCGGGTGTATAATACAAAATAGTCTGTAAAAGGGCGGACGCTTTTTCCCTTCATAGCAGATTGATAAAAAAAGGTACACTAGCTGTTTACAACTGTTACAATGAAAAATATTGAAATAAAACCAGTGGCAATTAATTTTTTTTAAGTATTTTATTATAATCGATTTATTTTTCGTACAAAAGTCATTTCGTTTCGTTACGATCATACTAAATTGCTTCTATGCTTAGAATTGCTACAAAGAAGATTTCATTCTCTTTTTAATTTTATTAGGGAGGGCTCATACTAATTGTTAACTTCCTAACTAGATTAATGCTTATTTCTCCTTCTCTTTTACTATATTTGATTTAATTTAAATAAATTAGATTTATTATTTTTCCAAACATACACAAAAAATTATCTAAACAAAAATATATTCGAAAGAAAAAAGAAAAAATAATAAAAATTCTCCTCCTCATGTAGTTATTGATTGGAAAAAGGGACAAGTGAGCTTTCATTTCCTTTTTTGTTTTTTTTATTCATTTTCTCCCTACTCATATTTCTATTTTCTTTTACTTTTATGTTTTAACTTATGTTTAGCACTATTTTTATTTATTAAAAAAAAAAGAAAAACAAATTATATTTTGTGACATTGAAACAAAATTAAGTGAAAATATAAGTGTGTAAAAAAATGTGCTGATTCTATTCTCATTTCTCAGTTACTTTTTGATTAAATTGTGTTTAATGATAGACTACTAACTATACAATTCTATTTAGAAATATTATCATAAAAAATAAAAAAGAAAAAATAATAAATCTTTACCTTCTTAGATCTGGGAAAGATTTAGTATTTTTAATTTTTCTCTTAAACTTTGCATCAGTCATCCTTTTTTCCAATATTGCTTTGCAATTTCCTTTTTTTTGAAATTCGTTTTATTATAAATTTTCGATTTTTTGTTTTTGTTTAATAAATTATTAAAAATTTTGTTGTTTTCTAACTTATCAGTAAGGCATTACACAGTTAGACTTATAAATTACTTTTCATCTCATTTTTTTTTCGTTATTCGTGGCTTAATATTGATTTTAAAAAATATATATCTCTAACTGTTTAGGTTAATTATTATATATTGTTTTAAAATTAATATTGCCCTTGCTAAGATTCCGGCACCATGATTTTCAATACTAAATCGATTGATTTGATATTACACACTTGTTGTTGTTGGCAATTTTTTGAGCAATGTTTCATATTTTTTTCTTTTGTAATTTCTTTACATGTAAATTTAAAAAAAAAAATAATAAAAAATTGCAAATGATTTAAAATATTTAAATTAAATGCATAAAGTGGCGGGAAGAGGGGTATTAATGGCTCACGTGGTAGAAATATTTGTGTGCAGTTGTGGTCACAGTGATTTATTTTAAGAAATGGTTTTTAACAAATGGAATATATTAGATTGGACGATGGAATCCTCTATCCATTTCTTTTGTCATCACTGATGGTCTTTGTGTTCTCTTTAGAATTGACGGCCATGTCGTCCGGCAAAACCACTGTCGTACAATTTACATAGTGATTCGGATCGACTTCCATTGAGTGCGGCATTCGGTACTGTTGTGACAATGGTTGAGGGTGATGAGCCATAGGATGATGTTGAGTTGCTAACACCTTCGTTGGCATAGCTACGTTGTTTTCTACGTCTCTGGTAGAGGTAGGTCCAGATGGAAATGACTGCCAATTGGGCGAGCAGGAAGACTGTACCGGCAACAATGAGTCCTGAAAAAAGCAAAATGGAACGTTATTAGAATTTACCTAGAGGAATGAATTTAAGCCATTGCTTTTTATCATCGATATCTGGATTTATTTGCAAGTAAACCTGTCTATAAACAAACCACTTTCAAATTAAAAAATAAAGAATTCCTTAAAAAAACACATTTTTTACTTGGAGTGCTGTGTGCACGTTTAATGGGAGCTTTTTTTTCAATACCTTATTTACAATAAACAATTTCTCAATTTCTAACTTTTACTGTTTTGTCGAGAGAATATACGTTACTCGTTTTGTTGTTCTAATTCACTGCTTGACCTATCTTGCAAATTCACGAACGGGTCACTAATATCACGTTGGATTCTTTCGGCCACGCCAATATCGTCAGTCTATGCTTGTTTTGAACAGACTTGCGAAAGATTGTGACTCTGCCGTTGGCGTGTGCACAGTTTTTTAAAGACCTGTGCTAACAAAACCGCATGCTTGAACGCCGCCATGTCAACGTCCGTTTTTGATATCGAACGCCTCGTGAGTGTATTGTACCTAGTTCTGCCATAAGTTCTGTTACACAATTTCCAGTGCTTATCGTTAATTTTTTTTTTCAGAACACATGCACTGATCAGTGAAGAATACTAGTCAGTTTGGTTTCAGTTTGCAAACTATTAACATGGAGTGGGGCCTTAAAAAGAATCGAGTCACGGCAATAGCGTTGCATAAGTACGGAAAGAGTGCTGGCCAAATTTTCCAGCTGCTAAAACCACTCGGAATATCAAGAATATTCGTATATCGGGATATTGCTCGCTTCGGCGAATTGTCTGGAGTAGAGGACAGGCCAAGAAGTGGTCGTTCGTGCTTCGCCGTACGAATGCGATAGTAAAAGTAGTGTGTGAACGAATTCGGAGAAATCCCCTTAGTAAACAGAAGATCATGTCCAAGGAATTGGATATATCAACCAAATCCATGTCTAGGCTGATTCGGGATGATCTGCATATGAAAGCCTATCGTCGGTCCACGGGTCATCTTCTAACTCCTCAGCTAACAAAAATTAGGCTGGAAAGATGCAAGCGACTTTTGTAGTGGCACGCGGACATTGGCCATGAAAACATTCTGAAGAAGTTTTCAACAAACAAAATGACTAAATTCATGCCCCTTCATCTAAGGAAGCGAAAAAAGTTGTTCCAAAGGTTCAACGTGGACATCATCCCGCTTCCGTAATGGTTTGGGGGGGGTCCCTCACCATGGTGTCACATCCCTCCATTTTTGTGAAAAAGGCGTATAAACTTGTGCAAAGGTTTACCAAGAAGAGGTGCTAGAGGGTGTTGTGAAGGGTTTGGCCCTTTTTATTGGATACATATGGATTTTCCAACAGGACTCTGCTCTAGCGCACAAAGGCAAAACCATGAAGGAGTGGCTCAGAATCAATATTCCTGGGTTTATAGCAGCAGAAGATTGGCCGTCGGGGAGTCCAGATCTGAATCCACTTGATTATGATTTGTCCGAATTGGAAAACATGTCCTGCAAGACTCCCCACAGAAAGTTGGAAAGCCTTAAAACAGCATTAACCAGAGCAGCGTCAACGATCTCCATGGAAACCGTAGGTGAAGCTTTAGCCCAATGGCCACACCATTTGGATGCTTGTGCAAAAGGCAGTCATTTCGATTGAATTCACTTTTTTTGATAATCAATAATGTGGTCTAATAAATTAAACAATTTTGAATGCAATATGTTTACTTGTTTTTTTTTATAGCCTTTTATATTTGTAACAGAACTTATTGCAGGATTAGGTATATAAACGAGGCGACATGTCTTCGGTACCTACAAATCTGCGTCTCAAAGTTTGGCGCATTAAAGTGAACAATTCGAAATTAGTATGATGAAAACTGTCGTAATGTCAGGAAACATCAGTCTTTATGGTTATGTTGAGAATTTACTGGACATCGACCATCAACATCTTTGACTTCTTTAACTAACTAGAGGAAATGATAAACGCCATCAACTTACTACATAACTCATACAAAATCGTGGGAAAAAAAACAGATTTCGCTGATAAAAATGCGTGGTTCGGTCCTATTGCATGACGATGGCAGTCCATATATCTCACACGTGACAGTTAAACTTGGGATTTGAACTTTTGCTCCACTACTATTCACATGTTTATCCGATGGACTATCACTGATTCCATGGAGCCAAAACGTCAGAACTTCTTAGAAAAGGCATCTTCGTCCTTGAATCACGTAATCACACGTCATAGCTGCTAACTAATACTCGTAACAAGAAAAGCTCTCCTGCGTTTTTCCGGCACCCATGGACGGTATTCTTTTAAACACTACCTAAACAAAGTGGATATATAATGCATATTTGGAACTTGGAAAAGGGAGTGTGGGATTTATCATTTGATGGGAAGTGAACAGGTTCTAATGTGAGTGCAATGGCAACTCAATTTATGTGTCCCTTCGTTGCTCGAAAAAAAGACGATTCGGTCTTGCCGATAATGTCCAAAGTAATACATAGATCAGACCGATCAGAAAATTTTGTCCGCAGTTGTATCGTTTGCTTTGGAATGGCTAAAACAAATCGTCTAAAGTTGAGGAAATCGATTCTTTTACGACTTAAATACTGAACATACTAGCCAGCTCTGTTATACTCGTACCCAAGAAATCTAGTAAGAAGACTTAATAAAAGCCAAAAAATATTAAGTTCGGTGTCTTCAAAAGTGTTAAACATTTATAGTGAGTTTACTTGTACCTAGATACGTGGGAAACCATCTAGGGTAGTTCCTTGACATTAACAAGCCTTTCAGTGTATCTGACTGAAATCTTCATCTCATTCTCCGCTTACATTTTAAGAATAAAGTAGAATGGAATCAGCAGAATGCATTCAATAACTCGGATATATTTCACGCACTCTTTAACTCAGGAATTTGAAAAACTGAAGACATCTATCCATAGTACGTTGCATTATAAATATAAAACATTCAGGCGTTGATCTAGGCCTAGTTTTTCCACTTTCTGGGTTGTCCGCCTTTGTCATTTTGTGCAGGTACTCGTAGATGTAAGAGAAAGAACTACGATACTAAGGCATATACTAAAGAAATAAGCTAAAATTAGAGTCTCTCTAATTTGCCAAGAAGAAGACCTAAGAACAAACGGCTCTTACAAAGACAAGGAAAGATTATAGTTTTCCCAAAAATAGCTGAGATACATCTAGATCGATTAAGCAATTGTCGGATGAAAATAAAAATATATGAGTGAATTCTAATACAATATGCTGGGATCCGATAGATCTAATATGGACAACGTCAAGATCCAGAGACTTACAGGTCTACAAATAAGTTTCCGGTGTTTTACAAAGGATGGCTGCACCAGTAGGATATGGTTAAAAGTGTCGAATGTAAAACGTCATATGATAAGCTTGGACATTTGTCAACAACATCATATAAAAATATTAGTGATTTTACATCAACATCATACGATATATTTCTATTAAAGCGAAAATGTCGAGTTTCGGGTCATTTGCGGAACTTTTGATTTCCTTCTTTAATTTGAAGAAAACTGCTGCTGCAGCACATCGATTGCTTGTAGACGCATATGGAGAGGCCGCTTTAAAAGAAGGAAATTGTCGTGATTAGTTTCAGAAGTTTAAGGACGGTGATTTTGACGTCGAAGACAGAAAGGGTAAAGGACGGCGGAAAGTTTACGAAAACGAGGAATTGGGAACAATATTGGATACAAATTCATGCCAAACGCGACAAGGACTTCCAGCTGCAATTTCATATTGTTTAAAAGTATTGGGAATGATTCAAAAGCAAGGAAATTGGCTTCCATATGAACTGAAGCCGAGGAACGTTGAACACCGATTTCTGACATGTAAAATGCTGCTTGCCAGGCATAAGCGGGCGGGTTTTTTTGCATCGCGTTATCACTAGTGATGAAAAACGGATCGACTACGATAACCTAAAGAGGAAGAAATGTTGGAGATTATCTGACCATGCTTTAACATCGACGGGAATGCAGAATATTCATGGCAAAACAAACTTATGCTGAGTATTTGGTGAGATTGGCTTGGTGTCGTATATTATGAATTGCTCAAACAGGACGAAACCATCATTTGGGCACTCTGCCGAAAACAGTTGATAAGATTGAGCCGAACACTTAGACCCGGAAAAGCTATTTTCCAGCATGACAATGCTCGGCCACAGCCGATTAAACACTACTTACAAACACACAACTGGGAAGTCTTACCCTATCCGCCCTATTCATCAGGCATTGCTCCTTTGTATTATCACTCGTTTCGATCATCATGCCTTATGAAGAAAAACCAAAAAATTGGATCGATTCGTGGATAGCCTCAAAAGATGAAGTGTTCTTTCGCCGAAGCTTTCCACCTGTTGCCAGAAATATGGGAAAAAGTAGTGGCTAGCGATGGACAATATTTTGAATAATTTTCCATTGTACCATTTTTTCACAATAAATGCCTAATTTTTGATAGAAAACGGCGTATTTGGAGACCTGTAGAAAATAATATTTCGCGATATGTACGATGACGTCAAAACAAAAATAAAGTACACACCGGCAATAACCGAAGAATTTGACTTCAGAGTTGAAGTACGAAAGAATGAATTCGGAATGATTTCTCTTTTATTCGTAGACCACAGCGCTGTCATAAGTGATAGCATTATTTCCGAATGCTTTTCTATATCCTTAACCCCGACATCTATAATACGAATATATAAAAAAATTAATTGTCACGGAGTGCTTGAATACTAGGGCTAGGCCTTAATGGCTGAGAAGGCGCGAATATCTTTTGCGGCAGAAAAAACTGACGTTTAAGCACAAAACTTTGATATATACCATAGTCGTGCGTCCGCCTTTAACATGCCCATCGCAATAAACGAGATAGAGAGATAGAGAAAGATAGAACGACATATTTGAAAAACCCCCAGCTTAGCGCATCAATTAATTGCCATGTTCAAAAACGACCGTCAGAAATCCGATCGGGAAAGCAATAGAAGTCCAAGGTTCACCCGGGTTTCGAAGAAGAAGACGAATTTAACTGGACCACTTAAATGCAAAAGCATTAGTGTATTCCTAGTCTCACTGACCAGTTGGCCCAAAGTAGAGCGGCCTACAAGAAGCACAGAAGCAATTATGATATTGCGTGGCGGAATTATGTACCATTGAGAAGAAATAATTGATTATCATGCCTATACACACGGGGGTAGCCCCAGAAATACCCGACCTGACGTATAGACGGCGGTTGTTGTTTAAAAAGAGTGATTGTTGTAGAAAGTACCAACCTTAAAAACCTTAAATTTGAAATTTGACGACACTATGTTTTTTAGTATTTATTCGGGAGCCATCAATAGTGAACGCTCTCAACGAATTTTTAAATATGAAAAAAATTGGTAATCGTTATTGTGATACAATGCTTTCATTTGAAAAGGCTCAACCCAATCAACATCAAAACGGAACTGGATTCTACTCTGGGGGAGTCTGCTCCTTCAAATACAAAATGGTATTTCATGACCGTCGATTGAAAGTGCGTGAACGCATCTTGACTGAATAATTGGACATGAGAAAGCTGTGCGCAAAAGGGAGCTGCGATGGAACCAAAACAGCGTTGTGAGGATATTTCTATCGAGTGTTTGGCGAAGTTTCACAGCAATAAAGCCGAGTTTTTGCGTCGATTCATAACCATGGAGGAAACGTGGATCCATCACTTCAGACCCGAGACGGAGGAACAGACAAAAGAGTAGACTCAAAGGGGAGAATCGGCTCTAAAGAAGGCGAAGACAGTTCCATCTGCAGACAAGCTCATGGCGTTAGTTTTTTGGGATGCGCGTGGGTACTTTTCATTGAGTATCTTCAGAAAGGAAAATAATCAACGGTGTGTATTATGCGAACTTATTGCAGGATTTGAAAAATGAAATCAAGAAAAAACCCCCGCATTTGGCGAAGAAAAAATATTTGTTCATCAAAACAATGCACCAGTTCACTCCTCCGTCATCACGATGGCCAAAATCAATGGTTTAAAGTTCGAATTGCTGCCTCATGCACCCTATTCGGGAGATTTAGCCCCCTAGGGTTACTTTCTATTTGCGAACTTGAAAAAATGGCTCGGTGGTAAAAGTAAAGAGGTGGAGTCTGTGGTTGATGGCTGTCATAACGAGCTCAACGATTCTCACTATAAACAGGGTATCGAAGCTGTTGAACATCGCTGGGAAAAGTGTATTGAACTAAAAGGAGGGAGGCTACGTAAAGAAATAAACATATTTTTCCCCAATTTTTTGTGTTTTCTTTGTTAGGTCGGGTACTTTTGGGACTACCCTCGTATCTTGAAGTATTGCACAGGGCTTCCAATTAAGAACTATACATTTTTTTTTAAATGTGAATGCAGCCTAAATGAGTTTTTGTGAATTGTCATTACTATTTTGCTTGTCAATGTCTACCATTTAGTCGTGGTTCAGTACTCGAATGAGCAACGTTTACAAATTATTATTATTATCAGAGTTCGGAGTCGATGGGCCCTACCTACCTACCTAAAAACCCACACGTGCTTCATGAGACGCCACTACATCCACGCAAGTTGATCAACAGGACGGCACCACTTGCCACACAGCGGGCCAAATAACCGAGCTATTGAAGTCAAAAAGAAAATTGTGTAGTCCTTAATGGAAAACTCGGTATTGTGTTGTATATTGTCCCTGCTCTTAGTCGTTCATTGGAATATTTACTCAGCTATCTCGAATATGACAAATAAGGACATTGGCAAAAATATGATAGCCCTTCAGTAGCGCAAAAGTTATAACGAAGCAAACAAATTGAACTCTGGATAATCTTACTGATTTTGGTTGACATATAGGCCTTGCGGTTGAAGAAAATCAGCTGTCGAGATATAGTTACAAAAGGCAACAAACTTAAATCTTATCATTCTTCAGTCTCATTTTTGGGCATCCTTAGTTCCTACTAGTATGCATACATATGTGTATGCATGCCAAAGTTATGCCATACCAAAATTATTTCTATGCAAACGCTGTAAGGAATAGCATACGTATGTTTACTTAGCTACTGAAAGGCTTCCCACACCGTTGAAGGCCGATGCATGAGACATAGTCACCTTCCAGCTCACTCGTTCGCGGACAGTCAACTCCTTTAACAGTTTTTGGACCCAAATCCTCTCTTCCTTAGCATATTTTGTAGGACTAGAGGGCTTGAATTTGAAAACGTCATTCGCTTAAGTCATTTAGACCATTGGGACTACATTGACGTCTTGGTGAAACTTACAGAGATCAAGGTTGCGCCTAAACATCTTACTTGTCTCAAGCACTTGGTGCACTAGAGCAAATCTGACACACTCAAGATTTTGCAGAGGATCATCTTGAACCTTGGAATCAGAAATCTTGAACCCTGCACCAGAATAGCAATGAGTACCATATCTCTTCTAAAGTTCCATTTTTGAGATTAAGATATTCTTGTTCTAGAAACACATTGTTTAAATGGACAGTAAAGCGGTGTTGAGAAAATTCTGTCATCCCTTGATAAACGTGTCATTCCTGTGCTACCTGATGAATGTAAAGGTTCATTTAGTCCAATTGCAAACATCTATCGATGTAAATAAGAAAATAAGAAAAAATGTCGTCAAAACGCAGATATGTGAACTGTGGCGGAAGCAAAAGTGCTAGAAAGTCGTGAGTCCTTATACTGCCTCTAGGACGTCCAAGGCTAAGAGATAACTTACAAAAACTGACGGCGAAACTAGGGCATCAATTAGTTATCGAGATAACTCTCTGGATTTTGTTTATGAAATGATTAATTTTTTTTTCTTTTTGTTTATGCGACTATCAAACATTCTGGGTTGTATTGTATTTTTGGTGAAGAGATGCAGGTCCTAACTCAAGTAAATAACTCAAAAGAGACCAAGCAACTGGCGCTTAAATTAGAACATCTCACAGACCACTTAGACTGCCATATTCCTCCCTCCTAAGAGCCCTACATTTTCTCAAATATAACAGTCTTTTGCAGCGATTCCCTTGCAACATTGTTGCCACCGATTGGTTGCGTGCAGTTACAAACAATCACGTTTCGAGGAATATGCTACTTCTACAAAATTCATATAATTCTCTTCAACCTGCTTTTTATTGTTTAACCAAGCTAACTTAATTATACGTCGGTACGACTATACGACTGTCTTATCTTCCCAACAGTTCTTGTAGTACAGGCAAGGGTTTAAAGGTTTCCCCTACTCCCAACTGTGTACATCATCACCATTGTTGCTACGTCAACACAATCATTTTTCATCCTTTGTTCATTTGGATTCGTGGCTCTTCACTTCGTATTTATCAATTCTTCACGCCACCGGTACAATGTTGCATCACGTTGCTATCTGATCGATTTCAATTACTAAAATCTCACTTTACAGATCCATAGCATAGGATCTAGGTTTCAGTCTATACCTCCTCTAGATCTAAGTGTGGCTACATTTCTGCTGACCAACCATCTAAGACAAATTACTTTGGCTATCCCTTCTGTCTGATCACCACTGAGAGATGAGACAACCCAACAACTTAATCCTACAAAACGATGTTTTGTTTCAACCGACTGCACTTTCAAAAAAAATATAAAAAAAAGCGAAGAAAAAAGGCCTTACAGATACTTTAGTACTCACCGATAGCATTAACACAGAATCCTTGTGCGCCATCACTGGAAATGAAGACTGTTTCGCTGCCGTCGTATCCGGTAGATTTTGTCTGTTGTTGCTTATCGAAACCGAATTTGTCAGTGATCTGGATTGATTGCACCAACAGCATATCCTCCTGGCTGGGTTGTTTGCTAGTGACCGCCTCGCGACGTGACCTTCTCTCGCTGTAAACAACTGCAACACAAATTCAAAACAAAACAAACACATTAAAAAAAAAAACAAACTAACCAAATGAACAAGATCATCAAACAGAAACAAAACGAGACCAACAACATCGGTCTCCGTCTCAGATTTAAACTCAGAGACAGCGTTAGAGTTGGAGGTTAAAAATTAGTTAACCATGACTGGTAAATAATTTATCACTCTACACACATACAAATGAATTTACTTGTATGTTACAGACTACCATATATTAGTAGTTACGGCATACAGCACTCACCTGTTGAATTAAGTGATCGTCGTCTACGGCCCAGAGACAACAACGATTTGAATTCCCCACCGGCATCTTCTTGATCGCATTGCACTGGCTCACAAGATGGCATACATGGAGTGACCAATGCACGGAACTGCACTACCTCAGACGATGGGAATTTGAATGCATCGAAGTGTGACAAAAGTATCTTGCCCGTCAACGAACTCTTGTAGATGGGTCCCATAATAAAGTGATCAGTTGGGCAGCCATTCGAATCGATCAATGTTATCTCAGCATTATCACCGCCATCCATGGCAACCAATTCACGTACGAAGATCTCGTAAGGACTTTGCTCATCGAGAATTTCGAATTTCAATGCCAGGGGATCACCGACTTCGGCTGATCGCATGACATCGCTGCCATCGCGTGATGTGATCTTCATGATGACATTTGGTGAGTCGACAATTACCTCCTCGGACAGTGCAGGTTCAATGTCACCCTTAACGCCAAGATCAACTTCATTCGATACAGACTTGTTGGTTAGATCATATTGACAGGTCACAGCCAAACCCAGATCAGATGATGTTACAATAGTGTCGTGGTGTTGGATCACAACATCGTTCATGTAACGTCCCGAGCCACTTTGACGGACATTGCACTCAAGATCATTATAGCCCATGCGAAGTTCAAAGTCGAGTGAGTTCTTAACATCAACGGAGCATGACTTGGGTGAGCCCTTAGCGTAGACTTTACCGTCGAATAGTTTCGATGTTCGGATGCGGGCAATCATATCACCGGCACCGCATTCAATCGTAACATTGTAGCATGATGAGAGTTCATAGGTAGCAGCTTCGGGTACCTCCAAATAGGGGTCCTGTACATCAGACAAAGTAGCACGAGAATGATGACTAAGACGGCATACCATGTCACCGGTGTCACCAAAGTCGTAGGAGTGGCATCTGTTGGAAGAGACAAAAGTCAGAAAATGTCAGAAAATTAGAAAGGAAAAGTTGTCCATGAGATGAATTATGGGTGGGAGATAGATTTTTATCGAATCATGAGACTAGGAATGATCTACTGATTCTGGTTGCGAATAAAGCCAGACTGGTTGCTATTGAGTTGCGTGTGGGTGGTTGCACCTGAGACTGTCAAGTGTGTGGGTATATGGGTAGCAGAGTGAACAGTTTTTATTACTCCCATTAAAAACACGTCTGGTAGTCCTCATTCTGCGGGTAACTACATATGAGTAGATACGAGTACTGGTACTTACGTGGTCGGAGAGTGTCATAGTTGATACAGTCCATGGTGTTTAGAATGAAGTTAGGTGCTCGGAATGAAATGTTAGGGTGGACAGTTTTCAATGAAACAGCAACGGTGCAGACGGATGATCGCTGTTGTTTTGGTTTATGAATAGGTCGTGTCTGACTTATGAAACGACTTTACAATTTTACGGCACGATTACGATTTAATTACTGCTCAACTGAATGACATAAAACGATCGGTACAGGATCTTCTACATCAACCGATCTTGTGAAAAGGATTCGAAGTGTTTTTGGTTCTGCTAGATGCAGTTTTGCTTTAAATTCCACAGTGATACTCTAAAATTTGTAGAACCGTTCGAACGGTCCCTTTTATGAGAGTTTGATCTACCTTGGCTAGGTTCTAACTTTCTTAAGCGATCTTGACACAAGGTCATGCAAATCTGAAGTGAAATGAGATTTTTGTTTCAGAGCGCCTAAGAGTCATAAGTCTACTACTCTGGTAGTATCTCTAATCCTTTATGATCATTTAACAACTTTGCATTTCTATCATTTGTCGTGGTCAGTGAACAGGAGTTCACTCTGGCTTACTCTGGTGAATCTTTGTGCATTCGAATCGCCAATTTTGCACTGATCCTTAATATGTAGAAGTGATCGTATAACAAATTCTCTGGGTACGGTAAGGCAGGTTGACGATCTTCAGTTCACTGGAATCTGATTCTACAACTGATGCGTGTTGATCTTGAACCACATACATGCATCGAGCAGGAGCATCAAGCTGATCAAGTAATGAAATTGAATCAAACAAATACGAGTATCGTAGGTTGATGATCACCACGTAACCGATCTTACTTTGTTTTTTTAATATATCATAGTCATCGTGTCTCGGAACTAAGTCGTGATAACAAGAAATACACTAGTGATCTTTACGACCCCGATCACTTGATGATCTTGGTGATCTTCACGCCGCAAAAGATCCACTAATTTTCTTTCATTAAAGTGATCCTGGATTAGCATTGAATATCGGACGATTTTATGTTCTTCGCATTACTATTCCCACACTGTTTCACTATCTCATCTTGTGTTGAACTGATCGTGTCCTTGATATAGTTGCGTGATCGTAAAACTTGAATTGAGTTCATGGTGCGATCAGATAAGTGGTGACCTTCATAAAGTTGATGTTTGATATTTTGGGTTGGTTGTGGTAATCTTCGTTTAATTTAATTTTTTTAAGGATTTTGGGATTGTTTTGAGTTTTAGTAAATCTGTGACCACAAGAGTCGACAATATTTTTCGGAGAGCTATTCTTGTGATCGTCAAGCATGGAGTTAAATGGTGATCGTTTGATCGGATGAATATTTAGTTGTATATCCTCAGGTGGACAAATGTGAGTCTTATTTGGCTTGAACTAGTTTTCACGTTCCTCTGTGTTCGATTTAAGGGCTCTTAGTCGGTTGACATCTCTTGGGTTCCCAATTGTCATTGGGATGGGATGCTTCTGTTAGTCCTCTGATTAAATTCTTTTAATTGTGTATCCATTATGTGTGCCTTGAAAATCCAATATTTAACCAAGGTAACCAGGTCCTTTTCATATGACAAGTGAAATCATTTCACATAATTACGATGAACATAGCAAACTATTTGTGGACACCTCTAATCGAACTGGCATTCAATCCGCTTCCTTCTCCAGCAACAGCTGCGACTTTGTCTTAAATCATCATGCAGTCAAGTCTCAATTAAAAAACGACACTGCAACTGAAAACTATTTACAGACCGGAAACCTTACCGAACAACTAATTTGCCAGTGTAACGCTTCAGCTTTCATCTCAATGCCAACGAGTGATTATCTTCATTCTAAAGTCTAAACATTTCAATCTGACACTTCTTAAATGTTCCCACTTGCACAGCGTCTATCCATCAAAACAATCTGTACCGTGACAGCTCGTTAGAATGTTAGATTTCTCCCATCAGCCATAACGAAGATATATTATCCTTATGTTATGATGCCTTCTCAGTTCCTTATTAGCGCCTGATTAAAACCTCCTAAACCTGTCACTTGTCGTTGTTGGCCTCGTACATTTCCATACAAATGCCACATTGAAAAACTTGCCTAGCGGTACAAATGTACATTACCATCATCGACCATAGTGCGAAGGCAACCTGTTTTGGTACAATATCATCTTCAATCTCGTCCTCAATGCATGACCATTGGCCGTTTCTCATTCGGTTATCACTCAAAACATTGCATCCGTGTAATCTCTTCAAAGATGTGTTCCATTGAGCCTACACGAAAAAGCTCCTTGTTCACACGAACTTACATTAAATCCTCATCTCTAAGCACTACCATTTCCGGACACTACGAGTATATGCATACGAATTTATCCAACAACAACGAAAACCCACTCCAGCGTTAGATTAATCTTTGCATTCAACCCACTTTTTGTGCTCGCGGTACCTACCACACACATGTATGTTTTCGTTGGTCAAGTCGGTCTCCAGCGTCAGTGCTCCACTGACAACCGATAGAAGGCCAAAGATACTTCCATGTCAGACCTCGAACAACAAGGATCTCTAATTAGCGAACCAGTCCCGCTGACCACTAAGTAATTATCGAAACCAACAAAAGTCATCATGGCAATAGATACGAATACGAGGGTACTCATAGCCATAGTCATGACCATGGTCAGTAACTACTATCATAATCATGGGCCGTCTTCCACGGGATCACACAACATATAAACAAACATAAACACACACTTACCTGTACGGTGAGTTAAGGCACAAATCACGGCATTCATCAATGCTGCCAACATCCTGATATACTGAATCGACGGTCTTGAGAATTCTACCCGACAAACGTTTGAACTCGCACAGTCTATTGGGCTCTTCGGCGCAGTTGTTCTCCAAGTAATCGATACCATCGTACGCCTGGAATGCGCTAGATCCAGCCAAAGTGATCCGATCCATTTCAGAGAGCTCACAGACATTTGTCGACCGATGGTAGTTAGCCGATCTGCAACAGAAATAAAAGAAAACGTAAACAAAACGATCATCATCTGCGGCATTCAAACATCAATTTTAATTTGGCGAATAAAATGCAAAAAATCACAACACAAAAATGGCAAGAAATGAAAAAAAAAAATGAAAAAGTATCTTATGGAACAAGGACACATGGACGTAGGTTGATGGTTTGCATTTAAGCTAGAGCTACCTCCCTTAGACCCCGTGGTCTGACAAAAATTATTATGAAATATTGTAAATCGATATCTTGGACATTGTGGCGGCCTTCATTTGGCTCATCTCATGGCTTTTCATGGATTTTTCATGCACCCAAATGCACTCACATGGATTCAGATGGACACTCATGGCTTCTCATGAACTCCCATGCATACGCATGTACCAAAAAGGAGTTCAAGTCCAAGTCCAAGTCCGAATCCAAATTCAAAAACCAAGTCCAAGGTTCGTTAGCATGGTGTGTGCTTCGTTCGATAACCACCTTCAGCCTTCACCCATCAGCATTAGAAGTACGAGTAGTAGTTAAAGTCCAACAGAGGTCGGAGGATTTTCTACAAATCTGACTAAAAATCTACTCCAAAGCCACAGAGAGTATCTAACTATAGTCGCGCGTAAAAAATACGACTAGTGTCGGCCGGCAAACAACACTTTTATTGCTAAAATATGACAGGGGGCAGCAGGAAGCAACCATTCGGAGCATGAAAGGCTCGTAAAGTATCTGCATGGCAGTTTCATGGCTTGTTGGACATATGCTGTTTTTCTTGGCTGTTGGTTGTTAGGGGTTTCTTGTTAAGCTGAAGAGATATCCTTTTAACTGTCTTTCTTGTTGTCTTGTTGTTGTTGTCGTTGTCGTCGTTTCCTTCTTTACCTTCTTAAGCGAATGTCAATTATTTTTGCCTTCGAAAATAAACGTAACACACACAGAGAGAATGAAAGAGATGATGACAGCGCGATAAAATACAGTAATTGTGTTACGCAAGACGAAACAATGGTCTTTCGAAAAGATTTTGATGGGTTACGGCCTTGAAATTTATTCCTAAGTGGCTGTAGATTGGTTGTAAGTACATAAGAAAACAAAACGACAAAAAGATGAAAAGATGCAATGGTGAGGTTTGATATACTACAGAGCATAGATACAGAGACTTTGTTGCATTTAGAAGATGGTAATTTGAATATTCTTGTTGATGGGATACATATTTTTAAATTTTATCTGACTGGCTTTTTTTGTTTTAACGTTTTTCATGGACTTTGTTGCAAGGATAAGTGCTTATCAAAATCGTATTCATTTACTAAGATCATGGTTCTCGTTAGTCTGGGAAACCAAATTCATAGACTTCACCAGTGTTTTACGTAGGTACCTGCCATGGAGGCTCAATCCTATGGTAGGTCTTCGTACGAGATATCAAAACAATGTGTGGTCTGGGCCCTACGAGTAGTACAAGTATCACTACCAGTACCAGATTCGAAGTCGTGTGTAAGGCACGAACTTCCCCTTTGGTAAAGAGCCGAGGCCCATCTAATAATACAGCTCAGCCATCCTCAGTCAATGCACCCGGTTGCAGTGCAACTCCACATCGAGCTACAAACTATGTCCAGTCTCCAATCGGTCTTACCCTCGCCGCGATTTGGGTATAACCACCGCCACCACGATACTCCCACAAGGTGGTCTGTCTACTTCACACAAGATTGGCTCGAACATGAGTTCCTGCGGCTCCTGACCTCCCTGTGGTACCAGAATATACTCGTAGCTTCCGATCGAACTTCGCAACATTGCTTTCACTTCCAATTGAGCATCTTACAACCCAGGACTGGCAACGTTTTTATCTACAAATTTCTACTCGCTAACTATCTTTGTCGTCTACGATGGAAAATCTCACTTGCAAAACTACGAATTCTTTGGAATTTAGCGAGAACACCGTTAACATCACAGGCTTCACTATTATAAGTAACTCTCATAGCTTGCAAGCCTCTAGCGTCTGAGTGGCTTGGACACTCGCAATCCTCAAGGGGAGCTCCACATGAGCAAACTGCTAACAGTCATCGACGTATTTCAATGCGTTCTAACCTTTGCGATCACTTTATTTATCTGCCTCGAATTTGTAGCCGCATGGTTTTATTGCTTTAAGTCGCAAGATGAAATATATGCAACTACAACAAGGCACGAGGCGATTGCTATCGCTTTCTTCAAGCCAGCTAGCCACTGACTTGTATACGAATCACCTAGCATATGGCTAAATTCATCAGAAAAACTAGCAAGGAAAATTACCTAAGCTCCCCTCAGAGCTACTAGCTTGACTTCCTTCTTGCTGACAAGTTTTGAGAGAATCAGTTAAAGAACATGCCCTTCAGCGGAAAAAATTATGCAAAATTAGACTTCCAAGCTTGGTGTAGAGAACTTGGCACATGTAGGTCACTTTTGTGCTCATCGCTCTCTAGGTTCGTGGCGACTGATACCAAATGCCTGTTTGATTGGTTTACGGTGCAATGGGGCATAAATTTGATCGAATATGTGTGACTGTACTGACGCAAAGAATGCGCTTTCAGCTACATTTCTCAACACCGGGTAGGACGATGCTTATTGTATTAACTCAAGGGCGATCGACGCGAAATATCCGGGGATCACTTTTAATAATCAATGTAAACCATCTGATAAAAACCCGTCTAGTCGTAGGCTGCCAAAGGGCTACTTCTCATAAGCACTATCGATATGGTGGACTAAGTTTTTTATTTAAGGCATTACTGGCTCTTTGCTAAACTCCATTAAAAAAGGTTGGGTGAGCTGCATAGAGGCTTTTGCTAGTATCTGCGTCTAGAGCTTCCCTAGATGAGTGTCTTTTTGGTATTTAAATCTAATACCCGATTTACTCCTCTCATTTAATTTTCGGCAACTTGCGGGAAAACTATCTTATGACACCTATCCTGTTAACACTGTCTTCCGACTCAATGGCACTAGGATTCAAGTTCATTTATGATCGACCAGACTCTGAGTCGGAGAAGAAATTCTATCGAATCAGTTTAAGGGCTGTTTGCTACTGTGATTCGATTTTTTAGAAACGCAGCCTTTGATGATGGAATTCTGGGGTGTGCAGATGGACTAATCATGAGAAAACATGGCTTCTTTACTACCTCTAAGTAGTTCTGTCTATAGATTGAACAGAGGTGTTCTTGTGGGCTACTATGCCTTTGTGAAATGTGATAGTTCTCAGCGACATAAGCACTCGTATATTCTCCTCATACTGTCCTGGGATTGGAATGATAGAAATTATAGAAAAGAACACAATAGGCCAATACCTAAATATGACTACGTGTTGACCCGTAAAGAATCTCTGTACCGGACTACGTCACGCTGGTTCTGATTATGCACAAAGCGCTCTGGTATCCGTAATAGCTCGGGCTCTAAGCAGATGTTCACTCGTCTATTTCTTTTTGACTTTAATGAGCGACTTTAAAGGATTTTTTATCGATTCACTTGATGTAGTGGATGCAATAAAGGCGTTGGAGTAAACAGTGATGAGATATACGATTCTTCTTCGTATGATAATGAAAAGTGTTTTATAGGTACGTATCGCATCGTTGAATTCCCAATTGCCATGGAAGTGTTTATGACGGCAGTCTTAAAACGTTCGGTGACGATGACTATAACCTGCAGGCAATAGACTTGCCACCTTACACGTTTGGAAGTCTTGTTATGAAATGTTTTCAAATCACACACTGAACCACGAGTTTTCTAGCGATTGTTGGAGTCCAGAAGATGAATACTATATTTTGCCCGATTTTGCTAAGTTAGTTAGCTTGGCTTAGAAGATATCGCGATTTGTTCATCTTCGGGTTTTGTTTTTGTTGGTTGCGTCCAAGGATGTGGCTATCTTCGAAAGATACTAATAGCCCGGGCTATCAGCATGCACGATTCGCAAATCCCAAGTACTTGATTTCGGGGATGCGCCTACGTACTAACCCACACCCTGCACTCTTCTGCCACTCTTCCCGCGGAACTGCCGTTAAGTACTACTTCGCGGGGCACTTTATGCCCTTCTTTCTCTGTTTGCTGGTTCGACATTTTGTACAGTATTTACTGTTCTTTGTTGTATTAGAGATGCCGTCTGGGTTTGATTTTCATTACTGTCCTCTCTGACTCTTTCCAACCGCCGAAGTTCCTTCATTATTTTTGTCAGGAGTTGGTATCTCTCCAATTTTCTGCTCTAGTTCTCTGCGCTCTGTTCTGAAGTGTGGGCACTGGAAAAATATGTGCTGTGCAACTTTCCTGGCCGCCTCGTAGTTTAAGCAGAAGGGAGATTCCTTCAGACCAAACCTGTATAGATATGATTGAAAACAGCCATGCCCAGTTAGGAGCTGACTTAAGTAAAAATCTACTTCTCCGTAATTATGTTTTACCCATTTACGAATATCGGGTATAAGTCGGTAGGTCCATCTTTCTTTTGTAGACTGGTTCCATCTCACTTGCCACGCACTTGTGCTGCGCTGCTTTTCTCCCAGCTTGATATTTTTGACTGAAACTCCGGGTTCCCGAATTTTGGCATTGTAGGTCTTTTGTAGCTCAGTAGTCAGTATATCTGCTGGTAGCATTCCCGCAATGACATATATAGCATCATCTTGTACTGTTCGATATGCACAGCAAACTCTCAGAGCACATAGTCTGTTGACAGAGTCAGTCAGTCTTTCTTGCGTATGACTTAATTTTCAGTACTTTCGCCTATATTGGTGCCGCGTACATTGTGATTGACTACACCACCCTTGACAGAACTAGCCTCATTTGTTGTCTGGGTCCTCCTAGGTTTGTCATTATTCCGGATAAGGCAGCGCTCGCCTTTGCGGCTTTATCGCACGTTCTTTAAAGGTGGTCTTTGTTTTGATGTTATATCGCGATTGCCCACCCTGATGGTGATTGTTTCTCTGTCCTTGCGACTGGTTCTCAGAACTGCTTCCGTTTTATGTTCTCCCAGCTCTAACCTATCTGTTGCCATCCACTGTCTAACTATTCGAATACATTCATTGCCAATGTCTTCTGTTTCTTCCAGGTGTTTCCCGCCACAACGATTGCAATATCATCTGCAAAGCCTATGATTTTAACCTCAATCGGGAATCCAAGTCTTAGAACCCTGTCGTACATAATGTTCCATAAGAGAGGTCCTAGTACCAATCCTTGTGGAACTCCTCTAGTTATGTTTCATCTTCGAGGTTGACAGCTACAGTAGGTAGGTAGGTAAAAGTGGCTGTTGGAAAGACCAACCCACTTCAGCCTATTGGCCCGTTGTGGTGCCACGTGGATCTGTGATCGTCTTACTCATGGAACAAATTTGATTTTATGATGAAGCGTAGGAGACCATTAACGTCTATATTCTTCAGATCGTTTAAGTCGTGGTAGAAGAAGTTCCTAAGTAAAGTTTTCCTCTCTGTATCCTCTTCCTCCTCGTCCTCCTCGTCCTCCTCGTCCTCCTCTTCCATGTACGAGGGCGGATCAATAAGTCCGTGACTTTTGGATTAAAACAGATTTTTTGATAAAAAAATAATTTTATTTTTCAACGTAGTCACCCTTGAGCTCTATACACTTTGTCCAACGCTTCTCCAATTTTTTTATCCCTTCCAAAAAAAACGATTTGTCGAGGTCCTCAAAATGACGAGATGACTTCATCATTGGAGTCAAATCTTTTTCCACCAAGCCATTTCTTCAGGTTTGGGAACAAGAAGTAGTCGCTCGGAGCCAAATCTGGAGAATAGGGTGGATGAGGGAGCAATTCATAGCCCAATTCATGGATTTTTGCCATGGCAACTGCACATGTGTGCACCCTTGCATTGTCTTGGTGGAAAAGAACTTTTTTCTTGGCCAAATGAGGTCGTTTTTTTTTCAAATCGTCATTGAATCGGTCCAATAAGTTTGCATAATAATCCCCATTGATTGTTCTTCCCTTTTTTCCCGCGTGCATCTCAAAAAACAGTCGCCATAACTTTATTGGCTGACAAACCCACCTTGGCCTTCTTTGGCGCCGATTCACCCTTAGAAACCCACTGTTTTGACTGTTGTTTGTTCTCTGGTGTGTTGTGATGGATCCATGTTTCGTCCACGGTTACAAAACCGCGCAAAAACTCCTCCATATTGCGATTAAACAACGCCAAACCTTCCTGTGAAGTTGTTACACGATTGCGTTTGTGGTCGACTGTGAGCAAATGCGGCACCCATCTTGCGGAAAGCTTTCTCATGCCCAAATGATCATTCAAAATTGAAACCACTGAGCCATGCGAGATCCCTACGGCTTCCACAATCTCTCGCACTTTCAATCTTCGGTCGGCCAACACCATATCGTGAATTTTTTCGATTGTTTCGGGTGTAGAGACCTCAACTGGGCGTCCAGGAGGTTCGGCATCTTCAGTGCTTGTACGGCCACAACGAAATTCAGTAAACCACTTTTTTACCATTGAAATCGATGGTGCAAGGTCCCCATAGTATTTATCAAGCTTAGCCTTGGTCTCGGTAATGGTTTTTTTTCGCAAGAAATAATGCTTAATAAGCACACGAAATTCACTTTTTTCCATTTTCTCCTCAAATTAGTGAGTAGTCTGATAAAAATAGCTTTCAAACACAAACTAACTGACGCAGCAAGTTTAAATTTTGACAGGAGTCAATTGACAAATGCCTGTTGACAGGAGCAGTGTTGCTGTTTCAGTAAAGAGGTCAGAAATTCAAAAATGCACGGAATTATTGACCCGCCCTCGTAGCTTTTACAAAAATCGTTTGTAAAAGCGCCAAGCCTTCTTGCATGCTTGTCTATAAGGCAGTGTCCGGTGATGACACCTATGATGGCGTTGAGATGTTTCCTATTCAGAAGGGTCAGACTCTTAGAGCGATTCAGATCCAGTTTGGCCAGATCTGTTTGCTCGCTAGACATGTTGGTCCAGCTGTCCATCTAAGGTCTGTTCTTTTATTAGCACCCGGCTTTAATATTGCGATAGGTATACCTCTGCTAACCTTTTCCGGTAAAATAGGTAGAGTGGTTCCAATTTTGGCGAGTTCCTCGGCCCTACAATTCCATGGAAAATCTCTTTGGCCCTGCACCCAACAAAGATAAAGGTTGAACTGCTCTGTCATCTCCGTAAGAGATCGGCATGAAAGGGCGGTTTTAGAATTGATTGAGACTGAGTCCAGGGACTTGATAGCGGCCTAACTATTTGAGAAGATGCGGATATCCTTTGCAGATATCATGTTTTTCTTCAGCCAGGGCAGAGCTTCTTTAATCGCCAAAATTTCCGTCTAGAACCCGCTACAGTAAGACAGAGATACTTGTATGCGTGCACAGCTTGAAGTCCTATGGTCGCACTCTTTGTGGATGAGGCTAATATACTGAACAGTTCACTCATGTGGCAAAGTTCTCTAAGCCCATACACAGTTGAAGATTGAAAGATATTAAACTTTGAGTTTGAGACCCAGCCAGACAGTCAGCGGTCTTATGATGTTCAGTTGAGTCAAATTCTTGGGGAGGGAAATCACTTTTGCGCCAATTTGAAGTGGATTTCGTTATGGAATTATCGCTCTCTTCATTTAAAATCAATGAAAACTGCTCGTATCCTTACAAATATTCTGTTTTCTCGCTTTGGTTAGTGGTTTTTTAACTCGATAGAACAGAAAGAAATCACATGGAGCCAAATCAGGTAAATTCGGTGGCTGTTGGGTGGTATTTGTTGCATTTTTCGTAAAAAAATTACGAATAATGGTGGCACTGTGCGACGGTGCGTTATCATGGTGCAAAATCCACGAGTTTTCTGCCCACAATTCTGGTCTCTTTCGGCGAATTGCTTCACGCAAACGTCTCATAACGCCCAAATACTCGTAATACTCTTTGTTTGCTGTCTGGCCTTCTGGCAAAAATTCATGATGCACTACACCGTTGTATTCCACGAAAACCGTGAGCATTGCCTTCTTTTTTGACTGAAAACGACGTGTTTTTTTTTGGTCTCGGCTCATTTGGTGAACGCCCTTGACTTGCCTGATGTCGGGATTGCGTGTCGTACTCATAAACCCACGTTTCGTCTCCAGTAATGATCCTTTTGGTGAATGTGGGATCGGATTGAGCCTCGCAAATCGTCTCTTTTGCGACGTCAACACGGTCTCTTTTTTGCATGAAATTGAGGTCTTTTGGCACCAACTTTGCTGCTACATGACGGAAACCCAAATCATTAACCAAAATGTCTTGGACGGATGCATGGACAATGTTCAATTATTCCGCTATTGCTCTGATGGTTAATTTGCAGTTATTGACCAACATTTGTTTTACTTCATCAATGTTTTCGTCGGTTTTCGATGTCGATGGTCTGCCACTGCGTTCATCATCTTCGATTGACTCACGTCTCACGACCACTTTTGAACCGCTCGTTCGCGCACTATTAAATCCGTTTTTCACGAAAAATTTAATACAAGTTCGTTGTTGCAAATTTAAATCCATTTCTAAAATTGTAAAAAATCGCCAACACACTCCTGGCAGGAATGTCAACAACAGATTTACCAACGTAAAAAAAAAAACAGAACCCAAATCGGAACAATGGGAGCGCCACATGGTGGTTATAAATTTTTTATCGAGGTGGTATATGTCCTCTAGCTACACAAGTCCTAATTATGCTTATAACTCTTCTTTAGACAATCGAACTACGAGTATTTGTCCGCTATATAAAAAGGATCACAGTCAAGATTTAATCGTCTGAATTTGGGTAAATTGAAAGTGCTAGGTACCTCCTTTGCAACGATTAGCATGTAATTGATGCGAAGTTACGCAAATTGTTTAGATCATGGGACGAAGCATCTTTAGTGCTGAAATTCGAAAACAGTTGACTGCCGTCATACCATACAGGCACACGTGTCGAACATACAATATTTTGTCAAGCAATGTCGACATTGAACTTGACATCTTTCCCCGGAAAGACTTGACTAGTAGGACATATAATTCCTCCTCGACAGAGTATTATCACTCAATATTAGCGGCGTATACATACATTTATTTCATTCTGTAGGATATCTCTTGACTGTGTATCATCGGCTCTGGTCTATCCGCAGAGTCAATCGTCTTTCATGGACATGTAGAAGTAGGGGAGATCCAAGCTATTGCAGGATTTTGCTTATCTAATACCAATCCAATGATGTGCATAGGTATAGGCTATACTTCGAAGGCTGCATTGACCCTACTGCGGCCGTCATTAAAGTGATGCCCAAGTTCAAATAAGGAGATAGTTTTGGCCTTAAAGATGAGCTGTTTTATGCAGACCTCTGATTCAATACATCCGATTTTAAATATCTCCGCTTGGTAAAATTTAAGAATGTCAATAAACGCTTAAGCTCCAGTTTCGAGTGTACGAACGTAAAAGCCTTAGGCTACTTCCTAAATTGAATTGGTAATGAAATCAAGTTTGCTCAACGGCTAGTCCAGTTCTAACACACTTAATATTTAATACGAAATATTTTCCTCAAATTATTAAAAGCCGCTGTTTTCTGTACGCACTTATCCAACACATCTAATCTCATCCAGAGATTAGTTTCAATTGAAACAAATTTCAGCATTTGAGACGACTTTATGGTTGCAATTCTGACAAATTACCCGCCATCAAGTGGTTACATAATAATTTTTTTTCTCTCTAATAACATTCCTCCTCACAGATACATCAAAATCGGCTATTTATACAAAGTCTATCTATCATATTAGACAGATATCGATGACTCTTAGAACATACATCTCACCTGTACCAGATGATTGAAACAATTTACTTTCCAACATGGCATCTAATGTGCATCTGAAGATGCATCTTTACCAACCGAAACATGTGTTGTATGTACGTTCGATTAGTAGTACCCTCTGCCCGTGATTATTACTTCACCATCATCACTTAAAGCTCATCTTCCGTGATCGCATTACCCTGTTCGCACGAACATCCTCATCCAGCGCCTCCGCCTAATTCAAATTTAATTATAATTCATTATAACAGTTTTTCATGGACCTTCTTGGCCGTCTTGGCCACAACTATGAATTATTAAGCGTATCTACGGATTGAAGATACAATCGATCTGTGTACGTGCGCACGCGCAAAGCTCTAACTTTTTTTTTTTATATGTTTGCTCTCTATTCTCATGGTATGTACGACTTTATTCAGTTGCAGAGGTGGTAAGGTGTAGAATGTCATAAGATCTGTCTAATAAATGTTTCCTGCTTGGTAATCCTTCTTGGTGTGGTGTAATTAAAGCCTTCGACGGACTGTAATTCATTTTAATTGAATAATCTCCTGGAGTAAATTGCACACCTTCGTCGCATCGATTAGCATTTCCGACTTATGTAATCGAGATAAATCGCACACTGTCGGGATGCTGGAATATCTTAAAATAGAAAGCACGGGTTTACCATCATTAGTCTTAGAGATTTTGTTCCTCAAAATGTACTGCTGGTATGTGGAATGTGTTCGGAGGAGATATCGGAAAGTGAAGCGGTTTCCTTATCGAATAAAATAAATGAAAATGAAAATCGATTGGTAATGATTGAGCAGTATTTGAAATCTTGGATTTACTGGCCAAGAGGATGTACAGTAGTTAGTTGATTTATTATTGGTATTCTACGGAAGAGTTTGTGGAAGCAGACACCTACGATAAGAGAGAGCAATAGGTTCTTCTGAATTGATGTTGATCTGAAAAGCCTCATACGAGTATCTATTTCTAGAATTTGTGAGCATGTTTCTCTAGATTAAAAGTGTAAAAGTAGCGAGCAATAGTAGACCGTAAAGCAAGTGTCATACTTCACACGGATATCCGTGTGAATCTGATCTACGTTAGCATTATTGAACATTGCTTAGAAAGTTCATCGGCGGTGTCATTTCCCGTGATCTCACTGTAACCTGGGATCTAAACAAGACTCAGTGACTTCTGACTGCGTTCAGATGGGTCTTGCTCGGAATTGCTGATAGGGTTCAGCAATTGCAGATACTATTTTCCCTCCACCGATTCTTCACAATATAATTCATTGCAATCAGAATTGCGTATATCCTCGCTTGGAAGACAGACGTAAGTTTCCTTAATGAGTAGTGAAATCTAACGTTTTGGTCCTCCAAAAAGACGTCCTCCAAAAGATGGTTTAGGAGGCATCGGCGAAGACCCGACTACATTCCTTTCGTGCCTAAAATTCTGTTTGAAACCATTTCTAGATAAAGGGATACAAACTTTCACAGCCACAGAGGTTTTGGTTTTATAGCATTGGATGCCATGATCATTAGATCAGAGTCAAGAGACAGTCAGGGTAATCAAAAGTCCCGTTTTGTAGCAAATACCTCTTCTTTTTAAGCGAAAGATAGCTTTGAGAGTGCAGCCTATGAAATGAGTATCAATTGGAGAGAGATTCATCTTCGCGCTAAGAGCAGGTGTGCTAGAGAAGTCGAGACAGAGCCGTCTGTGGAGTCTCGTAAAAGGAGAAACGACATATTTTCGTGAATGCTTGTTCTAAGCCCCATAGCTTGGCGAAAACTCCTTTGCACTACCAGAAAGCCGAGAGCTTCTTCGAGGTTTTCGACGTTATATGTCAAGTTTAGAGAAGTTCATCATATGACACATATCTTCGTTGGGAAAACGAATAGTAATGCCATTTACGAATAGCAGTAGATTTTTTTTTTATAATCAGCGCGCGCTCAAGGGGTTTTTGTATTCTTAAAATGTTCGTACACAGCGCGGGCGAAGCAAATTTAGGGAGGAAGAAAAGACAGGTACCGATGTACATTGTCTTTAAATGTTTGCAAGTTATAACGACCAGGAAACACAGAGGTCGGCAGGGCATTCCATAAGCGAGTTGTACGGCTTAGGAAAGAATAACGATATTTTAGAGTACGTCCGAAAATGGGCTTGAGGATATACTGATGAGCATTCATAGCGAGACAGGTGTTACGGTTGAAAGTTTGAATAGACGGAATGCTACTGGCGATTTCAATGCAGCACTGGTGGTGGCAATAGCGATAAAACAAAGTGAGACAGGAGACATTACGTCGGTGTTCAAGGCTGTCCATTGTTTGAGTGATATTAGTATCACCTTTGAGTTTTATCGCAAGGTTTTGTATCCTATCTAGTAGGTGCAGAGATGTTTTGCAAGCACCCGACCAGATGTGGGCATTTTACATAAACGCCTTATATATTGAGGACAGATCAGAGTGGGTAAAGTATTTCTTACATCGCTTGAGGAAACCTAGACATTTCGCAGCATTTTTGGCGACATCGAATATGTGGTCATTCCAACGTAAGTTGTCACTGATACACATACCGAGAATGGAAAGTTTATCAGTTTCGACGATGCATGTGCCATTCATGGATAATGGTTGGGTATTCGAATTTCGCTTTAATGACAGCAGACAATATTGAGTTTTGGAAGCATTAAATTCCACTCTGTTAGTGGTTCTCCATTTGATGCTGTTAATATCGGAATTTAATGAGCTTAGCATACGCTGCCGTTCCCGTTCAACAGCCGAAGAGCAGGGACGCGAGCCCGGGAATGAGTATGAAAAGCAGAGAGTAGTGTTCCCAAAGGATTATAGAAGTAGCAAATAAGAGACCACTGAAGAAAATTAAAAAGAGTGTCAGAGACAGAACGGAGCCCTGTGGTACATAAGCATTTAGTTTGGGGATATCAGACTTGAAACCATCCACGACAACTTGAATCGAACGTTCCGAAAGGTTATCCATTGGAGAAGAGAGTGATCGATCCTAAAAGCACGCATTTTCGACAAAAGAGCCTGATGCCAAACTCTGTCAAATGCCTTAGAAATATCAAGTGCAACTATCTTGCTTTCGTCAGATTGATGTACGCTTTGGTTCCACTTTTCGGTGAGACATGCCATCAAATCACCAGTGGACCTGTTGCTCCGAAAACCGTATTGCTAGTCATTAAGAAGTTTTGGCGTCTCGAGATATATCTTGACCTGAGGGTTTATCAATGTTTCTATGACCTTGGTGATAAGGGACATAAGTGCAATGGGCCTGTAGGAGGATAGAGAACAAGATTCACTTTTACTAGGGACGGGCTGGACAAATACTGTTTTCCATCTGCTCGAAAAGAGTCCTAAAAAGTAGGTTTGATGAAAAAGCTTACGCAGTGGTTTTACCAGCGTGGAAGAACACCTCTTCAGAAGAAGGGGAGATATACCATCTGGACCAGCGGACTTATGCATGTTGAGATCTTTAAGTACTCTTGCTACTACACGAGTGCGAAAGTGGATTCGTCCCATTGTAGATTCGACGCACTCAAGTGTAGGTTGGGACAAAGCAAAATCTGGGAGTGTTGAGCTAGCCGCAAAGTGTGCAGCAAGCAGATTGGCCTTGTCCAAAGAGCTGACAGCTGGAATGTCATTGTAAATGAGCACGGGTATGGAGAATGAGGCAGAATTTCTAATGTTTTTGACGAATGACCAAACATTTTTACTGCCTTTTGAACATTGCAATATTTTTTGCCTCAGGTTTTGGTCGTATTGGAATTTCACACGCTTGAGAAAGACGTTGCTGTCATTTTTGGCTCGTTTAAACTTTTTTCGGTTTTCCTCTTTCGGGTCGAAAAAACAATTCTCTAACCCTGACAGCCTCTTTACAGCTCGAGTCGTACGATGCCTTTTCTTTTGGTCTGATACTCTTAATCATTTAAGGGATAAAGTATCTCATTTTAAAGAGAATAGTGTCTGTGATCATATCAGTAGCGGCGTCCACGTCGTTATCGAGGAAACATAACGACCAGTTAAAATTCCTAAACAAGTTGTTAAGTCCGCTCTAATTGGCTTTCTCGTATTGCCATACGCTTCTTTTAGGAATCTTTTCTCTAACTGTGTGGTGGGTGTACGAGAATTTAGCTGATATGACACAATGGTCCGACGAGCCTAGAGGGGAGAGCATATCAGTGCAGTACTTGTCAGGATGAGAAGTTAAAAACAAGTCCAGAATGTCGAAGCCAACCAGAATTGAGTATATTTAAATAGCCCGTAATCACGATTTCAGTATGAGGATACAGGGATACAATTCAGGTGTAGGACGAATGGCTGAAAGTCGATTTCTAGTGCACCAATCGTCGATCACGTTCAAAGCTGTCAGCGCTCTACACGAGATAGTCGCTAGGCAGGATTTTCCTGATATGAGATTAAGGTTTTGTCCTTTAATGTCCTGTTCCTAACATTCTCCCCTCTTAGATGCAATAGCTTTGAAAGGCTCGTAGTTTGTGACGTGTCAGATTTCAGACCAGCGAAGTGAGTTGTGGTGGAGATCAATTAACGATGAGATATTGTTTAGCAGGTATCTGCCTACCTTTCTTTTAAGTATTTGGATCTTTAGTCTTTGATGCGGAGTCATCATTACAAGTTTAAATAATTTAATGATCTCACCATCGATCTTCATTGAAATGGATCTCTATAAAATTCTGATAAATTTCTAAAGAACAAATGAATTCTGAATAGATTGGCCATCGTTGATCGTAAAACTGATCTTCCATAGCAATTTGATAATCCCATTTCCCCATTTTTATATAATTAAAGTCGTAAATAATCTCATTAAAGCAATGAAATTATACCACCTAGGCTTTTCTGGTCGTGTTAACCGTTGTTCTTTGTCGACTGATGAAAGTCTTAATACATGTAGACTCTGCAGGTTGTCATGCCATTGCCTTTCAACTTCTTTAAAAGGTGCCAGGATGAGGACACAATAAATATTGTACCATCGAAATTGACTCTGCGTTTGTTTCTCCATAAAACAGTACTTCATGCTTCGTCGCCAGTTTCATCAAACATCTCATACAGAAAGTGACCATCGTCATGCAAAAGAATTTACCATTTTTAGTCGTGTTCCCCTTAGGAAACATGAGACGAAGATACAAAGTATCATATATTCAGTAAGAAACTCACGCCTTTCCCTTACTTAAAAGTGAGTCTTGGTAAAAGATACAATCTTCCGTTATCCACATCTACATGAGTTGGGAATATATTTCAACAGCAGCCATGGAGGATCACTGATCGTGCAGAATATTCGATTATTAGATACATCTTTCGCTTAATGTCGTTACAGTGTAAACATTAAGTCGCTTATCTTTGATGTCTTACTATGGAGAGAGTGTCTACTCCTACAGGATCCTTAAGCACGCATTCACTTATACTAACTCATTCAAATATTTGATATTCGTACGAGTATCTTTACTAAATGATCATCAAGGAAAACCCTATAGCGTGCCAACACTACTTCCCCAAAAGATAAATGTGATTTTCATTCCACCTTTTCATATTTTTTGTTTTTTTTTTTGGTTTTGTAAAAAATATCTCAAACCATCTGCAGTCCATCGAAGTACGTTTACTTTCAGGAAGAAGATGAATCTTTGTTCGGTCAAAAAAATAAATTGAATTTTAATCGAAGGTGGACTACGAGCAGCTTTGGTTTCACGCCTCCTGTGCACGATCGCTTTCTGTGAGCGCGCGCGGCGTTCGCTCGCGAAAATTCCCTAAATTTCCAAAGGGGCTAAGAATTAATTTTCCAGATACGGATAACATAATGGGTGATCATGCCGCACTCACTTTTCTCTCGTGTTCAAAACACTTTGCGTGGTACGTAGTAGGCATCGCTTGTTTTCTTCTCCAAACAATTTACGATATCTACGATCAGTTTTTCTTTTGTATTTTAACGCGAATGCCGGATGTATGGAATTTTTGTAAATAAATCTTCAAAGCCACTTTCGTGATCGGACGGAATAGCCCTATTCCTCCGAGATTGGCTTAAGTCGTATCTATCTATTTGTATCTCTTCCGTCTGGTCCTCTATTAGGAGCGTTCTAATGTAGATATCAAATCAAAAAGAAGGCAAACCCCATCCCAAGATCGATAGTGATTGGTGGTGTTTAATAAAATTTCGCACCTCTCGTTTAATTAAATTGCGCGCGATCGGTGCTCGAAAAGTTATCGGGGGAATTTCAGAAATTCGCAGACAATCCATTATTGATGATTAATGAGATGATCCGAGGGGAGATATAAATTGTAGCTTCTGCCAGGTGATGTTGCCGTCGAGAGACGGTAAATTGAGGATTTCGCCGCGTTATTAATCAACGTGTCGTTGAGTCATTAAATAATCATGAAATCAGAGAGCGTTGTATGTTTTTAGTTGGTGCTTCTTGGTGGTTTCTATCTTAGAATAGACTTCGCTGTGGTGGAAGATGGTCTTTGACCAAGACAAAGATGACTTTTATTATCCGTAGAAAAGTGATTGTTTGTAATCTAGCTGATCGTCATGAAGATCATATTAATCAAATGGAAAAATATTGAAATATTACTTAGTGAACTACTTACTTAGCATGGATTCGATTGCTATATTCGAAGTAACTGGATAATGTTTGAATTGATAGTGTTTTATCTGACGGAAGTATGAAGTGATCGTGGCTGATAAGGAAATTCGTATTGATGAAAAATGTTCTGTTTACAATGGTTTAAACTTCTTAATACGATCATGATGTGGTGATCACCTTCAATGTATCGTATCTCAAGTAGATATTTCTAGTGATCGTTGATCTTTTCAAGATCGGTGCAAGTATGCCGGGCATACCGTATAGCTCCGAGTTTCGATCTTCACTTTAACTTTCTAAGATCACTTCATATCGAGCTATACTCGTACTCTAGTGAAGATAGGATGTTTTCCAAACTTCAGCTGAATAGAGTACCAAGGTACAAATCATTGACAAGATCGTTGGTTGCTGATTGGATGCAATTCCAGTAATCAGGGTAAACGTGAAAGTGTAAGGGATACAGAATACTATACGAATCCATATTTATTATTAATTAGCGAATATCCAAGATCCAATTTAGTGGTTTAAAGATCACTGATCCTCCAGCGAATTATTATGCATTTGGATCATTGAATGTTGTTGGATTACCCCCAGCAACCGCTTATCGGCTAATAAATTTCCATCATCTTCTACATAATTAGAAGGCATTGACACTGTCACTTAGTGCCCCCAACATACCAGCAATTCATTCACCTCTTCTCAATGAAAAATAAAAATAACTGCAAACAGATACTCCAATAAGAAAACCCTTCTTATTTTAAAATTCACTCTTCAGTGAAACGCCAGCCCCTTAGCTGTTAAACAATAACTCCGCCACTACTCGTACATATTGTCCGACTTTCAGTTGATTTGCTCTACAATGGATCCACAGATACAAAAGTACGAGTACCACCGTGCACACTTATTTCGTATGTACTCGTATCTGTGCGCGTTGAAATGAAAAATGATAGGTTAACTCGAGTATCTACCCCACCGCAATCATTAACCGATAAAAGGTTGCCCAGCTAACTTTACTAATGCTGCTGTTGCTGCTGCTGCTGCTGGTTCTGCGGCTGCTGGTGGTTCTTTGGTGAAGCGAAGATGAAGCGCACGTTTTGCCGTAATGACTATAATGGGCTACTTGAATTGAGTGCTCCGTATGAGTGTTTTCATGAATCAGGTGTTGCTTGTGATGGTTATATGCGGTCTCTCTGATTGTACACTTTTTTTCCTTAATTTTTTTAATTACATCAGCACTGAGAAATATAGAGATACACAGATACACAGCTATGGAATCTTGAGAAGCCTTCAAGAGGGCGACTAATCAACGCCCTTTCAAACGGCACCAAGTACGGATTCCACCTGCAACCGTGTCCATCAAACATGAGTTTCTAGATACCCTCTTACCAATACGATGAGACATACTCATAGTCCTATTCATAGTCGTACTCGTATCCAGTTTTATATTTTATAGCCTTTGGGTTATAGAATAAGATAAGGACACCTCCTTCATCTGTACCTTTGCGGTTAATTATGAGTCGAAACATGTCGTGATCTAATATTGTTAGTCGACTCTGCTAGATTGCACTCAAGTTCCAGACAACAAAACTGACTTCTTTCGAACTGAACGTGACTGTCAATTGCGAAATCGGGAGACGAGGGTATTTTCAACCCAAATTGCAAAGTATCTTTTATCTGATTAGGAGAAGAGGAATATTACTTCATATATTTGAGGTAGTAACAAACAGCATAGTGCATTGACGGTGGAATTTTAATTAAATCGTTATTTACAAGTAAGGCCTTGCGTTAAGATAATCAATCACTATCACCGCCATCAAGTTTTTAATGAAGACAAGTTGTCTGGCACTTGTATCGGCTCTGCGGCTAGTATCTAGTGGCATATACTCATAGCAGGCCAACAGACTAGTGTCTAAAAGGAGATCTCTAGTTGAAGGCTGATGGTAAAAATATCGTCACAGCATGAGTTTTAAGGTTTGGCATATTGGTAACCCGTTGACACAGTGAATGACTTGTGTTGATTAAGACGAATAAAGACATTAACCAAGAGGACGCACCAAGACTGCATGGGGTACCTAGACAATGAAGTGAGGTATGACTTGGATTTTAATGATTTGGCTTTAATTGGTCAGAGACAAAATGCTCTGTAAGTCTGCGGACCATGTCCTTCAAATTGATGGAAAGTCTTAAGCCTGTATCTGTCGAAGGTTAGGGGTCTGTTTGTTGATTAAGATCAAAATAGAATCAAGGTTATATGGTGAAGACAACAATTTCTGTCGTTTTGTTGAGAAGTAGTAGTTTACGTGTGTGAAGATGGAGCCAAATCGCAGATGACAGTAGGGGTTATGTTCTCAAAAAAGCCATACAAGCCTGACAAGGGCAGAGATTCCCTTTTTGCTGTCAATTTCTAATGTACTTTGTGTGTCAAGACAAAGGAGTTTTGGTTTAATCTGAGGGTTTGTTCAGTCCAGCGTTTTAATTGCCTCCAGATTATTACTGTACTGAGATGTACTCAGTCTGAAATTTAGGGATGTTATCAGTTAGCCTATCGTAAAGTAATCTGAACACCTTCCCAGAAGATGACATATTTGACTCAGCTAAGTATGTAGATAGTAAAAAAACTGTTTCTTCTGTAAAGGAATGCGTTCCCTAAATGGCCTTCTGCATCGTCTGTTCGCAATCTTGTGACCCAAGCTCTAAAAAATAGCACCTTTAGGGGTCCACAAATCCTGTAGACTATTTTTTTTTTTTGTTTTTCTCTGCATGGTTTGGGAATTGAACCCAGAACTCTGGCGTTGACTACTGCATCAGAATATTGGTGTCCAGGTTCTAATAAATGGAATTTATACGGAGCAATTGCTTCAGAGGACGTGTCAGACAAATATTTGGTGTCTGTTGCCTTATGCGGGCATAACCCCTGAAAGAATCGCTTCTCTATATCTTCGTAAGTGAGCGTCGTAAAAGGTGGTGTCACTTACCATCTACCACAGTGATGTGTTTTGTATGTGGTGGAGTGAATTCCCCCAGCTCTATTCTTAGAGATATTGCAAGAATACCTGGATATTTAATCTATCTTGAAGGGTCGTTCTACTTTCAGCTATGCTAATGACTGAAGTGTGGGTGACCTATTTCGGAGTATTTAATTGGCCTCATTTCCCACAAAACCATGGTGATTCAAGACCTTGATAAAAAACACTGAATTGAGCCTTCCGATTACAGAAAAATAAAAATCCATTGTCCGACTATTAAAGTTTGAAAGTGTTTACTGGCGTAAGGCCTTAAGCTGAGCTTGTCCATTACTAAAAATGCAGATAATTCGCTCCTTCACAATATATCGTAGTTTATGTTATAAAAATTGCGTATGATGTCTTCACTTCAAAGATAGATGCATCTTTAATCAACAATTCTTGAACAAAGTTTATCGTTCTTCATGAATATGTCATGATTAGTTTCGGAGACATCTGTGAAGGTTCGAATTGCTTCCTATTCAGGAGCACACTGTAACGAAAGCCAGTCCTGAGCACAGAGAAAATCTATTGCAGATATCGGAGCTCTGATGTCCCTACATTAGAGCGCATGTCCATAAGAACGGGGCCAAAAAAATATGCCAGAGATTTTATTTGCCATGTTTTGCTCCAATTAGATAACATACTCGTATATCATTTACTGTCATTTGTAGTTTTTCTGTAACTTCCTGTACGGTTTTTATATACTGTAAGTAAAGCAGTATCGTCTGCAAAAGTGGCAACAGTAGTTTCGTCATTTTGTGGTAGGTCGTTCGTGTATAGGAAGAACAGTACGGGTACCAACACACTACCTTGCGAAGTTCGAGTCAGAACTGTAAAGGGTGTTTTTTTTTAGAGGTTTGGTTTTTAAACTGGCAACATTATTTCTACAGATTTTCAATTTGACAGTTGAAAATTGATTTGTGGCTAGTATGTTTTGCCACTTTACCATGAATAGATTAATGTCAGAACAATGCGTGCAAATTGTGCAAACTTGTTTTGAAAAGAATAGTTCGGTTCGCCAAATTTATCGTGCGGTACGTCCATTTTACGGTCGATATAATCCTCCATCTGAGCAAGTTATTCGGAACGCGATGAATCATTTTCGCACCACGTACACTCTAGTGGATAATACGCATCCCCAAAGACTACAAACAAGTCGAACAGAAGAAGGTATTGCCGTTGTGGAACGCAGTGTTGAGGAGAATCCGAATGAGTCGATTCGCCATCGTGCACAGCAATACGAGCTGTGCTCATCCACTTTGTGGATGATTTTACTTAAAGATCTTGTCCTACAACCTTATACGATCCAGCTTGTGCAAGAGTCGAAACCACGTGACCATTATACTTGTCGTGGGTTTGGCGAGTGGGCCGAAAACCTAATTCAGCTTGATCCTCATATTCGACGTAAAATTTTGTCCTCCGATGAGGCCTACTTTTGGTTAAATGGATACGTGTACAAGCAAGAGCGCCAAATTTGTAGTGGAGAAAACTCAGAAGCCTTTGTTGAGACGCCCTTACAACCATTAAAACTCGCTGTTTGGTGTGCTTTATGGGCTGTTGGAATCATGGGCCTATATTTATTTAAGGACGACGCCGGACAGAATGTTACCACCAGTGGAGAGCGCTATAGAAACATGATTTCTTACTTCTTCGTTCCTCAGTTGAATTGCATTGACGTGATAGAGCTTTGATTTCAACAACATGGCGCAAAACACCACACGGCGCGCAACACCATCAATTTATTCCGGGAAACATTTGCTGAGCGCATAATTTCGAATAATGGACCTGTGAACTGGCACCCACGATCCTGTGATCTCACACCTTTAGATTACTTTCTTTGGGGATATGCCGATAAACCAGAGACGTTGGCCGATTTGGAAGTCAAGATTCGCCGTGTTATTGCTGATATACGGTCCCAGTTGCTCGATAAATTTGTCGGAAATTGGACTTTACGATTGCGCTTCATTCGATCTGGCCATGGCGCGCATATGCCCGATATCATACTGATGGCATAAAATTATCTATTAAACAAAGCTAATATCATAGACATAAACATTAGCTTCAAGTGTCTTATTGCATATTGAATTTGCATATCTCTAAAAAAAACACCCTTTACTAAATGCCTTTTTTTATTTTCTGTCATATGAATACCAATTAGAGCTAGTTCTGTACATTAGGAGCTGTACATTAATGGCTGTATGGATTATATGGTTAGAGTGCAGTAAAAGCTGCAATAACGTAGTTACGTACGAGGGTTGTATGAAATGTTTCCGATGTAGCAGTAAAGCAAGACATAGTCTCCTTCTAAGTCTATACATTTCTCCCAGCGATCATCCAAATAGTACGTGTACTTGTCATCTTTCTCTGCAAAATATTTGTTTACGAAGCCGATGGCCTCCTCATCCCCTGATCGCAACTTGTAGAGCAAGGAGGGTGGTCGAGCAGTTCAGATCATATTTCGTAGACTTTCGGCGTGGCACCTGCTGCGGTGTGAGACGGCCCATTGCCTTGGTGAAATAAAGTAATGATGAGGCTATGCTCCTTTAATGGTTTATCTTCTTCAAGATAATCGATTGAGACAACTCCATGACTATCCCAGAAAACAGTTGCCATAAATTTTCAAACCGAAGGAAAAGCCTTTGCCTTTTTTGGAGCCAATTCCTCGCTCACCGTTCACTGCTTTGGTTGTGTTTTTGCTTCTGGATCATAATGGTGTATCCAACGTTCATCTGCAGTAATTAATCGGTGGTTCTGATTCATTTCGCTAAAACTGCGCTAACAGAGGGTTGGAAACATTCATTCGAATACGTTTTTGGACCATAGTCAGCAAACGCAGCACTCAACGCGTAGTCAGCTTTCTCATGCCTAAATCTTGATTTGATATGTGGCAAACAAGTTCTTTGGATCTTCATAGTCTCTCCTATCTCTGTAGGTAACCTAGAACCATGTGGTAAAATTGATTGATGTTATCGTCAGTGGTTGTAGTTTTTGGGCGTCCAAGCTGGTACAGCCACGTTTGAGTTCAGCTACTCAAAAGTGTACGGTGCCAAATGATGATGAAGAGTCCCCGTACACAGGGTCTAAGTCATCTTTAATTTGCGTAGACGTATTGCCTTTGAAAAACAAATATTTAAAGACATGTCGACTGGCTAAAATGTTAGTGTGTACCTTTCAAAGCATGCGCAAGCACATCCCCCAACTTGTGTTGGCTGGTGCTGTCATCTTCAAATTGAGGTGGAAACTTTTCAGATAACCGTCATACTATAAAACAACTGACCATCTAAGTCAAAACAATCCCCTTTGATGACAAGCCATAATATCGCCGATTGCGGCACATGCTAGCTCTAAGCAAGGTTTCAAAAGGCTTGGCTGAAAGCCCAATACTAGTGCATACACCATTAACAAATTAAGTTCAGTGTTCTAGCTGTCCTTCACACGTATCTGCTCAAGTTACATATGTCGTATTGAGCTGTAACATCGTGAGGAATATAAATGTCGCGTACACTTTCTTGTGGAGAACTCATTCAATTACCCTTACTGCATTACTAGATTTTGAGGAGCGGCCATGAAAGATCCTACTCGGTGGCAGACATATTCTCTACTTTATCTTAGACTAAAGAAGCCTTTGCAGAGGAATTTTTCGTATAAGAATCCGAACCAATTGCTTCTATTTTCTGTATTGAAGCTACTTTCAGTGCTCGCACGCATCTTCACATATTGGCTACTACCAGAATAGCAATAACGATTTTCATTAGAGTTGCCGCCAACCAGTCTATAGGTCTCAGATCGACTGATCAGAGGGCCTGTTGTCTTTATCCTTCAAGACGAGATGAACCGGACAGGGTTACGTAGATTCGAAAACTCCCAGATTAACCAAGCCGCGGATATTATACAACAAGATAATTGCTTAATTGCATTCACAGCGAGAAATGAAGAAGCCGCAGGCAACCTTAGCTTACGCATCTCTTAGTGTATTTGGATTATAAAGGTTTCGAATTGTCATTATGAATAGCCCTAGTGTTCTATTGTAGGTCTATAAAGGCAAATTGGGAAACTGAGCCATTCGATTTCGTTAGTTACGTCAAACCCATGATATATGTATGTCTCTAGTATGCTTAAGTAATGAAATATGCCAATTTCTAACACTATCCCACCTAATATGACACACAGTCAACTACATCTCCAATTACTCGACAGTAAATCAGCAAACAAAACTCAATGGTCATCCGAAGGTAAATTAACTGGCGCCCAACACGAAACCAAATAGAAAACTCAACACAAATCCAGATGGCGCCTACCGGATAACCTATCAAACCTTAGCCAATCAATAAAAACCGATACATCTCTGGACAAACAGAACAAATCTGATCCCGATCTAAGGCATTTCCTAATCTCCTCCTACTTCGATAGATTCTTTTTCGCAATCACTGATCCGCGCATTACCTACTCTTGGGTCTGGCTTCTTCTGTATATCATCTCAGCAAGTGCTTCCAAGTTCCAAGAATAGATCAGAAGAGACACCAGACACAACCAAAACAAAGCAAATAGATGGAAAATATAATATATCTGGAAACATTCTAAGCAAATGCATAACACTCATTCTACTCCCGTTGTATGCTCATGCTAAACACGGAAAACTAAACCAAAAGTTGCATAATCTAGTTTTTTTTTTAATTTTTTTCCACCACCACCACCATTTAGGACAAGGATTCCAGAAATCCCCTGCAGTATACCCTCTTCGATCATGTACTACTAGTACACGGTACAGTTAATTAATTTTCCATCCGCTAAGTGCCATTGCAATGCCCATAGATAGATACATTCTCAGCGCAGTTGGATTCGCACTCGCACTTGAACAGAATTCAGACCAGAAGACCATGTTGCAAGTACTCGCAGGGAAACTGATCTTCTTCATGTTGGACGGTCGTCCACGATCACCGGCCGGCGTGGTAAAGGAAGATCACAGTTCGCGCATAAATCAAGCAGAATAAATAATTATTTCTAAATATCTAGTTTAGGACTCGGCAAAGGAAAGAAGATACGAAAATACCACACAGATCCATCCAATTCCATTTTGGTGTATATTTCTCTTTTTCTCCCTCTCTGCATAGGAGGACCATCTATCCGTACAAGCGTAATCTTGATAATTCTGTTAAAGACTTTTGCTTCCAGTTCCACTTGAAGAACGGGGGAGGACGAAGTCGTATCTGTAACAACGCAACGACATGATCTTCTCCTGCTGAGATACTTTTTTTGCTGGACTGTTGTTTGGCTTGGAACAGTTCATCAACATCAAAACATTGGTGAGATTATTACAGCTATTTGGATGCACTGCTGCTATGGTGCTGGTGCAGTGCACTAGAAGTCTACAAGTACGAGTATCTTGTATCGATATCACACTGTTTGACTGATTTAGATACTTTGAGCGCATAGTTTCGTTGTGTCTTGTACGAGTATTCTTGAATCTTGAATTTTGAAACTTGAATCTTGAATGTTGAATCATGAGCCTTGAAACATTCGAGGTATCTTTGAGTGTGTTCGTTCGAAGTATCTTTGAGTTGTTCGTATCTGTGGGTATCTAAACATTTTATCCAGCTAAACAGATGACCTTTGGCTAACGGTTAACTTTGAGTGATGATTATATTTACAATTTGAATATTTCTTCTACCTTAAGATACGGATGCCGGGTACGTATTCGTATATTAGTGGGGACTCCCCACTCTTGTGGACCTAATTCAACCGTGGCACATGGATCACCACTTTTATATGAGTGGATGAAGTGGATTTAATTAGACGCACAAGTAGGTAGCTCAATGTTGGGATTAGAATCCAGTGAATCAAGTTGAGAAAACCCACAATATGTAGGTAGATATAAGTACCGAATACATAGTATGAGTATGACTACGGATACGAGTACTCGTACATGGATGGAAAGTTGAACTTCTGGTTCTTGGTTCTGGTGAGCTTCCTTCCAATTGGAAGTTATAGTGCAAAAGGCTGTTGTATCCTGTTTTGCAGTAGATTGATTGATGTGGGTTGATGTTCCTAATGACACAGAGGAAGCAAGACGAAGTAGACGGGCTAAGACGGAAAGTTAGTGACTCCGGAGTGGTTTTACATTTCAGGGTTTCTTTAGATGTTTCTTTGATCATGGTGTCTTCGGTAAAGTGTTTTGAGTTTGGCTGATGAACCTGTTTCGAGAAGTGGGGGGTTTTTTTTTCTCTGTTTCGGTGATTTTTATTGTTGTTTTGCATGCTTAAACTGCTTCTGATGAGCGTGTACTTTTGAATGTAGGACACGAAAGACGTTGGTGTGTGATTGGTGTTTGGGTTCTTCTTTCTGCCTGACACAAGGAATTTTAATGAATTTTAATTAGTGAGGATAAAGTAGGACGTACATAAGTCAAATAAAAGTCAAATTGTTGTTTTTGTTTTGGTTTTTGGTTTTATCTTTAGGCATGCATAAGGTAGGTAGACAGCGCAGATAAAGCCGGTTCTTCGGAAAGAATTGATGACTGACAGGAAGGTAATGAAAGAGAGTCCTACTTAAGGAAATCGCTTTTTTGATGGAATTTATTCGATTGTCTGTGGGGTGAATGGTGCAGGATATGCAAATGTGTCATGGTATGGTCGTTAAAGATTAAGTACTGACTGGTTTGGTAGAGCATTCGGTCATTAGGTTGAGATATCGGAAACAAAAAAAATTAAAAAGTTGTCTCGTGGTAGTCGAATTAAAGCACTGTCGACTCGGTTAGCGATGTCTTACTCCCAGATTACCATCATTTCAAATGGCCAACGAATACAATTGGAACACAGATAACGATTATGGGAAGCCCTTAACTGGTATCTAGATTTAGATAATGAAAGGAGGCAGACTTAAGCTGAATTTAAATGGAACTCTTGCGTCTGTTGTGCTTTCAGGTTTACCATATGCTAATCAATCGTCAAACCCGTTCTTAGTTACTTTTTGTGTACGAAAGCCAACTAGTGGTTCTGAAATGAGTAGACGGTGGTACCTTGCATTTCTGCTCCAAAAATGAAAGACTAGACCGCGGAAGTTCGAATCAATAGCGTTTAAAATGTTTGATTCTTTCTTACTAGTCGGCGATATTCCGCAAGGTTTCGTATTTGGTCCCATACTATTGAATCTGCTCAAATTTTTTTTCACACCTCGTATTTTTGCCTATACATAATGAAACCACCGAAAAGAATGGATTAGGCAATATCTTTGTATTTTGTACATCTATCTGTTGTATAATAAAATTGTAGAGGGATCGATATCTGCCGATTCTTGCATGCCCTGCGTGGAAACTGCTGGTAGGATTTCTATGAAACTTGGTTCCTGGGTCAACATTTTGGATACATTTTATCCCGAGAAAAGAAAGGGTTCTTAGAAGATTTAAAAAAACAAACTGCTTCTTCAGAAAATCCTCAGTGAACATAATGCAGGAAAGAAAGGTGCTAATAGGAATATTTATCGCTATTTATCGCTATTTATCTATGCACATTGCACAATCTGAAGTTCTTGATGAAAGCAAATCTGGTCTCTTAATTGTGGGTCATTTATTCGAGCAAAGGAACGAACAATGTTGATATTTAAGGCGCCAATTGCGTGTGGCGTACTTAAGGACTTAACGATGAAATAATCAAGACGTAAATCTGAAGCCAACTGTCAGGCACATTTCTCGAAGTCAAATTGTGAAACAAATAAGTCGGTAATGCATTCTGTTGGAATTTCATCTCGTTCGAATCACTGTCATCTATGTTATATTTCCGAAAAAAATTGTTAATCCACATTTTTAAAGAAATATTCATGACCATGATCCGGTTAGGGTTAGGACCTCCACGTACCGTGAACTGTGTTTGCAGTGTCTTTCTCCAGCAAAATTTATCCACAGACTGAACATCTATATTCACTATGGAGCCAGATTAGAAAAGGAAATTACCTAGTCCTACCATAAGTTCTGTTACACAATTTCCAGCGTTTATCGTTCAAAACTTCTTGCGGGAATAGAACTATTAACTTTTTTTTTTCAAAACACTTCCACTGATCAGTGAGGAATACCAGTCAGTTTGGTTTCAGTTTGCAAACTATTAACATGGAGCGGGGCGATAAAGAGAATCGAGTCGAGGTAATAGCGTTGCATAAGTGCGGAAAAGTGCTGGCCAAATATTCGAGTTGCTAAAACCACACGGAATATCAAGAATATTCGTTTATCGGGATATTGCTCGCTTCGGCGAATTATGTGGAGTAGAGGACAGGCCGTACGAATGCGATAGTAAAGGTAGTGTGTGAACGAATTCGGAGAAATCCCCTTAGTAAGCAGAAGATCATGTCCAAGGCATTGGGTATATTAACCAGATCCATATCTAGGCTGGTTCGAGATGATCTGCGTATGAAAGCCTATCATCGGTCCACGGGTCATCTTCTAACTCCTCAACTAACAAAAATTAGGCTGGAAAGATGAATCGACATTTTGTACCATAGCCTTCGACTCCCATGTGAGAAAGTGTTTGAATGTCAGGATTTTTTGAGGAAAAAGAGTCGCTAAATGTAGTTCGAAAACATCGTAGCCATCAGGCCATCTGAAAGATTAAGTGGTCTAATCTAAAATATCAAAATGTCGAGAAGAATGAACAGCCTCAACATCGGAATAGCACGCTCGCAGTTTAGCTTTGTGGGCGTGTGAGGCGGGTTGACCGCCTCAAATAAGACGTCCGACTATCCAAGGGATGTTCTGTGATAAGCTTATCTATTTGGATGTCAAATTGTCACTTACATTTCGTGTAAGTTGCTTGAGCAATTTGACTTCAATAGTCTCAGTGTTGCTATGTCTGGAGCAGCCTTTCTCTGTCAAAGAGTTTTTCTTTCTTGCAAATTTCTTTGTATGCCATTTTAACAAATTTTTTTCCAGCCAAACACCCAAAACTGATCCTAGTTACTTTAGATATTTACATGAGTCACACACCGCAGATGTTGTTCATCTTTTTTTTTTTTTTTTTTATAATTTACGCGCGCCTAAGGGGTTATGGGTACTCTTTTACTGTTGCCAGGGCGCGAGCGGGAAGATAGAAGGAGGAGAAAGGAAAGCATTGTTGTGAGATGTAGTGGTTTGAAACTCAGGTGTGTTTGGTGCCGATATTGACTCTCCAGGGGTGGGAGTCCGAATAGGAGGGAGAGATTTTTCTTCACTCGGAATGATTCAGGTTGTGAATTTTAACGGTTGTTTTGTGCTTGAAAACCCTACAACAGCCAAATCTACATGTCAGTGTTATGCCTTCACACGCAGATTTTTCTGACTGAGTTTCAATTACACAAATGAAAACTTTGTCGTGGCTAGGATTCGAACCTTGACCCTCCGAGTGAGAAGCGATTGCATAACAAAATCATTGGCACTCGTAATAGAATCCATAACCAAACTTCTGGTCCTGAAAGTCTTCCAGTTATTTTACTATATGCCCTCTGTGACTTATCGATTACAACTGGAACTTATCCTTTCTCCTGTAAATCAACCACCACTAACCTATCATAATTGAGTTTGTCTTGAGGAAGTTAAAACGAAATCGATGCCGATATCAGTAAAATCCTCTTATCATATTCAGGCTAAAAAAAACTTAGCTTTTATTTCTGGTTTGTGGCATGGAGAAAAGTCCTCTTTTAGATCCTCAGATCCTCAATATCCGACTTATTGAAGCATCATATGGAGTCCCTTGGAGTAGTATTCTTTGACCAAGTGCTAGTGTATTGGCTGTCAAATCGGACAGTTCCGCGTTCAAATCCTAATCGCGCCCGAAAGACATTCTTTTTTTCAGGGGACTAAAATCATGTGAGATGGTTGGTTAGATGCCACCCATAACCTCTGGCCAGAACATCTTTACTCTATCTCTGCCCAATGTTCAAAAGAAGCACATGCTCTGGTATGTTAAGAGTAGTAAGCCATGAACTGTTGAGTGTTAAGGAAAAATCTTTATCAAATGATAACATGAGGATTTCCAGAGTTATATCAATGCTCTCTGGCTCCCAGTGCTTGCAGGACGGTTTAAATAAGTTTTGCCATGGTGCAAGCAAAATTTTGGACCTCAATGTTAACAAGTGATAATCTAATTATCTATCGTGCGCAGTTAGACAACTCAATTTCCACTCACATATTGACAGCATTATTAATAAAGCTAATCTGTATTTGGCTTTTTCAAAAGCTAGTCGAAAGAAATCTCGATACCTTATGTTACACAGTCCCTGTACATCACCTTTTTAGGGCCTCTTCTTGAGTATTCTAGCCAAGTATGGGCACCCTATATGCATATGCACATTCAAAGAATCGAATCCGTTGAATGGATGTTTATTCGTTTCGCACCATGGTTGTGTACTATGCGTCGACCTACATATAGTACCTCCCTATGAAAACTAATTACCATGCGTTCCCTAAAAAAAACATTACAATGTCGCTTATTCACCGGCCATGATTTATTCAATCATTATGACTATTCACTAGATATTGACTGGAAACATAGACAGCCGAAGGCTTACGCAAAATATTTTATTCACCTCCAATCTGGGTAACCCAATCATGGTCACTATGAACAAATGTCAAAAATGGTGCGTACAACAAATAGCTACGTCGAATCTTTTGACCTCAAGAGCACAGCAAATACTCGAACCGAAAAGGCCTGTTAAACAACCTACTCCCTAGGTCACTGGTCCTAGCGTCAATTTAAGACAACTTTACTTAAAGGTCATCTTTGTTTGTTCTCAAGTCTAGATGTTAAGCTTTCGCCAATAAATCGCCAACTTGTAAATAAGCAAAACAAGCTTCTACGAAATTTTATTGGGACACTTGGCTATATGGCCAATCTGTAAGTTCTTCGAGTCTTTGGACATAGAATTAAATTTTTCATTTGACAGTTTATATTGCACAAAGTCGCATTTTCTGCAATCTGATATATTCAAAGGCCGATCCTGATTGTCAAAGATACATTGTTTCTGTAGGCCAACAATTCCAGAGAGCCGTAAAATGAATCTTACAGGTTTCTTACTTACGACGATGCACCTAACTTTGACAGTTGGAATATATGGGCCCACATTTTATTCATAATTTTTCTTAATGAAGTTTGTCTACCAATTTCTAAGTTAGCTCGAAGACATCTACACACATACACTGTTCTTTATACATCCGCTTGAAACGTGTTTGTTGTTAAGAGTCTCAGAATTTATGCGCTCTCTTCGTTATGTTCTATTTAAGACAAACGACTGCAGAATAACAGGAATCGCTTCAGACTAATTGCATTGGCAAGAAAATTCAATTGCATAACCCTAATATCCACATCAAACCTAACTGCTTTACTCAATTAATTAACGATGTTCAACTTCAGGGCTAGTACAAACAAAAAAAGAGGAACAAAAAAACATCGGGAACAACTAAGTGCAACATATTTCTCAGCATCTGAATGTCTAATTGCAGAACATTTTTTTTTTCCCCTCCATCGTCATAAATTAATTTATTGCTCTTATTACTGCTACAACACCGCGGGTAAATTCAATTCATTTCCCGTCTAAATCCTATGGTATGCCCCATGGAAGTCTTTGCAACCTTCGGCAATTATGGCAACAACTACATCTGCGATTACACCGTCAAGCTCTTATGCAAATTACCACTTCTAATGAGACCATCTTGTTTAAGATGTACAATGTACATATAACGCATAAATTTATTTATATTTTATAGGGTTCAGGTATTAATCCGTCATATAACGGGCGATATCTTCTTGATTAACGTCCTCAAATGAACGACTTTTACTAAGACTTTCACCCTAAGGTGGGCTTCTATCACATCCTCCTCGCTTTTGCATGCCAATCTTTGTGATAAATTCATCATAAAGTGGGCGTGTAATGCCAAGAATGTTTCTTAGATACAGGCTACTACCACATTGTATCTGAAATAAGAAAAATTGTAAAAATTAAAAAAAAAAAGGAGATCGAATTTATTGTAAAGTGACTAGGCGGCATGGATGGGCTTAATGAGAAGGAATCTAACTTAAGACCATGATGGATTGAAGCTGGGAGTAAGAAGGAGGCCTGATATGTTCTCCATTTAAACAACCTCAATCCAATGAACTTCCTGAAAACAACTTCCAAAGTCGATTACCATTTAACAGTGCAACTCTTGCCTTTTAAGCACTTCAAGGAAGTAAACAAGAATAAAATATTCCTTTTGTCCTCTCAAATTCATGACGAGACCTACTTTCTGCACATCACTCAAGTTGCAGTTCAGTGAACTGTTGAACGAACAAAATCCTCAATTAGGACCACATACTCGTGCATCGATTGTCCACAAAGAACAAAAAAAATAAAAATAAAACAAAAACAAAATCCAACAAATTGGGATTCGCCGAATTCCCAAAAAGGAATTCCTGAAAACGCGAAAAAAACAACCGGCAACTAATAACTGGGCAAACCAACCAAGCTGTGTCCGATTCGTGTTCACTGGTTTTGCCGAACTTTTTTATGATTTATGCTGTAGAGGAGCTCCAACTCCAATGAACAGTCAATGGACAATGATAATGCCTGTGTGTTCCCTTTCGAATTTTGAAATGCAATCCAGGAGTTTTTGGAGATTGATTCGTCTGATCTTGCGCCACAAATAAATGTAATTACGTGCACTTATGCAATGTGAAGTTGGTTATTCCCTTTCTGGGTTATGAATTTTACGAATGGGCACTACTTGAATACTGGAATTATTCCCACATTCAAAGGATGCAATTAGGAAGAATGTGGTCTTCACACAGGGTGTCAAAGTTCTTATCCTTCTGGGAATAATTTTGACCAAGAATATTTTGGAGATGAATTTCCAAGATTTCTGTTAATGATATCCTCCAGTGATTTCCAAGCGGGAAGAGATGGTTCTCTGGTTCGATTTATCGTTTCAATTGCTTGAGAACCCTAGGGACCTTTCGAAAATTGTTTACGTACTGTGATTCTGTATTGAAAATATTTGACGAGGTCAGATTGGTTGGTGCTTTTCACAGGAAACCGCTAGAATCTTTGCCAATCGCGTTTCCCTTAAGCTATTTCAAAGTCTTAGCCCCCATACAAAAACCGGATAATGTCAATGGTCTGATTCTGAGGTGATTGGTTCGAAAGTACCACCACAAAGAAATCTCTTTTTTGAAGATGAATGTAGGCAGGTTCATACAGCAAACAAGAAGCCTATAAAGCTGATTTGCACCGAAGGGCCAGGGCTACTCATGAGCTCTACGAGGAGAAAAGATGCGAAAAGAGCTGGCTTCTAGGAAAGAAAAAGAAGCACGCCTTCGAGCGATTAGAGAGAAGTTACTGCAGGAATGATGTTCGAAAGTTTTATCAGTGGATAAAACGAGCATGCTAAAGCTATGACGCTAGAATGGAAGCCTGTAAAGATGAACATGGACAATATGGAAAAATTACCTCTGCAGACTGCCGTTACACAGTCGGTATGGTAAAGAATACCACTGCAGTGTAAGACAGAATGAATCATCCGTCGTTGACAAAGACGACAGACGAAGACGTTCTCCTGAGCTAGACGAAGCTAAGGTAGCAATATCGAAGTAGAGGTCTAAATAAGCTGCTGAGCTAATTGAAGCAGATGAAAATGGGAATATGCATGAGTTCATCTGTAGGATATGGTCAGAGGAAAACATAAAATTTGGCAAACTAGAGAGGAATAAGTCCCCCAAACTTTATCTGTATTATGTGAGCACCTGAAACCATTCCTGGACATAGTTGGTCTATAGGAGTGCAGTCTCAGGGTAGGAAAGTCCACCATTAAGCAACTATTCACACTACGGCAAATCTTGGAAAAAGGAACCGGGAATTTCTGTTCGACAATCAGCATCTATTTGTTGACTTCATAGGGACCAGCTGTATAACGCCATGTCTAGTTTCAAATCTCTGCCAAGCTCGTTAGGTTGTGGAGGATGACTATGGAGAGAGAATTCTCGCTCGTCCATTAAGGTCGGTAATTATGTCAGGGAAGGTTTTAGACAGACCAATAGGCTGTCATGTGATTATTTTGAAGCTTCTGTGTCTACTGAGGCGTAATCGTCCAAAATGGTTCTGACGGTGGATGTAGTTAAGGACTTCGTCTACCTCGACTCCGCAGTTTTCAGCAGCAACGACATCAGGGCAAAACTCAGAATCAGAAATACTCTTGCCAATCGCTGTTTTTTTATGCTCAGTAGATATCAGAGCCCTTTTTCGTAAGACCAAATTAGCTTTATGCAAAAACATTATCACCCCGGTCCTGCATAGAGGCACAGGGGCTTTGAGCTTGTTGGGAGCGGTTGGAGAAGCACTTGACCGTTTCGAGGGAAAAATACTGCGCGTGATTTTCGGTTCCGTTTGTATTGACGGGGAGTGGAGAATGAGATTCAATCCTGAACTGTACGGTTTGTACAATGACACCGATCACGCCTGTGGGAAACGGTTAGATCTGGTCCAAAGAGTCTTCGGGTTTAAACCCAAGGGACAGTACAACAGAGGAGACAATCGCATCTAAGGTGACTAGCCCAAGTGGAAAGGAACCTAAATCAACTTAGAGTGCGGCACTGGAAACAACTGACGTTAAATCGAGCTAGCTGAAGAGGCTTATTGGTTAAGGTCCGGGACTGTAGTGCCACTTAAGTAAGTAAGTAGTAGCCTCATGCCCTCTCAAACAAATTAGGACGGCAACAGCTATATGTGCTCGTTGATATGTATATGGCTTGAAAGGTGAAGGGTTAAACTAGTTTTTGCTCAAATCAGAGTAGAGTTTTTGGTCCTATGCAAAATCAGACTTGTAAACTAAACTTATGATGCCTATCGAGCAGGCATCAGGTGAAGATTGTTGCTTCAGTTGAATTATGCAGTGATTGAATTGCAATCAACTTCAGAAGGCCGTATCTTCCAAAACAGTTGGTAAAGCTGCGTCAATATTTCGCCTAATGACAGTTGGCTTCATTGTATACAAGCGTGTAGAAGCATTGGCGTCTCAGGTTCGTGGAATGTAATCCAAACGTAATAGTGTGATGGGTTAAGGCTTGCCAACTCTTCGATGTCAATAAATCTTTCGTGTCGATACAACAATACTGGCAGTGTTGCAAAACACTATGGTGGTGGTCGGTAAAAAATTGCATCAGCGCCAGAAATGCAACGGATATTGAAAGATGAATTCAAACTAAAGCCTTATAAGTTCTAAAAACTATAAAATCTGACCGATGCTCAAAAAAACAGGATGATAGAGCAAAGGAGAATCTGGGCTTGCATGAACCTGATCGGTTGCCGAATATCGGGTTCTCCGATGAGAAAAATTGCTCAATTGAACAACTCGTGAACAAACAAAACGATCGTGTTTATTTAATGGAAATCCGAATCTTCGATTGGTAACCAGTGGCGCTCAAGAAAGCCCTTTATAGAGAATGGAAGTAGATTCCGCAGGTTCACCTTCGTGCAGGGTACAACTGGCTTATCGTCCGACTCAAGGCCATAGTTTGCACCAAAGGCGACCATGTCGAAAATTTAATTTCAAATAAAAATTATACAGCGTTGCAGTTCAATATGGCCACCCTATATATTGATATCGTCCTTAAATACAGTTACCCCCCGGAATGTTTGAGCTTAACACCACTTGATATTCTTGCTCCCCTAACCTCTTAAATCATAAATCGAAGATTCAGTGAAAACCCCTTTTCGTTAAAGAGTTATTCACTATCTAAGTGTTACTTTCACTCGCTAAGTGTGACCTTGACTCGGCTATAGCGTTTCCCATCTTTGACTTAATTCACATTGGACCGACCATATGAAGTGTTTCACTTTCATAGGATTGTACATTTTAATTCTACCCATCGTCCTGCCTTGCGCCGCAAAGTAGAACTGACATGGTCAGGGTTTTGTAGTGCATCGTCTTGAACTTTCAAACCTGCAAGCTCCTTGTCGTGGTAGTGAAAGTTAATGACATCGATCATGGTGTTTATATTACAATTGCTATTATACTTAGATTCAACGTTTGAAACTCTTAGGGCAAAACCAGTTCAAAGATATTCTTCGTTTACTATAGAAGAGGCCCAAATATGGAACCTTGAGGGATATCATCTAAAATATTGTAATGCTGTTCCTTCCCTTGTTTTAAATGTTTATGAGAAAAGGGATTTCTTCTTAGACTATTCCTGTGATAATAGCTCTTCATAGATTAGCCACATACATAATGTTAGATCAGATTTTTAAGGTCGCTCGAAATGTATGATACTTACTTCAGCTAGCTCTTTTTTGTCTAATATCGAGGTGTGTCTGCTTCGAATTTTGGTATTGTTATAGTGGGCCAAATGTTTAGTATATGTAGATGGCACCATGTTGTTTATCAGCAGCCCAATTTCTCGAAATTTCAGAGTTCATATCATAAGTCCACGTAAATAAACGCCTTTCATGAATCAGTGCTTAAAGTTTTCGAATACTAGGGATTTGATATTTATCAAAAGGGACCTTCCCTGGCCTAAGTGACCCTGCAACTGAAATCGAATCAATGGATCTGATCGCAAATTGAATTTTGACATGTCGATAACTAAACAATTTTTTTAATTCCTGTCCAGTAACGCAGCACCTGCCCATAAGTTTGAGGTTTGGATTGATACAGAGTCAATCTGCATGGCTTCATATTGATCTCAGAATCATTGTCAAGAATCATGTATCTTGGATCACGTAACTTGGACCATCTAAGTTGAAGTCAATATCGAAGGTCTTCCCAACAAAAGGATGACTGTGTTGCGCTTTAGGAGTTGGCTATATTATGCTGCTTCCACTGCTAATTGCTTCTTAACACAAGAGAATCCGTATGCCATGTACACATGTACTCGTTTGCATGTTGATTGGATGGAAGTTAAAAGTGGTCCACTTCAAGAAGAAATTCCTAGTGAACCGGTAGTACCAACGTACCATATTCAGCTCACGTGAAGGGCCAGCTATACTACTGGACTAGCAGTCTTGAGGCTGGTTAAGTCATTCGGCTATAGGATTTGAAAGGTTCTATGTGGAAATATTTTTTATCACCACTTCACGTCATCTCACTTTACTTAAACATTGCTTTGTTGTTCCTAGAAAATGTTACTCTATTCTCCATCCGAAGTTGGGGCCTAGGCAGTCACTGCTAATCCTTGTGCACATAAGCTTGATCGATTGTGATACCACATGTTCAAAGAAAAGATGTATTTGTAAGAGCCTAAGTTGCTGAAATAATGGGACGCGACCAGACAAATGGAACAGAATTCGATTGGGAAAAAAATCGTTGTCGTCTTTTTTGTGAAACATGTCCGGTATAAGTGGATGACCTAGTACGTTCGTTGCTGTTAATTACGTTGATTGTGTGCATGAGACTCTTTCGAAGACTGTCCACCAGACGTTCATACCACGAGTGGTGTTTGTGATCTGACGAGGGCCGGTATATCCCTTTCGTGTAACTCTATTGCAATGCTTTAGATAGAACTCAGGTGTTTGTCTTATCAACAAACATAGAAGAGGCTCTGTTAAGCGAAATACGAGTAGGCTTCCCACTGGAAATTTGGCAATCCCTGGTGAGGAGACTCCAATAATTTTTTTTTCATTGGGCTTATTACCAATCAGCTCTTATCTATCGAGGCGAAATCAAACAAGCGATCATTATCTAACCGGGACTTCTCTAGGCTAATTTGCAGTCTACCGATGGTTACAATCCGTTTTATACCGTTTAAATCATCAGATCGATATTCTGGACAATAGCATTTTCTTAACATGTTTCCGAACCAATGGCTGGCTCGTAAGTGGTAAATTGAAAGGCCATCCATAAGTTTTGATCTGTATTGCTACCTCTGAATCTGTCACTGTTATTAGCCTCGTCTAAGCTCACCTAAGCTGTTCTAGTTTAACATGATTTTGTACATTACATTGGCATGATGGTCTTTTTGGGCATTCGCTTGGAATTCGCAGCTTCATACCGACCTGAGGGGACGTTTAATCGTCCTGGGGCCTGTTCTGCTTATTATATCGTTCTTGTTCCATTTGACTGATAAGGAACGATATAATGTGGGTATAAACAAGGTCACAGTAAGCTGTTTTCTTTTCGGTTAGAATTCAAAAACATTCGTAAAATTTTTGAACATGTTGGCTTTGTATTCATAGTTACAGCTTACAGGCTTATACTCCTGAAGATACATCTCGTCACCTTTTTAAATAGGTGCAACATCTTCCACTGTCATTCTACCAAATCGTGAACTGTTGTCGCTCATCGTACGACAGTAACTCTCGATTCTTACATAAACCAGACTTAGCTACGTAAAATATGTGTTTTTTTTTTTTTTCTTGTTATAAAGTCCTCCGCCCATAGGAACTAGTATCTAGTTCTCCACATGAACCTCATGAATCGACAGAGAAAACCTACTCTTCCCGCCTTTTACCCCAACATAAGCGATTCAAACAAGTTTTAGCGCAATCTCTAACCGCTTTACGGATTGGAATGTTAAATACTCTTTCCTCGGTAAGCGATTTTCATCGCCACCAAGTGCAGGTGCCGTCATCATTATCGTCATCCATGCGATCTGCACACAGATCCTCAGACGCACACTTACACCACCAACAGAATCAAAGAATCAAGAATCGATTCACTCCACATTAACTGCTACTTGTGCTTCGTGTGTTAATCTTCGCTTTGATCTCTTGGAGCAGACAGTTGGCAATAAAAAAAGTTACCAAAGTACCTCGTCTATTGTTTTAGATCTCGTTCCAAGTCAAGTTGCTACAACTTCACCAGTGTGATGTATCTGAAGGCTTGCTTCTCTCTCTTTTCTAGCCTACAACACAAATGTTTGTAGCTTTACCCTCCTGTGGTTGGTAAATATTTTTGCAATTGTAATCCTAGGTAATTACGATTCCTTGTATGGGACAGGTGATGGATGTGGATGTACGATGACCGAATGTGTGCGCACATCAGTAAGCCTGAGCACACTTAACATCGATTCACCATTAAAGATCCGCATTATTGATGTCCACTGACCTGTGAGTAATTTCACAAATTTTCCCGAAAGGATCTATGTACCATGCAACTTTGTATTTGTAGTCGTATTCGTATCTAACATACTTGTTGTGGCTAGTGGGGGAGAGAGATAAATCCGGCGAATTGGTCTTAAATTGCTCCAACTACTCGCACTGTTGGTGATTCAAAGGTTCCATTGTTTGGCCAGGCCGGTGGGGATTAGGAGGTTAAAAAAAAAAAAGGGAGCACCACAAATCGATTGATCTAATACGGAATCGGAAAAGGGTGGTCATTTGATGCAGAATCTTCGTGAGAAGAGAAGATTTTATGCGTTCCGGTCAAAAGACATTATAACCAGGCGATGGCATGGCATGAGTGCAAACATCTCGAGATGACAGCTTCGCTTCGGCAGGGCTATCTACGGATACAATGGGCTGGCAAATGTTTTCTGCCGCCATAATGGCCATCGATTTGTATTCACGTGGTTTATAATGAAGTTAGCGCCTGTATCCGCTTCCTAAGATTATAAGATTAGACGTTTTCCTTTTTTTTATGAATAATTCTAGCAAGGTGCGGTAATGTATGTGCATTCGGATGCGATGGGAAATCAGGAAATCGCAGGATGATAATGTCTATTTCTCTTTCTATGACTGTGACGGTGATTGTGCATGGAATTGCGCGACTAGAATTGTGACTGTGACTGGGATTGAGATTAGGATTGCAAACGGCTGGATTTTGTTGTGCGAATTTGAAAAGCAAATAACCTACAGTACCTAGATGGGATGCATCTCTGATTGTGCTGATGTATCTAAGCGGGAAATTTGTCATTTAAATTAAAATCATAGGGGGTATGAACAGAAGGCGGCATTGTCGATAGATCTCAGTTGAGGTCTTTGACATGGACTGAGGTAAATGTCATGTCATTGTCGCCTAGTAAGTGGTAATGATGTGTGTTTATGAATCGGAAGTCATTACAACGTGTGACTGTTTGAAGTGACATGATGGAAAAGAAATTAATGGTCATCTCTATCACTGACTAGAGAGAAAATGAAACCATCTTTCCAGATCTTGGTGTATTGGATGGACCAGAAAACCTAGAAAACTTTGCATTACTGTGATCTTTGGTAGAGCTTTTAGGAATTTTTCTGAAATTGAAAATGCGAATTTTGAAAGCATTACGTACGGGTACGTATGATACATATAGTCCAAAAATGTTGCCAGAGACTTATCTGTTCTAGTAAATAAAGCAATGTTCGAGTTGGCGTACCCTAGGTTTCCACTTAAGATTCTCTACTGTTGGACTGACAAAGGCAGGCGTGTTTGGTAAGTGAAAAAGAATTGCAGTTGTCATCTATGTTTTTGAAAAACACAACTAGAAGTGTCAATCAGATTGACGGATTTTGGTATTTGCAAAATCTTTTTCTGATCCTTTTCTAGAAAACTCATCAGATTCTGCCTGACGAAATTCAAAGAATTTTACCTGTCGAACGGATATAGTTTGGGAGTGCTTTCTCATTTAAAGGGTGAAAATATGCCCTAGGTGCAACTTGATCTTTCGCCTAGTCTTAGCAATGCATAACCTGTAAAATTGCGTAAGTCTCCGCTAAGAAAATGCTTGTAGTTGTCATTTTTTACAAAGACATCTGCTCCAGCCTCTGCTTGTTTTTCAGCCATCCGTAGAGATTCGATTACATTCCTGCTCCTGTTGTCTACGTTGCAACAGGTTGTTGGTGCATCAAAGACATCAAATATCAGGTGGCTGTAAGTAGGGTCGGTCATGCTGGGTGAAATCCCTATGCAGGCCAACCAAAGCATTTTTGCATCGCAAGGAGCTCGACGAGTCTTTAGCAGTTTTGGATTTGGCTCTCCCCTTCATAGAACTTTCCAGTTGGCAATAATTAGCCCAAAATTGCTAAAACCCTGGTTTCGTCGACTTGACGCATTGGTTTTAACATCTATGTACTTTGAGCACTGGTACTCGATTTTTTGTAATAACTCCAATCAAATAGTATTTAACATGCACAGGATGTCTTGAAATGCATTCCACATGCTCAAATTGGGCTGAATATTGTTCTATTGGATCTTCACACTCTGCGGAATCTATGCTTTTACTTGCACCTATTTCCAATTTGCTAGCATGTCAATCACTCTTTGAGGTCTGTTCTTACGAGCCCTGGGGAACAACATAAAAAAAAGCTAGAGGGAATCGGCCTCTAACCCAACAACAAAATGTTGAAAGGTAATTCTTCTGACGTTACTACCTCTTTGGCGGGCGGAAGTACATTTTTTAAAGGCGAAGACGTGAAGAAGTTTCTAATTCTTCCACTGTTTGGAATCGGTAAATAAATCATACGAGTAGGCTCCTCCGTCTGTATACCGAATAACAAAGCCAACAACGCAGGGACCCAAGATAGACTAGACCTAGATCCTGTATGGCCTCAAGCTCTACATACGAGTTCAACCCAAGATGTTAGCCTCCTTGGTGGAATACTAAGTCAGAAGTTCAGGAAGCTAATCATTCGAATAAAATGTCCGTCAGATGAGCTGGATTGGAATCACTTTAAAAATAGTCTTAGGTCATACGAGTCGATATAGGAAGGAAAAAGAATTTATATGAATTCCAAATATACTCGTACGTATATTTCGAGGATTCGACAGAATTATGCCAAGAAAAATGCAGCAAGAATCAAACCCTCCGAACCCACAGTTAATCGGCTGATTTTCAATCAAGTTCTCGGATGAGTATATCTTCGGCATCCTGGAGGAAGACAATGTTATTTTCCGTCTACTCCAAAGGGCTTTAGGCTATTCAATCTATACCCCGTCCTTTTTGAGATACTCAAACAACTAGTACATTCTTATCTAGGCTTCTTTTCGAACTCCCAGCATGCGGATCGCTAAAGGAAATTTGTGGAAACACCAATGGATTCTTTAATAACTATCCTAAAGATTCTTAGCCTACGTAGAACACTACCTAGATTGCTTTCCTAGATACAGAAGTTGCGTCCAACAAATGTTATAATCAGCGCTCTAGATAACCGCCAGATCAAAAAAAAGTCTTAGGTATTGAGTTATATTCTTAAGATCAGTATGCAGGGATATTATTAGTATAAACCAGTGCGGATAATGATATTGCAGTTAAAGACCCACAGCGTCGAGAAAACTGCTCCTACTTATTTCAAGTGAACGTAACAAGTTGGAAAATTAAAAGCCAGATTAGCGAAAAGTCCATGAAAAACTGAACTAGTATTGTTCACTTACAGGTTCGGGTAAAAGATAGATACTACAAGTTGACCCTTGCAAGAATTCACCGATCATGTCAAATATTTAGGTATAAACCTAAAGAGAAACATAATTTGTAAGTGCTACGAGTATATCCAAGAATGAGCAGGTCAGGAATTGTTTGTCTCCTATTTTTGAAAAAGGCTCCAAGTCCGAAATGAAGATTGTTACCAAAGGTGATTTGGTAGTTTTGCTATATTTTAAAGAGCTAAAGCACTCTTTTCTGGTTATAGTAACTCTCATAAGTTGTAACATAAGTATTGCGAGTTTCAATTACCAGAAAATGCACAAAACCTATTTAATTCTGAAACCGTTATTGAAATTAGTATTTGGGATATATTGCTCATTCAGTGTGCGAATTTCGGTCTGTTAACGTCATCGTACACATTTTTAAATGAATTTTGAAATGGATGTATCGGAAGACCATCTTCGATATATTTCATTGTTTTTGTGAAGTGAAGCTACTAGAGAAATCCAAAATGTGTAGGAAGAGAAAGAGTGTTCTCAGCGAGTCCAAGTGTCGGCGTTGGTTTGCAAAGTTTAGAAATAGCCATTTTAACCTAAAGGATGAACCTCGTTCGGGTAAGCCAGAAGAGCCGTGGCTCAAGTGGTAGTGTGTTGGCTTCCCAATCGGACGGTTCGGGGTTCAATACCAGCCGTGACCGAAAGACTTTTTTTCAGGCAACTAAAATCTTGTGAGATGAATGGTTGCCTAAATATAACATCAAGTCCAATTTACACTAGTAATTTAATCTCCCCATTAAATGTTGGATGCCACCTATGGAGCGATATAACCACTGGGCCCAAAAATCCTTCTCTTTCTCTCTATCCAATCTTTTTTTTTTTTAAAAAAAAAGCCAGAGGATGAGCTCTTGAAGTCGACTGTCGAAACTCGCAAGGGAACTCAACTCAACCCAATGGAACGATCATCCGTCGACACCTAACAAATATGGGAAAAGCCATAAAGTTGGGAACATAAGTACCACACCACCTATTGCAAAATAATCTTCAGCAAAGGGTCGAAGCTTGCACTGCGCTTCTGTCACATCACAATCAAGAGTCGTTTTTTAACCGGGTCGTTACCGGAGATGGAAAATGGGATCTTAACAAACATTAAACATCGCCACCAATGGCTTAGTCCAGAAGACAAACCATCACAACACCCCAGGGATGGATTTCACTCGCTCAAGGTGTTACTATTTGTATGGTCTGATGTTGAAGGAATATTTCATTTTGAGCTGTTGCCTCATAACCACATTCTTAAGCCAACTCTCAATAGCTGTGTAGATCAAAGTCGGCAATAGATCAGAAACGGCCAGGTCTGGTTGATCGAAGGGGTTTTCTATTCCATCAGCAGAACGCTCGCCCTCATACAGCTAGGACCATCTGCACACAGTTACAGGAATTCGGTTGAGAAAAAAATTGTGCATCCGCCTTATTCTCCAGATTTAGTACTTGTAGCGAAGTTTGCAAAACTTCATTGATTTAAAAAAATTTTTAGATCTCGGTAGAGGCCATTGGGGTATTTTTTTTCGTCAAAGCCAAACAATTTTTTTAGTGTCTAATGAAGGAAATTATTTGCATTTGGTGCAAATTAATTAACATTAAACAGATATTCAAAAATCGCTTTTTGGCTTTCAAGACCTGAGTAGGTTAGAGTTTATCAGGATACACCAAAGCCTTACGTAGCAAGAAAACCACAAAAAGAAATAATGTGGCGTCAAACATACTGGTCCATTTTGCAATACTCTTATAATGTTGCCGTTAAATCGAGTCCTCAGTAAGTATCTGGTTTTAATGGCACTTGTCGCAATGCTATTGGAGCCACATATTGTCCGGGTCCCATGTTTCCGTAGAAGTGATCACAGATCATTGTTCGGTAACGTTGTCCCTTGACTTTTAACGTGAGCTCCAACTTCATATTTGAAAATAATTATGATGCCATCACGGTGGAAACCACACCAAATAGTATACTAGTGTGATCGAGTCCCGTGACTCTCTTCTGGATTTGCTTCTCTCCAGTAGCGGGGATTTTGCTTGTTTCCAAAGTAATTGAGTCAAAAGTGAGCCTAGTCACCAAACAGGAACTTTTAATAAAAACTAAGAGTCGAGTTCGGGCTGCTCTAAAACCCAGTCTGGGTACTCCCTTCGCACGAGATGATCTATTGGTTTTAGTTCCTGTACCAGCTGGATCTTGTGTGGGTGTATGTTAAGATCTTCCCGCAAAATGATAGAGAAGCCTTCTCCGTGAGTAAGTCGATTTTTAGTGATTTGCCAAACAATACTAGACATACCACCTTGATCAACAAGTTCCCGGAAGACACCACCGTGTGGAGCTCCCATTCTTCCAATTTGAGTTCTGTTTTTTTTTTGTTAAGTTGGTAAATTCCCTTCCCTCTAAATCTTAGCGTCATAGCTTGAAATTTGCAGAAGTTACGTAGCCAAGAGTACATCTATCTCTGTGTGTGTTGGCGATTTTTTACACTTTTAGAAATCGATTTAAATATGCAACAACGAACTCGTATTCAATTTTGCGTAAAAAATGGATTTAATGGTGCGCGAACGTTGGAAATGTTGGAAAAGTGTTTCGGGAATGATTCTCTAAAGAAAACGGTCGTTTACCAGTGGCACGAGCGGTTCAATAGTGGTCGTGAGTCAATCGAAGATGATGAACGGAGTGGCAGACCATCGACATCGAAAACCGACGAAAACATTGATGAAGTACGAGTAAAAGAAATGTTGGTCAATAACCGCAAATTAACCACCAGAGAGATAGCGGAGGACTTGAACATTGAATATGGATCTCCAAGACATTTTGGCTAATGATTTGGGTTTCCGTCGTGTAGCAGCACGCACAGTTGGTGCCAAAAGACCTCAATTTCATGCAAAAGAGACCGTGTTGACATCGCAAAAGAGATGATTTGCGAGGCTGAATCCGATCCCACATTCATCAAAAGGATCATTACTGGAGACGAGACGTGGGTTTATGAGTACGACACGCAATCCAGACATCAGGCAAGTGAATGGCGTTCACCAAATGCGCCGAGACCAAAAAAAACACGTCGTTTTCAGTCAAAAAAGAAGGCAATGCTCACGGTTTTCATGGATTACAACGGTGTAGTGCATCGTGAATTTTTTCCAGAAGGCCAGACAGTAAACAAAGAGTATTATTTGGTCATTATGAGACGTTTGCGTTAAGCAATTCGCCGAAAGAGACCAGAATTGTGGGCACCATGATAACGCACCGTCGCACAGAGCCATCATTATTCGTAATTTTTTGACGAAAAATGCAACAAATACCCTCCAACAGCCACCGAATTCACCTGATTTGGCTCCCTTTCTGTTCAATCGAGTTAAAAAACCACTACGGGGAACGCGTTTCAGCAGCCGAGAGGAAGTAATGGAAAAATCGCAGGAAGCACTGACGGACATACCGAAAACCGAATATAAAAAGTGTTTCGAGGATTGGATCAATCGCTGGCATAAGTGCGCTGCAGTCGATGGGGATTATTTTAAAGGGGGAAATATAGATTTGGATGAATAAACTTGTATTTCAAATTTTCTGAATATGTACATTCCGGGAACTTTTTGATCAGCAACGGCAGCATGGATTGAGAGATCCTGGAAATTTTTTTCGACTAAAAAGAAAGATATGTGGTTATCTTGTGTCTGCAAAAAGTTAGTCAATTTCACAGGTACAGTAGGAGTTCAACTACATCATTTTCTCCTCGTCGATACACTATAAATACTCCTGGCAACAAGCGTCTATAACTTAATTGGCTAGTGAAAGCATCTCTGATCCCTTGAAAGCTCCACACAGTAGGTGAAAGCTGTTCGATACTGTCCTAGGTCACGACGGTTTTGACCTTGTATAGCAAACCTACTATGTATGTAGGTGTTTTGAACTGTCTACTTAAAAAAGAGGAAAACTCTGTTTCTTCAATGGTCCTGCGGAGATATATTTAGTGGCCAAATAGGCTTCAAAATATAAATATTTACCTATCTACATATTTTATGAACAACCTCCATCAGGAGTCTGGTATTAGTTTAACAGATAATGTGGTTTACAATGATCCAATCGCTAAGTGCATTCATAAGAACTACAATACAACCTGACCTTTGGTGATACTGAAACCCGGTGTGTGCTTCCTTTTTTTTACATAATGAATCGCGTGCTAAAGTTGCTGTAGTGTTTTCATAGTTAAAACAAACATAACTATTGCAATTGAATGACTGGATATTCTAGTTCTTGTCAGTAATAAGAATAGTAGTTGAAAGTTAACCTGTAGCTTGATTATTAACAACGATCTTTAGGTACAGAAGTACCCGTCCTTAAAAAGGAAATGCATTGCTTAGCTTTTCCGAATCCTATTTGAACAGAAGAACTTGCTTGCCTGCCGGAATTACACATAAATCTATACAACATGCAGGATGCATCCTGAGTGGGTTCATCTATAAAAGGCTACTCAGAACTATGTGAATGTTTTCCAACCTGTTTCTTGGTCTTGAAAACGTGAAATGAAAGTCTTCTTCCAGATTAGTCAGTGTGTACCAACCTGCTCCTAGTCTTAGTCCTGCCAATCACTAATTTAGAACTAGAAAATACGTTCTTGAATTTAAACTAGTATTTGATAACCAGTCAAACAATTTTAAGAGCCTGTGATAAACTTCCGTGTTTACTACGTGTCGCGTCTTAAAATTTTGAAAGATTAAACGTGACCGGCAATTAATCCCCAATTTGCATAACAAGCTCAACTCTTTCGTTCGTAATTTTAAATCAACAGAAGAAAAGATACGAGTACGAAACAAATTGTATCCGTTTTTGTTTTTGTTTTTTTTTTTAAATAAAATCTCATTTACTGTACGACAGCTACAAACAAGTGTGACTACAAATCGATGTGCTACCCGTTTTCTTACCATAATTACCATCATTAACAGCATCATTAAGAACCACTTAAACGCACTGCTAATTCCAGCGCGAATCCTACCAACACCAACCATTTTTGTCCATGTGTCCGATGTACAAATTAATTGTAAAAAAAAAACAAAAACATAAACAAGAAGCAAAAAAGAAGACAAAACTTCAACTTACCTGCATGTGAATTCAGTTTCCCCTAAGCACAGCTCCAGGCAATCGCGTCTTGAATTGACTGTCATCGAACGTTTGCTATGGCCATTCAATTTGTATCCTTGAACGCGATCTACGCACCATGCCCGAGCACATGGACGAACACCCAAACAGGATTTCTGTGCATAAATTGTAAAGACCGGGAATTGAGATTTGGTCAGGGCACCTGTAATTGGACAAAAAAAAAAAAATAAAAAAAGACTTGTCACTGCTTAGGAACTCTCAATTCATTTCACTTTTTATGATCATGGAATCGGATATAGCATATCGTGTATTCGATGTAGGATAAAAGATTGCCAATTAGGAATACTACTGCGCCCAGATTTTTGGCGACAAACCAGATCATTGGCACTTAAGCCAGTCGGTCGTTCGTTCGTTAAAACTGTCAGGGGCTAAGTACGTATCAATTACTATGTCGATCTGGTTATCTGGATTCAATCGGATTTCAACCTGGCCCAAGTCTAACAACCCCCAATTGTCGAAATTATACGGTCATTGGACGAGGGACCCGCCACTCATATGATTACTCGCGAATTATTTTGAATTATTCGCATCCACTTGTCCCAATCAATGATCGAAGCTATCACAATCAGATTCTACATAGATTTGTCTGGGTGTGTTAGATACACACTCATGGGGTAGATATTACACTTATAGTACTACGGATACCTAGAGACTCCTCGAATTTAATTGGAATTCATGAGACCACTCGGAGGGAATTTGACAGTAGCTGGCTATCGACTCCTCGGCTCTTTAACTCTTCGTCGACTGGTTTATTGGTTTTTCGCGTAGGTCATGATTGAGAAACGAGATGAAAATCGAGTCTCAAGTGGGACTGATTAGAGATGAATGTCGAACTTGTTTGGGAGTAGACACGGAATTAGAAATCTATTCCATTTGGACTTTGCTTCCCACGTTTTTGTCCAGAAATAGTACTTATCGGAAAGAGGAGAAAGCATTGAACTGTGCGTGGCATTGGTAATTACGAGTACGAGTACGAGTACGAATATGTTGCCTTGGAAACGAGAGTTTTGGGTGGATGGAACCTTGCAAAATGTAATTACCACCACAGACTGGTTATTTCCTCAGTTGGTGGATTACTTTCTCTACTTAAGTGTAGTTGGGCTTGTTTAATTGGCTTGATGACTTTGACAACATGTACATATATATCTTGGCAATATCTGAACAGGATTATCGTATCCATTTGATTCTCGAGTGGCTAGAGACTCTCTCACTCAATCAGGCTACCGGAGTGATGCACAATCGTCAGTTATCAGTTTTCGAGGTTGTTTTTGTCTAACAGTGTAGGGTACTTGTATTTTTGGGGTCTTGTATCAGAGGCTCCCATTTTTATAGTAAACAGAATTGTTATCTTTGCTGGTGAGTTGACGGATAGCGACGGTCGAAGTCATAGTTGGAACCAGCATATCGGACTTTTAATTGCCTGGTAAATCAACATAACCTGGATTAAAGATTAGCATTTAATTATTAGTTTGCATTACAAATTGGAGGCAAATGACTAACTTGGCCATGCTACAGTGGATGCTCAACTGGTCCTGAAAGTCTTCGATAATAGGGAAAACTTTCGCCTACTTGACATCGACAGTGTTAGGATGATGTAACCAATGTTCAAAACAAAGTGGTAGAGCTGTGAATTTTTGTAAAGAGCGTGCACAACTCATAGAAAAATTCGTGGAAAATAAGGCTAGTCAATAGACTCTTGTAACTATCTATCCTTGGACTTGGAGAAAGCAGAAATCGGATGTCGAATAATCATCGCCAGTAGGATGATGACTTTGTTTATGTCGGAGTTACATTGGGCCACAGAAGCAACGATTTACTTCTAATTCAAGCAGCATAGCATAACTTAACTTAAGAGTAGTTATACTTCTACACAACGAATTGAGCTTAAATGACTGCAGCTTGCAGGGCGACAAAATGCCGCTACCCTACTGTCAAAGATCGGCTTTGTTATCAAGAGACACATTCAAGTAGATAAGGAATTCAATGTAAGGTAATTAGAAACCAAAATACCTGGTAAAACTTTGGTTCTGACATAGGATGAATGTAGATGTTTTCCTAACAAAACATCACTTTCCCCGCAAACCGTCGCAGTTGGCTTCTTGCTACACCAAGTGGTATGACACAAAATCGTCATGGTGGAAACGAATGAACTAAAACACCTCCCTTAAGAATGGTGTTGCGTGTACAGGGTTGACAGGCGTAATTAACAGCAATTACACTTGCACTAAAAAAGTTAGATCTTTTCACTGATTGATGCGCAGATATCAATATGAGAGATAAGGTCGCAAGATGTCCTTAGAATTATAATAATCGTTATGGCATCATGGACCAAATGCCCAACAGAAGATAGTCTTACCGACAGAACAAGGTAAAGCGAAACCGACTGTCTTCAAAAATATACATATGAAATGCCTGCCACCGTCAGGTCAGAAGATCATAAGTCAGGACCAAGGAACTCTGATCGAACACCTTGCAAAAAAAGGAACTTCAGTACCGTATCACACATAAACATGGTTCAGAAGTCTCTGTGCCCTAATGTGCTATTAATATCAGCTGAGATGTCATCATGCGCTTGCCCATCAACGAAAAAGATTTTGTTGGAGCCAAATGAGGGCTTGAAGAGCTAAATTATATAAACGAAGGTTCCCTTGTTACCTTTAAATACTTACGAATATATGTAAGTAATTTCAACATTAAGTGAGCTTCCACAAAACCTTTAGAATCCGTAACATCGAACTGGAATCACTTGACTGCTTGTGCAACCGATGAAGCAAAATCTCACTCCCAACCAACGACATCAAAAATCACTTCAAGGAGGCCGAATGCACTTTAAGTATTTTGAAAATCGTACGGAGATTGTCGCACATTTGAAGATAAAATTACCCGCCAATTTTTAACTATTCAACCTAGCAACCGTCAGTCCAAGAGAAATCGGTCTGCCTAATTCATATTGCAAAGAAAACTGCTCAAAACAGGACATATTAGATTTTGATTGGCAGATTCCATTTGTGCCTGTCGAGCGATTTAAAACAGCTGGTATCCGCAATCGTTTGTCCAGTCCATAAGAAAGGATACCATTTTGAAAATGGCAACTGTAGAGGAGTAAGTCTCTCAAACATGGTCATTAAGATCTTTTCTGTTATATTATGTGAGCGTCTGAAACCATTCCTGAACAATCTCGTACTAGTGCAGGAAAATCCACCATCATACTACGGCAGATCTTGGAAAAGACCCGCGAGTTTCTGACATCTCACCGAATTCATCAGACTATGCAGGATGACTATTGATAATTCTCGCTGCTCCAATAAGGTTATGAATTAACTAAGACCATCAAGAAAGGCTTTGGACAAGGCGATGCGATGTCATGTGTGTTTTTTAAAATCGACGTAGAAAGAGGCGGGAGAAAAACGCACTGCTCAACAAAAGAGGCACGATCTTTTTTAAGTCCGCAATATTATTTGCATATGCAGATGTATTGATGTAATAGGACGACTAAAACAAGCTTTTGTGAAAGTATGTTAACAAGAGCAAAACAAAGTACATGCTGCTATCATAAAAGAACGCACAGCTTGGCCAGAAGGTCACAATTGGGAGCCGTTTTGTTTTTTTTTTTCTGTCGGAATAGGGCACCCAGTAAGATCCTTTTACTGGAGCGTTTCAGTGTTTCGAAGAAAGATGAGTAAGCGCTTCAGTGATAAAGTGCCTATAGTAGCAGCACCCAATATGTCAACCTGCAACCTGATGCGAACGTAAACCGGACATTCACAAAGGTAGTGCTCCGCGGTCTTGTCATCACTTTCACAGCAAGAGTCGCAGAATGTTGTACTCGTAACACTTTTGCCCAGTACATTTGAGTGCTTAGCAGGCTTTCCTGCGGAGGGATAACAGGAATGCCGCTGACCTCTTAGAGGCGTCAGGACGCATTTCTTTAGTCTGCCTGGGAAGTCGTGCCATCTGTAGTTTTACTCATATGAAACCCAACTGTGAATGGAAGCCTTAACTGAGGACGCAGGCAGACCTAACGTAGGTTCGGGTCCTGAAAAATGCAGTTACAACTACGAGGTAGCTAAGGACTTTGTCTATCTTGGCTTCGCAGTTAAAAGCAGCAATAAAATCAGTGCAGAAATTAGACGCAGAAACACTCTCTTTTTTTGAGCTAAGGAGGCAACCAAACAGGCCTTATTATTCCGGTTCTACTCCATTACGCAAAGGCCTGGACGTTGTCGAAAGTGAATAAAAAAAACTCTTGCGCGTTTCGAGAGAAAGATACTGTTTATTACTCAACTACGAACTATACGGGATCTAAATGGACATCAGCGTAGTCAGGCGACTACGGATCCAACGTCTATGATGGCTGGGCCATATTGAGTGAACGAACACCAAAGCTGCGGCCCAGAGTATCTTCGAGTCCGCGGAAAAAGGGACGGTGACCTCGACCAACTTATAGTGTGGCACTGGTGGGAGCTTTCGAGAGATTATGCTTCCTGGAGAAGCTTGTTGGTTAAGCACCAGGTTCACACCGGACGATAGGGCCATCTAAGTAAGGAAGTAAGGTTCCATTTTTGGCTAGATCTCGTGGACAAGATATATGACCAATCTTTCAAAACACAGTACTGAGTAAATATAACATCAAGAAGTATTTAGTCTAATAGACTTTGCGAGGGATATCAATGTCATCCTGACCAGCAAGATACTCCCTTATCCTTGCATATGATATATAAATTTGTTAATCTTTTGATTAACTTATTGTCGACTTAATTGATCACAAACCAACAAAATACTGTAAAAGGCTGATCGGCCGAGTATCGCTTAATCTCTTAAAAGGTCGGACTTCTTCCGGACGAAATGTAGAAGATCAGTGGCATCAATGCCAACAACCTGTCGGCAAGGGCTTATATGTTAGGGAATCAGCACGATCACTTCAACGAATGCCTTGGTTCGGTGATGAATTTCAGTGGATATATACAGCTAGTTGAAGAAATAGAGTGACGCTAGTGTAGGAATGAATTTCAAGAATTCTACTGAAGGATAAGGGATCGTAAGGAAGCCGAACGAAAAGCTGTATGGACGAACAAGTAAATCTTACAAGGGAATGTTAGTTGGTGCTCGTGATACACGAAAAACCATTATCTTGAAGGACGGCAAGCTGACTGCACAGCTACTTGAATTTTTGAAGAAACGACTTGCTTTGAAACAAACAACCGCTCATTCGTTAATTATAAACTTCTTTGCCTGATCTCAAAAAAGCGAGGCCCTCTTAAAAAATGTTTTCTGTTCCTCAGCTGCAATGGCGGGCACAAGGAGCTCATGGTCGAGGGCCACGAATGACAAAGTCTAAGGTTTTTAAAGCTAAGCTCGTCCATTAAGGAGGATAACGATAGAGAATGCTACCAATTTCGGTACACAGTATGCCAACTCTTTCAATGTCATGAAATGTTTCAAACAAGGCGATGCGCTGCCAAATGACTTGTCTGGAAGAGCTGTGCGATACTCAGGGGCTACATGAGATTGGATGGGGAGGTGGGACTATGTACCCTTATCAGATAGGATAGGCCTATTGTAATTTCCTCAAGTTAAAGTTCACCCATGATGGCTGAATTTTTAATAAATTCGGCTATGTCTATGAGTGAGCTGGCAGTAATTTATTCTACCTCAGGGGACGACGTAAGCAACTCAGGGACTAACGCAAGAGCTACAATCTCTTAGAAGTCTGTCCAACCACTGGCTTAAGAAATTGGTATAGTTAAGAAAATACATCCGAATTCATTGCTAACTTAGGAAAGATACGACAATCCGCGTGCTTAGAACAAGAAGGTATGATAGTAGGTACACCTTGTCTACTTCTTCTGCAAATTTGAGCTGGCGTAACTGGCGGGCACATCTAAGATTGCTCCATTATATTGAGAAAGAGACCTTGACCGATTTGGTGAAACTAATAGCGAGATCTGGTGACCAGATGGCTGCAGTGCTATCTAACTGAATTATTACGACGGAAGATATGATTTATCTGCCAGCCAACTTTTGGCTGAATAAGAATTCATCGTCTTTTAAGAGCACTTGTGTAGAAAGGATTGCATGTTCTCATGTTCACAGTTATTTTCGTTTTGGGAAACTCGAATCGCCCTTCTTGTTCCATCTGTTCCAACATACATTAGCTATTAGTTCCACATAAAATTTCCTCCGCCCTAACGACTTTATTCCTCCCAAAGTCAACGACCCATGTGTAATTGTGCGTGAATCTTCAGAAACTTCAAACCGCCTAGCGCTTTGCTTTATGACATTTGCCTCACGCAGATACTGAAACGATTATTTGTTCATTAAAATAAATACCGTCCTGCATATACGGATACACACGTAGATACGAGTATCTAGTAATTGAGTTCTCAATCAACGATTGGATCTCGTGAATCTTTGTGTATCTTTATCTGTTGGATCATCCACTCCCTCTAATTAGTCTGTGTACCCATTGACTGACTATCTCTGATTTATTTCGAAAAAAATTAAATTCAAATCTTTTCTTAGACATCTCACATTTTTTCGCTCCGAAAAAACGGACAAGTCCGATACAACATGTTTGCTTTAGTTTGCTTCTTGGCCTGTCTGTTTGTATGGCTCTTTGTATATTTGTCATTCCGTTCCATGATTTATGTAATACCATATAAAAAAAACAAGAACTAAAACATCATGTTGAAAAGGACGAATTACCTGGTAATTTATCAGCGTTGGCAGAGAAGAGCACACAAAGTCCTGTTTCGTAATTAACAGCACGACATGTTTCGTTGTTCTGACATGCCTCCAGACAATCTGTTAGCATAAGTGTTCCGGGTAGGGAATCCAAGAGCTTTCCAGGTGCTGAGAATACGTATCTACAAAAGAAAGAAAATACGTTAAAAACCAGAACGACATAAGATAAATGGAATTTAAACTAAAATTGATTATTGCATGTAGGCTAAGAAAGTTGTCCAGGAAGGTTGTTTAAATTGGAGCCTCAAGGAGGGAAGGGATTTGTTTTTTTTTTTTTAATGGATTACCTGCATTGGTGCATCAAGTTGACATTCAGGTTTTTTCGGTTAGGATAGTTGGCTCTGATAAATTTTTAGTTGGTGAAGAAAATAACTCGACTTGTTCGAGAGGAATTGGTGAGATAAGGATGAAGAAAGTCCAGTTAATGGAGAGATGTATGGGGAAACTATTGGAAGTGAGAAATTCCAAAGTATCGGTTGACAGCTTAGAAGTTCATATAATCAACCTGTTGTATTTGCATTTTGGAGATTTTGTCTCAGGACGTCATTATCCACCAAAAATTGTCGACAGGTGTTCTCTTATTCTTGTTGAAAACTGGCTATTGAGTGCCACAATCGAATCTTGGGAACCGAATTTTTATTCAATGGCTTAAGCTTATAATGAATAGATGTACGCACGTGATCGGATGTTTGTCTATGTTGACAACTAAATTTTATGAAATATAACCCATTATTGAATATTTGATATTTTTAACCTCACTTGGTGGGCTGACCCCTTTTAGACGGTTTCCATAGCTTCTATTCGAATGTCCAAGTGTTTGGTTTTATGTTCAAACCGGTTTCTATTTCTATTAAATGTGGAGTTGTTGACTGTCTAAAGCATAAACTTCATAGATAATGTATGCTGTCGGTGAAATAACAATAGTGTTTTCAACGACTGAAGAGAAGACGTTTATCTGACGATTATCTATCGATTATGGGATAGCCAACGCCTTTTAACAATTTCTATGATTTGCGTCTGTTGGTCTATATACATATGTATCTTGGCTTCTTGATATTGTAGTCAGTCCACTATTTATGCAGTGGTGCCCAGACCCATGCCAGGCAATAGACTTAATTCTCGATGAGCTTACTAGCTTGAGGTGATAGAGATTATCATAACCATTGATACCCACGTGATACTAACAGCTCATGTGAGGTAACTATGACCATGTATTTGAGGAATAGACAAGCTCTATACTAGAATAAGCAATTCGATATGATTTCTGAAATTTCTGAGGTTGTCATTCTTTATTTTGAATAAGGTATCGGTCAAGGTGATTACATCAACTGTTTAATATCCACTTATGTGGCATCCACCAGCCAATCTAGCCGAATAGGTTTACGTTACACAAGGAAACTTACGATTTTTCGGTCCTAAGGAAGGTGGCCTTTAGGCATATTCTGTGGGAAAACATTAGAGGACTGGCCGGTGCAAGTAGGCGATAAGATGCGTCTACGGATATCTCAGACGCCATAACAACGGGGAAATACTATGAGGAAATTTAACGTTGAACGGTTGCAATCGCAACAAGCCGCCAGAACCTTTGCCGATCGCGTATCTCCCACTCTCTCGAGAAGTCCTTTGCAGTCAGCATCAAGTGTTGAACACCAGTGGCTTAGATGCCGAGAAGCCATCAGAATTGCCGCAACTGACGTGCTGGGTTTCATCCGGCCACCGCCACGAGACCCCTGGTTTGATGAAGAGTGTCGGCAAGCACATGCAGCAAAACAACATGCCTACAAAGCGGCGCTACACAAAAGAACGAGAGCGGCTCGTGAGCTCAACGAACAAAAGAGAAGGGAAGAACATCGACTTCTCCGGAGAAAAAAGAAAGAGCGTGAGAAGCGTGGCTATCGAGAAAATAGAGACGTGCTACTCCAAGAATAATGTTCGGAAGTTTTACCAAAAGGTAAAAAGAATGTCTCAGGGTGATAAGACCCGAACGGAAACCTGTAGAGATGACCAAGAAAACCTTGTAATAGAGTCACAGTCGGTGCTGATGATATGGAAAAACCATTTCTGCAGACTCCTAAACGGTGAAGACGACGCAAATTCGGCTGTCAGCGACCATTGACGATGCAAGTTAAGAATTCGGTCCATTCGACCAAAATGAAGTGAGGATGGCAATACCTAAACTGAAGTCGAATAAGGCTCCCGGGCCGGACGGCCGGCCTACCCGCTGAACTATTTAAGGCAGCAGGAGATGACTTGGTAGAGAGCATACACCAACTTATTTCCAAGATTTGGCCGGATGAATGTATGCCTTTGAACTGCGCCAACTATAGAGGTTTTAGTCTAGAACTTCGCATATAAGGTCTTGTCTGCCGTATTGTGCGAGCGCCTGGAACCATTTGTCAACGATCTGGTTGGACCCTATCAGTGCGTTTTTTTAGGCCCGGTAAGGCCATAATTGACTAAATACGGCAGATCCTGGAGAACAAAAACCCAAGACGTTCAGATCTATACTCACCACCTTTTTATCGATTTTAAAGCCGCTTATGACAACATCTACAAAGACGAGTTATACAGAGCCATGTCTAGTTTTGTTATCCCTGCCAAAATCGTCCGCTTGTGCAGGATGACGATTGAGAAAGCTCGCTGCTGCATCAAAGTCGGTAGCGACCTAACCGAGGCCTTTGATGTCAAAAAAGGATATAGGCAAGGCGACGCGCTGTCATGTGACTTTTTCAACATCATAATTGAAAGGGTTGTGCAAAACTCACAAGCCAACACACGAAGTACAATCTTTCACAAGTCTGTTCAGTTACTTGCATACACATGATATCATTGGTAGCGAGCTGTCACTGGTGCGTTTGCGAGTATAGGAACAAAAGTGGAAAAAATGGGTCTAGCGGTAAACGAGGGCAAAACAAAGTATATGCTGTCAACAAGAAGAGACACCCAACGTCGACGAATCGGCCAGAATATCATAACCGACAGCTAAAACATTAAGGTAGTAAGGGACTTTGTCTACCTCGGCTCTGCTATCACATCTGAAGGCGACATCTCTTCAGAAATTAAACGAAGAATAACGCTTGCCAACCGCTGTTTCTTTGGGCTGAGAAAGCTGTGTATTAAGGCCTTCTCCCGGACAACCAAGTAAACTATATATAAGACCTCTGCAATCCTAGTCCTGCTCTATGGTTCCGAACCATGGACCCTTTTTAAAGCGGCTGAAGATATCCTTGGCTGTGTTGAGAGAAAAATTCTTCGGAAGTTATTTGGTCCCGTATGCGTTGACGGTTTCTGGAGGAGACGATTCAACGAGCTGTACAGCGACATCGACTTGGTCAAAAAACTGCGCATTGGCCGTTTGAGATGGCTGAGGCATGTAGAGCGAATGAACACCAACGCTCCAGCCCGCAGAATCTTCGACTCTAATCTAGAGGGACAACGCAGTAGAGGAAGTGGAAGTTAGCCAAAGAGCCCGCTAATTGGAGAGGCTTATTGGTTGAGGCCCAGGTCCGCCACGGACTGTAGCGCCGCCTAAAAAGACAAGGGCACATGATTTGACCATGAGGCTTGTTATTCCTGTATCCAATATAATTTACCTCCTCACTACTCATTCTCCACATCGATAAGAGTGGGTATCGTATATGCCAATGATCTGAAAAATGACTCCACCTTTTGAATTCCAGATTGTACCTAGTACTAGCAAATCTTTTTGTACACGGTTTTTGGGTAATAAAATGAAAATGAATGAATGAATGAATGAATGAATAAATGAATGAATGAATGAATGAATGATATTTTTCCAAACTTTTTTTTCTGTTTATTGGATCACTCAATAGCTACAAATTGTAGAACAACTTTTTCGAAATGGCCTCCATTTGCTTTTTAGTAACTGCAAAGACAGCTGGCCACTCATCGATTGCAGTACGCACCTCATGCATTGGAACATTTTTTACTACTCGGACAAGGGCGCGCTTCAAAGACTCAATACTTGGATGCCGGGTAATGCAAGCCGGAGTCTCTAGAACAGACCATAGTTTTTAGTCTAATGGATTGAGGTCTGGGATACCAGACGACCAATATCTATCTGTGGATATGATGTTCGGAGCGTGGTTTTTGAGCCATGTTTGAGTTGTTTTTGTCTTATGAGCTGAAGCGGAGTCTTGTTGAAAGGTCCACAACTTATTTGCGAATAGTATTTTGTCGAGCGGCTCCACAACGTCCTCTAAAACGCCACTTTCCAAAGCAAATGGAGCTCGGCAACTCTCTCTCTGAAACGAGTTCAGACGTATGTCTTTATGAGAGAGTATACACTCTGTCGCTCTGTTTGTAAACGATTCTTCAACGGTGAAAATTTTCTTGTCAGTTAGAAACGTCTGTGACCGTTTTTCTCGTACTGCCGAAGCAAGACTTTCGGTTTTGACTTACGTTTCTGTTTAAATGCTTTTCTGAGTAAGTGGCTGATGTGTCTTCTTCACCTCTCGAGACATGATTTTCTGCTACCACAGCGGATGTCGACGAATTCGATTCTTCACGGACGGCCGGCCGGATTTTGCGGTCGATTATTCCACTAGTATTCTCAAATAACTTTACAGTACGATACACAAAGTTTCGTGTGATTTTCAGTGGCCGAAAAGTCTGAAAGATTTCGTCTTTTTTGTGACCGCATTATCGTAGGTCAATTACGACAACACGGTTTTGGAGCGGGCCCCATTCCATGATTGTAAACTTTTTACGCGGGAACTTTGCATAAATGTAGCTTGTCGAGTAGTCGTCAGGTTAGCTTGGATGCGTTCATTATTTCTTGAGAATGAATGTGTTCACTTCGTGTTCCAAAACCTTTGCTAGTACTAGGTAGAAAGGCATGGGTGCATCCATTCTGCTCGTGCCTGTTTAAGGTAAAATTTGCCATTTAGCTCCCAAAACGTTGCAGTATTTTGTTTTGATAAAATGGTTCGATCATAGAAGGCTGCAGTCGTAAATCTTTTCATTTGATGTAAATTAACCTTTTAAGGTTCTGCAGATATCACAGGCCAGAACTAGTTAGACAAGGTCTGGATTCAAAACTGAATCTTTCATCCACCCTAAAACAAAATTTGAATCCCATTTGTCTCGTGCGACAATACATATTTTCGACCCATTATATGTTTGGGATACGGGGGCTTAGTATCTTTTCTAGAGATATTTGAAGTTTTGGATTGGAGAACATTAGCTGAAGCCGCAAATAATTTATTTTTCAGTAGAAAAGCTGTTATGCCAAGAAATGGTTTAGTGCAAAAATGAATAATGCCTTCGGCGAAGATCCTATACCATCCGCGCCTAGTACCTATCTGCAGTCTGATTTGATCGCAGGGCAAATAATTGAAAAAGGGATGCTTTCTTCCTCATAACAAGTAGCGCGGTAATTGATGTCACTTGTGACCAGTACACTTAGGTGCTTCGTAGAAGCATTAAGATGCTGTATTTTCAGCTGGAAGCCGGGCTCTGAAAATTATTCTTTTAGGACTGGCCCATCAAGTCATCGACGCTCTAATTTTCCACGACCCCATTGTGTACTGCGACCAAGACAAGACTTGGGAACTCAGAAACCAGATCGTGTAAATAAAAGTCTTGCATTTTTGCAGTGGCTTGAAAGTGAGGTAGCGTTTAGAACGTGGGTGTTGCTATAGAGAGTGCTTATCCTCGCTTGGTCGCATGGTGTGGTAGCGTCGCTTGTTACGTCAGTGTTTTCGGGTTCAATGCCCAGGTAGCACATCGAAAAATAGAAAAATAATTGTTTATCCAATGACAAACTCTTCTTCAGATTCTTCACTCGGTCCACGAAATGGCAAGATTAATCATGAGCGAAGGGATTGGGAAGACTGACTAGTTAGTTAGTAGTATGACCTTTATTTTCTATATTAGTTCATTACACAATTTAAATATATTCTGAGTCTATTGTGGTTTGACCTATGGCCGTTTACCAGAGGAAGACTGACTATGATGTCATCAGCGATTGTTTTTTTGTATCTACCCTCGTTTAAACACATGCAGGAACACACCATATATAGGGTAATGAAATGATTTTATGGTTTTCTGTAATGATGCCACTTCGTTTTTAACCTTTAGGGCGTGGTCGAAACCGGTCAGGGGCACAAGTTAAGTCGACTTCGTAATTTTTAAAACAGACAGAGTTCTGGTGTTATTGCATCCGAGTCCCATCGGGCAAGCATCAAAAGACGGTTGAAGGACAAATTAATCGAAATATCATGCCAAAGCCCAGCCGGGCTATGGAAAGCCCTTGTGCAGCTCAGACAAAGCAGCAATAAATTATTAAAACTTATTACACAAAACAATTTCTACATGAGTTAGAAGGGCTCTCATCATGGCCGAAAAATTTTCAGAAAAACAACAGCGCATTCGCAGATTTGGACTTGACAGATGTGGTGTAAAGACGCTAACTAGAAACTGCACATAGAGCTGCTTTCAGCAATAATTTATAAGCCCAGCCATTTTCATCTGTCATATGAAGAAAACATCCTCAAAATTAAGAGAATTTATTAAAAGCCCGTTTCTGATTCCGGCAAGGGGCCATTCCTTTTCATTCAATCATTGAGTTGTTAAGGTTTTTATTTGGTTAAAGTCTCCAAAGATTATTTGTGGCAATTTTGGCATCGTAGGTAGTGCAAACCCCCCCGTCCAACTCTTTAAAGATCCTAATATGCGAAGACTTTGCAACTGTTTCCATGGTCAAGCAAGAAATCGACTAACATGTTATATAGCAATGTCATTTACCTGCTCACAATGATCCAAATGGTCTAAAATACGGGCAGTTAAGCACCTTCTGCCTCCGAGTAAATAATTACTATAAGGCTAAAAGTCAGGCTCTGATTTACTACGATCAGTTTGTTCAAAGAACTGGACAAGAGCTTACGTACATTACTACTCACTTGAAGGGGCGGATGAGATGATGGACAGGTCAAAAAACGCTCTAAAGTGGAATTTACTTTCATAATTAGTTAGAAGAGTAGGCACAGGCTCTTGGTGCAGAACAAACGCTGTTCAATGGACAATGCCATACAGAAATTTGAATACCATAGCGTACAGCTGTTGTTGACACTTTTCTTGACTTTGGCGACATTCTTTTTTTCACTGGAAAGTCTTATTTGAATAGGGTTACTTCCAACTGACAGGTTTTTCGAGGTTGTGACACTATTGTCAACAATATTTAGCTGTCAATTATTTGCTTTCCTATGTTCCTAAAGTTTTTCATGCAACAGCATGTGTTTTCGTGTTTCCTGCTAAATTCTTAATAGAGAAAAATAATTTTTTCAAAAATCAAAAATTTCTTAAAACTACTGGTCTAAGAGCGTACTCCTATGGTATTTCAGTTTTTTTTTTTTTGTTTATTTATTTATTTTTTCTGAGTAGCTATATCTCACAACTTGCTTTATATTTCAATCTATTCCCTAACTGACTACTGGGTAATGGAATACAATTCGCATTTCAAGATCCCGCAAACTCTGAATTATGTGTGAAATTAATTTTTTTTTCTTTTTTCGTTTCAGGTAAGTCCATCTTTAGTAGTTGCATCTAATACGAATAAGTTGCGGTAAAAGTAGCAGTTCTTGGATGGGAAAACTCTATTCGGTTGTACGGGAAAATTCGATCAATATTTCAATACCTCCAGCTGAGCCGCTATAATAATATATCTACGGCATTACATCCATAGTGAACTTTCAGTATTTGACTTAAAGGAAAGCGAGAGTAACTATCGGTATCGACGAGTACAAGTATCTACATATTTACAAAACCGTTTCAAGACGCTTGAATTAGCCTTTTTTTACTAAGGTTCATTGATTCTGTAGAAATGTTGGTTATTCTTTCGAATCTCGACTAAAGTTGGAGGAAAAATATCTGCACGATCGGACATTTTATTCATCGCCATAGAGGGAACTCATTGATTCCATCATTAGACATCTGTAAGATCTATCAACAGCACTATGGAGGTAGAAGGCATGTAATATGTATGCTGGATGCATCTATACATCGTTCAAATGATACCGAAGGGCTTGATCTATCGGCAATCGATTTATCCCAGCTTCTTGATTCGAACTGGAGATACGAGTTCGAGTATGAAACGAAGACATGGTGGTAGGTGGGTACTCATAGTCGTACTCGTATATCGTAATGGGTAATTGATTAGAAGATTTCTTCTTCTGGTTTTGGTTCCGACAGACCAGGTTGTTGGGATGAATCAACACACAGTCAGACAGACGGACTGTTTTTGTTTTTTTTTTTTTGTTTCGTAAAAGAACACTATGCAACACATCATGGTCATGGAGACGAATGTTGTTTGCCTAAGAAGTTTGTTCGCACTGTTGCTAGAGCCTTTTGTACCTCCGTGTCGGATAATTTCTTGAGAAGGTGATGAGATCAAACGATATCGACAAATCAAAGCTTGAATTGTAATAGAAGAAGTACGAGCAGAAGAATCACTATGCTTCCAAGCTGACACAAGTTTTCTCACCACAAAGCTGAACATTAGATGAGGATCGGTTTTTGTTGGTACCTTCGACTACATATTCGTATCTGTGTTTGATGTGGGGGCACCTAATGAGATACATAAAAATGGAACTTAATGATGACATTCCCTGCTGGACCGGGGAGTGGATTTATGCAATTGGTCATCATTCAAAGCAATGGCTATTGGCATTGGACGATGTGCTTCTTTTCCAACTGAGAGCAAACCATCAGCGGCTAAGTGTTGGCCATTTAGAAGAGTTTGAAGATGGCTTTGGAGGCATCTTTGGAAGGTCACTTCCGTTCGCGTAATGGTGCTAAATAATGATGTCATGGTATGTCGGCCAGTGGAATGTTGGGAAATTATAGTTTGAAGCAAAAGTCGGAACTAAGTGCTGTTTACCTAAGCGTGGTGATTAATTGGGGTGAAATTAAGTTATTACCCACATTCGAGATAGAGGTGTACTGGACCTCTGTGCAGTTCTTGAACGGAATGTGTTACGTTTGCGCGTTCCTCTTTGTTGGTAGTGCATTGTTTAGCAGCAATCAAAATAGTTTTAGAAGGGTACACTTAAAGAAAAGGTTTTTTTTTTCTGAATGTCTTTTGTAGGTAATTCTATTTGACACTTTGAAGTGTTGTATGACAAAGCTAAATGATGTCTGACAAAGCGGCAGTGGCTGCGGGCTATGACCTCGAAACATGATTTGTGACAGACATAATAGAGCACTAATTTATTGCGTCATCAGTGGAATGGCTGTTTCTGTCGTATTTCAGAGTATTTATGTGGGCGACTGACTATGTAGACTTAAGTGTAATTAGGCTTTAGAGACACAAAAGTGCTTTACAACGACATTTGTTGACAATTAAGCTTAATTTGTGCTTGATCAGCTCTAGGGGAACATCTGTGCAATGTACTTGTAGTCCATCATTACAAGTACTACATATAACGAGGTTATAGCGCTCTATAAAGGGTGCTTGCTTAAGTGGTTCAGACTTGTTTGTTTAAATAAAATACAAAGAAATGAACTTGATGACGATTTATTAGATTTATTCGAAAGCTTATTTCAATGCCACTTAATGTTTGAAAATAGTTTCGGGCATATGTTCACCATTGCCTCATAGAAAGCGCATTGCGAAGGTCAATTCTCGACCTCAATTGATGGAGTATATCATATGTGAGTATTACTCGAACAATGTTTTGCTCCAAAGCATCAAACTTTGCTCGTTCATTGGCATAAACTAGTGATTTAACGTAGCCCTATAGAAAGTAATCCAATGTCGTCATATCGCACGATCTTGGTAGGCAATTAAGGGGTCCATTGGTGTGAAGCACCATCCTGTTGGAATCACAGTTCTTCCACATTGATGTCCTGTAAATTTAGGTACAAATAATCGTTGATCATCGCACTGTATCGCTGTTTATTGATGGTAACTTTTGCTCCGACTTCATTTTTGAAGAAATAAGGACCGATGATACCACCGGCGTACAATGCGATAGTATTGGTGAACTTCGTGAGGATTGTCCTCGTCGTTTAACCAGAAATGAGCTTCATCACTAAACAAAATTTTACGTTAAAAAACTGAATCAACTCAAAGTTGAACTAATTACTGCGTACCCGACGTAATTAATGGTCACACTGCCTTAGTTCTTGCACCAATTGGCTCTTGTAAGCCTTAAGACCAAGATCTAAGAGGAATTTTTCAGATAGTGGATGGGCAAAGGCCAAATTGCTGCGAACGACGACAAACCGATAAGTTGGGTCCTCTTCAACACAAGTTTCCACATCGCACATATTTTGTTCTGAACAGACTGCTATTACCGTGAATTAAGTGCGAAAATATTCAAAAATCTGATAAATAGCACGTTCAAATGACCGATGATGTTTGCCATAAGAAGTACTCCACAAGTTACGCGAACAATGCGTTTCACTTGTGGAAATAAATTTCGGCTACTTGAAATCGTTGTTGCGTCGTCAATTTTTTCACAATCAAATGGCAAATCGTACTGAAAATAAATGAAGCTTGGCAGCCTAATGTGAAAGCTGATTCGACATTTAATCCCTATTGAAAATCCCTACTCCCTTTATATACCTCACAGGGTCACTATTAGACTCTATGGAATCATTTTTAGCTGGTACATTAATGACAAGCGAGGATGTCGGGAGTTCAATATTTTAACCCGGCGATGGTCTAACTGGCACAGTTTGGATAAGCCCCGTCCATCAGTTTGTCATTTTGAGGTTGCCCTTGTCTAATTTCAGCGTCTGGTCTTTCAGAGTTGCATCTGTTGAAGCAGGCTTAGGATTTTCACCGATGAGTATGGAGTATGGCGTATCCTTTATTAAGTTTACCAGTGTTGACATCCCGCATAGAGAGAGAACTTTGTACTTGTCAAACGTAACAACATTCCAGGTTAAAACAGTATCAAGAGTTGGTCTTGTAATCTACATACCAAGTGCTGTTTCTCGATTAGTCACGATCGGCCTCAATCTCAGCCTCATTCTGGCTCAAGAAGCGTGAATCAGCCTCAATCAACCTCGATCAGTCACAATTAGCCTCGATTAGCCACGATCAACCACGATTAGCCTCGATCAACTTCAGCATCAGCCTCCGAAGTTTTGGTCAATCTCGATCAAACTTAAACAGACTTAATCAGCGGTGTTTAGCCTCGACGTCGTCTTCAGTCAGTTTCTGTTAACCTTGATCAAATTTTATTAACTCGATCAACCTCAACCAGTGCTGATCAGCCTCACAGCTTTGATCAGCGTCGATCAGTCTCGATCAGCTTCCATCAGTCCCGATCAGCATCAACCTCGGTCGCCTTTGGTCAACCATCGATCAGACTCAATCAGCCTTGCTTAGGTCGATCAGCCACGATGACTCTCGACAAGCCACGATCGGTCATTATCACCTTCAATCATCTCCTATTAACCTTGATCAACCTCAATCGGTCCCAATCAGTCTCGATCAGTGCCGACCAATTTCGATCAACCTCGATCAGTCTCGATCAGTCTTGATCATTCTCGATCGCGTTGACCAATCTCTATTAGCATCGACAAGCTTCGATCTGGCTCTATCAGCCTCAATCCGCCTCGACCGGCCTTGATTCTCTTTAATCAATTATGATTAGCCTCGATCAGCCGCAATCAGCGTCGATCAGCCTTGATTTACTTCGTCCTTACAAGCTTAGTTTGGTTTGCTCAGATTCCTTTGATACGGCTATCTCGATCAGCTCTGACTATCTCAAAAGCTGGTCGTGATTATTCCGTAAATATTTGTACGTCGACCAGGCAGCATTAGTTCTGATAATCATCATTGATCAGCGGCGATGTGCCCGAACGTCTTCGAAAGGTACTGTTCAGACTAGATTAGATTCGGTCACACAGTACGATTAAGGAACACAGACTTAGTCAAAGGAGTTCAAGGAGAGCGATGTGAGCCGATAGAGTTCGAGTAGAAAGGTTGACATTCTCATGCATATTTTTTGTTGGGATCCTTGGGATGGCTTTATAATAAAGTGGATCGCGAAAGCTATTGGAGCACAGTTGAACGAAGTCTTAAATGAAAATCATGTGAGCTAAGAGTATTATTTAGCTGCATCATTGATTTAGAATAAGGTGTTCAGTCGTAAGCGAGTTGAACGAATAGGATAGATAGGGCCCGTTTAATCTGAAAGCTGATTCCACAAACCATGTAAGAAAAGTCACAAGGAGTATTAAACTGCTCTTAGAGGAAACTGGAGGATTAGATTTGGTTTCTTCTTCTCTCAAAGTTAAGTAACGTCGACCTAGCCAATTGTAATATGTGTACATCCGCAACTCGAAATAATTGAAAAGTCGCTTCCATACCATAGATTCGAGTACTTCATACAAAAATAGCTTCCAAGTCATTCAGTTCATTGACTTCCACTTAAAGAGCTTTCATTCTCATTCTCATTTAACTTATCTCGTTAAAAGTAAAATTGCCTAAAAAAGATTTGCAAAATCCATTCGGCACATCATCTAATCCGATTTACGCTGACCTTCAGTCAAAGTCTGTCTTCGTTTTAACAACAATGCTAGAATCCTCTTAAGACTTTGGTTTTTTGTCACAACCAAAGTATCCATTCCTGACCATGTACACGTTCAATCTTTCAGCTTAATATGACGCATCCAATTACACACAAAATCACCGCACCTTTATTTAGCTGATAGCGGTGAAGGGAACTGAAGAGAGGTTACTAGTGTATGAAACTGAAACCCTCTCATCGGGTATCCTGGTCACATCTTGACGAATCTCTAATTATCTTGGAAATTACATGTCATTGTGATGTTTTGATTGATCCTACGAGTCGGGCACAGTTTTGATTCAATTATGCGAACCATAAGTGGAGAGATTGCATAACGAAGCGGCACGCCACAAGAAGCCGACCCTTCCGACAACAGTTCTGACAAGAGAAGGAATCAATCAAAGATCACGTTCCTTGATGTAAGAACAATTGTGCACGTGGAACAGATTTGCCGTATGCAGGGGCTTCATTCAAGGGTGATGTTCCACCAGAAAGACATTGGATGCAGTAAATGCAGTCGATGGAGAGAATACGAAAAGACCTAGTTGGAAAGATATAGAAGAAAAAAGGAGGAAAAAAAAAATATTGGTAACTCACCCGGTAATAATCTCGAAGCCAATCATGTCAGGATCACATTCTTCGACGCCTGATCCATTAGCATTTTGAATGTCGTTGTCCTCGCCGCTGCCTTCGGTCTTTGGTAATTGATCTTCCGGTAGTGTAGCATCCGCGTCTGATGGCAATTCTTTTTTCTCAACACTATCTAGAGGACCTACCACGGCTGCTGCAGCAGCAGCAGCGGCTGGCTCTTGAGTCTTAGTCTCTGATGCTGTTGCTGGTGCAACAGGCAGCAAGGATGATTGATCATCGGTTGATGTCGATGACGAAGATGATGATGGAGATGATGCAGCTGATTGTGGAAGCTGTACGGGTGGAGATGGTGCGGATGGTACTTCTGGTACTGCTGGTACTGCTAGTACTGCTGGTACTGTTGGTATTGGTACAGATACTTGAACTTGTTCGTCACTCGATGCAGTGGCAATGCTGTCATTTGTTGGAGCATCATCTGAATTTGTTAGTGCAGCTTGACGAGGTACAGCTCCAGCTACTGCTGGCACGTCTATTCGAGATCGTCGAGCTGCTGTTGCAATCGATATAAGCAGGCACAGGACGAATATGTGTGTTGGTTTCCGTGAAAGCATCTTAAAGGCTGTTTCGATTGAAGTTTGTCGGTATATCTGAAAAGGAAGAATGAAGCCAAGTTAGTCGATTGACATGTTAAGATTTGTCCTAGAGCGGTTCCGCGTGTTTTAGAGTACTACTATATGTATAATACTACCACAGAGTTGGAGTACTTGTATCATTGCGAAACACCGCTATGTAATCAGATGGATTGTGCTTTTGAATGGGTTGGAGGTGAGTTTTTTTTTTTAAATGAATGTTACAAGTACGAGACGTGTACCTACGTGAGTAAGTAATTGGCGCGCACGATTAGTTTAAAGGGAGGGTGGATGGAGCTAGAGATGGAGCTGGAGCTGGAGCTGGAGCTGGAGCTGGAGCTGGAGATGGACTAGAAACCAACTCGTAGTTGGACTACAGAACATGCAAATTAAATGGAGAGCACTTCCAGAATGAACATGGGGTATCAATTATTGCGTGGATGGATGTAGCTGATACGCACTCTGCAATTACATTGCTAATTTATTGTGATGGTTTATCCGGAGGCAAATTGATTATGGAGAATATTCAAGGAAATCTATGTAATTGTCAGCAAGTTCTAATATCCGTCGGAATGATGCTCGCCAAATGGGAATGGGGATATGAACTTATTACGTTCTCTGAAGGAGCCATTAACCGTTTAATGAATAGGAAAGCTTGTATTTCTGGTGTGAGAATCCATAAAAGTAAGTCGATAAGGGCAGGTGTTCCCGGAGAAAATAAATCCTACAATGTTCTCTCATAATCAACGGGATACTGGTGCCTAGAGGTGGAATACCAAGAATTGTGGTTATCTGCTGTCTGACTCAGGATAGAGTTGATTGCTTTTGAGGACTGAAACAGGGTCCATTTATCATCAGTGTTGAGAATTCCATAACAAAATAGTTAAGGACGCAGATGGGAAACCTGTGGAATCTCAAAAAAAATCATTGTTCGAACCAAGGTGTGTTAAAAATTGCAAGCAACAGATATATGAGACAGTATACTTTTAGGTTTTTAGCTTAAATCGTTGCTAGTAATAGCGTTCTTTAATTTTTTCGGAATTAGGGAGACCAGCTCACTTCAATCTTGTGTGGTTTAGAGGCCTTTCTGTCTGCCTGAGCGATGTGTGGTTGCGACAATGAATGACATAAACTTTATTTCCACCTTTAATGGTTTAGTTTGGGATTCCAAGATGAGACATTAACTCATTTGAATCCGAATTTGTAAGCCGGTAGTCTTTTGATTGTAGGGTCCAGCTCATAACAAGTTGTCAGACTGCTCAAAGCGATAAATGGTTCCATTTCGTCTTCAATTTGTCGCAGATCTGCGGTCCATTTACGACTTTACTGATAATTACTTCACTACAAGTCGATAATCAGTCGACGATCAACCGACGATCAGTCCACGATTAGTCGTGAATCACAGCGATCTGCCTATAATTACAATTTTATAATAAGTAGCATTCAGACCATTTTTATATAATCAGCGTGCAATCGGTCCACGTAACGATAATTATCAGTTCTCATACGTGATACGTGATCATTGCATGTTCTATCTGCAATAGGTTCACCACTAGTACACTCTAAATCAAGATTAGCAAATAGTCAGTTCAGAATCAGTTGCAGATCATTCTTCGTTCAGTCTAGGATCACTTAATAAAATTTTTATAGAACGATCTTCGTAGGATTTGTGCGGGATCAATCTGCGATCGGTCTTTAATTACGATTATCTTACAGCCAGTTCCAATCTGTCCACGATCAGTCAGCGATTGGTGCAGGATCAAATCAAGATCCGCCCATGATTAATTCATAACCAGCAGGAAATCATTCTTCGCTCAGTCCAAGATCAAATTACGATTATTTTGCATAAGTTCGCGATCAGTGCGCTATCAATCCGTGATCGATCTTCAATCGTCTATGATCAGTTGGCGATGAGTTATCGGCCGGCCCTAATCTCAACACGATTGGTCCACGATTAGACCTGTCAATTCCAGATCAGTACATGATCGGAAATCCTTCTTTACTCAGTGCACGATCAATATAGTCTTATAGAAAGATCCAATCTGTGCGGGATCAGTCGTGATTGTCTTACAGCCAACTCCAATTCGTCCACGATTGGTAAGAGATTTGTGCAGGATAGGTCCATAATCGGTCCTTGATCGGTCAGTGATCAATCTGCGATCGTCTTACTGTCACCAGTACTAGCAGTCTGCACTGACAGTCTGGTCAATATCCTAGCAGTGATACAGGTATCATAGTCAGACTAATATTCAAAGTGACTTATGTTTCGACGTTTGAACGACACTTCCCTGGCAACTGAGAAAGAATATCCCAGACCGTACTCAGACTTTCATTCTATTTCGACTAGCATTACAAATTTTCTACACTTCACACTACACAAGCACTCTCTACTACGCCTTCAGAGTCCTCTTAATGTGCCATTAGTTAAACAAACCTCCCTGTCAACTTGTACAACTCAATATCACTTTCAGAATCTGTATCCAACTAATTGCCACAACGAAAGTGCAAGATCCTCTTTATCCACCCACAATAGCCTCTAGAACCTAGAATCATAGTAACGAGAAGCTTTACGCTCCCCTTACGAATTCTCCGGATCATTGCATTTTACGAGCTAAAACTTCTCATCCTCCATCTCTACTTCAAAAAAAAATAAAAAAAACAAAAACAAAAACAAAAAAAGTATCTCTAAGTACTTTTCCACTTGAAACGAAATCAAAACAAAATCCACATCGTAAATTTCTACTGCACATGGTTTACTTACAGATACAGATACAGTACAAAATGCTCGCGAAACAACATTACCATAGTAAAGAGTAACTCAAAGGCAACAGAGTCTACTCGTATTCAATACGAGTACTCTCGGTTGCTGTAACAGCAATCAATTGCCGCGCTAGTTAACAATGTGGAAGTTGATCTAGTATCTCTGCATCTCAAGACACATCCAATCATCATCAAACATTTTCCATCCGCAACAACATCCACTTCGTTATTTTTTATGCGAGTTTTATTCATAAGATGACGTTAGAGCTACGACTATAAGACTATAAGCTGTGGCATTGTTTAGATTTGCAGCTTTCCAACCATGGCTACTTGGAGACACAGAAGTAGTGAGGATTTTTCGAGGATCCCATTCGTCCACAGATCCCTCTTCTCCTCTCTTCCCCAGCGGATATCGGTTTATTTATTGTTTTAACTAAGCGGCTTTCGTAAAATGTTTGTTTTATTAGCATTTAAGCTAAGCCAGTGGCCCCAGGCCTAGAGGAAGCAATTCACGAATATTCAATATTGTCAGGCTTCGGGTCAATGGCTTTGGTATGGCTAAACACGGTTCATTGGTTGGAGTTCCTACTGCTACAGTAGAAAACGAGTAGTTTTGCTTCCTTGTAAGAATGTCACCCACTCATCCTAGTACGAGTACTCCATCTGAATACTCTATCGAGTGGCTTCCTTCCATCCCAATTGGCCGGCAGGCCGCCTAAGTAGCCTAATGCGCACTCATGTAGCAAAAAGACGGAGAAAAAGAAGAAGAAGACGGAGAAGGTGGCTCTTCTCCACTCGTATGTGTCCATTTGGTAAGGAGATTTGTTGGAAAAGGACTTCTTCTAGCCTGTCCTGGGTTCCATGTTTTGCACAAAATAATTCAGACAGAGATGCTGAGATGTTGATAACATGGCATGCTAAGTGTGGTGCAAGAGGTAAAGGGGAATCCCCTTCCGGAAGAGAGAAGATTTCTATGTACTTGGACTTCGATTTCAACTTCTACTCCGACTTAAACTTCAAGGTCTGTTTGGCATTTCAGTACCACAACGAAATCGATAAAAATCCACGACAATGTCTATCGAGAGGTATTCGTAGTCGAATCGATTTGAATCGAATCGAATATCTATCTGCACCTTCTGCTACCCCCTGGATCCAATGGAAAGTGCAATTTTCATCTCATATTCGCTCATCTTTAAATCTGAGGAATACGAGTATCAACAGAACCAAGGAACTAGGAACTGACAATTCAGCCGCATTAACAACTCCATGTCACGTAGGAGGATATGATTTTGGAATTTCAATGTTTCCTGCTACCCTGCTGCTCTCGAAGAGATACGGATACACAGTCTGAATGCTTGTACCTCTATCAATGACCAAGGTCAAGTGATTTGGACACAAAAATCCTTCAGTCGCTTGCAAGCAAGAGGGTATCTCCTCGGCCCCTCTTTTGACACAAGAAGACATCCGAAACATGGACATGGTATCCAATCCATGCCACATGTGTGATGTATCCGTATACGAGTATATTGGGTAGAAATTGAGAGTTGGACTGTTGGTGCTTGAATCTCTTCGTTTGTCCAGCAGCATACGAGCGAGATGCACGTGCGTGGGATTTGTGTGTTGATTTGAATCTTGGGAACTCATCGCTCTTCCTTTCGAAATAGTAAATGCTAATCTTTTGATTGATTCTTGTATGTGCATCTTGGTTACATGGACATGATCATAGAACATGGATACGGCGGGAGATGAGGTAGAGATGTTAGAATTTTATGTTCTTCTGTTGAATGTACAAGAGTGCATTTGGTTTGTTGGGGGATTAAGTACGTGAAAGTTATGCCCAATCAAATGTAATTACTCTTTGGATTCTAAGCCTAGGCAAATTGTCCGTTAAAATAAGCAGCAGGACGCAAAGAAACAGATACGGAAGGGAGACCTATGCCAGCGAGTAATGACATCAATTTCGGGCTTGGACGAAACATACTGATGTGCCGATCATTGAAGGGGATATAGGATCATAGATTATACTGGAATCTGTTTTGTTAGCCATCTAATAGGGACATCAACATGGGTAAACACACATTCAGTGTCACAACTGCAACTGACATTTAGGAAGGGAGTAGCTTCTCATGTCTGTGGAAATTAGTAACAAATCTTGTAATGCAATCAAGCCAAACGGTTTACGTAAAACCAGGCTGTGTGATGGATTTGAATTGCTATATCGTGAAACCGCTTTTTAAGACTCAGTTAGACCCGCTTTTCTTTTAAGAATCCCCAGAAACCAATGGTTGGATCGATTTAACCAGAAACTGCGTCACTTCTTAGTAAACGAGCTTAAACGATGACCAACGTCAAATGGAACCCTGGTCGGTGGACGGAACTAATGGAAGCCTCAACGTCTCATCGACGACCACGACGACCAAAATTGAAGAGAAAACCAAGGCATACTGAACAAATGAAGTTCAATTAGTCTACAGATTTGGGACAGATGGATAGTATGGATAGCATGTAGTGAACAAGATTATTCTCCAAAAAGTTGAATGCCATGACGTGGTCGAAAACTTCGAACAGCTGCGGTGAGTTTTAGCCGACTACTCGGCATAGAAGAATGAGAGAGGCACAAGCAAAGCAGAATGAAAGAACATCAGCTTCTTTGGAGAATAAATAAACAGCATCAGAAGCGTTCGATCGCAAAGTGAAGGGGGCTATTCCTGCTTTACCTTTTGGTAAAAGACACGAACAATTAAATTTCCTTGGTTATGGCTACATAAAGACCATACACTCACTGTTGATGATATGAAAAAAAGTCTACAGAAGACTCTTAAACGATCTAAAATCTGCTGTCAGGCAGAATGAACCTTTCAACTTGGGCGATGAAAACCAAGATTTCCGACGAAAATAAGTTAAATATAGAAATTTCTTAAACTAAGCATGACAAGGCTGCAAGGATGAACGGTTTTTCTCTCAAGCTTTCTTTGGCAGCATGAAATGACTTTCTAGAGAGCATACATCAATCCATTTCTAAGGTTTGTTCGGAGGAAAGTGTGCATGATCAGTGGCACAAAAGCATCCTTTGTCCGATCCAGGAGAAAGAACGCTTTCTAAACTATACCAATCATAGAGGCATTAGCCTACTTATCATCGCGCCCGAGATCTTAACTGGCGTATTATGTGCACATCTGAAACCGTTTTTCAACAGTTTGGTTGGCTCCTATGTCCTTAGACATAGAACAAGTCGATTGCACTTCTTGTATGTTCCTTATACTGAAACTTATCAGTCTTTTGGAGAAAGATGAGTATTTAGTCCAGTGCCTACAGTACCAAGAGCCACAATATCAATACCGAGTACCTTTAGGCCTGACACTTACAGATGTAGTGTTTCGCGTCACATGATGTTTTAACACTTATACCAAGCACACTTAAGTGCTTAGCAAAAGCGTGATGTGCCGTCACGACGCAAGTAAACATTCTCAAGTCTTTCCTGCTGAGGGACAGAAACCCAACAGTCAGTGGTAGTCCTAACCGAGGACGCAGGCGGCCCTAACATAGGTTCTAGTGCGTGTTGTATCTCATAAATGTACAAGTCTGGTATAAACATAATGAGCGACTCCCTCAAGGGAACATGTCAACAGAGGGTTAGATAAACTTCGAACCGTTGTGTAGTATGCGTGTATGGAGGTCTATGTGCTGATCTTGCTCTAAAAACTGAACGTATGATTCCATGGGTTGACCAAGGTTTTATTTTCATCATCAACCGAAACAACCAACGTGCCCAGCCATTTGAACTACTTCTTACATGTGGACATGAAGAGGTATATTATATTCTTATTGCTGATCACTGGTCGTGTTGCCTCTGAGGCTTCGATAGTACTCGTACAACGACAATTTTAGGCCTCAGAATCCAGTCTGCTTAAGCGCGATCGCCTTAGGTCCAATTCAAATATTGTCAGTACCCGAAGCTCAGTCAAAACGTGACGAAAATTTATTTCTGGAATTTATTGCATCACCATGATCGCCTTAAAATTCGCCAAATCCCATGCTGATCCCACATCTCCCGTATCTCCCGTATCCCGCTGCACATTCCGAAAAACCCATTTCATGACAGTACAACTCATTAACCCTTCAAACTAGGAAATCACCGTTAATGTGAAGTTATCTGCCAACGAACGACTAAAGAGAGAAAAAAACAATTTCACCTTTAGATCGTGTCCGCCTTGCCCTAACTAGGTCCTTATCCCGGAAGCCGTGAAGGCAGATACGTAGGTACTATGAGTATTGCCATCATTAAGTAACTCGACATCCAAAGCATCATTAGCTCGAATCCATCTAGTCATGCTGCCGCTGCCATTTGTTCTCGTTTCTAATTACATCTCTCTAGCTGATGCTCCATAATCCATATTGGGATTCGAAAATTACATCCCATATTGGGCACAGTGCTCAGTTTGATGGCTTTTGTCGGTCCCAACTACCGAACCTTGTGGGACACCATATGACGTCGATGAAACCAGAAAAAGCACCTTTAGCTTCAGCTTCAGCTTCGACTTCAATTTCAACTGCAACATCAACACCCAGACTTCGGGACACAAGAAGAGATTTATATTCGGAATGAGTTATGATGACAACGATGGGAGGATAGGCGTTGTATTCTCAGTCGTTGTTTTTGTTGCTGGTTGGTGGACTATGGATTTTCGTGTGCAATTACCACAAGACCACAGTTGGTATAAGGGTATAAGCTCGCACCTGAAGGAAACAAAAGAACCTGGTACCACATGGACTACACTCATGTGACTGAGTCAAGGTGATGAACATTTTGCTGGGGATCATACGAAACAACAATAAAACACCAACAACACTATCAAGACCCAGACCAAGTCGATGGTAAAGTCTTTAGGCAAAAGTCTCCAGACCGGTACAACAGGTAGTTCCTAGCAGGGTATGTATCGGATATGTACTTGTATGTAAAACTTGGCAGTGATGTGATGAGAATGTTGCGTAATAGCCTGTATGAGTTGTTCTTCGAATGTTGTTATGGGGCGCACTCATGTGTCCGTGGAAAATGTCGTCAATGACAATTTTATTTTCACTTATTTTCTGATATTCTTTGTTTATGTTGTTTTCTTTGCATTTTATGTTGCAAATGGGAGGTAACAGACAAAAAAGAAAAAAAAAAGTGAGGGTTTCGACCTCCTGAATGGCGCTGGATGATGGGTATTCGTACGAATATGTTCAAGAAGCATGACAGCACTGCTGTTTGGTTTATTTGCAGAGCATGCATTCTTGGACAAAAAAGTGCGGTGCATCTCGTGACATAAGGCGTATTTTACAAGTTTTTAGTTTTCGTCCGACCAGTGTTAACCGGAAGAGGGATAGTGATGTATGGAATTCCTTTGGCAATATTTCGATACCGAAGATAGTAAGAGTGGATATGGTGATATGGACTTAACAACCAAATTGATGAAAGGCTGGGGCTAACTATGTGGCAAGAGAGGCGTTGATCTTTATGTTGCTGACTTGAAACTTTCTTTTTATGAAAACGGGAACCAGCAAACAAAAAGTTCGTCAGATTCGGAAACTCCTTGAAGATAGTGTCACAAATTAATACAAGAATGATCAAGAAACGTCAGAGCCATAAACCCCGCTTATTGCAGGCCACTAGGTGGTAGATAAAGTAAAACAGTATTCATTTGATACTCCCTTCGAAGAAAAGGTTTTACCGAGCTAGTGTCTTCTGTAAAACCGATCCTCACGATCTTGCCTTCAGAATACTTTGCGCAAGACTAGTCTTTGCTTTACAATGATGGTGCTCTCGGTTGGAATCGAATGCTTGCCGTGACGCTCGTTTATGTCTATTCGCTCTACATATCCTACCTTAGAGTAGCCTACTTTAAAAATCGTCAGTTCGACATAAAATGTTGAAAGACGTGTTAATCGTTTACTACGCCTTATTCTGGCGCGATGGATAGAGAGTAAGTAATGGGGGAATCAATTCTTGTTGACTCATGTTGAACATAAAGTTAGCTGACGTAGGATCAATTTGAAAGAAGCTGTTCAAATACTCATGCTCTTTGCTCTATATGGAGTGATCGACAACAGTGTTTTTGACATGATCAGTATTCGGAAGAGAAACAGGGGGTCATCCAACAAGAAGTGTCATCTTAAATTTCACGACCTTGTTGAACTTTCAACATTCAACTACCATTGCGGTGACTTTCGGTAAGGAAACACTAGGAGGTTATTAGATATGGATGGCGAAAATATCGCTGATACATTTCGTAAAGTTCGTACTGCTTTTAGTCATCATCAAGAGCCTTCTCGCAGAGGTGTAGTGAATTAAGTCGATTAATTTGAACGTATCAGGCAGGTTAGTGATCTGAAGGCTCCAACTCGTGTTCGTCCGATAAGGTCAGTTGAAAACATCGACTCCATAGCTGAGAGTGTGATTGAAAACCCAGTTGTGTCCATTTCGATATGGTCATATGAATTGAACCTATCCGTAACCACTTTGTATTGAATTTTGCATAAAGATTTTGGCCTGCATGCTTATAAAGTTCAGCTGATTGGGTGTTCGAAATGAATGGTCGTGATCATGTCATTTTACTCAAAATTATACAAAACTGTCATGTCTAGGGCCCTGAAAACCCAAGTGAAATAGTGGAACAACCTTTCCATCCGTAACGAGTGACAGTTTGGTGCCGGTTTTGGGCTGCGGTGTCAAAGGGCCATATTTTTCCGAAAATGATGATGGTGCGATCGTTTCAGTGAATGCATTGCGTTTCAGAACGATGTTGAGCGACTTTTTTTTATGTCTGAAATTGATGCTAAGGGGGTGGACGACCTTTATTTTCAGCAGAATGACGCCACATGCCACAGAGCTGGTGAAAGAGGGGCTCTATTGGGTGACAAGCTTTTTGGACGTGTGATTTTTCGAGACGGGGATTTTAATTGGCTGCCGAGATCATGCGTTTGATCGACTTTTTCCTTTGGGAATGTGTTAAAAATAAAGTCTACGGCAATGCTCCATCAGCGATTCAGACACTAGAAGAAAATATTGGAGCTATTGGTCGTGAAATGCAGGCGGAATTATGTGAAAACCTGATGAAAACTTTTATCAAAAGAATGACTATTTGTAGACAGAGTCGAGGCTGACATTTTGTAGGTATTGAATTCCATTACTAACCTCAGAGTTTGTACTTTAGATTAAAATAAAAATATCACAACTTTTCACATAAAATGTGGAGTTTCTCTATAGATTTAAAATGACACCTCTTGTTGGAAGACCCTGTACATGCCTTGCAATGTATGCCATCGTGTCTGAAGAAAGTAAGTTCCTTGCCTCAGAGCCTGAGAATCGACTGTTATTCGTATTTCATGTATCATCAAGGCGGATGATATACACAAAATATATTATATATCAGCATTGAAGTTAACATTTAGAGAACGATGGCGGAAACAAATCTCAATGTCCGGCTGACTGACAAGATCGTAAAAAAGTATTTTTGATTCGAATATACATGTGAATAACGAGAGACGGTCATGTGAGGCGTCGTGAGTGAGATGGTCTGGCATTCGAATCCAGTCTAGGAGCCACAAGAAGCTATTTTTTCAAGGAATTTAAATCACAACAAATGCCACTCCATTTTCTTCTATAAAACTCTTGTAAACAGGATGTTCGAAATCACGAAACGTGCTTCAGATACATATCTTCTATCCATCCCAGGTATCCTTGGTTTATCCCCAAGTGTCTTGCGTTATGTATGTTTAAGGGAGATCGCTCCTCTGACGGACTGTACGATCAGATTCCAAAACATGGTACTCTTTCCAATGGCATTGTCTTTGTGCCGTTGAAGATGAGGTCTACAGCTTCCTAGCAATTTTTGCAATTAGCCTCTTCATACAGCTGAAACTAACTGTCTCCCTGTGTGGGCCCTCACATAATTACCAAGGTTTCTTCCACCAATAAAATTGTATAATAAAAATCGAGAGTAAAGGAAATGACTGGTTTTATCGTAACGGCTGTCAGATGGTGCCACCGAACGTTGCTATGATTTGACTTGTTACAAGCTGCCGGTCATAGGTCATGTTAAGTGACGGGCCCCTGAGTGGGAGTGTCACGGTGGCTGTGGTTTAAAACCTAAAATACTGGAAAGGTCTTTCAGTTGGTTTCGACGCGATGTAGAGTTGTAATAAGTACTGGGTGCTGGGACCCTAAGAACAGCAAAAGGTTAATGGGTAGGCCTCGACTCATACTGAGGATAGAACTGTGCCCTCAATACAGTTCCGCTTTAGTATGAAAGAAATGACGGAAGGCAATTGCAAAGGCAACACAACATGTGTTCACTTAAAACACATTAACACATTGTCTTCCTTGTTCTACCTTAGTCTTCTACCAATTTTGATTTTTGTTAAAACTCTATCAGGAAGAGTTGAAGTTTTAAAGCATCTGCTGATGGTTGACAGTCCTGTAAGTAAGTAAAGTACGTACGAGTACATGTATATCGTCTAGTGCAGATATTTTAGATTAAACGTCATTGTGCGCTGGATTTCTTTGTATTCAACCGATAGCGCAGTACATGTAACATCTCTTATTATCACCAAGAAAAGAAGCGCTCCTATCATATGGTACACGGCTTTGAATTTCAAAAGGATCTAATAGCTTATCGCTGTTTTAAGCGCTTCAATTCCAGCGAAGATGTTGTAAGTACTAACTTTCTATATAAACTCTCGCCTAGAGCTGGCAAAAGCTTTTTCGAACTCGAAAATCCTGGAAAAACCCCTATACTAGGCGCATTGGTCTATAATGGCCCGCAATGTGATCGATGCAACAAGATCAAGAGCGAAAGTTTGCCCGATTAATTTTGCTATGCCCACAGCTTGCCCGTTTCTGCAATCCATAGTTTCTCCGTAAGCGATCATCCTTTCATTCCAATTTTCGAGAGTACTCTCATTTTTCCATCAGGGCTGGCTGATAGTCTTTCAGAAATTCGTTTCTTCAAATTGCTCATTCCGGGACCATCGGGATGTCATCTGCACCAAGCATCACGTAGTGCAAGCTCCATTGTAGTGTCACCATAATGCACCTTCTCGTCAGACAGTGGTTTGATTAATCAAGAACGTTCAGGCGATTAGGTCGGTTCAGAAGTGACCTGCCCGTTTTCGTGCAGCTCGGTCTAATGAAAATATTGCAGCAGTTAGTGAGAGTGTTGACCAGAATCCTTCCACAGGTATTGGCCATCGTTCTCAGCAATTGCGACTTTCACGAAGCAGTCTACAGCGACTAAAGATGTGCATAGGAATGCTTACAAGATTCGGTTGACCCAACATTTGAAGCCAGTAGACCATGCGCAGGGCTGAACATTCGCAGAATGGAATGGTGATTCATCTTCTCCGATGAGAAGATGCCTAGCTCAACAAACAGAATTGTCGCGTTTGGGTAGCTGAGAATCCAAGATTGATCCATCAACGTCCCATGCATCCATTTTGGGCTGGTAGAGTGTTTGCACCGCCTTTTTCGAGAATGCGGTTGGCAATGCGGATAACAGCGTGCGTTACCGTGAGATGATAAACAATTTCTTCTGGCTTCAAATTGCTGAAATGGATCTCGAAAACATGTGGTTTTAACAGGATGGCACAACCTGCCACACAGCGATCGAAAGAATGGAATTTTTGAAGACAAAATTTGAAAGGAGAGCTATCTCGCACCGCGGCGATGTCAATTGACCACCAAGATCATGCGATTTGTGTTGTTTTCTGAAAGAGGTATGCCAATAACCCGAGAACAATCCCTGAACTGAAACACATGATTCGACGCGCCATTGACAGATCGTGGGTGAAGTGTGGTTTTTCAATTTCGCACAGCTGTTGAGATTCTCGAAAAATGTGTTTCATATGTGAGTGCACCACCTTTAAGGTAGACAAAAGGTTCCTTGGCGCCTCATAGTCCCAAAATGGTGTTATAATATGGTCAAGGCTATCTCAAGAAAACTTACCCCAAATCTGGTGCATTTCTTGTTACTTACAAGATAGCAATTTTTTGAAAGATTGTCGCTCTGGAATCAAGGATCAAGATGAAGAAATCAGAGAAACAGCTGCTATTTTGGAAAATGATTGCAATAATTTGTTTCGTTTGGACTTTATTTATTTCACTAGTTCTAACCCACTTCAGCCCTAGTAGCTTGCCGAAGTTATAGCCCGAATGAAGTAATTTTTGAAATGGGATCAGTGACCAAAAATAGTATTATGGAATTGGCCGGCAGAAAATCAAATATGCATCACATATGGTGGTTACTAGCGACTTAAATTCAAAGAAAACATCCTGTAATATTGGATATACCATATTTTCCAGAACTTATCGCATCATAAATATGTTCGAAAATTGTCTGCGATTTGACCACGTCTCACTGATCTGGCTTCCTTCTGATGTGTGTTTAATATCAGATGCCGATATTAGTAGCAGTAGCAGTCTAATTGTCTATTGTATAAAATCATAGAACAAATAGATCCCCGCAGAGGTATTGATTTGGGGTTTAAGATATTAATTTAAACCTTGCGAGCGCGAGATTTATTTTTGGGCGCCATATGGCTACTGATTAAGGGTGGAAAGTCTCTAGGGACACAACGGATTCTGGTTGGAAAAACGCCCAAGATTTTAACTTCTTAATTTTCAATTAATAATTATTGGACTGATCTATGTCTTGTTTAGATGTTTAAATGATGTCCGTTTTCTTAAGTGTTTGCTTATTGGAGTGGATTGCTGGTGCGGAGTACAGTATTTAAGATGGTAGTAACTCGTAGCACCATGGACCAGCACCAGCAAAAGGTTCCTCTTTTTCGCAAGGAAATTACGTTGACTTGAAACTGAAGCTCCCTTTAAAAGCCCTTTTATCTCCTGACAAGACCAAGATATCTAGTTTTCAACTTCCCTCTGTCTTCGACCTGAAATTGATCTCTCTTAATTTTATATGCCCACTTAAACCCATTAACCCTTCATAAGGTTTAATTGCACTCCAATTGCCACAAGCCTGGTATTTTATTCAAAATCGATATCTTTTTCGCTATACTCGTATCTTTCCATTTAACTATGCCAACTCCATCTAGGTAATGGCAACCTGATCCTTCATCATCTCCAGATGATTATACCAATTATCGCATTAAAAATCCATCAATCGAAGATGAGCCCACATAGAGATAAAAAGAACTCGGCATGCGAATGTGGTCAGGTTTGGTATAAAAAAAAGGACAGCTCCTCATAGCATTCGCTAAAGGATGGGCTGTTGCCGTAGTTGATGTTGCCCTGAAAGGTTGGTTTTGTTTCTTTTTTATTTATTTTTTGAACTTTTTATTGACAATATCCCGAGGCAAATATTTAATTTTTCATACTTATTCTGCAGACTTCTACATTAGTTGATGGACAATAGTGTTTCTGTTTTTTGTTTTTTTTATTGGAGGACTGAAGCTAATTTACAGCGCAAAGACTGCAATTAGGATCATTAAAGGGGGAGAGATATAATAACAGAGTCGGGATTTCGCGAAGTGACTTTGAATAAAGATTCAAAGATGAAAAAAAAAACGGATTCACATCTGCATGTGGAATGGAATAAATCATGGAGATTTTTATTAATTAGCTGTAGCTCTGTAAGGATGGTTCGGTTTTTCTGGTTTTTCTTGGATCTTTGGGATTGGTTTTTGCGGTGATTTGATAGATGGCTAACTTAAAGGAGACGTGTGTAAATAAATTCTCTTAGGCGACGTTGATTGGCTTTTTGCCTTTCCTTGATTTGTAAGGATTGTGTCCTTTTCTGATTAAAATAACTCTTGCCACACTGGAGTAGGAAGAGCTCATATGCTAGTCGGCAATTGCTACTGTGGGTTAAAATCGATTGTAAGCTACAATACATAGTAAGATGGAATTTTAGTAGGTAGCCGTAAAGTCAGTTTAAGATGCTAGATGGGCCTCAACTTTTTTAATATACGTGACAATCACTATGGTGGAGATACTTTGTAGTTCCTCAGTGACAAGGATTTCTCTGAGAAGGTAATGCCTCCTTATGGCGAACAGAGGTACGCATTCACACGGAATGTGTTTTGCGGTTATGTCGTGTTCCATACAAAAGCGACATTCAGTTCCCAGACAAATTCTAAATTTGGATTTTTTTTTGAAGGGTTTCATATCACTTCTCTCAAGATTTGGTCGTTGATCAGCGGAACCATTTCTAGCCAGTTCATTGGCTTCATAATTTTCTTTAATACCCTTGTGCTCTAGGGCGTACCAAAGCTCGACTTTGTTTCTTCTAGATAAGGTCTGAAATGCACTGAAGCAGTGCTGCGTCAGTTTGGAGTCAAACGGATTTGAGCTTAATGTTTTCAGTGCTACTTGACTATCGATGAGTATATGAATGGGGGCGCCTTTCATACCTGTCCCTAGAATAGTGGGATAAAGTAAAGCTCACCTTGAAAGATGCTAGGACTTATTCCCATTGGGATAGCAATGTTTATATGGATATCTGCATCTCCGATGTCCATTCTGGAGCCATCCGTATGCCGTTTGTTATCTTTAAGGTTTGAATTTGGGTTATGGGAGTTTCATCCTTGTCGATTTAGTATCACGTTGTTGAACCTCATGTCAAAGCGTAGATCAAGTCGAGTTCAGGAATCTTGCAAAGTCTGATGGTACTGCCAGCTTCATCTCTTCGTTTTGGGATAACCCGACTGACTCGCGAAGTGCCACTTTGCTAACATATACGAGCATGTGCAGTGGTATGAGGTCAGTGGAAGCTTCAATGTAGCTGTGGGATAGGCTCTCATAGTACCGTAGATACCTATGCATGTGAGTGACTGAAGACGGTGCAGCTTTGATATAGTCTTTGTTTATTTTGTTTTATTCTGATCATCTGAATTTGGATCCAATGGGAGACTTAGAGATATCCCCTAGGTCTTACCAAACATGATTCTACTAGCCCATATGGCACCAAAGCCATTGGTCATTTTATTATTTATATGTAAGTTCCAATTTAGTTTTTGGGTTAAAATTGCTCCTAGGTATTTAATTGTGTCATTCAGAGAGTTCTGGCCTAGACTCAGCTCTCTTCTATTACAGAAGTAGCCCCCTACACAGCCTTTCCAGGGTTGATTGAGAGGTTTTCTTCAACGCACTAGTCAGATGCTTATTTAAGGCCATTTTGCATGCTTTTGCGTATTTCCTTGGCCATAGCCAATCGCTTTGTAGCCTAAATTTTCTAGTGATCAAAGGGTGAAAGAACAACTCCTCTAGCGGTTGAAACACTAATTGATATCTCGCGGGAAGTAATGATTATACTTTCGTGCTACGGTCTCCATCCAACTGAGGGTAGGATTATCAATATACCCGAATTCGATGTCTTTAGAGATGGAATCATACTCGATATTGTCAAAAGCACCTACAGTATCGACGGAAGCACATAATGCGACCCCTTTTCGCCGATAGACATATTTTATTTGTGATTTGAAAGGGAACCTTCCGTACGCCGCTCTTTCCTGTAGGCGTACTGATTTGGGTGCAGGAGTTAGCTTCTATCTAACTATCGTCTGATAGGAATATCTATCAGCCTTTCCAATGCTTTAAGTAAAAGAAAAAATATTATCAAACTTAATGGACGGAGAGATTAAGGTAGTCCACTAGGTTTTTCACTTAATTTAGGGATAAGAATTAAGTCTACCTCCCTCCAGGTTCGTGGCATGCATCCCAGATTGAAGCTGGACTTAAATAAGGCAATTATAGTTGATATCAGGGAAACTTGATGTTTTTGGGCGATGCAATCACACACGCTGGGTTGGTTGATATCCCTCGCCAGTTGCGCACGCTATCTGAACCGTGGTTTCCCCTAATGCGTCGTTCTTCCGAAGTGGACCCGAAAATTTTCCGAATCCTAGCATTGGTGCTCATTCACTGTATATGGTCCAACCATTGTCGTTGTTATGTTCTAACAGCCCGTACCATCCGTCGGTATAGGAGAACTTTCTCATCTGGGGTCTATGCAGACCGGCACGAAAATCAACTAAAGAATTTTCTTCTTAAAGCAGCCTAAGTCGGCCCATGCCATTCTTGATAAAGCTGATGCCTCTGCGCCATAGAGGAGGATTATGATGATTGGGTCTTATATAGAATCGCTTGAGTTGTTTGAGAAAGAGCTTTTTTACTCAAGTGCCTCTTAACAAAAGGAAACAGCGATTGACAAGAGTTATTCCGACTATGATAATATTGTCAACGTATGATAGACTTGTGGAAGATTGTGGCACTGGTATTGACGCGTGAGTTTTGCATAATTTTTGTTGCAATAAATCGTATGACGAAACGTTCATAAGTCCCTTTCGTTATATCAAGCTATATCGATTCAAATTTAGTAGATCTCTAAATTGTCGATACCTCCAGAGCTGAAGAGATGTAAAAAGTTCGCAAGGACCAAATTTTAGACAGATAGAATACCTTTTCGAGGATTCAATTTAAATCAGGTTTGAGCTTACTCGTATCTTCGGGCATTTTCGAGGTGGTTTCTCTTTAATCTTCCAATCCGAAATTGGTTATAAACTTGAAGGCGGCAGGAGAGTCTTATATGGGGGTTTATCAGCTGAAGGACCCTCTCAACATCTCAAGTCTAGTGGGGTAATAAGCTATTACCTTTTTTTTTGTAAGGGGTTTACCTTGTCGAAAGCAATTTTCCGTAGCAAAAATATCATACTATCTTGTAGGACCAAAAAATGTTTGCAATGTGTAATAGCAGATAGGCAGATACGAGTATTTAGTTCTACTGAAGAGACACATTTTCGTATTGTGCCTCTAAAGCTTCTACAGAAGGGTGGGATACCAATTCTCCTGTCATTTATTTCCTTCGGACCATGGTTGTTAGTTTGCATATTGCCTGCATATTCCAGTCTTTCACAGGCCATACTGAAGTGAAGTTTTACTGAAATGTAGTCGGGCGTAGGTAGGGCTATTATGCGATATGGTAGCCTTCTTCTGGCAGATCGCCCATTTTGCAGTTAACTAGGATGTGACTTTCAGTTTGATATCCTCTACCGGACGCTAAACAGTACATGTTTAGATTTTACTGAGATAATTCCTTAACACATCTTCTGAATTCCCCTTTGGAATACGCGTTTCAAAAGGAGACCGCTGCCTTAATAAGAACAAACTGAGATTTCTTCAAGTCTGTTTTAAGAAACGCGATGGATAGGCTGATTTGCCTGAAGTCTTTGTGAATTGGGTAGGATGCTATAAGGTTTCTGTATAAAGGCCGCCTTGACTTGTTTCTGAGAAACAGGATTATGCGAAGGCATTCCTTATATAAAGCGATTATTCCAAACTTAGATGTGTAGGCCTTCTGCCTGTATGTTGCAATATTCCCTGAAGACTTATAGATTCGGGCACACAATGCCGAGACTCTATACATTATATGCTCCACGCCGAACTTAAACTTATAAGCGAAATACGAAACTCAATACTTTTGAGTAATATCTATACGAACAAAACGCATTACAACTCTTTAGCCCTCCCAGCGTTTTTTCTTTTCTGTCCGAAGGGAGCACTAGTGCATTGTACTTTTGGTACGTTCCTTATAATGGAATCTTTCAGTCTTTCAGAGAAAGATGGGTAAGCGCTTCCGTAATAAAGTGCCTACAGCACCAGCACCCACCATGTCCACGCCGGGTACCTGCACTTTGATGCGAGCGTAATTCAATTTTTAATTCAAGCGAATTCACAGAGGTAGTACTTCGCTGTGGTGTATCACTTATGTCCAGTACATTTTAGTGTTTAGCAAAAGTGTAGTGCCCCGTCAAGAAGTCAGTAAGTAACTTGCAGTTCTTCCTGCTAAGGAAGGAAGGCCGCTGACTGACTGACGCTGACTTTCTGGAGACATCGGGCAGAATTCGTTTTGTCTGCCAGTTGTGTTCATATAAAACTCAATTGTCAATGGAAGCCTTAATCAAGGATGTACGCATACCCAACGTAGGTTCGGGTCCTGAAAAATCCTTCTCGGAATCCTTGTCTGGCAAGTTCATCGGCGATTTCATTTTCCGTGATTCCATTGTGACCTGGGATGTTTAGGGATGTCTTGTATTCTTGAACTAATTTGGAAGTCGTAAGAGAGTTCAATAAGGATCTAAGCGCAGCTTGACTACAATATAGTTCATTGCCATCAGGATTGCGTATAACATATCTCCACTTGGAAGACAGTCGCAAGTTTTCCTAACAAGAAGTGGAATTTAACATTGTCGTTCTCCAACAGCGCCACATACTATATCGGTTTTTGGAGCCGTCTTGGAGACACGAGTGGGTTCCTTTCCTGGTTCAGATTCTGACCGAAAGCAATCTTCGCCACAGGGAAAGTCGATTTCGTGTTTTTCCGCACGACTCTCTGTCGTAATCTGGAAGGGTAAACTTATAGGTAGTTCGAAATTCTTCTTCTTCGGTTATTGGTTGCTGCTTAAAAGCGTCCAATTTAGCAGACAGACTCTGGTTGCAGTGACTTCCGACAAATCGAAAAATGGTTGCCAAAAGTCTTTCATAAATGTGACCCTCTATATCCCCAGTCAAGTTGTTTTTTTTTTTCAGCTATCAGATAGTGGTGGATGAAGGCGAATCAGAAATATATTGTGAACAGTGCCACAATCGCCACATAATACAATCGTAGACTGGAGGACACGCCAAAGAGAAAGTGATATGCAGTTTTCTGGTCATAGCAAGCATAGAATACATTAAGATACCAGCAAGATGTCAGCAGGTATTTCTACAGAGAGCCAGTAACAATGCACTGGGTTTTGAAAAAAGTCGAAAAAGTCGAAAGTCACTTATAAAAGAATCAACTCAGCCTTGAAACTGGGATGAGTTCAGGCTATCCCTCCTTAAAAGTGATCATCTGAGTATTTTCCAAAAAGTTGATCAGCGATGTCAGTTTTCATGATCCAACTGTGATTTGGGATTCAGGCAAGACTAAGTGCTACTTTCTGACTGTGCTAAGAAATGTCTCGCATTCTCGAACCGTGCTAAACAAGATGTCTTCGCTTTGAAGACGAAGAATGAAATCGCTGTCCCAAACGAGAGCAAAAGAATGGCAGCGTCACATCCGTGCTATCCTTGAAGACAATTCTAAATTCCAAGTATATTCGCACATCTGTTTTTTTTTTTTACTCTTATTGCTATCCAATTTAATTCTGTTCGCTGTCGGAATGAATAAAAATGGTTACAGGGCAAGTTTAGGAACAGCTCTTTAGTTAGTCATCACACCAACGTTATACTCTTGAGCAGTACCTGAGTGGTGCATAAATTAACGTTTTTCCCCATAAAAGCCAAAAAGAAACCTTGTGGCCGGATCAATAAAAAATAACTAGTCACTGTCATCGGATCTAACGCGTCTTCTGAAATTCTAATCAGAGCCTAGTGGCCAACTTTGTTAATCATCGACTTGATGACGTTAAAGTGATAAAGGAAATAGCGCTCAGGTATAAAACATTGATTTAATATATAAGTTGACGTCAAAGTCCCATTAAGACCATTTGGAAACGGTGGATTAATGGAAATTTGTTCAGGTCGGAATCAGCCTCGGTCTTTAGAGTTATTTTCTTTGCCATGGCAATCGATAATGGCAATTGCTTCATTATAATTTAAACAGGTTCAACACTTGAATCCATAATTTCGCATCGGTACTTATATCTGTAGAAAAGGATGTTTCTAGCAAGTGCACAGATGTATATGTTCGTATCTTTACCAGTAAAAGGAGCATTAGATACATTAACAATTAGCACACTTCTTAAACAAGTCAGAAATTACTGAAAGCGAATCGAGGTACTACCATCAAGAGGATTAAAAATGCATTCTTTCGAGTGTTACAGCTCATTATTGGGGCATTAGAACTCTTAATTATGTTTTGTTGCCTTGGGCTGCTTTCCAGTTTAGAGCTCGTTTAAAATGTCAGCAAAAAATGAGGCCAGAGCATTGGAAGGGTCCCATTATTTTGCCACAAATGAAAGCGTAACTAGAGGCCTTCAATTTCAGTGGGCTAAAATCCACTTATGAGTTCTAAAAATGCCTATCATCTAAGGGCATTTCTATCATAGTTTCCGCCGCTATGTACGGATATCAAATTCAAATCGAATCCCTCACGTCAAACTCATGCATACCATATGAGTAGCTCAACCTGTGTTCCCATAACTTCTGCAATATGTGAATACCCTTCAGCAATAGATTAGAATTCTCTAATAGATACCCTGAGGAAATTTCAATTTCATATGAAAAAATTATGCAGTTTCTCCTCCCTGTCAAACTCCACCCACATGATGAATCTATTTCACCAGTACGCACGCGTTCCCTCAAAACTAATTGGCAAACTTTCACCCAAAAATTCCGTGTCTATCGGAGTTAAATTGTTGGTGCCTCACCTCAATCTGTTGACCTCTTCAATTTAGAAACCATCTTTTTCAGCCGGAACTCATTCGTACTATGCCGAGTACGATGTAGGAGCATAGTCGGCTTGTAGTCAACTTTGAAGGCGGCCAAAAAGCCCTGAAATGCATCCTCATAATTATGGTAAAGACCATCATTGTGTGAGCGTTATGGTCTTGGCCATTTACCCTATTCTTCCATCATCATAATCGAGTTACCATCTTCATCGTCGTCGCTTCGTCGTAGTCTTCGTCATCGTCATCGTCGTCGTCATAAGTCGCCGTCGTCAATCGTTGGTCGTCGTTGAATGCTTTCCGCATTCATCATGGTCTCGTTGGTTAACCAAGACCAGACGCTCATCAACTTTTATGTTACCATCGTGACTGAGATATTTTTTTTGTTGTTTAGTGTTTTGGTTTTGCGATTACAAAAACAAAAAAAAGAAAAGATTCCCCCAAAGTGCATAATCATCATCAGGCCCGGTCGGGTACTCCATACTCATCACCATCAAAATGATGACGTTTAATGCGCGCTCTTCATATGACGGTTGGATGAAACTGTAAGCGCGAGCGCAAACTTTATGCATCCAGTCGACTCGTCGGTCGTTTGGATAGACGGCAAGGGTATCATATGCAAGCTAAGCACCATTCAATTATCGCATCAGGGCCACTCCACTTGGGCCTGTATTTGCGCAAGCAATCTTCATGAAAAGCGAAATTGGGATATGAAAAAAAGAGTCGCCTACTTTTCAAGTGAAGTTGGAAAGTGAAAGATGAGAGTTTTAGTTGGAGTGCGAGTGCGCCTTTGAGTAAAGTAGGATCCGAGTATCAGACGGAGACTTGGACTTTGCTCAATGGAAGACGCCTAAGGGGGCTGCATGTGGGTATTTAAAATGAAATTGGGCTAACAGGTAGGAATGTAGTCTATTTGTGTCAAGATTAAGTCATGGTAATGGGTTTGAAGTGTGTGGATAAGTGAGAACTGAGAGTTTGCCTAGGTTAGGAGGTCTCTACAGGTGGCTGCAAGTCTTTGTCATGAGTGGGTCTTAAATGCTAAAAAGTACTTACGATTGCGGTTCGAACGATTTTGTTTTCTCACCTAGAAAGAAAGAGAAAAGCATTATTTAGAGGATTTATTGCAAATTTTGATTTCTTAAAATTTTTTAAAGAACGCTGGGAAGACTTATACCAGAATCTGTGTCTAGTATCTTCATGGTGAAAATCTAGTTGTCGTATATGAATCAAAAACTCAGTATTGGCATCAAGGATATGTAAGTGCAACGAATTACCGTACGTAAGATCCGTCTGCAGACCTTCGTTTCATTCACGGATTGCAATCCAAGAAATGATGGGATGAGACGGACAAAAGCAGAATGGAAAACTGTTTTTTTAGTAAACTAAGTCAAGAAGTCTTTAGTGTCCGTCATGCAAATGAAATTGTCATGTTAATCCGCATCAAGGCCAAACGTATCGTTGCAAACTCAATTGGCATTAATGCCACAAGATTATAGCCACTAGAAAAGCTTTTAGCGAAGCAGAGAAAGGGGATCACCTTTACTAGCACTAGTTGCAAAGTTCAGACTTAATGATTGATATCTCGTATTTATCAGACGGCGACTGATGCAGGGTCCTCATTAAATGTTTTGGATGACCAAATATAAGCGTTACCGCAATCTTATTACCACTAAAGATGTGCTAGATGTCTGAAATTACTGATCACGTGCTTCAGCATCAATCGCAATAATCAGATTTTGTTGCTTTTAAAGGAGTAAACAGTTCCGAAATACCGGACACTGTACGGAAAATCCGAAATACCAGATGAATGCATAGTAAAATAGCAGTGAAGATTCCAAAAGCCATATTCTAAAACCAACGCCTGCGATAAAGCATTGTAAATACATACATCAGAGTAGCATGAAAGAACTGCAATGATAGGTAGGCAAAACTGTGTAATAATCACGTTGGTCAGTAAAATCACTTCTAGCACTGCAATATGGAGTCATCTTTCAAAAGAAAGACTATCTCTGCTGAAGGTTTCCCACAAGGTAAATTGCTAGGGCCCCTAATGCGAAACCTGACGATGGTTGTATCGTAAGAACGAAGGTCTCGAACTTATCCAATAAAATCAGATTCAGTGCTAATATGTCTTGCTGTGGTGCATACATTTCCTTAGAAAAGTTTTCTTTCTCTCTAATATTCAAATTTAGCCGGTGGATAGTAGGTAATATAAGAATAACTAAAATCAGTAGTTTTCCACACTTTAATCTAGCAAAGATTCTGGCTGAACAAGTTTTTTTGCCCTTCACTCCAACCGTCTATTAGAGCTTTATAATTTTCTCTAGCACTTCCATGTAATCGTACATATGTGACACTAATCACTTCAAGACCTCTTTAAAGAAGAAGGAGGACATCACTCCAAGGATTCCAATGATTTCATCCACATCAACGACATGTCATGCCATAGCCATCTATCGTTTCATTAACTGGCTTTCACTCCTTGATAGACTTGGATCTTTTGTACGATTTGGCTGGTGAACGACCAACTGGCCTTTTTTTATGGCAAACCGAACGAAGTGTAAGTAATATCTCAATATCATCCGCCCCCTGTGTCCGTTTTTTTTTTCTGACTAAGGTAAGTACCTAAACGCCTATAGAAAGTCTTGATTTCAGCTTCCTGTGCAAATCTAACTTCTAACTTGAGCCTGCTACCAAACAGAATGGGTCCAAACACCGTTTCCTGAGGATCTCCACGTTTTATTGACTTAAAGTGTGCTATACAGTTACAATCTTTAAGTAAAGTGATGTTAAGTTCATGACTGCTCTTTAGGGGATTTAAACTTCACCTTTAGATCTTCTCGGTTTACTTTTGGAAGCTTGAGCATTCTGTCATCTTGAAGGAAGTATGATGCAATGACGGACGTCAAATAGAACTCATTCTATAAATTTTCTCACAAAATTTCTTTAATATTGTCGTGTTTTTCCCATCTTTGGCAAGCTCTCTAATTGCTTAGATAAACAGTTGATTTATTAGACTTATCAACAGATCTGCCATTCCTATTGCACCCAGAGAAATTCCCATCGAAAGCGACTATTTTTCTCTACGGATACTCTTCTATATCTAACCCCCAATTCTTATATTGACCCCTTATGACCTTTTATCCATCTCAAGACTAAAGAAAGGGTAATCCTTAGTAATGAAAACCACAACATAGTTGCACAAAATACTCGTATCTCTTATCTCTCATCAAATCATCTCTCTATAAGGATCCCATCGATTAAATCAATTTCTTCTTCCTCAGTCTGTTAGATTCACTTCTACTAAAACCAATACCAACTTCGTAGCCAACAACATGGTGACAAAAATTAACTTTCTTTCCCCAAACGCTCCATGGTTTCGTACCAAAAATGGCTTAGAACGTTTTACCATTCTGTTTCGGGGCAGTTCCGAACTGTCTCCAATCCTAATATGGCAAATTTAAACAATTTCCCAACAGTGGCAACGTGGCAGTTAAACGAGTACGGGTACGAGTACCTTGGTATTCGTATCTAACAACTGGCATACAAAACAAACAAATCTAATCTAATTCGATTGTAGATATTGTGACATTAACCGACCCTACACAGGCAAGCAGGAGGATGTCCGGATCCAGGAAAAAGGCTAACCAAAGTTGTTAAGTCTCTCTATACAAAAGGACCACCGAAAATCCGTAGGCAAAGAGATTGTGTTCGAATAGCAATAACTGTAAATGCTATCGGTATTTTCATCCACAAACATCTGATAAATACAAATAATACAAATAGATACATGAGATATTTAATCCAGTACTAAAAGATACACAAACCGAACAAGAACCGAGGTATACTTTGTCTCTGTTCGTTTTAGTGTTACTTAACCTTTATTCCCGAACCACTTATAGCTGGCTCTGGAGAGCTGACAGTGTTAGAATTTCAAACGACCGACTTTGGGGAGGTCAATTTATGTTCCGTAGTTTTCTCTTTACGTCCAGATGTTTCTTTATCTGTATCTGTTGGTACTTGTACTTGGTAATCATAGAAAACTTGTCGCCATTGTACAAGGTACAACTATATACGTAAAGAGGACAAGACTTGGCAAAAGTAATTTTTCTTATTTGCGCCTTCTTTACTCGGTTTTCTAGGGCACTAAAGATGTAACTTGTGTATATGGTATGTATCTTTGAATCTATAGACCATCTCTGGGGTAATTATATTAGCGGGTGAAACTAAACGACAAGGAACACAAAGTCTATCTCTCTCCATTCGTTGATGGATGGCTCTTTGGATGGTACTTTGTGTAACTCCATTTCGACATTAACAGACAAGAACCTCTAACAACAGTGCAAGAAAAAATCCGAACAAGTACATAGATACTCCGTATCTTTTCTAGGTTTTTTCTTGGATCTGTGCTAATTTTTATTATTTAATAGGTTATTAGAACCCCGGCAATGACGATGGTCTAGTAAAACGAGGTACTTTAGACATTTTGCTCGCAGGTTGAAATGGTTTTTTACAAGCTGATGATGCCGCCGGAGATGGACTGAATTGCCATTTGGTATGCTGCTGAAGTACATAATTCAATTCCGAATGACTGACCCATGAAATACTCGTACATGACAAAAAGGTATAAATATGTATAAACAACTGACGACCGACAATTGTGGTATAGCTTAATCACTAATAATGATGCAGATCCAATTTCATGAGGGATATCTTTCATGGTTTCAAGTTTTTGTTCTTCAACCAACTGAATGTATCTTTTTGTGTCTGAGAGAGAGTAAATTGTTGGCTTAGCTTGCTTTTAAAAGGGATTAACACGACGTTGATAATATTATTTCAAATTGCATGAGAGCTACTTTAGTTTGCTTTGCTCTTTTTTTTAATTTTTTTTTTTTTTTTTATAAAAAAGAGGATGTGGATGTTTTGAGTTGTGAGCATTCCAATACCTTTTATCACGTCACACAGTGTCAGTCAAGTCAAGTCACAAGGGGAGACGGTTTTCTTCAGAAACGCATATATTATTTGCATTTTTAAACGATTTCTTATTTCTTGTTTCCTCCTACATACGAGCACGACTACAGAAAAAGAGATACGAGTATGCATTCCATGTGACCCATGTCTTTTATGTTTGAAGAACAAACACTCTCTGTATGTAAATTGGTTTTTCTTTTTAAGTTGCGCGCAGGCGCACCATTATCCACAGATGTACTACCACATCTGCAGAGTGTACTTTGTATTTGTTGGATGACAATATTGAAACCTTATTGGAAATGTGTCAGCTTTAACACTGGGATGCATCTGGATGCCATATATAGAGGATGAATGGTCATATTTGTAATTGAGGAAAGAAGACATGTCGAAAATGTTAAGAAGGCGCGAAAAATTCCATGAGATTATGGATACACAAGTGCACATTGATGTAGTGGTTATGGATAGATCTGGTTTTTTGGTGATGAGTTCTTGGAATTTACTTCATGAACGAGAAATGCATCGGCAAGAGATGGTTTGACAAATACTGGAGTAGGTATGGTACGAAAAGATATGGTATGTGTTGAGGATAAATGGAAGTGTGGTATGGAATTGACAATTTTACTTTGGCTTTGATACCAGGTAAGGATGACTGGATTTTTTGTACTCATTTCACTTTGTTAATCTTCAATTGAATATACCTAGGCCTATCTTTAGATGGGAAATGAATTAATCCACAGGAAATGGGGCAACGATTATTGTTCCGCGCTCTGAAATCTGATTTTTGTCTTTTGGGTCACTTCCAATTTCACTTGAAATTGAAAAGAAAGTACAATTTCATAGGAGATTGGGATAAACTGGTCACTCCTCCTTGGCATTTATGATTATGCGACTACAATTCTAGCATTGACAGCGTAGTTTATTAAAAAGAAGGATGTACGTGTATAAACAGGAAGAATTTTTATTAACCGTTGAATTATGTAACACGCGTAAATACAGGGTCGGTCAAATCAAGTGTTATGAATTCAAATTACTATCGCTTCTTTACTTCTGAAGTTTGAAATTTTATATTTCATATCAGTCCATGAGAACCGTGCTACTGTTCGACATAGCTCCTTCTACCGTGAATGACGGCATCATTCCTTTTGATAAAGCCATTGAACGTTGCATAAATGTACTTCTGTAGGTTTCGTGAACATTCCTGACAAAGCGCTGAGTTCAATGTTTCTACAATTTGATATTTGTTAACATCTTAGCATCCAGAATGGACCATATGGGGAAGTTTGCGTGGCTAATTTATCAACGCATCATTTATGAACTAGTGAAGAGCGTCCATTTGCAGTTACAGCAACCCAAACCTTCCCAAAAGTAGGAGTTTGTTTACGAACAGCAAGTCGATCTTGTAAAATATACAACCATACATGTCCATTTCGTTTGGTTAGGTATAGCTGAACGGTACAAAGTTTTTCATCAGAAAATATAAAATTCTGCAGATTACCGGCAGCGTTCAAGTCGTTTAGTGCAACTGCTATTTGTGCCGGTGTAAATTCTGCGCTTTTTGTATCTTATAGGGTTTCATTTTTCAATATGGTTAAGTCGGACTCCTCTAGATCTTTTGTCAATGGAATTTTTCGAGGCTTTACCAAGCCTAGCTGAATTATTCTGCGTGCTCAAGATATTTGCAAGCATCTTTCATGACGCAATCTTCTCTCCTTGTAAAGCTCTCTCTGCACCCAACCAATTTGGATTTCTTAAAGGCAGTTTAACAACTACCAGACTTGTTGAGTCTGTTTCCAGTATACTGTGTGCCCACAAGCGAGGGAAAGAAGTGGATGTTATTTCTGCTGACTTCTGCACGGGCTCTGATAAAATCGTAAACAGGTTAATTCTTTTCAAACTCAATAACGCTACGTTTCTTCCTTCATCACTTTTATATAACTCTCAACCTTTACAAGATGATCTTAATAGGTTCTCAATATGCTGCCACAAAAATCTTCTTGGGCTCACATACAGAAATACCAAGTCATCTCATACTACTGAATGCTAGAGTCACTTCGATGCGGTACTTGGGCCTTATTTCTGATACAGAACCCAATTTGCACACACATAAATATACCGTAATTAGCAAATCTAACTCTGTGCTCGACTTTGTTACTTGATGGTCTAAAGAATTTTCTGATCCTAACGTCACAAAATCCCTTCACATCACCTTCGTTGGGTGATGTTTGCTTGTTACTATGAAAACCATATTTTACTATTCGAATCTGTCCAACGCAGATTCCAAGGATTTGCTCTGCGCTGACCACTATATGCTGCCGCTCTATGCTGATCGATCTCAGCTGCTCGGAATACATTCTTTGGGTAGACATCGCGAATCCTCTGATATTGTCTTTATCCACCAGTTCTTAACCGGTAACATCGACAGTTCCCCACTGTTGTCCCGCTTACTCCAAAAGAATTGAGCAATGCAAAGCGACAATCCTGGAGGTCAATCTGTGGCATCGCCCGTAAGAAAACTCCTCTCTGTCAATCATATGATGCTTAGCTGTTTGAAAAAAAAAAAAAAAACCGATGACTCTTTTACGACACCAAGTGATGAATCATTCAACCTGCTACTGGATTCTTACTTTCCAGGTAGCTCCTTGTAGCTCACGGCTAGTAACAATCTTAGAAGGACTAATGCTGCCGCGACAAAAATTCACGGTCTGCCGGGCCGGAAGGTATACCTAATATCTCATATTTCTCAGAGATATGGCAGAGTAATTCAATTCCCAGGGAATAGTAGCTCCGACAAACACTCTACGTATCCTACCTGGAAAAGGTATCATCGGTATCCCAATCGCTACGTGCAAACTAAAACTAAAACTGTGTGCTATTTGAAGAACATATAGTATTTTAGGTAGACTGTTGGGTCAACATGTCTAGCGACCAAAAAAATCTGGCAAAAACTGGATCGGAATCGTTCCAAGAGTTGGATCATTTCAGGGTGTCATAACTGGACACTATCTTGTTGGCAAGCACGCAATAAGTCTTGGCGTTTCCACAAACGACTTCTATCGAAGCTGCACGAACGAGGGTGAGGAGGAGACAATCCTCCCCCTAATCTGTTCATGCCCAGCTGTCTTCCAAAAAAGGAGTCTCCACTCAGGAGATTTGTTCTACAATGACTTAAGGGACCTAAATAATATAGACGTTAACAGTCTCCGAGTAGGAGGACCCCAGATCCAGGTGGCATCACAATGGGCCGATAGGCCTAAGTGTGTCGGTTTTTTTTTCCAACGGCAACTGTTACATAACCTAGGAGATCTGGTCGCAAACTCACCCACTGCTGATCTCTCTCCTCATTTAAGCTATACCAGTTAATTTTCGCGACTTTCCCTTTTTCTTCAGGAAAAATTCTGTCAACACAGGTTCCAAGTTCTGAGTTCCAAGTGCTTCGCCCTACTTACGAGTAGTTCACTTTAGTATCTTTTACTCGCTGTTTCGCTTTATTCTAGCCTAGATGGAAATGTACTCGTATCTGGGTTTTGTGTTTACCGCTACATACTCGTAATAAGGTGCTTAATACTCGCATACGAGGGTGTGTCAATAAGTTCCTGTAAATTAAAATAGATGGCGTTGACACCTCAAACCCAAATTTTCAGACAGATTTGTTAAATACATAGTTTTGTTGTGACAGCCATTTGCTCATTAAGCAGTATTTTCTGCGTAAAAATCCATCAGGCACACCAAGCAAAAGCTTGACAAATATTATGGGGTCTCTTCACCATTGATTGGAACCATCCACCACTGGTTTACTTAATTTCGGTGCGGTCGTACCATCACAAGTGACGCCGAACGTTCTGGTCGTTCAATTGAGGTCACCACACCAGAAATGGTCGATAAAATTGACAATTGGACAATTGGCGAGTTAAGGTTCGCAATTTTGAAGAGGCTAGAGGCTTATCACATGGATCAGTGATTCTAGTTTTCCAAAAATATTTGGATATAGAAAAGCTATCCACCGGATGGGTGCCGTGTTTGCTCGCAATTAAAAACAAACGCAATCGTTTGACTTCCAAGGAGTCACAATCCGAGCGAGTTTGTGCGCCGTTTCGTAACCGTGGGCAAAATGTGGATTCATCACAACACACCAGAGACAAAGGAACAGTCGAGACAGTGGTAAATCGACCACGAAAAAGCCCAAGGTGCGTGACAGTTTCTTGGGATGCGCGCGGTGACACATCGATTACCATGAAAAGGGTAAAACGGCCACCGGCGCCGATTATGCAGAGCTGTTAAATCGATTCGACGCCGATGTGAATCAAAATCCGGAGGAAAAAAGTTCCCTTCTACCAGGACAACGCACCGGCACACAAGTCCGCAGTAGCAATGGCAAGATTGGATCAATTAGGCTACGAATTGCTCCTTCATTCAGCATGTTTCCAAACATGCAGAAATGGGTCGGCGGTAAGAGTGTTCCAGTGACCCAGCCTCGTATCTTCCCCTGCAGAATCTTCGATTCTGAAACATTTTATTCGATGGCCTTCTTGGTATTCGTAGTTCAATTCTCTATAAAACCACCTTACTTTCTTACATAGAAAGGGTTACACTCAGTTGTATATAGGCTTGGACGTACATAAATTCATCTGTGCACTTTGCGCAGTCCTCTTCCACTTGTACGCGTTTCCTTAGGCGATTGCTCCACTAAGTTGGACCTCCGGATAGGAATTGGTGGCTCTTCGGACCAGAGCTTTGATGTATATTCGCTCAATATACACTGACCATCAGAACCGATTGGTGCGCATTTTTCTGCTCTGATCGATGTCGCTGTATAGCTCATAAATTTGCTTTTTTTCTAAAGCCCGGCAACGCAAACGGGACCAAAAATTTTGCGTTCCAAGTGATCAACGTCTATGCTCTTCTGTCATAGAGCGGGATTGGAATGTTGATGGTTCTATAAAGAGTTTACTTAGTGTTTCTTGACAAGATCTTTTCACTTGATTGCCATCTCAGACCAAAGAATCGGCATTTTTTGACGAAGTGTCGTTATCAGAGTTAATAGCGGAGCCGAAGTAGGCAAAATCCTTATCTAGTTACTCGTATAACTGTCTGTTATGATTGATTCGTCGATGTTGTGCGTTTCTTTTTGTTGAAACTTATGTTTCGACACTTTCAAACGCACTAGTGGCAGATGCAGATGCCTTCTACAGATAGTAATGTCGTCAGCGTGTGCGTGCAACAGTTGGACAGAGTATTGGAAATTTGTTAAGCTGCAGTTATTTTTCCGTGCAGCTCCTATTTATAAACGAGTTGTTCAGCTACATGTGCTTGGCTACACTCTTCATCAGACTAGTCTTGGTCGGGTAAAACCCAGTACTTCAATTGTGGTATTTCTGATGACATCTTGTTATCGAAATGCCATTCACATCTAGCTCTTAATGTTGTTTGGAAAGGCATTAACTAGAGGTTGAAGTACACGGGATCTGCGGTTTGTTGTAGTTGCAACTGATCAAACCTTAAACGTGCCGTGGCTGAAACTACGCATTTTTTCTGAACCATATTTACCACTCGATATGTTTGACATCTACTATATAATACTGGAGGAATGCATTGCTTCGAAACTTAATCAATTTGGTTGACTGTTTTGTGATCAGGTGAGGGTCTACCCATACGAAGAAAAAGAAGGTTGCTAACTCGTACTGCTGTCGAAAAAAAGACTACAGGATGACTGATTGATTTATTCGAGGAACAGCAGTAGTCATGAAAGTCAATTTGTAAGAAGGTTCTCCATTCAACTCCTATGATTTTCTATGATCCTTTGAATACAGCAGTATTGCTAAAGGCGAGTCCTCTCTTTTAAGGCCTTATAAAATCAATCTTTTGCAGCGTTAAAATACTATGATCATCTTTATGTTCAATAAAAGCTGTTTAATAGAAAACGCCGTAAACTGGTATGCCCTGGAGCTCATAGCTCTCAATTTGAATCCTTATTTTTATGACCTTTTAGATGACTATTCTTACTGCATAAGAATTCCATTCGTAATGGAATATTCAATTGCTTTATTAAACCGATCTTCTCATTCTAATTGCTGGATACTTTGATTTAATTTCTGGCCTCATTCCTTTGATGATTAATAGAAGAGTCTATGGAGTTGGTCTTGAGTCGTCCAAAAATCGCTCCAGAACGAATAGATACTCATACCACATTTGTCCCCCAAAGGATCACCTGTGTGTTCAATCAATCGATGAATTTCCAATGCAGTGGGAGTATCCCTACACAATGCTACCATCCTGTGACATTATTCATCGTACAAGAAAACTTATCCTATTGTGCATTCATAAAACAATTTGCAAACAACAAAACCATACAAATGAGATACGAGTAGATACTTGTACTCGTACTTGTTGAAACGAGTACATACTCTCTTCCTCATCTATTGTATCGAGGAAATCACGAAATTATTTATTTTCTCGGTTTTTGAGATACAGGTACATCGTATGAGCCCTAATACGAGAGACAACAGCAGGTACAGGTACGAGTTCTTACTACTGCAACTTTATTGAAACAATGAAACTGTTGCAAAAATATATTGTGGTGGCGGCAATGGTTTCATCTTCTTGAGATACAATACCACTGTAGCGGAAAAGAACTCTGTTGTTATTCGGAGTGAAAATAGTATCACGTCTCTGACCTTAGAACCAGACGTATACAGATCTAATGAGACGATGTAACTATCTTGTTAGAATGGTGGATCTTTAGATTCGTTTTTTGTTGGTCTGCCTCTATGGTGCGGTGGTAGCAATTTTGTTTTTTTTTTGTTTTTTGAGGATTTTTGTATCTAACGATATACGGAAGATGACCCTTTTGGTGAAGGGTTCACATTTTATAAAGAAAATTGTGTGGTTTTTCTATTGTAGCAATCTCTTCACAGATGAGATACGAATGCTGTGAGTTACGATGAGATAGGATGATATACGATGAGATGGTTATAGGATAAGGGCCGGGAAGTTATTTGTTGGCACTTGTTGAGGTAATTTCATCAGAGATTGGTAAAAATGAGGCATCATGGGGTGGGTTTCGATGGTTTTATATTAGGATCGCCTTTGAGTATTTTCACATCATCGATTTTGAATTGCTCAATTAAACGTATTGAAATGGTACATTGTTGCTGTAGATGAGATACTTTTGAGATGGTGATTGAATCGTTTTCAAGATTGATAGATTATGGGAGTAGGGCTTGCCGAGTGAGGATCTAATGGTCAGCTTTGATGGTCTTTAAAGTGAACACTTCGGATAGAATGATTGGTAACAAATGAAACTTTTGGGGTTTATTACATACTCGTCGTTCGCAGTTCTTTACGATGTTGTGCGACTATACTCGTAGCTCAATCACTTTGATTTCGGAGATCAGGGATGCAAACAACATTGCTCAGATGGAAAATACCACGAATTGCCTAATTTGACAAAAGAACTCAAATGAAGAAAGCAATCTTTGCCTACATGCAGTTTTGTTACTGAATGAGTGATGAAATCCATACCGTGGAACTCCCGAAAGCTCATCTCTTCTTGGCCACATCATAAGCCGTACTGAAGGTTGTAGATTGGTTGGTTTAGTTGTACAATAGATTGTGCTTTTATAATATCGTCAAATGAAGAAATTTGGATGAATCTTTTTCTCACCCTATTCGCCAAACTAGCATGGTCTTAAGAGTATTAGGTTGGCGTGTTCTAAGGACTGTAAAAGGTAAAAGTGGCGGGATTTGGTTGTCGTCGCTTATCTACGAGGTCAGACGACGTATACTCAAAACCTTAGATGATGAAACTACGAACTGAATTCCCGTAATATTTAAATAATACTTTCGGAATAGGATGTGTCTTAATTAACTTCTAACACGCCAGAGGGGATCCTAGTCATGCGGCTAATAGGGATCACCTCAACGGGTTCTTTATCGTGTAGCCATGTGGCATCTTCGACTAAGTAAAGGTCATCAAATTGGTAAATCTACGAATTTTCACTAGGTAGCCATGAGCTATTCCTGAAAGTCATTCCTATATCAGAATTTACCAAATTAACAATGCACTGAAGCATGCATAGTAGAGGTGCTCAGCTTACCCGACTCCACAGATCTCGACTTTCTAGAGTTGCTCTGTTAGCAGCTGAGTAGTTTTGCAGAAGACATCGAACGTGCCAAAAGATCTAGGGCGGTTCCGTATTCGCCCGGCTTTACCAATAACACCTTTAAATTGAGGACTTAATTTGATGAGTTTTGCCTTACACTGATCTATTAGTCCGGATAATGATACTGCCTGTATGGGTTTGGTTATAAATAAAGCTATGAATCTTTTTTTTAGTCGTGAGCTGGTGGCAACGTGAGCGATATTACTCACAACTTGGCACTATTTCTGCTTGAAAGGCATTTCACATGGCATCCATGGTGAAATGGATACATCCACTGATGAAATGATAGTATAGGTACTTGCGTAAGGACTAAGCTAAGAGTGGAATTGGTTAGGTTAATGGGTGCTCTATGAGTAATTAATCAGTGCTCACTTCGATCAGCTTAAGGGTCCATTTAACCCAAGAACCTGTAGAGAGTTCATCCAAATAAAGATATGAAACTCGGTCCAATTTTGTTTAAATCCTCCCACTTTTCGAAGAGTTCTCATCGTTCTTTTAGCAAGGTAGGACAGTCATACAGCAGGTCATGAATAGACACAATTTTTTCTTCGTCCCTATAGCTTCTGCAGTAGGTACAGTACGACAGGTACAGTGTCCAGTGATAATGCCAGGCAAGAAACATGCATCTTTACGACTGGCTTATCAATGAGAGCATCTTTTTCTTGTCATAAAACGGCCACATTTAGCTTTATTTTGTTATAAACTAATTTTTGCCTAGAGCCTAACGGAATATTTACAAAGAAGAAGGCGTAGGAGATGAGCAGTGTTGATCGCTTCCTTGCGAGTTCGTCTGCCCTTTCAAGGCCATATAAAATAGCAGCCAGCATGAGGTCACCATATTGCTTTTGTAAATGCCTAATCTTGATATTATTAACTTTGTGAGTCCAAATTTTTATCGTCTATCCGGCTTTCTGAGTTTATTGTTCCCTGCGACATTCTCTGCACCCAGATTAAGGTCCTTGAGCTTTGGGAACACTACAGTTGTTACTAATTCAGTCGGAACGAATGATTTGCAGTGTTTTTCTTAGTGAACTTCGGCTTCCGTGTGGATGTAGCGGCTCGGTATGGAAAGCTATTTCATACTCTTTGAATCCGGTTCCACTTGGATAGGGTAAGAGCGTGCTTATATGTATAGTGCTGCTGACCACAATTCCGCTTGCTATCTATCAGAATGAGAATCAAAGGCACAGAAAAGTTAAGAGTAACTCAGTGCAATGTTCCCAATTGGCAGTTGAGATATCGCAGCCAAGCTCGAATAAATAATCTTCGGTCCTCGAAGGGCAGGTGGAAATCATAGGCATCGGCGTAATCTGAAGATTTCAAATTCGATAATCACAACTGTGTTAGCCTTTAAGGATATATCTTCTTAGCATTGCCATCTGCACCACGGCAAGGCAAGCATTAGTTAAATCGATGGGCGATGAAATATTAACGCATGCAAGACTGTCTGAAGACGAGTAGAGCTTTTAAAGACTTGATTCTCTTGATATAGTTCGTACAACGTCTGTTTAACTTTCGGGATCTTGACCAGAATTATACATGAGCAACAGGCTCTTCGGTAGTCTTGAGAATCTAGTAGAAGCAACTACTGGACCCCAACAGTTTCATAATAAAATCTGGGTGATTAAACCAAGTGTGGCCCACAAGCTTACGTCCATCCATCCATCCATCCATCCATCCATCCATCCATCCATCCATCCATCCATGCATTATTTGGTTCAAAATAAGGAGAAAAGAATGCCAGGGGTTTGGTATTTGATTTAAATGCTTTGGACAGATACTATGTTGTACGCACAAGAAAAAAGGGACGGGGACAGTCCCCTGATGTTACTTTGAACAAAGGCGTCCGAATTCCAGCTGTAACCAAGATATATTTGATTTTCAATGAATGCGGGTGATATGGTCCTAGATAAAACTTTTATTTTAATAAGCTTGGCGCAATCCGTGCTTTTTGAGCCATGCTGCGCAAAGTTGCCTATATCAGCTCAACATTCATGCTGTACAATGATCTGCAAATTGTTTATGTGGTTAATGCAGGAAGATATCTAAAGCGAACATCGGCACGGAGACTGAGTTCTACTACGAAAGCCCAAGAGTTTAACGGTCCTTTAGAATAAAGATGAATTCAGAATCTTCCAATGTGAAGTACGAGCGCCTTTCTTCTTACAGTGTCTTCCAATAGGAACTTTCGAATTTTGACAGTTGATAGCGGCCATATTGTCTGTCATCTGTCAAATTGGCTGTCATTTATTCAAATCACCATGGATGGACATAGCATTCAACAACAGTCGACCTTTCACACACCACAACTTGGCGAATTTTGCGTCGTGACTTGGTCCTGCACCCGTACAAAATTCAACTGACTCAGGAGCTGAGGATAAAAGCCTATAGCCCACGACGTGTATTCGCTGAATAAACTCTGCAGAAGTTGGAAACTGACCCTAATTTTCATCGAAAAATCATATTCAGCGATAAGGCCCATTTCTGGAAAACAAAGTTGTCGAATTTGGGACTATACCAATCCACATGAGATCCAAGAGCGTCCAATGCATCCCGAAAAAGTCGCTGTTTGGTGTGAATTTTGGGCTGGCGGCGTCATCGGTCCATGCTTCTTTGAGAACGACGTTGGCCAGGCCATCGTGGTCAACGCCGAGCGCTATAGGTCGATGATTACCAACTTCTTTTCGCCTGAATTGGATGATGTGGACACCAACGACATGCGGTTTCAACAGAACGGCGCTACGTGCCACGCAGCTCACGCCACATTGGAAATTCTACACGAGCGATTCGAGGGCATGGTCATCTCACGTGGAGGTAATCTGAACTGGCCACCAAGACCGTGCGATTTGACCTCGTTAGACTTTTTCTTGTGAGGTTTTCTGAAGTCGCAGACATATGCGAATAAGCCACAAACCTCAAAGCCAACATAACCCATGCCATCGGTCAAATTCAGCCGGATTTATGTGCCAGAGTCATGGAAAATTGGACATTCCGGATGTGCGCCACCTAGAGAAGCCGCGGCGGACATTTGGACGATGTTATATTCCATACATAATGGCATCGATAGGCCTTTCAAACGAAAAAAAAATTTCGATGATATCTGCCACACACTTTGTTTTATTGAAATTTAAAGATATGAAGCGCTAAATGAAAGACCCTTTATAAAAAAATATATCGTCAGTTCCTTATATCGCACAGCCAGAAAGCTGCCAAGGTTTTCAATATAGATAATTAGATTAAGGATCATAGGAAGGTTGGACAATCTCCTCAATAAGATGTCTTGTGCCAACATGGTTACCCTATGCCATTTACTAGGTATTCAGGCACGTGGAAGGTAAGAAAGATCTGATGAAGTGGTCTCTCCGTTAGCGATCACGCTGAGTTCAACTTGATACGTGCTTAGTAGTTAGTGTCTTTTGGTCGATATATGTACATATATGTGGCAGCAATAAATCACTCACTTTAGCAACTCTTAGAATTTGGGACGTACGATTCGTCACTGGGCATTGCACCATCGGCATTTATTCGCCTGGGTGTGTATCACAGCGAGTTCTGCAGAAGATTCAATGACAAGAAAGGGATTAGATCTGCAAATCACTTGGTGTATGGCTGTCAAACGGGTAGTTAGGAAATCTACTTTCCTCCAGACCTGTGGAACCAACGCAACACTTTGACGCACCTAAGATCAGTGAGATCATTATGAACCAGCTCCGTTTCAGTAGTTCCCAGGAATAATCCTAAGGTCGTTTGAGATCCCTAATATAAGTGGCGACGGTCTCCCTGTCATAAGACACAATGTCAGTCTGAATGGCGTCTTCGACGTCGAGGAGTTAATTCAGCTGTACATACATATATATGTACTTATATAACCTGCCACTCTCTGCAGCACATCAGACGAAGTAAGTCGTCGATTCTGTCGGGCATCTCGCAATGAAAATTCAAATCCGGGACCATCGGGCTTGCGTCCAAATGGTTTAACACCATCTGGAAGTGCTTCTTAGTTTGCCTTTCATATAATGTTGTTTTGAGCTGCGTACTCATTTTAACTGCTTAACACGTTCACTGCTAACACAAAACCGAAACCATATTCCCACCCTGAACGCATTTTTTACGTAAATCGGTGTTACAGACCCACTTCAAGCTAACTTGCAGAACACTTGAAACTTCAAACGGTCTGAAGGGCTTCAAGGACAGATCACAACTAAGGTTCCAAGACGTTCAGAGCCACCGTCTCTGCAAACTGACGTATATGAGGAGGGATGGAAGGCACTTAACCTCACGCAGCACGTGCGTTACCAGCACGTAGATAAAACGGTCTATCACGCAGCATATGCGTGATCAGCACAGGGCGTGTTAATGGTATCATAGATGACACCCTTCTCGCACTGGATTGTTGCATATTTTGAACTTACATCTCCTGCTGATATTTCACCATCTTGAGCACACCTTACACACTACGATCACCTCACCATAGTCTTCAAAACAATTTCAAATCCTTCTATGGCCAACTTCTGCTTCATTAAATCCGAGCAAGGATGAGCTCTTGATTTGAATGATTACTATGCGCCTTGCTACTCCATATCACCACTTACATACTCGTACATATGTACTCTCCATTGCAAAAAGGGAAAACCACCTTTCGTCAACAATTTGGTCTACACATCTCATCTTAAACAGTCACCTTCTTGTGTGTCTTATCTGAAGCCACATCGAAGCCTGCTGTGTTTACCGCATCACCAAAGGCGATACTTATACCTCGTATCTGTTTGTTTTGGCATCAAGAAATGCACACTTGTGTGCGCTATGCCATGTGCTGTTCGAGAAATGCACAAGATGCGGTTCCGGGATAGATGTGTTGCAATACCCTGTTTGAAAGGAAAATTCCACCGCAATTTCAGGGAAAACAAGTTCCTTCCTTGGAATCCATCCGGATGTGCTTATCGCTACAAATTGAGATACATATTCGTATTCGTACCTGCTGAGAGGAAAACTCTAATCGGAATAGCGAAAGCGCGTTTTAGATGTTTTTTTTTTCCATTTTTATTGTGAAAAAATGTTCATTAGATTAGATAGATACAATCTGTAAGCAAGTGCGCTGGGCAGTATTTCAACTGAACCTCTACTTTGCTAACGATTTGCCCTTAGGCGCTCACAGATGGATAAAAACGGGTATATAATTTTTTTTGTGTGTTGTGTGTCTAAAGACACCGCACACAAAGTCGCGTAATTATGGCATATGCATGGCTCGGTTCTGATGGAATCATAGACCATCAAGTGGCTCCTAGAGAGTCCACCAGAAGGTCTGGTCTAGGTCCAGCCTTAGTTTGACTCACTTATATCTCTGAAGCAACGCAACCTGCTCGTACGGTCCTGGATATTATGTAAGGGTGCTGTGGAAATGATTTGTAAGACGGGAGAATTACAAAACTTCCATTATACTAATTCATCCCTATTTTATGGCTTAATTACGTGCTTTTTGAAAATTGAATGAAACCTCAAATGAAGGATGATGTATGGAGCGCTGGTTAGGATAGGATACCGAGTATTTGGCCAGAAACACGCGTGGGCAAAGCGATGCGGCTACATGAGTGTACGAATGTTCGTGTGTGTGGTGTCTTGAAATATGATAGGCGTTTAGAAAAGGGCGTTCCAATGCGATCGTATATTCTGTCGGCGATGGTACACGCGGTACAAGAGTAATAGATTCGCAGAAACGATACGATGGAGTAACAAACAGATGAAGGAGCACTTGTAGATACGGGTACGGACGTACGTATTCGTACATATGAATGTACCCAATCAAAGGTGGGAACTAAGCAACAGAGAATTGAAAAGTTTTTAATGAATGAGTTGTGTTGCGGTACATTTCGGTTGGGGTTTTGTTTTGCGTTGAATGGAATAACAGATACGCGGACCAAAACATTTCGACAGCTGGAGGTAATAAGCTGTTTGGGAGCAGATACAATGGATGGATCGTTTATCTCTTAACGAATAAACGGATATATGTATGTGGTATTGTTGAAAAACATTGACAGGTAATAGGAATCCCATGTGATGGTGGAATACGTGTATCAGGTGTGCAAGAGGTTATTAGTTAGCTGGAGGTCATTCAGTAAATATTGTGCAAATAAACACTTATGTTCAAAAACACACTTCAAAAGGCCGACAATATTCGTATTCTTCGGTTTGGCTGGAAGCATCTGCTGTAATCTGTGCTTGCCATTACCTTGAATAGTGACAATAAAATAGATATTTCGGATGAGAGAAGGTAGGGAACGGTTGTTATGGTCGTGAGTATATCTACAGACTCTGCTATACGTAATATAAAATTGAGAGGCAGATCAAGACCAAGGTGACCTTCCATCTGCTCATCAATTGCATGGGTTGAAACTTACAAAATGATCTGTGAGGTTTGGTAGATCTTTTAGAGATTTCGGAGCCAGTATCATCATGAATTCCCTGCCGGGTTGAAAAGTCATTCGATTCCTCAACGTGCGCATTCCTTTTCTATAGAGTTTCCGACTACTATCCACTCTTCCTTGCTGGCTCCAATAAAATTTGTTCCTCAATCGCTTCGCACTCGTACAGGAATACCGTGGCGGTTTACAAAATTTCGTAAACATAATATAACAGCATCACTTGACAGATCCCTGGCTACCTCCAAGTGAATCGCCCTCACAGAGAGACATGTAAATATAGCGATCCACCTTTTCTCTCTTCGTCGGACAATGGCGATCTGAAACGATCCAATGCAATCCACGCCCGTATATGAAAAAGGTCGAACGTAAGGTGTAAGACGATCCAGTGGCAACTAACCCATTTGTGGATATACTGGAACTGATGATTTATTTTTGCAAAGATGATTTGACGCTTCTTACACGTTGACGAATGCCTGGGATCCAGAACTTTGAACGAATCGCACATACGATGGCTTCTTGATTTTGGTGACGGTAAATTTCATAATAATTTCGAAAATATGTGATATTTTGGTAGAATAATTGGTCTTTTTGTGTTGTAAGGTAAGCATGCGGCATTGTCTATACGCCCACCTAGTCGAATAACATTGCCTTCCCCAATTTCTGGTGTTAATGTGAAGATCGGACTTGTTTTCGGGTCGGGTCGTTTCAGTACAAGAAGATGCATTTCATCTTTATATACAGTCTGCTGGACTAGTCGGCAAAGTAATAGTTCCGCTTGCCTTATTTCTGTAATGGAGAGTGGCGTATATGAAGATGTTATTTTAGATAGTTCCTCTTTTCTGATAAAATCCTTGAACCTTTCGATAGCTCTTTTAACCCAACACACAACATTAAGTAGTCTATAGAAACTTGAAAAATTTTTAAAAGGAATTGTTATTCTTCATCAATCGACAAAATGAAATGTTGACGTCTTTCTCCCATTTTTTCATAAGTCGGAATATTTTCGGGACCTCTAAAAACGATGGGGCTGAAATCCATATCGACCCGCTAAATGCCAATGATGTTGTTTGCGGCCTCGTTGCTTCATCGGCTGGGTTTTGTTTTCCTGGTACTCATCCCCAACTATGAACAGCTGCGCAGTCTGGTATCTCAGCAATAAGGTGAGCGACAAACTGTTTATAGCGCCGGCTATCAGATCTGGAATCTGACCATAGAAATATTTGACTTGGCTTGAGTTCATGGCTGCTCACTAGCTGCTTGAAGTTCGAGCCTTGGCATCGATATCGCCTTTAAGGGACTACATTTTGTCTTACCCATGACAAATCTTACACTGACATCATCTTTGAACTTAATTCGCCAATATCCAATATGTGGATATTGCAGATGGTAGCATCGAGGGACTTTGAATTCCCTTACACTGTCAAGTTGTTTATACCACGTATACCGCTTGTTGCAAATGTCTTCTGGGATTAGTTCATTCTACCCTACACTGACTTTCTTTGAAGTAAAAGTTTGGACAAAATGGTTACACCAGCTAAGAAACCAAATTGGTCAAATTGACATGGTTATACTCAACACCTGGCTCTTTGTCGGACGAACTACTCCTTCTGAAACAGCTTTAGGCATTCTCCAAAATTAAAAATGAAGCAAAACATATCAGTCTTAGCAACCCCATGCATACCAAGAATTTTCTCTGCCGATGAGTCTTTTTGGAAAATATTTGTTAAATTTGGAAATTTACTAGAAGCGGAAGAATTGTTTATAGCATATAGAAAAATTGGAGAATTAGAAGCAAAATCCCTTATTTCGAAACCGGCACAACTGTGAATGTACCTAACTTCCTTGGCAACTGTAATTGCCTCTTGCTTTTGCTTGCTTGCTACTATCCCCATCCCTCCCTATTAACACGAAGAAATATTTCACGGATGTGTCCGCACACTCCTACCTGTCTTTTGCCGGAATCCGAACAGAATTGTTAATAATGACTTCGGTTGGTATTTCTCAGGACCCTTTAACAACATACGTACGAAGACTCCGCCAAGCAACAGGAGTCCTATTGAGAGATGTCAAAACAAGCTTAGGAAATGAACAAAAAAGGAAAAATCCATAGATGTCAACGCCGTGAGGCCATAATCCAGTAAAGAAGAAAAGCCGCACGGCAACAGTAAGCAAAGTAATGTTTCGAGTGGTTTCGAATGGTCTACCGACTGGACCTGGGTAAGAAGTATGCAGCATTCCATCTTCAAAACTTGTTTGGAACAAAGTGTAACCAATGATTCAAACTACATGATCGCTACACCACGTTTTTAACAACGTCTACCATGCTATTATATTTGAGCTTTTATAGCCATTCGTGACCAACTTATTTCTGGCTTATCAGGACGGGGAAGTTCGGAAGCTCAAGACCGATACACGTCATTTTTTCCTTTGAATACCAGGGTGTATAGAACCGAAATCTTCTAGATCATATCAAATCTAAATATTCCAGCCAAACTTATGGGGATGTGCGCGGAAAAATAGCATCAAACCTTTGATGTTAAAAAAGTCTATGCTTCAACACACTCAAGTTATGTGGTTAACAATTTAGACTACCTTCGCCGAGAATCACTCTTACCAATCGCTTGTTCTATGGCGAGAATGTAATTATTAAGAAAAGCCCACTCGAGAAGAATCTAGAAAACCTTGTCTAAAACCTCATTATTTCAGTCTGGTGCTGAAGCCTGAACCTTATGCGATGGAAACGTTTCGAAAGATGTGTTCTACCTGAATTATTGGGTTCGGTCTGATTTGACAGATGCAATGCCTTATATAGCAAGGACATAATCAGCGTGTGAAGACTAAGGCCCAAGCCCAGTAAGTCATGAATGCTCTCCGTACAGACAACGCATAAAACAAAGCCACACGTCATGTGAATGTACATTTGGAGAGAAGCCCGAACCAGCTTCGTGTCTTTAACCCAAGGCAACCTTGCTATTGGTCGAGCTCTATCGGGAAGCATGTTATTTGTCGTCCCTGTCCTTGTCCGTGATTTGTTTTTAGGAATCTGGTTTTCTCTTAACAGTCGAATGAGCTTTATAAACCAACGCAAGACATATGCCAAACATGCTGTACTCTCTTATCATCTTACGAAGGAATCCATCTTACCTTATCCTTATCTTAAGAATTTGCCATGAATGCTTATTTTATTTACTGCTTCTTTAACAAAAAAAAAAAAAGCAACGAGGAACCGAGAGACGAATAAAGCCTTATTTCAAGTGGTACAAACTCAAATAAAGACTTCGATGAAGATGGTTTTTGCTATGGATCAGGAAGTATAAGTGGCATCTTCAGCAGGTTCAAGCCTGTAATATCGCCTCTAGGCATTCAAAAGGGGGCGTGGCGGTCTTCTGTTCAATATACCACCCACCACATTGATGGCTTACAGATTGCAGCAAAACCTGCCTCGCTTTGTCTGGATGTTCAAACGTTCTAACATTTGCTTGGATTAATATTTTGTTGGGACTAAGATACGACTACGCCTATCGCCACTGAGAACAAGAAATACTGTAAAGAAGGTTGATGTCAGAAGGCTACAATTGTAAGAAACCGTCAGGGGTTTTGTTAACTGTTAACTGTTAACTGTTAACCTCGCTTGACGTCCTGCGCCGCCAGTATCTCGCTCAGAAACTCAGTTGCAAAGCTGCTGAAAAACTAAGTAGCTACCTCTAGTGTGCTGGGTTTCTCTCGACCTCCACAGCGAAACAGGTGGTTTGCGTTAGCGCATGTAACGAAACCCAAAAGCATTTAGGCCGAACCGGCAATGGAGGCAGATCATGAGTTCTACGAGCAAAAACGGAAGTTCGAGCGCCGGTTTTTCAAAAGGATGCAAAAGAGTACGAGAATTGAGACATCGAGAAAATAGAGAGGTGTATGAATGCAACCCTGCAAGGCTAAACAAAGAACCCTAGTGGTAAATTCACGGTCAGTGCTGAGGATTGTTCTGTAGATTGTTAAACGGAGATTTAACATTCCGCTTTTAGAAAAAACGACCCATTCAATCTGCATGATGATGAGCAATAATCCCGTCCACCAACCTTGGCGCAATGAGGATAGCCATATACAAACTTAAATTCAACAAGGCTGTCGGTTTTAACGCTTTGGCTGTCAAGATATTCAAGGTGGCGGAAGACGACTTTATGAAGGGCATACCCAAAATCATGTCTAAAATATGGTTGGCCAATCCTAAAGAAATAAGGCCCTCTAGCTTGATCATGGAGATAGCTCGTTGATCGGTGAGGGTCGATAATTATGTTACCGAGACCTTTGATATCAAAAAAGGCTTCCGATTTATATTTGAGAGTATTGTGCGACGAGGCAGACGAGTTTTCAAAAGACTGTACACCCACCTGCCTAGGCGGATGACATAAGCATTATTGGGAGAATACGGCGAGTTCTTTGGTAGAAATTTGCAAGTATTGGAACAAAAGCGGCTAAGACAGGTCTGGCGTTAAACAAAGGAATTGCGAAATACAGGGTGAGCCATAAGGTCCCATCGGAAAGTGCCATCGATTTTATAAATGACATCGAATGCCAATTCGGTTTTGAGATCTGTGAAGCCAGCAGAATTAGAATTTGTGTGAATAAGTAATGGAGGGCTATACTTCTGAAGAGCGCGAAGTCTTTTTGCTGAAGAATTCGTCAGTGATTTTGACGCATTTACAAGGTCCATTTCCACCTATGTGTATACGTGGACAAACAACATTTGCCGTTACATCCACTCAAAGTCACTACTTGGTGTGCTGTTTACGCTGGAAGAGTTTTTTTTCTAGAATGGCGCGGGCTAAACGGTCACTGTAGATGGTGAGCGCTACAGATTTCATAAATCAGTTTATTTTTCATTCCTCAATTAGATGAATTGGGACTGGGGGACTTGTGGTTCCAGCAGGACGCAGCAGCGGCGCATAGCGGCGTAACGTTTCCTGTCTCACCTTGTTGTATCGCTATTTGCACCACCAGTGCTCCACCGAAATTGGCAGTAGCATTCCGCCCCTTCAAGCTCTTAACCGTAACACCTGTCTCGCTATGAATGCTCATCAGTACACCCGCAAGCCCATTTTCGGACGTAGTCTGAAATATTGTGATTCTTTCCTAAGCCGTACAACTCGCTTATAGAATCCCTGCCGAGCTCTTTATTTCCTAATCAGTATAACTTGCAAACATTTAAAACCAACACACATCGGTATCTCTATTTTTTCCCTCCCTAACTTCCTTTTGCCAGCGCTATGTGCGACCATTATCTTAAGGTTTGTGCGCGCCGGCATTCTAAAGCAAAAGGTCTAAAATGTCATACATTATGGCCCACCCTGTATATGCTGTCATCGAGAAAGTACAATTTCTACGACTTGAAAAAAGGTCACAATTGGCAAGTATAACTTTGATGTAGCCGAAAACTTTGTTTACCTAGGCTTCGTAGTTAATTTTAACAACGGCACCACTTAAAAGGCCATTCAAAGAGTATCTTGTGCTGATCTCTATCTATTTTGTGTTCAAAAGGCAATTGAGTAGCAGAGCCCTTTCTCGGAAAACTAAAATTCCACTCTATAATACGCTGATTGCCCCAGTCTTCCTCTATGGCGAAGAGCCATGAACTTTATCAAAAAAAGGGCGAGGAGACGCTTGGTCGTTTCCGGAGAAAGTGTGTAGAGTAATCTACGATCTGGTTTGCATCGATGGAGAATGGATGAAGAGATTTAATTAAGAGTTGAACGGCTAAAATAGTCAGAATTTATTGACTTTGATGGTTGCGACATGTACTAGAACGGATGGACACCACTGATCCACCGAAATAAAACGCAACAGAGAATGATTTCACTTCAAGTGGCGCTCGTAACCAGTTTGGCATGCGAAATTGGAAGCAACAAGGAAAAAACACAGCTGGTTGGAGAGGCAGGTCTATTCTGGGCTGCAGCGCCCCATAAGTGAGTAAATAAATAATAATCTACGTGATTCAGTTTTACAGTATGGAAACGAGTAGTTGCACTATGGATCGATCATCATGCTCAACTTTTTAACCCTACATCCGCTGGAGTACGTATAGCATCAGGCACAAGAAAAGTACCAAGGTTTCTCGCTACACACTTAATCATCATATTTGTGAGATACAACCTCGATAAAGTGGGTCAAACGCGAAAATCCGTCGTTGAAACATGTTTGACTTCCCCGAGAACTTCATCTAGAGGATCTTCAAATTTAGAGAAAAGACCTGGTTGGTAGTAAAAAAATCGCGATATCAGCGATGAAACCAAAAGAACAAAATAACGTATATGCTCCTTAAAAAAAATTCAATCTGGCTCAAGTGTTCTGGATTATTTAAGTAAATTTTTTGAGCTCTGAAAACTATGCCGCGTGAACGGTAAAGCGAAGCCTCAAAGATATTTTTAACCAGCACTCAGTGATTAGATGCCGCCAAATTAAGCCATCTTGAAAACATATTCTCAAGAGAATTATCACGATTACCTTAAGGACAAGTTGGGGATCAAGAACTTGTAATGGTTAGCATGGCTTGATTGAAGCACTCGGGTAATCCAATAATGCCGTCGGAAGATGTCATTCCGCCAAACTGTTGTCTTTATTCCAACTGGTAGTTTCATCCATCCAAGAAAAGATATCGTAGTTGACAGCTGTCAATTTAAGAAAAACCCCTTTCTATAGCGGTTCCTTGTAGAGAGATGTAATTTAAACACTCTAATCTTAATAAAATCCTGTCCATTGAGATCAGGTGCAGACGAGTCAAACTATTCATTCTATCGGCACCGATTGCCATTGACAATTGAGAGTTTCCAACTTTCAACAAAAGCAACAAAAAAATCTTTAACTTAACACCATCTTTAGACAAACTGGTCCACCAACACTTTTTTTTACTCTCTATCTCAACTTTTTGTCGATTAACCTGAACCTATCCTCTGTTGACGCAATCCCTTCACCAACTCCTTTACACGACAAGACCTTACTCATTCGTTTTTAGATTCCAGAAATTCCTCAAAATGCCCGAGATTTACTCTTTCAGTCTGAGTACAGGAAAAATTCCATAGATCTCTATGGCAAGATGGATCCTTATCGTCCTCTGTGCTCTTATTTCATCTTCAGCAAAATGTCTGCATCGGGGCAGGTGGCTTAGAACAAAAAAGAGAAACATCCTCCTTTACCAACTTCGACAAACCATAATGAAAGGAAATTTAATCCTATACCCAGATATCGATCGATCGGAACGGCTTCAAGTACTTCTTCATTCACTCAAATGGTGTGCCTCGTATCCACAATATAAACTTGCAACATATGATTCTGCAAATGCACAAAAGTATCTGCAGTAAAATGCGTACAAAGTTCTGTTTGTGAGTAGAGAAGAAAAAAGAAAAACAAAAAAAACTCGTTCACAAATCAAGTGTTATCCATCTTTAGTTGGCCTTCCATCTGTCTTTCCGACTGTCTGGCTTTTGAAAGATATTTGGTGACCTTATCGGTTGGATAATCTTCTGCAAGACCTACTCGTAATTTAATTAAAATAACATTCCACACTAGAGTTGTATCGATCTTATATCTGTATCTTTGCCCCACTCTTAGATTCTTTCAATTGAATTACTTACAACCATAGATAGATAGGCCTTAACTGATCTTGAGGAATCTATCACTTACAGAGTTACTTTCAATTGCCCCGAGGATGTCATCCAGGAGACTTGAAGTGTGTAATTTCCATAATCAGCGAATATTTTTATTCTTATATTTTTTTTTATTGAGTAGAAAAGATTTCTATCGTTTGGATATCGACTGATTGATTGATTACGATATCTGGAAGAAGTCTGCGTACTTTGCGAATATTAATTTAAATATCCGTTGATGGATTCTTAAGAGGATGGGCTAGGAGCGATATTCGAATAGATGCGAGTAGCTACGAATAACTACGAATAGCTATTGCCTACTTAAGTCGAGATTAGATAAGATACAACGTCGACATTGAGGTAAATTGAAGCAGGGTGGGTCCTAAATTGTTGTTCTTCATCGTTAAAAAATTAATCAAAGTGCTTTAGAGAGTATCGACGCCGCAGGGTGATTTAACAAAATTGTAGACCAAGGTTAAAACTGATGATGGCCAATGTGTATGCCCATCACAGTGAAGGACAAGGTGAAGTTTGATGGATGTACGTACCTTTTTGCTCTGTTGTTTGTTGTTAAATTTGTTGATGGACCTGTAAAGAAAATAAAAGAACTGGAGTTAGATAGATTGTTTAAGAATAGAGGAATATTGATGGAGCTTAGAAAAAAGAAAGCCTGGATGGGGTATTTCGATCATCGATTTGTCTATGATAGATCACCCCCAGGGCACTTTGTGATAACAACTGCTCCTGAAATGTCCGAAGATATCCCCTCTTAGCCAACTATGAACTATGCGATACTCCATACAGGATAAGATATGATAGATGGGACTCAGTTTATAGTTGCAAAAGTTAGATATAAGCTTGCGTACTTTAATACAAGTCGCAGGTTAAAAGGGTAAATTTTGCATTTGCAGGTGAATTCGGCGACGTTATAGAAAAAAGTAAAGCGTGTTGCAACAGATGCTTCGACGGATACGCTGTACGTGAGAACTTTTATTTTTCAAAGTTCCGTTGCGGCCAATATCGAATGTTGCATTGACGCAACCAGCGCGAATATTCCAAGACCTGGACAACTAAGATTGTACTTGCAATAAAAGACAGTGTTTACTCTTTGAACGGGACTAGTAGTTATGCAACCAATATACCGTCAGAAATAATGCAAATTTTGTCCTGTATCCTCTTGGTAGTTATAGATCCCCACAATGGGTACGCGCCAACGTGTTCGGATTCTGGCCATTGCTTCAAATTTCGTAAACTTTTCATTGCGTACCGTGACTTATCTTTGACCACCACTTTGCGTCCTAAAAATAGTAAGTGGGTCTCATTTTATTGTATTAAGATGCAAATCTGGCAATTGTTGCTTCGAACAACTCTTGTTGATCCTGTTTTCTGTCACTGACGAATGCGCGGGATGGAAGCCCATCTTAAGGGTATTTTTAGGCAGGGAGGCGTTTAATATTTTCAGCGCATGTTCGCCAGAATTGTGGCCACTTCTCAGCCTGTTTGTGATCAGCCTCGTTTGTGATGACAGAGCTCGGCTTGCTATAAAAATTTTCCTCCTCATACTCAGTCGAAAGATTCTACATGAAGTTTTTAACGCTACCGATTTATGGTTTCTAGAGAGTGGTTGTCTGGAGACGAGACAATGTTGTTACAGAAATAACATAGTTGGCCTACAATTATCTTATTCTTATTCACTCGCAAAAGGTTAAATTACTCCACGGATTCATCGCACGTTCTCGTGAAACCTTTGGCTGAAGTGTGATACAGTCAAGCTTTTGTTAAATGAGTTCTCTGGCAGATTGGGTGATGATATGATATTCGGGAGTCTATCCAGTCAAAAGTCAAAGAACATACGAAGAAAACAAAGCGCTTAGAAAAGCCTCGGCTTAGATGACTAGAACATGTTAAGGGAATGAGCACCAACACTCTTACCGTGAAAGTCTTTGCATCCATTTTGGAAATGTCGACCAGGAAAAGGAAGACATCGGCTTAAGTGGCACGCTATTGTCACGGGAGCTTTCGATCAACTTTATGTGCGTAACTAGAGATGATACGTTAGTTATGGCCGGTTTACCCCAGAGAGTAGCGTCACACTTATTCGTAAAAGATTCAAGTGCTAATTTGATGATACACAAGGAGAACTCTTAGTGCTTGTTGTTGCAAAAAGGAATCCCTTTACGGAGACGAATTGGAAGGATAGGAAGAAAGCTAAAATATGGTTCAAAAAGTTCCGAATGACTGACACATAGACGTAGGTGGCCAGAATGAACTTTGACTCTAAACCGGAGGCGTGATCAATTTGCGGAAAATCTCGTCCACCGTGCACAAGTGTAAGAAGATACCAGTTAATTTGGGTACCGAGTTAAAGGCTGTAAGAGGGTCACACTGAACTAAAATACCTTTTAGATGCTATGGATGATTACTTATAAATTCTGAGAATGGTAAACCGAAATATGTTGTAAGTCAACGAAACAATTTAAATATAATATGCTCCGCAATTTTAGAATCTGACCTTTAGATGACCTCAAAAATTTGTATCAAGGAAATTGACGAATTCACTCCTGATATGCGGAGTCATAGGCGCAACAAATCAACAAATTTCACCTTGTCGCTAGAATATTTTTTTTTATAATTAGCTCGGGGTTTTTTGTACTCTAAAAATGTTTGCTCACAGCGCGGGTGAAAAAAAAGGTAGGAAACGAAGAAAAGAGAGATACCTATGTACATTGGTCTTAAATATTTGCTAGTTGTAACGACTAGGAAATAGAGAGCTCGACAGCTCATTCCATAAGCGAGTTGTGCGGCTTAGGAATGAATCACGATATTTCAGGGTAGGTCTGAAAGTACTGATAAGCATTCATAGCGAACCGGGTATTACGGTTGAAGGTTTGAAGGGGCGGAATGCTACTGGCAATTTCAGTGGAGTACTGGTGGTGGAAATAGCGATAGAACGGGGTTATTTTAGCGGTATTAAAACGGTCTTGAATCCGTGCAGGTGCAGAAATGTTTTAGGGGCACCTGACCAGATGTGGTCATTGTACCTACTCTAATTTTTGGCGGATGAATGCCTCATATATTAAGGCCCGATGAGAGGAGGTAAAATATTTCTTCCGTTGCTGAGACATTCCTTAGACATTTTCCAGCATTTTTGGCGACATCTAATATGTTGTCATTCCAACGTAGGTTGTGATTGACACACATGCTGAGAATGGAAAGTTTTTCAGCTTCAACAATGGAAGTGCCGTTCATTAATAATTGCTTGGTGTTTACATTTCGCTTTAATGGCAGCAGATAGCATTGTGTTTTTGGTAGCATTAAATTTCACTCTCTTGATGGTTCCCCATTTAGTAATGGGTTCGGAAATATTGGAATGTAATGAGCTTAGCTCAGGCTGCCGTTCCCGTTCTACAGCGGAAGATCAGGGGCCAATGTGAAAAAACAGAGAGTACTTTGGTCAGCAAAGGAATATATTAGAGTAATAGACAAGATGATGAAAATTAAAAAGAGTATCGGGGACTGAACGGAGCCCTGTGGCACACCAGCATTTAGTTTGCGGATATCAGACTTGCAACCGTCCAAGACAACTTGAATTGAGCGTTCCGTCAACCCCAAATGCTCGCATTTTCGACAAAGGAGTGTGATGCTAAACTCTGTCAAATGCCTTAGAAATGCCAATATCAAGTGCAACTATCTTGCTTTCGCCAGATTGATGTATGTTTTGGTTCTACTTTTGGGTGGGACATACCATCAAATCACCGGTGGGCCTGTTGCTAGGAATAAAGTATTGCCGGTCATTGAGAAGCCTTCGTATTTCGAGATATTTCATGAGCTGACGGTTTATAAGCGTTTCCATGACCTTGGAAATAAGGGACGTAAATGCAATGGGTCTGTAGAAGGAGAAAGAAGAAGCTTTCCATCTGCTCGGAAAGAGTGCTAAAGAGTAGGATCGATGGGAAAACTTACTCAGTGATTTTGCCAGCGTGAAAGAATACCTTTCCAGAAGAAGGGGCGTTATACCAGCTTGGCCAGCGGGTTTGTGTATGTTAATGTCTTAGCAAGAGTACTGCTACTACACAAGTGTGAAAGTGGATTCGTCCCATTGCAGATTCGACCGAGTCAAGTGTAGGCGGGGACAAAGAAGCAGCAAGCAGATGCGTAAATCCGAAGGGCTGACAACTCAAATGTCATTGTAAATAAGCGTTGGGATGGAGGATGAACCAGAATTTCTGATGTTTTTGACAAACGACCAACAGCTTTTACTGCCTTTGGGACATTACAGTATTTTTTGCCTCAATTTTTGTTCGTTTTGGAATTTTACACGCTTAAGTAAGACGTTGCGGTCACTACTGGCTCGCTTGAACTTTTTTCGGTTTTCCTCTATAGGCTCTGTCTTGTAGGACCGAAAAAAACGTTTTTCTAAACCTTGTAAGCTCTTTACAGCTCGAATCGTATCGTGATTTGATACTCCATCCGATGAGGGATTAAGGATTTCAATCCAAAGAGAACAGTATCTGCGTTTATTCACGTCGGTAACATTGCTAAGCTGTTAAGTCCACACCAACTGTCTTTCTGGTATTGCCATACGGTGCTTTTAGGAATCTTTTCTCTAACTGTGTGGTCTTAATACGAGAAATTAGCTGATAAGATACTATGGTCCGACGAGGGAAAATCACATCAACAATGTACTTATCAGGGTGGGAAGTTAAAAACAAGTTCAGCGGGTTGGATGTATGACTATCAACGGCTCATATATAAGCTTAGTCAAGTTGCTTTCCGCAGCGAAGATCTCGCCACACCGTCCTTCGGGTGTTTTCTGTCCAGAATGTCGAAGTCACCCAGAATTGTGTATATTGAAATTGTCCGTAACCATGATTTAATTATGAGGATACAGGGATGCAATCTTTTCTATGGAGTCAAACAAGTTTGGAGCTTCTGTAAATTAAGCAGTAGTGTACAATTTGCCTACGGAGATGGAATTTTAATCACGAAATTGTATTCCGGATTGGAAAAGCGATTGTATTGTGGTGGAGTTTGGTAAATTATATCACTACTCACGTAAATGGCGAGACCGGGGTCAGAGAAGAATAATGCCACTAGTTCGTAGCCATGTAGCTTCGGATCAGAGCGATCTGAGAAGTGTGGACGGGGATGTACCTGTGTTTCACTAAGTCCCACAATAGCTGGCCTGTATTTACAGACGAGAACGTACTCAGAAAAGTGATTACCTTTTAATCCGCGTATATTGGTTACGTCCACTCAGAATTCCCGAGTCATAATCACAAGCAAACAGAAAAAAACGCAAACACAGACGATGCTAAGCATGGTTGCGAAGTGGTTTACCAAATCAAATTGCTGTAGGTGTTATGTCCTTAAGACATTGGCTTTGCTGTATGACAAATGACTAAAACTATTGAAAACGTTTTGATGGCCTGATCTAATTTGAGTGTGGTGCCACAAGCCGTGTCTTAGATATCCGTATATATCTGTACATACAATATTTTGTCTCGAGTTTTCTGTTCGAGTTGAACTCTTTTGTTACAGAAAATCGAGAAAAAGGTGTGCCCTAAATTGTTGTCAAATGATTAAATTATTTTTCGAATTTTCATTATCGTTTAGTGATTTTTTTTATCAAATGTTCGATGGATTACATTCCAGTATATCTTCACCAGTTCGGATGATATACGAGTACCATTCTGCGCGACTATGCTTCGAATCCGATACTCGTTACAGTATTATTTAGAATTCTTTTGTACCGGCCATTAGTAAGTATTTGATTTCGATGTCTGTGATGTATATCGAAAGGTCATGTTTTTGACTCAAAGTATCGTCTGTATTCAAAATGAACCCAGTTCAACAAAACATCCAACTGCACCCTCTAAGCCATAGCATTCCAGTTAATTTACCGCTAATTTTTCATAACCAAATGCATTCTTACGGCCATGTAACTAATTCCCAAAGAATTCCAAATATGCATGCAGTAAATCAAATATTACACTTGTCAGATATGACAGCTAGCTAGCTTCCAAACTACTTAAACTCCAACTCGACCATGATCGAGGGAGGAATAAAAAAACTACCGCTCGCATCTTCTAAAATCCTATTACTCACGTCATACCAAAGGTTCACAAAAGGCGAATGAAAAATTCCAACTGCACCACACAAAGGTAGCTTGCGGCCAAATATCATAAATATGTTCTCATAATTGCGTTTTGGAGTTCTGCTCTGCACCATCCCACATAACCCATTGAGATACAAACAGAATTCAGGTCGTCTAAACTGAAACCAGTCATCTCCGGGGCTTAGTTGTGTTTAAGTTTAAGTTTAAGTTTAAGTCGCCTCTATACACTTGACGAATCGAAGTATAATTTTTCTTCGTTCCATGTTAAATCAACCTACATGAGAGTATCTGTTGGATCTGGGAAAAGTCTGCCCGCCCAGACTGGTGGTTCTACTCCCCCAGAGACTATGCCATCGGGGCCGGTCTATTCATTAGAATCATGTAAAACAATGAAAATCTTTTGCGCACGTAGATACAACTAGAAGATACATGAACGAGTATATATGATTTTATTTTATTTTATTTATATTTTATTTTCTATCATCATCAGCACTGCACTACGGCTCATGTGGGGCATACTTGCATAATATTTTTTTTTATATACTCGTAGGTACCATCTGCAGCGATCTTCTCATTTGGGAATTTAGTCGTTAGCGTTACGTTAAATGGCGCACATTTGTTACTTCTTTTTTTTTTTTTTGTTTTGTTTTGTTTTGAAATCCGTTTCCTAACGACGGAACCGGGAGTATGGATCGGAGGTACGTTCTAGTAAACTAGACCCATATCTAAGTGCGATTATCATTTAACGTTGCTGGCGGTAATGATTTGAAGTGCTACACTGTTACAACTACAACTAGAATTATAGATACAGATACAAAATAAAATCGTCGAACTAGAAGATGAGGAAGGTAGACGACGACAAGGTGTAAAGGAGCTGGAATCGATGTAGGTTAAGGTGCAAAAAGAGATGAAGATTATAATACGGACGACTACAGCATAACAAGTGAAAAATGTTTTGTTTTGTTTTCTTTCTTGTTTTGGTTTTTAGGTTTGTATGCGGTTAACTGTAGTTTTAAAAGCAAGCAATAAAAATCGACACAGGAAATCGAAGGAGGCGCGCAAACCTACTAAAACACAAGCTTCAGCCGGCGAGAAGTACGAGTATCTTCGAAGTGCCCGCTTCAGTGAAATTCACCCTGGAAGACTCAGAAGGTGTATATTGATTAGAGGAAGAACGTATCAACAGCATCCGCCTTGGTAACTATCGATTTGCAATGGATTTGCGGTCAGTAGTTAGGCAGTTTAATGGTAGTTAAGGTTGCAAAAGGGTTGGAATTGGAGTCGGGGCTTTAGATAACTTTAAAAAAACAGGTGCATGTCGAGATGGATTAAAAACCGCAACCACTTAGTTTAATGCTTGTTTTATGTGGGGGCAATGAAATGTTGTTGCTGATTGTTGGTTGATGTTGTTGTTGCGTGAAGTGGGGAATCAAGAAATCCAATGTTGTTGTTTGTAGATGTGGAGTGTAGTTTTTTTGATGGAAGAACGGCTAGGAATGCGTGTGGTTATGTTAGGGGCAGGCTCAAAAGATGGACTGCCTGAGGGATACCCAGTGGGATCTACATTTGTGTTTTGCTTTTATTTTGAATTTGATATCCAGTGATTGATCTCGAAGTGTGTTGCAGTTCTTGTATTGACAACGTAATAAGCGTTCATTTATCGCCATCGACAATAGACATAGTGATGTATAAATATTCCTATAAACTATAGGTATGCTGAAAACACACCGGTGACAACACCGATCAAAAGCATTTTAAGAGCCGATTTGCCAAAAAGCAGACATAACTGCCAGCGCTTTGTACTAGAACGTTAAAAGAAGCAGAAAGGTTTCCCATCTTGACGTACTTGTTTTTCGTCTGAAAAAGCCCCAAATTAGGAACAGCTGAATCAGAAAGGAGATCACCAAGTTACCGATTTCCAAAAGCGTAGGGATCAGAAAGATCAAGTTAATGGAATGTGGTTCACGCTAACTAAGCACACGCTTAGGTCTTTCGTAAAGGTTTCAATAATCTAAAGCACGTTGTGGATCTCGGAATAAGATGTCTTGCATTTATAATAGACGCTGTATGGCCGCCGATGCCCCTCTGTATGCCCCTCAAAGGAATAATAGGACCTTAGTGAAAAGTTAAATTATGCTGAAGACTAAGGCCTTCTTCACGACGAGGATAGGATGATGGAAATAACATGTCTTCTTCTATCCACTAAAAGTTTTGTTTGCAATAAAAAACTTCGAAATACGCTTAAGTCAACATTGTCCTACAACATACTCTAAACTGTCAAAGAACTCTAAGCCCTATCCTGCATCAGAGGCATCTTCCATTTATGGCAAGTTGTACACTCTAATTCAAGAAATAAAAATAAAAAGTCAGAACAAAAACACCGTGAATTACAGCTAAACGCACTTTTGTGCGTATGCAGATACACGATTCGCTTCGATCGTTGGAAATGTTGGAAAACATTTTTTTTTGTTTTTTTTTTTTCACAAACGGATTCGACAAAGTACCCGGTATGTTGACTACAACCAAGCAACAACCATCGAGAAGACCATTCCTTTTGTCTGTTGCACTTAATGTCACTGCTCTGTGCCGTTGCGATGGATAGCCATCGATCTTTTCCATCGAATAAAATCCAAGAAGTAGCACAAATGGCAAGGAAGATGTTCACAACCAGCGGAAAATTGTCAATCAATGGTTTGGTAACTATTTTTGTTGCTTTGTTTTCGTTTGCTGTGCATCAGACGAGTACCACTGAAGATGTTGATCATGGCAATTTCAGTATTTGAAGGACAACTGTCCAATTTGCATTTGCAGTTTTCAATTGACCGCACGGCAAATGAAAAAAAAGAAATAAAAAATAAAATTGACAGAGAGTGCTTGTCGGTGGCTGTAGGTGTGTAAGGGATTTGTTAGGGCCTGTGGGGACTATCAGGGGATGGTCGAATAATTGTGGACTTAATTTAAACTCCTTAATGAGAGAAGAAGCAAAAAGAATTGTTCGCTCAAGGGTTCTAGTCCTTAACAAGAAATTTTACGTTTCAGAAAAAAAATCCTAATTAAGTAGATTTCTAAAGCTAATTCTGGAAGTCATCAACGTGATTTAATATGTAAAAGTGCTATTGCCCGGTGTGAAAAAAGATGGATAAATGGACAGGGCGTCTGATTAAGACTGTCAGTAAGGTTCAATCGTTAGCAAAAAGCCTTAGAAAATATCAGCCACACACACATGTAAAAGTGATACTTGGAATGTCAGGACTCTAAAAACACCAGCTGTTCCTGAACACTTCAAGAAATGCCATGGGCGGAGACGAGAAGGAGACCTATAACTGGTACATCTACTACAGCCATTGCAATCGTGCGAACCTCATATGGGATAACGTCATATATTTTACACATACAAGGGGTGCAAAATTAATCATCCAATTTTGTTTTCGAACTACTTTTTTACTAAATAAAAAAAAATGATTTTGAGTTAAGAAAATCTTTATTTAGACATTTGCAATTGTTTCTGTTAAGTGGTAAAGATGATATTCGCCAAGTGGCTGCCACCAGTGTTGATACACATTTGTGTCCGTTTTATAGCATTTTCCATGACTTTTAGCAAGATTTCCTGTGATAACGGGAATGCGAATTTCCTGTTGAATATTCTCCTTAAGGGCTGCGATTGTCTGAGGCTTGTTGGCATAAATCCGCGACTTCAAGTAGCAACAAAAAAAGAAGTCTGGGGTGGTTAAATCGGGCGATCTTGCTGGCCATGCCAATCGCCAAAACTTGAGCGGCCAGGAAACGCTTCCTTCACAATATCCACTGTGGCTCGTACTGTGTGAGCGGTTGCACCATCTTGTTGAAACCATATGTTCACCAAGCCCCGCTCATCCAATTCCGACAGTAATAAGTCGTTTATCATGGCTCTGTAGCGTTCGCCAATAACAGTGAGCGTATTGCCGATAGCGTCCTCAAAAAAATACGTACCAATCACTCCTCCTGCCTAAACACCGCACCACACAGTAGCTGAGTGGATGTAATCGCTCTTCGTGTATCACACGCGGATTTTCAGTGCCCCAGAAACGAAGATTTTGCTTATTGACGTAACCGCTTGAGTGGAAATGCGCCTCGTCGCTCATGATGATTTTCGACACAAAATCGTCCTCTTCGTTGGCTTTACAGTTGTTCACACGCGACTGACGGTCACGAGGCATTAACTGATGCACTCCTTGCACGTTGTACGGGAACATGTGTAAGTCTTTCACTAAAATTCGGTGTAGGGTCGGTCGGTGTAGGGTCGGTCTGCTTATGCCCAATTGCGTGGCCCGTCGTCTGGTTGATGTTTCTTCGTTTTCAGCGACATCGGCAGCCACAGCCGAAATATTCTCGGCCGAAAGACGATTGCGGTGGCGGCCACGCCCTGCATGGTCTCCTGTGGTTCCACTCCGTTCGAGTCGAGTCGAGCTAAGCATCGGAATGTTTGCCCAGTTGGCGCGACACAATTAGGTAATCGACGTCGAAATTCACGCTGCGCTAACACCACCGACCGATTATTGGTCAAAAACATCGACACAATTATTTCACGCTCTTGAGGAGTATGTGTACTGCAGCTGTCTAGTTCACAAATGTCAAATATGATTGACGTACGACGCCATTTGCAAAAATTGTACCATCTTCCGATAGGGTGAATAATTTTGCGCCACGTAGTACAATACAAGCGAGCGAGAACCTTCGAATAGTATCCTATGTATGACGTACTTCTTGACCTTAATGCCAGAAGAGGAAGTGGGTCACCTTTGGTACAAGGTCTGTTTGCAATACATGCCACGATATATTATTGGGAAACCGACATAGTCTGGGTGGAATATCGATGTAGCAACTTCGCGTTAAGATTTACGAGGCCACATGTCGGGCTCTTGATCAAAAACCAACAAGCAACATTGATCATATTGCAATAGCCAGCATAGATCCGTACGGTATTCTAAGCGCCCGTACATTCCTACGGGCCAATATTAACTCTGACCACCACTTAGTAGTAGCCGTGGTACAAATAAGGCTATTACGACCAGAACAGCGCCGGGAGAATACTGAGAAAAGTCATGATGGGAGATGGCTGGAATTACAAGAAACTGCCCGAACATTTACAACGCAACGCCTCCTATAATCTCTCACCACCAGTATCGTGTGCGAAGATCAAGTGATGATGCTGCTTGGAGGCCATCAAAAATGCCTCCTCGGATGTGCTAATTTTTATAAGCCGACGCACAACAAGAAGCCCATGTTTCGAAAGATGAATGCCCGTGGGTACTGTTACTAAAGCAGGAGGCATACAAATTCTGATCCAAAGTAAACAGGACTTTTTAAAAATAAGTATTTCAATTACATGCGTCGAAAAGGTAGATCCTTCACTATTGTACTGTCGAAATTTCATGGCATTTGGACGAATAGAAGCGAAGTTATTGCGTCTGAAGTGACGGTATGTTTGTGGTATCGGTACAAAAATGAGCATCAACCAAAAACTGCTCAGAACTCAACATTCGCAGGACATCATCAAGGCGGCTAAAGAGAACAAAAACTTACTTTACAACATTGTGGCTGGCGATGAAACGTGGTGTTTTTAATATGATCCAGAAACCAAGCGCCAAACTGCCTAGTGGAAGGCGCCGGGCGAGTCAAAACCAAAAAAATCTCGTTTGGAAAAACCAAAAGAGAAGACAATGTTCAGCTTTTACGATTCCAAGGGCATTTCCAAAAACAGTTCATTCCATTGGGCCAAACTGTTAACACACATTCTATCTTGGTATTTTGAAGCGTTTGGTGCATGGTATTCTTCATATTCCGCCTGTCAACCACTCCCCTTATTCGCCTGATTTAGCACCGCGTGACTTTTACCTTTCTGGAAAAATGCATTTGCCGGTGAAAGGAAATCGTTTTGTGGACGTAGAAACCATCCAAAAGGCTTGTACCGAAGGAAGGCCGGCATCCCGGACGACGATCTAAAATACTCATTCGACATGCGTTGAGACCATGGGAATTGGTGTATTGAGTCGGAAGGGGCCTATTTTTTTGTTCTTATTTTTGAAAAGGCCTGTTTACCTTGAAAGGCTCCTTGTGTAGTGGAACGGTGTATACGAGGTCGAAGGCTCTGTTGAGAGGTGCTGTTGAAACAGAGGAGAAGACCAATGAAGTTTGAAAAGTTTACTCGAACGTAAAAAAGACATATGAGGACAATTAAACCCCAACCGGACCCGGAACATCGTTGTTAAATTGTAGCCAGTGCGCAGACTGTTAAACGGTGAACTCGATGAACATACCACTGTCATTTAGAACATGCCAACTTGGACAAAAAAACTACCATCCGTAATAAAGTGAGGATAGGAATATCCTACCTCAAGTCTAACAAATCCGCAAGGAACTGATGGCTTGACTGGTGAGTTTGTGCCAACTCATTTGTAAAATTTGGCCGAAGAAAGTCATGCCCTTGGATTGGAATCTTATGCTGTATTATGTGCAGTTTTCAGAAGATTTTGAGAAGACTTCTGCGATTTTAAAGACGCGTATGGTAGTGTACTAGAGATGAACTATACTCGTATATGTAGAGCCGTATTTGGTTTAAGGATTCCTTCGAAGTTTGTTCCTTAGGAGTACAAAAATCCTATTTTAAGGAACGAACCAGACGGCACATCTATGCGCAGAAGCATGGATATTCCCTAGAGGAGACTACGATTTTCTTGGCTTGGCTTTCTTGACCGTGAGATTAGCGCAGTGTGGAAAAAGGTAAAATGAAAAATTATACCATCTATACAACGACATGCATCTTCCCAGAAAGCTGTGGCTATAGCGAATAAGATAGCTGGGTTATGCACAGCTCATGAATGCGAATGATGGAGTCAAAAAAATCATTGAAGTCAACCCGTTGGGACATTAGATTACAGGAATCCGTCACATAAGGAGGCGTACGCAGTTGAAAGGTGATCCTACTCATCTCAGTGTGGATCACTAGAGGCAGCTATATATCGATCAATCTGACAGGACACGTTGGTTGATGGCTATGATAGTTCTGGTATTTATCCAAAGTAAACTAATTAAGTAAGTTAGTACACAGCCGTGGAGTTGAATTTTGACCCAAAGACGTGTAGCGAAATAGTGCCGTCGACGAACATCTTACTATATGACATCTACTTCCTTGCACCATGTCCTAAACTCATCCAATGACGGGTTAAGAAGACTACTTTGGGGCATAAGGTTTGGGTGGTTTGTCTTACGAAAATCGAGATCATGGCGGACACTAAATCTGCCGTGCACCTACTTCATGATTCAACAGCAAATGCCTTGCAAATTGTGTTTCGATGACGGCAATTTTCCAGGCCATTGTTAGACAGAAGGCACGTGATCCCACTTTACTGGAATAAAATATAAAAAAATGTTATTTTGGTTTACTATTGGGTTCTTCAAAGAGCCATTTGCCCGCGTTTATTTGTATCTGAACGTGACATATCATATACCCATGTCAAAAAAAGTTGGCCCAATTCGGTCGAGTTTTGTGCCTGCAATTGTGGTTCGAACATGGAGAATTTTGAAGAGCATAATCGCCACATTTTGCTTTATTTTTGCAGAAAAAGGAAGAAAGCAACTGAGGCAAGGCAAAATGTCATCGAAAAACGCCAGTGCTAGAACTGGTTCGCCCGAATCCATGATGGTGATTTTTCAGTTGAAGGCACTCATTGCTCCGGTAGACCTTCTGAGATTGAGGAGGATAAAATCAAAGGATTGATACAAGTAAACAATTATTTAACGGTTCGGGAGTTTCATACCGCTCTACAAGTGTCCATTGGAAGCGTTCATGGCCATTTGAAATCGCTTGGCTTCGTAAAGAAGGTTGCTGCTCTGATACCATGTATGAGATGACATACATTCAAATCCGACGAAGCGCATTTACGTCTGCGATCAACTCACTAAACACGAGGAAAACCATCCATTCGTTAAGGAATGATCACGAGCGACGAAAAAGTAATTGTCTACAACAATGTCAGCCCAAAAAAGGCAAGCAACGGCGGAGCTATACCAAAAGAAGGTGATGCTGTAAATCCGGTGGGATTGGAAGGAACTTCGAAAGAACAAAACTATTAATTTCGATGTTTACTGTGAGCAGGTACAGAAATTAAGTGATCTCATCGTTCAGAAACGTCGATGATGTTTCACAACTACAATGCGAGACAACACAGAAGTTTGGTCAGCTTAGTTGGGATGTATTGCCACGTCCACCGTATAGCCTAGAACTTACGCCACCAGACTTTCAGCTATTTCGCTCCTTGTAAAACTCATTGACTGGTAGAACGTTTGCTTCTGAAGACCTCGTCAAAAAAGCTTGACAAGTTTCTTGTAGAGAAAGATAGGAAGTTTTGCAAGTCTGAATGCGGTATTATGAAGTTGCTCAAGATATGGCAGAAGGTCATCGCAAAAAATGCCCATATCATTAGTTAATGTACACTACGTATTCGTATATTAAGTAAACGCACCTAAAAATCGATTGGAAGAAGCGCAATGGCATTTTGAACAACTCAGTAAATAAATTTCCTTAGCAGAATGCGAACAGCAAACCTATTTCTATTTCAAGAGAGATGACAACGTGGAATTCCTATCATAGGACTTCCTGAAATGAAAGCGAATATGTTCAGTTCTCGAATATGTTTAAGAGAATAAAACGTGCCTACGTTCCAATGTTTGCCTCTAATCAAACTTTCTGTGTCATGAGATAAAGTAGTGCTACAACGACAATACGATATCGTCTCCTAATCCGAGGCTTCCTTGATTTAACTTCATTGACAACTACTTCAGTTTCTCTCTCAGGAGAGCGCTACCATAAAGGATTTGGAATCAGTTTATTAAGTTGAATAGGATCTCACAGACAGTTTAAGGCTTAATCCTGTCGATGCATCATGCAGCAAAAGAACAGAAAAAAAAAAAATTAATGTCTGCTTTTGTTGTTTCAAAATTGACAGTTTCCCACAAGGGTTATCTAGGGCCTTGTGCAGTTTTGCATCGCGACGTGTCGTTATCTAGGGTAATCTCCAAAGTATGAACCTGGGTAGCGCCATTACCTATTAATCGGTTGCTAATAAATGATGAAGAGGTTGTCAGGGAATAAAAGATCGTATGTCTGATACTTGTGGTGTAAAAGAGCTGATGGATGAACCCTAAGTTGTTTACAAACTAGAAGCATCAAAAGCCGTATCTTACATAGGTGTGTATGTCTATGCATATGAAAAGCACATTCATGAGCCGAATTACCTACGATGACCATGAGAGGGTCTTCCTTTAAAGCACTAAACAGTTTATTTGAAAGGACAATTTATGTGTCTTTAGATTTAAATTCTTATTCTGCTAAGATCGTCTCATGTTCAGAGATCAGATTTTATCGAGGCCAAGCCATAACCATATCCATCGTCCACTGCACCTTACCACTTGTAAGATCCTTTCGAAGGTCACTTAGTTAAAACAAAACCACACCTTTAACATAAACACATTCTCCAATTCCTACCTCTTATCCGATCGTTTAGCAAAATTCTCTCTGCTTATTCTACGAAGCTATTCCCTATTTATTGTCATCACTGTCAAGGTCTATAAAAATCAACGACACTACTCAGGATATAGTCAAACAACACAGCCACCACACTCGATAATCCAATCCAATGTCCCTATGCTAAAATTTATTACCATTCTAAGTATAGAACTGCTCCATTCATCTCATTTCAATCCTTCTCCAATAGCAGAAAAAAAAAAAACCGAAAACGATTGCATTTGACATACGTACATAATTACAAAAAGACAAAAAAAAAAAATAGCCCATTGGAGACAAATTACGCACATATGAAGGTACGAGTATGTATCTCCATCTTTGGGATAAACCTCTTAAGCAGGACACAAAAGAAATCGAAAACGATCGAAGGTAGAGCAAAATCATCATTCGATCATCTTCCGCTCTTCCCCAAACGAATTCAATTCAAAACGATCTGCTAAAGTCAACCTGAACTTCCATAAAGCCGATTGTCAAGGCTGTAACATAAATCAAAACCCACTACGCACATTGCAATAAATTTGAATTTAAAATTTCATATTTTCCTTGATGTGTCCACCAAGACTGGTCACATTGTTCGTATGCGCTGCGTATCTGTACAATGGTACCTTTGGACAATAACAATTCCTGTAACATGGTAATAAAGTTCGATAGAAAGAGATGAGGCAAAACCACACAATCGAACAGACAAAGAAGAGCATAGGCACAGCGAAATGAAAGGAAAATGTTAATCGGATATGACATTAAAATTGTTTGAAGATACTTTTGTGGTTGTCGTTGTTGTTTGTGGCCGTTTAAGGGGAGGATTACCCCCTTTTGTATCGGTGGTAAAGGTACAAAAGAATGGAAATAAATATTTTGCCAATTGAAGTGCCACTGCACACAATAATAATAAACGAAGAAATAGAAAACAGAACAACGACAAACAGTGGGGATATAAACGCATCCAAAAGATTGGGAAGAAAGGATGCCGATTATGCACACACGCACTAAAAGATACGAATGGCGTACATTCAGGGTCTAGCAATACTCGTATCGTATCTTCGCTTTCGTTTGATTTAGAAACGTACGAGTACTCCTATCTCCTATTACCAATGTATACTTCGACCGTGTGTGTTGAAAGGTGGGCTGGCAACAGATGAAATATGAATTGTATTCTTCTTCTTCGTATGGTTCTTCTATTAAAATTTGTTATTGTTTATCGATGATTTAAAGATGATATATGGTCAGAAGAATGGCACTGGGCACTGGCACTGGCACTCTAAATGGAAGGCCGAGAGGATGTTGTAAAAAAAAAATTGAAAAATAGAAAAAAAAAATGATAAAAATGGAATTGAAATGGAATTTTCACTTTTAAACAAAGTAGAAGTGAGATCTTCTGTAGTTTTTTAATAGATCACGAACGCAAATATATTCATACCAACCATCGAAAGGTGTTAATTTGAAGAAGAAATATGCCGAGACGGGAATAGAAACGTGTGATATCATAATCGAATAATCATGTAGTAGAGATGTATGCAACTGCTCGAAGCTCAGTTGGCCAAAGGGTCTTAGAAAATCAGCTCTTCTGTTACGTAAACCTAGTTTTCAATATGTGGAAGGGGCTCGGAAGAAGGTTGGAGTGATGAACTTTAAGACCCCGTATCCGCTCTAAATCCCGTGTCTACGTAAGCTTAGTATAGCAGGCTATGGTATGGATACCATATTTGTTGCTGTTTTCTTGCATATTTTCGATAAAAAAAATATGATCCAGTTTGCTGCCCAACTCTGTTGTTTTCACAATTCTTAAAAATGTTACTTGACTCAAGAAATTGGTTTTATCTCGTTTTCTCGCCAACTTGTGCATAGGAAAGGTAAGCAAACATGCTACCTATTGAGACTAATAAGAGGCGAACGCCCTCAAATCGTTGCTGCGGTGGGAGCACGTTAACCAACACTTCGTCAACTTAACTTCGTTTTAAGTTCCTTGATCAACTGTTCGTCACTTTATTCGTCTTACTAAGACTATTTCACTCTAAATTGAAGCCGTGAATTATTTAATGCAGAAAGATTGTACCATAGGCACTTTCAAACGAGTTGAACCGAGCAATATAGATGATCACCCCAGACAGGGTCCTGTAGTACGGACTAGGCCACCTAAGATTGGTTGGTGGCATAGCATGGAAATGCATATACAGGGTAAAGTTCTGAACGCCCTCAACTAGGAGAGATGCCAGATACGATCCCTCTTACTGTACAGTTTAAGCTGACATACAGCCTCGACGTGGCGCCCCTGGGTAGCTATAGAAGGACAAGCCAAACGAGTTGGTCTCATAATGAATGAGGATAAAACAAAGTACATGCTGTCGACCAAAAAGCGAACCGTCTAGGACAGAACTTAACAATCGATAGCTATAATTATGAGGTACAAATATGAACTCGGGACAAATATGAACTCCACAAATGACACCCTAGTGGAGATTCGACGAAGGATACCCTTAGGCTACCGCTACTACAATACTTCGGTTTGTCCAAACAACTAGGATTCAAACTCCTAACTCGAAGGCCTAAAATCATGACCTACAAAACCCTGATCCTGCCAGTATTGCTTTATGGAGCTGAATGCTAAACTATAAGCAAGACAGCGGAGCAGATCTTGGGATCCTTCGAAAGAAAAATTCTACGGCGAATGGAGGACAAGATATAACCGCGAACTCTACGAACTGTATAAAAATGTGGATGTAGTCCGGAAGGCAAAAATCCGTCACTACACTGGCTCGGCTACATCGACTGAATGCTCCGGAAAAGAGAATCTTAGAATCCCAGGAGGAAATAAAAGACCGAACCTCCGGTTTAAAGATCAAGTAATCGCAGACGCCAGAAGCCATTGTCTAGCAAACTGGAAGCAACGTGCTCTGGACCGTAAAGGATGAAAAGCGCCATTAGCTCAGTCTCAGACCCTCCAAGGATCGCTGGCGGGATAAGTAACTAAGTAGTATCATTCGGGCTACCAATCCTTGAAGCGGCTCAGCCTCTCTGGCTCTTCAAACCTGGGCATGGTGTTCCAGGTTCCCTAAATTAAGCATCCGTATTCGCTTTATCCCTAAAATGGGGATACGGTCTTCCTTCTAGTCTTGTACTAGGGCACTAAGATCCGAAGACCTTCTGGCAGGGGTATTATTTTCTATTTGCTCAAGGTGGCCAAGGCAGTGTAGCCGATGCGTTTTGGCTTTTGAGACTATACCCACGTGTTCATACAGCTTATAGAGTGCAGTGTTGTGTATACTCATACAAACAAACAGCACTCAAAAATGCTCCATATCTGCCGATAGGCAGAATCGGCTTATTGCAGGTCATGCACTTCCACTTCTAAGCAAGAGGCATTGATCTTATTCGTTTTGCCAAACCGGAGGACCCGCAACATTCTAGAGTAAGTCTCTGTCGAATTTCCACAAGGATGTCATTCGTGGGGCTTATGATTGCCGCGAGGTCGGGCATACTCGTACTTTCGCCCACCCATGGGATATAGCTGATTGTCGTTAGTCTTGATCCGAGGGACAATATTTCTACATTATCTAGATATTCCTGAATATAAACGTTAGAACCCATGAGAGTGTCAAACAGAGAATCAACCAATCAGCTGTTAGTAGTTCTGTCAGTTCAGTAGAACTTACCAAAACTAGGCTACAAAATATGCGCTAAGTAAATTGCAAACTCAAGGAAGTCAAATAATCTTGGCCATCTGGCTTGATCACCAGGAGCGCTGCTTTCGATTTATTGAACGTGGGTCCTCTAAAACCAGGGTGTAGATATGGCATGCAATTTTATTCGTCATGTTTTATGGAATATTGTTTTTTATTTTGAATGTTTATTTGGTATTTTATTAGCTAGGAAAATCGGTGCGCTGTACTTTTCTGAGTGAGAATCACTGCTATCAACAAGCGGGTGGAGGTTTTGAAATATGAATGCAACAGCGGCATAGTTTGACGTTCCAACTAAGACAAATTTTCTTAACAAACAGATTGCATAAGTTTTTTTTGTTGGATACATGGTACTCGTAGCTGCATCTGCAAAGAACTTTGAAAAGCCAGGTAATCCTAAAAGTTGACCCTTCAAGGAACTGCATGCTTTGAAGATGAAATTATTTCGGCCTAAAAATGGTCCCACTAATGCTGTTATGTAATTTTCTGCGCTGACCGAATAACAGAATGCTGAGTTCAATATTTTGTCTTCTTTTGCATACAAGATGTTAATGGTCGAAATAACACCCAAACAGTAATTGAACAACATTCAGAGAGAAAGAGCTATAAATTTTCAAACATGAGAATGCTCAGCTGTTAACAACAAGGCTCAGCTAAACTCTTAACAGAACAATTGGATTAGGTTGTGAAAAGCCATTTTCATCAAAACTGTGCAAATTGTCACACAAAACCAATGCATTTCCGATGCTTGCTCGTACCGATTTAATTTTTGAAAGAAACTTGTCAAGGGCATGCCTAGGCCTGACCTAGGTTTTTCAAACTTTGCATAAACTGATCACCAGCATTCGACTAAAAATTGAAACGAAGTTGTCGGCACATTATGCTGAAAATATGAATCCTAATTCGGATTATCCAGACTCCAGAAACCTGTACATGATTTCGTTTAAAGAAGCACACAAATTGCACTGAATCATTGAGAAGGAAAGGGTATTGGTGATCCTATTTGCAACCTGTGTTCACTTAACATCGCATAGTGCCTAAAAATCAATTTCAATACAAAGCAGGCGAACAAAACATTACAACTGAATAAACAAATAATACCTGCATACCAAGTCCATCCCAGTTCGCATGTCAACTCTTTTGTTTTCATTTCGTACATTTTTCATCGCTTCCAGTTCACTTTAATTGTAGTTTTCTTCACTTGTCTTTGCAACATGCTCACATTTCACTTATGTTAAACTTCTTTACTCAATCTTACAAATCATTTTTCACCAATTAATCACCAGAGATATCAATATCCGTCACTCCTGTAATCAATCACTCACTGCTCAGTACACCAGACGGCGCGGCGGTCAGTAGAATATTTTTAGAATTATTTTTCTTTTTGTATCTGTCTCCCATTATTGCGGGCATTCAGATAAAACTAACAATTGAACAATAACCATCAGTGCCAACACCTCTTTGACGTGTTATAAAGCTAATTTGTCTCTTCAAGAGTGTTGTGTGGCATCAACACAACAAATCATGTAAGCAAGCACGTGAATCAAATTTGCAAATGTGCGGTAATCCAATTTGATCACACATTCTTTGCTCGCCTCGATAGACTCTTTATTGTATTTGTATCTATTTTTATTTATTTTTTTGTGTAAGACTCAAGCTAATTACGTGATATAAGCAGTGTACGATGGTATGGTTTGGGAATATCTCAGTACCTTGAGAGTGTATCTAGATGCCTTGTATGGGGTACAGATATAAATACAGTACCTGTCATACACTCCCTATGATGCATGTTAGCATCTTAGCGCGCCGCGTCTCTGCTTAGTGCTGGGGTATTATGTTACACAAATTGATCGATAAGCACACTGGAGGAAATAGTACATCTTAGCTGAGGTACAGCTTTGAAGTAGCACAACAGCAGTGAGGATTAACTGAGTGTTGGGATCAGCTTATTACAAATTTGAAGTAATCAATATTTTCAAATCTCAGTGTGTGGTGCTTAGAGTAGTGAGTAGAGTGAGGCGGAAGATTTAATTAAAGGTAACTCGGAGTTGGTATCCGTACTCTCGTATTTGTGGCGTCAATAAGGCGTGTAAACTGTGAGTGTCGTAATTCGAGATAGCTTTAGGTTCGGGTGAGAATTGATGACAGTTTGAATTTGAATGGAAAATTGGTAATGTTTGGATTTGGGTGAGGATGAAGCTAGACACCATAACAGGTTTATTTAGCTTAAACCAGATTCAGAGAATAGGGAGAAATATTTCCATATAAGGTAGCTCATTTGGAAGCCACTGCTTGCAGCCTTATTTAGACAAATTTATGAGATTTTCTTCATGTCATTACATATACGTTTTTCGGTAGAAATACGTATGTATGTTTGACAACGATGTGATTCGGCCTGAGCAAGCAGAAGTGAGTAAATTGCAGAGAGTGGTAGTGTTGTAGACAAGATAAGGTAAGGACATATCGCGGGTAGCCTCTTTTAAACTTTTTCGACACATTCGGAGCTTAAGCCAGTTGAGGAATGTTTTGTCATCAAGCTAGAATATCGAAACAAAGATCCCTAGGGATAGATAGTGTTCCGTTGGCAGAGCCTATTCTTTGGTAGCTATCTACTGGGGCTATCGTTTGAAGGCTCTGGTCCTCTAGCTACGAGTAGTCAAGCGAAAAACGGTCCTCGATATGGATGCATTTTCTATTTGTGGTGATTACAGCAAACAAAAGGGAGACAACGAAAAACCTAACAGATGCCTTAGGTCGTTAAATAGCAGATGTGAGAACTGTCCGAGAAATACGACGGAATAGACCGTCACTCATTTTAGAGAACACGCTCCTATTTGATTGCGAATTCATGGTCATAGAGGAAGTGAGGAAATAAGTTTTGAGCTTCCGACATGTAAGGGTTACTATCTGCATCGAGTCTAAATTCGCCAACCAAAGTCTGATGTGGACTCACTCAGATAAAAATTGGTTCTACGAGTTCCTTCGTCAAACTTACGAGCGATGCCCTAAGCAACAACACCACTTTTAAAAATGCATTCAAGCAAATCGACTATGGCAAGCGGAGCAAAATGTCCTGATATCCCAAACCTCAAAGGGATCTGGCGGTTCCCTGATCAAACGGTTAATTGAATCGACCACTCAACAGATCGCAATGTTGAAAGCAGGCTCCGTTTTGGAGTTTTTTTTTTTAAAGAACTTAACACTCAAGTGGGTATGAATACACTTGTAATGCCTCAGCATGTGTTAAGTTTTTTTTAGGAAATGGGATAGAGGATGAAAGAAAGATGTTTGGGCTCAGTGGTTATTTCGCTCCATGGGTGGCATCCAACATTTAATGGGGAGACTAAATTCTTAGTGGAAATTGGCTTGTTGTTGATTTCTAGTCAACTATTCATCATACTTGATTTTTAGTTAACTGCAAAAATTAATGTCTTTCGGGCGCGGCTGGGTTCGAACACCGAACCTTCCGATTTGGAAGCCAGTCCACTACCACTTGAGCCTCGGCCTCCCACTGAGTATATTTCTCGGGGCACTATCTTATAGCAAAGGTCAAAGTGCGAATATTCGGAACCCCAAAATAATTCTAAGAAACTGTTAAAGCTCTTTTTGAACGAGTCTGCCATAACCCGTGAAGAAATCCTATGCTACCAGCATGATCTTCAAAAAATTCAGAAGTTACATTCCCTTCTCCAACAAAAAAGAACGACCTAGAGAAACACTTTACCATGCACAGGTTCTGCAGACGAAGTCATAATCTAAGGTCTGTTAATAATGGCTAATACTTTTCTAGCATTAAAATTAACATAGTTGGCCATTGATAGTTATTCCGGTCACCTGATTAGAAGGGATTTATGTGGCTATATCGAAATTAGAGACCAAACAGATGGACTTGACTTGGGAAGAAGCATACACCAAAGCATTACCCTCTGAATTGCGCCAACTATACATAGCGTTCAAGATCCCATCTATTGTACTTTATGTTCGCGTTAAACCAACCATCTGAAAGGTCCTGTTGGCGTCTGATGCCAGTAAATATATCGGAGTTTACTTCAATTCGCGATATCTAAATCACTCATAGTGGTCTTTGACGCGTCGTTCCGAACAGCTGATGGATTATCGCTAAACGATCAGCTTATGACAGGCCCCAAATTGCAGGTCAATGTTATAGACATAATTTTGCGGTGGCGAACTTACCGATTTACTTTCACTGCTGATCTTGAGAAGATGTACCGTCAGATTTGGGTGTCGGAACAGGACTCAAAGTACCAACTCATCTTTTGGCGTAAAACATCCAAGGAACTGTTGAATGTGTATCGCCTAAAAACGGTAACATTTGGAACAGCCTCTGCTCCGTATTTAGCGATCCGGACTCTCAAAAAATTGGCAGACGACACGGAGAATCAATATCCATTGGCAGCGAGAATGATACGAGATGAGATGTATGTCTACGATCTAATCTCGGCAGCTGATACTCTGGAGGAGGCGAACAAAAAAATGCGGGAGATTAGGGCAGTGTTAGAATCAAGCGGGTTTAATCTCAGGAAGTGGACCTCCAACTCACAGTTTCTTCTTAAAGACGTAAGGGAAGAAAATCGGGAAGTAAGCTTTTCATTGCCATCTGAGAACGGAGACAAGGTTAAAACACTAGGCATTCACTGGCTCCCTGGAAGCGATGAGTTTTTCTTTAGCTGCTCTCCACCGGCTAGGTCACAACCTACAAAAAGGTTTGTTCTGTCCACGATAGCACGGTTGTTCGATCCTCTGGGATGGATCACACCCTGCATCCTCATTGCAAAATCAATCATGCAGCAACTATGGGTCCGCAAAACATCGTGGGATCAACAAATTGACACCGAAATGCAGGCAGACTGGAACCAATTTTACGAGGAGTTGAAAGTAATAAACGAACTCCGCCTTCCCAGGTGGATGAGTACTATCGGCAGCTCAAACCGCGTTGAATTACACGGGTTCTGTGACGCGTCGGAAAAGGCATATGGCGCCGCCATATATCTGAGAGTCGAGGACGAAGAGGGAAAGGTTCACACGAACTTACTAATTGCGAAGTCAAAGGTGGCACCAGTGGCATCCGTAAGTCTTCCACGGCTGGAACTTTGCGGTGCGGTTATGCTGGCAAAGCTAATCCACCATACCATTACCGTTCTCGAAAGACCCGAATGGAAAACCTACGCTTGGACTGACTCAACCATCACGCTAGCTTGGATAAACGGCTCTCCGTCAAAATGGGAAACATTTGTGCGTAACAGGGTGGCAGAAATCCAGCGTTTAGTAGAGCCCAGCAACTGGAGACACGTACCGACTCAAGAAAATCCGGCTCGAAGGACCAAATGTTGGCGTCTGATGCCAGTAAATATATCGGAGTTTACTTCAATTCGCGATATCTAAATCACTTCCGTTGGCGTCTTGTGCCACTAGTTTAAAAACTGCTAAAAAAAACGGATCTAGCAAACGGATTTGCGTAAAATAAAACACCGGTACGAACTGTGGTTCAAACGTTATAATAATTTATTTTTCATGACGTTTATATATACACCAGTTCGTATTGACATTTCTTTCGCTTCTTGGGGGCATTGTTGTAGATCAGTGATGCCAACAGGTCCTTCTTAGTGTGCCTTAGTAACGACTCTAGTAACGATGGTTTGGAATCTGAATAGAGTTTTGTGCAGACATATCCAACCCCAATTGACATGAAGCTGGCGGGCTGTAATAATGCAGATGATGACTCAGAAATTACAGCCCACCTAGGTAATATAAATTATCGATATTAGCGCCCTCTCCAGCATTCCATAATATTACGAGGCCCCAACTCAAAGGAATAGGAACTTTTTTTAAAAAGGCCGCGAACTCTGTTAGTTATGTTTTATGGAATTGATTGCTGCACGATGTGCAAGAGGGCTCAAGGCGAGGTTTGAACAGATGAAGATAAAAATTCCAGTTCTACGGGATATCTGTTGTCGCCATTCATCGCCTACTGCGCTCCCTAACATCAATATGGACGATAACCGCACCGTGGAAATGTACTAACTGGGATGAGATTTGACTTGACTCTATTAGATCCAGGCCCGTGGGTCTAATAAACGTGGGCTTAATAAGCCGTCGTAGCGGCACATCAGCTTCGATTTCATCATTGAGGAACTGATGATCGCTGACCGTAGGCGCCAATCTGGGCCCAATTATACTGACTCGGCATATGGAAGTGGCGAGAGTTAACAAATGGTTGTACTGCCAAGATAGGTGTTTATCCATCTTTTTTACACATAGACACCTGCTATCTGGTTGATAGTCGAACAATTTAAGCTTTCAGTGTCTAAACACAGGCGATTCAACATGTACTTTGGTAGGAGTAAATTGACAAACAGTCTATTGTGGGTCAATTGTCCGGTAGGTGACTATGATGGACAAAGTGTGTCTTAGATGAAATATACTTTTGCTTTAAGTTCATGTTCATTTTGCTTTACAACTTTAAATTTGAGAAGTCCAACTACCAGATTCTGATCGGAAACGCATCGTTCGTCAATCCAAATAGACCAAGGACTAAGTGAAACTGAATCCACTTCGATAGAACTACTAAAGTACCACCTAAGCAAGTCGTAAAAATCTCGAAATTCGGCAGTCGGGTAAATCTCACTTGTTGTGTACTTACTACAGGCCTCTATCGCCTGTCAGTCAAATCATCTACTGAGTAAACTAATGCTTCTGTTTTGACATACTTTTGTACCGCAAAGATATCCGTATGCCATTGTCTCTATTTCATCGAATAGAGTCCAATTTAATCTGTTTGTAATGTCTTTTGAATCTTCCTTTTCCAAATCAATGTGCGCCGTACTTCCTTGACAGGAAAAAGACTAATCTCCATTTAAAGACGACATCTGAACTGTGTAGATATTACAAATGTCAACAGCGATCTTCTGCCACAATTACAATAAGTGCCGCTGTCAGAGTTTGTGTTTTTCGTTTGGTTTTCTTGCAAATGTAGCCGCACAGCGACATGTGTCATTCCCGCAGAATATTGCTTACAAATGGGTTAATCCCTCAAAAAAAAAAAAAAAAAAAAAACAAAAAAAAAAAAAGACGAAAGAAGACACATTCAAAGAGCCAGTGCCAGACCAGCATTTTTCCTGCTTCCAAGTCTAGCCCGCATCCCATTGATAGTCTAATTGACATGACATCCTCTGTAGCGTTGTCGTGTAAACACATATTCCAAGTGTCGAATGCAAAAATACCGTTTCTGTAAGCAAACAAGCAAGTGTACCTCAGATACACAGAATCGAGTACCACATGTGTGTGTATATCCATAGAGATATTTAATTTACCGCTTCTCAATGGGTGATGGTGGTAGTACTATACATAGTAGTTGGTGGCTCCAAAGAGGCATGTGGTTCCAGAGTGGCATGTGGATCCATACATATGGCGGGATAACATAAATCAACATTAGCTAGATACTCCTACCCCCTGTTAAAACCTCTCGGCAATCTATGAGTATCTCAACCAGATATAAACCTCCTGAGGAGACTAACCATGCAGTTAGGTTTTAGTATCTATAGCAGACGCATTTGGATCCATTGGAGTATACTCGTACGTATCTGTTGGTTAGTCAGATGCTTAGTCATGGTGTTCGCGGTGCGTTTTTATAAGTATGTTGCTCAGGCTTACCTCTGTATGTGTGCTGTGTCCTATTTTGCGAGAAAGATATATAACGCGGATACATTTGGGATGCAGTACCCAGTACGTGCGAATACGGGAAAATTATGAGTCTACTTGTCATGCATGAGTAATTCATTCGTGAAGTTGAATTGAACTTTATCGAACCCGCACCTAATTTACAAATGATCTCCATCATTTAAGTGTGAATCTTCCTACCACCAGGGGGTTCCGATGGAGTGCACTTATAACTTATATCGGGCCGTATATCGTTGACTCTTCGAAACTCAAATTTAACCCAGATTTAAGGTGTCAAGAACGTCTTTACTGTAGTATCTCACATGGTAGTAATCGACAGATACTCGTACTTGAGATTTCAGATATTACTGACGAAAAACTGACACATAAAGTGTGCCTAGCTTGGGGGCCCTCTTTAATTACCTCATGCCCTCATAATTTCTGTTTCACTGGTTGACGGTGTCTCGGTGTTTTAGTGTTTCGATGTTTCGATGTTTCGATGCCTCATGAGGTTTTCGTCTGGTCTTGTGTGCTATCGCTGTCTATGTTTGATGTCAATTTTTATTGTTGACAGTCTTGTTTTGATTAGATAAAGCTGTCACTATATATGGCATAATGATTTCAACTTTGTTACAACGATAAAGGGTTTGGTTGTTCTTTTAATTAGCAAGATGTGTGTAGAGATAGTTTTCAAACGAGATAATGATGAGCTCAAACTGAAATGCGATACTATACGAAACGAGTTGTACTATATGTGTTAATTAAGTTAAGATGGAATGATACGATATATGGATACTTATATGCATATGGTACGAGTACTAATGAATCTTCATGTTTACTTGTGAGATAGAAAGACCGTTAGATTAAATTGGGGAGCGGTTGCAGATATTTATGAATTTTTTCCCCGTACTGGCGATATAAGGTGTTAGGCTTACCTGTAGTCTATCTTGTATTTGCAAAAGAATTTGGATTTTTGCGACTCACCTGAAAGTGGAAGAGAAGAGAATTTGGTTAAGGTGTTAATGATTTATGTTAATTGATACTTAAGATGATGCTTATAGGTTGATGTGATTTTTTAATTTTTTTTTTGCTTGCTTTTATGAGAATTTAATGCTAATTTAGATGAATTTAGGTTAGATAGTGGGATTGCGGTTTTCCGTTCTAGGTTAGATTGTTTAATTTAAAAATTACAACAGATTCGCTAGCTAACGGACTACTATAATTAGGTATCAAGGCCGAAATTTAGCTAAGAATCATGACCAATAAAACAAGACAGTTAGGACTACAACAGTTTGACACAGAAAAATTGATCACGAATGTGAAAGAGGATTTTATTGTACGCTTCTAAGTAGTATGTGTCTTTGTGGTCAACTTATTGTATGATAAACAAACCGTCATTTGAAAGTCGAGTTCGACGTGAAAGACAGTGGTTAGCCTGCTATCAACGTACGTACTAAATATTGCTGTTACGAGTTACCATTTTCCGCCGTGAAATACTTTGGCATTATCTAATGTAAAGCAAGCTACTTGTGACCAAATTGAGTATTGATAAGCTGCCATAACCTATTAATACAAATGATGGTTCGAACGTCTTTAGGAGCTTTACTGAACTCTCTTAAGGAAGTTCGAAAACGAAAGATTTTTTTGTAAGAAGTTGGAAGTTTGAACTCACTAAAATTTTGTCTGGTTCTCGATGAACTTGACAGGTAATGGTCAGAGCAGGACCTGTCAGAACCCTAACTCTCGTTAAGGTAAGGTTATGGTAAGGATACCCAAAGTTTAAATGAGATTATAAGTGGATTATTAAATAATATAAATACATTTATATTGCAACAGTCTAGTGGGAATCAAGATCTAGTCTCCCTACTGTAGTATTCGTCAATGTCATTTTGTGGAAAAATAAAGGAACTTCCGTTCGCGCGGTATATTGAGAGAATTTTTCATAGGAAAAAGATTTCGCTTTCGGAGATCTACCGTCCAGAAAGGGTAGTGACTTTAAAAACATTTTTTTGGGCTTTTCGGTGTTTGGCTTGTGTTTTTTTTAATAATCACCGCGCGCTGAATCGCGGGCACTGCTGAGTGTTTTAAAACTTGGTCCAGCAGCTCAAGAATCAAGTTCGTAGCGGCTAAGGCATGTCTACCATTAGAATATTATACTGGTCTACGTCGTCATAGGGCCCACAACCCAATACAGAAAAGATTATGTGACCAACCAACAAATGACTTCGAATAAAAATGAACTCACTGTTAACGACCCTACCATAGGTTTAAAGGACAAAAACTTTCAGATTTGCTCGTGGAATTTTCTGGCCCACGTGCAGCCGAACAATTAGCAGAGATTCTTGACTGCTATTACGCAAATATCACCGTCATTCAGGAGGTGCAATGGGATGGGCCGCACATAAGGAGGATGGAAAACTGTTACATATGCTATGATGATTGCTATGGAGAAAAGAAACAGCGTTTATTCGGATGTGGATTTGCCATATGCGTCAGACTTATGCAAGAAGTCTTAAGCTTCCGATACGTGAACAAGCAACTTATGACAATTCGCATAAAGGCTAAATTCACTAACATAAGTCTAATATGCGTCCATGGAAAGGACGACGCCACCAAAGAATATTTCTACGAGCTCCTCGACAAGACTTATGACTCTGTATGAGCAATCCGAGCCAGGATAGGAAAGGGCAGTTGGTAAACATAGCCTACATGACACCACGTCTGGCAATGGGCTTAACTTTATTGGCTTTGCGACGGGATGAAATATTACTATATCAAGCACGCGGTTTCCTCATATTAATATATGCAAGGGGACAGCAAACACTAAAGCAAATTGATCATTTTGCGGTAGACGTAAGGCTTGTCTCCAGTAGTCTGGACGTCCGAGCGTTCCGGGCAGCCATCATTGACTCGGTTCACCACCTAGTTGCAGCCAAGATGTGAATGCCGATTTCCCCAGCGCCTCTCTCAAGAACTCCTATATTGCCTCGTTTCAATATACACAAGAGGACATGAAGGTCTTCGGATCATCAAACGCTAAATCAAATTGATCCTTTTGCGGTATTCTGGACGTCGGGATATTCCAGGCAGCCAACATTGACTCCGGTCACCACCACAACAAAGAAAAACTAATGTGAGAATATATAACGTAGAAAAGCTGCAATGGCAAGACACCGGCAGAAGCTTCGCCGAATGCGTATCCCGAAATCTTTCAAAAACTCCTATGCAACCAGCATCAAGTACCGAAGACCAGTGGCAAAGCTGCCAACGTCGCATCAGAACAGAAATCCGTGGTTTGATGAAGAATGCCGCAAACACATGCAGCTAAACAAGAAGCGTACAAAGCGGCGCTGCAACGAAGGGCGAGAGCCCCTCATGAGCTCTACGAGCAGAAGAGACATGACAACATCGGTTTACCTATAGAAAGAAAAAAGAGCTCGATCGAAGATTTTAAGAGTTTGTACTCCAGCAATAACATACGGAAGTTTTACCAGTAGGTAAAAAGAACATGTCAAGGCAAGAAGACCCGTACAGAAACCTCCAGAGATTAAGAAGGAAACCTTGTAATCGGTGTTGAGAATATGGAAAAACTTTTTTTGCTGACTGTATAACGGCGAAGAAGTCCAACATTCACCTTAGACGACGATAGGCAAAACTTCTGTGCAAAAGCAAGGATAGCAACATCTAAGCTGAAAACCAACAAATCAGATGGACTTGACGGCTTACAAAAAAGAATCATAGGAAATGACTTTGTGGAGTACCAATTCATTTCTCAGATCTGGTCACAAGAGTGCCTGATGAATGGAATCTCAGCACCATTTGCCTGATCCACAAAATAGGAGACCCCCTCAACTACAGAGGTATAAGTCTCCTTAACATCAGAAACTAGATCTTATCTGCCATAATATATGATAGTTTGAAACTATTCGCCAACAACCGGATTGGTCAGTATCAGTGTGATTTTAGACCTGGTAAGTCCTTAATTTTCACACTCCGGCAGATCTCGAAGAAAACTCAAGAGGTCCAAATCGATACCCACCATCATTTCACCAATTTTGACACCCCATATGACAGCATTTATAGAGAAGAGCTATGTATTCTACTCGTATATAGAGCCATGTCTAGTTTTGGCATCCCTGCCAATGTCGTCCGTCTGTGTAGAATGACGATTGAGAACGCTCGCTGCACCATCAAAGTCGGTAACGACTTAACCGAGATCTTTGATGTCGATTGTACGGAACTCACAAGAGAACACTGGCGGCACAAGCTTTCAAAAGACTGTACAACTACTAGCGTACGCTGATGATATCGATGAATTGTTAGAACACAAGGGGTTGTCACCGGTGCGTTCACTGGTATTGATAAAATGGGTTTAGAGGTAAATGAGGGCAATACCAAGTATATGCTGTCAACAAGAAAGGACACATAACGTAGACGAAATGGACACAACGTCTCAGTCGACAGCTATAATTTCGAGGTAGCAAATGACTTTGTCTACCGTGGATATGCTATAAATTCTGCCAACATCACCTTAGCAGAAATGAAACGAAGAATTGCTCTTGCCAATCGCTGTTTCTTTGGGCTAAGAAGGCAATTGAATAGTATGGCTTTATCTGGAAAAAACTAAGGAGACTCTATGTAAGACCTTGTTCATCCCAGTCCTATTTTATGGCGCTGAAGCATGGACCCTATCGAAAGCGGATGAAGATATCCTCAATCCTTTGAAAAAGATTTAGCCCCGTGTGCATTGACAGACTTTGGAGGAGAAGATGCAACGCCGAAGTATATGAGCTGTATAACGAATGCTGCGTATCAGTCGCCTGAGATGGCTAGGGCATGTAAAGCGAATGAGCACCAATGCTCCGGCCCGCAGAGTCTTCACATCTAACCCGAAAGGACAACATGGTAGGGGAAGACCTCACTTTAGGTGGCGCGCACAAGTAAAAGAGGACCTCAACAGACTAACTGGAAAAGCTTGTTAGTTGAGGCCCATATTGAACCCGAAATGTAGCGGCACCTAAAGAAGCAGAAGAAGATGATACGCCATTAAAGAACCCAATGGAACTTTATTTTGATGTCAAAGATAAGCCAAGCCAAAATTTAATTAATGAAGTTCTTGTAAAAGTCGAGGATAATAAGCATATCAGCACTGTCGATATTGGTATGGAGCTAGGCACTGTCTTGAATCATTTACAGAAAGCTCGATGTATGGGTTCCTCATATAATAGGCGCGATGCATTATTGAAACGCAATGAACTCGAACCATTTCTTAAACGAGTCACAGCCGTTAATGGACGTACCACAATCGGAAACGTCAAAGATCGTGGGTAAAAATGGTGTGTCCTCACGAACGCGTGGGTGTATATGGAAGGGAATCATCCACCGAGTAGTTCCTTCAAGTGGTTGAATAGTCAAAATTCAACTCTACTGTGAAGAATACGACAGATTACGCCACTCAATTGAAAGAAAACAGCTCGAATTGACCAAAAGGAAAGACGTTGTCTTCCATCCTGAAAACGCCCGATCACAAGCCTCTTTAATGACCTGTCAGATATGACGATGTATTTGTTTGATTATTTGTTCTGCAGAACTCTCAATGGAATTAAGCTGGCTTGTGTAATCGACTTGATTCCTACCCGTATTTTCAACTAAAAGTACGGAAGTTCTTCTGTACACTCTACGAAAACTGAATTTATGCCTTGGGCGAGGGAGGCTCTTGTTGGCGTCAGACTCTAGTAAGTTATGTCGAACTAATATATTTGGACTGTCATACGAGTATATCATCTGCGTAAACCTCAATCTGAATTCTCTTAAAAAAGTTCTGCATCATTAAGAGCATGACAGAAATGAGGGGCTCTAGATAACTGCCTTCCGGAACACCACAGGTGGCGTAAATTAGGTTTCATATGGGAAATCGACAATTAGTTCTATGCTACCATCAACTAAGTAAGATTTGACCTTTGGGATGGACAAAGGTGGGAAGCCTACGGATAGCTGAAGTAGACCAGAAAGCAACGGCTGAACTTTTTTTTTTTTTTTATAATTTGCGCACAAAGGATTTCGTGTACCCTTTAGATATTTGCGCATAGCGCGGGCGAAGGGAAGATAGATGGTTTTAAATGTTTGAAAGGTATAGTGACAAGCTCGACAGAGCATTCAATAAGCGAGTTGTACGGCTTAGGAAGGAATTACGATATTTCAGAGTACGAGTAAATCCAAAAGTTGGCTTGAGGGTATACTGATGAGCATGCATCGCGAGACGGATGTTACGGTTAAAAATTAGAAGGTTTCAGTGGGTCACTGGTGGTGAAAATAGCAATACAACAGTGTGAATCAGGAGACATTACGTCTGTGTACGAGTGTGTCGAATGACTGTATAATATTGTCATCACCTATGAGTTTTATCGCACGGTCTTGAATCCTATCTAGCAAGTGGTAAGAAGTCTTAGGAGTACCTGACCCGATGTGAGCATTGTACTCCAATACTAAAGATATATTCGGCAATGTGGAGATAGATGAATGGCCTTCAAATTATCTTCTGATATCCATATGGGTAGAAACGAGCTGCGGCTGTTGATATAGTGAAAGTACAATATACAGATTCATATAAAGCAAACAAATCGTAGTATTTCAAGAGATAATTAGAGAACCCAAAAGTGTATTGATTTGCTTCTAAGGCAGACCTTATTTTGTTTATTGAGTTCTTTACCAGGAACTACACAGAGAGCTACATTTCTAAGGCGATGTGAGAACTACATTTAAAGGTGTTAAAATCCACACTCATGTTAACCCACTGACTTTGAAGTTTTAAAAATGGACATTTAACATTTAACAATAATGTCCATTTTTAATAAAAATAACATTTTTAGCTTCAAAGTACTAACGGCGAGCTGTATCAATTGTTATACTGAAAAGTTCGACTTTTGGATGCTTAAATTAGAGATGGATCTGATCGGTGATTAATTTATACCCCGCACTAAAAGGAACCTACAGATATCTTATTGTAAACGAAGCCTTTTAGGTATTCGATTCATACAGAAGATAGAATTTTATATCAAATCTTAAAGTCATTTATGCCTCTTTGGTTTTTCGAAACTTCAAAATATACTTAATGATCTTTAGTGTCACGGTCTCATAGTATAGCTCAGAAGCGTGATACTGGACATCTGAATCTAGATGAATATGTAAATCGGTCCCAATTGTAATTTTAATGAGAATATACAACAACGAAGTATGAAGTCTGAACATTGATATTGACTTGGTTAGAAGGGTCGGAATTCATGAATTTAAAGGGCTAAAACATGTGAACTGAATGGGAATCAACGCACTGGCATAGAGAGTCCATGAATTCATTAAGGGACAAAGGAGCATTTCAAACGAAAGAACCTCAACAATACTTTTGTCAGCAATTGTAAGAAGTTAGTCAGGCATAGCAGCTTAATTAACACATCTGTTGACTTCAAGCCTATTCCACAACGAATTGGAGGTTACCTATTTACGAGTATATAAACTTATATGCTCAGATGCACTGAAAATACCATATAGTGTTTCATTACACAGTTTTACGACCTTATAATAGAGCCATTAAAAAGCTACTGAAATTGTTGCCTGTGTAGTGAACAAACAATATCGACATGATAGTACTGAACAACGATATTTAGAAGCCTGACTTTGTGGTCTAAACTGCTTCACTTGACGGAGTAGTTGAAGAAGGTTTTCTGTGGTAGAATGGTAGGAAAGTATTTCCAGTTAATTCATTTGACACACAATTTCTGTCAAAGTTGAATTCCCTAGCTGATTTATGAAATATCTTTGCTACTAGCAAGATATATGCCCGGGATGAGTGCACACCTCAACCACCTCTTGAGCTGCATGGACTAAGTTGGCCAAGTCTCAAATGTATCTCTTATATAAGATTTCCTAATTAATTCCGGAAGATATACGATTATCTATTTGTATGTTCAGTTTTTCCACTATTTATCGCTAATTGCTAGGAAATGTAATCCTCCTCACAAGAAGTTCATTTTATTTTCTAATTAAATTATCGCATGCACTTTACCAGTAACTCAACGCGAGTTACTATCCGCTGCGATCACCTATCCAACCGCCCAACTGAAGGAATGCCCGTTAATCTTAGATTTTTTATTTCTTAATTTTTTATTTTATTTTTTTGATTAAATTTTCCTTAATTGCTGATGCAATGTGTTGTGCAGATAATGGTAGTGTGGGTATGATGATGGTTGGGTTATTGTAGTGTCCAGCTGAAGACAACTTACCACTAATGCTTTCATTGAAAATCGTTTTTTTTTTTTGTGTCTGTTAGTCGTTGAAGGCATATCTATGTGTGTTTCACTTGGCCGTCGTTTTTTTTAGTTGAAGCCATGCGGTGTCTGGCATTGATATATTGGTCATGGTATGGCTTTTGTTGCCAAAGTGTCGGAACTGATGGTAGACGGTAGTTGGCGGTGGTTGTTGCTGAGCTGTTGGGCTGCTGAGCTGCTGAGCTGCTGAGCTGCCTGAATAAGGCAATGAACTTCACATACTCGGTCAGTTGTTGTGGCATGGTGAGGAAGAATTAAATGCATTCTGCAGTCTTCATTTGGTCCTTCTAGACGGCTAACCAATTCATTACCACCAACAGAAGGAGATACTCGTACGTCGTACTGACGTATGTACATGCGATTGGAAATGATGTAAGGTTTTCATTTAATGCCTTTGTTTGGGCTAATTGAGGGAAGTGTTGTGAATTCAGAAATAATGATCTGTAGGTGACAGATCAATAGGAATTATGGAATTCCTATCGCGTCTTTGGACAGCCAGATGGGGGTTATATTGAAGTTGGTGACTCATGAACGTAGAGATGAGGGATTACAATTATGAATGCCTTAGGGTTTCTGATTTCTAAAGGAGTTTGCTGAACTAATGGAGTAGCTATGTTGTAGTGGGATAAGAGTTTGCTTTCCTGGGCCACCCAAGCTCTCATTATTAAAGTAGAATTTCATAATTAGACGCTTTATGTATATATTTATTTTTTTCATGGATCTGCCTAGTATCAACTGCAGTATTCCTCGGCGCTATGGGTAATGATAGAGCAGAACTAATAAGCTCTGCCCTGGGGATGTAATTAGAAGAAAAATTATAGAGCGTGTTATTGTTATTGCATATTTCATTGATTTCTCGGGATATTTAATTGCTATGTAGAGTTCTGCTCAGATAGATTGATTCAGTTCGGACTGTCGACTAATGTGATTACTATAATTGGATTTGGGTTAATTTGCCATTGGACTGTTTTTCATATAATACGGATAACATGGCTTGTCCTGCCGTGGCCAGTGTCATAAGAATCATCATCATTGGAAATCTGTTCGTCTTCATTGAGAGATAACATTTTCATTAAAATGTTCTCAGTATGAAACATAAGGCCGATTGCCTATTCATAAGGCCAAGCTGTTAATGATCTTTATCCTGTTAGTCTAGACTTATCTTAAATCCGAACAAGTCAATTTTTTCTCAGGTCCTTGGCACACAAGGATACGTTGATTGAACACTCGGCCTATTTGTCAGTGCTGAATGATGCAAATGCTGTATATGAGTGGGACCTATGTTAGTTGTTATCTCCACATGACGAGACTGAGAAATTGTGGCTCCTAGAGGTTTGACATTTTCTACATTGCCGGGCTCAGCCGACGACTTCTTCAGGGAGGGAAAGGGTGTGTATCAGTAAGTGTATCCCAATAACTAGATTCACGAAAGTGACCTCATAGAAGGAGCAAACTGTGGAGGGCTGATTTCTTTCCTTCGGAGTTTGAGCCCAATAACATAGCGAATTGCAGAAACCAGTTCGATTCGATACAACTTGATATGACCACAGCCCAAGAGTAGAAAAGCTACCAACCAGCTTCCTGAAGCAGACAACAAAGAAGTTCCTAATGCTCCGAAGCAAACATAGATCGAGAACTTGGAGTATTGCTCAGCCATATAGCAAATTTTTAAGGAGCCCTTTCAGCTCCAAGTATCAATTGCAATATGCTCGATAAAGGAATCAATTAGATGTAAGCAGTAAACTTTATAAGTGCATGGGATATCCGCTTCGTATACACTATACAATATGGCCAAACACTGCTAAGTTCATCAAGATATTTTCTATTAAAATACTTCTTAAGGGTTATGGTTTCAACCTATAAAGATCTGTACAGTCCTAGTGGTACAGACAAATTCATTGCTTACACGAGACCACGTCTGAAAATGGACTTAGGCTACGAATAGTTAGAACATGGTCTCTTCGCCTCAATTTAACAACGAAACATGGCTGTCACCTGATAATAAAACAGCCAACCAACTATGTTGCAGTCGACGCAAGATGTTCTAACGTACCTTTCGACCAATGTAGACTCGTAGCACTATCAAGTTGCAGTTAATGTATATTTACGGCTATTTCAGAAGTCACAATATCGGAGGAATACTTTAAGGATCGTTGAATGGAATGACAGTAACCCCAACAAACCTTTGTCGATAGCGAATTCGTTTTTCTCTCGTTCAGGGCTATGCATTTTGCATTTAGTGCTGATGATCAGTATCCACCACAACTCTGGATTTTGTCCGACCAATGTGACGAAAACTCTGGTTTTTTAAAAGTGCATACAACCAGTGTTTACTGGCGTTACATAGAAAAACAAGTGCTCTAGTGCAACGGCGGAGGAAGTAAAGAAGTGCTACTCTACACCAACAAGACTCGAGCAAAAAAACTGTAGAGACGAGCAAAGACCTGTAGAATCACAATCTGCGCCAAGAGCACTCCGAATCCGCTGTCATCCAGAACGAACTGTTCAACCAAAGCCAGAATAAAGTAAAGATATGAATATCTTAACTTATGTATAGTATAACGAGTAGGCCGTATGACGCAGTCTTTTCAAGTCAGCGTTTGACAGTTCTGTTGGACAGAGGGAAGTACTAAGTATTGGGGTACTAAGTATCAGGGAAAACTAAGTACAATACATGTTGTCAATAGGAACCAACTCACAACATCGATAAATTATGTAGAATGCCGCAGCAGAGCTAATAACTCTGATAATAACACTTCATCCGAAATCAGATGAGGTCATATATTTTCCCATCGCTTTCTTAAGTCTGAGAACACAGTGGAGTACTAAGGTCTTGTCGAGAATCATAAAGGAGACTCCAATCATTCCTCCTCTGCTCTATGGTGTAGAAAAATAGACGTTAGCAAAGATATCCATCGCCGCATAAAACGCCAGATTTTTGCTTCCGTTTGCTTTGATGGCATTTGAAGAAGATGATAACACAGCATACTGTACGAGCTGTACAACGTCATGGATCTAGTCGAAAATGTGTGCATCTGCCGCCTCAGATGGTTTAGGCATGCAACCCCTTCGCCCCTAAGGTGGCTCGCACAAATAAACTGGAATCTCAGCCGAAGCGATTGGCCGCAAAACGCGGTTAACCACCCAGGTTAAGGGTACCTTAACTTCTTGAGCGCGGCGCTACTTTATAGAAAAAAAGAAGGAGGTCCACCCCTGACTGTAGTACTTCAAAAAACCTCATCTGGAGTTGTCACCTCCGCAGTTTTCAAGCAGGTGATCTTTAAATGAGTGATCTTCAAGCAAGTGGTCGATAAACAAATGATCTTTAGACAATTTGTATACAAGTGACCCTCATGCAAGGGATGTTCAAGCATGGAATTCTCAAAAGATCTTTGTACAATTATTCTGAAGCACCTAATTTTCAAGTGATCCTCAATCACCAAGCAGGTAATCTTTAAGCTATCATGCAGCAGGTGTGCTGTGTGTAAATATTTTAAGGGTACTAATAACCCCTTAAGCGCGCGCTACTTATAAAAGAGAAAACAGTGCTTCTCTAACAGTTGACTCTCAAGCAAGTGGAATTAGAGCTCGTGATTAGAAAGTAAGTGATCTTCAATCGAATGACTCTGAAGCAAGTGATGCCCATGATCTCCCCACAAGCAACCCTAAGCCAGTGATTGTTCTAATACCCTAAGTGTCTGATCCTTAGTCGAAAAGCACTCAGAACCTAGTTCTCAATGGGCTGAATTTCTCGAGGAGTGTACAACAAGAAAACGTTACAGAGCGTAACAAAAGACCTTAAGTTGCTATCTGCTTGTAAAGGGTGTTTTTTTAGAGGTTTGGTTTCTAAACTGGCTACACTGTTTCTACAGATTGTCAATTTGACAGTTGAAAGTTGATTTGTGTTTAGTACGTTTCGCCATTTTACGATGAATAGATTAACGTCAGAACAACGTGTGCATGGTTCGGTTCGCCAAACCCATCGTGCTTTTACGGTCGACACAATCGTCCATCTGAGCAAGTTATTCGGAACACGATGAATCATTTTCGCAATACGTACACTCTACTGGATAATACGCATCCCCAAAGATGACAAACAGTGCGAGCAGAAGAAGTTATTGCCGTTGTGGAGCGCATTGTTGAGGAGAATCCGAATAAGTCGATTGGCCATCGTGCATAGAAAATTGGGCCTATGTCCATCCACTTTGTGGAAGATTTTGGCTTAAAAGCTTATAAGATCTAGCTTGTGCAAGAGTTCAAACCGCGTCACCATTATAGGCGTCGTAGGTTCGGTGAATGCGCCGAAAACATGATTCGCTCTTACAACCATTAAAACTCACTGTTTGGCTGGTGCAGTCACCGGCCCATATTTCTTTAAGGACGATGCCGGCCAGAATGTTACCGTCAATGGGGAGCGCTATAGAAACATGATTTCTGATTTCTTCGTTCCTCTGTTGAATGGCATTGACTTGATAGAGCTTTGATTTCAACAAGATGGCGATACATGCCACACTGTGCGCGACACAATCAATTTATTGCGGGAAACATTTGCTGAGCGCAGAGTTTGGCGTAATGGACCTGTGAACTGGCCTGCACGATCCTGTGATCTCACACCTTTCGATTACTTTCTTTGGGAGTATGTGAAGTTACTAGCCTACGCCGATAAATCAGAGATGTTGGACGATTTGGAAGTCTACATTCGCCGTGTTATTGCTGATATACGGCTCCAGTTGCTCGATAAAGTTGTTGAAAATTGGCCATCACGATTGCGCTTCATTCGAGCTGGCTGTGGAGCTCATATGCCCGATATCATATTTAAACACTAATGGCATAAAATTATCTAAAAACACCCTTTACATGTGTGGTGTGGGGTCAAGATTTTGTCCGCTGGAAAGACGGTGTTACCTATATCCACCTGGTAGAAAAAAATATAACAGGCTTGCTGTACAAACATTACAGGTGCGTTTAGAACCTCTCCAACGGGAGCTTCCTAAATTCTCTTTCAGCTAGCGAATTAGTTAGACTTCTGCTGCATGCAAATTGCAATTAATTCTACTCTCAAGCTGAAAGACACTTGGAAATGAAACGTGCAACATTTAGGATATATTTGTAAGTCTATTCAGCTTGCACTACAGCCTCTGCCTATCATCAGACCTGCGATTATCTGGAAGTGGCTTCAACGTTGACTTCAATAATCCGATTCTGAAAGGGAATGAATAGAAACAATGCAAAGTATTCTTCATTCTCACTGGCGCTTCTAAAGAGCCTTGGGCTCTTCCCTGGGAACTTTTGCATAAACAAATGCTTCAGCCTACCCTGTTAATGTACTTGTACCGTCTTCATTTATCATGCCTTGGTTTAGGCTGAATCCATTAATGACGTCGGTTATTGCAATATACATAGACTGCTACAGTATAGTCAAGGGTGGTTAGCAGAAGCAGATTACACTGTATTGGGTTTCGTGACACTCAGATACAGGGTTGGAAATGGCGTATCTCTGTAGTGAGTTTAAAAATGTTAAGCCATCAATGTGACAAATTAATAACACACTTTCAAGCGCTCTCTAAAGCCATTGATAGATGGAATCATCGGGCCCATACTTAACCCTAAAATATCACACGAGTTGAGTGCCCTCGGGGTAATAGATATCTTCAAACTCACAAGTAAAGTCACGGGACACTCACAACAATTTCCTCAAGAATTGTATAGACGAAGATGAACAAAATTTTGCAACTGCCCCTGCTCTAGCGCTCATCGGAGTGCAATCCCTTGGCAGTTACTAATTCTGAGATTCAGTGGTCTTTGCTTTGTTCATTGATAAATTTATTGACAAATCTGTATGGTTCCAGAATACCTAAGACATCGCTCTAACACCATCTTTTAGTTGTATTACAATGGACGTACAAGTAGAACAGGTCTAAGTGGACATCAACGAGGGTCACAATAACCTAGCATTATAGACAACCTTTGTTACTATAAAATTTTCAAGTTGTTCCCACAAGTATAATGCTTCAGGAAAGAGATGATGATGATTGTGTTCGGAAATCATTTTGAAATAATAATCATGACCATTTAGTAAGTTTAACAAAGAAGAGGTAGCTGACTTAATTAGACATCTACGCCTACCATTCCATATTTCGAACCCGATATCTATATCAAAATCGAGTGTGAAAGCTCTTAGAATGACAGCTGCTTCTTACTGTTGTACTCATTTAGTACAAGATATATGGTCCATTCATCGATTTTGACCCAGTTTACCAAAAGCGTATCCAGCTGTTAATGTAACTTTGAATCTCCTACAAAAGTGCCTTTCCAAATTCGAAACATGAGTAGAATTTCGCCTCATTTCCATACACGTGGCATGAATGGCAAAACCTCTCTGATACCCCGTAGGGAGCTAATAAAATAGTTTGCCCTGTCAAACGATCTCAGTCTTTCAGGAACAAAGATCACAATGGAAGCGCCATCGCGTGTCTTACCAAATTTTTTTCTGTTTTTCTTTCAAAAAATCTATTTTAAACTCTACAGCTAATAATCGTTTTCCTCTTCTCTTTTCAGGTAAGTCTTACGATACTCATCATTTGAATCAACTGAATCTACAGAGTTTTGGGTAAGATACTCGAAAAAAAATAAAAAAAAAAAAAGAAGAAATACTGCAAATATGGTAGGCACACGCCCAGAATAGAGGTCGATGATTTGCCCTAAATCTGTCAACCTGTCAGTCTGTCTACGAAATTGGCTCATAACAAATGTCTGTTGGTCTTTCGGTGGTCGTGCCTACTTAATTTCCTTTCGTCGTCTAAACAAATCTGATTTTTTTTCCTTTTGCTCTGAAATACATTGAATAGCAATTCTCATGTCCATCATGTTGCTGCTTAAAGAAATTGAGATACAAGTACTCTGAAGTAGGTACCTCGTACTCGTAGTATTTAAAAAAAAAAAAAAAAAACGGACGCACAAAAAGACGGGACCCCCCTTGCTGACAAACAATACGAATTCACTCCGCAAATTTGTTTAAAATCTTCAAAACACCACCATGACGTCCAGCAAAGACTCATCGGGGCCGGTGTTGGATGACTCGACGATTATTGATGCTTCATCCTCCACAGAAGGTATTCACCGAAGCAGACACACCACAGATACAAGATATACTCGTACAATGGGCGGCCACCCAACTATGTAAGTTTGCGCGCGGAGGAGTCGCCCAGAAGAACGTGACCTAAATTCAAGTTCAAGAATATTATTAGAAATTCACAACGATGAAAGAATTTATGGCAAAGTGTCCCAAGTCACCCGGCCAAATATGTATCTTGACTTGGAACTAGGTGCTATTGATTGTTCCTGCTGCTGCTGTTGTTACTGTTGTTGTTATATTGTTGCTGTTTTTATCGGTATTGAAAGACGCTTTTGGCATGGTAAACATGTTTGCCCTCAATACACTATGGTTTAGAATTCCTACTGGAATGCAGTATTCTCATTCTTGTATTCGTATTGCATCGTTTGGATTGCATATTCTGTTCAATAGATAGATGATAGCAAGAGATGATCGTTTAATAGACCTTAATCGTGTATCTGATGATCATCCCAATAGAGATGCGAATGGTCAAGAATGGTAAAAACATAAAACGGATCCCTAGTATGGATGTAAATATCAGTGGTGGCGCTCTTACGAAATACAAACTTGTACAGAGTTTTCTGTCACAGATGATCGTGGTGATCATGGTGGTGGTAGACACTTTGAAGTTGAGCGACACTGCTGTATCTAGCTAGACACCTTGTATCTAACTTGTATCAGAGATATATATCTCTGATGATCAATAGAGAAGAAAATTACCCAAGAAGATGGAAAAAAAAAAACAAAAAAAAAAACAAAACAAAACTCGTTTAACCGTTGTTTTTGAGAAAAAGATGAGAGACAGCACTACGTGGACTGATCACTGATCACTGATCACACACTGTTGGTTGTCATCTTTCTAGTGTTTGGGTCATTTTGGATGATGATTATGTTGTTGACTCGTTCAAGGAGTGCCATGACGGCACCGAAACTAAGACGAGTTTTCAGTGTTTTTTCCCAATTTTTTTGGGGAAAGTTGAATCGATTATGAGTATAGGGTCAGGGCAGTATCATCATCATCGACAACACTTGTTGACTTTCAATGTGAAAAATTCTGTAGGAATGAAGTCAATATTTGGTTTGGAAATGGTTTTATGGTAAGAACAAAGGTGAGAAGTCTAGAATGCGCCTACGAAAATGAAGAACTAACATTGTTTTGTTTTCTTTGGAGCGAAGATATCTTAAATAATTAACACGTCTTTAAGGGATCCATTAACAGGAACATGTGGTTTCTGATGATAGGATTTTGGTTGATTTGAACGTGAGTGGACTCGTTATATAGTCGATGATTGTTAAAAAGATGCACACGATTGTTAAATATATAAGTCATCGTAAGTAGTAATGCTTTTGTGGGAATAGAAGAGGGTCTGGTGATGTAGACCTTCTTGCAGGGTGCTTTTTAGTTAGCTAAACCAATTGGTTTCTAGAAAATTTGTCAGGGCGCTAATTTTAAACTCAATAGTATTCTTGGGTCAACGACTCGCCTGTAAATAATGCTCTGGAATTGACAATCCCAAAGTAAATAGTGATGTTTGGCCTCCGTTGACTATATATTTTTACAACTTATAACGCTGTTGTTAGCTATCGTGATTAATTTGTTATTATCTCCTTATAATCCTGTAAAAGTAACGAAGATTTTTCAATGATCTATTGGTCGTTCTACCTTAAGCTATTTCAAACCACGTAATTGGTGACGATTATTCTTAGTTGTTAAGGAATTAAAGCTGTGTGACTTCCTTATGCTCCTTGATCTTGTCACGAAAAAATAATCGACATATGTTGATTGGTATTCCTCTGATATTGCTATTTTATGTTGAAAGAATCCTAAGGAAAAACGACCCTTCTTTAATACCACCAGACTTTTGAGCAACGTCTGAATAATAATTCTTGTCACTCACAGTTGCCTTTGGGCTCAGAAGAAAATTAGTGTTATAATGATGAAAACTGGTGACATCGAACAATGAAGCCGAATCACCGAAAGGTTGTAAGTTTTCATCACGAAGGGTCAATCATGTTAAAAAGGATCCCGAACAGAGCCAGTGAGGGACGGCAGCCGACTGAGTCGAATCAAGTAAAGTGAATGTTATGGATTATATTGTACCAATATCTACTCTGCATAGCATTAAGGAAAGGTACGTTTCATATTTTCTGTGTATTATTTTTGGTAGGTCCATCGACCGACATATACATACATCCGATGGCACTTACCTCTGCAGGAAACCAGGCGAGATCTACACCGAGCCAATGTATCCAAACTCGTCATAGTTCTAACACCAGTATTTGACCTATTGCAGCTTTCGCAAAAAATTTTTTGAATACTATATCTTGAGCTCTTTTTCTGGCATTTTACCCAACATCGCAGGTGATACCGCGGCTATTTCAGTTCGAATGTTGTTTTTGAGTTCGTCTAGAGCCTTTGGTTTGTTGGAATAAACTTAGCTTTCTAAATAGCCCCACAAGAAGATGTCTGGAGGAATCAAATCTGGAGATCTTGGAGGCCAATCCATACCACCGTTTTTCGACAAACATGGCCCGGAAATTTTTGCTTCAAAAAGTTCATTACTTGGCGTGGCGCGCCATCTTGTCGAACTTTTACAAGCATTTGCAGACACACAAAGTCGCCAATCATCCACAGATACTGATTGCCATCGACCGTCTCTCCGACTTTAAAGAAAACTGGCACAACGATGGTTTTGGAGCAAATACCGGCCCAAATGGTCACTTTCTCATCATGAAATGGTGTTTTATGAATAATGTGAGGACTATCGGTTCCCCAAAGTCGACAATTTTGTTTGTTTACTCCGCCAGAGAGGGTGAAATCTTCCTTAAAGTAGTCCCACTGATGTTTAATTGCAGAGATCGGCGGCGATACGAGACATTTGGATTTCCGGCAACACTCTTCCTAACAGCTTCATTGCAACGAAATCACGACTGACCCGTGCTCAATACAATATGTGGCCGAACGACGCAATTGTGTTGTGACCACAATATCCACGCTGAATTAACACAACTGACCGGCAATTTTCAATGTAAAGTGTCATTATTTCGACGCATTCTTTCGGTGTAAAGTTGTTGAAATTATGTGAAACTGACGTTTCCAAATTGTGCCAACTGAAGCCGATCGGTTGAGAATTGTCAAAGTTATTAAACATCTCTATACCTAAGCTCCTTTTGTGCCCTTTGCTGCGTCTTCCATTACTTTTTCGATCATTTCGGGCTGCACGAATGTTCGCCTTGAGCTCGTCAATGGTCTGAAGCTTGCTGGCGTACAACACTCACCCAATGTATGTGGGAGCTATTATTTTCGTACTTTTGACGTATTAAGTTATTTCTCTGTACTCCGCATCGCATAAATAAAATGGTGGAGTCGTGTGAATTTATTGAGCCTAGAGCTGTAGGTATTGCTTAACTTTTCCTGGGAACAGATACAGCCTCTTCGTTGCCTGGCTGAGTAGGAAGGTAATGTACCATCACATCAATCTACCCTAACCTACTTGTTTGTTGCTTCTGCTAACAATAAAATAGCAGTTTGTCTTTGAAAGAATTTGTGAGCTTCCTTACCACGGAAAAAAATAGTTTGCTTTCCCAAGCTAAGGATTGCTTTATCCAAGAATTCTTTCTGTAGGCCTCACGCAATTATTAGGACTCGATTTTAGCTCAATTTTTACATTTCTATTTCCTTTTCTTGACAGAACGTCTATAGAGTTGTAAGTGGAAACCTGCCGTATGGCCCTACTGATTATTTACGCTCATCGGGATTGCGATGCCTCAATTAACACTGATCTACAATAGGGACTAATCCCCATCCTCGATCTTTTGATCATCCTGCGTCAGAGCAGTAACAATCCCAAGTAATCGTGTAGGCTAGACTTTCCCTTCAATTGAGAGTGAGGGCTAAATAAAGTCTCCCCCAATCTTAGAGTCTTGGCGCCCCGTAGTATCTGCTACTTTTTTGGGTTTTCCAACACAGTCGGACAACCCTCTCTGCGACTTTAAGTTTAAACCACCGCCCCATGACCTTCCCACACAGGAGCTTACCTCTACAAGTCAGGCTGGAACCGAAGTTCCAGAGGGCTCTTTACTCCCATGGTACAGAATTAAGCCTCTGTCGGGCTACCAGTGAGATCCCTACAGATCCTTGGTGTCAAACGCTATGCACTTTAGTCGCCATTCTGGTGTTTCTTTTTTATAAGACTACAAGCTGTACCTCTGTTTATTATCCGACTACACCGTTTAACAGGCATAGCCTGTCTAATGTCTAATGGGCAGGGGCCACTTTCTGGACAATTAGGAAGGAGAGCTCGATGTCAACATTGGGAATGCTGCTTTCGTCATACGATAAACAGAGACAATAGGTGTTAAAGCTTACTAAGTTATGTGTCAAGGATGTGGCTGGGGCCACAGACAGAATTCTAGTTTTTGTTATAGTAAACATGCGAGTTATAATTAGGATTCATTTACGGTAGAGCTGCAAGTGTGCCAATTGGCGAAAACCCAATTTTATCTTTCACCAATATTGAATTACACCAACATTTCCCTGCAGCCTCTCGCTTACAAGAATAGGGTTCTTACATGAGAAGTTTATAAAACAGAAGGGACCTGTGTACTTTTGAGTCTAAAACGAAATGACGATAGTCTGCTACACCTTATGACCTATGCAATCATATCCGGCTTTTAATCTCAGGTTGAAAGCCTGGACTACCGTATGTCATACAGCTTTAGATGTTCACACAACGCATCCTGTGTATCTAGGATCATCAAGAATGGCCGATACTTTGGACATTTAGACTTTGAACCTCAAAGACTAAGAAGTATCAAAGTTTCAGGTGGTAAGCTTAAAGTCTTTTCTATGTTGAAACGAAATCCTATTTTTATTTCGATCAAATTTGATGACAGCCTACGCTGCCAATGCCAGCTGCAATAAACTAAACAGAATAACTTAGCCCTTAGAAGAAGCGTCAAACGGCGCTTACGAAGAATTGTCTTTCGAGTATTCGACAGAATGTCGTTTGGACCAACTGCACAAAATTTCATTTGTCATATAGGTATTCTGGCTGACAAATTTGCATTACTTCGTGCAACAGACAAAGTGAACGAAGCTCTAGTAAATTTAAGTTGGGTCAGCCGCAAATTTTCTTGGGATACGCAGAAACGCGGTCGTGGCGTTTAAGATTTTATACATATCGGGCATTGTTGTTGTATACGACAATCATTTTTCCTTTGCAGTCTTAATCCAAGTTACAGAAAGTCTCACATCCATATTAGAGAACTGGCAACAAGAGGGGTTTGGCTAGAAGCAACTTAGTTTTATTTGGGACAAAACGTTGTGATTGCCATAGGGTATGGAGTCTGCCATAAATATTCTAAGTTAGGGTCCTGTTAAATATTATACCCAAATTTTTTGTAGGCTCACATACTCGGTAGTCTTATCCGTTAGGTAAATTTAACAATCTGTTATAAATGACGCCATTGTGCATAGCATGTAGGACCTCATTCACAGGCTTTGCAGCTATGTCTTTCATATGAAGAGACCGGATTAGAATAATTTGGACATCGTCGGCAAACATGTGTACACAACAATTTTTAATTTGGGCGGGAAATGCTTCCACATACAAGGTGAAGATAACTGGTCCTAGAATGGAGCAATGTGGGTCACCGCTATTGACAGGAAGAAGTCTGGCATTTAGTTGTTAGCCACCACACTCTGATATCTTTCACTTAAGTAGAAAAAAACTAATTTTGTCGATCCCCAAAAGAATTTAAAACTTTTCCTAAGATTTCTACATAGAATTCCATGATTAACTGTATCGAAATCAAAAAGAGTCAAAAAACTCACCTCGTTCCTACTTGAAGCTTCTTTAATCTTCTCAACCACCAACAACAGCGAAGCTTTGCAGCTTCTTGTTGCTCGGAAACGAGATTGATGAGCAGTAAGTAGCTTATATTTGGCCAGATGGTTTTGAATTTGAGAGAATATAATTATTTCAAATATTTTTGACAGAATGCGAAGTATCTATAGCTATTATTTTTTTTTTTTTTTAAAAAGAACCTAACACTCAATTGGGTGTTATAATGTCTCAGCGTGTGTTAAGTTTTTTTGGAAAATGGGATAGAGAATGAGAGAAAGATGTTTGGGCTCAGTGGTTATTTCGCTCCATGGGTGTCATCTAACATTTAATGGGGAGACTAAATTCTTAGTCGAAGTTGGCTTGTTGTTGATTTCTAGTCAACTACTGATCTTATTTGATTTTTGTTAATTGAATAAATGAATGTCTTTTGGGCGAGGCTGGGACTCGAACACCGAATCTTCCGATTTGGAAGCCAGTCCACTATCACTTGAGCAACGGCCAACCATAAACTTTGCTTGAATCCATCTAGGCCAATTGCGGTTGATTTTACAGACAGTACGGCTTGTAGAACCTCTTCATTAAGCACGTAACAAAAATTTAGGGTGTTATCGTTTTCATCCCTTCTTATTGTCTCAAAAGGAACGGAAGGATTTTCATTACGGATCTTATAAAGTTTGCGTTAAGAAGATCACCGTTCATATCAGCCAAAGTTTTAGAATGCTGCTTACCGATGCCAATGTTGCGCATGTGTGCTCTTCTACATATGTTTTCCCGTTTTGTTGAGTTCATCAATCTTGAATCTTTTCCACTTCTTGTAGACTACGTCGCTTTCTTGGGTGAGCTAAAGAATTGCAGATATTAGTCAGATTGACGAGGCAGCTCTAACGATCTTTAAAGGAACATGTTTTTCGAATAAAATTCATATCTATTCCTGATGAAATTCAACTTGGTCATTAACACTTGGCATGATCAATTCTTTCCCAACTTGCTTCTACAGCATCCTGCTGTAAGGCGAGAGGATTAATATTTTTGAAATCCCCGAAATACAAACCAGATCCGGCATCCTCCATGATAAAATCAGAGGTTAGTTATATAAAGCATGGGGCCGAAAGCTGATTATATATAGACTGCTAACAAGGAAGAGGTCGGTAAGACTATTTGAAATGTTGTTGAGTTGGCTAAGGAGATTTACGGCATACAAAGATGTAGTGATCTCATTGTATTTAGGAATGATCTAGACTCGGTTTCACACAGCTGGATGTAATTTATGTCATCACAAATCGAAACATTCGGTGGAGAGCAACAATGCTGCGCTAATACAGAGTAAATCCGGGCGAGACTAATAGAAACCAATAAGTAGTAAGGTACGTCGAAAGACATAATTTAAGTGTTAGGTTTAACTTAGAGTGCCCGCATGGGGTCAGTAAGCTAGAATAAGATAATTTTAAGTTAATTAAGCTAATTTTTAAGCATTTTTTGTCTAGCAAGTAAGAGTAAATTAAGTAATACGATAAAAATGCATATAAACTGAAAATAGAAACCAATTATTACCTTGTCTATGCTACTTGAGACCTCTATGAGCGCATAATCTATAGGTCTTTCTCTGTCAGATTTAAAGATTGGTTTTCCTATGACTCCGTCACGAACATATATTGCAATGCTGCCTCTGATTCGTCCGAGCCTGTCGCCTGGAAAACCTTCCATTCCATAGATTCCATTCGGTATACCTCGATCGAACCAAGTTTCCGAAACGAACACATCTACTCTTGAATTAATAAAAAGCTGCTTAAATTTGTCGAACTTCGTACCATTTAGGCTTTAGACTGTCTAATGACTGTTGTGGTTGGCAGCAATTGAATCAGAACATCAAAGATCGGCCTAGTCGTGGTTAGTTGTCAACAGAAACTGATTTTTGCTTATGATTTTGTCCTCAAATATCCCTGATGGTTTTTCAATGCTAGGGGGAGACTTTATATGATAATCTCCCATCATATATGGGTCCAGACCGGTTTTGAATCTCATTTGAATAGAGGCTAATAGAAATAAATGCTTCTTTAACCGCTGAACGTATGTTTTTACAAATCGACGTATTAACATGATGACATGTTGAGGCTATAAGTCCTGCTGTGATACAGTTTCTGGAACTAGCATTAAACTTATTGACAGATAGAAACACTTAAAGTTCCACTTAATTATTCCAAAGGCAGTTGCCACAGAAAGAATGTGAGGGGAAGCTCAATGCTCACTACATTAGGAGCCTTAAGAATGATTTGAGTGAAGCAATTATGAAGCAGATTAAACAAGGCTATGCATTTCACAAAAGCAATCCAGCACTTATTCTTTGCCTTGCAAAAGTAACCACTAAATTCTACCGATGTTTTTCCATAGCCTAATACATAGTCCTTTGTGTGAACCTCATGTACGAAATGTTTAAGTAAATAAATTAGGTTGAGTTAAGTTAAGTTTACGGGCTGCACAATTAGAGTATACTCTTCTTCGCCACACTTTGCTCCATGTGGACCCATTATGATATCATTACGTGGGGTCAAACGCGTTAAATAGTTTTCATGTCTCTTGTTTTGAATCCAATATTGCTAACCCAACATGAGATGCTTTTACAAACCTGTGAAGATTCGACACTGAGACGTTAGAAAGTTCTTGAGTATCTCAAGTGACAGCGACTCTGGCAGTGGCAGAGAAAGTGAGGTCTATCCTAGTGTGTCCTTTCATCACCGCTGCGTCTACATACCATATGCCATCATCTTTTTTTTTAGATTAATCCAGTTGGTCGTTAGAAATTTATGGCGACTAAGGCCATCTACCCACTTAGAGAACGATTTTCTTGTCATATTCTGCCCATAGCCTGCGTGTTAATTTGCAGGGGGTTGATGATTTTCACAGGCTCTCGGCTTTCATTCAGATCTTATTTTACACCTGTTCTATCAGATTGCAGAACGGTGGTTCGATTGACTAAAGTGCTCGATCGTGGTAATTTTGTTTTGTTCATCCGCCATGGCATTGCGGGTTATGTCCAAGGCTTCTAATAGACATAATATTATGCTGTGAGCCAGGAGCCTTGAGCTCTTTGTAACATTGCCGAATGCATCCACAGAATTATTTGAGGGTCTAATCTCCACTTTCTGCCGTCGATTTCGTTGCATATATTCGCTGCTTTCTTTTGTCCCTCCATAAAAAAAGCTGAAATTCTTGGCAGTGTGTGACCACATTTCCTTGACATTCTATAGATGCATTCCTGTGAACATAGAACAACATATTTGCTCTATATGCAGGTCTGGAGGAGTGAGCTTCTCTTGTGATCCTCAAATGCCGAAGATGGAAGGATCCAGGCTTCTTAGTTAGTGGTGCCCTTCGGTTGGGTCATTCAAAGGCAGCCACTGCAAATATAGCGGACTTTCATTTTAGGAACCTAGTTCGGCTAGAACTGGCTCAATGTTCAGGTTCGAGTGAAAGGTCATTTGTCATAAATCATTTCCAGAATAAACTTCGTTCAAAAGTTAAAAAGAAGGTAACGAGCTAATGGTTGTGACCATGATGTATCGCCTCGGTAAACAGCCCTGGATATAGTCTCGGTTAAGATCGACCGATAATTCTGGCCAAAGTCTTTTGTGTGGTATGTAAAAAAACCTGTAATCATGTCAAATTAGTCCACCTCGTCGGAGATAAATGAGCACAATATCATAAATTCAGAGTTGAGAAGTGCTGAGAGTCTAACCAAATTGTGCACTGCGGCTTATATAAAAATAAAACTCCCCACAACGCTGAAAACTAACTTTTTCTGTTCAATCCAAGCCGAGGCAAAGTTGGATGCTTTCTGGAACGTTCGAATAAACGACACTTCCATTTATTGAACAATTTAATACTTGAGCAGCTACTCATTTAGTGAAGTGGATATTTGTAAACTGCGTTCGTCACCAGCTCCAAGATACCCAATCACAGCTCTAAACGTCAATTGTAATTTATACCAGAAAGATAAAACTCGCATTTCTTAAGTACCATTGGTGTGTCTCGATGTCTTTTTATTTTTGTCCTTCATAAACGCTGCTACCACAAAAAGACGACGTTTGCTTTTTATCGACCTTTTATTTTAAATCTATCCGAGGGCAACCTGATCTTCTGTCATGCACAACCTAGCCCTACTTGTAGATGTATATGCAATCACTAGCTCAAGGCCACATTCCGTCTGACTAATCAAAGTGCATCACAGTACGCATCTATTCCAAGGACACTAATCGAAGACAACACTGATTTACACGTTTGTCTCATAAAACCGCAAGCCATATGCAGTCCTTACCACCTTCTCAGAGCAACCGACCGACGACAGCTAAAAGGAGACTATGTGTGTGGGTTCTGTGGTCACCCTGATAAATTATCCTACTCTCCACCATTAACCCAATAAAAAGCCAACAAAAAAAAGAGAAAGAGACCATGAATCCAGAACTGCAGAGCTCAGAATAGAGCCCAAGTGCAGAGGGTTCCCCATCATATTAAATTTCATCTCTTTTGCTTCAAGGGATTCGAAAATTGCAAGATTCATTCTGGGCATCTGCTCTAACATGGCAGGCTTCTAAATGCAAATTGCTCATCATAGTCACAGCCCACACGTTGACGTCTGACTATGGCTGTGACTGTGACTGTGACTGTGACTGTGACTGTGACTGTGACTGTGACTTTGACTGTGACTCAGTCTATGGCTATGACTTTGGCTGTGTGACTGTGTGGCACAGACAAGTCCCGCAAAGTGCACATTACAACCTGTTCATGCCATCTGACATTTAATTCATTAAAATTCCCCCTAATAAAAATCCAATCTAAATACTAAGGCCGCGGTCTCCTATCCTTGACTGGATGTGCATCTCGGTAATAGTCGTACTTGTAGGTTCAATAAAATTTTGTGATCTGCGCGGAAATGTCTAAAACGCGCGCAATGTTCCTGTCTTTGAGTGTGCACTCTTCTTCACTCTATATGGCCAAAACAACCTTCGGCCAAATGTGGAATGCACAGGAACCCAACTATGACGTAAAAAATCTGTTCAAGCTTCAAGATACACAGAAAAACTTGGTCGACGAGAATAGCACAGCATCACCAGCAAGGGACTTGGTTCAATGGAATCATATATGAGTACGGATACGAGTAGAACCAGCTAATCCTCGTATGGAACAAGTTTTCACGCGACCAGCTACAACGTCCAGTAACATCAGCAGCAGCAAACAACAACAGAAGCGCGCCGGGAGTGAGGAAAAAAAAAGCGGTACCATGGATTTATAAGGAAACGCAGAGGGTATAACGAAAATTACGACACAAGATCGAAAACTTGCTAAAATAACAGTTATATTGGACCTGAACCGCGAAGACGAGATGATTGCAGACTCCCGTCGACTGTAGTTTGTAGCGCAGGGGTCTATAAGGGGAGAAATCTCACATTGACGGCGGCGACGACGACGACAACGACAACGACAACGACGACGACAACGACGACGACGGTGACTACGGCACTCTATTCCCAACACACAAGGTGTTTGCCTTTATTCGGATCCACATGGTTTCTCTACATGTATATGTTCATATTCCAATATGCATGTGCATGTACGAGTACTAGTATCTATGAGATTCAGATACGAATAGCAGCTCAAGACGAAAATTTCATTTGAGGATAATTGAACCGGTTATCGATTTGCTAGCTTTAGCTACATTCGGGCTATGCGGTGATTTCTAAGGAATTTCGCGCAACAAATATTTTTCCTCCAAAATGCAATAAGAGATCTGCAGATCGGGACCGGAGGTCTGCGGTTCGATTGGAGCGGATTCTTTGTTCGAAATTAGCACTCCAATTCTTGTTGACATAGGAGGTAACATATACCATACTCGTACTATGGTAACGAATGTTGATTCACTTTATTTGATTGCATACGAGTCGGAGAGATGCATTAGGCTTTTGAGTTGGGTGGTACCCTGGACAGGATTCTGGAGAAGGATCACCGACATTACGCAAACACTGATAGTGTGAAATACCAGACGTACGACTAATGAGTGTTAATTTGTGTCGGCAGAGGTTATCGCCAACTGAGAGTGCTGGAGAATTTACTAAAAGATTCATATCTGTTTGCAGTGCATCGGAAAACCATTAATTGTTCTACAAGAATTTACCGTCAAAAGAGAGGGAAATTTATTTCCAAGGAGTGACGAAGGCGGGACTGACTAGACATAGCAAACCAATGAGCTAGGAACACTATAAATAATGGTGGTCTGGTATATGAATTTAAAAATTTGGTGTTTGGACTGGCAACTGAATGCATAGGAGTCAATCGTTCAGCCCTAAAAAAGTAAAATGGGACTCAGACTCGAATATAAGCTGTAGAGCCTAGTACACTACTGATTAGCTCTCCTAGAAGGCAACAATTAAAAACAGTCTGACGTGTACACAATTTGACATGTCATCCGTGTAGGCGACGATAAGGAATGACGTTTTTTTGGTGAACCATGTATGAGCCCAGGTTAGAATTAGGTTATATAACAATATCTGATAATCGTGACAAAGAATGAAAACGGTGGTGGTGGTGGTTTATTCTACGATATTCTGGCAAAGTCGTGTATCAGAGTGTTATGAAGCTAACATATGTTGAAACGTTACCCTTAGGGTTCGGTTCCCAGGTATCATATCACTTCATCATTCTTCTGTTTCAGAAAATTCCCAGAACCCGACTTTGAACGATGGCTCAGGCTGAGAAAATCCCATTCATTACTTGTCGATTGTTAGATGTAAGGATCTTGACAAGTGCAGTCACAAATTGCACTCTTATCAGAGTGGTAGTCATACATAGACCTAACTTCTACCCAGAAAGGTTGAGGTTGTGAATCATAGGAGGTACCAAGATCGGTGACTATGTAGACCACGTCAATATCTCGGCCGCCTACTCGTTCTCTGGAACCTTAGATAACACATTTCACTATTTTATACAGAAGATTCAAATGCAATCTTACAGTCGAATGTGGCTGAAAGTTATAAAAATGTCTTCCAGTATTTGAATTCCGATTCCCGGACAAAATCTGATTGTTCAAAGGTCTCATAGTCTTCCTTTTTTTGCCTATTCACCAGGAGTTGATGGAGCAGTAACAGCCGTGATCTGTCAAGATCATTCCCAAAGCTGCGAAGATCTCTCTTATTGCCTAAAAAGATTTAAGTCTATTCAACATCCTTGTCTTAAAGAACTTTAGAGAGGATAAAAGATAAGGAGACTGTACCTGTGAGAACTTTCTTCACGCCAAGAATTTCACTAAGGAAACCATCCCAGTTCTTTCCCGCTCGAAATTTTGATAATCAGTCAGTATCATACCCCCGCATAATAAAATGAACCGCTTTACGCTTGAACAACGTTGGTAAATATTGCAACTTATTTCAAAAGTGAGCGCTGTGTTGACCAAAAGAAGTTTTGGTCGCGCGCCTGCTGTAGGCAATTTTGTATAAAACTCTCGTGAGACTGGTTTGCTTGCGGACAACACTCACGGTCCTCGTCATAGTATGGTGCTTACCGACGAGAATGTGACTACAGTGGTCGAACATACATTCGCCATCGATCTCAACAACTCAACATTTCACGCACCAACCTGATGAGAATTTTCCACAAAGATCTCGGATTGTTCCTTACAAATCCCAATTGACTTATCAATTGAAGGCAAACGACCATCCGTTTCGTTATCGCTTCTCAGTGTAGGCCTTTCGGCAGCTTGGACGATCTTTGGTTTCTGCACGATGACACGCCATGCCGCACAGCCCATCAATAGATCTTTTGCGCTGTCGATGTTAATTGGCCGCCTCAGACTATAAGTCCTGCCTGAAATAAAAACGATATCTAGCTGACAACTCCTTGGCGAAAAAGAGTAACCTTATACCTCTATAGGTTATCTGGATGACTTAGCAACTGCACTTCAACGGCAACTGGTATTAACCCAGCAAAAGCGGTTGCCGTATGTGATTCACGTGAAAATATGAACTCTCACAGCTTTCATGGATATGCCGAAAATGTACATGTCAAACGCTTCAATCTCGGGCAAACACTAAATTAAAGAAGAATACCATAGAGCGCTCATAATAATCAACTGTGCTTTATCAAGGTCCGAGATGGAATCTTTAGCCAACAGTAATTCGCTGGAGATTGTCATTGGCAGCCAAAGCGAAAGGAGTAGGCACGCTTAAAGGCTGCGCTGGAGATCCTATGACTTGTGACTCGTGATTTTGGCAGTTACCTGCCCAATTTCTCTGTCGACTAGAAGTCGGGAAGGATTTCTAAAGATGATCCATGGTACAGAGATTGGATTCAACTGAAACCCGCATAGCTTTACGATCGACAAATCATTGAAGTGTAATTTTTGGAGATTTTGGACATCTGGCAAACTAAACGCCGACTTTTATTGTCATTAATAAGAAATACATTCACTGCTAGGAGCTAATAATGCTCTACAAGTGCCAACGATAAGATTAATATTGGCAATGCAATGTCGTAAAAATAGAAATTATAATATATTCTGATGAAAATAATTTATGTCGCAAATGAACGGTGGGCCGTGTTTTGTACGCAGAGAGAAGGATCTACGATTTTTGCCGACTCCGAGCGGCAATGACATGAAAGGCTTTTTCGTCGGCAGAAGTTTTCATTTCTAGAGGTGTTTGCCATTTGTCTGTCAAAAAGAGAGAAATATCAGAAATTGTTTTTATTTTCTGTTTTTCTCTACATGAGCTGGGAGTCGAACCCATATCGCATATGTAGCAGTGGACGAACTTATCTACTCTGGCACGCCGGCAATAAAAACGAGTATGGGGAAAATGAAAGGTTTCTTTTAAACTTGGAATGCTCGAGCAATCTTTTTCGTACCAAGTTAACTTCAACTAGAAAATCATTCCAATGCAGAGACTAACAGAGGGTCAAAACTTCGTGGTATATAAATGTGTGACATCAGGTTTTAGATTTAGGGAATTGGCAGTGTCACGTTTGCTTACGCCCTATTTTGCTCAAATATTGAATCTAAGTATCCATCACAATAAAGCCAGCGGGGCTTTCCCATGACTAACTTATACGAGTAAGATGTTGTACATTAGCAAGACTTCTTATTTGTACTCCGTCCAATAATCAAATTATGCAATGCCTAGCTTTGCTCCACAACACGTCGTTTATTTGTTAATTAGTAGGCTAAACATGTGTAAATGTATTCCAAATAGTTTTTCAAAGCACTTAAAACCTCAGTCAATCAATGGCTCCAGTTTTAGTTGTCTACCCACATATAAGTGTCTACCGACCAACTTAAAAATTCAACCCAGACTGTTTCTAAAAATAAATATCCACCAACTCATCCCATAAATTATTCATCATCCTAAAAGCACGTGACTTTAATCTTCTTTCTTAATTTTTTTTTTGAACCATTTTTACCAATTTCCAAGCACGTTCCATTGACATAAAAACCTTAAACAACTTTAAATTATCCCGTAAGTCGTTCTCCGGATTAAGAGTGAGAGATAAAACTCACAACGTTTAATGCGCATCTTTATGCCAAACCCAATTCGAAACAGGTATGTGTCTTAAAAATTTACAACCTCTATCCCGACAGGTACGAGTAGTAAACATTATCTACACTTTTGAAGAGCTTTTCTTTCTAAAGACACAAAAAAAAAAGAAATTCCATTTATGTCATTTTACAGCAACTACCGTGCAAGAATAGTATTATCCCACAACTGGCTAACAAACTAACATACGAGTACGAATAGTATCTATTACAAATTTCACGCACGAACAATCATTTAAAAAGTCATAAAGATTGAAAAAATGATGTCAGAATTGGAATCTGGACGGTTAGGCGGGGAATGCCCATCCAACAACGGTGGTGGCACTCAAGTTGCATTACTTAATACTAGCAACAATCAGACATGTTGCTGGCATCTGTAAGTGTTAGATGTCTTTAGATGCTCTTGCAATTTTAAATTTGCAAATAATTCTGTCCCAAATATTTGGGTAAACATGATTTGAATTCAGATATCACTCTGACGGTGGTTTTTATGAAGCCAGACACAATGTAGATTGCCCAGATACTCCAGAAATCGACAAACTAGGTCTGTAAGTTGCAGTAAGTTGTGCTAATGGCTGAAATCATTTGGCAGAGTCTGACTGAGATTTCTTACCTTTAAACTGGGTCAGTACTTCGGAATTCCTGAAAAGAAAAATGAGAGAACAAATTCACACGTTAATTGTTTTGTTTTACAGTTGCAATTGTTATAAATTTTTTTTTTCTTTGTAATGTTACATTGCCTAGGTCGTGGGTCTCCTTTATCAGGAAGATGTTTTGTCTTGACTCAGGTGGCACTTAGTCTAAGGGAACAATTTTCTTGGTACTACTTGTAATTAATTATGAATGATTGTCGGTTAGATAAGTACAATAGTGTGGTAAAATTTGTTTGTGAGAAAATAGTAGATACACTTGTGTCTTACGATTTAGAAGGAACTACATAGTATTGGAAGGGTTGGCCTTCGACAAAACGGCCGACCGGGTGTCCTTATCGAACTATGATTGATAATATGTGCCAGTTTTCGAATCTTTTTAGATCGATCTTTCGGTGAGTATCTATGTAGGCCATTTTATATGACATTCAAAACCTTGTATAGCCAAAACTATTGTGGGTATGAAAAACTAAGCCATCACCAATAATTTGAAAACTTTCTGAAATTTTTAAGCTACATGTAGCAGGTCAACCACCTTATGATTGAGCTCGAGATGTGATGCGAACTACTGTCTTCAGAGGCACCCTTTAATTTTATTTTCAAGCATAAAAGTGCCACTTCACTGCCAAGAGAAAATAAACTCTAGTAGTCCCATTGTAAAAACATCTCTGCATGGCCAATTACATGAAGATCATACTAACGCCCATACTTTGACGGGCGGTAAAATGAGGATATCGATTCTGTAATGCACGTCGTCATCATAGTATTGGACACTATCGAGTTAGCATTCAAGCAACCAACATTTTGCCAAAAAAAAAAAAAAATGGCCTTGGCATCACGGCTTAGGCCAGAGTCTTTTAAGGGCGCTGTGAAAAAGAAATAGCAGAAAATCGCTATAACAAAGTATTTCTACTACGTTAATTTAATGTCATAATTGGCATGCCGCAGGGCTCCGTATTCACCTCGATAATTTACAACATTACGTATGGCGGGTAACAGAGCAAAATGATTGCTATCGGGAAATGACAAGCAAAATCAGCGACTTTGAAATTAAATGCTGAAAAGTACTGCCCTTCGAACAAGATCAATAATACGATTCAGTGCATCTAAATATATAAAAGGCGTGTAGTGGACTTTTTGAAAGGGAACGCTCGGATATCAGTATGTCGCAGTCGGTACTAAGGATACTGAAAAACCACTTCTGCAGACTGGTAAACAGCAAAGCGGCTCGTCCACCCGACCACGATGAAGTTACGATATCCGTCCACCCTACCAAAGTGCAGTGAAAATAGCAATATCCAAGCTAAATAGCAACATGGCTGCTGGATCGGTCGGCTTATCTGCAGAGCATCCACCAAATTATTTCCTAGGTTTGGTTGACAGAAAGTACGCCTGAAAAATGAAACCTTAGCACTGTTTGCCCAATCCACAAGACGGGATAGCGTCTTAACTGGACCAATTATAGAGGCATCAGTCTCCTTAACATCGTACATACACGATCTTATCTGCAGTGTTGTATGAATGCCTGAAACCATTTACCAACGATTCTATTTGCCACTTATGTATCAGTGGTACCGATAAAACGACAATCAACCTCAAGAAGTCCTAATCGATATGTACTACCTCTTTATCTAGACAAAGTCATGTCTAGTTTTGGTATCGGTATGGGCTAAGTCGTGAATAATGGTAAAATTAGGGATATTCTGTCAACAAGAAGGTACACTACATCGACGGATCGGCGTGTCTCGCTACTTACTACAATGCTCACCCAATTGTCAGTGCAACCACTGATTGAGAAACGGGCAGATGCAGATTCAAATCCTAAGAAGTTGTTTTCTGTCTCTTATATAAGTTTGTCGGCATTCTCTTCCCACGATTCCATTATGATTTAGACAAGTCTTGATAAATTCAACCCCCCTAGGGGGCTTAGAAAAGTGGAAGTAACTTGAAAGTATTGTAGTTACCCGACTTCCTTTGTAATAAGTATCAAATAATGAAGACCGGTGGTACCAGTAGTACCAGTGCTCTAGACATCCCGAGCCAACAATCCCACCCAGTCTACCAAAGTGAGGTGAAGCTAGATACCAATATCAAAACTTGAAGACGGCGAGGCTACTAGTGGCTACGAGTATCTCAGTAGCGCATAAACTTTTGCCCAAAATTTGCTTGAATGAGGCCATACTGGACTCGTAGAATCTCAATACCGCTCTCCCGCTCTCCCGCTCTCCCGCTCAACAATAGATCATAAGATTCTGTTTGCAATCATTTTTGCATACCTGGAGCCCTGCTCACAATCAAGGTCCCCACCGGCCAAATCTTCACTTTGCTGCAGAAGTCAGAAGAGTTCCAGATCAATAGCCACACCTCACTGTGAAAGAGCTTTGGCATCTAGGCAAACCTCGTCCGTCTGTCCAAAGTGATACCTGATACTCTGTAAAAATTGGTAATGATTATAAAGACCCGTGGTTGTTAGATTATGGTTAAGACAATAATAAGGCTCTAAGAGATGCAAGTTCAGCGACTGAGATAGTTCGAACATGTGAAACGCATGGATATAGAAGCTTCTGTCCAGAGAGACTTTGATTTCACTCCAGGAGCACAAGGAACCATCTAGTTGAAAGAGGAAATCAGCAAACTCTGCATAAATTTTGTTGGAGGTAGAGATTGATCTATGAGGGCGGGTCATTAAGTCCGTGACTTTTTGAATTTCTGACCTCTTTACTGAAACAGGAACACTGCTCCTGTCAACAGGCATCTGTCAGTTGACTCCTGTCAAAATTTAAACTTGCTGCGTCGGTTAGTTTGTGTTTGACAGCTATTTTTATCAGACTACTCACTAATTTGAGGAGAAAATGGAAAAAAGTGAATTTCGTGTGCTTATTAAGCATTATTTCTTGCGAAAAAAAACCATTACCGAGACCAAGGCTAAGCTTGATATGGGGACTCTGCACCATCGATTTCAATGGTAAAAAAGTGGTTTACTGAATTTCGTTGTGGCCGTACAAGCACTGAAGATGCCGAACGTCCTGGACGCCCAGTTGAGGTCCCTACACCCGAAACAATCGAAAAAATTCACGATATGGTGTTGGCCGACCGAAGATTGAAAGTGCGAGAGATTGTGGAAGCCGTAGGGATCTCGCATGGCTCAGTGGTTTCAATTTTGAATGATCACTTGGGCATGAGAAAGCTTTCCGCAAGATGGGTGCCGCGTTTGCTCACAGTCGACCACAAACTCAATCGTGTAACAACTTCACAGGAAGGTTTGACGTTCTTTAATCGCAATATGGAGGAGTTTTTGCGCCGTTTTGTAACCGTGGACGAAACATGGATCCATCACAACACACCAGAGAACAAACAACAGTCAAAACAGTGGGTTTCTAAGGGTGAATCGGCGCCAAAGAAGGCCAAGGTGGGTTTGTCAGCCAATAAAGTTATGGCGACTGTTTTTTGGGATGCACGCGGGATAATCCACATTGACTACCTTCAAAAGGGAAGAACAATCAATGGGGAATATTATGCCAACTTATTGGACCGATTCAATGACGATTTGAAAAAAAAACGACCTCATTTGGCCAAGAAAAAAGTTCTTTTCCACCAAGACAATGCAAGGGTGCACACATGTGCAGTTGCCATGGCAAAAATCCATGAATTGGGCTATGAATTGCTCCCTCATCCACCCTATTCTCCAGATTTGGCTCCGAGCGACTACTTCTTGTTCCCAAACCTGAAGAAATGGCTTGGTGGAAAAAGATTTGACTCCAATGATGAAGTCATCTCGTCATTTTGAGGACCTCGACAAATCATTTTTTTTGGAAGGGATAAAAAAATTGGAGAAGCGTTGGACAAAGTGTATAGAGCTCCAGGGAGACTACGTTGAAAAATAAAATTATTTTTTATCAAAAAATCTGTGTTTTAATCCAAAAGTCACGGACTTATTGACCCGCCCTCGTAGTTTAAGAGTTTTGTTCGCTGAGGCCTCATATTAATCATTGTTTCACACACAGAATCAACGACAACCATATTCGTAGTTATGAAATTTTCGATATTCTACTTCTTTACGAGAGTCAAATGTTGTTCAAGAGCATTGGGGTACCACAAGGTGCATGCTATTCTCGAAACGATAGTCTTACCCTTCAAAAAGTGGTAAAATAACGATTTGTGGTGATTTGTACTCAAAAAATGTGCTCAGTAAAACCAATGAAAACGTCATTTACAATAAGTCTTACTAAACTTCCACAAAATAAATAGCACGATGGCGCTTTAAGTCTTAATGCTTTGACTAGTCTCTAGAACTCATTGTTGCTTTTCGGTTTATGCATTTGTAAGCCGTCGATGTACCCAGGTCTTTTCTTTCAGCTAGGTGCAATGTAAAAAAATGTTTTTTTTTTAGCATTTGAGCATAGGTTTTGACTATCATAGACTTGCCATGATGGGGACAAATACGAGTACAACACTACGCAACCATGTCCTTTACACCAAACACTTAAATGAAAAAGTTCGTTAGGTCTTACAGTAGGTAGAGAGGCGTCAGAGAAAACTATTTCGTAATATTAACCCAAAAACAGAAATTTAAATAAACTGCCATTTCCGACGTTTTCGGCTCGTGTTGATCCCGTTTATCGTATGAAAATGTTGAAAAATGCCTCCCAGTCACTTCAGAACTCAACGCCTTTGTCAGAACGATTTGAATTATGATGTCAACTTATGGCACAAGTAATTTCATTTTATATTCCCCTCACTAACTTCTTAGCAATCAACTTTAATTTACCTAATGCAGTCTCAAGACATCACTCACATTTACGTCAGTTAAATGCACGCCATCAGCAGAGGAGTCGTCAAAGACTTAAATCCCTCCCCTAGAGGAAAAAAGAAAAATTCTAATCACGTTGGCTATTTTCCATCCATCAGAGTAGTATTCCAAGTCTCAGTAGGCAGCTAAGCTAATTGAAAAATAACTCACGAATTAACCATGCGCAACGTTCCACTCGTACTTGTACTCGTACCTTACTGTCTCTCTATCTTCAACCATTATAGTCGTCGTCAGCCCAATGATCTATTTCACTGATTCCATAACTCATATTCTCACGTTCCATTTTCTTCAAGTCATCAATTTTCTTTTTCCATGTCTTTGGTAGTATGTAGTACCTGTGTATCTATTAGGTGGCTTCTTCTCCCCTTCTTTTTGTGCAGATTTTCTTTCAAGCACTTTCCGGCTGTCTAATATATTCAAATCATTCCGTCAAATTACCCTCTTCTCTCAGCTGTCATGCTGTATACAAACCATTCCACTACACAACAAACCAAATCACCAGTCAAGTTTCAAGTCGCAGAAAACAAGGTTTTTGCAAGGAGTGCCCAACTTGATCTTGGTCTTGGTCTTGGTCGTGGCGAATCATCAATACTCGTTTAGGTGGATTCTAATTTACTACACCTGCACTCATTCAGAGAGATGGTTCCTTTCCATTATAAATTTTCCATCTTAATTTAGTCCATAAAAAAAAGGAGCATCTCTATCCTTGTTCTTATCCAAAGGGTTAAACCCACATCGTTCGTCCTTTCCGGCGACCACGCAGAGGAAGCTATAAATTGACTTCAGTTGTCTTAATTTGAATTCAGTTTAACAGTCTTGCGAGTACACGATTCTGATTGCCGTAATTAAATTGCCAGGACTTTTATGGACCCTCAGTCTAAAAATAATCACAAATGTTGTCCCATAAAAACCAAACAACCCGACAGATGTGACCAAAAGATACTTTTTCACAATAAAAGGCTTCGTTTCGGTGCAGGATTTTTTTTTTTGGTTTAAAAGCATTTTATGCTAATAAAACCTCTAGACATGCGATACAACATAAGATACGAATATTTGCAAAGACTCCATCAATGGCTGTCGCGGTGTTAAGACAAAGTTACTCTAACCCAGATTTCATTTCTTTGAGGATGGCCTGCCTGAGGACTGTCACTTATCGAAATGGAATCCACTTGGCATTTCATTTGAATTACGATACCGATGACTGAAACTGAAACGAAAAAGGGTGTCAGAGCTACAAATAGCCTCAAAGGCCAGGCCGGTTTGCAATCAAGACTAAGTAGCTAAAAATATTACTTATCCATAGTGGTGAGCTAAGTTCGGAGTACAGGAACAGGTGTTGCGTCGTAAATAGAGAAATGGAATTCACAAAAAAAAAAAAAAAGAAAAAAAAGGAACGAAACAAGCCGAGTTTTTATGATGGCAAAATATTCATTAGCAAATCTCACGCACGTCAAATCTAGTCTATCGTTGACTGCAGTACTAAAGATTGTTATCTGTTGCCTGACAAACAAGTATCAACTGGGAGAAAATCCTAAAATACAATTTTACAATAATTATTGCTAAGAAACTTGTGCAAAAGATTGCATGCTATTCTATCACTCTCATTATTTCCAGTTTCTTTCTAATCCTTTTCTTATACTCGTTAATATGTCGGACGCTAATCTATCCAGGCATCGTTACAGTAGTCACCTTCTTCGAAAAATTTGATGTGACCAATCCAGTTTGCGATTTTATAGCAGCTTGATGTTGTTCACCCGTTAAAGGCACTTTGATTTGAAAGTCTGGCAAACTTTCTTCTTCTTTTATCTACGTACGAATATGTGTCTTCATTCGCAATGCAAATTTCCCGATGCGTCTAAGCAGATGTCTGGATAACTCAAGGAATATCTTGATTTTCGATCCAAAAATCAGTACCAAAACATCCAATAAAAAGTTTCGGACAAAAAGTGCAACCCTGTGGGATTCCATTTTTCTTTCAAATTATTGTTTAAAAGTGTACAGGTTGGAATTGGGTAAAATCTCTTAATCTGCTATCAGAATTATTCCGCTGATATTCTCTGCTGTGTCACATAGTTCTTATGATTTGCAGGCTATATTAGCAAGCGGGTAAGCCCTCGCTGAACTGAATCATACATAGTGAATGACGGCCGTACGACTTCTTTGTCCAGTAGTACTTTGAAATGTGGCCTGCAAAATAAGCTATTGTGGAGAATTGTCTGTTGCAAACTATAAAGACGCTGGGTCTTTTCTGGCCTTCCAATTTAAAACCGTATACTTCTGGCATATGTCCTTGTAGTTACGTTTCTTTAGGGCCAGTACTCGGTTTCTGGTCTAAGATGTTGCCAGAAAGTTATATTTAAATTCAAAGCCGCAGCGTCCAATAACGTCCATTTAAAAATCCATCGCGATAAAAGACTTGATAGTATCTACTATCGGGGACCTGAGAATGCCTTTCAATTCAGTTCAATCCCCGTATTACATCTTCGGCAGAATTATTAGGTTTTTTGTAACATGTACCAAAATAAAGCAGCGGAGGGGCACTGGATGTGCTTTCTAAGGATACTGACTTTCTTTCTAGGTTTTTTCCAGTTACCGCAGCATATTTCAGGTCGAAAACGAAACTGTTTGAAAAGTGTATCCAAATTCTCCCTACCAGTGATACGGTCATTCCAATCCTGCTTTACGGCGCAAAAACTTGGGCACTGGCGAAATCGGATGAAAATACTCTCAGATGCTGACGGAGAAAAGTTCTTCGGGTAATTTTCGGTCCCGTTTGCATCAATGGGGAATGGAGGAGACGTTTTAACAGTGAACTGTACAGCGATGCCAACCTCGACAGAAAAGCTCTGATAATCCGGCTTAGATAGCACTATCGCCCCGGACCGGAAAATTTTCGACTTCAGCCCACAGTTACAACAAGTAGAAGGGGACTTCTGACAACGTCGTGTGCGCAACTGGAGGCAACTGGTAAAAGACATGTTGGCTAAATCTCTGGTTCACCCGGAGTGTAGCGCCATCTGATTAATGTATACAGTAGAAGGCGCGTTGCGATTAGGTTTTTGTTATCCTTAAATAAAAGAGTAATAAAGGATTGCCGTAAATCTGTTACGGACTCCTTAAGGAGTACAACTTAGCAGTTTTTCATATTCACGGCATCTGGAAGACCAAATTATCGAATGATACAAGATTGGTTTTTATAGCGTCAGTATGGCCATGTAATTTGCCCATGTCCTTTTTGTGCCATATTCGCAAAGTTACGAATAGTTTTCCAAAAAAATCAAATTACCGCCGACTGGAGGTATAGATACTCTTGAAATCCAATATGGAAATGATAAAAGGAAACGAAGGTACAGTCCAGGAAGTCGAACCCATTCAAGAAGAACTTGCGCACGCGGGTTAAAACGACTACTTAAGGCAAAATACGCCTTCACGGAATCGATGTTATCTGCTGAATCTGATGCTATGTAAGCAAATATTACCGCCCGTGGATTTCGAAGCAAATGTGACAGTGCCTAATGAGAAAATCAAAATGTTTCATCTTGGCTTGAGTTTTTCAGGAACAAGTACTCGTATAACTTTCATAAACAAATAAAGGAATTAAGTGTGCACAGAAAGTTCTTTTTCCCACAGTTGTCGATCTAAATGAATCAAAAAAATTTAATAAATTTTTGGCGAGGACTGTTCCACGGTTGACCAAGGCTTAGTCGCAGAAGGAGCTTACTATTTTTTGCCGACTTTGGACTGTGGTAAAGTGAGAAACTCTTCCATAGGTTGAAGATTGCCGTTGGCCGCCGAGTGGGTGAATGGGTCATTGACCAAGATCACTGGGACCGGACCCTCTACTTAGTAGTCGGGGCCACGCCACCATCAACAGAGTGATATATCTGCACTCTGGGAAGGGGAAAATCTTATCAGCTATAATAACCCTTGTGGCAATAGATGGATAAAATTCGGATCGAAACAAACTTCAAGTGGCTAGCAACTTCTGCTTCCGTTCAAGAAGCAAGCTTCAAATATAGGTACGAGTATGTAGGACAAGTATTGCCGAAGATTGCTGACAAAAGCGACACAGACTGCGTCTTTATGGTATACAGCTATACACAGGATACCGTGGAACCCATACCGGGATTTCGCCAGTTCGCCATTGGCTAGCAAGAAAGCGGATGAAAAAATGAGATCTATATATTTGAGATTTGTCTAGAAATTGTCTGAAATTTTGGAAAGCATGACGTTTTTCAGAAAACCAGTTCGGTTTTCGTAAGTCTCGATCTACGAAAAGTTCAAACTGCTTTTGCTGCAGTTCTTAGTGGACAGAAATACCGGACCATCACTTTTATACTTTGCAAGTTAAGTTCTGTAGAGTACTTACGGTATGCCACAAGGCTTAGTGCTAGGTCCCGTACTGTAAAAGCTTATGCTTCACGTTATTATGCTTTTCGCGGACATTATTGCTTTGGTGTTTATGGTATACCACAAACGCTATAGGCAGCACTGTAACTAAATGGTTGTGGTGGATAGGTCCCATAAATCTGAAGCAAGAAAATCCTTTATACATGTGTTGCATACTGCGTTGGTTAGCGATAACCCAAAGAGAACATAAATGTTAATTTTATTTGAAGACTCTTCATCATAGGCTCACAGACATACTCTGAAATTTCCTCCCTAAAGCCTGAAAGTCAGGGAAAAAAAATAAAAGAAACCGCTTTCACTAGTGTCATCCTGCGCTTAATGTGATCAGAAAAGCCGCCTGGAGGAGTAGATTTTCATCTATATCTATGATCTAGTGAGAAGTTAATTTAAGCCCCTGTCTTGTATTACGACTGTTACATTCAGTGGGATTCATTTGTCATCTTTTGATCGATGGACCTTCGAGGAGAATTTATGCAAGCGTACAGGGACAGCTCTCAGTTCGTCTTTGAAAAAATACTTCTACAACGGTGATATTTCACAGTGATTGAATTCGTCTTCTGGTAGGTCAAAGGACTTGGTTTAATTTTCGGGGACATACAGCAAATGATACAGTAATGTAAATTCCAACGAATATAACTACTCGTAAGTCGGCTTTGGTATAATTTGTATTCACTTTTGAACTTTATTGAAAAATTCTGGGTGGTTTTATCATTAGTAGTGACTGAACCTCAGGTTACTTCTTCGAGTTTGAATTGACTGGAGATAAGGAGGATATATATGAATGTATGCTTAAAAAGACGAAGTAAGTGACTTAACAATGTTACTGCAATACTCCGTATAGGCAAATAAATACATTCCCATATATTTATTTCGTCTACAACTAGTTGACAGCTCAATCTATTTCTTGAAAGATTTAAAGGTCCTTCTTTGTAGTGCTCTCTATTTTCCAATGATTAATCATATAAAACCAATCAAGCGCCAAGCCCACTCAAAAGCCCGCATCCATATCCCTTTCTGTCGACAACCCAAAACCACATTCTGACACTTGGTTGAGAGGTAAATTTCCACCCAAAACATTCCAATTCACATGCGCGCACATTTTCCGGGCGCCTTGGAAACCAATCACACCCTGCCGAAGCTCAACAAATGTCTGACAGTGCAATTAAGTAGCAAATCACCTAACCCATACCCCTGTGGCATATCAAATTCACAACAGCAACAAACAGTCACACAAAAGATACTCGTAGAACGCCTATGTTAATCGCTCTGCAAGTAAACCGCATGTATTCTGTCATTTAGGTGCAAATCAGTTCAAATGTATGAGTAGGGTATCTAACAGATATTTTTGTTTTGTACCGCACTATACTTTCTGATATCACAGGGAAGTGATCACCTCAAACAACAAACGACAAACCCGTCAAGTGCAACATATAACATTGCTCGCTCGTATAACAGGCCAATAACTCTGTAACGTTTAAATAGCCCATATACTAACAGACCGGACCGATACTCGTATATCGGAATCGGTATCCGTAAAAAACTAACCGAAAAAAAAAGTATCTCTGACCTCAAGATCTGGTTGATACTATCCGCGATTACTCGTGGTAGCGACTAGCGCACGCTTGCGCACAATATTATGCGCCAGTACCGCTGCAGATACAGCAGAATCAAAAAAAAAAAGAAAAGAAATCTCAAAATGGACAACGTACAAGTATCTCGTTCGGAAAACACACTCTGTGAATGGTTGCACATTACGCCATGATACGAGTATAACGGAAAAAATAAATAATACCCCACCGTAATGGGTATAAATATTCTGGTGTGCATGTATGTGCAGATAGTAGTGTGCGTCATACCTGTTCTACGCAACAGGTCAATAGCAGGGGATCACCATCGTGCCGCGGTTTTCAACGCATGCAGGTGGTTGGCTTTGGCTCTCTTCGAAATGAAACGAAACGCACTACGGAAAGTATCTTCCAGTATCTTATCAGAAATTCTTCATCACTCGTTTCGTTTGGTTTGGTTTAAGGGGTATAATTCAGTGTATCTCTCTTGGTCTTGGGCAGTTTCTGGGTCGCCTCTGTCGACCATCGAACATGGTAATGATCATATGCGCCAATGCCATTGCCATTGCCATTGCCATTGCCATCGCCAGGCAGCTATGAATGGATGGATGGTCACTTTGTTGTTCCACGGTATCGATCTTCTGTCATCGTGTATCTATCGAATGTTGACCCAATTCTTTCGTGTTGTTTCGGTACATGGTTGTTGTTGTGTGCACACAGTCTTGGATAATTCAGTTAATCATTTGAGAATTATTGCATGGAGGTGTTTATTTTTGGTTTTCTTGAAGTTGGACATGAGTCCAATTGAATTTCATTGATTTCTACTCGTAGATTAGTAATGAACTGTTTACCGTTCTCAGATACCTCAATCTCTTGTTTCTGGTATCTGTGTAGTGTTGAGTTAATCTGTGAAGTCATAGTTTTGGATTTTACGGATACATGCGTCAGTTAGGTTGTTTTTTTTTTTTGGGTACGAGTATTTTTGGAATAAATAGGCGTAAGAACGGATGTTTGCGGTCAGGTTGTGGTTGTGGTACCACCTTTTGTTGGGTAATTATCTAGTTGTGAATTGATGGGAAACGATTATGTCTTATGGGTCGGAAAGATGATGCACCGCTAGTGTATTAGGTAGCTAAGACCAGCTGAGAAGTAAAAGTTTTGACAAATGAATAGCAATAGTGTTGCTTGGTTTGGGAGATTGATCTTGTTTTAGGGAAAAGTGTGGGAGACCTGTAACACATATTTGAAACATGTTTTTCATTCACAATCAATCACATGGTTCTTTGATTTATATTTTGCTGTCATGATGTGGAATGCTTTGTAAGTTATTTCGAACCAACTTTTAGATGTACACTATGAGGATTAAGGAATCTCTATATGGGGGTTTTAATTCGTGCACGAAGAAAGCTTTTAAACGTTAACCATCCATGATTAGGAGGTGGCTATTTAGCTACTTTTGCAGAGAGTATTATCATTTTTCAAAGACTCTTGCACTGAAATGGTTTCAAAGGTTTCTCCGCTTTTTTTTGTTGAGGAGCTCATCGAGCTGATGTGGTTGTATGTATCATTCAAGGAGATTTTAGTTGGATATTCACGTACACTGTTTAATTAAGTTTGACTATGTGTCATTACGTAAGTGCTGTGTTGCTTAAAACTCCGCTAAGATTCTTTGCAATACATAGATTCCTACTGCATAAGGTGTGCCTTTCACTAAAAATTCTCTTCAAAAATAGTCTTCATTTTAAGAATCGGAGCCAAAGTGGTGGACTATTACCTTCAAATTCAAAGAATAGACAACTACAGTCCATCAGTGAAATTTACCAGAAAGGATTCTGTTTTCGGTTATACCCCACATCACATACTCGATGAATAGGAGGTTCGCTTGAGTTGAAGTCAGTAACTCGGAAGGAGACGATCAACAGAAAAGCAGAAAGCACTTTCCAAGTATGATACTTCACATTTGGGATTTTGTGCTCGTACCAGACATTTCTTGTCGTGTTAATACCGCGATTTCAGGAATATGAGTCTTATCATTACACTATATTGTACTAAGAAATCCTTCTACTAAGTGACATACCATCTCCTTGATTTCATACTATCATCTGGCTTGGCTGTTAACTATGCTGGCCTCGAGTTAACCTTTATCATAAAAATATGACGATTGATATAAGCCTGATAGGGTACATGTAACCCTATCTGCTTTGTACATTAAAGAGATTGCAGGCTAAAGATATACTCGTATTGATCTCCGAATCGGAAGTTACGATTTAGGTTAAGAGGTGCGAACCAATTATTTAAGTTAGGAGGAGCTCGGCAACCAGTTAATTTTACAACGAGATGGAATGTAAAGAACACTGTTTATAACTTGAAAAGCGCCGTCTCCAAATGTATTTACTTTTCTTGCCTTACTATGAAAACTCCATTGTGATCGTCTGATGCGCGGTAGAAAGCGAAAGGCTATAACTTATAGTATAAGTAGGTCCCTTAAGAGATTCGGATATACAAAATATCTACAACACTCAGAGAAGTGTGTGGTACTTACAGCAAATAAAAAGCGGAGATTCGCAGATCCATGTTCGCAACTTACTTTCAAAACTTAGTGGCTGATGGCCAGCTTTAATTACTTGATCAGGAATTGAGCCGAATATTGTAACCAACCTTAAGTCGTATCTTTATTGACCATGAAGTATGTGTCTCAGTCGGCTTTAAGTCCTTTGGTACAATTGACGATATCACACTAAGCGGCACAAAGTTTGGACAGCTCCAAGTTCTCTGGGATCAATAGCGTATAACCAAATAAGCGGAAAAGAGGTAAATATCAACCATTGGCATCTACGTAACGGATTTTAGAGTTGAGTTTTCTACACTAAAAATTTGCCCTGGGAATGCATCGTTTGTCAAGGGTGGAACATTATTACTTCTGCTGATAAGTTTAGGTGATCTCAAAAGGTGAGAGATCGCAATTTTTAATTTCTTTGAGCCCCCTTAGTGTCGGGCTTTCGACAGTGCAACTTTTGAGAGCATATGCATCTCAAACCAGAAACACAGAATGTTGGCTTTCGGCAATATGAATGCGTGCAATAAATTTTGATTGTAGTGTAGCATCCTTTCCTTCCCGGCATCGTGCATACAAAGCGTCTTTCATTATGCGCTTCCTGTGTTTAACTTTAAATAAAACAAAGTGTGTGTGAGATATCATCGAAATTTTTTATTCGTTTGAAAGGCCTATCGATGTCATTATATATGGAATATAACATCGTTCAAATGTCCGCCGCGGCGTCTCTAGGTGGCACGCATCCGGAATGTCCGATTTTCCATGACTCTGGCGGATAGATCCGGCTAAATTTGACCGATGGCATGGGTTATGTTGGCTTTGAGGGCCGCTGCGGTTTGTGGCTTATTCGCATAGACCTGCGACTTTCGAAAACCGCACAAGGGAGAGTTTAACGGGGTCAAATCGCACGGTCTCGGTGGCCAATTTACATCACCTCCACGTGAGATGACCATGTACTAGAATCGCTCGTACAGAATTTCCAATGTGGATTGAGCTGTGTGCCGTCCTGTTGAAACCACATGTCGCTGGTGTCCATATCATCCAATTCAGGCCAAAAGAAGTTGGTTATCATTGACCTATAGCGCTCGCTGTTAATGGTAATGGCCTGGCCAACCTCGTTCTCAAAAAAATATGGACCGATGTCGCCGCCACCCCAAAATCCATACCAAACAGTAAGTTTTTCGGGACGCATTAAACGCTCTTGAATCTCATGTGGATTGGTACGAGGGCGGGTCAATAATTCTGTGCATTTTTGAATTTCTGACCTCTTTACTGAAACAGCAACACTGCTCCTGTCAACAGGCAATTGTCAGTTGACTCCTGTCAAAATTTAAACTTGCTGCGTCAGTTAGTTTGTGTTTGACAGCTATTTTTATCAGACTACTCACTAATTTGAGGAGAAAATGGAAAAAAGTGAATTTCGTGTGCTTATTAAGCATTATTTCTTGCGAAAAAAAACCATTACCGAGACCAAGGCTAAGCTTGATATGGGGACTCTGCACCATCGATTTCAATGGTAAAAAAGTGGTTTACTGAATTTCGTTGTGGCCGTACAAGCACTGAAGATGCCGAACGTCCTGGACGCCCAGTTGAGGTCCCTACACCCGAAACAATCGAAAAAATTCACGATATGGTGTTGGCCGACCGAAGATTGAAAGTGCGAGAGATTGTGGAAGCCGTAGGGATCTCGCATGGCTCAGTGGTTTCAATTTTGAATGATCACTTGGGCATGAGAAAGCTTTCCGCAAGATGGGTGCCGCGTTTGCTCACAGTCGACCACAAACGCAATCGTGTAACAACTTCACAGGAAGGTTTGGCGTTGTTTAATCGCAATATGGAGGAGTTTTTGCGCCGTTTTGTAACCGTGGACGAAACATGGATCCATCACAACACACCAGAGAACAAACAACAGTCAAAACAGTGGGTTTCTAAGGGTGAATCGGCGCCAAAGAAGGCCAAGGTGGGTTTGTCAGCCAATAAAGTTATGGCGACTGGTTTTTGGGATGCACGCGGGATAATCCACATTGACTACCTTCAAAAGGGAAGAACAATCAATGGGGAATATTATGCCAACTTATTGGACCGATTCAATGACGATTTGAAAAAAAAACGACCTCATTTGGCCAAGAAAAAAGTTCTTTTCCACCAAGACAATGCAAGGGTGCACACATGTGCAGTTGCCATGGCAAAAATCCATGAATTGGGCTATGAATTGCTCCCTCATCCACTCTATTCTCCAGATTTGGCTCCGAGCGACTACTTCTTGTTCCCAAACCTGAAGAAATGGCTTGGTGGAAAAAGATTTGACTCCAATGATGAAGTCATCTCGTCATTTTGAGGACCTCGACAAATCATTTTTTTTGGAAGGGATAAAAAAATTGGAGAAGCGTTGGACAAAGTGTATAGAGCTCAAGGAAGACTACGTTGAAAAATAAAATTATTTTTTTATCAAAAAATCAGTTTTAATCCAAAAGTCACGGACTTATTGACCCGCCCTCGTATCGTCCTAAATTCGACAACTCATCGTTGAAGATGATTTCTCGATGAAAATTAGGGTCAGTTTCCAACTGCTCCAGAGCACATTCAGCGAACACGCGTCGTTGTCTATGGCCGTTTACCTTCACCTCCTGGGTCAGTTGAATTTTGTACGGATGCAGGCCCAAGTCATGGCGAAAAATTTACCAAGTTGCGGTCTGTGAAAGGCCGAGTTCTTGTGAGCGACGCGAAATCGACTGCCTCGGATTCTCCTGTACATTCTCACGGACAGCGGCGATGTTGTCGGCAGACTTACGGGTGTTGGTTCATCGTTTACTGAACTAGTGATCTGAAATTTATCCACCACCCTGGGAATAGTCCTCTCGGTAGGACCATTATGGCGACCGTATAATGGGCTAAGCGCGCAGAACGTTGCCCGAACAGAACACCCATTTTGATAAAACAATTTTATCATTTGCACGTGTTGTTGTGCGTTATGGCCGTCCATGGTGATTTGACAGATGTCAGCCAATTTGACAGATGTAGCTTCAACAATATGGCCGCTATCCACTTTCAAAGATGCTACTGGAAATCCTTGTATATACACGGCGACGCTCTACATGACGATCTCAACAATTCCAATGTCTACCTCGAGGCACAGGTACATGTTTCATGACATGACAACATTTGCCTCTTAGTGGATGAAGTCCTGGAGTAATCGACATTAGGCGATTTGGTAACAGATTTGGTTCTTTTCTTCTTAAAAATGGTGTGGATCAGCGAGTTCTTAAGGGCCTTTAAAGTAAAAATACGAGGTTATCTATTTGTTAAGGTAAAGTCGCCGAAAAGGATCTTATAGAACTACACGATTTTGACAAAAAAATATGTGTTGTACCGAACCTTTACGTAAATAGGAGGAGAAGAACATTGATGCTTTCTACGATCGATTTGTCTCAGCTTCATTAGGTCTTTTTCCAGCACTCCTATCTCTGTTTTGATTAACCCCGTTCTGCTTCATATTTATTTTATTTATTAAAGCAATCTTCGGTTGAAAAAAGCGGTTCTTTCCTCTCACCGGAGTTTCGTTAATCGTGAGCCTTGATTGTAATTTTTTATCTAGTGTTATGACCATGCCGCACCTAGCACTAAGTACTAGTTTTGTTCCAAATCTGATCTAGGAAAAAAGGAATCGTTGAATTTTAACGGACATCTCCACAATCAGTCCAGCATGTGACGCTGAGGACTTTGGAAGTTGCGAAAACCTTAGACTCCACTTCTTGTCAAGAAAACAGGGAGGAGCGAAACTTTTGAACTTTTGCGTAGACAGACACAGACAAGCTGCGCTTCAGTAATTATACAGTACCTGAACCACTCGCTTGGGATTGTAAAACTTCTCAGAATATAGACTCACGGTTGAATTCATTGAGATGCGCCGGGGTCCTAGGTCGCAATTTAAATACAAAATACCGGATTACCAAAGTCATTTCATGGGATCTGAGGAATCTGGGTTCGAACTGTTGGCATCCGCTGTCTCTTATCGAGATCATGAGAAGTGAAAGTTCAAACGAATGTAATGTCTCTTCTAAATCGGCGGCGTTAACATTAACATTCCATGAAAACACTGCAGACGTCTCTGTAGCTGAGGTCTTAACGGAATAATATACGTTTATTAGACACTTAAATGTACAAAATGGTGATACCACGGCTTGCAATGCTTGTTGTTAATGTGGCGATAACACCGCGGTTAATCTGCAGCCTAACCTAAATAGACCCCGACATTGTAAGTGCTGGTAGGGTGGCTGCGACTACAACAACTCTACTCTGTTCCGACAAAGCCAAAAAAACCAACGCTGGCGTCTTCAGACTTGTTGACATTCGGTACATATACGCTCTCACTGGTGGATAATCCGGTGTTAATTTCAGGAAAGTGACAGGTACGGCAATTCAATTTCGCTAGAAATTCCGTTGCTGCCCGGCAGTGTTTAGTGACCATTGTATATGGCTTCTTTCAAATCTACGGGCAATGGTGACTTTTCGAAAGGCTGAACTTAAATTGTTAGCGCACAAAGGTACGAGTATCTTTTGACTTGCCGGTGCTATACAGGAGTATTTGGTTCATGGTGAGTGCATGAGGTCTTAACGTCGATACGTTACCGTTCCATACATACTGGAAAATGCGTTAATCTGGCCGAGTCTCTATCAGTTCGAATCGTGTTGACTTTGTGCTCAAATATATCGCGGCTCTATTAAGGCAATACATATTCGCATAAATATAGGCGCAGGTTCGATTTGAAAATTCATACTCAGCAGAGCCTAACTTACTTTGAATTCACCACATTTTAAAGGCCTTCTTATCTTTTTGAATATATCGAAGCAAACATGGTAAGCAACATCACAACACTTTATTGGATGATGTAACGCCACCGCATCTACGAGTAAAAGAACTCGTTGAAATAATACAAAAAAAAATTCTGTTGATATCCCAAAACCTAAAGGCTCACAAGCTTCTTCCTCTATCTGTGTGTACCTGACATGGTCAATATTTGTTCATGTTACAATGATGCTTATAATCCACCATTGGTTTCGCCATTTCAACAACTCCCACCCACTGTTCCTACGGCTCATTAACTCTGATAGTTATCCGTATACTGGATGCCCTCGCATTCGCATTACAGAAATTGAAGAAGATATCTCATTGTGAAATGTTATACTCGTATCTGCAACTTCAACATCAATAATTCTCCAGATTCACCATTACGGACATCGTCTCCTCCCCTTCTGTCCCGTGTGCCATGTCATATCTGAAACCCCAAACTGACATTAAAGTTAAAAATGTCGTGCGACCATAAGGTTTGACTTACCACCAGTCTCACCAAACAGAATTGCTTGGGGAGTGGGGTTGAATAGGTTGCTATATGGAGAAGATCTGTAGAAAATCTCCCCCTTAACAAATGTGAGTCATGTTTCATGTCCGATTGTAATATTGGACGCCAAAAACGTGATCAACTTGTGTCCCATTTCGCTAGTTTGCTGTTTGTTTATGTGCACATGACTTGAGATCAGGGCACCACGGACGGATAGGGGCCACCATCAAATCGTTTCCCACTATGTGATACAATGAAGTGGCCCGAACTATAGACACAACCCAACCATACACAAGTCAATTTGAGTAAACAAAAGTCTCTAAAGCTGGACCTATGCCCGTGTCGAGTCGAGTCGAGTCGAGTGGAGTGGAGTTGAATCTCGGCTTTTGCATGCATGAAGGCCTTCAAATGAAGACCCATCGCATTGATTTTTCTATTCATCTGCAAGACGATACGAATACGAAGAACCACCTCAAGTTTTGCCTCTAAATTGGTTTGGACTATCTGGAGTTGGAGTTGGAGTTAGATATGACTTCCTTTGCCACCGTCACCCCTCTTCAGAATGGATCCCAAATGTGCGATCTAATTCAAGCAATTGATGACGAAAGTCGAGAGTGTTTCTTTGGGTTTGTGCACGACTTTTGCAAGACTGTTGACTTATTTTTCGTTTGCTTTACTCGGTTTCGATGGTTCAGTTGTTCACAAATCCTTAACTTTTCGAAGAACAAAAAAAAAAAAACAAACAGACAGTCGGACAGGGGGGAGAGTCAAATGGCAAAACCATCTAATGACGTCTTTATAATTCGTGTATCGAGTTGTCGGATATCATATGTGTGCTCGACCGGGCTGGGACGACGATTACATGGGAAAGTTTTTCTAGGTGGACCTTTGGTATAAAAATGAGGAGGAGGACTTCTCCGGCGACGGATATTTGTAGTTTTGTTAGAGACTCTCGATAGAGTCAACATGGATGAGTCGTGTTAAACATACAGAGGGCACAGCAGTCTCGAGGTCATTTGCATAGAGATGGCAGAGATGTTTAGTTTCTTATTCTGCTTCAGCTTCAACTTTAGTTACTACTACTTCGTAGTTGTTTTGGGGAGGAGATACTCGTACTTGCCAAAAGCTATGGACGACGACACAGAAGAGATGAATACCGAGAAGGGAGGCAATTTCGTGAAAGACGATATTGTTAGGTGCTGTGAAAATATATTTGACCCACTGTCTTGAGGTGTGGGAGAGAGAATCTGAAGTCGGCTTTTACTTATCTGATCGACCGCATGGCTGGATGTGACCTTAACTTGTTAGCTTTGTGTTCGATTTTGTAGACTGAAGCTAAGGAAAGTGCTTCATTAGAGTTTAAAGTTGTTTAAGTCAATGTGGATGCATGCCATTTGGGTCAGAGTTTGATTTCAATTTTTCGAATGAAATTGGAACATTTGGGTCAAGAGTTGAAGTTGCCAATGGAAATGAGCTGATTTGCAAGGGGTGATTGTTTCAAAAATTTGTACACAAAGGGCCATGAGGGATTAACAAGGTGCAGACGAGAATAGGTTCTATAGGCGACTGTAATTTATAAGATCTGAGATTCTTAACAAACAGGATATATGCATATACAAGTATACATATATATGCAATCAAGTTCTGAGTTTTTATAAACGTGCAAGAGAGTTTTGTTCTCCCGGGATCAATGTCAGTACTCGTACATATATATTAAAACATGGGTAACCTAGTATCTGTCAATGTATCTGTAGCAGATAAAGGCCTTATCGAAAAAAGGAAGAAAATTTTCCTGTGTGTTAAAATCCTTCCATACAGTCTTCAAATCAACCTCAGAATAATTTTATTTTTAGTAGACTTCCCTGCTGCGATGTTACGGTCTGAAGGTGGAACTGTGCAAAGTTTAATGACGGGCAACGGAATGAACTTGTTAAAAACGTACGCCACTGTGCCTGTTTCAACATTAGACTGAAACATGGCAGCGACCTCCCTGTCAACATCTAGTGCATGTGGGCAATAATTTTGAGAGGAGTTTTCGAACCGCATAGCGTATCAAGTATTTTGAAGCTTCAAATGGGATAGATAGAGCGAGTTTTGTGGGATCTTGAAATAAATTTTTGGCTTATAGAACTCCAGATACCAACACTTAGGACTTTATTGTAGCTCTGCTGCCAATCTCAATATCATAGACCGACAGAAATCTTCAAAAATTTGTGCTTCCTTGTTTACCTAGCAATGGTATAGCCAATATATAGTTCTTTTTGTGCATCCGAAAAGTTCTACTTAGCACCTACGATGGTGTTCTTAGGGCTCCTACTAGAGAGGCAAAGCCATATTCATTCTAAGAGTTTAAAAAGTCTATGAAACCATCCAGACCACCTTTCCTCCAGAAAATAAGTCACCTGGATGATATTTTAGATAGTGAACCGCAACCTAAAATCAAATACTTAGGACTGATGACACATAAAAATAATTGCTTCAAATAAGAGTAAGCTATTCCTTCCAATTAGGCTGCAATAGTTTCATTTGTTTGCCAAAAATGAGTTCCAAAAAGAATGGGCTAGAGAGCGCGTACGGCTTACGCCGTATCAATATTACCCAGTGAACGAACAATCCGAGATTCAAGCATTTAGAAATAGGTTAAAACTAGAGTTTCTTGCGCCTTTGTTCTACAGAAGATGATCGGTATTCCTAAAGGCTACGACGTCGGGCCACTACTTTTACGAGAATTCTCATATAATGGGTCATTTTGTGGCATCGGCCGATATAATATTGTCGCGAAAATCGACTAAATGTGTATCCCCATCGAGTCAAAATATCGCTGACGTAATGTTATTATTCAAAGTGAACTTGTAGCTGATGTCGAGATTAAACGAGTAACTTCTGCTCCATCTGTCAGTATTAGAAATATACGAGTAATTTTTCATTTTCAGTCCCTACAGAGCCCACAATTATGTAGGATGTGATAGTGAAACGTCTTATTAGCGCTAAAATCATCAGCGATATTGATCCGTTTCTGGCAGGTGCACGGACAATTCCATGGATATATACGCTGGGCATACGTGCAGTAGGCTGAAGCGTATGCGATTACCAATTTACTCTCTTTCTACAGAAAAGGTATGCTTCAACTTCATTTAGAATCGCCACCAAAGACTTAAGTGACAGTAGGCTAAAAAGAGAAAGTTTTCGGAGTATACGATGCAGTGCGACTACCAAAATATTCCTCAGCAGAAGCATGACCTGCACCATTTCTGTGTTTCCATATGAGATACATACAATAGAGCTCCGTGTTGACAGAGCTCTGCATGATTGCATCAAACGGCGGATGGCACTAGCCAGCACTAATAGAGTTCACTTAACCTAGGTGTCAGGATGCAGTGGTTATTATGGTGATTAATGAGCAGACGAACTAGCTCGAAAATGATCTGGCTCAATGGTGCGTAGACTATTTTGTGGCATGTCATCTGGTTAAGAGCTAAAGCACTTCATTAGTGAACGGGAACTGAAGGTATCAAGCAGGCTAACAATCCCTGCCTTCAAAAGAGCCAACAATTTCTTGAAGTAAAATACACGCAGTAACCGAAGTTCTTATGAGACACTGCGAGAGTCATGAAACACCTTATGACTATTGGAATAGCTCACGATAATATGCATTGAATATGCAGTGAAAGCGAAGCAACGGCAGAATATTGCCTTTGTTGCAGTGGCAGCCCAATCAGAACAGGCTTATACTTCCTAAATAAATTCTGCCAGAAGGGGGGAAGAAAAAACTTGTCTGTTTACTCAGAGATTTAGCTAATGTTAACTTACTCGCTCATTAGTGAACTCGAGAACATTAGAATAGTTGTAACCAAGCGGTGTGGTTATAAGCGTACTAAGTGACATCTCTCAATACAATCTAAAGGCAACGACGACGTCCGAAGGACAACAAGTTCACCGACATTCATGCTCAATATTCTTTGACAAATTATTTTCATAAATAGATTTACACCAGATGAACGCTTCCGTATGATTCAAACTTATTTCGAAAATCTATCTTCAATTTGGAAAGCCGACCAACTGAGCTCGCTATACATCGTGCTGTGGACGAATCTCCTACCACACCTTAGATGATGCAAAGCCAACAACGTTCCAAAGTTATAAGGAACAACAAAGTGTCGCAGAAGATCGAGTGCAGCCGATCGCAATTTTTTGCGAAAAATTTGCGAAAATATCTCTGCCTACACTCGTATAAGATGCAACTAGTGGAAGAACTAAAGCCACTAGACCATGCCTTGCTACGAGAGTTTGCGGGTTGGGCTCTTGAGTAGCTTGAAGTCGATCTTTTCTTTGGTTTGGTGTGGTCTTCACATTGGTGGCATGATTGTTTTTTTTTTTTTTGAATATAAGGCCGAAGCTCGTATAAGGAAGCTATCGTAACCGGACCACATTGATTCGGCCGATATCCGATATACAGTCCCAGTGCGATGGAGCTACATATGATATTTTCAATAAAACGATTAACTTGCTGAGGGCTCTATCCAATGACAACATTGTATCGCAATATGGACCAGTGATTTGGCCATCGAGATCGTGCTACGAGTATTTGACACCACTTGATTACTTGTAGTGAGGCTGTGTATGGCTTTGATGTATGGTCGTAAATTCCGGGCCTTGGAAGCTAATATCCCATTGGTTGTTGCGGATATAGAGCCCCAAATAACGGAAGTCATGTTCAAAACCTAATATCCAGAAAAATTTGTTTCTCCTTGTGTACCCAATCTTAGACTCCTGCTGGTCTGATCAGCAGCTCGTATATACCTCTAGATCTTTTCTGTTGGCCTACGACTAGCAAAGCATCAAAAAGATAACAAAATACCAAGAGAATAGCCTTTCTTTTGTTCTGAACTGTTTTTGATTGTTCGCAATTGTTCAAATGTGTTTAAATTATGTTCTTCACGTTAATGTTTTTGTAATGAATTGTGGAATTTTGTTCCAACATCTATAGGACACCAAACACGCTTCTTTTTGCTCCTGTCACGAAGTATTGTTCATACATGAAAAGAGAATAATAATTGCTCTTCCTATTAGTTGCCACTCTTAGGTCAGAAGTATCCCTTGAATCGCACGCGAAATGAAGGACCCTGCCCAACGTAAAAGGGCCACAGTCAATTATACTTCAATTAAATAAATCAAATGTTCGAAAGTGTTCGAATCGTGTTCACTTCTCCGATTCGCTGGTTCCAATCAATAAAAAGATATCCTGAAGACTCACTGAAAGATCTGCGATAAACCAAGCATTAAAACGATGTTCACAACTCAACGCAAATGTGCTTAAACAATAAGGTGATTTTGTTTCATTTTTTTTATAGCAAAAGTGTCGTCTATAAGTCGCAGAAAAAAATGTAAAAAAAATACGAACTCCCAACCAATTCAAAAAAATCCCACCAACCAATTCAAATGGTGAAAAAAAAAGATTGCACAGATAAATCGCTTTTTTGCCGTACCTAACAAACCTTAACCGTCACGAATTTAGCGTAAGGTACACATCATTAACATACCACAGGACAAACGGACAAACAGACAAACGGCCAAAGAGACAGACAGGATATCCTCCTTATTTCGTAGTTTAACTCATTTCTACGAACTCCTAATGGCCACACCGACCGAACTGAATCCAAGAGATTACATTCCTTGCTTACATAGATTTCAAACAGACGCACATGTTGTCGTCCTTAAATCTGTCTTTTTTGCGATTGTTTTTTTTTGTTTGTTGCAGGTTTTTAACTTTGGGCCATGTTTCATCTTGGACTCTTACTATACCTTGCTGTGTGTCTTTAGTAGGAATGGAAGTTGGAGACTTATTGTTTACATCGACCTTGTTAGTGTGGTTTACGGATTGGAGTTAGTTTTTTGTTTTTTGTTTTTTTTTGTGTTTTCTCCATAAGACTACGACCAAATCTGTGGAAGATAAAGTTTGAAAAGAAGAAGAACAAGAAGAAGTAAAACCATCTAGAACATTATGGGAACTGCATCATCATCATGCAGATATTTACCCGCGAAGTCTCACGAAAGTGAAGAATAGTCGCCAAGCTAACCAGCCAACGTCCAAATGGCCAAATGGCCAAACGACGTATAAAAGACTAGAGAGAGACCATCGATAGTAGATACGGATACAACACCGTCACCATACCCCCGAATCGTGATTGAATTTATTTCTTTCTGCCAACATAGTTGTAATGAAACATTTTTGTTGGTTTCCTGTTACTTCGTCTCTGTTGAAGATGGTACCCCTCTCTTTGAATTGATTTATCTTTGAGATATTTTCTCAGAGTTCCATGGCTACTTGTTAGTGTTGAGATTGTAGATTCGAATTGAAATGACTTTAATGGTCACAAAATTATGAAGCACTCGATAATGACTCTCTGGTCATGGGTTCGGGCCTCGTCTGAGGGTATATATAAAATTCCGACAGACGACACAATGAATGGATGAACGCAGACGATTTCACAACGTTTCCTTGAGGTTATTTACTATCCACTATGGACTATGTCGTGCAGTTAAATACTTTCGATGGACGGAGAAATGATTATCCATTGATTCATGGTCGAAATGATGTGCTGGGGTAGTCAGTTGTTTTTGTAGAAAGAAATCGCTTTAGACAAATCCTTCATATTCGTGGATGTTGGGTCGGTCTGAATTTGAAACAATTTCCTTTTGAGAAAGCTATCCGTTCCGAAAATTATCGAAAGGGATGACTACGTCCGATACAGTAGCGAAAATTTCACAAATCCTACTGATGAACGTTTTTGAATTTCTAATGAGCTTACAACTATTCTGAAACCTGCCTCATATGATCTGGAAGAGCACAGAGGAAGTGGTAGTTACACCGCGATCCAGAATTCGTTTTTATGCTTCTGAAAAGATTTTAGCCCCAGCAGTCACCTTTAAGGAAAATCTACGTAAGTCAGCCCACATCAAACGCGGAACAATGTATCTCTCTATACGTATTTCGGATGAGGATTCTTAGAACTTTGCCGAACATCTGTAGGTCAGAAGCCCAATCCTCATGCTAAGTTATACCTTAAGACAGACAGATTTCTTATCTAAGACAAAGTTCTCATTTTGTAAAACTTCCGAATTGATAGATGTTGGTGTCTCTTAAAGCCGACTAAGAATGAGCTCATCCACGACTACACAAATATTGGAGCACGGTCTTAAATTCATTTTAGATCCAAAGCCCAAGACTGAAGTAAAAGTTCTAGATGAAATAAAAGATTATCGTACGATCATTCTGTGAACGCTCTTTGTTGTATCCTAATCTATCTTGACATTTAGCAACGCTTGAGGCACCGTTAAAGTAAGAGCCCACAAGTGTCATGCGGTAAGATGTAATCGAATCATGACATACACTTGTACGAGTACTTGGTTTGACTCAAAATATCTGAGTACCGGCAATTGGAGCCCTGGTAAGGTTTTGGTTTCTATTAGGTGATTGTAATTAGAGGACCACATACGATTAACCGGGACTGTTTGGCAACTAGACTGTTGTTAGTTCTAGGAAGAGATAGGCCGAATATCAGTGACATTGCTATCATCATTTCTTCCTTTTTTTCCTCCGCATCATGCTAGCTTTGGGCAAAGGAACCTAAAGAATGTCGTAATATTTGGAGAGACTTGATATCCGGATCCGTTGACCATACCACTAGTTTACTCTCTGGTCTGTGATAAACTTGGATGACTCCAAGACCAATCAGAGTTCCTCATTGTTAATCTACTTTCTTTGGACTTGGAATCCGTTAGGGCAGTGTCTTATGTCCAAAACTTTTTACTAAATCATCACAGAGTTGAAATTCAGGTCAGTAACTCTTAGCAAGTCCTCTTAAATGGAAATGTTTCTTAGTCAGACCTTCTTCTATGCAGAGTTAGGCTATACGGCTTCGTCGGCTTCTGCTGCTATTACACGATAGATCGAAGATGAATAAGTGGATAAAATCAGACAGCTCCAACCTGTTGTATTTAATCTGCGTCAAAACAGACAGATGGTTATTCAAAGTACTGCTTGTTATACCTGGACTTAGAAAGCAAAAATAGTAGATGCGCGCACTCAGAGGCCACCGTCTATGAGTAAATCAAAAAAAAAAAAGGAAGCTTAAGAAGACTGCGCGGTGATCAAACAGACTATACACAGAAGCTGAACCCGAAATAGCTGCCTAATGTCTCAGGAGCGAAAATAAAGATAAATATGTTCAACTGTTGTCAATAATTTTTACCGAAGCTGGTTCTATTTCTCATAACTTGAATAGTGTCAAGAAGAAGATGGTTTCTGACACTCCTTTTGATGCTTTATTCGGATGAAATCGGCACTATACTTGTACAATATTTACAAAAGCACTAGGTGTGGTAGACGGAAATCATCTGAATCCATCCGCAAAGGCAACATCGGAGATGATTGGCGCTGCAATCAGCAAAATGTCGGACATGAATCCGACTTCAAGGCGAACAAGCTGGCCAACATTCTGTAAAGAGTAACTTTTAAAGTAAGGCTGAAACGCTCAGCTAGCCTTTGCGTAAGTAGATCTGTGCCGAACCAATCCCAACCCTTTCTCCTTTGGATTCCATGTTTTTTTTTTGGTCCGAATTGACCGCAAGGGTTTATTGGAATACTGAGGGGGTGTCCATACCCAAACTCCTGAACATGCTAAATTGGAAGGGACAATAGATACTTAATGTCAAAGAACTCTCTAAAGGAGAGGCAATTGCATTGTGGGAGATAGTTAACTGTCGCCTGGTCTATCGTACAGCTTGGTCATCAGCAATGTTGAAATACACGTAGCTAATGAGACTTAAAACTGTAGGAACTCTGTATGGAATGCTAAAACTTGATTTTACTGAAGGGAAATTCGATGAAAACTAGCTTAGAACGCTTCAAAAAAGAGCTAGGCAAACTTGTCAAAACTCCGTCTAAACTTGGAACATGACAGAAGGTAGAGGGAGCTGTTTAAGGAGAACCATAGCAAATCTCTCGAACTGGCGTATCCTGGAGTAGAAAAGTACTCTGCAATTCGTCGAAAGCGTTATCGTTCCAAAACCTCTTTAATGATAGTGTTTAGAAGCCAAACTGTTTTTGACTGACATTAGTTTCTTTCTGTTTTTTTTTTTCGATTTGGAATGCCTCAAGGGTGCGATTAGGATTGCTACTTTTTGGAAATGATTCGACTTTATGAATTCAGCTGCGCGCACAGCCAGCTGCATGGAATTCGTCAGAAAAAAGGGATCCTTATACGTACTACCATTTTTTATCATGATAAAATGTGTTCGTTGGGAGTTATAAAACGCAATTTGTGGTCACTTGTATTTGGTTGTTGGGCCATTGAATAGGATTTCCGGATAGGTTCCCGGACTTGGATGACTTTGCTTAGACTTGAGCAAATAGTTCTCAGGCATCGTTGGAGAATCAAGACCTGTATCTTCAAAGCTGTTGACATACTCGAAGTTACCAATGGAAAGGAAAGGCTTTAAAGTGGCTTCGTGTTGGTCTTTTGTTGAAAGGGCACTCCAATCAATCATAGCGTCACATTCTGACAGGCAACATGAAAAGCCAAAAGATATATGCTCAGAGAATGCAGAGAACAGAATCGAAAATCCAAATTTCCAAGCACATGCTTCTGCATTTAATTTTGCGATTTGAATACGAGTATCATGAAAATTCTTTGCTACTTGTTAGTTCTTTTTGCTTCCTGGCAAACACGCATGAGCAAGCTTGTCTACCTCTCTGTACCTGAATTGAAATTGAATCAATACCCTTGCTCAGCAAACCCATTGTTTTTTTCGAATTTGGAAGTGTGTTCAACCTGTTTTTTTTTTTTTTTACAATTCATAGAACATTTAATGTAGTGAATTAAAAAAAAGAAGTTACTTGCCATCGCTTGATTCAGCAGTATGCTTCTCATCATCTGAATCATAGAGATGAGTTCCGGAATTGACGACCCAAGTAACCAGTAAAACAGCATGCTACACTCACTTAGTCAAATAAATTTGACCCCATGGCACTTCTAAATTTCTGACTACCATTCAGCTCATCTTTCTTAACCAAAAGTGTATGCAAATTCTTTTTAGAAAATAGAAAGCCGACAGGTTACAGCTACAGGTAACAGCTTACCAGTCACAATACCATGACTTGAAATACAAACTTAAGATGAATCTCTTCTAAGCAAACGAGACCAACTATCTACGATACCAGCAAAAACCTAACAGGAATGTCACAAACTGGAAACTCTTTTTCAACATGTCTTGATATTTTCCCAATAAAACACCATGATTGCGATGCTAAAACCGACAGCACACACCGGTAAGTAAATACGAGTACGAATACTTACCATCGTTCTAGAGTAGCCACAGATACTCGTACTTAGAACTTTTAAATACGGAACGAGTACGCGCTTAAAACTTAAGTGGAACATACTACTCGTTCTGTTGCCTATCGAAACGACACGGGACACAAGAAACCTCCGTTGGGAAATCCAGCAGAAACCCATCATCTCTATTCCTTGTAGAAAGTGGGAAAAAGGGGACACCATTGCGCATATCATCTTCTCGGAAACTTTGCCAGAAAGTGCCAACTGGGAGAAGACAAAAAAAATAAAAAATAAAATAAACTAGTCCTACCGCGCATCCTAGTTAGCGAATATTCAAATATATCGTACGTACAGATACGAGTATCTGGACGACCATCGAATTGCTTAGCAACTGGAATTTCAAGATCTTCAACAGCTCATCAAGTTTGTTTATAACTTTTCCAAACTAGACTCCATCTCGTGCGCCTTGAACGCAGATTTTCATACGAACACATGTGAAACCTACCAAAGCAGGGATGGTGTGGTGTGTGCCAGTGGAGCTCATTTGGATTTCCATCATAGATACACAGATTTGGACGTGATCCCTGGTGGTCTTAACTTTGGTTTTAAATCTTGCCTTCGTTTTCCAGACACTGAGTTTGGGTGTATGGCCTTCGCAGTGGTCTTAAGTGATTTTAATGATGCGCCCTATTGAGCTGCGAAATTGCATTTGGTTAAATTGTCTACAATTTACAATAACAACAAAACAGAAACTATCTGTCTGGATGGTGGATACCATTGGGTGGCTGATTAATTGGTCAGCAATTAATTATGCAGTTGGGGTTGGTTTAAACGTTTCCTTTTTTTCCATTTCTTATCATTTGTGCTGGCGTTTTTCCTTTTCATTGAGATTGTTAATTGGTAATGGAATTGTTGAAGTGTGGACTAGGATATGGATGTGTCTAGGTATACTAATTGAAAATTCTCACTGCGTGAAGGATATATTTTTATTTTAATTAAAAACTAGTTTTTGGGTTTCTTTTTTTTTTGTTTTTTGAAATTTTTGATTGGATTCGTTAGCCGTATAATGTATTCCGGTTGGGTGTCCTTTTCTGCTCCACCAGACTGGGTTGGCATTGGTTAATTGGGAAAATTGATTTCCTCGGGGATGATGCACGGGATAATAATGGATTTTTGCTCTCCCGAGGGGTGAATACATTTATAACTGTTACTACCGATGGTCAGCGGTGGAGTATTGTTAATTGGCTTGTGCCAAGAAGAGAAATGAAGTTGAATTCCAAGAAACTGCAGTTGATAAACACATGCAGGTTTTTGGAATCTCACTGTGTAGTTGGAGCTAAAAATGGGGTATTTGGTGAAGGCAAATGCCTGCTTTGAATACGCTGAGTTAGGCAACAAAAGTCTCTAGAGAATCCTACTGCTAACAACGTGGTTAGGAAGTGGAGGGCATCATTGCTCTCCTTCAGTAGTGTTATAGATGAGGAATATGATAGAAAATTACTTAACCGTTAGTCAATTTCTATACCACTGGGCTCTCATACTGCAAGCTGGCTTAACAAATTGGATATCTCTAGATGCAGCCGTCAGTATCGTGAAATGTCAACTCTTGGATTGTTCGATATCTAATTGGATATACTGCTTAATAATAGCTGTGGGCTTCTGAGTCATGTTGTACATGGTAGCATTTGGTCACGTAGGGTGTACTGGTATGGCAGATTTATCTGTGAAAATAATTAACCATAAATCTACTCAAAAGGACTAAGCGAGCTTTTTGCACATGCACATAGTGGGCGTTTTGGGCGTCTAGTACAAAGGCACCTCTATACTTCGATCACGCTGCAATCTTTTTCTTTTTTTATTTTACCCGATAGCCCGGGCACAACCAAATCCAAATCTAAGGTAGTGAAAACTACTGTTTTCAAATGGGAAAGTCACACTTTGTGGTCACTGCGCCATTTTTGGACTGGTGAACTGATCAGACCCGAAATATAGTACGTACGTCGTACATATAGCTCTAACCCGAACACCGTACTTCATTGAATGCCTTATATCTACCCCCTTACTATGTCCCAGCAAATGCCAGATGGTCCCTTAACATTGCTAGAATTTTATGGGCGGTCCTCGTTCAGATATGTGTCTTAAAGGGTTTATCCAACTGATGAGGCACTACTTCTCTTCATCCGACATTAGAAACGCCTAATCAGGAGACACCTTTTAGAGGAGTTTTTGATCGCCTGAGCGTAGCAACACAATAACCCAAAATGCCCTTCATCGAAGGCTACAATCAAACTAAATCTCTACTCTCCAGCACTGGTAACGGATATACCGCATGAAATTAATTCGATTTTTCTGCGTGTAAACAAAAGAGTTGAGCTGCGAACTGAAGAAAAGGTTATTGATCCGATTTGGTTCTCGTCCCAATAACATTTTGAGGCTTTCTCAGGTTAAAAGGTATTCAACGAAGTCTCTTTCGGTCATATATTCTTACAGCTAAAGGTTGTTTGACAATCCATAACCGTTGCAATAGCAAACGGATAAAAATTCATTTAAATATAAAACAGCTAATATGGACTCTTACCCTCCTAGAGACTAAGATTCGTCTTTAAATTTAAGCAACCCTCGTCCTGGATAGACTAGCAAGATCTAAACGGATCTGGCATATCAAACCACCTGGGGGTCTAGAGACCTTTCTTAGGTGCTTAGAATGGTAACCCGTAAGTACCTGTGATCCATTTGCATTGAGTTCATCTAAGCGACATACTCGAAGTTCGCAGATCGCAGATTTCTTACATCCATCCGGATGTAGTTAATTTCTATCCGTAATTTCGAAAAATCCTAGTTACAGAAACCTCAAAGCCAGTTCGGGTCCTAAAAACTTGTCTTCTCATCCTCTTCCACAAAATTTAACAATCGTTTGTCGAATTTGCTGCCCTGAAAACCGGGATTAAAAGATATCTTCATCTTAGGGACCCTGGAATTCAGACTCCTCTTTTAAGTCGGGAGATAGCTTTAGTTGTAACATTAATTACGCAATCATAAAGGAAGAAACACTGTGAGCAGATTCAGGTGTGATGAGATAAGTTCCTAATCAGCCCTCGCCAACAGTTCCTTTGAGTTTAGGACCGGAAGTAACTCGTTTTTGCAAAGTTTATTTCGATTTTAAAAGAATTAATTACAATCCCATTTTGAGTGGACAAATTGTCAATCCCACTTAGATTACCTTTTACGTGAGAGAGTACACACCTTTAGGTGTTTGCCGTTAGAAAGGTGTGTGATGTAATCTGCAAAATCTTGTCAGATATCGGAAACACTACTATGCACCATAACAGAGGCAAGAAATTACTTTGTTGCGAGCCCGTATCTACCCCTGTCGTGACATATTAGCACAGTGCATTTGCAACCTCACAGTTCTGCTCTTGAGCGTTACTCGTAAGACCAATGTTTCGGCTATCCTGTGTTGCTTGCCGAAGTTGCATTTGCCTGTTGCATATCAGATAGAGTGCGGGTTTGGAGGTACAATGAGAAAGTCCATAAGTTGCAAATTCTTGGGGTTCAATACCTAGTCCATACACCAAAAAATAGAAAAAAGTAATTCCCGACATCATTATGTCCTCTATGAAAAGGTCCCATTCTCTCTCCGCTCGCCACATAAGGAAGTAGTCCCTGTCCCTATGGATCAAAATGACACGAAAAGTAAACAAAACACTCACTGAAGAGGCTCGGCATTGAATAGACCGGACTGTTTCGATATCTTTTTTTGAACTCTTTGGCGTTTCCAACAAAGCCATGGTCTTTTTTTTTTATAATTTACGCGCGCCTAAGGGGTTATGATACCCTTTTACTGTTGCCAAGGCGCGAACGGAAAGATAGAAGGAGGAGAAAGGAAAGCATTGTTGTGAGATGTAGTAGTTTGAAACTCAGGTGTGTTTGGTGTCGATATTGACTCTGCAGGGGTGAGAGTCCGAATAGGAGGGAGAGATTTTTTTTCACTCGGAATGTTTTCAGGTTGTGAATTTTAACGGTTGTTTGTCAGTGTTATGCCTTCACACGCAGATTTTTCTGACTGAGTTCCAATTACACAAATAAAGACTTGCCGTGACTAGGATTCGAACCTTGACCCTCCGAGTGAGAAGCGATTGCTAGTATCACTACACCACGGCCACCCCCGGTCTGATGAGATAGAGTTAGATCTGTCACCTTTTGTCATCCTGAAGTATTAAATGTTGGAATGTTGGTTAGGCACCAATCATCTTCTCGCATATAATATCTAATGCTGTTCCAAAATAACTGCCAACAACTAATTATGTTAGCAAATTTTTAACAGGTAGCCTAGAGCCAGCACAAAACCCCCCAAATCTATAACCTAAGAAAGCTTGGCTATTCTAAGACATAGCGGTCATCTTCTTTTAGATTATTCCCAGCTTCTCCGAGGTCTTTCATAGTGAAGTTCAAGGTCTGGGTAGAATAGCTGCGCGGTGTATCTCGTAAGGATATTATGGCACATACTGAGTGGTTCATTGGGAGTCAACCTCGCCCAGGATATTTAGACCGTTTTATCTTGAATATTCAGCAAACTTGGTGAAAATTTTACTTTAACAAGAATGTGAGTTCGAGGATTCAGATTTGATCGTTTATTTTCCTTGTGAAAGAAAGTACTCGCGCAGTTCCCTAATATTCCTACCCATACTCGTAATTTTGACTTCAGCAATTTGCTCCATAGGTGCAAAAACAGGTTTTTCCTCGGGTCAGAACCAAGCACTTATTCTGTTTGCAATTAAAGTCTACCTCAAAATTCCAATAACTGTTTAAAACTCATTCCTTCTTAGACATCTCATGGAGCACTCATAAGTTTTCCTGCCAAAGTCAAGCCCATAAAATATCAGCTCAAGGTGCTTGCCACTCCTCATACCGAACTCTTTAAAAATTCGTTTCATTTTCTACCCAAGTAACCACAGAAAATTAAAATCTTTTCATTTACACACTTACTCGTAGGGCATAAACACATGCTTATACAAAAGATACATTCACTGACTGCTTATTAAATAAACAATTATGACTGCATCACTGCAAAGATACTACAAAGGGAACAGGTAATAAGAGTGAGGCAATAAATTACCCTAAAACGGACGCCCCTAGTAGGTAGTTAACCTCATCTTCTATAAACTCTCTGAGAGTCTAACTGACCGGAGGGTAAAATGCAAATAATCGTGAATACCATTGATGAGTCAGGCAAGAGCCATTTCCAGTTGATGATTATAATGATGACGACAATGGGCTACAGCCGACTACAACACAACGATGGCGATAGAAGTACAAGTACTTTGTCTTTATCTAGGTTTCTGTTTTGTATCTATTTTCAGTGGAAACTCAAAAATAAAACTTTGCCTACATTCAAAAGCCATTACAAAATTATCTGTAATAATGATTGTGGGAACCATACCACCATACCACGGGCTACAAGTTCGGCTTGGGCTTTGTGTCTGGCCCAAAGTTGAAGCTTGTTGGTGTTTTTGCGGTGTTTTCCTTCTTTTTTTTTTCAAAATATTTGCACAAATTGAAACCTAATTTGTTGCTGTAGAAGTAGCGAAAGATATCCGAAGCAGCAACCAACTACTGACACGGACACGGACCCCAACACTGATACTGATAGAACGGCTAAACAAGAAAACATCAAAAGAATAGAAGTCAGAGTATCTGTATGTAACTAGGATAATAACGTCACGAAGATACGATTAGAATACAACACGTCTGTGCGCATCTAAGAGATACACATGCGATAGGCTACCCCAATCGTATCCGTCCAAAAGCCAAAGTATATTGACGGAAGGGGGCTTGGAAACATTTCAGAATTCTCGCGTCAGTAATTTGATGTTGAATTCCAACTGTAAGAAGTTTTACCCAAAAGAGGATCCCACAGTTACAGTAGTACTACTGGTATCTAAGCACCTACTGCTGTCTTTGAGGAAGAGAATAGTCTTTTATTATCATATGGGAATAATCTAAGTTTGGGTGTACATTTCCTCTGGAACGTCATCTTTGTTGAATGGAGCGTGTTGAACGTTCAAATATTTGACCATAAATGGTAGATTGCATGAATTATATGAAGACACAATCATAAGCGTCGAATGTGTCGCCTTCTGGCGAATACGAATTTGTATTCATTTTTAACTGAATTCGGATTTAGAATCAATGTTTAGTGTTCCTCATGTTGTTGTCGGTGTTTTTTTTTTTTTTTTTTGCCATAAACGGTGTGACCTAGTAAAAGTTCTGGCACTGTTAGTGTTTCGGATGTGAATCAAAAGACAGGTGGCAACAGTTGGAGGGTATGACTTCGTATTCGTATTCGTATCTATGCAAATTGTTTGCTAGTTAATGCCTATTGCTAAATCGTGCTCTTAATTGGCTTAAATCCGCTCTAACAGTTGTTCGGTGTTTTCTTCTTTGTTCGTTTTTTTTCTCTGCCCGGAAAGCGTGCGAATGGGAAATGTATTTGACTTTGTAATTACGAGCATTGTTGTTGGGGATTGTTAAGAAAAGTTGTAGAAGATATGAATAGAAAAGTGGGTGGAGAAGGTGAATTTTGTAAGAAAGTGGAATGATGAGCTTTTTGATTATTAGTTGTTTTAGTGGAACGTGGTAGTGTTTTTGTTTTAGATAAAGAATGAAGTGTTTAACAAGAAGAACCGCTTCTATTCTTTGTGAATTTCACGAGCGGACAAGAAGGCTTAGCTTTGTAATTAGATCAAGGCCAACATCAGCTTCAATTACGACTTTTCGCTTCGATTTTCACAAATTTACAAGACATTGCAGAATTGACATAAAACTCTGGCATTTCGGACTTAAAGTTCGCACCCCAGCTCTTTTGTTTTTAGGAGGAGCAAAGTTCGATTTTGTTTCTTTTGAGAGATGGTGAACAGGCAACGTGTTCTGAAAATATCCAAATATTCGTGGAAGCTCGTAAAATTGTATTGTATCCTCGGTTTGTAGCGCAAATTATCGATTTCCCTTAAATGTGTGCAAAATTGTCCTCACAACACGTTAAAAGATTTTCTCTTGGTCGAAAGCACTTGAGCTTCATTCAGAGATAAACCAGACATTCAAAAGAGTTTTATTTTTGTGTTTACGTGACAAAGACACAGCAGATATCGCAGAGTAGTTTTAAAATGGAGAACAAATTTATTTGCGTAAAGTCTTAAAATGGAAGATATCTTCGATAATTATAGAGAACAAGCATTCATCCCGAAGTCGATTAAATCAATTTTTTTTCTGAAAATATGTACAAACATCTAGGCCTATATTGTCATCACCATTGGTGTGGTCGAGCCAACTCTGAAAATTTGGAAGTGTTAGCAACATCCAAAACGACAATGGAGTTTTCGCTAGCCAGCATTTACCTGCGTGCAACACTATCTGCGAACACTTTTGTCGAGAGCGCGGGACTGCTAATAGTTAAAAGTAACACTGTCAATAACTTCTCTAAATATAGGAGAAATAACACTTAGCTCCTTTAAGTGTCTTCCTCCTGGAATCTCAGAATGGTCAACTGTGGCGCCTTCGGTTTACCAAAAGAGTCGGGATTTTTCTCAGTCGATCTATTTATATCTATTTAACGAAGAGGCTTATGCTATAATAAGACTTTTCATCCGATGAAAAACTAGGATTGCATGTTGGGTTAGCCAGACCCTGTGACCAACTAGCCACTGTTCACATTTTAGACCTTACAGAAGAACAGAACCTGCAGAGACATTGCTGATAGCGAAAAGAAGGATATGAATTGCAGAAGGTTCTCCAGCTGAGTATTGGTAATGAGATGAGTTGAGATATTGACTACCAACAATTCTCATTCATCTATCACTAAGGACAGAACATCCACACAACAGGCGATGAAGCGATTTAAGTTTACCCTGCAGCTTCTGTGGTATTTCCTGAGATATTTTATACAAATAGTCTGAGCCCGGAATGCAGTATGTTATGATGGCAGATACGAGAGTTGCGTCCTTAGGACCAAGTCTTATTAATTAAATCAGCCATAGGGTTTTAGGCATTGTGCATGTTATATTATTGGGTAAGTATATGGCGGCTTTATTAATTACATCATACTCACGAAGGGGATGATATAAGTGATTGGCAGTGACCACCCCTTTCTTACGAGTTCGTCCTTACTTGTCCATATACATTGGCTGCGATGTCCATATGGCATAATCTCTACCATTTGGAATACACATCAACAACCATGTCGAGAATATTGTTCTCTGCAATGATATTTGCAGCCTAAATATTGGATGTAATCTCGGCTTGAATATCGACAGTGTCGCAGCTTATTCAAAGTCAACGATTCGCATTGTATCTGTGTCCCCCCATTGGCATAGAAAGCCAACTCCTTCTCATTGTTGACCATATGAGTCATCCAATCAGTTTCTGTCGAGAATTCTTATAGTGAATTCCTTGTCAAAATTACGAGTAGTAACTGAAGATAGAATGAAGTCGTACTTACTCGTATATGGTGCTGGCAATCATAACCTTTTTTCCTCAGACTACTCCACTATTGCAGTAGAGATTTGTCGGCATGTGACTTTTCATAGTTTCCATCGATGCTTTAGATATTGTCCGTAGTAACTTTAAAATCCTGATTTAATCCTTTTCTGGATTTTGGTGAGGTTGGAGAGGTGACATTTGTTAGCGCCAGACGTAAAGTGAAGATGGCTTTTACAACTGCCGTTTACAGTCAGTATAGCACAACTAACTTAAGACTCACCCGCGCTACCTAAACTTTTCAGCGTATTAAAGGTTACATACGTATTTTTTTTGTTTATGCAGTTAGCTGTGCTAGCCTTACGATTCTTGGATTCTAGGATTACTCTATGGTAGGAGCTGGCCTTGGATGAATTAACATGGTTTTCCTCATTCCTATCGGCTTGCAACCAATGCTGTTTGATCACGTTTCGTGCGTCATCTCTGGGTTACAAATGTCGGAATGCAACCAATACTGTCCGCATAGAAGTAACACGAAATCGTTAAGCCCACAACGACTAACTGTGCGGCTCAAGCCCACAAGATCATAGAAAACGTAGAACATTCGCGCATTGGCTCTACGCCAAGAGCTATTTGAAGCCGATGTTGGTCTTTTTCAAGCATACCATATTTCCACTCCAATGTACATACAGGTATGTATGCACAAAAGCAAGGAAGTTGCGTTTAAGGCACTTGGATTGTACAAGTGACAAATGAGCTGCCATTGATTTCATCCAAAGTCACTGGATGCTCTCCATTTAGGACTGCAATATTTGTTTCAAAATGATTAAGGTAAGACACTTATGAATGTAAGTGGAGGATCGTAAGACGGAGCTTAACATATTATTTCAACACAACAGCTCAACTTGCCATAGAGCAGACTGCTTCTCACGCTGTCACACGTCTACCACCGCAGCATCCAGCAAACAGTTTTCATTCGGCAATGAATTCCTGTACAGTGTTCAGCCCTTCTACCAGTTCGGCCTTCAATACCCTCTATACCGGTCGCTCTTGTAAAGGTAGGATCTTCGTCAGGGGAAATGTTGTCTTTCAGAGCTTTGCTTGACTCTGGATTTCAAGCTGCTTTTCTAAGGGAATCAGCCTTAAAAACAAGATCCACTCACCTTGAGGTATGTGGGCTGATCAGCAGTGGCATATGCCAGAAGGTTACTGATTGTACGCTAGCCTCGCATCACTCATCTTTTGAGATAGCTACTCAGACCTTCGGCTTCATGTCGTTATCTGGGCATCTTCCGGCTCACACACTCCATATAATACAAACCATTAGGTGCTTGGATGATTACATTTTAGCGGATCCATTCTTCTAGAAGTCAATGGAGAAGGATTCCAGTCCTTCAGAAAACCAGATTACCCTGGATTTTGTTTGGTGGAGCTCCAGTTCAGACTTTTCGGACACCGATTTTCATTGAATCAACACTTGCAAATACAATGTACCAACGATTTGAAGTAGTACGAAAGTCTGTGTTACATGCTCCTATTTTTAACCAACACTTCTTACTTTCTTACGCCGTTTTCATGGAAACTAGTTCGACCAGGCTTTACCATCTAATGCTTACGGCAGACATTGAAAAAATGTGACGGAAAGTTTAGGTAAACGATCGTGGTTCATGAGTTGATACTTTTGCTTGAGGACCCAAGAGATGCACTCAAGGTTTATCGCCTCAAGTCTCCCATCTTTGGAGTGGCATTAGCAAGAGACGAAATAGGAAACATTGAGGCAGCCTTTGCAGCAGCCTTTGCAGCAGTGAGCTTCAATTTTCATAAGTCGGCAAGAAATATGAAACTAAGGTCTACGAACTACGTTCCGTTGGAAGTCTTTAGTCATTCTGGTGCTGCTTCTAACAGATACATTTTCGAAGTCGATATTGAGATCTACAGGACTGGATGTTTTTCCATATCAATCTGAAGGGTATCAACGAGATACGATTTCCCCGTTTGGTGTACATCGTGGTTAAGTTTGTCGACTCCAATGCCAGGAGGTCTGAGTTCGATTCATAGGCCATACATTGGAAAACAGCAAAATAGTTTTTTTTTGCGTCACCAATCTCTGGAATTAAAATTTTTTAGCCGTGGTCCCTTAATCGCTCACTATTCGGAGCCGACAAAAATCCCAGACCAATCTACTATGTAAGAAATTTTAAGACGAGCCATTTAGTGAGTGCAGAGTTTTGGTTTTAATTTACACCGGACTATTGCGCCATAAATCTATTTATTTTCTTTCACCACCACAGTAGCTTCTCCTTTCGAATTCCCTCAGGCATATAGACGTAGAACCTTTAGCCTAGTTTAGCTCGTCAGAAGTTTCTTGAAAGATAAATGTATAACCTTGACTGATTCTTCCGGTTTAATGATCTCTCAGACTTGAGCTACATTACCATAATGTGCGCCACAAAAAATACGTGAACCGTGACTAATTAAAAAGAAACTCACTCAGATTTGTAGAAGTTTACTTCGTCTATAGAGAATATTTACCTGCAAAGATACAAGAATAAAGAAAAATATTTACTTACGGATTGTGTTTGTATAATTATTTAAGAGAAGAAACACTGTATCTATGACTACTTTCACTTATTAGCATACCTCAGTATTTTTAGAATTTCTCTAAAAAAAAAACATATTTTAAAACCCAAAACAAAGATACTTCTCCGCAATAAACCTCCTTAACTTAACCATTAATCACTCCACCCAAAAAATAAAAGAAGAAATACCACCAGCAAAACTTCTGAGTATAAATCAATTTCTTTTTTAATTCTTATGATAGCCCGCCTACTTATGAAGGCCTTTGCGCCTCCAGTTCCATATGGGTAGAGATCTAAACAAAATCCAATTCTTTACTTGGAAAGAAACTTTCTCTTCAAAGTTGTAGAATTGCAGACGTATGGTATACTGGTAAGAAGGAATACTCTGAAGATACGACCCCACGAGAATTGTACAAAGATTTATTTATTTTGATCTACGTCACCCTTGCCACATAAGTCAATTCTGTAAAGTCGAAACCGTTCCCCCGGTTCTGTTGCTATGACCACTATTCATCTTCTATCTAACTGGTGGATGAATAGTGGTCACCTATGAGCGGATACAGATACGAGCAGATACAAAAGAATGAAAATGCCATTTTCCGACTTGATGATTGATACTAAATTCATTCAGCAATTGAAATAGTTCTCTCTGAGTCCAGACGTGGTACTCAAGTAGTCGTTTGCATTGCCATCTGCAAGAATGGTCAACTTGGTATGAGTACGTAAGTAGGTTGCGCATTGTATTGTATCAATGTCGATGAAAGTTGAATGCACATTTGATTAGGTTGGTGAACTAATTCTTCGGATTCTATAGATTCTCTGGAATATCTATCACCGGTGGTTTGTTCTCTTCCTGTCGCTGGATTTACGAGTATGTTAAACATACAAACAACGCACATTTCGGTTGAACAAAAGATTATATTTCTTTTTTTCTTGTTTGTTAACTCTCACTGAAGTCCAGATTTTCAGTTGTGACCATGACACTGCCCCCGTTTATGTAACAAAGGTTTGGTGGAAGACCAGTTGCTGTGTAGATATGACATGCAGAGGTCATTGAATACAATGAAACACCTTAAAGATACATTTTTCATTTCTTTTAGTTTTTCATAAAGTTCTTTAATGGGTTTTCGCCGTCGACCGAGAGTACCGGGTATGTGCAGTAGCTCTGACGAAGAACAACAACCTCGAGGGCCTAGGCGGAAGCTAGGTAACTACACGAGTAATTAAATGATATTTGATTGTAGTTCTGGTTGCTTCCCACCGTGTTCTTGGAGTTATATAAGTTGTTCTGTTTTTTTTTGTTTTTTGTTTTTTTTGTCTGTTAGTGCTTCATGGAAACAGAAACAGAGCAGCGGAAGAGGCGTTGGTTGGTATACAATACATAGTAGAGAGTCGGTGTATGTCGTTTGTTTTCAGACCTGGACTTTCCATTATGACGAGGATTAGTGTTCATCTTAAGAGATTTCTTGTTCTTTGAAGAGGTCTATGCTGGTGACTATGGTGTTTTACACTTTTCCTAGTCAAAGACGTATACTGGTAGCCGTGGTCGTAATTGGTGGGATAGTAAAAGATAATTTACCTCCTCTTTGGGAAGTTCTTTATGATTGTCTTCTGTGAAGAAAGGCTTTTAGAAGTTGTTTCTCTGAAATATTAATGGCAATTTAAATGTCCTATTTCTCACAAATTGGACGTTTAGTGGAAATGAGAAGCAAAAGTTGTTGTTTCTTTGTAGGATGAAGTATCTGTGGGAAGTATGACTTGCAAAACAGTCCGATATGGGTCTCTATGACGATGGCAAGCAAATGAGATCATATGGCTCTCGCATTCGTATGAAAAGGCAAACAAAACACACAGAAGCTTAGTTGTCGGAACTCTCAAGTGATATCAAAGATATCTTTTCGCGTTTTAACTATCACATCCCAGTTTAGAAAAAGATCTTAATTTACAAATATCGTCTTTTGAATCTGTGCTGATTCATAACGGGGTCTACATAACCCGTCTATGGAACACATGGCCGGAAATACTTGCAAATCAACTCATAATTGAGATCGGAAATCTGAGGTAACAACACCGTCATAGTGTAATCGTCCTTTCCAACACCTCAGTATTTTTTTTTTTTTTGAGATCATTAGGCATTTTCTAGTGACGACACTAAAATAAAACCAGTGTCGCACAGGCTCTGTATAGCTAGCTCCGAGTGGCTTTTGTTTTCACTCATTACTCTCAAATTAAATTATTTTATTTGTTTGTTTATTAATTTCTTAATGCTGAATTTTTTTCAATCTAAGTACTATAAAATATCTATATCTTAATGTACCATAATAATTGTAATAATTGAATTGAATTGAATTGAAATTTATGCTAGGACAGCGGATTTATTGGCAGAGCAAGACTAGCGTTCGAAATGTTTTGCAACAGGCGTACGAGAGCGAGCGCATGGTTGCAAGTCGCCAACCCAAGGGTCATATGCCCCACAGAGGAAAAACATAACTTTGCCTTACATTGCTTCTATGAGGATCTGGACTAAATATACGAGAGATGCCATAAACACATCGCTCTGAACGCTCGTGGCTATTCAAATATCAAATTAGCAAAGAAGGACATTTTCGAAAATCGAGTCAGGTCACCTCATGCTAGCACGCATTTTCCACCCTTAAACATTAACAAAGGAAGCTGGCAGTTCTCCGGTTAAAAATTCGTCAATTATATAGATCACACTACGATCGTTGAAGCCACAGCTTTAGTAGCAGAGGTTCTGGACGTCCGTAGGTTCTGCGGAACTATCATTCGCTCGATATCTCTTAAATTGAAATCGAAGCTCTAAAATTTCTATAGAAGTCACATACTGGTTAAAAAAGGAGACTCTCTGATCCGCACTAACCACCCAGAGATCAGTAATCTTATCTGGTTGAAAACCTTTGTCAAGAATCTGAATTGTCATGTTTTAGTCTACTATCGACCAGATATTCACTACTCACTTAACGAGTTTTTTCTTGAGGAAAACAACTCAAAAACTCTGAACAACCACTTGATTTTAAGGCCGTACAACAATTTTGTCGCCAAACTGTCAAACTCGTCCGTCTACTCATAATCACAATAGCACGAGCTCGGTGCTGCTGGGGTTTGTAATGACAGCACCGAGACCCTGTGTCATGTGACTTCTTCTTTATTATACTCGTTCTTGACAGGACTTTGCAAAATTCACAGGCCTACAAATGCACTATGCTTCGGCTCCTTTCAACTTTTTCATAATCATCTTGTTTGGCGTATCCTTAGTTAGTTAGTTGAAGGTATTTTCCAGTTAATTTTTTCAAATTGCAATCAAAATAGTACTATTTAAATCATGGCTTCGCCGTCTGCCGTAGATTGACAATTCATATTTACAAAGCATTATTAACGAGTCAATTTACTACGTATTTTTACCGAAATTAAAAGTTTTCTTCCATAATTCCGATTCCATAATATTATATGCCAAATGACAGTACGCTACTAGGGAACTCCATTCGCTACCAATCAACGTCATTGATTTCAAGGAGTTCAACTCCCAGATGTAATCGTTTGTTTTCCTTTAGAATTGGAGAGGTGTCAATATAGTGTACGGTATTTTCTGACTCCGCTGTGTTGCATAGGCAACAAATTAACGAAAGGACAGTGTGATATGGCATGGAATTCAGTTTAAGTAGTCCTCCGCTCGATCGGCAGATCAGTGAAGTTTGGGAGATACTGAGGCTCGAGTTCACCTGATGCCATCACGTTAGGTTAGATTAAAACAGGGTTATGATGGATAAGTCATCACACAGACACCAGACACCAAAACGGGTCTATCGTGATCCCTGTGGAACCAGTTGCATTTATCTGCAAATGGCAAAAACCTAAACAAAAACCTGGCGAAACAACCAATTTCCCTGCAAAAGCCAAGAAGGCCTTTGAAGTTCGTGCAGTCTATTTCATCATGTCATCATGTACAAGTCTTTTATAAATCCGTCGTCCGCTTGAGTTTTTTGCTGCCATGTTGTGGTCCCTTTTTATGGCCTGACATACATTATATATGTATAAACTCTGTGCAGATCTTCACCACTCTGAAATATTTGCTTCCATCACTCTAAAACTTAGAAGCTACTCGTAAATCCTCCCAGTTTTTGGAAAATTGCTATCGATTTCTCCACTTTTTTTTGCCAAAATTTTGGTAAGCCTCATCTCGTCTTCTCCACTCGTAACTCTATCCACATACTGCATGTTTACCTTTAACGTAAATAAGAATAGTGGTGATATTCCGCTCTTGATATGCACATATAGTTGAGGGTGTTTGACGGAAGGCGGAACAGTTTCTTCAGGAAAAAGCAATTTTTCGACTACGTCATACCTTTTGGTTCCCCATACTTGGGCTCCGTAACGCATTACCGAACGCATAACAGCTAGCTTCGAGCACTTTCATCTTTGCATGAATGTCGACTTTAGTGTTAGAAATTAGATTTCTGCATGTTGGATTCATGGTTGGAGTAGCATGGAAAGGTTATGGGTTAGGGTTACATCAAGATACTTATAGGATCTTACTGCTTCGAACTGTTTCCTAGCGTACTTCCACTGCTCATTAGTCGCGAAACGTCCTGTTCCTTTTCGAAAAATCAGCACTTTAGATTTCGTGATGTTTAGTTTTGATGATGCAGTTTTCATCAGCAATATTCTTCGACTTTGTAGCAATAAATTAGGTTTCTCTGCTAGAATAACAATATCGTCCCCATAAAGCAGTGCCTGGACTTTCATTTGCTCGGTCTGTATGCCTGCTGGAAATGCGTTGGATATTTCATCCAGGAATAGTGCAAAGAGAAGCGGACTAAAGAGACATCAATGTTTGACTCCGTTTTCGACCTCAAACCATTCTGACAGTTCTTTACCGCCCCGTATCACCAACTTATTGTTCCTCTACTTGTCCTTTAAAATATTTGTAGTTTACAGAGAAAGCAATTTCTGCTTTAAAGCCGGTGGAAAAGTCATATAATTTCTTGCCTTGGTCTAAATATTTTTATGCTATTGACATTAAATTAAATATTGGATCAGTTGAGTAGTTCGCTCTAAAACAAGTTTGTAATTGATTTAACCTTTTGTTCTCATTCACCCAATTAGCCAACCTTGCTTGCAACAAACTTATGAAGATTTTCGTGACTCCGTTCATAAAGGATATGCTCCTATAGTTTGCAGCTATATTTGGGTCGCCCTTCTTAAATATCGACAAGACAATCGACCTTTGAAATTCTTCAGGCACTCTCCCTACATCATAAATGTGGTTGAATGATATCAGCAATACTTTCTGAAAGGATTCTGTAACGTGTTGGAGGAATTCAGATGGGATTTCTTCTCCTAAACAAAGCTCATTCTCTTCAAAAGATGTATCTAGAGTCTTATTACAAATTCTTCGTAATGTATAACGAAAAGCAATTAAGGGTTCCGGTGGATTAAACATGGATTTAAAATGAGTCCTTATACTGGATAATTCTATTCAGTTTCCAACCTTAAAAGTTCAGTTTCTTTGCCAACGACAAAAATTCTTTGCGGCTAGCAGACTCAGGTAAGTTTATAGCTATTTCATTGAAATGCATTTGCTTTTTGCACTCACACAGGGCCTTGCAGAATGTGTCTGAGTCTATGTATAAGGCTTTCGTCGCTGCGCTGTTGTGTGCTACAATGAGTAGCAAGGGTCTCTTTTTTACCATTAGCCGTCAAATCTAGGTGGTTTTCGCTCAAACCTCTTTGTATTTTTTGCCGAGAAAAGAAAAACATTACTCCATTCTAGGGACAGCCTTCTGATGTACTTAGTTAAATTGTTGTGGTAACGCTGGATGTGGCTGTCTTTCTAAATCAGCTTTAGAAGCAGGTTCTTTAACAACTGGCATTTTCGTCGATAGAGGACATTCAATTACAAACGGCATATGGTCTGAGAATTATTGTCGCGAGACTTTCATATCCTTTACGATATAATGTCACTCGCCGTTTGTCAGCGCATAATCGAATACAGAATAACCATTGCTTTTGGCAAAGTTTAGCTCGCCATCTGGGTCACTTCTACTCCTGCTGTTTAGTAGGCATAGATCAAAAGAGTCGCAGGTCTCAATAAGCTCTCAGTAAGCTGTTAGCCCTTTATCTTTCGAAACTCTGTGTACACTAGGAAAACTCGGCGCCTCTGAACTTAGCTACTATGTCTTCGTACTGTAAGATAAACTGAATAAGCTGCTGCGTTAACTGTTAACGTTAACTGCCATTCGGCAGTATATATTCTACTCAGAATCTTTTAAAATATCTCATAATGGTGATCACCTCCAACTGTAGATATATAACAGTGGTAAGGGTATACTATTAGCTAAGATTCTGTTGTTTTGACTCATTGACTTTCCCAGTATTGACGACTTCATTCAGATCCAGTTGATTTGCGCTATCTTCCAAATTGTGGGTAATTCCATTATGGCCGAGTTTTATCACACGTGTCTAAGATGGACGTCTTCGCCCTCTTGATCTCGGGGTATTCCTCTACCATTGGTTTGCGAAGTATCGTGAGTCAATGATGATCACTCTGGATTTTTACTTCAATTGGGAACCCTCTTTTATGCATTGCCAACCAGAATTCATCTCCGTTTGGCTTGTATTCAACTCATAGTTGTATGATGGGTCGCCGTGTGCAATGGGTTCTTCAGCAATATATTACTGGCCACTGAAGACTAATTTAGGTGCTCTCTTATCTCTATTCCTTTCAAACCTTTTGTCTTGACTTTATGCGTTTAGTTAAATGCTATTCCCCTTTTCATCTTTAGAAATCTTCGTATCAGGGCTTCAACAAAAGGACCATCGATGTCTACTGCTTTCTATACCTAGAGGGCTTCAATGGCACTTTATATGTCAAATCTGTAGAAAAGCTAGTGACTGACACCATCGCATCCACTTGCTGCGTATGTGAACATATTTTAGAAGAGAATGCGAAGCCAATCGGGGTCAGCTCTAATAATAAAAAATAACTTCTGAAGAATTGGCCATCAATGGGAATTGAAACGATTAGTATTCGTACCTTTCCCTCTCTTACACTTTGATTTCAGAGGGTTTCTATTTGCTGCACTTCCACCATTTTATTTTTTCCTTAATTTTGAACATGAGCGCAGAACCCACTGCCGCTTTCAAAGACAGAGTATGTTATCAAAGTTAATCTTCCCGATCCTGAACTGTGTTTTGGGGACTTTCGGCCACGTTTTAGTGTCTCATCCATCAGACAACCTTTCCCTATTCGTTAAAGATATTGCGATCTGTTTTCAGAATGATAGTTTTCCTTTACTTACAAGTTGCAATATAAATCTTATTAGGAAAACATTCCTTTGACAATTACGCTGGATTCTTCAGCTTTGTGGAACAAGAAGTCGAAATAAACGATTTGAACCATTTAACCTTTGGTCATATGCATTTAAGTTCAGGAATGGATTCAGCATACATTTATCTGGTTAACGTGTGCATGTATCTACGTGCCTACTTCGTTAGCTCCCAAACAAAGTTTCGGAAGAGAAGTGGAATTGTTAGAACCGTCAGTAACTCATGCATCGCAAATGGCGCGATGAATACAAAATGCGTTGTAAAGATCTACGAATGAGAAGATCGTAAACACTGACTGTCATTCATGCATGTTAATTATCTTTTTTAGGGGCGTACTACCTCACTATCCTTCACTTGACAGTTAAAGCTAAGTGCAATGTTAAGAGTAACATATGTATGACAAATTCTAATACAACAGAGGTGAAGATAATCGAACTAAAACCCGCTACTTTGTCAATAAATGTCAACCTGTAAAGCACACACTACTCGTTCGCTCTTGAATGCATCTACCACCGTACCTAATAGAACACAAGACTACCTTACCTCTTCCACAAAATCAATACGAACAACCCTTGCCAACCTTCTAAAAGCATCATTAGGTGCCACCGTCTATGGAATATAAGTAATTCCAGGAGTATGCAATTGTCACCACTTAAATCACTCAAAAAACACAAACACTTGCACAACTGACTTTACTCAATCCATTAAAAGAAGTCAAAGTCCTTAGGCACAGCAACAGGCTACCACAGTGTCAACAATCTTCAGCGCTTTATTGTCAGTCTACACTGACTTCCGCGTATATTGAGTCCCAGGGAAGACACATACCAGGAGACTTGTATGAGTACTTGTAAAGTCAACGCAAATCATGTTCCATTGATTTGCTCATGGGAATCGCAATTCCATCATCCAGTCAAATAGCGCGCGATTTACTATGTGACAGTGTGAGTATAAGAGTGGGCATAAGTTAAGTCCAAGTAAGAGGTGGATTGTCACATGAGTGTGAGTGAGTTTTTCTTCTTATTTTTTTTGTTTTTGCATAAAACTGGTAGTAGAGGTCCATGACCATGTCATGTGATAAATGCTAAGAATACTTTCTTTGATTCCTCAAAGCGCATCTTCACTTTCTTCCTTGGCGATGGGATTTTTCAGATCTTGAAGATTCATCTATGACACCAGATTGCTGTTTATTTCCCTGCTGTCGTCTTAAGTTTCACTTGCTGTTGCACTTACGAGTATGTTATGTTTGTATGCATATGAAACTAACGGAAGTTGTGTGTTAAAAGTATTAATTACCCACCGAGTTGGATGTTACGTGTAACTTGTAAAATGCCATTGAAAATAGAAAAGAATTTTCCAGTCAACAAAAATAAAAATAAAGAAAATAAATAAACGGGAACGCAATGAATGGATGTCTGGGTGAACGAATTGCCGATAGTAAGGCGATTTGCTATGCAAATTGAGTCGGTGTTACGTAACGTCAATATAAAGTTGTGTGAGTTTGATTTAATCGATTAGTCAACGACTTTGTGGTGGGGAATGAAGGAGAGTGAGAGGAAGGGGCACAGAAGTAAGTTTTGATATGGATTTACGGATATGTGTGAAAGGAAGTATCTACTTGAAGAGGTATCTGCTATCGTAAAACGATCTCCGGATGGTATCTGTCAAAATTGTCAGAATGTTGGTAACTAAGAAACTTCCTGCCAATGTATAAAGACATCGTTGGGGCAACTGTGTCATTGAAAATTACATTGAGGCTGCAGTGGAATTGTGGTTCATCAACCAAATTATGTCGCTCATCAACTACAGTATATGTAGTTGCCCTGGTTCAATGTTGCCCTATTAAATCCGGAGCCATAAGAACAATGATTTAACGGATATGTGGCTTAAAGGGATGAGAAGCTACATATCGAAAAACTGGACATATATCCAGAAACAGAAAAAAGTCTTGCAAGAGGTTTCCTGCTCCACTCAAGCCCGATAACGAGTATGATATGCTTTATCGGCAAAATTCACACAAAGCGCACTGACGACCATAAATCATTTTCTCTTTGCCTACTCATACATGCTCTATAGATTTATCTTAAAAAAATCCGGAGCGATGACTGAAGTCGCTTCAGTTGTATTTTCAATACCATTTCCAAGGGCTTACTACTTACCAAACTAGAATTCTTCGAATCAAAGTCTATGGAAAAACCAGTAAAAGCCATATATCTCAAAAATGTCTTTTAGGACATGATTTCAAAATTGTGATTTTTAGTAATCGATGTCACATTTTATTCTTGCAAATGGTCTTTGTGAACAGATAGGATACCAAGTCCAAAATAGTGTACCCTGCGAGTGCTGTAATGATAAGTTTCGTACTTATCTCATGGGTAGATCCATGACCAGTATTGTAAAAAAACTACGAATGGCTTATGAAAGTGGCCTTGAGACTGAGACTATCATATGAGAGAGTTCCGAGATAGAGAAGATCATAATCTTTTCTTTTAGTCGGTTACATTACATTGGTCCTTGAATACACTATTAGAAAGCGGCTTCTCCAGCCGATACCAGCTGAAAGAAACTAAAGAAACTTTATTGGAAATTTGTGTTCCCAAATGAGTCTGAAATGGGTGGTTTACAAGTTTAGATCTTCTGATTGTTTTATGGCTAATTTTGCACTGCGTTGAATTCTTAGTCTTATTTACAATCGGGTAACTCTAAACAAGACATACAAAGCGGAATCACGAAAGTTGTACCCAATTGCGATTGTGTCACAATATTTCAGGTTGACGATCAATGAAAAAAGCAACACAAAGCGCAACCTCTGATCTTAGTCAGTCCACTTAGCGCAGAAGCCTCCCAACTTTTATATTGGTTGTCATAATTTCTACTCACTCTTGAATGCAACTAATCGAATGAAATGCCTAAGATGCGTTAAGAAACATCAGTTGCCGTCCATTGCTTATTTGCTGAGTTAGAATTCCTTGCCTTGCTTGAAATCTAAAGTGGATTACGTGGTCCTGTTAAATGACACCGCGTTCTGGACGATAAATTGGAAAGTACTTATCGTAGATACCGGCAACCTCGAGAAAAAACTTACAGGGTGCGTTCCAAAGTAAACAGAACTCTTTAAAAATAAGAACAACAAAAAGCCCTTTTTGGCAAAATTTATTTATTTTATTCGAAATAGTCCCCTTTGGCTTAATGCAGCGATTTGTACGGTCTAAAAGCATGTCGAATGAGTGTTTTAGATCGTTGGCCGAAATGTCCTTCAGGATGTCGATACAAGCCTTTTAGATGGCTTCTACGTCCATAAAACGCTTTCCGTTCATCGGTAAATTCAATTTTCCGAAAAGGTGGAAGTCGCACGGCGGTAAATCAGGCAAATACGGGGAGTATTTGACAGTTAAAGTACGATTTTTAGGCAAAAAATCGGCCACAAGTGTCGATCGATGAGATGGCGCATTATCTTGCAACAAACACCAACTTCATTTTGCGCGATTCTGGCCGAATACGACGATAGATAGAATTGTGCATTAACTGTTTGGCCCGGTGGAACGAGCTCTTAGTGGACAATGCTCTTGGATTCGTAAAAACAAATCAACATTGTCTTCACTTTTGACTTTTCACAGCGAACTTTTTTTGGTTTTGGCTCGTCTGGCGCCTACCACTCGGTACTTTGGCGTTTAGTTTCTGGATCATATTGAAAACACCACGTTTCATCACCAGTCATCATGTCGTAAAAGAAGATTTTGTAATTTTTGGCCTCCTTAACGATGTCCTTCGAATATTGAATTCTGAGTTGGTTTACTTTATGCTTATTTTTGTACCGATGACACAAACATACAGTCTCTTCAGACGTAAAAACTCCGCTTCTATTTGTCCAATTGTTATGAAATTGTGGCAGTACATCAGTGGAGGATCTATGTATCTCTCCGACGCATACCTATAATTGCCTGTTTACTTTGGAACGGGTTTTGTATTCAGATGTTTACTGCTAATTGCTTGGAGCGAGGTAAACTCTACGGGCCATACCAAGACGGGTTATTGTGCGACTTTGTGGACTTTGTGCACAGATTGTGGAGCGGGTTTTGCCCGGAAAGGGTGTCTTAATTTCTTTTCAGAGGCCTGCTATTGCTACACGCCGTAAGGATGATGACCTGCGGAAAGAAAATTACTTTTCCCGCCTTTTTATTATTGGGTTCAAACCAGAACTTCTTGCGTAGTAGTCGATGAACTTAACCACTGTGCTACCATTTACAAATAATGACGATTGCAAACTGCAGTGCTCTAGCTAAACGATTTTCCGAATTTCAGCTCTTAGTTTCAATACGACTAGGAAGAACGAGGATCCGTGTCAAAAGCCAAGCTAACCCTGAAGCCAGAATGCTTGACTTGTGAAGTTATTAGCAATATGTGCGTGGCCGAAGAAGCTAGAATGCTACACGACCTAGAAACTACTAAATTCAAGAATGGAAAATCTTTTCAGGTAAACGATGGTCATTCGAGCTAAGCCGGTTCCGACCAGCTCTTCCATGAGAGAGTAGTCAGTTTATTCCACACAAGAACCAGTTCGGTTCAGAGGGTCAGACTGATCAAAATGGACAAATTTAATCTACAATACCAAAGATTATACTTTCACTCTCAGCAACATTTTGAAGCCATATAAATATTTCGTAGTGTAAGCTCGAGCAAATATCGAGGTTGTAACCTGAACCGTTGAAACCAAGTGATTTTCAGGTCATCGTTGTACTTTAAATAGGAGAAATAATAAACTAGCTATGGTTCTAGAACATCTAAGCCAGTTTTGGCTACTTTTTCTGTGGTACTATAACCACTACGGCTTGGCTGATGTTAAAAATGTTAAGCTATTCTACCGCGATGACAACTGTTGGAGCTTGTTCAGGGCATCTTTAATTGTAGTCCTCCTAAGAACTCCAACAATACATTCCAGAGAGACCACTCTCTTGCCAGGGACTTTAATATTTTTACTGATCAGCGATGGTATAAATTTTTCGTCATCGTCCACGATTTAACATCATATAAGAGGGCGGGAAGAATGACTGATGTAGAGTACTAGAGTACTGTCCACCAAAAGGAGGCTTGAATAAATCTCAGTTACTTTCCGAACCCGAAGTAATAAGTTGGATCCAAGATAGGCAAAATCGTTGACCACAACCAAAGTAACGTTTTCAACAGTAAAGTGATGCTGTGACTCTCTCCAAACCTCGTGGCAACCTTACCAAGTCTAAAGCCATACAGATAAGACCCGACCAATGATTGCTCCCAGACTTTCGCATAACACCCTTGCTAGGACCCTAGTTGAGACTCTAAGAAGGCTCATTTCTCGATAGTGTACCTGCGGTAGACTTGAATCATGGATGGAACACGCTTTTATGCAACAATAATGGTCCAATTACAGTCATGTGCATGCTAATTACTTTGCCTGCAGGCCAAGCTTTGTCGTTTGTAGCCGAACTGAAACAACATGTAAGAGTATATCACTTAGACTACATCACGGTTGCGTAGTGAGTGCCTTGGTTGGATCAGCTATTTCAGTGCCAAAATTGCTTCTACCATCGCTGTTTAAAAGTTTGCAAGATATTTTCCCAATATCGTCAAGATGTTTTGGACATCTGCCATCAAGTTTCCATTTTTGTCTTTACAGGAATACATCCTGGGACTTAAATTGTTAATGAGGTGACCGGGTTCCTCATTACCAGACATTTTTTCGCATTGGCAGATTTCGGGTGTATCTGTGCAGTAAATCCCATGCTTCTCACAGACACCATTCAAATCGAATATACCTACATATACCAGGGTTAGCTCAGAGGCTTACCTTAGATATGTCTACATAGATAGAATAGATACCTGCTACTTTATTTATTGTGGATTTGTAAATTGAAGAAATTGAAAGGAAGTGTCAAATTAAACCGAGAAACCCGCTTCATGGCCATAGACTAATATCAGAAGTACCCCAAAGCCGTCTTCTTTGGTTCTCCATCCCAGAAGCTCATAAACTCTTGACACAAAGCTCTACAGAAATCGATTGGCTTTTAATTTTGGAAACCAATCTTTACTTCCGGCTTGACTAAGAAGCCTTCTATTGTAATTACAAAACATAACTCAGAATCATTTTCCAAAATTTCTGGAAAATTATTTTCAACTAAAACCATCCGATTGAGTGGACTCAAAGCCACTTTGAAATATTTTTCATCTTGATCTCTGAAGAAGAAGTAGTCAGAAAAATGACGGTGTTTTGTTCTCTTTTAGTCACAGATAGATTGTCATTAGGATTTGACAGAGCTTTCGAAATGTTTTTATTTTTTTGATGTTTCTCCTGCTTCTAGAAGTTAAGACTACCTACGTAAAAGGGTACGCAACAAAGTGAAGACCGAAACCAGTTAGATTTACATTTCTTATTCCAATTTTGGAGTCTTGTGATTTATTTTGTTTTCATAGGATTTGGAGTCAGAAAAGAAGACTGAACAAAAGAGAGAGTAAGAACAGATACAACAAAATGAATATAGACACTATTAAATGGTTCATAAATTGTTTGGGGTGGTGAAAGTGTTACGTTGAGTGTGGACTTAGATATGTCTGACGTGCTTACGTATTGGTTGTTTGGTGATGTTGTGTTTTGATGAGAAATTAGTTTCGTTTTTATAGGTCACTATAGGAATGAAAATTATGGTAAACTAGAACTAAGAATCTTGAAGACGGACGTCGGATCAAAAGATGCACAAGACCATCTTTGAAATCTGAAATTATGTTTAAGTTTTGAAATGATTGTGCTTTGGGAGAACTTTGTTTTCTTATAAATTTATTACCGCTGTTAAATATATGTAAAACATCTTTTGGCGAGACATCAGCAGTCTTCAAGGAAGTGAATATCACTTTCATATGGTATAAAGATAAAGTAAAACACTTTTACAATTCTCCCCTTTGGACAAGAAACAAATCGCCAAGCGATAGGTGTAGGGAGTGGGAAAACTAATCACACATCATCTAAGTGGTCGATAGTTTCATGTCGATTAGTTCGAGTGGCCGTAGCAATTAGCCAACAAAGTTGCTGCCATCGATCAACCCGTTATTTAATTAAACCGACATCTAACTAGGAAGTCGCCAGTTGGGTATTAGAGTCCTTAAAGATATGACGTCTTACAAACAAACCATTGTAAAATAGGCGGCCAGTAATAACTTAATAGCAGCAACGTCGGAACCTATTTCACTGTTGTTATTACATTGACAGGCCTACCATGTAGAGAGAGTCTTGTAAATTGTAATTGACACATTGCGTGATAAAAATATGGTAAGTGACATAATTTCTGGATCAAATTAGAAAAAAATTATCTGGTAACAGAAGAATCCAGGTTCAAAAAGAAGAAAAAATTCCTTCCTTCAATTAACACGGCCATAAAGGGTGTGAACAGACACCACTACACCCTTTTTTTGTTTTCTTTTTCATTAACCACAGGAGAGGAAAACAAAGAAAAAAAAATATTAATCACCTCAGGAAGGAAAGAATTGATTTTACTATGTGAATGTATCTTGTGAACTTTAGAAGCCTGAAGCTCATCGGGTAAAGTAAATATAGATGCCTACTCTCGTAAATCCTCCAAAGCATATCCCCATGTAGCAATTAAATTGCTCTACTATTCACAGGTTGTTTCTACCATGCTGTGCCACGAGCTCCCGTTCTCCCGTTCTCCTGTTGTTCCTGTTATTTTATTTTTTCCCTTTTACAATTTAAAACAAATAAATCCAGACCTAAAGAAGAAACCTTATTTATGCACTGTTGGTAGAGTATTGAGCAAATAGCCGCATCCCTTGTCCATTCATAGGTAACAACAACAAAAGTAACATCAGCAATAGCCGCATCAGCAGCTTCATCCGCTCTCCATTCGGATGTTAATAATTGCGTCCAAGTTCCAACAAACATGTGTAATTTATTTAAGTCTAATTATAAAGTCGTTCGCTCATCTTCATCGTCCTCATCGATGCTGGTCCTGCTTTTGTTGTTGTTGTTGCTGTTGTAGTTGTTGTTATTGTTGGTAGTGTTGAGTGTGTTTTTGTAGCACACATCACCGACATAAAATAGGCGTAGCGTTTAAGCCTTCGTTCCACACGGTTTTTTTAGACTTACTCATCGAATGCCTCTGGAATCACTGATTTTTAGCCACCTATCTTCTTCGTCGGAGAATATTGATGATGATAGTGTAAGAAAAGAAAAAAGATACAAAGAAAAAAAAAAAAGCTAAAAAAGAAAAACAAGTGAAACAGAATCTAGCTAAGCAAATCTTTGCGCCACAATCAGTAACACCCTTTTGTAGTTCAGTGTCTAGACAAATTGCAAACATATACTACGAGTACTACTAACACTGTTCAGTGGTCCCTGGTGTTCCTCACAACACACTACAGAGTTGAGAAACAAAACAATTAAAAATAAAAAGACCAAGAATAAGAATCTGTATCTGTAACAGTAATCGATCTAGAAGAACAAGTTGTGAAGATATCTTCTCGAAACTCATCATCATACTCGTATGTGCGTCGAGTTGGATAGCGAAGTCGTCATATCGATAAATCTGTAACGCGTACGCCTTAATCCCTGTGAAATTTTACACTTGCAGATATCTAGCCAGTGTAGAAAATACATTAAATACATCTTCATAAAAAAGCTTCATACTTGTACCAGACATAAACAAAAAAAAAATAATAATTCCCTCGAAAGTGTGAGCAAAAACAAAAGAGTTGAGTAGCGAACTGGATATGCCAATTACACCGAAAATGTGGTTGAACATTCTCAAGAATCACGTTACCTCCAACTAATTGGTCATAATTCATAATCGTAAAGGTTGTGGTGGATTTTTATTTTGCTGTATTCTCACCTTAAAATTTTGATTGGCAGGCGTGGTACGGAAACAGTAACGCCGGTATTGATTTGTTATACACTAAATGAGTTTTGGGACTGCTACCCCTTTTTGTGTTTGAAATTATACACCTTTGCCACTGGTGTTGGCTTTTTTTTGGGGGGAATTTACAATTTTACACACCTGAAATCGTGACGTAAAATTGCCAATTGTCCATAATAACAAGCGTCAGATGGAATTTTAATCACGTAATTGTACCGAACGAATTGGGTAACATGCGAGCAATGACCTGTGCTGGCTGTCATAAGCAAAATTGTTAGCATGGTTGCTCTAGGCGATTTTTTCTTTACACCGTGTTTCAATTTTAACCATTTAACACTCAATTCCTAACCATGACAACCGTACATTTTTCTGAACTTTGTGATTTATTATGCACATTTAGAGAGAACATTGAACATAGAGAATACTGAAACGGTTTCCATCTAGACCAAAGGAGGCAAATGGCTTATGTCGCCATTATATATAAATGTAAGAAAAAAAAAAACAAAACAAAACAAAAATAAACAGAACTAGAATAGATAGATATATTCTCAGCTTGTTTATCTTTGGTTTTTGCTAGCACCTCGGGTCGAACTGTGTCGGTTTATACCTTCATTTGTTTTTTTTTTCCAGCTAACAAACATGACTCTGCGAGATGTTACTTCTTTGCTCATGATTTTGTTCTTCTTAGTCTTGCTAAATGATGGCAATGAATCGTTGATGAGAAGAGAAGAAAATTGTTCTCGTAAGCTATGCACATATACTGGTACATAGGTATATATTTGTTTTATTTTGTATCCCCTCGGTTGTATATTCTCTTTTCGAATACAGTGAGGAGTTAATATTTACCGCAAAGCTACAAAGGTAATTCTGCTTCGTTGTTTCCCGATTGCAGATATTAGTGTAATTTTCTAAGATACAACTCACTCAACATTTAACATTTTTACATCAGTTTTCGTCTCTGTGAACATCAGTGACAAAACACAGAACTGAACATAAATTAAGTGGTATCACAGTAGTCACTTGTTGTGATGGATGTATGCGGCTAAGATCTATTGTATCTAATCAATGCACACGCAGCTTGAATTCTTTTTTGGGAATCTTTTGGGCTGATTATCATTTTACTCAAATAGCTAATTGAGAATGACAGGGCTGGATTTTTCCCATTATCTGGGAACTTGATATATTGTCTGGTATTTTGTTGACAAATTCAGAATCAACTCCTATTTATGACGATTGACGAGGTCTGCCCTGTTTTTACTTTTACTAAAATAAGCCGAAAGCCATAGAATATTCAAGACGAATATGTATATTCACTGACCGGCAAGATTTCGTATGCTTAAGTAAGCAGAAAAAAAAGAATTTCAATTGTGGCAGAGGCAATGATCTGATTTGCATTTCATGGTTAACCTTCTCACCTTGAGAAAATCATCGTTTTTCCTCATCACATACATTCCCTTGGATCCATTCATCAGTTAACACTTTTTAATCTTCACAAGACTAACGCCATATAAAATATTCCAATAGGTAATTTGGACAAGAAAACAGAAGAAACTTTATAAAGTTTATGGTTCCATGAGCACTATTGATTCGATTAAACCAAAATCAAAGACACGATGGGCTAAGGTAAGTTTAAAGAAATTTTGTTAAGCCCCTTTCTCATCAAATTGGGATTTAGTTTGTCTGTCTACACGATACGTGAAGTCTTCTCATGACGTCAACAGAAAATGATATCTACTGCTCATACTGTTTTGCAAGACATGTCTGCTTATTACTGGTTTCAGTATTTGGTTGAACTTTTTGTACTGTATTTTATTTTTTGTGGGATTCATAGTGCAAGTAAAAGTGTATTTTCATCAATCCCATGTAAGAAATTCCTATATAGACAGAGGTTACAGAGGGTGGGATTGTATTACTCCATGTCGCAGTGTCATAGTCTATGGAAATCATTACAAATTCATCGAGTCATATTTGCTTGGTCATAAATTACAATCAATCGATGTACGTGGTCTGTAACATTTTTTGTTTTGATCAAATTATAAATACAGAAAATTAATTAAAAATAAATATAAATATAAAAATAAAAATACACCAGCAAATGCGATCAACTATTCAACTTTAAAATATTGTGCAATTTTAAGGATCACTAAAACTGGTTCAACGAGCTTCGGAAAAATCTCACCCCTTCTTATTCTATGGCAATACGAGTAGCTAGCAATACTAAATTGTCTACATGACTTAGTAGAGGTTAATCCAGAAATAATGGACAATGAACTTAACTAGAATGTGATATAATCCGTACCTCATGGGATACATCTTTAATTTGAACATTTAAGTATTATAAATATCAAATACTTCTCGGCTTTGACTTTGTCATTAGATCATATTTGCCATAGCTACAATTCTTTCGACTACAGCAGAGAAATGATTCTGTTTAAACATATTTTTTTACAAGCAACCAATCAACCACCCATCGGCTTTTCGGAGCTGACTCAGGAATTGTCAGAACTTTCGGTTAGTTAAATCTTCACCTTAATATTTGGGGACGGTTAGTGCTGCTTTCAACCTTTAGAGTCGAACCTGAGGACCAAGTGTATGTCCCACTTTTAATAAACAAACTGGCAAGGCGAACAATATAGTGAGTGTAGAAACTGCACTGGCATGAAGCACCGTTATGTTGCGCCTTCAAAAGAAATATATGTATATGTGTATACATAATGGGTGTTTCAACAAGTGAAGGTTGTCATCTGTACATTTGTCAAATTTACCGTGGATCGCTACACAGTGAAAATAAAAAAAAAAATCCAAAGCGTTGAATTTTATTACGAAAATTCGCGTTCGATTGTGGCTTCCAAGGCGTGTGCCTTCCGAGAAGTGTGTGCACAACGTACTCTAAAAGTTCCAAGAGACTCAGCATAAGATGTGCAGACGCCGAAACATATTCGCCCCGCATGTTTAATGGAAAATATCACCGCAGTAAAGGAAAGTGTCGAAAATGACCGAAACAACGCCTTTCGTCATCGTTCTCAGGAGCTTCACCTCTCCACAGCCACGCTTCAATGAATTTTGACGAATGATTTGGCTCTCCATGCGTACGAGGTCCAATTAACGCAAGAACTGAAGCCGGCCGACCAATAGGAGCGCCGTATGTTCTCGGATTGGGTCCTGGAAAACATGCAGGCTGATATTGATTTTTACCAGAATATCGTGCGACTTAACACCATTACACATTTTTCTTTGGAGTTATGATGGGCCAACCATCCCCAAATAATTTCAACTGTGAAAGAGAACATTGAGCCCCAATTATGTGAAAGAGAGATTAAAGATTTCGAGAAAAGAATGAGGATCTGCAAGCCGAGCAGAGCAGAGTAGAGCAATAATTTTGTTAAATTGTTCGTTTTATTTACAAAGCAAATCCTACACATCTTGTTGAAATAACCATTGTCATAATAACGGCCGTAACAGTCCCACGTCCTTGACGCCACTACATCCAACCAGGATAAAGGCTTTCTGAGATTCTTCTGAATCGAAGTGTATTGATACGATGGATAGATTTCTGGCAATCTGAATAGAGTAGGCTGTCAACGTGTCTTTTTTTTTTTAAGAACTTAACACCCAAGTGGGAATGAATACACTTATAAGGCCTCAGCATGTCTTAAGTTTTTTTTTGAAAAATGGGATAGAGAGAGAAGAAAGATGTTTGAGCTCAGTGGTTATTTCGCTCCATGGGTGGCATCCAACATTTAATGGGGAGACAAAATTATTAGTGTAAACTAACTTGATGTTGTATTTAGGCAAGCATTCATCTCACGAGACTTTAGTTGCCTGAAAAGAAAATCTTTCAGCCATGGCTGGTATTGAAACCCGAACCGTCCGATTGGGAAGCCAACACACTACCACTTGAGCCACGGCCATACCACAAAGTGGCAAGAGCGGCGCAATGAAGTGATGAGTTTGCATATTCTGTATATGAGCTAATCAAGTGAAATATGTATTCGGAAGAAAAGAAATAATAAGGTGAATCGTGCTGTCACTTCTCTATCAAATTGTGTCAAAACCATGCACAGATTAGGCTTAGCTTGTCATAGTATTCATCTAAAATCTTTTCGTTGTTTAAAGTCCGATTTTCCAAGACTACTCTTTTATGTAATCTGTTGAGCTGCCTTATGGCACTTAATAATAAAGTTTATGTGCAGAGTAGTCTCGGAACTTAATTTTGGCCAATTTTTTGACCAATATTTGGGTGCTGGAGTCAAAAGTTAAGAACCAAACTACAAATCGTTAGCAATCAGCAATTTTCTCAAATTCTCGGATCTGGGCAAATGTAAGTCAAAGCTTCTATTTTGTTTGTTGACCATGAGGGTTCTGCAAATTGAGCCATAACAGTACTATTATGTATTGAAAGCAATTTATTTTTCTTTGGAGCTTGATCTCGAACCAAACGCGTCTGAAGCCTCAACCAGTGTTGCTTCTGCCGTTGGTTAGGGCAAGCTTTTCTAGTTTAATTTATTTTAATAAACCCACGATCATATGATCTACACATTACAAAATTGATATACAACAATTTTTAAATTCAGAAATATTCGCAAATACAGAGCATGTATTGGGTATATAACTTAATTCGTGCGGTTTTTTTTTTTTCATAATTTGAACGTTTATTTAAGAAAAACATGTACAATAGTATTATTCAAAGTATTGCCCATCTGAAGCTATGACTTTTTCTGGCAATTTGTGGATCCCATCCCAAAAGAACTGCGCCGGCTTGGCAGCCAAGAATGAATCAAGCCAATTTTTGGTATTCCGCTCTGATGTGAACCGTATTTCAGTGAGGGCGTTCTGCATCGACCGGAACAAATGGTAGTCAGAAGGGGCAAGGTCTGGGCTATAAGGCGGGTGGGGTAAGACTCCCCATCCACTGTTTTCCAAATAGTTCTTAACCGGAATAGCAATGTGCGGCCGAGCGTTGTCATGATGGAAAATTATTGCCTCGTGTCTGGTCGCATATTCCGGGCGTTTTTCGGCCACTGCTCTCTTCAAATGAATTAATTGTGTTCGGTTGCGTTGTCCATTGATGGTTTCACCCGGTTTTAGCAGCTCATAATACAGCACACCCATCTGATCCCACCAAATATAGAGCATTACATTCGAGCCATGGATATTCGGCTTTGTCGTTGATTTGGCAGGTTGGCCGGGTTTCACATATGATTTTTTGCGCTTGGGGTTGTCGTAATGGATCCATTTTTCATCACCAGTAACAATCCGATGCAAAAATGACTTCATTTTGTGGCGTTCCAGCAGCATTTCGGACATGCAAAACCGCATTTCGACGTCTCTCGGCTTGAGTTCATGTGGAACCCAATTTCCTTGCTTTTGAATATATCCAGCTGCTTTTAAATGTTTTGAAATGGCTGCTTGAGTGACACCCAAAGATTCTGCGAGCTCTTCTTGTGTTTGGCAACAATCTTCATAGAGTACTTCCAGTTCTTCATCTTCAAACTTTTTTGGCTGCCCAGGACGTCTTCCAAGTCAAAATCACCACTTTTAAGTCGTGCAAACCACTTTTGGCACGTTCGCTCAGCTAGTGCATGTTCACCATAAACTTCCACCAAAACACGATGACTTTCGGCAGCAGTTTTCTTCATATTAAAGAAATAAAGAAGAACTCCCCGCAAAAACACTTTTTCAGGCACAAAGTTCGACATATTTGAGTGAAAAAAAATTATTGTTGTTTACACTTCAAATGAATGACATATACTGAAATGACGTACAATGACAGTAGCTTTCCAACGCATGTTCCAACGGAATAATAACAATGGAATAATACAAGTTACATATTGAGAAGCTGGATTATATTTAATATTTTATTCTTAAAAATAGCTATGGACAAAGTAATACCTAAATCAAGATATTCAGTTCAATACATATTAAATAAGTTGCAGTAATATGAAAAAGGCTCATGTTGGCCATATGTATGACCATATCGTGAAATGTCTTATTTCAGCTGGAAGAGGTCTTTGGCTAATGGACCTTGAGCATCTCCAAGATCCTTGAAGCCATAAACATGACATGAATATCGACAAGAGTTCGATTATATCAGATGGAAGCGCATTTAATACTGATATTTAACTGCAAGTCGTTAATATGACACCAATTTATAAATAAGTTTAAGTCGCCTTGAAATATCTGACGGCCGCAAACAGTAGTGATTTGAGCGAAAAATTTTATATCGTCAGCATACATATTTACTCAAAGAATCTAAAAAAAAGAAGGCATACAGTGCCACAGCTGAAAGTTTTAGTGAATCGCTGATCCTCTTTACGAAAGAAATTTTTCTCTAAAATTGTCACGAGTCAGTTACATTCAATTTGATACAGCTGATAGGTGCAACTGATATGCTATACGTGTATATACAGCGCTATCCCCATTTTATGCCTTATTTTTAGAGTTCTGTTCCTACAGTTCTGTTCCTTGCCATAAATATTAGCTTAAGCCTGTTGGTAGGGGTAGTCATATTTTTCCAATCGATGCAGAAATATCAGTCTTTGGAATGGCTAACGAGCTTATATTTGCCTCGCGTTTTCTCTTTAAGTTCTCAGAAAAGGAAGCAGAATTCTTGTGAAGCTCTTGTCTAGGCTCATCTATAAGGGGAAAACGTTAGTTGAGTTGAGTTCGTAAGTAGAACTTAGATCAACACTGCTGCCAGCACAATGGGTGTATTGTAATTGCCTTTGGTGTAACGCTAATGACCGATTATTATTAGTTAAATTAACAAATGTGAACTAATTCAATTTTCAATTCGCATATTAAGTGAGACGAAATCCTAAATCAACAATCTCTCTTCCAGCGTTTGACTGTAAGGCGAATACAAGTGATAGGAAAACAATTTCAAAAATTGATACTTAACCATTTGCTGGTTTGAGCTCTTGTCAATTCCCACAGTAGTGCAAAAGCTTACAATGCTGGCAACAGATTTTCATATCACGGTTCGAAATTTTAAAAGATGTTACCCAATTACTCTGAACTAACTTTCAACCTCATATCTCGTATATACTCCGACTGTAATTTTGGTTAATTTTTTGTACCAAATCAAAGCAACGTACATTTAATCTGCAACTGATCAGTAATATGAATTTTTTAAAGAAAAAAAAAAACGCTTTTATCTGTTAATAAAAACAAAACTGTTTGCAATTAAACAGTCGTAAAAGTATCCGTTTCCTCATGCGCCAGGTTATTGCCTTATTGACTCAGACTCTTGATTTTACATATGACTAACTCATGAACTTTATTCATTGTTTAGGAAATGGTTTTGCTTTTTATTTTGTGTACAATTGGAAGGCGACAGATATTCATTTACTTACGAGTATTTTTCAATGACTAATAAAATTCTTGACTTTTTTAATTTTTTTGGATTAAAAAATACCAATTATGCAAATCATCAAAATATGAAATTGACTATTTCCGAGAAATCAATTCATTTATCTTTGGCAAAAATTTAAACGATGTTTGTAACTGTAAAGGTTCTAAAATCGGACTGTCATAATTCAGTCGCGGAATGTCTATGTTGTGATGCTATCTATCTTCTACTCGATTAGTCAACAAAGACTTTTTTTTTTGTTTTTGTTTTAAATAATGATTGAAGATATATATTGTTAAGCAACTGTCATCCTATTGTCTTAGAGAAGATTTATAGTAGAACCTTTCATAACGAAAATCTCTTGTAAGTAAACATATTACGATTTTCCTAAAAAATTCGTTACCAATTGACGATGTTTCAAATAAATTCGACTGTAAGTTTGAAGAGCCTGCATTTTATTTATTTTTTGAGGTGTATGGTCTCATTTCTTATCGATGCTGGGAATGGCTCTCAAAAGTCCAGTGTTGAAATTCAAATCATTTAAATCGAATCAAATATAATCAAAGCAGATAGATAAACTTTAAAAATTCAAATATTGAGATACTGCCATAGTTAGGGCCAAGCGATTTCAGCGAAGATGGACAGGAAATTCTTTTTAAAAATATCTGCACCAAGATAAAAAGCAGAATCGAAGTATTTTTTTTTTGTCTTTGTGTCAAAGTATAACTGGAAAGGAAGCACAGGTCTATATTAGTCCAACCTTGTCATATATTCTTGAAAATTAAATTGATAGATGTCAAATTTAAATAGAATCAAGAAGAGGTTTTTTTTTTAATTAAAGGCATCTTTACTTGAGCTTTACAAAACGGAGAGATATTTTTAAAAATTCGCACTTGAGTCGTCGCTGTATTTTCTTAGTTCAAATACAATAGTGCTGAACAGTATTTTCGTTGCAATTATGTTATTAAAAATCTATTTTATGCAAGTTTTTATTTTATTGAATAAATTTTTGGTAAATGCACTATAAATTTGTGATAAAAAATAATTAGTAATGGCCTTTATTTCCTAACATTTGATGGACTTGACGGAATGATTGAAGGACACAGAAATATCACCTTGGTGAAGTTACGTAAACTCAGGAATTTATTGTCCTGGGCAATAAATATTTAGAAATTGTTCCATTAAAAATATGATACAGCTCTGCGGTGATTTAAGTTAGTTGTAAAATTCTTTAAAAAGAAAATCTAAAAGACATCTATAAAAGCTCATCGAATAAAAAAAGAAGTTCAGCTTAATGATTAAAAGTAAAAATATTAAGTCACTATAAAAGATTATTTTAATATAGAATCTATTCTGTACTAAATTTATCGTTTAGCAAAAACTAAAAGTCTGCAAAGTTCTTAATAAAATCGTCCTTGAATATTGCTTAAAAGTTTAATAATTTAAATAAAAAAATTTCTATTCTTTTATAATTTTTATCCATAGGGGAAATAAATTTTTAAAAATTAGTCGTGATCACCTAGAAAATTTAAACTATTGATTTTACATGTGGTAGTGTTTCGAAATCGGTGGAAAAATGTATTCTTCATGCAATGAAACCATAAGGGATTCCTCAAATTTGAAGAGTGGCCCGAAGAAATATTTCACCTTTACTGATTATCTTCAAAACCCTTCCATTCATGACCTATAACGTGCTGCAAACTTTAGCCTGCCTTCGATCTAAAAATATTTGCTCAGCACTTATTTTATAAGTAGAAGCCAACCTTATTGCATCGCGCTCAAAAGAAATCAGTTTGTCTTAAAAACACCCGACCATGACTTTCAATTAGCGTTTACATGGTTAAATAATTTTCTTCACTTGCAACTCACCTTGAAATACACTAATTCAATCACTGTCTGCCTCTGACGTCTGTCTAACAAGTGCACGTAAATTGCTCACAATAAAAAAATCTGTTGAAAGAGATGAAACTTCGTCTCCACGCGATTTCAGTCGAATTTTCAATCAAACTTGATTTATTTCAATCACTTGTCTTCACTTTGACTTAGTTAATGCTCCATCAACTTTATAGTAATTCTTTCAAAAAATTTTGTAACAGAGTAACGACCTTTTGACGAACCAAAAAGAATTTATTGTAATCCAATTCCGATCAAGATTAAAAAAATTAAAAAAAACTCCCGGAAACGCTACCACAACACCCAAAATATGAATAATAATCAGAAACCAGAAAAAAAAAAACGATTTCAGGAAACGAATCTATAGAGAAACAGAATTGAAATTTTCGTCGCAAAAATTTGTGTCTTGTATCCTCAAACTCTTTCGTTGCACAATTGTTCAAATTGTGTGAACAGTAGAAGCAAAAACAATAAAACAAATTTATTTAATTGTATGCCTATGTCACACCACAACACCACTGTTGGTACTGGATAGAAAAACGAACTTGACCGTTGTGAGGTCGCCGTGGAACTAAAGTCTATGCCAAGGTAATGAGTTGTTATATAAGTTAGAAGACTTCTTTAAGAATTTTTCCTCCGTGTTGACTTTTTTCCAACTACGTTCTTCTTCACCATGACCGCGGTGGCCATACCAAACACCATCATCATACCATCCCATCAACATGATGATGATGATCTTGTTCTTCATCGTCATCAAACTCTACCACACGGCCATGATCAGAATGATCAGAATGATCAGCATGATCAGCGTGATGATCATTTACCTCCAGTCGTGTGTTGTGGTTGTGTCGTCAAACGAAAAGTATCTCCCGATCACAACATATTTGGTGTTGGATTCCAAGTATCAGCACTCGTATCTGAAGCACCTGAAGAGCGATCAAGAACAAGAAAGAAAACGCCAAAATGAGGAAGTGATCGACACCGATCACCGAATCACACACAGAGAGCTCTTTCTTTCTCTACATACTTTTCTCTCTCTGTACTTCAATTCTTTGAAATAAATTTTCTTCTCTTGAGATTCTTTCTCCTTGCAATTTCTTTTTCGGAGGTAACTTCCACCACACCGGCTCATGACTTGACTCTCATTGGCTCATGATCATCATTGAGATCATTTCTGAACGCCAAAGTCATTAGTTTGATGGTGCAAAATGTTGCGCAACATGTTGCCGATGTGCTCATACTTACAGGCCTCACGATCGAACCAGCAGATACATTTTGCCAGAGATCAAGTTAATGGTCATTGGCCATGATCTTGCCCATGACCGCAGTCGTGATCGTGATGATTGTACGGTGTCCGCAGCATGGCCGGCGCAGCCTTGGTCGTTGCTCAGGTATTTGGGTTGTACTTGCGGTTAGTTTTTAGGTTGATGTGCCAAGATCGCTACTCCAAGAGAGGGGAACGAACTCGAAATTGACTAAGAGCGCAGATATGTGTATCTGCATACTGGGTACGTATTAATGCTACACCTGAAGCGACTTTTCTTCCGGGTGTGGGTGTACGAAAATTGTATCTACAGAGCTTTGATGAAGATGGTGAAGGCTTTCTTTTCTCTTCGATGCGAGGGAGTTCATTGAACGCTTAAATAATTTTTAGGCTCTTTACTCGCATGTGGTGCGGATCTCTTAAATGTGAATAAATTTTCGCGGAAGTTTTGAAATTACCAGGGGCGATCTAATTTTGGTTACTGGTCGTTTTGTTTGTTGACGGCGAATCAGTTCAAGTGCTAATTAGTCTAGGTGAGGAGGACTTACGAAACGGTTTTGATTTAGATGATAAGTTAAATGGAAATGATATTCTAATGCGAATAGAAATCTTGACCTATATGACGTGATTTTTTAGTGTTTTTTTTTTTGTGTCTTTGATGTATTGGGAATCTGTGATGTTTGTTTTGTTCATAGGGCGACGGTGCTCTATCATGATTCATGACTATGTTGTTGGCGTTCATGTTTACTACATGGTTAGCAAAGGGGCATTTAAAAAACAAATTAGCAACGAAATTAGCTTGATTCTGAAATTGTGAAACCAATCTTTTATCGAAAATGCTAAACGGTCTAGAGATTTTATTTATTTATTTTTCATGAACTTTGATAGTAGATTCTTATCATAGAGCATGGTATCGGGTATCCAATTTGAATTACAAATAGCGTGTGACTCAGCTGTTTCTCTGGGCAAAGACCCAGCTGCATGGTCCTAGTAAGAAGACGTTGTAAGTGGTAAGATAAGTACTGTAGCTGAACCTTAGTGTGATGTGAAAAGCTCTTCACAGATATAGTCTGTGGCACTTGTTTCGAAGGCGGTGCATTCTTTAAGTGACTGTCAGGAATTAAGAATTAAGTCAGAAGCTTCCGCCTACTTAAGTGCGAACTGTTCTGGTTTTGTTGGCACTGTAGATCATAAAATGTCGCAGGAAAAGGAAATGAAACACAACTGTGCCTCTTAAGATCTACTATACGATTAATTTGATCCACAATACTTAAACGATATTCAGTCATCTCTGGATCACTTGTTGACTTTTTGTTTTGATTAAGATTTTGATGCATCAAGTATGTGTTAACAAAGTTTAAAAACCGTAGTCTACGTTGTTTTCGCGGTGATAAGTGCCTATCAACAGAAAGAGTTTTAACGATATCTTTTAATGGCTGTGTAATGGTGTTTGCTTGAAGATCTTAGAAGTGGGATATTCGTATTTGGTGAGCTAGTAAAGCGTTCCCCAGGAAAGCAATGTGTTTCTTCATATAGAAAGTATGTCCTTCTTATATGACGATCTCAGTTCAAGCAAATTAGTCTGCTGTTTGACTACACACAATTGAAGCCTTAAAATAACGAAACAATATGTCAGTCATCCCATTGGATTGGAATGACACCTGAAGTATTTTATTTCTAATACTTTGTTCAGCTCCGAAAATCAGTTGTAATTTTTAGCAATTTGTAGCTGTGCCACCGTCCGGCCTTCATGTCCTCCATTGGGGATGCCTATGGCTAAATAATAGTGGTTAATAAATATCTGTATGTGTTCGAAGTAGCTAATGGAGTAACAATGTCCGTGGTGGGATGCGTAAGTATAATAGTTTCGAGGCCAAAGGAAAAGGAACAAATTCTGTTTTATTGTGACGTCCGATCTTGGACAGTTGGCGTTGCAAATATCCAGTAACGACTTCACGCGACCTGATTTAACCTTTTATCAAACGAATGGCCTTTGCACGTGTTTCAGTATTGTTTTTACATCGGACGGAGATAAGATAGGCATTTTCCTCAGAACGACTTATCAGGTGGATGGACATACGAGTATCGACAAAGTTTTGGCCCATATGTCGCATCGCAAGATATTTTAATTTTAAAGAACTAGAATTATTACGCTCGAACAAGACTCTGAGCCTCTGGTCATTTTCTTGTTCTTTTGCAATCCTATGATGTTTTTTTTTTTAATTAGCGCGTGGTCAAGGGGTTGAAATGTTTGCACACAGCGCGGGCGAAGGAAATTTAGGGAGAAAATAAAGAAAGGTACCTATGTACGTTCGATTTGATTGTTTGAAGGTTATAACGACCAGGAAATAAAAGGCTTGGCAGGGCATTCCACAAGCGACATGTGCGGCTTAGGAAAGAATCACGATGTTTCAATGTACGTTCGAAAGTGAGTTTGGGGGTAAACTGATGAGCACTTATAGCAAGACGAGTATTTGAAGGAGCGGAATGCTACTGGTAATCTTAATGGAGCACTGGCGATGACAGGTGAGACAGGAGACCTTTCGTCGGTGTTCGAGGTTGTCAATTGATTGGGTGATATTATCATCACCTGTGAGCCTTATCGAATGGTTTCAAATCCTATCTAGAAAGTGCAGATAGGCTTTTATGAGCACCTGACCAGATGTGGGCACCTGACAATTTTGGGCGGATGAATGCTTGGTATATTGATGTCAGATCAGAGGGGAAAAAGTATTTCTTACATCGATTGAGGAACATATATATGGTGTCAGAATTAAAGACGAAACTCAATCCCCACAAAAGCAGAGTAAATCAATATCTTGTTCGTAAACTCAACTGGAAACCATACTTGAACAGAGCCATCAAAAAGGCGACTAATGTGTTATAGGTCCGTTTTAAGGTCTTTGTTGAAAGATGGGAATCGCAAAATTAACTCAAGGGACTTACCTCAACATCGTCCGCCCAATAACAACTTATATATCGCTTGTATTCCTATTTTGGGAAACGGTCTTCAAATACACTGACACCAGATAGCTTGAAAGTATTCCCACTCCTGCACAAAAGGGTTATCCAGACTGTGGCTGCAAGTACACAGAACTTCACCTTTTCACCTTCTGTGCAACAACAGATGTATCAACATAATTGGACACATGACATGAACATCGTTGGAAAATCTCCTAGTGTTCATCTCCAAATAGAATCCAACTCAATCACCCCTTTGAGGTTGTCCTTCGTAGTTTTGGGTAAAGAATGGACATTATTCAATTGAAATAATTTTCAAATACCATTTTAAAATACAAATTTAAGTAAATACTTTTGCAGATAATTTTTATGTAAATAACTTTTCAACTAACTTTTTGTCCATGGAAACGTGGACAAGATGCAGTTGAATAACTTCATAAAATAAATGGTGACCAGATAAGGACAATAGGGAAAAAATTTAAATGAAACAACAACAGTGCAAGATATAGAATTGATTCTGACTTTATTTTTAAATTATGTTCATGCCATTATGTGTGGAATAGCACATCATTCAAATGGTGCCTCGACTTCGCTGGCAGTGCTTCAAGCGGTCGGTCCAATTTTTGATGACTCGGTCCAATATATGTGGTATTCCGACAATAGCGTGCTGAATATTGGCCTCGAGCTCGTTCAAAGTGGTTAGCTTGTTAGCGTAGACTAAAGTCTTGACGTAGCCCCAGAGAAAATAATCGAGTGGTGTCAAATCGCATTATCGCGGCGGTCCATTGATGAACGCTTGTCGTGAGATGACCCAGTCGCCAATTTTCTCCTTCACAACTTCGAGCGTTGCGTCGCTTGTATGATATGTAGCGCGGTCTTGTTGGAACCACAGCTCGGATATATCGATGTTGTCGAGCTCTAACCCCAGAAAGTCGGTTAAGATCACTTTTTACCTGAGACCATTGAGGGTAACGGTGTCTCCTTCATCATTTCTGAAGAAATATGGTCCGATGATGCCGCCATGCAATAAACCGCACCAAACAGTCAATCTTTATGGATGTATTGATGCTTGGCCAAATACTTGTGGATTGTGTTCGCTCCAATAATGCCAATTTTGAGAAGATAATTTTTTAGCTAAAATCCGAATCTCCGGTCAACATATCCACCGCCAAATTAACGAACTCACGACGTTGTCTATGATCATCCGGCTTCAATTCTTGCATCAGCCTAATCTTATATGGGTGTAGGCCCAAACCTAACCGCATAATAAGCCGGGTTGATTCTGTGGCGATGCCTAATTCAGCTGATCGGCGCCAAATCGACATTTCCTGGTCTTCTTCGATGCTGGCCACTACGGCGGCTTTGTTTTCTTCATTCCGCACCAATATCTATCCGGTTGGTGGCTTAAGATCCAAAAGAGTGTACTCACGCTCAAACTTTTCCACGGTGGGACGAATTGCCTGCATACTGAAGCCATGATGACGACCGATCGCACGACGAAATTCACGTTGCGTATTTACAATTTAGCCGGAATTTCGATAATGTTTTGTAATAATTTCCGCACGTTCGGCAAGCGTAAAACGATGCATGATGATATGGCAAACCTTACTGACTATTTTTACAGCTGGATGTCAGTGGTAGCCTTGACAGCTACTGAAACATAACAATTAGAAAAGCTATTATCGCTATCTGGTCACAAGTTATAAACAAGAAATTCAGATGACACAACTAAACTCTTCGTCAAGCGCCTCGAGTTCGGGAAAAATAAGTTGGAGGCCAAAAAAAAAAAAATTTCCACAAGACAACTTTGAAGAAGGTTTTAAAAGTTACCCATCACATAGCCAAGCTCCATTAAGTACAGTTGAGGATGAGTATTTTAGAGCAATGTTTAATAGTTTTTACATTCAAAATTTGAAACACATGACTGGCCGTTCTTTATCTAGAAAAATAGTCAAGAAATTCGAGACATATAATGAAAAGATTAAAATGGAATTACGTAAAGCCGTCGTGGTTTGTACTGCAGCTAACGTCTTGTCTAACAGTCACAAAAGGTTTATGGGTACGAGAGTTCCCTGGATTGAAACAAACGCTTTTGAAAGGAAATCTGCCGCCTTGTTTATCGAAGATTTGACGGAACTCGTTCGTATGATAGAATTGCCAGATTACTGGATATCATCAACACATTAACAGATATTGTTTACTTCCCTCAGTATAAAAGATGTTGCACACATACGTTGAGCCCAATTGCTACTGAAGATGTCGTTAAAGGCATTGAAAATAGCTTGATTGTTGAAATGCATAATGCAGACATGTGAAAGAGCAGAAAATATCCGCTTGCTCACTATATAAAACAGCCGAAATAACTAAAAGTTCGACAAATTTGTAATAGGTTGTTAAATAAGTTTTTGGGTTTTTTCTTGAAAGTAATGTTTACTGTTTCAGAGAATGCCTGTGTATACCATTATGAAATTTTTGTTATTTATTCCAATAGAGAGGATTATCCTTTACATTCTTGTCAGCGGTGGCTTACACGCTTTCGTTCAGGAACTACAGACCTTGCTAATGATGTTCGCTCTCGGCATCCACCTACCACAGACGACGATCGAATCTTGGCTGCAGTTAGCGTTGACAAGCATTTGACGACACGGGAGATCGTTCAGCGGTTTAACATCGCGCATAAAACCTTTTCGCATAAACTGAAACGGTTTGGAATGTCGAAGAGGTGGATGTTGTGTTTCCTCATGAACTCATTGAAAGAAAAAACTCGCTTGAGGCTTTCCTGAAAAGAGTGGTTACGGGGGACGAAAAATGTGTCGTTTACAACAACATTCGGTATAGGAGATCATGGTGCGCTCCTGGTGAAACACCATAATCGGTCGGTAAACAAGATTTGCATCCCATTTGCATTTGGTAGGACCGGCGAGGTATCCTTTACTTCGAGTTGCATCCACGCAATTAGATAATAAATTTCATTAAAAATTGCTCTCAGCTTGATTCATTGAGGCAGGTAGTGGAAAAAAAGGGCCAGAGTTAGCGAACAGGAAGGGCGTTGTTTTCCATCATGACAACGACAGATCACACACAGCTTTAGTGACACTGTACTCTCCATCTTTTCCACTCTCTCTAAAACAATTTGGACGGAAGGCAATTCAATTCCGTAGAGGAGGGAAAACTTTATCTGCTGACTCTTACAAAAGAGTCTTCCAGAACGTTAAAAGAAAGTAAAAAACCAATATCTGATGGATTAAATATAAACTTTTGTACCAAAAATGTGTGTTCAACTTTAGCTCTAAAAAAACCGCAGAACTTATTGATATGAGCCGCAGTTGTTGATCTTAACTACAAACTTTCTGCTACTTCTATTGCTTTGTGCCAGAGAATGCATCAGAAGTAACACCCGAAGATAAAACATCAATATATTGCGAAATAGGCCAGCAGCCCCTAAACCCATCAAGTCCCATCAATTTAAGTCTAAACTGCCTACGGTAAAATCAGATTTATATGGGTGCAAGTGGACAAAGAGGCATCCATGCCAATGAAGCTGCTGACGGACCTGATCATAGTCGACGGTATCACTTACGAATATGCACGTAGGTTGCTACTTAAATTTTGAGAAAAACAAGTAAACATAAATTTTTATCATCGTACTGTTTTTCAAAATACTCTCCATGCAGATCAGTTACCTCCGACGAGGTAACTCCAAAACATACGTTTTAAACGGTTCTTTATTCGTAGAGAATCGTTGACCTCGCAATTTATTGTTGATGTCCGGGAATAAATAGAAATCACTGGGTTCTATATCAGGGCTTTACGGTGGATGACCCATCGATTCGGTATTTTGAGTGTTCAAAAAGGCACTTGTTCGGGCCGACCTGAGAGCTAGCATTGTGCTGGTTGAGAATGATCCGTGTTCGGCTTATTATTCCGAATTGACCGTTCTACGTTGCTCTATTGGCACGGTGGCGACATATCCAGTTTTTCCGAAGAAACAGGCGACCACATGTTTCGAAATGCTTCGTTCGCTCGTCTTGAAAGACCCATAAAATCGACTGCTGTTTAGTGATGTGAGCTCATATGCCTAGATCCATGCTTCGTCGGCTTCACGATCTGAAGCACCGCGATCGAATTTTTTCACATTTCTTTGGACCAAGTTGTGGGGTATTAAATATGTATATGGGAGTGGACTGATGTCCAAGTATGCCTCAATTTCACGATAAGTCACATGACGATCTTGCCCGCACAGCACGAAATTCGTCCCGGATGGAACGACGACTGTGAGTGAATTCGGAAAACCATCGAAACACGGTAGCCCAGGATGGTTCTTAATCATCAAAAGTCGAAGCGAGTTCATCGTCATACAATGGGAGGACGAAAGCATGTCCGACGACTGGACTATCAGCTCTATTTGCTCCATCTTCAAGAAAGGCGACCCTATGTCTCGTAAGAACTACCGACGCATATCCCTGCTTAACGTAGCGTACTGTGTGAAAGACTAAAGCTGTCTTGCACCACACTCTAGGCTTCCGACCTAGACCAAATCTGCACATTGCGGCAAATCCTGAAAAAGATCAATGAGTAGTTCCAAGTCGATACTCACCATCTCTTCATCGACTTCAAAGCCGCATACGAGAGTATTCATCGCACTGAATTATACAACGCGATGGCCGAATTCGGGATTCCGAAAAAACTGGTCCGGTTGTGTCGTGCCACGCTAGAGAACTCGCAATGCCTCTCATGTGATTTCTTTGGTCTTGTGCTACAGCAAATAGTGCGAAAGGCCAGCGTAAACACAGAAGGCACTATTTTTAACAAATCCATCCAGCTGCTGCGTTATGCAGACGATATCGACATCATCACCCGTTTCTAGCGTCCCATTATTGAGGCTTTTACTGCTATAGAAGAACAAGCCAATCGAGTTGGTCTCAGGATGAATGAGGATAAAACAAAGTACATGCTGTCGACCAAAAACCGATGCGCCGAACACCGTCTAGGATATAACCTATCAGCTATAATTTTGAGGTAGTGAAGGAGTCTATCTACCTCGGCTGAAATATAAACTCCATAAATGACACTCAAGTGGTGATTCAACGAAGAATAACCTTAGGCAACTGCTGCTACTTCGGTTTGTCCAAACAACTAAGGTCCAATCTCCTAACTTGAAGGTCTAAAATCATGCTCTACAAAACCCTGATATTACCAATCTTGCTTTGTGGAGCTATAGCGGAGCAGATCTTGGAATGCTTCGAAAAAAAAATTCGACGTTGAATATTTGGTCCTGTCTGCGAGGAGGGCGAATTGAGAAGAAGATATAACCGCGAACTCTACGAGCTGTAAAAAGATGTGGATATATCCCGGTAGGTAAAAATCCGTCTACTGCACTGGCTCGGTCACATCGAGCGAGAATACTCCAACAAAGAGAGTCTTTGAATCCCAGCAACCTGGTTCACGAAGAAAAAGAAGACCGAACCTCCGGTTTAAAGATCAAGTAATCGCGGGCGCCAGAAGCCTTGATCTAGTAAACTGGAAGCTGGATAAGTAAGTAGGTAATGTTGAGTTAATCTACATCGAAAATCATAAAAAATCATCGCACGAAAATGTTCGCGATCTAATTCCATTTTTTGGCTAAGAAGAATTTTTCAATTCTCTGTAAATAACGCAAATAGCACTTGTACGTCCATCTTTACCATCCTGATGTCAGATTTGATGTGTCGATATCGATATTGGCATATCCCAAAACTTAAGTAGCAACTTACGTATTATGTTACGTAGAACCCTTGAGGTGACAGTCTGCATTTAGTCTCGCCAGCCTTGAAAGGTCAGAAAGCCCTGCTAAATGCAGTGTCTTCTGAACCAAATTACTAATTTGCTGGATCGCTTATAAGATTACAAAATAGGCAAAAGGAGACAAGATTGATAAATTCCAAAAAACTTAGTATTGGGGCAAAATTTTCCTAAAAGATGCCAAATGTTTAGAGGTCGACTTCAGCGAAAAACGCAACAAAAACTCAGGACCAAGAGTCGGGCTTAGGTTGCCGGTGCAGGATCTTAACCATGGCGATATTGTTCGTGTAGCCATGATTAGATTTTGTTGCTAACGATTCATAAACATGTCTTCTACTCTACTACCAATGACATTAAGTATATCTCCAGGTGGAGCAAAACTTCCACAATTAATCTTTCCAGCTATCGATATCTTGTCTCCAGTCTCTAACACCACATTGGATGAAGTGTCTCGGACAAATGTAACTTTGAGGTAATTAGGGACCTTTTTTGGGTAGAGAATTGTTAATTTCGGCAATGTCATCAGTGCTAAGAATAAACAAAAATTGCTGTTTCATTGTGCTGAAAATGAGGAGGTTATTTTGAGAAAAAAATACAATATAAACTGATGAAAACGAACACTTTGGCTTGATGAATCTTCTGATCTCACCCAACGGGAGGCATCTAGCTTACGATCGAGCTTGATGGAAAATTTTTTTTTAAGGCCAGTTCTACCCCGAAGTAAAACACCATCTAAAGTGGAATAAATGGCATGACTCCCATCCGTTTCTTCCATTTCAAAGTACTTACAGCAAGTATATGGCTACCTGCTCCTTCATTGACGCATAGGACTTGTGTAAATTCAGTAGTTCTTCGTTCTGGATTTCAAACCTCCTCTCGTAAGACGCATTTGATACATCGATCTCACTAGTGTCTCGATTTTTCTGCTGTCTAAATACCGATGGGATAATCCACTACTGAACATCACTTCCAGATTCCAACAGCACACCTTTGCAAATCGATTTCTGCTTAGAGAATGCCGTTAAAGAATTGAATTGGGAAAAAAAGCAGGAAAGTCTTTGCAACCTCTGCTCATCTGGCAAAATATGTGTCTGAGACTTTGAGTTCGATACTGAAGATATACCCACTTGCCTTGTCTGCTATAACGTTATTGTCGGTGGACAAGAATTTCCTGGAGGTTTGAGTACTGATCCTTGCGGCATCATGTCTACTAACCAGTTAATCTCGGATTTCTGCACAGTTTTTAGATTAGTCTGGCCTCCACGCTATACCGTAAGGGACTTCGAGGTCTGTAAACGCCATCAACTTGTGAACATTTGTCCTGTCTCAATATGCTTGCTCATGTCCGTACTGTGCTCCGTCTAGATGCATTAAATCACTTAATCCGATGGTTTTGGTTTGCTGGACTGCTTCTCTTAAAAATAGCTTTCCAGTAGTTTGTGGCAGACGCCAAAAAGAGCGATGAGAAGGTGGCTTTCAAAGTTTTAGAAAGACGTCGTCCATTGTATTTTACCTTAATTTCCCCAGTGTTCAGTTTAGGTCCATTATTTCTTTTTGCTATTTCCGTTGCCTGGAGAAGATATTCGTCCATGGATACTCATACGTATACTCTTTTCTATAAAATATTCAGGCGAGGACATACATTTTTTTTTTAATAAAGACTGTTACCAGTTTAGCAAAACATTCATATCCGACAGGCAGGTAATAGTCACTTTGGCCAAGCTAGCCTGGCCAAATGTTCATGTTGTCAAACTTCTGATTCTTCAATTCTTCCGAATAAATCTCAAAGCTCAGCTATTGTTCAAAGAATTTCTAATTCCATTACATAATTTTCGAACCTTTTTCCGCTTTGTCGGACTTCGTTTTTACATAAAAAAAAAATCTTCTCTCATGGTGTTAATGGCTTTTTGCCCTAAGCCTTAATTTTTCTCTCATTAGATCTCCAATCGAAAATTATCATTCGCCACTTTCTCGAGAGTAAAATTTAGGGCGGTGGTCCAAAACAAAATGTGACTAAACTATCCTGTTAGATGACACAAATATCAAAAATTTGGCCTTTTATGAAAATTATCGTGAAAACTACTTCTTCTGTCAGCGCCCCAAGCTAATCCGACTTCCTCGGTTTCACACAAAAGAAGAAATTTCAAATTCGAAATTTCCAATTGATTTAGTCTTCCAATTACGCCCAGACACCCAGCCTTCTTTATGAACTGTCATAAATCTGACATACTTCCCAGTCCCGAAAAGATACTCAAAACCATTAGATTGTAGCATTTCGCTTTCGGCGACTTATGCAAATAAACAAACCAAACAATCCCAAACGATTGCAATCTATCCATGGCCTTTGGCGTAATTTTAAGAAAAAAAAAATTGATTTCCTCTCTGATGGTCTCTGATTTCTTTTTTACTTCTGGAGTAGACTCTAAAGAAGACACAAGTTATGTATGGGTATTCTCAAGACGCCATTAGTCAAATTCACCACTAACTGTCAAGCATTTTGTCAGAAGAATCTCCACTCGTAGACGACGACGCCAGAAATTTATAATTCCTCATCTCATGATATGGACCATAACTCATGGATCTGGTTAACCTCCTGCATGGGACAGGTGCGCGAATGTATCTCCACACGGTGCGATGATAAATAATGATTAAGCTCCAAATTGAACGGATATCTTTTGGGCGTTAATCATTCCGCCCGAGCATAGAGACCTTATTTAGCAGTATCCCCCAGCCAGGAGTTGGCGGTTTCTCAGCATCGCAATGTTCCCATCCAAGTGGTAACGTAAGACCACTCCGTTGGGTAGATACTTTTTTTTTTTTTTAGAACTTTTTGCATCGTAATGGAATTTCATGGGAATATTCGTTGTAATTGAAATTCCGGATAATGGAGGGAACATGGATTTCCGCTCGAAAATAAATAAACCGAAGGTGGCATCTCAGTGACCGAGTTAACATTAGTCCACACATTACCACGAAGTAAACGACAACGACAACGGCGACGATGAGGATGGTGATGGTGATGGTGATGATGGCGATGATGGCCTAAAGAAAAGGACAAGAAAAATGATGATGAGGTTTCTTTGGACTTGAGACACGTAGATGCTTGGTTTGATACCCTAAAAACCTTTTGACCATTTAGAGGACTTCCAGCCGACCAGGGACATACGTTGCGGCCGTGTTACTTAATGTCAGTGGGTTAATTCGTTTTTCATGGATGGACATGTACAAGTATGAAGTCATCTTGATGACATTTTGCCGCTGATGTTCTGAGAGATTTTTTTGCTTTTTGGCAATTTGCATTTGAGAACTTTGTTTCATTGGCCGAAATTAATAAACACGTACCTCGACTTGAACCATTTACATATGTGGGTTAAGCATTTTAAGCCGGAATTGATGTTTTACGTAAGAGTTGTAAGCTGGTGATAATGGCACGTATTAAGATTTGGGGTGGAATAAGATTTTGTGTCGTTGTCACGCTTAAAGTCACACCGAAGTAGACAAAATTACTTACTGCGTCGACATTTCTGTTTCCTTTTGTGATATTCGGCCCGATTGCCGGATGTTGTGGGTCTCTTTTTGTTGACAAACAATATGTATTTACTTAGTTTAGTTCTCAATTTCTATCGCTTCTGTTTCAACACTTGCGAACGCGCCAATGATGTCAATGTCATCAGCATATGCATGAAGTTGCACAGGCTTTTGAGAAATTCCACCCGTGTTCTTGACTATCATCCTGTCGTCAAATTTCTTCAAGTATGGTTTTAAAGAAGTGACATAACATTACATCACTTAAGGCACCTTGACTTAAAAGATCTTTTGTAGCGTTTTGTCAGAATTGTAGTTAGGCTAGTAGATTTTCTACCTTCCGAATTAAGTGGATAACACTACCAGCAGAGGAATTCATTAAATCACTGATGTCGAATGGTTCCCTGAAGAAAATATTCCGTCTAATTCCGTTGACGGTTGGACATTCACACAAGAAAGTCGGCACTCCGGAGAGTCGATTAGATTCATTTTGTTGAGGTAATATCTTAAACCGTGATGTCCTGTGAGGTCACCTACTAAGTTTTTGATATCATGCCGACTTAGATTTCGACATCTATTGGCATTTTTATTGAAGGGCAGGATAACTCCTTTGGCCTGTCTTAGACCTCAGCTATTCTCCCAATATGAGATACATCTCGAGTGCTTCCAGCTACTAACAGCTAAATTGAATATTGATTTAGGGATGCAGCAGAAGGGTTTAGGTCCATTAAGAAGAGTTTTAAAGTTCTTTCTGGTCAGTTCGTCAGACTATTCATCCCCATCAATTCCCTCATGACCAGGAACCCACCATAGTTTAGTCTTGTTCCTAGAGCTAAGTTTTTGGAGGGTTTTGAAGCAGTACATGACTGATTAGTAGTCAATGATATGCGAGTTAAGGTCATTTACAACTGCTTGACTGTCCGTGAATATATGGATGTTTTCGTCTTTGATACCAGAGTTTCAGATATGGTTGAACATTCTTGAACAGCATGGAGTCCTGGCTGAAATCGGGCTTTTCCCCATTGTTAAGACACCATTTTAGAACCACCCGTATGCCACTTAATGAAATTTCGAGTGTTTAGTGGGTTATTGCTAACCCATGCTTCTTTGCTGGGAATCTCCGTGGAGAAGCCTTTATTGAAGCATAATGTCCAGTTGCAGTATTTCGTAGCGTAGGGTCCTTAGATCCGGACTATCCCTAAGACTTAGTGATATTAGTTCTATTATCGCCTCTTTCGCAGCTATGGGGCAGGTCCGAAAAGTCCGGAAAATACCCAGACATGCGAGACGCTGTACTCTTTTGAGCTTTAAAATAGAGGTCTTTAGTCCACCATTCTATAGAAGAATATGTTAGGATAGGCCTCATAATCATTGTGTAAATCTACTAAGTGATTCTCCATGACTACAACGGCAGGCCCACAAGGCAAAAGGCCTGCTTTAGTTATTTAGTTGTTTAAGTAAGAGTTCCAATTGAGCCTTTCTCGCAGGATTACTTTCAGATATTTGACCTCGTCGGCGTACTGAACGATTGTATCATTAAGTGAAACTATACGTAGGTTTGTATTTCTTCGTCTAGTGAAAAGAACTATGACAGCTTTAGTTCGGTTTATAAAGATATTCGCCCTGGTTCACCAGTCTAGGACTATCTTAAGGGCGTTTTGCATCATACGTGCAGTGACTTCGTTGGCCTCTCTGCCCCTAATGATGCTCACTAAGTCATTGGCATAACCAATTGTATTGTAGCCTAAGTTGCTTAATTTGTTAAGCAGATCATCAATGACCAAAGACTACAGCGGGGCGATAATACGCCTCCCAGTGGCAGCCCTTTAAGGCTGATACTGATATCGAAGTCGACCCTGATGAGGTTGTAATTATCAGGCGTTCAAGCATCGCTTTGACCCAGTTGATGTAGGTTTATCTATATTTCTATGGAACGAAGCATCTGATATGGAGTCATATCTAGTATTGTCGAAAGCACCCTCTATGTCAAAAAACGCGCAGAGTGCAATTTCTTTGATTTCAGCTGTCAGTTTTAGCAGAACTCCTTCTGTCGATTTGCCCTTCTAATATACGTATTGATATGCATGGGTGCAGAGGCAAACTATCGTACTTTCTAAGATTTCTCTGATATGAACGTCAATAGCTCTTTCCATTGTTTTCAGATAAAACGATGTCAAGCTTATAAGACGGTATAATTTACGTAGTTCACAAGGCTTGTTGCTTAGTTTGGTAATAAATACTACATTGACCTCCCTCCAAGTACGTGGTATGTAGCCCCAGTCGAAACTGAAGCTAAATAAGATTATTAGGGTAGGCATAAGGAAGTCTAAATCTTTCTATAGCAGAGCCGAGTTGATAGCCCAATTAACCTTATCCCCACTGAAAAGTTTTCCGGATAAACTGTTGTTTCTGCTGAGGGTTCTTGGAAGTGAAACCTCCGTTGACTGTCCATAAGACATGTCAATATTGAAATACCCTGGGAAGTGAACCTGAAGCAAAGTATTCAGGCTTTCCTCATGGACGCGTGTGATTGTGCCATCTGGTGTGGTTAACAATCCCATGCAATAAGAATGGCCTTGGAGCGAGCTCTATACATAGAGTCGTGCTGCAGCAGGAATTTTTTCAAGCTTCTCGCAGTTAGCACGCCAGGAGCCTCTCTTTAATCTTCGCAACTCTTGGTTGTAAAAGATATAAAGGGATCTATATTGTTCCCAAGTTCCGATGCATTTGGTTTTGTTAAAAAGCTTTCTGGCCCTTTTCCGAATGGTTTCCAGGATTTCATTCCACCATGGTACACACCGTTTTGCCACAATTCGCTTTACCATACTGCTGTTTTTAAAAGAGGAGAGAATGATGCCGTTTAGCTGGGATTGTGCCACGTCTGGGTCCACTGTTGTTAGTGGTGCTGACGACAGCAAGTCAGTTTTGACAGCTAAATTTGAAAGTATGTTGTCATATCGGACCGACGCGTGTTCGTTGCTGCATCTTGACTTGAACACTATGTGCATGTGATCTGATAAAGATGCCTCTTCGGACACATGCCAGCCTTTCACCATATTTTGTAGAAAAGGAGACGAAGGAGTGAAGTCTAAGACTTGTTCTCGTTTGGAGTTTCTAAATCTGGGTTTGTCTCTCTACGACGGTTCTTTGAAAAGTTTCCGACCACAACGTAAAGATACTGGCACTCGTCAATAAAACCTAGTGAATGCTAGTTGTGCATCTTTTGACAGTTACTTACCGAAGTTTCAGTCATTTTGGACGCGCAGTTTTTAGTTGACAGTCGTTTGAGTGAGCCGATGTGAGTGTTTTTTGTGAAAATGGAAAAAATTGAGTATCGAGCTGTTATTAAATTCTTGTTTTTGAAAGGCAATACGCCTACGCAAATCAAAAATGAGTTGGACTCTGTGTATGGGGACTCTGCATCATCATTTACCACAGTGAAATTTTGGGCAGCTGAATTTAAACGTGGCCGTAAGAGCTTGGGAGATGATAAACGTTCGGGACGTCCGAAAACTGCTACAACTGACGATAACATTGCTAAAGTTCACCAAATGGTGTTAGACGACCGCTGAATTAAAGTGAGAGAGATAGTATATGTTCTGAAAATTTCCAAAGAATGTGTTTGTTACATATTAAATCAAGATTTAGGCATGAGAGAGCTGTCCGCGCGTTGGGTGCAGCGTTTACTTACGTTTGACCAAAAACGTGTTCGAATGAACATTTCCAACGCTCTGTTGGCCCAGTTTAGGCGCAATAAATCCGAGTTTTGGCGCCGATTAATTACTCCAGATGAAACTTGGATACACCATTATACGCCCAAAGCAAAAATTCAGTGAAAACAGTGGACTGCAAAGGGCGAGCCGGCCGGTTTTTTGGGATAGTAAAGGAGTTATCTTAATCGATTATCTTCAAAAAGGAAAAACCATAACAGGAGCATGCTACGCATCATTACTTGCCAAGCTGAAGGCAGAAATTGCCGAAAAACGGCCACATTTACAGAAAAAGAAAATCCTGTTTCACCAAGACAACGCGCCGTCTCACGTTGCAATGGCGAAAATCCATGAATTACGGTTTGAACTGCTTGACCATCCGCCTTATTCACCAGATTTAGCCCCAAGCGACCACTTTTTGTTCCCTCATCTAAAAACTGCGCTCGGACGACAGAGTTTTTCGTCAAATGAGGAGGCAATCACCTTCGTGAACAATTATTTTGCAGAGAAAAACGCCAAGTACTATTTGGATGGGTTACAGAGATGGGAGCATCGCTGGAAGAAGTGTATAGAGTTACAAGGAGACTATGTAGAAAAAATAAAAAAAATTTTGGGAAAAAATGTCTTGTATCATTGTTCGGTCGGAAGCTTTTCAGACAAGCCGCATATTTCCGACTGAGCGAAAATCGGTACAGTTAGTTCCAACGCGATATACTCGTAATGGTCTTCTCTAGAATTTCTGCTAATGTGAAAATTTAAGGTACGGACCATTTGCCAAACAGCAGGCCTGATTTACTAATAAATGCAGTTCAAATGCCTAAGACCTTAAGGGAATACACTTAATACATCCTAGAGCCAAAAGTGCAGACCTGTGGTTGGTTTTGTGCTGTATGCGACTTGTAAACACATCATCACTGCACTTAAAAGGACCATATCTGTGATTTTATCTTTTTTCTTTCTCAGTTCTTTTCTTTATACGGTAAATTTCGGCTTCTGGGCGAACTTCACAATTTGTAACTAGCGATGGGTGCCGCTGAAATCCCCTGTTGCGGTGAACAGGTGCCCTACTGTGCATACCGGAAATTGCCCGTTTTTGCCGTTTTTCAAATTAATCAAAATTTTATCTTCAAAAACCCCAAAAATGATAAGATTCATATTGCGAGCCCATCCCAGAAGTAAATTAGCTCGTTAAGCTAATGTAGGCTTATATTGTACGACCTTCCTCCTATTTCCAACCCCGAAAATTAGTGTTTCCTTCGTATAATCTAGGCGTTTCAATAAATTCTATGAAACGATATTAAGCGATAACGAATCCACAGAATCTATGTAATTTTGTAGCGCGCTTATTGGTTTACGGAGATTTTTCATTCACACATGATGACTGTTAATTAAAACAGGCACACAGAGTTACAGATGGGGAATAGGAACAAAAAAAAGAAAAAAAAATTAACATGCTTGCCGTACCTATGTTAGATCATTTCTTCCAGATACAGATACAGATATGATGGGAATGAACAAAATCTGTTGGTTTCAACGATTATTTAACTCCAATGTCTGAAGTGAACTCCGATGGTGATTATGCTAATTGTGCCCCCATATGTGGTCTGAGGATAAATTAATTAAATTTAATTCATTCCTGATTCTAAACGAGTAGTGTAGCGTAAATTAAGTGAGTCATCAACTTGTGAATGTTTTATGATAAGCATTCATACAAATGAATGCACACTTGATTTTGAATTTTGTTTTTCTAGTCCATTTGCCGCATCTTTTGTCTATCTGATGGACTATTTGTATATAAAGTATTATGTAACAGAAAAGACGAATATTTATGAGATTGATAGATGGTGGATTTGGATTTGGATTTGGATTTGGAATTAGAATTGGATTCAATGAACAAATAAAAGATGATTAGCGCCCCTGTGCGCTACAATAAAACAGAAGCCCTAATGAGCGATCAAAAGAACAGAACTAGAAAATAGCTTCTGTCAGGGTGGTCTCAGGTTGCATCTCCAATATTAAAGGTTGCTTTTTAATGGTTTAATTTACTTTATATTATAATTTAAATACTTTCCCACATGTTTGGAGTTTTATTGTTTCAAGTGTCAATGTTAAGGTCTGTCTAGTCGAAAGATCAAAGTATGTTAATTTTCAACACAGACCTAACATCTAACTAATTGCCTTTTACTGCTTCAAAGCAATGATGGTTTTCGGGTTTGACACTCTGAATAGCTTAAGTAAAGCGGTCACATGGATTTGGGAGCTATATTAGTTGTTTGAATTTCGGTTTTTGGGGACCTGTTGGTCGCTGCTGTTTTGAAAATCAAAGATTTCGGCCATTCCTATGACTCGAGGAGCGTATGGCGTCGAGAACTTCTTCACAGCATCGCTTTCGGTTTTCTGCAATGATTCCCAATTTTCTTTAGCTAAGCGACAATGGTAACTGGAAATCGTCAGTAGATATAAATTTTACTACTTGAAAGCTTTTTGAGTGACGGTCTTCCGAATGCCCCTTTCCCGTGAGTGAGATAACTCGTTTTATCGTCCCTGACTTTGGCAGATCATCAACATTTGATTATGTCCCTTATATATGGACGAATTTGGTCCCTATTCTTGTTCTTGGTATAGTGCTGAAATTCAACGTAAAATAACTAAAAGGGGTGTCCTTTCATGGAATCCGCACCCGGCAATAGATTAAAATATCGACGGTTACGTAATGAAGCTTCAACCCTTGTACAAAATGTCAAAAGATCCTGTTTTTAGGAAAATCTCCACATTCAACTGGACTCTAAGCAACTTTGGTGTAGTATACGATAAAAGCAAATCCAAATGATCAGTGCCTCCAAATGAGATGAGTCAATTTTTTGCGTCAGTTCCCTCATCTCCATCGATTTCCTATCTCAATCAAAGCGTTTTAGAACTAGATTCATTTCATTTTCAATGGGTTAGTGAATTTGACGTATTTAAAGCAATCAACTCAGTTAAATCGAATAAACCAGGACCCGTTAATATTTCTCAAAAATTTCTAAAGCTTATAAACGATGTTTTTTTTGGTGTTTGGTTTTTTAGCGGACTATTTTTGATATCTGACGCGTGATTCGTGACATGTGTCAAATTCAAGCATGCTAAGTTAGCATTGCAATTTCTTCTTGGAAAGACTTTCACCCGAACAACGCTTAAAAATTATTGAATGTTCTTATCAAAATCCGTGCTCTGTGAAAAATGTTTTTCGCGCACTTCGACCATTTTACTACGATCATAATCGACCCATTCAGCAAACAATTCAAGCCATAGTGATCAAATTTCGCACTAATTTCACGCTATTGGACATCAAGCCTACCCGTATGCGTAGAGTGCGTACATAGGAAAATATTGCTGCTGTATCCGCCGGAGTTGATGAAGACCGTGATTTGTCCATTAGTTGGCGTTCGCGGCAATTTGGATTATGTTACTCGACTACGTGGGAGATTTTACGCAGGGATCTTGGTCTAAAACCTTACAAAATACAGTTCGTGCAAGAACTGAAGCCGAACGACCTGGCACAGCGTTGAATTTTTGGTGAGTGGGCCTTCGAAAAGCTGAAGGAAGATCCGCTTTTTTACAGAAAAATTGTCTCCAGCGACGATGCTCATTTCTGGTTGAATGTGTTAATAAGCAAAACTTCCGTATTTGGTCCGATGAGAAACCAGGGGCAATACAAGAGCTGCTAATGCACCCGGAAAAATGCAATGCGGTTTATGGTCCGGCGGAATCATTGGCCCGTATTTTTTCAAAGATGACAGCGAGAACCAACGTTACCGTCAATGGCGCTCGAACTTTTTTTTTGCCCAAAATGCACAAGCTGAACCTGGTCGACATGTAGTTCCAGCAAGACGACGCTACATGCCAAAACGCACGCGAATCGATGGATCAATTGGAAAATGAGTTCGGTGAGCAATTTATCTTTCATCTTGGACCGGTGATCTCGTCGGCTAGATCGTGCGATGTGACGCCTTTAGACTATTTTTTATGGGTAAACGTCAAATCTTTCGTCTGTTCCGATAAACCACCATTAATTGCAGCCTTGGAAGACAGCATTACACGTGTTATTAGCGCAAATATGCTCCAAAAACCGATTCAAAATTGGACTATCGGTATGGACCACTTAAAACGTAGTCGTGTTCAACATTCACATGAAATAATCTTTAAAAAATAAATAACGAACATACCATAAATCAACTCAAATAAAAATCGTATACACTTTTGCAATTTTCCTGTGTTTTTTTGACATTTAAAAATCATACGCTTAAAAAATCTCCCATTACTTCATCATATAACATAATATGCTACCTACATAGCATTTTCCATTTTTGCATTTACAGTTCCCAATTCCCCAATAAATGGAAAGCAGTTACTATTGTACCAGTACCAAAAATGCCCACTCTAAAATGTGCACCTGATTTTAGACCTATTAGTATTCAAAAGATACTATCCAATCAGATCCAAACATGCGAGTACTTAGAAGATAATAATATGCTGTCGAAATGACAGTCTGGTTTTCGTAAAAATACGTTGTTGTGAGTCCGCTGTCTTAAAAGTTACCACTGACATTAGATCTGTTTTAGATAATAATGTTTTTTTTTGTAGCAGTTCTTCTTGATATTTTTAAAGCTTTTGACTGCATTGATCACGCATTGTTATAAGAAATGTTGCACATAACTTTAATTTCTCATATTCTTCGAGGTTACTAAATTATTATCTCAAAAATAGACTGCAGTCAGTTACTACAGATCTTGGTTACTTTAATCCTAAAATTATATATGTGTTCCACAAGTTTCTGTGTTAGGACCACTTTTATTTTAAATTTTTTAGCAATGACATCCCGAACATTGTTAAAAACTGTAGTATTCATATGTATGCTAATGATGTGATCCTATTTCGCACGCCCGATGGGCCTTATGGATGACTGCGTTGCAAGGGTTAATAAAGATCTTAAGAATATATGTACTTAACTGGTCAATATGTAATAAGCTGAAGTTAAATCGTTCAAGTATACGACAGTATACATTTTTCTTTCAAAACATAAGGTGTGTCCGAATGATTTTTCACCCATTGCGCTTGATGGCAACGCTGTTAATATTGTCGATATTTTCAAATATATTGGCTTTCATATCAACTCTTCTTTTACCTGCTTCGACGCAGTAAAATACAGTTTACAAAAAATGTATGTGGGATTGCGCAAACTAAGATATTCTGCCAATGATTTTTTTTTACTCTGTTAAAAAAGGTAATTTACAACCGTCATATTGTCATTCTTTATGTTAAACGGCTATGTGTTCCCCTGTTTAGATAGTTTTTGTAAAAATAGATTTAAAGTAAGGTTGGCCAGATAGCAATGATAGTTTTCCCTATTACTAGGCTTGCCATTTCATCATGCATCGTTTTACGCTTGCCAAACGTGCGGAAATTATTAAAAAATATTATCGAAATTCCGGCTCAGTTATAAATACGCGTAGTGAATTTCGTTCTGAGGTCGGTCGTCATTTAGAGTGCAGGTAATTCGTCGCACCGTGGAAAAGTTTCAGCGTGAGTACACTCTTTTGGATCTTAAGCCACCAGCCAGACAGAGATTGGTGCAAAATGAAGAAAACATAACCGCCGTAGTGGCCAGTATCGAAGAAGACCCAGAAATGTCGACTCGGTGCCGAACAGCTGAATTGGGCCAGAGGGTCAACCGGCTTATTTTGCGGTTGGATTTGAAGCCGAACGACCATAGACAACGCCGTGAGTGTGGGCGCTGGATATGTTGGCCGGAGATCCGGATTTTGGTTAATAAATCATCTTCTTGGACCAGTCCCATTTTTGGCTGATCGGCTATATCAACTAGCAAAATTGCCATTATGAGAGCGAGCACTATCAATGCATCCACAAAGATTGACTGTTTGGTGCGGTTAATGGCATGGCGGCATCATCGGACCTTATTTCTGCGGAAATGATGAAGGACACGGAGATCGATGTTAACCGACTTTCTGTGGTCAGAGCTCGACAACATCGATATATCCGATCTAAGGTGACGGCGCTACATTCCATACGACGGAACGCTCGAAGTTGTGAAAAAGAAATTTGGCGATTGGGTCATCACAAGGCGAGCGTTCATCAATTGGCTGCCGCGATCATGCAATTTGACACCACTCGATTATTTTCTCTGGGGCTACGTCAAGTCCTTAGTCTACGCTAACAAGCCAACCACTTTGGACCAGCTCAAGGCAAACATTTGACATGTTATTAGACCGAGTGATCAAAAATTGGACCGGCCGCTTGAAGCACAGCCAGCGAAGCCGAGGCGGCCATCTGAATGATGTGCTTTTCTACACACAATGGCGTACGTAGCAGCAGAACGTGGCTTCAAAATAAAGCTAGAATTAATTTTATGTCTCACACCGTTGCTATTTTATTTACATTTATTTGTATATCGTTCTTATTTGGTCATCCTATAGCTTTTAATAATTTTACCTGTTTTGTATATACTACTATATAATATTCCCAGTCCTTTTCCGTCTCCAGTTATTATCTTCTATTGTAGGTTTAAATCTTAGCCTAGGGGCAAGAAACTCATTATTCCCACATTCACTTATCGCATAGGAGAACGCTCATAGCTTGTAACTGCAATTCGCGCTTGAAACAATATACCTCACGAATTGCAAACAATCAATTCGTATACCGTCTTTCAGAATAAGCTTTTTCATCAATCTTACTCTTTAGAACTCTTTCCGAGCAGAGGCAAAACAGCATTTATCCAGCCCGTCCTTAAAAAGGCGAATCTCCTCTCTCTCCTCTTACAGACCCATTGCACTTACGTCCCTTCTTTCCAAGGTCATGGAAAAGCTGATAAACCGTCAGCTCATGAAATATTTCGAAACACGAAAACTTCTTAATGACCGGCAATATCGTTTTCGTAGCAACAGGTCCACTGGTGATTTGATGGAATGTCTCATCGAAAAGTGGAACCAAAGCGTACATCAATCTGGCGAAAGCAAGACCGTTGCATTTGATATTTCTAAGGCATTTGACAGAGTTTGACATCAGGCTCTTTTGTCGAAAATGCGTGCTTTTGGGATCGATGACTCTCTTCTTCAATGGATTAGAAATTACCTATCGGAACGTTCAATTCAAGTTGTCGTGGATGGTTTCAAGTCTGATATCCCCAAACTAAATGCTGATATACTACAGGCCTCCGTTCTATCTCTAACACTCTTTTTAATTTTCGTCAGTGGTCTCTTGTTTGCTACTTCTATAATCCTTTGGGAACACTACTCTCTTCGTTCCCGGGCTCACGTCCCTGATCTTCAGCTGTTGAACGGGAACGGCAGCGAATGCTAAGTTCATTAAATTCCGATATTAACAGCATAAAATGGAGAACCACTAACAGAGTGGAATTTAATTCCAAAACACAATGATGTCTGCTGTCATTAAAGCGAAATTCAAATACCCAGCCATTATCCATGAATGGCACTTGCATCGTCGAAACCGAAAAACTTTCTATTCTCGGTATGTGCGTCAATGACAACTTACGTTGGATGGCCACAAATTCGACGTCGCCAAAAATGCTGCGAAATGTCTAGGCTTTCTCAAACGATGTAAGAAATACTTTTCCCCTTCTGATCTGGCCTCATTATATAAGGCATTCATCCGCCCAATATTGGAGTACAATGCCCACATCTGGTCAGGTGCGCCTAAAACAGCTCTTCACCTGATAGATAGGATTCAACATCACTCGGACAATGGACACCCTCGAACACTCACGCAATGCCTCGTGTCTGTTTTATCGCTATTGGTCTCTCTCGTGTCTCACTTTGTTTTATCGCTATTTCCACCACCAGTGCTCCATTGAAATCGCCAGTAGCATTCCGCCCCTTCAAACTTTTAACCGTAACACACGTCTCGCTATGAATGCTTATCAAGCCAACTTTCGGACGTACTCTGAAATAACGTGATTCGTTCCTAAGCCGAATAACTCGCTTGTGGAGGGCGTTCCGTTCAAGCTCTCTATTTCCTAGCCATTATAACATTCAGACATATAAAACCAACGTACATCGGTACCTTTTCCTCCCTAAATTTCCTTCGCTCGCGCTGTGTGCAAACATTTTAAAAAATGTGGACAAGCATTGTCGTGATGGAAAATAAATAATGCGTGTCTTTGGGCACATTCTGGTCGTTTTTGCTTCACTGATCGGTTCAGCTTTATCAGTTGCTGACCGCAGTAATCGTATTTTAGCAGTTCATAGTATACCATTCCCTTCTGATCCCACCAGATACACAGCATAACGTTCTTTCTGTGGATATTACTTACATCCTGGTTGAGAGGTTAATGGTTTTTCCTGGGTGTAACCATAACTTTTTGCGTTTGGGATTGCCGAAATAGATCCCCTTTTCATCGCCAGTAATTGGATACATAAAACCTTTTCTCTCGTGCCGATTAAGCAAAATTTCTGAAATGGTTTTTCGCCTTTCGATGTCTGTTGCTTTCAATTGATATGGAACCCATTTTCTTTCTTTTCCGATCTTTCTCCGGGCATTTAAACGTTTGAAAACAGCTGTACGATTGACTTTCAGCCCTTCTGCGGGTGTTTCAGTCGAGTCTTGCTTGCAATTCTGCATCTTCTCGACAAAATCGGCATTTAGCCTAAGAACCAGTCCATTCTAGTCCTTTCCTTGAAATATGAGGAGTGTGCCTTCAGTACCATCATCCAGACTATCCGCGACTGATATCTGGGGTTTGATGCGTTTCGAACAGTCCTAGTAATACCGCTGTTGTAACAGCAGCAAGCGGTTTGTTGAGAGACCTCGAGGGTTCCATAATCTAGTTTCTCACGATTCCATTGTGCTCCTGCCTTCAGCTGATCGACTTCCACGGGGTTAGAATTGGATACAGAGCATCCAATATTTGACCTTTAAAAAGGTAGCATGATTATCTAACTTATGGTAAAGTCTAAGTTTATCGAGAAACGCTCCAATACCAGATCCTTGTCTTGGAGCCGTCGGTGAATATTCAATTTAACTTCTTTTCCCGCTTATATACCGACAGAAGTCAGTCTTGAGAGCTGGGACAATCAACTTCAAATATTTTTGTCGATTAAGGGATGATCGAATAGGATGTCCGAAGTCTTTGTATCTTTAACTATCCGTCTAACCCTTGCAAACCAATTTTGGTGTTGAAGTCCTAGATTTTTCTTGTTAGAAGTGTATACACAATCACTCCTACGAATTCGTTCGCTAGTTTGAATTCAAAGACTTGTGCTGGCAACCAAGATACCGAAACAAATTTGAATCCAAAAAGTGATTTTTTGGTACGGAGATTACCATATCATAACAATGCACGGGTTGGATGTTCAGATCCTCAAATTATACCAACGACCAGTTAATTGGTTGTAATAATGCTCGTGCTATAATTGGCTCCTCAAGAAGAATGTCTTAATTGTGAATATGTCAAAGATACACTGTTGAAGTTGGTCATTAAATGGGAGATATTAAGCCAGTTCCATGTTTCCATAGAATAAGTCGTTCGCTGGCGTATTTTTCTTGGTGTTATCGCTTACGTGTGAGTTGTCATCGATTTTATAGTCCAAAGCATACAACCGGAAAAGTTACTATGGCCTTACCGTTTGTGATTTTCAGTAATTAACCTGATTGGAATGTCACTTCATATTCTAAACACCGAACTGTTCCTCCAGCTAATGAGACATTAATTATGGTTATTCCTTTGCAGCCTTTCGATAAAAAAATTAATAAAACGCCTTAAAAAAAGTCATTTTGATAAACCATGAACTAACCCAACGTATTGTTCAATAATTTTGCCCCATATAACCGTTCCAATGCTAATTCAAAATCTTTCTCATCACCCAAAAGCGCCACTAGCACATCGACCTTCTAAACAACAATTCGTTAGCTACTAATTAGCATATGACCAACATTTGGATCAAACTCTCACGGTGACAAAGCCAGTTACGTTCTGACCCGATGACAGTGGCCCTCTCCGGGCAAGATCATCTCTCATCTCCATCGATCTGTTAGTTGTACGTATGTTCAGTTGCTAAAGGAAAATAAAATAATGACATTCAAAAAATGAAACACCGTAAACTCGAACCTGGTTGATTTGCATTTTCAGCGTTTGCAATTCCCCAATTTTCGCTAATCACATGCAAATTGAAGCATCCATCCGTTCGTCAGTTGTGAGAGAAAAGAATCGAAATTTTCGGTTACATCCATAGATTCAGATAATTATTGGGTCAAGCGTTAAGTGTTGGCAAAAACAACAGCAAGATTCAATGTAATATTGAACTCTTACGAATCTGATCGATGCCAAACTGAAACCCGAAATTTTCAGATCGTATCAATTTTGGAAATTACACACCTCGTATCTGATTCGAGCTGATTGCCAGGCGCAGATAAAGCACTTGTAATTTCTTTATCCGACGTGCTTTGCCAAACCAATTACATGGAGGCCAAATACGAGTAATCATTGATGTGAACTTGGAGTATTCCGTGCGCATCCGTGTACGCACAGCTTTATTCAGAAAGACCTCAAGGCGAAAGGTGCAAATTTTATGCTGCAATCAGAGAGCCATTACATTTCATTAAAACCGAGAAAGAGTTTCCCCAGGGAAGCTCCGGTAGACACCTCCAATGGGTTTTTCCCATGAAGTGGTGATTACGATTATGAATACTGGAAGCGTGTACGGATTGCGAACTAAATATGACAACCAAGCGGACTTTTTTGTATAACGATCGTCACTGGCGAGACGTCGCAAGTTGAATGTTCGGCGGGGGAATTTGTTGATTCGTGTGCCGTCTGTCATAGCAGTGAGCTTAGTTGTTTGTAATTCGATCGAAAAAGTGAGCTTGCGAATAGATAAGGGAGAATCTAAAGAAAGATACTTTTCATGCAAAAGATACATCTGAAAAGCTCTAACTTAAAGTGATGTAAGAGAGGAGATAAATCGGTGATCTCTTTGAGTGGTAAATATCTCTTGAAGACATGAATCTCAAGTGCTTTTCAAAAGCTGTTTTAAGAAGAGCGTGTGGTGTAGCATTTTGATGCATCATACACCTGTTTATGCTTGAGATATAAATAAATGGTTGGCACGTACATTTCAATAGAAAATTATGGTTTGAGTGAGGATAGGTTCTTATAACGAATCGTGGGCGGCTGATCAAACCTTTAGTCACTCGATTTGCTTCCAAGACAGCAGTAATTTTCATACTGAAAAGATACAGTTCAATTCATTTGCGCCTCTATACAAGTTATGCTACAAATGACCACTGTGCTGTCCCGGTAATGTTCTGAAATGACCCATTTGTGACACTTAATGTTACTTTGTAGCCACAAGCCCTTGTTGCTCATTATCTGTTAACAAAATTAAATTAATTAACAAAAAACATTAAAAAGTAAACAGAAATGTCCATCAAGATCGTTGAACACTAAGATTTAGAATTTAAAGTTTCTCCTGTCTTACAATACCTTTAAAGTGTCTACTGAAGGAGTCTAATTATCGTCAAAATATTTTTACGCATGCAGGCTAATACTGCAAATCCGTGCTTGACCAGTTACATAATACTGGCCTACGCTTTCATAGGGCTCACAACCCTACATGGGAGAGATGAAAATGTGACGAACCGTCTAATACTTTACTTACTTCCTTAAGATGGCGCTACAGCCGGGGTGGACCTGGGCTTCAACCTACAAGCGTCTCCAGCCAGCTCAATCTTTACCTAGCTGCCCCCAGTTGGATGAGGTCCCCTTCCACTTGCATGCGCCTCCTGAGTCATATTCCCTCGGGGACGGATTCGAATTTGCCTTACATGACCCAGCCAACTCAGTCGTTGGACCTTCACTCTTTTGGTGAAGTCGATGTCGCTGTATAGCCTATACAGTTGTATCTCCTCCTCCACTCACCGTCTATGTAGATGGGATCGAAAATCACCAGAAGAAATTTGCTCTCAAAGCAGCCAAGAATACCGATAAAGTCCATGACTCTGCGCCATTAAACTTTACTGAGATTATTAAGGTCTTATATAGGGGAGTGGGCATTGCTAGCTTAGCCCAAAGAAGCAGCGATTGGCAAGAGTTATTCATCATTTGATCTCAGCTCTGGTGTAGTTGTCAGAGTTGATAGCTGAGCCTAGGTAGACAACATACAGCATACACTTGGTCTTGCCCTCATTGACCGGTAAACACATCTTCGCCTATCCCGCTTCAATATTCGCGAAAGCGCCACTGACATCACGCTGCTTTCTTCCGATTATGCCAACATCATCGACGTATGCGAGTAATTGAACGGACTTTTGCAAGATAGCCTCTTGTGCTGGCGCGTGAGTTTTGCAATATTGTCTCAACGGCGAAGTTAAGGAAATCGCATGACAGTGCATCGATTTGTCTAAATTCTTTTTTGACATCACAGGTCTCGGTGAGTTCTTTACCGACCTTGATGAAGAATTATCTATCGACATTCTGCACAAACAAATCAGTTTGGCAGGGGCGTCAAAGCTAGGCATTGCTCTGTATAACTCATCTCTATAGATGTTGTTTAGGGCGGCCTTAAAATCGATGAATAGGTGGCGTGTATCGATTTGGAGCTCATGGTGTTTTTTTTTAGATCTGGCATGGTATGAATATTTGGTTGATAGTGGACTTTCCTGGCCTGAAGCCATCCCTATATGGTCCAATCGAACGGCTTCAGGCGTTCACATAATACGGCAGATGGGACTTTTTAGGCGATCTTAAGAAGAGTGATGCCTCTTTGGTGGTACAGTTCAGAGGACCTCTTGAGGATCGAACAAATAATACTGAGGTTTGATTCATCGGGCACACTTCCGTCCGATCATAATTTACCGATTAGTTGGGGTATGCTCCTTATCAAGTCATCGCCTGGCGCTTTAAAGAGCTCGGCAGCCAGGCCGTCCAGCAGTTTGGCAATTTTGTTGGACTTAAACTTAGATATGGCTATCTTCACTTCATCCTGGTCGGGGGCACAGAATTGTTGGTCTACATCGTCCAGGTTGAAAGATACATTCAGCCTGACGTATTTTGTTGATCATCGGCGTTATACAGTCTACAGAAATGCTCTTTCGTCATCATCGGCTGCGACTGTACTACTGTATTTCTTTGTTCACCTCTACAGCCTTCGGCTCGAGATTTATGTCCGTAGCATGTTTTATTTACCTTTATTAAAACTTCCGAATCTCATTCCTTGAGTATAGTCCTTATTTTTCCTCTTGAGAAGCCGGTGTTCGTCTCTCCTCTTCTCCTCGTAGAGCTTGTGAGCAGCTCTCATCCTTCTATGCAAAATCGCTTTGTATGCATCTTGCTTAGCTGCATGTGCATGCCGGCACTCGTTGTTGAACCAGGGGCGTTATCTCTGATGGCTTTTTGGCAATGTTGCCACTGGTCTTCGATACTTGATGCTGGCTGCATAGGACCTTTTAAGAGATTAAGGGAAAGTATTTAACGATGTCTTGCTGGCGTAGCCATTCGACCCCAAGTTTTATTGCCTCTGCGATGTTCGGGATATCCTCTACCGTACCTTGGTTACAACAAGGTAACGGTCCAGGTTGATGTTGGCCCCTCGGAAAGTTCGGACGTCAGTAATACTGGAGAATTGCCTTGCGTCGATCACAATGTGTTTAATACGGTTGACCATTTATTAATCCAAGTCCTTTTATGAATATCGATATGCGGGAACCGCGTGCTAGCTACGACAATGTTTCGCCCCGCCGCAAACTCGATTAGCCTGAATCTCATATCGGTGGTGATGTCGTGCAGTCTTTGCCTTCCGACAGTACAACGAAAGATGGCCTCTCTTCCTAGCATTTCATAGGTAAAATCGCCAAGGGCAATTTTAATGTCATAGCTAGGATCCTGCTCATAAGTATTGTCCAAGAGCTATTTTTGGTGTTGTCCTGCTCTGTATGGGGTGTGTGTACACGGCGCATATAAGGCTAATGTTGGCAAATTTAGACTTATTACGGACTGTTACGAGGCGCTCATTAACATGCAAGAATCTCAATACTTCTTCCCTAAGTCTGCCTCTAACGACGAATCCACATCCGAATAGGCCCTGGTTTTGCCGTCGATAATAGTCGCCGTAGTAGATATCGCAGTTGTTCATCCTTTTTTCATCCGGCTCATCCCATCGCATTTCTTGGATGGCATTAACATCTGCTTTGCAGTAGTCCAGGGCCTCCGCTAATTGTTCGGCTGCACGTGGCCCGTTAAGGGGCATTACATTACACGTGTAGGTCCTAAGTTCTTTGTCCTTGTTTCATTTGCATTGTCAACATTAGATCTGTCCGTATACGAGACTTGTTGTTGCTTCGTAACTGATTTTTTTTTTACCATAACCTCGCAGTTACCTCTCATCACAACCCCCAACTTGGGGTGCCAGTTCAATTGTAGATACCCCTAGGACGAGGGGTCGGTTAGACCGAAGCCAATAGGCCGTTCCTGGATGTGAGCGCTGCTGTTGTTCCATTAAGTTCTCATCCGTCACCATCTATTTTTCGAAAACCTCGGCTTATTTTCGGAAATCCTTATCTGACAATGCACCGTGTCACAAGTAGATGAAAATGATGGCAAAATTGAATGAATTCGGCTACGAATTGCTTCCCCACCCACCGTATTCTCTGTTCGCAGACCTCAAAAGAATGCTCGCCGGAAAGAGATTTAAGACCGATGAAGAAGTAATCGCCGAAACAGAGGCCTATTTTGAAGCTAAACCGAAATCGTACTACAAAACTGGTATCGAAAGATTGAAAAATCGTTTCAATCAGTGTATCGCCCTCGAAGGCAACTATATTGATAAATAAAGTTGAATTTTACAAAAATTTTGTGTTTTACTATAAAACGGCGCGGACTTTTCAGTCAATGTGTAATATGGTATGTCGAAGTAGCCCGAATATGGTCAGCTGTGGGAGAGGTTCGCACCGGAAACCTCTAAAGACATTGCAGCTTTGATATGGTGATTTTTCTTAAGTCCTACTCTGCCATATTACTGTAAGACCATAATTGTATAGATCCGATGAGTAACTTTTGGGGATATCCACCATGTCTTGCCAAACATATCTCTAGGCTTTGGTAGGTTTAGTAATTATATAGCATACGAGTATATGTGAATTCCAATTAGTGGTTTTGTCTAAAGTTATTCGTACGTATTCAATTTCATTGGAGAACTCTACAATCATGTTGCCCAATGCGAAAGAAAACAGCTTGGTGCAGTGATTAAGTTCGTCTGATGCAATGGCAGAAGGTTCGGGTTTGAATCCCTAACAATATATGGAAAAACAAAAATATTCATTTTGACGTCATGCTAATGAAACCACTGCCTATGAAAATGTCCTCCATTCTCTTGTTTGTTCCCCCATAACGTCTCTATCTGTGCCCCAAAATGACATAGACGGGTAGTACAGTGAGTCTTAAGACATAGACCGTGGATCACAACAGACTGCCAGCATATTTTTTCTCTGTTTTAAGATACTGAAAAATTGCTTAGCCATTTCGTACGTTACACTAACAGAACATCTGTTGCCAGGAAATGTTTCAATGCCAATAAATAGAGACTGATCACCCACACTGACATGATCGTCAGCAGCTTTCCTGTCAGGGTTGCCTCTAGGTTCAGGGATTCGTGTTAATGTGATTTTAGTGTGCCCAGCAAGCTGCAGGGAATACCAGTTCCAAACAAGGGTGTACTAAAAGTTAAAAGTTTTGAGAATTTCTGTAGGTGCTTGGCTACCGACCAATTCGAGTATACTGATAGTGGTTGCATTTTCTAGCATTTTCTCTCACTACATTTGACATTGGGTCCAGTTGGATTGATCAGTGGTAACAAAAAAACTGTGATTCGAAAAGATGAATTTTTTTTTCTCATGGAGTTTGAGATTGACATTGTTGGTAAGGATAGCTCCGGATTTTTTAACGGATACTCATGTGCCCAACTAGTTTTATATTTTTGTTCTTTCATTGAAGGTGAAGTTTTGTGTACTTGCAATCTTCATAGAACTGTCTGCTCGTATATGGGGTAAAATCAGAGAGTACTTCCTGCTCAGGTGTCGGATAGCTCCGTTTTGCATCCATAATACCTACGCAGGCTTTACCCTTTCCCATCATGTAGGCGATGGATAGATTATTATTGAGGTGCGAATAGTGCAGGTAAGTGTAGTGGATTATTTTTTGATTTCACTCGAAATCCCCACTTTTTACCGAAGATCGTGGAACAGTTCCAGAAGGGTTCTCTTGCCTGATCCCAGCCGCGGGAGTGCCCTGTTCAGTGATATCTTGCAGAGGCTAGAGTTTATTCTCCTGGTAAAGTGAACCAAGCCGCTTTTGATTGATCCTGGCACTAGTTATTTATTTTGTTTACCCCGAAGCATAAGCATTGCATCCTTCTTTTCTTCCTTCTAATCATTATGACTACGCTTAAAATAAAAACCCAGAATTATTAGGGTCGAGCAGAATTATACATGTCCAATGCAGTGTACCAACGCAAATGGCATGTCCGTTTGATGGTGATTTATGTTAGCTTAACAGCGATTATTATGCTGTTGGACTCGAATTATATCCAATGTTGTATCAATATCTAGCGCTACAGAAAGCTCAGTTCGTAACTGATATCAGATTTTTGTAGAAATTCAATTTCATTCTTATGGGAAGGGCATATTTAATATTGGAGATCATTGATGCTCGCCGAGTGAATTTTTTGTTTCACTGAAAGCAGAATTGTAGATCGTAAGCTATCTTATATTCATTCCACGGGTCGAAGCCCGCTTTGTTAAACAGCTTCGTTTACCATTCCTCTTGTGAGTATTGACCTTATTTGTTCAATGCGAATACTAGCCTTGCTTTTAGTTTTTAAGATAAATTTGTGAGAGGTATTCATCAGGAGCTTCTTATGCTTCTAAGAAGTAGAAGTAAGGCTGTAAAAACGTAGAAGTAGACTCGATGTGACATATTCGACTTCGGAACTTCGATCTGCTTCCTATATTGCTTTCAACATGTCCAGAACAGTACTTTTAATAATTTCCTAAATAATCGTAGATACATTGTCGGATTTTTTTTTTCATGTTGTGATCCGGTGAAGGTTTGAAAAGGTGCGGCAGTCTAAATATTGATTCTGATTCATGCGGTCATTACTTGATTTATTACTGCTTGACAAAACTATTGTGATTTACTATGTTCCAGTAACCGAGTTTCCTCTGTTGCTCAAATCAATTGGCCTCATTATCCAAAAACTACCAATACCATCTTCACTTCACATTGAAACCATCACCCGTCGATTCTAAAATGATAATTAAGAATATTTTCCGCACATATATGCAAATTGTGAATATTCACTAAATCCCAACCTCAAAAGATACAATTAATCAAAAAAATGAGAGAAAAAAAAACCCAACATACAACAGTTATCGGATACGAGTAGATAAAAGACCTTTGACTACTCAGCTCTTCCTTGTTTCGTTTGAAATGTGAAATTTTCAATTTCATGTTCTGCACCTCTATCTTATCTAATCCACCTGGAAGGCACATAAACTCTCGCTATATCTCAATTAGAGTTACAGATAAATCGTCAACAGTAGTCAACATATTTATCAGCACTACAATGATATATCGTCGGATGCTGAACCCTGAACTCTGTCCGATGTTGAGTAATGCGACCCACATACGCACAGACCTCACAGCCGACCCCATACAAGAGATAGCCACTTCAATTCAAATTTATGGATGCGGCAAGCGCTGCCAAAGAAAGCCACTCGATTAAAATTTCATGAAATTTTGTGGGCATAAATTACGAATATGCCTATGCGTATCTTGAATCTTCTGTCTTAAATCTTGTGCGAGTACCTATGTATCTTTATTCAATTAGGATATTGTTTAAAAAAAAAATAACAAATTCGTTGTTATCCCTTTTAGTGGCTTAGCGTGGGAATCATCAATATACTCGTAAATGCGTGGGGAGATCATTACTGGGATAACTGCAGTTTGTGGGCTGGGATTAATTGATCATTAAATTATCATTCCTTAAAAAAAGATACTTTTATTTAATTGTTCTAATTAATTTTGATTTTTATTTTCTCTTTCTTCTTTCAGGTGAGTTGATGGTGATGCTTTTAAACATGCTTGCGTAAGTAGTCATAATTCGTTTGTGTCGGATCTCGTGTCGCATTTCTGAGACTGCTGAGGCACTGAAACCCGAAGTAGACTGCATGAATAATTTACTATATAACGGCAAAAAGAATCCATTGAGTAATGGATTCTACGAGATTACCAACTACCGATATTCGGAATAAATTGTGTGAGATACTTTGAAAAGCATTTTTGGCTCAGAAATGTAAATGCATGACTGGAATTAATAATTTGCATTTTACTTCGTCTTTCCATTCAAATGATGGTTTGTTGGGATACATGGATTATCATATTTGCAAAATAGTTCAGTTGTTTTAGAGAAAAGATATTTCTATACGCACACAGCAATCTTTATGCTAATCGCACTGTTTTGAGACTGGGGCGACAGTTTTATGACTTGGAAGGTCGTAAAAACACTCAATAAAGACAGTTTTTATGCCCAGAGATGAATGATAGAATTTTTGGATATATAATGTATCTATAGACAGATATTGGAAATGATTTACGTGTATGATTACAGTTATTGTATTTTATTTTAAGACGATTGGTCGATGTCTTGGCTTATCGACGAGCAAATAACCATACTATAATTTATGATCAACTTTTCCATACACATGCGTCACAGGCTTCATTTGAATACAAAATTAACTTTCTCACGGAAAATAAAGAGGATTCATTTGTTGCCAATACTTAACGATTGACAACAAGTTCTATCTTGTTGTCAGCATAGAATATTCCGGTCCACCTTTCGATCAAGTAGCTCTAATTGTTATGACCTTTTGTGCGATCAATTAGGTTCGACATTACTCCCATTCTTCAGATAGAACTACAATGCTGCTTTGAACTCTTACTCTTTTGAATGTTTAAGGGGTTTCACACCACTATATGACGAGCAATAGTGGAGACCAAGAACTTATCTTTTTGTGCCGAATTAACTCTGACCACTTAATTTTACAATCAAGATATAGTTGATGCCTACATAAAAGCTACAAAACGGACGGAGAATGACACAAATTCGTCGTTGCTTCAGCTTTTTTTTTTTCCTGTGATTCGGTCTTACCGCCCATCAAAGACAGTAGCCGAACTACCTGAATACTGTGATTCCACGAAAATGGGACTTATCAGATTCTGCGATCATAATGCTCAAAATACAGCACGAAAGGCAGTAATCTAATTATAATAACTTCATACTATCGTTTAAACTGGCTATCAACAAAATTGGCTCTTAGCAAGTAATCGAGGAGACATTTGGCTTTAAAATATTTTCGGAGACTTTCATTTCAGACTGTTGTTTATACAAGGTGGCACAAAAGTTGCCACCCGATGTTCTTTTTTTATGAATGAAAAACTTTGGTTCTGCTTTTGTGTTATGTTTATTTGATGTCTTAGATTTTTATTTTTGACAGATATTCTCATCGTGGGTTATACGCGAATTTTCGCTGCCCCAGAAGCGATAATTTTGCATATTCACATATCCACAGAGATGGAAATGGTCCTCGTCGCTTATGATAATTTATGAAGAAAAGTTGTCTCACTCGTGGTCGAGATTCAGGATGGCTTGAGCGTAGCTTGGCGGTCAACAGTTGACAGCTGATGCACTGTCTGCACTTTGCAAGGGAAATCTTACAGTCTTTCACCAAAATTCTCTGTAAAGACCGTCGATTGATGCCCAATTGCGTGGCACATCGTCTGGACGATCCTCCGGGGTCCACTGCGACATTTTCAATCACAGCTGCGATATTCTCAGCAGCACGGCTGCTCCGGGGCCTTTCTGTCCTAGCAGCATCCCGTGTTGTTCCATACTATTCTAGGCGGTTAAACGTCGTAGTGTTTGTCCAGTTGGTGTCGGATAACCGGGCAATTGCGCCGAAATTCATGCTGCTCCAATACCATCGACGAATTATTCCGTAAAAAAATCGTAACAATTATTCCGCGTTCTTTAGGAGTATAGCGATTCATGTCTTGTTGACGTGTATTTTGTATCTGTTTACTTCACAAATATCAAAGTGGAATTGACATTTACCGTACCATTTGCAAAAATTATAGCATCTTCCGATAGGGTGATGACTTTTACGCCACCTAGTATGAAAGATGTACGATACAGATCGAAGCAAAAAGAATATAAGAAGCTTATTCGGCTTTTTTTATACGAAAATATCGGCAAGACTGAATATTAAGTCAAAAACAGAGAGAGAGATTAAGATTTACTTCCCAGGTAACCTGATCAGAGACGGCTCAAAACCAGCTTCTACCACCGACCCTTCAAGTGAGCTGAGTAACACAACAAGCCGTTTCCATTATCTGTCATTGGTTATGGGACGGATGAGGTCATCTAATACGATATTGCTTCACGGGATCTAACACAGATGTCATGTACCCAGTTATGCTACAAAGAGGTATAGACCATCAACTGTGAACAAAATCTTCACTGCTAGCCCTGCACTGGCATACATACCGGAATCCTGGCGAACGCTTTTATACCGAAAATCGGAAATGATGAGTACAAGCTCTTCAAGAACTTCAGACCAGTTAATCTGAGAATAACATGGGAAAATGATTGAGCTTCATCTTCGTAAAACCCCTTTCCGAATGCATCCTCTATACAATATACTACATACCAACGCGGAAGATCCTGGGAGGCTGCAATTCAAAGTCTGCTGGACTTTATTGAAGGAGCTCTCAATAGCGCAACTTTTGACAGAGTGTGCAACTTGACTACATATACAACACGACGTAAGTGAATCACTAGTTTTGTGTGTAAGATCAATGCTGAACCTGCGGTTACTGACTGTGGCTAATAAGTGATGGCTGGAGTGAACAGGGGTTGCCTGTAAGCCACCGTCTGCAACGCTGCATATTGGCCGACCAACTAGTTAACGCTCTCAATTGCTCTAACGTCTTTTAGGCATATCGAGATGCTCTTTCTCCAACATCTTAAGATTTGATGTTATCCTGGATAACAATCCTCTTTGAACTAAACATGTTATGCTTGTTTGTCCCCAGGAATGATTTGGTTAGAATCCGAAACAGAAAAGGAATGTCGTCCCGTCTTCTGGACTTTTGGAAGATGAAAACGTTAGATTTCACTTCTCGTAAGATAAACTTATGTCTGTCTCCAAACGGGGAAATACGCAATCCAGATGGCAGTGAACTAAGTACGACTATATCAGACGAATCGGTGGAGAAAGTGAAACATCTGTGTCTGCGCTGCGGGGCTTAAGCCGTTCTGATGTCAATGAACCTTGTACAATGGCTCCGTAGTAAGCAACCGAAGGTTGTTACAATTTGACCAGTTACAAGCGGCTGGTCGTAAGGTTCTGTTGGGTGACAGGACTACCGGTAGTCCCTACCAGGGCTTAAAACTTGGTACCATAGGTCGCCGGGGTTCGGTCCGGGTCTAACATGAAAGAGATAAGCCGTCTACTGGGAGCGTCATGGAAGGGCTTCCACTTGTGGTGAAAGACGTCTATATCCTGGACCCCGTGGATGTGTGGGCATCCTGTGAACTTAAGTTTTCTCGACAGGTGTTCACGTAAAATACATGAGACGTTCTGTCCCTTAGTAGGAAAGTCTATAGACTGCTTACTGGTGTCGTAACGGGGCACTACACTTCTGCTAATCACTTAAGTGACGCAACTACTACACGGCGAAGCTCAATTTCTGTGAAGGCACTGAAGCGTATTTTTTTCCTACAAAAGGCTGGGAAATTCCAGTAGAAGCAACATGTGAGGAGTGCGATGGACATGTTTTTTGTCTAAGTGCTCCATTCCGATGGAAAGGAAAACCTTATAGGTAATCTTAATCTGGCTTATCTAGAGCTGGTAGTGCTAAACATTGTCAGGTTTTAGGTGTTGTTTAGATATCAGAGATCCGTAACTGGTTCCGCTTTACGTTGGTGCTTTAGCCGCCTAAAATTGCTAACTATACATAACTCTACGTAACATATGATGATTCATCATTTTTGAAGCGTTTTGTGGAACGCCTTCGTGGCTTTTAGTTCTCTGGTCAGAATCAGATGGGATACGTCTAATCGCAAAGTAACTGGACATCATTTTACGCAGTTTGTTCGATTCTTAAACGGAGAAAAGAGTTCAGCTTAGGCTCACCAGTATTATAATGGTGCAGCCTTTCCAGCGTCTATTCTCTGTAGAAGGCTCCCTTTGTTACCGCATTGCTTGCGTAGCTTGTCACCGGAAAGTTTCCTCTAGATCGGCACGGCTAAGCTGTAGAAATAAAACTTCTCAGTCGGAAGTTTTAATTCACATAATTATGTCTTACTTGTTTACTGGTTACAGTTGCCGACATCATTGTTGAAGAACCTGTTGTACCTGCACCTAAATTGGTTGGAAATACATGAGGCTTTCCATTAAGAGTTAATTTCCTCGTCAGTGAAACTGCAAATGACACCAGGATGCACAAAGATTACTACCGTCTTAATAGGCCGACTGTCTATCTTGTTACTGTTCGGCTCACGAACGCCTCAGATAGGCAACACATGCTTGAAATACATTTGAGAGGATTTTTTAATAACATTTCATATTGCAGTCTCTAAGGTCGGTGTCGTTGGAAGAGAAATAAACTCAGTACAGCCTTAGACGCACATCCTGCAAAGTTATATCACCAAAAGCTAGCTAATGCTCCATCAACACATAGAAAGGCTTGCTTCCTACTTACGTTTAAAGTCGGTGAGCATTTTGCATCTCTTAGAGGATTACACGATGGTGTCGAACTCATATAAACTTCCTGAAGCAAAATATTCATCAGTCATGACCAGGGTCCTCAAGAAAAATTAAGGCGGCATGCATTAATGCTGTCTGCTGGCTTAATCCAGGCCGACTTATGCAAATCGGCTGAAACGTTCGATACCCCAATAAGGAGTGCAGAAGAGAATGAACATAATCCATAAGAAAGAAACAAGGGAGCGATCATTAAAGGACAGAATGACGGATCGCTGAAACTGAAGTTTTATTTAGACTGTAGTCAGAGAAGTAGAAAAGGACTATTTAAATTCCGCTGATAGGGTTTCGCTCAAGGTCTTCCTTAATTCCTTAATATTTGCAGGTAAATTTATTGTAAAGATGCAGAATTAAGTTTGCATGTGAAAGAGTTAAGTGCCTCACTCTGCATTGTAAAGTCTCATAAAAGTTTACAGAGGACACAAAAGGGATGTATGCTTCACTAACTGTTTCAGACTAATTCTTCTCTCCTATTTTTATTTCCGAATGCTAATTTTCACGTCACCGGATTTAGAATCAATTATTTGTCCACATTTACAGAGGACTCACACTCGGTGAATTGCGACATTACCTATGATTACATCACTTTGTTGACCGATTTGTGGTTTACCTCTCAGTGGAAGCTGCGGGGAATTATAGGGCGGACAGACTCAAACTATTTTAGATGTGAGAGAGATTTCTATGTAAGCTTGTTTACATATATCTGCTAGCTGCTTGCACTAGTAGGCATAGAAGTTATCTGCTCTCACTCTAAGTGTCCTCTTTCGAAATCCGACGCTAAGAAATCTACATATTGAAAGTCGCATCGAACTATAGTTCCAAATGATACTTGTACTCCCAGTGAAACAGAGCATCGCCTTCTTTATAGCTTCATGATGTTTCCTGTTGGCATAACTGAAAATTCTTCCAAATCTCTATCCGATCTGCGTTGCATGCTCCTGTGTATCTTCTGGTTTTCGTCCCGGACTCACGTCCCTGCTCTTCGGCTGTAGAACGGGAACGGCGGCGTATGTTAATGATAATGAGCATGATTAATTGGGGAACCGCTAACAGAGTAGAATTTAATGCTTCCAAAGCACAATGCAGTGTGCTGTCGTTAAAGCGAAATTTAAACACTCAGCCATTGTCCATGAATGGCACTTGCATCGTCGAAACCGAAAAACTTTCTATTCTCGGTATGTGTGTCAATGACAACTTACGTTGGAAAGATTATATATTCGGTGTCGTCCAAATTGGTGCAAAATGTCTAGGTTTCCTCAAGGGATGTACGAAATACTTCACCCCCTCTGATCAGGTCTCGATATATACAATTGCAGTACAATGCCCACATCTGGTCAGGTGCGCCTTAAACATCTCTGCACCTGCTAGATAGGATTCCAAATCGTGCGATAAAATTCATAGGTGATGCTAATATCACCCAGTCAAAAGACACCCCCGAACATAGACGAAATGTCTCGTGTCTCACTTTGTTTTATCGCTATTTCCACCAGCAGTGCTCCATTATGGAATGCCCTGCTTAGCTCGTTATTTCTTACTCATTATAACCTTGAAATATTTAAAAGCAACGTTCATCGGTACCTATCTTTCTTCTTCTTCTTCTCTCTCTCCCCCCCCCCCCCCCCCCTAATTTTCCTCGCTTGTATTTGAATTACTCAGGCTGCGCTACAGTTCGGGATGAACAAGGGCCTCATCCAACAGGCCTCTCCAGTTAGCCCGGTCCGCAGCTAACTGTCTTCAGTTGCGCAGTCCAAGTCGGATAAAGTTCCCTTCTATGATACTTGTGCGCACCTCCTAAGTTGAGTTCTTTCTCTACTGCTCCGGATTAGATTCGAAGACTTTGCGGGCCGAAGCATTGGTGTCCCTTTGCTCTACATGTTCTTGCTGTCTCAGGCGACTTATACGCAGTTTTATTTCCGTCCATGTAGTGAAGTTCGTCGTTGAATTTCCTCATTTCAGCCCATCGACGAGGATATTGGATATTCCATTCATCAGGGATACACTCTTCTGACCAAGTCTGAAAAATGCGCTTGTGTATACTCTTCACACAGCAGCTTTGCTGGTCTGGTGGACGTAGGTTTTTGGCTATCATTGTTTAAGTTGGATGATCTATTCTGCTTGGTGGTGGGATTTTGGGCTTCGTCGCCGTTATACAGTCTACAGAAAAAGTTTTTCCATATTCTCAACAGCCACTGTGGCTCTACTACGAGGTTTCCTTCTTCGTCTCAACAGATTTTGGTACGAGTCTCGTTGCTTTGACACGTTTTTCTTCTCTTTTGGTACAACTTCGATCGCGCGCTTCGTGTGCTTTTTTTTCTTCTGGAGAAGCCGATGTTTTTGCCGTCTGTTCTGCTCACGAGGAGTTCTCGTCCTCCGTTATAGCGCCGCATTGTAGGTTTATTGTTTAGCTGCATATAGTATGCTTGCCGGCATTCTTCATCAAACCAGGGATTTCTTAGTGGTAGTCGGACGAACCCAGCACATATTGTTATGTTGCGTCGTCTCTGATGGCACGTTGGCTGCGTTGCCACTGGTTTTGGTACTTGATGCTGGCAGCATAGCAGTTGTGGAGAAATTTCTGGATACGCGTTCGGCGAAGATTCTTGCGGTCTGTTTGGATTGAAGCTTTTCTACGTTTATGTCTTTTTACAGTAGTTCTTCTTTGTTGTGACGCTTGGGAAATCCGCATTCGCACTTTGGCTGCGGTGATCCGGGAGCGTTCGAACGTCCCGAATACTGGAGGCATGCGTTATGTCTCTCGCAATGTGATCAATTTGATTTAGCGTTTCATGATCCGGAGACCGCCATGTCACCTTGGGGATATTGAGATAAGGAAACCGTGTGCTTGTGATATTTCGTCCCCACCCCCACTTCCCACTTGTCGCACCAAAGATGTCCCATTTTCCTATACGATTTCAACGTATTACTTCGGACTTTGCTCATGTGTTGTCGAGGAGCGCGTAGTAATATTGTTGGCGTCGGTCTCGTTTTTCGTGGAGGCATGAGCGCGTATTAGGCTTATGTTCGCGTTGATGCGGATTATCATAAGACGCTCGCTCATGTGTCGGACGGTCAAGACTTGTTAAATCCACACCCGAATAAGCGCCGCTTCTGTTCCCTACAGCAATCACCGTAATAGCTATCACAGTTTTTCGTCCTGCTGGAGGGCGGTAATGGCAGTCAAGGGCCTCTGCTAATTATTTGGGCGCACATGGCCTATTAACGGTCCGAAGTCTCCACGTGCAGATTCGAAAGTCGTTGTCCTTTAATCTGGATCTGTTATTATTCGAGGCTATTAACAGGTTCGTAATTTTTTTTTTTACCTCTGACTTTAGGCTTGTGAGCCCTATGACGGCGTTGGCCAGTGTTATGCCAGTGGCCGAGCAAGCACTTGCCGTTTGAGCCTGTATAACTAACGATTTACTCATGCTGTTACCGGGAACTACTTGATACTTGTGCTATCATAACAAGGTTGGTATCTGTTTTCTCCTTAAGCAAATTTCCAACTGACCTTGTTCCTTCAACGCCTATCCGAGTCGTCTGCTACCAACCAACCTTTATTTTCTGCTGATCCAGAAGTTGATTTGGCTTTTTATTTGTACTCGGCAGTCGAGGCAAAACAGCTTTGTCCGTTGACACAAGATCAAGATGCTGATGGGCCTTTCGGTTGAACCGTGATGTCAGTCTGATTTTGAATCGATTGCGTGTATTTTGTAAGACGGCTCAACAATGTGGTACATACGAATATTGACGATGATTAGCTTACAATATTGTAAGTGATGACTCGTCAATAACCGCACCTTTTACCAATTCTTTAATGTATGTTCCCGCCATGTTTGTTAACTTTCGTAAATAGGTCGTAGACTAATTGCTTATCCATGCTCGCTTCAATCGTTTACCGAACCCACACACTTGATTAGACTAATTGATCACAAAATTAGACGAGTTACTTTCATCGGACATTAATGGTGTAAACAAGTTTCGGTCATTGTGCCACGAAGTCACGTTCTTTTTTCTTTCTTTTTTTGTTGTTGGTAAAACAAGACAAGAACCTTTACTTCTTGATGGAATACCTTCATCTATTTCATTACCTGACACCTCTATAGCCTATGCAAGACAACAATTCATTCTAATTAAATTCTCTATTTCTTTCCAAAACATTCCCCAAACGCAGCTATTCTCTATTCGCTAGGCGCAAATCTTCAAATCAATTTCCATTTCTACAATACAACTCCCAGTAACTCCATCCCATCTCATCTCAGTTCGTTGGAGCCCTAACTGCGATCTTATCGTCGCAGTGATTTGTACATAGGACTTAATGCTCGCTCCATCTAACGAATGAATTGATATCGAGAACTTGACCTGGATTGCATGCAGTGCAGGAAAGTCAAAGTGCCTTCGTCATGAGGAGGAAATCTGTATCATTTAACACTGAAGCTCCCAAAAATAAAAACAATCATCAGAACAAAAAAAAAAAAGTATCTCAAGCTCACCTCATTAGTGACCTAGATATCCAGTCGCTATTGGGCGGCCGAATTCAGGTCATCGCCAACAACTGCGGCAAATGAATTTCTATCTCAGTTGTGCGTACGAGTATTTTGCCATGGTTTGACGTTTTTGGCCGTTCGGCGGGTTCATACGTACAAATACGGATAGTTTGCGTGAGAATGACACGGATATGTACAAGTGTACGGAGATTTTTTTGGGGAAGAATTAAGAGCCTGTGACTAATGACATCTGTCGTTTCGAAGACCGTTGGACATGTTTTGATGGTTCGCCATATTTCTGAAGTCGAATCTTTTCACAGCGAGGCGATGATTTTTATAAACAAATTGAGTGACCGACAATTTTGGGAGCGGTGGTCTTTTGGATTACCTCGATGATTAAGTGCTTAACATGTTCTTCAGCTGAGAACGATGTCAGAGAGCGTGGGAGAAATATTGCTGTAGGTGGTTGTGATATAGAAGACAGTGAATATTTTGGACGGACCAGGTGACTAACAGTGTCTTGATCAAGCGGTTTTGGTAATAACTTTGACTTTCAGTATTGTAGCCGAGTGAGTAGATGATGTTTTTTTTTGTTTTTCGTTTATACATTTAAAGACTTTCGATCATAGTATGACTTGCAGATCTCCAAATAGGAAGCGTTTGGCATATTGATGAGATCCCAAGCTCGTTTCTGTAAATAGGGAAATTCCTTTGATTAAAAGTCGCTGTCTCTCAGCCCTACTACAGTGCTCTTTACCGTCATAGGAAGACGTCAAATAACGCACAGCTCAACTGACACCCAGCTTTTACGAAATTTCGAGTTTCCTCAGACTGACATTTACACATGTCGCATGCACCAGTCCTGCCTCGTGTTCTCATGTCTCTATCACTCTATCAGAAGACAGAGTGGTCCTTATTTGAGATGCCCTTTAAGTGTGATAAGTACTAGGTAGTAGGTCGTGATAAAACTGTGAGTACATGGGAGGGCGATGCTCTATCTAATCCTTGAAGCATGAAAATTTCTTGTGAAATCTATCAAAGTTAGTGATCTTTATCCGTCCTAGAACAAGACAATAATAAAGGGAGCTCACATCAGATTGTTCTTCCTTTTCATATCTGCAGTTCCTGCAGGAATCATTAGTACAAGTAGTAAATAATTGCTCGTGTAACTGCAGAGTATTCTAAGCTTATGTTTCTGAATCTTAAGACCTCAGCTCTTCTAGGATTGATCCGTTTGTTTGACTGTTTGTGATCAGGTATGACCAATTGAAGTCTACATGTCCACAATTATCCCTGTGACCCCACCCTTTTTAAGCGCTTGAGAATATGTCATCTCTTTAGTTTTGGAGCACTGGTGGCCTGATATTGTCACGATAACTACTATTTGTGCCTAGCTATCTAAGGATGGATAATTTATCAGCGGCGCACTTCCCTAGGACTTCCGTGTGGTCTGGGACCCAATAATTCAGTGCTATTTGCCGATATCGTTTAGAGACAATTTTTAACCGTCCGCAATTCTATTTGAAGAGAGTATCTGGTAGTTGCTTCCATACCTATGTACGTAAATAAACTGTTGAGGATACAAGATTCAGGCCGATCCAAGCAGTGGCCTGATGAACAAGTGAAATAGTAATTTGCGTGACGTACGTGGAAGGAAGTAGACTGAAGGATTGGTATATCCAGAGCTCTTCATAGGTGACGCTTGTGAAAATGGGGATGGTGTTATTGAGAATGGCTTCGCGTTGCACGCATTCCTTCCTTTCGGGAATCAGGGATCAGAAAATTACTGAGTAAATCAGTGAAAAGATCCGTGACATGACTATTGCTGATCGCTGAAAGAAAGTGTGCACAGTAGCTGAGATATGATAAGTTAAACATGAGAAAGTTGTCCGCCCAATGGGGTCACAGTGGATAACAGCAGTGTTTGGAGTTCTTTATGCGAAATCTGCAGGAGTTTTTCCTTAAGTCATCAACGCTGATGAAACGTATGTCCAAACGTATTTTTTGGATTTGAAGAGAATAATTCTCATAGGCTTTACGAAGAAAGGAAGCACGATCATAGGGTAGTACTTCAGTAAATTGTTGGACCAGTTTGATGAGAAATTGATAGAGACACAGGAAAAAATTTCTGTTTCACTATGACGGCGAAACCGAAATCGCCGTGACTAGATTCCGTGAACTACGATACGAATTGCTGCTGCACGCATCTTGTACCCAACCTGGCTCCCTGCGAGTCATTTTTGTTCCCCAACATGAAAACGCAGGAAAAATATTCAGCTCAAACGAGGAGGTCATCGGCGAGACAGAAGCCTATGAGTCTGACAAATCATATTTTTTTAGGTGATTTAAAAAATGACAGGAACGCTGCGAAACGTGTATCGTCCTAAAAGGAAATTACGTGAAAAAATAAAAAAAAAATTGTGAGAAACTTCTATTTCATCCCTAACACAAATATTTAATGATCCACCCTCAAATAGTCTACAACAGTCCCCTACAACGTTGTCGAACAAAAAGTAGGCAACTGGAGTTTTTTTGTTTGTTTCGTTCTGAAACTTTGCTATCTAACTCAATTTGGTATCTTGAACGAAACCTAGGTACTCAGCATTTTTCGAAAAACTCGGAGATACATCATTCAGCTTTATATGATATTTTTGCTATAACCGAAACGAATCTAATACCTGATAATATCAAAGATTCAGAACTGTTTTCACCAGAATTCAGAGTGCTTCATGATGATGGTCGTGGGAATGATGATTCACACGAGGGGTCCTCCTGGCAAATCACGATCGTTTTGACCTTCTGAAATAGATGAAATATAATTTATTGGTGTTAAAGTTACTGTGTCCAACCGCTGATTATATATACTATTTTGCTGCATTCACCTCTCCCAACCAGCGACTAATGTGGTTGACTCCCTTTTTGATATCGTTGACCCCTGTGAAGATATCATAGTTCTTGATCTCCCTCGTCTCCTATGGACTCAGTCGGACGATAAATCTTATCTTGTTGCCTCAAATCCTGTCTCAGATAAGGAAATGCTCTTTACTGACTATCTTTCCAACTCAGGTTTTTTCCAAATAAATGCTATTTATAAAAATATGTGTAGACAACTAGATTTGATTTTTACATCTGATGCTATAAATTGTGTTGCCCGTGAGTGTGAACTTCTTCTCTTTAAATTAGACCGTCTACATTCTTCCCTGCTTGTTATTTTCTCAAGTGATCTCAAGAACTCTATTACCTCGGCAGAGATTAGAAATTACACTAAACTTATTTACTGCACCGAAAGAAGTCATGTATTCAATGGTCATGTATTCAATGTCGTCTAAATATAAATTAACACACGAACATTGGAAATAAGAATTGCAATCCACGCATGTTATTCTTGGAGCATCATTTCGCTAATTTCTTTTATTACAAATACGGACAACGTTTTGAAAGATAAGAATCGAAATCTGAACGAATCAGACTATAAAACAGAGGCCGCATCCCATACACGTCCGTCTTTCAAGTTCAAGTTCACTTTCAAATTCAACTTTCGAACTTGAAGGATGGCTCAGTGATAACTTTGGTGCTCTCCGGTTTTTGTGTGGGGGTTAATATTTTCTGAGAGCTTGAGGGAAAAGCGATCGACAAAGACTTTAGTGGTCTCTTGCGATTATTTTACAGCTTGTCAACCTCGGACTTGACTCTGAATTCTGACATCCAGATATTGGAGGAACGGCATGCCGAAACTTAAGACTTTTTGCCTGAATTTCCCTCGAATAGTAAACCCACGGCGAAATAACCGTCGTTTTCCCCCGTGTATCGGCCACCTTAGTAGATGTCGTAGTTTTTCATCCAATTTTTGCGCGGTCCATTCATTCTCACTGTTCAGCACCGCGAGTTGTTTGGCAGCTCGTGAGCTGTTAAAGTTCCTCGCATTCCATATCCAAACCCGAAATTTGCTTGGGTCATTCACATTGTATCCGTTCGTGTGCGGGGTTTACCTCCCGACCACTAGACAAAAGGTCATGCTTCGCCATGTGGTGGTAAGATGAGGAGTTAATGGGCAGGGGTTTAAGTATATTCATAAAACGCTTGACAATCATTTAAAATCCACGCTATGTCACATTGAAGTATATAATGGAAATAGCTGAGACATTCTATGATAATGTGGGCCCAAATATAAGGTAAACAACTCTGCCTATAACAGAGCGATATGAGTTAGCAGAAAGTCATATACAAATCATCTGAAAAATATGGTACCACGAAAGTATGCCCAACGAATGGCCATGTATTGCTCGATCTTTTAGAAAGAGGAACAACTCAATTGCGCTTGATTCCATCTACTTATGCTTGGTTATCCACATGCGTTCAATTTCTTTGTCAGCCTTTTTGGTGATATTCATTAAAACACCAGTTCTACAGAATACGTCATGCACTTTATGTAGGTTTGCCCTACTCCAGCTGTACCTGCTTGTTTCCAAGCTGCTCGCAGCTTCTTGTTGTTAGATGGTTATGCAACTTCATTCAAATATTTAAAGGACGAATTGTGAATACTGTTCGAGCGGTCAAGGTAGTGAACTGTTTCAAACTCGATTGCCTGAAAGCTCGGCCTCAAGCAACAAGCGTCTCCAGCTACCACGATCTTTAGCTAGCTGCCTTCAGTTTCGCAGGGTAAGTTGGCTGAGGTCCCCTTCCATTTGCGTGCGCCATCTGAGACGCGGTCTTCTTCTACTTGCAGGCGGATTCGAAGACTTTTCGAACCGGAGCATTGGTATAACATACATTTGCTCTACTTGACTCAACCATCTCAGTCGTTAGATCTTCACTCTTTTAGCTAAGTCAATGTCGCTCTACAGCCCGTACAGTTCGTTGTTGTATCTCCACATAGCGTCTATGCAGACGGGAGCGAAAATCACCCGAAGAATTTTCCTCTCAAAGCAGCCAAAAGTACCCTCATCCATTTTTGATAAAGTCCATGCCTCTGCGTCATAGAGCAGGACTGCTATATATGTTATAGGATCACTTTCGTTGTTCGAAGAAGCAGCGATTGCCATGAGTTATTCTTCGTTTGATCTTAGCGCTAGTGTCATTGTCTCAATTGATAGCGGAGCTTGGTAGACAAAGTCCTTAACTACCTCAAAATTATATCTGTCGAGGGTGACGTTCTGTTCGAGACGTCGGTGTTGGGTGTCCTTTCTTCTTGACAGCATATATTTGGTCTTGCCCTCATTGACCCTTAAACCCATCTATGTGAGTAATTGGACGGACTTTTGAAAGATTGTGCCTCCTATGTTGGCGCGTAAGTTTGTACTATTGTTTCAAGAATGATGTTAAGGAAATCGCATGATACTGCATCGGCTTGTCTAAATCCGTTTTTGATGCTAAAACTAGACATTGCTCTATATAGCTCGTCTCTATAGTTGCTGTTATACGCGGCCTTAAAATCGATGAATAGCTGGTGTGTATGGGTTTGGACTTTTTGAGTTAATCCCAGGATTTGCCATAGTGTGAATATTTGGTCTATGGAGGACTTTCCTGGCCTTATGAACCAATCAGATTGTTAACGAACGGCTTCATGCTATCACACAATACGGCAAATGGGATCTTGTAGGCGATGTTAAGAAGACTGATGCCTCTGTAGTTGGCACAGTTCAGAGGGTCTGCTTTCCTGACGATCGGATATATAATACTGAAGTTCTATTCATTTGCCATATTTTCGTCCGACCATATTCTACAGCGGAGTTGGTGTATGCTGCTTACGAAGTCATCGTCCGCCGCTTTGAAGAGCTCGGCAGTCAGGCTGTCCGCTCCAACAGCTTTGTTGGACTTTTAAACTTAGATATGGCTATCTTCACTTCATCCAGGTCAGGCGGACGGAATTGTTGGCTTACATCGTCCAGGTTGAAGGGTTCAATCTGCCTGATATATTTGGTGCGTCAGCCCTGTTATACAGTATACAGAGATGCTCTTTTCAAATCTTCATTCCAAATGTTCCCTTGTTCATCTCTACAGACTTCGGATCTGGGTTTATTTCCGTAGCATGTTTCTTTTTAGCTTTTGGTAGAACTGCCGAATTTCATTCCTGGAGTAGCTTCTCTCAATTTTCTCGACCGATGTTTGTCTATCTTCTTCTACTCATAAAGCTCGTGAATAGCTCTAGCCCTTTTAGGCAGCTCCGCTTTGTATGAAACTTGTATAGTTGCATGTGCTTGCCGGCACTCGTCATCAAAATAGGGGTTTCGTTGTGGTGGCCGAGTGAAACCCAGCATATCAGAGATAGCAACTCTGATTTTGGTAATTCTGCCACAGGTCTTCGATACTTGATGCTGGTGGCATAAGACCTCTTAAGAGCTTAAAGGAAACTCAAACTTCCTCACATTATTAGCCTGCCTTTGCGATGTTCGAGATAACCGCAACCGTATCTTGGATAGAACCAGGTAATGGTCGGCGTTGATGTTGCCCCTCGGAACGTTCGTACATCCACAATGCTGAAGAAGTGCCTTGCATCGATCATAGTGTGGTCAATCTGGTTGACCCTTGATTGATCTAGGGATCTTATGAATATTGCGCCCCGCCGCAAAGTCGATTAGCCTGGATCCCTATCGGTGGTGGTGTCGTGCAGATTATACTTTTCAACAGTGCTACCAAAGATGCTCTCTTTTCCTAGTTTTGTACTAAAATGGCCGAGGATAATGTTAATGCCATAGCTACGACACTGCTGCTAGGTCTTGTCCAAGATCTCGTGGACGTCATCTTCGGTGTCGTCGTCTTTCCCCTCTATGGGGGCGTGCGCGCATATAGGGCTAATGTCGGCAAATTTACCCTTAATACGGATTGTTACGAGGTGCTCGTTAACATACCGGAAACCAAGACTTCTTGCCTAAGTCTGCCTCTAACAATAAATCCGCATCTAAATAGGCGCTGCTTTTGCTGTCGGTAACTATGTCGAAGTTTTTCATCCTTTTTTTTCCGGCCTATCCCATCGTATTTCTTGGATGGTGGTAATATCTGCTTTGCAGCAGTCTAGGACTCCCGCAAATTGTTCAGCTGCACGTGGCATATTAAGGGCACTAACATTACACGTTGTCCTTGTTTCTTTTGCAGGTGTTTTCAACAGTAGATCCCCCGTATCCGCGACTTGTTGTTGCTGCGTAGCTACATATTTTTTCATGGCCGGGGAATTACAACGTCGTCACAACCCTTAACCTGGAGGGCCAGTTCCATTACAGTACTCCAATGACGAGGGGTCGGTTAGACCGAAGCCGAGCGGGGATGTGAGCGCTGCCATTAGTCTATTAAGGACTCATCCGCCATCGTCTCTTTTCCAAGACCCTGATTTAGTCTTGAAAATCCGCCTGAGGTCCAAATATGTCGCAGTAGGGCGGACAAGGTCCCATTTGTTTTGTTCCGGGATTTTACTTCATCGTTGATTGCATCTGAAGAGTTCATCCGTTGTCTCGTTTAGAGTGCTCCTATATTTGTCTGCTGCTCCTCAGTCGCGCTGATAAGTTTGGCATGTCGAGTCCGGATGTACATCGACCAGTACCCGATGGTGTTTGAAGTCATCTCGATTAATAAAATCCAACACGTACAGTTTTCTTGCCGATAGTGGCATTGAAATTCCTTGCATAATGCTTCGTAGAGGGACGTAGAGGCCCATGTTTATAGTCTTAGAGTCATAGTCATAGAGTCTTTTGACCGCATCGAATTCCAGATGGGATGAAGAGACAAATTTGAATTCACGAGTCGCATTAGGAGTAAATATTGTCCAGTGAGTGTTGTGTAAGACCAGTATTCAATTCCACTCGAAGACTAAAATAAAACACTTAATATGCTATAGTCTCACTATGCGCCGCTTTCAGGTTGATGACACCAAAGATCTACCATCTTCCTACAAGACCCACTGCTTTGTAAAAAAGGTCTTGCCCATCCTTATATCTTACACTGAAGTGAACACCAAACTAGGGACAGCACATTATTTAAACCGCCGTTATGGTCTCCTGAATCTGAATTAATGGGACCCTTATACTTATACATCGGAGCTAGATGAATAAATACCAAGACTCATACAAAACTCCTTCTATCTACTCATACGTTCGGGCATTGGTTCCTCCAATCCACAATTGCTGCATTCATATTCACATTTGTAACAATCCTACAACGACAAGTAGGATAATTACAGACTTCTGGCAGATTTATGATAAAATTTGTTGAATTGCCTACACAACCACCTCTTAACGCCCACTTTATGACTTCTAAAACATACATACATTAGAATTTTATGTGCCATTTACCATATCAAATTAGCGCCAATTAATACGTCCTCTAGCGAATAGAACTGTCAAGACTCATAAAACACCTGGGGTACGAGTAGGGAAAAGCACCATCATTGTTCCAAGTTCAAGAAGCGTGAAGAGACCGTCATTTGTTTAGTAAAAGTCTAACCACAAACACCTCTATTATGTGCCGGGATGGCTCTTATAAATGCCACTTAGCGATTGTCAATTAATCTCTACCCACGCTAGAGCATACCAATACCCCTATTGGCATCTATTTGCCAATTTTACCATCTACTTGTACCTACCGTGCTGGTTGGTTGCCTTTGTCAAAGATTGGCCATAAATCTACAACCTCCCATTGGTGTCATCATCATGGACAAATGGTCGTGATGAAGGAATCTGGCCAGCTTGATTTGCATTAATTAATTTGTCAGAGCTTCCTACCGTCGTCACTTCGGACCTCTGAATACCTAACTATCGAAGTATCTATCGGTGCTGTGAGCTGTTCCATTGTTTGCACTTTCTTCGCATCTACGGATTGATATTCGGGTCATCTTTTCGTGATTTGTTGAAAAATTTTTTATTAATTGTCTTCTGGCCGAAATGGGCTTTAAGTGTGTGGAAAGGCTAAGAAAGAATTTGCTTGCGGTGGTCTCTGTTGATGTGTTGTCTGTCATCAGAATTTGTTTCTGGGTCATGACAGAAGACACAGAACCAACGGTCTTCATGGACTTGTGATTACAATCTGGTTGCCGAATCTTGAAAATCACATGATTGAGTGTGATTCGGCAAGACAAGACAAGTGTAAATTAAGACAGACTGCCATGTGTGAAGAGACATAATTTGTTAAAAACTTTTGACGAATAATGGGGCAAGTGGAGGGTGTTGTTGGCTCTTCCGGTGACGGTGAAGTGATGGACAGTACTCCAATGACTTAACCACTCGGAACAACGAATTGCGGGAAATGTATCTTTTTGGAGTCGTTGTATGAAAATAAAGAAAACAAGTACAAAATTTAACCATTTGGTAGATTTCTTGCTTTTGGAAAGGGGAATTCAACTTGCCCGCATACTTTGGAATGATGGATTACACCAAAATCCATTTGCGAGTACACAGTGGGTTCGCCATAAATTTGAGAGGCGAAGTAGTTTGTGATTGAATGCCATAAACGTGTGTAATAGCTATATGACGAAATCTTATTGTGAGTGTGCAAGTAATTTTACAGGGCGGCGTACTTGACGGTCTACTGTATGTAGATAATCGTCTACATTGGCACCTATTATGCGAAAATCAAGAAAATAATATACATACACGTATATATACTCGTATACCCCTGGAATGAGTGGATTTATTGACAAGTTCCTTTTACAAATAATCTACTGGAAAATACGAGTATCTGTTAAAAAGGGAAACCTCCAACTAATAGCTGAAAACTTTCTAGAAGCCATCTAGTATAACCAATGGTGTGGATATCTTAATGTTATTTTGAAGAGTATTTTGCATATTGTAAACGCATGCCAACATTTTGAACATCTCTATCCCATTTTAAAACTTAAAAACACAAAGGCGTCGTATAAAACTACAAGCCGCATTCGTGGGCTTTTCCTTTTTGTTCTGTGACAACAGAATCACTTAAGCTTGTCCATTACACAATTTTGTATTTTCCATAACCATATCAAGGGTTGTCGTATTCAGCCCGCGGCGAATAAAAGATGGATACAGAGATGATATTCCGTGGTTGCCAGTTTGACATTCAGATTAGCTGAAATCGGAGTCGTAGTATACTGTATTTTGTACTGAGAAAATGCAGGGACACTATAGAAAGGTATTTGTTCATCTGTCCAAGAGTCATTATACCCATTGAGCTTCTGAAAAATAAAACTAGCAAAAATTAGGCATTCTTATACAGGTTTAGGTCCTTCCTAACATCCTTCCCTAATATGCTCATAGTTGATCTCATGCTGTGAACCATACTTACCATCCAAAAAAGTTTAAACTTCTGAAAGAAAATATATTGTAATTTATATTTTCTCACCAGCTTTTGATTGTTTCCATAATTCAAGAGTAAAAGGACAGTCTTCTGGAAGGGCTATTGCACCAAATACCATTATTTCTTTTTTTTAAACAAGATGGCATTAAATCTTCAGCCAATGGATTAAGTATCAAAGAAGTAAGGTACACCAGTGCATCGACTGCGGAGGCAAATTTGGTAGGGCGTAATAATCTATCTACGTTGTGAAGCCTGGGAGCCTAGTACCTTTGACCGACGCACAGTAGGACACCCAGCCCCTGCAGGACGCCATCGACGGCTGCTGACTAGTGGAAAGGGAAAGTGTTCGCACTAGGGTACTTTTCCTTCATCAAGACATCAGCGGAGGAATATGCAGCCCATATGCCTGAGCTGGCAAAAAATCAAAAAATTTATAGACCAATATAAGTAGCTACTTAGATTCAAAGAAAAATTATTACAACCTGATCGAAAAGTATCTCGGTTTAAGAAAAAAATCAAGAATGACTTGAGACGTCGACTGGTTTCGAACTCTACGAAAATACTTTCGCAAATCAGCGGGGCGGACCGGAGACATCGTTTCAGCAGAGTTCGGATAGAAGCAAACGTCTCAAAACGGAAGATATAAGAAGAAATATATCTACCTCTCACCTTGGATTCGCAGTATGATGAATTTACGAATTTGAATTTACATCCAAATTAGTTGAGAACACCTTACGTTCACCTCACCGTGCAACTGAGTATATAAAAGTGTACCAGATGTGTAGGGTCATCCAATTCTTGGTCCGGATCTGACATCCCTGTTTCAATCACATACGTCAAACCGAACTGTAATCCGAAACTGTACAAGTTTAGTTAAAGGTTTGACATTTTACAATATGGATCGCTTAACAAGCGCTGAACGCGTTAAAATTGTAGTAAGCTACAATGCTGCTTTCTGTCATTAAAGCGAAATTTAAACATCCAGTCATTATCCATGAATGGCATTTGCATCGTCGAAACTGATAAACTTTCCATTCTCGGTATGTGTGTCAATGATAACTTACGTTGGAATGACCACATATTCGGTGTCGTTAAAAACGCTGCGAAATGTCTAGGTTTCCCCAAGCGATGTAAGAAATATTTTACCCCCTCTGATCTGACCTGAATATAAAACATCTCTGCACCTGCTGGATAGGATCCAAAACCGTGCGATAAAACTCATAAGTGATGCTAATATCACTCAAACAATGGACACCCTCGAACACCGACGTAATGTCTCGTGTCTCACTCTGTTTTATCGCTATTTCCACCAACAGTGCTCCGTAGAAATCGCCAGTAGCATTCCGCCCCTTCAGACCTTTAACCGTAACACCCGTCTCGCTACGAATGCTCATTAGTATACCCTCAAGCCCACTTTCGAACGTATTCTAAAATATCGTGATTCATTCCTAAGCCGTACAACTCGCTTATGGAATGCCCTGCTTAGCTCCGTATTTCCTAGTCATTATAACCTTCAAACATTTAAAACCAACGTTCACCGGTACCTCTCTTTATATCCTCCCTGACTTTCCTTAGTCCGCGCTGTGTGCAAACATTTTAAGGGTACTCAAATCCCTTGAGCGCGCGCAAATTGTAAAAAAAATAAAATATGATCCTGTAGAAGGCTCGTTTCGCGCGTTACAAGCGGCTGGCTCTATTACAGATGTCTATCGACCTAAACATCATCGAAATGCACGCCGTGAGTGAAAGTGTTAAAGAAGATCCAAATCGGTCGTTTTCACGACGAGGACACCAGGTGGGCTTGTCTTACGGCACATTGTGTCGTATTTTGCATTTGGATTTGCATCTGCACCCTTATGAAGTTATACGCACTCAATTATTGAAGCCAGTTGACCACGGAATGCGTAGAATATACGGCGATTAAGTGCTTGAACATCAGCGCTTGGATAATTAATTTTCACACAACATTTTCTTCAGCGATGAGACTCATTTTTCACTCGGTGGATACATTAACAAACAAAATTGTCGCATATGGGGAGGGAAAAATTCACATGTAACTGGCGAAATAACATTGCATCCGCAAAAGTTACCATATCGTGGTGTCATTGGTTCATATTTCTTTGAGAAGGAGGAAGGTACTCGTATAACCATCCCAGTCAATTTTCATCGCTGTAGCCAAATGTTAACCGAATTTTTTTTGGCCTCAAATCGAAGATATTGATGTGTATGACATGTGGTTTCAACAAGGCGGTGCTACCTTTATTGCAACAAAAATTTCTCAAGGAATTATTTCGCGTTTTGGTGATGTGAACTAGCCACCAAGATTCTGTGATTTGTCGCCGTTGGATTTCTTTTTGTGGAGCTATGCAAAAATCGGGTTTATGTACATAATCCGCAAACTCTTGACGCTTTGAAAACGAATATTGGTTAAGTTATGGCAGAGTTATTGCCCGATGTGTGTCGAAAAGCCATTGAGAATTACTTTATCAGAATCAAATCCTGCAAGAACTGCAATGGAGGTAAGATCCCATTCATAATAACAAGATCTAAACAATATATTGAAATTTGATCCAAATCTAAATCATGAATGTGTTTTATTTAAATTTATTTTCGGAACCAAAAAATGGATGACCCTGTATAAAGAATAATGAACTGTGCAGATGTCAGGAGAAGAAGCTGTTTCCGTTATGGGGTAGAAGACAAGCTTACAAGCCATCGATATAATGTTTTAAGGACGAAGAATCTTGAAAGGTTTCCTTCCTATAAGGTTGTACAAGCTGCAAAAAAAAAAACTGTTATCCAAATGGACAGGAGGTTCAAATTACTCCTACTTCAGTGGAAGTACCTGGAAGTATTGCAAGCACTGATGAATCATACTGCTGAAAGTTTGATATTCGCATAAAAGGAAGTCATGTGGACATGAGCAACTGGAAAATTGGAAAAGTGAGCAACTTCGTAATTTGTTCTTAATTTCAAAGTGGGTATTTGATGGTAGTTCAGGCCACAATTCTTATAAACAAAAATCTGTTGGGATGGACGCTGATGATTCCAGTGTGTATATTACCCCAGTTGCACCTCTGCAATTGATTTTTGGGAACCCCGATAACAAAGAAATAATTTGGCAAAGTTCCCGTGCTGCATCCACAAGGTATTGTCGTCTGTTAAAAATGAACTTTAAAAAGGAATCAACACAAATTTCAGTGCCTGAGAAGTTGAACATGGATAACCAAATTGAAAACTTATGCTTGTCTTGTCTTGTACAATTGAAATGGCTAATTGCGTGGCACGTCGTTTGGTCGATGTCGACGGTGCCCCTAGGATGTCTTCAGCCACTCTCGGCCGAACGAGAGGTATGACGCCTTCCAGGGCTTGCTCGGTCCCGTGATGTGACATTTCATTTCAATGTCATTTTTATATTGGGGACGGAAAAGTTTGTAATGCCTTGACCGATACAGCCTCTTCCCAGCGCTGATACAGCTGCGGTGCAAGTTCCAAAATTTCAATGTCATCAAAAAAATGATGTCGAAACCCTGCAATGCAAGTAAAGGGTGAGCCAACAGCTAGTGTGGAAATTTTCATTAAATTAAACACACATTTATTGTGAAATCAAAGTAGAATTTTATTGATTAATAAAGTTCGGTCTATGGCAATTATGAATGGAACACAACATCGTTCGTGTGATCACCACGGCTTCTGTTGCAAGCAACCATCCGAAGGTCTAGAAGGTCTAAATTGTCGACGACTTTTTAAAGAATAAGTGGGCCAATGGCCGCAACTTCAATTTGGATGTTATGTTTGAGATCCTGAATTGTCGCTGGGTTATTGGGATAGACTTTACTCTTCAAATAACGGCACAGGGAGAAGTCTAAAGATATCAAATCTCATGACCTTGGAGGCCAATCAACTTCTCCTCTCACTGAAATAATGGGATCTTCAAATTTCGTACGCAATAAATTTATTGATTGTGAGGGCGGTAGCGGTCCAAAGCCTGTAATTGTTGTGTAATTTGAATTTTATAGGCGTGCAAATGAAGATCAACTTTTAAATTTCGCAATAAAGTGCCATAAGTGAGTCCCTATTATTGACTTTGGCAACGAGTTTTGAACACTTTCGTTCAGAGTAGTGATGTTTTCGCGTATACGTGCTGACCGAGCATACTGATATGGGGTTTGACCCGACACCGAACCAATTTCATCAAAACGCTCCACCATTGCACGAATTACGAACTCACTAGGGCGATTATGTTGACAGAAAAATTTACGAATTCTACGAAATATTACTTTTACAGATCGCCCATTTTCGTAATAAGATTGAATAATAAAAATGCGTTGCTGCATGTTAAACGACTATGACTAAAATTGCCAAAGATTGTTTGACATCTGTCAAAAAGATCCACCACATTGAATTCAGTAAATGAGAGCAATTGACAGCCAACATCCATACCATCTGTTGGCTCACCCCTTACATTGTCGCTTGGCTTGTCAATGTTGCATTGTTGGATTCGAAGTTTTGAATGCCTTTTGTATGTGGGCTATAAGCTTCCAACAGAAATATGGCAAGCGCGAAAAGAAGGTAAAGATACTGTAGCATCGAACAAAGCACGCATACAAAAAGAATTCGGAAAACGAATGGGACTAGTAGTTGATCAGCCTAAACCTGGTTTCGGAAATGATGGAAATATTGCGACGCGATTTTTCTCCAACGCAGATGTCTCATCCGAAATCTTGGGTGTCAATAAAAGTTGTATCGAAAAACTTCATACAATATTGGTAAAGAGAGCGTTTACACTTAATACTGCAACATATTTTGTAGACTCTTATCCTCGTCTTATATGTCTCCAACTGTCCAAAAGCTACTGATTCATGGGAGAGATGTGATTTCGCGGCTACATTGCTTCCAATTCTATCGGAGGAAGCTCACGAAGCAAGGAGCAAATATTTTAACAAGTATTGGGGAAATTATTCCAGAAAAGTTTTTCCTGCAAAATGTAACAAGGATTCGCATCATTTAATGCCGATAACATCAGATGCTTTAATAACGAGTTACGGACAACTTCCGGAAAAGAAACTTCAACATTTTAGGAAAGAAGTATTGGATTCAATTATTTCACCGATCGTATCTAACGTGAGGATGATTCTTCTGACTTTTATACTTAACACCGTATATGTATGCATTTATTAAACATTTTTGAAACTTTTTTTTGATTGATACAATTTTAACTACTTCTTGTACGCTAACTGAAAAAAGACGTGGCCATGAACATGAGTTCAGCTTAAGTTAGCAAAATGTGAGTTACGCAATAAAATAAACCTTCAAAGATTCAAATTTGATTTTAATAGACACTAGCAACTAATCCTTACACAATTATTGTAAATTAGTTTCAGCAGATTATAACTATCAGATGAATTGATTCCAGTTTTGGACGTATCTTGCCCCACTATTCAGTAAGATCAAATTTCGGCGTCGACTAGCTACCGATCGCAAAATATCCATACACAAACCATAGAACAACAATAGGAATGTTGTGAATGAGCCACTAGGGAAGCGGCTTCTGATACTCGTATCATTGGTTTTAAAACACCGCTACAAAGAAACCGCCGCTTTAATGATGAATATAGGCATGACTTTTAAAAAACTAAAACATCACGGGACCGAGCAAGCCCTGGAAAGCGTCGTACCTCTCATTCCGCCGAGAATGTCACTACCGTGGCTGAAGATATCGTAGAAGCTTAGTCGACATCGACCAGACGACGTTCCACGCAATTGGCAATCCCACGCACGTCTCAACGGGGCATTTTAGTGAAAGACTTGAAGATGTCTGCTGACAGGTATTGAACATGAGTTTCGTTTAATCTACGCTCAAGTGGGCCATTTTGCGTCAAAAATAATCATGAGTGACGAGATCGATTTCCACCTATATGAATACGTGAACAAACTAAATTTGCGGTTCTGCGGCATTGATAATCCGCGAGTAATGCACGAAGAGCCATTAGATTTATTCAAAGTTACGGCATAGTGTGTTGTTTACACTGGAAGAGTCATTGGAGCATTTTTTTTTTTTTTTTGGAGAACGGCGCGGGTCCAACTGTCACTATGAATGGTGAGCACAGGAGAGCCATGATCAATGAATTTTTCATTCCTCAATTGGATGAAGGACATATGGTTCCAGCAGGACGGAGCAACGGCGCACGCTGCATGAGCTATTATCGACATTCTAAAGCAGGCGTTTCCCGCTCATCTTATATCTCTTTTTGGCGGTTTGCACCCGGTTTGACCATCCTAGACTTCTTTGTATGGGATTATTTAATGTCACGGCTTTATGTTGGCAGCCCTCAAGGTGTGGGGAACCAATCGTTCGAAGTTCTGAAAAAAAAACCATCGAAAATGCCATAAAAATGGTAATCAACATTAGCGGCGGCCACTTAAGCGATATCATTTTCAAAACATGATGGAAAAAAAAACTTGAATGCCCACATAAACATTTAAAAAAAAACCATTAATTTGTTTTTATTCATTCCAAAGATATAACCGGTGTCATACATTACGGCCCACCTTGTTTGAGTGGTGAGTTCCATGGGCTTTTACTCGGCATCTCCCTTAGTTATGTTATTAATTATAAGTCTGCGTATATCGTGCAGTCGCGCGTCCTTTGATTAATTTGAGTTCTTGTACCAGAAGTGATTTATGGGTGACAGCTTCAAATGTTAAACGGTTGGGAACGTTATGTAAAGAGTCGAAAACATGCACCATAATTATGCCAGAAACCAAGCCTAGTCGCAGCCATTGCTACCGCATATGAGCGGGTACCGAACTGAAACCGGACTAATGCCATGGTAACCGGGGTTTTTATAGTACCACATTCTACGGCTAGGAGCATATAACCCAAAGGTCGTCCCTAATGAATATTCCTTGTTTGAATTTTTTAGTGACAGTTGATAGGGCGCGGCCATTAAGTTTTGCTTCTTGCTGGCAAAGAAGCCCCTTTCAAAAGCTGAGAAATCTCAATTGATGATAAATCTCGCTCTGGTCGTCCTTCTATGACCGGAACCGATGAAAATCTTGCAAAAAATCGCGAAGTCATGGAGATAAATCTCATTTCACCGAGAGATTTAGAAACAGAATATAATCACTTGGGACTAAGTAAATAATATGATAGACGAGGAGGAAATTGCTAGCCTAATTCATGATATGTCGCCGTAGCAACTACATACGAGTGCACCCGGGCATTGTCTTGATAGATGAACACTTTCTTCTTGGCCAAATGCTATCACTTTTGTAATAATATTTTTTGTAATAATATTTGCCATTGTTTGTTTTAGCCTTTAGGTAATCAATGTGGTTTATGCCGCGTGCATTCCCTAAAAGGCTTTTCTTGGCGCAGCACACTGGTCGATTTATGTTCGCTAGCTGGACTTTAATATTCAGGGAACGGTTTTTTAATTTTTGTAATGCAGACTTTATTTATTTATGATTCTATCAACATATCTTTTTTTTTTTTTTTTTTTGGAAGGTGCCTTATATCACTTATAATAGGATCGGACAAAATAAGCAAATTATAAAGAACATCCTCATTGGTTGTGACCCGTAAATTCTTTCTTGACGGTACAGCTTGTAGTCAAAGGAATAGCGAAGTTCTCCATAACGTCAGCACCATGAATAAGTATTTTGTGGACGCTCACAGGCATGTCATACTAGTTATATTTGCTGAAAAATAGTTTAGCTTGCAATACTTTCGGAATTTGGTAGTGTCAATTTTCAATCCAGATGAAAGAGCAACCAGTACGAGCACCAGCTCATAATGAATTCCAATTATACCGGCTGTTTTTGCTGGGTCCTTGAAAAACGTACGGGCAGTGTTACCATTATTCGTGTTACCCCCTCCTTGTTTCGGAAAATCGACTAATATTTCCAATTCATTCCTGAGCTGGTTTTGGAGATGGACTTTTTTATCTTGAACCAGTTTTTTGGCCTCCTCTCCTGTTGCCTGCCAACATTTGTTGTCAAGTTTGTACGATAAATGCAACAATGAATCGTATGTGTGCATGAAGAGTTTGTAAACCATGTCCGAATGCGTTAAACATTTCTCCAAGTCATTCATATCCTTTGGAGATGCTTTGCATACGTAGCAAACTGCACTAGCTTTATTTTTGATAATTGCGTTGCAAGCTTTTGCGTCAACCATTGGCTTCAACAGACTGTGATATATGTATGTTCATGGTTTTGCCATTTATACTCGTAGTTAAACTAGTGAGTTATAGCATATTTATTTCAGATTCCATTCGATTGAACTCTGTTATAGTGGTATCTGAACTTTCCTTAGCAAATTCAAACTTTACTGGTCGGCAGTATCTTGGTGATGAAGTTCTTGAATTTATCCATAATTTTCTACATCCATTTTCAGATTTCTTCATGATTTAATATGTCTGAATCACTTGCGGCAGGATTCACTAAAAAGTTTTGCTTATAGCGGGAGTGTGCCCTACTACCGTCAACTCCCCACTTCCAAGTACATTTAAAAGTATCGTCATTTTCACATACAAAATCAAATACTTCACGCTGTGCTTCTGTAAGACGCTGCACAGTAAAATCCAGTAAGGACTGTAGCTTGCTTTCAGATAAGGTTTCTGTAATCGTAATTGATGTAATAGGTGGATAACATCTCTTTTTTACTTCCAGTATAGAGTTATAGCTAGGGTATACCATATGTTTGCATTTTTTTTTGAAGATTTTTATACTGATGATTCGTTAATTTTAATTCAGTCATTAGAGCTAAGGCTTCTTAAGGTGTATATGGGATTGTTGATTTCGTTATTTGAGGTACTTTAAGTTTCTTCAGACTTTTGGATGAGTTTCCAACAGCTTTTTTTACGACTTCGGCCATAGAACCTTTACCTTCTTGTCTTAGCTTCGCTTTCTTTGCAGCGGACAGTTCTTTTGAAGACTTATTCATGAGTTCTCGAATTTTTCTCTTTTTAAACTTTAATCCACTTTCTTGAAATGTTTTCTCTGGCCTTCCAAGTTGAGATTTTTGCTCATTTTCTTCTATCTATAGGCATTTGAAATTCCTTGAATAGCTAACTCTCTTTTGGACTTAAGAACACATGAAGCGTACATTTCGTTGTAACGCAGTTTTGAAAAATTAGTGACACAAACTTTTTGGTGTAGCTGAAACATTTTTTATGTTAGTCCTCATTTACGTCCAATATGGAAAGCTTTGAATAAACAAACTTTATCACTTCATTCGCACAATCAGAAACAGACTATTTGAAAACTCCGTTCTCGCGCATAAATAAAAATATTTCATTTCCTGTAAGTGACGGCCTCTCTGTTGGAAAAGCATTGCTAATTTTATAAAGGAAAAAATATATTTTATGGCGGTTTTTGACATGTAATGGTTATTGTTAATTAAATTGAAGGATTGAAAGTTAATAATAAGATTACGTTTGTTATTAGACTATGCCGGACTTTTATTTAATCGTTCTTTATACAAAAAAAAATTATTAATTTAGAAATCATTAAATTACTGCATACAGACACCACTTTCACACCTTAATTTTTGTAATATACTCGTATATACGAAACTCATTTTTTGTGAATCCTGCGACATATTTGCTTTTTTGGTTATTCTTCTTTAGTCGATAAAAACTTGTACTTACAAGGGCAATGCATATGGTATTCTCAACTGGAACACATAATAACAAAGTGATCTCAAACTGCATCATTGCGGTGTAAGTAGAGTTGCAAATTTGGGTGCTAGCCTCTTTTGTTGTTTTGAACTAGTTACTTGTATATTGCTCTCTAAATTAAACGGTAAAAAAGTTCATTTTTGGCTTCTGGTCAGCTACTGATGTATGAAGTTGACCACTGTGCGCCGATTCGCTGGGACAAACTGACTATTTCCACTGCTGCTTGTCTTCCGGATCCATGTTTCGTCTATAAAACAAATTGCCGTTGAATAATGTTACTCCTTAGAAATTGATAATTTTTTTCCATTTTCGCCAAAATTCACCCGGTCATCTGCTTTCAATTGACGCGCCTTGCTTAAAATTTGGCAGTAGTCTATTGACAGATAGAATCATAGATCGTGTTACAACTTAAAATGTATTGTATGTCATAATTTCAGCTCATTGGGTATCAGAGTGCTTAAAAATATCCGAGACAGGCTGCCTAATGTTCTAATACGTTTTTTTTTTTCAGTGTTGCAATGTCTATTGCCAAGTTTTTATTTCCTCTTTTGTTTATTGCGGACTGAGAAATATTCCAAAACTATTGATATACCATCAGATGTACTATGCGCAAAAAAAAAAAAAAATATTCTCATTTTTGTTCTTAATTTGTAAAATTTGTTTTCAACTTGTTTTTTTTTTATAATATTTTCGGGGTTTGTAATTTTCAGTTTTATTAGGAAAAGGAAAAGGAATAGAGGGTCACTTGTGTGTATTTTCAGCGCCAAGAGTAACCTCGACTGGATGCGAATAATAATAGGACTAAGAGAATTGGAAGATTTTCTATTCTACAATAAGTTTCGAAGACGCTGATATTGTTGCGACGATGCAACGTGGGCTAACTGGTTCTTCGGGCGAGGGTATTGGTCCGGTACCATCGCCCGATCCGTGCAAACTGTCCTCTTCATCATCAGTATCGTCTGGCATCCGACCGGAGCTTTGCTCGTCATGTCGGGCCATATCACTTTGAATATCTGAATGCGTGCGTGTAATAGCACTCCCAATTGATGAGCGAATTTATTTAATTTTGCTGATTGTGCATACGAATGATGGACAAGTGGTACTTCTGCATTATATTTCTGAGCATCCAGGCCGCTGGTCATTGCTACTTGATTATAAGCGCCAATACGTTCGCCGGTCCAACAGTGTCGATCGTTTCGTTGAACATCTTCATCCTCGCAGACATTGTTAAGTATTCTCAGTAGAATTCCATGGGCTTTTCAATGGTGGACAGGAAATTAAGAAGTTCTGCACCTCGTGATGTGGCCCATTTGATGCTACCATGTTGTCTTGGGCGAATATCCGCGATGGGTTCCTCTTTGGTGAGCAAGAATTTTGGCGTACCGCAAGTATTCTTCACTTTTCTCTCCAGCTCTGGGCCATTGTCCATAGCCAGCATAATTGTCACCGACAATTTGAAATCCAATGTTTTGATTGTGTTCACAATGCCAGTGTCCACTTGAATGTACGCTGTGACTAAATTCTCAATTGCTTCAGCGACATTTGACCAAGGACTATCCAGCAAACCCACATACTGAGTCAAGCAGCCCCTCATTACGTTGAAACAATAGCTGTAGCAGGACATAACTTGCTTTTTCTGGCGGCCAATGGAACTGGGACAATAGTTTATCTTTAGCAATTGCTTTTGAGAAGTCTGTGTTAGGAACATGGAGTCCAGTTCATCGGTACTAGCTAAAACGCCAGCACTTTTGAACCGCTCGTGCCACTGGTAAACGATCGTTTTCTTTAGAGAATCGTTGCCGAAACATTTTTCCAACATTTCCAACGTTCGCGCACCATTAAATCCGTTTTTTACGAAAAATTTAATACAAGTTCGTTGTTGCAAATTTAAATCCATTTGTAAAATCGTAAAAAATCGCCAACACATACAAAGATAGATGTACTCTTGGCTACGTAACTTGTCAACAACAGATTTACCAACTTAACAAAAAAACAGAACTCAAATCGGAACAATGGGAGCGCCACACGGTGGTGTCCCCCGGGCTGGTGGAATCATCGGCCCATATTCCTTTAAGAACGAAGCTGACCAGAATGTTACCGTCATTGGAGAGCCCTATATGAACATGATTTCTGACTTCTTCGCTCCTCAGTTGAATGGCATTGACCTGACAGAGCTTTGGTTTCAACAAGATGGCGCAACATGCCACACGGCGCGCGACACCTTCAATTTATTGCGGGAAACATTTGCTGAGCGCATAATTTCGGGTAATGGACCTGTGAACTTTCCTCTACGATCCTGTGATCTCACGCCTTTAGATTACTTTCTTTGGGGGTATGTGAAGTCACTAGTCTACGCCGATAAATCAGTGACGTTGGACGATTTGGAAGTCAATATTCGCCGTGTTATTGCTGATATACGGCTTCAGTTGCTCGACAAAGTTGTCGAAAATTGGACTTTACGATTGCGCATCATAGCCGTGGTACGGATATGCCCGATATCATATTTAAGCACTAATGGCACTAAATTATCTATTAAACAAAAAAATATCATAGACATTAACATTAGCTTCTAGTGTTTTATTTCATATTGAATTTGTATACCTCTAAAAAGAAACACCCCTTATATGGTATGTCATTTCGTTTTGTAAATTTGAAGATGATATGTTTAAATGTGATAAAAGTTACGGTTTTCAATGATTAATCTATTTCTCTGAGATTTGGATATTTGAACATGAAAAAAAAATTTTACAATATACCGGGTTTTATTTTAATTTACATGCCAAGTGCAATAATGCATAAGCGGCAGGAGGAGTTGCTGTGTTTGCTGATAATTGCTTAGAATGTGAGTACTGCAGTTGCAATCTAATAAACGCGGATGCGGTTAGAATTTCTTGCACACTTGATGAGAAAAACTTTATTTTTATATGCTCTTATAGATTACACGAAAAGTGCAAGGGCGTTTTTGCTGATGAACTGAGTTGTTTATTGGGTGCTGAAAAAGTAAAAAACTTGTTTATACTGGGTAATATTAACTTATATATCTTAAGGAAACCTCTGATAGGGCGTGAATTTCTATCCGTACAGTGGGCAATTGGGTTGCATTCGTGTTTTGATGGACCAACTAGAATTACACACTCTTCTCAAACATGCATTGATCATATATTTGGTAGACGTGGTCGTAATCCAAATTGTTCGCTTGTTAGTTCCATTTCGGACTACAAGATTTCTATTCATTGTATGACAGGCCTTTTTTTGAACTTTAACAGCCAAATAAGGAAATCATCATCATTTATCACATGGTAAATCCGTAATTAATCAAGATCGTCTTACTGCGTGTTTAATTCATGAAAATCGGGAAGTCGTATACCTTGAAAGGGATCCGTCTATAGACTTATTTTAAAAAGACTTATTTGAAACATGTTCTCGGATAATTTCAAGAAGCTATAATAAATTAAAGAGACTTAAACCCTGGATGTCTTCAACCTTATTAAAAAAAGGGGAGCTATATGAATAAATTAAGGATCACATGCAAAAAACATCCCAATAATGCTCACCTTCATAGTCTATATGAAAAAATCAGCAGAGAAATTATTGCTGATGTATACACTTATAAAGAAAATTATTGTATCAATAAATTTCAATTACTTACAAGTCGAAAATTGTGAACGAACTACTCAACAGAAAAGTATTTCTTAATACAACAACTTGCATAAATTACAAAGCACAGTGGTTCCACCGTAGGCCAAAGTTCCAAAAAAAGTTTAGAACGGTTATTATCAAAAACCATTTAAATAAAGCTTAGAACATCCCTAACTAATTATAAATAAAAATAGAAATACCACGTTTAGTCATTTAGATTTTTATCTTCAAATTTATCACATTGCAAACAAATGGCATTTGAGTTCTAGTGCACGAAGAGTAAGCGCGACTTCATTTATTTACTTTTTTGCGTTCTCCTGTTTTGTGGAATTTATTTTTGTAATACAGATATTAGTAGAAGGTAAGACGTCTATTATTTATTTTTTGTGAGTCCATTGTTCAACTAATGTAAGAGTGGAGGCGTTTATAAATTAGGCTTAAATAAAATTAAAAAAAAAATACTTGCAAAAAAATGCATTTTGTTTTAAGGTTTTAACTGTTACGCCCCAACAAAGTTATAGCATATATTGCCAGAAAGGTAATTTTATCTACATTTCAATGCAATTAGAATCAGCTGCGGAAACTTACGGATTCACTTTTAATTAATCTCGAAGCGGACTAAAGTCTTATTTTTTTTATTTTAGGGCCCTTAACAATAATTTCATTTTGAAGAATGTTTCTGCTTCAAAATTGGTTAAATGCTTCTGGAAGTCCCGTTTAATATTAGCCATCCTTTTCAAGTCTCTAGATGGCGTTATTTTTGTAAAAACCTTAAGTATTTCTGGAAAAAGCTTAAGCTTCGATATTTTCTCTGACCGGCTTTAGTTCCGATATTGCCAACGTAACTTCGTCTTGGTCAGCGGGTCAGAATTCTCTGTCGTCTTCAACTAGGGTGAATGATTCATTCCACTTGACAGCAGTATTTTGACCATCGTCGCCGTTGCAACGGTTGCAGAAGTAGTGTTTCCATATTCTCAGCACCGGCCCCGACTGTCCCTGGTTATCATTTCGGATTCCCATTCGGGCTTTGTAACCCTGTCATGTTCATTTCGTTTTATTCTCTGATAAAACTTTTGAGCATCATTCCTTCAGTAATATAACATAACTCTGCATTTCCTCGATCGCTATTTCTTACTATTTCTTTTACGTTCCGAGAGCCTCTGCTCTTGCTTTCTTTTCTTCTCAAACACGGATTCCTTACCAGGCTTGCGGTAAGATACCCTACCATAATTCTGGTTTGATAACTGGAACGGTAAGCATACGTCCAGTGTAGGAGGTGTAGCAACTTCCTGTGAATCAGCTTAAGATCCATCCCCTTCCCTGAAAGTGGATGGCGGCAAGAAAGTTTTATCCAGAATTTTCCTTAGACGAGACACTGGTTGACATGAAAAATGCCTAGAAGTTCCTCCAGATATTCATTCAGTTGTTCCTGAACAACAATTGAACCTTAACTCTTGAGCGCCCGCTTTAAAAAAAAAAAACATTCTTCAACTTATTAGCACCCTCTTTGTAGGTTAGCCACTTTGAGCCTCCTTCAGCAAAGTTTCGCAATGCAATTGAGCTGCATTAGAGTTGTCCACCTGGGTGGACGATTCTTATCTATTTTTCTTACTGACCGAACACACTTGCTCCATGGAGGTGGAAGATTTGCAGGGAGCGTATGTTCCTGCTTTCCGAATATGTCCGGTCTATATGGCAATCTAACATATGTATTGTAGATGGGGCATGAGCAAAAAAGACAAGGGTACTTACAACTTCGTTCAGGATATGTCAACCATGAGCGGGCTACTAGAGCTGAGTTTCAATCCCAGTCAGGACTTTCTGCATCGGGCATGGCTCCTTGAATGCGTTTCTGCATAAAAGAGGCCCTGGAGATGCGGCAGTTTGCTCATGCGGAGCTCCTCATGAAAATTGGATAGATGTTCTGTACGTTTGATGCGAGGGATTTGCAAGCTGTTGGCGTCACTTATAATGATGGGGACTGTGATGTTAGCTGACACAAGTAAATTCAATAGAATTCGTAGCTTTGCAAATGAGATTGACGTAGACGTCAAAGATAGTTAGCGGGTGTAAATTTTTAGTTATACCTGAGATGTAAGGTGCCCTACCGAAATTGACCATAAGGTTGCGAAGCTCGACCGATTCTGGTACCACGGGAAGGTTAGGAACCCCTGGAACTCATGTTCCACACAACTCTGACCTGTGTGAGTTAGGTTTCCTTTTGGAAGTATCGTGATGCCTGTGGTTATATCCAAATCGCGGGGAGTGTACTCGTAACATCGAATGAAGCTTGAACATCTAATGGTTCAAATTTGGATGTAGAGTGCTACGGCTATTCGATGGCTAAGGGACTGATCGGTCTACTCGATGTGGAGTTGTACTGCAATCGGGTGCCATGACCCATGGAATGGCTGAGGTATTAGATAGACCTCGACCGCTACCAAAGTGGAAGTTCGCAGCTTATACACGACTTCGTATGGCTCATATATGCTAATCAACGCATTGTTCTGATATTTCGTAGAACACGTACTGTAGGATTGAGCTTTCACGTCTGACATCTGACCGAACAGACTGTCGAAGGTATAGAATATGGTGGACAACCAGTAAAGGCACCATCTCGATCGTCAATCATCTCAGTTGTGGGATTGTTCACTATTGCACACTGAACTGCTGACCGTCCTGTTGCCACGGTAAAGGAATGCTCTATGTCGAGAATAGTGAGGAGATTCAAAGAAAGCAGTCGTTGTCCTAGATAAGTAGCTTAAAGCCGTAAATAAAGTTGATGATATACGTTACTTAGATAAGTGACCACAAGGCTGATGAGATTTTTTATTATTATTAATACTTTCCTTGAATCGTACTGCATTGACCCCACTGTGCATTAAACCAGAGGTCTGTCCATCTTATACATATGAACGGCCACTACGCATGATGTACTCTCGCCAAACTCTAGATGGAAAAGTAAAAATCTAAAAGTTTAATTCACTCTAATTCACTGACCATATCGCTGCAGGAATACTCGTACAACACAAAAACAAAAAGTAAAAACTGAAATCCAAAGAAGATGATCATGGTGATTTCAAACTGCGATTCTAAAATGCAGATACAAATGATGTACTCGTACTCGCAGTCATACTCGTATCTATATCTTTGTCCGTTTCCATTTCTGTTCCTGTTCCTATTGTTGACGTCTTCATTCTACCGTTCTTAAATTGTACGTGCGAACGCGTTCAAGATCACCTCCTCCTCACCTAGGCTATTGTTGTTGTTCCATCTAGATTCGTTGAATCGTATCATCGCACCTTAATTATATGTGTATGCGGCTATGCGGCAATGCGCCTCCGAAAAGTCTATGAACTTGCCAACGCCAACTGACGACGACGGATGGATGAAAAGGCCGACGGATGGATAGATAGATACTCGTACTTGTACAATACATACGATCACTTGTAGATACTTGTAGATAGATAGATGGACGGTACACTTGTACTTGAGTAGAAAGCCAGAATTACAACCGCTATTTGAAATTGTAATTCAATTGTTTTTAACCGGCTGGCGCACACATCTGTTTCTATTTCTGTTTCTGTTTCTGTTTCAATTTCTGTTTGGTGTTGCGAGTATTCGTGTTCTTGGCCCCTTGTCGCAAGTGCAAGTTAAGATCTAGCCATAGATACAAGTACGAAAACGACTATCTATCTACTGGTATCGTATCTCTACTGCATTCGAAATTGTTCTGGTGTAGTTGGCATCGCATCACATTGGCCGAATCATGATTCTTCGTCTTCTCGCTGGCAATTTCTTGGAAACGCACTTGACTTTGAGATTTATTCGATCGCATTATTCAGAATTTAATCTCTGAAAGTGCAGCGGCAATAAATTCTTTTTTAAATTACCCCCCCCCCCCCCCCCCCTCCCTTGTCTTTCTACAGGTGGAAAGAGTCAAGAGAGACTTTAATTAGAGCACTGTGCGTCTTCTTAAACGGCACGATGTTCTAAATAACTCTCCAAGTGGAGCTACTTGAGAGGAATTACCCGAACATAGTTGCAGTAATTAACAGTGTAAGTTTGGCCAACAAATCTGTGCCTATTCAGATAGTGTTGTGGATAATTAGGTGATATATTTTCGAATTTCAAGAGAGAGAGCGCTGAGGGTTAAAGACCAAATAGATGGACACTGTAGATAGTTTAGTATGTAGCCGATGAATCAATTAGCAGTAGAAGTAATTAAACATTCTGAAGTTATTTATGATACCAACTTTTACAATTAAATATTTACGACTTGGTAAATTACTTGAAAGGTACTACTAAGGCCTAAAAGTCAGTTGTACATAAATTATAAAACAATAAGTTACTCCCCAAAGGCCGAGAATAAACGTCAAAGCACGTGCGCGTATCTTGTACATAAACTTTCTTAAATGCAATCAGCTGACAAGAAAGTAAGACATTAAAGTGAAATTAATTTTTGGAGTATTACAAAGTACCACTAACTGGCCAGTATTTAATGCGCAATGCTATGACTGCAACTTTCCACTATAGGCCTTAGCATTTTTAATTCTGTTTTTACGAACTGACGACTTTTAAATGTATCTATCCAGGAGAGGTCACTTTCCATTAGCTGCAACACTGACACGCAAGTCAAATACGGATTTTGTTTTGGCGGTCTGATATGTATCTGTTGTTCGATTTTTGGGTTAAGTAAGGTCATAATATGTTGGAAGCACTTTTGTCTTCCCACCGATAATAATCTAGCAAGGAAGGGTTACTTAACATAAAGATAGCCGTGCAATCACGTTAACTTCCCCCGTCTTTCTAAAACTCACTTGATGGATCTTTTATGAGTTTGTCCTCCTGCAAGTGAGGAGGAATATTTGGAGGAAAATGAGTTATTGTTGGAACTTATCGCGGATCAGGAATTACTGATGCGTAAGACCTTGACTTAATAAGCCTTTATAATGACTTTTATTGTATAATTATTCAAGGATAAGGTTTGAAAGCCAGATGAGATGAAATTGATGAGAACTATTACTATTGACGAAACGAAAGGGGTTGGTGGGTCAGCATTAGAGGATCCTGGTTGGGAACGAATTTTTCTTCAGAGGAACTGGACTATCGAATGAGTTAAAACAGATTTACTATACTTCCTCACCGGGCGTCAGCAATGCATACGCGTCTTTTTTTAAAATGCTGCAGTTCTCAGCATCTCATTTGTTTCGTTCTCAACTTTTCCACCCTTGGTAGAGGACCAAGGGCGACCCGCTCTTATGCCTTCCTGGTTGAGCGGATTCTAGGGTCTGGTGTACTTCGGAATAAATTTGTGTTCCCCCTGGAAGATATGGCCGATTCTATGTCACATTTTTTGTCATATAATGATATCTATCGACTCTTAGCCTGTTCTCATAAGGAGCTGTTCCTTTGACATACGGTCAAAAACTGCTAAGATGATGGGTCGGCATCTTTTAACGAAGGTCTGCAGCTTTCGTGTGACTGTCGCAATTATTATCCAAGCAGTATACCTGCTTTCACAACGTCGGTGCAAGACATTGGTGTAGGCTATGTTAGGTAAGAGTGGCTGTAGTAGTAGTAGTGACCGTAGGTGAGAATCGGTCGTAGTCCGTTGGTAATGCGAGGTTGACGCCCCTATTTGTTCCCAATGGCGTTTTTGCGAGAGACTAGAGCTAATGTAATTTTCTTTATTCGTTCCTGAATACTAGGTTTCCAGTTTAGTTTAATTTCAAAAATGAGACCCAGATATTTCGCAGTATAGGAGAAGACTAAACTGGTACTCATGATTGATTAGAATTTTATATTTCCTGGAAAAGAGAAGAAGACAAGTTTTATGGGGACTTACTCCCAAACCAATATCTTTAATGATATTGAGGCGTTTTTCTGAGACTGCTATAGAAACGTCATACGCAAAGACAAACATCTTGCTTGCTACCCGGTTCAGGAACATCTTCTAGGAACCGCTGATTTCCAAGATTTGTTCGGAGGAAAGTAGGCATGATGAGTGGAACAAAAGCATCCTTTGTCTGATTCAGAAGAAAGCACGCTTTCAAAACTATAGGCGCACGAGACCCTGTTTGCCGTATTGTGTAAACAGCTGAAACCATTTTTCAAGTTAGTCCATTGTACTTCTTGTATGTTCCTTATACTGAAACTTCTCAGTCTTTCGAAGAAAGATGAGTATGTAGTCCAGTGCCAACAGTACCAATAACCACAACATCAATGCCGAGTATCTTTAAGCCAGACACTTACAGAGGTAGCATCACAGGATGTTGTAACACTAATACCCAGCACACTTAGCAAAAGCATGGTGTGCCGTCACGATGCTAGTAAACATCCTGAATGCTTTCCTACTGAGGGACAGAAACCCAGCTCATATGAAACCCAACTATCAATGGAAGTCCTAAGCGAGGACGCAGGGAGTCCTAGCATAGGTTCGGATCCGCGAAAGATGGAAGTCCGGTACAAACATAATGAAGAATTATCTCAAGCGACCATCTCAATCATAAGTTCACTTAATGGGGCTAAAGGGATTAGGGTTAGATTAACTTCGAACCGTTGTTTAGTATGCGTGTATGGAGGTATAAGTACTGACATTGGCCAAAAAACTGAACGTATGATGCCGTGGATTGATGAAGGTTTTATTTTCATCATCAACTAAAACAACCAACGTATCCAGCAATTTGAAATACGAGGGTTGTCTGAAAAGTTACCGACCGAAACGTAAAGATAGCGGCACTCGTCAATAAAAGCTAGGACGCGCAGTTTTTAGTGCCGCGTTTCCTTGGCGCAATTTAGGCGTTATAAATCCGAGTTTAGGCGCCGATTAATTACTGTAGATGTAACTTGGATATACCATTATACGCCCGAAACAAAAATTCAGTCAAAACAGTGGACCGCAAAGGGCGGGCCGGCTCCAAAAAAAGCAAAAACGGTTTTTTCGGCTGGGAAAGTGATGGCGACTGTTTTTTTTTTTTTTGGATAGTAAAGGAGTTATCTTCAAAAAGGAAAAACCATTACAGGAGCATACTACGCATCCTTACTTGCCAAGCTGAAGCCAGAAATTGCGGAAAAACGGCCACATTTGCAGAAGAAGAAATTCCTGTTTCACCAAGACAACGCGCCGTCTCACACCTCAGCGGTTGCCATGGCGAAAATTCATGAATTACGGTTTGAACTGCTTGACCATCCGTCTTATTCACCAGATCTAGCCTCAAGCGACTTCTTCTTATCCCCTCATCTAAAACTGCTCTCGGAGGACAGAGATTTTCGTCAAATGAGGAGGCAATCACCTTCGTGAACAATTATTTTGCAGAGAAAAACGCCAAGTACTTGGACGGGTTAGAAAGATGGGAGCATCGCTGGGAGAAGTGTGTAGAGTTACAAGGAGACTATGTATAAAAATAAAAAAAAATTTTGAGAAATTCTGACAACCCTCGTACTTTTTACAAGTGGGCATGAAGAGTTATAATGCGATTGCCGATCACGGAACTTATTGCTTCTGTAGCTGCGATAGGCCTCAAAATCCTGTTTGCTTATGCACGATCGCCTTAGGATCAATTCAAATATTGTAAGTGTCCGAATCTCAGTCAAAATGTGATGAAAATGTATTCCTGGAATTTTTCGCACCACCACTATTAAAATTCGCCAAATCCCATGCTGATCACACACCTCCTGTGTCCTACTACGCATTCCGAAAAACCCATTCTAGACAGTACAACTACTACTACCATAAAATTAGGAAATCACCTTGGATGCTATTTGCCGACGAAAGGCTAAAAAAAAAACAAAAACGAATAAACAATTTCACCTCTAGATCGTTTCGGATTTGCTCTAACTAGGTCCTTATCCCGGAAGCCCTGAAGGTTCTATCATTAAGTACAATATCTCGCCAGCTGCCGCTGCCATAACCCATATTGGGATTCGAAAATTACATCCCATATTGGGCACAGTGCTCAGTTTGATGGCTTTTCTCGGCCCCAACTACCGAACCTTGTGGGACACCATATGACGTCGATGAAACCAGAAAAAGCACGTGCTGATATGGCAGAAGCCCCACCAATTTGGAGCATAAGACTGTTCAATTCCCCAATACCTTCAGAGTTGATAGAGGAGTTGTGATTGCGCTTTCTATGTCCAGGAACGCGACCATTGTGTAGGGATTGTTCGGTGTGAATGTCTTGTATCAATTCTAGATCGTATATCAATCAGTCGTTCTAGAATTTTCAGATGGAAAGATGAATGACTCTTCGGAATGGAAACTACCTTAACTCTTCTCTATGACAAGGGAATGTGGACCATTTCTACATAACTCCTTATGATATTCCCTATCGTTGGTAGGATTATATCCGATGACATTTGTAACTCGGCATACATTTGTATGGTTTGAAGTTATGCAGCGCCCAGAGCAGAGCTTATCTCTTGTAATCAGACCACGAATCTTAGTCGCAGCTGCTAAGGTTGTTACTGGCTGGGAATGGGTGCCCAGTAGCACGTTGAGTGATTCATCACTTTAGGTCGTCCAGGACACGTCAGTTTTTTGCAAACAGCTAGGCATCGTTGGATTCGTAGAGAGGATTTTTCTTAGTCGCCATGCCTTAGAGGTTTCTATTATTTTCCACAGGATTTCCGCTTTGCCTTCCTCAGTTCTTTTTATATATTTTGAGGGATCCCTTTTATGAGTCGCAGTCTGTCACTTTTCTAGTGCTTTTTGCCTACTTGAAAGGATTCGTGCAAATGTTTTTAAGCGGTGATGGTGCTGACCTCTTGGCTGAATAAGAGGGAAACAGCATATTGCCTGATCGAGAGCCAGGGTGAAATCCTTGACTTTCATATCAAGCTCGTTGGTGTTACACAGGCGCCTCAAGAGTTCAGAGGAGAGCAATTTGAAAAGTGTTCCTTTGTATTTTTGCCAATTCCGGAGTGTTAGTTGGCTGGGAGGAGGATCATTCAGACTGAATTGGACGTATCTGTGATGTGAAAAATTGTGTTCAGACGATACCATCCAGTTCGTTATCATTTGAGTGGTATTGTCGGAGACTAGAGTGATATCTAGCCCTTCTTGTCTGTTTTGGTATAAGTGTTGTGAAACTTTCATTTCCAAACTTCATACCATTATAGCAGTTTTGCCTTTCTTTCTCTGCTGGCCACATCAAGTTTGATGTTTAGTTCGCCGGCTGAGATAATACGACTTAGGTGGGGAAAACTATCAATCTCCTCGAAATTCTGTCCAGCTGTCCATGGTAAGATGAATAAGAGAGTTTTCTTATATCTAACTTTTCTATCTTCGAAAGTCCTGGATAGTCTGCTGAAGTTTCACAGCGTAGTCCATAGTTTCAGGAAAGATGTCATTGTGCATTCGATTTCGCGATTCTTCCTTCAGCAGTGCTACATGGAGAACATCGGTTATTATCACCAGGAAAAGAAGTGATAATATTCGCTTCAAGAGCGTTTAAAACCTTTCCTTGTGAAGAACTGCATTCCCTGCAAAAGGCTTTCCATACCCGACTCGTCTTGTCGGAAGACTTATTGAAATGTATTCAGGGCAATTAGAGTGGACACTTCCCACCATATAAATATTTGACGAATTGCTCTTTAAGGATACGAAATTTGTTTACGGACTCGACACAGTTAGATGCAGAGCGGAAGTCTGTTTATTTGACGTCGGGGGTTGGATAAGCGTCCCTTGATCTGGAAGAGAATTATCCTCGCCGCCAATTTGGTAATGAATGAAAGAACACATCTACCTCGACTCTTTGCGAAGTCCATTAAGTTGCCCTTCTTCGGCAAAGTGAAGATTATTCCTGCATTCCACTTCTTCGGGAAATAGTTTTGCCGATTTACGTGTCGCATCTTAGAATAGTTCCGTAGGGATACCGATAATGGGCACCAACTTGTTGCTCCTAAGAGTCTTAATCGGAGTGGCTAAACTCAGTATTGCTAAAGTAGGTATTCAAGAATTTGGTGGCCCAAAACTCTCATTCGTATTCGAAAACATGTTCCCCTGAGCTAATTGTCATCTGATATCTGAAAACCATTCAGGCTTTTCGCAGGATCTTGTTTGGAGCTGCTTCCCGTAGTAAACAGCTTGGAAAGAGTGCAATCGATCCTACCGTCGTACCAGTTTGTTGTATCTCCTCTAGCCCTACCAATTCAACCGCTGAAATTTTTACGATTATCGAGCCTTGCACCACAGAAGCTGTACTCCATATCTTTGCAAACGTCGCTAGTCTTTAAATTCAGATTTCTCTAGTGCTAAGGTTGCTGCAATTTAAACATTGAGTGAAACACGCTTCTCGATTCGTGTACTGATGCCTATTTTGTGTTTTCGATCCTCTGACTCTTATCAACTCCGTTTGCGAGAACATTTTTTACAGATCTCCTCTTGGCGTTCGTGGTAGTGTACTTAAATCTGTGGATTGTTTCCACTCCTCAGCTAAGAAGGTCACTTAATTGTTGGCGAATGGGTTCCAGTTGAAGTATGAAGACGCAGTTTACGTTCCATATGATGGTGTTTGATGCCATTCCTCACCTGTTTCGAAATTCGGTTAATAGCAAACGAGTATATCTGCTTCAATATTTACTGCCTCTTAGGTGGTATATATCTGATATTAGGAAGGTCCGGTAATATACCAATGTGCCTCCGATGGCTCGGCGTTATAGAAATCAATACACTACCCGGTGTTGTCATTTCGATGTCTATCTTGTCGCTGAAATATCTCTATTACGATATCACCGTTAGGCATTCGATTGTAAATATTTATTCATTTCTCAGTAATACATAGAAAGAAAGATGAACTTTCGTTAGATGATAATGTTCCGATAGTACCAGCGCTCACCATATCAGGCACACTTTCCAAAATGGAAGTTCTTTAAAGTGTCGTGATCCCGCCTCAGAAGGTAGTGTCAATTATGCCTAGCAATTTTAAATGCTTGGGAAATTCGTCTGCATTCTTTTGATCCTAGGGACAGCACATAGGCTGTCGACGTCTTAGAGACGTCCGGTAGCATTCATTTCGGATCTCATTTCGTCAGACGTCATGTCCATGGGATTGGACTTACATGACAGTCAGCAAGGCAGTACCTAGCTAACCATATAAGTTGTCTTTCTCATCCTTCTTCGCGGCTTCCGTCAGTGCATTACACGGCAAGGCAGTGTCTAGATGAGGGTGTGAGTTAGTCTTTTCATCCTTCGTCGATGCCTGCGTCAGTGCTTTACACAGGATAAAGGCAATTTTACTTACACTACTTTAAAAACTTGTCACTGCACGGTTTCCATGATGTAAGGCTCTTGCCCTTCTGGAGTAAGCGCCACACCGGAGTATTACACGCTTTCATGTGAGTACCAAAGTAGACTTACACAGCCCTCCTATGAATTTTCTATCAAGCTGAAGCCTTCCATGGAACTTACTTACTTACTTAGGTGGCGCCCTGGCGACCTGGGCCTCTACTAACAAGCCTCTTCAGTTATCCCAATCTTTAATTAAATGCCTCCAGTTGCGCAATTTAAGTCAGTTGAGGTCCCCTTCTAATTGTGCTCGCGATCTAAATAGTGGTCTCCCTCTACTCCTTTGCCCCACCTTGTTAGATTCGAAGACTCTGCTTATGGAGTGTCGGTGTCCATTCGCTCTACATGTCCTAGCCATCTCAGGCGACTAATGCGTAGTTTTGGGACTATGTCGATGTAGCCGTACAGCTCATATAGTTCGTCGTTAAATCTTCACCTCCAAAGCCCGTCAATGCAAACGGGGCCGAATATCTTACGAACGATTTTTCTCTCCAAACGACTGAATGTTTTCATCCGCTTTCGATAGAGTCCATGCTCCTGCGCCATGTGATGACCAAGGTCCTGTATAAAGTGTCCTGTTTTTCGGGATAAGACCTTACTACTCATTGCCTTCTTAAGCCAAAGAAACAGCGATTGGCAGGAGTAATAATTCGTTTTATTTCTTCTGAAGTGCTGCTGGCAGAATTGAAACCGCAGCCAAGGTAGACAAAATTCTTTACTACCTCGAAATTATAGCTGACTACTGTGACGTTCTGTCCAATTCTTTAGTTTTATGTTGTGTTGATAGCTTATACTGGATTTTGGCCTCTTTACCGCTTCCGTTTCAATACTAGTGGACGTACCGGTGATAGCTCGCTGAGTTCTCCAATATATGTCGATATCATCGGCGAACGCTAGTACAATAGTTGCTAAGACTTTTTAAAGGTTGTGCCTCCAATGTTCTTCAAGTATGATGTTAAAGAAGTCAGTTGATAGCGCGTCATCTTGTCTAGAACCCTTTTTGACATCAAAGGTCTCGGTAAAGTCGCTATCAGGTGTGACGGAGCAGCGAGCGTTGTTCATAATCATTCTGCACAAACGGAGGAGGAGGAGGAGGTTGACAGAGATGCCAAAACTAGACATGCGTCTATATACATAGCTGGTCTCTATAAATACTGTCATATACTTCCTTAAAATCGATGAAAAGATGGTTGGTATCGATTTGGACTACTTGAGTTTTTTCCATGATCTACCGGAGTGTGAAGATTTGCTCAATTGTGGACTTTTCTTGCCTGGAACCGCACTTATATAGGCCAATCAGGTTTTCGGACGTTTACACAATACGGTAGATAGGATCTTGTTATGCGCAGTTGGGGACCGGGCAAACGATACACTCTTCTGACAAGGTCTGAGAAATGAGTTTGTGTATGCTCCCTGTAAGGTCTTGTTTAACAGCTCTCAATACCTCGGCCTATAAGCCATCAGGGTCAGTTGCTTTAGTAGATTCCAGTTTAGATATTGCTTTCCTTACTTAATTTTAATCAGGCGGACGGAAGTATTGGCTATCATCGTGTACGTTCGATGGTCTATTCTGCCCGACGGCGGGATGTTGGGCTTCGTCGCCGTTATACAGTCCGCAGAAAAAGTTTTTCCATATTTTCATCCCCGACTGTGACTCTACTACAAGGTTTCCACTTCATCTCTACAGATTTCTTCGTCGGCTTCTCGAGCTTTTTTTGCTTCTTCCGGGAAAATCGATTCTCTTCCTTTTCATTTTTACTTATTGAACTTACTAGCGGGTCTCGTCCACCGCTGCATTGCTGCTTTGTATACTTCTTTTTTAGTTGTAGTGCTTGCCGGCATTCTTCATCAAACCAGGGTTTTCTTGGTGGTGGTCAGGTGAAACCCATCAGTTGTGGCTTCTCTGATGGCACGTTAGCTAGCAGCCTTTTTACTTTTCTTCGGTAGTTGATATTTCTGAGGAGCTGATACTCGTAAATTAGTAACAGAAATTAGTTAACAAAGTATCAGGTCGCATTCGAAACACTAGCTTTGGTTTCGGAACTACAACTCGCTATTAGCACTTTAGTAGCTCTTTAGTAGCAGAGGTTCAAAATGTGCGTCTGCAGCTCCTTTTGTTACTCGTTCTTTAGTGAACCAACACCTGTACTTCCCTAAAGTATGTACTTATTCGCGTTCATGCCGGAGACTTCTTGTGTCCTCGTAGGAGTATATATTTCGGCCGCGGTAAGAGCCGTCAACCGGAGATAGATAATACATGATGCGGCAGAACCAACTGATTAGTTTGGTGGGGCTGGTGTTCGGTCGGTGGTGCGGGTAGGCAGCTGCACTAGGTCTCCTTTTGTTCTATCGGCACCCCCATTTAGTAGCAAACATGGTTTGGACCGGAGTACATCGTGGCTTTGCAGTGCGTGCGTTTTATGAAAACAGCCGATCTGTGATTGCGACGCAAACAGCTTCTCAGCGACGGTTTAACATTCCGTGCAATAATACTGGTCCTTTTGCGAACACAATTGGGTCTTGGATTCGGCAGTGGGAGGAAACTGATAGCATGCTAAGAATAGGTACACATGGCTGACGAAGATCCATCAGAACGGGGCTAGTGGGAACAGCACTCGACCAATCGCCAAGACGTTCTACCCGAAGGCACGCTATTGCATTGGGGTTTCAGACCGCAGTTTGAGGAGGATTCTGTATTTTGATTTGAATTGTCATCCCTTCAAAATAATGATGGTTGAAGAATTGAATCCATTAGACTACGCCAACCGCCAAAATCTGTGTGAAGAAATACTTTCAGCGATCCCTCCTAAGGCAGCATTCTGCAGCAGAGACGAGGCACATTTTTACGTAAGCGGGATTGTGAACAAACCAAATTTTCGCTACTGGGCTGAAAACAACCCCCTAATTGTTCTAACGGTGTGGTGTTCTTTGAAGAGGGAGGCGTGACCGTGACCGTGAATTCCGGGCGTTATGTTTTAATGTTAAAAAATTTTCTGCAGCCCCGACTGGGAGTGGTTGTTGAAGAAGAGTTTGGTTCCAACAGGATGGAGCTACAGCCCACACAGCCCGAAATTCTCTAAATGCTTTAAGAAAAATGTTTCCCGGACGTCTAGTGTCTTTGAGAGGTGACGTGGGGTCATCGGATTTAAACATATGCGACTTCTTTCTGTCGGGATATTTTAAGGGAAAAGTGTTTAAACGTCGCCCCCAAAATCTGCTAGAGCTAATTGTTGAAGAATCGAACGCGATACTCCTCGAAATGTGTCAACGGGCTATTTAAAACGTTAGAAAACAATGTATTGTGGCTAACAGCCGCCAGCTTAAAGGTATTATTTTTAAAAATTAATGCGTATAAAATGGTAAGTTCTACGGATTTCAAAAATAAAAACATTTGTTTCATATATACGCTGTTTTTTTTGATAACTCTTCAAAACTGCTTAACTGGTTCTACCGCACCCTGCACATTTTGTGGACCAGTGTCATCACACTTCCTGGATAGTCTTCGAGTTCATTGTGTCATAAGCATCTGCTATTTGTTCGATTGTATGGCATGAAGGTTCTTCTAGCTCCTTACTTTTCTTGTACTGATCCGACTTCTATCTCTTTTGAATCTTAAGGCTTTCGGTTGTTTCAAAACATTCAAATCCTAAAGCAACGAGAGTTCGTTGCTGGAATGAAGTATCGATACTCTCATGATTCTTTTAAAATTGGTAATCGATTTGGCAAATTACATACAATTTTGTTAGTTCTACAGCGCTCATAATCGTTTACCAAGTACGTTAAGTAGGGCCAAGATTTATGTACTAAATACAGCTACTTAAGTGGTAGCACACGGTCAAGATCTTTATAATCTTAATTAATCTTTTGTAAATTTTTCTTACAAGTCTTCGTTCTCCACCATTCAATTCAATTCAACCGAAAACTATGTCAAAACCATGACATACAACTTCCTACGGATTTAAATTCCGGAAGTACTTCTTCTCGGTGTACTTAGACTCCAATCTCACATCGTAACAAATTGGTAGAATATGTAAATCCCATCTTGTAATCGGCCTATTATGTCTGACTTCTTAAACCAGAAGCGTGGTAAATTCACCGAAGAACAAATATTTAATTTTCAAACCAGAATATCTGAAGGCGGGTTAATCAGATACTTTTTGACGTGTGAACTTTAATGCGATTGCATCAGAGAGCTTGTGAAATATGCCGAACGAGGTGAGCTTTTAAGTTATATCATCGGCAACGAGGTAATCGGCCGTAAAATTAGTTTTATTGGTTAATAGATTTTTTTATTAAGTCATAAAGAAATGATTAATAAAATTCGTAACACACACTTAATGGCCAGATGAGATAACTGGGTTACTGTACTAACGAACCTATTCATTGGTATGCCGCTTAAAAAAAAAAAAAAAAAATTTTTCGACATGAGCATCTTCAAAATTGGGACAGTTTGGCTAATCTCATGAATAGATGAAGCTACTTTGTGTAGACTTGTAGATATTTAACAGAGTTCCCACCAAATACCAAGATTTTCAATAGACGTGAGGGATTTAACTTTGAAGGGTATTGGCCGCATTTCATTGATTTAATATAATATATTGACGATATCCGGATCTGGGAAAAGATACCTAGGTAGTCATTGTATTTATGTGGTTGTACGAATATAGCTAAACCATTTCTGGATTGGTAGGAAACGCCTTTCAGCAGCAAAAGTTCCTCAAAATGATGATATTCGGCCGAAGAATTCACCCAAATGGAATATGACCTTACACCATATTCCGACCACAGGTCTAGAAACATTTGACTTTCTCATTTCATGAAAATGCAAAAAAAAATTTAAATTTACAATGTGGCGAATTATCTTAATCCAAGTTCGTGATCTAAAGTCTTTAGAATTTAGGTTTAAGCTATCTTTTATAGCTCTGTTGCGTGCCAACACGAAAGGTGTTTTAAAAAGCATTTTTCAATCTTGTTGGCCACATGACCCAATTACAAATCACAACTGAAATACAGATGGCAAAATTGCCTTACCTGTCTTAAATAGGCCCTTGAGGCATGGTATTATATGCGATAAAGTGTAGCTATCCCTTAATCTTTAATACCATCGATTAAGTCCGACTGGTTCGCGTGTGTGGATAAAATCGTTAGCGTTATTGTTCATTCGATGGTGATACATAAGAGTCGAAACGTAATTGTTCGTTTTGTTTGGAAATTTAGCAGAGGACTGTAATGAGCGTTGCCAAATCCCTCTATGAGTATGAGTTCAAAGAAATGTAGTATTCACATCAGGATATAGGTCATAGAGTTTGATGCTACGAGTATATGTTTGTTATCTTCTCCTATGTTTGCATGTTATGCATATGGAACGAAATATGCAAAAAATGTTTAGGGCGTGCTCTTCTTTTTTCACTTGTCGTCCAGCCCTGCTATGGACCCAAATTTTTTTTTTTTTTTTTTTTTTGTAAACTAGCGCACGCTCAAGGGGTTAAGGTACCCTTAAAATGTTTGCACACAGCGGGGGCGACGGAAATTTAGGGAGGAAAGAAGGATAGGTACCGATGTACATTGGTTTTATATGTCTGAATGTTGTAATAACTAGGAAATAGAGAGTTCAGCAGGGCATTCCATAAACGAGTTGTACGCCTTCGGAACGAATCACAATATTTCAGAGTACGTCCAAAAGTGGGCATGCGGGTATACTGATGAGCATTCATAGCGAATGCTACTGGCGATTTCTACGGAGCACTGGAGGTGGAAATAGCTATAAAAGAAAGTGAGCCATGAGACATTTCGTCGGTGTTCGAGGGTGTCCATTACCTGAGTGATATTGGTATCTGCTATGATTTATATCGCACGGTTTTGAATCCTATCTAGCAGGTGCAGAGATGTTTTAGGAGCACCTGACCAGATGTGGGCATTGTACTCAAATTTTGGGCGGATAAATGCCTTATACTCGTATATTGCGGCCAGATCAGAAGGGGTAAAATATTTCTTACATCGCTTGAGGAAACCTAGACATTTCACAGCATTTTTGGCGACATCGAATATGTGGTCATTCCAACGTAAGTTTTCACTGACACACATACCGAGAATAGAAAGTTTTTCTGTTTCGTGTAAATGCCATTCATGGATAATGGCTGGGTATTTAGATTTCGCTTTAACGACAGCAGGAAGCATTAAATTCCACTCTGTTGATAGTTCCCCAATTGGTTATGCTGTTGATATCGGAATTTTATGAGCTTAACATACGCTGCCGTTCCCGTTCTATAGCCGGAGAGCAGGGGCGTGAGTCCGGAAACGATTATGAAAAGCAGAGAGTCCTGTCGTCAGCAAAGGAATATATTGGATTAGATGTAGCAGACAAGAGATCGTTGATGAAAATTAAAAAGAGTGTCGGAGACAGAACGGAGCCCTGGGGCACATCCGCATTTATTTTGGGAATATCAGACTTGAAACAATCCGAGACAACCAGAATTGAACGTTCCGAAAGGTAATTTCTAATCCATTGGAGAAGAGATTCATCGGTCCCAAAAAATCCTGATGCCAAATTTTGTCAAACGCCTTATAAACAGACAGACAGACTTTGGTTCCACCTTTCAGTGCGAAATGTCATCAAATCACCAGAGGACCTTTTGCTACGAAAACCATATTGCCGGTCATTGAGAAGTTTTCGTGTTTCGAGATATTTCATGAGCTGACGATTTATCAGCATTTCCATGACCTTGGAAAGAAGGGACGTAAGTGCAAGGGGTCTATAGGAGGATAGAGAAGAAGGTGTGCCTTTTTTAAGGACAGACTGGACAAATGCTGTTTTCCATCTGCTCGGAAAGAGTCCTAAAGAGTAGGATCGATTGAAAAACTTACGCAATGGTTTTCCCAGCATGGAAGAACACGTCTTCAGAAGAAGGGGAGATATACCATCGGGACCAGCGGATTTATGTATGTTGAGATTTTTAGTACTCTTGCTACTACACGAGTGCGAAAGTAGATTCGTCCCATTGAAGATTCGACGCACTCAAGTGTAGGCGGAGACACAGCACAATCCGGGAGTGTTGAGTTGGCCGCAAAGTATACAGCAAGCAGATTGGCCTTGTCCAAAGAGCTGACAGCTGGAATGTAATTGTAAATGAGCGTTCAGATGGAGGAAAAGGCAGAATTTCTAATGTTTTTGACTAATGACGAAAAGCTTTCACTCCCTTTGGGACATTGTAGTATTTTTGGCCTCCACTTTTGGTCGTATTGAAATTTCACGCTCTTGAGAAAGACGTTGCAGTCATTTCTGGCTTGTTTAAACTTTTTCGGTTTTCCTCTGTTGGGTTGGTCTTGTAGGACCGAAAAAACAATTCTCTAAACCTGACAGCCTCTTTACAGCTCAAGTCGTACCATGTCTTTTCTTTTGGTTTGATACTCTTCATCCGATGAGGGATAAAGCATCTCATTCCGAAGAGATCATATCAGCAGCGGCATCCACGTCGTTATCGATCAAACATAACGACTAGTTAAATTTTCTAAAGAAGGTGTTAAGCCTGCTCCAATTGGCTTTCTCGTATGGTCATACGGTTCTTTTAGGAATCTTTTCTCTAACTGTGTAGTCGGTATACGAGAAATTATCTGATATAAAACTGCTGATAGGTCCAACGAGCCTAGAAGGGAAGCACTTCAAGAGTGTACTTATCAGGGTGAGAAGTTAAAAACAAATCCGGGGTGTTGGCGGTATGACTATCAACGTCTGGTATTCGCATGGGCTCATTTACAAGCTGCGTTAAGTTGTTTTCCGCAGCGAAGACCTCAACACACCGTCCTTCGGGTGTTGTGTGTCCAGAATGTCGAAGCCACCCAGAATTGTGTATATTGAAATCGCCCGTAATAACAATATCAGTATGAGGATACAGGGATACAATTCTTTATATCGAGTCAGACAGCGCGCCCAACTCGTTTAAAGTCGAATTGCTGTCCAGTTTGGAGCTTCTGTCAATAAAGCATTAGAGTATAATTGGACTACGGAGATGGGATTTTAACCACTTGAAGTTGAATTCCGGATTGGAACATGGATCACATTGTGGTGTGGTTTGATAAGCTATATCACTACGCACGTAAATGGCAAGACCGCGATGAGAAAAGAATAGTGGCACTAGTTGGTAGCCACGTAGCTTCAGATCAGAGTGATCTGAGAGGTCTGGACGGGGATCTACCATCTGTTTCAATAAGTGCCAAAACAACTGGCCTGAAGTTACAGACGTGGACGTACGCAGAAAAATGATTATGTTTTAGCCCGCGTATTTTCGCAATGTCCACTCTAAATTCCCGGTCCTATGGCGGCAGCATAAAGTATCGATAATTTTGGCAATTGTGTTGATGAGATTCAATTGTCCACCTCAACGAAACGTCTAATTTGACGACGAGTCCCGCAAGCACATGCAGCAAAGCAAAATGCATACGAAGCGGCGTTACATAGAACTACTATAATACAGAAGCTCACGAGCTCTATGACCAGAAGAGGTGAGACGAGCACCGGAAGGAGCATGAAAAGTTCGCGGTGGGGAAAACTGAGAGATGTTGTTCCAGGAATGAGATTCGGAAGTTCTACGAAAAGGTAGAGAACACATGCCACGGGCACAAACCCCGAATAGAAGCCTTTAGAGACGACCAAGGGAACATAGTTGTAGAGTCGGAGTCTATGCTGAGTATTTGGAAAGAACATTTCTGTAGACTTTATAACGGCGATGCTGAACTAAATACCGCTGTCAGGCAGAATGAACCTTTCAATCTGGACGATGTAGACCAATAATTCAATAATTCCGTCCACTCGACCTGGATGAAGTGAAGATAGCCATATCTAAGCTTATGTGCCACAAAGCAGTTGGAGTGGACGGCTTGACTGGTGAGCTCTTTAAAGCGGCAGGCAATGACTTCATAAGGAGCATACTCCAACTCATCTGGAAAATATGGTCTGACGAAAGAAAGCTCCCCGATAAATGGAAGCTCAGCATTGTGTGTCTGATCCTTAAAATAGGATGAATTCTGAACAGCGCCAACTACAGAAGCCTTATTTTTAACATCGTCTACAATATCATATCTGCCATATAGTGTGAACGCCTGAAGCTGTTCGTCAACAACCTGGTTGGTCCATATCAGTGTCGGTTTAGGGTAGGAAAGTCCCAAAACGACCAGACATACACACTATGGTAGATCTTGGAAAAACCCCATGAGTTCCAAATCGATACACACCACCTATTCATCGATTTTAAGTCCAGCATCTATAGAGACAAGCTCTACAGAGCAATGTCTAGTTTTTTCATCCCTCCTAAACTCGTCCGTCTGTTTAGGATGACGATGGAGAATGCACGCTGCTTCATCAAGGTGGATAAAGAACTCAGCGATACCTTTGATGTCAAAAAATGCGACGCGCTGTCATGCGATTTCTTTACCATCATTCAGAAGTCTGTCCAATTACTCGCATACGCAGATGATATTGACATAATCGGAAGAAAGCAGCGTGAGGTCAGTGGCGCTTTCGCGAGTATTGTGACGGAAGAGGGAAAGATGGGTTTAACAGTCAATGAAGGCAAGGCCAAGTATATGTTGTCAATAAGAAAGGACACCCAACATCGAAGTCTATCACAGATTGTCACCCTCGACTTGGTGGAGTGAAAAGTAACCTCCTTGAGAATGAAAAAATTATCTTTTTTTTTTTGAGGTTTGGGAAGAGATAATAGTCCGAGGAATACCAATCGACGCTAACAGTTCGCTTGATTCCGCATCAGCAAGTCCAAACACTCTTTCGAAGTGCTCTCGCGTTCGTGTTTTTTGTCAGGAGTGAGCATGCGCGGCACCCAGCCGCAGGATAACTTTTTCATATGGAGAATATTGCCCAAAATATGACGTGTGCGCTCAGTACTAATCTTTGTGGTATCTGCAAGCTCGCGCACCTTCAATTTCCGGTCAGCCAACACCATTTCATACATAGACGGTGTGTGGAGGAGGAGATACAACGACGAACTCTACGGACTGTATAGGGACATCGACTTAGCCAGAAGAGTGAAGGTCCAACACAACAGAGCGGTCCGAAAAGTCTCCGATTCCACCCCCGAAGAACAGCGTAGTAGTGGAAGAACGTGACTCACGAAAGTGGAAGGATCTCAGTCAACTTAGCGTGCGAAACTGGAGGCAGTTAGTTTCGGCCCAGGCCGACACCAAACCGCAGGGCCACCTTAAGTAAGTTAAGTGAGTAAGTGATTCGTCCTCTTCGTGCTGTCTGGCCGAATTAAACGTATCTTATTGCGTCAAAAGTTGCGTTGTTGAAAGCACCCTCAATGTCGACAAAAATGCTCGATATTGCTACTTACTTTTCGAGCACTCCTTCAATTCTGAGCACCAGATTTGGAATACAGTCTCTCAGGACCTTCCGCGTTGCTAGGCATATTGCATCTTGAACAGAGGGTGCATTCGCTAAGCAATTTTGGGCACATGAAGGTGAACCATTCCCTATAGGTCTGAAGCTACTGACGAGCGCACAATTACCTTTTCTGAGTTCGTTCGTTTAGTCCCAGGCTAGAGGTCAAAATTCTCTTCAGGGCTGCCAGCTACTGGTCTGTACTTTTTGTAGCATTGTGCAAACTTTCGCCCGCCTATTCTCTGTTAATAACTTAAAGCATGCACAATATCTAAATATCACGTCATCGTATATAAGACTCTGCTTGCAAATCAGAGTCTTTATAGTTCTTCCATACTGGCACGGAAAACATTTCAATTTTACCTTAACTTAGCAGTAGCAACTAGTGAAAATATTGCTCAAATGCTCTCCACACTTCGACGAACAGGTTTTCTTTACTGTTTCGAGGAGCGTGCATTTCGGCTTTCCATTCAGCTGTTAGTTGTTTGACTTTCTTTAGCGCTACCAGATGTTGTGTGTTTCGAGTTGCTCCTCAAGCTTTTTTTTCAGCTGCTCGCTTCTTCCTCTGTAACTCGTTGGGGTGTGCTTTTGTCGTGTCGCCTTTATCTCTATTCTGTGTGAATAAGTTACATCTCCCTATACTGGTTAGGCATCCGAAAGTCCCAGAGTATTTCTTTAAAAGAGATCGTAATCTTTCAAAATCATAAATTTGGAGTTGTGAACTACAAGCAGCAGCAGCAAACCTTGCGATGAGATTTACCCGTAGTTGTGAACCTAAAGAGCTTAATTGAATTTCAAAGCGTTCCCACGATTTCCTATCGGATTTAGAAATAAGAGTTAGACAAAGATTTATTGAGGAAGACGAGGAGGGCTTTCACGGAGAAATTCAAACGTCTCTGCGACGTGATATGGATCTTCGTGTGTAAAAACGGAAAGAAACTATAGTTTTTCCTTCTGAGGGATATAAAAAGGTCGCATACTTCTTAGAGACGTCTGGAAGCATTAGTGCCTGGGTTATCTACAACATGTAGAATCATGCTGTCGTCCAGCATAATGAACCCAACTGCCAATGAAAGCCGCCAACACTGGTAGTTCTAATCCAAATTGATTTCATGAGAAATTATTTCGCAGCCTCACTGAATTCGGTTTGCCAACTGCATTCTAAAAGCTTTGACTCTCAACCTGGCTTGGGGGATGTGATTGGGTTGTAAGGCCAAGGCAGCTTAACTATCATTACAGACACAGATACTTAGCCCTGCTGCTTTCACAACATAGTTGAATGCCAGGATTGCGTATGTTTACGCTTGGAAAACAAAACCGACAGACCGTTTTTGGAGTCTAGTGAAGGCAGCGGTGACGTTCATGCGTTGTTACTCAAGTACTTAGCTTCGGTGGAAAAACGGACGGTGGCCAGTTTTAGTCTAGATGAATCAATTCAGTCAGCTCCCCCTTTAAATGCACCAATCGCCGATTGCATCTAAGGCTCCCTGCGCTTTAGCATCACTAGGCATGATCCGCTGTTGAAATGGTGCAGCAGAGAGTCGACTAACATACACTGTAGTACAGACCACCAGTTTTCAACCTCGCCATCACATACTGGCACTTCTTTTATCCATGAAAATAATTATTTTTCACTCCGCATTGTCGGCTTAGTTATATGTCAACAGTTCCGTTGACAGTTGACAAGTAACTCGAAATAGTATCTCACTGTAGTATTTTGTGAAGCTGAGTAATGCAAATGAACCTTGCTCCAAAGATGGCTTACTTGAATCACGAAATGTATCTGTGCTCTTCTAAGACACTTTCCCGTGTTTTTTTTTTCCTTTTTTCGGATAAATAGGTTAATTATGACCAACAAGGCAAAAATCGAAAGCGATCTCATTAGCAAGCAAATCCATTGAGGAGCCCCTTCTTTCAAGAACGAGTGTGTGAAATCTACGAATCACCCATCTGGTTGACGCACTCATTGACCATTTTCCTTTTGTCATGATGTACGACTATTGCTGATTGGATCTGGGTCAATATTATTTAGCAAAAAAAAAAAGAAGCAAATAAATAGAAGAAAAACCAAAATCACCACTCATTCATTCACTGCTGGAGAATTTGCACATTAGAGGGTCTTCCGGTGTCCCACTAATAATCACTAATCTCTCCTCTTAACCAAGACAATGAATGCGCGACCTGTTTGCGTCTTGTTGGAGTTTTGATTTCCTTGTAAGAGCAATCAAACGATCTCTTGTTCTGGAGGCCAAATTCCGTGCAAATGTTCAAGTATCTACGGATACTTACGGCTACAAGTCTAGTTGGTTGCCGTTGCCGCTGCAACACAGAATACGGAACACGCACTTCAATTTATTTGCTTGGCCACTATAATTCGCTCAATGGTGTTCCAGATCAATCGTACTTCCCTGAACTAATTCGAATCGCAAATGTCCGCCGGGCAAATGATCATCGACCATTTGGAGTACCTGAAATGCAAATCCCTTTACTTAGTGGCGATTGGATCTTTGGACTAGGTTAAAGGATTTGAATTTGGTTGTTACCAGAGTATACTTTGGTGGTGGTGCTCCTGGGCGTTCGCTAATCGATTGAATGCACCTTGTTCTGGCACCTACCTTAAATACGATCTGAGCTTGGGTAGTCGATTTTTAAGCAAGACCCCCTTCTACGTAGGCTACCATTGGACAGGAAATTAATCAGATTGCTCTTCCGATCTAGAGGCGAATGCACGAATAGGAAGCAGGAACATTCTACAAGTCGACTATCTGCAGTGGAGTGTTGTAATTTGTTGATTTTCCATGTCCATTTGCGGAAGTTAATCGGAGTTAAGTATGATTTCCTTTGCACGACTTGAGGCATTTAATAAAAAGGTTTTAGTTGGCAGTTGAGTATCCATCTTAGTAGATATCGAAATAGAAGAAATAGAAACATGTTTAGGCCGATTTGGATTAAGTTTTGAGGCAGGTGGAAAATTGTTGTTAGGGGAGAAATTAACAGGATGCATTTGTGTACTACAGTCGTACTCAAATCGATTCCTCTGATGACCACTATGTGTCTTTTAAATGCATACGGACTATAGGGAGCCACAAATAGCACCGTCAACCTTATTGTTCTGGTCAATATCCTTACCTCACAAACAGTCTATACTTTAAGTTGGAAATGGTCGAAAACTTTCACAACAATTTAGAGAAACTTTTCGAGTTTATATCGAGTTTTCTTCTGTATTCTGGTGATGAAATTCGAAAGAAAGCCTAGGCAGAGCGTTGATTCCATCTACTCGTACCATAAGCTTCAGCGCATATTTACCCGATAGTTCCAAAAATCAAAGGACGCACGGTTCCGCATGAGAAAAACGTTGATTTCAAAAAAATATGTCACTGCACTAATACTACAACTCATACTGCAAGGAGAGTAGTGTTGTTTTAAAATATTTAAAAAACTTGGGGTTCCACAGGGTTCCGTATTGTGACATGTACTTTTGATTAATACACATCTGCACAGCATAGAGATAAAACGAAAGTGAAGAAGAACGTATCATAAGTACTTACGAATACGGATATACTTGTATTTGGCGCTCTCGAAAACGCCTTCCAAAAATTTAAGAACTTTGGATCAGGACAAGTACCTCCGACAATGGACTTAAGCTTTTGGAATTTGTAACGCGCGCGTAACAATTGGTTTCAATGCGCCGCCACAAGGGAACCTCTGGTTAGACGTTGAATGTAGGCAGCCAAACAAGATACATATAAATCTGTGCTGCATTGAAGGACGAGAGCTGCTCGTGAGTAGAGCAAAAAAGAAGAGCACAGGCTTTACCGAAAAAAATGGAATTGCACGAGAAGCCCACAGTCGAAAAAATGAAGAGGTGCAATTGGGAGAATGACGCTAGAAGGCATTAGCAGAGAACATAACGTTCATAACCAGGGTTACAAAGCCAGAATGAAAGCCTACAAAGATGAGCATGAGCAACTAGTATTATAGTCACACTCTGTACTGAGAATATTGAAAGACTATTTCTGCAGAGTGTGTAACGACGATGATAGTCAAAATATCACGGAATGAAGATTCACCTTGAAGGAAGGCCACCGAGATTTCCGACCCCCTGACCTAGACGAATTTAAGGTAGCAATATCGAAGCTAAAGTCTAATAAAGCTGCTGAGAGACGGGTTGCTTAGTTGGAAACATGCACCAATTTATCTGTAAGAAATGGTGAGAGGAAGCCATATTCGAAGTATAGAATATCACCGTAGTTTGTCCGTTTGTCATTTCTGCCGTATTATGTTGTCGTCTGAAGCCATTCATGAACAATCTGGTCGGTCGATATTAGCGTGGTTTCAAGCCTGGAAAATTCACCATCAGTCAAATATTCACACTATGGCAAATCTTGGGAAAAACCTCCGAATTTCAGATCGTCACTTACCATCTATTTGTAGACTTCAGAGCCGCGCATAATAGCGTGCAAAGGGATAGCTATACAACGCCATGTCTAGTTTTGACACCAGTGCCAAACTCGTCGGTTTGCGCAGGATGACTATGGAGAATTCTCGTTGTTCCATCCAGTTCGGTAATGAATTAATCGAGACCTTCAATGTCAAGGACTTTAGACAAGGCGACGCACTGTCATGTGACTTTTTATCATCGCCCTAGAAATAATGGCGCAAAACTTCCTGGACAGATTATGAGGTACGAGCTGTCTACACAATTATTTGCGTACGTGGATGACATTGATGTGATTGGATGAACACAGTGAACCGTCAACGAAGCAGCCAAAATGGACCCGGAGGTACACGAAACACAGTAAAAGCTGTCATCAGAAAAGGACACATGCCACCAAAGACTTTGCTCGAATGTCACTATTGGCAGTTATAACTTCGAGGTAGTTAAACACTCAGTGCAGAAACCAGGCGCAGGATTGCTCTTGCCAGACGATGTTTCTTTAGGTTCAGGGGGAAAATGGGTAACAGAGCCCCCTCTCGTAAGGCCAAACTGGTTATACAAGACCCTTACAATTCCGATGCGGCTGTATGACGTAGAGGCTTAGGCCTCCAAGAAAGCGGATGAAGAAGCACTTGGGTATTTCGAGAGAAAAATACTGCGTGTGATTTTTGGTCCGGTTTGTATGGAGGAGGAGATTCAACCGCGAACTGCATGCGTTGTACACTGATATCAATCTAGCCAGGTATCTAGGGATCAAATGTCTGAGCATGCAATTTCTTGCGTTGAAGAGAACAACCAAGTAAAGTCCTAGAGAATGTCGAGATATGATCAAACCTGGGTAGACCATGGATGTAACGTATCGCATCATTGAAGCCCACCAGGAACTTACTCGTACATTGGGACAATGAGTCTACGCTGCAGTAGACATTTTTAACGTAGGTAGTAAGCGGTAAAATAAGCGTTTTGACGAGCGGTAGGGGTGGAGGCCGCGGTTAACCACAGTTTACTAGATGGAGTGAAATGTAACCTCCTTGACCGCCAGAATGCGCTGCTACTGCAAAAAAGGTTATAGTGCCTTGAAGTCCGTTCATATTTAGGCAGACATGCCAAATTTCAATTTCAAATTACACCGTCAAATATTGGTTTCGAGAGTTTTGTGGTGGTCGCAACTTCACTACTGATCAAGTCCGCAGCGACAGGCCTCCGATGCGGTTACAGAAGACAATGTCAAAAAAAATACAGGAAATGGTGTTGGCTGACCGGAAAGCGAAGGTGCGCCAGCTAGCAGATACCACAAAGATTAATGCTGAGCGCACACGCCATATTTTGGGCAATATTCTGCATAAGAAAAAGTTATCCTGCCGCTGGGTGCCGCGAATGACCAAAAACACGAAGGTGAGAGCACTTCGAAAGAGTGTTTGGACTTGCTGACGCGGAATCGGGCGGGTTTGGATCCCTCGGACTATTATCTCTTCCCAAACCTCAAAAGATGGCTCATCAATAAAAAATTCAGCTCACGCGAGGAAATCATCGACGCCATGGAGGAGTATTTTGCAGACCTTCCGGAAAATTACTTTTCCGACGGGATCAAGAAGTTGGAAAATCGCTGGAATAAGTGTATCAAACTAAAGGAGGACTATATTGAATAATATAAAAAAACATTTAAAAAAAAAAATTTTAATTCCCAAGAAGGTCACTTTTCACTTCATCTGGTACGAAGGCTTCCATAGACACGACGAATAACAAATTTAATATGAGAATACCCAAACAGCTTGTGATCAATTACGAATCCTAAACTGGTAACCGATTTGACAGTGTTTAATTTGACGTCAGATAACCAAGCATCAGGTAAAGACTAAGAATCAAGTTTTTTGTAACGTAAGGGCAATATTTGAGACCTTCTTGGATTCAGAGACCAATGTCCTTAGCCCAACAGGTTATACTGTCAACCTAGTCCCATGCTCAGGGATGTTATGGATCGGGCTATATGGAACTGGACTATGTTTGCATACAGATTGAAGGTTCTTTGCAAACATGCAAAATAAAATTGGCCCCAACATTGACCCCTGAGGAACACCTTTTGAAACAAGCCTAGGACTTGATATAGATCTGCTCGTAATAACTTTCTGTGACCTATTTGACAGAAAGGTTCGTCGGACTAATACTGAAGCCGAAAAGATTCTGAAATTTCCAGCAGAGTAGGTCGTCATCTACACAATCAAAAACCTTCGAGAAATCAAGCAGACAAAGAATCGTCATAAGTCCCTAATCATGGCGGTATGGTAACCTCTGAAACCTGATTGGCATGGATTATGTAGATTGTTTACCGACAGATGTTTCTGGATTTGCGATGTGATGAGTTTCTCGAACTTGCTTTCTTGGTGATTGGCAAGACTTTTGCTCTTTTCCAACTTTTGGGAAATGTCGATGTAATCAAGCAGTGGTTAAAGATATGAGTTAAGTGGGTGACGATATAGGGCAAACTAAGTTTTATGAAATGTGTGGGTATACCGTCTTCACCCGTTGCTTTTGATTTTATTGACAATAACGACAGAGTAACATCAAACTCTGTAATTACATTGAAATCTTCAAAAGTTGGCACAGGAGTACTGGAACTACCAAACCAATTCTGAGGAGGAATTAAAACCGTTGGTATTGGGAAAATAATTATTTAATTCTTCCGCGTCTGCATGACAGCTTCCTCTCTGGTAGCCGCAAAAAACACCGATCTTGCGCATAATACTGCAGAGTTTTTTTTTTTGGGGCAGCGAGGTATTCAATTTTGATGCATAGAAATTTTGTTAGGATAGCCGAATACAAGAGATTGAGATTCGTTTGCAGATGAGGACTCTAAATCTGTCAATTGAAATGCTCTAGATCCATTTTTCAGTAAATCAGCATTGAAACCTCCGCAGATCAATATGTGCTCATAGGTTGCTGAGAAGAGGGACAGATCAGCGAAGAAAGGGGCCTGAGAGCAACTTCTGTTATTGCAGTATGCACATGCAATTAAACATTTCGTACTTCCGTCATGAACGGTTACGATTAAAAGTCAGAAACACAAGACAGTCATCGCCTCCGACGGACTACTGCTAATTAGCCTAATTTGGGGCGAATATATGCCCGATAACTACGAAATCAGCTCTATACATCCAACAAGAAAGGTGGTCTAAAGCTGAAAAGGCAAAGATGATATTGTATTTCGAAGTAAAGATCTAATTCTTTCTCGCATACTGGGGGCCCTGTATACGTTGAAAGCGAATGGACGAAAAGACGCAACAGCAAACTTTATGAGCTGTCCCACGTTGTAAATATGTATGTATAATCCGAAGACGATGATAAGAGAATTACATTGGCTAGCTAAAAGCACCTTCGTATCGCGGCTTGTTCACCAAACTCACTTGGCAGTCACCACAGGAATGTAAGAAGTATGAAACCAGGATCAAGAAATTTGGAAGACAATAGTATCCCAGTCATTGACTTGCAGGCCGGAAGCAGTAAAAACTATTTTTTTTCAAAAAAAAAAAATATATGAAAGTTGTAAGAGATAAATATCATGAAAGATGCTTCAAGACCATATAGGATCATTTGTACCGCTCCCTTAGATATTTATTAGACTGTGCTGCTACTGGCTCAGATCAGCATGCAGTTTAAGGTTGTCTGAGCTGGAGAGGAAGCGGCATCAGGTAGTGATAACACGGCATTCACAGAGCACTTATACGTTGAGATATCCATATCATGTTTGGAAGTCTTTTTGAGATCGAAGGGTAAAACGAGACAAGAGACGTGTTCCGGCGAGTTCATCAGCTGCTTCTTTGCTGGAGATACATCCATGTCCAGGTACACATATCAGTGTAATTTATTTCTCTTGTGTGAGGCAGGCTTTTTGAGGATCTGTAGACAGTTCCAAACCAATTTATGCTTAAAATAACAATACTTGAGAACCTGGGCTGGCGGAGTATCTGAAAAGAGATTAAGATTTGGTTCTTAAACCAGCAACACTGTGTCTACAGATTGTCAATTTGACAGTTGAAAGTTCGTTTGCAGTTAGTACGTTTTGCCATTTTACGATGAATAGATTAACGCCAGAACAACGCGTGCAAATTGTGCAAACTTATTTTCAAACTCATCGTGCGCTACCTCCATTTTACGGTCGACATAATCGCCTATCTGAGCAAGTTATTCGCAGCACGATGAATGGTTTTCGCACCGTATACACTCTAGTGGATAATACGTATCCCCAAAGACGACAAACAGTGCGAACAGAACGAGTTATTGCCGTTGTGGAGCGCAGTGCTGAGCAGAATCCGAATGAGTCGATTCGCCATCGTGCACAGCAATTGGAGCTATGTCCATCCACTTTGTGGAAGATTTTACGGAAAGTTCTTGTCTTAAAAGCTTATAAGATCCAGCTTGTGCAAGAGTTGAAAACGCATGACCATTATACGCGCCGTAGGTTCGGTGAATGGGCCGAAAACTTGATTCACCTTGATCCTCATCCTCAACGCAAAATTTTGTTCTCCGGTGAGGCCAATTTTTGGCGAAATGGATATGTACTCGTAAGCAAGCAAAATTGCCGAATTTGGAGTGGAGAGAACCCAGAAGCCTTTCCCGAGACGCTCTTACAACCATTAAAAGTCACTGTTTGGTGTGCTTTATGGGCTGGCGGAATCATCGGCCCATATTTCTTTAAGGACGATGTCGGCCAGAATGTTACCGTCAATGGGGAGCGCTATAGAAACATGATTTCTGACTTCTTCGCTCCTCAGTTGAATGGCATTGACCTGCCAGAGCTTTGGTTTCAACAAGATGGCATAACATTCCACATTTGCTGGGCGCATAGTTTCGCGTGATGAACCTGTGAACTGGCCTCCACGATCCTGTGATCTCTTTGGGGGTATGAGAAGTCACTAGTCTATGCCGATAAACCAGAGACGTTCGCCGTATTATTGCTGATATACGGCCCCAGTTGCTCGATAAAATGGTTGAAAATTGGACTTCACGATTGCGCTTCATTCGAGCTAGCCGTGGTGCGCATATGCCCGATATCATATTCAGACATTAATTTTAGCTTCAAGTGTTTTATTTCATATTAAATTTGTATAACTCTAAAAAAAACACCCTTTACAAAATTAATGTCCTGATCTTGCAGAAAACTGTGGCTCTTCTCCCTTTGACATTTTCGAACCATCAGTCTACTAGTTCGAGTGAGGTACTCTAAATGCTGAAGCTTTAGTACACATAAGTGCAAGTATGGGGAGTAAAGTATTGAAGGGCCGAAGGCAAATGTTTTTCGCACAATTCGGCTGATATTCCAACAAAGAACCATGAAGACTATGCCATCTGTTGGCACACCTCTGGCTGTTCGCTTGACAAAATGCGGCAATGTTGTTTATTTACAAAACCATTCAACCTGCCTCGACGCTGAGGATGATTTTTCGGTAAGAATCCGGGTTTCCCTCCGTCTATTTTTCGCTCAATCATCGAGTGTTAGACGTGCGTGATGGTCATCTTTAGCTTTTGTGTTGACACAATCTTATACGGACGTATAGCTAAATCGTTTGCAAAAATGCTACACAAGGGCGTTCTAGAGATGCCCAGCTCTTTGCTGGCACGGCAACATAATGAATTGATTACGTTGATTCGAATACGTATACTTTTCCATAATAATGGTAGGCAATTTGGAATACAACTTTATGAGCATCAGAAAAAGAGCACGGCACTATATTATACTGTATGTTGTGGTAGATATTAAGCCTTTAAAGCGTTGCTTGAAGTGGCAGGTAATCATAATATTTACTAGATACACTTTCAGATAATCAAAAGTAACATGGGGACCAATACTTGCTTGTGATTCGTTGCAATTTGTAGTTCAAGAGAGCCTGTCTCGCTTCCGTTCTTCTTGTCAAAATCAGAAATTGTGTATATAGTACTATACATTCGAGTGTCTTGTCAATAGTTTGTATACCCATGTCAAGCAAGGACCATCTCTTTTTCACTTTTCATTTCTGAAAGTACAAAAAGTAGGGCACTGAAAGGTCGCTTCCAAAGTTTTTTTTATATTTTAGCATTTGTTGGAGGAATATTTTATAAAAGGAACCCAAAAATACGAGGACTTTGCTTCTTCTCCTTGTACGAGTACGATACCATCTCTATTGGCTGCTGAATGACAACTCCCGATTCGTTCCAATTTATTTTCGTCGTCTCTATATAGTATCAAGCCGTATCAACGATTGTTCTTGAATTCCCCCATGATCTACTTAAAATATCGAAAAAAAAATCTCAATTATGTAATGAATACCTTCTGTCAAAGCTTTAATCCAAGAAATCCGTTAATTCTACTATTTTCTTCAATGGCCTGTGATTATTTAATTTCAAATTCTCCTCCTAAACCGAGTAGATACTCACGTGTCCGATGTACAAACGCACACAACTTCTGTCTTCTTCAATATCAACTTACCAGCCTACCACCTTCCCACTCTCCAAATAAACTTCAAATAGGCTTCCGATAGAGAAGAGCTGGCTAAGGTCTCTAGAATAGATCCCAAAGCCGCATACACACTTTCGTATGCAAATCTCGAAATGCGTTCGAAATTTAAAAGCCGACTTTTGAGGCACACATTGTTGCATGTCATGCCCAGAAAGAACGGGTCTTAATTGTGGGAGTTGTATATTACGAGGCGGATGATTCTTCTCTCTGAGTGAATAGACCATCTTAGCAGGTCATGATCTTGACGGCTCATTCCAATTTCATGGCAGCGGCAGCGGCAGCGGCAATTCGTGGTGGTGCTACGTTTTTCGCGCTGATGTCTTACATACGCAATGAAGTCGAGTCGCCAAGATGCGATGCGACCGAACGTACGAGTATCTTTTAGATACACATTGTAGTAGTATGCGCTTAACTTGGACTCTGTTTTGACTGCTAATGAGTTTGTATAATTCAAGACAAAAGAAATTAGCCGAAGTGGTATTAATCTGCAAAGGGAATATCTAAACCGAGTCGTCAGATAGTAAATCTTCTATTCGTGTGACATTTACAATTCAATGACCAAACGCCTAATAATTCGTGGAAATGCTTGATTAATGTGAGAAATTCGATTGTGAAGATAATTAATACATTTATCCCCGAGTGTGTTTTCTATGCTTAATCACTTGATACAGTTAGGGACACAGTGTTAAAGTTAGTTCTTTTGCATACTTTTCGCATGGGATACGAGTATAACGCACTATTATGCTGATCTCAAGATTAAAATTAGATACGAAGCTACTGTAAGTTCTTATGTCCCGCGGCTATTTTCATGAATAAACACAAGATTCATCCGGTATCTTTTCTCATTCAATGAATGATAAATGTGCCATCTACAATCGCCTGAAGCTATTCAGGAAACAAACCGCTTATAACAAATGAGAGCAATAGCACGACGAAATGGTCTGAAGTATCTTTTATTTGGGGGCTACGAGTATCTATAAATACTTTCTTTAACTATTTACAGCTGAAGACTTTATCAAAAGCGATAATCGAGAACAGTGCAATTAGGCCTTTCGGATGTACTCATATGATCTGACGATTTCAATTAAACATGAGCTCTAATTGAAGTGAAGGGAGTTGTGTTTGACCTTTTCAGTGTTAAGTCTTGTACCAATCTATTGATTTTAGGTCGCACGTAATAAATAAAATTAGTTTTGGAACATGAAGCACCCTCGGATACTTATAGACGGGCTCAACGCGCCCCTATTTGTTTGTCTTAATACAAACCTAATACTAGGACTTAAAAATTAACAAAAAGACTTAAAGACTGGGAATCACGGGAATGGTGAAGGAGATCTTGATTGAGATGAGGAGTGCTCAGCTTGAAATCAGAAACGCTGAGGTTTGAGTTGATCTTTCGGAACATATGGGAGATAGGTTCGTTGAAACCATAAGAGGTGCGGCAGGCCGGTAGGTAAAAGAGGCGACGACAACGTAAATTATGTGGGTTAGTGTTGAAGGAAATAGAGTTGTAAAGGGATGCGTTGTCGATAAAACCTGAACGCAGTCGATGAATGAAAAGATTGTCAGCTATATTTCTACGTTTTTCGAAGGAATTCAAATTTATAAATTTGAGGCGGTCCTGATAGAGAGGGCCGTTCCAGCAAATCGGGGGAATCGACTTAGCATACCCTCTCTTCAAGAAACATGAACTCCTTGAAAGTGGACCAAGCTTGACTGGGGGCGAGCAAAGTAAACATAGAGAGATCAGGTTGCGTACGGTTTGGAAATTCTTTCGACCGCCGTTTAATAAAGCGTGATAAGTTGGCTTCAAAGATCATCTTATCGATATGCGAATGAAAATTAAGCTCGTGGTCGAATAATATGCCGACGTCTTTACACATTCATCTCACATTTACGTGAGGAGTTCTGTTGCAGATTGAAGATCGATCTTGATGAAGAGTGGAATCAGAGGGAGAAGGAATAGTTTTAAAAAATGTTGTGTCGTCAGCCTAAAGGGAGAGGTAGGAGGGACTCCCTAGATCCTTAATAGTAAGTAAAAAAATAAGGGGACCAAGATAGCTGCCTTGTGGAACCGCAGAGGAGGCCAGTAAAAAAACCGAAAGCGCGGATCTAAACCGAACACTATAATATCGATTTACGAGTAGCGAAGATATCCATTTTAGTAAAAGAAGTTCAAAGCCGAGAGCAGAAAATTTGAAAAAGATCAATCGGAGAGATTTCTTATCAAAAGCTTTAGTGAAATTAGTTGCGATAGCGTAGACCTTTTTGGTCATTTTCTAAGAGCAAAAGACCGCGATTTCAACTAGGTTTTGGTAGTCAATCCATGTTTTCTAGGCGAAACAAAAGACCTATACTTAAAGATTAAAGCTTCGCATAAAAGGCCTTCAAAGAGTTTGGGTATGTAAGAGAGTTTAGAAATGGGACGATAATTGATATCTTCATTCTTAGATCCCTTTTTGTGTATTGGGATTATAAAAAAGTGTTTAAGGTATAGACGAAATACTCAGGTAGGAAAGGGGATAAGAAAGATTGGAAGAGAATTTTTTAAGAAAACCGGCGGCGAGACTATTTGGTCCGACTAGAAATTCACCTTTAAGTTTTTGGAACTCTTCTTAGGATCGACATTTTAGTAAGAAATGGACCTATGGACAAATTTGGTAGATCATGGAAATAAGATGGATCTGGTACGAAGGAGCTGTGGGCAAATGATTGTTTGAAAAATGTAGCAACAAATTTGGCGATGGTAGCAGGATCACGTGAAGATTTTTTTTAGAAAGGGATTTTTTTTATGATTATTTAGGTAGCGATAGAGAGATAGAGAGAGTTCGATGAAATGAAAATATGTACCTAGGTAGTTTGGATAGTCGGAAGAAGAGTACATGCGAAGGAATAACGCGCATAACTTCTTTCTTTTGTTTCGTAGAGAGAAGAGTCTACGATTATACCAAGGAGAGGATGTAGAATATGTTTTATGGCGGGAAGATGCCACATGAAGGGAAATGGATTTGATTACTTCTCTGTTAAAAATGGAGAAGGCATCGAGTAGTGATGGATTGGTAAAGTAGAAAGAAGTGCTGTTAAGACAGGTTTTGACTTTAGAGAATTAGCTTCATGAAAGTAGTAAGAGGAGAGAAGGGGGGGGGGGGGGGGGGGGGAGTTGTAGAAAAATTAAAGAAAAAGACGAGGATGAAAGTGAGTGGGGACAACACGATACTAACCTAGGGTTTACACACGCTAGTTAAGCTTGTAGGGCTTCCATGTGTTAGTGCGTCTGTATACAAAAGGGCGAACTCTCACCCAAGTAGTAGCTTTAATAAGCTAACGAATTTTGCTTGCGAGTGCGCTACTAATACAAAATAAACTAACACCATGGTACAAAGCCTACTATTTTGGGAAAGAGTTGTTTGTTCGACGAGGACTGGAAATGGATGTCAGTGTCATGACACTGCACATGAGCTTATCAATTCGCAGGCTTTTTGATTGGCAGAACAGATAGTTTTGATGTCACTCAACACTTTATCCTGGATCTCACGGAGTCTAACTCGATTAGATCTGCAAACTTGTATCCATGTACAATATTTTGGATTTTAATCGGCATCAACACTTTTTCAATGATCGAGGTTTTGTCCGTAATCTTTTTGGCGAGTACGATATGTGGGAATCATTGGAATCGCTTAGGCATTATATTGCCAAAAGTGCATACGAAAGTGAGATACTCTTGCACTCATCGTAAAGGAAAAGAAGGTTATCGGAGAATTCTTTGATAAACACCGACATAAACGCAACCCTCTATTGGAGTCTGCCTGTACCGCCAGGATACTTTGCAAAAAAGATAAAAAAAATAAACTGCGACCGATTTGTCTCCGGTGCCGATTCAAATTTATGCGGACAGAACCGAGATCAATTTAAGTAAGCGAAATAAGTGATGCGAACTACATATGTCAATAAAACAAACTATTTTTTTGGCGTTATAATGTCTTTATTGACCATACTGTCACCTTTCTTTCTCAACTTGGAATGACCAACGTTTGCTGCTTCTTCCATAAGGAAGATTTTCTATGCAGCCATGTAGAAAAAATGCACCGCTTAATCGCTTCCGCACAGTGCATCATCTGGTCAGCTGGTGTAATAGCCACCAACACATCTATACATACTTATAGCTGGGCCATGCTCTAAGGGCGGTGTCGTGGGCGGAGTCGATAGGCAAAAACATCGCATTTTTTTGCATGCAGTTTTTCTATCATTATGAATGCTTTCGTCTACGCGTCATGATCCTGCTGTTCTTCTGAGCGCCCAATTTTATCATTTGGCTGTGATAGATTTTTTGCCGTCGGGTTTTGCTTAGCTAAACTAACGACGGCAGCCATGCCGATGGCAAAATGTGGATGCTGGTGAGCGAAAGGCGATATTTGGGCAAAAATGTTCGTTGCGTTGCAAGACTGCCCAAATACAAACTATTTTGCATTCTTTTGTTTCTGGGATCACTGATTCCTGCTGTCCACGCTAGGTGGGTAGTTAGTCTAATGTTCCGTTTCATCCTATCAGATCTTTGGTGACTTTTTAGATTATACCTCAATCCACGGTGGTCAGCTCAACCAACATCTCAAGTTAGCTTCGATATAAGCTAGCTGACTCCAGTTTCGTATGCAAGAGCCACTTCCAAAGAGGTACCCTATTTTAGGTGGGACCTTCATATGCTCTTCCGATAGTAACATAGCTACACATGGACTTATGCAACTCAACATATCTTATGCAACTCAACTGCTGCAGACATATTTTTATTTTGACTTTATTGAGGTTTCGTCCGTATTGTGCTTCAGTGTATTTTTTTCCTCATAGTCCACCAATACAATCGGGATATTATATAAATATCACACGAAGAACTTTTCCTGTAATAGAGCCTTTATCCGCCTGGGTAATATCCCTTGCTGCCGCACCCTAAAGGACGATGAATTTGATACGGGTCTTCGACAAAATCCTCCTCCTCGTTCTCGATAGGGCTATATTAATCCTTTTCTGAATTAAAATAGTCTGTGCAGTTGGTAACACAGAGACTCGGTAGTCATTTTGCACAATCCAAGGATGCCTATGCCACTATTTCCTGTGATGATGCTAGAATCGACAGCGGCTAAGCTTAACTAGACAAAGAGCTGTGAATTCTGCAGCGCCGATCACTGCCTACCCAACTTATCAAGTCTCTCGTTGTTAAAGATATCTATGTGCCCTTATACCATACCCTCGTTGGTCTGATTATCACATAATCCAAGACCTTAACATCGTGATGATTATTCGATTTATCTCTGGGGTCTCACCATCCGGTGAGACTTGAAAGCTGATAGTGCTTCTATAAAGCTTTTGAGCAGAACGACGAGCCATGTAGGGGTGGGTCTCACAACCGCAGTATAATCCCTTGATGCACTTGCTTTTTTGATGCTCTATCCCGAATTAAGGCCTTTCTAACCCCTAAGTGGTTTAAACTTAATTCCATCTTTAGGAATTGAAAACGAGCCTCGATGTCATGTTTTTCAAGAGATAGACTCCAGATTCTAGGTATTGGCTTGGATACCCAGCACCGAGTCTAAATATACCCTAGTGATAGCTCGTGGTTGAGCCTTTCGCTTAAAACTGAGGCGAGTTTCCGGATAGCATAATGGCTGCATTGTCAGCGTACGCTATCAAGTTAAAGCCATTGTTCCTTGATATTATTGAGTTTTCGTTCACCACAAGAAAATTGTTCGTCGCACCTCCTTTTTGTGTCTTACATTCTCCAAAAACGATATGCATACAAAGGAATACATCTGAGCTCATTGAATATTTCTGCGATATTGAGGAAAATCCCGACGGTGTTTTTCAATTTGTCAACCGTTCAAAAATTGTTGGCAGAAGAAACGGTAGACTTTTTTGAAGTCTTGTGACTTACTTCCCTGCTTTAACAAGAGTATTTAAATCCAGTAGTTCCTTTTGGTAGGCCTTGTCTCTCTCTTCCTCTCCTTGGCACCTTCTTTGTAGGTGAACCAATCTATGGTTCTCTCTAAGGAGAAGCTCCAAGCTATTCTTGATCTGCGAAAAATCCTGCCATTCGTACTACTAACCGATAATCCCTTTCGAAGGAAATATATCATATGTCCGTCGAACATCATTTCTACAATATTCTCGACCGAGCTATTGTTTTTTCTTGTGAAGATCCTGTTTTTTCCTTCTTCTACGAATGGTCACGAGCTGATCTTGTCCTCACGCATATGGAGGAAACACAGCAAATCGAAGGCAACGATTCTGATGGCGTGCTGGTAGTGGTACCAGTAGTCTTCTCTATTTGGTAATGGTAGCCTGGGTCTTCGCAAGAGGCTGACCGAGAAACAATCATCAAACTCGGTTCGTTACTATTGTACATTACTATTGTATTGTAGCTATTTGACCTCAAATATCCTCAATATTTTTAAGCCTTTATATATGTACTATGTTACCATCAGATGCTCGTTTACGCGCCAGAGCGTAAGAACTCTCCCTCTGTCAACAAACCGGTGCTTAGATGTGCAACGCTTCCTTTGTAGATATCACAGTTTTTCATCCTTCTCTTGGCCACAGATTGACAGTGAAATTCACTCCGCTAGCTGTTCGACTGCACATGAAATGTTAATTTTCCTCAGATTTTACGTGCAAAGTTAAACATCGTGTTCCTTAGTTTGCTTGCCTGTTAAATCAGTTATATCCGAAATCAATTTTTGTGCGACCGCAGGATGAAAGTAAGGCTTTTGCTTTGCTCATGGATGCATTACGTACGTACCAGACCCAACGCTCAAACTTTCGGAAGCAAGTTTCAACCATCAGAGCGCAGAAAGTGCAACTTAAATTAACTTTTCGAAAAGAATTCAACTGCGACTACACTCAAATACGCCCTTCATCACTCTAGTGAGCATAATTTGACAAACCTGGCAATTGCGATTTGAGCTCGCATGTACAAAGGTTTGCTTAACATTTCGGATTAAGATGAGTAAGCGGTTCATCAATAAAGTCCCGAGACAGTACCAGTGGCCTCCACATCAGCACATAGGATATAATTTGTCTTATCATAACCGCGACAACCCTAATGTTTTGCCAGAAAGCCGACAGCGCTTAGAAGGTCTTAGACTCTATATGTTGAGTCTATAGATGGTGATGCACTAGATGCCAGTACCAGTGACTTTCCTCTTTCTCGTAAAAACCTCAGTTTTGAGAGGATTGCCTGTAAGCCTATGACTAGTACAGCAGTTGTTAATTATGTGTAGGTTTGCCTATTTTAGAGCAGACAGTCCCTAGGCATGACAATACTCCATAGAAGTTTCGCCGCATGGGGAAACCCCTATTTACCGAAGCTATCAAATAATCGCCACGGTCAGCATCCGCAATCAGGGTCCTATTCAACAAATTTGCTCTTATACACAAAATTAATGATCCACCTACCCAGTGTTGTCAAGGAGTCAAATGTCACGTCGTCGAAAATAGTTGAGCGTTCTTTAATTATGCTCACCAGACTTTGAAGTACAGTCTCACAGTCTCTTCCGCGTTGGTAGCCATGTGGATCTTTAACAGAGGATGCATTCACAAAGCAGTTTTGCGACGACGAAGGTCACTCATTTCTTCAATATGAAGGAAGTCTGACTGATTGGTCTGAAGTTCTAGGCGAGTTTGTATGGTTCTTTCTCGATTTTCGGTATAAAGGCTACTCTCACATTTGGTATGTACGAGTATACTAGTGAAGATTGTCTTTAGAGTTGCCAGCTACCGACATCAATCACAACAACCAGATATACCATATGTGCCAGTTACTGTGGGTTGTGTTACTCAAACGATCTTCAGCTTCATTGGCAGGAACTAATTGTGACCCGGTTATAATCGGGTTATCTGGGAAGTGAGTCTCAAGCATGAGACAGAGTTGATCTGTTGTCGACTGAATGTACCACCAGATTTGTTCAGTGTTCCCAGTCTGGTGAAAGCCCTATTGCTATCGGACCGCTCATTCTGTTGAATATACTATAGTCGAATAGTTGTAGTGGAATGATGCGTTGTCCTTAGGACTTGATTACAAATTGTGTAGTTATATCAGCTAAAGCGCGATCATAGATTTGCAATTTCATGGTACCGAATAGAGTAATGCGAGTAAATAAAGTTTCTCTCATACCACGTTGAACAGAAGGCAGGCCCTGCAGTAACAAACTTAATTTAAGAAGCCAAACAAGTGTTGTATATGTGAAATTTGCTCCCGGACATATGGTATATACTTATTCGTCTCGACCCTCCAAAGTATAACAAACTCACCTAATTGTGAAAGCATAAAAAAGCAATGAATCCTAAATATTTACAATCTATTATCATTTACGTCCGTCAACTTAAAACCATCCTCTGTTAAACTGTCTTAATAAAGAGTTTTTGACTTTTGTGTTTCCGATATATGTTCGCCAAAATATATTGCCACTTACTTTCTCACTTTTGGCTGAAATTTTGTGGAGATTATTTCCGACAAGACTAATAAAACTTTTTGAGTACCATAGCCCGCCTCAGAGTAACATCACTAATTCATGTCGTACTGACACTTTATCCCGCGACACGTCATGTCGAACAGAACTAATTTTCATGCACAACACCAGTTCAATGAGAAATTACCATGCGAGCACACGACATGACACTCAAGTGATAATATTCGTACACGCCTCAAAAAAGTGTGTCAAAGAGCGGATTTGTTCTTCTTTTTTTTTTTGGTCATCCGTCAGGTTTCTGCTTACCAAAATTTTCAAGTCAAGCTTCAGCTGTCATTTGCATTGACGTTTGCCAGAGCGTGATTGTGTGTTTGGTATGTCTTGGCGGGTTTTCCGGAGACGGCTGACTACTGGACTGGAATAAGTAATTGATGCGGAATTAAGGCTACATCTTTAAGGCTGAACGAATTCCAAGAATTGTTCGTACTTGATCACTTTTTGTCAAGAAAAAAAAAAAAGAAGATAGAATTGCATTGGTAAATGGACAAATTGGCTGTCAGATAGACCTGCATGCTGTGGCAGTGAAGAAGATAAATTTCAGAAGTAAGTAGGCTTGGCATGCCAAGTTTACCAATGCGCAGTGAGTAAGCGCCACTAAGGAATGTGGCACAAAGCATTTTATCTATGTAGGATAAAAGATAGCACGTGTTTGAAATGAATATCCTAACAACGGTGTATAGACAGCTTTGCCGTTAAATGCTAAAACCGGCAGACTTACCTGAACATCTCTAAGGAGTTGTAACATACTCGTATATACGGGACTGTGCAACTAATGTAAAATCTGTTTATGTGGGGCATCTTTTAACATATGAAAATATTAATTCTCAGACAGGTTATTGAATTTAAAATGACAACTTAAAGCTAAAATATAAAATACTGTTGTTACGGAAGTCGTCAAAAATATCAGACAGTCCTAACATATCAAGCAAATATAAAAATGCGCCAAGACCCAGTCGAAGCTTCCTAAGAAATTGTGGGTCAATGAGGCGGAAGCAATGTAACACGTAGCTCTTTTCTGGTTTTGCTGTAGACAATTGGTTTACTACCATTCTTGGGCTTAAAGAGTTATATATCCTCCGTTTGTGTTGCTCCTTCTCCAAATGGAGCGTTCATGCAAATTATATCAAACCTCACCATTTACCGCTATTTCCACTAGAAAATGTGACTGCGATACTTGATTTCCAAACCTTCCTTTATTTTTCTGTCGCAACAGAGTAACCAGACATATAACTATTCCATTGTACTCCTTGTATGTTTCCCTTTATTGAAACTCCTTGGTGAGGAAGCGCTTCAGTGCTAAAGAGCTTACAGCACCAGCACCAGCACCCAACCCGTCAGCCTGATGGCGGACATTTATAGAGGTAGTGCTCTGCGGTGTCGTCATCATTTTCACAGCAAGCATGGCAGAATGTTGTATCTCTTACAATTAAGTGCTTAGCAAAAGCGGTATGCTCCGTTATGAAGCCAGTAAGCAGCCTGCAGTCCTTCCTACTACGGGACGACAGGAAGGTCGCTGGGGTCTTAGAGACGTCGGGAATCCTTGGTCTGCCAGCGACCTGGAGAGCCATGCCATCTGCTCATATGAAACCCAACTGCAACCGAGGAAGCAGGCACACCCAACTTAGGTTCGTGTCCTGATAAACTGTCCTCTGAGCTTTAATTTCCCGAGAACCCACCTGGGACTCAGACAAGACTCAGTGGATTCAGCCTTCCGACGCGGTCAGTGAAGTTTTGAATTTTTAAACTAGCATGGAAGTCATAAGGGGCATTAGCAAGGCTTTAAGCGCAGCTGCATTGTCGCTACAGATGTAAATCCTTGGCTCCCTGTGCTGATTCTTCACGCTTCAGTAATAAAGTGGCTACAGTATCATTACCCACAACATAAGTACCAAGTACTCAGCCTGATGCATTTGCTCGGTCTGCCGGTAACCTGGGGGGTCATGTTATCTCCAGTTATAGTCATTTGAAACTTAACTATTAAGGAAAGCCCTAACGAATACACGGTAGTCCTAATCTAGGTTCGGAAGCTGAAAAACTCTCTTCCGAGCCTTGCTTAGCGAGTTCATCTACGATCTCACATCCTGTAATGCTATTTTGACAGCAAGATTCAGAGAAATCAGCCACCGATTCCCCACAATATAGTTCATTGCCATCAGGATTGCGTATATCTCCTCTTGGAAGAGAGATTCAATATTTCCTAACGAGCAGTGAAATTGAACGCCATCGTGCCCCAAAAAAACACCAGCTCCGCATTCTAAATCGGTTTTGGAACCGTTCGTAAAGACCCAACTACGTAAATTCTTTTTCGCAACCATTCCTAGGTACAGGGTAAGCCGATTTCATTATTCGGAGTCTTGTAAAAGCAGCAGTCACGTATTTTCGTGAGAGCTAGTTCAAGATATATTTGGTCTTATCATGGCTGTGTAGATCCGGAAGACCCTTCTCGGTGACAGCGGTGTTTACGCTAGAGAAGTTTGTTATCCATGATGATGAATCGGGTCGTGATGCCTATAAGCACTAGATGAGTCGGGCCAGTTAGTTGCGTCCTTCTCGTAAAGAGAGCAATCTGAGGTTTGAAATGGTTGACTGGAAACTCATATCTAGCCAACCGACAGTACAGCTAGATCATCTGCATATGCTCGAAATGTTCGGACCAGGAATAACGTCGAGTTAATGAGGCTGCGAACGCCTAAGGTTTCACTACTCCGTAGGGCCGTTTACATATTTTAGGCTTATGTTGCCCAATTCATGTTTAGTATTATGTGACTTTCGTCTACATACCCCGAGGCTCAAGAACTCCAACAAATCGGAAAGTGTAATAATAAAGATTTATTTATGGTTTACTTTAAAAAACAAAAAACATTTTATTATCTTCCCTTTTGAACTGTTAGTCGATCTCCCACCTAGTATACGGTGCGCTATCTTTTAGGTCACTATGTAAACTGTGAATAACTTTGACATTTATCGACCGATTGACTGGAGTAGATATGTTTTTGAGACACCAATTCTGTACAATTTTAACCAGGAATCTCTTTATACCGAATAAACGCGCCGAAGTAGTGACGCTCTACATTGAACTTAGTCATTCAGTTGTGTTAACTCAACGTGCATATCGTCGAAAATATCGTGGCCAACAAGCACCACCTGACAACACTATTCGTCGTTTGGTGTCGAATTTTGTTGAGCACGGGACATACCATTGATCAACGCCCAAGACGTTCCAATGAACTGGTTGAAGCGGTAAGAGATAGTGTTGTCACCGCGCTCAGCATTGTGGCGTCAATGGAACCACCTTGCGGCACATTTTGAAGGATGATTTGCATTTGTTTCCGTATAAAGTGCAATTGACTCAAAGAACATTGCCGATAGACTGTCCACGTCGCTCGGAATACGGCCGAACAGTCGCTCGAATGGTTGACATTGAACCTGATTTTTGGAAGCAAATTTTGCTGACCGACGAGACGCATTTCACCGACGAGGGCGTTAATTATTGCCCCATTTGGGGAACGGAGAATCTATACGAGATCCATAAAATACCATTGTATTACCAAGAAGTTACTGTTTGGGCCGGCGTTTGCGCCAAAGCCATCATTGGGCCATTTTCTTCAGAAAAGGCGAAACAGTCGATGGGAATCGATATCGATGGATGTTGGCTCATTATGTTTGCCCATAAATGTGTGAAAAAGGCCTGGACGGTTACTGGTTTCAACAAGACCATTCCACCATGCAGTTTCTGCAACGAAAATTTTCTGGACATGTGCTGCCAAAAATGACATTGACTGGCCACCCAGATCTCCAGATTTGCTCCCTCCGGACTTCTTTTTGTGGGGTTATTTAAAAAGCAAAGTGTACGTCAGCAAGCCTCAGACCATTGACGAGCACAAGGCAAACGTTCTTGGCGAAATCATCGCTACACCGCTGGAGATCACGAAAATGTGATTCAAAATGCAACAAAAAGACGGTCACCTGATTGATTTTGTATTCAAAAACTAGTTCAAATATAGTAAATTGTAAAGGACCAAATTAAATAAAAATACGAGGTTAGGCCCAGAAGTACCCGACCTGACGTATAGATGGCGGTTGTTGTTTCAAAACAACATTCCAAAGCTTAAATTTGAAGTTTGACGAGACAATGTTTTTTAGTATTTGTTCGGCAGCCATCAATAGTGAACGCTCCCAATGAATTTTAAAATATGGAAAAAATTGGTCATCGTTATGTGATACAATACTTTCATTTGAAAGGCCGCAATCCAACCAACATCAAAACGGAACTGCACTCTACTCTGGGGGAGTCTGCTCCTTCGTTTACAACAATAAAATATTGGGTGTCAGAGTTTAAGCGAGGCCGTGCGTTTTGTCAAGACGAACATCGCAGTGGTCCACCAAATGAGGTGAAATCGTCAGAAATGTTGAAAAAAAAAAATCACAAAATGGTATTGGATAACCGTCGATTGAAAATGCGTGAATGGTAGGCATTTCAATAAGCGCTATACGCATGTTGACTGAAAAGTTGCACATGAAAAAGATGGGTGCCGCCATTACTCACGATGGAGCAAGAACAACGCGTGAGGATCTTTTAATCGAGCGTTTGGCGAAGTTTCACAGCAATAAAACCGAGTTTTTTGGATGCGCGTGGGATAATTTTCATTGATTATCTTCAGTAAGGAAAAACAATCAACAGCGTGTATTATGCGAACTTATTGCAGCGTTTGAAAGATGAAGTCAGGAAAAAACGTCCGCATTTGTCGGAAAAATCTTTCTCTCTCTCTCTCTCTCTCTCTCTCTCTCTCTATCCGATTTTCCGAAAAACTTAACACGTGCTCCGGCATTTTAAGAGTAGTAATACCCTCTTGACTGTTAAGTTCTTTTTTTAAAAAAAAAAGTTTTGTTTTATCAAGACAATGCACCAGTTCACTCCTCCGTCATCGCGACGGCCAAATTATTGAGTTAAAGTTCGAATTGCTTCCTCGTGTGCCCTATTCGCCAGAATTAGCCCCGTCGGATTATTTTCTATTTCCGATTTTGGAAAAATGGCTCGATGATAAAAGATTTGCTAACAATAAAGAGGTGGATTGTGCGGTTGATGGCTGTTTTAAGGAGCTCAACAATTCTCACTATAAACAGGGTATCAAAGCTATTTAGCATCGCTGGCAAAAGTTTATTGAACTTTGAGCAGACTACGTAGGGAAAGAAACATATTTTTTTCCAATTGTTTTGTGTTTTCTTTGTTAGGTCGGGTACTTCTGGGACTACAATCATACCTCATATATGGAAATCGGTTGTTTTTTTTTTAAGTTATTCAGTATTCACATACCGACATAAGTGGAATTCGAGTGAAACCGAATGCCATCTTTTCTAAAAAAAAATTTGTGGTCGTAAACTTGTCATAATCGTTGACTTTCCCTCGTAAATGCGGCCGTAAATATAATTTCCTCACAAAGGAAAGCCAACATGTTAAAGAACATTTGATTGGGATGAACTCACAAAATCTTCAAGCCAGAGCCCAATATTTTTCCGATCGGTATCTCATTCTGTGATCAAGTTATGGCATTCAACTTTGTTGCTTCAGTTTGTTTATCTCGGGCAATGAAAAGCCTTTACATATCACTTAAATGAAACTCCGATGATTCTTACAACTTTGGTAAAATTATGTTTTCTTTTATTTTTACAGCACACACTAACCGGACACAGTGGCAAAGTGATGGCGGCGAAATATGTCCAAGAGCCCCATAAAGTGGTAACTGGAAGCCATGATAGGACACTAAAAATCTGGGATCTCCGGAGTATAGCTTGTATTGAGACGAAATTTGCTGGCTCCAGCTGTAACGATCTAGTGACCAGTGATAGTCTGGGGTCAACCATTATCAGTGGACACTATGACAAAAAGATCCGCTTCTGGGACATTAGAACGGAAAAGCAATCTGTCGATTTATCGATGCCTGCCAAGATAACATCTCTCGACTTGTCAAAGGGTGAGTACATAGTCTTGCATATAAGATCTCCAAAGTGAATTTGTCACACATTTGTTGGTCCTTTCAGATGGTCAATACCTTATTTGTTCGGTCCGAGATGATACTGTTAAACTGATAGATCTACGTAAGAACCACGTGATTGGATGCTTCTCGTAAGTGATGAACTGGACACTGGTATGATTCTGGACATGACTAACTCTTCTTTCTTTACAGACATGAGTCATTCAAGCTTAGCTGCGATTGGTCTCGAGCGGGGTTCAATCACAATGCAACGAAGGTCGCTTGCGGGTCATCGGATGGAACGATATTTGTATGGAATGTGGTCTCAAAGCAAGCAACCCAACTAAAGGGTCATAATCCGTAAGTGTAGTTTACCGTTTTGATCTTAGTTTGACTAACAAAAATTTGTTCTTCTTAATCCTGGTGGTAGAGATTGTTGGGTCTTTTTTAGTTAAGGCTTTTTGGTTTGGTTTTCGCAAGTATTTGCCTTTTTGTGTTTTTGTCTAATGCCTAATGTTCATTTGTGACTGAAAATGTTTAAAAATTTTTCTAACTGAATTTATTTCTTATGTCATAATTTAGTTAGTTTGTAAGTAAATAATTACCTTTGACTACTCGTGTACTACGACATATTTTAGCAGTAAGAATAAATTTAACGCTGTGCGATGCGTGTTGGTTTGTCACTCACAGCTAGACTATGCAGGTTATTATCGCCCTCATAATCTATTGTACATATCCCTGTTCATTTTGTCTTTTATGTCCTTCTAAATCGCCATGTAGCTTCACTTTGCACACACGCAATAGTGTGCTGCTTCTGTAATAACATACATACATTCAATATTTCATATCTTTTCCAATCGCCGCACCTCCGTACGATGTTTGCAGTCACGTATGTTTCTATCGAATCACTTTCCTTCTGTCCTTGGTTACGATGCACCTATGTCTTCGAATTCTGATGCCTAAAGGATCTTCACCCTTTCACTCATAGAGCTATTTGATGAAAATGCCATTATTCCAGTGCCTTCGATTCCTTAGATAACTTGATCCTCAAAACGGTGGTTCGGTCTTCCTTGTCATCTCGAACTGGGCAACTGTGTCGTCTTTGCTGGAGCGGTTACTATCCATTCGCTCGATGTGGCCGACACTGGCTCGGCATGTTTTTGGTTTCTAAAATACATTCACATCTTGATACTACTCGTAGACTTCGTGCTTGTATCTTCTCCTCCATTCGCCTTCCTTGCATAGGGACGAAATATCCGACAAACAATTTTTTTTCACGTTCAACACGTGTTGGTTTTCCTGCTTCTCGTCCACCATTCGGCTACAGGAAACAGAATCAGTGTTTTGTAGGGCATGCATTTCATCTTCCGAGTTAGAAGCTTTGAAACTAGTTGCTTCGCTAAACCAAAATATTAGCAGTTTCCTACAGTAAGTCTTCGCGGAGTTGATGTTAACCATAAGGTAGGTAAACCTCTTAACCACTTCGAAGTTAGGTTGTTTGTTGACAAAATGCACTTAGTTCTGTCTCTTTATTTGTTGCAAACTTGCTTTCAAGTGCCGTAAAGTCTTCTCCAATGGCGCGCTGAAATTGATCGATGATCTCGATGTCATCTGCGTATCACAGCAGCCGGAAAGATTTATTGAAAATAGTGCCTTCGGTGGTTACACCTGCTCTACGCTCTATCTGTTCCAGCATTACATATGGAACAAATCACATGAAAGTCCATCTCATTCCCAAAATTAGGTACACGTATGGAACATATAAAGCTGATAGTCCAGCCATCCCGCATGCTTCAATTCACTTATCCCCGGCTGATGATTTGACAAATGCACCCTACATCACCATCACCCACAACCTTTTATCTACTGTATTCTTTATTGACTCCAAGCGGTTTCTCTTCCAGCCCTATCGCTCTCTCTACCTAATGACCAGTAAGCAGATGTTGGAAGTACTGCTTCAACACATATGTTATTGGCTGCGCTTCGAGGACTAGGTTTCCTACTCCAATAGGTTCTGAGGTTGGCACCAACAAAGAAGTGATCAGCATCGAGGTTTTCCCACTCTGAATGTTTGGACAGATTCAGAATCAGAACTCTGGCAAAGTCTTGCACGTTGTCAATTGGTTCGCGGCTCGGCCATTTGGAGAGCACCAAGTTGCTATTTTCTACGTAACACGGTATTACGAGGTGCTACAACATCGGTTAGCCGGGAGAGAGCCGACTAATCCGCCGACGATGTTTTCTTTATCGATCTTGGGACTGAAAAACGATTTTGACATCATAATCGAGACAGACCCCGTAGGAGGTTCCCTTGAAAGAGACCTCAACTTCGCCAACAGGGGCCCGTGCATATGTTATGCTTTAGAATATTATTTTGATGCGGATTACACGCAAGTGATCGCTTACTGTCTTCAAGTCAATTATCATTGAGCGTAGCCGGTCTTCCACGATGAATCCGTATCATATCACCAGGACCTCGGTAATATCTGCCTTGAAGCGCGTGAGGGCAGATTTAAGTTTTTGAGCAGCCGCGAAGTGTACAATGTACGTAAGTTCCAGATGCGTACCCTCAATGGACATTCGTAGTCATAGTCTTAAATGAATTTGCTGTTTACGTTGTAAGGTAGATACCCCGATGGCGCAACCTGATACCTGAAAAACCAGTTCTATTATAAAAGCCCTTAGGATGAGACGCTGGTTTTGGCGATGTTAGTAGCCCGCCTCGAGAATGTGAGTCCTGCCGTTGGTCCATTAATCTGTCATCCATCACTATCTCTTCTGTCTGAAGCTGTGATGACACAGTTGACTCCAGGACAGGAACTTGTTACCTGTTGTGTTTATTCATCGAATCCGGATGGACACAATTGCTTCCGTTTAGAGGTACGATAATATTGTAGTAACAGTAATAACACTGGGCAGCGCCAGATTAATGCCCCATTCCACCTGCACGTTAAATTAGGCGCCCTAAAAACCTAAAAAATTAACGTTACGAACACTTTACCTCGAAAGTTAGGTTGTCTGGTTCTCTTTCTAACTTCTCCGATTTGATGAGTCAGTGAGCTAAACGCAGGTCCTTCAAAGTAAATGCTTTTCTAACTTCTTACATTGCATATTTCATTGAAGATCTGCTTCTGACAATTTTCTTCTGCCAGTTCTGCGAGCTTTGATGAACAAAAGTTTCATCTCAGTCAGTACCTTTGGAGGAGAGGTTTTTGAAATAGGTTTTCATTATTATATCTGCCAGTACGCACTAGTGTAAACAAATGCTTTTGTTTCCCTCCATACTTGTTACATTAGGTCTTGTTGTCGTTAACATTGTAGCCTCACTTGTATTTTCTGTATAAAGCAGCGTCCTCGTCACCACCTTATTGAACTCATTATATTACAGTTGAGTTAACCATATTTTACTGAAACTTCCTTCCCTTGCTTTACACTTACTTACTTACCTAGGTGGCGCTACGGTTTGGGATAAACCTGGGCATCACCTAACAAGCCTTTCCAGTTAGCCCGCCCTATAGCTAACTCCTTGCAGTTGCACACTCCAAGTCGGTTAAGGTCCCTTTCTACAAGTGCAGGCCACCTAAGATGAGGTCTCTCTTTACTCCGCTGTTCCTCCGAGTTAGATGTGAAGACTCTGAGGGCCGAGGGATTGGTGCCCATTCGCTCTACATGTCCTATCCATCTCATGCGACTATTGCGCAGTTTTCTGACTAGGTCGATGCAACTGCACATGCCATATAGTTCATCGTTGAATCTTCTCGTCCAAAGCCTACCTCGAAATTATATTGTAGTTGTCGACTGTGACGTTCTGTCCAATTCGTCGACGTTGTGGGTCCTTCCTTGTTGACACCATACACCATTAGTTTTACCCTCATTTACCTTAAACACATTTTAGCAGCCTCCGTTTTAATATTAGCGAACGCATTAGTGACAGCTTGTCGACATACCATCGACGTACGCTAGTAGTCGCACAGACTTTTAAAGAATTGAGCTTCCAGAATTCGCAAGTGAGTTCTGCACAATTCTCTCAAGTACGATGCTGAAGACAGCGCGTCACCTTATCTGACCCCTTTTGTGGCATCAAAGGTATCGGTTAAATCATTTTCGACCTTGACGGAGCAGCGAGCATTCCCAATCGTCATTCTGCAAGACGGACGACCAAAAAATGCCAAAACTAGATAGACATGGCTCTATATATGTGTATAGCCCGTTTCTATAAATGCTGTCATATGCGGCCTTATATTATGTAAGGAGGGTAGGTATCGATTTGGACTTCTTGAGCTTTTATCAGGATCTGCCGAAGTGTGAAATTTGATATATTGTGGACTTCCCTCGCCTAAAACCAATTGAGGGCCGGTCAGACGACGAAGGGTTTTATGCCTTCACACAATATGGCTGAAAAGATCTTGTATGCAATCTTGAGGAGACTTATGCCTCTATAGTTGGCGCAGTTGAGGAGGTCTCTCTTTTTGTGGATCGGGCACACGGTGCTGAGATTCGATTCATCAGGCAGGCACTATTCGGATCAGATCTGAGAAATGTGTTGGTGTCGTTTCTAGCAGCTTTAAATACCTCCGCCTTTAAGCTGTCAGGTCCAGCAGCTTTGATAGGTTTAAGGTTAGCTATTATAGCTATTCTTACTTCGTTTTGGTCAGGTGGACGGAAGTTATGGCTATTATCGTCAAGATTGAATGGCCTGTTGGCAACGTTGCCCTTCGTGTTCTGTAGTTGATGCTGGTGGCATTGAGAGGTTTCTGGATTCGCATTCGGCGAAGATTCTGGTGGTCTTTTGCGGTTACAGCTTTTCTATGTTATGTCTTCTCACAGTAGCTCTTCTTTGTTGTGGCGCTTTGAAAATCTGCGTTCGTACCTTGACTGCAACAAGGTAGTGATTCGAGTCAATGTTGGCTGACCGCTAGGTTCGGACATCCAGAATAGTAAACGCATGCCTGGCGTCCATCGCAATGTGATCAATTTGATTTAGTGCTTCATGATGCGGAGACCGCCATCTTGTATCTTGTGGTGAGGAAACCGTGTGCTAGCTATAGTGATAAGCCTAAGTCCGTTGCCAGAGTGGTGCCGTGTAGACTATGCTTACCAGTTGTCCTACTAAAAATTTCCTAGTTTACTATCCTGGCGTTAAGATTACCTAGTTCGATTTTAACGTCATAATTGGGACATTGCTCATACATATGTTTTGTTGAGGAGCTCATAAGGACCTTTTTGGTGGCGTCGTCCTTGTCTTCCGTCTGGGTATTGGCGCATTTTAGGCTTATTTTAGCGGATGTCATACGACACTCGCTCACATGCCGGAGGCTCAAGACTTCTTGTCTAAGTAGCAGCATATGGCAAATCCGCATCCGAATAAGCTCTGTTTCTTTTAGCAATCACCATAATATAAATCATTGTATTGCTTCCTTCTTATGTCCGGCCCATCCCATGGTGCTTCCTGAGTAGCGCTGATATCTGCGTGATAGCAGTCAAGGGCCTCTGCTAATTATTTGGCTACACATGGCCTGTTGTCTTTTAAATGTTTGCAGGGGTCGTCAAGAGTGAATTAATTTTTATCCGAGGCCATTAGTTTATTCGTCACATCTTTCTAATATCTTCCGTTTACGGTTGTGAGCCTTATGACGACGTAGGCCAGTATAATGCTACTGGCCGGGCATGTTCTTGCCATTTTAGCCTTACATTTACCGAGAGCCACCACAAGGTCTTCGCTACAAAGTTATAGGACTGTCAGCAATTTCCCGATTAATCGCCGCGCACGCCCCCATGCTTTATTTGATCCACTATTTTCAGCCACCCTTATGTGATTGAAGAATCTATAAAGACTGGTTTTTGAGTCATAAGAAAGTTGTTGAATATTTTGAAGTATTCATTGTGTGATTCCTTGAGACCAGTGAGAGCACCTAGCAACTTAGCTACTGACAGGTGGTCAGTGAATTACATCTGTTGCTGGCCTCCGGCTTTTCGGATTTTATTCTGAGTGGTGCCTGGAAGTGATACTCTTTTCTGTCAGTTCATCAACCATCTCATTGCCGACTAAGGATCCTATTTTTCATCATTTCCTAAGTGAGGTGGACAAAGTTTGTTGATGTTTTTGCATTTGAGTGATTTGATTTTGTTCCTTTCGGGGTTCTATTCGGAACTCCGGATTGTACTTAAGCCGTTATTCCTGTTCGAATCGTATTTTCCAACGACCTTTGTTGAACATGACAAAATTTGCTTATTGGCTCAGTCTGAAGTTTGCCCACCATCGACATCTTAATATGGAGGCTTTTCCGAATACGCGTACTTATTTTCATTTCCTTCGCGGTCATCGTCCAACATTTGGTTTAAGAGGTGTTTTTCTGTCAAAAAAATAGTGCACAGTTTTTGCCCATATAAGCCACGTCCCGTAGAGTCTATGAGGACGATATACAGATCTTTCGAAGCGTTGCGATGTTTCTCCATCATTATCGCATCATGTATCGACCTACTTCCCACAAAGACGTGTTGACTGCCTTGAAGTTTAATAATGTTGCGTTGTCGGCTATCTAGAACCATCTATTGTAATTTCTTAGTTTAGACATTGGTCTCTCAGATCGGTAGTTGCTGCAATTTGTGGAGACACGACATAAAGTGGAACAAGAAATCTCTCCTTTAACTGATTAAGCATTCGATCGCCTCTTCTGTAACTTTGTTGAACATTCCCGCTAATAGTTCCGTTTTCTATATCGCAAACCTCCGCTTGTATTCTTTCTTTTAGCTAGTTCCCACCGTTGATTTCCGAAAATGTTTGCACTCGGCGTTGTTTAGACTGTTATCATTGCCAGCCTTCCCAATTTAAAACTTGCCTTTGGGGTTCGGTGTTTTCATGGACGTAGATTTTCTCGCGACGTCCATTCCGTCCACCCTATTTAAACCGAATCTCATGCGTGTGGGAGCTACCACCGAAGTTGTTACTCAGGTTGAATTTCATCGCATCAAGCGTCTCCCGTCCATCAGAACTGCAACCTATGCTGGTTGTATCTTCGTAAGACCGGCCTTTGCTGGTTGAAGTTCACTTCGGCTGATCTGTTTCTATTTTCCATCGGTGGGGGAGGAGTAAGTCTTTTAGCACTTGTGCCTTTAACTCTGCTTGCTATTTTTTTGCATTATACAAGTATGTACGTTTGCATCATGCCTTCTTCTGCTCTTCAACTACTCTCTGGACAATAGTCCTTCAGAGTGTGTGTAAGATGTAAGACTCCTCGACATTGAAAATTCAAGCAACTCTTGCGGCAGCGCCTTTATTAGCGAGGGGATTTGCTGTTATATTGTTAGCAGCTCCCAGAATTCATGTCCCGACCCCGGTCGAAAAGATTATAAATGGGGCCACCTAAATACTTTTTAACATTTTAAAATCGAGTAAGGACGTCTTTGTTCTTAGTTGTTTTCTGAACCTTAGTACGATGGCGGGTCAATAAGTCTTTTGGATTAAAACACAGATTTTTTGATAAAAAAAATAATTTTATTTTTCAACGTAGTCTCCCTTGAGCTCTATACACTTTGTCCAACGCTTCTCCAATTTTTTTATCCCTTCCAAAAAAAATGATTTGTCGAGGTCCTCAAAATAGGCCTTTGTTTGCGAGATGACTTCATCATTGGAGTCAAATCTTTTTCCACCAAGCCATTTCTTCAGGTTTGGGAACAAAAAGTAGTCGCTCGGAGCCAAATCTGGAGAATAGGGTGGATGAGGGAGCAATTCATAGCCCAATTCATGGATTTTTGCCATGGCAACTGCACATGTGTGCACCCTTGCATTGTCTTGGTGGAAAAGAACTTTTTTCTTGGCCAAATGAGGTCGTTTTTTTTCAAATCGTCATTGAATCGGTCCAATAAGTTGGCATAATATTCCCCATTGATTGTTCTTCCCTTTTGAAGGTAGTCAATGTGGATTATCCCGCGTGCATCCCAAAAAACAGTCGCCATAACTTTATTGGCTGACAAACCCACCTTGGCCTTCTTTGGCGCCGATTCACCCTTAGAAACCCACTGTTTTGACTGTTGTTTGTTCTCTGGTGTGTTGTGATGGATCCATGTTTCGTCCACGGTTACAAAACGGCGCAAAAACTCCTCCATATTGCGATTAAACAACGCCAAACCTTCCTGTGAAGTTGTTACACGATTGCGTTTGTGGTCGACTGTGAGCAAACGCGGCACCCATCTTGCGGAAAGCTTTCTCATGCCCAAGTGATCATTCAAAATTGAAACCACTGAGCCATGCGAGATCCCTACGGCTTCCACAATCTCTCGCACTTTCAATCTTCGGTCGGCCAACACCATATCGTGAATTTTTTCGATTGTTTCGGGTGTAGAGACCTCAACTGGGCGTCCAGGACGTTCGGCATCTTCAGTGCTTGTACGGCCACAACGAAATTCAGTAAACCACTTTTTTACCATTGAAATCGATGGTGCAGAGTCCCCATAGTATTTATCAAGCTTAGCCTTGGTCTCGGTAATGGTTTTTTTTCGCAAGAAATAATGCTTAATAAGCACACGAAATTCACTTTTTTCCATTTTCTCCTCAAATTAGTGAGTAGTCTGATAAAAATAGCTGTCAAACACAAACCAACTGACGCAGCAAGTTTAAATTTTGACAGGAGTCAACTGACAGATGCCTGTTGACAGGAGCAGTGTTGCTGTTTCAGTAAAGAGGTCAGAAATTCAAAAAGGACTTATTGACCCGCCCTCGTATTTTTGACTCTTAATAAGGCAACCAACGAAAAGAAAGTCGGTTCATAGACCGAAGGTGCATATTCCGAGTACAACAACAGCTCAACGGTTTTGAAATGATCCGAAAACATCTGAGGTCAGATGATGTAAATCGTAAGAACCAATCACCAGGACAGCAGATTATAGTAGAGTCTATTAGATATTGAATCTTAAACTGTACGGGAGTATCCATTTTAATGCTCTGGATCTATTCTTTTTCAAAACCAAGCCTCTGCCTGGTTGTGTGGCATCGTATCCTCATACTTAGATTGTCATTCTAAAACTATTGTCCGCTAGTGTATCTGTTGACAGACAAGCTTGGAATCAGTTGCTATGCTACTCAGAGCGCAAATACCGCCACTTTCAACAATTTCATAAAATGTCAATAATACCTTTCCATAATCGGGTTTAAACTCGATAAACACGTTTGTTTCTACTTAAAAATCACTGTTATTTCGAACTACTACTAAAATCATTGATTTTGCTTCGAACTTTTCCGGAAAAAAAAAACTGCTCCTACTAGTCTCACTTCACTAATGCTATCGCGACAGAAAATGTCAGAAATTAATGTCAGCAGTGCTGCCACTTTTCGAAAATAAAAAAAATCAAGCGTTTTTCTGCTGTGTTGTGCACATTTAAAAAAACAGAAACACACGGCTAAAATTTTTGTCATTATTCCATTTGCAGTAAATTGAACCTGTGTGTGTCGTCACCCCACTATTTGCACATGAAGTGGTGAGTATTCTTAGTTTGCTATTTTGCGGTGACAGTTTATTTTTGTGTGGATATTTTTCAAAGGACATTTTTGTGGATTTTATAGATCCAGTGTGGCGTTAGCAATCATGCAATCGGTTCTTTAATGGGATGGATGGGAAGATTCTAAGAGAACCAGATAATTCTAAATGAACTCTCCAACTAAACTCAAAAATGATCTTTATTAACCGTTGGAATACTGTGCGCCGCTTTTGGGGTTGGCTAAATTTGCGGACCTTAGAACCATTTTACGGGGCACTCTACTTTAGATCACTTCGTTAGTTAGGCCAAGAACTGATATTTTCGGATTTGAGTGATTAAATTATTTGTCTTTGAATCCCGGCTGGAACTGGAGGCTCGTCTGCTTTTTATGCCGGATTTTGCAAGGGCCTTCGTTAAACATGGAAAAACCAGCTGACTTACTCAGCCTGAAGTTTCTCTACTATCAGTTTCTTGATATGTGGACCTCCACTGATGCGTGTACTTCTTTTAAGATCACGTTTTTTTTTTCAAGCATTGGCTAGTAGTCGTAACATTTTCACTTTCGTTGCTGTCGTTTTTCCTTTATATTTTTCGTACGTCGTTCAACATTGTTATAGCTGGATGAAAGACTGTCGCACATAACAAACCTTTAAGTCTAAGCAGCATTTTTCTGTTGCTGAGTTGTTTTCGCGCAATGTGAGCCAAACCAGACTGGCTCTATGTGCGACATCGTGATCACTTTGGCAGGATGACTCCTTCTAAATAGATGTTAGGAGTTGGGTTTGGCGCATCGGAAAACGGGGCAATGCGGATATTATTAAGAGTTGCTTGAAGAACTGTCATATCATTGTCTCTAATAGCACTATCATTGGCGAAAAGAAGCGAAGTTGATCCGGACTCGTTGATGTGTTGCTTCAATTGAAAATCTTATGCGACATTATAAACAAGTTGGAGTAGTTCCAAATTTTACCCTGAATTCTCCGGTTATTCCCGCTGCGCATTTAACTACCGTTCTGGCATCATAAAGCATATCGCTTGTCATTCTTACATGTGTCTCGGGTACATTTTGAGATCTTAGTCCCGTCCAATTCAGATCTCTTGGAAAGCATTTTCGAAGTCGGTGAGTACGATATGCAGATCCTTCGAACTTCGCGATTATTCGTAACCTTTGGATTGCATCATATATCGACCAGCCTCCTACAAAGCCGTACTGACTGCCTTTTGTAAATTTTCATTAGTTTGACGATCGATAGTTGTGGTTTCTAGTTTTGTTTTATTCGTGGGTAGGTGATAAATTTTCATAGACACTATAGGCTTTTGCTTATAGGTGTGAGATTCTTACTCACTAAAAAACACCTCCCTTATACAGACTACGACTGAGTTCACACTCAACAAGCAGTTCTTCTTTCGCGTTTTATTTTGCTTTAATAAGATATTGTGCAGGCGATTTTCCATTGAAAATTACTGCGTACTTTCAAAATTAAGCGCTGCTGATCACTACGCTAGATCGAGAGGCTTAGTCCTTTTCAGATGGCGCAATAAATTTGTCTCGTCAATGATCTGTTGAACAGAAATATTCGTATGCCCTTGTAGTAAATTTTTCACGCAAACATTTTAATTTCGTTCTGAACATTTTCGTCTCCTAGGTGTCTCTGGATATCATTGTTTCTAATATACCATGGTGTACTAACAAGCCCTCGAAGAACTTTGTTTTGGAATGTCTGTTAGACGTTAGTGTTACTAATTTTGGTACAACCCCAAAACTGTATACCATATATCCAGATCGGTTTTAGCACTTGCTAGTATAGCAACAATTTGTTTTCTAAACTGAGCTTGGAATACTTTCCAAGAAGCCAGTACATGTCTCTATACTTAATCTCAAGCTTTTCACGTTTTTTCTTAACGTGTGCTTTCCATTTAAGTTTAGCGTCGAGTGTCATACCAAGATATTTGGCCTCGTTCGCGAAAGGAATTTTTACTGCATTGATAAACTCAGGGAGATTGTCAGTTTTCTTGAGAGTGAATTTCACATGGACAGACTTGTTTTCATTAAGCGCGATTCGCCAAGTTTTTGTCCAATTGTTAATCCGTGTAATGGCATGTTGCAACTTAGCAGTTACTTCTTCGACGGTTTTAGCTATTGCCAAAATGTGGCTAGCACTGTATCGTCCATTTGCAGTGTGTTGCGGGTAAAAAGCAAATCCAGCAGAGGGCCAAGTACACTTCCTTCCGTGTCTGGCACGGAAGAGTCGGTCATCTACGTATGAACTTAAAATATGAAACAATTGCTCGGGTAGGACTTGTCGAAGTGTATATTTCAGGCCCTCGTGACATACCGTGTCAAAGCTTACGAAGCGTTAAGGAATGCGCTTGAACAGACGTAGTTTCTAGTGTCGTATTTGTCTTTATACAGTCGAACCTGAAAGCTCTTCCTCCACTTGTTAGGCGTTCGATCGCTTCTCACCGCATTGAATAATTGAATAAAATCGGAAGCCATTTCGATAAACGTTTTCCGCGGTAAATTGAAATGGGAGTTAAAACAACTTCACCCAGCTTGTAAATGATTCCACGCGAATACCAGACATTGATTGTCATACCGCTAACAGCTGGACTTGATTTTAACTTCTCACCCTGATAAGTACACCGTTGATATGCTCTCCCCTCAGGGCTCACTGTACCATTTTGTCATATCAGCTAATTTCTCGTACGCCGACAACACAGTTAGAGAAAAGAACCGTGTGGCAATTCTATTTGGAATGAGATACTTTATCCATTAACGAATTAAGAGTATCAGACCCAAAGAAAAGGCATGGTACAACTCGAGCTGTAAAGAGGTTGTAAAGGTTAGATAAATGTTTTCGGTCCTACAAGACCAACCCAACAGACGAAAACGGAAAAAAATTTAAACGGGCCAGAAATGACTGCAACGTATTTCTTAAGCGTGCGAAATTCCAATATGACCAAAAGTTGAGGCAAAAGTCAAAAAATTCTACAATGCCCCAAAGGTAGTGCAAGCTTTTGGTCGTTCGTCAAAATCATCAGAAGTTCTGCTACATCCTCCATCACAACGCACATTTTCAATGACATTCCAGCTGTCAGCTCTTTGGGCAAAATCAATCTGCTTGCTCCACACTTTGCGGCCTGCTCAACACTCCCCGCCTCCACTTGAGTCCGACGAATCTTCAATGGAACGAATCCACTTTCGCGCTCGTACTTAAAGATCTCAACATACACAAATCCACTGGTTCAGATGGTATATCGCTCCTTCCTCTGAAGAGGGTTTCTTCCACGCTGGCAAAACCACTGCGTAAGTTTTTCGATCGATCCTACTCTTTAGGACTCTTTCCGAGAAGATGGAAAACAGCACTTGTCCAGCCCGTCCCTGAAAAAAGCGAACCCTCTTCTCTCCTCCTCCTCCAGACCCATTGCACTTACGTCCCTTTTTTCGAAGGTCATGGAAACGCTGATAAACCATCAGCTCATGAAATATTTCGAAACACGAAAACTTCTCAATGACCGGCAGTACGGTTTTCGTAGCAACAGGTCCACTGGTAATTTGGTGGCATGTTTTATCGAAAAGTGGAACCAAAGCATACATCAATCTGGGAAAAGCAAGATAGTTACACTTGATATTTCTAAGGCATTTGACAGAGTTTGGTATCAGGCTCTTTTGTCGAAAATGCGTGCTTTTGGTATCGATGACTCTCTCCTTCAATGGATTAGAAATTACCTTTCGGAACGTTCAATTCGAGTTGCGTGGATGGTTTCAAATCTGATATTCATAAAATGAATGCTTGCGTGCCCAGGGCCCCGTTCTGTCTCCGGCACTCTTTTTAATTTTCAACAATGATTTCTTGTCTGCCACTTCTAATCCAATATATTCCTTTGCCGACGACAGTGCTCTCAGCTTTTCATATTCGTTTCCGGACTCACGTCCCTGCTCTTCGGCTGTAGAACGGGAACGGCAGCGTATGCTAAGCTCATTAAATTCCTATATTAACAGCATAACCAATTGGGGAACTATCAACCGAGTGGAATTTAATGCTTCCAAAACTCAATGCTGTCTGCTGTCATTAAAGCGAAATTCAAATGTCCAGTCATTATCTATGAATGGAACTTGCATCGTCGAAACCGATAAACTTTCCATTCTTGGCATGTGTGTCAGTAGGAACTAATGCTGTGAAATGTCTAGGTTTCCTCAAGCGATGTAAGAAATATTTTACCAACTCTGATCTGGCCTCAATATATAAGGCCGCCCAAAATTATAGTACAATACCTATATCTGGTCAGGTGCTCCTAAAGCTTCTCTGCGCCCGCTAAATAGGATTCAAAACCGTGAGATAAGACTCATAGTTGATGTCAATATCACCCAGTCAATTGACAACCTGGAATACCGACGAAATGGCTTCTGCCTCACCTTGCTCTATCGCTGTTTCCGCCACTAGTGCTCCATTGAAATTGCGAATAGGATTCCGTCACTTCAAACCTTTAACCGTGACACCTGTCGCGCTATGAATGCTCATCCGTTTACCCTCAAGTCCACTTTCGGACGTACATTGAAATATTGTGGTTCTTGCCTAAGTCGTACATCTCGCTTATGGAATGCCTGGCCGCGGTCTTTATTTCCTGACCAGTATAACCTTCAAACACTCAAAACGAACTTACGCCGGTATCTCTCTTCCTTTCCTCTCTAACTTTTCTTCGTCCGCGCTGTGTGGAAACATTTTAAAGGTACTTTAACTCCTTAAGCGCACGCTAATTTAAAAAAAAAAATAATACCCAAAAAAAGCCATATGGGAAAAAATCGCATTCACTGGCTTTATGCTTCGGTCATTGGGTCTATGCTGATTACGTACGAGTAGTTATGTTATATGGTAGTTAGGTCTACGCAAACAGGTCAACCGTATGGTGCCAGGAGAAGTACAAAAGCCACATTAGCGGTGGCCGGAAATCTACTGTTTTTTTTTATCTCTTCCTCTGGATTTGCATGGTAAACAGATGGCAACCTGAACTGTCAGTCAACTAAACGCTACCCCAAATGAATCACAGACCAATCCTTAAATCGAAAATAAAATTCCCTTATGTTTGAAAGCAATTTTAGTGGGACATATGCCAGCAGGGAGGACGGTTTTTGACATAGATATACGAGTACCATATCTTTGCGCTGGGAGTCAAAATTTTTTTCTGTGCATCGCTTTTGCGTTACCGTCTTTTTTTCATTGCATATCGTTCAGGGGCTAGTGCTTATTTGCTATTGTTTCTCACTTTCATGTGGGAGTTAGTTCGTAACGTAGCTTTTCAAAACTCCTGTTCTTTGTGTCGGTAAAATGCCTCCGAAATTTAAGGCGGAATTAATGCGGGAATCGCATAAGCGTAAACGAGACCAATTACGCAACGGCGAAAAATCTACGCCAGAAAACACTGGTAATCGTAAACGTGAATCGCATAAACGACACGCAGCCGCTAGAGACGCTAGACTTAATTCTCAATTAGTGTTCGGTTTGCAACCATTTGCGATTTGAGCGCGACATGAAACACGTGCCGACGAAAGTTTTTTTTTTTTTTTTATTTGAGGCCCGATTCAACCCCGGACAGTTTATTGCGATGTTTAATACAAACATATAACTTAACAAACTAAACTTAAAACTATGACTTATGTTATAACTATTTTTACTTAAATTACGGTCTAATGACGGAAAAAATGGTTGTTCAGGCAATTTCGAAGGACTAAACTACTGCAATGCTTCACGTACATAGCATATCGGCGGACAAATCCGAGAGCGGAGTTAGCTTTGCCAATTGCGGAGTCAATATGGGTGCGGAAATTGAGCTGTGTATCACAAATGACACCCAAGTCCCGCATTGAAATACAATAACTGCAGCTACACTTTGATTTGATGAATAACAGGTGCGGGCTGAAAGTGTCAAACGCCTCCGGGAGTAAGTAATGGCTTGGCATTTTTCTACGTTGAGCTCGAGAAAATTTTTATGGCACCATATCGAGGACCTATTGAAAACTGTCAATAGATTTTCATATCATCGGCATAGATAGATATGTGGGAGTGCTTTATGACGTTAACAACATCAAGATGACTACCTTGTGGAACACCCAAAGTGGCGAGAATTGGGTCAAAAACAAGAGAACGAAAGTGGACAAGATAGTAGCGATTTTTAATTTAGGAAGAGTTTGAATAGAATTACTTGTGCGAGATTTTATCAAAGGCCTTGCATCCGTGGCGATTACATGTATTTATTTCCTTTGCTCTAGGGCGCACAATGTACTAGAAACAAACTCAATGCGGTAGGTGATCGTTGTCTGCCTGTGAGAAAACCAGCTTTTACATTGAGAATATAGTGCATCATAAACGATACTTTCAAAAGCCTTGGGGATGCAGGATAGTTTAGTAAGGGGCGATAATAATTGGTGATATCGTGTTTTGGTCCTTTTTGTGATTAGGGGTCATAAAAGCGCTTTTGACAAAAGGAAAAAGCCCTTCAGACAAAGATAGTTTGAAAATACTAGTGAGGAGATGAATTGGATTATCAGCAGAAGACAACATCGAGCAATCAGGACCAGAAGAAAAATCGTAAGTTTATGTATTTTGTCTAGTAAATGCGCTGAAGTAGTTTCAACTGACGAGGGAGATAATTGACAACAGTTGTTCACGTAAGAAAATTATTCAGGATCGAGGTCATCAGACTGAGTCGAAAACGATTGACTAAAGAAGTTCGCAAATAGATTAGCGATGGTTGTCATTCGAAGATATATTAGAAAATTTGAGAGTTGATGGATAGCAATCGGATTTTTTTTTTGTGTTAATAAATTGATAGAATTTTTTAGGGTCTGAGACGGTGATAGATTGCATTTGGCTGAGATATCTTTGGTAACGATATTCAACAACTAGGGAGAAGTGATTGTAAGCTAGGAGGTAGTTTTGTTGGTCAAAGTCAGAACCAGATTTAACGTATTTGTGCCATAACCTGTTTCTCTTATTACGAAGTGTACGATGATCAGTTTGATGGCGAAAAATATCCATGCAGTATGCACGTTGTGATACTGACTATAGAGTGCTACTCGATATGAAACTTTCCGGTTTAGGAGCGGTAGAAATATCCATGTTCCAACGTGCTTTCGTGAAACGGAGGGGCAAGTCTTGTCACTTGTGGGGAGGTTTGTAAATTTTTTGTTTTAATTTCAGCCCCGTAAGACTTAAACTGAATTTTTTTTTTATTATTGACACCCGCTCAAGGGATTTTGTGTGTCTTTACAATGTTTGCACACAACAAATATTGAATCGTTGCAAAAGTTCGTGCCCGATTTAATAATGAAACACAAGCGACTACACTTGACCCTATTTCGTCAAGGATATTTTGGGAAATGATTTGAGCCTGTTTTTGGATTTCACTGCGAATGTTTTTCGATGTTAACTGCTGCCTCATTTTTGATGACACTTCGAGAATATGCTCTTTCAATTCACTTAAAGTTGCTATTTCGGTTGAATAGACAAGTTCTTCCATTCTTCCCCACACAAAAAAAAATCCAATACTGTAAGGCAGGAGATCTTGCAGGCGAGTGAACTGGTCCATTTCTTCCTATTCAACGGTTATTGTACTCTTTATCTAGCCAATTCTTAACCTTACGACCACAGTGGGATGGAGCACCATCCTGTTAGAAATGTGCTGGGCCTAGTTGAATCAGTGGAACGTCCTCCAATAGTTAACATGGGTCAGGGTACCCCAAAGTAAGTCTTTTCTAAATCCTCGATAAATGATGTCAAGACTGAAGATAGGCCCTTACTGTGGAACGATTTTTTTTCTTAGAATATACCCTAAAATCATTTCCCAAATTGTCCTTGACAAATTAAGGTACACCCTATATACGAGTAGTCCAGTTATTTTCTACAACTGTCTCCCAACGCTTTTCAAGCGGTCTTCGTTTTCATAAAAACTGCGTGGTTTTCCTTTAGGAAACGTCGTAAGGTAGTTCTCAAAAGCTTTTGTGGAACCAAATTTCTTTCCATTCAAACCGTTCCTAAAGGACCGGAACAGATGAAAGTCTGAAGAACCTAGGTCTGCGGAAAACGGTGAGTGCTGAAGAATTTCCTATTTTAACTCCTTCAGTTTTCGCAGCGTTTATCGGGCGGCATGAGGTCTGGTGTTATTATGATGGAAGATGACGCCTTTTCGATTTGCCAATTTTCTTGAACTTTCTTAAGCTTAGAGAGTGTCTCACAGTACTTATGGGAACCTTTACAATGATCCAATACTTGACTTTGTCCTCATTCATTCCAAGTTTAAAACATTCCATCCCTTCTTCGACTGCCCTGAAAGGTCTTATTACGCCATGGTGGGAATGCCAGCTCATGTTGAATAATTGAAGCATGGATGCATGTCTCGCATGGCTTTACCATCTAGTATCAACCATGTTGATTTGTGGATACAAGGTCTTGAAAAGGTAATGCTAATTATCGCCGATATGCAAATCGCTACAAGTCCTTTAAGGAATCTAATGAATAATCTATGACAGATATTGAGTTCACGTTCTATGGTATTCTTTGATATTCTTTGGTGGCACCTGTCTGCTTCCTGGGATTGAAGTCCAGTAAATCTTTTGCTTCACATTTCTTGAATAAAAAGTTTGGAAGAATAAGGAACGGCCATAAGTTTTGGGGTTAAGATTTTTTATGTAGAACAATTATTGCTCTGATATATCCGTATTTTAAAATTTATTTTCCAGTACGACCACTTGTGCAGCTACAGAACTCTAAACTTGGCGCCGAAACAGACTTTCTACTATTGAACTCTAAGGATGCCGTTGGCGTTACTTTAAAAAGGTGCACTGAAATGCGATGAAATCCTACTGACTTATTGTTCCCCCCCATCACTATGATTACATTAACTCATCTTTAATATGGGCCAAGGTGCGAATATTTCGGCAGCTCGATACTTAGTTGCATATCGATTGCGAGTAATCGGCCAGCAAAGAATCGGGTTTTTACTGGGTGTTGTCTGCTGCTCTGACCGCATGTCAGACTGTTTTGCTGTCACACCTGTATTAAGCTTGCATTCACAGCTATCCCATTTGAGTTGTGACATTGTACGTTGTACGGATTGCTGCAAGACAAGCCTTTAGATTTTTTCATTCTTCGATCAGTCTGCTGATAACCCCAGAGGCTAAGTGATCTGACTTCGTTGCATTCTTTCAAAAATATCTTTCGCACTGAATGTGGCAACGTTTTCTCATATCTGTCCCACGTTCTTGAATAGTAAGCAACTTCCTTTTGCCGACTGTTTCCACTTCCTGCGATATTTTCTAAACTAATGGCGCATAGAGATATTGTTTGGTCGATCAATGTTATACGCTGTCATTCTTATACTGTTCCGGATATTTATTATTAAAACAGTTCCTAATTTGGTAGTAGTCATCAAAGGTAATGATCAAGCGATATCCCCATATGTCTACCGCACATGACAGCGCACCGTCTTACTTAAGTTCCTTTCTGACATTAAAGATCTCAGTTTTGTCATTACCACCAGGGTGGATTCTTAATCGTCATCCTGTATAGTCGAGTAAGCTTGGGAGTGATGCCGAAACAAGACTTGGCTCTGTATAGTTCGTTCTGTCCTGTGTGAGACAGTTTTTTCAAGAGCTGCCGTAATAAGAAAATTTGATATTCGGTGGTCTTTCCTGGCATCAGACCGTTGCGGAAGGGGTCTTAGACGTTCACATAATAATGCAGACAGGTTTCTGTTCGGGCTCTACAGCTTTGGCATGTTAGTTTTATTTTTTTGTAAAACTTCTGCACTTCATTCTTCTGGTAGCATCTTTCTCAAGGCTCCACTGGACGCTTCCCGAAGTTTTTCCTTTTCTTGTACTTCTCACAAGAAGATGTTCTCCCACTGTTTTCTGCTCATAAATATCGCTAGCCCCTTAGCCCCTCCCATTCTTATATTCAGAGCCGCTCTATATGTCCACTATTTTTCTAGATTTGCTTGTTTGCATTTATCATCGAATTATTAATTTTTTGGGCCATGTTAAAACCCAGTATATCAGAGGCGCCTTTTCTGCTTGCAATTTGACAATGGCAGGTCTTCTACGTTTGATACTAGTGGCATGGGACTTCTCGTGAGGTTAAGGGCAACCTTACGGTCTCTTGCAATTGTAGCCATTCGACGATGAACTTTCTCACAATGGTTGGGTGGCTTTGGGCTGTTACGGATATCCGCATCCTTATCGTACCTACAACAAGCTAATGTAACGTTCAGACATCCAAACTACTGGTGTAGTGCCTTGCATCGATTGCAATATGATCCAATTGGTTGCCTGTTTGTTGATCAGGAATCACCCGGGTCTCTTTATGGATTTCAAGATGTCGAACACGTGTGCTGGCTATAGTTAGATTACGTCCCGTCGCAAAATCAATAAGTCTGTGTCCGTTTCTTGAGGAAATGATGTGCTTTCCGACTGTATTACAAAAGGTGCCCCCTTGTCTAGTTTGACGTTAAAATCACCAAGGACCATTTTCGTGTCATATTTATTTAGAGCATTGGTCGTAGGTTTTGCCAAGCAGCTCGTTCTCGGAGTCTTTGGTGAAGTCGTATTTCTCCTCTATACGGCTTAAGTTGGCGAATTTAGACTTCATTGGCTCGTTTACATTCCGTAAGCTCAAAACTTGTTTCCAAAATTGTCCTCTAATAGCGAATCTGCTTTCAAATAAACCCTGTCTCGCCGGTTGTATGTAAAAGTTTCTATAGCAGATATTACAGCCTTTCATTCTCTTCCTGTGGGTTTTATCCCATCGCACTTTTGGCTTTTATGTCTGTTTTATAACAGTCGAGGATCTTCGCTAGTTATTCGGCTGCACGTTCGAACATTCTATGTGCAGATCCGAAGATAATTGTCCTTTAATCGGGGTTGTTAAAAGTGAGTCCGTCATTATGTAAAGCTATTAGTTGGTTCATCTAATTTTTGTTTATCTATTCCGTATAAGGTTGTGAGCTCTTTGACACTTGTCCTTTTAGCCTGCACGAGAAAGGATTACCCACGGAAACACCACATTACAAATTTGACTGTTGCGCTGCTGGCCCAGTCCAGTTTATAGGACAGTCACAAGTTTGCCTATCAAACGCCCTGCAGATTCAACAGCACTAGGCTGAAGCCGTAGGGCTTTCCTGATTAGAGTTAAACTTCTACTATTGGAGTGAACTCGTTGGCATCCAACCAACGTATCTCCCATATCTATATTATACCACTTAAGTCCTTTACTACATGGATCGGGAATAGTATTAACTTAATAGCCCTCAACGTGGTGGATTAGTGATTAATAGTAAAAGGCAAGTATTTCGGAACCGATCAAATATTTATGTAAAATAGTAGGAAGCTTTTCTTTCGCTGCCCAGTTACAGAGGACAATAGTGCTGTAGCGGCTAAAGTACCATAAGTTTATTTGTGCCGTAGAAAATAAAATTAAATGACGAAGATACACTTGCTTACCATTTTCCGCTACTACGAAGGCGACTACGGATTAGATATAAGAACACAGATACTTTGTTCCTTTTGCATGATTTCCTTATTTTAATTTGCTAACCAAAACAAAATCCTCCAATTTATGTTTTTTTTTATTTTGCTTTTGATTATTTTGCTTTTTTCGTTTTCTTCTTTTTGCTTCGCTTCCATCCTCAATTGAACTGCTATTGTCCTAACCAGAGGTTCGGGTTATTCTCTTCTTCACAGTTGTGCCGTGACTGCAGTATCCTGGTCTCCCACAGGCAATGAGCTAGCATCTGTTGGGAAAAGTCGTCGCTGCATAATTTGGAATGACGCGTAGCCCATAGCACTTGGTCACATCACAATCCAACTATTTCGCATTCACAATATTTTTCAGGTTCTCATCAACTTGATACACACACACTTCGGATTCGGGAGGTAAATTTAATTTACCCAAAAGCTTCTCAGGACAGCTTCTAATCTTATTTTTTATTATTTTTTTTCCAGGTTTTTTTTTTTAAGTCCTAAACTAGTGATAATTTTGTTCTCTGTCATATAACCTTTTTTTTAAATATAATTTAGTATAAAAAAAGAAAATTTAAAAATAATATTCATAGCTTCTAAGGATTTCTCGTTTTTTTTCTAAATAATTGTATGTTTGAAAGAAGAAGGCAAAAAACCATATTTTTTTTTAAGGAAAAAATAAATTTTTATTACTACTATCGTATTTTTTTTTTTTTTGTTACTATTTTAAACATTTGGGACTGTATTTTTATTTTTTCTTAAAACAAAGAGATTTCTAATCTATGTGTAAGAATAATTAGAATTTGTCGGATAGTTCTCTCTCTCTTTCTCTCTCTCTTTCTCTCTCTCTTCGTATCTCTGTCTTTATGTCTAACTCGTTTTTTAACAGATAATTAATTTCTACGGGTTAATAATGTAATTTTTGTATTAAAGATATAAAAGTATTTAAATTAAGAGAAGGACTCTAGTTCCATTTTATAGCCTCGAAAACGAGTTTAATTTGAAAAAGATCTTCATTAAGAGTTAAAATAATTTTAACAAACTCCATCACAAAGCTGCTGACAATTTGTATTTAGTAAAGTTATACACAAAATAAAATTAAATTAAGAATAAGAAAAAAAAAACAAGAAAACATAAAAAACAAAACAATTGTAAATTCTTCACATTTGTAATCAAAAACTTGAAGTTTAATAAAAATTTTAAAACATCTAACGGATGTGTACCCGTAGATTTAAAAAAAAAATAAAATATAGCTTAAAAGTTTTTCATTAGATCTGTCCCATTTTTTTGCAATGGGTAGTACGCAGTCGTACCATATTCCCAGTTGGAAGGGCAACCGTCATCGTTACTCTTGAACTCCGCACCATGTTGGAAAAATCTGGTCTTCTAACGGCCGTTTACTCATGAGTCGAGAATGGCCGTCTTCACGTTCTAGAATTTGACCGTCGAAAAAGTATCAGCATCTGTTTGCAGATCACGCGGTGGAGAGAGGGGATAACTAAGGATTCTTCATTAGATGCGCCCCATTTCTACAATAAGGATTCTCTGATCTCACGTGTACCATCTTTTCACAAATGTCATATTTGTGTTCCAGATTACTCGTATCTACAACCTAATCATAGAACATCATCCAAAGTTTTTATTAAAATTCACGATCTGCGTTAATACCAGCTTCTGGCCGTTATAATCGTCCCGGTAAACAAACAATTGAGCTTCTAGTGAAAGAATTCGAATCGTCTTATTGGCTCTATGAAGTTGACGTGCCCGTAGGACAGCAAAACGTCAGAAGGAGAGAGATCTTTGAGGCTGTACACGAGTCGGTAAGTTGAGACCGCAATTAATCGACTCCGCGAGGCCGCCGAACGAACCTATTGCGTATTTTGCGAAAAGATTGGAATTGGAAGAATATCTGGATCTTCACCGGAAAATTATTTTCAGTGTTGAGGAGCATTTTTTGTTAAATGACCGCATTTGGTCAAGCGGAGAGACGAAGATGTCCTGCAGCGACCGTTTGGTGTGGTTTTCTTGCCGGAGGTATCATTCGCTCGTACTTCTCCCGAGATGATTCCCGCGAGTCGGCTACAGTCAATTAAGACGGCTATCGCTTCATGTTTCCCAATTGTTTTTTGAGATAAATTGGAAATAGAAGGCTTGGAGGATATGAGGTTTGAATGGAACGGTTTGACCCTGCCAAATGGCCCTCCTGTTAGTGCTATTCAATATCTTAAGACCCTTTTCTGGGGTTAAATTGAGTCTCTATTCATTCATGACAACTTGGAGGTAAACATTCGACTTGGAATTGCTTTAAAAGCAGCCGAGTTAAGTGAAAAAGTCATAGAAAATTAGGTCCTGCCTATCTGTCTTCAAGCGATTCCGCATATATCGATATTTTTGGGCAAAACCGCATCGTCACCTTCACGTGGTACCTGCTGGGTAGCTATCTACAATAATAGTGAACCTATGATGAGCGCATGCTGAGTCTGCCTATGTATGTGGAGCCGATCACTCGAATTCGGCACGCATGTACCAGACGAGACACCTCTTGCTGACCTATTGACCAAATGTCATCAGACGTTTAAGAAAAGGTTGTCCAAACGAGTACGTCCAGCGAAAGAATTCGCATCGATGGAATAAACAGTGATTCCGTCGATACTCAGATTCTCCTAAATATTCCCTTAATAAGGTCAAAAGTGAGCTTTCAAGTCTGAGACAGGGTCTTGAAGAAGAGATGATAGTAGATGAGCCCTTAATGGGTCAACTACAGCGCCCGCATCCCCAACGAAGGGTACTGGCATCGGAGCATCCGGCGCCTTATCCCACGATCTGATACTCGCGGTTGGGAGTTATGCGTCGGGTTGGCTCCGATACCATGGAAAACCCAGAAATGTTCCGAAGCAGAAACAGCATGGATGACCTTACTGTTGACGACCCCACCAAACGAAATAAAGGCAACGATCTTCGGATCTGCAAGTGGAATATTAGAACCCTCAACATGCCACGTGCAGCTGAGCAATTACGAGAGGCTCTTGACTGCTATCATGCAGATATTACCGCTATCCTGGAAGTGCGATGGGATGGGTCGAGCAAAAGGATGATGAAAAACTGTAATAGCTACTATGGTGATTGCTAAAGGGAACAGACACAGAGCTTATTCGGGTTCAGATTTGTCATATGCGGCAAACTTAGGCATGTACTACGCATATTAAGTATCCGACACGTGGGCGAGCATCATATGAGAATCTGCATCAGGACTTTATTCGATAAAATGAGCCTAACATGCGCTCATGCCATCTTAGCTGCACGACGTCTGATACTGACTCAGGCTTATTGACTGTATCAAGCAGACTGTTTTATCTCAATATATATAAGGCGACACCGCTAAAATCATTTTGCCACTGTCTAGTTGCACCCAAGGTACGAATGCGGATTTATCCAGCGCCACAAGATATAACGTAGAAAAGCTGCAATCACATGAGACAGAAATCTCAATAACCCTTATGTACCAAATACCAGTGGCAACGCTGACAGCATGCCATCAGAATAGCCGCAATTGCTGTTGCTGTTGGTATTACCAAGTAATCCCTGAATTGATTAAGAATGTCAGCAAGCACATGCAGCTAACAAGGCTGCAAATCGGTGCTATTACTGAGGGCAAGAGCCATTCGTGAGCCCTACGAGCAAAAGTGGCGGGAAGAACATCGGCTTCTACAGAAGAAAAAAAAAGTACAGGAAGCGCGTTATCGAAGATTCTGAGATATATTGTAGTAATTCACGAACAGCGTACGGAATTTTAACCGATAGATAAAATGAACGTATCAAGGCAATAAGACCCATACAAGAACGTGTAGTGATGTAACTTAGATGGAAAGCGCGAAGTAGAGACACAGTTGGGCCTAAGAATATGGAGAAACTTATTTAGCAGACTGTATAACGGAGACGAAGCCCAAGATCACAACGCCAAGCAGAATACGGAGGTGGCCGTGGTGTATTGGTACTAGCAATCGCTTCTCACTCGGAGGGTCAAGGTTCGAATCCTAGCCACGACAAGCTTTCATTTGTGTAATTGCAACTCAGTCAGAAAAATCTGCGTATGAAGGCATAACACTGACATGTAGATTTGGCTATTGTAGAGCTTTCAAGCACAAAACAACCGTTAAAATTCACAAACTTGAATCATTCCGAGTGAAGAAAATCTCTCCGTCTTATTCGGACTCCCACCCCTGGAGAGTCAATACCGAAACCAAACACACCTGAGTTGCAAACCACTACATCACAAACAATGCTTTCCTTTCTCCTCCTTCTAACTTTCCGCCTTGGCCCGGGCAACAGTATAAGGGTATTCATAACCCCTTAGGCGCGCGTAAATTATAAAAAAAAAAAAAAAAACTATCCAACTTTGACGATGATAGCCAAAACCGCCGTTTATGTTACCTGACCAAAACGAAGTAAGCATAGTAATATCTAAGCTGATAAACAACAAAGCAGCAGGACCTGAGGGATAACCCGCCGAAGTATTGAAAACTGCTGGAAATAACTTTGTAGAGAGCATACATCAACTCATTCCTGAGACCTGGTCAAGAGATTATTTGCTTGATGAATGGAATTTCAGCATCGTTTACCAGATCCGCAAAAAACGAGACCCCCTTAACCGCGCCAACATACCGTACAAGATCCTATCTAACATATTATGTGAACACCTGGAACCCTTGTCAACAACCTCTATAAGTGTGACTTCAGGCCAGAAGAGTCCACAATTGACCAAAATTTCTCATAGAGGATAGAGTCATATCTAAATTTAGCGTGCCTGATAAATACGTTCATCTGTGAATGGAGAACGTAAAGACATCCGACAAGGTTATGCGCTGTTGTCTGTGACTTCTTTAACATCATACTCGTATTTGAAAGAATTGTGCGGAACTCACAAGCAAACATTTTATCTTTCAAAAGTATTGCGGACCTATTAAGTACGCCGATGATATCGACATAATTGTCAGAACTCAGCGGGTTGGCATCGGTCCTTTTGCTTAAGCTGCCAAAATGGGTTTAGCTGTCAATGAGGGCAAAACCAGGTATAAGCTGTCAATAAGGGAACAGACAACATCGACGAATGGGTCATCTCGAAACACGAAAACTTCTTAATAACCGGGAGTAGGGTTTTCGTAGCAACAGGTCCACTGGTGATCTGATGGCATATCTCACCGAAAAGTGGAACTAAAGCATACATCAATCTGGCGGATGCAAGATAGTTGCCCTTGATATTTCTAAGGCATATGACAGAATTCGGCATCAGGCTATTTTGTCGAAAATGCGTGCTTTTGGCATCGATGACTCTCTTCTTCAATGGATTATAATTTACCTTTCGGAATGTTCAATTCAAGTTGTCTTGGAGGGTTGCAAGTCTGATATTCACAAAATAAATGCTGGTGTGCCCCAGGGCTCCGTTCTGTCTCCGACACTCTTTTTAATTTTTATCAATGATCTCTTGTCCGCTACTTCTAATCGAATATATATATTCCTTTGCTGACGACAGTACTCTCTGCTTTTCATATTCGTTCCCGGACTCACGCCCCTGCTCTTCGGCTGTAGAACGGGAACGGCAGCGTATGTTAAACTCATTAAATTCTGATATTAACAGCATGACTAATTGGGGAACCACTAACAGAGTAGAATTTAATGCTTCCAAAATACAATGCTGTCTGCTGTCGTTAAAGCGAAATCTAAACACCCAGCCGTTATCAATGAATGGCACTTGCATCGTCGAAACCTATAAACTTTCCATTCTCAGTATATGGGTCAACAACAACTTACGTTGGAATGACCACATATTCGGTGTCGTCATAAATGCTGCGATATGTCTAGGTTTCATCAAACGATGTAAGAAATACTTTTCCCCTTCTGAGCTGGCCTCAATATATAAAGCATTTATCCGCCCGAAATTGAAGTCCACATCTGGTCGGGTGCGCCCAAAACATTTTTGCACCTGCTAGATAGGATTCAAAACCGTGTTATAAAACTCATAGGTGATACTAATATCACTCAAACAATGGACACCCTCGAACACCGACGTAATGTCTCGTGTCTCACTCTGTTTTATCGTTATTTCCACCAACAGTGCTCCGTAGAAGTCGCCAGTAGCATTCCGCCCATTCAAACTTTTAACTGTAACACACGTCTCGCTATGAATGCTCATCAGTATACTCTCAAGCCCACTTACGGACGTACTCTAAGATATCGTGATTCGTTCCTAAGCCGTACAACTCGCTTATGGAATGCCCTGCCTAACTCATTATAAGTCATTATAACCTTCAAACATTTAAAACCAACGTTAACCGGTACCTCTCTTTCTATCCTCCCTGATTTTCATTCGCCCACGCTGTGTGCAAGCATTTTAAGGGTACACAAAACCCTTGAGCGCGTGCTTATTGTAAAAAAAGAAAGTCTACAGCTATAATTTCGAAATAGTAAACAGCTTTGTCTACGTTGGCTCTGCTATAAATTCCGGCAAAAAAACCTCAGCAGAAACAGAACGAAGAATCGCTTGCCAATCGCTGTTTCTTTGGGCTAAGGAGGCAATTGAGTAGTAAGACCCTATCCCAAAAATCTATGGAGACGATATATAAGACGTTGATCATCCCAGTCCTAGTTAATGGTACTGAGGCGTAGGGGCTCTGTCGAAAACCGACGAACATATCCTCAGTCGTTTCGACAGAAAAATTCTTCGAAATATATTCGGTCCTGTTTGCGTTGACAGATTTTGGAGGAAAAGATTCAACGACTAACTATACGAGCTGTGGGACATCGACCTAGTCAGAACACTGTCCATCAGTCGCCTGAGATGGCTGGGACATGTAATGAGAATGAGCAACACTACTCCGGCCCGCAGTTTTCGAATTTAACCCGGGGAGACAACGCAGTAGTCGAATATATCATCTTCGGTGGCGCGCACAAGTAGATGGGGACCTCAACCAACTTGAAGGAGAGAGTTGGCTAAGATCGGGTTAACTAGAGTTTGTTAGTTGAGCCCATCATCACGAAATGTAGCGCTACCTGAGTAGGTAAGTAAATATCTTATCTGAAAGAATAAGTCGTCTAATAAAAGTAAGAGGTGAGTTCATCGCACTAAACATCATTCCACATCGCTCAGACGAAAATTTAGCGATCTGTATAACAATATTGTACGAGCGGATATTTCCGCTTAATGATCTATTTCATAGGAGTACCGTCTAAGATACCTTTGGGAAACTGTACTGGATGATTAGGAAGAAAGTTTTTCTTAATTTTGTTTAAGGAGTGCTTGAATTCTTTATATGAATGTTTGAATATCAAGCTTGAATTGGGAGGCTAAATGATATCCTGGAAGACGGATCGTATGATATGGTATGGAAATACGAGGGTAAACCAAAGGCCCCTCCGCACTCCGACCAGATTGAACTATTATGCCCCTTTCTTTCATTGATCGATTAATATTTCCAGGAATTGGGTCAGCCTTTCTACAAGATCACCTTTGGATCCTATTCATGAAGATTGTATTTGCTTAGAAATGTTGGCCGTCTACGTGCCAATGCTGGATAGTTGGCAATTAAGTGCACCATATACTCCTCAGACTCAGAGGAACATCCACATGGGAGATCTAGTGAAGATGATTCCCAATGTGTTAAGAGTTTTTTAATAGCACAGTGACCCGCTAGTGCTCCGCACAATGTTGTTATGTATTTGTTTCTTATCAAGGAGAAGGCGTGAATTGGGTCTTTTGTTGTTATAATTTAGGAATTTCTTTGGGTGATTAAGACCATCTAGGTGGTTCTAGTATTTGAGTGCACATATGCTTGCCTGGTGTCGTTTCTAAGTCGATATCATTAAACCCAAGGTTTGGTTAGAGTGATACTCGTATCAAGGGTTTTTTTTTTTAAGAAGACTTTTTGGTCTGAAACACAAAGGATTTAACTTCTAAAAATAATTTTATGTTGTTTAATGCTTGAAAATAGTTTCGGACATATGGTATGTCTACCACGGCTGCCTCGTACAAAACGCATTCTAAAGGTTTAGTTTTCGACCACATTATGGGGCAGTATGATATAGAGCACCATCACGTTGGAAGTACACTTCTTCCAGATTGATATCACGGTAATCTCGTAACAAATAAGCATTGATCATCGCATTGCACCGGTGTCTGTTAACAGTAACCACGAGCGTACATTTCTCTGCATGTAATGACAGCTGGCGGAATTCTTGAGGGGTGTCCTCGCTCCAAATAATTTGGAAATCCGGCTTGTTTACGTAGCCATTCAAACAGAAATGAGCCTCATCACTGAACAATGTTTTACGGGAAAAAACTGGGTCAATTTTCAATTGTTTTAAAACCCAATCATTGAATACCAGACGCAATAAATGGTCTCGCGGCTTCAGTTCTTGCACCAATTGGATCTTATAAGTTTTGCGACAAAGATCCTTGTGGATAATTTTCAAGATTGTGGATGGACAAAGGCCAAGTTGCTTCGAACGACGACAAATCGTTCAATCAACACTAGCTTCCACAGCCGCGATATTTTCTTTCGAACGGAAAAAAAAACCTATATACCTGTCAGGACCTTCTGTATCTTTCTTGGTCTGGTGATCCGCCTTTGCTATCGTGACTCTTATCTCCTAGTACGCCTCGAGACGTTTTCGAACCATGAGTATACTACTTTTGTGAATCATCGTTCATCCATCTAGAATTTGTGTTGCGATCCCGGCATGTGGCCAAGTAGACCTGTTTGAAAACCTACGACTAAGAGTGGGGTTCAACTCGCTTCGAATTAATGTTTTGGTAAAGATGGTTTCTATGTATAGTTTTTAGTATTTCGAGGTGCCTAATGAGGATACTTAGTTTAAAGTGGTTTGCATAGCTTGATTGCATTTGTGGCTAATTCATTTTGAATTAAAACACGAAGCGGGGCTTCGGGGTAAAACGCCTACATGGCCCAATCAGGTTCGTTCCCATACCTCCAATAAGCACAGACACGCTTTGTCTGTTATATAGCTGATATAACAGCTATATAGGGTTTATTATCTAGGGTCGTACCTTTGTACCTAACCTTTTTCTTCAAGTGCACAACAGTCCCATCTATAAACAAGTCGGAGAAGTTTAGATAAACTCTCTTGTCCTTGTGAATGGAATAATTGCTGTTTTGCAGGGATTGATAAAGAGCCCCTCTTTTTTACATTTTGCCAGAGCACCCTGATGGTGATCGGATGGTTGCTCCTAATGATAAAAGAAATATCATCCGGATATCTTATAGTTTTATACCCTTTGGAGAACAGGATTTGCATGAGGTCATTCACTAGTACGGACAAAAAACAAAAAAAAAGAGACAGTACTCCACCCTGAGAAAAGCCCCTTACAGTAGTGTTATTCAACCCTTCATGGCCTACATTCGACTTTACTATCCTTAGGTGTAACATGTTGCTAATCCATGTTTGTAATCTTTGCATGCGCACTGTCCTAAAGAGGTCTTATTACATTGATCACAGTTTAGTAACGTAAACAATCAGTAGGCCTAACCGCGCAAATATGGGCGACCAGATGTAAAACTGTCGGGTAAGATTCATAGAAGGCAGAGCCCATGACTCTCAGAAAGAGATCTGAACTTGGAACCTAGTGCTGTTTTAAAAACAAATTCGTCCACAGCGCCAGACACCATCCAGGCGATTCCTTTCCGATACGGCTTGTGGATCTTGGGTAGATGATGCAGAACGTCGAATCCACTTTTAAGCAAGGTACGAGTAGGTCTAACGATAAATTCTATAATGGAACTAGGCATTGCTGGAAAATAGGTTAACAAGTAAACTGTTTACCGTATTACAAATTCGCGGCCTTGGCAAATGGCGGTCCGGGTGTCGATATAAACAGTAGAATCAAGAAGGCCAAAACTGCGCTGCGAAAAAACCATACTTATAACACTCAAGTAGAACTTGAGTCAGTCTGATAATCCATTCGAAAGTGACCAGCACAGTCACACAAAATCTGAAAACATTGATACTCCTCACCGTTGGTAATCCATTTTCGGCATCAAATACACCGTCAAAAGGCAGTCTATGCCTTGCGAATTATTCAGTAGGCGCCAATCAAACCCAACAACATTGCTCCCAACAGGCGATCTAATTCCTAATCTAACTAAATACGAGCATACAAATTGCACTGAATCCGAGATTTAGTATTCGCAAGACAAAACATCAACTTCAACTCTAAACTCCATCTCTCAGACCAGATATGTACGTACCTACGTGTGCGGAATGTTTGGTTAAAAAAAAAAACCTAAAGCATGTGTCGGTGACGCGGGAGAAACAAGTGGACACTCACACCACCGGCACCTGTAATCTATCCAGGGAATCAATCTTTTAATCTTGTCCATAAATTCTTGTTATCTAGTTCGCAGTTGAAGCTACTGCCAACCAGCAGCAGTCAGGTCCATGTCCAATACACATTGTGCTCCACAAGTAAAACACTGCCAAACACAGTTTGCCTGTCAGTGCAGAGATGTGGTCCGACTCTTCTGCCTTTCTCCAAAGCTACCTGCAGCTGATTGCTGCCATTCAAAGTAATGCAATTTAATTAGAGGTGAATTTGTTACACCAGCCGTTTGCATACCGTACCGACACAGCGGTGTTGGCAAAAACACTGCAATGACATGCACCGCCATGCGCAATTGGGATGAATCCCATGTTTCGCGATGTCTTAAACTCCTCCATTTTTAGCTCGCCACATACTCGTACAGATGGGGCCATAAAAACTTCGCCATGTACGACTCGGGAACACATGTTCCGGGGCTCATTATCGATTTGCCAATAAGCTGTGCTCGGTATACTGCTCAGTGCCAATTATTGACACAACGCTTCCATGGGTATGGACATTGTCTACCGCTGTCCTGATCGATCGACTGTTGAAATGCCAAGGAAGAGGCAGACTAGTCGAGGGAGTTGGAACATCATTGGATCCCCCGGTAATGAGGTTCACAGTTTTCCTATGTTTTCCCAGAGCACATTTTGGGTTGGTTGCATACAATGACGGTTGGTTGCTACCTCGTTCCTCCTAAATGCAAATTACCTTGTAATCCAGGTATCGGCAAATGTCAGGGCTGGGAGTCGGTTTGATGGGCTAACATGCTAGTAGGATGCTTATGAGTTTCCATGCCGCAACGTCGTAACGCCATGACGTCGGTCGCTCGCTTCATTGTCAGGCTGATTGTGGTGTTCTTCTGATGTTCCACTTGCTATCTGGAGGACTTACATAGGCGGTTATGTGGGACCAATTTGCTTATGCCACACTTTTCGTTAGCAGAATACATAGGATGTACTCATGGCGAACATGCTCGTAAGTTCTCACTCAACATTTTAGCATAGATGTGCGGGAGGGTTCACAAGTTGCGGCCTGTCAAAAAGACGATTGGGGAATTTGTTGTTCTGCGACAAATGAGGAGCGAAGAATGGTTTTTCTGAATACTTCTGATCGTGTGAATTGACGAATAGGCAAAAGTAGCAACTGGTTTTCTGGGAACTAACATGTTCAGTCTTATTCGGAGCAAGCTTCGGACTACTTTGCAACTAACTAATCTTGGTAAAATCTAAATTATAATATAAGGTGACACAAAAGTTGTCACCCGATCTTCTTTGGCTGTAATTTTTTTTATGAATGAAAAACTTTGGTTCTGCTTTTGGATTATATTTATTTGATATCTTAAATTTTTTTCCATCAAGTCGAGAAAATGATAACGGGTAAGTGGCCGCCGACAGAATTGATAGCTATTCGGGCCCGATTTGTGGCATTTTCCATCACTTCCGGCGATAGGTCCTCGCATTCTTCACGGTTATTCTCTTTGAAGGCTTCAAGAATCTGCGGCTTGTTGACATGGACTCGTGACTTCAAAAAACCCCACAAAAAGAAATCTGGAACGGTTAAATCAGGCGATCTTGCCGGGCAGTATAAATCGCCAAAACAAGAGATTTGACGACCCGGAAATGCCACCCTCAGAATTTTGGTTATGGCTCGCGCAGTATGCGCCATTGCTCCATTCTGTTGGAACCACATGTTCTCCAGTTCAAACTCATCCAATTGAGGAAGGAGAAAGTCGTTGAGCATGGCTCTGTAGTGGTCGCCGTCCACAGCAGTCGTTTGGCCCGCGGCGTTTTCGAAAAAATAAGTCCCGATGACGCCTCCAGCGTAAACATCATGCAGTTACTTTGAGCGGGTGTAATGGATCGCGGATTTTCGGTGCCCCAGAAGCGATAATTGTGCATATATCCACAGAGATGAAAATGAGCCTCGTCGCTTATGATAATTTTCGATGAAAAGTTGTCTCCCTCACGTTCGAGATTCAGGATGGCTTGAGCGTAGGTTACACATCTGATGCACTGTCTGCGCTTTGTAAGGGAACATCTTACAGTCTTTCACCAAAATTCTCTGGCATGTCGTTTGAACGATACTCCGGGTCCTCTACGACATCTTCAACCACAGCTGCGATATTCTCAGCAGAACGGCTGTTCCGGGCTCGGCCAGATCTGGCAGCATCTCGTGTCGTCCAATACTCTTCTAGGAGAGCACCTAAACTTCGTAGTGTTTGTCCAGTTGGTGTCGGACGACCGGGAAATCTGCGCCGGTACTCACGCTGCGCTCACGAAATTATTCCGCACTCTTTAGGAGTATAGTGATTCAAGTCTTGTTATTTTATCTTCACAAATGTCAAAGTAGGAGCATACATTGTATTTCACCAGGATGCCAGCTTCTTTGCACCCCTCCTTCAAGAACAGTTAGGGTTTTCAGAACCAGTCAGTATGCAGTTCTGATTATTCGTAGGGGGTTGCTGGTTTCGGAATATCCGCAATATTTTATGCAAAAGGTCTCAGAAAATGCCTATCTGCATGTATTCTCGTAAAATGACGGATTTTAAGGACATCAACATGAATGGGCCATGTACAGCCAAACAACTAGCGGAAGTTCTGGACAACTATGAATCACTATGAATCACCGACATTCAGGATCGGACGGACGAAAGAAGAAGATATGCTACTGGCTATGTAGAGAACAGACTACTGTTTATATAAGAAGCGTGAGGATATGAAAGCGTGCTACTGCTGGAAGAACCCTCAAAAGGTAAAAAGAACTCGTCAAAGTCAACAAGACCCGAACCGAAACTTGTAGGGCTGAGGAGGAAAATTGAATAATACAGGCACAGCCGATGCTGAGGACATAAGAACATACTTAAACTCCGATGTCGGACAGAACAAGCATTCAACTTGGGTGATGAAAGCCAAGACTTCCACCCAATCGACGACGATGAAATAATGAGACCTATATCTAAACTTGGGCGTATCTAACAAGGCAGCCAAACCAGACGGACTACCTGCTAACCTATACTACAACAAATTTCCACGATATAGGGATACTAGTCTCCTTAACATCACGTAGGAGGCCTTGTCGAACGTATTGGGCGCCGGTTTAAAGCCATTTGCTAACGATCTTAATAGATCCCATATGATTGCGGTTTCAGGCTCGGTAAGTCCACATTTACCTCTTAGAGAGAACCCAAGATCTTGCAATCGATACTCATCACATCTTTACTACCTTTCAGGCCGCAAGCAATTATTAAATTTTGGAAGCCCTTCAAACGCGGCCGATTCTGCATAGCGAAGATGGAGAACGCTCGTTGCAAACAGAGACTCTGATGTCTGAAAAGTAACCCGACGTGCGGTTATGTGGCTTCTTTAACATCATACGTGCGAAAAATTTTTGGCAACTTGCAAGCCAACATCAGAGGCACAATTTTCGGAAAATCGGCATAATTAGTTGACTACCTTAATTACATTGATATCATTGACGGAACACAGCGAGCTGTCACTAGTGCTTTTGCAAGTATTGAAACAGAAGCGATGAAGCCCTGCACGAGGGCAAAAACAAGTACACAGGGAATATTAGTGTTAAGACTAAGAAGGCGTGTTGAAGAGACAGCAAGTGGATGAAGATATTCTTTGCCATTTTAAACGTACAATTCTGTGAATGCCTTTGGTCCCTTTCACGCTGATCTACTCGTACTTTGGATGGGGAGATATAATAGCGTATTTGACGAGTTGTGTAAGGACTTAGACCTACCTAGCCTGGAAAATGCGCATCAGTTGTGTAAGATGTCTAGGACATGTAGATCACTAATACTCTTGCCTGAAGAATTTTGTATTCTTACCTGAAGGACAACAGAGTGGGTAAGGACCTAGCCTTAAGTGGTGCGCACAAGTAAAAGGGAAGCTAAACTGCCTCAGAGTTATATCCCAAATGGAGACAGTTACCCAAACTCTTGCTAACTGAAGAAGTTGATTTAATAGAGCCAAGATAGCACCATGTAAAGAAAGGCACGAAAGGCGCCTGATAAACAGTAATACAAAATTATCGACTCATCGAGTTTTGAAACTAGTATGAGGTCCTGATATTGTTAATAGGTAGTGATCGTTTAAACATTGTTTAAATAGGCGCTAGACAAACTGTTAAATCTCCTAATTTCAGGTAAAGACAAAATGCATAGGAAGCTGTTAAAAGTTTGAATGGCACCTTCATCAAATACGTTGAAGTGACATGGATTGCTAAAGAATACCTTCCTGCTCACCTCCTTCGAGAGCAGAACTCTAGCCAATTCATGAAAAAACTCTAGGTAGATAATTTGAAACTATTTTAGGAAAAAAATATCAAAGTAATCGGTTTGCTGTAAGAAGAGACCATTAGATGACCGTATAGACTATCGATTGTTATTAGTCGCTCGGGACCGATGGCATTGGTCTATCCATGCTGTAAAAAGCATGGGCCAGCCTACTAACTAAGAAAAGGGTAACTACTTCTAGCTATGTACGTATTAGCAGCGCAACGCGAGATAAGTTCTATTATCATACAATGTTAGATGAATTCGGTGAATGTATAGTATTCGCTACGAACGAGTAGTTGAACCATCCGTTTACTTCGGTGTTTATGGCCATGGCGCCGAAATCCTGTCCGAGGATAGCTTCTACTTTAAGTATTGAGAACGATTTTTCCTCGTCATATTTATACGCAAACTTTCAGGACCATTCGTGCGGTATCCCATACCAATGGTTCCTGCACATGTAAAGTTGAGAGTTTGGAGACGTGGCGCAATGGTAAAGTTCGTCATTTACAGAAGTTTCTAGAACCCCGTGGCGATTAGATTTGTTTCAGTTTCAAATGTATATGACAGTTTAGATAATAGACCTTTTGATTTTGAAGCAAACCGGTAGCGACGTTGCGTAGTTCTTTGACCGACAGAACATATACAAAAATTGAAACGATATAAAGAAGATTAGTAAGGATGGCACGCAACAATAGGCAACAATTTCCTTAATAAAGGTTTAAGTGTAGATAGCCATGTGATCTAATACAACTCAGTGAATATTGGAAAATGTGAAAATAAAGTGTTCCTCCTTCACGCCGAGAAGATACAAGTAATGCGGTAGAGTGAGTAAGAACCGTCTACCCATCTGTAGAAACTTCTCTCACAGCCCAATGAGGAAGAATGCAACGAGCTTAATTTTGAAGACGTCAAGCCGTCCACTGTAGCTAGACCACACAGAGAGAGAAGCTGAGATTTTTCCTAGTTCAGTTAAGTCCTTAACGCAGAAAAACATGAAATAAGAGCGAAACTATTTCACGCTGCCAAAGCTTCGAATATTCGGCGTCAAAATGTAAGATGCAAATTGTGGCTACAAATCAGAGGAATGCGCTCCAGGTAGGACTGAAGCGATAAAGAAAAGCCAGCACATGTGTAATTAATGAAAGAATTCCTTCAATGCAGACCACAAACTATTGGCGTTGTCCTAAGTTCCAATACATCAATAAAATAAATCTGGTAGTACAGTCCACTATCCGTCAAACAGCTCCAAATTACTTACCCCCAACTGGCCGTTGATAGCGGAAGTACAAAAATAGAAGAATTCTTATCAGGCCTCCATGCTTACAGCACTGACATGCTAACTATCTTGTTCTTTATTCAGGGGTAGATGGCTCCGATACAAGCACAGGCTACAAGCTATAAATTCTCTGATGTAGATGACTGGAGAGGAAGTACGCGGCGATTGATCAGGAACCTGTTGTCCTATAAATTGAATTGGGCCAGTAGCGCAACAGTCAAGTTGGTATCGCATTGCTTGCCTTACATCCCAGTAGTAGTCCTCGGTAGCTGAGTAAGGGTTTCCTCATGCAGGCTAAAATGAGAAGAGCATTCTCGGCCAGTAGCATAATCCTAACCTACGCCGTCACAAGGCTCACAGCCTTATATGGAAGAGATTAAAAAGCTGTGACGAACCAACTTATGGCCTCGGATAAAAGCGTATTCACTGTTGACGACCCTTACAAACGTTTAAGGGACAACGGCCCTCGGCAGACTTAGGCAAGAAGTCTTGAGCTTCTGATACGTGAGATATGATAATCCGTATCAAGCCTTAGTTCGCTAACATAAGCCTAACATGCGCCCATGCTCCTACGGAAGACAAGGACGACGCCAGCAAAGAATGGTTCTAAGAGCTCCTCAATAAGACATATGAACGATGTCCGAAATATCGGCTAGTATGATTTTGACACCAGGATACTAAAAGAGGACATCTTAGGTGAGACACTTGGTAAGCATAGCCTACACGACACAACAGCTGGCAACAGACTTTGGACTATTAGCTTTGCGGTGAGACGAAATATCACTATCGCAAGCACACGGTTTCCTCATTTCAATATACACAAAGGTACATGGCGGTCTCAGGATTATGAAACGATATATCAAATTGACCATATTGTGATCGACATAAGAAATGCCTTCAGTATTCTAGCCATCCGGACCTTCCAGACAGCCAACATTGACCCGGACCACCACCTTGTTGCACCCAAGGTACGACTGCGGATTTCCCAAGCGCCACAACAAAGAAGAATAGAAAAGCTGCAATCTCAAGTGACCATCAGAATCTTCTCCGAACGCGTATCGCAAAATATCTTGACAATTCCTATGCGGCTAGCATCAAGTACCGAAACCAGTGGCACCGCTGCAACTGATGTGCTATGTCTCATATTACCACTACCAAGAACTCCCTGATTTGATGAATGATGCCGGCAAGCACATGCAGATAAATAAGAACCGGGCAAAGCGGCGGTGCAATGACGGATGAGAGCTTATCGTGAGCTCTACGAGCAGAAGAGGCGAGCAAGATAACGGCTTCTCCAGAAGAAGAAAAAACAGCAGGAGAATAGACCATTCAACTTATACGATGATAACCAAAACTTTCGTCTATCTGAGCAAAATGAAGTAAGGAGCTTAAACGCAACAAATCTGATGGATATGATTTTGTAGAGAGCATAAATCAACTCATCCCTGTTATCTGGTCAGAAGAGTGTATGCCTGATGAATGGAATCTCAGCATCGTTTTCCCGCTCCACAAAAAAGAAGACCCTCTCAACTGCGCCAACTATAGATGCATAAGTCTCCTCAAGATCGCATACAAGATCTTATCTGCCACATTGTGTAAACGTCTGAAACCCTTCGTCAACAACCTAGTTGGCCCCTATCAGTGTGGTTCCAGAGCAGGAAAGTCCACAGCCAACCCCATTTTCACACTCCGGCAGATCCTGGAAAAAACTCCAGAAGTCCAAATCTATATGCGCCATCTTTTCATAAAATTAGAGGCCGCACATGACAAGTCAGTTTGACTGTCAACCTGTGCGGACGTGTTTTCTCTTGTATACCGAATTCTGTTACTTTTCCGCTTTCCTTCAAAGCCCCGTAAACTGCCGAATCAGTAAATTTCAGTATATTTCCCGTCTCTGTTCGTCGACCTAGTTTCACCTGTGCCAGTTTCGTACCCCAAAAAAAAAAAAAAATAACCCTAACAAAAATTAATTGTGTCAATAATAAGTGTTCGTAGCCCAAATAAAAAAAACAATGGAAAAGTGCTGTGCTAGTGTTTTGTGCTCAATTGTTGACCCCAACGCGGAATGGGTAGCCTGCAATGGTCTCTGCGGAAAATCATTCCATGCCATATGCATCGGACTTACCCGGAGATCCATTACCTACCTCAAGGAGTATTGCAGTCTCTTCACTTTTTACTGCGACGAGTGCAAAGAGATCACCTTGGCTCACGTTATGCTGGCAATTAAATGCAATAACGAGTCTATCAATGCGATGCTAACCGAGAACAATCATATTAGCAGAACTATTCTCGACAGAATAGAGAAGATTGAAGACTCAGTAAACTGCATTGACAGTAATGTGGAAGCTTACAAGTCCACAGGAAGAATGATAGAAAAGCAACTGACAGCGATCCACAATCTGTCCAAAAATCAATCTCATCACGACAACGAGAGCGAAGTGATCAAATATCACTTGGATGGATTAAAAGCATTCCTCAAAACAAATTTTGCCAACCTCCTTAAATCCAACGTACTCACACACATAAACGACTCTATCAATCTTCTCCGTACTGATCTCGACTTGCTTTTTCAATCCTCCTCCAAAACAATACATCCCACCCCGCATCCATCAGACTCTACGCTCGATGACTTAACCCTAAAAATAATAGACGTCAGCGAGGAACTCATAGCAACTCGGTTGACCGTTGCCGAAATCGGTAAAGAAGTGAGATTGGCTTCCCACAAAATCGATGGAATCCCCGATCAAATTCAACTCCAAGCTAGTTCCCCATACAATGTCTCAATTCATAATGAATTAGTAGACACGGAGTCATTTTCAAATACTCCTCCCGCCGCTCTAACAACGGAAACTGAAACCGCGCTGCCTATCCCGCCCGTCCCCGCCCCACGCAAAGTGCTCAAACAATTCGGAACTTCATGGACCCCCTCCGAATGGAAAATCCGACTCGAAAAGTTGAAAGAGGGAAACCATACAGCATTCTACGTTGAAGGGGCTCCTCAACACGCTGATGTTAGTTGGGTGCGGAATTTCTTTCACCGAAATTATGCCATCACCATTAGCGAGTGCGAGATGATTTCCCCTGCTGACTCCAATAGTTCCTGCAGCTTCAAAATCAGCATCCCAACCAAATATTCATGGTTATTCCCCACTTCCCCTGGTAAGGCCACTAAACCTGGGAACTTTTAATGTTTTTCGCGACGACGATCCTACCCGCCCACATGATGATTCCCCCTGTCGAGGCGTCCTACTGGCGATCCACAACAGCCTTAACTCTTCTCCCATTACCATCTCTTCATCCTCTAAAGTCGACTTTGTCGCTATAAAAATATCACTCCCCTTCAAGTCCCTTTACGTTTTATGTTGCTACATCCTGCTAGCTCAACCTACCAAATCTTACCAACTTGTTGTCGATGCGATCGACTATTTAATTGACCTGTCTGACTCTACTGACGATATCTTTGTTTTCGGCGACTTTAATCTTCCTCAGCTACAGTGGATTCCATCAGACGATCAATCGTTCTTCATCGCTTCAAATGCCAACTCAGCTAAGGAATGTCTCTTCTTAGATCGCTTAACAGACTCAAGTCTATGCCAAGTCAGTGGTGTATCCAACTATATGGGCAGGCAATTGGACCTTATTTTCACAACAGATTCAATTAACTCCTCAGTCTCACTTTGTCCCCTATCTCTCTCTACAATCGACAACTACCACCCCCCCCTTCTACTTTCATTTTTTCATAACTCTTCTTTCCAGTCCACTCCTCCCACAACTCTCTCATCCTACGACTTTCACAAAGCCAACTTTCACAAAATCAGTGACTATCTTAGCAGATCCCCCTTTAACTTTCACAACCTAAGCGTAAATGATGCCTTATCCATTTTTTATAAAGAAATATTTGATTCTTTCAGCCTTTACGTTCTTAAAACATCATCTACTAGTCCTCCCTGGTATAATCGCAAGCTTCGTTCCTTTCGAAACAAGAGAAACAAGTTATGGGCTGTTTTCCTGCGTACCAGATCCTTGTCCGACTATTCCAACTATCTTGGTGCTTATCTTCATTTCACCGAACTTTACCATTCCCTTTACCAGCGTTACCTTAACAATGCGCAAGTCAACCTTATAAATGACCCTAAGTCCTTTTACCAATTTGTTAACTACAAAAGAAAGTCCGATGGTTACCCTCCTTCCCTCTCTTTCAACAACAAGTCATCAACCGATCCACTCACGATTGCCAACCTATTTGCCAGCTTCTTTAAACAATCCTTTACCAACGACTCCTTTGTACCAGATCCATCCTATTTTCGTTACCTACTGAACTTCTCCAACGGCCCACTTCTCTCTCACCTCTTGGACCCCTCCTATATCGAATATAAATTACACCAACTCAATGACGAATTTACACCCGGTCCAGATGGCATCCCTGCCATATTTCTTAAAAAATGTTCTTCGTCTCTTTCCCTTGCCCTTTCTGATCTCTTTCGTCTATCCCTTTCACAAGGAGAATTTCCTCAGGTTTGGAAAACCTCCTTTATAACCCCAATCCACAAAAAGGGATCAAAGAACGAAATAACAAACTATCGTCCAATCGCTAAACTCTCCCATATACCCAAACTCCTCGAAAGTGTTTTGTATGAAGCTCTAAGTTTCCAATGCAAATCACTTATTTCCCCTAGACAACACGGCTTCCTAAAGGGTAGGTCAACCACCACAAATCTCGTTGAATTCGTATCCTTTACCATCTCTGCCCTAGAGAACGGCAACGAAGTCGATGTAGTTACAACCGATTTTAGCAAAGCCTTCGATAAAATCTCTCATCGATTAATACTCTTCAGATTGTCTGCCCTCGGCTTTGAACCCATACTGTTAAAATGGATATCCTCTTACCTCGAAAACCGTTTTTACAGTGTTCGTTTTAGGTCAGCTCACTCCGCTCCATTTTTGGCCACCTCTGGAGTTCCTCAAGGTAGCCATCTCGGTCCCCTTCTCTTTATATTAACCATAAATGATCTCGATAGGATCATCAAATACTCGTCCGTCTCCCTTTATGCTGACGATACCAAATTTTTCAAAACCATTTCCTCTCACCATGACTCCTTCCTTCTTCAACAAGATCTTGATAGTTTTTCGATCTGGTGCCTCAAAAATTGTTTGAAACTTAATATCACCAAATGCCAATCCATCACCTTTTTACATAAGCGGCTCAAATCTCCTCCCCGACTCTACCTTCTCCACAACCAACCTATCTCCTCCGTTGAATCTCTTCGCGACCTCGGCATTTTGTGTGATAGGGAGCTCAACTTCCGTTTGCATATGGATGGGATAATCCTTAAAGCCAATTCTGCACTAGGTTTTGTAAAACGATGGTCCAAAGAATTCACCAACCCATACGTGACCAGGTCCCTCTATATTACCTTTGTTCGTCCCCTCCTAGAGTACGCCAGTCAAGTATGGTCCCCATATCATCGCGTTCATATCTCGAGAATCGAAAGCAACCAGCGCCGTTTTCTTCGATTCGCTCTTCGAGGTTTGCCCTGGGATGATTCTTTTACTCTGCCTCCCTATCAAAACCGTCTCAACCTTATTAACCTAAACACCCTTGAGGAACGCAGAGATGCAGCCGACTTTCTCTTCATTCATCGACTTCTTTCAGGTCAGGTTGAATGCACGTCCCTTCACAATTCTATTTTCCTCAACACTAACCCTCGTAATCTACGTACCCCTCGTCTCTTCTATCTCCCAACCCACCACACCACCTACGGCGCGAACGAACCAATCTCCCGTATGCTACGAAAAATTAATGCAAACCCTAGCGTCTTTGACTTCCACCGCACCACTTCCTACCTCAAATCGGTTCTCCTTCACCAGAATAACCAACCTTAGTTTTAAGTTATAGCTTGTATTAAGCCGAATAAATGGGGGCTTTCGCCCCCACCAAAATTAATAGAGACTAGATGCATATATAAAGGCATATCTAGTGTTGGCATCCCTGAAAGTCTCGTCCATCTACTATATACAGAATGACGATGGAGAACACTCGCTGCTCCGTCAAGGTCCGTGACGACTTAGCCGAGACCTTTGATAGTTTTAGACAAGATGACGCTCTGTAATGTGATTTCCTTAACATCATACTTTGGAGAATTGTGCGAAACTCGCAAGCGAACATTGCGGGCATAGTCTTTTAAAGGTCTGTGTAACTATTAGCGTATGCCGATGATGCTGAGATAATTGGCAGAACTCAGCGCGCTGTGGCCGGTGCGTTTGTAAGTATTGAAACGGAAGCTGCCAAAATGAATTTGTTGTCAACAAGTAGGGATACGCAATATCGACGGATTCGAAAGATCGTCACAGTCTACAGCTATAATTTTGAAATAGTAAGGGATTTTGTCTACCTTAGCTCTGCTGTAAATTCTGCCAACAACACCTCAGCAGAAATAAACGAAGAATTACTCTTGTCAATCGCTGTTCCTTGGGACTATTCCGAACAACTAAGGAGATTCTATATAAGACTTTGATCATTCCAGTCCTACCTTATGGCACTGAAGCATGGACTTTATTGAAAGCGTTTCGAGAGAAAAGTATTTCAGAAAATATTCGGTCCCGTTTACGTTGACGGGAGTTAGATGAGAAGAATCATAATTCAACTCCATACAAGGAGGTGGCGTGGCGTCGAGGTGCAGAAAGCATGCCTCGTACAGATTTCCCTCTGTAGTGGAAAGCGGTTGCACATGCTCTGTCAATGCATCTGAAGCTACTTAATACTCGTTATTTATACCAGAGCTCGATACAATTTTTCGATTCCTAAAGCAGGTATTGGCAGAGACTTTTACGCTGCAAGCAGAGATTGGGGAAATAATACACCAAACACTAGTGACCAGAGGGAACTACGCAATTGGTGCGGATAGTCCGTCGATTCTTAGGTACAACTCTTATCTGGATCTTCTGGTATTCCACACATGGATACAAATGATACATGGATACAGGTATGAACCAGCATACTATAAACTTCCTAGGCACGTTCGCATATGAAGGGGACCTCTGCGGTCTTAGTACCAAAACCCGTCCCAATTAGCGAGAGCTTCGAGAGAATCTGTCAAACAACGAAATTAAGAGGATATCTAAATAAAACAAAACGATGTGCAGTACAATACCCCTGGCTTCTGTAAATTTGTATTGGAACAAATAAATAAAATGTTTCGGAGGAAATAAATCCAGGAGAAGCTGTTGATGATGACAACATCTTTCTGACTGATGATCTCCGGAAGGTAGAGGTTATTGGAGGGTTTTTTCCGAATGATGACATTAGCCCGAATCACGACAAAGGAGATTGGGAATTTGTACACAGTTCCTGCCATCGAAATAATATGTAGAACTGGCGGTTCGAGAACTCAGTAAAAGCGATGGACACCAGTCTATTTGATAATGCTCACTATCCTCCGCATTGGCAGATAGCGGAGGTGCATCCAATCCTTAAAGGGATAAAGATTCGTCGAATCTGGTGAATAGTCGTTGGATAAGTGTCCTTTCCGATATCAGCGAGGTATTCGAAAATGTGACCAAGTGGGTTAAGGACAAAAATATGGATAATCAATTCGGCTTCAAGGTGGTACTACTCTTATGATATCTAACATGCTCCGTCCAAACTGGTATCTGGTATCCAGTGGAACAGAGGCAAGAAGAATTATACGGCTACTTTAAAGAAGGCTTCTGACAACGTATAGATAGATGGCCTCTTCTTCAAGCTCAACAGCCTGAGCTTACAGGTAGGTAGGCCAATGTGGAACAGTAGCATCCACAAAAATCTGTGGTCAATTCGCCGATCCTAGTCGGAATCTACACAAGTGATCTTATGAGTTTACTTCACCATACCATAGTGTGCGCACATGACTTGATCTCGTACAGATTAGGTCAAAAGATCGGTCTTCTATATGGCGTATTTGGCCCATGCTTGTGTTTCGATGTCCCTTCGGGTCAACGTGAGAACACGTATACTCGAAATGATTCGGGTGTTTGAGAGGAATAGGCTTAGGGATTGTCTTCCCTAGTTCATATCACCAGAGTCTGAATACGTGAAATTCTATCACATTAAGTTTTTGTACAAGTGGGCGGGTCTAATAAGACTTGACAATTTCATCATTAAACTGACTCGAAGGCATATTACAAATTAAGATTTGCTGTTAGGAGTAAGTAAAAAATCGTAGATCTCTCTCACTGTGCACAAAAAAGTACAGGATGATCAGAACAATGAGCAATACAGCCAAGGTTTTACTCAACCCGCGAATGTTGCGTCAACTGTTTCGTTTTCTATAAGAAAAGGTTTGAGTTGTCTACTACATAGGGGTGTAGTAGTCGACTCTAAAGTTTAAAGATTACTCTAAATGGAGGTCATAGATACATAAACATCGCGAGAGTCTTTTGTTTGCTCTCAGTTCGATGTGAAGTGGGAAACCACTTGAAAGGTGTACACAAAGACCATTGAAATACTTTGAATTAATGTCCTCGACAAGACTTTATCTTGTCAGTCGTCCTTGTTTTGCTTGTGACAATAGATGCTACACTTAGTTGTGTCGAGTCCGACATTTTGCGTACGGAAAGCCAGCAGCACATCTGTCTTTTTTATACTTTACCCTGGAATTCAGCAGACGAGGGGTATTAGGAACTGTAGAGGTTGTGTTTCATGTGGTTTTTCGCTAGGAATTGGTGCGTACATAAAACACTTGACCATAAGAATTTTGTTTTTCTCATCGGTGGCCTTCACTCGGATGCCTACACTCTGCTTCGGTTAACTCGCAGTTGCTTTCCATAATGTTTGCATTCTGCACTATTCCAGAGAACGAATAAAAGTAGGCTATAAGCCTGACGAACTGCCATTTACATTCTCTGCAAAACTGCTTTCCTTTGGAGAAAGCCGCTAGTACTCGTAAAGTTGTATCTCGCCATAAAGATGTTAGTTTTGGTAGATTTCCGTTCATTAGAAACGCAACCTTTGCTTGTTGTAACAGTGGCTTCAACTAAGCGCCATATGAGGAAATGCTATAAACAGTGCTGGAAATATGTTGGCTCTTGGCCCCGTTCAAGACAGGAAGCGGCATAGTGGAAGCTAGCATTACTTACACTGGCTGAATTGATAGAAAAGCACGCATCGATTAAAGTAGTGATCAGAAGTGCAATTTCCTAGCCAACAACAGCTCCAATGGTCGAAATTAAATGCATTTTAATCCAGCGCCGGCGTATCCATCATATGGTTCCACTCCCACACTGACTATTAATTACCGGCACCCCAAGTATTTAAATTCACTTTTTTCATGCAAAACTCTTGTCGCATACCATGTAAAACATTACTCTTGAACTTACTGTACATACGAGTGTAGCACGTTACACTCCTCTCTGTGTAAACTGAATTCTAAGAAATAACACTTCATGCTCACCTCACTCCTCATAGCTAGTTGTCTTCCTCCGCCTCTGTCGCTACGTCTAACCATCTGATTCCGCTGAGTTACCGATGTTATGAAAGATCCATATCACCCCGAACCACGTCGATTGATTTTCTGTGTAACAGTTTCCCATGTTCAACTTATACTATCTACCGCACGCACGCCTATAAGGGGAGCTCCAAAACCTAACTGTTAAGATCCATAACGCAACGCTGTGCAAATGTATGCAAATGTAAGAACACATCCATTAGCCACACGCCTCGAAAGTGGCCTGCACACGTCAATTTCCGCGATCATAGCCACTGCAATGCGCACCTATGCCTATACCCCATCTTACGCTTGTGTCCATGTCCATGCCTGCGGGTGCAATAACATTTAAAAATGCGTGGCAACTCAACACCTATAGGAATCTGCAGTCTGCAGATACAAATACGAATACACGCGTCTTTGCGTGTTTTGGTCATAACTCTTAATAAATTAATTACGACAAATGCGAGGCACTGTTGCGGACGGTAAATTATTTGATTACTTACGGATACTTGGCGCGTCATACACTACGGTGCTACGGATACTTTCAGATAAGTGCGAAAATTGCGATTACCTTGTGAGAAGTTCAGTCGCGTATCTGCATCTGGGCGAAGAATACTCGTATTTGGGAAGATAATTTACTAAGCACGGCATTGGATGAGGGACATTAGACAAGGGACAAAGCACAAGCATATAAAACTTATCACCGCGCAATTAATTTGTGATGGTTCTACGAGTAGAAGATGTATCCTCGGTCATTTGTCGCATTACAATGGATGTTGGTTTTGCCTGTGAGGTTTGAGAAGTACTCGTATCTTCACTTTGCAGAATGCAGTTTGTCTTCATTTTTAATGGACGGGGCATTATGTATGGTGACTGGTGTTAGAGTTTGATCATTAGCCACAGGTACTTTGTTTATGGACGTGACTAAATGAGCCTGAAATCAATTTAGAACTTTATATGTGTACATTTCCACTGATATCTGGTATTTAGGCTAGTTCTATTCATATAGTGGAGAGTCATTGTATCTTCTAAGCAGTGATAATATACAGCTAAAAGTATAAGATGTGATACAAAATATGTATAAATATTGTGGCCGCTTTGCACCTATGAGATGGCAATGGTAACAAATTACAAACTTACTCGTGTGGCGCTACGGTTCGTGGTGAACCGTGGATCTCAACAAACAAGCCTCTACAGTTAGCTCGGTCTTTATCCAACTGCCTCCAGCTACACCCTCCAATTCGGTTGAGTTCCTCTTCTATGATACTTGTACTCGCCACTTAAGATGAGGTCTGCGTTAGCCCTCAGGCCTTGATTTGAAGACTTTCGGGCTGGAGCTTTGTTGTCAATTCGCTCTATACCACCTTGATCAAAATGTTCCCGCACCACACCACTGTGTGGCGCTTCCATTGCTTCGATTTCGTGGGATTATGAGTACGACACGCAATCCAGATATCAGGCAAGTGAATGGCGTTCACCAAATGAGCCGAGACCAAAAAACCACGTCGTTTTCAGTCAAAAAAGAAGGCTTTCATGGATTACAACGGTGTAGTGCATCATGTATTTTTGCCAGAAGGCCAGACAGTAAACAAAGAGTATTACGAGTATTTGGGCGTTATGAGACGTTTGCGTGAAGCAATTTGCCGAAAGAGACCAGAATTGTGGGCAGAAAACGCGTGGATTTGGCACCATGATAACGCACCGCCGCGGTCGCACAGTGCCATCATTATTCGTAATTTTTTGACGAAAAATGCAACAGATACCATCCAACAGTCACCGAATTCACCTAATTTGGCTCCCTGTGACTTCTTTCTGTTCAATCGAGTTAAAAAACCACTACGGGGAACGCGTTTCAGCAGCCGAGAGGAAGTAATGGATAAATCGCAGGAAGCACTTATTGACATACCGAAAACCGAATATAAAAAATGTTTCGAGGGTTGGATCAAGCGCTGGCATAAGTGTGTTGCAGTCGATGGTTACTACTTTGAAGGGGACAATATATGTACGTACATAGATTTAGATGAATGAACTTGTATATTTAATTTTCTGAATAAATTCCGGGAACTTTTTGATTGGTATTCGTGTCAGAGTTCGGCGATTTCCGAAAAGAGCAGTGTGATGCGAACCAAAAATTAGAAACCGGCTATTGACAATAAAAGTGAGGCAGTGAGCAATGAAAAAAAATATACTTGAGGGATTCGAACTGCGAATACGAAGACTGCAAAAGCTTTGCTGGGTATTTATGTTTCCGCATAAATCGAATCGTGGTGGTGGAACAATGAGATGAAAATCACCGCAGGAACAAAATATAAGCTTTCAAAAGCGGAAAAATCAAAACTGCCTTATAGCCCCTTGAGTTGAACTACAAGCATTCGCCTGGAATTGCCAAGAAAACGAAATAGATATTAGTTGTCCGAAAAGAAAATTTCAACTCAAGCGGCGCGCACAATAAGACCAAAAACAACCTTAAAGTAGTTAATAAATATATTTGGCTAATAAGCGCTCTTACTTGAACGTTTTTCGTCTTCTGCCGAATAAGGGTTAATTGGAAGAGCTAACTTCCATTTTCTGCCCAAATAAGTGCAGATAAAAGACGACTACTCCAATACTCATCTATTTTGTGAACTCAAATCAACCGCTAATATTCTAAGTCTGCTACTGCACCCAGAAGCCATAGGAGTGGAATAAACGTTTCGGATATTTGATGGGTTTCACACCAAAACATGAGGAGCGATCGGAAATACCGAGAACTTTTCCTTATGTGCAGAGCTCACTCTCGCCATCTCAACTTGTGCAATTTTGCAACCAAGATTTAGGTGCTTCAGACATAAGCTACGAAACGAACGGAGAATGGTAGAAAGAAGATTTCCTGCTGGAAAGTGTCCATGTCACAGTGTATGTACATCGATTTCAAAATAGAATAAGCGGGCTCAACCTTGTTGAAGAAGGGAAATCCTTGCAAAACCGATTGGACACGATTTAAGGAGATGTGCCACAAGTTCAACAGTGATCCCTTTCAGGACAAAGCAAAAGCTAGAGGAAGCTGCACCTGAGCGATTCTCTCAGCAGGTGTTTTGCACTGGAATGTCCAGTTACAAAGCAATCCTGCAGATCGCCCGTTCATTGGTCGAATCCAGACCCACAGCGACTTCGTAAAGAAACAGGTCACTTAAGACTAATTTCGAGGAAGACCGGAATTTTTACAGATCGAAGCAAAAAGAATATAACAAGCTAATTCGGGTTTCGAAGAGTGCCTCTTTTATAGAAACTTTTGCGAAAAGATCGAAACTATCGGTAAAATCAGGCTAGTCTACGATCTGCGCTTCAAAATCTGGCTGACAGAATTAAAGGCACACTCGACTGGTAGGAATACGCACTGGGCATTTTCATCGATATTAAGAGTGCTTTCGACAGCGCAAGTTTTGACCGCATGTGTATATTGGCCAAGCAACACGGCGTAGATGACTCACTAGTTTTGTAGATCAAAGCAGTGCTAGTTGCGGATGCTGACTACAGCAAATAAGTGACGGCGAGGATAAACAGGAGTTTCTCCACTATTATGCTGTACGTTTGTTGACTACCGGCTTAACGTTCTCAATAGTTCTGACGTCTATCTTCAAGCGCATACAGATTGTGAAGCTGTACTATCTTTTGGATAGTGCCCAGCTGCTGCCTGCTTTAAAGCACTGGCATTTCAAGACGTGAACGTCAGTCAGTCGTTTCAAAATTGAGGTTGTTCCCTTTACGAGAATTAGAAAAATCGGACTGACTGGTCCGATTCATCTAATGCTTATAGGTATCACCGTCCAATTCCCCAAGGAACCTAAGTATTTGAGTGTCAGACAAGGTAACAAATTTCTATGGACTAAACATGGTACGTCGAAAGTCTCTAAGACGGTGTCGGCATTCTGGCAGTGCAAAAGAGCTGTCGAAAGGTTTTTAGGATCTCCACGGCTATGACAGGGTCAGTTATATCCTATGCGCCAGTTGTCTGGTGGAACAAGCTGTCATAAAAATACTTCGTGCTGCTTTTACCAGACTTGAGACTTTTTCTAGTATAACTGGCTCTGCTCTAGACTCACTGATGTATTTCCCTCCTCTTGATTTTTATATCAGGGGCTTAACTTTGAAAGCCGTTTTTAAAAAGATGTGGTCTTTGGTACAGTACAGGCACTTTGACGACTTTGCCCGTCGACTGTATTTTGACTCTCATCTGATGCAATGACACCAGAACTCCTTTGGCAGGAAAAATACGAAATCGACTTTCCCTGTGGCCACGACTGATTTCGCCCAGAATCTGAACCAGGAAAGGGATGTAGTCGCGTCTTCCCGAAGGGCTACGATACTGATTTAGTGTTCGGCGCTGGTGTCTTTTTGAGGTACGACAACGTTAGACTTTACACCTCGTAAGAAAAACTTACGTGTCTATCTTCCAAGCAGAGATATACTCAATCCTCATAGCAGCTAGCTATATTGTGAAGAATCGGCGGAGGGGGAAAAACATTTGCGTACGTAGCGACAGCTAAGGAGCGCTTAGAATTTTGCTGAACCCCTTTTATGATTTCCAAGCTAGTTCCTGAATGCAAAACTTCATTCAACGCAGTCGGAAGGCTAAATTCACTGAGTCTTATCTGAGTCCCAGGTCACAATGAAGCCACGGGAAATGAAAGCGCCGATGAGCTTTCTAGGCAAGGTTCGAAGGAGAGTTTCTCAGGGCCCGAATTTACATTAGGTCTGTGTGTATCCTCGATTAGGGCTTCCATTGACAGTCGGGTATCATATGAGCACAACTGTATTTGTTATGAGTATACAGGTTGCCACCAGACCAATTGAATGCTTCCCGACATCTCTAAGAGGCCAGTAACTTTCCTGTTGCCCCCCCAGTAGGAAAGTCTGCAGGCTATTTACTGACATCGTGGCGGTGCACTATAATTTTTCAGAGGACATACATGTGCAGGTCAGAAGTGGTACAACATCCTGCAATACTTGCTGTTGAATTGTTGACGATACTGCGAAGCACTACCTCTATGAAAGTCCTGCTTACGTGATAGATGCAGGTACTGTAAGCGCTTTATCGCTGAAGCACTTACAAATCTTTCTTCAGAAGACTGAGAAATGTCAGTAAAAGAATTTTACAAGCAGTACAATGAACTAGTTTTTGGTCTGAGTGCTCTGTTCCAATAGAAAAAAAATTTAACAAGCTATTTATCCACGATTAAATATTTAGCGTCTAACACTCCCATCTGCTTGCCAACATGGTGGTCCTTGAGACTATGCTCACTTCCATCGTATGCATCGTAGGCGGAATAATCTTTTCCACATATGTGTACGTCACTGGTGCCTTCACGTGATCTAAATATGTTTGGGAGCCATTTCTTATTATGCCTAGGAGAACGCACTGATGAATCTTCTTTGCCTTAACATTCACTTCATGAGCTGCATTTTCAAGGTTATTTTCGTTTGAAAAGACATGACATTTAGTACCACTCGAACGAGTTGCAATGGCCACATATGAACATGCCGTTTGAGCCAATGACACGTATGCGAATACGAAGTCGCCTTTCCTTATATTAAAAACTGACTTCGGCCAGAGTTTGTGTCAGAAAAGACAGCGGTCTCACATATTGCTCCAGATCCGATCTAGACTATAGCGCTGGCATCTTTGTGTAGGACGAGAACCTTGGACTGCACTATTAGAAAGGCAAATTAGCATTTATCTTTCAAGACGTGGCATCCACAATTCTTGTGTGAATAAACTATATAGCGAGGAACAACGGGAGGGCGTGAGAAATTTCCGCACAAAACGAAAGCCAAGCTGCGTTTCGGCGTTTCTTATAAACTTCAAGGTAGTGCAAGACTTCTTTGATGTATGCGCTGAATTCGGAATCCAAGATCACAATAGAATCGCTGGATACAAAATAGCCGACGAAATAGCAGGACAAGACTTCTCAGACCTGAATCTGAATTTGGACGACCTGCGTTAGGGCTACCATGTCTTGTGTAAAGCAACTCTAGTTGTTCATTGTTATGTATTCCAACATTTAGGATACACAAACTTTGGCACAAATCCTCCAGTTAGAGGTTTGACGTAAAACCGACCCTCAGCTATTTCCGTAAGGTTTTAGATTTCAGGAACAAAAAAAAACGGACCTCAGCCCTATATCATTACCACAATTCCGACTTTACGGTCCTGATATTGACGGCAGATATACAACACTTCAGCCATTTGAAGGACTAAGAAAAGCGATGTAAACACTATGAACCTATCATTAGATTAAGCGACTTCATCATTTCTCAAGGACTTGCGATTAACCACGCTTTCGATTCTTTTCAAAAGGCGATCCAGGCGAACGTCCTAACCCTCAGTTACACGACGTTAAATCCGATTTCAGATTTTTTTGACCACAAAACATTTAAAAAGATTCACTTTTCCTTGCCGTAATTTACCTTGAATTAATATACACGACAAGACACCTGGTAATAACTTAATAACTGGGAACTTCCATATGAAACTTAATAGCGATCGAAATTGCTAAGGGGTACGAGTATCAAATCACAATTCTTTTGCGTGTCAGTAGCTCAGTAATTAGCCGCAGGTTATCTCACTTGACGATACGTTTCCCATTATCCGTTTTTATTGCGAGTCCCAGTTATTTGGCAAAGTTCTATTTTAATGTTTCTTAAACACCAGCGGTTTGTGTTTTAATTAAAATTTTATAACTCCGTCTAATATTCGTCATGCACCTGACTGAACGTCATCAAGTAAATGCCTTTCTAACCGAGCAAACTGCTCCCAAATGATCTATTCTACACACGTGTCCATCAGAAGCAATGCTACTTAGAGGTGCTGTGTTCCTCACTAAACTAACTCAAGGTACCATGTTATGTTGGAATACCTCTCCAAATCCAATTTCCTGCTAAATAGCAATCACCTCCTTTATCGGATTGACCTGCGAGGCCATCAAGCCGACAGATTGCTTCATTTGCTCGAACGCTATAAACTTTCTTTTTCAAGAAGATGAACCTCCAGCGGAGCAGCACCTACCTACTGCCAGTAGTATCCAGCGAGGCAGCATCACCTACCAAGTACCAGCAGAAGCAGAAACAAGGTGCAGAAGTACTCCATTACGATCGGTGCCGGTCGTCATTTATTGTAGTTTCGCCAAATCCCAGACACAAAAGAAGTCACATCAAACATTTTCCAATTAAAATTCATTTGCCCGAGAGACCCTCTCCTTTCGGCAAAAGACCACCACCACCGCCATCTAAACCATCATTCAAGCCACACTCCAATACCAACTGAACAGTATAACTGAAGATCAGATGAAGACTCCAGCAGGCAGCCTACCGCGGCCCATGACATCTGATGAATTTAGCAATAATGTCTGCGAAAGTTATTAGGCGTCTCCTACTGTATAACGTTCATCGGAGCTGCACTTAGAATTAGCGATAGACCGTAATTTCATAATTGGACAGCCACCACGATGAGCGGTTAGGGCACCAAACAACAGTAGAATTTAGCATTGATTTATATTTGAGTATTTGCGCTGGGACCAAAGGATTGCGCTACCACTTACAGATATCTAGTTTCCTTAGCTCTGACGGAGAAAGTGCTAAAGATGCAAATTTATATCCAGCATCGTCGGAGGTCGACATCAGACTGAGGCTGAGATGTTTTTATTAGTGGATATAAATTACCTCTTCACCTGGCAGGACCTTGGTGGATCTTCTAATTCATGCAACGCCTTCGATTACATTGTATGCAGAGTCGTCGATATCGAGTGCCGCCCTGCAAACGTACTATAAAGTCATCATTCACTCAGCGCCATTCATGCTTAAGCGAAGATACTCGTACTCGTAGTAATAGTTGTTGTCCTAGTCATAGTCGTAGTCATAGTCGAATCTTTGCCCCAGGCTTTGACCTGTAATCACGATCCTCGAACAAAGGGATTTCCCTCGTTCCAACAATGGCAATTGAAGACTTTATTTTCGATCTAGAATCAGAACCAAAACCAGAACCACCTACTCGATGAGCAGTAACCTGCTGCTACCAAAAAGCATTAATATCGCCTCCTAACTGCAGATGAAGTGTGCTGAAGGTATGAAGGTACTGCACGCGGCACACTCGTACTCCAGTACTCGCACCACACCTCTGGAGAGAAGATGAACTGAACTCCAATATAATCGGTCGAAGATCAATATTCGTATGACTTCGTTGAGTATGAATATACAAGTGCGGAGTATATGGATACTCCTTGGCTCATATATTTATTAGTGTGGCACTCAGGAAATCGTTGAACTATGCGCCGCCGTTGAATTGGTCACGATTCTCACTTATGGAATGAGCGCAATTAAAAACGGTTCACAGCAGGAGTTCTGGATGAGCCCTCAATGAGTAAATTTCCAAACACTTGAAGTTTGGGTTAATTTTATGGATACTGATACTGATATGTGTGCGCGTTCTAGACGGTACTTGCCACTCGTTTTATTTGAAGAGGTCATAAGTTCTCACCTAACTTGAGTTGAAAGTGGGACATAGGTCAATTTGAGTCCAAATAGGTAACGTTCTGAGGTTTTTTGCCAGAAGATTGGTTTCAAAATATCGTACAATGTATGGGGAGTTAATTTAATTTAGAAGAGGGCAGTGTGCCAGGATAGAAAGCAATGTGGTCTAACTATACAACACAAAGTGGTATGTGTCTAGTCGTCGTCACTGGGATGTCGTGCAGTACCATGTAGACTTTTAGGGCTTCTAATTATGTCACCTAGGGGTGAGCGAGCCCAAGCAAAAAGTCAACCTTAGCAAGTACAAAATCGATGTATAATCTCGTACACTACTACGATAAAGCCAATTGGAGGAATTTATAGCTTCTTTAACAATTTAAAGCGGTAGTTACACTTCCTCGAATACAATGTGGATGCCACTGTTGATATAATCACAGATACTATTTTCCTTGAAATAAGATTGTTTACCGGATTAGGAATATCAAACGACAAAAAAAAGCGGTACGACTCGAACTGTAAACAAACTTGTTAGCTTAGAGGGTCATAGAAGGTTTTTGCGCAAAACCGCATAAAGTTCTAACGAGCCAATGACTGCAACGTCTTTCCCAAGCATGTGAAATTTCCATACGACTGTTCAGTTCAAACTTTGCCAAGAATGTGCGCTGCAGTTCTAGGCCCTCAGTTAACAGCCAGAATTAAGATCGACCTGAAACTCAGGGATACACCCACATTCTTATGAACTGATTCTGAAATTGTCCTTGCTTGGATTAACTCCCCTTCTTCATCGTTCCAAACGTTTGTAGCCAATCGAGTTGCTGTTATACAGGAACTTACCCTTCCCGAGCAATGGTGACATGTATCGTCAAAACACAATCCAGCGGATGTATTATCAAGGGGCCTTCAACCAGCTAAGTTACCATCATGCACACTTTGGTTTTATGATCCGCTTTTCTTATTTGGCCATCAAGATATGTGGCCATCAAAATATATTAAGGAGTTCTCAACTCCAGAAGACACAGAGAGAAAACGAAAAATACCAACTGTAGCAACAGCTTCTTATAGTTCCAACCTGGAAATGATTTATAAGATTAACTACCACAATTCGTTCAAAACTCTTCAAAGGATAACTCGATATATCCTACGCTTTTGTAATAATTTCAGATGCATCAACTCCCAACGGCAAAATGGTATACTGCTGACGCCAAGGGAGCTAAAAGATACACTCGTCGTCATAGTTCGAGCAATGCATGCATTTTATTTCATGGAAGAAATCAGTGACCTGCAGACCTACAAGGAATCAGGGCAGAAGAGTAACTTCAACAGCCTTGCTCCATTTTTGGATGACAAAGGAATAATTCGAGTTGGAGGCCGATTAAAGGCCGGAACACTGCCATTTGACGCCAAGCATCCAATGCTTCTTCCATACAATAATCTTCTAGTAAAGCTGTTGATGCAAGAAATCCATGAGAAGCACAGTCACTGTGGCCCCTAAACATTATTGGCGCAGATGAGACAACGATTTTGGCCAATCAAAGGCAAGTTAATGGCACGATCAATAGTACACCACTGAGCCAGACCTCAGTTAGTTCAACAAGTTATGGGGAACTTACCGCCACCAAGAATAATACCAGCGAGGCCGTTTATAAATGCAGGAGTCGATTACCATTTTGGATACATTACACGGTAAACGACCCCAAAAGGCTTATGTGGCAATCTTCTGCTGCTTCGCCACAAAGGCAGTATATATAGAGCTTGTAAGCGATTTATCCACCGAATCATTTATTGGAGCGCTAAAACGATTCATCGGTCGCAGAGGATATTGCCAACACTTATATTGCGATAACGCAACAAATTTTGTGGGAGCAAATAATCAATTGTCTGAATTGGAAAACGTTATTTACTCAGAAAAGGCGCGTATTGCTATTATAAAGGAATGTAGTAATAATGCGATACACTTCAACTTTATTCCTCCAAGGGCTCCACCTTTTTGAGGTCTCTGGGAAGCAGCAGTGAAATCAGCAAAACACATGTTAAGAAGGAGTGTATCAACATCGTCATTGACGTATGAAGAGTTGGAAACGATACCAATTCATATCGAAGCTATATTAAACTCTAGACCACTCACGCCACTTTCAAGTGACCATAACGATCTAACAGCATTAAACACCAGGACACTTTCTGATCGGGGAACCTATTAGTGCTCAAATCGACACGCACGCAGTCCCGATGAAACAAACTCTAATGACTAGATGGAACTTGGTTTCGCATCTCAAACACGAATTTTAGAAGAGATGGTCCAGCACTTCAATGGCCGCTCAGTAGAATCATTAAAACTTATAATGGTGATGATGGTGCTGTTCGAGTAGTCGATGTTAAAACAAAATCTGGAATCTGGAAACGTCCAATTCACAAATTAGCAACACTACCCATTGAGAATGAAGTAAACAATGACAGCGCATCTGAGACTGTAGATGAACATAGCACTCAAACACCAGAGCCAGTGCCGAAAGGCGGAGGACATCTGGCGCTAGTGGAATTGCGTCATTATTAACAATTTTATGCCGATTATGCCGATGGTAATCAGTAAAAATATCGAAATCAGCAAATCAATCCAATCTCGAAATCTACTTTGAAGACATTGGCTCAGCAAAAATAGCGACAAGCGAATGGAACTTCATCGTACAATATAATCTTAATCCGTTGATAGAACAATATCGGGCATTATCCAATGGAACAATAACGCTCAACCATTTATGTCAAGAAATTCAGCAAAGGCGCTTTTGCACAAACGTACTAAATCAACTTCGACATATAATATCCGAACTACAGTCGAAAAATATGGTTTTACCAACCAAAAGAACAAAAAGAGGAGCCATTAACATAGTTGGAAAAATTGCTAATTCTCTATTTGGAATCAGAGTATGTAGAACGGATGACGGACACAATAGAGCAAGTTAACACAAACGAAGATCACTTATTAGAAATCAAACCTCAGTTATCGGCTCAATAATAAACATTGTAAAACAAGACCAAGTAATTATTAAAAATAACGGTAAAGAAGGCTATCAAGCCAAAATGTCTCAGATCGTCGCATCTCTCTCATCTCAACTTATTTTAATGATAATCAACATTCAAAGACTGCAATCATCGCTTATTGATGTACTCACGGACACTCACCACCGCAAAATCAGTTCACTAAAAAGGGAGTTGAAAATCATTAAAACTCACTTACCAACATTTCTAGAGATACCAGCAGACGAAAAGGATATCTATGCAAACTGATGACAGTAAAGGGAGGAATAACGGATATTTTGGATTACACTTCCATTAGTAGACCAAGAACACTGCGAGCTGCTTAGGATGACACCTATACCAAACTTCATAAACAACAACATGTTAGCAATGAACCTCTGTGCACCAATACTGGCTCTGAACGCACATCGCGACCAGAGTTCAGAAATCCAGAAGTTCAAAATCGACACACGTCACCTCTTCATCGGCTTCAAAGTCGCATATGACAGCATCGATAGAGATAAACTAGACAGAGCCATGTCCAATTTTGACATCCCTGTCCAGCTCATTCGATTATGGAGAATACGCGCGAAATAATAGCATGAAACTCACAAGTCATCTTCAGAATTACGATCTCTCAAGAGGCTGCTCAGTTACTCGCATACATTAATATGATGCAAAAGGGATAGCGAGTTGTCAATGGAGTGCCTGCGACCATTGAAATAGAAGCGGCAAAGTAGATTTAGCGGTCAACGAAGGAACACCAAGGTTTATGTCGTAACAAATGGGAATATACAACATTGATGCCTAAGACGAAACCCCACGAAAGCCACCTAAATCTTTGAGAAAGTTAAGGACTTTACGTCGAAATTCATGCGAAGAACCTTCCTTGCTAATCGCCGGGAATTAGGTAGAGTATTTCTTTTTTTATTTTTCTACATAGTCTCCTTGTAACTCTACACACTTCTCCGATCGATGTTCCCATCTCTCTAACCCGTCCAAATAGTACTTGGCGTTTTTCTCTGCAAAATAATTGTTCACAAAGGTGATTGTGTCACTTGACGAAAATCTCTGTCCTCCGAGCACAGTTTTTAGATGAGGGAACAAAAAGAAGTCGCTTGGGACTAGATCTGGTGAATTAGGCGGATGGTTAAGCAGTTCAAACCGTAATTCATGGATTTTTGCCATGGCAACCGCTGAGGTGTGAGACGGCGCGTTGTCTTGGTGAAACAATATTTTCTTTTTCTGCAAATGTGGCCGTTTTTCCGCAATTTTTGCCTTCGGCTTGGCAAGTAATGATGCCTTTTTAAAAATAATCGATTAAGATAACGCCTTTACTATTCCAAAAAACAGTCGCCATCACTTTCCTCGCCGCAAAACCAGTTTTTGCTTTTTTTGGAGCCGGCTCGCCCTTTGCAGTCCACTGTTTTGACGGAATTTTTGTTTCGGGCGTATACGAGTAATGGTGTATCCAAGTTTCATCTACAATAATTAATTGGAGCCAAAACTCGGATCTATTGCGCCCAAAACTGCGCCAACACAGCGTTGGAAATGTTCATTCGAACACGTTTTTGGTCTAACGTAAGCAAATGCGGCACCTACCGCGCGTACAGCTTTCTCATGCCTAAATTTTGAATTAATATATAATAAACACGTTCTTTGGACTTATCTTAACCTCTCACCTTAATTCGGCGGTCGTCTAACACCATTTGGTGAACTTTAGCAATGTTATCGTCAGTGGTTGCACTTTTTGGACGTCCCGAACGTTCATCATCTCGCAAGCTCTTACGGCCACGTTTAAATTCAGCTGCCCAAAATTTCACTGTGGGAAATGATGGTGCAGAGTCCCCATACACAGAGTCCAACTCATTTTTGATTTGCGTAGGCGTATTGCCTTTCAAAAACAAAAATTTAATAACAGCTCGATACTCAATGTTTCCCATTTTCACCAAAAACACTCACATCGACTCACTCAAACGACTGTCAAAAGAAGCACAACTAACATTCACTAGCTTTTATTGACGAGTGCCGCTATTTTTACGTTGCGGTCGAAAACTTTTCAGACCACCCTCTTAAATGTCTAGATCACCTTAAGCGCATGAAAACCAACGTCACGGCGCGGAAAGTTTTCGACTTCAATCTAGAGAGACAACGCACTATAAGACGGCGTTATCTACGTCAGCACCAACCATCATCATGTGCGCAACTAGGGGCAGCTGGTATAAGGCCGCGCCAGCTGGAGAAGCATGTCAGCTGTGTCCCTGGCACATTAGTTTTGGTCGTACTGACACTTCATACGTTTAAAAACGAAGCTGCAGACATTCCTGGCTCATTTTTTCGATTTTTCCTCCATCGTGTTGCTCTTGTAGGGCGAAAAAACGTTCTCTAATCCAGACAAACTTTTTTTTAGCTCGACTCGTTTCAGGCTTTTTCTTCATTTAATGTAAATTTAATACTTAACATAAATTGATTAACTATCTTTCTTTAAAAATGTCTTCTTAGTCCTAATTAAAAAGTTCCTCTTAACTGTGGACAAAAATGGTAAAAGGAACAAGTATGTGGCTAAAGCCTGTTCCACAGCGGCTTGCCATCACCATCAATCTATTTATTTATGGTCACGCTTATCGAAGGAAATGGTGGAAATAACTTAGTAAAGCGAGCTTTTAATTCTGAAGAGATTTCTAAAGAAAACCCAGTGCGCAGAGGCGTTATAAAACCACATCAATTTAGAGTCAATTCCTTATTCTGGGGTTTTATGTAAATTCCACAATTAAGAGTATCTAAACCAAGATTTGAGCAAAAGATTTCGAATTAGTAAAACCGAGTATCTATAAGAATACATAATAAATGAATCGTCCCGCGACAAAAAGAGATTATTCTTTCCATTAGAAAAAAAAAACATACCACCGAAACCAATAACAGGTAGCCCGAATGTCATTCCTTTTAGAGGCATCTCAATTAATTGCCTCAAACACACGGTATAGGTACTCTTGCATCAATTAATCTCGAGATACTATTCATCCCATATCCATATTTAGACTGAAATTTCAATTCAAATTTATGCAAGGGAAAGACTTCTGCGGAAACTGACATAGCAGGTAACCAACGGCAAACGCTCAAACATTTGTATCCGTAAGTGTCAATGCCACTAATGTCGCATTCATTTGACTAAGATAACCCAATTTGCAGATTTTCTGTTTTTCTTTTTTCTCGAGTACTGTTGGTATTGGATCTGCATATTCGTATGCCCCGGCTTCTCATAAACATTCCACTCAGGGTTCCCGTTTAGCTCTTCAATTTTCAGACTATTCATTGAAGTGAAGTGTGCCCGTCTAAGAGCTTCTCATTGACCAATTGCTTTGGGAACCGTTTAAGTGTGTTCTACCATTTCGCGCTCAAATGCAAATACAAATACGCCGCCGTTCATTCAGAGAATAGATACTTTTCAGTGCTGGTACATGGTGACCAAGCTCACCTATTAGATACTGGGCATCGAAAATATCTCTCATCTGTCAGAGGCGTCAAAAAAGGTCACGATGTTACTGATCGCCAGCGACAATGTTACCACTACGAATGAGTGGTGATCGTGCTTCATAGTTCACTAGTCGTACGTTATTTGAGTGGATATGGCGCGGTATTTCACTTGATTAACTGTTTTGTCTGCCAAAGGGGTGTCATTAACATCTTAAGTTAGCAGCCAAAATGACTCCGGGGAAACAGTTCCTCATAAGGTACGAGTACACACCGATCGTACTGATCGTAGTATTCACATACGTCTCATTGAAAGTCGTTAAGTGAGCAGCTTCAGCCTCCTCCAGCCACTCAACAAACGCTAAATATTGATTGAGTGACTCTTCAGTAGCAACCTGCCTAGAGCTCAGCCGCACAATCGTTAGGCAAACAATTAACCTGGCTAAATAGCTTACTGACTTTGGTGTGATTATTTTTGGCGAAAAAGACAAAAACAAACAGACGAACAAACTTCAGGCGAATCCAATCACGATTTCGGACGCTTAAGCATGTGCTCGTAAAGACGATGAAAATTGGAAATTAATCATAAAGTTGAGGTGATGTGAACGTAACCGATCCGGACGGGACTGTTTGAAGGTTCAAGGCTATGTCTATTCCACTGGCGGGCTAATAACCTTGTTAAGATGATTTATAGGTGAATCTGAGTTTTAGATGCTTTTTAATCAGATTATCTGTGACTGACTGATATTTTGTATTTCTTCAGCTTTGAGGGACTTTTACTTTTGATGGTGTGGGGAAACCCACACGATCATAGTGAAGAGAAGTATTTAAGGGCTTTTTGTGGTGATCAGTTTGTGCCATTATCTGGTCATTCAATCTAAAGTATCTTACATTTGTTTCCCGGCAAATTTATTATCTGCATCGGGACAATAGGAAACCAATTTGATGATGACAAATAGTTTTTGGATTGCCGTTGTAACATTACAGAAGCCCCAAACTGGACAGCAACTCGACCTTCCACGAGTTTGATGCGCTGTCTGATTCCATTCAAAGAATTGTATCCCTGTATCCTCATACTGAAATCGTGATTACGGGCGATTTCAATATACACAATTCTGGTTGGCTTCGACATTCTGGACAGACAACACCCGAAGGACGGTGTGTTGAGATCTTCGCTGCAGAAAATAACTTAACCCAGCTTGTAAATGAGCCCACACGCATACCAGACGTTGATAGTCATACCGCCAACACCCTGGACTTGTTTTTAACCTCTCACCCTGACAAGTACTGCGTTGATGTACTCTCCCCTCTAGGCTCGTCGGACCATTGTGTCATATCAGCTAAATTCTCGTACACCCACCACACAGTTAGAGAAAAGATTCCTAAAAGAACCGTATGGCAATACGAGAAAGCCAATTGGAGCGGACTTAACAACTTCTTTAGGAATTTTAACTGGTCGTTATGTTTCCTCGATAACGACGTGGATGCCGCTGCTGACATGATCACAGAAACTATTCTCTTTGGAATGAAATGCTTTATCCCTCATCGGATGATGAGTATCAAACCAAAAGAAAAGGAATGGTATGACTCGAACTGTAAAGAGGCTGTCAGGGTTAGAGAACTGTTTTTTCGGTCCTACAAGACCAACCCGACAGAGGAAAACCGAAAAAAGTTTAAACGAGCCAGAAATGACTGCAACGCCTTTCTTAAGGGTGTGAAATTCTAATATGACCTAAACCTGAGGCAAAAAATACTACAATGTCCCAAAGGCAGTAAAAATTTTTGGTCATTCAAAAATATTAGAAATTCTGCCTCATCCTCCATCCCAACGCTCATTTACAATGACATTCCAGCTGTCAGCTCTTTGGACAAGGCCAATCTGCTTGCTGCACACTTTGCGGCTAGCTCAACACTCCCAGACTGTGCTTTGTCCCCGCCTACACTTGAGTGCGTCGAATGGGACGAATCCACTTTCGCACTCGTGTAGTAGCAAGAGTAGTCAAAGATCTCAACATGCATAAATCCGCTGGTCCAGATGGTATATCTCCCCTTCTTCTGAAGAGGTGTTCTTCTGCGCTGGCAAAACCACTGCGTAAGGTTTTTCATCAGTCCTACTCTTTAGGACTCTTTCCGAGCAGATGGAAAACAGCATTTGTCCAGCCCGTCCCTAAAAAAGGCGAATCTACTTCTCTATCCTCTTACAGACCCATTGCACTTACGTCCCTTCTTTCCAAGGTCATGGAAACGCTGATAAATCGTCAGCTCATGAAATATCTCGAAACACGAAAACTTCTCAATGACCGGCAATATGGTTTTCGTAGCAACAGGTCCACTGGTGATTTGATGGCATGTCTCACCGAAAAGTGGAACCAAAGCGTACATCAATCTGGCGAAAGCAAGATAGTTGCACTTGATATTTCTAAGGCATTTGACAGAATTTGGCATCAGGCTCTTTTGTCGAAAATGCGTGCTCTTGGGATCGATGACTCCCTTCTTCAATGGATTAGAAATTACCTTTCGGAACGTTCAATTCAAGTTGTCTTGGACGGTTTCAAGTCTGATATTCACAAAATAAATGCTGGTGTGCCCCAGGGCTCCGTTCTGTCTCCGACACTCTTTTTAATCTTCATTAACGATCTCTTGTCTGCTACTTCTAATCCAATTTATTCCTTTGCTGATGACAGCACTCCCTGCTTTTCATATTCGTTCCCGGACTCACGTCCCTGCTCCTCGGCTGTAGAACGGGAACGGCAGCGTATGCTAAGCTCATTAAATTCCGATATTAACAGCATAACCAACTGGGGAACTATCAACCGAGTAGAATTTAATGCTTCCGAAACTCAATGCTGTCTGCTGTCATTAAAGCGAAATTCAAATACCCAGCCATTATCCATGCATGGCACTTGCATCGTCGAAACCGATAAACTTACGTTGGAATTACCAGACATTCGATGTCGCCAAAAATGCTGCGAAATGTCTAGGTTTTCTCAAGCGATGTAAGAAATATTTTACCCCCTCTGATCTGGCCACAATGTATAAGGAATTTATCCGCCCAAAACTGGAGTACAATGCCCACATCTGGTCAGGTGCTCCTAAAACATCTCTGCACCTGCTAGAAAGCATTCAAAACCGTGCGATAAAACTAATTGGTGATACTAATATCAGTCAATCAATTGACACCCTCGAACACCGACGTAAAGTCTCCTGTCTCACTTTGTTTTATCGCTATTTCCACCACCAGTGCTCCATTGAAATTGCCAGTAGCGTTCCGCCCATCCAAACTTTCAACCGTAACACCCGTCTCGCTATGAATGCTCATCAGTATACCCTCAAGCCCATTTTCGGACGTACTCTAAAATATCGTGATTCTTTCCTAAGCCGTACAACTCGCTTATGGAATGCCCTGCCGACCTCTGTGTTTCCTGGTCGTTATAACTTGCAAACATTTAAAAACAATGTACATCGGTACCTGTCTTTTCTTCCTCCCTAAATTTCCTTCGCCCTCGCTGTGTACGAACATTTTAAGGGTACAAAAACCCCTTGAGCGCGCGCCGATTATAAAAAAAAAAAAAAAAATTTGACAGTGTAGAGTGTTAGAAGACTGGATGGGCTACGGACGGTCAAAAGATTTGCAGAAATTTGAAAGTAGACATCGTATTTGGCCAAATGGCATCGTAGCACAATCTATTTTGCTTAAACAAACACACAATTTTCTTATCGCAATATTTACAGGATCCTTAGCGTTAAGACTATGTTGCTATTGACGAAAAGTATCTCCCAAGTATTTTATTGTATCTCTCTCCCTTGTACGATACCCAAAGCTACTTAACAACGAAGAAGTGCTGTGAAAACCGTCGAAATCTGTAACCGCAAGAGACTGCTCTAGGGTAACCATATAGCATTGATAGGCTTTTCAATTCTTATGTTTCAGCAGCTGTCAATGGCATCGAACTGTCAAAATATTCAGTAAGGTTTGCCATTTCATCATGCATTGTTTTACGCTTGCCGAACGTGCGGAAATTATTAAAAAATATTATCGAAATTCCGTCTCTGTTGTAAATACTGAAAGTGAATTTCGTCCTGAGATCGGTCGTCATCATGGCTTCAGTGTGCAGGCAATTTGCCGCACCGTGGAAAAGTTTGAGCGTGATACACCATTTTGGATCTTAAGCCACCAACCAGGTAAAGATTGTTGCAAAACGAAAAAAACATAGCCACCCTAGCGGCCAGTATCGAAGAAGACCCAGAAATGCCGATTCGGCGCCGATCAGCATAATTGAGCATCGCCAGAGAGCCAACCCGACTTATTTTGCGGTTGGATTTGGGCCTACTTCCATATATTGAAGCCGAACGACCTTAAACGATGACGTGAGTTCACTAAATGGACGCCAAAAATGTTGGCCGGAGATCCGGATTTTGGTCAAAAAATCATCTTCTCGAACGTGGCCCATTTTTAGCTCAGCGGCTATGTCAACAAACAAAATTGCATCATGCATCAATGCATCCACAAAGATTGACTGTTTTGAGCGGTTTATGGCATGGTGGTATCATCGAACCTTATTTCTTTGGAAATGCTTATTTCTTCTGGAAATGAGGAAAGAAACACAATTACCGTTAATGATCTCAAATACAGAGCGAGGTTAACAGACTTTCTGCGGTCAGAGCTCGACGAGATGGATATTTCCGAGCTGTGGTTCCAACAAGACGGCGGTACTTGCCATACAAGGGACGGAACGCTCGAAGTTGTGAAGGAGAAATTTTTCGACTGGGCCATCTCACGGCGAGCGTTCATCAATTGGCCGCCGCAATTATGCGATTTGACATTTTTTCTGGGTCACGTCAAGTCCTTGGCCTACTCTAACAAGCTGACCACCGGCTGACCGGCTCAAGTGAGGGCGTAAAGGCCTTAATAAAATCTGGGAGATGTTTTTTTTCTGCTTAATTCATTCCCTGTGAGGGAATACAAGGCCCGACTGGGGTGCTACAGATGCTATGGCCTAGGCCATAGCGTAGCGAACTGTCCATTTAAGGCAGATCTCTGTCGCCGTTGTGGGCAAAAGGGCCATAGAGCCATCTCCTGTAAGGAGGCCATGCAGTGTAGGAACTGCAATGCAGAGGACGGCCAGCCGTGCACCTCATGGGGACCGTTGATTGTCCTCTGCATGAAGCGACAATACTCAGAGCGAACTCTAGATATTGATGAGGATCGCGCAACAAAATTATCAGGGCGCTTTTTCGGTAGGGGTCGATTTAGGAGTTCAGATGGTTAGGCAGGGCTGCAGCATTGCCCTGGTTCAGGAGCCCTACACATCTGATGGATGTGTTAGGGGTTTGCCTGCAGGAACGCGGGTCTTCCCTGATACCAGAGGAAATGCTGCGATTATTATAAGTGATGTCAACTTAGTTTGTGTGCCTGTTTCCTCCAGCGAACCAGGTGTTTGCGTAAGCATAGAAGGCGCTTTTGGCAGGATTTTTCTTGCCAGCGTCTACTGCAAATACAGTGAGGAAATTGACCCGTACATCGAGTATATGGATGGTTTATTTTCGCTAGCAGGCACAGAACCCCTTATAATCGGTGTTGTCGCCAATGCGACCTCTCCTCTTTGGTTCAGTAAGGTATCTGGAATCTCAACTGGTACCCGGAACCAGGAGCGGGGGGAGCTTCTTGGTGAATGGATTGTTGCACGCAATATCCATGTCATCAACGAGCCGAGTGAGGTATATACCTTCGATGTGGTCAACGTTGGCAGGAGTGACATTGACGTTACTTTCGCCAACGAGGCAGCTTTTAGGGCGTTTAGTTTTAGGTGGCAGGTTAGCGCAGGGGTGAGTGATCACAACTGGATCCAGTTTGAGATCGCTCACGAAACAGAGGACAGAGACACGGTTTCTGAAATGAGATGGTGTGTGCGAGGCGCTGACTGGAATATTTATGGTGCCCGTATACTTACGGAGGTATCTTCCTTACCACCCCAAGTGTAAGGCGGCTTGAGCATTGACGGGCAAGTCGAAACGAGTGTGTTTGGCGGGTTAACGATGAGCTCTTTGAGAGAAGCCGCAAGGCGAATCGAAAAAGGGTAAATTGATGGACCCGCTGTCTGACAGAAAAGCGAAGGGCGGTCAGAAACCTAAGGAAGCGATTCCAAAGGGCTACGGCGGCTAACGCTGAGAACCTGGCTCAGCTGGGCATTGCCTTTCGGCAAGGGCTCGCTGAGTACAAGCGACTAATAGTCAGTACGAAAGAAGCTCATTGGCGAAACTTTGTGTCTGGGAATAGGGATGATCCCTGGGGCAAACTATATAAGATTTGCAGGAGTGTTAAAAAGACTGCTGATATAGAAGGCATTCGTGTGGATTATAGTATCTTATCCACATGGAAGGACTGTCTGACTGCATTGCTAGGTCAGTGGCAATTGAATGAGCTCTGTGGTTGCTGCGCTTATGCAGACGACCTGCTCCTTATCCTCGAGGGCCAATCCAGGGCTCGCGTGGAGGAATTAGGAGAAAGAGCTTTTTCAATCGTTTCCGAATGGGGCGAAAGCGTTGGCGTCAAAGTGTCGCAGGAGAAGACAATATCAATGCTGCTTAAAGGCAAATTGAATACGAGAAGTCGGCCTCCTGTGATTCGGATGAATAGTGTTAGCATTAGGTGTGTGACTGAGGTCAGATACTTAGGCATAACGCTGGGTGAGCGCATGAAATTCATGCCTCACCTCGTCCAAATGAGCAGACGCATGTTATGTGCTGTAGGCCAGGTAAGACGCATTCTGCGATCTGACTGGGGGCTTAACAGGCGCTCTGTTCATGTCATATACAACGGTCTTTTTGTTGCCTGTGCAACATATGGAGCATCGGTATGGTACGACAGAGTTATGACTGAAGATGGCCGCCGTCGGATCTTGGCTTGCCAAAGAGTCGCCTTGCTCGGTTGCCTGCCTGTGTGCCGCACTGTCTCCACAGAGGCAATGCAAGTTTTGTTGGGAGTGCCACCTCTGGATCTGGAGGCGATACGTCGTGGTATCGCTTTCAAGATCAGAAAAGGTCTCCCTCTTAATGAGCGAGACTGGGTTTCCCCAGCAGAAGTGGATGGCCTATCCCTGAGGCAGCGTAGAACCTTGCTACACGCATGTGTTCTATCTAGATGGCAATCTAGGTGGGATGCTGGCGAAAACGGCAGGGTTACTTATGGCTTCTTGAAGGATGTGCTGACCATGACAGTATTTCCTAAACGGAACTTTACCCTCAGCCTGGGCTTTTTATTAACCGGGCATGGCTCCCTTAATGCATTCTTGCATAAAAGAGGGCTTAGTGGGGCGGCAAGCTGTTCATGTGAAGCCACCCATGAGGATTGGCTTCATGTTCTCTGTGAGTGCCCAAATTATTCAGACGTTAGGGACTTGCATGCTATGAGCATCATATACAACGGTGATGCCTACGACGTCAACGGAATTCTCACTGACACCGTACGGTTCGAAAGAACCCGTAGCTTTGCAAGAGAAGTATTTCTTAGAAGACGCAGTAGGCAGTTAGCGGGTGGGTCATTTTAAAGTTAGGAAAGCCTTAAGTGACAAAGGCCGCCAGTCCTGGGCAGTGAGGTGCCCAACTGGAAGTAACCTCAAGGTTGCGAAGCTCGACCGGAAGCTATATTCTGGTACCACGGGAGGTCAGGAGCCCCCGGAACTATGGTTCCGGCCTGACCTAGGAGTTGGCACCCTTGTGGGAGTATCGTGGTAGCTGTAGGTTTGTAACCAAAATCGCGGGGAGGGAAGAACTAATGGTGCTTGGACATCTCATGGCTTAGCATATGTGTAGTCTACTACGACCTGTGCTAAACCATGGGATTGCTATGCAACCAATTGGTCTGCTCGATATGGCTGAGGTATTAGATAGGCCTCGACCCTTCACCAAAGGGGAAGTTCGTGCCTTACACACGACTTCGAATCTGGTACTGGTGGTAGTACTTGTACTACCCGAAGGGCGCTTATCAACGCATTGTTTTGATATCTCGTGCGAAGACGCACCGTAGGCTTGAGCCTTCACGGCAGGTACCTGCGTTAAACACTAGTGACATCTGACCACTTTGGGCGAGTTCGAAGCCAACATTCGACAAGCTATTGCCGGAATAATGCCGCACATATTGGACGGAGTCATCAAAAATTGGACTGACCGCTTGAAGCACTGCCAGCAAAGCCGAGGCGTCCATTTGAATCATGATAAAGCCAGATTCAATTTTATATCTTAGACCGTTGTTGTCTTATTTTTTTTCCTATCGTTCTTTTCTGGTCACTCATTAGAAACTACCCAGATCACGAATTCTGAAATCATTTAGCTACGAGTAGTTCCATCGCATCTAGGCGATTAGTGGTAATGGTGTTAATACACTGCCTGAAAAGCTGCAGATGGAGTCTAGGGTTTCAGCAGACACACGCAGAAGAACTGGACAAATAAATAATCACAAATACAAAACGATTCTGCAGATAAAGTAACAGAGCTGCTTGGAATTTCTGGGTGTCAAGCGAAGGAAGGAGGCACGTGATCTAAAATATTGGATGCAACTTCGTAATGTAATTTTTACTACAAAGTAAAGAGATCAATGCAAGTTACCAATTTGCTTCCAGAAACCTTCCGAGAAAAGGAAAAGGCTGGTAGTCGATGCCAAGAATATGGAAAAGCACTTCCGCTGCCGACAATAGCCTGTCCTTACTTACCAATTTAATTAGATGACATCTTAGACCGGAGCGGATCTGGGTTTAAAACAGTAAAACTCTCCAGGTAACGAGGTCCTCAACCAACTGCTTACAGTTGCCGACTCTAGGCACTTGTTACCTGACTCTTCCATAGATTTCGAGTGAAGTAGACAAGATCGTTTCCTTCCTCAAGGTAATACGAGAGCTGTTTGATGAGTACACGGATTGGAACATAAGTGGCGCTACTGAACTAAAATGAGTGTACCATCATTTAGTATAATTTCTTTTAGCCCGTCTGTTAATATTTCGTGAGTCCGACGCTTAGTTTTGCTTTGACACCCATTTCAAAACATCGTGTGTGTTTTTTTTGCGATCATGGGAAAAGTGCAGTATCGCTCCGTGATCCGATTCTTGTTTTTGAGTGGCAAAACTTGCGAGGAAATCAAGGCCATTTTCGATGGTGTACATAGGAGCCATTCACTTTCCCGTACAACCTTTTACCATTGGTTCGGAGAGTTTGACCGTTGCCGCACGTCGGTTTTTGAGGAACTGGGCCCAGGTGGCCCAAAAGCTTTTACAACAGAGGAGACTGTGGACGAAATCCACGTATTGGCGGACCGCCGAGTGAGAATTCGCGAGTTGGCTGAGATAACGCGTTAGTCATATCCGGCACGGGATTTTGGCCAGGAGAAAGCTGTCCGCGCAGCGGGTGCCGAGAACAAGTGCAATTGTGAGACCACTTGGCCCAGTTTAATCGAAATCCGAAGAAGTTTCTGCATCGTTTCGTGACTGTTGATGAGACGTGGATTTATCGTTACACACCAGAGACCAAAGAGCAATCGAAACAATGGGTTTTATGCGGTGAACGTGCTCCAAAGTAGACCATGCTTTCGGCCGGAAAGGTGTCAAAACAAAACTAAGCGTCGGATTGTTATCAAAATTTGACAGATGGGCTAAAAGAGGTTATACTAAATGATGGTATACTCATTTTGGCTCAGTAGCGCTACCTATCTTCCGATCCGGGTATTCATTAAACAGCTCTCGTACGTACAAGTATCTGCAGTGACGTTCTGTGTATACGCGGGTACGTCATCCTATCCAGCTATACTCTTTGTTGGATCGTGCCTAGCATTTGTCTGCTCTAAAATGCAGGCAGCACATGACAATTGTTGCACTAGAAATGGAGTTACAGTCTACCTTGTCAAAACTGAGGTTCTTCTCTTTAAACGAGAGTGGAAATTGACAGCTCTGACTCATTTAACGCTTAAAGGCATCACAGTCCAATTCTCAAAAGAAACTAAGTATTTGGGTGTGACCCTGAATAACAAACTTCTCTGGACTAAAAATATTACGTCGAAAGCCTCTACGGCGCTCTCGCACGTATGGTAGTGCAAGACATGAAGCCAATCACCGAGGATGGTCGTTTGGATCTACAAGGCTATGACAAAGCCTATTATATCCTATGCGTCGGTTGTCTGGTAGAATAAGCTCTGTCGAAAATATGAGTACGACGTTGCTGCTTTTACCAGACTCCAAAGAACGGTCTGTCCCGGTAACGTGGAGGCTTTCCCTAGCACGCCTGGCTTCGCTCTGTATGCATTGACCAATCTTTCTCCCTTTGGTATTTAAACCATGGGATGCACTTTCAAAGCCATCGTCCATTTAAAAAGAAATGGTACTAAACACCAAAATACGTACTGGAGCTTGAGCGCCGACTGTCTTATGATTCTGGTCTTGATAGACATGCCACCTGATGTAATGACACCAGAATTGCTGCTGTAGAGAAATCGTCTTTCCCTGTCCCCAAGACAGGTTTCGACCAGCATCTGAGCCAGGAAAGGACTGCAGTCGAGTCTCCATGGATGGCTCCAAAGCCGTTAAACGGCAGCTGCATACGTGATGGTAGGTCTCTTTATTGCCGTGTACATCCATAGTGTTATTTTAGGATTAAGTCCACAATTTTTTCCAGCTAGACTTTTGCTGGTCCATAGTGAGGTCCTGGCTCACTTAGGAGCTTTCAGCTACAATGACTCAAGCGATCTAGAGAATATGAACAGTCTCCTACGCTTCATCATAAGCTCAAATTGGTTCCAAGAGTAGGAGGATCAGAGATCCGTGTGGCATCGCAATGGACCAATAGGCCTAAGTGTGTTGGTCTTTCCAACGGCCACTTTTACCTACCCTAGCCTTCGTAATCCATACACATAACGAACTGCATTATTGAAAGTAGTTTTCGTAGGTATCCATAGACACGACTAATCACAAAGTTGATATGGTTATAGCACGACAGGCTCCAGTTTATAACAAAACTGAGCCAGGTGGCGAATTCCACCACATTTATTTCGAGCAAATGTGGCATTAGGCTAAGATGAAAAGATTTGTTAGAAATCGGTATAACTTTACATTTGGTCGGATTTAGTTGCAAACCATAATGCATCTAGCAAGCAATGATTCAAGTCCTCATTTAATTCAGGCACAAGATCTACAAAAATGCGAACCTGAGCATCATCTGCGTAAAAATAAATGAAAGAATCTTTGCGTATTAAAGGTTAATTACTTAAAAGATATAAAACAAAATAGATCCCAAAATTGATCCCTGAGGCACTCCCTGTTTGTGATACATAAGCTCCGAGATAGCTCCTTGTGATCTGCCGATTAGAAAGTCAACCAGAAGTTTAACAGCTCTATCATTAAAACCAAAATAATGCTTCAGCTTCCAGCACAGGATACCGTGGTGCACCCCTTATCAACGTCTTTTCAAATATCATCTGAATTGCCTTAAGAACATCTGATATAAACTACGGATAGCTTTTATTCAACAGTTTTTAAAGGAACGAATTCATCAAAGAGATAGATAATAAACACAGTTCTTCATTTGGAACTATGCCTCCAGTGTTCCCATGGAAGCGAAGACACTGCAACACGGATTGAATCAATGTCAATAGGACTAAAATCCCTTTATTGAAGTGTGAAACACATATTGTCATGCTCGGAGATAGAGTAGAGTGACAGTTGGTCAAATAGGAGGACAGATAAAGGATCAGAAATAATGAACAGATTAACTTGGTATTTCGAACTTTCTCTGTTAGACTATGCTCGTTTCAGGCTGCAAGTACCCGCTTCTGAAGCCTTCGCCATCGTACTATAGGCACTGAAGCGTTTTCTAATCTTTCTACGAAAGTCTACAAATTCCAGTAGAAGATCAAAAGGAAAGAACATCGGGATGCGGAAAACGGAAAAGCTCAAGCATAGAAATAGAAAAAGTGCGATTGACAATGAGATTTCCAATGCCGGAGAGTATCGTGCAGACTGGGAAAGCCAAAGTTCTGATTTACTAAATTATGTCTGGTATTGCTGCTGGTAAATTCGGTACAAATTACAGAGCCTGGAGAAGGTACTAGAAATTGCCGAAGTGCCTTTCAGCCCGAGTTACTTACCATATTATCCTGCGTTGACATCAATAATAGAGACATATATTCACTGATAGCAAGCAACACTTCAGGAGTCGGTTGGATAAAAGCCCTCTGCAGCAACGAGGAAGCTCATCTGTCAGTCTAAAGACAACCAATCCAAATACTCAGAGGAGTACAGTGGTCTCTTATCTGTGGGCTTTCATTCAGACTTCCCATAGCGTTCCGATGTTTCACACTGCTGGAAAACCGGGTGAGTCGGAGATATGCACAACCAACGCAGCATAGCTCCATATTCACCATATCCACGTATGAGGACACGTAGGCCCGTTTATCATCAGCTCCTCCCTTTCCTTTTCTGTTATTACCGACTTGGCGTAGACACCCATGGTCCTCCATGGATTCTCGCAACTTAACATCGCGGAAACGATATTTTGAGGCACGATTATCAGGCCCAGCCAGACCATCAACTATTGCTAATTGCTGATGCTATCCAGCACAGCTGGGTAATAGTCGAATCTGGATGATGTTTTCACTGCCATTCGGTATAGATATGCTCTGAACTGCCCGTGTCCAGAGAGGAGATGGGTAAGATAGTAATTCAGACCAGCATGACTTCGCTTCAGCCACTTGCTCAGCTCCAGTATGATTCGGTGTGTCCACTTAAGTACAACCTCGTCATCCCACTCCTGCTGCTAGGACGCCAATGTTCGATTTCTCCTGTCGCTATCTTATTCGGATTCCGGACTACCCCCCGAACCATCGATCGGTGCTTGGTGAGGGCAACCATCTTCGTGCTTTGGGGTCAGATCAAACCCATGATCCAGCAGCCAGTCCGTGACTCTAGCGACCGCCCACCGTATCCGCGTTCTTCCTGCTCACGGGATCTCGCCATCACGACTAATGCGACATCATACGCAAAGCTGGTCAATCTGTCCCCCGGAGGCATTTATAGGCGCAGCAACTCATCGTACACGAGGTCAGCCCCTTTCTCACTTTGTCCCTACGTCGTGTCGTACCATAGTAATCGATCCTGAAGATAGCTATGTAATTCCGTTACACTTTACTGCCTCAAGGCCAATCGGATGTCGGCCCATCTTGCCGAATTAAGTGCGTTCTTGCCGTTGAGTGTGACCAAGATGCCGTCACTCCTCGTCATGTGTGAGGCTTGTCAAGCCTGCTTTAGGATCCATAGAAACTCGGCAACAGACATACACGTCAATTGGTGCTCGCGGAACCCAAACTGTTTATCAGAGAGATTGTAGCACTTTGTTATCCTCGCTCATAGCATTTTCTCTAAGATTTTTCCGGCGTTATCCAGCATACTCAGAGGTCTTAATGACGATGGAGTCAAGGGGGTTGGTTTGCCCTGATCCGACAGAACAAGGCGTTGGAGTTCGTGCCAACAGCGCCTTTTGCCCGTTTTGATCGCCCTCACCAGGTTTTTCTTCGCTTCCTCATACGCCGCCACTGCAAACTCTCACTGTAGTAATGTTCAGAGAATTAGGCAGGCTCAGAGTACCATCTAGCTGAACATATGCCTACCCAGTTTTGCTGTGCGTTGGTTTGTTGCGTTAGGAGAATATGGCTTTTATGGTACCGCTCTTCAGGTTATATCCCTCTCTACGACCAAATGATGACTACATCGCGTTGCAAGATTCGCATACCTGGCGCATAGAATTGTTTTCATCTACTAGTACGTGTATGTTACCATCGACCAACAGCCGTTAAGAATTTCAAATCTTAATCAAATTCGATATCAAAACATTCTTCATAAAGTTTTTAATTTACCAAAGAACCAAAAAACAAAACAGATGCCAATTACGGACCGGTAATAAGAAAACTCTAATTAAATATCCGCCCGAGGTAACATACAGGCTCTACTACGCTGGAAAATACCTTTAATACCCAACTAATTGCTTACCACATCGGCATCTAATTACCGCACCGTATGACCTCTTGAGATACTATCAGTTCTCCTAATTTGCATTCGAAATCTCTTCTTCTCTTGTAATCAGAAATATCCAAACTATTTGGTAATAATTCGCCAGTGGCCGCTGAATAGATCCCGCGTACCAGTCGTCCGGTATCGCCCATAGTTATGGCAAAACAAAACACAACGCATAACAATAAAGAACGCCATTTACCGCTGCTACCCCGACCTAGAGAACCTGAAGGAACCTGAAGGAACTTGGAAGAACCCCAAGGAGATATCCTCATTTCTCGTCTACTTAAACGGGAAAAATTATTTAACAGCCACACTCACTACCACCTTCACCTTCGGCTATATGGGCACATCCATTTCGGTGGAATTATCTCGGCACTGGATCGCATTTCTCGACATTTCTTTTCCTGCTTCCCAAATTGCCAGCATTCTTAGTGGTAGTTGCCAGTTGCCAGTTGGTAGTTGGTTGGTTGGTAGTTTGCTAGTTGCAAGTTGCTAGTCTTGCCATTGCCAGTTACGAATGCCAACCATCTGTTGTGGCATAGAGAACCTTCGAAGGCTAGCCAAAACCGATAGCACTCTCGTGGCCTCCTCCTGCTTCGAAAGTGAAATATTTGTTTGCTTTACCTCAGTTTGGTTGTAGCCCCGCTGCTGCTGTTGCATCCGGCCCTGGTACTCGTATCTGGTGGTGTTCGTTTTATTTCCAAGAATCAATGACACTACTCGACAACGACAACAACGACAACAACGACAACGACAGCGACAGCGACAACGACAACGACAACGACGACTGGAACGACGACACTGGGGATGTGCGACAACAAGAAAGTCTCAACTTCAACTCCTAAGGCCAAGGCATTGGTTTGGTTCTACAAGGTTTTTGGGGTAAACATGAGTAATCTGCTGTTGGGATAAGATTCGCGCGAGCTCCACAGACCAAAGACCGGGATCATGAATAATTTAGTACATTTGTACTCGAAGTACCGTTCCGATGAGGATCAGATAAGGACCTCCACTCGATTCTAGCCTCGACTAGCTTGTGCTGTTGTGCTTTGGTCAAAAGAGTACAACAACAGCAACAAGAACAACGACAACCAAATCATTGACACTGTGTGGGTGTAGTGCGCGCTGTGTCACGATTTACTTCGATATTGCTCCGCATTATGTCGCCAACATAGTCCGGTGCCGTCCGGTCAGTCCACTCACTCACTGGAGGCGCGAGAATCACCTCCTAGCTCTGTGACTACTCTCTGGCACTCTGGTTATCTTGATCTTGGGCTCTACGGTTTTGTTGTTGGAATTTTTCCGAATATTCCGTACGGGACATGTGCTATTATCCAAACTCAGTGACAAGACAATGTGTTTATGATAAGAGGGAGTGGGCATGTCCATCCAATTGTTCACAGTGACACTTTTGTGCGTGGCTAGATGGACAGATAGCCATCAGATAGCTGGATAGTGGCATAGTGGGTTGCAAATTGACAATAGGCAAATGTGTGTTTACTTTAGTACTTGCTACTCCGTACTTGTACCTACTTAGTAAGGCAAATTGTAGATTGTCCAGACGTAGCCACTGAATTTTGTATCAGACATTTTTGAAAGTTAGTTTTGTTTTCTATTGCTGGGTGTAGGTATATGGCATACGAATATCTTATCTTTAGACGAGTGTGGGTATCTTGCAAGTGACTAAAATAGATTCTTGCTCTGGTGATAAATAAATGTCGTCGATAGAATCATATTTTTGGAATGTGGAGCCACGAAATTTCTGGTGTTTTGCTTGAGAAAATTGAGGATACGTGGGCGCCGTGGCTTAGTTGGTTAAAGCGCCTGTCTAGTAAACAGGAGATCGTGAGTTCGAATCTCGCCGGGGCCTTCACACCCACAAAGGGGATGTGCGTTGATTTTTTTTTTTTTAGCTCGTATGGCAAATGGATTGTTTTCTGATTTTAATAGATACTCTATGTATCGATTTTAAAAGCTTAACTGGATGAGTGTTGTTAGTGACATAGTATCATACTGTGGACTCGTCTATGCTGCCCACATTCGGCTACAACTCGGCTACAAACACATATCTTCACATTCAAAGCTCTTATGGATTTAGTAATCACATTGCACCTGAAGCCTGTAGCATGGACGTCAAAGCGTTGCAGAAGAAGTCTAGCTCCTGCAGACAATGTATGTACATATGCAGTATATGGTTACAGGTTTCAGATAATTTAAAAATTGTTAAACTTCCAGAACTCATTTCTGTCTAGAAGCGACAAGTATACAATGGATTTCGTTTAACTTGTCAGATCCTTATAGTAACAAAGTAGGTAATCGTGGCACCTTCATCTTCGAGCAAACTCCCTTTAACCTTGTGCAATACGTTGATTAAGCGCTACATTAAATTCAATTATTCCTCGCATTTATTTATTTAGTTATATCAATGATTGCACTAGATTACTAGATGGAGTGAAAAGTGTCCTCCTTGACCGCCAGAATGCGCTGCTACTGCAAAAAAGATTATGGTGCATTGAAGTCCGTTCATATTTTGGCAGACATGCCAAATTTCAGTGCGATACTGTCTTTAGTTTTGTTTTGACAGCTGATTGTTGTTGACGTGTTTGGCATCATGTTGTGTATGGACGAAAACGATTTTCGTTCTCTCATAAAACATTATTTTTTGAGAGGCAAAATGGCGAAGGAAACAAAAGAAAAAGTTGGATAAATATTATGGGGATAATGCTCCGTCAGATTACACCGTCAAATATTGGTTTCGAGAGTTTCGTGGTGGTCGCAACTCCACTACCGATCAAGTCCGCAGCGACAGGCCCCCGATGCGGTTACAGAGGACAATGTCAAAAAAATACATGAAATGGTGTTGGCTAATCGGAAAGTGAAGGTGCGCGAGCTAGCAGATACTACAAAGATTAGTACTGAGCGCACACGCCATATTTTGGGCAATATTCTGCATATGAAAAAGTTATCCTGCCACTGAGTGCCGCGCATGCTCACTTTTGACCAAAAACACGAACGCGAGAGCACTTCGAAAGAGTGTTTGGACTTGCTGATGTGGAATCGGGCAGAATTTTGGTGTCGATTGGTAACTTGGATTCACTATTACACACCAGAGAACAGAATGAGTGCCTGGCAATGGACTGAAGCCGGCACGAGTGCTCCGAAGCGGCCGAGAGGGGATCGATGGGTCGGAAAGGTTATGGCGTCGGTTTTCTGGGATTGTCATGGCATACGTGGACTACCTCGAAAAAGGAAAAAACCATCAACAGCGAGTATTACTATGCATTATTGGAGCGATTGAAGGCCGAAATCGCTGCAAAACGGCCTCACATGAAGCGAAAAAAAATTTTGTTTTTGCAAGACAATGCGCCGGCGCACAAGAGCATCGCAACCACGGCTAAAATCAATTACTTACGGCTCCAATTGCTGTCGCATCCACCGTATTCGCCCGATTTGGTTCCCTCGGACTATTATCTCTTCCCGAACCTCAAAAGATGGCTCATCAATAAAAAATTCAGCTCACGCGAGGAAATCATCGACGCCACGGAGGAGTATTTTACAGACCTTCCGAAAAATTACTTTTCGGACGGGATCAAGAAGTTGGAAAATCGCTGGAATAAGTGTAAAAGAGGATTATATTGAATAATGTAAAAAAAAATTTTAATTCCCAAGGAGGTCACTTTTCACTCCATCTAGTACATTAAGATACAATATCTTATAAGTACAGGGTTGGGAATTTGATTTATACATGCAAGCCGGACATAAATTACAACAATAATGAATAACGCTTATCAATCGATAATTTTAGAAACATACATACATTTTAGATAATGACTTCTTTAGTCTATCATTATATTTACATTAATATTTCGCTCTGAAAAAAAAGTAAAGACAAAAGTTTAAAGTATAAGAAAACATTTTAATGTTCTACAGTCTAGAGGGACAGGTAAGCCCTCAATTCTCTCTGGAAATATCGCGTTTACCCCCTTTTCTTCTAAGATGACTTGGTAAGAAATTCCGCAACCAGATAGCATTGATAAAAGACTGGCGTTCAGATGTACGGCAAGATATCTCGTCGCGATATCAATGAGAATAAGGATATTTGTAATTTATTAAGACAACTTGTTCGATGTGTCTGCATGATGCTTAAGAGCATTATTATAGTAATGTGTGATATTATAGAAAGATAGGTTTGCAGAGTTCAAGCGCAACCGTGCTAGCGTCAGTGATGAATTTCATGAAGGTAGTCCTTACAGTGCTGTTGTTCTAAAAAGTATTGCGGCCGTACGTGCCATGATTGAAACCGATCGGCATGTAACATACCGTGAGATAGAAGCTACCTTGGGCATTAGTTAGACCACAATTAAATTAATATTTTATAAACATTTAGCTGCAAAATAGCTTTGTGCTAGGTGAATTCCTCATAAGCTGACCGATCCTCAAAAAAGGGTTCGTGTCAAATGGTGCAATGAAATTCTAAAGAAATTCAATCGTGGTGGTTCAAAAAGCGGGTACAGCATTGTTACAACATCAAAACCTGGACATAAGAATCCAAATCTAAGCGACAATCGGCTTGTATTCTAAGGTGGGTGAAAACCTACAAAAGTGACTCGAAAAAAATGATCGCTTGTTTTTACGGAAAATCGGGTCATGTTGCTACGGTGGCTTTAGAGGATCGCCCAACTGTTCTACATACGAGTACATAACACATTCACTGAAAAGTCCGTGCCGTTTTATAGTAAAACACAAAATTTTTGCAAAATTCATCTTTATTTATCAATAAGACTGAAATGAATAAAATTTGGAAACTTCAAAGTAAAAAACAAAAATATTTTCATAATTCATGTAAATTTTTTTTATTTGCTTTAAAACTCTGTTTTTATTAAATTCATTCACAATTATAAAAAATAAAAAAAAAATATTTGGGTTCCCATTCTTTCTTCAACTTTTTGGAATGCCCTTCATAAGGTTGGTGACAGTTACATCCGTGGTCTTTTTGGATGCTCTTTTCCATTTACCACTAAAATCGTTTACGTCCTTTGCACACTGCCCACTTTTCCTCAATTTAGCTTTGACCCAAGCCCAATACCTTTCAATGGGACGGCACTGTGGAACATTGGGTGGATTCATGTCTTTTGGGACAAAGTCGACATTTTTAGTAACAAGAAAGCTCAACGTCGCATGAGCATAGCGAGCTGAAGCTAAATCTGGCCAAAATAATTTTGAACCCTCGTGTTTGTTTAAGAAAGGAATCGACCGTTTTTTTAGGCTAACAAGTGCCTAAATGTACACTTCTCCGTTAATTGTTTCCGTTGTAACAAACGATGAGCTTCTGTGTCCACATAGGCAAATGGCCTACCACACGAGGTATTTTGAACCGAATTTTTCCATCCCAATCGATGTTGTTGATTGCGGAAGAATCTCAGCTTCAAACGAGTTATAAAACTGCGCACCTGGAAGAGTAGTAAAGTCGGCTTTGACATAAGTTTTGTCATCCAAAACCGAGCACGCTTTCTTGTTGCCGATCAACTCGTATAGCTTTCGGGTTCGTGTTTTTATGACTTTTTTTTGCTTTTCAGTAACTTTTGGTATTTTTTATTTTTTTTTTTTCGTGTTCTTAGACCGTTACGTTTTTAGATCTTTGTACCATTGTTTGGTTGGTATTACATTTCCGAGCAACATCTTTGGATGACATTGTCCGGTTTTTTACGATGGTACCCACTATTTTCCTGTCCAAATTCGTATCGTGTGCTCCACTTTTAGCTCCACTTTTCTGTTTTCGCTTAACTGTCAACGTCTCCAAATATCGTTTAATAACAGAATCCACTGTACTGCGTGCTATGTTTAAATTTTTTCGATGAAATGGGTTGGACGCGAAGTATTTTCGAACTATTTGTCGATAATTTTTTTACGGCGTTCTTCTTGACTCATATTTTATAAATATTTTAAACCGCACCGAACTAAAATCAATAACAAACTGAAACTAGAGAATATACAGGCTAATTAGGTACAAAATATGATTGCAATTTTTTTGCATTTGAAGTATAGCCCGTATTAAAATTTACAGATTTTATTCGTTTCAGTCCTTATAGTTGCCTTCGAGGGCGATACACTGATTGAAAAGATTTTTCAATCTTTCGATACCAGTTTTGTAGTACGATTTCGGTTTAGCCTCAAAATAGACCTAGGTTTCGGCGATTCGGTCTTAAATCTCTTTCTGGCGAGCATTCTTTTGGGTCTGCGAACAGGAAATATTCACTGGGGGCCAAATCTGGTGAATACGGTGGGTGGGGAAGCAATTCGTAGAAGAATTTCAATTTTGCCATCGTTTTCATCGGTGCATTGTCTTGATGAAACAGCATTTTCTATTTCTCCAAATGCGGCCGTTTTTCTGCGATTTCGTCCTTCAAACGCTCCAACAACGCAATGTAATAGTCGTTGTTGATAGTCTGCCCCTTTTGGAGATAGTCGATGAAAATTATTCCATGTGCATCCCAAAATACGGACGCATAACCTTGCCAGCCGACTGTTGAGTTTTTGGTCGTTTTGGACGAGGTTCATCGCATGCTCGCCACTCAGCTGACTACCGACTTGACTCTGGTGTGAAGTGATGGAGCCAAGTTTCATCCATTGTCACATACCGATGCAAAAATTTGACTTTATTGCGGTTGAACAGCTTTAAACACTCCTCTGAATCATCAACACGTTGTTGTTTTTAGTCGACTGTGAGCAAACGCGGCACCCACTTTGAACAGAGCTTTCGCATGTCCAAATATTCGTGTATAATATATCCAACACGCTCTTTTGATATCTTCAGAGCCTCGGCTATCTCGATCAACTTCACTTTACGGTCATTCGTAATCATTTTGTGGACGTTTTTGATGTTTTCATCTGAAACAACCTCTTTTGGACGTCCACTGCGTGCATCATCTTCGGTGCTTGTATGACCACTTTTAAATTTTTCAATCCACTTGCGAATGGTTCGTTCGGCTTGTACAGAGTCCGAGTAACACTTATCAAGCCATTTCTTTGCATCGGCTGCATTTTTTCCCATCAAAAAGCAATGATAAATCAACTCACGAAATTGCTTTGAATCCATTTTTTTCACAATAACAAAAGTTGCTTCACTCACAACGGTATATCTCGAGAACTAATCGTCCGACTGCTGTCAAATTTATACACGTATCTTTTGAAGGTTGGTACTAACTGAAAATGGTATGGATTTAATTCAAGTGGTGCCCTCTCTTAGAAACGGCACGGAGTTTTCTGCCAATGTGTTATATACAACATTGAGTTTTTTCTGCTAAGGTACGAGTATCTTCACAAACGTATGTTAAGATCGGCACAATAAGTATTTTAGCTGGCACTAATCGTTGTTTTAAGGGCGTTCACAGCGAAGTATACCGAACGCTTTACCAATAATAGTATTAATATGCTTGTTCCAACTTAGAGTCCTATCAAACACTAGTCCGAGATCTTTTACCAATTCAACATACTCTATTGGAGAGTTTAGAAGAAGAAGTTGTGGAAAATCGAAGGTTTCTAAAGCCTTCTGTGATATTACTATGCATTTTGCCTTAGGGGGATTTAAGAGGAGCTCATTTTCCAATGACCACTGTGAGATTTTCCGTAAGTCTCCACACATTCTTCAACGAGACTAAGTGGGCAGCTTTCATACAATTGGACATCGTCCGCCTACATTAGGGACAATGACTGTGTTATTATCGAAAGAAGCTCATCTATGTACAATGAGAATAAAAGTGGACCTAGAATCGATCCCTGTGGAACATCTCTAAATGTGGGAAGAAATTCTGAAATACAATCATGAACCACCACTGCCACTGCTGGTTTCTATTGCACAAATTGGAAGATATTAACTTAACGGAGGCGGGCGAAAAATTATACAGCTTTGGGAGCTTCCCGCACAAATTACTATGGTCTGCTGTGTCAAAGGCTTTTGAAAAGTCCAAAAGGTGACTTTACAGTTTACATATCTGCTCGTATGCTATGTGTTTTTGCCGAAAACCGAATTGTTTCGGCGAAAGATAACTATGGGCCTGAAGTTAACTATTTATTTGTTTTTGCATAATTTTTAACAAATACTTCTGATAATTGAAATGTGCCTAAGGTATCAAAGATATGTGTGATATAAGGGCAATATGATTGGTGGGGCATTTTTGAAGAAGGTATGCTCTATTTCATCGATTCCGACAGCATTTGATTTTATAGTTTTAACTATGTCAAAGTGATCGACTCTAGGCTGTTCTCGTAGAGTTTATAGGATTTTTACCCAAGTACCTATCTACATATGTATATTTACGTGCATACTGGATGCTTTAAAGTTTTCCTATCTATCGGAACATGGGCGTTGAAGAGAGATTGTATGTTATAATTCAGGAATTCTACAATATTTGATAATTTGAGGATGTCATAAAATAAATACGTTAAAATACTTCAATGGGGAACGTACAAGTATTTAAAGTCAGGTATATCAGGTCGTGCCTTGAAAAGGCGGGTGCTGCAAGCTATTTATTGAACAATATACGATTCACATTTTAACAAAAAAAAACATCGAAAAGTGTACTACAACTTGCGAAGAAATGGTTTGGATTAACATTATTAACTGGAAACGTTAAGTACTCTCATGTTATCAACCAGGGAATTTGTTAAAAACCAGGAAAGAGTCCCCGATTATTATGAGTTTGGGTGCGCTAACAGATAATTCTTCAATGAGTTGGAAGAGAGCGTCGGTCTGTATACATTTCCCACGATAAATTTATCTTCGCCGAATACTATATCAACAAACACATATTTAATGTCGCTACCAGTCTTCGTACACGAAAATAGCAGCACATCTCCTCCGTTAATGCTGCCAACTGTTTTGACGTATTAATTCGTCAGTGGAAAGTGGTGCTTCTTGAACGTGAATTAAATCTGTTACGTCGTCTTCAGTAAAGTCAGAAAATCATATTTTCTTCGCCAGACGTATTTCTGATAAGATTTGCTCGTTATTGTTTTGTGCAATACCAAAATTAGCACTAGGTGGAGATTGAATACATTCTGACCAAATTTGTCGCCAAACTTTATTCATGTTAGAAGTTGTTACATCTTTCCAGGATGTAGCCTGGTGATTATTATAATTCTGCCATATTTCCTTTACATGTCCATATATAGTAATACGTCTGATTTCCTTCATTTTCGAGGGACAAATAATGCGCTTTAAAACCAGCAATTACCCCTTAGACCATGGGTTGGAGTATTGATTTAGTATTCGGAGGATAAAAAGTGCTTTAGCATTTTCATCAATATCGTCAAGGCAATGAGGGTGAACGGGGGCATTATCTATAATTATAAGAACCCTTTCCGAAAGATTGTTTTTAGAGCACGAACGACAAAATTCGTTCGTGAACCAATCAGGAAACATTGAAGAAGTTATTTGATCTCCAAATAACCGTAGGACTATTTTTTTGTACGTCTTTTAAAGCCCTTAAGTTTAAAGTCACCTAAAGCATTTCCACCTATCAAAAGAGTCAAGCTATCTGTGCTGTCTTATAACCAGGAACGTGCGCTTACGTCTCTGGAAAGAAAAGTTCTTGTCGATAAACGTTTCCAGTACAGACCTGTTTCGTTCATATTGAAAACTTTCTTAGGACTATATTGACCTTCTTCAATTAATGCGTTCAGTTTCTTTGGAACCAAAGTGCTGCTTCAATATCTGCACTTATGGACTTATTATTATGAACTTCATACCATCCTCGGCTAGCTTTAAAAGTAAAATATTTACCCGGCCCTATGATGGAATCAACTATACTCTTTGGACTGAATAACACTAGCATCCACAGGAATCTTTCTTCGGTTCAAGACCTGTATCCACATAAATAAAAGCTTTTCCATTTTAATTAGAACAGTAGGTCTATTTTTAGTGATGATGGCATCCGATACACCGATACAGAATCTTCTGCTGAAGCGCTTTCTCGCAATTTACTCGCATTTACTTTTATGTTGACAGTATATTGAGGAACTCAAGATAACATATTTGGTAGCAGGTACAAAAAAACTGAATTCGAATCTTAATGTAGGGGAAAGAATCAAAAAGGCACATAATGCTCCATTTAACTATCTGCAAAAGACAGGTAGGCACAATTTGGGGCTTAAAACTGGCTGTATACAGTGGTGGTAAGACCCATACTTACATACGCCGCACTAGTATGGTGGACAGCAACAAACAAGAAAACGGTCTGCGGAAAATTAGCAGTTCAAAGTACGGCTTCCATAGCCAGAAGGTGCGCTTCTAACACCGCTTGATTTACAGATCAAAAAACTTGCTGATAACAGTGCGATACAACTCACTAATCTGGGTTACTTCCAGAGCAGTAGATTCGGTCCTAGCGTAGCTATTGCCAGGCAATCCAATTCTAACGGATGAAATTCTTCCTTGATCGATTTCAACATCCCGTATGATATATGTAATATATCCGGAAAGGGAGGTCTGGTAGAAAAATGCAAAAATCAGGTCAAATAAAATTCAAAAAATTTCACGGATGGCTCAAAAACAGGGGAAGTAACAGGTTCTGGTATCTTCTCAGAAGACCCAGAACTAAGAGTGTCTATAAGACTACCGGACTCAAGCAGTGTCTTCCAATCAGAGGTTCTAGCTGCCCTCAGGGCAGCTGAGATGAGATCGGTATCCGAAAGAGATATCGCTATCTACATCATCCAGGCCGCACTCAAGGCAATGGAATCAACCAACGTCAACTCTGATACCGTTAGGGGCTGTAACACAATGCTGAAGGCACTATGCAGTCAGAAGCGGGTAAGACTGCGCTGGGTGCCAGGACACTGCGGTATTCAAGGAACAAGTGGACGAGCTTTCAAGAAAAGGAGGGCTACTCGATAATAGTGAGGTTGCTAACATCAAACCACCCCTTTGCAGAGTGAGGGCCAACCTAAGGAGGTCAAGTCTTGAAGGACACAGGGTATCCAAGGCTGCTTTTTGACGGCAACAGATTCTGCGGTTATCTGCAAACTGTTGAGGACATAACACACATACTACGTGAATACGAGACAATATTGCGTAGTCGAAGAAAATTTTTAGGGAAATGCTTCTTCGATAACCTAGAGGAAATAGACGCCACGAACTTGAAATACCTTCTTGGATTTTGAAGGAAAATTGAGTGTTTCACAATGGAGATTTGTTTATGTTTTTGCCATTTGAAGACAAGTTCAATTGGTTCCACAAAAGTCGCGATGGGCCCGTTTTGGTCTCTGGTGTCTGTGTGATGGTATATTCATCATACCCCTGTTTAACCTAACCTAACCTAACCTTCACTATGACGAAGTCTTGAAAGCTTCTGCCGGAAGAAACAGTAAAGCTCGTGTATGAGTATCGTGGACTTGCAGCAGAATTAAGCGAGACAGGTAATAGGAAAAAGCGTATACATATGATCACAAGCTAAGTAAAGTCGGATGACAGGGCATGCTAGCATCCTTGTCGAGAGGTTATCGGCATACGAATAAGAAAGAGTAGGACAAAATACCTTTTATTTTTAAACTTTGCGTAGTCGATAGCTAGAGATAAGTACAACCCTTATGCCGATTTTGAGATACATCGACTAAGCTGGATATCTAGCCAATTGCAAATAAAGCTCTGATTAAAAAAGTCCTCCACTTATAACTTGTTGGAACTTGCGAAAAAGAACATCGTTGGAAGTACCTAATTTGCGGGAACCTCGACCTGACGTTACCGCATGCAAAGCAGATTCGAATAGAGCGACCTGCTAGTGGCCGGCATAATTGATCGTCGGATGTTATGTCAATTAAAGCACTTATGTCGAAGCAAAGCACTTAGACAAAGTATAGTTCATTAGCTGAAATTTCTCAGTCTTTTGTGGAAAGATAAGTAGGCGCTTCACTGATAGAGTGCGCACAGAACCAGTACCCACCACATCATTCCCAAGTACTTCCAGCCTGATAAGTAGGCAAGTAGGCAAGACATAGAGATAGTGTTGAGTGTCGTCATCATGACAACTAACGTTGCACTTTGTTGTGTGACTTACCCCTAGATGCGAAAGCATGTGCCGATACGACGCCAGTAAGCAGTTTAATGTATTTCTTACTTGGGATAGAATGAAATTCACTGTCCTCACAGAAACATGAGGAAGCATTTGCTTGGGCTGTTGCCTCACATGAACTCAACTGTTAGTGGAAGCCCTAACCTAGGGCCTAGACAGTCCTTAAACTGGTAGACCCATGAGAAACTCTGCTCTCAGTCCTGCCTAGCGAGTTCATCAGCATTTGCACAACACTCGGAGAAGCTTGACATACTCTAACTTGCTCGGAAGTGGTGAAGGAGGCTCAGCATGGCATTGAGCCTAGCTTGGTTGTCACTACAGACGCAGATACTAAAATATATTGTACTTCATTGCTATCGGGATGGCACGTACCATCGCTTGGAAAATAGACAAAATTCCTTTCCAGGCTCTGATTCAGGCTGAAGCCATTTCTAGAAACATAGAAAAGAAATAGCAGTTCTGATGTCATTGCTTCAAACAGCATATCCATAAAGGCGATGTAAAAAGCGACAGGGTCATCAAAACTTCAGTAGTCATTGTACCAAAAATCACATCTTCTTAAATCGAAGGATGCAACCCATGATATGTATATAAAGGAAGGGATGGTGAGCACTAGTGCGTCGAGAGCAGAACCTGCCAAGACAGACCGTTTTCTGTGTCTGGTAGTGATGCATTTTCATGGAAGCTTGTTCCACCAGAAAACCGACGCATAGTAATGTAACTGGTGCTCTCTTATTTGTATGCATACAAAAGGCCCTCCTAGGTGACAAGGCGGGTTATCTAGCTGAGTTAAACTTGTCGTTAAAAGTTACGTTATCGAAAACACCATCCTGGACAGAGAACGCATCCGCAAAGAAGATTTGCGAAGAAGCTCTAACAATTAATCTGAAGTTATTAGCGAGCTTGTAATCATCTCTTCGGATTTTCTGTATTAAGGCTACTCTAGCTATTCACCAGACGTTCATTATGTGTGTCAATCCTTAGCTAGCACTAATGGCTCTCTACATAGTTACTAGCCACAAGACTACACCTTTTTGTAGGATATGCGAAGAGGTCCATCCATTCGGGTAGGTCCACTGAGAAGTTATACATCAGTCTTGTCCAAAAAGACTCAACAAACATATTTTCTTAAACATTGTCGCAAAAATGTTCACTTTCCTAAATGGTTCTATAAAAAAGCGAATCTTCTCTACCAAATTATGCAAATCACTACGCCAATTCACCGAAACAGCTACCGTCCATTATTCAACTACAATGTAGCACATCATACGATTATCTCCCAGGTAGCTGACCAGTTAATTCTTCAAAAGCAAATCTCTTTTCATTTCTACGATGAAGGAGTATAATTATATTTTAATTAAGGGTTACTGCCCCAGCTTCTGTTGACCCCAAGCTCTACTGAGTAAGCAATCATCCAACTGTCGACTACCAAAACGCTGGCCGATTAAGTACTTACCTCTTCATTTCGAGGTCAATTCGCAAAGTTAAAACGTTAAATCGTTTCCTCCTACCAAATTGATGGTAAATATTTTGATTGCCTGGAACTAACAACAACAGAGACTATTGTTGGGAGTATATGCCCACAGGAATTCAAGCAGGCAAATGCTTGAAGGGGCAAAGTTGGTCAATTTTCGCAGAACTCAGTGCGTAGGTGTTGGTTTGATGAGATACGTGTATTTTCAATGCAAAAACATTCCTATCTTGTACCCAAGTCACCACAGTCGATAAGGATGTCTGATTCAAAGCAGCATTCCAGGAACTTTTTGACCCTTCACTGTCTGAAGTTATCTAATATTTTCTTCTTCAGCGTCCGTCGTCCCTATCATGAGATAATGTATCTCACGATCATCAGTGTCAACGCTTGTTATGTAACACTCCGTACCGTTTCCCTGATAGATATCTGATCACAGCGCGCTCACAACCGAATTCATTCGATCATCATGCATAGGTAGTGCCAAGTTAATGGCTCACGAGCAATTAGTTGTAAGAGCGGGGCTTGGCTGGTCTTGGCTGGTCTGGCCTGGCTAGTTTGCTTCATCTATTCATTATCTCTAGGTCATTTAAACCAGCTGAAGTGCCACAAACGTGAGTCCAGGCATTTCTTCTCGTGTCTTCGCTAGTCCTATGTGTATGCTATCGCCGAATATAGAAAGATTTCAAGGCGTGATTTCCTCCTCGATTCCTTCAAATGACGTCGTCGTACGAGTAGTCGTAGTGATCGCAGTGATCGTAGTGATCGTAGTAGTCGTCGTTGTTGTCGTCGTTATAGTCATTGCTATGTGCCACCGTTACCACTTGCATAATAATAGTTCAACTCCAACGGTACGCATTCACTTGGGGGCAGCAATAGCAGCACACGTTCCACAACTCCTCGGTAATCTGTGCGCGGGGAAGAGATCCTCTACACTTTATCCCTATTCGGGTTAAGATCAAGATCTCTGAGCTGGAGAGGATTCGCATTCGTATTCGTATTCGGATTCGGATTCTAGAAGAAGGATGGCATCCAGGCGTGTGGTGTCATAGTTGGTGTGTTACCGCGCACGAATTATGTTAAAGTGACTCGTTGTACCGTAAATCATAGACGCAACTGTTTGCCCTAAACCCAGATACACTAGAGCGGAACATGTCAAGGTTTTCGCCTTCGAGTTCGTTTTTGCCATTTATATGTTGCGGCACGAGCGCATGGCGACAATGTTTGTGGCTCGTGTTACTAATCGACAGTTTGACCAGTTCCAGTCATGCTGTGGTATTTCCACAGAGCAACGGAAATTTATTGATAAATGTAAATCATATTCCTGAGGCAATCTTTTAGGTGGAAAAGCCTATGGATTGGAAACCGGATGTCGCGGTATATTCGATAGAGATCGGGTATATCTGCTCTTCGGGATGTGTGGAAGTAGGTGATTCGACTGGTGTGGCTGGAGCTGCTGCTATGGAGGTTAAATTTTACGGTTGGATACCTTACATCGTATCCGAATGCCGCAGAGATATATACTAGTACTCGTCGGTTAAAAAAAAAAAAGGGGGAAAGAAAAATACGGAATATAGGAATCATTCATCATATTTGTATTAGCTAGTGACATCTAAGATATCCTCTCTGTAGCAATTGTATAGAGCAATGTTAAGGATGGGGTATTTTATAAATCACTGCACTTGACATTTAAGACCCGAAAGTCGGTCAAGCGATTAACATCGCCTGAGGCTTAGACACTGCTATTTTGCAATTTTTAATGACTTAGATTGATTGCTTAGGGTGTGCCTCAGGTGTACAACTGGAGGGAGTTAGATAAAAATCGCGATAATTAAATAATTTCAAAAGTCCTACAACCTTGAAATTGAAGAGTCAAATGCTTCAGTGCGTGACTTGCCCACATTATACGAGTATAGCTCGGTGAGATAGATAGCTTTTGCTTTTATGGGATTACATTCAAGGCTTATTAGGTGTTACTGTTACAAATCAGATATCACTGACGTCTATATATCCATCTTTGGTGGCAGTGACCGTACTTGCTCCCGACTAGAATTTTCTTTACCTGAACAGAAGTCTTCTGATGAATGGCGTAGGGATAGAGTGAGCAGTGATTTAGCTAAGAATATTTATTAATTATGCTTAATTTATCTGTAGGTCATAGCCATCGGATACTGCTCCCCGAGTGTTGACCAATAGATCAAAATTGGACTATTCTAAACACGCTAGCGAAGAGATATCCTAGATACCCTGAACGGTGATATTAACATGTTCACAACAGATTTAGTTCTTTTTACCTAGTTACCTAGGTTATTTTTACACATTCAGAACTCAGATCGACAGGAACCTCCAAATACAGACTAGCTGTTTTTGCAGGCAGTTAGTGAAACATAGATCGATCGATGCCCACACCTCTCAGATCACTCTGATCTGAAGCTATCTGGCTAAGAACTAGTTCCATTATTCTTCTCTTACCGTGATAGAGCTTACCAAATGTGATCCATGTTCCAATCCGGAATTCAACTTCATGTGGTTAAAATTCCATCTCCGTCAGCAAATTATCCACTATTGCTTTATTCACAGAAGCCCCAAACTGAACAACAATTCGACTTTTAACAAGTTTGATCCCTGTATTCTCATCCTGAAATCGTGATTATGGGCGACTTCAATATACACAATTCTGGTTGGCTTCGACATTCTGGACGGACAACACCCGAATGACGGTGTGTTGAGACATTCGCTGCGGAAAACAACTTGACGCAGCTTGTAAATGAGCACATGCGAATACCAGACGTTAATAGTCATACCGCCAACATACTGGACTTGTTTTTAACTTCTCACCCAGATAAGTACACCGTAGATGTGCTCTCCCCTCTAGGCTCGACGGACCGCTGTGTTATGTCAGTCAATTTGTCGTATACTGACCACACATTTAGACAAAAGATTCCTGAAAGAACCGTATGGCAATAGCAGAAAGCCAATTGGAGCGAACTTAACAGCTTTTTTAGAAATTTCAACTGGTCATTTAGTTTCCTCGATAACGATGTGGATGCCGCTGCTGACATAATCACAGACACTATTCTCTTTGGAATGAGATCCTCTATCTAGTTTTAGTTAGTTTTAAACGCATTTTTATTTTCTAAATCATTAACTCTTACATGCTAACAAAAAATGCTTAAATGCTAGCTTAAAATTACTTAACAAACTTATACTAACTTACTGGCCCCACACAGGCACTCTAAGCTACTCTAAACTCTTATATATATGTCTTTCGACTTTGATTACATTTTATTTATTAATACTTATTTTCTATGCTTAAGGCTAAGAAAAAATTTAACAAAAAACTTAGCATATGGACATAATTTTTTATTTGGTATAAAAACTTAATATCTAACTTAAAATAAACCTTAGTCTATCTAACCTATCTACACAATACACACATATAGACATTATACACAATACATACATATACTAGTATATACCTTTATATATACTAATATATATATGTATTCCTTAAATGCTAACCTAAACCTATGCAAGCTGGCCATCGCTATTTACAGAACAAATAGACTGGTCAGCTCTGCCTCATTAGTGAGGCTGGTCTGTAATTGACGGAAACGACGACGTAACATCTTCTCCATCATTCAACCACCAGAAATGCTGGTGCTGCCGAACGACATCCCTCTTATCGCGATTCCCCACCGCCCTACTGAACCTGAGACGATCCACACTGCCGTGTGCGACGTCTCTGTTGTAGTTGAGTCGCCTGTCCCCAGCTTTTCGAGCGACATGGAAGATTAACGGGGCCGCTGATCTATCCTGGATCAACCCTATCTGATCTAGGTAGAGGAATGCTTCCGGTGGAACGAAGCCGTCAGAGCGCACTCTCTCGTGGTAAAGGTAGTTGGGGTAGTAAGCCCCATATATCAGGTTATTCGTCGAGGTCATTGCTCTTGCAATGTGCCTTCGAGTCAGCTTAATTACGAAGTTGTCCACTCGTATTAGGTTCGCCTTGTTGTAAAGGACCTCATTACGATAAAATTTTTTGTATTCCGACTCTGGTGTTCTGTACAAGCGAAGGCAAGCCCTAAGGCAAGCCCTCTCAAACACCCGAATCTTTTCCATTAAGCTTGCTCGCACATTGAACCACACGGGACAACCAAATACCAGCATGGGCCTGATAAGGGCCATGTAGCAGATTACCTTTACCCTCGCATCGAGTTGGCTGCTATAAAACAGTCTCTTTGTAAGGGCAAAAGCTCCTTTGGCTCTGGCCAGAGCAGCATCTACATTTTTGTCAAAATACAGAAACTGATCTAGCCAGATCCCAAAGTATCTGACTACATTTCGACAGGCAAGAGGCTGTCCGTGTTGTCCAATGATCGAGAACTTTCGCCAATTTTTTCTGGTATCCCTAGAGGCTCCAGACAACGGCGTCCTAAAGAGAATGGTTTCCGACTTCTGAAAGTTGATTTTCAACTTCCAGTCATCGCAAAATCGTCTTATCTTATCGAAGTCACGCTGCAAGAGAGTGTTAATGACCTCGATTTTTGGACCTGCTCTGTACGCTATCAAATCGTCTGCGTACGCAATAGTATGGGGAAGTGAACCTATCAAGTCGCTTGTATAAATGTTGAATAGGATCGGCGAATTGACAGCGCCTTGCTGAAGACCATTTTTAATTTGAAATATTCCAACAGAAGTCACATCACCATTTTTCACGATGAACTGTCTGTTGGTTAACGTATTATAAAGAATGTACAAGAGTGGTTTACTGATCCCCAGCCTAGTCAGCTTATAGAAAAGACCCTCTAACCATACGGTGTCGAAGGCCTTCTCCAAGTCAACAAGGCAGGCACCAGTACATTGGTTTTTGCCTTTATTCCATTGGATATCGGACACCAGTTTAGACGCGGCATGTGAGATATCATGTCCCGCCTTAAAATCGAATTGATTATCCGGAACTATATGTTTGTCCTCAACCCACCTAGAGAGAGCTCTATTGATTACTTTTTCAAACACCTTACTGATATGCGGAAGGAGACTTATCGACCGGAGATTTCCCGGATTGGATATATCCTTTCCCTTTTTGGGGATAGGTTGCACCACCGCCGTTTTCCAATGCGCTGGATAATGTGCATTATTCATTGCATTATTAAACAGGGTGGTGTAAATGTCCACCGCTTCTAGAGGAAGATGTCGAAGCACGATGTTCGGAATACCATCGGTCCCCACTGATTTCTTAGCCCTGATTGTGTCGAAGATCTCATGGAGCTCTTCCTTCGAAATGAACGGGGGTAGGTCACCCTCTCTGGTAATGACATTGTTTGCCATATTTTCTTCGCTGAACCGAGTAAAACCAGAGCCCTCGGATCGCTACTTCTCTACTTCATTTCGAATGAAGAAGTCGTGCACCAAGACGCGATTGTCCAGGTCATAATTAGGTCCAATGGTATCAGTGGCCTTGTATATTTCCTGGAAAGTCGCCCCTATGGCTTCAATCTTCTCCTGTGGATCCTCGATCACAAAGAAGTCGTCATCATCAGCGGCCTCATTTGGATCAATACCTGCTATTGTCAGTAACCGTTCGTTGTCTGTTGTCCGCGCTATTTTAAGACACTGAAGGTCGTTTTGATTTTTTCTCCGAAATAGTTTGTTTATTTGAGGGAACATATTCGGGTTGCTGGTGTTTACAGCCCGAACCCTGTTGTTCCAATATGAACTTACAGAAATTCTGTAATTCTCTTTTATTAACGTTTGAATATTTTTAATCGACGCCTTCAGTGTCCTAATCTCCGGGTCTTGTCTGTCAGTAAACTGTCTGTACAAGTTTTTGAGTCTTGTCAGAAGTCTACTTTTCTGTCGGTGCAGTGCGTCAATAGTAGGATTGCGGAACAGGTCTTCGTTAGTCGTATGTCGATACCGCGGTATTGTAGCGTCCATAGTTTGTTTAATTGTCTCGTCCATTTGTTTTAGGTAGTTGTCGATCTCCTCGTTTGACAAATTCCTATTGGACGGTGGGTGGAGCGTATTCGAGGAGAGCGCACTTGTCATGGTTGCGGAGAAGCGTGTCCATCGAGTCTTACTGTAGTTGTAAGAATATCTTTGGACAAACTCCTCCAATTCCGCAATTTCGTTGGGAACTGTAATTTCGGTGCTAAAACCGCAATGGTCACTGTCATACACGAATGTGAGCAGACAGTTTAACGTTTGTAAATTCGTACCTGTCAGTCGTATACGTTCGTCGTACAGCATTAGATCCAAATAAGATCCGCCTCTGGGAAACGACGGGTTATCCGTCGCTTTAAGACCGAGTCTGTACATGACATCGTGCTGACCCCACCAATCGAGTAGTAGGTTCCCTCTAGTATTTGGCAACTAATTTCCCCAATCTCTGTGTTTAGCGTTGAAGTCCCCGCCGATTACAAAATAATTCTCCCCCGATTCCAGCCTCAGAAGTCGAAAAAGCGTGTCGAGCTCTGTAATGAATAAAGTGGATTGTGAAGTCTCAGGTGCATAAACAGAGGCCAAGTACAGCCGCTTTCCACTACGGAGCGGGATGTAAATGACGACTGCCTCCAACACCCGGAACCTACGCAACACTCCCTTGTACACTCTGTGAAATTTTATACCTTGTTTAATGAAGATCGCGACCCCGCCCCCACATTTGGATCGGGGCCGGTTTCTTCTTCTAACAATATAATTATTGTACTCCAGTTTGTGCTTATCGGTTAGCTTGGTTTCGCTAGCGAAAAGCACATCAGGAGTTTGGTCTTGTAGTAATTTAAACATCGCGGCTCTTCGTTCGATCCTAATCAGTGAATTAACATTCACCGCCAGGACCTTCAAAGTTTGCTCCACCATGTGCGTACCCATTACGACATGTGTTGCGTTAGGCCCGGCAGCAGCGCGTAGATCTGGTCCACCCGCTTGGCCTGTTCTTGCACCTGCTTTTGCAGCTGAGCCATCTGCCCTTAGATTGCGAGCAAGATGGCCAGCATGTTAGGTGCAGCTTCCGTTGTTCTCGGCATTGGCGCCGGAGAAGCAACAGTCGCTTGCTGTACCGTAGCCCCCGTACCTGCCGCCATTTGGGCGTAGGAAATTTGGGGCGTGACGGATGGTGTTTGAAACCTCACAGGTGAACGTTTGACCTCCACCTTCTGCTGTCGAGTCAGTTTTGCTTTTTTGATGTCAGCGAACTTAGGACAACCCCGATAGTTTGCGGTGTGTCCCACGTTCCCACATAACACGCACGAGAGTTGCGCCCTATCGGATACTCCGTCCCTACCCAGAGCACACTCCTCGGAACTGTGGTTCTTTGCGCACTTCACGCATCGAGGCTGCATTTGGCAGTTCGACGCGGCGTGTCCGAACCTCTGGCAGCGAACGCATTGTATAACGCCTTCGCTCCTTTTTAATTTTTCCCAGTGAACCACCTGGTAGTCTAGAACATTGATACTCCTTAGACTATCCAGACGGCTTTCGGGACTGAGCTGCACCAGGAAGAACGGCAGACTCCGTTTCTCCCGCCTGGCTCTAGCTGTGGTAAATGGCTTGACCCCCACAAACTTGAGTCCTTCGCACTCCTTCTCTTTGAGCAGTGCCAGGATCAAGAGATCCTCTATCTCTCATCGGATAAAGAGTATCAAACCAAGATATGACTCGAGCTGTAAAGAAGCTGTCAGGGTTTGAGAAAGTTTTTTTCGGTCCTTCAAGACCAACCCGACAGCGGAAAACCGAGAAAAGTTCAAACGAGCCAGAAATGACTGCAACGTCTTTCTTAAGCGTGCGAAATTCCAATATAACCAAAAGCTGAAGTAAAAAAATATTACAATGTCCCAAAGGTAGTAAAAGCTTTTGGTCGTTTGCCAAAAACATCAGAAATTCTACCTCATCGTCCATCCCAACGCTTATTTACAATGACATTCCAGCTGTCAGCTCTTTAGACAAGGCCAATTTTCTTGCTGCACACTTTGCGGCCAGCGCAACACTTTCAGACTATGCTTTGTCTCCGCCTATACTTGAGTGCGTCGAATTTTCAATGGGACAAATCCATTTTCGCAGTAGTAGCCAGAGTACTTAAAGATCTCAATATGCACATATCCTGGTACAGATGGACTCTTCCGAGAAGATGGAAAACAGCATTTGTCCTTAAAAAGCGAATCTTCTTCTCTTTCCTCTTACAGACCAATTGCACTTACTTTCCTTATTTTTCTTTCCAATGTCATGGAAACGCTGATAAATCGTCAGCTTATGAAATATCTCGAAACACGAACATTTCTCAGTGACCGGCAGTATGGTTTTCGTAGCAACAGGTCTATTGGTGATTTGATGGCATGTCTCATCGGCAAGTGGAACCAAAGCATACATCAATCTGGCGAAAGCAAGATAGTTGCACTTGATATTTCTAAGGCATTTGACAGAGTTTCGAATCAGGCTCTTTTGTCGAAAATGCGTGCTTTTGGGATCGATGACTCTTTTCTTCAATGGATTAGAAACTACGTCTCGGAACGTTCAATTCAAGTTGTCTTGCTCACTGTTATCGTTCAAGGGAAATTTAAACACTCAACAATTATGCACGAATGGCACTTGCATCGTCGAAAACGAAAAACTTTCCATTCTCGGTATATGGGTCAATGACAACTTACGTTGGAATGACCACATATTCGGTGTCACCAAAAATGGTACGAAATGTCTAGGTTTCATCAAACCATGTAAGAAATACTTTTCCCCTTCTGAGCTGGCCACAATATATAAGGCATATCGTGATTCGTTCCTAAGCCGAATGCCCTGAGAGCTCTCTATTTCCTAGTCATTATAACATTCAGACATGTAAAACCAACGTACATCGGTACCTATCTTTCTTTCCTCCCTAATTTTCCTTCACCCGCGCTGTGTGCAAACATTTTAAGGGTACGTTAATCCCCTTGAGCACGCGTTACCTTAACAAAAAAAAAAATTTACTGGATAAACTGGGTTTCAACTGACTGACTAACATCTAACCGGTTAGACTTATGCTGCTGGAGTAATTTTCTTAACTTGTAAAAAAGATTACAAACCACTTGCATTGAATACAAACAGATCGCTTCCTAATAAGATCACAATCCGTAACTCCCAGGGACGTTAATTCCCGTTGCACAGTGCTAGGTATTACAGTTGAGGAGATACGATGGAAAGGATTAGAAGGCAGGGCAAGAAAAATTTCTATAATGGTTATTTAGGTGCCTAAACAATTTACTCTCTAGAATAGCTCATAGAATTGGTAAAAAGGACCAATATTGTTTTCCTCGGGTTGTCACCCTATCCAATCATTTAGGTTCAGCTTAATAGTCTTCGCATTATCTTGCGTTTTCGAGTAATGCCTACTATCATACCATGTCATATGTTTGTTAGATACCATGTTTCGCAGAAGGAGAGAAGGAGTCTACCTTTCACAGTACCTCGAGTGATATGTTACGAAGTTCAGAACCCTGCTAGCTTTGTGCTGATAATTCTACTCATGAGGAATTGATTTATCAACCCGCTTAGTGGGTTAATACTCCCAGATCTGACAGTGCTGGTGCGGCCGTCATTCCTTCTGCTTTGACCCTTTTGAGGTTGTTTAAGGCGCCAAAGTCCATTCATTAAGACTAAATGTTTTTCAACTAAATTTCCATTAAGTATGGAGCAGTTACTACTGACTAATTTCTATCATATTGAGATTATTATATTTATGACTTGATGGATGGGTGGAACTTTAGCTACAGCTCAAATCTCCCAAAAGCTCTCGGGAGGTCTTGTTGCACCATTGTCAACAAGCTTTCAGATACGCCGCATCTGACGTGATAGATTTCACCCGACCACCACAACGAAATCCCTGATTTGATGAAGTTTGTCGGCGATCACATGGAACGAAACAGGAAGCATATAAAGCGGCGCTGCAAAAAATTACGAGAGCAGAAAAACGGAAGGAATACCGGCTTCCCATAAAAAAATTGAGAAGCAGAAAAGCACTCGGTCGAGGCATTGGAGAGGTGTTACTGTAGGAACGATGTTCAGATGTTATATCAACAAGCCAAAAGAACGTACGAAGAACACAAGTTCATAACAGAGGTATGCAGAGATAAGAATTGGAACATAACAGTATAGTGACAGCAGGTGCTGAAAATCTGGAAGGTTTACTTCTGCAGACTGTTTAACAGGGAAAACGACCATCACTCCCAGGTCAGGCAGAATCAACCAACTTGCACGAAGACTGACAACAATTTCGTCCACCCGACCAAGAAGAAATTTGGAAACCGATATATAAACAAAGCTCTTATAACTCTGCTTGGGTAGTCGGACCTCCTGTCGAATGATTTAAATCTGCGTGATTAAGGCTGTATGCTCCTTACACTAGATCATCGGTTAAATTTGGTTAGATGAACGTACACCAAATGAATGAAACCTCAACATTTTGTGGCTGATTCTTAAGAAATGACACTTATAGTGGTCATGATAAGTTTACGTTTTAATAATAAAACAAAAAAATAGTTTTAAATAATCGGAACGCACGCAGATACTAACGAAGAACTGAACACACTCTATTGCTACTCGGCTCGGCGAAATGTCACTTTTGATTTCCTCCTTGGTGTCAAAATTACTTCCTTTGCTTTTTGCGCAGTCCTGGGGCTGGACGATTAAATTAATCGTAAGACAATTAATTAATCATGTTAAATTAGATTAAGATAAACGTGAATAAAAAAAAGGAAGTGTATTTGAATTCGTAAGAAAAAGTTTTAATTTTAGTCTAACATTTGGAGAATTTAATTTAATTGAATTTTTAATTTAATTTTAGTTTTAATACATGCCTAATTTAATTTAAGAGCTATGACTAAAAAATAACAGAAAGGCTCATGAGTTAGGAATCAAGGGGATGGTGGGGAAAATCTTGTTTGAGACAAGGAGTGTTCAGCTTGTGACCAAAAACGGAGAGGTTTTAATTGACCTTTCGGAGCATACGGGAGGTTTGTTCATTGGAACCATAAGCGGTGCGGTGGATCAGTGGATATAAGATACGAGAGCAATGTGGATTGATATTGAAGGATATAGATTTGAAAAGGGATGCGCAGCCGATTGAACTTGAGAACATGAGAACAGTCGATGTATAAAAAGAATGTCAGCAATATTCCTATGTCGTCTAATTAATTGAGGAGATCCTAAGAGGGAGGTACGATTAAAGAGTCGTTTCAGGACAGACCACGGAGAGCAAATCGGAGGAATCCATGTTGAATACCCTCGATTAGCGAAACATTCAAGCAGTGGGCGAACAAAGGTAAGACAGAGAGATCTGGTTGCGTACGGGTTGGAAAAACGCTTGAATCACCACCGTTTAATAAAGCCAAGTTATGAGTTGGCTTTAAGGATCACCTTATGGATATGCGAACGGAATTCAGCTCACGGTTGAATAATATGCGAATTGAATTAGTTGACCATAGAGAAAATAAAGTCGGGTAGGAGAAGGGTTGCATTTACGTGAGAAGGTTACAGATAGCTATTTCGTGATATTAAGTTCTAAGCACCAGAGTGAAATCTGATCGAGGCTTTCTTAAAGAAAGGTGGAGTCATGGGGAGAAGAAATAGTTTTAAAAAATGTTGTGTCGTCAGCGTAAAGGGAGAGGGAGGAGCGATGAATGACCTTCTAAAGATCGTTAATAGTAAGAATAAAGAGAAGAGGACCAAGATGGCTGCCTTGTGGAAGCCCAGAAGAGGCCAGTAAAGGAACCGAGAGGCCGGATCTAAACCGAACGCTATAATATTGATTTACCAGGTACGAAGATATCCATTTCAATAAAAGAGATTCAAAACCGAAAGAAGACAATTTGTAGACAATCATTTGATGAGATACCTTATCAAAAGCCTTAGTAAAACCGGTTGTGATAATATTACCATCAACATCTAAGACTGCGAGCATAAAAGATACGAATTCAACTGAGATTGTGTTAGTTGATCTCCCTTTTAGAAAACCATGTTGTCTGGGTGAAATAAAAGTTTTTCATTTTTTGTGTTTCGGGATTATAAAAGAGGTCTTCCATATCTGGGAAAATTCTCCTTGTGTAAGGGATAGACAAAATAGGTACGAAAGGTGTAGCGACAGGTTGGAAGATCATTTGTTTTTAGAAAAACGACGGTCTGGGTCGGGTTGATATTAATCTTTTTTCTTCAATAACAGCAGGATCGGAATTTTGAGTGAGAAAAGGGCCAACGGAAAAATTTTGTAGATCATTGAAGTGAGAGGGATCAATTACGAAGGACTACAGGACGATAGAAAAAGACTACGAAGGAAGTCTATATGAAGGAAAAGACTATAGACTTGCATTGGTGACTCCGAGTACGCGCATTTTAAATAACCTCCAAGCCACCAGAACTTTATATCAATCAGGGTAGCAGCAAGCACCTAGTCACAGGGAAATAACATACATCACCAACTTCGTTTAGCCACACATCACATTTTACATGGAGCAATAAGGTCAGCACGCAACATAGAAGAAATCACTTACAATACCTTTTTTAACATAACCTCAACTCATGCAATTTAAAAATCACAACAGAAAAAAAATTTTAGTTTAACTTAAAAGCGCAATTGCAAATCAATTGACGTAAGTGGTGTCAATAACTTCTCGCGAGGAAAATCACTAGAAAAGTGATACAAAAGTCATCCGCGTTATTGGTATCCATGCACCTTTAGAATTCTATCCCTTAGAATGACTCTCATAGTAAATCTAGACTAATGGGTCGAGCCAAGCTCTAGTTTTGCTGCCCCCATATCCTTATTGGTGAAATTGGAAGGAAACAATAAGTAGACGTGGTTTGCTTTTGTTTTACATGAATTTAGGTTAGTTGCAGTGGTCCTTGAAACATGTTCTCTGCTATTCAGGATTCCTTGATCTGAACAATGTGCTTTGATTTGCCAGCCACATTAGTGGGCTGGCAGAGTTGCATTAGGATGGTGGGGGCTTATCTGAATTAATCTCCGCATTGCTGAAATTAACTTGAATGGACTTCTATCATGGTGAGGTTGAAATTTACAGATCTGACCTCAAAGGTTAGACTATCAGCAAGCGCTTTCTTAATAAAGAGTGGGAAAAGTCCTAATGTCGAGGATGCCGTTTTCTTTAAACTCCACTTCCGATAAAATCTCCACAATGTTGATCTTTTGACTCAGTAGCAGGATAATTTCGTTTAAGATCGATGATTGAACTCTCGTAATCCCTGCGTCTACTGTATAGATTTTAACGGCTATGGCTGAGAATCCGTAGCTGATGAGCCCAATGGTTCTAAATAGTGCTTGTTGGATGTTTTTAGCTTACCTATCTGGTTGGGAATTGAAGGTTGCCAGCTTTTTCTCTAAAGAAATGTCAGAGCGTTCGGCCGGTATCTGGGCTCGTAACTTCGGTTAACTAAAAACCTGGTCCGTAATGATAGAAGGGAGCCTTGCCATTTGCCAGACCTTAACCTCGCGATAAACTCGACACAACTTTGAGCCATCCCGCCCCACGACAGGACGTAGCAAAATTTTCCTTCAACATAATTAAGAAGGTCTTGTCTAATGCCATTCTTAATTTATCCCGCCTGTTTGCATAATTCTGTCTTCCTTCGCATTGCTTCTTATGACTTCTGGACAGAGAGCAAAGTGATACATTGTTGTTTAATTTCAGCAATAAAACCATTTAAGGCAGGAATCATTACGTCGGTTTTGGAGATTGTCAATTGACTGATCGTTTTAAATTCTACAAAGTAAGCACAGAGAGGTTAAAGGAGTTCTTGACGAAATATGGACATTGTAACGCAATATTGAGCGCTTAAAACGCCAGATCAGTTGGAGGTAAGTATCATTCCAGCCTATGCGATGACTGAGTGGGTAACTACTGACAGCATAAGATAGGTTTTAGACCAGTAGCGCAAAGTTTCAAGATTGCGTTAAGTGCTTACTTGACTTTACGAAACAACGAATCATACCACTGTTGACGAGGCGTACCACTCAAAAAATACAAACAATTTTCGATACTGCATAGGGAAAATGGAATACCAAATGTAGTAAGGATGATAAACTGCAACATGTACTACAGGAAACTTCTATTTGGATGTGGAATGGTTATTAGAGGTAACTTAATCAATGATTCTTGAGTTTCAGGCATGTGAAAGATCGCCTCGTGGCAATGTGCACAACACGCACGTCTCAAAGGAGGAGAGCGATGACAGCACGAATGATTGTTTTCGAACCCATCGACAAGTCAAATATTCAAGGCTGCAGAGCAAGACCCCGTTTTATGTGGTGCTATCATGTGGAAAATGACCTAGCCAACCAAGAAACAACAAGTTTACTTGTAGAATCATGATGGTTGAGTCCGAAATCTATCCGGACAGTAGTGCCACCTAAGTTTGTAAGTAACTAATAAGCTCTAAAATGCACGTTCTATGTTACCGAACCGAATTGCAGGGACGTGATTCCTAAAACGAATGTGAAAGGCAGGGAGTACCGTAGTCGGCAAAATAATATTCTGCATTAGAAATAGCAGACAAGATATCGTTCATGAAAGTGAAAAAGAGTGTGGGAATCCTATGGAGCTCAGGGGCGCAGTAGCATTTATGGTATTTATTGGATATCAGACTTGAAACCGTTCACGATAGCTTGAATTGAACATTCCGCAAAGTAATACGCGGATCTCTAAGTACTTTTGCTGCTACAAGAATACGAAAGAGGATTGGTTCCGTTGAAGATTCGACACGCTTAAGAGTAGATAGAGATAGGGCACAATCTGGAGGCGTAGAACTATGCAGTTTCGAGGTGCAGCGCAAGTATATCGGCTTTGTCAAAAGAACTGGCGACTGGAATATAAACGATCCTTGTAATGGAGGATGGGGCAGTATTTTTTGGCGATATTATCATAGTTCCAATCTGCCTTAAACTTGCGCCATACCTTTTTTTTTGTAACGAACCTAACACTCAAGTGGGTATGAATACACTTATAATGCCTCAGCATGTGTTAAGTTTTTTTGGAAAATGGGATAGAGAGAGAAAGAAAGATGTTTGGGCTCAGTGGTTATTTTGCTCCATGGGTGGCATCCAACATTTAATGGGGAGACTAAATTCTTAATGGAAGTTGGCTTGATGTTGATTTCTAGTCAACTACTCGTCTTACTTGATTTTCGTTAACTGAAAAAATGGATGATATATCTTTCGGGCGATGCTGGGATTCGAACACCGAACCTTCCAATTTGGAAGCCAGTCCACTACCACTTGAGCCACGGCCACCCATTACCGATATTTGCAAATCATTCTAACCTTCTTCAGTTTTCCCTTGACTATTTGATCTTGACAGACCGTAATAACACTTCTCTAACCCTGATGGCCTCATTACAGCTTTATTGATGCTCTTCATTCGGCGGGGAACAAAGTAGGTATCTCATTTTAAAGGGAAGCATATTGTTCATCATAGCAGCGGTGACGTCCGTATATTGGGTGTCTTGTACGATTCGAAGGTTTACCAACCATGGCAATCGATATTCAGCACTTAAAGCGGTGTATTGGCATATCCTAAGGATTGATAGATGGGAACGAAAGGGACATTACTGTAAATATGAAGAAAAAATTTCCTTTGGAAAACTAACAATGTCCTTCAAAAGCTCTTAGAGTCCCAAAATGTAGGCCCTAAATGCCAAGCTCAAACTTATACTAGACTAGTTCTCTACCTTTTTGGAAATGAATCTTTCATAATGCTTACTTAATTAATTCCCATAAATCGTCACGCTACTACTCCTCGTCCAGTCCTTTGGACAATAACTTACCGTTAATTTGAAAATTATCCGGAAAGACCGTAAGCACAGACAAAATCTTATAAAATTCCATTTAGTCAATCGGAAAGAAGTACTCGTACTTATTTATTTCGGATTTCGTAAAATCAAGTCTTCAATCTTCGGACTTTAATTACTTAATTTCTAATTTTGATTACCATCTCTGTGGCGTCCGTTATTTACTCTCGCTTCAACTCCCAATGAATCTCCATCGCTACCCAATGTAGTAAGTACGAATACAGTACTGCAATCCGATGTGATGCTTACCATGGTCTTTGGCGGAATCTTTCTTTAATTTTTTCTTCTTTTTTTTTTTTTGATTTTCAATAAAACAGGAGGATTATAAATTTTTTTCAATTACGCCCTCCCCCAGATTGGATGGCGATATACCTGCACATCGAACAGTGGTGGTCTTAAGAAGCTGCCATCGTACTTGTATTCGTGCACCTGGGATCCTGGTTGTCGGCTTTCCCACTGCAGATGATGCATCGTCTATTCCATACACTCTTTGCACATGGTCTTGCCAGTTTCTGTATTTTTGTTTTTATTTATTTTTTGTTGATTCATCTACACTATGTAGATGCCGCCACTATCGTCATCATAGTCGTACTAAGTCGGCCACTATTGTGGAAAATTTATGTGGGAGTCAACGCTTACCTGGTCTCGAATAGAGTACGAGTACACCTTGACGGGCTAAGAAGAACCTGTTCCACACCTTATTTGCCACAGTTTGTACCACACTTAAGAGGAGCCCGAAAAAAAAAAGTCGGTAAAATGGTAAAAATGGCAGAAGGGGCCACAACAAAGGGGGAAGAGAATAAGGAAGAATGGCACACGAGTGTTTTGTACGCCGTTAACTGTTTGTACCGCAAGGATACTTAATAACTTTCTATTTGTAAGATTGTCACGTGATTAGCTGACCTGCAGTGTGATTTAGTTGAGAATGATAATGGTAACTAGGTAACTGTTTATAGATCGTGTGACACAGTCCAAAACTTGACTTGACCACTTGGCCACATTTCGCAAGGAATAATGAGCAAAATTTTAAGTGAGCTAAATAATTTATATTCTTGACATCACCCCTACAGCGCCAGTGGGCTGTGCAAGATTACCTGTAATCCTTTTGAGCCACACCAGCCTCTGTAGTCTCTATAGATACAACATACTTGTAGATAGTTGTCGTGTGACTTGTACATAATTAAAACCGAGATTAGGTTTTTAAATCGTCTAGCTAGAAGAGCTGTAGGCCAACAACTAATGAGCTTACGTAAGATCCGGATTCGGAGGTGAAACTTATCTTCTTTTTCTTCTTCAGGTGGAGGAGAGTATCTCTAGAGTGTAGTGATCCGTAATTGCATCACGATGTCCGGGCTAATGGAAGTTATTATATCGATGTCTTGGTCTCGAAGAAGAGGAATTTCATGATGTTACAGATAAATTCCAGACAAGTACATAGTTGAAAGATTTCTAGAAAATACTCGGAAGAGTTGTGGCCAACATGACCGCTCATTGTGTATCGGAAGAATGTAGAGCGATTAGACAATACGTGGTTGTGGAATGTGGTTGAAATTTGCTGCCGTGCTAAATGGAGTGATAAATGGTCACTTTCGCATTTTGATTGGAACGAAAGGCTCTACTGCAATTGCAGGTATTGGATAATATTCAAACGAATATCGAGAATCAGCAAAGGCACTTATGCTATTCGTTGAAATGGGACAACACCTGACATTATGGATATTGTTCTGGAAACATTCTGTGGATGAGGAAAGTGGAATTCTGAAAATTGGTCTCAGTTTCTTCGGTACTCGCATGATAGCCCCTGTATCCATATTTGATCAACGTTTTTAGAAACTTTCACCCATTGAGTCTATGACACGTCGTGAAAAGAGGAGGGTACTTCACCAATGCTTTAGATGACTTGTAAATGAGTTCAAGGTTGTGTACCACAAAACCAATTGCATCCACTAGGAAGATAGTGGCGATGGAGGGAACCTATTAAGACTACAACTTGTAAATATCATCCCAGGCGAATGCATGACGAAATCGTGAAACATATGTAAATCGATGGTCGATTCTATATAAAGAAGATAGAGTAATTTATCAGCAGATGTTTCTATAATCTAAAGTTGCTAAAAAGCTGAGAAAATGCTCAGGGTGCAAGTGCATATTTTCGAAGCAGACGGCCGGACGTAAAGAATGGTTCATCATTTCTATCAACATGGTATCGGCAACACAATATTACCTATGCATTGAATAATTAGAATCTATATCACAGCCAGGAAAATAGTATGGATATATATTCTGTTTGTATAGTTATCTTGGATATATACCCTGGATCTATCCTATGAAGACCACCACAAGTGATTTAGAAGAATAGTATCAAGCTAAGTTGAGGTTAGACAGGGATATGATGGATATTCCGTCACACACACACCAGGCACCAAAACGGACCCGTCGCGATCCCTGTGGAACCAGTTGGATTTGTCTTTAAATGGCAAAAATCTCCCTAGTTAAACATCTAATTTTACCGCAAAAGCCAACGAGGCCTTTGAAGTTCGTGCCACTGTTTCCTCTAGGTTTTTGAAGAAGTATTTCCCTAAAAATTTTCTTCAACTACGCGATATTGCCTCGCGTTCACACAGTATGTGTGTTATGTTCTCAACAGCTTGAAGATCACCGCAGAATCTGCACATATCCGTATCTGACAATTTGAGTCTCTTTGCGTGTTTCCGCAGGAGATAGTGTCCTGTCAGGATTCCTATTACTGTCCTAATCTTTTCCCTGTTTAATCTTATTAGCCCCCTGGATCTTTTGCCGTCAAAAAGCGGCCAGAGAGCCTTGGATACTCTATGTCCTTCAAGACTTGGCCGCCTTAAGTTGGCAGTCTTTGTAATTTTTTCCTCGATAGTGCCCCTCACTATGCAAAGGGGCGGTTTGATGTTGGCAACCTCACTATTGTTGAGTAGCCCTCCTTTTCTTCCTTTAATACCGCAGTTTCCTGAGACCCAGCACAGTCTTACCTGGTTCTGACTGCATAGTGCCTTGAGCATTGTGCGACAGCCCCTGACTGTATGAGAGTTGACGTTGGTTGATTCCATTGCTTTTAGCGCGGCTTGCTATTGATTTAGACAGCGATACGAGTATCTCTATCCGTTACCTATCTCATCTGCATTAGCTCAGCCGCCCTGAGGACAGCCAGAACCCCTGATTGGAAGACACTGCCTGCGTCCTCTGAGAAGATACCAGAACTTGTCCCTTCCTCTGTTTTTCAGCCTTCTGTGAAAATTGCAATTTCATTCGACCAGATTATTGCTTTTTTTTGCCAGTCCTCCCTCTCCGGATATATTATATCATACGGGATGTCGAAGTGGACCAAGCAAGAAATCGGATTGCCTGGCAGTAGCTCCGTTACTGAAACTACTGCTCTTGAAATAACCCAGAGTAGTGGATCGTATAGCACTGTTGCCAGCAATTTTTTTGATATGTAAATCAAGCGGTGTTAGGTGCACAGAGGTGTCCAATGCTGCCGTGGTGGTGGTACGAAGCGCACAAGTAATGGCTATGGAAGCCGTTCTTTGAACAGCCGCTAATTTTCCGTAAACCGTTTTCTTATTTGTTGCTTTCCACCATACTAGTGCGCCGCCGTATGTAAGTTTGGGTCTTCCCACCACCACCGTATTCAGCCAGTACACCATAGCAAGTTTTAAGCCCCAAATTGTTCCTACCTTTGTTTTGCAGATAAAAAGAGCATTACGAGGGTTGTCTGAAAAGTTTCCGAACAATGATACAAGACATTTTTTCTCAAAATGTTCCTTGTAACATATTCTCCTTGTAACTCTGCGCACTTCTCCCAGCGATGCTCCCATCTCTCTAACCCGTCCAAATAGTACTTGGCGTTTGTCTCTGCAAAATAATTGTTCACGAAGGTGATTGCCTCCTCATTTGACGAAAATCTCTGTCCTCCGAGCGCAGTCTTTAGATGAGGGAAGAAAAAGAAGTTGCTTGGGGCTAGATCTGGTGAATAAGCCGGATGGTCAAGCAGTTCAAACCGTAATTCATGTATTTTCGCGTTGGCAACCGCTGAGGTGTGAGACGGCGCGTTGTCTTGGTGAAGCAGGATTTTCTTCTTCTGCAAATGTGGCCGTTTTTCCGCAATTTCTGGCTTCAGCTTGGCAAGTAATGATGCGTATATGCTCCTGTAATGGTTTTTCCTTTTGAAGATAATCGATTAAGATAACTCCTTCTTTACTATCCCAAAAAACAGTCGCCATCACTTTCCTCGCCGTAAAACCAGTTTTTGCTTTTTTTTTGGAGCCGGTTCGCCCTTTGCAGTCCACTGTTTTGACTGAATTTTTGTTTCGGGCGTATAATGGTGTATCCAAGTTCGATCTACAGTAATTAATCGGCGCCAAAACTCGGGTTTATTGCGCTTAAAATCGGCCAACAGAGCGTTGGAAATGTTCATTCGAACACGTTTTTGGTCAAACGTAAGCAAACGCGGCACAAAACGCGCGGACAGCTTTCTCATGCCTAAGTCTTGATTTAATATGTAACAAACACATTCTTTGGATATTTTCATAATCCCTACTGTCTCTCTCACTTTAATTCGGCGGTCGTCTAACACCATTTGGTGAACTTTAGCAATGTTATCGTCGTGGACGTTCCGAACGTTCATCATCTCCCAAGCTCTTACGGCCACGTTTACATTCAGCTGCCCCAAATTTCACTGTGGTAAATGATGTTGCAGAGTCTCCATACACAGAGTCCAACTCATTTTTGATTTGTGTAGGCGTATTGCCTTTCAAAAACAAGAATTTAATAAAAGATCGATACTCAATTTATTCCATTTTCACAAAAAACACTCACATGGGCTCACTCTAACGACTGTCAACTAAAAACTGCGCGTCCAAAATGACTGAAACTTCGGTAAGTAACTGTCAAAAGATGCAAAACTAGCATTCTTTACGTTGCGGTCGGAAACTTTTCGTATTTATTTGTTTATGAAGCAATTGTTGCAGTTTTGGCGTTTGTTTTGGACTTATGTCTGTACTGTCTGATATTATGACAGTATTCTTGTCCTTTCTAGTCTTAGTTTTTTCTTCATTTAAATTACAATAATTTGGGGCATTTTCTGAAAAGATTATAGAATTACACTTTTTATACGTATAAACCACAAAAATGTAACATATTTCCTACCTTCGTTATGAGTTGGCAAATCTGCATCTGTTGAAGCCGTCGAGTAACAAGGCGATTTCCAGTCAATGGAACGCCAAAACTTCTTGTTCCAGGAACTCTCACAGCACAGTCCTTCAAACAAACGAGCTCAATTATTTCCTCCTTCAAAGGAGTAAAATGAATCTCGTTGTTTTCCCCGCCACCTGTAGCTCTTCTCTCCCTATTGTTATGAGCTAGTTTCTTTCGTAAGCCGGTTTTTTGATCTGATCAAACCTAAATTAAAATAATCAAAATAAATTAATAAAAAACTTTAAGAATTTTAATAATTTAAACGATGTGGTCACCTTTTTCCACTCAGCAATTTCTTTAATTGGAGGTCCCAAACTATTCAGTTGCGCCTTTAAAACTTCCCAAAATTTTTACACAAATTCAGGGTCCTCTTTTGTGAAGTTCTTGGCAATGTCAGGATTCCTTTTCATTGCGCTACACATTGCCTCGAACTGTAGCCGCGTCGTTTGTCTTCTGAAAATAAAAGTAAATTATTTCTGTTCATTTACAATCTAAAACTTACTTCTATTGCACAAACTCATCCTCTGTCCTCCAAATCCGCAACTAATTTGACGCGGATTGAAAGCGTCAGAAAAGGTATGGACTGCAGATCGGTTGCGTTTTCCATAATACCATTTTTCTTGCACTACTTTAGCGATATCCGCTCACTTTCTGGATTGCGTTTTCTATAATAGGAAAACGTGCGGATGAGAAAATTTTCCCCCCGCAGTCGATCCGGCGTTTTCTATAATCGGCATGAATATGTTTTTTTCAAATAAAAAGTTCACACCTCAAAAAATTATGGTTGCAACTAATTTTAATTTTGAATTTTTCATGTTGTCAGTTTGCAATCTATTTGAAATTGAGTACAAGATTGCTTAAACATTTTCAGTAAACTAAGATGTGACTATGGAAAAAGAGGTGTAGCTGAAGAATTTACGGAGGAACAGTGGTATTCCATATTACCCTTTAATTAATTTAAAGCTCGCTCTAATCCGGATGACGGCTGACGGCACAGGGCAATTGCTGTATTTCAAATTTTGTAATTTTGTGTCTCCTTCGGGACAATCAAATACTTAATCACAATGCGCAGTGGTCGCTGCATTACGATAAAAATAAACAAAATCTAACTTAAAATTTTCCAGTTTAAAGCATGTACATCAAGTCATAAATGAAGAAGCTTCTCGAAAGTCAATTGTTTTTTCTTCGAGACCATTCGCTTTTTCTAGGACATTTCCTTAAAGTAAGACCTCGGGCTTGGCAATTCAGTGCGTTGTGGTTCATCATTGAGTGAAGTCAATTTTGCGAACACAACATTTCAAGGAAAACGACTTCCAACAGATTATTAAAAATTTTGGATAGAAGTACAGGTATAAATTTAAATTTAAACTAATAAACAACTTTAATATTGTAGGGAACTATATGAGAAAAAAAACAATTTCCCAAGTTGTCTTTTTTCTGTCTTTTTCGTCTGCCACTTGTAATTTCTCTTAAAGTGTTGGTTGTGTTCCCCCCCGATTCCCCGATTCCCCGATTCCCCGATTCCCACATTTCCATTTATTTCTTACTAATAGTTAATGTTTATAGATTTTAATATTCTTCGTGTTGGTGGCCAAAAAATGTCAGACTTCGTAAAATCTGGATCGGAGTGACGTGGGTTTTTAGGTTGTGATGTTTTTGTTCCATATATTGTGTACGTGTTGTGCTTCCGTTATGTACGAGGGCGGGTCAATAATTCTGTGCATTTTTGAATTTCTGACCTCTTTACTGAAACAGCAACACTGCTCCTGTCAACAGGCATTTGTCAGTTGACTCCTGTCAAAATTTAAACTTGCTGCGTCAGTTAGTTTGTGTTTGACAGCTATTTTTATCAGACTACTCACTAATTTGAGGAGAAAATGGAAAAAAGTGAATTTCGTGTGCTTATTAAGCATTATTTCTTGCGAAAAAAAAACCATTACCGAGACCAAGGCTAAGCTTGATAAATACTGCGCCATCGATTTCAATGGTAAAAAAGTGGTTTACTGAATTTCGTTGTGGCCGTACAAGCACTGAAGATGCCGAACCTCCTGGACGCCCAGTTGAGGTCTCTACACCCGAAACAATCGAAAAAATTCACGATATGGTGTTGGCCGACCGAAGATTGAAAGTGCGAGAGATTGTGGAAGCCGTAGGGATCTCGCATGGCTCAGTGGTTTCAATTTTGAATGATCACTTGGGCATGAGAAAGCTTTCCGCAAGATGGGTGCCGCGTTTGCTCACAGTCGACCACAAACGCAATCGTGTAACAACTTCACAGGAAGGTTTGGCGTTGTTTAATCGCAATATGGAGGAGTTTTTGCGCTGTTTTGTAACCGTGGACGAAATATGGATCCATCACAACAAACAACAGTCAAAACAGTGGGTTTCTAAGGGTGAATCGGCGCCAAAGAAGGCCAAGGTGGGTTTGTCAGCCAATAAAGTTATGGCGACTGTTTTTTGGGATGCACGCGGGATAATCCACATTGACTACCTTCAAAAGGGAAGAACAATCAATGGGGAATATTATGCCAACTTATTGGACCGATTCAATGACGATTTGAAAAAAAAACGACCTCATTTGGCCAAGAAAAAAGTTCTTTTCCACCAAGACAATGCAAGGGTGCACACATGTGCAGTTGCCATGGCAAAAATCCATGAATTGGGCTATGAATTGCTCCCTCATCCACCCTATTCTCCAGATTTGGCTCCGAGCGACTACTTCTTGTTCCCAAACCTGAAGAAATGGCTTGGTGGAAAAAGATTTGACTCCAATGATGAAGTCATCTCGTCATTTTGAGGACCTCGACAAATCATTTTTTTTGGAAGGGATAAAAAAATTGGAGAAGCGTTGGACAAAGTGTATAGAGCTCAAGGAAGACTACGTTGAAAAATAAAATTATTTTTTTATCAAAAAAATCAGTTTTAATCCAAAAGTCACGGACTTATTGACCCGCCCTCGTATTTGTTATTGTTCACAGGTGTGGTACATGTCAAATTATTTTATTTCTGCTATTGTTAAGTGATGTTGTTTCTGATTTTTATAGGCTCTTCTGTTCAGTGCAGCGTTTCGTGCACATTTATTTTGCAAGAGTGGTGCTCTGTAAAAGGCACTAATGCTAAAAAAGCTCGGAATGTGGTTGGTTCGATAAAATAGGTGTTGAAAATAAGGGCTATCGTACAGACCAAGATGAAATACAGAATTGTGCCAATTACGTCTGCAAAAAAATTATGAGTTTTTTCCAAAAATGCAACGGCACCAAAGACGTTGTTTTGCAACTCCACTCGAATTGGCTTGAGCAGAGCTTCACTGTAAGAGAAAAGGCTAAAAGGTTGATTTCAGCTAGAAGTCGTTGGCGTCCCAAATCAGAATTCGAGGAGTCTTCAAAATGAACAAAACAACGACAAATAGTTAAGGTATCAAAGGTAGACGAGTCCGCTGCAGCTGCTTTACGAAATGTGTGCCTAAAGTCAAATCAAACATTTTCTGAAGCAAATGCTAATGAAGTTGTTGCACTTATAATGGAAGCCAATGTAACTAAATATCAATATTTACTGATTCGAAATTTTATAAACTCCAAAATTTCAAATTGCTTTTTACCCAGCTACGATAATGTTCTGCAAGCTAAAAAACAAAGTTACCCAAGTAATATAAGTGTAAACGAATCACTCGCTGAAGTTGAACTACAAAGTTTACTTGATCATACAGCATCGCGTGTACTGGAACTTCAGATGGATGTAATCAATGAAATTAAAGATGATTCAGTGAACACGCTTATTTTGATTGGAAAATGGGGCTTCGACGGGAGCTCAGGGCATAGCGAGTATAAGCAGAATTTCGTCAATAATAGTTGTGAAGACAACTCTTTATTTATAACATCTTATGTGCCCCTCCAACTTATAGCTAAATCGTATGAGTCACACAACCCCAGAATAGTATGGAAAAATCCTAAGCCATCGTCCACCCGCTATTAGTTTCAATTTAAAAAGGAATCTACCCAATTGTCCATTGCAGAAGAGAAGTACTTCAAGCAGAAAATAAACGGTTTGCGGCACACAGAGGTTGTTACACCTAACAACATTCGCGTAGAGCATAGTCTGCAGTTGCAATAGTGGACGGTAAAGTTTGTAATGCCTTGAGTGGAACATCTTCAACAAAATGTTACATATGCGAAGCGAAATCGACAGAAATGAACATTACTCGTATACTATAGACGACTGTCTGAGAAAAAAAACTCACGAATTTGGCTTATCACCTCTACATTCGTACTTACGATTTTTTGAGTGATTCCTCCATCTATCGTATCGATTGGAGATAAAATCGTGGCAAATCAGGTCTGCAAAAGAAAAAACTGAACTATTGACACGAAAGCGAAAGCTTCAATTGGAGTTCCAAAATAAAGTGGGACTGCTAGTGGACAAACCCAAGTTTGGAGGCAGTGATACATCAAATGATGGAAGCACAGCACGCAAATTTTTTAGAAACCCTGGCTTTGCTTCACGAATTAAGGGCCTTGATGAAGCTTGAAGAAGATGCGCTACCATTTTGCTAGAGACAGCTAGTGGACTAGTTTAAAAATATCCATGGTACTACTTGCCACCTTCAGTCCACAAAATATTGATTCATGCTGCTGCGCTGACTGAGCTCTAGTTTCAATTGGATATCTGAGGAAGCTGCAGAGGCCAAAAATAAAGACATCAACAAATTTAGACTCCAACACACTCGAAAAATTTCCCGCGTCTTAACAAATAGATCAATTCTTAGTTCAGTCCCTGCCTTGCAAAAATAAGTCAAAGTTAAATACGTCCGTGGTTGATTTACTTCAAGGATATTAACATCCAAAATGTTATTTTTGCTAATTTTTTCATACAGAAATTTAATTTTCACTTTAATTTATATTTTTTATTTTCAATTATGAATTTTTATTATAACTTTATTTGTTAATAAATTTTCTGAATTGAAAATATTATAAGAAATAATCTTTTTTTTTTGTTAGACATATGCAGATATAACTCGATGGAACAGACGTGTCGCTGAATAACCACGCCTATTTTCACACAATATCATTCTGATATTTTTATAAGCACGTGGCAACAATTTCAGACCTGTATCTTACGTAGAAGTATTTTTGTCGCCTATCTCCATACAAGCCCGACCACTGTGCAATGGTGGAATGAATACAGGCATTAGTTTTAGTAAGAAATTCCCACAAGTGTCAAAGTAGGAAAAAAAAGGAATCCAACTCCGAAGGCCCCGGCGAGATTCGAACTCACGATCTCCTGTTTACTAGACAGGCGCTTTAACCAACTAAGCCACGGCGCCCACGTGGTAATTGGTGTTTGGGATAGAAAAAGAACCCTCCACAAGAATTTACAATTCACATATAGCAAAACTAAAAGTAAATATATGCATATGCACGTATACCATATACCTACAAATGTATGTATGTGGAATCAAATACCTAAACAGAAAAATTTAAAAGATAGAACTGTCAGAACGCGGGACTCGAAGTGGCTGCCACAGGTGAATGACGAATTTGATAAGATAGGCGCGTGCTCCAAAAATAAACTCAGAATGAGGGAAATACACATGTGCTGTGCTGTGCTGTCTATATTCGTAGTCGCATGTGTGCATATGTGCCTTGAGATGTATGCACGGATGTGTACTCAAAAATAGAATCGGTGGCAAAACAAAGCGATTAAATTATGAATGTTGGTCACCTTATCTGTTGACTTAGCTGTCGTTTGCAACAAAACGTACACAAGGTTGCTTCCATATGCGTCCGCGTCATACATAAGAATCATATTTGCTGCTAATCAGTCAGAATTTCAATTTAAGATACATACTGAACTTTCGTGCAGGGTGTTCCGTATGACGAATAGCCAAAATTTTTAATAGGCGATCCATTGACACATTTTGCGAATATTATTGATGATACATATCATATACCATATACAGCGTGGTCCGGTTTGGGATACAGATATTTTGGGATCTGATTCATCATTTTATGAATAAAATCGTATGGGGTATCTCAACACCCACTGAGTTTCGGAGTGATTAAAAAAGTTCCTTCAGATAAGTAAATACCAAGATTTATTTGTTCTAGTTATATCTTCTAGTGTATTCAAGCTAGAGGATCCAAGTTGGGCTCGTTTGATAGTCAATTGATTGTTAATGGTTAATTCATATTTGAACACTATTACCATCCATGCTTTCATTTTCGAGATATTAGCAGTGTTGTCTTGCACATCCGCCATCCGCTAAAAATGAAATTTACGTATAAATTTCAACAATAACATAGTGATGTACGCTAAGTTAATTTTATATACGCTATGTAGTTAGCGGCTATAAAACAGTGCTTCCAAATACTATTTTCTTCGTTTGCGATGAACTTTCCACTGAATTTTCAGAAATGTCAGACATTTGCCAACAAAATCTATTTATTGAAAACAAATTAAATTTGTTCACCAACCGACGGATGAACTGCCATTAAACGTCAAATATATATCTGTTCTAGCCTAACGCACCTTCAGTCGTAATGGGTACGTACATGGCGGAGCAAGCCCTGAAGGTCCTTGCAATGAATGTGAATTCATTGATCAGGTTCGAACGACGAGCCACACTGTTTAAGTTGCTTAAAGACGAAGCCCCTGATGTGCTTTTGGTTAGCGAAACTAAGCTTACCAAAAAACACAAAATGAGACACAGAAGATATGAAATATTACGAAGAAACCGACCCAATTCCATTCAAGGAGGAGGTGTTGCGATCTTTTTAAGAAAGGGACTGCGTTTCAAAAGAGTATACAGTCGTGTAGTACGTAGGTTCCAAGTGCGGCTGTACATGGTGTCTGTCTATGCACCTAAGGCTACTCAATCCACCTTATTCATCTCAGAGCTCGAGACACTTTTTCTGGAATTGGAAGATAACTATTTTATTATCGTCGGAGATTTCAACGCCAAACATAGTGATTGGGGAAATAATACACCAAATACTAGAGGGAACCTACTATTCAATTGGTGGGGTCAACACAGCATAACGTATCGACTCGGGCTCAAGGCGACGGATAGTCCGTCGTTTCCCAGGCACGGGTCCTAGTTGGACCTTCTGCTGTTCGACTCACGAATACAACTGACGTGCACTAACCAACAAACTACAAACTGTCTACAAACTTTCGTGTATGACAGTGACCATTGCGGTCTCAGCACTGAAATAACTGTTCCCAACGAAACTGCGGAATTGGAAGAGTTTGTTCAAAGGTATTCCTACAATTATAGTAGAGTGCGTTGGACACACTTCTCAAGAATACTGACGAGGAGATTGACAGGTATCTAAAACTAATGGACGAGACAATTAAACGAACAATGGACAAAACGATAACTCGGTATCAACATACTGACAACGAAGACTTATTCCGCAACGCAACTATTGACGCACTGCACCGACACAAAAGTAGACTGCTGTCAAGACTAAAAACCTTGTACAGACAGTTCACTGACAGAAATAACCCGGAGATCATGACATTGAAGTCGTCGATTAAAAACCTCCAAACATTAATAAAGGAAAATTACAGAAACTCTGTAAGTTTGTATTGGAACAACAAAATTCGGGCTGTAAACACCAGCAACCCGAATATGTTTCCGCAAATAAATAAAATATTTCGGAGAAATAATCAGAACAACCTTCCATGTCTTAGAATCGCCCGAACGACGAACAACGAACAAATACTTGTAGCAGCAGGCATTGCTCCAAATGAGGCAGTTGATGATGACAACTTCTTTGTGATCGAGGATCCGCAGGAGAAGGTAGAGGCTATAGGAGCGACTTTCCAGGAAGTGTACAAGGCGAATGACATCATTGGCCCGAACCACGACCTGGAGAGTCGAGTCCTTGTGCACAATTCCTGCCTTCGAAATGAAATTGCGAATTGGCGATTCGAGAGCTCGGGTTTCACCCAGTTCAGTGACGTGAATATGGCAAATAATGTCATCACCAACGAAAGGGTATTACCACCGTTCATTTCGAAGGAAGAGCTCCAAACGATCTTCGAATCACTTAGAAGTAAGAAATCAGTGGGAACCGATGAAATACCGAATATTGTGCTTCGACATCTCCCACTAGAAGCGGTGAATATTTATACCACCCTGTTTAATAATGCAATGAATAATGCACATTATCCAGCGCATTGGAAAACTGCGGTGGTACATCCCATTCCCAAAAGGAATAAAGATACTTCCAATCCGGCGAATCTCCGCTCGATCAGTCTTCTTCCAAACATCAGTAAGGTTTTCGAGAAGGTAATCAATAGAGTCCTGACTAAGTGGGTTGAGGACAAACATATAGTTCCGGATAATCAATTCGGTTTCAAGGCGGGGCATGATATCATTCATGCTGCGTCTAAACTGGTTTCTGATATCCAATGGAACAAAGGCAAGAAACAGAGCACTGGTGCCTGGTAAGAGGGACTCTTTTTCAAGCTGGACAGGTTGGGCATTAGTAAACCACTTCTGTATATTCTTTTTGATATGCTCTCCAGTAGACAGTTCATCGTGAAGAGTGGCGATGTGACTTCTGCCGGAACATTTAACATTAAAAACGGTCTGCAACAAGGTGCGGTAAATTCGCCGATCCTATTCAACATTTACACAAGTGATCTGATAAGTTCACTTCACCATGCCATAGCGTACGCAGACGACTTAATCGCGTACAGATCAGGTCCAAAGGTTGAGGTCATTAATACACTTTTGCAACGTGACTTCGACAAAATTAAACGATATTGCGATGACTGGAAGTTGAAAATCAACTTTCAGAAGTCGGAAACCATTCTGTTTAGGACGCCTTTGTCTGGGGCCTCCAGGGATACCAGAAAGAATTGGCGAAAGTTCTCTATCGTCGGGCAACATGGACAGCCACTTGCTTGTCGAAATGTAGTCAGATGCCTTGGGATCTGGCTAGATCAATATCTGTATTTTAACAAACATATAAATGTTGCTCTGGCCAGAGCCAGAGGTGCTTTTGCCCTTACAAGGAGACTGTTTTACAACAGCCAACTCGATGCGAGGGTGAAGCTGATCTGCTACATGGCCCTTATCCGGCCTATGCTAGTATTTGGATGTCCCGTGTGGTTCAACGTGAGAGCAAGTTTATTGGAAAAGATTCGGGTGTTTGAGAGGGCTTGCCTTAGGGCTTGTCTTCGCTTATACAGAACACCAGAGTCTGAGTACATAAAATTCTATCGCAATGAGGTTTTGTACAATAGGGCGAACCTAATAAGAGTGGATAATTTTGTTATTAATAGATCACCGAAATTCAGCAGTGTTGGGCGCGGTAAGTACGTAGGTGGATGACCACATGGGAACTCAGTACTCCGCGTGCTGTTGACAAAACGCGCCACATGGGCATAATACCCCGGCGTTAAATCCCGGACCCTACAAATTAATTTGTATCGTTCCCTTGATAATAATAATAATAATAATAATAATAATTTTGTTATTAAGTTGACTCGAAGGCACATTGCAAGAGCAATGACATCGCCGAACAACCTGATCTCTGGGGCTTACTACCCTAATTATATGTATCATGAGAGAGTTCACTTTGACGGCTATGTTCCTCCAGAAGCGTTCCTCTACCTTGATAGCAAAGGTCTGATCCAGGACAGATTGGCTGTGCCGTTAATCTTCCACGTTGCTCGAACAGCTGCGGACAGGCGACTCAACTACGACAGAGACGTCGCACACGGCAGTGCGGAGCGTCTCCGGTTCAGTAGGGCGGTAGGGAGTCGCGACATGAGGGATGTTGCTCGGCAGCACCAACAATTTTGGTGGCTAGTTGAAGGAAGGGAGAGTTCGTCGTCGAATTCCTCAAGTAATAAGTAGCTTCATGTGAAGCAAAGTGGGTCACCTAATTTTTTTAGCCATGGCCGGCTTATATAGTTTTAAGTAGGAGTAAGTTAGATTTAAGAAAAAAAAATATATAAAAACAAAAAAAAAAATTAATAAAAATAAAAAATGAAAAAAAACATATGTATATATATTGGGTCTATAAGTAAGTTTCCAGCGTTTGTCAGAGATGGCGCCACCAGTGGATCGCGGGCAGAAATGTCAGACCACATGTGTTTTATTTGTAGGTTTTGTATCTGTCAACAACTTTGCAGCGTTATATTTGAGCAGTTCTATCGGTGTCGTACATTTTATCGAGCAAAATCATGGCAAGTTTCCAGCCAAATAAACGTCATTTGCGGGAAGCGCTGCTTTTATTCTTTAATATGAAGAAAAGTGCGGCTGAGGCCTATCGTTTGCTTTCGGAAACTTATGGGGCGGAATGTATTGGTGAATCGACGTGCCGCGAGTGGTTCAAACGGTTCAAAAGTGGTGATTTTGGAGTTGAAGATAAAGATCGCCCCGGAAAGCTGAAAAGTTTTGAAGGCGAGGAATTGGACGCTTCACTGGATGAGGATCCGTGTCAGATTCAAGAAGAACTTGCTGCATCATTGGGCGTCACGCAACAAGCCGTTTCCCTGCGCCTAAAAGCACTGGGATTCATTCAAAAGGTTGGAAACTGGGTGCCGTACGAATTGAAGCCAAGAGACGTCGAACGGCGATTTTGCATGTCCGAAATATTACTGCAGCGGTATAAAAATAAATCATTTTTGCATCGTATTGTCACTGGTGATAAGAAGTGGATTTATTATGATAATCCTAAACGCAGAAAATCGTATACAAAGCCTGGCGAGCCCGCCCAATCGACGCCGAAACAAAATATTCACGTGAATATGGTCATGCTCTGCATATGGTGGGATCAAAAGGGTGTCGTATACTACGAACTGCTTCCGAGTGGTGAAACCATCAAAGGACCATTATATCGAACCCAACTAATTCGTTTGAAGTGGGCATTAAAAGAAAAACGGCCAGAATATGAGACCAGGCATGAGTCCGTCATTTTTCATCACGACAACGCTCGGCCACATGTTGCGGTTTCGGTGAAAAACTATTTGGATAATAGTGGATGGGAAATTCTGCCTCACCCGCCTTACAGTCCAGACTTGGCACCATCTGACTACCACTTGTTTCGTTCGATGCAGAACGCTCTTGCGGGAATACGCTTCAGCTCAGTAGAGAAAATCAAAAATTGGCTTGATACGTTCTTGGGGTCGAAAGACGAGGAATTTTTTTGGTTAGGATTTCAAAAATTGCCAGAAAGATGGGGGAAAGTTGTAGCTTCCGATGAACGATATTTTGAATAAAGCATTGTAACTATGTTTTCATAATAAAACTTCAAATTTTGGAAAAAAAACGCTGGAAACTTGTGTATATATATATATATGTATATATGTATGTATTAGATATAAGTAGATTAAGATTTATTTTTAGGTAGTTTGTAGGATTTTAGTTTTAAGTTTTATCATAAAATAGAAAAAAAGATCATGTTACTAAGTTTTTTTTTGTAAAAATGTTTTCTTAGTTTTAATTATAATGAATAGGAATAGTATAGTATAGTAGTAAGGTACGTCGAAAGACGTAATTTAAGTGTTAGGTTTAACTTAGAGCGCCCGCATGGGGTCAGTAAGCTAGAATAAGATAATTTTAAGTTAATTAAGCTAATTTTTAAGCATTTTTTTGTCTAGCAAGTAAGAGTAAATTAAGTAATACAATAAAAATGCATATAAACTGAGAAACTGAACTGATATATCTGTGCTAAGAAGTTTATATGAGGAACCCTTAAGTGGGTTTGCCTGTGATTATGTGATTATGTTCGTTTATATATCGCCTATCTACATCATAAGCCAGACTCTATTTGTATCGACGGTATAACGAAAACCAAGGCAATGGTTTCTATTCTGCAAGAACGCCTCCCCACTAATCGTAATGATCTGCGGCAACTTTTTATACGTTTTCATGAGATATGACTCCTGATGATTTGGCTTCTTTTGCGCCTCACGTAAGTTCCAAACGTATACTATACCTTCAGACAACATGGTCTAGTTTCAAAAACTACCATCGCTCCTAACCCACCACTCCATTCTTTTGCGAAGACTCCCAAATGCATGTCCCTTTATTATCAAAACGTAGGAAGATTACGAACTAAGATTTCTGCTATACCACCTTGATCAATTTATTCAGAAAATTAAAAATATGTTACAAGTTTATTCATCTAAATCTATATTGTCCCCTTCAAAGTAATCCCCATCGACTGCAACACACTTATGCCAGCGCTTGATCCAATCCTCGAAATATTTTTATATTCGATTTTCGGTATGTCCATCAGTGCTTCCTGTGATTTTTCCATTACTTCCTCTCGGCTGCTGAAACGCGTTCCCCGTAGTGGTTTTTTAACTCGATTGAACAGAAAAAAGTCACAGGGAGCCAAATCAGGTGAATTCGGTGACTGTTGGATGGTATCTGTTGCATTTTTCGCGTGATGGCACTGTGCGACGGTGCGTTATCATGGTGCAAAATCCACGAGTTTTCTGTCCACAATTCCGGTCTCTTTCGGCGAATTGCTTCACGCAAACGTCTCATACCGCCCAAATAATACGAGTACTCTTTGTTTTCTGTCTGGCCTTCTAGCAAAAATTCATGATGCACTACACCGTTGTCATCCATGAAAACCGTGAGCATTGCCTTCTTTTTTGACTGAAAGTGGTTTTTTGGTCTCGGCTCATTTGGTGAACGCCATTCACTTGCCTTATGTCTGGATTGCGTGTCGTACTCATAAACCCACGTCTCGTCTCCAGTAATGATCCTTTTGATGAATGTGGGATCGGATTCAGCCTCGCAAATCATCTCTTTTGCGACGTCAACACGGTCTCTTTTTTGCATGAAATTGAGGTCTTTTGGTACCAACCTTGGACGGATCCATAGGCAATGTTCAAGTCCTCCGCTATCACTTTGATGGTTAATTTGCGTTAATTGATCAACATTTCTTTTACGAGTACTTCATCAATGTTTTCGTCGGTTTTCGATGTCGATGGTCTGCCACTGCGTTCATCATCTTCGATTGACTCACGACTTTTGCAAATGTCAAGCTATGGCGCTAAGATTTAGAGGGAATATCAACAACATATTTACCAATTTACCAACTTAACAAAAAAAACAAAACTCAAATCGGAACAATGGGAACCATATTCCGGAAACTTTTTGATCTCGCGAGATTGCGAGAAACTGAAACAACTACTTACAATTGAGTGGAGCCACATGCAGTAGCTGCGAGAGATGCAGAGTTAAAGGAACGAATCCTGAATATGGTAGCAATGGAACCATCAATTAGTACACATTCGATGTCTTTACGCCTAAATGCATGCCGCCAACGAATTTTGCAAGTTTTGCATAAAGAGAACCTCCATCATTATCATTCAACATCAGTTCAGGAGTTATTACCAGCAGATCTCCCTCGACGATAGGAAATTTGTAATTGGTTGCTGGAACGACATTTCGATGACAATACATTTAGCAAAAAAATATTCTTAGGCCAGATGAGTCGCAATTCACTAGAGATCACTTCCATAACCCACATATAACAAGGCCAACATCATTTCAACATCGATTCAACGTAATTGAAGCAGTGAAGCTTATTTGCAATTTTTGCAAAATGAATTTTGCAAGGACTGCTAGAAGATATTGCTTGCACAAAGAAGAACTTATTTCTACCAACATGGCAGAATAATGAAGGACTACTTGGATGAGAAATTCCCACATTTATTTATTTATTTATTTATTAATTTCATCTATCTATATCTATATACAGTTTTTATTTTTACCCGCAAAGCAAAATGCTTATCTGCAGGTGGTTGATAATATTGGATTAGTATTTTAAAGTGATAAAATTCTTTTAAATAAAGTTCATACTATACTTGTTCTTTAATTCCCAACGGTTTCTTTTTATGCATAGAAAGGTTTTAATCCTCCCAAGAATGTTGGAAGTCTTATTGACTCCGAGCGCCCCTTTCCGCTCGTTGTTGTCGCCAAAGTGAAACCGTATTTTGGCCATAAATAACTTAATATAGTAAAATTGTAAATATAGGAATATTAATATTTGACTATAAAATACAATAATAATATAGAAGTTTCAGCTATGTTCAAGTTACAATATATGGTACAATATATTAAAACAGTGGTAACAGATTAATATATATATACATATGTATGTATAAATAAGAATACATTTATACTTATATAGGAATTAATTTAAAGTGGATAATAGGCTACACAAAATTTAATTCAATTAGAAATTTCTTTAATATTTTTTTACGTTTTTTTAAATGTTCGACTTGTTTGAGATGGTGAGGAATTTCATTCATAGTTTTTGAATGACATATCTTAGTTCTCGTTCCCCATATACATATTTTATATACATCTGGAATTTCAAGCAGCCCCTAGGATGGCCTCCTGGTGTTTTGGAAATAGCGTATAGGCTGCAGAAACCTTTGGTCGTCCACGTAATGCAGCAATGATGTTATCCTATAAATCGCGTACACATCTAAGACTTTAAAAGATGAGTTTGTTGGTTTTAAAATCTTAACATGGCGGTACTGTAGATGTAATATCCTATCCGTACGCGTTTTGGACGCATTTTCCCATTCCAGTATTCCATATCTTATTCGTGATTCTGCTGCCGAGAAGGACACCTGCTTATGTACTTCAAAACTTGAATACTTTTTTATATAAACCATCGCAAAGATTGAGCTTTTGAGTTTTAAACGCAGCACATTCATATGTCCACGCCATCGGAAATTCTCATCGATGGTAACTCCTAGATACTTTATTTTGTTTACTACTTCTATTCTATTCTATTCTACTGTTCTTGGCCGAATATAGACATAGGGCGTTTCGGTGATATATATTAAACGCTTCATTTGGCTTGAACGGTGTTCATATGTGCATTAACTTTGTTTTTGAAACATTAATAATTAGCCCTTGATCATGGCACCATTTTGGCATCACATCGAATTCTTCTTGAATTATTTCCAATGCCTTGTTAAAGTTTTTGTATTTGACGACAAGTGCTATATCATCTGCATATGCATTGGCTGTGCACTTTTTGAATAAATGGAGAAGTTCATTTGTATGCAAAACATATAGAATCGGACCTAATTTGGAGCCATGTGGGACACCAAGCGCAATTGGCATTTCTTTACTTAAGCCACTAAACACTCTAACTCTAATCTTTCTATCAGTTAGATATTTCGATATCTAACTTCTCTCACACCAACTCGATTGACAGTTTCAATTAACTTTTTATGAGTTATGGTATCGCAAGCTTTACTAAAGTCAATAAACAGCACAAGCACATGATGATTTTTGTTATGGCCTGCATTGACCGTGTTTGTAAACTCACCTAATAGTAGACCCGTACTTTTATTTTTTTGAAAACCCTACTGGTTTGTGTGTAATATTTTATGTCTTTCTACGGAATTATTAAGACGATTAACAATAACTTCCTCTAAACATTTTTCAACAGTTGACAGACAGATATAGGCCGGTAATACTCGGTTTTGTTTTTCTCACTTGCTTTATAAACAGACCTAATAACACTGGGCAACAATGAAAAATACTCGGACATACTGAATAGTGTTTCTTATAGTACTCGGCCTGTAGATAACGGGAAAAATAATATTTTGCTCAGGTCACGTACAGCAACCTAACGGTTGCATATTTACATATATATCGAACGAGGTCAGTTCTAATAGAATCGCACATCGTTTAAATCGGTTTTTCTGTTAGTAATTTAAAAAAATAAACTAATTTGCGCAAAAGAAATATTAGAAGTGCATTAAAGTGATAAAATGCCACGATCTTGTGTTAATTGTCCAGATTTATGGAGAATTTACACCAAGTTTCCGAAAAAAGAAAATAACACCATTTATTGAAAAGTGTTACTTTTCTTATTTTAAATTTTAAATAAACCATCAAGATAAACTCTGGGCACCACACATTTGTTGCCTCAGGTGTCACCGATAGCTAACTGGTTGGTTTAACGGGTCATTTTCTGCAATGCCTTTTGGAATGCCTATGATATGGAGAGAGCCCCAGAGTCACACAGATTGTTACTTTTGTTGCACCAATGTGAAGGGATTTTCTCGAAGATCAAAGCATTTCATAAAATATGCAGATGTCTCTTCTGTAACAAGACCAGCACCTCATACAGAAATTCTGCCAGTTCCAAAGCCACCTTCCGGACGCCTTTCGGACACAGAAATAAGTTCGTCATATTGTCCAGAATAAATCATGGATGATCCCGAATTTGAGCTCCCTACATCTTCTGATGCACCACATCTCATCAGTCAGATTGAGCTTAACGACCTCGTGAGAGACTTGGATTTGTCAAAACAAAAGTCTGAAATACTGAGCTCAAGGTTAAATCAGTGGAATCTGCTCAAGCCTGAGGTAAAAATTACAGAGTACCGTACGCGACAAAGTGAATTTGTTCCTTATTTTTCGAAAGCCGATAACTTAGTGTATTGTAATGATATTAATGGCTTAATGCTGTCACTGGGTTATGAGCACAAAACCGAAGAATGGCGGCTATTCATCGACCCATCAAAGGCTAATTTGAAAGCTGTATTGCTTCATAATGGTAATAAGTTTCCTTCAATACCTCTAGCGCATGGTGTGAATTTAAAAGAAACCTACGATGTTATGAAATTTATATTGGAAAAAATTTAATATAAAAAATATAAGTGGTCGGTTCGGATTTAACATAAAAGTTGTTGCTCTACTTCTTGGACTACAACTAGGTTACACCAAATTTTGTTGTTTTTTATGTGAGTGGGATAGTAGAGCACGGTCGGAGCACTTTGTGAGAGTAGATTGGCCTATAAGATCAAACTTTATTTGTGGAGAAAAAAAATATAAGGAATCCTTCATTGATCGAACCACAGCGTGTTATTCTACCACCATTACATATCAAATTGGGTCTTATAAAAAACTTTATAAAGGCGATGAAGAAAGACCAACCTGGTTTAAATTTTTTGAAACAAAAGTTCCCATCACTAAGCGAAGCAAAAATTTAAGAAGGTATTTTTGTGGGTCCAGAAATTAGAAAGTTTATAAAAGATCTAGCTTTCATTCCTACTCTGGATTCATTAGAAAAACAGGCCTGGTGTTCATTTGTGAAAGTAGCAGAAAACTTCCTAGATAACAATAAGACTCCAGGTTATGCAGATGATGTAAAGAAAATGCTGGATGCTTATCATAAAATGGGATGCAACATGTCGCTAAAACTTCATTTTTTGCATTCTCATCTCAATTTCTTTCCTGAAAATATGGGTGATGTAAGCGATGAGCACGGCGAGAGATTCCACCAAGACATTGCTGCAATAGAGCAACGGTACCAAGGAAGATGGGAGCCATCAATGTTGGCAGATTGCTGCTGGTCGCTTATAAAAAAGACTCCGAGGTGTTCTTATAAACGGAATGCAGATGCTTCCAAAAAAACAACAAAATTTTACAAGAAATAACATTTGTCGTTATTATTTTTGGTTAAATTCTTAAATTCAAAAAAGCGTTTTCTCACAAAATCCCGAGTGACCTGACTATTTTATATAGTTTTCCTGATTCTATAAACTCCAACGATTACGAATCACATAATTTTATCTCCGAGTAAAAAATAAATATTTTTTTGTTGACCAGTGTAATCGAAGTTTTCATTAATCTTGGAACATGAGCTTGTGTTATACTTCGATTTATTATCGTTTGTATAACTGGGGGAAAAAAATAAGCAGAACCCTTGTTGTTCTCCAGGCGACACAACATTCGATATATCTCTTCTTCACTGGCTTCCTCTACGTAAATACTCTGCTGGAATTGCAAATTCTCATGCCTTTATATTTTGTTATGACATAGGTGCATGATTGTTGATGCTTGGTTTGAGAATTGTTCCGCAAACTTTTCCACAATACTAGCTAAGTTTACATCATCTTTTAAAAATTGTTTCTTATTACTTCATCAATTGTGGTCATCTTTCTTCCCAGGAGTTCATTAAGACTATTCCACGTTTTCCTAGGATCATTCTGAGAGCTTAAAAATTGTTACTTATCGAAGTTGGCTTTAATTTCCCTAATTTTTTTTTTTCACAAAATTTGTTTTTGTTTTGATTGAAAGGAATGGCCCGATACATTGGCCTGCAAGATCACCAGATTTGACCGTTTTGGATTCCTACGTATAGGGAACGATGACGGCGATGACGATTTATCTTAAATAAGAACATTGGCTAGATTGCAGCAGAGGTACAATATATCAATACTATACTATTAATATTGAAAGAGCCATCTAAAAACGAGCATTAGCTTGCTTTCAGTCTGATGGAGGATACTTTGAGCAACTGTTATAGATTTAAGATTATGTAAATTATAATTATCAATAAAATTATTTATATATCTGTAAATTTATAAACGAAAATGCCCTTACGTTACAACCTTTTTTGAGTAATAATAAAAAGTAGTCATATTGGGGACTCATTTATTTAACCTTATGCCTGGGAAAACTGTAAGGCCCAGGTAAAAACTTTATATAGTGAATTTATAAGTAACTTTATGGCGAACCAAAATACTAAAACAGAAAAATAAAATATGAACACACTTTGTCGAGATAAATGCAATTTTCCCAAAAATTTATTAAAAAAAGTTGAAAATTTTGTCGAAATGAAATGGATGGTAAGAATGTTCAAATATGAATTCACCATTAATCAATTTGCTATCAAACTAAATAATTGTTGGTACCTACTACTCTGAAGGAACTTTGTTAAACACCCTGTAACTTAGTGGGTGTTAAAAACAGACCCGCCTCCCATACGATTCTTTTTTATATGAACCAGATCCTAAAATATCTGTATCTCAAACCGGACCACTCTGTATATTTGAATCTATGACTGGTTTTGTAGTACTGGCTTTAGCTCCGTTTATCTGTAGTTCACGTTTAAACTGTCGTATAAACCTAGCTTACCTTAATCGGTCGTCGATGACAGTTTAAATTGACGTTTAATAAATAATGCTTTCGACTAAAGCAAGGAACACAAAGCGTATCTACTACCGCTGAGAATTGTCAAATTGTCAATTGTCAAATGATTGTCAAATGATTGTCAAATGATTTTTGAGCGCCTCATGCTGGGGAATAAATTTGCAATTTTACTACATAACCAAACAACATGGATAGTGAACAATTTTTGTTAATGCCTAATGTTGTGAAGTTTCGTTTCTTAGCAATTAAATTACTCTTTAGTCCGAGAGCCCGCAACACTTTTTTAGTGTCCAATAGTATCAAGACAAATTTTCACTCATATGTAAGTTCTTGCTTGCTACATGAACGAAACGCCCTTCAGCCGCCAATATTCTAGTGGAGGCAAGAGTAATGGGGCCACGATGAAAAACTTAAAAGAATATTAAGAGTAGGTACCATATATGAAATTTTTTGGATAGTTTACCCGTAAAATAAATTATGAAAAATCACCTTCAGGCGAGTGAAAAATGCCTCATCTGCGCATATGAACAGGTGTAAAAATCATAGAAACAGATTCTTTACTACCAAACTAACTACTGAAAACAAGGTTCAGCTGGGCATGTGCCGGGGGATTAACCTTCAGCTGAGGTGATTAATATTTATCCAAGTTGCTAGAGAGCCGTGCATTTTCGACAATTTTACGGCTCCGCTGAAGACTTTCCCCTCTTAAAAAAATCAACTGATGCGCAATAGCATAAAGATAGTTAATGACTTACATTAAAATCGATATTTCGGTGTCTATCAAGAGGTGAAATCAAATGCGGTCATTAATTAATGGAAGACATTTTCAACACGTAAATATTGTAAAGCGTAAACATAACTAAAATTAGATTTTCAATTCCATAATACACAATCAGAGAATGTTTTACTTTTAGAATTGATTGATTATGTGTTGATTGCAGTTCGGAACCACGTATTGCTTGCAACAAAAGAGATACAAAGAGAAAATAATCAGAAAAAAGTGAATATTTCAACCAAGAGTCAACATTAACACAATAATATTCCAGCTAACAATGCAATCATCTATCACAATTGCAGAAACGACGCACTCGACATGCACGCGGGCAACGAAATAATCGGGCTCAAGAAAGCCAAGAACAACTAAAAAAAAATACACAAAATAAAGTGTGATTTTATTGCTGTTTGGTTTTCCAGTGTTCTTTTTCTGACAGCTAACACGTAATTCGGGGCATGTGTCAAAGTCAAACATGCTCAGTTAACACTGCCATTTCATCGTGGAACAACGCTTACAAACTATTGAATTTTATTATCAAAATTCGTGTTCTGTGAATGTTTTTCGCGGACTTCCACCATTTTATGGTCATCATAATCGACTTACTTAGTAAGCAATTCAAGACATAGTGACCAAATTTTGCACCAATTTCAAGCTATTGTGCATCAAGCCACCTATCCGTATGAGTAGAGTGGGCACAGAGGAAAACATTGATCCTGTATCCGCCAGTGTTCACGAAGACCGTGATTTGTCCATTTGTCGCCGTTCGCAGCAATTGGTGTGTTGTGTTACTCGACACATCTTGATCTAAAACCTTGCAAAATACAGCTCGTGCTAGAACTGAAGCCGAACGATCTGCCACAATGTCGAATTTTCGGTGAGTGGGCCTTAGAAAAGCTGGAGGAAGATTCGATTTCTTATCGAAAAATTGTCTCCATTCCTAGTTGCATAAGTATATTAATAAATAAAACTGCCATATTTGGGCCGATGATTAACCACAGGAAATACAAGAGTTGCCAATGCACCCGGAAAAATGCACCGTTTGGCCCGGTTTATGTTCCGGCGGTATCATTGGCCCATACTTTTTCAAAGTTGTCTGTGAGAACAACGTTACCGCCAATGGCGCCCCCTATCGTTTAGTGATTTTGAAAATTTGTTTGCCCAAAGTGCATGAGCTAAACCTGGTCAATGTGTGGTTACAGCAAGAGCGCCATACATGCCACACAGCACGCGAATCGCTAGACCAATGGAGAAATGAGTTCGGCGAGCAATTTATCTCTCGTTTTGGACCGGTAAATTGGCCGTCTAGATCGTGCGATTTTTTCGTATTTTTCCAATAGTTGCCGTTTTGACATGGAGAATACAATTTTATCTCTCGCCGCCTGTGAGGTACGAAGTGTAATTCGTTTTTTGCAAGCCGAAGGAAATGGCGCAGCTCAAATTCATCGTCGGTTATGTGCTGTTTACGGCAATACAGTGATCAGTGATGGTTCGGTACGTGATTGGTACAGAAAATTTAAAAACGGACGCACAGATGTGCATAATGAAGGAGGCCAAGGGCCCAAATCGATCATGAATCAAGACGTGGTTCACCAAGTTGACCAATTTGTTCGAGAAAACAGGTATTTTACGATTTCAGATCTTGTGACAAGATTTTCCGAAATTTCTCGAACTACTCTATACAGAACCGTGTCTGAAAACTTGGGTTACCACAAGTTCTGTGCCCGTTGGTTCCGAAAACAGCTCACAGATGTCCACAAGACCCAACGTGTCAATTCAGGAAAAGCATTTCTCGAACGTTTAGAAATGGAAGGTGAAGAAATTGTGACTGGAGATGAGACTTGGGTCCAGTATGTAAACTTGGAAAGCAAAGAACAGTCAAAGAAATGCATGTACACTCATTCCCCAAACAAGCCAAAAAAATTCAAACAAACTTTTTCCTTTCGAAAAATGATGGCCATAGTTTTTTGGGACAGTAAAGACATATTGTTGAACGAGTTTATGGAAGCTGGAAACACAATAAATGCAACGGTTTACTGTGAAACTCTACGAAAGTTGAGGTGAGCAATTCAGAACAAAAGACGAGGAATGCTTACCAAGGGTGTGGTGCTTCTGCATGTCAACGCACGACCACATACAGCTGCACGCATAAAAACTTTAGTGGAGGATTTCAATTGGGATATTTTTGATCATCCTCTCTACAGCCCTGATTTGGCACCAAGTGATTATCACCTTTTCCCAAAATTGAAATCATCCATTGCATCTCAACATTTTGGAAGTAATGAGGAACTTATGAACGGTGTGAATCAATGACTCAACGCACTGGCGGTGCCATTTTTTAAGGAGGGTATACAAAAGCTCATCCCACGTTACCAAAAATATATAGATTTAAACGGAGACTATGTAGAAAAACAATTTAGATGTTAATAAAACTATTTTGTGCAAAAAATTAATGTTTTTGGTTTTTTTAAAAAATATTTTTCACTTTGAAGGTTGATCTTGGAATAGCCCTCGTATTAACGAGATACCAGCCAATATGCTCGAAAAAGCGATTCAAAATTGGACTCTCGTTATGGACCACTTAAAACGTAATCATGGTCAACATTTACATGAAAAAATCTTTAAAAATTAAGTGCCAAGCATTGATTTATCAACGCAAATAAAAATGCTATACACTTTTGCAATTGTCCTGTGTGTTTTTTATTTATGTACTCGTATTTATTTATTTATGGAAAATAACTTACAAAAATAAATTTATAAATTACATAAAATAGAAGGCATCAGGGAAACAAGACCATGGATGCCGTTGGGAAGTAATTATTGGGTATATAACTTAATTCGTGCGGTTTTTTTTTTCAAAATTTGAACGTTTATTTAAGAAAAACATGTACAATAGTATTATTCAAAGTATTGCCCATCTGAAGCTATGACTTTTTCCCATCTTTCTGGCAATTTGTGGATCCCATCCCAAAAAAACTGCGCCGGCTTGGCAGCCAAGAATGAATCAAGCCAATTTTTGATATTCTGCTCTGATGTGAACCGTATTTCAGTGAGGGCGTTCTGCATCGACTGGAACAATTAGTAGTCGGAAGGAGCAAGGTCTGAGCTATAAGGCGGGTGGGGTAAGACTTCCCATCCACTGTTTTCCAAATAGTTCTTAACCGGAATAGCAACGTGGGGCCGAGCGTCGTCATGATGGAAATTATTGCCTCGTGTCTGGTCGCATATTCCGGGCGTTTTTCGGCCACTGCTCTCTTCAAACGAATTAATTGTGTTCAGTAGCGTTGTCCATTGATGGTTTCACCCGGTTTTAGCAGCTCACAATACAGCACACCCATCTGATCCCACCAAATAGAGAGCATTACCTTCGCGCCATAGATATTCGGCTTTGCCGTTGATTTGGCTGGTTGGCCGGGTTTCACATATGATTTTTTGCGCTTGGGGTTATCGTAATGGATCCATTTTTCATCACCAGTAACAATCCGATGCAAAAGTGACTTCCTTTTGTGGCGTTCCAGCAGCATTTCGGACATGCAAAACCGCCTTTCGTCGTCTCTCGGCTTGAGTTCATGTGGAACCCAATTTCCTTGCTTTCGAATATATCCAGCTGGTTTTAAACGTTTTGAAATGGCTGCTTGAGTGACACCCAAAGATTCTGCGAGCTCTTCTTGTGTTTGGCAACAATCTTCATAGAGTTCTTCATCTTCAAACTTTTTTGGCTGCCCAGGACGTTCATCGCCTTCCAAGCCAAAATCAGCACTTTTAAATTGTGCAAACTACTTTTGGCACGTTTGCTCAAATAGCGCATGTTCACCATAAACTTCCACCAAAATACGATGACTTTCGGCATCGGGAAGAAGAACTCCCCGTAAAAACACTTTTTCAGGCACAAATTTCGACATATTTGAGTGAAAAAAAATTATTGTTGTTTACGCTTCAAATGAATGACATATACTGAAATGACGTACAATGACAGTAGTTTTCTAACGCATGTTCCAATGGAATAACACAAGTTACGCCATCTCTTAGCAAACCGCGCGAATTAAGTTATAAACCCAATACATATTTAGGGAAGGTTTGCAATGGGGAAAAGGTGTTTCATTTAAGTTGACATGGAAGTAAAATTTAGTTCAGATTTCTTTGTATTTACGAGTATTATGGTTTGTTGTGGCTTCTTTGACTCGCTGCAAGGATCTTACATATGTTGGATGAATCAAGCATTCCGGTTATGCGTAAAAGTTTGTTTTCTGAAGAAACAGGTTCGGGGCTTGAGACTTGGCGAGAAACTGGACATTCCGCAAGGATATGCCAAACGGATAAGATCTCTTCACAATATCTACGAGGGGCGATCAATATATTCTCGGTACCGATATGAAGGAAAATGCGAATTCAATTTAAATTGTTTTTATTTTTCAATATAATCTCCCCTAACATCAATTCATTTGTTACATCTTGAGATAAGCTTTTTTAAACCCTCAAAAAAATAAATTTCCTCTTTCTCTGCAAAATACCCATTGCCGACTTGAGTTCTTCATCATCCGAAAATCTTTTTCCACGAAGACATTTTTTCAAATCCGGAAACAGGAAATAATCACTAGGGGCAAGGTCTGGACTATAGGGTGGGTGTTGGATTTCTTCGAAACCACAATCTCGCACAGCAGCCTTGGAAACTCGCGCCGTGTGAACAGGAGCGTTGTCATGAAGAAGCAACACACCCGCTGCGAGTTTACCCCGTCTTTTCTTTTTAATTTCCTCCCGCAAATTATGCAAAGTGGAAGCGTAGGATGTGGCGTTGATGGTTTCACCTTTTTTTTTGTACTCAATGAGCAAGATTCCCTTTGAGTCCCAAAAAACTGTGGCCATGAGCTTCCCGGCAGACGGAGTGACTTTGAACTTCTTCGGGGGGTATGTTCCTTTTTTATGCCACTGCATGGACTCTTGTTTGCTTTCAGGGTCATAGTGGTGGACCTATGTTTCGTCCACAGTAACAATTCGATCCATAACACCGTCCGCGTTCTCACTACACATCTCCAAAAGCTCTCTACAGCATGCGATTCTCACTTTTTTCTGAGGCGCTGTGAGCATTCGTGGCACCCACCTTGCACTGACCTTTGAAAGGTTAAGATGGTCATGAAGAATGGTGTGAATGGTACCAATTGAAAGCTTGGTGATCTCTGCCATCATTTTCACCTTTATTCGGGCATCCTCAAGAACAAGTTTTTCGACTTCTTTGATGCTTTCTCCCGTACAAGCAGTAGCCGGGGCGCCGGAGCGGGGGTCGTCTTCAATGCTCTCTCTGCCGCTCTTGAACTCACTTGACCACTTTTGCACAGTTGATAATGAAGGTGCGGAACCCTGGTAAACAGCCACCATCTCTTCATGAATAGTTTTTTGACTTTTTCCTTGCTTAGTGAGAAATTTAATTACAGCGCGATGCTCAATTTTCACCATCATCGTCTCAGTTGCCATTATGATTCTGTTTAACTAGAGATAAGACGCGAATTAATAATCACATTTATATGAAATTTTACATGAATGCACTAAAATAATAGTATTACTTGATAAATAAGTCAATTTATATATTCAACCACAGCTTCACCCCGATACCGAGAATAGTTTGAATGCCCCTCGTACATTCATCGCGGGTGTCATGGGTAAAAAGATGTCGACTCGAAAATAGAGGTTTTCCTACTCTAATTTGGAAGAGAGCTATGCACTCTGTTCTGGAGAAGTTTTTACAGTAGAGAATCCTAAGATGTGTAGGATGATGCATCCGTAGAAAGTTGTCCTGCTTAAGCCACGAGCTAATTAGTTCTTCTTTTTCAATTTCATTGAAGATTTTGCAGATAAGGTGGTAAATACCTGGTAGTTCTTTTACTAGAGGGAAGCGGATTGCTTCTTTAGCTGCTGCATCTGCAAATTCGTTTCTTTTATACCCACATGGCCTGGAACCCATGCCAGAGCCATGTTGGCGTTGTTGTATAAAACGCTCCGAAAGTAAAGGGTTGAACAGTTATTGTTGGGACTTTTGATTCCCGTCAAGATATTTAGGTTATTTGTGAGGATAAGTGTCTTTACATTCCTTCTTTTTTTTGACACTTAAAAGCCAAACGCTAAAAATCATCACCCATTACAATTTTGTCTTCAAAATAGAAGACTCTTACAAAATTTTTGAAACAATAATCGAAATCTTTTAACATATGAGCACCACACATTTGCAGAAAATTTAAAAAAATCCGGCCAGAGTTATCTGAGTTATTCAAGGAATACCAAATATTTTAGCACCGCCAGTGTATTGGTAAAATGGGATGGCCGCTTAAGAAAGAAAAAATAATTAATATGCTTTAATGGCAAGACATTGCATGACATTATTGTAAAAAATATTATCCAGAAGGAGACTTCAAAAGAAAATAATAATAAGTACAAATAATTCAATTTCTTTCTTTATCAGTCAGGATGATTCTATTTAAAACAATAATCCGTATTTTATATAATAAATGCAAAAGTAACTCTCTCTGTCTGTTACGTTTTCACGACCAAACCCCTGCGAAAGGTACTGGAGCCCAAGAAACCCATTAGCAATCTCAGACCCACACATCAATAGATGCAGAGCGCCACGAATCTCTTAGAGCTACAGAGACGTTAGAGCAATCTCAGGTCCTCCGGCATACATGCCTACACCCAGAAACTTATAAATACGATACTTATAAAATTACTAGCTTAATTACTCATCATCAATCATTATAAAAACATTATTGATAAGCGAACGAAGCCGCGGGTAACAGGTATTAGTGTAGTTTATAATTTTTTTTAAGGAAAAAAAGAGTTTTATTTTTTTAAATATTTTTATTTCTCGCCTAATTGGCATCAATTTGATTGATATAGAAGAAAAATGCGGGCAGAAGAGCTTCATTTTTTTTGCAGTTGGTAATTTTTTTAAACGTGCCAACAAAGCTCTTGCAGTTAGCTCGTCCTCGACAAGGGGCTGTGGGGCCGGTGTCCTCCCACATATACACATGCAAGTTTTTCATAACTCCCAGCAACGCATTCTCGCACAGAACTCATTTACTTCTTCGGAGTTCTCCTAGAGGAAGTTGCTGATGAGCTTGAGATGTTGGGTTTGATATTCCAGTAAATTGAGGTATAGACGAGGATGTCTAGGTCGGACAAGTAAGTCTACCTCAGATAAGCAGTTGCAGATAGACGTGAAAATTTATAAGATATATTAAAGCAACACCTGTAAAGATAGGACAATAAATTTACTTATGGGCGAGGCGCCAAATCTTTTCGTAAGAACCCCATCTGAGCGGAATACTTCTATGAGACATCCGCCTCCTCCGTCTTTGACCGACAAACAGCTCTTCGAAATTGTCCGATTAAAATGTCTCGAAAGGCTCTTCAATTTCTCTTGCGAATTTCAAATAATTGTTATCATACTTACAAAGAGCACTTCAAGACTTGCAAGGTTTGTGGTTTATTGTGGTAAACGCAAGATTTAAAAGAAACTCCAAAGAAAGAGGTCTGGCACCTGGCTCTTTGGCTGGCCAGTTAAAATCGCTGAAAGAGAGATTGCACGGCCTGGAGAATGGTGATTCAAAATCTCCATCGTTGCCCGAGCTGTGTGAGCGGTTGATCAGTCCTGCTGGAACGAAAGCTGTTTAACAGCCTTCACCAATTATGGTTACGGTGGGGCCGTAGGCGTCCTCAAAAAGATAGGGGCCCATCACTTTTTCACTTCGAATGAATTTCGTACATTTCATGTGGATTTTTCTTGCCCTAGAAATGCAGGTTCAATTTATTCAGATTCTTATATTCAAGTCTGAGAGAGTATGTCCGATGGGTCAGACACGAAGTCGTCCTATTTTTTTAACAGCCTTAACACCATATCCCTAATGCTAAAGTAATTGACAAATTTCTTTGCATGAAGCCGAAGAACTGATTCGAGAGGAACACGAGAGGTTGACTTTGAATATCTTCCCATAGTTTGCTGAGTGAAAGGTCTGTGAAAAGCATCCGGCAGCTCCTTGTATTAATTTCCAAGATCTTCAGGATCGACTTAAGATTCTGGGCGGACAATTAAACTTAGCCCTAGGTCTGGAAGATATCTTACCCTGCCATTAACCTGCCGCTTGACCCTTGACCAAACCTCATTAAGCCAGCGTTCTTCGTAAGAAGCATGTTGTGCTTAACAAGTTAAATAGGCAGCACTCTTGAAGCACCCCACAAGTCGAATGTGATTTTCCCATCAAAATTAGACGGTCTTGACAGCCATGAAGAACGAATGTCACTCTGCCGAAATGCAACCCCTTTCCACTTCTTACGTAGATATCCCAAGATACGAGGGCAGAACTTGAAGACCCTGAGTTGCTTTATCTATTCTGTCTTCGACAAGGGAGTCATGACGTATTCGTGAATGCAAACCCGTGTGATACAGTGCTGTTAGAGGGTTTTTATTTCAAGGCTGATATTGAGCAGATGCTTTTCAATCTTAGAGGCCATTTCAGAACAGGTTAATCCAAGGCCACAGTGATTATTGTAATTTTATTATTTTGTATCCACTAATAGCGTGACCGATTTACATGGAGCCCCCCATCAACGCTGGTTAGTTCAAAAATGCGCCCGATAACTGAACTAACCGTATGCGACTGAGCCATTTTCAAACTGGGCGTTGAGTCGGGCGGATACCGGCACACTGCAGATGACACATTGGTCCTGTCCAGGTAATGAGAAGTGGAAGTTGGAGGGCTCTGGCCTAAGGACTTTTTGGTTCGGAAGTCTTCTGCATACAAATAGAAGGAGACCTCAACTATTTTGGAGTGCACGATCGGAGGCTGTTGGCAAAAGACCGTGCTAACTGGATTGGATTAAAGGTCAAATAACTACTAAAAGTATTTTGAATTAGGGTTTGATCCAGCAACGAATGCCGTCTTCGTTTATATATGAAAAACTTACCGGGCACCTAAAAACAGCTATAATTCTTCCTACTGGTTAAAGAGAAAAATCATGGGCAATTTTGTCTTCAAATTTAATAACCTCTTTACAACAAAACACCATACGTAACAAATTTAAGTAACACGTCCATATATTCAAGAAATTTAAATCACATATTTGAAATCAAAAATGCTGAGATCAATTTTTAACGTCTTCATCATGCCTTTTGTTGATGTCGTGAACTGCCAATTTCCAAAATGGATGCGGGGGTAAATAGTCACAGCCCTCTGTCCTGTATTTTTCAAGAAGCTTCTCACACATAACCTTATCATTCTCGACATGTGTCATTTTCTCTTCAAATTTTTTCTGCTCCTCTATCTTTAGCCGAGCTAGCTCCTCCAGTTGCATATCCAAATCCTTTTTGAAGGTCTCGCGCTCTTTTTTCTTATCTCTCATCTCCACCTTAGCAAAACGGTTCTCAATTACTTTGTTTTCTTTCTCAAGTGCTTCCAGTTTCATCCTCCGAGCTTTTTCTTCACAAATCTGCTCTAGAAGAACTTTGTGCGTGGCTTCAGCAAGTTCTCGCTTTTTTCGCGCGATCTCCTTTTTACTGTGATTTTTGAAACAGTAAAATCGATTTCCCATTTCGTCATATAATTCATCACACTTTCGATCCTGATCGCCTTGAAACGCTTTAAATTTCTTTACATACGTCAAGTAGTCCAAAACTGATTGCTTGAGATCCGCGTTCTTAAGAAGAGATTCATGGATTTCCTTCTCAACCTGACGCATTGTTTCATCATGGAATACCTTCTCAAATTTCTCAGCTTCCTGCCACAGAAGTTTTCTTTGCTGTGTTATCGTAGCTAGAGAACGTTTCGTATCTTCAATAAGGGCTAACCTTGCTACTTCAGCTTGCTCTGTTTCTTTTCGGTTGCTTTCCTTCATTTTCAGATTTGCAGTGGCCTTGACTTTATTTGCCTGCTCCAGGTCCATATCCCTCATGCGACGCTGCTCAGCGAGTTGTCTCTCCAAAACACAACATTGGTTTGCTTGGAGGTTCCTCTTCAACTTATCCTCGCGGAGTTTATTTTGATTCATCTTGTCGGCCATTCTTTTGTCCACATTAAGCCAGAACTCATTTTCTTTCTTTTGCCTGGCAATGGCCCGCAACTTATCGTCCATTTGCTTCAACTGACATAATTGAGTCTCATGATCGTCTTTCTTCCTCAGTTCATCTCGAATTTCGATGCAGTTCTGCATGTACTGATGGAGTGTCTTTTCCTCAACAAACTTCTGTACTTCCTTGGTGCGTTGTTCCTTCATAGCCATAAGAGATTGCTTTCGATCCTGGATATCCTTATCTACACGGGACTTAATTTTTTCAGCGAACTCATTTTCATATATCTGCTCTTCCGATTCTATGAGCTCCCTGAGTTCATTTCTTCTTCGGACCAAATCGTCATGGTACAATTCCTGTGCGCAGCTGACCAGGAACTTTATTTGTTTGAAGAGACTCTTCTGGTCAGTCCTTGTTACGAATTCGAAGTGGTTCATTTCGACAATCAAAAACCTATCTTGTCACACAAAACGAAAAAAAAACACAAAATTCCTTGTCTACTCGAGAGTCCTTAGATACAAAGTATGTTTCTCAGAATTGACTCCTGTCTAGGGGCATGCAAGGTGCTCTTGATCATCCTTCATCATACTCGACTTGCAGTTGACGCGAGGATTTATTACCCACGGTACACGCTATATAATTTCTAGTTAAAACCCCCGGATCAGGCTTAAAGCAACCGAATCAGCCCACTTAATTGATTGGGTGTGGACGGAGCCCTAAGTGTCACTATTCGTACTATCATATGCTTTCACGTGGTGCTGCACTGTGAAGCTGTCAGTCAAGCGAAAGCCATACATCGAATGTGGATAGAGCTCTCATGGTTGGGATCAGCCTTAAGGCCGTTGATTAAAAATAGATTATACCCGTTTTAGATTTATGGTCGACGAAGGGGACACATGGTCAAGCGGTGATTCAGTGGAATCCAATGCGGCACTATGCTCTAAGCAAATACGAATACTGCTTTGACTGCCACTGTCGGCAATTAAAGCAAACGTTCACGTTCATGTTTCACGTGCCGCGCAGCTTCTGGCGCACTTTTGTCCAGAAGTGGACCACGCATGTGAGCACTCTACAATGACGGCGGTGGCGGCATATACTCGTACAAGTCCCGCTGATAAGTCGGACTTATTAAAATGTCATTAGCCGAGATTTTCACTAGCGCCAGCCGGACAAGCGAGCAAGTTTATGCTGTTGGCGGTATCGTTTGTCTTTTAGAATTGGCTAAGTCGAACGTTTTACATACGGATCATCTGTGTGTCGTAGTGTGCTGCAGATTTTTTCTTTTTGCGCAATCGGAGATTTCCGGAACGAAGATTTATGGATACTCGAGAACCAGACTGGAGGCTTTTTTTTTGGGAAAAAAAACGAAGAATGGCACTGAAATGAGGTTGCGCAGTGATGACTGTTGTTCAGATGACTTGGTTATCAGGTCACCGCCAAGTGTGGTCATCGAGACTGCTGGATGATTGTATCGATGTGACGTTAAGTGGACTAATTGTCAGGGCCAGCGAGAGCTTATCAAATGCAATCAATGTCCGATAAAGTTATGTGTTTGTAGGTTATCTATGTATAAACATTAATTATGTTATCGATGGATGCATTCATGCATAGAAGAGAAGTTCATTTTTGCAAGGACGATCAGTCATGACAAGCCAATTTAATTTGTTATATTTCAATGTCCTCACTGGCTCTAGAAGGTGCAAGCTTACACTTCGACTTGGCTTTGTGGGACTAACATACTGAAATAAAACCCCGGGCTTGCGCGATGGAGACAGTACCAGAGAGGTACAGTTGTTGTGATAAAGCTGCACAAGAACAGAGAGGTGGCTGGCCAGAAGAAGCTTTCTACTGAAAACTGAAAGGGTCCAACGGGGTCCTGAGGAGGCACACTCTGAAGAACTACCATCTAAGGTGTAGTTTAAGAGGAGAAGAAAATGTAAAGCAACTACACGGCGCAAAGAGACGGCAGGTTGAAGGTGCGAATGCTAGAAGGCTCATTCCTCCAGCGGCGATAGAGGAAAGGAACAGATCGGCGGTAGTGACACACACTGATACCGGAACGAGACCGCTGTAACTATACCAATAATGCTATCATGCCTCTGACGCTTTGAGTATGCAAGGCGGTCAATGACAACATTCTGAAGGTTGCTGAGTACAAACACTGAGTTGATCAGTTATGGAAGCAAGTTAAAACAAAAAATGTTCGCACTCAAGCAGAAGGTTGCGATATGGAAAATGAAACTCTCAGCCAAATAGATACGTATACTAGATTATCGATTGGAATAACTATCAGAGATTTCCATGCCAGAATATACTTACATCGAATTTAGAATCGAACTTGAGTTCTTGACGTTGTTGAAGATTGGAATCTATAAACAATTAAAGGCGCTATTTCATACTTCGAACAATGCCTCTTTCAAGGGCTTTTGCGAAAAGAAACTTGGTGAAACCAGAAGGTGGATTGAATTCCTCTAAACTGTCCTCAAGACTGGAAAAACTTAGAAGTACTGATGGCACCGGCTTACAACCATCTAGAAGCGGTTTGTAAACCAAGTAACACAACACGCCGCAACTGTAATCTTTTATGGGTTATAGTGAGAAATAAGTCCACGAATTGGTTGTTGATTCCTTGATAGTCGAAACCCTCTTCGGGCCATCCATTGTCACATCTCCGAGGTCTTTTAGCGAAGTCCTTAAAAGACACAATAACGATCGTGATGATCGATAAAAATGACACCGATGGATTAAGCTAATGTTTTGGGAAACTTCTTGGCCATCATGCAGGAGAACCCCGGACCACCTCATATCACAAGCAATGCTGGCTCGTATCAAAGCCACGTCAAGCTTATCGCCTGTGCCGACAAAAGATACCTCGATCTTTATACAAAAGCCATAGGTGGATTGGAACCCGCACCTGGATCCCAGCCGAGCCCACCTCGTGAACCAAACTCATGACTGGAAGGTCGTAAAACTGGAAGAACTAAGGGGCTTTTATAGATGCGCATTAATTGCGATCAATACGGAATCCCGTAACCCTCTAGCGTAGACTAAAGGTATGATTTGATTCGGTATCGAGCCAATAAACCTAAGGGTTTATAAAAAGGATGAGCTGGATGCTAATATCCAACCTCCTCCTTCTTTAACTGAAATTGTAAATTCATTTTCATGTCCTGGAGCGCCGATATCCTTTCCTGAATTGGTGAGCCGACGGTCTCCACCTCTGACACCCTGTCAGAAATGGGCACATGTTCGCAATCGGAGGACTTGAACAACACTGTGTTGGAGCATCTCTAGTGGATTATAGCAATGATGCTACAGTTTCTTCAGATTAACCTCCAACACCCCAAAAAGGCCTCGGTCGCACTCATTCTGCGTTTATTTAAAAACGCGAAGACATCGTCCTAATTCAGGAACCATGGATTGACGAAAGCGTCGCTCTATACAAGAGACAAAGATAAGCTAAAAACTTGTACATATATTAGTGAGACGTAGCCTTAACTTATTTATACTTCCTATCCTCAGCGATCCCGACTGACTGGCATCGGTTAGGATAATGTGGGCTCTCTTTCTTGCAATAACCTAGAAAGGGTGGTACTGCAAGCTGGAAGGCTAAAAACTGGCATCATTATCGGATGCGACACTAACGCACATCACATGTTATAGGGCAGTATCGATACCAACGTTCGAGGTGAATCACTTTTTGATTACTTTGATTATTTTTTGATTGTTTGCAACATTGGCAATGAGCCCACGTTCATAACAAAAAATCGACAAGAAGTGCGGGATATCACTCTTCGCTCTGACAACATCAGTCAAATCATAACGAATTGGATGGTATCGTCTGAAAATTCTTTGTCAGATCACAGATACATCCAATTCAGTCTGAATATTGCTCCTCCAGAATTATCAGAAAACTGATTGTCCAAACTACAGAGGAACACTTTTAAAAATACTTTCCTCTGAACAGTTAAGTCCCCTGCTTGATATGAAAGTCAAGGGTTTTACCCTGTCAGACAATGATATCAGCACAAGAAAAGTGACTGACTGGGAGTCATACAAGGATTCCCTCAAAAGCGACAATCTAGGAGGTCATTCTACGACAAAATAACAGAACCACCGAGGCATCGGAGCTAAAAAAAATCCTCTCTACAAATCTAGGCTAGGCATCATACCTAGCTATTTGAAACAAACCGATGGCTCTTGGATGACCTCAAGTGATGAATCACTCAACCTGTTGCTGGACACCCACTTTCCAGGTAGCTCCATATTGCGGCCAGTAACAATCCTAGCTGCGATTAAAATTCATGGTCTGATTACACGATGCAACCTTCTCTGGGTGCTGCATAGCTTCAAACCGTGCAAGTCTGCTGCTCCGGATGGTATAATGTGGTAGGTCATAAGATATTATCCTCCCAACACTAGAAAATATGATGAGGAGCTGCGTAGAAATGATCTGTATTGCCTTGTAATTTAGAGGAGTTAATGTAAATGATCTCATGTTGTCCCAAAGGATCTCAGACCTACAAGTCTATGATCTTTCACCAACGTCAATACTTCAACATCATGAACGCCTTGTCAATTTTGAAGGTAGATGGTTCATTTGATCAGTCTTATGCTAAATAGCATGATAATCAACTCCTAACTGTGTGTGGCTTTTGTCAAAAGAAGTGTCAGCAGAGGAACGCTGCAAGGCGGTTCTCCGGAAATCTGGAAGCGGGTGGTAGCAAGGTGTATGCCTAAGCGGATGACGTTGCTATAGCCATCTCAGGTCAGCATCATAATACCTTTAAAGAACTCCTTCAGCTTAATGTTAACAGATTAACCTGTTGCCAGATCGCTGTGGATTGGGAGTAAACCCCCATAAAACTAATCCTGTCCTCTTTTCCAGGAAGTATAAAGTTTCAATCACAGACCATCCCTCAATTAACGGTACCAGTTTAGTCTTTTCCGATACAGTAAAATATCTGGGTCTCATTTTTGACAGGAAACCAAACTGGACACCTAGCATTCAAGAATGAGTCAAGAAAGCTACAGTAGCTTTATTCTATTGCAAAAAAGCCATTAAGAGCAAATGGGGCCTTCAACCTAACATTACCCACTGGCTATAGATCTCGGTCACAAGACCGATACTCACCTATAAGGTATAATCTGGTGGACAGCCGTAGAAAATTCTGTGGACTGCAGCAAATTGGAATTGTCGAAGGGATAGCATGTCTGTGCATAAGCGGAGCCTTACACACTACTCCCTCAGCGGCACTGGATATTCGGCTTCGATATTTTTAACAGGCTGCTATTCGCCTAATAGCGAATTTATTTGGCCACGATAATATTCTTAATACACTAGGAATCCTTCCAGAGAACGCCGATTAAACTATGCCCAATATGGGTTCGACAAAGACTTTCATGTTAGCATCCCCTCTGGATCCTTCAGAGAGGAAGATGCTTTCATAGATGACAAGCCAATTCACTTCTAAACGGATGGATCTAAGACTGATAGCGGGGTCGGTGGAAGTGTTTTCTCAGATACGCTTAATCTATGCCTGGCCTTCTGTCTTCCAAATCGTTGTATTGTGTTGCAGGTAACAATTTTGGTGATTAAAGGAGTCTTGTCCTGCTGAAGAAAAACGTGATATCTGCAGGATATCATCTTTTAGGATAGATCAAATACCTGGACTCAGTCTCAATAAATTCTAGAACCCTCCTTGACTTCGATCACCTCTTATGGAGTTGGCAGAGCAGTTCAACCTTCACTTATGTTGGGTGCCGGGGGCACAGATACATTCCAGAGAATGGAAGGGCCGACGAACTCGCGAAATTCAAAACAACTCTACCTACTCTACTGGCAAAATGTAGCATTACAAAATGTAGCATGCAAAAGGGCTTGGCGTACTTACTAATGATTTCTGCAGATGCTGCATGGACGGGTAGGAGGACGAGACCATCCTTCGCCTACTCTGTACATGTCCAGCACACTTCCAAAGAAGGAAATTCCACTTAGGAGCTTTCTTCTACAATGACTTAAGCGATCTAAACCATATGGATGTTAACAGTGGCATTAAAATGGCATAAGCGGGTTGGTTTCTTCAACAGCCACTCTTCATCAACCTAACCTAATCTAACTCCCACCTAGTGCTGGGGATACGGATGAACCATTAATATGAACTAATAAACGGCGGTGTTAGACAAAATGAGCTACTCGACGAACCCAACGTAAGTTTAACAAGGCTACCGATACTAACGACTTAGTTTCCGATCGGAGATGACTTCGTAAAGAGCGTGCGGTAGTACGATCAAATCACCTCTAAGATTGTGGACGAAAACTTTGCAGACGAATAGAACGAACCTTAACATCGTATGCCCGATCTCAATGAAAGGAGATCTTCTTGTCCGCGCCAACTTTGGAGGCGTCGATCTGCTCAACATCACCTATAAGTTGTCCTCTGACGTACTGTGCTTCCGACCAACTAATTGGTTCTTATCAGTGTAGCTTCAGAACTTGAAAGTCCGCTTGGACAATAACCTCGAATTCAAAATCAACCCTCACCACATGAAGGTAAGACGAAATAAAAGGACACACAATACTGACGACTCTGACCCCAATAGGGTTCACAATTAATACAAACACCGACACCACTATTGATATCATATGAGGTGTAGTTCAACCCCATCCTTGTTGTTTTAGCTGCAAACGACAATTAAATGGCAGAACTCACTCTCGGAAAATTAAAACGGCAATGATCACACCAACGGTGCAGTGGCATCAGCAGATGAGGTTGAATCGAGGGAAAAGCGCTTCTAGTGGAAATAGATATTTAACCAAGAACTATTCGTATACGGCGTCATAGACTTAGCTCAAATAGCCAGAACTGACCTGCTTAGATTGCTGGAGCATGTAGAAGGAAGGAATATCAACGCTTGAAGGTTTTTCGGTTAACACCCGGAGGTTTTCAGAGTCACTGCAACAAATTTGGTGTGCAAAATTGACAGCAACTACTCGTAAGTAAATAAATTTTGACTTTTGAGATTAGAAAATGTGTTTGTCAGAACATTTCATTCATTAGAAGACGATTTCTTATATTAAAATAAAAGCATTCGTTGAGTGCTAGGTTTCCGCCTTTTTTACTCTTTTCTGATTGGCATCCAGACTAGTTGCACCAGTTCATGGCTACCGCCTCTGAACCGTCCAATTGCCACAGCATCCGCATGAACTATAGCTCCCATCAAATTGTTTCTACTTAAGAAAATTACAAAATATATAGTTTTTAACGAGGCTTTTAACACGTACATATGTTTGTAGAATTGACTATTCCTATTAATTGGCGGCAACATGCATACATCCTTCTTAAACCAACAAACTGAAAATCAAAAAAACCCACTACCATGTCTTGCAACTACAAGTATCTATAGTTATTCGTATTCCCCTATTCAAATAGCCCTTCACTGTCATGCAAGTAATTGAAGGCGTCCCGATGTCTGCACGCAATGCGTCTACACACCCTCCAATTAATAGACATCAAGATACAAATCTATACCCAGCCTGACAGGTAATTATCCACGCTTCGTTTAAACATTGACACGTTTCACTTGTGGTTCTTCTTTGTTTTTATTCTTCTACTTCTCCGTCTTCTTCTAATTTTAATGGACACCTGATGGTTAAAAAAAAGTTTAAAAATGAAGAAAATAAAATAATTGTTAGAGGCGACTTTAAAAGTTAACAATTTGTCATTGGAAAAGAAAGTTTGCGGACTACTCGTAAAAAGATCAAAGTTAACGTTACCTTTAATTATGCCCATCAGCTGGTGGGACAAACTGCTGACTTTCGAGACCGACACTGGACACTCGGTGAGTGATTGTACTAAGTCGATAAGTTTAATGAGTTAATCGGGTTGCTTAGGGTGGTTGGATGGTAACATTTCATGGATTTGTTGTTTTAATATATTTTTTCTTTAAGAGTATTCTCATTCCTATTAATTAAAACTTTGGAAAAGTTTATTTTTCCACATGGAATCTTTCCCTTATAATTAAGAACTAACTTTCAGATATTTAATTTTTACATTTTGACCGCCTTTTTTTTTATGGCCGTAGTGGTAAGGAAGCACTTGAGATACTCTTGTCATCAGTTCCACTCTTATTTCGTGAAGGAGAGCTTAGTTTGCACATATCCTGACTATTTGTTAATGCTTAAAGTGGCGGTTTCCTATTTTCAATTAATCGACCGGCTTGCTCATAATATTTTTAACAAAGCCATGAACTACATGGTGCTACCCTTCATACTTTTGATAGTATTAAATGTGATAATATTTTTAGTTCACATTTATGTAGAAACTTATCACTAAGTTTATAAAACATATTTTAATAAAAATGCTATTAGAAAAATAAATGTATTGAGTTGAAGAGGACGAATTTTTAATATTACCCGTGGCGGGAGGCAGCAGATTTATCGGCCTTAAGAGTACTCCCTATTACCATTCCATAGTTTAAGTTTCGTTTTGTGAGTTTCTGTAAGGTAAATTGTTTAGACGCTCCAGCATTGTTTTTTTCTACTTCGTAAAAATCTTCGAGAACTGAGATGATGCTGGCAAAGAAAGTTTGCTGTGTTGCAGCTTATTCCCTAGAGAAATATTGGAAGCTAAATTGTCTATTAGACAAGGAACGTCATCATAAAACAGAACAGCTCTGCAACGAATCTTGCGGCATGGGATAAAAAGAATGACCTTTACATAAGTGTCAATAAAGCAACAAGATTGGAACGCTATCATGAGAAGGGGACCTTCATTTTCCAGTCAAAATCGAACGTTATGTCTTACAAATATGATTGCTAAGACAAAGAACGGACAGACAACAGCGAATGTTTAGAAAATTGACATGGAAAATCTTCAATAGCTCTCATGGACCTTTACTCTTAAAGAGTTGCCTAAAATAAAAAATACAACATCTAGAGAGGTACCATTTCAGTCGTTGGCAGTGTATATCTACTGCTTTTGATAACCTCAAAGACTCTGCTAGACTTAGCAAAATGATATCCAAGTAAAGCTCCGTATCTTCCGATGGCACAGGAGATGATGTTTTCAGCGAAATCTGCTGCAGAGTCATTAGAAATCCTTCTGAGCACTCAACATCTTTGATGTTAAGATCACTTCCTGGCATACCCTCTTCTTCTTCTTTTATTAAACTTTGAAATACCATATGTAACGTGTATAAGTACGTCTAATGCTACATATTTGTCCAACATATCTGCATTGGTTGTGAGGTTTGCTAAATTTGCAGATCTTGGAATTTGGATCTTTCGGCCTTTTCTTCGAGGCTCGGCTGAAACTCGAGCCCCTATTGCATATGAGCTGAATTTTTGGACAAGTTTCTTAATGCTCAGACGTCCGCAAGTGTCTAATTTTTTTCTTGATATTTCTCGTACACCGTCCATTACGTATGTATATACAGCAAACTTTTAAATCTAACCAGCCTTTTTCTGTCACAAAATGCTGCGGAGTTCTTGCAGCATTTGTGCCACCTCACAACAACTCTATGTGTGACATCGTCATCACTGTTGACCACCCATGCAAACGCTTACAGAATAACGACATTCTGACTTTCACGTCGAATATTCGGACTCTTAACAGGTCACGTGTAGCCGAGAAATCAGCAGAGGCCCTTGTCTGCTATCCCGCAAATTCACAGCCATCCAGGAAGTGCGATAGGATGGGTCGGACATAAGAACGATGAAGAACCGTGATATATGTGTAATATGGTGATTGCTAAAGGGAAAAGAAACAGCGCTTATTGGGATGCAGATTTGCTATATGCGGCAGACATAGCCTAGCAATCTTGAGCTTCCGTCACGTGAACGAGTCTCTTATGACAATTTTCATCAAGGCCAAAACATAAGCCTGATATGCGCCTATGTCTCTACGAAAGACAAGGACGACGCCACCAAACAAAGTTTCTACGAGCTCTTGAAGACGTTTGAGCAGAGTCCGAAGTATGACTTTAAAATCTAATAGGTGGTTTTACCCCCCCAGGATAGGAAAAGGGGATATCTTTGGGAGGACAGTTGGTAAGCATAGCCTACACAACACCACGTCAGGCAATGGACTTCGGCTTATTGACTTTGCTGCGGGACTAAATATCGCTATAGCAATCGCACGATTTCCTCATCTCAATATACACAAGGGGACATGGCGATATCCGGGTCATGAAAAACTATACCAAATTGATCACATAGTGCAGGGCAATTCTCCAAAATTCGGGACGTCCGAACGTTCCGGGCAGCCATCATTGACTCTGATCCCTTCTTTGTTGCAGCCAATTTACGATTGCGGATTTTCTAATCGCCACAACAAAGAAAAACTACTGTCAGAAGACATAACGTCAGAATATTTATCGAACGCTTATCCAGAAATCTCTCAACAACTCGTATGCCGACAGCATCAAGTACAGAAGATCCTTGGCAACGCTGCCGAAGTACCATCAGAGACGCCGCAACTGATATGGTGGGTTTCACCTGACCACCACCATGAAACGCCTGGTTTGACGAAGAATGCCGGCAACAGCGGCGCTGCAACAAAGGATGAGAGCCGCTCGTGCTCCCTACGAGCAGGAGAGACAGGAAAAACTTCGGTTTTTCAGGAAGAAAAAAAAGAGCATGGGCAGCATGCCATCGAAGATATTAAGAGTTTGTACTCCAGAAATAACGTACGGAAATTTTACCAACAGGTAAAAAGAACTCGTACAGAAGCCCTTAGAGATGAAGAAGGAAACCTTCTAGTAGAATCACAGTCGGTGCTGAGAATATAAAAAAACTTTTTCAGGAGAGTGTATAATGGCGAAGAAGGTCAAGATCTCATCATCAGGCAGAACAGACCATTCAACATTGACGATAATACCCCTAAGTTCCATCCAAATGACCAAACGAAGTAAGGATAGCAAGATATAAGCTGAAATCCAACAAAGCAGCTAGACTGGACTACTTCCCGGGCAAAATATTCAAAACTGCTGGAAAGCATTTTGTGGAGAGCATACACCAACTCATTTCTCTGATCTGATCGAAAGAGTGTATGCCTGATGAATGGAATCTCAGCATCGTTGGCCCGATCCCCAAAAGAGGAGGCCTTGAACTGCGCCAACTATAGACATAATCAACCAAATCTTCACACTCCAGCAGATCCTGGAAAAAACTCAGGACCTCCAAATCGATACTCACCATCTTTTGATCGATTTCCAGGCCACTTATGACAGCATTTGTAGAGACGACCTATATGGAGCCATGTTTAGTGTTGGCATCTTTGCCAAGGTCGTTTGTCTGTGCAGAATTATGACTGCGCTCGCTGCTCCATCAAATTCGGTAACGTCAAAGTCGATAAGGACTTAACTAAGATCTTTGATGTCAAAATAGATTTTAGACATGGCGACGCGCTGTCATGTGACTTCTTCAACATCTTATTTGAAATAATTGTGTGGAACTAACACGTGAACACTGGAATCACAGTCTCTCAGAAGTCAGTGTAACTATTAGCGTATGCCGATAAAATTGGGGGAACTCGGAGAATGGTCACCAGCGCTTTCTTTAGTATTGTAACGAAAGCTGCCAAAATGGGTTCAGCGGTAAATGAGGGCAAAACCAAGTATATGCTGTCAACAAGAAGGGACATCCGATATCGTCGAATTGAAAAGAACGTCACAGTCGATAATTTCGGGGTAGTAAGTGACTTTGTCTACTTTGGCTCTGATATAAATTCTGCCAACAACACCTCAGCAGAAATAAAACGAAAAATCACTCTTGCCAATCGCTGTTTCTTTGGGCGAAGAGGGCAATTGAGTAGTAAGGCCCTATCCTACATAGAGGACCTTGATCATCCCAGTCCTACTTTATAACGGTGAAGCGTGGACTCTATCGAAAGCGTATGAATATATCCTCGGTCGTTTCAAGAGAAAGTCCTTCTAAAAATACTCAGCCCCGTTTACGTTGACGGACTGGGGAGAAAAATATTCAATGACGAACTATACTAAGTATATGAGCTATACTGCGATATCATTCTAGGCAGAAAATTGCTCATCAGTCGCCTGCGATGGCTACGACATGTAGAGCGAATGGAAACCAATGCTTTGGCTCGCAGAGTCATCAAACCTAACTCGGATGGACAACGCTGTATAGGGGGACTTTACTTTAGATGACGCGTACAAGTAGATGGGGCCTAAATCAACTTGGAGTGTACAATTTGAGGCAGTTAGATAAAGACCGGGATAACTGGAAAGGCTTTTTAGTTGACGCCCATGTTCACCGCTAGCCACCTTAGTAAATAAGTACATGGAATAAACAAACGCATTTAAATTGTTCGAAATTGGCACGATGACTCATTCCAAATAGATGTCAGAAGTTAGGCTTAAGAGTTAGGAAAACTGCAAAACAGTAGTAGTTTGGCAGATTAGTAGCCCGTTATTTTCCAGTTATTAAGAGTTGCCCGAATTGCTGTCACACTGTTGGTTATAATAGTCTCATTATCAGCTGCTTCAATAGAAAATCTTGCATGACATTAAACAGAAATGGACCATGTACACTACCTTGGGGTATTTCAATCCTAAAATCGTCTTGAATGCATACGTTCCCGTAGTACGTTTTCTGGTTTAAAATTTTTGCCGATGTTTTAGCTTTGGATTCGAGTCTATTTTTGAAAAGCTTTATATTGCTTAGCCCTGGAAATCTTCGAACTCTGACAGGAATATTTCCTTGGGCCAAGGATAAATCCTCAGCTGTAAAAAAAAGGTACCCAGTTATTTGGTGTATTCAAATACTCGTACTGTACTGTTGTACTATTCAGCTTTAATCTGAGTGATGCTAGTATGCATGTAAGTAGCCCTATAAAAGCAGCAGTGAAATATCTTCATGCGTTCTCGACATGACATGTTTAGTATGTTTGTAATTTAGTATGACAGGTAAATACCAAAAAGAAACGGATAGCACGACATGAGCCAGACCAGATTTTCCTTCTAGTTTCCTTCCTTCCTTTCTTTGTTTTGAAAGGAATGGGTGAAAGCCTATTTCTAGTACACCAATCGCTGAACATGTCGAGAGTTGGTGGCGCTTTTGATCATATATTCCATTGACATAATGCAAAAGACAGTACGGCTACATCCTTTGCATATACCAGGGCGTAGAGGTTAAAGTGTAGAGAGAATTAGAGAGCCAACCAATATGCACAATAGCGTAGAGAAGGGACGAAGCTTAGCGGACAACCCCTGGTTACTCTGCAATTACATATTGGGCGCTGTCAGTATCCGCAATAAGGGTCCTTTTCACTAGCATTGCTCTTATTCACAAAACCAGTAATTGATCTACGTTTGCCCGAGTTACGCATGCTTGTAAAAAGCACGTTCAATGACGATGAAAATTTCCAGGGCGTTTTTATTCCGCGTTCCAGACTTTAAAGCTCCTTTTCACCGACTCTTCCGCATTGGTATACTCGTAAATATGGTATTGCATTTTGGGCAAAGGATGCATTCGCAAAGCAAAGTTCAACTATTCTCTTGAAACACTTCAACATAAAGATAGCAAGAATAAATGGTTTGGAGCGCTTGGTTATCTTGTAGTTTTTGATTGTCGGTATTACGGTAATTCTAGCTGAAAATACTCTTTAGAGTTGCCAGCAAACGGCCTATGGTATGCCTTATCGTAGCAAAATTGAATTTATGTAAATTATGCTAGGCGACGCAAAGTCTATGAACCAACAACGTATTTGATGGCCGCATCCATAACCATGGTACTTATCAGCCAATGCATGTTGTGCAACTTAACTTCGGTATTAGGAGCTGGTTGTGAGATGGTATCTTAAATTTGCCTTTAATACCGAAACTCAGCCATGAATCGGAGCGTACTATAGTTTGAATTTGAGTGCGGTTATTTTTAGATTGGCAGACGGGATTAATCCGTGGATGTTAAACTCAATTGCCACATCTTACCTAAAGACTCTATCTTACGACCCGGATCTCTAGAACATCAAGTTCTAGATTAATTGCCAAATATTTTATACACACGTTTGCTATCGGGATCAAGATCCTTTATCTGTCATTCCGCTGGATTCTAGAATATCCAAGATAGCCAACTGGACTGCATTCTGTCCATCAAATTCTATCTGTCTTCTAATTACCTTAATGAATTAACCCAAACATAATCATCTGCAATGAATGCGGCAGTTCTAGCTTTTATTGTCGGCCTGATTGACTGACAACCTGTTCGGCAACATGGACAACTCGCACAAACTGCGACTGCAATCTTGAAATGAATTTAAGCACACGCGCTGTAATTAACTCGAAATAAAGATCAACATATCCCCGGTCAAGATACTCCACCGTAGAACAATTCGCATGCATTCACAAATGACGAACTATCTTTGAAAACTGTTACAAAGTCTCTGCCAAACTTGATGGACTTGACAAAACCATAAGATACTTCCGCATGGTCGGCCAGATACATGCATTCTATGAAACTAAATAAAATAAAGAAAGAGAAAAGAGAAAAAAATAATTCCCAACAAATTCCAATTGAAGATCGCTGATCGCGGCCACACTTCCGACAATTCGCCCATCTTGTATCCCTCTAGCTGATTGCTAATCACCTGCAGAAACCAATAAAAGTGATTGCGTCCAGGAACCAGGTAAAACCAAGAGAAAGATTCGTAATTGGTTGACAAGTTTCATTCGTTGTGTCCGATTGCCATGTGTTGTTGTTCCATCATATGTATGTGTATCGGAGTATCTGTGTATATGTGTGTTTATGCGATGACATTTTATCTTGTTCCGATGGCAACAAAAAAAAATCGGTGATAGGTACAAGACATTTGAATTGGACCACAAAATTGTTATTCCAAACAAACCGAAAGGGGCCTACAATAATATAACCACCAGGAACCTGGAATAGCTGCAGCACTAGCACCAGCACCACTATCACATAAACACGAGGACAACGACGAAGACGACGGTTCTCGTCAGAATAACTAATGAGGTGCGCCGAACATTTCGATAGCCGCCGGATGCCACATCCAATCGGTTTCAGTGTGCCCCGTTGGACTTCTGGTTAAAACAGTCAAAATCGCATAGTCACATGTCCATTTCAATATGTGTGGCAATGCAAGATGTACCCAGGCACTTTGCTTCCTCCTTTTGTAGAGATACCATATGCCTTTAGCTTCTGCAGCGGCCAGCAGCATCGAAGGGTTGATGGCGATTAAGATGATGACGATGGTCACTACAAAATGCAGTCCGATCATCTTTGGTTTCATCATCTAGCGTCAGATTGTCGTCTGCAGATCGCGATCATCCTGGTCTCATTCTCGGTCTCGTTCCTGGTGCCGATCGCAGTTGTACCTGCTGATCGTTTCAACTTTTCCGCTTTCGATTTATGGCAATTATTTGCATTTTATTGGAGAATTAGCAACATTGTCCGGATGCTCTGGATACCTGGATGAAGCTTCATATTCTGGCTTGGAATTTGCCCGTGTTTTTTTTTTTCTATCTATAAAGACGCCAATTGGCCATTAGAGGAACTCAGTGTTTGTTGCTGATAAAAGGTGTGAATAATTGCTGTGCACCGCTTTCTACTGGCCAGCGGCTCTTCTGAGTCGGACGGTGTTCTATACATACGGCTCCGTAGACTAAACTGGTAATTGACTTGTCGTTTGGCGCAATCGATGCTGCGGTTTGTAATGTGGTCAATTCTCGAGAAATTGCCAATTATACGAATGTGACCACTTTATTTGCGTAGTAGTCGCTGTGAAAGATCAATAATGAACACAGTAACTTGTACACGTACGAGTATGTCGATACGAGTATTTGCGGTATTGATGGATGGTTTTGGGGGATTCCGGTCTAAGCACTAATTCGCCTTGGTGATTCTGAAGGTGTCGTTTGCGCTAACTAATATTTGGATTTGAAAAGATAAGAATTAAGACTGAAAAATTGAAGCTACCAACACGGTCTCTCGCATCCTGATAACTGGAAATAGTTAATGATATTCTTATAGGATTGCCTGCTTTTAAGGTATTGGGGATGGCCATCTTTTTAAGAGGTTGGGGGTTTTCATATAGAGGTCATTGATAACCTTATGGGCCCTTTATTAAACCTGTTAACTGCAGAGAGCTAAGGTTTAAATAGGGATCAATATTTGGGTAACCGTTCAGTTGAACCAAGGTGATAAAAATATATTTTCGAGGTAGCTTTTTACCATAGTTTTGAACCACACCAGCAACTGAAACCGTGTATAAGGATGAGGCCTCGGAGAGAAAGCACGTTTCGAAGATTGCTGATGCGCTTAGTAAGGATAAAACCTTCTCCTGTCTTACTTCTAGTAGTAAGCCTTATTATCCGCCTTCCCGGGCAGATTGTGATAAAAGCCATCACTGACGTCAAGATCTAACCAAGTACGCATTCTGAGAAAAATCAGAGCTAACAGTGGAGGTATCGAGCCCAAGTGTTCGAAATACGACGAAAAAAAGGGTTTATTCACACTTCCTTCTTTAGGCTGCCTTGTCATGATAGGAAGGCTTAAAAGTCGTTAATCCTAAGATTCTTAAGGAAAGCAATTGAGACGCCGAATTAAGCGTCAAAGATATTCAAACCAGAAATTAAATAATGAAACAATATAGACGTGACAGCCCACCCACGATCTGCCAACCGGGGCCAGGGCATTGATTTAAAAGTCCGCAACCAACATACTAAAACAACCTCTCGATTTTTCGATTCCGATGGCTGGAATGGGCTGGAAAGATGGGGAGAGTACCGGAGAGGTTAAAATTGTTATGGTTAAACTCAAGGCTTTTCTCGGGAACGCGAAAAGGTCAAACGGGCTCTAGAAAAGACACACCCTAAGAGCCTGAAAAAACTGAAACCGAAGAAGGTCTCGGAACTGAAACTACATCGTAAATCTAAAGTAAATCAGATGAAGCGATCAAATTCATGGACTAAAACGAAGCCAGCGGTGGTTGTACAAAATATTTGGATAAGACTAAGAAAGGTCGTAGTTCTGGTGGATGTAGATGGGGTTGATGTATTCAAATCGACCCCAACAAACCAATCTGGTGATGGATTTTCAGGCGCACAAAGTCTCCGGCTGAAACCAACCAGTGCTGCAAGCAGAAGAATTGCAGTTCGGGTGGACGGAATTCCCACGTAGCAAGAAAACTCTTCTCCAAAAAACCTTGAAACACCAAAAGAGATGGGACTGGATTATCTATAAGGATGCCATTATCATCTTTCTGATGCTTCGAATTGGGCAAAGACAACAGTCTGATAGACGCTGAGTGCAATCACTGTATTGATAGAATTTGGAAGCTAGTTAAACCTGAAAATATTTTTATTCGCACATACTATACAGCTGTGGTATGGAAAATGGAAAGTTAAGGTAAGTTGCTCCACCGAAAAACCCTGGGATCTAAAACTTCTAAGTTTCTCAGGCCGAAACTTACGCGTGTTAAAAACAAGTTGCTAAGAAATGGACAGGATTCAAAATAAAAGGAAGATATGGGCAAACGGAAGCGAAATTATTGTGGAAATGCTCTGTCAATCAGCCACGAGTGGCTGTTAAGGTATAACTCATAATAGATACGAGCATAGCCAAATGTGCCGGCCATATCGCCAGGCCCTGCGGAAATAAATTGAATGACGCAGGAACCTATCTAATCTGTGAGCAAGTGCACAGTCGAACCAAATTGCGCCATATGTGATCGAAAAAGTGAAGAAGGAAACAGTAATGTGACTAAAATTATGTTAAAATGTTTATCCCCCATATATAAAAGAGCGATTCGCGGGATAGATACATAACAAAGAGGTACATCAAAATAAACCTGAAGAGAGGTGAGGTTTTAGAAGCTTTTCTTATTTAGCTAGATATAGAGGAAAAGCATATAAGTATGTTGTAACTTTACAAAGAAGCCAGTGGCATAGGCCTGCAAAAAGAACGCAGTCGATCACCAAAAGTAACATAAAAGGTTAGACTGTATTTAAATTCAAAGGTTACAATTAAGGGCACCTACCTCTTCGTTAATTCTAAACCATGTGTAAGCATGACATAGTTCCTAGATGAAAAAGGTGAACAGCGAAATTTCAATATGCGATTTACACAAGTGGGCTATTCCGTTCGAATGACCGAATATATAGAAGATACGGAAGTAATACCACTTATTACAAAGAGACAAGTCCTGGTAGCAGCGAGGAAAATAAAAACCAGCAATTCTCTTGGAGTGGAATCCCGAATTTTGTGCTGAACAAAAATTACCTAAAAGAGGCGTTCGAGGACCACCATACAAAATACCTGTAAAAGAAAAATATCCACCCCGATGACAAAGGTAGAAGTTTATGCGCTTTTTAGAGGGTAACATACCACAAAGGTTGCATAAATCCCTATGTATGTGGGACACAGCAGTGAAAATACTGAAACGGATCATCCGTAAAATACTGGACCAACGAAGGAAATAGAGGTCTCTCCAACCAATAAAATGGCTTTAGGAATAGTACTTGATTTTGCGGCCCTATCAGTGCGGTTTTAGATCAGGAAAGTCCACTAACGACCAAATTTCCACAATTTGGGAGATCCTGGAAAAAACTCAAGAAATCCAAATTGATACTCACCACCTTTTCATCAATATTAAGGCCACACATGACAAGTTCTGGCTCAAGTGGTAGTGTATTGGCTTCCCAATCGGACAGTTCGGGGTTCAATACCAGGTGTGCTGGTCTTGAGATGAATGGTCGCCTAAAATACAACAATAAGCCAATTTACACTAATAATCCAGTCTCCCCATTGAATGTTGGACGCCATCCATGGAACGAAATAACCACTGAGTAGTAATACCCTCTTGAGTGCTAAGTTCTTTAGAAAAAATGTATATGTATACCATATATACCTATAAATAGAGCCAGGTTCAGTTTTAGCTAAGTCTATTATCAATCATAACACCTAGCTATTTTAACGCCGGTTTTGATTTTGTTAATTGGTCTACTACCCGTACAATGATGGTGATAAGTATTGTTTCCGTTTTATACTCTACTAAATTCAGGCTTGCTGTCTCAATCCAAGATTTGAATCGGGAGATCGCGTCGTTTGTTACGGATTCTGCTTCTTGGATGTGCTTGGCCACGATTACGATGGTGATATCGTCCGGAAAGCCGATTATTTTCACATTTGGGGCTCTGGGAACCTAGGGCCATCATACATAATATTCCTTGGAAAAGAGCTTAGAATGGATCCTTGTGCCATACCTGATGTAACGTTGTAGCGTTTGTTCCCCCCGTCAGTATCACAGCCTAGCTTTCTGTTCTTAACATATCTAGATATAATTCTGAGGATGTGGTTTGGTACGTCCATTCTAGAAAGAGCATTTATTATAAAAGTCCGGTTTGCTGAATTGAAAGCCTTTCTAATGTCTAATGTGACCACTACATAGTACTTCTTTGTCCCAAATTACCATCGACATCCCTTGATGGCTGCGCCTTCACTATTTTAATTGCTCCTCCTGTGGGGTGGGATGTTCGGAACAAAAACTGGTATTCTGACAGTGAACTGCTTTCTCCAGTCTTTAGTAAACGACTTTTTCTACAATTTCTCTTTAGGTATCCAGGGGACAAATGGGGCGATACGACGAGGGAACTCCTGGAGGTTTATTTCCTTTGGGGAGAAAAAATAAACGCTGTAGTTTCCAGCGATCTGGGAATGTCCCCTTTTCAAAACAGCTGCAAATTGCTTGTCTAAAGATGTCCGGCCTCGATGTAGTAGTAGCAATATTAGTAGTAGTACGACTTTATTACTAACATCAGATAAACTAAAAAGCTCCTCCTGTTGCACATTAGTTGTTAGAGGTATCCCTTTCGGTCACCTATACGCTATCTCCCAAGGTTAGCATATGTGTATAATGATATTTTTTGCTTTTATGTTTTTGCTGTCAATTTTATATTCCTGATCAAGCTGCGCTTTTTATTGCAGTGGTTAATCGGACAGTCAGTGGTTTCTACGCTTATTTCGATGCTATCCTTCCTCGTACAATCTGTTTGTCATCAGTTTTTCATCATGATAGTGCAGCAGTCTACATTAGATATGTTCGTCCGAAAAGTTCAAACAAGGCAATCATTATGTACTTCGCACTATGTAAATGGAATTCGGGATGACACTGTTGATCCCAACTGTTTGGAATCAATTCTCATTCTCTCATTTCCAGATTCTTTCTTGCAATTTGCTTCTACAATTCGAGCTGTGGGTAATATAAGACCCTACTGTGGCCGTCTCACAAGACTACTCGAAAACAGCTAACCCCTTGGGATGGAGCAATTTCCCGGGACAGATTTAGAACAATGAAGTCCCGGAAAGACCAGCAGTAATAGCCAAATAACGAGTTACTCCATCTAGAATATCTTCTGGATAAGGTCCAGAAGCGCTGAAAAGTGTTTGAAACATTAAGTCGACATTGCGTACTTTTAGGCGACAGATTCTTTATACTTTGGAAGAAGCCTTGCACAACTCAAAAATTAGAATATTGTGGGTTTACTCGGTAAGGTACTGGAAACTGTTCTATTTTTTTGTAAAAAAAAAAAGGTCACCAGCGCTAATTTGACTGAATTCGCCCTCAGATGGCTGATGTAGCATTTTTATAAGCGGTATTGAAATATCATGAAACAACAGTCTTTCCAAACTTATGTTTTCGACTTGTCTCGGTCTTTTTGCAAAGTAACAACGTGCTCGTATGTATGCAAAAGTGATCCTATACTAACGTATAGGGTGACCAGATAACAACAATAAGGAAAAAAATTTAAATAAAACAAGACCGGTGTGAGATAAGAAATTGTTTCTGGCTTTATTTTGAAGCTACATTCATGCCATTATGTGTGGAATAGCACATCGTTTAAATGGCCGCCTTGGGTTTGCTGGCGGTGCATCAAGCGGTCGGCCCAATTTCTGATAACTCTGTCCAATATGTGCGGCGTTATTCCGGCAATAGCGTATCGAATGATGGCCTCGAGCTCGTCCAAAGTGGTTGGCTTGTTAGCGTAAACTAAGAACTTGACATAGTTCCAGAGAAAATAATCAAGTGGTGTCAGTTCACATGACAGTGGCGGCAAATTGATGAACGTTCGCCGTGAGATGACCCAGTCGTCGAATTTCTCCTTCACAACTTCGAGCGTTGCGTCGCTTGTATGGCATGTAGCCCCATCTTGTTGGAACCACAGCTCGGATATATCGATGTTGTAGAGGTCGGACCACAGAAAGTCGGTTATCATCGCTCTATACCTGAAACCATCGAAAGAAATAAGGTTCGTCGATGCCGCCATGCCATAAACCGCACCAAACAGTCAATCTTTGTAGATTGTGTTCGCTCCAATAATGCCAATTTTGCTTGTTGACATAGCCGTTGAGCCAAAAAAGCGGCCAACATTTCCACAGCGCAATTAGCGAACTCACGGCGTTGTATATGGTCGTCCGTTTTTTATTCTTGCACAATTTTATATGAGGCATGTTTTATTCAAAAGAGCTTAGCCACTTTTCCAAAAAACGCTCCAACTCACTTCTATACTCACTTTTACATATAATTTCAAAGTTGGCAGACTCGATTTCAGTTTCACATTATATCTCGCGGCTATGTTCGCCGTGTTGGTTTCAAAGTTGCTTTGAGTGGCTTTCCATTGGGCGAACTCAATTGTACTTTAAATTTCATTTAGTGCGTTTGCTTCAGTTTTATATGAGGATTTTAGTTTTAAAGATTAAATTTTAAGCCATAAGGAAATTAATTAAATTACGAGGGCGGGTCAATAAGTTAACCCAACCCAGTTAACCCAATAGAAATCAAAAGCAAAAGCATTTAGTTGCTTTTTCACAAACATTTGTTGCTTTTTTCTTAATATTTTCTCCGATAAACTGGAGTTTTGGTGGCACTTTGAAGGCAGTTTTGAAAGCAAATAAGCACCTTCGCACACCCTAATTTTAAAAAAGGTCCAAGTCCCTTTTTGGGTAGAATAAAACTAACTATTTTTTCCAAGTGTAAAAAGTCCAAAGGAACGTTCATTATTGACTTGCTCTTTCAAAACATATGTAAGTTGATCCACGAACACATCCCAGAATGGGGAGAAATGGCATGCTGCCAACCAACAGGAAACGAATAAATGCCCTCTAGTTGTATGTTGCGACATCTATAATTCAAATCTTTCGTAAATCTATCCTCACTTCTGAAAGTGAACTAAATTATTCCCACTTTTGATTTTGTTTTTGTTTCGTGTGGAAAAGTGGCTAACCACTTTTGAATAAAACACGATGTAGGCCCAATCCAACCGCAAAATAAGCCGGGTTGACTCAATGCCCAATTCAGCTGATCGGTCGAATCGGCATTTCTGGATCTTTTTCGATACTGGCCGTTACGGTGGCTATGTTTTCTTCATTTCACACCGATCTATGTCTGATTGGCGGTTTAAGATCCAAAAGAGTGTGCTCACGCTCAAACTTTTCCACGAAAAAATTCACGTTGCGTATTTACAACTGAGTCGTATTTCGTATTTCGGTAATATTTTTTAATAATTTCCCCACTTTCGGCTAGCGTAAAGCGATGCAAAATGAAATGGCAGACCTTACTGAATATTTTGACAGCTGGATGCCATTGGTAACTTTGTCAGCTGCTGAAACATAACAAGTGAAAAAACATAGCAATGATGTGGTCACCCGTAATAATACAATACTTCTTGTTATTGCGGATGCTTCTAAGAAACGGAAATACGCAAACACATACATACAAGCAATTCTGTGTCGCTGCACCCTGGTCCCGATTTCTCATGTTCTAATAGTTGTTTCAATGACTTCTATTATTACTTTCCAAACTTTAAATCCGTAAGTACTCAAAGTACACAATTTTTTGAATGGCGATTCTGAAAATTCAAACTTAATCGCATTTTTTGTGATACGACTAAATTCCATTGGAAAATGTGTCAGGATCTGAACATATGTCAAGGACTATATATGCAGTTCTGAATGCCAGCAGAAAACTGGAGATATGCAGAGATTTTTGAGTATCCTGAGTCATACTTTAATAGACCATCCAATTATTTCTGAGGTCAGGTACTGCCATCGGAATTGAAATAGGCTATAGGTGAGAGGGCTTAACTACAATGAACTTCTCATCAATTACTAAACTAGGTCTTGATTTTTGAAGAGTATTTTCTTGAAATGAAATGGTGTTTGAAATTAAGATTTGGTCTCCCTGGCAGCTGAAATTTGAAAACATATTTGAAAGGTTTTCTTTTCATCGATGTACTAGGCTGCCACCGTCCTTATCTATATGCATAGCATGTACTATTTTTTGTACAGAAATCAATCAGTGTTGGGCGTGGTAAGTACCTAGATGGTGGACCACATGGGAACTCGGTACTACGCGTGCTGTTGACAAAAAAAAACGCCACATGGACTTTACAAAATTTATTCGTATCGTCCTTTGAAAATAATAATAATAATTCCAGCGTCCTCATTCTTCATCACCATTTTTAATTTTTTCGGGGATAGGTGGTAGCTCCATGTTGCCTTGGCTACTTGTTTGGTAACAGTGCAAGCTTTTGTCAGTGTTGTTTTTGTGTCAGAAAATTTGAGTCCCTCTAATAGGTGTGGCTAGGTTTACGAATTGATGGAATGTTCATCGCCGTAAGGTTTCGTTACGTTGGTAGAATTTGAAGGGAATTCCGCTTGCCGTCTTTTGTAGAAAAGATACTGGCTCCGGTTTTTCCCTCCGTCTTTGACCCATCCGTGATGATGGATGGGCTGCTACTTTACGCCTATGGCCCTTATCAGGCCCATGCTTGTATTTGGATGTCCCGTGTGGTTCAACGTGAGAGCAAGTTTATTGGAAAAGATTCGGGTGTTTGAGAGGGCTTGTCTTAGGACTTGTCTTCGCTTATACAGAACACCAGAGTCTGAGTACATAAAATTCTATCCTAATGAGGTCTTGTACAATAGGGCGAACCTGATAAGAGTGGACAATTTCGTCATTAAGCTGACTCGAAGGCACGTTGCGAGAGCAATGACCTCATCGAACAACCGGATCTCCGGGGCTTACTACCCCAATTATATGTATCACGAGAGAGTTCGCTTCGACGGCTTTATTCCTCCAGAAGCGTTCCTCTATCTGGATACCAAAGGTCTGATGCAGGACCGATTGGCGGTGCCACTAATCTTCCACGTCACTCGAACAGCTGCGGACAGGCGACTCAACTACGACAGAGACGTCGCACATGGCAGTGTGGGGCTTCTCCGGTTCAGTAGGGCGGTAGGGAGTCGCGACAGGAGGGATGTTGCTCAGCAGCACCAGCAATTTTGGTGGCTTAATGAAGGCGAGGATGCTTCGTCGTCGAACTCCTCCAATGATGGATAGCTTAATGTGAAGCAGAGTGGTCCAGCCTAATTTTTGTTTTTTAGCCATGGCCGGCTTACATAGTTTTAGATAGGCTTAAGTTAGATTGTAAGAAAAAAATCTAAAAAAACAAAAAAAAATAAATAAAAAAATAAAAAAAATTATAAAAAAATATGTACATATTAGATGTAGATTAAGATTTATTTTTTAGGTAGTATGTAGGTTTTTAGGTTTAAGTTTTATAAAAAAAATAAAATGACCATATACTAAGTTTTTACTTAAAATTGATTTTCTTAGTTTTAGTTTCGTTAAATATAAAAATAAATATAGACTGTAAGATCCGTCGAAAGACATAGTTTAAGTGTTAGGTTTAATTTAGAGTGCCCGCATGGGGCCAGTAAGTTAGTATAAGATTATTTCTGAGTTATTTAAGCTAATTTTTAAGCGTTTTTTTATTTAGCATATAAGAGTAAATTAAGGAATATAAATTAAAATGCATAAAAACTGAAAAAACTGAACTAGCAATCGCTTCTCACTCGGAGGGTCAAGGTTCGAATCCTAGCCACGACAAGCTTTTCATTTGTGTAATTGGAACTCAGTCAGAAAAATCTGCGTGTGAAGGCATAACACTGACATGTAGATTTGGCTGTTGTAGGGTTTTCAAGCCCAAAACAACCGTCAAAATTCACAACCTCACATTCCGAGAGAAGAAAAATCTCTCCGTCCTATTCGAACTCCCACCCCTGGAGAGTCAATATCGAAACCAAACACACCTGAGTTTCAAACCACTACATCACAAACAATGCTTTCCTTTCTCCTCCTTCTATCTTTCCGCCCGCGCCTTGGCAACAGTATAAGGGTATTTATAATCCCTTAGGCGCGCGTAAATTATATAAAAAAAAAAAAAAAGAAAGCTAGGTCTTCTGCGTAAGGTTGTGCATACAATGAATACGTCGAATGCATTATACCTCTATATCACGTTTGTATTCTTTTGAAACCTCTAAATGCTTTCCTCGCTAGTTTACTATGAGACTTTCCACTCATCACATGAATCTTACAATTGATGAAATCTGGGAGCTTTAATAATAAATATCCGTCATGGTTAAGGGCATATATTGCAGAATCACCAGTGCTGATATATTCCTAATGGATGCCTCTTCACTAAATGGCATTGCGACTTCTGTTTGTTTCAACAGCAGTATCTGGTTCTCTTCGTTAGCCCTGGTGAATTTACGGAGATGAAAGTTAGATATAACTTCCATTCGCTTTCTTTGGCAAGAACACCAACTTTCGTATGCAGAATGCCTAACGATGTCTGTCTTATGGCAAACCTAACCTGAACGTCTTTCCGAAGCAAGGTCAGTAGATGAAATTATTTATGTTGGTGAACATTTCATGTCTCTTCGAAATGAGACTCTGTATTAGAATAAATTTCAAAGATTACGGCCACCTTTATCTAAGTTTAGCATAGATCGGATATAACGAAAGTCTATTCCGATTTCACCTGCTGCTGAAAGATCCATCCAAGAACCCCTCCCCCCACCTAATTAGCAGTGATTATATTCATCTGCTGGCGTTAATTAGGGGCGATCTAGGAACATCTACTCATATCAAAATGCACGACATGCGGTGATAAAAAATTCTAATCAGTTCTACATCTATCAGCGTATCTGTATGCATGGCTATGGTAGAATTCGTTGCCATCTAGTTAGCCTTATTCATTAACGATTTCTCGATTAGGCCTGGACAAATAGTTTTTCCTTATTGCATTTGGTAGCAATATTTACTGCCACTTATTCGCATACAAGTGAAAGGTATTACTTGCTGCTGTTGCTGCTGCTATAAAACACTTGCATTCCACTCATCAAATTACTGCATTCGAGTCGTTATGATACGGCGGTTATTAACCTCGAGCCGTTTTCGATGAACACATCTACCACGGGCCCTGCTCCTATGCAACACTTAAAGCTACTCTATTTGATTAGCAGGATGGATGCGAAGCCATAGCTAAATACACCTACCCGGCAAGTTTTCCTTAGCCAGCAAGTTGATTTATTGAGGAAATTTGCATCATAGCACATAAAATCCAAGCAACATGATGCATGGAATCATCACATCAAGTTTGCACTTAGGCCACTTTATGATGGACACGTTCACTGCTCGTAATCCTATCGAATTTATCCTGTAATGCGAAATTTATTATACGCGTACAAGTACGGATACAAGTACGAGTACCCTCTGCCCTAAGCAAACACACACTATAAATACGGATATGGGTATGGGGATGTACGTATATCCCTATCCGATTTCGAAGGCTGATGTCGTGATGTTAGCACGAAAAAAGGATAATGTGACGACAACGCTGCGATTCCTTCAACATTAATCGCACAGTGATTACGATCGCCATTTGTTTTATTCACCACATCGAAATGAGAGTAGCATTGAACCGTCCCGTGTATACGAGTATCTATCTACTGGAAACACCAGAAATACCAGAAACACCCCGAACTGAGAGCAGCCTGTCGATAATCACCATCAGCAGGTTGGATGAGTTCCTTCGGTTGATGTATGTTTGTATGCAAAGCGACTATGGGTGGCTACCGCTGTGACGAGCTAATTACAAACGCAACTTTAACACTGATCGCCATTAGATGGTGCTGACGTGACGTCTTGAGTTTTGACTTGCAACTCCAAGTCGAGCTCCAAATAGAGGAATCTAATTGCGAAGCCTTTCGTCTAGCTGCCAGTCAGGTGTGCCGCATACAGGGCACAGAACAAAAAAAAAAAAAAAAACAAAAAACAGAAACCGAAAGCAGTAAAACTAAAGAAACAAAAGTCCAGGAGCTCGAGGTAATTGAAACTTAATTACATGTTCCTAACACGATTGCATGAGAATCATTAATCGCATTTGCAGGATGTGTTGTGTACGAATGCAACAACAACAGCGGATGTCTGTTAGAAATTGCAGAGCGAAACAAGAAGCCCGAGACGTGAAGATGAATAGAAGTCACTTGGAAGGGTTTGACCGGGTGCGTTTACCATTTGAATCACAGAGCTCTGGGAGCACGAATTAACTAATGCACTGATCCTGGAGGACCCTTGCGACGTGTAATAATTAAGATTCATGACAGACATAATCTAACTTGTAGTATGCAACTTGTCTTCATTACATGAGTCTTCATGGGTTTTAATCTTGGCATAGCTGCAGGATGTTTCTGAGGTAATCCTTGCTTGCGACCCATGCTTGGGATATAAAAGTGAAATGTAGAAGGAATTTTTCGTAGGCTTACCGGCAGTCTGGCGAGATGTACGGATACCACAGATTCGGTGTCAGCATGCGTGTTGTCATTTTTTTGAAAGTGACAAAGTCAGGACAGAACTTAGGCAGAGGGAAAGCATCTAATATGCAAATTAATCATCTGCAGGCAATGGATGACGAAATGGAATTCAGCCATGGGAGCTGCTGGAACGTGTGTTTATTTCATGGCTGCGGGATAGATTTGATGGAGGTTTTAGCATTAGAAAGCGTTTTTGCCTGAAATCGAAAGCAACAGGCAACAACAGCTTCGATTAGCATCAATGACAAGAAGTGGATGCTGGAATTTTAATGAGGTAACCAGGGTACATAAAATGAAGATTAAGAATGCAATAATTTATAACCGGATGGGCATGAGTATGAATTATCAGATGAGGTTGGGGACGATGGTTAGTTTTCGCGGGAATTCGCATGCAGTTTATTGGAAGATGGGGGAAAAGTTTGCCAGACAATAGATTTATCGTTTACCTGGGAGCCGTGTTATTCAAGCTCTCCAGTTAGCCGGGAATTTGCTAATACAAACCTTTTTTCATGGTCAATAGCTTCCTGCAAGAACCGTTGCTCATATGTTAAATTCGAAAATTGAATTTTGACAACCAGAACAATGGTAGGTCAATGTCTTTAGTTTAATAGAGACTATCCTATACCTATTGAATTTGCTGGTTCAAAAAAGGACTTTGTTACCTAATTGCCTTCCCACCAGATGACACTGGTTAAGTGTCCACCACAGCATTGAGTTTTGAAAGCATTGAACCCCACTCTCTTGACAGTTTCCTAATTGGTTTTGTTGTTAATTTCGGAATTTAATGAGCTTAACGTACGCTGCCGGTACCGTTTTACAGCCGAAGAACGGGGACCTGAGTTGGGGAACGAATATGAAAAGCAGAGAGTACCGTCGTCAGCAAAAGAATATAATGGATTAGAGGTAGCAGAAAAGATATCGTTGATGAAAATTAAAAAGAGTGTCGGAGACAGAACGGAGGCCTGGGGCACACCAGCATCTATTTTGTGAATATCAGACTAGAAACCATCAAAGACAACTTGAACTGAAAGTTTCGAAAGGTAATTTCTAGTCCATTGAAGAAGAGAGTCGTCGATCTCAAAAGTACCATCAGACAACAGCCTGATGCCACACTCTGTCAAATGCCTTATGCAACTATCTTGCTGCACCAGATTGATGTACGCTTTGGTCCCACTTTTCGGTGAGACATGCCATCAAATCACCAGTGGAGCTGTTGCTACGAAAACCGTACTGCCGGTCATTGAGAAGCTTTCGTGTTTCGAGATATTTCATGATCGTTTCCATGACCTTGAAAAGAAGGGATGTAAGTGCAATGGGTTTATAGGAGGAGAGAGAAGAAGATTCGCCTTTTCTAGTGGCGGTCTGGACAAATACTGTTTTCCATCGAGGAAGAACACCTCGGGACAAAGCATAATCTCGAAGTGTTAAGTTGGCCGCAAGGTGTGCAGCAAGCAGATTGGCCTTGTCCAAAGAGCTGATAGATGGAATGTCGTTTTAAATGAGCGTTGGGATGGAGAATGAGGCAGAATTTGTAATGTTTTTGGCGAACGACAAACAACTTTTACTACCTTTGGGACATTGTAGTATTTTTTGCCTCAGCTTTTGTTCGTATTAGGATTTCACACGCTTAAGAAAGGTGTTGTTGCCATTCCTGGCTCGTTTGAATTTTCTCGGTTCTCCTCTGTCGGGTTGATCTTATACGACCGAAAAAATATTTATCTAACCCTTTACAGTCGTACCATGCCTTTTATTTTTATCTGTTAGTCTTCCTCAGATGAGGGATAAAGGATCTCATTGCAAAACGGATAGTGTCTGTGATTATATCAGCAGTGGCATCCACGTCGTTATCGAGGAAACATAATGACCAGTTAAAGCTCATAAAGAGGGTGTTAAATTCGCTCCAACTGGCATTCTCGTATAACCATACGGTTCTTTTAGGAATTTCTGCTTTAACTATGTGGTCCGTATACGAGAAATTAGCTGATATGACACAATTGTGCGACGAGCCTAGATGTTAGAGCACATCAACGGCGAACTTATCAGGGTGAGAGAAATTAAAAACAATGGAGGGTATGAATATCACCGTCTGATTATTTTCCGCAGCAAAAATATCAACACACCGTCCTTCGAGTGTTGTCCGTCAGGAATATAGAAGTCACCCAGAATTTTGTGGGTCAGATAGCGCATCAAACTCGTTAAAGGTCGAATTGTTGTCCAGTTTGGGGCTTCTGTGAATAAAGCAATAGTGGATAATTTGATTACGGAGACGGAATTTCAGCCACATGAAGTTGAATTCCGCATTGGAACATGGATCACATTATGGTGGAGTTTGGTAACCTGCATCACGGTGAGAAAAGAATAATGCAACTAGTTCGTAGGCAGATAACTTCAGACCAAAGTGATGTGAGAAGTATGGGCGGGGATCTACATGTGTTTCACTAAGTGCCAACACAGCTGGCCTGTATTTACAGACGTGGACGTACGCAGAAAAGTGATTACTCTATAGAACGCTACTTCCACTCTGAATTCCCTAGTCACAATCACAAACATACACAAAAAAAGGTGCGAAGTGGCTTACTGAATCAAATTGCTGTAGGTGTTATGCGCTTACAACAATGTAAAACAGTGTACCAACAAAATTCACACTCACAACCAGCCTTCCATCGGTTAGGACATACACTCACTCACTGCCCGTGTCTTATGATAAATACAGTAACGGGAATGAGCGATTGCGAGCAACAGTACTTTGACTAGGAGCGGGAGCAATGACTGATTTTTTTTCTCCACTGCACTGCACAATTTGTTTTGTGTTCATATGGCGTGCCTCCAATATTTTATTCATCCGTACCGTCCGCGTAGCCAACATGACTCGAATTACTACCTTTCTGTAGGCATGGTACGAAATACGGGTTTCCCAACCGCCAACCCAACCAAAAAGAACTAACGTGACAAGCTATAACGTAGAAAAGCTGTAACCACAAGAGACCGGCAGAACCTTCTTTGAGTATCCAGAAATCTCGCGGCAACAATCTTGTCTCCAGCATCAAGTACCGAAGATCGGTTGCAACGCTTCCAGCGTTCCATAAGAGACGCCGCAACTAACGTGCTAGATATCACCGACCACCACAAAGGTATTCCTGCTTTGATGAAGAATGCCGCGTACATAGCGTACATAGCAGCGTTGCAACGACGGAGGAGAATAGCTCGTGAGTTCAACGGGCACAATAGACTGGAAGATCAGAAGAAGAAAGAAGAGCACGAGAAGTGCTTGATCGAAGATATTGAGAGTTTGTACGCCAGGACTAGCTTACATAAGGTAAAAAGAACGTGCCAAGGCAAAAAGACGCAAACAGAAACCTGGAGAGATGAAAAAGCAAACCTTGTAGTAGGGTCACAGTCAGTGCTCAGAATAAGGAAAAACTTTCTCTGCAGATTGTATAACTGTAGTTCAACATCCTGCCGTCATGCAGAATATACCATTCAACTTAGACAATGATAGCCAAAGCTTCCGTCCACCTGACCAGAAAGAAGTAGGGATAGCAATATCAAAGCTAAATTCCAACAAACCATCCTGAAGGCTCATCGGCCGAGGTGTTGAAAGCTGCTGGAAATAATGACTTTATGGAGAGCAGACATCAACTCATTTCTCAGATCTATTCAGAAGAGTGTATACCTGATGAATGGAGTCTCAGACCCGTGTGCCCGATCCACAAAATAGGAGACCACCTCAAGTGCGCTAACTATAGAGCTATAAGTCTACTCAACATCGCATACAAGATCTTATTTGCAATATTCTGTGAACGTCTGAAACCCTTCGTCTACAACCAAATTGGTCCCTATCAGTGCGGTTTTAGACCAGGAAAAAACTCAAAAAGTCCAAATCGATACCCACTATCTTTTCATCGATTTCAAGGCCGCATATAATAAAATTTTTAGAGACGAGATAAATATATAGAGCCATGTCTGGCATCCCTGCAAACCGCGTCCGGAAACTGCTCGCTGTTCTATCAAGGTCGGTAGTGACTTATCCGAGATCTTTGATGTCAAAATTGGTTATAGCCAAGGTGTAGCACTGTCATGTGACTTCTTTAACAAAATTCTTGAAAGAATTGTGTGAAATTTACAAACTAACACCGGAGGCACAATCTTTCAAAAGTCTGTGCATCAACTACCGATGATATTGACATAATTGACAGAACTCAGTGGGCCGTCGGGTGAGTTCGGAAATGCCAAATCCAAGTGAATGCTGACCAAGGCGGAACATGCAACATCGACGAATTGGACGGAATGTCACTGTCGGCAGCTATAACGTTGAGGTAATAAGGGACTCTGCCTATTCTGGCTCCCCCAACAATACCTCAACAAAAATGAAACAAAGTATAAATCTTTCCTATCGCTGTTTCTTTATGTAAGAAGGCAATTGAATTGTAAGACCCTATGCCCTAGATACTCTATGCACAAACTTCATCGAAAGATGTCCTCAGTCGTTTCGATAGAAAAAGCCTTCGAAAAACATTGCGTTCCAGTTCCGTTGATGGGGATTGGAGAAGAAAATTCAACGACGAACTATGTATACGGGCCGTACGGTGACATTGAACTAGTTGGAAAACTGGGCATCAGTCACCTGGGATGGCTAGGACATACAGGCGCGTAGAGTCTTTGAATCAAACGCGGAGGGACGACGCAGTAGAGTGAGACATCATATAAGGTCACGAGTAGAAGGGGACCTCAACCGACTTGCGGTTTGAGCTGACTGGAGGGCTTGTTAGTTGAAGAACAAGTTCACTCTGAACTGTAGCACCACTTCGGTAAGCAGAAGCCAGGGAAAAACTAACATCAATCGGTATCAGTCGACTAAAAATCAGGCTCAATTTACACAACAGAATAAGCGAGCTTTGGGCGCTTTATTTGCGAAAATGGGCCAAGAAGGTATTTCAAAAGGCTCGCTCCACATAAAATTTTGACATGGAAATGGTGAAGAGCAAAAAGCAAGCCTATCAAACGTGGACAAGGGATAATGAAAATAGCGAAACCGATAAAGTGAGTCTGAAGTAAGACGTTGATCTCCCCAAAAAAAATTGGCGAACAATTTTTACCTAGAGCTCGTGCGATAGTAGAAGGGGCAATGTATCGGCGACTAGAAGAAGTATTATCAGAATTTACAAGTGGGCAATAAGCAATAAAAAAATGTAATTGCCAGGCACAGGTAGAGGAGTTAATATTTTGAAGATTGCAGCATAATGAAGAAAAAAATCGCAGGAGATTCAGTAGCCGAAATATGGTATTTTGAAGATTAGCATGGATGCCATTCGCACCGATGTTAGCGGCGGATTGTGGATTTAAATTGATCGAGAGTTTGTTCAACAAACAGATCAGAGGCGAACGTATACCTCACCAGTGGAGAAAAAGCTTTCTTGTTGGATTGAACAAAAGCAATGGGGGCACGAGAAATTGCTACAACTACCGATTGGTGAAACGAGTGCCCCATACTATGAAAATATGTGAGTGAGATCCAGAATGTCGACAATGCGATATTATAACACCGTCGTCGGTGTTGTACATTCAACAGTATATCTTCTCCGATCTCGAACTCAATTTACCTAGTCTTGGTTTTCCTTATTCTCTCGAGAAATAGTTACCGGCTTCATAAACGCTGAATTAACTCATAAAATAATTCATCCGGTTTAGGTGTCAGTCAGTTCAGTTTTTATGCATTTTATTTACTCTTAAATGCTATACAAAAAAACGCTTAAAAATTAGCTTAATTAACTTAAAATTATCTTATTCTAACTTACTGGCCTCATACGGGATATTCCGGTTTAGGTGTCTTCCTTCTAAGGTGCCTGGACGTAAACTTGGAAATTGCTGTTCTGACTTCATCTTGGCCCGGTGGACGGAATTACTGTTTGTCCGGGTTAAATGGCTCATTCCACCTAATGGTGTAATGTTGTTTGTCATCAACTTTTAACAGGCTACAAAAATAATCTTTCTAGATTTTCAGCACCGGCTATGGTTCTACCACTTCATCCTTGCAGATTTCTTCTCGGACAGTAAGAGGTTATCATGCGCGTTTAATTTATTTGTTTAAACTTTCGAACTTCATTCTTCGCTCTTCATTGTATGTATTTCTTTTTTCTTCCAGGAAACCTATGAAACAGTGTTCGGAAAACGATTGCAAGAGCAGTGATTTCTCCCCTTATGTGGCTTCTTGTTGTAAACGATATTCTTGCACGTTTCGAACAGAGGTTTTTAAGGCAGTAGCCTACGCTGACAATATAGTCATTCTTTTGAAAGGAAAACATCTTGCAACAATCAGAACTACACAAAACGGTTTAAGAATAAATCCATCGAAAACCGAACTAGTGTGGTCCACAAGAAAAGGAAAGCCAGAAAAGCTTAAGTTCAAGGTAGAATCAACGGTGTTGGGATAAAACTTTCCCCCGAAGCTAAATATCTAGGAATCGTTCTAGACAGTAAGCTCGAAGAAAGAACCAAGAAAGTTTTAGGAGCATTCTATATATTCCAAGGAACCTTTGGTAAACGGTGGGGACCAAGACCACTGTATGTAGTTAGACCCATTCTTACGTATGGTTCGTTCGTATGTCTGAAAGCCACGGAAAAGACTCGAAATACTTACAAAAGTTAAAAAATTAGCGTGTGTCGCAGTAACAGGAGCGTTAAGGACTACTCCCCAAGCTGCAATGGAGATAATGCGCAATCTCCTTCCTTTAGACGAATTTCTTAAATGCACAGCTTCTAAAAGCTTGGTCAGACTAAAAGAATCAAGCCAAAAGAATCAGGCCTATGGACGCAAGGGAATTTAGGGCACGCGCTTATGATACATATAGAGTACGAACCATCAAAACTGAGGAAGTATAGTGACTACATCTCTCCAAGAATGGATTTTGATAGGAGATTCTCCACATAGCAGACATGACTGGCTAACTAATACTGCCACCAACAACATCTACACGGACGGCTCCAAAATAGAGAAAGGTATTGGGGCTGGTACTGATCCATGCTATTCCAACGCCACAGATCCAGGGCTCACTCAATATTCTGGATGAATGTGGTATTTTTCAGGCAGAAATATTTGCCATTCGTAAAGCTGCATAGGTTGTACTACTCATGGAACTGATCCCTCAGTGATCTTTATCTTTATGGACAGTCAAGCAGCCATAAAGGCTTTGATAAGTGAAACAACCAAATCAGCAGAGGTACAAAAATGTCTTCAAACTCTAAGTGGAGGCTGCGAATCTCACCGAGTGGTTTTCAGCTGGGTACCAGGATACACAAAATTGAAAGGGAATGTGAAAGCGGATGAGCTTGCTAGCTGCTCTATACAGCAGTAACACACAACAACATAAATATTGTACCATATATCAATTGAAACCCTGAAACGTAAAATGGAACTTATTGTTGCATTGTAGACCTCCAAGATAAGTGAACTTTCCAGCAGTTGCCATCTTTAGTTTGAGAAGTCCAGCAGCTGCCATGTTTATTTTCAGACGTCCAGAAGTAGCCACATTTGTTGGAATGTCAAAATTGGGATCTCACTTTTTCTACTTCCCGTGAACCTCTTCATAGCCGCACGTGCTACAGGGCGAATATGGTATCAGATCTTTTTATAATTAATCATTGTTAAATAAAGGGAATTATTTTTATTGAAAACCTAACACTTATAGTCATAGAACGATCCAATAAAGCATGGATCTCCAAGAGTCACTGTGTCATCTCACGCTCCCTTTTGCCAAGCGAAGACAGCGGGAGAACACGGACTCAACAAAGAAGACATACGTACGAGTATTTGTACATGTGTCCTAACTGGCCACTGCCTCATTGGCAGGATGACCAGCAGAATAGGAGCCTCTTCTCAAGATTATTGTAGAAGCTGTAGGAACGAAGAACACACTTGCTGTGCGTCTTCCCTGACCTCCAAATACGCCGTGTCAAACATCTGGGGTATGGACTTTTTGGAGAACTTGAGAACGTCAGCAAAAAAAAAACTGATAGATCTCATTAGATTTTCTGAAAGCTCTGGCTGGCTTTCACCAAACACAACCTAAGTGGGACCCACTATAAAAATATTAATACTAGGTGGCGCAAAATTAATCACCCTATCTGAAGATGGTATAATTTTTGCAAATCGCATCGTACGTCAATCATATTTGACATTTGTGAACTAGACAGCTGCAGTATAACATACAAATACGCAAGAGCGTGGAATAATTTTGTCGATGTTTTTGACCAATAATCGGTCAGTAGTGTTAGCCCAGGGTGAATTTCGACGTCGATTTCCTAATCGTGTCGCGCCCAACTGGCCAAAGATTCCGGCGCTCAGCTACTCGACTCGAATAAAGTGAAACCACAGAAGACCATGCAGAGCGTGGCCGCCACCGGACTGGTCGCTCGGCTGAGAATATCGCAGCTGCGGCTGCCGATGTCGCTGAGAACGAAGAAACATCAACCAGAAGACGGGCTACGCAATTGGGCATCACGAGACGGACCCTACAGCGAATTATAGTGAAAGACTTACACATGTTCCCTTACAAAGTGCAGTCACATGTGAATTACTGTAAAGCCATCCTCAATCTCAACAACGAAGAGGTCGATTTTGTGTCGAAAATCATCATGAGCGACGAGGCGCATTCCCACTTAAGCGGTTACGTCAATAAGCTAAATCTTCGTTTCTGGGGCACTGAAAATTCGCGTGTGATGGCCGAAGAACCATTACATCCACTCAAAGCCACTGTGTGGTGCGGCGTTCACGCGGGAGGAGTGATTGGGCCGTACTTTTGTGAGGACGCCATCGGCAATACGGTCACTGATACTGGCGAACGCTACAGGGCATGATAAACGACTTCTCACTGCCGGAATTGGATGAGCGGGGCTTGGTGAACATGTGGTTTCAACAAGACGGTGTAACCGCACACACAGCACGAGCCACAATAAGTATTGTGAAGGAAGCGTTTCCTGGTCGCTTAATCTCCCGTTTTGGCAAAGCCAGCAAGATCGCCCGATTTAACCATCCCAGACTTCTTTCTTTGCGGCTACTTGAAGTCGAGGGTTTTATGCCAACAAGGGTCAGTAAATCACAGACCTTAAGGAGAATATTCGACAGGAATGCCCCCAGTTATCACCGGAAATCTTGCGGAAAGTCATGGAAAATGCGATAAAACGGGCACAAATGTATATCAACACTGGCGGCAGCCACTTGGCGGATATCATCTTTTCCACTTAACAGAAGCAATTGTAAAGGTTCAAATGGGTGTGATACCTGGAGGGTGACCACCACTATCACGAAGAAGCTGCAAACGTTTGTCAATAGGCGCCTACGCTACATCATAAGGATATTCTGGCCAAGCCGTATCTCTAACGCACAGCTTTATCAGAGAACGGACCATGAACCTATAGGCACGACCATACGACGACGAAGGTGGCAGTGGATTGGTCACACTTTCCGAAAGGGTAACAGGTCCATAGCTAACCAAGCTATGCAATGGAACCGCAAACTCAGGATGGCAGGATGTGCGACGGTCCTAGGAGTACGTGGCGCAGAACAGTTGAGAAGGAAGCACGGCAACTGGGAACAAGTTGGGGAGAGCTGAGGCCCTAAAACCCACAAGGGGATACAGAAACGAATGAAATGAAAGGTCCAAATAAAGATTTCCATCACTCAAAAACAAAATTGGATGATTAATTTTCCGCCACCTTATATTAGTATAATATCAACAGAGAATCACAACAGACAAATAGGCCTCCGTGTATGCTTATCCCTTAGGGACTAGCACATCCCTTACTGCCTAACTAATTATGTACTTCCCTTCGTTTCTGATTATAGATTTCGCAAGCCGCTCTGATTTTTTCTGCAGCGCTGCTATGTATGTTATGTATATCCGCCGTCTTCCTAAATTTACCTGTTGGCATTTGTCATCGAACAAGAGGTCTCTTCTCTCAATTTCTCAGATTGATCTTTGCTAGTGATACCAAAGGTCTTCTACGTTTGATGCTGGCGGCACCGGATTTCAACAGAGGTTAGAGAAACTCTACCGGAAAAGGCCTTAGTTCGACGTCCCCATTTCGCTGGCCTTAGTTTGTTAGGGATATCTGCATCCGTATCTTGGCTACAACAACATAGTGGTCCAAGTCTATGTTGGGTGCTCTGAACGTTAGAATATTCAAAACGCTGAAGGAATGCCTTGCGTCGATCGCAACATGATCAACTTTGTTGAGGGTTGAGAGTGATCAGGAGTTAGCCTGATGGTGGATAACTAGGTGTAGAGGCTGTACTTTCAAACCGCAATACCAGAGATGCCTTTATCGCCAAGAGCGATTTTCACGCTATATTTTATTTGTTCATAGGTTTTATTGAGGATATCATAGGAGCAATCTTTACATCCGAATAAACCCTGCGGCTGGTGTCCTTGTTCCTTTCCATCCTCCTTTTGTCTACCATATATCATCACTCTTCTTGGATGGCGTTTATGTCTGCTTTGCTCCGTCAGTTTTTCATGTGCTCTCCATTTGTTAAGTGTCCAAACATTCTACATAAAACGATCTTCGGATGGGTGACATTTAATCGTTCGCCGGAGTCATCAACTTTGAATCCGTCATTATACGAAACTATTAGAAGGTTAGCGTAGCGCTACTGAGAAAGGGCGCAATTTAGACTGCGCGACTAAGGATTTACCCATGCTGTTATCGGACAGTCAGGAATTTTCCAGTCAATGAGCACGCAGACCACGTATAAAAGCTTTGCACTTCTAATTGCCTTGGAAGTGTTTGTAAAAGGAAAATACATTAGATTTCGATTTGGTTTTTCCACACCTTTTTCAGGATTTAGTGATATAATTATCTGGTCAATATTGAGCTTATTAGGCCTAAAACTACAGCTGTTTTGTCGTGATGAGCTTCATTAATTTGTAATTCTTATGAATTAGGAGGAGCCCATTGGATTCCAACCGCTGAGCATACATTCATCATACGAAAGTTGGTTGACTGCGGGAAAGTGGTGATCTGGGTCGATACTGCCATTCTTATGATGTACAAGGCACTGTAAGAGTTTCCTTTCTTTTTTTTTCCATGTTTAAATCGGAACTTAACTTTTTCTGATGGCCGTGAATCATTCTGTTGTCGTTGTCGGAAGACTGGTCGTGTGCACAGAAGTCGCCCGTCATTCTTAAGAGCCCACAAAATAAGATATTTCTGTTAATGTTGGTGTTACTATTCAGTGTAAGCAGGTAGACATGATATTTTTCTGGTGATTTATCCGGCGCAAAATTTGTGCCTAACTATACAAGACCTAGTTGTCCAATATTCGTCAGCATAGGCCCATTTGAGGTGCGTTCATTGCACTTAAAGTCGACTTTCATTACTCACTATGCTAATTTTGATGTCTTTTATCTTCAGGATAACATAGATAATAATAGAATTTCCATATTGTCTTTGCATACTTCCTTTTCAGCAATCTACTTATTACCGGGATCGATGGAATCTCTTAAAAAGAGTAATGTCTGGAAATACACATTACCGATAACTTCTTTTCATTACCCAATATACTCGTATATTCATTTGCCATAGAACCCACTTGGTTGGGTACACATCTGACAAGACTTTTATGTCTTGCTCCGTAGCATAATTTTCCCAAAGCCTTGTCATTTAGATACCTTCCAGGATATTACGACACTAAAGTTCTTACAATTTAAGCAAAGACAACGCTATTGTATGTCGTTATCGTAAGACTACGAAACAATTTAGCCGCGCCTGAGAGAACCGTTTCTGGTATCAAATATTTAACCCCAATAGTTTCAAGACTTGAGTGGTTTTAAATGTGCATACCAACATATACCACACAGATAATAGATACTTAGTTCTTAGATTATTACAACATTTAACTTCACCAACAACATGAGGACCACCAGACTTCACTACATAACTTTTAATCACCAATGAGAACCACGAAAACTATCTTTCTAATGGCATAGTTATTGCATCAAAATATACCCAACACCACTCGGTAGATTCTCCAATCGAAGCACCGATTAACCAGTGCAAATTTCAGATGAGAGTCACTTAACGTTCATACCTATCAACGCCTTGCAACACGCGACAATATGTATTTGTATCTACACTCCACCAAACCATGTACACACTTCCTCCTGACCCGAATCCAAGTGGGCACTGGATGCAGTTAAATTTATGACAGAAAAAGATTAATTCAATAAATCGCCAATTGGACGGTGCCCCCTGGAGACCTGGTCTTAGGGAAGTTCCATTTGCTCAACCTATTAATGTCGCTTCCTGGTATTTAGAGAATTTGTAGTCCCCTTCATCACCAAAGTGAAGCTGCGACATGGAATTTCTATTTGGAATTTGTTCAATAAAGACGGGCGCAGCATGGGGGACCCTATACGACTCCTTCCTTTTCCGTTGCATCTTTTTGTGTCATGTATTCATTCTTCTTAATTCCATAAATGGTCATTACAATTGCAAGAGGCAAAGAAGCTGCAATCTGTATAGATTCTGTGTACTTACAGTGGCGGTGGCCATGGCCATGGCCAAATCCAACAACTCTGGAGGGAGGAGATACCAGTAATGGGTGTAAACAGCAAACCACTTGACAAGGCTAAGCATAGTATAAATTGAAGCTGTTGACTTAAACGTCAACACACCGTTAGACTCAGGCCTGCCTAGAAGTCTTTGGACAATTCCTTACTATTTACCTACTGTTGGGCTATGTACGTTTACTCGTAAATATTGCTCCGGCGGCCCAAAACGATTTGGGAGGCCTTAAGAAATCTGCCATAAGAATGTGAAAAATCTCATCGGTGGAGTGCTGCCAAATCCGATTAAAATCAATAAGCGTCAGATGATTGCTGAGTGGGCAAAATGGTCGCATAACTTTGCGCCATAAAGTTTGCCACAAACTGAATCATAATCGCAGCAATCATAAGGCTCGCATAAATCTTTACAAATGCCGCTGGTACAAGCACGCTGGTACGATGGTGGTGGTGATGGTGATGGTGATGGTGATGATGATGGTGATGGTGCTATTGCTGCTGCGCCACATTGGAATGGGCATACCAATTGCGTGCTACATGGTCCATTTAATCTGTCAAAGTGTCAAATAGTGAAACTTACCCGATTGCTTGGTATGATTGCATCTGTGGAGATAAACGACACGGGCAAAACACTATTCCATGGCAAGGCGACTGCGACCGACGAGACCGACTGTACGTTGAGTCATTTATGGTCTGTTTCTGCAGGCTAAGATGTGGATGACAGATTATCACTTCTGTGACAGTGTCGCCCTTCAACCAGGTTCCATGTAGAGGAAGTGCTGAAGTGGAAATTGTCGACTTCAGGAAAAAACATGGCACAACATGATGGATGACGATGGGGAGAAAATTATTGCTATGTTACGAGTACCTTACCGGGTTTTGGTATTTCTTGTTGAAGAGGAGACTAATCGATGTAGTTGCAGAGTGACGGCATGCGGCAGAAAAGGCACACTATGGAAAGTGCTCTAGAACTATGAATTTTATTAAATTACACTTTCTTCCTAGGGCCCGAGGTATTAGGTTAATGATTGGTACGAGGGTACGTACTTATATAGAATGCAATTCTCCATGCTACTCAGGGAAAGTGAGCTTTAGTGTTAGAATTTACTTACGACCTTTGTGAGATACCAAATCTCAGCAACTTTAGGGCTTGAGACACCAGATTAAACTTCGCTTTACATTTTTTCCGATTTCAAGAATCTAGCCATAGAAGGTGGATGCTCGGGCGAAGAATTATCTTGATGAATCAATATTGAAGCCCTCGGCCAGGATAGCGTATGCCTGAGCCAATCTTCTATCCAGGAGGAATTATATAACCTCTTGGAGATAGGCACACAAAGTGCGTTGCCAGAATTTTGTTTATGGACCGCAGTAATACCACCGTTAAAAACTTAATCGCTTTTAAACAAACAATGACGAACCTGGATTGTACAAGGGACTATATGAATACGAACAACGAGTTACAAATATGTAACGCAAAGCCGCCGCGGGGACTGGCAACCTTAAGGAAGAACGTGATTTCCGCGGCACTTTTATTGGCACCACGGGGGATGCGAGTCCATCTCTGGAAGGATTTATCGAAGTCCGAAGAAGTTTTCTTGTTGTAGACTCTGGAGCGAATGTATCTGTGCTGGCAGCGAAACATCTTTCCGACACAAATATTCCAAGCGGTTCTCCGATAAAGTTGGTAAGCATATCCGGGGAAGCGATTTGGAGTGAAGGAATGTCAGAGGTGAGTCTTGTTTTGCTATAGTTCCGCATGAGGTACCAAATATCCTACGAATCGATTTTTTGTTGAAGCAACAGTGCCACTTAGACTTTGAAGAATTGACAATTGAAGTAAAAAGCAAAAAGGTTTCTCTAAAGTTGACAGCCGGATCAACATCACAGCTTGTAATACTTGCGGCGTACGAAACCCTTAAAGCCGAAATCGAAGCCATGGTTGAAGTAAACCGACCGACGATTGTAAGAGGGCTGGCAGAACTAGTGGAGCCTGCGGGAGGTTTTGAACGGCGGGTAGCGATCGGAAGAAGCTTTATCGACCCCGGTGGCAAAACACTCTTCGTAAGGATGACAAACGTTTCATCACGTGATACTGTTCTACCACACCGTGGTGGGAATCGGTAGAGTTATGTGAGATTCCAAAAAGCTCGGCGTACAGCAAAGTGGCAGGAATGAGTGATCTGTTGCAGTACCCCGATTTGTCCAAAGAGCACCTGAAGAAGTTTGAGAAATTGCTGAATGAATTTCAAGAAATTTTTTAAAAAGGACCAGAGGATTTCGCACGAACGGGAATCCCGAAACATAAAATCGACATGACGACAGCCAAACCAATGAAGCTACAAGATCGAAGAGTCCCAACGATTCTTCTAGCGAAGAAGAAAGACGGCTCCTCAAGGTTCTGCGTGGATATAGACAGCTAAATAAGGTGACTAAAAAAGATTCCTACACCCTTCCGCGAGCAGGGAGGTCCTCTTTTCGACAATGGCGGGTGCGAAATGGTTTTCCACGATGGACCTTCAGAGCGGTTATTGGCAGGTGGAAATTGATCCAATGGGACAAGGAGAAAATAGCGTTCACAAACGGCTGTGGGCTATGGCAACTCAATGTCATGCGAAGAGCGCCTGCAAAATTTAAAGCAGGTATTTAGGCGGTTACAAACGGCTAAATTGAAGTTAAGTCCAAGTATAGTAAGTGTAAATTTTTAAAAACTAAAGTTGCCTACCTTGGTCATGCTGTGTCGGTCAATGGATTGAGCACTAACACGCAGAAAATAAAAGCTGCTCAACTCTGGCCAGATCCAAAGACCAAGCGACAAGTTCGAAGCTTCCTTGGTCTTTGTTCGTACAGGCGATTCATTCAAGGACACTTGCATAGCCCCTTTCAGAACTCAGGGAAGAAAAATTCCGGTTTTCTTGGAACGAGGACATTTAACACCCTGAAACATAAACTTACTAGCGCTCCAATCTTGGCATTGCCCACATCGAACGTTGGTATCGGTGCTGTGCTCAGTCAATAGCAAGGAGACTCTGAGGTAGTGATTGAGTATTACAGCCGCACGTTGAGCCGAACCGAATGAAATTATTGCATTATCAGGAGCGAGTTGCTTGTCGTGGTCTTGGCAACCAATCACTTTCAACACTACCTCTTCGAACGGCGATTTATCTTACGGTCGGACCACGCATCAATTCGTTGGCTGTGCAACTTTAAGGAACCCGAGGGTCAAATGGCCAGGTGGCTCGAGCGGTTACAGCATTTCAATTACGAGATCCAACATCGTCCTGGTTCTCGACATGGCGGTGCTGATGCCCTTTCCATGAGACCTACACTGGAAGCCGAAAACGCTTGCGGACGAACAGCAAAAACATCCAACATTAGCGAAAATCATCAAGTGGCTAAAAGAAGGAAGGCGACCCAATAAAGAAGGCATTAGGCATGAGGATCCGAATACGAAAAGGTTGTGGCCTATTTTCCAGCAGTTGACGATGTGTGCTATCGTAGTCTTTCGCATCTGGGAAAAAGACCATGAACAGAAGATGCTGCCGATTATTCCTAGGAAGTTAAAACAAGAAATCTTTCAGTAGCTTCATAGCAGTCCAAGCAGGGGCCATCTGGGAGAACGCAAAACTCTAAGTAAAATTAGGGACAGTTACTTCTAGATTGGTCGAACAGTAGACACCAAGCTATGGTGCAAGGGCTGCATAGCTTGTCAAGCTGGAAGAGGGCCATTTAGCGAATCAGAGGCAAGCTTAAACCAAGCCTTCCAGGACACTCTTTCGAGCAGATTGGAGTCGATATCCTTGGCCCACTTCAACGAATCGGAGCTGGAAACCGATATGTGATCGTCGTTATGGACTACTTCACCAAATGGCCAGAATGTTTTGCCGTGCCAAACCAAACAGCTGAGGTAATAGTCGAACAACTAGTCCATAATATTCTCTGCAGATTTGAAGTACCGTATTTCATACACTCGGACCAAGGCAGAAATTTTGAATCGGAAGTGTTCCTTAAAACCAAGGAGGTCTTCGGCAGTCAAAAGACTTGAACAACACATTAAGGGATCAATCGTATGGATGTTCGAACGGACAACATCGCCTCGGACTATTACCTTGTTGTATCCAAGGTATATTGGCGGATATCTCGAACATCGCAAAGACAGGCTAATAATGTAAGGAAGTTTGAAGTCGGACGGCTACAATCACAAGAGATCGCTAAACCCATTTCGAATTGAGTCTCCCTTAATCTCTATGCCGCCAGCATGAAGTATCCAAGACTATTGCCATTCATTCAGCCACCACAACAAAACACTGGATTGACAACGAGTGCCGGAATGTATATGCAGCTAAGCAACAGGCATACAAAGCGGTTCTGCATAGAAGTGCCAGAGCTGCTCACGAGCTCTACGAGGAGAAGAGGAGAGTCGAACACCGGTTTCTCAGCAGGACAAAGAAGGAGCATGAGAAACGAGCGCGCGGTCAAGGAAATTGAGAGGTGCTACTCCAAGAATGAGATTCAGAAGTTTTACCAAAAGGCAAAAAAAAACATGCCACGGATACAAACCCCGAACTGAAGCCTATAGAGACAAACAAGGGAATATATGTTAGTAGTAGAGTCGCAGTCGATTATGAGGATTTGGAAAGAGCATTTCTGTAGACTGTATAGCGGCGATGGCGAAACAAATACCGCTATCAGGCGGAATAAACCTCACAACCTGGACGATGGAGATTAACAATTCCACCCACTCGACCCAGATGAAGTGAAGATAGCCATATCTAAGCTTAAGTCCAACAAAGTTGCTGGAGTGAACAGGCTGACTGCCGAGCTCTTCAAAGCGGCAGGCGATGACTTGGTAAGGAACGTGTAACAACTCATCTGTAAAATATGGTCGGAAGAAAATATGCCAAACGAATGGAACCTCAGGACTGCTTATCCGATCATCAAGAAAGGAGACGCTCTAAGTTGCGCATCAGAAGCATCAGTCTTCTTAACATCGCCTACGAGATCCTATCTGCCGTATTATGTGAATGTCCGAAGCCGTTCGTCAACAACCTGATTGGTCCATATCAGTGTGGCTTTATGCCAGGAAAGTCCACCATCGAGAAAATATTCACACTACGGTAGATCTTGAAAGAAACCCATGAGCTCCAAATCAATACACACCATCTATTCATCGATTTTATGGCCGCTTATGACAGCATATATAGAGACGGGCTATACGGAGCAATGTCTAGTTTTGACACACGGTACATGCTTTCAGGAGAATGAGTAAAGCTAACCCTAGTTAGGAACAAGCTGAAGTCGCTTTATAGACGTGATGAGAAAAATAAAGAGTGATGTCTTGGAAGCTGCAGATAAAACCATATCATTAACATATATCCTTGCGGTGTGCCTTCGAAAAGTAAACTTACGATAGGCGCGTATCAAGCTTGACTAAGCGCCTACAGGTAAATACTGGGAGTTATGCTCCTTCAACTGAATAAACTTCAGTAAAAAGTGTGTTGAATTATTAATCCAAACTGTCAGAGTGCCTGGTTTTATAGGTCAGATTGAAACAGAATTTCAATTCCCAATGCAGAAAATGAACGTCACCAACGATGACATTGATGTATGTAAATATTCAAAATCTATGAAGGAAGAAGCCACCAGCCAGTAAGGATAGGTATGGTCAAGCCATCTGCTCTCACAGCCGTGGTTTCCTAAGCGATTTCAGAATATCTTTCAGTAAGATCTGCAATCTGCAACTCGATTATACAAGTCATGTTCCAAAGGGTGACGAACCATCTGTGCACATGCCAGTTGAAATCCGCGTCACCGAATCGAAGAGCCGAAGCAACCGAATCACGGTATTCAATAAAAGTAATCCTTTGGATGGTAGTTTTACCGGCACAGGATGCTTGAATAAGGCTAGTGCAAAAATCATAGTTCGATGTTCGATGTTCGGTGTTCGATGCATCGCTTCGACGAAAGTCGGTTGATGTGGTCGAATCCACCCTGAGAAACAACAATGGTGGATTTCGTTGTTAGAGATGCATTCAGACGGTATTTGGATGTCGAGGGAAAGCCTACCTCGAAGGAGACTCCGAAAGACCAAATATGGACGAGCCTGGTGTATTTATTATATATCAGTCCGAATAAAGCTGAGTGCAAGCACTGTGGGAGCTAGCTAAAGCAGACAATGTTTCATTTAGAGCGCAGCAATTTGGAAAACGAAGCTGTAAGAGTGAAGTGTTCCACGCTGAAATTCTTGAATGGCTAAGCAAGTGTATACTACAAGCGACCCGAAGGATGCAATGGTGTCTTATCGGTGAACTAGTGTTCGTTCAGAGCCTTGATGGCTCACCCTGCTGGCAACCTGGGGGAATCAGTAAAGCAGGGTTATGCACCGCCAGCACAGCTTGGCTTCATGCCACTATGTACCTGAGCGTGAGAAATATGGGAACTACCAAGTGCTTATATCGATGCTTATGGTCAGAATAGTTTTTGGGAAAGAAGCAAGCTTATGCTTTCTCCAGGATTTAATACTACGGTCTGTTCTGGTTTTCAACAGTGATGTCAACGGAAGTAGGAAAACATATATCCAACTATCCAACAGGGGCTCTCAAGAGATTACCGGCTGGAAGATTTCCGTACCAAATTATACGCACATCGAATTCACAATTCGATCCGAAATCTTGATCTTATTGAAGAGGAGGAGATTGGCAAGTCTGCTCAGAACAGAACAAAAGGTAGATAAAACTGTTCAGAACCTCAACGGTGGCTTTACGGACTGTTTTGGCCTGACATGTCGACCCATAGAATGATCCTGCAAAACTAGAAAACTTCTAAACAACTCACTTAAGACTAAAATCTTTGCAGATTTTTGTTCATTTGGCTTTCATATAGACTTTTCCGAAAGTACGAAACAGTCGCTGAAACCAGGGGGCTAGTCAAAGTTCTCAAAATAAAACCTGACTGCATGAACACTGAGTCGAAAGTGGAGTTTCAGTCTCAGTTTACCTAATTATAACCAGCTCACAATCACCTCCTATAAACGAAGTTACAAGTAACACAAACCGCCGTAGCTATTACTCGTCATCGGCTGTGGTGACGGACTGATCAACTAACCAAGTGAGTCGTCTACCTGCAGAGTTGACAGCGCAGTCGTGATTGCGGATGTGTTGGCGTTGTTAATGGCACCCTCTACGTCCAGGAAAGCGACCAAGTGCACTCTATATATTGTAGGGATCGTTCGATGTGGCTAGTCAGTGAATGCAGAGCCGTTTCCACCGACTTTTTTTTACAGTAAGCATGTTGAGCCGTTGAAAAAGATAGAACTTATATGGTATGTCTGGTGTCCTTTGGGACAACATGAGAGCATTTTCCGGCTATGAGAATGAAAACCACATTAACTTTCTCCATGACAGTGGAATGTGGATCAGTTCTACACAGCTCCTCATGATATTCTCTAGCGTAGGGAAAATACTATCTGAGGACCTTTGTAGCTCGGCAGGTATTATAGCAGGCTTGTATGGTTTGAAGCAATGCAGACCATGAGTTTTGGTAAGGGTTTGTACTGGCCGCGAATGAGGAGCTACCTGGAAAGTGAGTGTCCAGTAGTAGGTTAAGTGATTCATCACTTGAGGTTGTCCAAAAGCAATCGGTTTTTTTCAAAACAACTAGTCATCATGGGATTTGCAGAGAGGATTTTTCTTAGCTGCGATGCCTCAGAGGTTTCTGTAATTTTGTCACAGAGTGATCTTCGCACAGAGTGATTGTCGCTTTGCCTTCCTCAGATCTTTTTTATATATTTTAAGGGGTTCCTTGTGTGAGTCCTAATCAGTCATTTTTCTTGTGCTTTTTTCTGCAAATGTTTCTAAGCGGTCCCAGTGCTGATGTCCACCAGTGCAGCTTTTTCTTGCCTCTATGTTGAATAAGAGGGCAGGAGGCAGCTTGATGGACAGGGCGGTAGCCTGTGCTTGAAGCTTTACTGGACCCTCTCACAAATGTTTTCTGACAACACTAAATAGTTCTTAAGTAACGAGTGTACATATATTGTTTACTGCCGTCGTCACCGGACATTGCACCTATGTGTCCTAGGCGTAAGTGATACAACATACTTGAACGCTTGCTGAGAATTATGATGATACCGCGGAGCACTATCTATGTATGTGCTCCAAGGGTACCCCCCACTCTCGCATTAGGTTGCGGGTTCTCTGCGCCGATGTGGTGGAATCTTGACAAACTGGCAAATTTCAGTAAAAGGAACATACCTGGAGTACAATGGATTAATTCTTTGGTAGATTGCTCTGTTCCGACAGAAAAGGAAACATTGGTAGGTATCCATACGTCATTTTAGACCCAAAACAAAATGGTGGATGGTCAAGTCCGACTGAAAAACTTATATAAACCGTTATCTGCAAAGCAATTCGATTCCAACACTCCGACAGTTAGAAGTATGGCCTACTGGCTCATTGGCGCCCATACTGCCTTCAGATATCTAATATGCGCTTAGTTTTCGCATCTAATCGACGTGATAGCATTATTTGTGCATTTGGGAACTATCCGCGAACAACACACAACTAACTAGGTACGTAGTTGGATACGGAACGCTTCCTTAAGTGATCTCTTCAACGTTAGTCATATTCTAAAATGAACAAGTGACAAATATCGATCCTATTCACCCTCGTAGCCGAAAATTCCATATAGGGTTTAAACCCAGCATTTGAATTATTTACCACAGAGGATACAATTTGGGTGCCACCCTGAAGAAATGAGACAAGGATTGGCATTTCAATTTACCCCATCTCCTTACCTAAGCGGGCAATGAGAAAAACAAAAAAGTCCAAGAAGGTGTGCTTGCTTCCATTAATTTACCACACGTAACATTTTAATCTTCCTTATGCGGAAGTCAGTCATACAGTCACATCACGATGATGTATTCTTACTCCAAGCGACAAACTCGACCCAAAGGTAAAACAACATGAAAGGCTACTTTGCCCAGCTACAGGAAGCATCGTGTTAGGCATCTCTTCTCAGTGCACTACAACTCCATGTTCCACGCCATCTATCCGCTACTCCACGTCTAATGGTATTGTTTAGTTTCGCATTAAGACCCCAAGAAACCAAAAAGAGAGCAAAAATAAAAAAAATTCAAATGACTAATGGCTTCGTCTTGAATATGTATCATCGGAAGTATTCCTTTGAACTGTGGCACTGCGAACTAGTACAAGCACTCGCATTCGTATCTACGAGGCCATAACATGAGTTAAAAAGGACATCTCGACCGTAGTCGACCGCTGTGGTGGTCGATTAACTGCTGTATGCAGTCAACTTTGGTCTGTCGTGCGTCCCCAAAATGAAATGAATTGAGTGAGCTTCGGACTAGGACAGAAAGTTCTGTTCAAAGATGATATATGAAACTCTCATCTGACTTAAGTTGTATCTTCAATTCATAGGCGAGCACATCTTAACTTTTGTGTCTAATAAAATCGAAAATTGAATTGCGCTCGTGAATAATTTATGAAGATTCTAGTCGGGCCTGTCTACATGGGCAATGTTATTGTACGTATCTGTACAATTGTCTCGAGGCACGGCCGTATTTGTTAGGTACTTTCATGTAATATCGAATAAGGATATACCCAAGCGACTAGATAAGAAGTACGAGTACATACGAATACATACAAATGGTTCCAGCGGCCGGGATCGTTGGCCAAGTATTGTATATGCAAATGTGACTTGCTGCGTTTGGTCTTATCATAAGTGGCCACGAGTTAGCTAAACGAACCGTTTTGGGAACGGGTGAGATGATGCATGCCCCATTATCATAGCAATTATGATATGCCACCCTCGTTCCGAGTATTCCTAGTTAGATATATCTTTCAGCAATCTTTAGATGCACAGCCCTAGTGGCGGTATCGTAACATTTCCATTTTTATTATTACAAAAGGACAGAGTACTACTACCTCCCTATGGGCTATCGGCCATTATGACAGGTGCATGGGTTTATCATGAGGTCAAAGGAGCCGACGATAAATAACTCATTTCCGCGATACCTTGGCACGAACAAAAGTATCTACTACGAGTATATTCAATTTGGTAGTTAGGCAGTAAGTTGGTCTAAGTCTGGGCGCTCAATGGAAAATTCTCTTGACACGCATCCCTCTCTGGTTGGAGGTTATTTAATTTTAGTATAACTTCCTTGGAATTTCGCCTAAGGGTTAAGTGTGTCTGGCGTTGGATTTGTAAGTAAGCGACCTTTTGTCAAAACCAATTCGTCAGTGTGTCAGGAGTGGTGTCAAAAGTGTTTCTCCATTAGAAACTAAAGGTAAGTAATTGCTTGGCCTTGGGGCTGTTAGATAATGGGAATCCGCTTTTCTACAGTGGAGTCTTCTGAATGCAGTTAATAATTTGGTTATAGGCGTCTTATAATTAAATTTCACCGATGAAGACACATGATATCTACTTAATTGAGTTGGATAAATTTGGGTGGCTAAAATGCATGGGATGGGATGGATGGGATGCATCCGGGAATGTAGAGTAATTTCAGTTCGAAAGAGAAAACTTAGATGGCTAGAACTAATTGGTGTTAGAATGTAAAAGGTGTCCAAAAAATTCTCGCGGGATTTGAATTTTGGGCCACCTGTGTGGTGAAGTGTTGCCAACGAAAAATAATAGGCAGACAGCTGACAGATTACGCGTTTCCATCGTTGAGCAATATTTTAAAAAATAATGAGGGAGCTACAGTTCACAATTTTCATACAAAATATGGCCGGAATAGTGATTTAACTTCATCGATTATGAACAGGTTAATTCAAAAATTCAGGGAGACTGGATCAATTTGTGACCTTGGACATTATGGCCGTCCTTCAAAAAGTCATTCAATACAGAACTTCGTTGCTGAGAGTTCGGACACATAACTTAGGCAGCCTGGTCAAGAATTGGACATTTCCAGAAGTTGACTCAAGAACTGAAGCCTACTGACCACGCACAGCCAAGGGAGTTCTTTGAATGGATTATGGAACAACAATAAGAAGACGCTGATTTTTCAAATAAAATCTTCTTCAGCTATGAGGCTCATTTCCATCTTGATGGCTTTGTTGGGGTTCTGAAAGTCCACGATTGATTCTTGAGAAAGAAATGCATCCGCAACGTCCAACTGTTTGGTGCGGACTTTCGGCTGGAGGCACCATCTGAACATTCCTCTTTGCACTTGATAATGCATTTTATTGTGCCTAAATTGAAAGATATGTATGTGGACGACATGTGATTTAAACGAGATGGTGCCAAATGACATATAGCTCAAGAAACAATTTAGTTACTGCATGAGTCATTTTCTGGTAGTGTAATTTCCCGTTTTAGTGATTAGAATTGGTCGCTCGGATCATGTGGTTTAACGGCGTTGGACTTTTTCCTTTGGTTGCTTTTGAAGTGTAAGGTTTACGTCAACAAGCCAACGAGCACCCATGTTTTGAAGGAGCAAACTGATCTCTGTATCAACGTAATTCAGCCCCATTTATGCAAAACTGTCACAGGAAATTTCGACAGAAGAGTGTTTATGTGCCAGCAAAGGCGTGGAGGCCAGGGTCAGGCGTGCTGGGTCAGTCTTACCCGGTTCTGACTGCATAGTGCCTTGAGAACTGTGCGACAGCCCTTGTCTGTATAAGAGTTGATAGTGGTTGATTGAATTGCCTTGAGTGCGGCCTGACTATCGGTGTAGATATCGATATCTCTTTCGGATACCGATCTCACCTGCATTAGCTCAGCCCCACTGAGGACAGCTAGAACTTCTGATTGGAAGACACTGCTTGCGTTCGGTAGTCTTATAGACACTTTCAGTGTATGAAATTTCACCCGAAGGATTGGATTGCCTGGCAGTAGGACCGTGCCATGTCCAAAACTACTGCTCTTAAAGTAACCCAGAATTGTGAGTCGTATCGCACTGTTGCCAGCAAGTTTTATGATATGTAAATCAAGCGGCGTTAGGTGCACAAAGGTGTCCAATGCTGCCATAGGTGTGGTACGGAGCGCACCTGTAATGGATACGAAAGCCGTTCTTTGAACTGCCGCTAATTTTCCGTGAATCCTTTTATTGTTTGTTGCTTTCCACCATACTAGTACGCCGTATGTAAGTATTGGTTTTACCACCGCCGTGTATAGCCAGAACACTATAGCAGATTTTAAGCCCAAAATTGTTCCTGCTGTTCTTTTGCACATAAAAATAACATTATATGCGTTTTTGATTCTTTCCGCTACATTGAGATTCCAAGTTTTTTTGTCCAGCTAGCAGCCAGATACTTCGCGCTGTCCGAGAGGGATAATTCCACTCCGTTGAATTTTGGGAGTTTGAATTGCGGTATCTTGTACTTTCTGGTAAAAAGGACCAGTTCCGTATTGAAAAGGATGGCGTTGAGACCATAGCTTTTTGCCCAAGTGCTAATCGTCTTCATGGCGACTTCCATAATGTAGCTTAAAATATTTAAGTATTTTCCCTGCACTATTATGATCACGTCATCTGCGTATGCCATGGTACTTATGCCCTAAGCTTTTTGAGGATGTCATTGACAATCAACACCCATAGGAGTGGAGATATGACTCCCCTCTGAGGGGTTCCGCTGGTTACAGGCATTCTAACTGAGCTTTGCCCAACGGAAAGCTTAAATCAATGGAAAGTTTTGGGATAAGTTTGGGTCTCAGTTCACAAGCCTTTCCAGTGAGGTTAATACTTAGTTGGCTACATCCAAGTTGGTTGATTTTTTTTTAAATCGGGTTAGAGGTGCCCATCCCCACAGACTCAGTATTTGAATCGGATGCTCTTCTGGCTTTAGACGCAGGGTTCAACACCCAAGAGCAGTCCAAAGAAATAGCGATTGGCAAGTGTCATTTGTTTCTTCAGAAGGAGAGTGATCCAATTTTTTTTCTTTTTGCCCCTTCTTCAAAATGTAGCCTCTATTGCTTTTTAGATCGGATTTTCTGATGACCTTCGCTACAGATGACCAGAAATGGCATTTGGTCAGCCGTCAGCCGTCAGCCTGAAGTTTGTCCGCTCTTGGTTTCTTAATGTGGAAACCGGCGAAAATACAAAGTTCACTTTGGTTTCGTGAATGTGTTGCTTGAACAAAAAATTATGCGTTACATTAAAAAGCAAAGGACTCTGTACACTCCCCTGGTGCACCCCAACTTTAACTTTGAATTCCCTGCCAATCCCCCGCTTTGTATTAAAATTTCAATTTAATGTCATCGTACACATCATGTATCATTCCTCTATACATCGTTGCGGGCATATTTTGAAACTTTAGCAGTGTCCATATGAGTTCTCTGAGAAATCTATCGAACGTTTTTCAAAATCAGTGAAAACAAGATGTGCAGATTTCTCCTTCATTGTCTGGTGGTCAAGCGTTTTGTCAAGACACAACTGTCGTCATTCAAACATCTGTCTATTAACTTATACTCTTATCTCTACGTTCTGAAGCCGGTGTACTTAACGCCTTTCATCAAAAGTGAAGTACAGAACCTCTCCCTTACGACATTGGTGCCAGAGAATGTAGAGTGGGGGAGAATGTTCGACTAGGGTACTAGCCTTTCACCAGGACATCGGCGCAGAATACATGGATCAACGGTGGCTTCCATGGCTCTAGTCAGTTTGAGATACATGGCACTGAGCACCTTATTAGAACTACTTTGACGTATTTGTAGCCCATGCCCATAGGGAGCCCCATGTCAATCTCAAGACCCTGGAGTTGAGATGGCGGCAAGAGACGTACAATAAATAAGCCTGAGGCGGCTCTTAAAACCTCCGACAGGCTAATGACACCGGACTGTTTAGCTAGACTCTTTGTCAAGTGGTTTTATTAAGGACGTTGCGGGTTGCGCGTGGGAGTATCGAAAACGAATGAAGAAGCACTTGGCTGTTTCTAGAGAGAGATACTGTGTGTGATTCTCGGTCCCGTTTTTATTGTTAGGGAGGATTGGTCTTGTCGTGATTAAACGTCGACAACACAGTTTTGCGCCAAATAGTCTTCGATTCTAACCATGAGGAACGGCGCAGCGGAAGATGACTACATCTAAGGTGATGCAAATGGAAGGTGACCTCAACCGAAGTTGACCCACTTCCCAAAAGCTCGCATTGACTGCCATATATCTGATTAATGTTCCTTTGTCGACTATCTAGTTGACATGATCGTTAGTAGTTGCAATTTTACGTGACGCCTTTGACTTTATATAAGCAGTGGAACAAGAACGCCCTCTGGTTCAGTATTTGATCGCCTCTTATTATTTTATTAAACAAAATCGCAAGCAATTTATTGCTTTTACTGCTTGGCTAACTTTAGCTTCCTTACAACCTATCATTTCCTCTTCAGCGATTGAACATCTTACAAGTTTTTTCTTTCTTGTGCCGCAGTTATTCAATAAAAATGAGTGTCGACTTCAAGCTACTCAAGAGCCTAGTCAAGAGCCGCTTTGATCTCATGACTGCAACTGGATCTTACATGGATGCAGGTTGAGGTCTTTCCACCTAATTGTCCTTATAATCAACGAACAAGCACCAAACTGTCGCGATCGATGCCGAATCGGAAAATCCACGGGCCATCTTGGCCAATATCGGCCCAGTTGACAGTTCCCCTCAGACGTACATTTATTTGGCCAAGTTTTTGAATTGGATTGGTTAAGCTAATATACTAAATCAAATTACATGCACTTGTTGTTAATAGCTCCGTTATTAATCTAGCATGGCAGTCACGAGATCAAGAACTGGGTGACGATTTCCTTCCGATTAGCACTCCGTCCTTAGAAAAAGCGGGGGATCAGGCCTCTTTTGTAAACACTATTCCTCAAAATGAAGATTAGGATCAAAAATTACTCCCAAAAGGAAACTACTGCCTCACCCGAAAAACTAATACCCGGTCCTTGATCGTCTGAGGTCGTAAGGCTATTTTACGAAACAGTCGTTAAACCGTCATATATCTTCAACAGCAACAAAACTTCACCCAATATATCAAAGAATTTCTATCTTAGAGATGAGAGTTAAAATCGTCTATACTATGGCAAAACATAGCAGCCTTATACATACAGGGTGAGCTTTTTAACTTAAGACATCCAAATTACTGGAAAAATACGCGATATCGCGAAAAATGTTTCAGACAAAAGTCACAAGGTTCTGAAGGGGACATAAGATGGTGACCACAGGTTTGACCTTGAGACCCATTTTCAAGGTCAAACGAAGGTCACTTTTGATTTTTCAAATGATAATTCCTGATTTTCATTGCTCAGTCGTATTGCTCGTAGGCTTGTCATTTGTTTTTACACACTGCGTTTAGCATAACCCAGAAACAACGACGTGGATATAGCAGTATTTTGTTTCCTTCGGGGTGATTAATTAGAGTGGGTCCCCTTGCCTCCCACTGTTGAATCATTGAATTCTTCCCATTTCGACGTTTATTACCCGAGACTATTTCAACAAATGCTCGAAAATGTGACCATTCACTTCAATACACTTGTCTATCCGCGCTCTAAATGAACTAACAGAACTGAGAAGTATTTCTGGCATAATCTTCCGGCAAGCTTCAGTTATTCGCCTTTTCATGACCTCACGTGTCGTTGGATTTTTTCTGTAAACCTCACTTTTTAAGTAGCCTTACAAGAAGAAATCAAGTGACTTAAGATCAGGTGATCTAGCAGACCATTGCCTCGGACCTGGACAACCATCATGTTGAAACCACATTGTTTGTCGCAACTCCAATGGCAGTTATTCTAGTAATACTGGAAGATGGTCCCGCAAGAAGTTTGCATACTTTTGGCCATTCAAGTTGGCTTCAATAAAATATGGACCTATTAATTTATCCCCAATAATTTCCGCCCAAACATTAACATTCCAAGGGTGCTGGCGTTCAACTTGTCGCAACCAAAAAGGGTTTTCGGTAGCCCAGTAATGCATATTATGTCGATTGACCGTACCGTGATTGGTGAAAGTCGACTCATCAGAGAATAACACCTGGCGAAGAAAAGGTCGTCTCGTTCAATTTGCTGAAGTGCCCATTGACAAAAGGAAACCCGGTTGCGAAAATCCTCACTAGAAAGTTCTTGATGCATTGAAACATGGTAGGGATGGTATTTATGCCGATGTAATATCTTACAGACAGTCGTTTGATAAATTCCTGATTCACGACTTATTTGGTATCTGGTCTGGGAAAGGTTGGGCGTAAAGAGCAACAGCACCATCGATGTTCCTTCCACTTTCTCCATAACTCAATATCATTTCAATTTTCTCTTGAATTGAAATAGTCTGCATTATTAATCTGGAAAACCTTACTAATAATAATCAGTTCCTCAAAACAAATATCGAACTTCTAAGTGAAGTACAGTTCCGTTCAAGTAGAAAAAAAGGGCAGAGTGCACATCATACACTCTCAGATAAGTTTAGGACAATTTGTCTCTATCTGAAATTTCTTTGAGTTTTAACTTCACTCGAGGCAATAATGACTTCTTCAAAACAAATCTCGACCTTCTAACACCCTAACAACGTTGGAAACCGATTAATGATTTAGGCGTGCCAGAGCAGTGGTATCTAGCACTGAATGAATAAGACCTTTGAGACAAAGTCGTGTGCCCCATTGAGGAATACGACTGAGCAATGAAAATCAGGAATTATCATTTGAAAAATCAAAAGCGACCTTCGTTTGACCTTAAAAATGGGTCTCAAGGTCAAACCTGTGGTTACCATCTTATGTCCTCTTCAGAACCTTGTGACTTTTGTCTGAAACATTTTTCGCGATATCGCGTATTTTTCCAGTAATTTGGATGTCTCAAGTTAAAAAACTCACCCTGTATATAAGAGATTTTTTTTGCCTCTAAGTTGCATCTAGTATGTTGGGCATAACTGGGATTGAAAGCGGTAGACCGCAATATACACATGCGTGCCAACAATTCGGAGAGATCCTTGCCCTTCAAGTAAATTGAAAAAAAACAGTGAACTATGGGAAAAGGCGGATGACACACCTTGAACGTTATGAAGAAAGTATTCCTTATTGGTACTTTTGTGTCATATTTACCCGTGTTATAAACCTTTTTACATGGATTGGCGATCATATAAAATATAATGCGTCAAATATGGGTTATCCCGTCAACTGTTCGTCTCTTTTAGAAAGGACAGCGACAGTCTCCTCATGTAGGAAACTGTTTTAATTGAACATTTAAAAGAAAACACTCATAAGAATTGTATTTTACGAACCTTTCGATTACATACTCTGCAAGTTCAATAAATCACCTGCCGTTGTCTAGAATCCACCTGTTTGTCCCAGCATATGTCCCAACAAGACCAATGCTTTGACCCTTTTCCCATTGTCTGCTAGCCAATTGTTCTCATACAGAGGTAACAAAGAAATACCTACTTCACCGACCAACTCAGCCCACAAACAATTTCTCTGGAATCCAAGATTCCTCATCGACTTCTCATCGATTGCCCAGGCTAGAAATTTCTGTGCCCAAAACAACCCGGTCCAGTGTGGAGGCATAGATTTGGCGCACACATAAAAGGTCAAATCACAGAGCCAGAGCGCAGCAAACGAAGATGAAGCAGACCACTGTGCACTTAACCATTGTATTGCCCAGAGCGCTTCAGCAACTTGTTTGCCTAGATCTCTGTTGCGGTGTGACTTCAAGATACCCAAAAATGGTCATCCAAATGGCAACCAGCCATGGTCAGCAGGTACTGGTTAAATTGGCTTTGTTTTATTTCTATAAAGTTCGAAGCTGCTGCAGAGTAGTGCGGGGTATTGATTGGAACGCATCCACTCTCCACCTTACTCTAAGTAGACGTGTCCAATTGATAATTCGCATAGGGGGACAGACACAGGTACCGATGACTTCTGGGATGGAGCGGCTTCTGTTTGTGGAAGCAACTTTGGTATAGCCAAGAGCTTGATAGGAAGTTGCATACGAGTACCAGCAAATGAAATAATCGCTGAATGAACGAACAAGTAGGACACGTCACACTGACAATTGGATTAGTTGTTCCCGATGATGATGATGCTGGTAGGCAGAGTTGTATTGGCTTGGCCAAATGGGTAATGCTAAGGTATACTCGTACCTGGTCCAGAGGATCCGTGTTCTATTGTAGGTTACAGGTCGTGGTATGTGCAAATGATGGTTATTTATACGTCGCAGTAGTAGCAAGGTGTACTTGGTAGGCGAACCATTGTGTAATCTTTGATTGGCACCTAGAGGTACATATCCATACCCAGATACAGGAATAGGCCCAGGTGCTAAACGCAATCTGCTATAAAAGTGCCAAGAATTGGTTTGCTTGGGTAAGTCGGTGCGTAATTACAGTGTGACTGGGTGCATATTTTGGGTAACGACAAAGTGGGCCAAGTCAATGTAGGAGTTGATGCTGAGGATTAAGATGTGCAATGTGCCAATTTGTCAAATTAAGTGCTGACAGGAGGTGTTTACATTCTTAATGTCAGATATGGATTGTGGGAATAGTAAAAAAGGAAGAACACTGATTAACTTTGTACTCCTGAGGATGATTTCCTTGTAGGCCTTTTGAAGAAAACACGGTAAACTAGGTGAAGCAAATGAAGTCATTCAGGTGAAATTCTAACACCAAGCGGGATATACTTCTGCATACATAGGTACTAAGAAGAATTGTGTGCTGGTTCGCAATTATAGGGGTTATAATTTTTAAAGCGCTGAGGTATTAGGAGATTGGTATCGGTTTTTTTTGGCACATTCTTGGTGTAATAAATTAGATTTCGCTGACAAAGGATTATGGCATGTGATCCCCTGGGCAGCGATTTAATCGGCTGCGCGATTAGGTCAGCCAAGCATATAACAACATAACCTCGTGGCAACCGTATGGTACTCGTACTTGTCTCGTCCACTCGGAATTGACTTTCCAAATTTTTAAATATGAGTGTTGAACAGGTGAAGAATGCAACACTACATGTCCTAAATAATTGATACAGTTATAGTTTAAACGAACAGATAACATTTTAGAAGGAGGAATTCTTGCTGCAGAATCAAAAGTCAGCACGGAAAACAACATATGCGAGTTTCTTCATCGTATTTAAGGCTCAGATTAATAAGGATTTGTCAAGACTTGTTAGAAAGTCCTGGAGATGGATTGCTCTCACCTCCACGAAGCGGTTAACTAAGCGGCCCATTATACCAAGAGGTCTCAGAAAGGGCTTACCTCTACACGTTTGGAGTTGTGCATGTAGTTAATTTTCTTAGCACGTGAAAATCCTGCAGTCGCAAAGCAACCTATGGCTTCGTGTTAGGATTGATTCACTTTTGGAAAAGGAACGACAACATTGAGATCTGTATTTCTAAATTCAGCCGTTGAATAGGCCACATGCAGCCCGACAACTAGATGAAACTCTAGACTGCTACAAAGTAGAAATCACCGACTTCCAAGAAGCGCGGTATGATGAGCTGGGCAGAAAGAAAATGGAAAATTGAGATACAGTACAGGGATTGCTATAAATAACAGACGCGGTGTGGATTCTTTAGAAGCTGCAGACTAAGACAAGAAGAAGTTTCAAGCTTTCGGTAATGCGCTCGAGCGCATGGAAAAAAAAATAGACGCTACTTCCAGAGATTTCTACGAGTTATCCAATGCGATGCCCTAAAGATGAAGTTAGATTCAAGTGAGGCACAGCACAGGACGTCAACTCGGCCACGCAAGGCCTCAGCAAAATATTCATAAAGCAAAATGACTGTTAGGTTAGGTTAGGTTGGGTAAGATTGACTGATGGAAAGATCAACCCACTTAGTCCTATTGGCCCATTGTGATGCCACGTAGATCTGTGATCCTCCTATTCATGGAACCAATTTGAGCTTATGATGAAGCGTTGGACACTGTTAACGTCTATATTATTTAGGTTGCTCATAACTCCACTTAGGAGTTTTCTTTTTTGGGTGAGAGCTGGGCATGTACAGAGTAGGTGGAGGATGATCTCCTCCTCCTCCTCAGACTTCATGTATTAGTAAAGACGCCAAGCCTTCTTGCATCTTTCCTGTAACGCAGTGTCCAGTGATGACACCTATGATATGATAGTGCTGAGATGTTTACTATTCTGAAAGATCAAACTCTCACAGTGAGGACATGTCAATCCATTTCTATACAGATGGATCTAAAACTAATAGCGGAGTTGGTGGCGGCGTTTTTTCAGACACGCTAAATATAAGCCTCTCTTTCCGTCTTCCAAATTACTGCAGCGTGTTCCAGCCGGAAATTTTGGCGATTAAAGAAGCTCTGTCCTGGCCGAAGAAAAACGTGATATCTGCAAAGGATATCCGTATCTTTTCGGATAGTCAGGCCGCTATCAAATCCCTGGACTCAGTCTCACTAAATTCTAAAACCGCCCTTGAATGCCGATCATCTCTTATGGAGATGGCAGATCAGTTCAACCTTCAACTCTGTTGGGTGCCGAGCCACAGAGATGTTCCAGGGAACTGTAGAGCCGATGAACTCGCCAAAATTGGAACCACTCTACATATTCTACTGGAAAAGTGTAGCATAAGTAATCACTGCGTGAAAACAAACATTAAAGCTGGATGCCAATAAAAGAACAGACTTTAGGTGGACTGTTGGACCAACATGTAAAGCGACCTAACAAATCTGGCCAAAACTGGATCTGATAGTTTTTTCAATTGTTATTTTATGTCGTTTCTAATGACATCCGGCTGTCAAAATATTAAGTAAGGTTTGTCATTTCATCGTGTATCGTTTTACGTTTGCACGTTTGCCCATGCAAAAATTATTAGAAAGTATTATCCAATTTCCGGCTCAGTTGTAAATACGCAATGTGAATTTCGTCATGAGGTCGGTCGTCATCATGGCTTCAGTGAGCAGGCAATTCATCGAACCGTGGAAAAGTCTTTTGGATCTTAAGCCACCAACCAGATAGATATTGGTGCGAAATGAAGAAAATATAGCCGCCGTAGTGCCCAGTATCAACGAAGACCCACAAATGTCGATTCGGCGCGGATCAGCTGAATTGGGCATCGCCAGAGAGTCAACCCGGCTTATTTTGCAGTTAAATTTGGGCCTACATCCCTATAAGATTGTGCTAATGAATTACTTGACGACGCCGGATGACCATAAACAACGCCTTGAGTTTGATAATTGGGCGCTGGAAATGTTAGCCGGAGTTCCGGATTTTGGCCAAAAAATCATTTTCTCGGAAGGTGCCCATTTTTTGCTCAGCTACTATGTCAACAAGCAAACTTGCATTATTAGAGCGAACATAATCCACAAGTGTTCGGTAAACCCACAATGCATTAACAAAGATTGACTGTTTGGTGCAGTATATGGCATGGCGGCATCTTCCGACGTTATTTCTTTCGAAATGAGGAAGGAGACTGTCAGGTATAGAGCGATGTTAGCCGACTTTCTGTGGTCAGAGCTCGATAACATCGATATATCCGAGATGTGGTTGCAACGAAATGACGCTACATGCCATACAAGCTGGGTCATCTGACTGGGTCATCTCAGTAATTATTGTAAATAGTTAATGAGCTGCTCAACAAAAGAGTATCTCGTGCTACATCATCGTGTATATGTCTTAACGATCAAATTATACAGAATCCAGTATATGTGGCCAATGTATTGCAAGTGCTGCTTCTAACACCCTTTCTAGGGCGGGGTTTAACGATACTGTCCAGAATTGCTCGGAGATCTGCTTTGAAAACACCAAGTTCGTAGTTTCTTCTATGATCCTATCACGTATTTTGAATTGTTTAGAACAGTAAAGTCGTTGAGCAACGCTAACTCATCGTTGACCTTTTTTTTTTGTAAACAAAATCATAGCTTACAAGTACTTCTTCAATAAAAGTGTTGCGGTATTTTTTCGTATTCTCTAAAAATCGCGGAAATCATACCTATTCTGAAAAAAGGCGATGTTTGGGTGTTTTCAAAATTTTTTGAATAGGTTGTTAAATCTAGAGTTGCCTCATTCCAAGAAAAATTTTCTTTTTTAAGCTCATCTCAGTATGATTTCAAGTAAATCTACAGAGGATGCATTCCTGAGAGTCTACACATATAATTACAATAGCTTGAATATCATTCAAATTGCCTGCTAAACTCTTCATTGATATCACGAAAGCATTTGATAGCGTAGATCAACACATTTTATTTGAAAAACTACAAATGGCTGGCTTCAGAGGCTTTACCCTTAAGTGGTTTGCTTCATATCTCTCTGACGGAAAGCAAGTTGTTAGCTATATAGTCAAAGACTAGATGAGCGTTCCACAGGGTTCAGTGCTTGGTCCAGTTTTATTCTTAACATATATTAATTCGATTTTTTGCTAGAAGTTCAAAGGAGCACTGATATTGCCTGTTCATATTCACATTGCTTCGGTCTAGACTTAATTGCTGACATCAGCCACAACCTAGAGCTGCTCAAACATTGGTTTAGTATGCATAAGCTAGTTGTAAGTGATAAAACCAAAATAATCTGTTACAATCTATCGAATAGTGTTGTCGAATTTTCTAGTATGAGCCAATTGCCAGCACATTTTATTAAGTCCTAACATCTGTAACATAAATACTTAGTTGTTCAACCTTATACAATGCTGAAACAAGTTGAACCTCCAAATGCTTAAGTATTGAAAGAACGAATGTTTTCAAGTACTTACGAGTAGGTCTTGAAATCGATAGCTGGTTGAATTGGTTAGCACATACTGCCTCCTTTAGAGAATACTTACTTAAAACTACAAGCATAATGTACCACCTAGAATTATTTTATTCTCGTAAACTCTTAGAAACGGTATATTACTGCTTAGTACAGAACGTACCTGGATTTTTAACGTAAACCTCCTGCCGTAAGACTTTATGTTTACGAGGTGCCCATACACCCATAGGGAGCAAGGATACGCCTTGCCATCGCTCGCCACAAAAATTTTGATACCAATTCGGAACTGTGTTGGAGGCAAAACTTCCACCCTTGGTATGAGTCGAGGCCGACCTAAAACCTCTTGCTGCTCTTAGGGTCGCAGCACCCAGTACTTTATTTGCAACTATACAATGGGCTAAACCAAAAAGGAAACCCGTACCCGCGATTTGTGTTTAAACCACAACCACCATGACGCTCCCACAAGGGGGCCTACCTCTAACAAGTCAGGCCCGGACCGAAATCCGGGGGGCTCCTGACTCCCATGGTACCGTGATTTAAGTCCTGGTATGGACTACCGGTGGTCAAGCCACCAACAAGACCTATGACCGGCAACTTGTAACTAGTCAAATCGTAGCAACCATTCAGAGGCTGTTATCTGAAGATGTTTACGATAAGACCAGTAAATGCTCTGCCCCCGCTTTTTATTAGACAACGCCATTAATGAGCGAAGCCTTGATAATTGGGCAGGAGCCCTACTGCCTAGTACAATTCAAGTTGCACCGGCACCAATTGAGCAAACACTACGACGTTTAGCCGATAGCCTAAAAGTGTATGTGACAACACGAGATGCTGCCAGGTCTGACCGGCAACGGAGCAGCCGGTTCTGTTGAGAATATCTCAGTTGTGGTTGAAGATATCGCAGAGGTCCTCGGATTATTGGGCATCATGGGCGGTCTTTACAGAGAATTTTGGTGAAAGACTGTAAGTTGTTTCTTTACAAAGTGCAGACAGTGCATCAGCTGTTAGTTGTTGACCGCCAACAGCGTGTAACCTACGCCTTAGTCTTTAACATTCTTTGAGTACTTCTGACTTCTCCTTTTCTAGTCCTACTTCTAGACAACCCACCGGGTTGTCATAAACACTTTTAATAGCGTTAATTAATCTATACGGGACATTTTTAGTTTGTAGTGCATCACATACATGCTGTCCGTGGCTGTTCTAAACTGAGTCGTACTTAGAAATAATTTTATTGCAAGAAGGCTGTCTTGCACCAAAAATGGGTTAATTGCTCTAGATAAATGAAACAAACTTGCTCGTATTACGTTATAATAATCTTTAATAGTACCGATCTAGTCTACTGCTAACTGAGAAGTGTTCGTAAGATTTGCATCTTAGTTCCCATGAAGCCTTGCTTTTAGTCGCTACTGTGCTTTACATACATTTTATTTTAATATACATCGTATGGTCATTGAACTTGATCTTGAACTTGAAATTCTTATATACCTACAGATCCATTAATACATTTACATTATCATTTGCTTTCATGGGAACTGTATGAATAATTACATGGATTGCATTTACATTAGTGTTCTACTTTTTACATTAATGCCCCATATTTAATGTTGGGGGTGGGTATGGGATGATCATATAGTGAATGACCTCCTTTCTCTTTCTGTTTATTATTATTTTATTAGCCATTACCACCATGTTGCAAATTTGACATTTCGTTTGTTTTCTCGTTTCGGTCGATCGGTTTTGTTTTATTCAACATATTTTAATTCAATAAAATACGCGAAAGTTTGACGCGATCTGGGTTTATTTCATTGTGCGTACTATATGCTAGTCATCTGGGATATGTATTTCTTATTTCCATATCTTAGTGACTAGCCCAATATGCGCAATGAATGCAACAATCAATTGTGCTAATGGTTTGGCAATGGCATTTTAATAATTAATTAATTTTAGCTTGTATTGTTTTCTTCGGGGTAATGTGATACCTGGTGTTCTAAATTGTGTTGGGAACCAACAGTGGCACTCTATCAAATGCCGCTTTTACATCTACGTTTGTCGATCCGACCCGGTCTGAATTCTGTTTGCTCCTCTTCTAGATCTTTTCCACTATTCGCCTATGTCGCTGTATTGGAATTATCAGATTTTCTTCCCAAGCCTTTTGAAACAGTTCAGAGATACAGGACCCCTGTATTTAATAAGTTGCGGGGCTATTTCATTAGGTCCGAGGGCTTTTCGAATTTTCATTGTATGTATGGCATATTCAACCTCTTCTTCTTTAACTTGTACTTCTACTGGTTCGTCTTCTATTTATATTTCTAGGAATGGCCCATATGAATGTCCGTTTTCATCAGGTGTGACTTCATTTTTTTTTTCATTTTTCAGTAAACTGCTTCCACCATGTACGAATATCTAGCACTTCCTTCTTTCCTCTTACCAGCTTGTTCCTATCCTTGATTGTCTTTGTTTGTTTTCCGTATTTTCCTCTCAGATTTTTGACGATTTTCCAAAATCCTTTCGTATATTTTTCTTTAGCACTTTCTTGTACTGAGTTCCCAAGTTCTATTTTGACACTTAACGGCTTCTTTAATTTTATTTTTCTTTTCCATTTGGGATCTTCTGTCAATTATTGAATGGGTTCGTATATATTTCTTCCATGCTTCCTTCTTTTCGTTAACTTTCTGTCTTATATCATTTAACCACAAAGCTGATTTCTTTTCCCTTTTTTGTCTTTCCCATATTTTCTCAGCTGTTTTTAGTAGGGTTTGTTTTATTTTCCTCCATTTATCCTGTAGATTTTCATTTCCAGTGTCGTCGCGACACTCTGTCCTCTTTTAGTTTAATGGTTTTGAAGGCTTTATATTTATGTCTCGGTGGCTTCCAAAATCGGGTATCTGCTATTAGCAACCAGTGGTCTGTCCTTTGTCCCCAATTCCGCGTCCGTGATTACTTTAATATCTGTTATCTTTCTTCTTATGTTATGTGGATATAGGTTGTAATCAATTACGCTCCTGGCCTACCTTCCTTCAGCATGAATGTAATCTTGTCTATGGCTTTCTGCGGGAAAAGGGAGTTGCCTATTACTCGTAGCAGTTGATTACGAACACAGAACTCTATCAGACGCCTGCGACTGTAGTTTAATGTTATCTCCCCTAAATGCTCTGGTCTAGCGTTTAGATCTCTAAGGACAATTGCTCTTCTTCCTCGTCAACTCTGTTCCGCAGTTTTTCGTAGAACTCTTCTTTTTCTAGTATCTAGCTATCCTCCGTAGGGGCATATACTTGGATAAAGGACACTTTAATTCCCAGATCTAGTTTTACCACTAGTATCCTATAGTTTACGGGTTCTCACCCACTTACTTCTGTCTAAATTTAAGGGCTCGTAACTATGCCTAGGCCTTCTTTGGCCTTTTGATCTCTTTCTATTCCTTAGTATCTAAATGTGTAACCGTTCTGCAAACCTCTGCTTTTCTTTTCACCTCACTTAGTCCGAGCAAGTCCAAGCGGTAATCTTTCATCTCTTGCACCAGCTCTACTTCTTTTCCTGCAATCGTTTTTATGTTCCAGGTTCCAGTTCCCGTATTCCTTTTCAAATCCGGCGTGGTCATGTTGTCCGATAATTCCGAGGCTCGTTGTTGTCTTTGAATCGATTGTAGCACTATAGTTGGTGATTAGCCCAACTCAAGCCGCCATGCCCCGGGCAGGTACTATCACCATCTGCAGGTGAATCGAGATTTGTTGGGTGTTACTCCACCTCCCCTACTCATTTTACATCCGGTTAGGGAGCCGGCATTGACGGATCTGTAATCTATAAATCTAAATCTATTGTATGTTCATCATAAGAGGCTTATAAATAAATAAATAATCAATCAAAAGCATATCACTTAGAATAGCTGGAAAGACGTTGTCGGTCCAAAAAGCAATTGAATTTCGAGCTCCAGCCGAAGTTTGAAGAAAAGGGTGAAACAATCAGTCAAATTCCTTTCATTACCAATCTCTCGGCCTCTGATGGGGTGATCCAAAAATGAGCGTTCTCTAGAATGGTTTTAAGGTCCGTATACCTAGCCAACTCAACGAGCGGGACAAGAGCAATGTATGATAGATGCGTGAATCGCATTTCTTAGAGCTGGATTATTCGTCTCATATTACACACTTGATTAATAGGGTGACCGGATAAGAACGATTGGAAAAAAAATTTAAAGAAAACAGGAACGGTGTGAGATACGAAATTAATTCTGACTCTATTTTGAACCTACGTTCTTGCCATTAGGTTTCATTCAAATGACCACCTCGGCCCCGCTGACAGTGCTTCATGCGGTCGGTCTAATTTTTGATGACTCGGTCCGTTATTCCTGCAATAGCGTGTCCAACGTTGACCTCCAGGTCTTCTAAAGTGGTTGGCTTGTTAGAGTCCACTATGCACTTGACATAGCCTCAGGGAAAATAATCGAGTGGTGTCAAACCGCATGATCGCGGCGGCTAATTGATGAACGTTCGCTATAAGGTGACCCAGTCGCCAAATTTCTCCTTCACAACTTCGAGCGTTGCGTCGCTTGCATGGCATATGATGCTATGTATGGAATGTATCGATGTTGTCAATCTCTGACCATAGGAAGTTGGTTAAGATCACTCATACCTGAGACCATTAACGGCAATTGTGTCACCTTTCTCATTTCGAAGGAAATAAGGTCCAATGATGCCGCCATGCCATGAACCGCGCCAAAGAGTCAATCTTTGTGGATGCATTGATGCTTGGCCGAATACTTGTGGATTATGTTCGCGCCAATAATAGCAATTTTGCTTGTTGACATAGCCGCTGAGCCAAAAATGGACCTCGCCCGAGAAGAAGAGTTTTTGGCCGGAATCCGGATCTCCGGCCAATATTTCCAGCTCCCAATTATCGAACTCACGGCGTCGGTTATGGTCGTTCAGCTTCTACTCTTTCGGCAACACAATTTAAAAGGGATGTAGGCCCAAATCCAACTGCAAAATAAGCCGGGTTGGCTCTCTGGCGATGCCCATTTCAGCCGATCGGTGCCGAATCGACATTTCCGGGTCTTCTTCGATACTGGGCACTACCGTGGCTACGGGTTCTCCATTTTGAACCAATCTCTAGTTGGTGTCTTAAGATCTATAGGAGTGTACCCACGCTCAAACTTTTCACGATGCCTGCACACTGAATCCAGGATGACGACCGACCTCACGACGAAATTAACATTGCGTATTTACATTTTTTAATAATTTCCGCACGTTCGGCAAGCGCGAAATGGTGCACAATAGAATGGCAAGCCTTACTGAATATTTTGGATGCTGAATGTCATTGGTAACTTTGACAGCTGCTGAAACATGACAATTGAAAAAACTATCATTGCTATCTGGTCACCCTTTACATCGAATACTTGCGTCAAGTTCTTGTGTGATTTAACTGGGGACGGATGCGTCGTCATCTTGACGAAATGCTAACATTCGACAACTACCATTGATATAGTACCAGTATTCATATTGTTTCCAAAGAAAGATAAATATTTCGAAAACCACTTTTCGAATTTATAGCATGTGCAGTAAAATTCTGTATTCCACAGATCAGGATGTTAATTGTTCTTTGAAATAAGATGTGTCTTCACCCATCGAAACTTCATTCAAAAGACAAACCCACATAAATGTCTCTTCCTCACAATGTGTCCTTACAACGCACACTTAATTGCACTTAATGGTGTATTCCAGACTTTATTGAAATTACTTCGGATCTCATGAAGAAATATATTAATTCCATTAGTCACAAAACTTGCAAAGATGCACTCACCGGCCATGCATTAACCCATGTGACCTCATTTCAATCTTGGACTGCACGCGACAGACATATCCATAAATCACAGCTGGCGGTACTGAACAGTGATCTCCACCATGCTTCGGTAGATCCACCAAGGCAAGTCTCCTACTTTGTGGCACATATTGAATTAGCGGGTAATAAAATCGCCTTCAGTTTCTCAGTTTATGCTTCCACTCAACCATATGGTCCTGTCATAACAATATTTCAGAAAACCAACAGCATAGAGCCTTGCAATCTTTGACTCAAGCCATTAGCTTGTATACAGATTTGAGTTGTGTGTCCCCTTGAACATGTACATTAGTACTACTCCACTTCCTTGACATACTCGTGTATCTAATTAACTTCCTGTCCTTGTAACTTTGTTTGTATCCACATCGTCAACCTCATCGCTTCCGATTTTCACAATTGCCGTCCATGTTAACTGTTTAGCCCGCTAAAATCCTCCTTCCGTTCGCCCATCACAACAACGACCTGGCTTCAATTAATCTGCAATCTGACGCATCTGTCAACCATCTGAGCGCGTGAATAAAATTCCAACACTTTTCTTAGGGCTCTCTGTTCGTATCCGGATTCACACAACCACCGCCGCCGCTTGGATAGCCTCAGGCTCTCCATGTGAGGCTTAGAGTTTTAATATGATTAAAAATAAATTACGATTTAATAACATCATTTGATGCGGATGGTATCTAAGACTTATACTCGTACATAGTATAGTGTGCAGCGGTAGCGGCTGGCATCCAGGTGTGATTTACAGCTGAAACTAGTTCAAGCAACATCACCTACTAGTCCTTGTTGGAAGCAGAGCACGATAAATCGCTTGTAAACCTCTTGGGGATCGATATATGTAGAGGTTATGGTGGACAGGTGAGTTCTTGTCTTACCAGACCTAAGCTGCAGATTAGTCCAATTTCTGAGGTTGCGGTGGCGATTGGATTGATGAAACGTATTTGCTCATTGGTAGTAAGAAAAACTGGCTCAACAAGGAAATCTCATCGGGTGGACTTTGGGATTCAATTTAAAATCGCCTTATGATCGCAAGTGATATGTGCAGAGAGCTGGTGCTTCGTTCTGGAAGCGGGCAAAAGTTGAAGACAAAGTGGGCGCATCGTGACTCAGGTGAAACACGTGTACACCGTAATCGGAAATTAATGTTTATTTGATGTTGGATGGGCAGTTCTATTTTCCAAGAGAGATAGTAGATGGAACTGTACAGATTGGAGGTAGTTTCAATGCAAAGTTCAGTGGCGACGATGAACTACGAGGGCTACATAGGGTTGCCATCTAAGATAAAAATGATATCTGAGGGAAAGCTTTTACGTTAGATTCTTCAGGAGATTGGTGCTACTAATCAGAGGGAAAATGATTTTTCTAGAAGTTGATTTTAAAAACGAAAACTTTTATACGAAAACGTACAGAGATCTTAAAATATCAACAGTAGTCCCGCTTTTGTTCGTGCGGAGGAGACCAAGAAAGCTATTACCAAAACTAAGTAGAAACCATGTCAAAAAAACGACTCGTCACTTTGTTACTCATTGACGGCATGGCTGTCTCAGGATAGATCTGGGCTCTCAAAGTGTTGATCCACTCGTACCTCTTAACTCAGAACAAAGTGTAAGGATAAATAAGTTAGTTAGTTGGTCACTTTTTTTTGGAACAAATGCGGTCGCCTCTATCAAAATTTGCTTTGCAATTTTACTGAACTATTTCTTCATTTGCAGAGTATAGTTTTGCTAAGGTCTTGATCTTTGATCCTTCAATTGAATTCAAAGACCAACGATCGCATGGCTACTAAGTTGCACAATATTTTTTTTTAAAGTAATCCCGAAGGAATACATTTCCATTAAGAGCGGATAGCAAGAAGTAATAACACGTCCCTCGAATACTTTGTTGACGACTATTGGCTATCGACCCAAGACAACCATGAGATTCTGGAACATCAAGACTCTCCTTGACAATTGAAAAGATGGTTCCAAAATCCCAGATTCCTTCAACAAGAGTGAGAGCACAGAGTGCAGCACAGACTGGACATAATAGGAGTAAATAAAATAAGATATTGGGTAGACGGCATTCTAAACTGCGAAGCCCTCTGGCTCACACTCTGGGAAACGAACGAACACTACTCGGGAATATGGGTTATGGGACCTTCCTTACCCCTAAAGCCTTATGTCTTATTCATCTTATGGTGAAAGAATACTGAGGACGACATTTGAAGGTAAGATTAGGAACAAGACCATTGTCAAGTTCTACACTCCACCAAGCTACGCTGACGAGGATGACAAGAACGGTTTCTATATCACACGAAGCACGGCCGTGATCGTGATTTAAAGCCAAGGTATTCAACTGTTTAACCATGACAACGTATCATACATTGTTGCAGTTCGTTTATTTTATCATTAGCTGACAATATAGAAGCTGTGTCCAAGACTTGGCTAAAAACCATGGAGTTGACATCGGAATAGAGAGTGACCACCATCTGATGGAAACTATTACACTATAAGTTTTTGTACTGCAATTTTTAATATCAACCATTCCAACTTGGAAGGAATACTCATTACATATTACAAAAGAAAATAAAAAATCGTGTCCTAGGCCGGCGTAAAAGTTAAAGCACATGGCTTACAGCAGACACCTAGAAACGGATCGATGAACGAACTGAACTCAAAACAAGGGATGCAGCGGCTTAGCAGTAGAATATCTCAAAGTAGAAGTCCAGCGTAATTTTTTCATTCATTCGTTCCTGTATCCTCTTGTGGGTCCTAGGGCCTCTACTATGCCTACGTGCCATCGAGTGCGGTTTCTGGGAATGTGCCTCAGCTCTCCCCAACTTTTTCCCAGTTGCCATGCTTCCTTTTCAACTGTTCTGCGCCACGTACTCCTAGGACTGCCGTCCTGAGTAAGCGGGTTCCATTGCATCGCTTGGTTAGCTCTGGACCTGTCACCCTTTCGGAGAGTGGGACCAATCCACTGCCACTTTCGTCATCATATGGTTGTGCCTATAGGTTCATGGTTCGTTCTCTGATAAAGCTGTTCGTTAGAGATACGGCTTGGCCAGAATATCCTTAAGATGTAGCGTAGGCACCTATTGATAAATGTTTGCAGCTTCCTCGTCATAGTGGTGGTCACCGTCTAGGTACCACATCCATATAGTAGCACACATTCAACGTTGGAACGGAACAGTCGTGGCTTGGTCTTTAAGCTAATTGCATTACCTCGCCAAACTGTGAATAACATCCCAAATGCAGTTCGGTTCCGTCATCGGTTGAGACAATACTCCCAAGGTATTGGAAACTCTCTACTCTCTCAACCGTCTGTCCAGCAATACATATATGAGTTGATGAGTTTGGTCTTAGGCTGATCATTTTTGTTTTTGCCGAGTTAATTTTCAGCCCAACGACGTCTGCTTCCCTCTCCACATTTGTTGTCATTTGGTGAAATTCCATTATTCTGTGGGACAGAAGGCATACATCGTCGGCGTAGTCAAGGTGTTTGAGTTCAGATGTAAGAGTCTAACAAATTCCTCCATTTCCTGTTAAGAAGGCTGCATTCAGCACATCGCTAATCACCAATAGAACCAGTATTGGTGAAAGTATGCAGACTTGCCTAACCCCGCTTTGGACTTCGAATTCCTCAGACAGTCTTCCTCTGTGTAAGACGTGACATGTGGACCCATCATATGTAGCCTTGATAATTGCTTTTAATTTATCAGGAATGCCTCTCCTGCGCAAGGCACGCCAGATAAATTCCCGATTGACCCTATCAAACGCCTTTTCAAAATCGATGAACAGCAGGTGAACTGATGATCGGTACTCAACACACTGCTCGATGATGATCCGCAAGGTGTTGATGTGGTCGGAACAGGAGGATCCAGAGCGGAAACCTGCTTATTCGGCGTCGAATGTGTCTTCGAGGTGTTCTTTGATTCGCTCCAGGATGATTTTAGCTATTATCTTGGCCACAGCAGGCAGCACGCAGATACCTCTCCAGTTTTCGCATTGCATTAGATTGCCTGTTTTAGGGAGCTTGGCGATCATTCCCTCCTTCCACTCGTCCGGAAAACTCTCGGTTTCCCATGTTCTCCCAACAAGTGGGAATAGTAGCTCAGCTGATGCCTTTGGCGCAAATAGAAACAGCTCCGCAGGTATGCCGTCAAGTCCTACCGCCATATTGGTTTTCAGTGCTTTGATCGCGGCAATAATCTCTTCCTTACTGGGGGTTGTGGTGCGAATTCGGTAAATTCTTTCTACGGACACTTCAGTTTGACTTGGGTGCATATTCCTGGCGAATACTTAATTTAGAACCGAAGCAAAATGCTCCTTCCTTCTCTTCAGTTGATCCTCATCCGATACTAGCAACGAACCGTCTAAGCCTTTCACTGGGTGTTGAGTAGAGCTTCGGCCACCTATACGCTCGTTGGTGATTCTGCAAACGATTCTGCTATCGCACTTCGCTGCTGCTTCTTCTGATTGCGTGTCCAGCGCATTGATGTAATTGCGCTTGTCAATTCTCACACTAGGCTGCACTTCTCTCATCTTCATGCGATATAGGTGGGACTCTAGTTTGATCCTCCCTGCTGCTGGAGCTGCTGCAATTCGAGCTCTTAGTTGTTTTCGGTCGTTGATCCTTCTCCAGGTATCCCCGGAAAGCCACGCCCTATAGCTTCCCTGCGGTCGACCGACAATCCTTTCAGCACCTGATGTGAAAACAGTTTTCACAGCACACCAATGGTCTTGGATGGTGGCGGACAGTGAGCTGCTGATTGTTTGCACTCCTCGTGAGAGATGGTCCCTTGGCGCACTGTAGGAACTCTCAGTCGGTCGACGATGAACCTAGGTATTCTTGTGTCGTTAGATCGAACTGCAGAAGTGCGTAATTGGACAGTAGCTATCATAAGATGGTGATCTCGTACCAACCCCATGTCCGCTCCTCGTCTATTTCGGACGTCTAGAAGACTACTTCTAAAACGGCGACTGATGGCAAAATGGTCGATTTGGTTGGAGGCTGCGTGCCTGTAAGTTGACACCCAACTGATTTTATAGCAGGCCTTGTGCTCAAACATGGTGCCACCTATGACAAGACGATTTGCGCTGCAAAAGTCAACAAACCTTTCGCCGTTTTCATTACGGTGGCCTAATCCGTGCAGTCCCATAACATGTTTGAGCCCTTCGTTGTCGCTGCCTACCTTGGCATTAAGGTTCCCCATCACAATGACATTGTCGCCGTTGGGTGTACAGCTCCAACTGGTTGTAGAAGGTCTCCTTTTCTTCCTCAGATGAACCATTCGTGGGGGCGTAACACTGTATAATGGTGACGTGACGTACTCTCGTCCGGATTCTGGCCGTTAAAATCCTATCACCGTGCGGCTGCCAGGAGATTAGGCCTCTGCGTGGTGTAGGTATTAACAGCAGTCCAACACTATATCCACGGGGGCTTCCGGTTGGTCTTCCGGAGTAGAGTAATACAGTGTTTCGCGTTGGGGATTGGTACTCACCCGCATCTAACCATCTTATCTCGCTTACTCCTAATATGTCCAGCTTATATCGCATAAACTCATGCTCTAATTGAAGGAATCTGGCGTTCTGAAGTCCTTCACTCTGAGAGTCAAGGAGCGTCTCCACATTCCAGAAACCAATCTTAGTCCGGGTACGATAGCCAAAGGTCGTCAACGTGTTATCAGTCCTTATCCGAGGCATTAAGTCAGTTTCCGTAGCGGGCTAGTTTCGGAAACGCGGATTGCTGGCCCAGGGTACCTAGTCTAGGCATAAGACCCCGCACTTGCAATTTTGGCCTACCTGTATAAGGATTTATACACGTAGTTGCTCGGGGAACACCTCGAGGAGGTAAAGCAAGCACTACATCACGAACTTGATTGTTGCGCTTCTGGTCCAATCCAAGTTTTGAACAGTCAGTAGTTTCCCGATCAATCGCCATGCAGGCCACCGAAGTCCAGGGTCGAATATAGAGAAAAGAGTTGCAGCATAGTGTCGTACGGGTCAAGCGTAACTCGTGCTTGAACATACTAGACACCAGCAAAAGGTGCAAAAGTTGAACTGTCTAAATTATGGTCATTCAACAAGAGGTTTCATTTTAAATTTCGCCCCATTATTGAAGTGTCAACATATAACCATCATTGCGAAAAGTTTTGACAAATAAAAACTAAGGGGTTATTAAATATGTATAGATACGTACTCACCCAATGTGCTGAAATAATGAGAATTCACTACAAAAACTGTGAAAATATCGGGGAAACATTTCATAAAGTTCGTACTAGTGTTGGTCATCATCAAGGGCCTTCTCGCACAACTATAGTGGATTTAATTTACAAATCTGAATGTCAAGAAAAGGTTAATGATGTGATGACTCCAACTCAGGTTTTCTCCGGAAGGGTCAACTGAAACTATCGCCGAGGTAGATCAAAATGTGACTGAAAACCCAGGTGTGTCCATTTCGAAACGATCCTAGGAATTGGGCCTATCCGCAACCACTTTGCATTGCGTTTTGTACAGAGATCTTGACCTATATGGTTATAAAGGTCTAGTTGACATGAGAATTTAAGCCAGCAGAAGACGAACAACGCCGTACTTTCCCTGTTTGGGTGCTGAAAACGAATGAACAAGATCATGATTTTTTATACAAAATTATTCAAATTATTCTGATAACGCTCATTTACATTTGACTGGGTACGTAAACAAACAAAACTGTCGCATCTGAAGCTCCGAGAACCCCTCCATCCACAACAAGTGACAGTTTGGAGCGGTTTTTGGGCCGGCGGTGTCATATGGTCATTTCAAAAATGATGCTGGTGCGACTTTTTCACTGGATGACTTGCGTTACCGGACGATGCTTATTGACTTTACCAGAAATTGGTGCTATGGACGTGGATGGTGTTTATTTTCATCAGGGCGGCATCGCATGCCACATAGCCGATGAAGCAATGGCTCTATTGCGTGACAAATTTCCTGGACGTGTGATTTCTCGAAATTCAGACTTCAATTGGCCGCCGAGATCGTGAGATTTAACACCATTAGAATTTTTTTTTCTGTGGGGCTATATTAAAGACAAAATCTACGCCAATGCTCCACCAACGTCTCGTGTACTAAAAGAAAATATCAGAGTTGCTATTCGTGAAACACAGCCTCAGTTATGCGAAACGTAATGAAATATTTCAGCAAAAGGATGACTGTTCGCAAGCAGAGCTGAGGCGAACATTTGGCAGATATTGTATTTTATTACTAACCCCAGAGTTTGTGCTTTATACTAAAATAAAAATATCACCTCTTCTGATAAAAATGTTTCATTTTTATATTGATTTTAAATGGCACCACCTATTGGATGACCCTATATTATTAACGACCTCACTGGTGGTCAAAGTTCTAAACAACAAGTAGTTAAGAGGTTTTGACGGAAATCTGCTGACTTCGGACGAGTGGCAACTTTCCAGATGGCGAGAATATTAAGCATCTGTGCTTAGTCAGTTGGATAACAGCTATTAACAACCAAGCTGGTGTGTGCTTTCCGCAACAACACACACTTCTATTCGCACTCCCCCCAGCATACACGCTAAAAAATAAACAAGGCAATTTGCATAACTAGAAATCTTCCCAGCAGTGACTAACATTTCGACCAAAGTCCTGGACCCACTGATTAGGAAAATTTGGGCAATCGAAGTCTTTCCCGAAGATTGGAAGAGTGGGCTGAATGATAAGCTACCCAAGAAGCGAAACCTGGAGCGATATACCAACTGGAGAGTTATGTGTTCCTCCTGCTGTGGCTAAACAAATAGTTTTGAAAATTATATTTACGAGTAATACATATCAACTCAAAAAAATATCTTTATCAGCCTCTTGACATCGAGCAGGCAACGCTTTGCAGATAATCATTGAACAATTTGCCGAGTATATCCTCGATACCCCGCATGCTGTTGACAAGAAAAAAACGCCACATGAAATAAATAAATAAATGATTTCCACTACATTCGTTGTTTATCTATTTCTGGAAGGGCGTTGAGGTATACCTAGAAAAATGTCATGTCCTAGTCAACTTGAGGATGTCGGACAAATCTGAAGTTCGCCGCAGAGCACGACAAGGTTTTGTTCTTTCGCAATTACTTTTCCTTGTGCTAATCAGTAATGCGATCCGTGCCACTGTAGGAAACATGGGTGCGAGATGGACTATAACATCAAATCTTAAACTTGACCTCGGCTCTCATACCTTATATTGGAGCTAAACCAAATAGACTATAATGTGAAACGTTCCATGATTTTTTAACGTAAACCACCTGTCATAAGACCTTATGTTTACGAGATGGCCATACATCCATAGGGATCAAGGATTCGCCTTGCCATCGCTCTCCGTCATTACTTTGATACCAATTCGGAACTGTGTTGGAGGCACAAGTTCCACCCTTGGTATAAGTCGAGGCCGACCTAAAACCTCTTACTGTTCTTAGGGTCACAGCACCCAGTACTTTTTTGCATCTCTACAATGGGTTAGACCCTTTCCCGCGATTTGGGATTAAACCACAGCCACCATGACGCTCCCACAAGGGGGCCTACCTCTAACAAGTCAGGCCCCGACCGAAATCCGGGGGGCTCCTGACTCCTATGGTATCGTGATTTAAGTCCTGGTATGGACTACCGGTGGTCAAGCCACCAACAAGACCTATGACCGGCAACTTATAACTGGTCAAATCGTAGCAACCATTCAGAGGCTGTTATCTGAAGATGTTTACGATAAGACCAGTAATATGCTCTGCCCCCGCTTTTTATTAGACAACGTCATTAATGGGTGAAGCCTTGATAATTGGGTGGGGGCCCACTATAATGTAGAGTAGGAGGCGAATAAAGTAAACCTAAAAATAAATACGCGTAAGCCGAGAGCCATAATCACTTCTGTTTCTGGATATAACACCACCGCCGCTAAACTCAACGTTGCTGAAGATTAAGCAGAAAAAGTAAGCTGCTTTCCATATCTAGAATGTATGGTGATAGCAAACCAGATGTGAATAGTAGGATTCTCAATGTATTCCGCACAAGAACCAAGCTTAAATTCTAGGGTGGACTGTGACTACCATTGATTGACACAAGGAACCATCAAGTCATAAATATCTTCACAAAATCTTAAGGATCTTCTGTCCAAACCGACTAATTTCAAACGATAACGAGTGCTAATGGATGTGAAAACACAGAGAGGACAGTGGCAGTGGACTAGCGATACCTCACGGCGTGAAGACAGTTTTATTGCGAAGGATATCATGTAATGGAATCTATTTACCCATTCAGATAGACGAGTGGGCAGCCCTACGTAAAAATGGAGAAAGACAGTCGAGGAAGAATCAATAATGTGAGGATGACTTGGTGAACAATGTCTAAAAGGATTAAGAGGTAATATTTCAACTTTCGGTTAAGGAACCCATGATAAGCAATCTCCTATGTGTACGTCAAGATATTTGCCAGAGTAGCCTTTGCCAGTAGAGTAATAGAACACAAATTACTTGATCAGCTCCATAAGTGACCAAGCAGGGCGTAATAGGTGCGCTGTGAAGCCCTTCTTGTTCTTCTTTGCCTTTTCCTTTTTAAGTGCGGTCGACTATTTTTGCACCTCATCTCCAGATCCTTCGGTCCTCAGTTGTCAATTGCTGTATTTGGCGTCTCCGTAATTCATTTATGATGTTCAATCACCTTGGTGCTTGCGGCGGCCTTTTTCTCAGTACTGCAATACTCCCCGGATAGTATGATTTCCTAGCCTCCTCATGACGTGGACGTACCATCTGAGTCTGATTTCTCCCAGCTTTTCCTCCACGGGTACTATTTTGTAGCAACCTTGTGAAGCCCCAACTCATCTCAGCATTCTCAGTTCGTTGGTACTTAGTTTATTCTCGTCTGTTTTATTTGTGCTCCAATACTTTATCTTGACATTTTTAGATAGCACATAACGCAAGACAGGGGGCGCCATTTCATCCAGGCGGTATTAATTCTATGAGTCACATCCTCATCTACATCTATATGCAGAAATAGAGCGGATCCGGAATACTTAAATTGTGTAACTTTGTTCACAGAAAATTCTTCAATGTGAATGCATCCATCTTGTGCTTCGCCATTTAAACCATACTTGCAAGCTATATATTCGTCTTGGCTCGACTAATGTGGAACTCATTTCCATCTAGTGCTTTTATCCACTTGTCTAGGATTTGTTGGAGTTGAATAGCTGATTCCGCAGTAAGAATGACATATCTGCATGCAATTTACACCACTGCAATGGTATTTGAATTTTCTTTGGCAGGTGCTCGTAGTCCGTCATTGAACTGAAGAGATCTGGACTTAGGGAAGAACTCTGGTGGACACTTACCCTAACCTCAAAAGCTTCGTTGATCTGCGCAGTGACATTAGTAAACTTAACACGTGCTCAGCACTTTAAGTATAATCATACCCACTTGAGTGTTAAGTTCTTAAAAATAAGGATCTTCTGAGGATCAGACAAACAAACTGATGTTCCATTCATCGGGCGTACTTTCGTCCATCCATATTTTACAGATGAATTGGTGTACGTTCCTTACCAAGACATCGCCTGCCGCTTTGAAGAGTTCGGCAGTCAGACCGTGAGCTCCAGCAGTTTTGTTGGACTTACGCTTAGATATGGCTATATTCACTTCATTCAGGTCGAGTGGACGGAATTGTAGATGTACATCGACAATTGGACAATGTAAAATGTCCATTCTAACGTACCTTCTTTCCATTGACCGGTATTTGGTTCGACATCGCCATTATACAGTCAACAGAATGGTCTTTCCAAATCCTCAGCATCGACTGTCACTGTACTACGAGGTACCCTTGTTCGTCTCTACAGGCTTCGGTTCAGGATTTTTATCCGTGGCATGTTTTTCTGAACATTTTGGTAAAACTTCCAAATCTCATTCCTGGAGTAGCATCTCTCAATTTCCTCGACCGCACCCTTCTCATTCTCCTTACTTTTTGTCCTGAGAAGCCGGTGTTCTTCTCTCCTCTTCTACTCGTAGACTTCCACCGCACCACTTCCTACCTCAAATCGGTTCTCCTTCACCAGAATAACCAACCTTAGTTTTAAGTTTTAGTTTAAGTTTAATTTTAAGTTATAGCTTGTATTAAGCCGAATAAATGGGGGCTTTCGCCCCCACCAAAATTAGAGTTCGTGAGCAGCTCTTTTCCTTCTATCCTTTGTGTGCATTTTGTTTAACTGCATGTGCATGCCAGCATTCGTCGTCAAAACAGGGTTTTCGTTGTGGTGACCTAGCGAAACCCAGCACATCTGATAGCTTGATGCAGATGTCGATAGTTGATCCCGGCGGCATAGGACCTCTTAAGAGATTAAGGGAGACTCGATCGGAAAAAAATTTGGCGATCTGTTGCGATTGTAACCGTCCGACGTCGACATTCCCCAGCGTACCTTGGCTACAAGAAAGTAATGGTCCGAGTCGATATTGGTCCATCGGAACGTTCGGACATCCATAATACTCGCACTAGAGGAGTACCTTACGTCGATTGCAATGTGATCAATCTGGTTGACGGTTGATTGGTCAGATGTTACCCAAGTTCTCTTATGAATATCGCGATACAGGAACCGCGTGCTAGCTACGACAATGTTTCGCCCGGCCACAAGGTCGATTAGCCCTTATCTGTTATCAGAGGTGGTGCTGTGCAGGCTATACCTTCCGACAGTACTATCAAAGATGCCCTCTCTTCCTAGATTTGCTTTAAAATCGCCGAGGACAATTTTAATGTCATAGCTGGGGCACTGTCCAAGAGCTCGTAGAAGCCATCTTTGGTGTCGTCGCCTTTTTACTCTGTGGGGCGTACGCGTATACAAGACTAACGTCGGAAAATTTAGCCTTAATGCGGATTGTTATGAGGCACTCATTGACATGCCGAAAACCCAAAATTTGTTGTCTAAGTATGCCTCTAACAACGAATCCGTATCCAAATGAGCGCTGATTTTGCCGTCGATAATAATTGCCGTAGTAGAAGTTGCAATTTTTCATCCTCTTTTTTCCGGCCCATCAAATCTGCTTTGCAGCAGTCCAGAGTCTCCGCTAGTTGTTCGGCTGCACGCAACCTATTAAAAGACCTAACATTCCACGGACAGTTCCGAAGTTGTCCGTGTTTCGTTTGCAAGGGTTATCAACAGTAGATTCGTCCGAGACATGTTGTGACTTCATAATTTGATTTATTTTTCCCATGGCAGGTTAATTATCCCGGCGGCACACCTGGAGGGCCAGTTCCATTGTAATACCCCTGGGATGAGGGGTTGGTTAGGCCGAAGCCAGTAACCCATTCGGGATGTGAGCGCTGCCATTGGTCCTTCAGGGGTTTATCTCCTTCCTAAGGCCCTGACTGAGTCTCGGAAATCCTTACCGGCCTGAGCTGAAAATATGTCGGCGTAGCAACACTCGCGCTTATAAGTTTGGCACGTCGAGTGCAAATGGAAATCGACCAGAACCCGATGGTTAGCAATTGGGGGTAAAATAAGCACAATTGATGTGTAGGAACAGTTGCAACAGTTGACACCTCTCAATGCCTACTCTATTTCCACATCACCAAATCATCACAGAGAATTAACAGTTGAATGCAAATATAAAAATTAAGATGTTTGAGAGGAACAATTCTTGAATTCTATGCTATTCGTCCCTTTTCCAAATGATTCCCAAAATTTGTTTTTGGGTTATAATCAAGGGATGAATTGTAATTTTTATGGCACTAAAGCATAGGACGCAGTCTCTATTTTTAATTTAATTTTGGTGGGGGCTGAGGCCCCCATTTATTGGCTTAATACAAGCTTAATCTAACTTAAAAACTAACAGAAAGACTTAAGAGCTAGTGACCAAGGAAGTGATGGAGGAGATCTTGTTTGAGACGAGGAGTGCTCAGGTGGAAATGAAAAAGGGAGAGGTTCGAGTTGACCTTTCGGAGCATTCGGGAAATAGGTTCGTTGGAGCCATAAGAGGTGCGGTGGACCGGTAGATAGAAGAGACGAGGACAACGTAGATTGCGGGGGTTGGTATTGAAGGAAATGGAGTTCAAAATGGATGCACAGTCGATGGAACCTGAGAGAAGACGATGAATGAAAAGAACGTCAGCAATATTCCTACGTTCTTCTAACGAATTCATATTTAGAAGTTTGAGGCGGTCTTGATAGGGAGGTAAGATTAAAGGGTCGTTCCATGGCAGGCCACGGAGGGCAAATCGGAGGAATCGACGTTGAATACCCTCGATTCGGGAAACATGAACCCGGTGAAAGGGGGACCAAGCTTGACTGGCATACTCAAGCAGGGGGCGAACAAAGGTAATATAGAGAGATCTGGTTACATACGGGTTGGAAAATTCCTTGGACCACCGTTTAATAAAGCCAAGTGATGAGTTGGCTTTGAGGATCATCTTATCGATATGTGAACGGAAATTAAGCTCACAGTCGAATAATATGCCAAGGTCTTGAAAAGACTGAACCAGGGGAATTGGTTGACCATGGAGAAAATAAAGTCGGGGGGGAGACGGGTTGTATTTACGTGAGAAGGTTATAAATTGACATTTGGCTATATTAAGTTCTAGGCAGTTTTTGAGGCACCAGATTGAAAACCGATCAAGGTCTTCTTGAAGAAGGGCAGAGTCCTGGGGAGAGGAAATAGATTTAAAAAATTTTGTGTCGTCAGCGTAAAGGGAGAGGGAGGAGTGCTTAATGACACTCTCAACATCGTTGATAGTAAGAATGAAGAGAAGAGGGCCAAGATGACTGCCTTGTGGAACTCCAGATGAGGCCAGGAATGGAACAGAAAGGGCGGATCTAAACCGAACACTATAATATCGGTTTACCAGGTAAGAAGAAATCCATTTTAAAAAGAGCGGCTCAAAGCCGAGAGCAGACAATTTGAAAAGGATCAATTTATGAGATATCTTATCAAATGCTTTAGTGAAATCTGTTGCTATAACATCGATTTCTTTGCCATTTTCTAAGGCTGAGAGTGCAAAAGACACGAATTCAACTAGATTTGTGGTAGTTGATCTACCTTTTAGAAAACCATGTTGTCGGGGTGAAATAAAAGGCTTGCATTTGAAGCTTAACGCTTCGTATAAAATGCTTTCAAAGAGTTTGGGTATATGAGAGAGTTTAGCAATGGGACGATAATTGGTAACTTCATGCTTAGATCCCTTTTTGTGTATTGGGATTATAAAAGAGGTCTTCCAAATCTGGGGAAATTCACCCTGTGTGAGCGATAGACGAAAAAGGTAGGAAAGGGGTAGAGACAGGTTGGAAGAGCATTTCTTAAGAAACATGGCGGGGAGTCCGTCTGGGCCAGGTATAAATTCATCCTTAAGATTTTGTAACTTTTCTTCAATAACTGCAGGATCGAAATTTTGAGTGAGAAAGGGACCAATAGAGAAATTTGGTAGATCATTGAAGTAAGAGGGATCTGGTACGAAGGAGTTGTTGGCAAATGATTGTTTGAAAAATGTAGCAAAAAAGTTGGCGATGGTAGGAGGATCACATGAAGTTTTGGTTTCGAAAGCGAGGGAGGAAGGATAACCATCGGTCTTACTTTTGCAATTGACAAATTGAAAAAAGGACTTGGGGTCATTTATGAGATTGGTTTGCGCACTATTCAGGTAGAGAGAGTTATAGAGTTCAATGAAATGAAGATATGTACCTAGATAATTTGAATAGTCGGAAGAAGAGTGGGTGCGAAGGAATACCGCCCATAACTTGTTTCTTTTGTTTCGTAGAGAGCGAAGTCTACGATTATACCAAGGAGGGGATGTAGAGGAAGTTTTATGGCGGGAGTAAGGCACATAAAGGGAGATGGATTTGAATATTTCTCTGTAAAAAATGGAGAGGGCATCAACCAGAGATAGATTGGTAAACTCAAAAGAAGCACTGCTTAGATAGGTATTAATTTTACGGAAATTAGCTTTGTGAAAATTGTAAGAAAATAGAACTGCGGGGGGAGGCGACTGAAGGGGAGAGTTGTGGAAAAATGAGAGAAGAAGTGGAGGATGAAAGTTATCAATAGTTGAAAGAGATAGGGGACAACACGATACTGAGGAGTTGATGGGATCAGTTGTGAAGATTAGGTCTAATTGCCTTTCCATATAGTTGGAAACGCCACTGACTTGGCATAGACTAGAGTCTGTTAGCCGATCTAAGAATAGGCATTCCTTAGTAGAAATGGGATTGGAAGCGATGAAAAAAGATAGGTCTTCAGATGGAGTCCATTTCAGCTGAGGCAGATTAAAATCGCCGAAGATAATGATATCATCAAGCGATTCTGATAAGTCGATCAAATTGTCAATTGCTGCAATAGCAAGTTGGTAGGATTCGATAGGTTGCGCCGGAAGAATGTAACAACACATAACGTACAAGCATCTGCGAGTGAGGGTTATTTTAACCGACACAAAGTCGAGCTTAGGAGAGGATGATGTTGCAACGAGAGAGGAGTCCAAGCTGTTGTGAATAGCCAGTAGGACACCTCGACAAGGGGATTCAATCAAGGGGGGTGCGCGATCATCATCCCGAAAAACATTAAAAGAAGGAGGGAATAACTCCTGGTTTTTTATGTTGGGGATAAGATTAGTTTCGGTCAGAGCATAGATATCAAATGGGAGAGCATGAGATTGGCGGAAAACAGCGTGGGTTTTAGAACGGAGTCCTCTTACGTTCTGGTAATAGAAGGTGAGAGGGAGGTTTTTGCATGACTTTTTAGGGTCGAAAAAATTTATCATGGTCAAGGCGACTGCGTTGGAGGTGTGAGACTCTTTTAGAGTGTACATATTGGCGAAGAGCGGCAAGATCGTCTGCAACTTTTTGGGGGGGCGTATTGAAAATCTCGTGATACTTTATATAAAGTTTCCTGAGACTGGTAACGTCGGTAGGGAGGCCTTCCTGCTGGATAGAAACCATGACGCTTGTTTTTGTTTTACCCTCGTAGCACACCGAGTCGGATTTATCGTGCAGATAGGCGAGATATAGACGTATATTCTCATATATCTTTTTATCTCTAAGCCTAGAGAGAGAGGTGGTATCGCTAGTTTGCTGCGTTAATTTAACAGTGGGTGGCGAAAGGGGGTCAATAGAAGAGGGAGTGGTTAATGAGTTCGGTGTCGCAACGGCTGGTTTTTCTGAAATAGGGTTTAAAATGTGAGAACTGATGAAATTGGGATACTTAGCTCCAGTTCTGAGGTCGAAATTAGGGAAAGGCGTGTGTGTTACGGGTTGAATGGTGGGAGTTTGAGTGGCAGGAGTTTGAGTTGTAGGGGTTAAGTCGAAAGAGGCACGTTGACGTTGGGGCTTGACTTGAGGTGGAATAGGGGGAGTTGGAGTTTGGGTGGGCGGCTTAAAATTAGGAAAAATTGTTGTTTTAAAACTCCAATTGGAGCTGGGTTTGTTGTGGGAAGAGGAGGTGGGTTTTGGCAAATTGGATTTATTTACTAACTTATTTCTTGGTTTAGGTATAACGGACTGCTTGGCTTTATCCTGCTTCTTGGGCGTGTTTTCCAACCATTTGCAGACACGCATCTTTCCAAGATTGAAATTGTTGCTGGGAGGATTATGGAATAACCATTCGTACTTGGTTGGAAGATTTAGCTTGAAGCTGCGCTTGCTTCTGTGGTGAGATGTAGGAAGCAAATTGCAGTGGCTAATGGTAATGCCATATTTCTTTTCGAAGAAATTTGAGATCCAATCAACATCAGCGTTTGGGGGGGCGCCTTTGATAAGAAGCGTAGTGACCAATTGATTCTTCGAAGCAAGCTTATCAAGTCTACGTTGCCATTCGGAAGGTGTCCAAGTTGAATTAAAATGACTGATAAGCTTCCGTGGGGCAGCGATTGGAGGAGCTGACATAGAAATATTTTCTGCTGTTAAGTTGGAAGAAACTTCGCAGGAATCAGTGGGTTGAACCGTCCGCAGATGACTTATGTGTGGGGGTGAGCGTGAATCCACTTCAGGTTCCATTAATTCAGCCATGAGTGATGTATTGTAGGGAACATTCTGGTAGGGCTGCGGCAAGTTTTGTGTATCAACGATTTTGCTGTTTATTGTTGCGATGTGATGTTCAATATCGCATACGAGGGATCGAGTCGCGGTAAGTTCGTCGCCGACATCGTTCACTTTATCGAAGATAACTTCGAGCATGGGATCACAGTGTTTGGGAGAGAGTTGTTTGTGTGATGAGGACTGAAAATGAATGTCTATGTCGTCACGCAGGGAGTTTATCATCTCGCAGGTTTTTTGGTTGGAGATAACCTGCGCAGAACACATAGCTTTAATGTCAATCAACACTTTATCGAGGTGACGTAAGGGAGTTTCTTCATTCCTGGATCTCCCGGAGTCTAACTCGATAAGACCAGCAATTTGTTTGTCCATGTGCTTTACTTTGGATTTTATTACATCGGCTGAGTTCTGCACTGAGTTACGTAACTCTTCAACACTTTTAACACTGTTTTCTATTACCGAAATTTTATCCGTAATCTTTTTGGCGAGTGCGTCCTGGTAGGAGTCATTTGAATCACTTAGGCATTTTATTGCCAAAAGTACGTGTGAAAGTGAGATACTCTTACACTCATCACAGAAGAAAAGTAGGTTATCGGAAAATTCTTTAATAAACACCGTGTTTCTTTTATTTAACCCGACACAAACGGCATGAAAGGCGTTCCCACAAATGCCCTTGCAAACTACCCAGTCAGCATTGCTGTCATCGATTACACAATTGGCAATTCCGCAAGACATATTCAAATTGGTTGTGTAGGTCAGTGGGGGTATAGATATAGGTCGAGTTACTCGTATTTTTTTTTTATTTATTTATTTTTTTATTTTTTTTTTTGTAGATAGGGGCTTTTATTTGCACTGAAATCTGCCAGTAGACAAAAAAAAAAAAATAAAAAAATAATGAATTCGAGCACTGGGGGTTATTAACCGGAAAATGCAATTTAACGAGATTTATAACTGAAAATTGAACAGGGGAATAGGGAGAACAAGAAAAACACGTCTAACTGGTTTGAGTCGCAATGAAACAAGGAGAAACCTGGAGCAAACAAGCCTTAGTCGGTAAATAATTTCTGTGGTCTATAAAAGATAATTTTTTTTAGAACGGATGAATGCGTATTCCAATTCATTTTATTGTCAATCAGCAAACCTATGGGGGCGGTAGTCACATTAGGAGTACCATAGGTATCTAATAGTTTACTACAGTCTGCACTATGGAATATAAACTCTGCTGAGTGAAGATCATCAGAGTAGGTCGAAAAACGTTACCTCGGTTTTGTCGATTGTGCTTAGCAAACCAAAACCTTAGGATCTCCAAGTTGTGATTAGCATCTACCACAAGATTTAATAAAGAGGAACTCGAATATGTACAAGCTAGGTCGTCCGAAAAACCAAATTCGTTTAGCCCTCAAGTTTTTATCAAGGATAGAATTTATGAAACTTAAAAATAGGATTGGGCCAAGTACTGAGCCTTGTGGGACCCCATTTTTGATACTAATGCAGTTGCCAAAGTAATCACCAATTTTAAGTATTTGCTTCCTGTTCTTAGGGAACGATGCAAACCAATTTATCATAAATCCTCTAAAACATGCATTTTCAAGCTCCATTAGCTAAAGTACATTATCCATGGTACCAAAACCCTTGTTAATATCTATGAAAAGTGAAGCCGCCATTTTACCACTACTCAGATTTTTATAAACGTGTTTAAAAAAGTTTATTAGGACATCCTCTACCGATTTTCCATTTCTGAAACTGAATTGATTATTATTTGAAAGTGAATTATTTTCAAGAAAAGAAACGACCCTAGTTTTTACAACTTTCTCGAACATCTTTGAGAATACCGAAAGCAGCGTGATAGGCTTGTAGTTGTTAAGGTTTGATCTATCACTTTCAAGCTCTTTGGGAAAATGCTACTGTACATAATTTTATTAAATAAGTGAACTATGTAGAATATAAAAACGATAAAGATATTAGAAAAATCTGTACGAGTAGAAGAAACAGAATTGTTCAAATGCATTATGGTCCGAAACAACTGTAATGACGATATATAGTATGTAGGCTCAAGGTAGAAGCTGTTTTGCTGACTTCTTTCCATGTTGAGATAATTATGCAAACAATTTTGGATAGGATTTAACAAACCTGAATCTTTAAGGTGAACAAATTGTTGAAGGCATTTCCCGTAACTGCTGTGTCTTTTGTATCCACATTCTCACATTTTATGCGGGATGGTCCACAATGAGCTGAATTTTTATTGAAAAGTTCATTAATAATCCATATGCTCGTGTTTCGGGGTGATAGAGTTCAGCGGACCGGAGGTGGATTGCAATTTATGTCCGTAACGTTATCTTCAGGGATATAAAAGTCATATGCAAATCTTAGGGTACATGTCCAATGGACTTGATTCTCCTTGATGTGGTCTATATATTAGTTTGTGTCAGCTTACATCGTCACTCGAAGACCTTTCCCTCACCGCTCCAAATTTTATCTTGTATGGTGATTTAAACAATCAACTTCTTAATGAGCGTGTGATAATATGTAGATGATATGAGATCTCTTAACTTGTTTCCAGTCAGCTCAGTCACCCCAACCCATTTTGACACAACATCAAAGACGCTACTTAACGTTATGTTTCTTAGTGATCTAAATCAGGTGCTCTTCTATGACCAGTTATCAGCTTCCGGTTTTTCTAAACATGACCTTCTTCACCTGACGTTTGACTTTAAATTCACTATACCAAACAGAATAACTCAGCTCAGGGACTTTAGAAACATTGACTACGCAGTGCTTGAAAGGGACATGTATAGTATTAACTGGGAACAAATTTACTACATGTCTTCACCTAACCAGCAAGTCGAATACCTACAAACCAAAGTGGTTGAACTTTTCGAAACTCATGTGCATATGTGTAAATAGAAACGTTTCAGAGTTGCAGAGTTCCGTAGAATGTATTGCTCACTTCACAATAAGGTTGTTTGCAAAATACGGGGCCCCATAATTGCATATTACTCAAAACGTCTGAATCCTTCGCTAAGCGGTAAGCTGCTGTGGAAGAATCTAGAGGAGGTTGGAGCGGAAAGTTAAAAAGCAGACATCCTCCTAACGTCTACGGCAATGAGCCTAATAAGAAGTTTGTATTCCATTCTTCTTCAAGCGTTCTTCCGTTAGTCCCAAGTAACTTCACCACCCCATCTAAACGAGTCTTTTGCTTTTTTCTTGCATTCAACAGGTTGACGTAGTAGAGAGTCTGCTTTCAATCAAATCAAACGAAGTTGGAGTTGACTTGATTCACCCCAAGTTCTTAAAAATCATCCTTCCAAAACTACTTCCATACATTACCCACATGTTTAATCAAATGCTCACAACGTGTGTTTTTCCTTTCACTCTGGAAGACGTCAAAGATAATACCTTTCCCTAAGAATTCCTCGAATACAGAATTTCGACCTATTGCAGTACTTTCTTTTCTCAACAACACAACATCTTAACTTCGAAGCAGTCTGCTTTTCGCCCCAAACATATCTGTTAAACCGCACTAGTCACAGTTGTCGACGACATAAGTCACAAGCTTGATCTCGGTCATGTTACTTTTCTAGTACTTCTTGACTTCTCTAAGTTAATCACGAAATTTTATGTATTAAACCCTCCAAGCTGTACAATTTTTCCTCTTCGGCCATCTGGCTACTATCCTCCTACTTGGGTGGTAGGAGGTTTTTCCTTGTCGGATTTTCTTGAAAATCCATGTGGCGTACCTCAGGGATACATCCTGGGTCCACTTCTGTTTTTGTTATATGGAAATGAGTTACCATCCATTGTTTCGTTTTCTTCAATTGAAATGTACGCTGATGATACCCAACTACATCTAAGTTGTTCACCTGTATCAGTAAAGCACTGAATTAGCTGCATAAATTCCGATTTAAATAAAATCTCCAGCAGGTCGCGACAGTATCTACTTCTTATCTACGCTAACAAGTCCAAATATATAGTTGTATCCAGAAAGCCCTTTGATACCTCCCTGCTTCCGTCGATTTATGTTGATAGCGGACCCATTAAATACGTGGACACCGCCCAAAACCTTGGTCTAACATTTAACTCGACACTTACTTGGAATAACCATATCAATACACTACGCGAAATTCTTATAAAAACAATACTTGATAATTTTTTTTTTGTTTTTTTAGAAAATCGTACACAATCATTGATACTCAAGGCTGCTTGAAAAATAAAAAAAATTTTTAGTTTAATTATAATTAGATCAAATCTAGTAAAAATCTATGAAAATAGCAGCGAATTTCTTATAAAAACACTTGTACCTAATAGATTTTAAGAGCGTTTATTTTTCTTAAATGATTCTTTTAATAATAGATGGAACCTACATTTTTAGTTATTGTTTCGAATACTCTGTTTGGCATGGTTTCAATTAAGTTTTGGAGGGTGGTATTTGAAATAGAGTCCCACGCGAGCTTTATAGCTTCCTTAAGTTCTTCAACGGCATTATATTGCCGGCCGTTTTCATATATCAGACGAGATAATGTTCCCCACAAATTCTCGATCGGGTTGAGGTCCCAAACATCAATATTTTTAAGGGAAAACCACTCTTTGACGACCAGTTGAGTGTGAACAGCAGCATTATCTTGTTGAAATATGAAGTCAACTCCAGCTAATTCCTCACTAGTTTCTACCATTACATCCTCCAGTAGCTCGATATATTTCTGGGAATTCATTTTCATTGGTACAAATGCAATTTTCGCCTTACCAGTTGCTCAGAAACCAGCTCTAATCATAACACTACCACCGCCAAAACTACGACTGAATTTTACAACCTCCTTCATTCTTTGATCGTGCCAATACATGAAAAAACCGTCGGGTTCATCAAGGTTAAATTTTTTGTCGTCACTAAAAGCAACCTTTTTCCATTCCATTACATACATTTTTTCGCAAAATCTAACCTAGCAGATTTCTGTCTGGCAGACAGCTGAGGTTTTTTCATCGGTTTCTCATAGCAAATGTTCTTATCTGGTTTAAAAATTTGCTGGACCTGACCTTTTCCAATCGGAAGTTTATATTTTTTTTATTATTTGTGAAGCTGAAGGCCTGGGTCCTTTCTTATTTCTCTAAAAATAAGCCATTTTTGGCGGGGGCTTATTTTCATCTTATAGTCATACCGGCGAATGGTCCCATATTTTTCACCCAAACTTAAAAAGTTGCGAATAACGGTATGAGAGCGGTTGATTTTTTTCGCAATTTCTCTCAATGAAAGCCCAGAATCGTTATGTGCGGTTATTTTTTCTTTCTCTTCATCTGATAAAACCGGGGCATTAACAAATCTGAAATGCTGTTTCCGAAAAAAAAAATCTTATCAAAAACTGCTGCATTTCCATCTTACTTTTTTGGCAGCTACCGTTAATAATATAAAATTGGAATTGTTGCTCCAATTGACAAATGCTTCACAAATAACTTTACTGTTTTTATGTAACTCACGGATGCGAAATCTGCGGAAAATGTGATGCCGTAAGCAGTCGAAAGCTGAATGTGGCATACAAAAACGCTGTTCGCTACATTTTTAGACGGCGCCGATACGACCATATTTCTCACTTCTCACTTAGGAACTCGTACGCTGTGAGATCACCATTATATATGCTGAAGTCTATATACGAACTTAGAGAATCAATATAGGATCTGTTATCTATTACTTTTCCCTGTCATCAAAAATAGTAGTCTGGGTGGCAACCATAAACCTGGCGTAATTCTAACCTAAACTGTCAAGAAATTGGTTATAATAGTTTGACAAGACATGTTAAGTTCAAACAATTTTGTTATTCAGTTTGACAACAAGGTATAAAGCTTATTTGGTTCTCCCAAGGATGCGGACGGTCAAAATGAAGCGGATGTGGTTGTCAACTCATAAGGCCATTTCTATTACGTTTCGCTTTCTAGTAAATGGTACAATGCTACAAACAGCGATACCCTTAGGATTCAAAAATTGAAGGCGTCTGATTTGAAATCCTTTTTGGATTGCAATTAGATCTTTTTTGTGGTAAGTTTAAAAATTAAGGTTCCCAAACCCTATAGAAATCGAAATTGAACTACATAGTATCTAGCCCAATGAACAAAGACGACCGAACTATCGCTTCACTAAAGGCTATAGGCAAGCTTCCTTCCTAGACATAGAAAATGCTTTCAACAATGTTTGCACTGAAACTAATCTCTCACCTGCCTGGATGCATAAGAAGAATTCATTAGCCAATTCATAACATCAATGGTTGATAGGTGTTTGTGATTTCACGGCTTCTACGGTTGATAGTCATACACTATACCACCTTGCTCAAAAAGTTCCCGGGGGACATCACCGTGTGGCGCTCCCATTGTTCCGATTTGAGTTCTGTGTCTTTTGTTAAGTTGGTTAATCTGTTGTTTACACTCCCTCTCAATCTTAGCATCATAGATTAACATTTGCAAAAGTTACGTAGCCAAGAGTACATATAATTCTGTGTATGTTGGCAATTTTTTACAATTTTAGAAATGGATTTAAATTTGCAACAACGAACTTGTATTAAATTTTGCGTAAAAAACGGATTTAATGGTGTGCTAACGTTGGAAATGTTGGAAAAGTGCTTCCAACACGAGTGGCACGAGCGGTTTAAAACTGGTCGTGAGTCAATCGAAGATGATGAACGCAGTGGCAGACCATTGACATCGAAAACCGACGAAAACATTGATGAAGTACGAGTAAAAGAAATGTTGGTCAATAACCGCAAATTAACCATCAGAGAGATAGCGGAGGACTTGAACATTGCCTATGGATCCGTTCAAGACATTTTGGTTAATGATTTGGGTTTCCGTCCTGTAGCAGCAAAGTTGGTGCTAAAGGACCTCAATTTCATGCAAAAAAGAGACCGTGTTGATGTAGCAAAAGAGATGATTTGCGAGGCTGAATCCGATCCCACATTCATCAAAAGGATCATTACTGGAGACGAGACGTGTGTTTATGAGTACGACACGTAATCCGGACATCAGGCAAGTGAATGACGTTCACCAAATAAGCCGAGACCAAAAAGACCACGTCGTTTTCGGTCAAAAAAGAAGGCAACGCTCACGGTTTTCATGGATTACAACGGTGTAGTGCATCATGAATTTTTGCCAGAAGGCCAGACAGTAAACAAAGAGTACTATTTGGGCGTTACGAGACGTTTGCGTGAAGCAATTTGTCGAAACAGACCAGAATTGTAGGCAGAAAACGCGTGGATTTGGCACCATAATAACGCACCGTCGCACAGTGCCATCATTATTCGTAATTTTTTGACGAAAAATGCAACAAATACCATCCAACAGCCACCGAATTCACCTGATGTGGCTCCCTGTGACTTCTTTCAGTTCAATAGAGTTGAAAAACCACTACGGAGAACGCGTTTCAGCAGCCGAGAGGAAGTAATGGAAAAATCGCAGAAAGCACTGATGGACATACCGTAAACCAAATATAAAAAATGTTTCGAGGATTGGATCAAGCTCTGGCATTAATGTGTTGCAGTCGTTAGGGATTACTCTGAAGGAGACAATATAGATTTAGATGAATAAACTTGTTTTTCGACTTTTCTGAATACATTCCGGGATCAAGATAGTATGTTAGTAAAACTGAACAAGAAAGTGTCAACTGCCTATTCACGAAAAATGATCCAAAGCTTAATTGGAAGCTTCACCTCGAGTAGCGGGCTATGAATGTAATAGTCTGCGATAAATCTGATGAAAAGAAATGGGGACTTCAGCTAGAAATTACAGATTCTTACTATGCTGCCATCATTTGGTAGCTCGTCGTTATCTAGTGCCCAGCCATTAGCAAGTAATAAAACATACATTAGGATTACCAAAAAGCAGTTTTCTTAGGAACCACCGACGCAATAAGATCTATCCCAACAGATGCTCTATCGGTTATCTTGCACCTGCTTACCAACGAGAATTTCATCAAAAATATAGAAGTTTGCAAGGCAGTCGAAGTTGAAGAATCTGGCCTTTAGGCCAGTCGAATATATATATAGACTAGCATTCTGGAGTTAAAAGCAAATTATCTGGTCTCGACGTTGACCTAAGCAACTTAGCGATCTGCAAAAAGGCAATATTTTCAGCACTATCATCTTTAAAGATGGCTTAGGGTCGCTAACTGCATAATATCTTAAAAGATGTGGCCCAGATGCAAAAGGCCCAAAATATCGGAGTTCCTCTGTAGATCTAGGATCAATATCCCTAGAATGGTAGGCATAACCAAATGTCTTTGGGCAATAGGAAAACATTCAATCAGACGAGCTCTTACTTTCCTACCTTCTATCCAGATGTCCGTCTCTAACGAGAACCAAGTAGCTAGTGTCATATAAACTCCTCCTTCATGACTTAGAAAATTTACTTTAAAAAATCAATTGGCCGGGCGGTTTTATTTTTTTTTTCCCAGTCAATGATTCTCATTACCGACATCCTTCGTCTAAATACGTTCGCGGGTCGTACTTTCAAAATAGCACAGTTCAGTACCAATAAGTCTTATCTCGAAGTTGAAATCACAAGACATACCTTCATACATTTTTTTAGAGAAGAAAACAAGAATAAGTCTTCGACTGTTGAGTATTTACCTGAGCAAATATCACAGAGATATGGTATATTGCAGCACCACTCCTTATTTATACATGCTTTGAAGTGAGGAGTAAAGTGATTCCTGAAAAGCGCAGTCATACCTAGAACTAATGGTCTCGAGAGAAGTTTCATCTAAGCCTACTTAGCGGTGGCCTACACTCCAGGCTAAATATCTCAAAAATTGTAGCTTAAAGGTGAGAAAAGGGACATTTTCGGTACAAGACTGCTTGGCCATCAAGAGATCGTAACACTGCAGTTTCTTTTCTCTATTATGCAGCCCCTCGCTTGGTTGTTTGACGTTCAGTTTATATTGCAATTATTGACTCTTTCTCGGATTGCCAAAGTGGGGTTATCTGTAAGATGACCGACCTCCTTGATTTTCGTCTTAAATGAATTTCCCGAATTGCTGTCGATCCGAGCTGCAAACATGCTGATTGCATTACTTTTATTCGACCATTGTTTGTGGCAGTACCTACACCAGTAGTTGGTTTTGGTTGAGGATTTGTCAACATGGGTATTTGAGAATTAGCATCAACACCACAACTACGGATACAGTTGGACTGGAATTGCTTCCTAAAGAGCATAAAGCAAGGAAATAGAACATAAAATATTCGAATCCTGTCAATCCACCATCACCTTGGCAACACTACTTCTGAAATTCAAATTCTGAAGTACCAATTCCCTGAAGGAATTCGGAATAACCTGCCCCATCGTCGTCGTCGTCGTCGTCATCTAATGCGCTCCCTTAGCGTCATCGTCGTGCATTGAAAAATCTCTGTCATTAATACCGAACGAGATAAAATGTGGACAAGAAAAGGGCGTTCGCATTGGTTTTGGTTTCGGTTTTGGTTTTAGTTTGGTTTTACTTGTTTTAGTTAAGGTCTATCGCAGGCGTTGATCTCATGGTGCGATTAGACACGCTTTCAGATTGCTAAATTTGATTCTAAGTAGGCATTACATAATACAAATTCTAACGATGCGAACCACTACGAACTACGGAAAGTCAGAGTCAATGCCCGTAGGGGTGCACATTCATTTGCAGCAGTCGAACTTATTCAATTTAAAAGACGGGACAAGGAAGATTCCATATCTCCTCTTCCTTTCGCGTCGAATCATTATGATTCTTCATGGGCTTCTTGTGTGCATATCCGTTGGATGCGGTGAGAGAGTGCTCGTGCCCACCGCAAATGACGAGACATGAGAAATGACACACGAATCCAAGCACGTTTGCTACGAGCGTAGGATCTATATTTTAGATAACTATCCACATGGAGGTTACGTAACCGGCTCTTAGAGGATAAAGTTTCCCTGGGAATCAGAAGAAGATACAAGTGCCTCGCACCTGGTGGAGAATAATGTGGATGTGGAAATCCAGAGTATAATCAGCCTTAGAGCCATCGGTCAGTTGCACTTTCGCTTTGGTTGCTCTCATTAGCTTGAGTAATCGGAAGGCGGCAGATGTTTCAGATCTTACGTACGAAGGTAGCATTAGATGTGTTTAGAATTCAAATTTGTTTAAAATACCTGTAATGAAACCCATTAAGATGATGGTATGGGAAACCAGTCAGAATAATGATTTTTAATGATGTTTTGTCAGAAAAGTGAAACGTAAACAATTTATCATGGCTGGTAGGAAACTTATGGTAAATGAAATTCACTTTTTTTTCATGACTGGTTTGAGAAGATTAATTACAGATCGGTAGAAACGTTTCCTGTCACTTGAAGTGAATTTACAAAAATATACTGAAAATGTTGAAATATTACTTCGTTTCTTCAGGTAGAGATCCATTGATTATTACTCATTAAGTTGGCTTCTATTATATGTATATTGCACATGAAATTTGTTCTGTTCGTGAGGTTTCACTGGCCAAACAAAGTAGCCAATTTGTCATTGTACAGTCTGTCCACACTACGATTGTTGAAAACTGCCGAAACAGATGAATGAATGATTCTAAGTATGGTCAAAGGAAAAAAATTAGTAATAAGACCCTTCCAAGAAACACTTAGAAAACTCGCAACCATGCACAGAAGCATGAACATTAACAAAGGCAGATGAACTTGTCCATGGTCATTTTTAAAATGTTTTCCCTATCGCCGCAAAGGCTTTAGAGAAGGAGATATGACAGCGACCTCTACGAGCCACATATACATATAGTGACATTGAACTGGTAAGAAAAGTGGGCATCTGTCCTCTGAGAGGCTTCGGCTCGAGACGTCTGGCCAGGGCTTGGAGGATGTCGGTGGTTCTAGTTCTTGGTTAGTTTTATATCTGTTTTTTGACAATTAGTGTATAAGATTCGTTTCAGTCAAAATATTTTATTTTTATAATGAGCGCGCGCTCAATGATTATACGAGTACACAGCGCGGGCTAAGGAAATTTAGAGAGGAAGAAAAAACAGATACCAATGTACATTTTTCCTAAATGTTTATAAGTTATAACGACCATTAAATACAGAGATCGGCAGTGCATTCCATAAGCGAGTTGTACGGCTTAATAAAGAATCATGGTATTTCAGAGTGCGTTCGAAAATGGGTTTGAGGGTATATTGATGAAACAAAGTGAGACAGGAGACATTACGTCCGTGTTCGCGGGTGTCTATTGTTTGAGTGTTTAGTGAGTGATATTAGTATCACCTATGAGTTTTATCGCACGGTTTTGAATCCTATCTAGCAGGTGCAGAGATGTTTTAGGAGCACCTGACCAAATGCGGACATTGTACTCCAATTTTGGGCAGATAAATGCCTTATATATTGTGGACAGATCAAAGGGGGTAAAATATTTCCTACATCGCTTGAGGAAACCTAGACATTTCGCAGCATTTTTGACGACATCAAATATGTGGTCATTCCAACGTAAGTTGTCACTAACACTCATACCGAGAATGGAAAGTTTATCGGTTTCGACGATGCAAGTGCCATTCATGGATAATGCCTGGGTATTTGAATTTCACTTTAATGACAGCAGACAGCATTGAGTTTTGGAAGCATTAAATTCAACTCGGTTGATAGTTCCCCAATTGGTTATGCTGTTAATATCGGAGTTTAATGAGCTTAGCATTCGCTGCCGTTCCCGTTCAACAGCTGAAGATCAGGGACGTGAGCCCAGGAACGAAGAGAGTAGTGTTCCCAAAGGACTATAGAAGTAGCAAACAAGAGACCACTGACGAAAATTAAAAAGAGTGTTAGAGACAGAACGGAGGCCTGTAGTATAGTTTGGGGATATCAGACTTGAAACCATCCACGACAACTTGAATTGAACGTTCCGATAGGTAATTTCTAATCCATTGAAGAAGAGAGTCATCGATCCCAAAAGCACGCATTTTCGACAAAAGAGCTTGATGCCAAACTCTGTCAATTGCCTTAAAAATATCAAGTGCAACTATTTTACTTTCTCCAGATTGATATACACTTTTTGTTGAGACATGCCATCAAATGACCAGTGGACCTGTTGCTACGAAAACCATATTGCCGGTCATTGAGAAGTTTTCGTGTTTCGAGATATTTCATGAGCTGACGGTTTATCAGCGTTTCCATGACCTTGGAAAGAAGAGACGGTCTGTAGGAGGAGAGAGAAGAAGATTAGCTCTTTTTTGGGCGCGGGCTGGACAAATGCTGTTTTCCATGTACTCGGAAAGAGTCCTAAGGAGGAAAAAGCTTACGCAGTTGTTTTGCCAGCGAGGAAGAACACCTCTTTAGAAGAATATGAGATATACCATCTGGACCAGCGGATTTATGCATGTTGAGATCTTTAAGTACTCTTGCTACTAAACGAGTGTGAAAGTGGATTTGTCCCATTGAAGAATCGACGCACTCAAGTGTAGGCAGAGACAACGCATAATCTAAAAGTGTTGAGTTGGCGGCAAGCAGATTGGCGTTGTCCAAAAGCTGACAGCTGAAATTTAATTGCAAATGAGCGTTGGAGTGGAGGATGAGGCTGACTTTCTAATATTTTTGACGAACGACCTAAGACTGTTAATAACTTTGGGACATTGTATTATTTTTTTCCTCAGCTTTTGGTCGTATTGAAATTTCACACGCTTAAGAAAGACGTTGCAGTCATTCATTGCTCGTTTAAATTTTTTCCGTTTTCCTCTGTTGGGCTGGTCTTGAAGGACCGAAAAAACATTTCTTTACCCCTGATAGCCCCTTTACAGCTCGAGAATTCAAAGAATTGTGTCTCTGTATCCTCATATTGAAATCGTTATTACGGGCAATTTCAATATACGCAATTCTGTGTGATTATTTATCTGTCATCGGAAGAAGTATGGTACGACTGGAGCTGTAAAGAGACTGTCAAGGCTAAAGAAAATTTGTTCGGTCCTACAAGAATAACCGACAGAGGATAACCGGAAAAGGTTTAAACCAGTCTGGAATGACTACAAAATCTTTCTCCAGCGTGCAAAATATATACAATACGACCTAAAACTGAGGCAAAAAATACTGTAATGTCCCAAATGCAGGCAAAATTCATTAGGGTCATTCCACGAAAGATCGCCCGGCGTTCTGAACGAACCACCTCCTATTTGGCTCAAAATTAGTAGAACTACTCATTGGAGTGTTACGAAGCATAAAGCAGAAAAGTTTTACGGAATTCAATATAGATTGTGTGTAATTGAATTTCAAAAATTGAGAAAAAAATCAAAATTCCAGGTTTTTTCAAGGTTTCAAAAAAATTTTTTTTTCAAGGACGATGGATTTTCCAGAACGTCTTTTTTATTTTTTTAATAATTCAAAAAATTGTATTTTGTTATTTTTTTCATTTTTCATATATTAACGTATATAGAGACTCGTCCTCTATCTTCATTTAAAATTTCAAGTTGAGATCTGTATGGGTTCGGCCAAAATAATTTTTTATAGAAAGGCTAAATATTCTGAAATAATTATTTCTAAATGAATAGAAAGTCACACCGCGGCCTTAGTTTCCGAAGGCCTTAAAAACTTAAACAAATGCATAGCTTATTTTCTTTAAAGGGCATGTAGTACAGACAAAATAGACATTCCAGTTTGCATTAATTGCCAAAAAGCTAGATTTTTGTCTTAAATACGTCATTACAAATGCTACGTCAAAAGTCCCCATTGGTGCCGCTTGTGCGTTGTTTTTTATCCGAGGTTAAAGGTCACAAATTTTGATATTTTGCGTATATCACTAAAAGGGTGAGAGCTACTGGAAAAATGGACGCGACAAAGTTAATAGCATTTCAGCATTCACTCCACACTCCTGCGCAGCAGATCCATCGCAAAAATAAATAATTTTTTTACGCAGGAGCTCGAATGAACCGGGATAGTGTCATGCTTTAAGCAGTCGCTAATTACAACAAAACTTTCATTTTTAATTTCAGCCATCTGGTAATGGTAATGGTGGTCAAAAGGGTAGTGAAAGAGATTTCATGAGAACACAAGCATTCTCAATCTAATCTCACACCATGAACTCCTACTACTCACCTCAACGTGGTGACTGCTGGGGGTCTAGTACCTCGACTGGAGATGGGGTTACCAACCCCTGTGGAAGGTCGTTGGTGGCAGCTGCCGAGGGGGGGGGGGAAGGTGGAGTGCCATCTTACTAAGCCACTTTCTCCTATTTCCGGGCGGCAGCGAACGAATTCTAAGGATGGAATCAACGGTGCGCCCACAATTCCGGTTAGGCCGAACTAGTGCTATCTCTACATATGTGATCTGCTTCAATGTACTTGAATACCAGGCCTATAAGAATCTTCACCACTAAATCAGGGTGTTCGAAAAGAGTTGATGGCGGATGAGCTCTTATTAAGGGGCAACGGCAGCACTCACATTACCGAAGCCTATTACTGGCTCCGAAATTTGGTCCGGCCCCTTTTGTCCTAGGGGTCCCAAAAAGGGCCTGGCCCTCCAGGTTGAGGGTTGCGTGCGGAGTTATCTGCCCAACCACGCAAAAAATTAATTGTTACGAAGCTACTAAGACCCTCGGATAAGGACGGATTCACTGTTGACGACCCTGGAAAACGAACAAACGACAACGACTTTCGGATCTGCACGTGGAATATTTGGACCTTGAACATGCCGCGTGTAGCCGAATAATTACCGGAGGCCCTATACTGCTATATAGCAGTTATCACCGCTACCCAGGAAGTGCGGTGGGATGGGTCGCGCAAAAGAAAGATGAAAAACTGTGATGTTTACTACGGTGATTGCTATAGGGAACCTAAGCAGCGTCTATTTGGATGCAGATTTGTTGTAAGCGCATCAAAGCTAACATCAGCCTCTAATGCGCTCACGCCCCAATAGAGGAAAAGGACGATGTTACTAAAAGAAAGTTTCTACGATCTCCTCGACAAAACCTACTAGCAATGTACGATGTATGACGTTAAAATCGTCCTAGGCGACTTTAATACCAAAATTAGAAAAGAGGACATCTTTAGTAGCACAATCGGAAGACATAGCTCACACGACACCACGTCTGGAAACGGACATAAGCACATGGTTTCCTCATCTCCATATTCACAAGGGAACATGGCAGCCACCAAATCAGCAAACTGTCAACGAGATTGATCATGTTGCGATCGACGTAAGCACTCCTCATGTATTTTAGATGTCCGAACATTCCGAGTGGCCAGCATAGACTCGCACCACTACCTAGTTGCAGCCAAGGCAGCTCTACGGATATCTCAGACCCCACAACAATGGGGAAATACTATTAGGAGATTTAACGTTGAACGGTTGTAATTGCAACAAGCCGCCAGAACCTTTGCCGATGGCGTATCCCTCAAGCTCTCGAGAAATTCTTTGCAGCCAGCATCAAGTGCTGAAAACCAGTGACTTAGATGGCGAGAAGCCATCAGAATGCTTCAATTGACGTGCAGGCTGTAACCAGCCCACTGCCATGATACCCCTGGTTTGATAAAAAGTGCGGGCAAGGTCGTCCAGCAAAAAAACATGCCTACAAAGCGGTGTTGCGCAAAAGAACGAAAGCGGCTCGAGCTAACGAGCAAAAGAGGAGGAAAGAATATCGGCTTCTCCGAAGAAAAAAGAAAGAGCACGAGGGGGAATAAAGAGGTGCAACTCCAGGACTAAGTTTTACTAAAAAGTAAAAAGAACGTGTCTTACACAGACCCGAACGGAAACTTGTACAGATGAGCACGGAAACCTTGTAGTGGAGTCACAGTCGGTGCTGAGGATATGGAAAAACCATTTCTGTAAACTGCTAAACGGCGAAGATGACACAAACCCCGCTATCAGGCAAAGCGAACTATTCAATATTGACGATGAAAGTCAAGAATTCCATCCACCCGACCAAAAGTGAGGAAAGCAATATATAAACTGAAGTCGAACAAGGCTACTGGGCCGGATGGCCACTGAACTTTCAAAATATCTTAGTATCTAAATGCCTGAACATTTGAATATGCAATTAAAATTTATCAGCGTCCTCATTATACAAAATGATTAATCGAACTGTCCAATCTCAATCCGTTCACTGACCGGATGAACTCCTAGAAGACCATGCATAATCAAGAAATGATGTGGTAGAAGCCGCATTCACCGAAACTCCTTGGTCTAGACATAGCTGGAGTCAGTGGACAAAATAAAATCGAACAAGATCAACGAAAGAATTCACAACTTGCTCGCCTTGTCCCCGTGGATGGAATTGTTTAGTTACTTCAAGAGAAAGGTTAAGTCAGCTCTCTTAATTAAAATCCAATCTCCCTATGATTAAGCAGCTCTTAATTAGTTCCTCAACATGTAATTAGTTTCAATTGAAGACAGCGACTTCCTTCGTTGATTGCGCCATTAAAAAAATACCGTCATCATCAGATCAGAGCACTCACCTCTAAAGTCTAACTAACATGCACCTAGACCAAGATCAAGAGCAAGAGCAAGAGCAAAGGCAAGACCTAGACCTAGACCACACCACTACCCCAGCCTACAAGTGGTGTCCGATTCTTAAGACTAATATTTACTCAAGTCTGACCACACGAAATGTGGAAACAATTGTTGTTGGGAAAGTCCAGTCTATCGTGGCCATTGCCATTGTAGCCTGGACAGCCTGGAGCATAATGTAATTCGAGATGCGAAAAGATCCGTGTGGCATGCACCATAAATGTGGGGCGTTGTTCACCACAATTAGCCTCGCATCCGTGCTACAATGACGTCGTGGCTAAGTTTGTTTTTATATCAATCTTTGAGCATTTGGATTGTGATGTAGGTTCTTAAATATGGATATCCTCCGACGATGGAGGCTGCAGGTACGACTAAGCCCAGCATGCTGACCAGTCCATCCACGATGACTACACCGACATTGATGATGGCAATGGCCATCTATGGGTGGAATCTATTTATAGGGTGTGGAGATGGAAAGTGATGACAAGAATGTTAATGGCTTTTGACATACGCCCTTGATGATGACCATCGGCTGACCGTATCGTCTTGCTTGGTTGATCATAGTCTGCGTTTGGATTCTCTTGGGCTTGAGGTCAGTGGAATCGAATCGGATGTTTGTATTGTATTTGGTGCAGACACGAACGAAGACCGAACAAGATCCTCTTCAATTACACTGTGCAAATATGTAATTGCTTTACTCGATTTGGCCTAAGGGATTCGGTTCTTTGTTGAATGCGTTCTCCTTTTCTGTAGGAGTATCCAGTCCATAGGCCTGGATTGTTGATCCAACAAAAGGGCAATTAGTTGATATCCTCCATAAGGGAGTAGTACTCCACCTGCATGACAATAGAACACTTTCAACGATCGATAGGAGGATCTTTTGTTTAGAAGTCTGGCGTGAAATTCAGCACTTTCCTTTGACCAATTCCCGAAGCCGCTAGATATTTTGATGAACATTGGCTGCGGCGTAACAGATCCTTTTGTGAAGCTGGACACGATTTTGATCATCACAATGTATACGTCGATCAGAGTTGGGTGAATGTCTGTGAACCCATTAACCCAATGTCGATCGAGCAAACAATAAAACCAGGTGCAGATTACTCAGCATTCGGTGTTCAGCGATCGGCGCATTGTGTAGTACCTTTTAATGAGAAACCGATACGGTCTGGCCAAGAGTGTGAGAGAACCACAGAAAGAACTACCTTCACCCAGAAATCTGTGGAAATAAAAGTAGATCGACGGTTGGCGATGGGGGGTTTCTTCTGTGAGTGACCTTGAGAAGGCACATGATTGATGAATGCACCAAGGTGAACAGTAGCCATGGATCGTGTCATTCAAGATAGCCATCCGAAGGACCGCCAGCCATCATAGATCGCATTGATGGTGCGCATTTCACTTTTATTTTCATCTGTATTCGTATCGTGCACCCGTATCTCTGCTGTGCTCTGCTCTGAATAAGATCTTCTGCTGCTTGCTACGAAGAGTACTCGTATGTATCTGCTTCTGCAGCATCATCGTTGGTTTGTTTTTCTTTAATTATCACGCTCGCCTGGTAAAGTTGATCTGTGTGAGGCATTCGAGTACACAGAAGCGGAGGTCAGTTAACTTTTGCTTTTCAGAGGAGACAATGGAAAATTCTTGGAACCAATTCCATGGTGTAATGATGAGGTAAGCTAAAGTCCATCACAAGTTATCCGATGCAAATGGAGGTAGCCGCTTTTATTGGAAGGCAAATGGTTTTACTTTTACTTCAGTGTAAGTACTTTTGACGTACTCGTATTCCCTAGAAACCGAAAGCATGACTCAACCCATTGCCGTTGGATTATGGGTAAGTTTTGAATTTCTGGTAATTCTTGGTAATAATTAGTCAGGTTCTCACAGAGTCAAGAGGACAAGCTGAATTAATAAAAATGAGGAATATTTTATGTCCCTCCCAAGGCATGGAGTAGCGATAATGTTAGCTCGGGGGTTCAAGTAAATTTCTTATAAGCCAACAGATGCTGAAAAAAATCAGAAAATAAAATAATTGCAATAACAGACTACACGGACTATGACTAGCTTTCCCAATTCTAGTTAGGAACTGCAAAGTTGACCCACTGTCTATCAAAAACGGGTCTGTGGGAGCATACATTTCTGCTGCAGATGATAGACTTGAGCAGTACTAGGTATAACGTAGGCACGACACAAGACGAGAAATGAAAATGGAATGGTGTCATGTGATAATGACCCTTACCACATCCGGCATCCAGACAAATTAATGTATGGGGAATGTGGATGGTAAGAACGATTGTAGTTCCTAGAATATGCACCTTTAAAATTGCAATAGGCAAACCGTGTCCTTAATATTTCTAACAGGATGCGCAGATCGTCCCGGATCGGATCTGTGTACCGATGATGGTAATATAAGCTTGGATCTCCCTCTAGTTAGTATGGTTGAAATGTTACGGATTGCTTCGCAAACGCGTATTATATTTGACAAAAAGTTTCAAACCACAAATGTTGGCATTTGGTTCTCCGAATTCGATGCGATGCACTTGCTGAGCTATTGATGTGCGGCAGTTTAGTCAAACAATTCTGATATTATCCTAAAATTAACATCTACCTTTACTGTGCAAATATCATATACAGTTCTGCAGATGGCCAGTTCCATGAAGGCCCACAGACCTGCGTTGCAAGAAAGGCAACCAGAAAACTTCTAAGAAAGTCACTTCAACCTAATTTGGTTGAAGACCTGAATCTTTACAGAATGCAGCAAAACCAATTCGGATTTCGAAGAGTGTCTCTAATAAAGACTTTTGTAAAAGATCAGAAAATTCGAGAAACTAGCGGTCTAGTCAAAGTGCAAAAAAGGGAAAAATCAGACTAGAAGGACTCAAATATCTTATGACATTCGACATCGAGTCGAAAGCAGAGAGTCTCTATCTCTCACATCCCAAGTTACCTAATTAGGGCCAGCTCACAACCAATTGCTATCACCAAAGCTGCAACTAATCTGAGTAACACAATACCCCGTCGCTGATATTTGTCATCGGTTGTGATGACGAATGAGACCATCAAACCCGATGTTGCTTTCTTCAATGGCTTCAAGTCCTGAAGAGAATTTTCACTGTTACCCTGACACTGGCATATACCGAAAATTTGGAAAGGACTACAGCCCACTCAGTCTTGACTTGCTTCATGTCAAATGGTATGGAGAGGGTGATCTAGTTTCAGGTGAGCAAAACTGCTTTGCGAATGGATCCTCTATTTACATGTCCTGCGAAACAGCGAGCGGTTCAGAATCCCTTGAGCAGAATTAAAGGCGCACTCGGTTAGAAGGAGTACACGCTGGGCATCTTCATTGACATTAAAAATGTTTTCGACAACGCAACTGTTCGATGCACGTGTAACTTGGTAATACGAGTACAACAAGGTCTTGGCGAATCACTAGTTTTATGGATATAGGACCCTGAATGCGGATCCTGATTGCGTGCAATACGTGATGGTCGCAAGTCGGCGTGCTGTCACATCTGCTATAGTTAGTCAAAAGTTCTAACCTCTACGATCAAGAATATTCCGGTGGTGTAGCTTCACTGTCTTAGGGATCACGCCTAGCGAATTCCTCTTCTAAAGCACATGCTTAATTTCCTCAACCATGAAATTGTTCTTTACGTTAAGAAGGATGTTGACTGAATTGACTTATCTAGTGCTTAAAGGCAAAATCATCCCTCTCTAACGAAGCTAAGTACTTGGGGGTCATCCTGAATAACACATTTCATTGGACTAAATATGTCACGCTGGAAACCTCCAACACGCTATCCGCCTTGTGATAGTCTAAATACGCTTTCGGTTTGTCTTCGAGATGGGTCCTCTGGATCTACATCGCTATGATAGGACCAATAATATCCAACGTGACGGTTGTAGGCGGGAACAAGGCTATACGAAAACACGTCACTGCAGCTCTTACTATCCCAACAAACGGTCTGCCTTGGTTGCATGTAGGTGTTCTTAGCATGGTTGATACTCATATCATGGGCTGCACTCTTAAGGTCATCTTCCATTTAAAGCGCTGTGGTCTTTGGTACAACACACACTGTAGTCTAAATCACTCTGACTGCCGACGTTCTCTGGTGTAATCAGTTCGACCAGAATTTGAGAAAAACAGGAATGCTGTTGGATCTAGTATTGATCAAAGATGTGTTATAGGTATCTGTCTGAAGAATACCTGCACCACTGGAACCGCTCAACATTTCCCAGGTTGTAGTCGTAGTCGGCAGGTTGGATTCGCTGAGTCATGTTTGGGTCGCAGGTTACAATGGGATAACAAGAAATGAAATCGCCGATGAACTTGCTATGCAAGACTCAGATGGTATGCTAAATGTTTCCCGGCGTCTCTTAGAGGTCGGCGTCTCTTAGAGGTCGGCGTCTCTTAGAGGTCGGCGTCTCTTAGAGGTCGGCGTCTCTTAGAGGTCGGCGTCTCTTAGAGGTCGGCGTCTCTTAGAGGTCGGCGTCTCTTAGAGGTCGGCAGTACCTCAGTAGGAAAGATTTTAGACCGCTTCATAGCAACGTTATGAGACATTACGCTATCACTAAACTGATTAGCGGTCTAGTCATCATAGGTGATGTATTATCCTGTAGCTATATGTCTTGCGCGTTTATGTTTTGCGTGCTAGTACTGTATAAAGTTCACCATTAAGGCTTTTCTCATTTTTCTACCAACGAAAGTCTGAGAAGTTTCAGTTAAAGGGAGGTATAAGGAGTACAATGGATCTGTACTTTGTCTGGGTCATTTACATGTGGTTCATCGTGAGCGTAAGTAAATAGAACATTGGTCCTTCAAGAAAAACGATAACGAATATGCTAGAGTTATGATCAGGAATGGTGTTCGCTTAAAAGTCCTAGGAGACTGGGTAGTGAGGAAATAAAAACACAAAATTTGAACCAGGAGTGAGATTGTCTATATGAGAACAGTGGATATCTTGATAGGGGCTAGTGTGCTTCTTGACATATAGAACTTCTGACCATGTGCATTAAGAAAAAACTATCCAAGCTTAAGAACCAGCCGACATTAGAGACTTCAATATTCGTCGTTCGAGCAGTTGTGATTATCCACCAGTGGAGGGTAAGATAAAATGTACATGTAATTCATCAAGAATGTACCTGCTAACTTGAGAGAGTTGGAGTTTGGAACAACTGCTAAGATTCATAAAACAAACACCCAATAAACCTAGTGTGTGTGGATCGTTATCGTAAGTGAGTTGTGGTATGTAAGCTATGATCATGGACCACACAATTCAAAGGCATCCAAAGTTTAAGCTTTGTTAACGATGAGTCCATTTGGTCAGGTGGATGTAAATCTTGCTTTTATTAGCTAGGTTGGACGATTTGTTCTGACTAATAGCGGAATCAGTTTCAAGATTATTATGTTTTTCTTAAAGGATTCACGAGCCACAGTCCTCCATCTATGCATCGAATTTACTTAGTCAAGATGTTTTGCTACATTTATCGCAAAGTCCTAGTCCTTTCAGAAAGATTTTTCATTTGGGTGCAAATTTGTTCTAAGCGACGGCCAAGACAATAAATCTCGATCTATCAGCATGTTAGCGACCTCATTGTTACGAACCTGATTAAGGTAAATTTATAGACAACAGCCTAATATGTTCTCAAGGTGCCACAGGGAAAGAATATCTTACCATTGAAGAATGTAAGTAGGAGTCCTCGACAAAGACACTATGTTCTACTATGACCTTCAAGTCATCATAAAACTGTCAACCAGATGGAACATGCTACGACTAACACACTCTGACCTAGTTGCAACCTAGGTACGTCTACGGATATATGTATCAGAAACTCTAACAACGGACAAATATCGTGGGGAGCTAACAATCTACCCCAAGTGGTCATTACCCGAATATGCCCACGAAACGCCTGGTTTCTTTTGTTGGTCGGAGGGGAAAGCCATATGTGTGAGTGAGAGACTCCTAATAACTAAACGTTACCTTCGCGCCGCAAAGAAACATCGTTCATACCAACGCCCCGCGGAACCAAGAAACCACTGTAAAGCATAAATTCATAGAGTAGGGGAGTACCCTTTGGCTAGAAATCATGGGCTTGTAAGTCAAGATGTTGCATTTCGTAATGTTGTTGGCTTATTAGGCCGACGACGGATGTCTGTTCTATGTGTGTGTGTTACGAATGTTGGAGTGCATTTGTGTGTGTAAGAATTTATGTGTGGAGAAAAGTCAGAATGAAGTGTGTGGGTGTATGTCTTATAAATCGGGATGAAAAGGAAACGAGTGTTGTGGATCTGTGTATATTGCGCATATCTGCCACTTTTATTTAAGTATGTGTTTATGTGTATACTCGTATTCCTGTCGCTGCGTAATTCTTGATTTTCACCACTCTTCCGCGAATTTTCCTTATTTCGCGCGACTGGTTAGCAGTTTCCACATTGCCTACGTCTGCTGTCACAGACAATATTATTTTCTTCGTAATTTTTCTTGCATTGACGCTTGAGTCTTCTCAGTTCTAATAAGATAATAAAATGGCCACATTACCCTTGTATGCGAAAAGCTGCTATCTGTTATTCTGAAGCGCGGGCAGTGGAAAATTGCGTGATCTGCATCCTCCTCTTGGTTCGCGCGGGATGGACAGATTGGGGAGGCGTCATATCAGAATTTGTGCAAATATTTTCTGAACACACCATGGCCGGTTAGGAACCGTGTGATATACAAGTTTTGTCGTCCAGCTCTTTTTTTATGAATGGTTCTATATTGGGGATAAAGTAGTGTCTCCATTCTCCCTCGGTTCTGCCACTTTTAAACTGAGATATCCCTTTCCTCCTTATGGATCTCGCCAGCTGATCCCTTGGGTGGACAAGAACGTATTCTCGTGTGTACGCATCTCATTGTTCCGGCCATTATATCAATGCGAATCATACCAGCTTAAAAGCCCTCAACCCTAGTCGGTATTATAGGTTAGCTTCCTCTTCCTGAAGTAGCTATGTAGATTTGTATGTATAATTTTGAGGATATAGTTTGGTACGCCCATTCCAGCAGGAGCATTCATTATAAATGTCCAGTTTGTCGAATTGAAAGCATTTTTGATGTCTAATGTGACCACTACGCTGTACTTCTTTGCCCCGAATTATCATCGGCATCCCTTGATGGCTGCGTCTGCGATATCTTCACTATTTTGATTGCTTCTCCTGTGGGGTGGGATTTTCGGAACACAAATTTTTATTCTGACAGTGCACTGCTTTCTTCTGCTATTGCCATCAGTCTGTTGTCAATAATCTTTTCTACAATTTTTCGTATCCAGAAGACAAATGGGGCGATATGACGAGGGTTTATTCGGTTTATTTACTTTGAGAGAAGTAGTAAACATTGTAGTTTCCAGTGATCTGGGAAAGTAAGCTGAAAATTACTTCTATAAAGATAATCTCGATGTAACTGTTCCTTTATGGGCTCTGACTAGTGTTCCATCCGGGGCTGGTGTTTTCCTGTCGCCAATCTTTTTGCATGCTTGCAGCAATTCGTCTTCTGTAACAGGTAACAGGATCTCTTCATCTGCAATTTCTATGACGTCGGTAATTATTCTGGAAACAATGTCTTAATAATATTTTTCAGGATTGGCAGGCCTATTATATAGTTGAGCTTCCCTATGTTCTTTGACTTCTAGGCGTTTTCCCAAGGGTTTAAATCGGCTTCGTCCAGCAGCATTTTGAAGCTCCTAGTTTTGCTGTCCTTAATGGCTCTTTTTAAGGATGTCCTCGGTTGCTTAAAGATAACCAGACTCTGATTACAATCCCGGCTTCCCCTTGAATATTGGGCCTTTCGTCTCGCTTTCAAGTTCTTAGGGATTTTATTTCGTCGTTCTATCAGTAGCAGGGTGAGATGAATTGGCTGGGATTTCTTCTTGGCATAGAAGCATCACATGCTGAAACTAATGGGCCCGATATTTCGATCGCTAGGTACAAATGACCTCCTCAAACATTTTTCTATCAAAAGCTGTGTCTCTCCCCTTTGGACCAGTCATTTTGGGTCGGTTTCGGTGTGTCTCTTTTAGGAGCGCGAAAATCACTGTTTGATCACTTTGTGTATGGTCGTCACTGACCGGCCATTTAACACAAGTGCTAGAAAGCTGCTGATAAAGGTTATATCGACCCCGTGCCCACCTTTCGGAAAGTATTTTTCGTACCCCCCTTAGCTAGAACTATGTGCAGTATTGCAAATGACTCGAGTAGAGCTCGTCCTCTTGCGTCCGTCATCCTGCTGCCCAACTCTGTGGGCCACGCACTGATATCTCACCCTATTACTATTATATTTTTTCTTCTTACATCTACAAGATCATTCTGAAGCTTTTGGTATTGTTCCCAGGACAGGCTTGGCGTAGCAGCTGCTTAAGTGGATGCTATCTTGGGGCTTCTGAAAGGCTTCGTTTCTACATGTGCATTGTGCATATTGCTTACCCAGATACATTCGTTTAGAGCTCCATATGGTTCTCTGATCAGGATAACACCAATTTGCTTTTCTTTGGTTTTTTGGGTTAACAGGTCTTGTATTGCTTCGCAGTAGTTAAGGCTTATCTGAGCAATCTTCATGTTTCTAGACCAGTCAGAGCCTTTTTAAACACTCGGTTAAAAATGGTGCGATCAGCAACATGCCTGGCATTCTCTGTGTTGTCCCTTTTGCAGAAGAAGCAAATTGTTTCCCTGCTGTGGTTTTTGGCTATGTGGCCGTCTTCTCAGCATTTCATGCATTGCTTTTGCAGTGACGTGCTGTGAGGCCGAATTCAAGGCACTTAAAGCACTTGGTTGTCAATGGCCTCACCTCACTGAAAGCATCGGTTCCCACTAGATCACTGAAATCAAGTCGTGTTGGGCGCGGTAATTACTTAGATGGATTACCACATTGGAATTCGGTACTCCGCGTGCTGTTGACAAAAAACGCCACATGGGCATAGTACCCCGGCGTTAAATCCCGGACCTTACAAATTAATTCGTATCGTTCCCTTGATACTAATAATAATAATAATTAAAGCACTTAGTAGGGATTCCGACTCAAAGTTGTTATCTATGTTCGGATGTGTAGTAACCTGAGTATCCCATGGTTGTCTACGCAACCGCTTATGGGGAGCTGTGCCTGAGCCGGATCGGTTCTAACAAGGAATGTTACATATAGACCTACACCACCAACTTGATGGTGTCATATGTCTCCTTCACTTCGCAATCTCCGGAGAGACTCCCAGATGTCATCACGAGAGGTGTAAAGCAGACCTTATTAACAGAAATGCAAGGTGTTCGACTGCAGAAGCTCTTTATCAAACCAGCATCTGTCGGAAGATACTACTTCTACGAAGCCTAATAGCCTAATGCTTATCATGGCCACCCACACTATGGAGTGCAGACGTTCTTGTAAGAGAGATAGGATACACCGAACTGTTGTATTGTTCATCACACCAGACCTCCCTTCATGCTCTTCAATTAAAATAAAGCGATTTCCCCGTAGTATACTGCTTACTTCTTACAAAAACTCTCAATCCTGCCAGTACTTTCCTGTAATTTGTTAAGTACGAGTCATTAAGATCATAGTGAAATCTGCGATCTTTTCATTATCATCGTTTAAGTATTATTATTCAAAGCCTAAACAACTTCTACCAACCTCTTTTAGTCTTCCCCGTATATGGTATAATTGGATGCCTTAGCGGTTTTTCAAAGACAAAGCGATTATTATCAAACTCCACTTTAATAGCTGACGGAAGTTAATTTAAAAATAACCATTACATGCCTTCTACTGTAGGCATACATAGCTCCCCGCAAAGTCGCATAAAAAAGCGAAAGTCATTGTTTCTCCTGCTCATTGGATTTCCTTTCAATGCAACGTCAAAAATATATTTCCTGGTGCAATACTCCGAATGATGGATGCCATTCACAAATCATCATTCACTGTGTATAGTCCTCCGTTCGGCCACTTTGTTCAACGCCTTTCCTGAATTCCCCAATCGCCTCCGGAATATACCACAAATCAGGTAAAAATGAATCCTCCACCTAGAACAACACCATTCACATTCTTTATCACTTTTCCAGTTAGCCACCATGTTATGCTCCGTTTCAACACCTGCATCATCACACCAAATGGACGAGCAACTAACAAATAAATGACCAACACCCAGGCGAACACCTTGCGCTACTTCCGCAATCTCCACCCGGTCAGCACCCAATTTTAGTTCAATGACACATCGGCTTCCACTTCGACTTGGACTCCGCTGAGGCTTCAACTTCTGTTTCGGCTTTGGCATATCTCCAGTGATTTCCAGATTCCAAGGCGCTCACAATTTATGAGTCCCTAATTGAAAACGAAAACTATAACGTTTCGATCAAAATTACATATATTACGTAATCTTAGCTAGCGGTAGCTGTAGCCGCGCAAATTAACCCACACCTCAGACACAAACCCAAACCATGTGCTGGTAGGGTATCGAGCCATCATCATGATTGAGGTTGTTTCGCTGCGGTATTTGCTCCTGCTTCTCAAGTACGTCCGCCACCTGAACCCACCAACAATCTTGGGTGAGGAACTTTTTATCTCACCTGGACAATTTACATCCAATAACTATTTGCATAACTTAGGCATAGGTAGGCACTGGCTGCCTGATGGTAAAGGAACTTGGAACAGTTCTTCTTCTGATTTCGTCTTCGGTTCCATTTCCAGCTTTGCCGTTTGCCTCCGTTCAAGTGGAAACAAGCAGTACAAACAAAAATAATGTGGAATAGCTGCGGAAGGGTACCGCGTAGTTGGGTGTAAATTGGCAACGAAATTTATGCAAATTGTCTGACAGCTAAGCTTAACCATAAACCGTTGTTAGTTGGCTAGAGCCAACACAGTGCATGCTGGAAGTGTGTTCCATGGACCATTGGCGGCAAATCATCTACCTCCGTCCCTTTGGGAGTCGGACTTGTGTGCGAATACATATGCGTGTGTACGGATTTGTGTGTAAAAAAGCGAAAGGATGCATTGAACTCGAGCTGATCGTATCATCGGCAATTTTGTCGGTTCCACGAGCATAAAATCATAACATTTTGAGTAGGCGTTCCCAGCACAGTCTGGTCCGCAATTTAGCGAATACGAGTAAGTGTCGAAATATTTAGATGAGTCTTAAGTTTTGGTTTGAATCTAGATCTAGGTCTTGTTCTACGAATGGGTCCTTGATGATCCACAACAGATGATGATGCACAGAATGCCTTTGAACGTGTTCTTGAATTGAGTTGGAAAGTATCTCATATGCTTCGTGAGCTATGAAATTAGGCCTTGCAGTACACGAATGCTCCTTCTTTGAACTCTTCGTTATATAAATGAATGCAATAAGACTGCAGATATTCTGTTAAAGGCCTTTGACTGGGGCGAACGCTTTCATCGAATATTTGAATTTTTTGACCATTCTTTCGAGCATTTAGGGCAGTATAGCTGCAATAACTCGCCATAAATTGCCTTCCAAGGTTTCAATCGTTGCTAGTTTATACAAGTAAACAAGCGATTTCGAGTACTCCTATAGAAAAAAGTCGAATGCAAGATCTTGGTGGTCAATCCGTAGTTTCCAATTTTTAAAATCCTTTCTCACTAAACTTTTATTTTAAGAAATCAATAGAGGTTGTCATAGTATGACACGTATATAAAACTAAAAAAATATTATCATAATCTGTGCAAATACGTACGCAAGAACATTGAAGAAACGCGCGACACTTTTTATTCTGAATCGTTTGAACGAGCGAGGGGTAACGTAAGGGAAGAATGGAAAGTAGTCGATAGTATTTTAGGGAAAAGTAGGCAACCAATAAGTATAAGCAGCTTGGACATAGATGGTATTAATTACACCGATTTAGATAGCATTTCAAATAAGCTCAACGAGTATTTTACCGAGATCTCAGAAAACCTCAAACCTTCTGTCGAAAGTTCCTTAGACTGCAGCTGATTTAAAAGAACAACAGAAGACATACAACCCAACAGTTTTGTTTTCCAACCATTTTCCTCAGATGAAATATGTAAGGCAATATTCTCCTTAAAAAATAAAAACTCGTGCACTAGCGATGGCATATCAAGTGTATTGTTATAGTGTAGTAGACGTTTTGAATTACTTGTTTAACCTAAGTGTTCAAAGTGGTTGTTTTCCTCAGCACCTAAAAGCCGCTGAAGTTATACCACTTTTTAAAAAAGGCAGCAAAAAAAATATGTCAAATTATAGACCATTTCCCTCCTTCCAACATTTTCCAAGATCTTTGAAAAACTTATAAAATCGCGAATATTGTCTTTCTTAGACAGAAATGAGTTTTTTAGTAGTTGTCAATTCGGATTTGGAAGTGGAATGTCAACAGAAGATGCAATCCTAAGAGTATGTGGCCAGTTATATGAAAGTGTTTACCGCAAACAAACTAGAATGGCTCTTTTTGTTGACATGACAAAAGCATTTGACCTGGTTAACCACCACGTTCTGCTGAAGAAATTATACAATGCCGGTCTTAGAGGAGTTATCCACAAATGGTTTTGTTCGTATCTCAAGGGTAGAAATTAAAAGGTCAATGTAAATGGGTGTTTTAGTGATTCGCGTGCCTTAAGAAATGACGTTCCACAGGGATCAGTTCTTGGTCCTGTCCTTTTTTTTAATTTACATTAACTCTCTGTTTGCTCTCAATCTTAAAGGTGTGTCAACAGCGTTTGCAGATGACATAGCCCTAACTTATCAGTTTGATACAATATTCGAATGTATTGCGAAGATTTCAGAAGATCTTGAAACATTGAGACTTTGGTTTTCAGAACAGAAGTTGATTATTAGCGAAAAAACAAAACTAATGTCCTTCAGCCTATTAAACAATGATTTAGTAAATTTTAATCTGTGTTTCCATGCACCCAATTGCAAAAAATTTTGTTTGCCTGTACATAGTTGTGGAAAGAGTACTTTTGTTTGTAGCTCCCCCTGTTCAAATAGTTGCTTTAAAATTGAATCTGTGCAAAATTTTAAATACCTTGGAGTATTAGTTGACCGAAACTTGAACTGGAAAGATCATATTCATACCATTAAAAGGCATATGCTCCTTGTAACTCGCAAAATGTACCTCATCAAGCAACACCGCTCTGCAAAAGTGTTAAAGTCAATTTATTATGGCTTTGCCTACTCCAAATTGCAGTATGGTATTACAAGTTGGGGTGGCTCTTATAACAACTCTTTTAGGCCATTATGGATAGCTCAGAAACATTTAATTAGAATTATTAGTAAAAAAAATCGTCTAACTACGAGCTGGCCATTATTTATAAATCTGCGAATTTCACCAATGAGACATCTTTATGTTTTTAAAGTGCTAAAAGAATTTTTTAAGCAAAGCGGAAATCTTCCCAGTAGAAGAAATCAGTTTTATAGTCTTCGTACAAATAATATGCAACTGATGAATGTTCCATTTGCCTGCACAACCCACTTTTCGCGCTTCTAGACTGTTACAGCCCCTTCAATGTTTAACAACTTAACTTTTCCAATTAGGTCAACCTTACGATTTAATTCATTCCTAAAACGCGTAAAAGACTGGTTATTTACACTCAACTACGACTTCTTTGAATCATTACTTTGTTAATCTGCTACCTTAAACATTCAGCACAAGTCGTTCCCGTATTTTTCGTGTCAGATTCTTCATTTTTATTTTAGAGTTGTTAATGATGAATCAATGAATTTATATTTGAATTTACTTTTAATGAATTTTGTATTTATGTATTGTATTATATTATTTGAATAATTCCTTAAATTTTGAATTTCAATTAATTAATTTCAATTAAAATATTATTATTAATTCGGTATCTTTCCACACTAACTTTAAGTTACGGATTGATTACTATTATTTTCCGCTTTATTTTAAACTATAGCTTTAACTTTGTAATAATCTTAAGTTGATTTTAAATGAAAATAATAATCTGTTGACGTAGCTCCATCTTGCTGGAACCATATACGAATATCGTCCAACTATATGTCACATATTGTAAATTTGGAAACAAATATTTGTTGACAAACTTTAATCGGTCACCATTGGCTATAACGCGGCTTTTACTAATGGTATCATAGAGCAGATATTTGTAAATGCAAATTATAGAGAAGACGCCAGAAAGCTTGGAAAGGTTCTTACAACACGAGGAGTGCCGGCATTCTGGTGACGCCCTCGACATTAAGAACGGTTTTAATTCGGCAATGTGACCGACATTCGAGAGGACTTGAGGCGGCAACTGCCTTAGAAATGAACTGGATAGCTATCTCCAGCATTTAGCACTCCAGTACAACACTACGGAGGGACTGGTGAAGTCGGGTGTGGCCTAGGGTTCGGCAATCTCTAGAACATCGTGAAGCATGGAATCCTGTGCCTAGAAATGCTGGCTTTAGTAGCGATGTCGCACTGCTCGTGATGGCGAGATCTCGTGAGGAGGCCGAGCGCAGTTAACGGTGGGCGGCCGCGAGACTTAAGGACTGGCAGCCCACAAAAACGGAGATGGTTTTCTGCACCAGAGAAAAACAGTTTAGGTGGCTTCCGTGTAAACGTCGTGGGTGTGGTATTATGCGAGAGTCCAATACTTCGACTAACCTTTGGAGAGCACATTGGGATTGCGGCTGATAGAGCCACCAAGCTCAGACCCGCGGCTCGCGACAAAGCAAAGCAAAATTAGTAGCGTCCGTTCCCAACCCTATATTACCGTACGGCGCCGAGTTATGGATGGATGCGCTGTTAAAACGCATCCCCTCCTCAGGATTGCCAGCATAATGAAACACCAGAACGAATACCATATTCGGCATGGGAGGGCTGAATGGAAGCCCACCGAACTGGGTAATTTTTGGGGTGATTTTGGTGGTTGTGTTTTAGACTGAGATACAAGCCTGCTCATTACCATCGCGAAGCTGATATAACCCAAACAGAGACCCCACCATGAAGTAATGCTAACACGGTTCTGCCGTGGATCAGAGCCTTGCAGAAAGAAAGTGAATATCAGGTTGATTCGAACCTGACAATTGCATGACTCTAACATGATCATAACTCTCTACGGTATCTGGTAAGTACGACTTTCCCTCTCTGCTAAAAAAAAAGTAAAACCAAGCAACGTTCTGAACAAACCCCTCCGTCGATTTAAGCACTGACCCAGAAGTTCTTGAATCACTTGATTCTGATGACTTCTGTGGCTCCTTCTATGAAACGTTTGGTAGATTATCCTTGAGCGATGAAATGTTTAAATTTAAGCAGAAAGGTGCGATATGAAAAACGGAAATTTTTGTGTAAAGTGCGCAATGCAGCAAACTCGTAAATGGCAAATCAAATCTGTGTTGAAAGTCCCTTTCCTAAGAACTACGACTTTTGAGGTTTTCAAGCCACCAAAAATAAAGCGTGCCATCTTCTAAATTCCGGGCTAACGCAGAGAAATGGACGATGTACTGATGCGTCTTCATACCCAGCCCTGAACATAACACTGAAAAATGGAAAATCTACTCTCACAAGAAGAGCAAGAATCGAGAAAACTGCTTTTGTAGAAACCATTAAGTTTAGTTATTAGTTACATGTTATGCAGACGAGAGGTGACCCCACCTTCAACATTCTAAATCTGCTAGAGCATCCCTATGTAGGAAGCTTGCCGGAATGGATACAAAACCTCACCTAGTATCTATGAGAAACCATGGGTGTGGAGTAAACGCATCTGTGGTTTCGGATGTTTCAGGGGTTTCACACCATTTTATGACAAGCACCTGCGAACTGCATCGTGCCTGATTGGGAAACTATTGATTGCTCAGAACTTGGTCTTGGCCAGTAGCGCAACAATCAGCACGACGAAGTGCTTATTTTACCTCCTTGTGGTGGTCCCTGGGCAACTATTTGCGTATCCTATATACGTAAATAGGCTAAAATTACAAGTGCGAAAGGCCTAGATTTCTAGGATAGGTTACGGAGGTTAGCATTCCTCGTAACTGAAATCAAAACCGCTGCCGAAACTGATACTACACCTCGAATAGGGAATGATAACACGTTGACGACATTTGCCTACTGTACCCGGACAAATATTGGTTTTTAGAATAAGAAGACACTTCACAGAAGTCCTCAAAATGTCAGATTCGTCCAATTAGAGAAGGCATTGATGCGGTATAAGATGGACATCTTAGGGATTAGTGAAGTTAGATGGTTGGGCTCGGGCAAGTTTAAGTCTCTAACTCGATTAGTACAGTAATCTACTCTGGAAAGGCACCTGGAAGCTATCGGGAATAGGGCGTTGGATTGCTGCTTTCCAAAACAGCTCTCAAAAACTTAATTTTCTGGGAGCCTTTAGACGACAGGATCCTGAAAGCCAGGTTGCGGACCAGAGTACGTCTCGTCACCGTCATACAGTGTCACACCCCAACGGAGCTTTTTTCTGTAAAGGAGAAGGAGGCATTTTTTCACCTGCAGCACTTTTTCATAAGCAGCACTTATATGATAGTACACCACACCGAGATATAACAATGGTAATGGGAGACTTGAAAGCCAAGGTTTGCAATGACAGTGTGGGAAAGCATGGTGTTGGCGACCGCAACGACAATGGCGAGTGTTTTTCAACGCCAACCGCCTTGTAATAGAAGGGACCATGTTTGAGAATAAAATGTTCCACAAAGTCAGTTGGGTGTCGAAGGATATATGAAACTTCCAACCAAATTGATCACTTTGCGATCAGCCGGCGATTTAGAAGCAGTCTCCGGATCGTTCCTAACAGAAGGGGTGCAGATATGGGAATGGCTCGGGACCACAATCTGATGGTTGCCACCGTAAGAATACGTACAGCTGCAGATGGACACAGGTGTCCAAAGCTCTAAACAACACCTGGTAAAAGACATAGCCTCATCTCTACTAGTCTCGGATGAGAACCAGCTCAAAAGGTGGAAGGAGCACTTTCCTGCGGTTTTAAACCGCGTTTTCGCCAGTGAAGTGAACCCAACGCCCAATGACCCGTCCGTGATAGTAACAAATTTTGGTTGCGGCATATCTATACCAAAATTAAAACACTGAAGAACAAAAAGCGATTGGACTTGACGGTATTCCCTCAGAGCTCTTACGAGTAGCGCCAACACCTCACTGAGAGAGCTTGGGAAACAGAGAGTTTTCCTGAAGAGTGGAAAAAAGGAATGATTGCCTAGCTCCGAAGGAGAGGAGACCTTACGCAGTGCGAAAACTGGAGAGAAATTTGCGTGCTGCCTGCAGTAACATGATTTTTTCTATTAGCTGTGAGGTCCTGGAGCGATTAAAAGACCAATTCGAAGACACACACCACGCCAAACAAGCAGGATTCCGTACTGGATCTTCCTGTATGGACGACATCAACACCATGCGGATCACCATCGAAGAGTGAGTCGAAAAGGCGTCCCAGATAAATTGATTGCTATTATCAAGGCTACGTATGATGGATCCAAATTTCACGTTCTGCATAAATGAACGTCATCAGAGGAGTTTAAAATCCTAAATGGGGTTAGGCAAGGCTATATATTGTCACCAATACTGTTCCTGTTGGTGATAAGTGATGTACTGCATGCAGCTTTGTCGACTGGAAATGGAGGAATTCAGTGGATTCTGCAATCAAACCTCAAACATCTGGACTACGCGGACGAAGTGTGCTTACTCTCCTATGGGATCATGGATCTCCTTCAAATGAGAACAAAAAGATTAGCCCAGGAACTTCCTCATCTAACCAAGTAGAGATTTCTGGACAACCTGTGGAGATGGTACTGATATAATCAGCCGAATCAAGAAAGCAAAGGCTGCGTTCAGAATGCTGTCCAAAGTATGGAGAAACAACTCTATCAACCTAAAGGCCAAGCTACGACTGTTCCGCTTCAATGTTGAATCCGTGCTTCTTTATAGGCGCAGCACATGGAAAGTCGCACCCGCTGTCACAAGAAAGCTGCAAACGCTCGTGAATGGACCGACAAGTCCATCTAGAAAACAATCGTTCTGTTGTGGAACATAGATTAACACTCTGTCTTATGCAATTCAGAACCAGCTCACAACTAGCTCCTATCACGAAACTGTAAGTGAGCTAAGTATCACAACATGCCGTAGCCGATATCTGTCATTGGTTTTAGTGACTGACGAAGCCAGCACCTACATTACTGCTTTCTTTGATGGCTTCAAGTCCGCTGTCGCCGATGGCTTATATAAGAAGGTTTAGACCAGCTGCTGGCAAATCTGACGTCCATCTTTACTGCTAGCCAGTCGCTGGCATATATAGTATACCGATACCCTGGCGAACAGTAAAAGTAATCTTTATACCGAAAATCGGAAAAGATAACTACACACTCGGCAAGCACTTCAGATCAATCAGTCTGACTTACTTCAACTTGAAGGTTATGGAGAGAATGGTCCACCTTCATGTGAGCCAAACTGCTGTGCGAATGCGTACTCTGCTTAAGATGTAACATGCCTACCAGCGCAAAAGAACCTGACAAACACCTGAAGGCATCCCGTCTTCATGGCTATGGTGCATGTTAATCGACTCACTCTCGCTCTCGCTCTCGCTCTCATTACTCAAGCAAAAGCAAATGATGTGGCTCGACTGAATGTTGGATCAAGCCTGGTGACTGTCTGCTCCAAAAGGTGGGCACCCGTAGGCGTAATCGACGATTGGTGGGAAATGGGCTTTCAGTCAATTTTCTCAAAACTGAGGTTGTTCTCGTTATGAGAAGGAAGAAGCTGACTGGTCTGACTCATCTAGTACGTCTATATTCAAACGGATATATGGTATGTACATATAAGCAGTCCTGATGGCAACGAACTATATTATGAAAAATTCGCGGAGAAGTAAAGTGTTTGCGTCTGTAGTGATAGCTTAGCTGCATTTCTAGTCTTCCTGAACTCTCTCAGCACTTCTGTTTGTAGAATGCAAAGTTTCTCTGAACGTAGTAAGAAATCTGAATTCACAGAATCTTGCTTGAATCCCAGGTCAAAATGGTGCACGGGAAAAGACATCCCCACGAATTTGTTAGCGAATCAAAGGAGAGTTTCGTAGTACGTAGGCTTTCATTCGCAGATGGGTTTTATGTGAGCATAATAACAGATGGCGTGACCCTCCGGGATGATGGCAGACCAAGCAAATGCTTCCTGTTAGGTCGTGACCGGGAGGTCAGCTGCTTTCTTGCTTTCCCATTGTAGTAAGGACCGTAAACTGCCGTAAACGCTTCTGCTAACCACCTAAATAACATTTATCAGTTTTTAAGTTGAAATTACTCTAGTGGGAACAGACTCAGGATAACCTTTCAATCAGCTTTTACAGAATTGAATGGTCCGTAGAAGTTATAAACGCATGAAGGATACTACTTGCTATTAAATACTAAATCTCAACGGTTAACGGAGCAAGGTTTGAAGGCAATGTTAGCCATACTGTCATTGCCCATATTTATAGATTAAGATCCTCAACTAAGGCTATCGATTTTCGACATTTTTGAATTCGCCACTAGTATTCGTATCTATAGCCGGAATAGTAAAATAAACCATTCTTCCATCGTGTAGACCGTGGACAGGTTCTCAGGTATATCTATCTGATGATGGCGAAGTCGCCTGCTACCACCTAGTTCACCAGCAAAGTTCAATTTTCGCAATAGACGAGAATAATAACTGGATCACATCAAATGGATATCGCTTTTGTAAGATAAGCCTTTCGAAATTCTCAAAAGTTTGAGCTTATACCCAACCTTCTCTACACACTGTGCCACTGCACTTGCCACTTCTTACCGATGGCTTCCCATCTAAAAAAAAAAAGAATCTGCACTCACTTCCTTGCTGTTACGAATAAGAACCAACTGCAACTACATGTACATGCTGCTCGTTCCTATTTGATTTCACATGCATCTGCAAACCAAGCAATTCAATGGATCATTGGAAAGGTGAGAAGAAGTTGGCCAAACACACATCCAAACACAGTGTGATACTCAATCTTTCACAGTTGACTTATGAGTGGGTGATGTTGTGCCATGATATTAACTGCCAGCCGCCTAATTGATTAAATTGTAGGAAATGACCGGATAATGATTGCTTACGTGTTACCCTTCAATAAGTTCTTGAGTGAAATGGCCTTTGCATACCGAGGCTGAGCAAGACTCTGATTATAGTTTAGAGTGCACAAGTTATTGGCATTACGACGACAGACAAGTTAATAAGTTTTCGTGTGCCGCCGTAGCTGCAACAAGTTCTTTGCATGATTCTTAGCCACTCTACTGAAAGATGATGGCATTGGACAAAGACCCCCTGAATAGTGATTGTTGGAGGAGAGCGCCTCAAACCTAGGTGTGCCATAAAGATGCGGATATAAATTTGCGTGTTAATTATTTAATTAAAAAAAATTCCTTAACAACTCAAGAATGTCTTAAGATCGGTGACAACAAGTTTTAGACTCTGAAGGGCGATTATATTTAGCTGAAGGGTTTTTACGACCCTCCAGCATGGTACCAGAGGACAGAAACTGACTTTGGATGATGGTGGTGTTTTGTAATATTTGTCGAAGAGACTATCTCATACATTAGTTCAAGCTGTGAGCATAATGTGGTATACGAGCATGTTTGGGATGGCAAGACCTTTGGGAATTTTTTTTTCTTTTTTTTTGAATGATAATATTAAGTTTTGTTTTATAGAGGAGTCATTACGATTCGAGAAGCAATGGGAAGCTAATTTCATATAAAGATATATACAAAATATAATGTGAATTCTTTAACATCGTAACACACCTGACCACAATAATTACAGGGGATCGGGATGTAATAAGTATCTTGGCATCATAACACGGCCAGCCAAAGTCCCATTTTTAAGCTCAAGATAAGAAAAGATGGCTCGCTGAAAGTAAGGATACAATGTCACGTCTTTACCATAGACAAGGAAAGTTGAACAATTTGCCTCCATGATCAGGGCTACATCAGGGAATCGACATTCAATAGCTCAACAGCAGTGCTGTAACACAAAGGGTTGAGATTGAGGTCTATGAACAACAACAATTAGCGTGCTTTGAGGTGTTTATACAAAGTGGTGGCGCATAACTTAGGGGAGTATCAAGAGTAACAAACAGTTTGTGGGGTTTTAATCCACCAAATAATTGTAAATCAAAATGCAACGGCTAACTAATAAAATAAAATTGATTTATTTGCAACTCTTGCCTACGTGAACACAGCCGTCAAGTCCATGGCAGGTAGATAGGTAAGAGTGGCTGTTTGAAAAACCAACCCATTTAGGCATATTGGCCCATTGTAATGCCACGTGAGTCTATGATCCTCTTACTAATGGAACCAGTTTGAGCTTACGATGAAGCGTAGGAGACTGTTTACGTCTATATGTATTTTTTAGATCACTTAGGTCATTGTAGAAGAAAGCTCCTAAGTGAAGTTTTCTTCTCTGGGGGAGAGCTGGACATGTACTGAGTAGGTGGAGGATTGCCTCCTCTTCCTCCTCGTCCATGCAGCTTTCAAAGAAATCGTTTGTTAAAGCGCTAAGCCTTCTTGCGTGCTTGCCTGTGAGGCAGTGTCTAGTGATGACACCTATGATGGCGCTGAGATGGTTCCTATTTAGAAGGATCAGCCTCTTAGAGCGATACGGATCTAGCTTTGGCCAGATCTGTTTAGTCGCTAGACATGTTGGTCCAACAGTCCATCTAAGTCCTATTCTTGTATTGGCATCCAGATTTAATATTAATTTGCACGTAGCGATTGGTATACCTATGCTACCCTAGGTAGAGTAGTTCCAATTTTGGCGAGTTCATCGGCCCTACAGTTCCGTGGAATGTCTCTGAGGCTGAACTGCTCTGCCATCTCCATAAGAGATGATCGGCATTCAAGGACGGTTTTCGAATTTAATAAGACTAAGTGCAACTTGATAGCTGCCTAAATATCCGAATAGATGTGGATATCCTTTGCAGATATCACGATTTTCTTTAGCCAAGACAGAGCTTCTTTAATCGCCAAAATTTCCACCTAGAACAAGCTACAGTTATTTGTTAGACGTAAGGACAGGCTTATATTTAGCTTATCTGAGAAAACACTGCCACCAACCCCTCTATCGGTTTTAGATCCATCTGTGTAGAAATGAATTGACTTGTCTTCCATGAAAGCATCCTTCTCCCAGAAGGATCTAGAAGGGAAGCTTACATATAAGTCTTTGTCAAACCAAAGTTTAGGTATGTTGTAATCGATGTTCTCTGTGAGGATTCCTAATGTATTAAGAATGTTAGCGTGGCCAAAATGGGAGTAGACCGTAAGGCTACGCTTATGCATAGATATGCTGTTCTTTGGACTCTGCTTAGTTTACTGCATTGCCTGAAGCCGTCCACCAGTCGACAACCCTGTAAGTGAGAATCAGTCTTATGACCGAGATGTATAGCCAGTGGGTAATGCGAGGTTGAAGGCCGCATTTATTCCCAATGACTTTTTTGCAAGTGAATACAGCCACTGTAGCACCCAAATATTTTGCTGTATCAGAAAAGACTAAACTGGAATCGTTTATTGAGGGAGCGTCTACAATTGGAATTTTATATTTCCTCGTAAAGAGAACAAGATCAGTTTTAAGGGCGTTTACTCTCAATCCACAGCGATCTGCCCAACAGGTTAATCTGATGAGATTTAGTTGAAGGAGTTCTTTAATGGTATTAAGATGCTCACCTGAGATGGCTGTTGCAACGTCATCAGCATAGGTATTTACCCTGCTACTATCCGCTTGTAGGTATCTCAGCAATTCATTAACCACTAAGTTCCAGAGAAGGGGAGAAAGGGCACCGCCTTGTGGTGCACCTCTGCTGACACATCTTTTAACAGAAGCCTCACCCAGTTTGGAGTTGATTATCCAGCTGTTTAGCATAAGATTGATCAACTCGCGAAGTGAGTCATTTACCGTCAGAGTTTACAGCGCGGTCGTGATTGCAGAAGTGTTGACGTTGTTAAAAGCACCATCTATGTCCAGGAATGCGACCATTGCGTATTCTCTATATTGTGGAGATCGTCCGATGTGGCTAGTAAGTGAATGCACAACCGTTTCCACAGACTTTTTTTTACAGTAGGCATGTTGAGCCGTTGACAGAAGTCTTGGATCAATTTTAGCTCGTATATGGATATCAATCAGTCGTTCTAGAGTCTTCTGATGGAAAGATGATAGACTTATAGGTCTAAGGTCCTTTGGGACAACATGAAAATATTTGCCGTCAAGTCAATGCAAGAATTTTATTTTCATACATTTCTTTGCGTACATTTCCTTGCTTTCCTTTCTTGAGATCCTTACGCCCTCTGTTAGTAGGTTGTTGTAATTCCTCCCAAGTGCTATGATGCCTGCGCTAGTTGAATGTCCTAGGGAAATTGTTCCGTGTTCGTGCGGAAGAAATGCAGGTTTCAGTATTTCCGTCGACACCTTGGTTTCTTTCCCATTTGCTGATATTCTGTAAACTTGCGGTGAGATATGTTCAATTACTTGACGTGGGCCGGTGTACGGTGGAGTCAAGGCCCTTCAGACGGTGTCGTCTCGTAAAAATATGTGGGTGTAGGAACCAAGGACCTTGTGAACGAAACTGTATGGTTAGCAGTGGTGCGCAGTGTGTACAGCTCTTAGTTCAAGCATATGTCTTCGTAGGTGACATATTCTGTGCTTGGAGGTGGTCCTTAAAGCATTTTCGGAGCCCGAGCATAACGATTGGGAGTATGCTAACCCAGTCTGCTCGCCTTTCGTTGCACATAATTGCGGCTTTAAGCGTGCGCTGCCATCTTTCTGCGAGACCATTTGCTGCCGGGTGGTACTGTGACGTCTTTATTCATATGCAACCTATCAGTCGTATATTAGCAGCCTACAAAAGAACTCAGATTCAACTTGAGTTCCCTAGTCAGTCGTTATTTCCGAAACGCGCTATAGAGTTCGAGTAGAATTCATCTGCTACAATACTTCTGCTGTGACTAGATGGACAACTTCCGGCCATCTGGAAAAACGATATATTAGCGTTAAACAATCTGAATCCTCAATCCTAGGTGCACTTGCTCGATTCGGTTGTCGGGAACAGGAATCTTGTCTGGGCGATTTCTGGTATGTGGATGTATGCGGGGCGAAGTGAACTTTCCGTCTATGTAATGAATGGCATCGAACACTCTCCGTCGTACCGTTGCTGGGATGTACGGCCCAATGGTAGCTGTTAACGTGTCACAGTAGATGTTTTGCCCATTGTCAGCTACGAGTTTCTGCTATTTTAAGCTGTTGTCTTGGGACTGTTACCGAGCTTTTAGTTCCTCGTCGTGCTCCTGCTCTTCTGGAAGAGCATGCCCTAGAGTAGATCAACGGTTTATGGTCCGTTTTGAAGGAGAAGTTGGTCCTCTCTCGGTAAAGAAGGTGCAGTTTGCTACTTTGATTACTAATCCATGTTGCTGTAGTCAGTCGAACACGATGTTTAGATGCCGCAAGCGTTCTGGTTTATTGTCTGATGCTATAAAGATGACATCCAAATAGGAAGAGGGGAAACTTTGTAGTCCTGACAGTTCTTGGTCCATGATTCTTTGGGTATCTGTCAGGCTGGGTGGCTGCATTCAACCTGTGGTAGTCACAACATGACTTCCATGTTGCATCCGTTTTGTGTGCTAGATTTAGCGGGCTGGCTTAGAGGCATTCGGAAGGATGACAGTACCTCTGTTCAACCTTGATGTCGAATTCTTTCCGCGCTATTAAAGAGCTTCTCGTGCGGAAGTCTCTGGGAGCGTTCTGCTACAGGGGGTCCGTTTGTGACGATATAGTGACACACTTTGTGATTGGTGATTTACTTGGCTAGAGATGGGTTCGTCAGAGCAGCAGCCGATAGTGTTGTGACTACTCCGCTATTGTATGGATCCTATTGTCGTTTTATTGGTCGTTTTCCCGCCGACGAGTCGCTGGTTTTTAATGTCGACGAGCAAATTGAACACAGAGAGAAAGTCAGTCCTAATAATTGATAGTAATAAATTTTGCGATTAAGGAACGTCACTTAAACAGTTGCCATAAGCCAAGGTCAAGGTGTAACAGCTTGTCACCGTACGTACATACATATGGATGTGCCATTAGCTGCGTAAAGGTTAAGATCGTAGGATGGATTACCTTTTATGAAAGACCGTGGAAGCACTGATATATCAGCACCAGTATCAATTAGAAAATAAGTTCTTGAGGAGCGATCAGTGATGTACGGGCGGATTTTCTGTTGATGATCGCTGCTGTCCACCTGAGGCTGCAGCCAGGAATCTAGTTTACAGTTAATATTGGGAAATGTTTGTGCTCCTACGCTGAATTTGAAGTTGAGTGTCGCTTTGGCATTGTTAGTTTCGTACTCTGGTGGCGGGGTTAGTGCGAAAGGAGTTGATAGTGTTCATCGACAGTTCGGTTATTTCCACGATTTTGTCCGCAATTTCTGTGAGCTTGTTTAGATCGTTGATGGTGCCTGTAACGAACACAGCTCGCACTGTTGCGTTTATACGCTGTATCTGGAGTGTCGGAAGGAATTTGCCCTGTATGTTGTTACCTGCTAACGTCCTCATGCTTCATAGAATTTGTGAAGGTTTTTGGTCACTCTTGGTCATCAAAATCGCAGACTGATTGATTGACTATCAGGCCCCTTGAGTGATGATAACCTATGATGGCGTACCCATAAGACATAAGAACACGCTGAGCGACCCCACGGTATATTTTAACTCTGATCAAATTCTCAAAACTTTTTCTTCCGTCTCGAGCAGGGCCTAGAGGAAAAATTTGCTGGCACTTTCTAAGTCGATGAATTTCACAACTCGCTCTGCCTGGATGAAACGTATCTACAACCAAAAAAGGCTACGGTTCTAATGGACAGAAATCAGACAAAGCCTTGACGGCTAAAACAGGTAAAACCAAATCAGCGATGGTTTTACCCGCAAACTACTCGTATATCTGTATGAAACTGGCGCTACAACTACCAAAAATATTTGTTATTGTAGACGGAATTTGGATACTTTGAAAAAATCTACCTCCAAGTAAACCGTAAAATTCCAAGGTCACTAGACAAGCTTGTATAAAAAGATGCCGCTCTTGAATAAGAAAGCAAGGCTGTGATCTAAAAGTTTAATAGTTTTCACGCCACCGAAGTTAACGCGCCGCATGTACTGAATTTTGGGTAACGCAGGGAAGCGGAAAATTTGTTGATACATTTCTATACTCAGAACCCTGGTATCGACCCTGAAAAGTAGAAATCGGCTCTTCTCTCATTCTGAGTTAAGACAAATTTCTTGTCGAGACCATTATGACTCACGTATCCATGTTTATCTTGGATAGGCTAGGCTACATTTTAAATCCAAACGAGAGGAAACTAGAGTCCAAGATTAACATTCAATATCGTAAATCTGCTGTTGTATCCTTTGTAGAAGGATATCCGGGATAATATCCAAGCATGCACATTTCAATAAGTTGGTCTTCGAAGTCATATCCGGTGGTAAAGCAGGTTAAGATATTTTACGAATCTATGATTGTATGGCCGTTCTCAGACCACAAACGTCCACTGGATTTTTTTTTTTAAGGAACTTAACACTCAAGTGGCTATTTTTTATGGAAAAGAAAGAGAAATATTTGGGCTCAGTGGTTATTTCGCTCCATGGGTGGCATCCAACATTTAATGGGGAGACTAAATTCTTAGTGGAAGTTGGCTTGATGTTGATTTCTAGTCAACTACTCGTCTTACTTGATTTTCGTTAAGTGAAAAAATGTATGATATGTCAGTCATTCGGGCGAGGCTGGGATTCGAACACCGAACCTTGCGAATTGGAAGCCAGTCCACTGCCACGTGGGCCAAGGTCTTCAACCGGATGAAAAAACGATGCCGTCGATGGATGTAAAAGCTGCAAGAATCAAGGAAGATAGTGGCAGGGAACTGTAGGTTCATTGCAATTGTGATTAAACAAGGGTCAAAAGATCCGAAGAATGAATCATCTGCATTGGTGGAATTTTTTAGTTTGAAGTCGGCGTGGAACAGGCTTTCGAGTGGTTAACTAACAAAGACACTATTAATACGTTCAAAAACTAGATCAGATTTGAGAAACTCATGGAAAACTTCTGGGAAACTGTCGAATAAACCGTCAACACTAATACCCCGTTTAAAGATATGCAGTGGCACTTGGACTTAATTCTCCTGGATATTCTTGAAAACGCACACTTCCCTAACTACTGAATGTTTGGATATCCGTCCAAACACTAGGGAATCTACGAATTCTATTGTGTGATGAAAACTACTAAGATAGACTATGAACATATGTATACAAGAAAGCTGGGTCAAAAATTCTTACTATAAGATTGCAAAAAGAGAAGAGGTTCATCCGTGGCGCTGCACAAGTCTTTGGAAATGAAATAACAAGTTTTGTTACACTTAGTCAATCTTAACAAATGGCTTGATAGTGTTGTCGAATCACTATCTCTTCAACCCCACCAATTCCAGAGAACAGCCTGTATCAGGATCTTAAGTCACTAAGGTCAAGTGCAGTATCGTGTTGGATATAATATTATTGCAAATTGCTATCTAATAATGCGCAAAGTTTGAGAGAAGCAGAATTGTGTTCATCACCGTAATGGGTGCATGTCTCCATTTTATCCAGATGGGATTTGGATGAAATGATAATGAAAAGTGATAAATAACTCCAGTCATTAAATTGGATAACGAAGTCACTATCAGAATTTTCAATAGAGCAAAATGGAAAGCACAGTTGGTCAAGAAAGAAAAGGAACTACAATATGTTGCTCAGAAATATTGGAGGTGGCGGAGCATTTGCATCAGAAGCGACAGTCAAACTGCGTTTAAAGAGCGTAAGCTACTTTGAGAATGCATGAACTGACTAAACGCAGTCGATAGGCTGAATTCCCTGAATTTTGTGTGGGCCTCACGTCACAAGGGAATCACGGGAAAAAAAAATTGCCGATGAAATTGCTCGCCAAGCCAAGCAAGAGGAAAGATTTTCAAGACCCGGACTTATGTTAGGACTGCCTGCATCCTCGGTTAGAGTTTCCCTTGACCCCTGGCTCTCATATGAGCATAACTGCGGATAACATGACTCTCGAGGTTACTGCCAGACCAAAGAAATACTTCCCGACGTCTCTTAGAGATCAGCGGCTTTCATGCAGTCTCCTACTCTCAGTAGGAAAGACTGCAGTATGCTTACTGACGTCGTGACGGGGCGCTTAAGTGTGCTCGGGACAAGTGACAACCGGTGACTGGCACCGCGGAACACTACATCTATGAGTGTCCTGCCTACGCTCGTATCAGGTTGCAGGTACTTTATCACTGAAGCGCATATCACTTCGCAAAACTGAAAAATTCCAGTAAAAGGAGCATACAACTAGTGGAGTAGTTCTTTGTCTAAGTGCTGTGTTGCGCCAGAAAAAAAAATAACCTCCTAGAGCTGGTTGCCGGGTTTATATTGAAATTTTCATATTTTAAGCCCAATTCTACTGCCAATCTCTTCACTGCTGTTTTCCAGAAAAACAACAAATATTGTTTCATGCTAGGAAAAACAAAAGAGTTGACATGCGAACTGGAGCTCTTTTTAATTACAAGGTAGAGGTGCAAGCTCTCTCTTCCTATTCCGTTACTACCTCTTTTAACGGTGCACTTCATCATCAGTGTAAAATTCAAATGAGTCAACCAAGGCTCCATATTATGAGCCACCCATCCACCCATCTGTTTGTCGGTCCGTCGGGTCCCCAACGAGATAAAACAAATTTGATTATCGTACAAATGCTCACCAAGGATACGACATAGTAGTGATTAACATTTGCAGTCATAAACGTCGTCCATTATCTAATGTTCCCATTATAAATTTACCCTAATTGAATGTTGGCATTACACGAGAGACAACGAGAGGGACAACGATTGTATCACAATCTACTCGTATGCATGATCACCACTTTTAACATCTGCGAGATGGTTATACCGCAGAGAGATGGAAATACGAGTAATTCCTTCAGCACAAATTACGCAACAATTATCAACATGAACACACCAGACTAGCGTTGCAATGATGGCCACCGAACTGCACGATCAGCTAACCTGGGCGACATAATCGCCACGAGAGATCTCCATCCCGCTCCCGCAGTGTATCGTGCATATACGAGTGCGATCACTCGTAAACTGGTAGGTATCCCGGAAAACATCCAGCATGTGTATGCGGAATACGCCAAAGTGCATCTTCAGTTTTCCCATCTTGTTGATGGTATTCGTATTCCTTCGATGTGGAGGTTACCTTGGCTAACTTTTTTTGGCCTAAGGAAAGGTGGGTGAACCGAATGGCATTGTCTTCACGAGCTAAAGTCTGAAATGGGTGTGTGCAATGTTTAAGATGTGGGTGAGAAATTCACACCACAAATGATTTGGTGAAAAAGGTGAGTTCTCGTATTAGGCGACACGGTGGGAGTATATTGCTTAATTAGTGCTTCCACTGGGTGGAAGAATTTCTGCGCTATTTGTCCAGTTTGTTGTAATTTAAGAAGTTAAAGTCAAAGGCATGATGCACTCTGTCGGTGGAAGGTACAATTAATTTGTCTTACTGTCGCGATTTTACTTAGACATGATATGATGTTGGATAAAGACTTCTGGTGGAGTAGGCGGTTTTTATGGCTTGGGGCCAATGCCTTGTTAATGACAAGATTAATAACGGAGTGGCTGGGAATTACCTTGAGAGTGAGATGTTTACTTTGTAATGGATGCGGTGTACCACTGTTCCGGATTTGGTTCATGAGATATGTGCATTTTACACGTTTTGACATAAGTCGAGCAGATTTTCGTGAGGCAGCTATTAGATACTTGAGTAGTTACATATTTTCTATTTAGATTTAGAGGTGAAAAAGACTATAAAGATTCAAGAAACACCTTGACATCATTGTATGTTTTTTGCCATACCGAGGAAGAGCTGATATTAGATGGTGATGCGAAAGTTCTTAGTACTGAGCCAAGTCGGTAGGTAGGTAGGTAGAAGTGGATGTCTAGTAAGATCTTGCTAGGGACACTAGTAGCCCGGATGCGCCACATTAATACCACAACTTACGTGACCTGGATGTTGAAGGGTGTTGCTAAGAGGGTAGTTTTCAAATCCATCCTGTGGAATTCAGAAAATCAATAATGTTGCAGAATTTTATGAATGAAATCTCTGACAATTCCTTGACAAAGGTTTTGTTAAGTGAGCGATGCCTGATTCTAGCTAGTGTCGGGCGGTCACAGAAACAGTGGAATAGCGTTTCCTTTTCGTTTGAAATTTTATAGCTACGGCAGTGGAGGTTAAAAAGAATGCCGAACTTGGCATTATGTGAGCCAATTGGCCAGTTACCCGTACTAATTGCTGTGATTCCACCGTCTCGGTGCTAGTTCTGTTGATTAAGTCATTCGTCCTGTTTTTATCGTAGGCGGGCCATATCTATTCTGGATATGGTATAGGCTGTTCCATCTAGAGTCGACAATAGAGAGAAAATGTTTTAGAATTTTACCCTTGATGAGTCTCATTGGGAAGCAGACTGACTCCGCGGGAGAGACATCGAAAACAGAGTGACATCTGGCTACGGCGTCAGATCTCTCGTTTCCCTCTATGTTACTTTGACCGGGAATCCGGAGTAGAGTGATATTTACCTGCTTAATAATTTCCTTGCACCCTTCTACTAGTTTCGAGGACAAAGTAAGTGAGTAGAGCGTTTTGATGGCAGCCTGTCTGTCAATAAAGATTGATATGTTGTTTATGGGATAATGGAACTGAGGCTAAATATCTTGCAGGCCTCTTTAATCGCTTGTACCTCATCCTGAAAAACACTCGAAGAATATCTGCCGACTTCATTCTGCGTTACATTCAGAGCAATATTTTCTCATATAGAATAATTCCTAAAGCGGTCTCAGTTAGTTTGGTTGGTAGCTAATCTAGGGGCTCCTTCTTTTTTCAGCAGACCCTCGCTTATTGTCAAGATTACTGATGAATGATCTGAGGAGAGATCAAAATTTTCCTCGACGTCTACGAGGTCTGGAGTTTTCGCTATGTCGGTTTTCCCGTCGAAAACGAAAACGGCTTCGTTGTAAGGTTGAAAGCGTTAAAGTTATATGGCGAATTTAGTGATTTCGGCAAAATTGCTGGAACTCGCTTTAGGTGAATTGAGTGCCATTATCTGACACTATCGTTTTGGGCAGTCCTTCTAGAGAAAATATTGATCGCTGTCCCTGGATTGTAGCTGGAGACGTATTAGAGGGCATCCGATTCACAAATAGAAACTTTGATTACGAGTCTATGACAATCAGCCACATAGACTTCTAAAAACGCCCATCGAAGTCGGTGTGGATGCGTTCCAAAACTTCTTCTGACGGGGGTCAACTAGTATAATAGGCGGTGGACTGCGCCACCGTTTGCTTGATAATATCATCAATGTTGGGCCACCAGCAATACCTCCGGGCCATTCGCTTCGTTCGGGTGATTCCTCAATGTAAATGATCTAGAACCTTTTCCTGAAACTAAGCTGGGAGGACTACTCTTGAACTTTCACTGTTGAGGACAGCTTTCTACGAAAATAAAATCACAAAATATTTTCAGTCGGTGGTAAGCGTATGGGGTAGTTGCGTGTAGGGCTTGAAATGGTTACCAGTGGCTGATGATCAGTTATCAACTCGAATTGTCGTCCAAACAAACACTGGTGAAATTTCTTTAGACCAAATATCATGGAAAGGTCTTCAATGCGAAGGGATTGGTTTTTGAGTTCCATTCGGGTAGATGTGGGAGATTAGAGCGCCAATACCATACAATCAAGCATCTATACTTAAAGTAATTGGTAGATTATTTTGAAAATGAACCGATCTGGACACCTTCAAGATGATCTCCTTGAGCTGATCGAATACCTAAAGCTAAATTTTCAATATTACTTCATAGCTTGTTTAGGAGAGGTTCTATCTGGGCAAAGTTCTCGATTGGCCTTGGTAAAGATCTTTAATATCTTTCAGCATGAACAAATGGCCAATAGCTTCGATACGCGATGGTCATATACCAGTTTCACCAATAATATGGCTCCAATCTCCGGCCTGGCGAATATCCATTTTTCCATTCGACAACTCAAGCCAAGATGCTCCAAATAATGATGTCGTCGAGATGTTACATCTACGAGTATACTCGTATTATCTTTGGAAAATACCTGTGTAGCTGCATGTCCCAAATGGTAACCGGTGATATCGAAATAGGCCAGACTCAGGGATTTGGAGATGTGCATCAGACAAATCAATTTTCGTAAGGAAACGCCCTCCTTGGAACTTTTGAAACAACTCTTGGATACGGAGTATAGGATGGACGTTCTCCCTCCGATCAAAAGCTAGGGGACGATATTTAAAATACTTGGCTTGGTTGATCAGTTTCAGCGTAAGATGCGCCACAATATGTTTATCGTAACCCAGTCCAGACCTAAAAACTATCTCGTTTTTCTTGCACGGAGACTTGGCTTCCGATGACAGTTGTTGTCTTGATTTCGATGTAATCGCCTTCGGAAAATATATCTGGAAACCAAGCCAAAGCCAGTCCAAACTCATTATGTTTGCGCTTTGAGCTACATCGGAAACAAAAAGCTATGACTTGTGCGTTTTAGTTTTCCATTGAACATTGTTATTGTAGGCTTACCACCTAATTTACGTGAAGCAGCACAAAGATATTGTTTACATTTTTGTCTGTTTCTAACTCTGCCGAAGAAACATGTTCAGACACAAAATCACCAGATTCACAATTATTGGCTACGAGATTTATCGAATGCCCGAATTCTGCCTGTCTACCACGTAAACCTGACCTCTATTTATTATCTTGCTTACGATTCATTCCTCCTTTTCATACATATCTTCTTCCCCAATATTTAAGCCGATGACGACGATGTATTGACAAAAGAATCACTGGAAGCCTAGTCAACAAACACATGCAACTAATATGACACGAAGACTACACAGATCGCACACAGAATCCATATTCTTGCACTGATTCCGATTGTGTTGAGTAAAACAACAGGGCCACGATTTTCTAAGAAAACGAGTTGTATGTGACTTACTTGTTTGTCTCTGGAAACGTCCTTGAATCAGCTGGTTTACCTCCGTGGATGTCGATGGGATGGAAGTATATTCGATGCCAATTGCGTTGACTCATATTCCATCACTGGCTGCTCGATCTACTAATTTTCTTGTATTGCAGCGATTCTTATAGGCTCATGAGGCGTGTAGATAGATATCATATCTCTGATCATGACATCGGTGTAGGTTGTGTTTCAACCTTGCTTTGAGTATACGAAGATAACGTCCCTAGCAAGACCTTTAGGTCCGAGATTCTGCGTAAGATTGTTCCGGTAGCACTTTCTGTTTCAAGATGCAGTTGGATTGGAAGTATTTTGATAATTTCGCAAATAGGTCTTTAAAAGTGTGCGTACTTACAGCTTATGTCCCTAAAAGCCTCCTGAGTAGTTCATTTATATGATTTTCGCAAGTTGATGAAAAATACTCCTTCTGTAAGTGGTCGTCTTGCAAGCAGTTTGCCGAAAAATGCTGTTTCAATTGAAAAAGGTAGCTGTCCCATTGTTCCTGCTCTGGATCAAAAGAGGGATTGCATAATTTAAAGTAGCTAGTCTATTGTATATGAAGGAAAACGAGACAAACTCTTTCCGCCAACTCTACAATCTCAATTGTACGACTTCTATCAAAATTAATCTTTGTGACCTATGCAAAGTTTTTTTTCCAACAACCTGAAGACCTTTCGACCTTAATCGATTACTGAAGAAACTCTACCCATTTTGTCTGATTTATTTCTCACCACAGATATGTGAGTTTCTGGTTGACACAGATTCATGAGAACAATATAAAACTATACACAGGGGTAAAATGTAAGCTGCATCGTATACGTTGCCAACCCTTTATTCCCTGTACTTACCGGCATATCGATGGGAATGGAACCAAATTGACATCTTAGAGCTAATGCCTGGCCTTTGAACCAGTAAACTGTCATAATTCATAGAATGGCATGCAACTCTTAAGTAAACACGTCTTTACAGCCAGAATTCCATTGTCATGCTTTCACCTGCTTAGTTGCTTTTAAGTGCCGTCCTGCACTGTACTGTACTATACTGTTCTGTAGTGAGTCCACAAATCTATCCGATCATACGTGATGAATAAACATGTGCAAACTCATCACTGTCTGTAGAAAACCGTAACCGTAAGTCCAAAACTATATATTAACCACGTCAAACTTAAGTAAAAGGCTACACAAATCTTTGCTGCATCTTCAACATCTCTTTCACTTCAAGATTTCAACAAGTTTCCCCATGACACAAACCCGATGATCGATTGATCCGCCACAAAGATCCCACACTGCGAATACTAGAAAAACTTGCATAATATGGGTACACTGAAAATCGGTCATCTCACCACGACCCCCAATTGAATTCATTAATCTCCGGGTCAACTGTGTCAATCCATGCGCATCTGTACACAAGATTATCCATCAATACATCACCAGTACGAGTATCAGTACCACTGCTAATGCTGGTGCCAGTGCCAGTGCCAGTGTCAGTGCCAGTGCCAGTACCAGTACCAGTGTCTGTACTGCAGTACTGGCCACGATCAGTGATCACCGATCAGTAAATGCAAAATATCTAATCAATCTCTGGTTGCGCCTTTCACAGACGCTACAACCTCCAATCTCTAAAGCGTACAGATACACCGATACACCAATAGATCGCCAAAAACTTGACCAGTATACCACCAGTCAGTTTCCATTAACCTAGAAGCACTAAAATCCCATTCATTACCATAAACACGTAATCCGCGTCCTCACGAAGCCGTCACCAATCGATGGGGCCACCGATACTTGACCATCCATCGTTCGCGTTGTCCATCCGTCTGTCTGATCGTTCGTCGTTGAGTTGTGGGAACGCAAAAATTGCTCAAAACCGGAGGACAATACCGCGCAGCATACAAACGCATCGGCTACGGCTTGTATTGCCTAGGTTATCAGGGATTATTAGCAGCGGCGCATCACTGCGGTCGGCATAGGTCTCCGAAGACAGTGGACAGCGGACAGCGGACAGCGGACAGTGTACCGCGAACCGCGGAGCTCTGTTAGTTCTGCAGATATCAGCAGAGGCTCCCAGAGCCATTGTATTTAAATGACTACAAATTGAATTCGTATTAATGGGTAATCGGTGAATGGCCACCGATCAAGTGCCATGCCGATGGCGTGATCCATCCCCTTTACCATGCGGAACATTGCTGTTTGCTGCTGTAGCTGTTTGCTGTTGATGTAGCTGCTCCTGGTGCTGATGGCAGTCGCCTTGCCGCGGCATGCAGATGAAGAACGCTAAAAATCTCGTGTACAGCTAAGATTGCGGTTATTGTCGACTACGACGACCAAGACGATGATGTCGACGGCGATGACGCTAGAGAGCTAAAGAGCTAGAAAGATAGAGAGCCAGAGACGATACGGCAAGATGTCGATTGCATTTCGAGGAGGAAATTCCGTTGGTTTAATGATTGGCACAAGCACTGGTAGGCTGATTATCCGGCCGGAGACCGGAGATCGCAGATCGCAGACCGCACTGATGCTTCCTAACCACCACCCTGGAGTATAGAATTTTGAATATTTAAGAGTCGTTAGGAAGTGCTAAATGCGCAACAATTACTTGCCCAGCCGGCAGATAAAACAAGTGCCGACTGAAACGCTGGCGGTAGTTGGACGTTTGATTGTCTGCACATACTCCCAGAGCGACAGTGTGCAGATATATTTATCCATCAGAGGTGGAGTGATGACTGATACAGAGAGACGTGGTGGTAGCCAATATCCTTGGCATTGTGACAATTTGTTGAAGGCAAATGATGCGACGACCGCGACGCTATGCCATTGATGTTTAGAAGGGGCGCTGTTGTATTTAAATGCGTGCAAGCACGCGCATGTATAGAGCTACGGATAACAGAATTCAGGGCTAGCTTATGGCGGTATTTCAATTTAAAGTGCGAAAGCACGAGTACATGGAATCTGCACAATTAGATGGTGCTGCCTTCTTAAATCAGGGTTTTCGCAATGAGGAAGATGGAAAGAGCCATTTCAACATTATGGAATTCGGAGGAGCCCTGACATACAATATGCATTCAGAGCATTCCGGAAAAATAAGATTAGGAAGTCATTAAGAGTTCCATCTGAATGAAGTAGATAATCTGGGAAGAATGTCGATGTTCTTCCTTATTTGGGCTAACTACGTGAGGGAATGCAAATGAGTATACAATTAGTGGAAGCAAGTTGAATGATGCGGAATTTCTCGCAGGAAGACCTAGCATTCCCAGAGGAAATCTGTTTTTTTTTTTCTAGTTTGCAGGTCTAGGTCCATTCATTCATATCATGTTCGGCTTATTGAGAAAGAGGGTGAATCCTTTTCATTCTTATTCTTGGATTTTTGAGAATATCATTGAAGCGAACGTCTTATTTAGCCGGATGCGATTCCAGCAGTAGTTGCTGATATAATTATCTACAATTAACTTCTTTTCGTTTTTTTTTTTGAGCTAGTTTTGGTTAGTCAGAACCTGGAAGGTTGACGACAGGGTTCATGCAATTCTTACTCAAAGCTTTCTATGTATAAAGGAAGTTTAAGACGCGCTTGGTTGTTAGCGATTTCTGGTCCGGCAAACCGGTAGTGATTCTTTTTTGTTTTGTTTTCGACTTCAACTTATTCCCAACTTTATTGCGACACGGTTGCACAAGGCGGCATGGAGTTCTGCCTGCCTGCGTGAGGGGATTCCACTTATTCCTTTGTATAGTAGTGCCTGTAGGTTCTCTGCCCGTTTTCTGATGAAACTGATCCTTCGAAATTAGTTTTAGCCGCATTAGTACTGCATCCATATACCAGTACTGATTCTATAAGTGTGTTATATTGGAATAATTGGTTGTTTTGGATGGTAATGTCAATACAGCGTTTGCGTTATCGATTCTGCTGCGTACATCATGTTCTATGCTATATTTCCTTCTTTTATCCTGGCTATCTTTATTTTAGGACGATTTTGGGACATCATCTAATGTCTATGTATTCAAAGTAAGATAACATGTCCACCGAATTCCACTGCTGAAGGAAACCATCAAAAATGACCACCAACAACAACTCGTGCTCCACCTTCGACCTCAAAATGTCTTTCTGGATAAGGCTGACCATATCGATTCAAGCTGTCGAACGTCTTCTAAAAATAAACCTACTATGTGCGTTCCAAAATAAACAGGATTTTTTTAAAAATATTGTTTTTTTAAATTAACTTGTTTATTTCCACTATTTACAATATTCTTAAAAAAAAAAAAACTAAAGTGGTACGCAGAACATTAAACCTTTATGTGTTACGCTAGCTACAGCTCTGTGTTAAAAAAAAATTAAGAAACATTTTGTTCAAAATATGGACCGTGTTATTTTAAGAAACAAAAAATGTGGAGAAAAAAAAATTTCTTTTGCGTATTTAATTTTTTTACTTAAAATTACCTACGATACTAAAAACAAAAAAGACTAATACTAGACTAACCTAAGCGTCAGCTTCAACCCAATCAAGCCACCAATATTTATTCCGATTTGATCTACATGTATCGAGAGTATCCCTTTCAGGAACGCTCATGCAGTATCTCCAAACATTAGCCCCATCGCCCGAGTGTACCGGCACATGTAGGATTCTTTTGTCTGTGACCCTTCTAGCAGCATGATATATAATCGGAACATTACTAGCACCAGATAGATAGCCGTGTGCATCTAGATACAAGAAGGCCTCAGGTGGTATATATCCACTCAACAATGTGTTTCTGAAGTAACCAGGGTTAGGGTAGAACAAGCCCGATATGAACTCGTTCTCAACAACCTTCACTGAGCGCGCGAAATGGTTTCTGACAAGGTCCAGAATAACATTGTCTATCCTGGACACACCGGAAGCATCTGACATAATGCCGAAAAATGAGCACTTCTGTACATTCGTAAACAGGCTCGAAGGCATTTTCTTTCGAAAGCTCTATATTTCTCCATGTAAGAAGGATTTATGTTCCACCATACAGTACTCGCGTAAGTCAATACTGGACGCACAAACGCTTGATAGCAAATGACCTTCACATCGGATTTCAGATGATTCGAGTAAAAAAGGCTTTTAAGCGACATAAATGCCGCTCTCGCTTTTTTGAGCTGTTGGTTTATGTGTTCATTGTAATATTAAAATTTATCTAGATGGACACCTAGATACTTCACAACAGTCTTTGACTCGATGCGAAGCCCATTAGAGGATTTTATTACCAGGTTTTGCCAATTGCGTCTCAAGTCTGTATTATCCTGGCCTACAGGGGTGCGGAACAATATGGTTTCGCATTTGGAGCTATTTATCTTGAGCTTCCAATCTTGACAGTAAACTTGAAGGTTGTCGAATTTTATTTGGAGATTATTTTGTATCTCGCTGATTTTAGAGCCATGAGAGTATAATATTACATCATCAGCGAATGCTATCGAAGAAGCCATGTCCCTAAGTACTTCGAGGTATGATGTTAAAGAGGATTGGCGCCGTTACTGTGCCCTGTGCCAGACCATTGGCAATTTTGAAGACTCTAGTCGTCGTGTATTTTCCATCTGTTACAACAAATCTCTTCTTGCGTATCATTGAACTGATCATCTTTATAAGGTGAGGGGGGCGGGGGGGAATTCATACTTAATAAGTTTATATATTAACCCGTCTATCCAAAACGTGTCGAAGGCTTTTTCGACGTCCTCTAGACAGGCACCTGTACATCTTTTGGCGTTAAAGTTCCATTTGATATCGGAAACAAGTTTTGTTATAGCATGCACTGACGAGTGAAATCTTTTGAAACCAAATTGATTCCGCGGGATGATCTCCTTATTTTCGCACGCGAGCAAGATTGACTTGCTGACAACTACCTCAAAAACCTTCCCGATATTAGGCAGGAGACTTATTGGCCTATAGCTCGAAAGATCTGAAGGATCCTTTTTTTTTTTACTATCGGTAATACCTTCGATGTTTTCCAACAGTTTGGAAAGTAGCAGTTGTTCAAAAATTACGCAGTATTGCCTTATGATTTCGATCGGTATGTGCTTAAGTACAACATTTGGGATACCATCCAAACCAGATGACTTTTTGTTGTTCAGTTTTCTGAATATATCTGTGAGCTCGTCAAGTGTTGTGTAGTAGCTTCTTGTCTGTTCTGTTATCTGTCTGCTTTTAGATCCTCAGATAACCTGAGTGGAATAAATGTGTCACTGCCTTGGTTATTAAACCCCAGCAGCTCTCCAGCCACCTCAACAGATTTCCGACTCCGGAGATCGATTTTGTGGACTGACTCAAAATGGGAACCAATAAGATTGAGTTTTTTTATTTCACTGCCTGAGAAAGGAACCGCTCAGAGAGTGGCACTTTGAGTTTTGGAATTTGGACAATGCTACGAGGCTTGAAGATCTGCTTGATTTGAGGAAACATGTTCCTTGAGTCACACTTCATTACTTTTTCTGCACGTAGCTTCCAGTATGCATTGGCCGCATTCCTATATTGTTGCTCTATGAGCGACTTTACATTTCTCAGGAGGGACTTCAATCTTATCAGTTCCCCGTTGTTCGGATCATCCTGAAATTGTCGGCGTATCCCATTTATCTGAGTTATTAGAAAGCTTTTATGATTTTGTAGTCTATGTATGTCACGGTTTATAAGCATTCCAGGCTTTTCTACTTTTCATCGTCAGTGCTTAGGACTCCATCGCCTCTCGTACTACGGAATAGAGATTCCCTATGTAGACGTCACAATTCTCGTTCGTAAGGTTCCTCAGAAGAAGACCGCTGTAAGCACAATAAAAAGTTTTTTTGGCAAAACTGATTTATTTCCTTCCGACTTAATGCAATGCGCGGTCTACGAGCAAAAGCATGTCGAATGAGTGTTTTAGATGTCCTTCAGTATGGAGATATGAGCCTTTTGGATGGCTTCTACGTCCACAAAACGCTTTCCTTCCATCGGCAAATGCATTTTCCGAAAAGGTGTCTAATCAGATGAATACGGGGGTGGTTGAGATTTTTAGCCAAAAAATCGGTCATAAGCGTCGATCGATGAGATGGCGCATTATCGTGCAATAAGCCCCAAATTCTCTATCAAAAAGCGATAAATTGATGTGCTTGAGATGACCAATTCCTATTTTATAAATTTCAATGAAGAGTTTGGCTGATCTTTGATGAATTCACGCACACTTCTGATGTCGGTTGGCCAACATGTTGTTCATCATTTATGTCCTAACGACCGTTTTTAAACCACTCATGAACTCTGCCGCGGGATAAACAATCATCGACATAAACTTAGTTTATCAATTGAAACGTTTCGGTAAAAGTTTTACCAAGTTTCAAACAAAATTTAATATTAGCTATTTGTATCGATAACACTCTCACTTCAGACGCAATAACGCCGCTTCTATTCTCCCAAATGTAATGAAATTTTGACAGAACAGATTTACCTTTCTGACAGATCTAACTGCAAATAGATTGGCTCGCTAGAAATATTTATTTTTGAAACCTCCTGTTTACTTTGAAACGTACAAGGTGGGGCATAATTGAATTGTCACCTGATGGTCTTTGGTAGTAACTTTTTTTGAAAGAAAAACTTTGGTTCTGCATTTGGATTATGTTTACTTAAATTCCATTAAGTCGAAGAAATGATATCGGCTGAGTGGTCGCCGCCAGAACCATTCGGGCCCGATTTGTGGCATTTTTCATCACTCTTGCCAGAACTTGCGGCGATAGGTCCTTGCATTCTTGACGGATATTCTCTTTAAAGGCTTCAAGAGTCTGAGGCTTGTTAACATAGACTCGTGACTTCAAAAAACCACACAAAAAGAAGTCAGGAACGGTTAAATCAGGCAATCTTGCCGGACCAAAATGCAACCCTCAGAATTTCGGTTGTGGCTCGTGCAGTATGGGCCGTTGCTCCATCCTGTTACAACCACATGTACTCCAGTCCCAATTCATCCAATTGAGGAAGGAGAAAGTCATTGAGCATGACTCTGTTGCGCTCGCCGTCCACAGTAGTTGTTTGGCCCCCGGCGTTTTCGAAAAAACAAGGCCCGATGACGCCTACAGCGTAAACATCATACCATGCAGTTGCTTTGAGTGGGTGTAATGGCTTTGCATGGGTTATACGCGGATTTTAGGTGCTACAAAAGCGATAATTTAGCTTATTTATGAATAATCCACAGAGATGGAAATGAAAAGTTGTCTCCCTCGTGGTCGAGATTCAGGATGGCGTAAGTTACACGCGCTAGGCGGTCAACAGCTGACTGCTGATTCACTGTCTGCACTTTGTAAGGGAAGATCTTATAGTATTTCACCAAAATTCTCTCTAAAAACCGCCAATTGATTGATGTCCAATTAGGTGACACGTTGTCTGGTCGATACTCTGGAGTCCTCTGCGACATCTTCAACCACAGCTGAGATATTCTCAACAGAACGGCTGCTTCGGGGCCGGCCAGACCTGGAAGCATCTCGTGCTGTCCCATACTCTTCTAGGAGAGCGGCTAAACGTCGTAGTGTTCGTTCAGTTGGTGTCGGACGACCGGCAAATCTGCGCCGAAATTCACGCTGCGCCAACACCACCGACGAAATATTCCGAAAAAAACCGTAACAATTATTCTGCGTTCGTTCGTGTTTTTTTGACGTGTATTTTGTATCTGTTTACTTCACAAATGCCAAGGTAGAGTTGACATTTGCCGCCATTTGCAAAAATTATAGTTTACATCCAAACTTTTTCACTGGTTGTTGGTTAGAGTTCGCTAATCGTGATTTTTATCGGCAGTGGGATCATGAAAGTCTTTGGACAGGTTTGTGTACCTGACAATTCTGAAACTTGTCCTGGTTGTACTTTTAGTAATATCGTTTAGCTATGACCCATGTGCACTTGCATACTCAAAACATTTTTATACTCGTCTCTATACTTACTAATTAATTAAACTTGCTTTTCGATGTGGATAACCCTTTGAGCGTTGGCTTTCTATGCACATTTATATATGTCCAGGAAATGTGATGTGCGCGCGAGACAGTAATGTTCAAAAGGTCACTTCAGCTACTTAAACAATTTATTTTCAAATGCGGACTTCTCTGAGGACTTCTGCTTAGTGCAGAACCATCCTTTCTGCAAACAATCGATGCATGTAAGAGGAGTTGTCTTATTATTATTGTTCTGAAAATGCAAACGACCTTTCTCAGCGATTAAGACTACGTCTTAGCCAAAGCCTCTCAACAACGGTAGAAAGCCGGTACCATTCTGGAAACGACACAAACTGACGAACCACTTGTGAACTGGAATACTAGTAAAGCCAATCTAATCGGCTTAGACCTTTGGGGAGGGAGGATTACCTGAAAGTCTATTCGTAGTGCACCGTTCATCATATCGTTTATATGAGGGTCTAGATATTAAATATGAGCCACCAAAAACTGCGATGATCACACAAGTCTCGCCGTAAATACAACGGTGATGTAATTGATCGATGATTTGACTCCGTTACCTATATCTTAACAGTGGGCATTTCATTTTGAGTAGCACTTTTTTTAATGCCCGACGTACACAATTTTAAAACGTGGTGTCGCCGTATTCTTGCCGATGTATCATGAAATGAGAGAGAAGCTCTCTACATGCGCAACACAATCAGCCTGCATACATTTTTCGGGAAGAATAAGTCAGATTGATGGGTCGGATTGATTTTCGAGCTATTAGCAACCTAACGATTTTTTAAAGCATAACAACTAGAACAGGATATTTTTAACTATAACTATCGACCATATTATAAAGAACTCATACATATCTGTCAATGCCAATGATATGAAAATCTATAGACAAGTTTCCAATTTTTCTGATTCCCAACCTTTACAAGATGATGTTTAAAGTTTCTCAACACATATAGATGTCAAGACAGCTCATACTCCCTGAGGAGCTTCTTAGCCAAACCTATCAACTAAAACTGTAGCTTCGCTCACCTCAATGTAGGACATGGGCGTCTTCTATGATACAGAACTTAATTTCCGAACCCAAATTGTTTTATACAATATTTAGCTAAGCTAACACAGCACTCGACTTTGTTAAACGATTGTCCAAAAAATTCTCTGACCCTTACGTCACAAAATCCCTTTACATCGCTTTTGTTATGCCATTTCTCGAATATGCTACCAAGCTATGGTCCCCTTTCTATGAAAACCACATCCTTCGTATCGAAGCTGTCCAATACAGATTCCTCCGATTCGCTCTCCGCTGGCTCTCATGGGCTAACCATTACATCTTTTCGCGCTATAATGACTAACCCAAATTGCAGGATTTACTTTATCTAGAAAAAAGCCGCGAATTCGCCGATATTCTTCTTAACTACCTCCTCTTAACCGGTAACATCGACTGTCCTTGCAGTTATACAAACTTTTCTTTAATGTCATACTAACTCACGCAAATTAAGGTTTGTTTCTCTTTTTCGATCAAATAACCGCCGAACGGCATATGGTTTTAACCAACCATTAGCTCGTATGGTGTGTGACGCTAATAGAACTCCCCATGTCTTCAAATTCCATTGCAGCAGAAGTGCCCTTAGAACCGCCCTCAATTATCACCTCTCCCGACCCTGATCATCAACGTCCTTTAGTTTTAATTTTAGGTAAAGACCGGTTTGAGCTTAACTACATAAATAAAGTCATCCGGGGTTGACTTGTGATTTGACCTCTTTATAGAGAATATCATTTTCCGATTTCCGTAAAAGTCCCTTTTATTGCTTTTGCTTCACTTGGTAATGATTCCAAGCCTCTCCCGAATAATTTTTTTTGTTGGCTGCTGAATACATAGTTTCCTCGTTTCCTGGTTTCCTCATTTCTGCAATCCGAATTCCTCCACGGACCCGAATTTCTACAGGGCAATTGCGTAGCATGACACATCTGGCATTCCACAAAGATACGCGCTAGGGTCTTCAATGTAGATTGAACTTTCGACATCATGGCACTTTGAGACTTGAAATTCTTAAGGGAATCAAGCTAATGTTTGGGCATTAATACATTCACATTTAGTGGAATTCCCATTGTGGCTTGGCTTGAATATATACTGACAGACAATGGAGTTCCATAAGTATTCACATTTGGGCCTATTATGTATGGAAATGGAAATAATTGAGAGTATGAAAAGATTACGAAGTACATATCATAGTTCAATCTGCAGGGTATCGGTAATGAATTTAAAATACAATATGCCCTACCGTTTTGGATGATTCGTCAATTACAAAATAATTGGTAACTCTAAGACATTGACTTTGACTCTAGCCGGTCATTAGGAAGTAATAGCTGACAACAACCGTTGAAAATGCGTGTTTGACCAGTATTATAATACCGGCTTATACCGTCATAGTGCTCACAGTCCTATGAAAAATTGTGATATCTACTATGGAGACTGCTAAAAATAACCGGCTTAAAAAGAACAGTAGACACAGCGTCCATTCGAATGCGGATTCGCCATTAGAGGAAGTCTAAGGAAACAAGTCTTCAGCTTCAGGCGCGCAAAGGACAAATTCGCCCACATGAGCCTCATAAATGCCCATGGAGCGACAGAGCAGAAGGACCACTTTATCCAAAACTTGCTCTACGAGCTACTCGACAAACCCAACGAGCGATGCCCTAAGTGTGACGTAAAAACTGTCCTTGGCGATTTTACTAGACAACATGGGCATCTTTGGTAATGCAGTCGGGAAGCACAGCCTCCACGACATCACCTCTGGGAACGGACGCTGGCTTCTTGATTTTGCGGTGGGATGTAATATAACTGCACCCAGCATACAGTTTCCATGCATTTATATCCACAAAAGGACCTGACCTGATAAACAAACCGTCAAATAAATTGATCATATGCCAATCAATGTATGGCGCTTCTACAGTGTTTTGAATGTCCGAATAGCTAACATCGACACGGGCTATTATTTTGCTGTAGCTAAGATAAGGGTGCTGATGGCCGTAATAGTCCCAACTCACCAATTCAATGTGAGGAAATATAACAAGGAACGGGTACAATCGCCGGAGGCCGCTACGGCTTTTTTCGATCGAGTTTCCCTTAACCTCTCGAGAGATCTGCCTCTGAAGCATTCAGCTTCAACCCACCTGAACAATATGGGTGAAAATATGAAAGTATCCCTAACGAATGGAACCTCAGCTATGTTTTACCCGATCTTAAAGAAGAGAGATGTCCTGAACTGCATCAAATTTGTCGACCATATTATGTGATTACTTAACACCCATCGTCAGCAGTCTGAGCAGTCTCTATCGATGTGATAGTTTTAGGCCAGGAAAGTCCAACATATGTATAATAAATTTTGACATTATGCCGGTTCAACCAAAAAAACCCAAAAATTTCAAATCGATACATCCCATCTCTTCATTGACATTTCTGCCAAGCTCATTCGTCAACGTCGACGAAACCGAGACCTTCGAAAAGGACTCATGTGGGTTTTTTTTAACATTTTTCTGGAAAGAATCTTGCCAAACACCAAAGGCATTACCTTTTAAAAGTCTGCTCGGGTACTCGAATACGCAGACGACCCTGACGTAATAGGAAGGATACAGCGAGTTGTCAATGGAGCGTTTGAAACTGTTGTACAGAAGCGGCAAAGATGGGTTTAGCTGTCAACGAAGGACAAACGAAGTATATCCTGTCAACATAGAGGGGCACACAAAATCGACGCCTGGGACAAAACGGAGCGATAAGCAGCTACAACTTTGAGATAGTAAGTGACTTTATCTAGCTCGGCTCTGCTATCAACTCCAAGAACGATACCAGCAGAGAAACAGTGCGAAGAACCACTCTTGATAATAGTAGCTTCTTTGGGCTTTGAAGGCAATTGAGTTTTAAGGCCCTCTCTCGTGCAAACAAAAAGACATGAATGAAAACATATGAAAATGCTCTCGTGTGCATCGAGAGAAAACTTCTTCCGATGATTTCTGGTCCCTTTTGCATTAATGGAGAATTAAGAAAACGTTTCAACAGCGAACTGTACGGCTAGTTCAGCAATATCGACTCTGTCAGACAGCCTCAGATAACCCGATTTAGATGACTTTAACGCTTGGAAACCATAGAACGAATACACACTAACCCAGAAAGATAACGTTGTAGAGATCGACCTTATCTTAGGTGTAACACAAATGTTGAAGAGGTCCTCAACCAACCAACTGGAGGCAGCTGACAAAAGACTACGCTACCTGGAGAGGCATGTTAGCTGAGGCCCGGGTCCACGATAGACTGCAGATTCATCTAAGTGTGTAAGTACCATGGACTTAGTCTCACAAAATTCGAAAACAGCCCTTTTTTGTTGATCATCTCTAGGGAGAAGGTAGAGCAATTCAACTTTCACCTATGTTGGCTGGCGGACAACAGAGACATTCCAGGGAATTGTAGGACCGAAAAAGGTAACATCGGTATACCAACCGCAAACTATTGTTAAAGTAGAACAAACCATAGATGGGCTGGATCAACATGTCTAGCGACCAAAAACATCTGGCTAAAGCTGGATCTGAATCGCTCTAAGCGTTTGATCTTTCAAAATAGAAAATATCTCAGCGCTATCATAGTTGTCATCACTGTATGTAAGAAGGCTTGGCGTCTTTACAAATGATTTTTGTGAAAGCTTCATGCAAGAGGGGGAAGAGATAACAATCCTCCACCTACTATGTACATGCCCAGCTCTCTCCCAAAGAAGAAAACTCCACTTAGGATCTTTCTTCTACAATGACTTGAGCGATCTAAACAATATGTACATAGACGTTAACAGTCTTCTACGCTTCGTCAGTAATATAGGGCCACTAAGCCTAAGTGGGTTGGTTTCTTCAGCAGCCACTCTTACCTAACCAACTCGTAGCCTAACCTGGGTGTATAAGTAAGTGTAAAACAATGAGAAATTTTATCGTGAACCGATGTCTCAAGGGAGCAGCCCAGAGCTTTACAGTCGTTCTTTTAAACTTGTCATAGTATCTACTATATTAGATCTAAACAGGACCCTTGTTTCGAAAAGGCTAATGAATTTCAAGTTAACACTCGCCAGGTTTTCGTTGACCTGAAGGCCGTCCTTGATGGTATCTTTAGTCCGGATCTGTTCAAGGGAATGATTGGTTTTAGATTTCTGCAAGAAATTATTCCAGATATTCAGCTCATCTGAGGTTTCCTTTTATTTAAGTACAGATACAGATAGTACGTAGGATATGTGTAGACAGAGGTCATGTTCAACAAGTGTTGTTGATGGCATCAGCAGCGCTGGTCGTTAACGGCAATTGAAGAAATATCGCTGTCAACAGGTTACATGACACACCAATTCAATAAGTCAATTAAGCTATTCAGAACTATGTTCAAAACTTGGTGGAAGAGGGCCTTTCGCCTTGTCTACATATTAAGTGTCCTTAGTAGCGCTACATCTGAAACTGAATTGTATCTATCGCCCCACAGAGAAATTTCAAATAAGACTTCGCAGCTACAGAAGACGCTGTAGGGAAGGCCGAACTTTGACAGTTGATATTGTTGAAGCTGTATCTGTGAAATTGCTTGTCATTTATTCAGTCTGTTTTGTCAAATCACCATGGATGGACATAGCATACAACAGCACATGCAAAAGATAAGATTGTTTGATCAAAATGGGTGTTCTGTTCGGGCAACATTCCGCGCGCTTACCCCATTTTACGGTCGCCATAATCATCCTACCGAGAGGACTATTCGTGGTGTGGTGGATAAATTTAAGTCCACACGTACGTCGACGAAACGCAAGATCTGCCGAAAACATCGTCGCTGCCCATTAGAGTGTGCAGGAGAATCCGAGGCAGTCGATCTCGTGTCGCTCACAGAACTCGGCCTTTCGCAGACCACAACTTGGCGAATTTTGCGTCATGACTTGGGCCTGCACCCATAAAAAATTCATCTGACCCAGGAGCTGATGGTGAACGACCATAGACAACGACGTGTGTTCGCTGAATGGGCTCTGGAGCAGTTGGAAACTGACCCTAATTTTCATCGAAAAATTATCTTCAGCGGTGAGGCCCATTTCTGGATGGATGGGTACATCAACAAACAAAATTGTCGAATTTGGGACGATACTAATCCACATGAGATCCAAGATTGTGGATTTTGGGCTGGCGGCGTCATCGGTGCACATTTCTTTGAGAACGACATTGGCCAGGCCATCACCGTCAACGGCGAGCGTTATAGTTCAATGATTACCAACTTCTTTTATCCTGAATTAGATGATATGACACTAGCGACATGTGGTTTCAACAGAACGGCGCTACATGGTGCACAGCTCACGGCACATTAGAAATTCTGCACGAGCGATTCGAGGACATGGTCATCTCACGTGGAGGTGATGTGAACTGGCCACCGATATCGTGCGATTTGACCCCGTTAGACTTTTTCTTGTGAGGTTTTTTGAAGTCGCAGGTCCATGCAAATAAGTCACAAACCACAACGGCCCTCAAAGTCAACATAACCCATGCCATCAGTCAAATTCAGCCTGATTTATGCGCCAGAGTTATGGAAAATTTGACATTGCGGATGCGCGCCACCCAGAGAAGCTGCGGCGGATATTCGAACGATGTTATGGTCCATACATAATGGCATCGATAGACATTTTAAACGATAAGCAATTTCGATGACATCTCACATACATTTTGTTTTATTTAAGTTTAAAGATATGAAGCGATTAATGAAAGACCCTTTGTTATGGACCGATCGGGTCACGTCTTGTCAGTCTCAAAGTTACAAATGTTTTCTTGCTTCTTATATTGGTCATGGAGAGATCAGACAGTAGTATGAAGTCCGCAGAGTGTCCCCATGCTTAAGGGGTTATGATGCCCTTTTACTGTTGCCTGGGCGCGGGCGGAAAGTTAGAAGGAGGAGAAAGGAAAGCATTGTTGCGATGTAGTGACTTGAAACTCAGGTGTGTTTGGTTTCGATATTGACTCTCCAGGGGTGGGAGTCCGAATAGGACGGAGAGATTTTCTTCATTCGGAATGGATTCAGGTTATGGAGTTTAACGGTTGTTTTGTGCTTGAAAACTCTACAACAGCCAAATATACATGTCAGTGTTATGCCTTCACACGCAGATTTTTCTGACTGAGTTCCAATTACACAAATGAAAACTTTCCGTGGCTAGGATTCGAACCTTGACTCTCTGAGTCAGAAGCGATTGCTACTACCACTACACCACGGCCACCCCAGTTTATCAGAACTCAACGGACTTGATCGCTGCCCTTAGGGAAATCGGCTAATACCCATGAAGGCAAGGTAGTCAAGAGCGTAGTCAAGTAGAGCCGAATTTGGGGACTCATTTCATAATTTCCTTTGAAAGTGACATAAAGTCATGGTCTCATGTAGTTTTATGAAAGTAGGATATGTTCAAATTCCGGAATTTGCTATTTTATAGTTATTAATAATTAGCTTTCCATCCTCTTAAAATAAATAACTAATTTCCACATGAAGGAGAATACTAGTCCTCTGGTCAAAGGATGGCCTGAAAACGACGTCAAACTGAAATAAATTCTAGCTATGATATCATTGTGGCAAGTGGTCTTAATGGGCAAAATGTGTAATATCACGGATTTACCATAAAACCAGGCACTTGCTAATAGCCTCGCTAATGGAGAACTATATTTTTACTGCCTCCGGGCTCGTGCAACTCAAACTATCTCAACAACCCTCAACATTATCATAAAAATAAGCGCCATTCACTTATGAACATGAAAACCTTAAATCAAAATTTTAATTTGCAAAAACATTTTCACCATTCCCTTGTACATGCATAATGCGATCCAGCAGCAGCTATTACTCAGAATAACACAAACAATTACCATCAAGACGTTGTCGTGTCATTATACCCGTTCTGGTACTCATACTCGTATTTATACAAACGGAAGTCCTTTCAAATTAGTGGCAGCTCACAAGACAACACATCTTTAGACCTTGCACAATAACAAGAAAAAAAAAAAGAAAAAACAAAATTAAGAACAATTCATCCAGAATCCAGATCCGCCGACACTATCCAGAGTAGATGTTTAGGTAGATATCCAAGTTGTAGCGTGTCAATGGATTTTATGACTAAGATCAGCCAAGACATGTTTGCCCATCAACTGCACGAAGGAACAACTAGCAGTTCGGCATAATTACCATGAAGAGTCTGGCCCATCTGAAGTGCTATTTATAGCACCAAGTGACAAGAAAGTACTTTGCATATAAAACTGCAGCAATTTAGTGCATGTCTTAACTAACATAATACACGTAGTGACGGCCTGTATTGTATCCTTAGCCAGGCAGCAATGTAAAATGCAGAGTGCAGAGTGACAGGATAATTTAACATTTAACCCTTAGAGCGGAATATGCTTTACAACCAGTTCAAGCGATGTTAAGTGCCTGTAATGGTTGTGTCTTCATACAGATACAAACAGCTGCGGATGGGACGAATATCGATTTAACTATTCTCACAGAACAATCGAATGTCAAGGTGAACCTTGAAATGTACAGAGGACTCTATTTATAGATCACCAATGCGATTGAAGTGATTATTATTGGAATCAATTTGATTAACTCCATTCGGAATTGATCGGCATTCGACGTCACTCCAAGTGCATAAGAGTGCGAATTGTATTCTCTTTGCTATGCACCACTCTGATACAGAGCTTTCAATTCATTGATAAGAGCGTTTCTTAGCTTCTCTTAGGAAATTTTAAAGAGAAAAAGCTCAAGAAGCTTTATTTAATTTAAAAAGAGAATGTCGATAGCTTTTCTCTGGCACAAATCTTATTAAATTAAGAGAAGAAACGATCTTGAAATGAAACAAATGCTTAAAGCTTTGAAAGCTTCTCGTTGCTTCTCTTAGGAGATAATTTCAACTCTCTCTTACATCATTTGTATTATGCTTCACTCTTCGATTTAACGACTTGTCTAATGTTGGCGATGGCAAATTCTGGCAAAAGGAACCATTTCAATGTTATCCCAGTTATGAAGATGCAAAGGTGAGCTGCAAGGTTCTCTTCTAAAATTTTTAAAAGAACATTTGCAAATTTTAACTGTCTTGATACAAATACCGTAAGTTCTGACCAGTGTGAACTTCTTGACAACTAATACATATCGTCTCTTGGTCTGAAATCGCAGTTACCCAATCTTCCATCGGGATCCGACAAAGACTGGAAACACTTGTACATATGTAGCTCTATTTGGGGTTGTACATGCAAATTAAAAGCTATTCACAGATAATAGGTATACGAGCAATAGCAACACCAAAAAGCGATTAAAAGTGTAGAGTGAAAAAATGAATTCGGTGCATGGCTGAACTAGGTAAAGTGATTGCGTAATGATTCTCTGGCACGAAGGAATCAGAATAGGAATTAATTAGAGGTAAATGCCTGATTCCAAACCTTTTCATCAAATGATCAACGTCAAAAGAAAAGCGGATAGTTGACCTTCCACATTCAAGCTCGCCATTATATTCTCTGATGATCTCAAATAATCGCTACATATTTGCCGGACATATCCGGACAGTACCATTATACTCGTACTGGCCTAAGCTATCATAGGCCTCACTTCCCTATCCGGAAAAGATTAAAAATATGTGACGACACAACTAATGGCCTCGGATAACAATGGACTCACTGTTGGCGACCATAGCAAACATTTAAAGGACAACGACCTTCGGATCCGCACGTGGAATGTTCGGACCCTTAACAGGCCATGGGCAGCCGAACAATTAACAGAGTTGCTGCTATCTCACAACTGTCACCTCCATCCAAGAAGTGCGATGGGATATATGTGATATAACGTACTATAGGGCAAGCATGCTGCGGACTTCTAATATGGGACAGACAGGGAAGAAGTCTTGAGCTTCCGACATGTGAGCAAGCGTGGTTTGACAATTCGTTTCATGGTTAAATTCGCCATGCTCCTACGGAAGACGCCATCAGTGAATGTTTCTATGAGCTCCTTGACAAGATATTTGAGCAATGCTCGAAATATGACGTTAAAATCGTACTAGGCCCGTATAGGAAAGGAGCAAATCTTTGGTAGGACAGTTGTTAAGCATAGCCTACATGACACCACGTCGATCAACGGACTTAGCCTTATTTTCTTTGCGGCGGGACTTATCAATCGCATGGTTTCCTCATCTCAATATACACAATAAAACATGGCAGTATCCGGATTATCAATTGCTAAATCAAATTGATAATTTTGCGATAAACGTAAGGCTTACCTCCAGAAGGATATCCGAACGTCCCGGGCAGTCAATATTGAAATCGGGTCAATACCATGTTGCAGCCAAGGTGCGAATGCAGGTTTTCTAAGCCCCGTAACACAGAAGAACTATTGTGAGAAGGTATTACGTAGAAAAGCTGCAATCGCAAGAGACCCACAGAATCTTCGCTGAGCGTTTATCTCGAAATCTTTCGAAAATGTCTTTGCCGCCACCACCAAGTACCAAAGATTAGCGGCAACGTTGTCAATGTGCCATTAAAGACGCCGCAGCTGATGTGTTGGGTTTTACCCAACTACCACCAAGAAATCCTTGGTTTGATTAAGAATGCCATGCGCTTGCCGGCTTGCAGCTAAACAAGAAGAATAAAAAGCGCCGCTGCAACGAAGGACGAGAGGTGCTCGTAAGCTCTACGAGCAGAACAGACGGGAAGAAGATCAGTACTCGAGGAATAACGTACGGAAGTTTTACGAAGAGATGAAAGAACCTGTTAAGGCAAGAAGACCCCTACAGAAGCCTGTGGAGATGAAGAAGGAAACCTTGTAGTAGAGCCATAGTCGGTGCTGAGCATATGGTAACACTCATTCTGCAGACTGTATAACGTCGAAGAAGCCCAACATCCCGCCGTTTGGCAGAATAGAGCATGCAGCCTTGACGATGATAACCAAAACTTCCATCCACCAGACCAAATGCAGTAAGGAAAGCAATATCTAATCTGAAATCCAACAACGCAACTAGACCGGACTACTTCCCGGCCAAAGTATTCAAAACTGTTGGAAATGACTTTGAGGAGAGCATGCACCAACTCATTTCTCAGATCTGCTCAGCAGGGTGTATACCTGAACCTGATGAATGAAATCTCAGCACCGTGTGTCCGATCCACAAGAAAAAGGAGAACCCTTCAACTGCGCCAACTACACAAGATCTTATCTGCAATATCTTTTGAAAGCCTGAAACCCTTCGCCAAAAACCTGATTGGTCTCCACCAGTGCAGTTTCAAGCCAGGAAAGTTCCGAATCGACCAAATTTTCTCATTTCGTCATATCCAGGAGAAAACTCAAGAACTGCAAATCTATACCCATTAGGTTTCCATCGATTGGAAGGCCACATATGGCAGCATTTACAGAAACGAGCTACAATATATAGACCCATGTCTAGTTTTGGCATCCCTGTGAAGCTCGTCCGTCTGTGCAAAATGACAATTGAGAGCGCTCTCTGCTCCGTCAAGATCGGTAACGATTTAACCGAGACCTTTGATGCCAAAAAGGTTTTAGTCAAGGTAATGCGCTGTCATGTGACTTCCTCAACATTATACTTGAAAGAATTCCGCGTAACTTACAAGCAAACATTGGAGGCACAACCTTTCAAAAGCCTGAGCAGCTTCTAGTATACACCGATGATATCGCCCTTAGCGGGCTGTCAACGGTACGTTCGCTTGTATTGAATGCCAAAATGGGTTTATACGGTAAAAGAGGTCAAAGCCAAGTATTTGCCGTCAAAGAGAAAAAATACACAACATTAATGAATTGGACAGCTATTATTTCCTGGTAATAAGGGACTTTGTCTACCTTGGCTGTGTTATTAGGTCTGACAACAACACCTCAGTAGAAATAAAACGAGGAATCACTCTTGCCAATGGTTGTTTCTTTGGTCTAAGAATGCAATTAAGTAGGACGGTCCTATGCCAAAAAAAACTAAGGAGACTCCATATAAGACCTTGATCATCCCAGTCCTTGTTTATGGCGCTGAAGCGTGGATCCTATCGAAAACTGATGAAGATATCCTGAGTCGTTTCGAGAGAAAAATCCTTCGAAAAATATTAGCGTTGAAGTGCCTTCGAGGAGAATATTCAACGACGAACTATACGAGCTGTATAGCGGCATCGACCTAGTCACAAAACTACTCATCTGTTAGCTGAGATGGAGCGAATGGATACCAATGCTCCGGTCCGCAGAGTCTTCGAATTTAACCCGGAGGGACAACGCAGTAGAGGAAGACCTCACCTTAGATGCCGCATACACGTAAAACAATAGACTTGGAATGCGCAACTGGAAGCAGTTAGCTAAAGACCGGACTAACTGAAGAGGTTTGTTAGTTGAGGCCCAGGTTCACCCCGAATGCAGTTCCACTTAAGTCACTAAGTAAGTACTTTATGTATATAATACAAATGTAAAAATTAATACATAAAACTAAAAATTTAAGCGAAAAGTTGAGTTGGTTCAAAAGATGCGGTGGAATTCTATTTTTTATAATTTTAGGCAAAATATCCAAATTCTGCGTTTTATGAAATTTTGAAGAATGCAAGTATGTAACTACGTTTCTTTATATGCGCAGATGTGGTCGCGCCTACGCAGGCCATAGATATACCTCACAGTGTCATCGAAAACTTTTCTGTAACTTTCGTTAAAGAAAGGTAACCAACATCAGCGTAGCTTATAAGTATTAGAACTAGTGTTGTTACAAGCTTTCGCCGAGTGCCGCCTATAGAACCACCAGATAGTAATGATAAAACAAAAATTGAATAAAACAACAACGGTATGAGATATAAAATTGATTCTAGCTTTATTTTGAAGCTACGCTGGCAGTGCTTCAAGTGGTCGGTCCAATTTTTAATGACTCGGGCCAATACGTTCGGCGTTATTCCGGCAATGGCATGTCGAATGTTGGCCTCGATTTCATCCAAAGTGATTGGCTTGTTAGAGTAGACTAAAGACTTGACTCGCGGCGCCCAATTGATGAACGGTCGCCATGAGATGACACAGTCGTCAAATTTCTTCTTCACAACTTCGAGCGTTGTGTCGCTTGTATGGCATGTAGCGCCGTCTTGTTAGAACCACAGCTCAGATATATCGATGTTGTTAAGCCCTGATAACAGAAAGTCGGTTAACATTGCTTTATACCTGAGATCACTGACCGTGACAGTGTCTCCTTCCTCACTTTGAAAGAAATAAGGTCCTATGATGACGCCATAGCATAAACCGCACCAAACAGTCAATCTTTGCGGATGCATTGATGCTTGGCCAAACACTTGTGGATTGTTTTCGCTCCAATAATAGTAATTTTGCTTGTTGACATAGCCGTTGACCTGAAAATGGGCCTCGTTCGAGAAGATGATTTTTTGACCAAAATCCGGATCCCCGGCCAACATTTCCAGCATCCAATTAGCGTGCGGTTTCAATTCTTGTGTCAGCATAATCTTATACGCATGTAGGCCCAATTTCTGTCGTAAACTAAGCCGGATTGGATCTCTAGCGATGCCCAATTCAGCTGACCGGCACCGAATCGACATTTCAGTGTCTTCTTCGATACTGACCGCTACCGCTGCTTTATTTTCTTCATTTCGCACCAATCTCTATCTGGTTGGTGGCTTCAGATCCAAAAGAGTGTACCCACGCTCAAACTTTTCCACCACCGACCTCACGACGAAATTCACGCTGTATTTACAATTTTTTAATAATTTCCGCACGTTCGGCAGACGTAAAACGGTGCACAATGAAATGGCAAACCTTACTGAATTTTTTGGAAGCTGGATGTCATTGGTAACTGTGACAGCTGCTGAAACATAACAATTGGAAAAACTCTCATTGCTATCTGGTCACCCAATAGTTTATGAAGTCATCCGGAAATACGGCCAATAAGTACTTTGGTATGAGTATAGCTCGATAGGTTGCAGTTCATTGACTAGTCAAGGCTAGTTACTGACTCCATAGATTTTAAGTTTTTATTCCAAATCCATACATATACCTGGCTGAAGATTGAGATCTAAAGATCTCTTGGAAATTGGAAGGAACTGAGACTTAATGTATCTGGGCTTAAGTCTAGACCACTTAATATTGTCTACCTATGTGTTTGATTATGATCCTTATTTAGTCGATAGTTTAGCTCCTTTATTCCTACATCCTTTATTGGTCGGGACAAATGAAGTTGAACATCAACTGCATAAAGGTGCACTGAAGAATTTTCGGAAGCAGATGGTAGGTTGTTTATAAATAGGTAGAACAAAATCGGTCCTAAAACCGATCCCTGAGGTAGCCCTTGTAGATATGACTCCGAATATGATTTGTTGCATCCTTCCAAAGACAAAACAGCGAATTTGTCTTACAGCTCTGTCACTGAAGCCGAAAATATTTCAGAAGTCTTTGAGAAATCAAGTAGACATAGAAACGTCACTTAGATCTTGTCGAAGTCTTGTTTAATTTCTTCGAGTATGTGAATTATGGCCCTGTGAAAACTGTGGTTAGCTCGGAAACCAGACTAGCCTGGGTTAAGCAGCTGATGACATGATATGTGCCATAGAATTTGTCCGGCGTAAAATCCCGGACTATACAAATTTATTTGTATCGATCGTTGGAAATAAAAATAAAAAATAAATGAATAGCATGATATGTGTCTTAGGATTTGTTTTGCTGTAAGTTGCCCAAAGACCCAAGCAATACATGACAGATGACAGAATGCTAATTGGCCTGAATTCGACTGAAGATGGGGAAGAGTGATCGTCATGAAACAATATATAGTTGATGATATGAGTCAAATGGTTTACAATTAGAGGCAAAATTATTTTTATAAAGCAGATTGGTATTGGTAGAAGCACCAATGTCTGATCAGAAACAATAGCAAGATCCAGAAGACCAGGGGTGTGTTCTTTAGCAAAACGTGCAGGATAATTTGTATTAACGATTTGCATTCTAACAGAGGAGATCAGCTAAGAACTCGCAGATAATTAAATGTTCATACGCTGCTGTGAACCCTGACAGGGCTGAGAACAAAGGCGAAGCTGAGGAGTTATGGTTATTACTGAACACACATGGTACATTAGGCTTCATATTCCTATCATATACGTCAACAATGATGTACTCTACACTAGGTTCAGGAGACTTGTCAATCGTTTCGCACTTTAGTATGGATTTACAATAAATTGGAAGCCCATCACCTACTGAATTTGTTACCCTATCATTTCTGACGATAATATACGAGCACTTTGGAATCCTGCAACCATGTAGCAGAGATACAAATAATTGCAACACCAGAGCCAGAAAACAAGTATCTTAAATAATCCAATTTATAAATATTGAGACTACGCTATACTACTACGATATACCAGAATGTTCTACTTCATTTGATGTTTTCAGGCAAATTTAGTAACTAGGCGGGTGTTGCTTTAGCGTTCAAAAGTAGGGCCACGTAGGGCCACCATTGAATGGTGGTGCATTCCTATCAAAATGCTGTGGTCCAAATTGAACTAAGCTCCAAGAAAGCGATTTTCAACTAAACGCGTAATAACTCCAGAAGCTTTCTGGTGAGATAGCCTGTAGCATGATTCACTTTGAAGAATAAATTTAGCCCAGGCTCTTCCTGTTCCGCTCACTTTTTTGACATTTTGTACGTACTCGTATTCACTGCAACCAATGTCAAAAGCCTTCATAAAAATCTTTGCGTAAAACGTGACTTAGGTAAACTTAATATAACTACTTCAACAGCTGAAAGATAAAGCTGGGTACATCTTCTTGACAAGGCGATACTATGACAGTTCCCTTCGTCACGTGCAACACACCAGTGTTGTCTAACAAATTATTCCCTACGACTGCCTGATGATTTTAATCTTACCACAGCATAGCATTCGTAGTCCAAACCTGAGAGAATAATAATTTTTCCACTGTAATAGAAAACAATAAATTCAGCTGTTACGAAGGGCAAACGCTGTACGAGTAGTATGGTAACCAAACACATAGGAGTACCCTTTGTGGCATGAGGTGGGCGATTTTGCAAGATTTTTACTTCTGGAATGTTTGCTCATCCCAAGCACAACACGTCCAAAGATCTCACGGATGCAAGCCCTTATACAGGATACGATAAGCAATCCAGAACTAAAACTAAAACTAAAACTAAAAGCAAATCCAAGAGCAAACTTGTAGGATGCAAAATTAATTATCTCACTACAGCAGCAGTTGTGAATGCATGCATCCGTTCAGCTCAGTCCGGTCGGCTTCTAATTAAAAATACTTTCGCCTTCACAAAACACTTGCAAATAGACTGAAGCCATGGACATTAGAATCGCTCATTAGGGGTCACAACTGGGCATGGACAAAATCCATTAGGTCTATGTTCATTCGGCCGAAGTATGGGATGTGGTGCAGGTATGCCCAGGATGTAGCTGCTTGATCACATGAATCCCTTTTTTGCTTGTAAATTCTGTAAATCTAATTATTTTGGTGCACGCGCTTCCCCTGGCCACAGCTATCACCACTGCTACTGTTCTAACAAGGATCGTTAGCATCACTTTGTTATGTGTGGATCGGGACACATGGTCACCGACAGGAAATGGTATTGCACCTCTGCAAGCCATTTAAACCAGTTCACTACATACAAAAGAACAAGTCACTGTGCAGTGGATTCTCTCTGTTGTGTTGGCAGTGTTTAGATTCAGATGCTGTAATGTTCAGTTGTTTAAATGTTCAGATGTTCAGATGTTCAGATGTTTGAATGTTTGGATATTTGGATGTTAGGGATGTTCTCTGGGATCTAACACGTTTCATCCTTTCTTTTGCGGTGTGGCTTAAGTTATGTCTCTAGTGTACAAAATGCTCCAGATGCACGTTTTTCGATAGGCCGCGTTCTGCTGGTTTCCTTTGGTTTTGTTCCTTTTTGACACCGAAATTAACTCATTTGTTTTTGCTGTTGTGGTCGGTGGTCGGTGGTCGGCGGTCGGCGCAGAACTTCGTTCTTCCGCGCAATTCGAAGCCACACTTTTACGTGGCTACATTGGTGCTGGTTTTAATGCTATTCCTGGTACAAGCACCAGGTTAATATGAATGCAGACAGTGTGCTTTCGTCTTCATTACAAATGCTCAGTGCTGAATCAGCTCTAAAAACTTATGTCGCAGGCCTAAGGGCCGGGCCGCCCAAGAATAACCACCACCAACACAATAAGTTCGTGCTGCTGCTGTGAGCGGCACTCACAAGGAAGAACGAATTCACGGTGCACACTCTGTCCTCTCCGTCCAGGAAATGGAAAATAAAAATCTACAAATACATGGAGAAATATAAATTATTTCGCTTGCCCTTTTACAGTGGAGACTCGTAGTGAGACTGAAACAGTGCGACCGAAAGACAGGCAAATTTACGTACGTACGAGCGTGCTTGCGCATGACTCTTGGAGCTGGTTTAAGCTAAGCCCCAACAACCATAGATTTGTCCAATTCGATAAGAGTCCAAACAAAAGGTCTTAACTTCACGCAAAGGACAATAATTTCTCATTATAGGAACAACAGATCCAAATGTTGTTAGGGAACAGGGAACAGGGAACAGGGCACTGGTTGCCCAGTTACCAGTTGCCAGTTTCCAATTGCATATCCCTAAGGACTTTCTGTTTTGTTTTTCAGTTTGTTTCGTTTTTTTTTTTGTATTTTCGAACTACATCAGCGAAAGCGGAAGAGAATTACGTAGCCATTTTGTATCTGTAACTTTGGTCTCATAGTCCAATTTGTTGGAAAAGGATTAGGTCTACTGAAAACGCATAGACACATACACACATAACCATCCACCCTGAAGGTGTGATAAAATCAACTGACGATAGTATAGTTGTACAATTAGAGAGTTAGATCCATTCTCGGATTTTTGTTGCAGTTTGTGGACACTGGACAGCTATGGTCTGGTTGCATGTAACACACTGTCGGCCAGGTGCTAAGATTCCATTTGCTCTCCGGTTGATCTACCAAACATGGAATCCATAAATGGACACTGGAACGAACTTTGTCCAAAGTTACATTTGGATGGTGCCGGAGGAGGTATTATGCGTGTTCATTGCCAAGGTTGGTAATGGAATTCGGAATTCTGGCAAGACAGTGGTTTGCTTTCGTTTGGAGTACTGGGAAACTGATTTAGTTTGTTTGGGTAGTACTTTTAATATTGTAGCTCCTGGAAGACAGAGTGAAGTTTTATACTTACAAGACTTGAGTTTGGTTGGTGTTGAGTTGTTTTACGATGTTGATGTCCTAAGAGGTGTCAGAGATCGAGATGTTGGACACACATGTAATCATGAAGTCAGTGCTAAAATGATGCGTTTTTGATAGAAGTTTTAATGTTGAAAATGTCCTTAATTAAATAAATTCCTTGCCCATCCAAATTGCAATTGATTTAGAATAATTTCGATATTAATTTGATAATAGTTGCATAATTGACTGAGAAGTCATCGCTACAGGCTTACAGGCCTTAAATTTCCATTATAATTTATATTTAGTTTGAGCACGTAATGCTTCTTCAGTGCATATAAAATTATGGCCCATCTAGCTATGCCGCATTTCAAGGTTCAAAGTGAAGTTAAAGTTTCGAAAATCCTGATGCTTGAGTGGACTTCTTGAATCTGGGATGATCGCGGAATGGTCTTTTCCATAAAATATGTTTGATTTCGTATCCATCGCTATCCAAGAAGAATCAGTTCAAATGAAATGCAAACTAAGCGCTGTGCTTTGAAAACACTCTATTTAACTGAAGTGAACGAAATGTTAAAGGAAGCGTGTTTATTCCTAGCAAATTGCTTCGATTTTGTGCATCACACTCGTACAGAAAATCTGCTATGTCCTTCTGCAAGCTGGCAATCACTACAGAATCCACAAGTGTCCACCAAAGTCTTCGGATGTTCTCTGATGAGTCCAAGAGTTTCCCTCCATACGTTTTGATCAAAGAATGGCCATATAAACATGGACATCTTTACAACTCGAGCCTAGGTTACGCATATCTAATCTGCGAGCTCATTTCCTCATATACCGTAACGTTCTGGTACTCAGCACAGTCTAATTCGATTCCGCCTTTTGTAATACTGTTAAGGGACTATTTTACCTCAACGGATATAGCCAAGATGCATGCACCTAGACTAATTGCTGTGGGTATAACTGGTTCTTGTACCAGTAAACATGAGTTAATTGTCTTCGAATAAGCCATCAAGCTGGGAAGTGCTGCCGGCGAGAATGTACAAAATACTACAAAAATATAAAACGTTAGGCCACCTCGAGACGTCGGTACCAAATCAGCCCTACAATTTAGGATCCTTCAACAGCGGTCAAGGACGCGAGCATGGTTAGTCAACAACAACAACATTTTGTATACATTTTGTTGGAAACTGTCAAAATTTTGTTGGAATCCAGGAATGGGGACTTTATTGAATGCAGAGCACTTTTAGATCTCAAGTGAACTTCGTAACATAGAAACTATTGTAGTTACAAAGCTGGGGCTTTCAGCGGTACACGACATTCTGCGCATCTAGGTCATCATTCGCACCACTCGTAAAACATATGGCAGAGTGAATATCAATTTACAATCTAGATTAAATGGGTTCTCCACAAGAATCCAGGCAATAGTCCTTCGAAAAATACTCTCACCTCAACCGTCGCAATTAATTGATATGTCACGATGCAACATCGACTTGGTAGATCCTACGTTCAATTGTATGGAATAAGTCGACTTGCGGATAGGTGCAGAAATGTATCACGAGCTTCTATCCATAGGGCAAATAAAATCCGACAAGGGGATGCCTACCTTGCAAAACACAGTATTCGGTTGGATCGCCGCAGAAAAGATCGGCCGTCATGCAATTTCAATCATGACTTGTGGCATGTGCATCGAAGATGAAAATATCAACTCATAGAATGATCCTGAAGAATCAAAAGGAACGATTAGTACAGCAGAAAGGAGTACTCAGATATTACAGCGTGATACAAATATCCGCTTTACAGTAAAATTAAAAATCTCAGGGAGTCGAAGAACATAGCCTTAAGGAGACTATATGCATTAGAGAGATGATTGACAAACAACAGGGAGCTTAAACAGCAATACCATCAATTCGTGGGCGAGTATATTACGATAGGACACCTGACACCTGTGACACCACATTATTGTCTCCCTCACCATTGCGTGCTAAAACCCGATGGTAGCACTTCTAAGTTGAGAGTTGTCCAACCTATCTGGTTCAAAAATCCAGGAAGATCTATTCACGATTTTGCTGATATTCTACTTACCACGGTTTATGTTTACAGCCGATATTCAAACAATGTATAGGCAAGTGCTTACACACGAAGGAGCTCCAGAAGCACAAAAAAGTACCAGTACCTGTTAAATACTATCAATTAAACATAATAACCTATGGTACATCAGCCGCTCCATATTTATCCATAAAATTATTATTATTATTATCAAGGGAACGATACAAATAAATTTGTAGGGTCCGGGATTTAACGCCGGGGTACTATGCCCATGTGGCGCGTTTTTGTCAACAGCACGCGGAGTATTGAGTTCCCATGTGGTCACCCACCTACGTACTTATCGCGCCCAACACTGGTTGATTTTGGTGATCTAGCGGGAACCGTTAGCCATAAAATGTTTACAACATTTTTTTTAATTTTTTTTTTTTATAATCGGGGCGCTCTCAAGGTACCCTTAAAATGTTCGTACACAGCGCGGGCGAAGGAAATTTAGGGAGGGAGAAAAGACAAGTACCGATGTACATTGTTTTTAAATGTTTGCAAGTTATAACGACCACAGAGGTTGGCAGGGCATTCCATAAGCGAGTTGTACGGCTTAGGAAAGAATCACGATATTTTAGAGTACGTCCGAAAATGGGTTTGAGGGTAAACTGATGAGTATTCATAGCGAGACGGGTGTTACGGTTGAAAGTTTGGAATGGAATGGACGGAATGCAACTGGCGATTTCAATAGAGCACTGGTGGTGGAAATAGCGATAAAACAAAGTGAGACAGGAGACATTACGTCGGTGTTCGAGGATGTCAATTGATTGACTGATATTAGTATCACCAATGAGTTTTATCGCACGGTTTTGGATCCTATCTAGCAGGTGCAGAGATGTTTTAGGAGCACCTGACCAGATGTGGGCATTGTACTCCAATTTTGGACGGAAGAAAGCCTTATATATTGTGGCCAGATCAGAGGGGGTAAAATATTTCTTACATCGCTTGAGGAAACCTAAACATTTCGCAGCATTTTTGGCGACATCGAATATGTGGTCATTCCAACGTAAGTTGTCACTGATACACATACCGAGAATGGAAAGTTTATCGGTTTCGACGATGCAAGTGCCATTCATGGCTGGGTATTTGAATTTCGCTTTAATGACAGCAGACAGCATTGAGTTTTGGAAGCATTAAATTCTACTCGGTTGATAGTTCCCCAGTTGGTTATGCTGTTAATATCGGAATTTAATGAGCTTAGCATACGCTGCCGTTCCCGTTCTACAGCCGAAGAGCAGGGGCGTGAGTCCGGGAACGAATATGAGAAGCAGAGAGTGCTGTCATCAGCAAAGGAATAAATTGGATTAGAAGCAGCAGACAAGAGATCATTAATGAAGATTAAAAAGAGTGTCGGAGACAGAACGGAGCCCTGGGGCACACCAGCATTTATTTTGTGAATATCAGACTTGAAACCGTCCAAAACAACTTGAATTGAACGTTCCGAAAGGTAATTTCTAATCCATAGAAGAAGAGAGTCATCGATCCCAAGAGCACGCATTTTCGACAAGAGAGCCTGATGCCAAACTCTGTCAAATGCCTTAGAAATATCAAGTGCAACTATCTTGCTTCCGCCAGATTGATGTACGCTTTGGTTCCACTTTCCGGTGAGACATGCCATCAAATCACCAGTGAACCTGTTGCTACGAAAACAATATTGCCGGTCATTGAGAAGTTTTCAAAGCGTTTCCATGACCTTTGAGAGAAGGGACATAAGTGCAATGGGTCTCTAGGAGGAGAGAGAAGAAGATTCGCATTTTTTAGGGACGGGCTGGACAAATGCTGTTTTCCATCTGCTCGGAAAGAGTCCTAAAAAGTAGGATTGATGAAAAAGCTTACGCAGTGGTTTTACCAGCGTGGAAGAACACCTCTTCAGAAGAAGGGGAGATATACCATCTGGACCAGCGGACTTATGCATGTTGAGATCTTTAAGTACTCTTGCTACTACACGAGTGCGAAAGTGGATTCGTCCCATTGTAAATTCGACGCGCTCAAGTGTAGGCGGGGACAAAGCACAATCTGGGAGTGTTGAGCTAGCCGCCAAGTGTACAGCAAGAAGATTGGCCTTGTCCAAAGAGCTGACAGCTTAAATGTCATTGTAAATAAGCGTTGGGATGGAGGATGAGGCAGAATTTCTAATGTTTTTCACGAACGACCAAAAATGTTTATTGCCTTTGGGGCATTGCAGTATTTTTTGCCTCAGGTTTTGAACGTGTTGGAATTTCACACGCTTGAGAAAGACGTTGCAGTCATTTCTGGCTCGTTTAAACTTTTTTCGGTTTTCCTCTGTCGGGTTGGTCTTTTAGGACTGAAAAAACAGTTCCCTAACCCTGGCAGCCTCAGCTCACAGCTCTTGTCGTACCATGCCTTTTCTTTTGGTTTGATACTCTTTATCCGATGGGGGATAAAGCATCTCATTCCAGAGAGAATAGTTTCTGTGATCATGTCAGTAGCGGCATCCACGTCGTTATCGAGGAAACATAACGACCAGTTAAAATTCCTAAAGAAGTTGTTAAGTCCGCTCTCGTATTGCCATACGGTTCTGTTAGGAATCTTTTCTCTAACTGTGTGGTGGGTATACGAGAATTTAGCTGATATGACACAATGGTCCGACGAGCCTCGAGGGGGGGAGCACATCAATGCAGTACTTGTCAAAGTGAGAAATTAGAAACAAGTACAGGGCGTTGGCGGTATGACTATCAACGTCTGGTAAACGTGTGGGCTGCACACAAGCTGGGTTAAGTTATTTTCCGCAGCGAAGATCTCACCACACCGTCCTTCGGGTGTTGTATGTCCAGAATGTCGAAGCCACCCAGAATTGTGTGTATTGAAATCGTCCGTAATCACGATTTCAGTATGAGGATACAGCGATACAATTCTTTGAATGGAGTCAGACAGCTCATCAAACTCCTGGAAGATCTATCCCAGTCAGCGCTTAAAATGCATCCCGTCGGCAGTAAGGCACTCCAACACTCTTTCTACGTAGACGACGTCATGACTAGTGTAAACAGCTTCACTGCTGCAATAGAAATGCAGACGCAACTGATTGATGTACTTCAGGGAGCTGGATTTAAACTGCGTCAATGATGCGCTAATCACCTGTGATTACTCTAAGATTTCCCACCGGATGATAAAGAAAAACTGGACTTCAAACCAGACTAAGAAGACAACATAAAGATACTGGGTTTTAACTTGGCTATCAAAGATTGACAACTTGTGTATCTAGGCCCATTGGAATCACGAAACTAAAATAACAAAAATAAAAGTCTCATCAGAAATAGCCCGACTCTTTGACCCACTTGTACAATAGCTCCAGTGATAATCACCACAAAAATCTTCCTGCAGCAGTTATGACAGGAATTATATTCGAAAGAGTTAAAGTTTCGTCATGACTTCAAGGCAATAATTCACATCCGAATGCCAAGACACGTATTTGCGCAAAATCTTCCAGAAATAATGCAAGTTCATGTTTTTGCCAATGCTTCTTGCGTCTACATTCGATCAATTACCAACCCTGGGATAGTCATCGTGCGTCAGTTGTGTGCCAAATCTCGTGTAGCACCACGTGAAAAGTACAAAATTAAGTAGCCGACAATACCCCGATTAGAGTTGTGCGCAGCAAAGTTAGCAGCAGACCTCGCTAAACAATGCCGTCACGGAGAATCAATCTAAGGAGAATCCAGCTGACTTCTTAACACGGTTAATAGCTCCAGAAAAGTTTTGGTTCTACGGGCCCTTATTTCTTAACGGTCAGGACTCATATTGGTCAAAACTATACATTATATCGGCAGAGTGCCAGCAGGAAGTCAAGCAAAGCGCGCTAGTCATAACGAACAGTAGCAGTGAATCTCACAAACGAGTACAGCAGAGAGCTACGTATGTACTCGTATATGCTTAGATTCATCCATTATCTAAAAAAAGGAGACGAGAAGATGACCCGAAGATAAAACCTCTCTAGCCAAGAACTACAAGACGCACTTCATACCACAATCCAGATCATGCAAAAGGACGAATTCAGCCTCAATATCTTCCATCTACCACGGCATAACGAATGCAACAATACCAGCTCCTTAAGCAGTCTTGCTGGTATGCATGGGAGGCAGATTAGAAGCATCAGCTTTACCATACGATGCCAAACACCCTATCCTACTACCCTACGAACACCCGTTCATAAAGATAGTAATGAGAGACATCGATTAGGATAACAAGCATGTTGGACCATAGACACTTCCTTCTGGACATAACCAGACAACCCTTTGGCCGGTCTAAGATAAAATAATTGCACGATCTACAGTGCAAAACCGCGTTCGATGTACCAGAGCCTCCCACCAGAATACAACCGGCCCGTCCATTTGCGAATGCAGGTTTAGACTTCTGCAGACCAATTTGAATTCATTATCGAGGTAGGGGAAGTCAACCACAGGAGGGTTATATATCAGTATTTTGCTGTTTTGCTACGAAGGCGGTCCATCTAGAGGTGGTAAGCGCTTTAACGACGGAAGCATTCATCGAAGGTTTAAAACGCCTTATGCTTTGCGCTTCACTGTGACAATGCGAGCAGTTTCGTCGGAGCTAGAAATCAACTTCAGGGCTTGAGTCAAACAGTGCATCCGCCTCAATAAAAGGGCTCTTGCAGCATAAAGGGCATCGATTTTCACTTCATACCACCTCGATTTCCGCATTTTGGAGGGCTATGGGAGGCTGCTGTGAAATCAGAGAAACATTTTTTTAAATCGAAGTATGACATCAGCAACTTCGACAGATGAGGAATTGGAGACCCTCATGATTGAAATTGGGGCAATCCTTAATTCTCAGCCTCTGACACCCTTATCTTCCGATCCAAACGATACCACAGCTTTAACGCCCGGTCACTTCTTAATCGATGAACCATTAACCGCATTGATTGATTCAAGTGCTGAGACAAGAAGAATCAACCTGCCCACACGATGGAAATTGGTCACGCACTTGAAAAACGAGTACTGGAGAAGATGGTCGGGAGAATATTACAACAACATAAACAGAATCTACAACATGGGGCTATACTTCCAATCAAGGAAGATAACACCCCAGCACTGAGGTGGCAACTAGGTCGAGTCATAAAAACTCACACTGAATACGACGGTCAAATCAGCGTGGCAGACATAAAAACGGCAACCAGCATTCTGCGGCGATCAATTCACACACTTGCGCCTCTTCCACTCGACGATGAAAAGGCTATACGAGAAGAATAAGCACTAACAAAAGAAGAAGCAACGAATAACGACTAACCCCCACAAAGACGGTCTCGAAAATCATACGGCTCGGCAATAGTATCACTCTTATTAGTTTGCTTGGCCCTACCAGTAACAAGTAGTCATCCTGTGGAAATCAGTTACTTTGCAGCCCAACTGGGACTTCACTTTGAAGTTCTAGGAACAGTAAAGGTAGCCTCGAAAGACTGGAACTTTGTGGTATACGAGTTATACGAGTTGGAACCATACTGGACTGAGTAAGCAGAAATTATCAAATAACGGCATCTAATCCTTGCGACAACCCTGTCAGGCGATGCCAAATAATAGGTAACCAGCTAACAGTTCGAGAAAAATTTGGTACGTTGAAGGAGCAGGTTAATCAAATAGTCAATTACACCAGTCAAGAGAAACTTAACAATTTATTCTTGGCTTTATCTATCGAACTGTAGTTAATCATCTCCAACACGTAGCGAATACAAATCACACTAAAGATGTTGTCCTCGGTAATATTAATCCAAAACTAGCAATAGAGGTCATCTTTGGAAGGTATAGCCTTAACGGCAGTCACTCTGATAACGGATTAAGGTTAATCGAATTTGCCACTGGACGAAACATTGTCGTAGCCAGCGCGCGGTTGCCTACATCTCGATATCCACAAGAGACTTGGAGAATTCCTCCAGTATTACGGATGTCCAAATTTTCCAAGCGGCCAGCATCCACTCGGAATACTACCTGGGATATCGCGAACATTGCAAAGGCAAAGTAATACTGTGACGAAGTTCATCGCAAGAGATCGCCAAATCCTTTTCCGATCGAGTCTCTCTGAAATCTCTTAATTCTGCATAGAAGGATGGGAGCTGCTTACGGGCTCTATGAACAGCAGAGGAGAGACGAATACCGGATTCTCAGGCGGGAAAAAAAGGAGCATGAGAACAGAACAGAAAACATGCCACGGATACAAACCTCGAACCGAAACCTGTGGAAACGAGCAAGGAAACATCGTAGTAGAGTCGTACTCGATGCTGAGAGATTTCTGTGGACTATATAGCGGCGATGACGAAACGAATAGAATTTGGTCGGACGAAAACATGCTCGATGAATGGAACCTCAGCAGAATTTCTAATGTTTTCGACGAACTACCAAAAATGTTTACTGCCTTTGGGACATTGCAGTATTTTTTCCCTCAGTTTTTTGTCGTATTGGAATCTCACATGCTTAAGACAAGCGTTGGAGTCATTTCTGGCTCGTTTAAGCTTTTTCGGTTTTCCTATGTTGGGTTGGTTTCGAAGGACCGAAAAAACTTTTCTCTAACCCTGACAGCCTCTTTCCAACTCAAGTTTTACCACGCCTTTTCCTTTGGTTTGATACTCTTTATTCGAGGAGGATCTCATTCCAAAGAGAATAGTGTCAGTCATATCAGCAGCCGCATCCATGTCATTATCGAGGAAACATAACGCTCCAGTTGGCTGGCTAACTGTATGGTCAAGTATATGAAAAATTAGCTGATATGACAAAATTGACCGAGGGGAAAGCACATCGACGTTGTACTTATCAGTGTGAGAAGTTAAAGACAAGTGCATTGTATTGGCGGTATGACTATCAACGTGTGGTATTCGCGTGAGTTCATTTACAGGCTGCATCAAGTTGTTTTCCACAGCTAAGATCTAAACATACCGTCCTTCGTGTGCTGTCTGTCCATAATGTCGAAGCCACACAGAATTGTGTATATTGAAATCGCCCGTAATAACGATTTCAGTATGCGGATACACGAACACAATTCTTTGAAGGGAATCAGACAGCGCATCAAACTCGTTGAAGGTCGAATTGTTGTCTAGTGTGGGGATTATATAAAGAAAGCAGTAGTGGATAATTTGCTTACAGAGATGGAATTTTAACCACAAGAAATTGAATTCCGGATTAGGACAGGGACTACATTGTGGTGGAGTTTGATAAGCTACACCACTACTCACGTAAAAGGCGAAACCGCGGTGAGAAAAGAAAAATAGCACTAGTTCGTAGCTAGACAGCTTTAGATCAGAGTGATCATTAAGTGCCAAAACAGCTGGTCTGTACTTACAGATTGGACGTACATAGAAAAGTGATTACTCTTTAGCTCGCGTATATTTGCTTCATCTACTTTAAATTCACTAGCCATTGTTGATACATCGCTTTTGCGGTGGCCGTATATCATTTATAGAAAGAAGCTAAATAGAACGGTATCAAGTTTTCGTATTGTTGGACCTTAACGATGACATCACTCATTTTAAAACTAACTTTATAACCAATTACTGTTACATTAACATTCAATTACGTACAAGACAAAGCAATTTCAATTTGTTAAGTACACCAGTTAAAATTCCCGCCAAATTTATATTTCTCGCCACATTTTTTTTTAATTTTTTGCACACAGATAACACTCTTTTTCTTGTGTATGCCTTAAATTAACCATTGTAGTACTAGAAAAGGGAAACCTTCAATTGTAATCATACCGTCGAAGACTACGTTTCTTTTCTTCCGAAGTCTTGTTCATAAAGGAAAAATTGGGGCCCAAAATCTATTCCGCAGAATTATATCTGTAAGACTCTCGTATTCACAACAAATATTCCAGGGAGAAAGTATAACACTCTCCACCTGTACTTCTGCCAAATCCATCCGTTTGTGTAGGACGATACAGGAGAACATTTGGACCTCCATAGAAATCGGTGATGAGACTGTTAATGTCAAAAAAGAATTTCCATACGTCGATGCACTATAATGTGATTTTGAAACAGCTGCCCGAGACTATAGCCTATAATATCAGAGTCACACTATTCCAAAATTGTATACTACAATTGCCAGCATATGTTGACAGCATGGACATTATGGGAATCAGAAGCAGTAGACGGTAGTCAGTTGATTTCGGTTCTGTACATACGGTTGATGCTACATCGCGCGCTTTTGTTCGGCAATCAGCAAGAGCCACGTTAGCGATTTTTTTTCAATAATTACGTTTTCTGGGCCGTCGGGGCGATCGGCGTGGTCGGGGCGGTCTTTGCGGTCTGGATGCTCTTCATCAAAACCAGATGTACGACCACGTTTTGTGGAACCAATATCTCATGGCTGTTATTGATGGCGAATCTTCGCCATTGACAGCATCGAATTTCTATTTCTTCGCACCTTACCATTCAAAAACAAAAATCTATGTAATTACAGATCGATATTGATTCCATTGCCTCAGAAAACACTGGACGCTTTAAATTTGAATGGTAATTCCAAATTTCCTTAGCAACTCCGCCTATGTTTAACAACGTGAACTTATTGATTCACGGTATATTTGGAGACGAGTACCATATACGGATACAAGAACAAACTGTATCGACTATACAGTAACGTTGCCTTTGTAAGAAGGACTCAAATTCATCGATCTACTTGGTTAAGATATGGAGTGTCTGCGAGTCCATAACGAAGGCTCGATGCGGTTAAGTAAGACCAAAGTGGAGGAGGCCCTCAGCAAATTTTGAGTAATGTTATTCAAGCAAAACCGTCATAAGTGGAGAAACCTTCTGATTGAATCCATATCCACTCGCCACTCTAGTGGCGCCTTAAAATAGAAATGAGCTTCGTCTTTAAATGGAAATTGCCAGTTTGCCGCTAACTGTCAGTCATTGGTGTACAAGTCAGATGTAGTGTTTACGTCCGAGATAGTTTCTTTTTGTCGAATGAAGAATTGACATTCAAGAAAAAGGTAACATTTTCGAGCGAGTTATTAGCTGGTGTTCTCTATATCCATCGAGTAAGATGCAAGAATCTTCACCCCTTTATTTTATTAGAAACATTTGCATAATTCAAGTATACCATCAGCTAGATACCCTATGTTAGATACCAGCCATTTCATTGATATTCAATATCTCATTCCAGTCTAGCAAATATTTTCGCTCGCAAAATTTGTCTTTTCTGTCATTTTCACGAAGAGATATGCATGTGTTTCGTATGCGATTTCCACTTTTCAATAATTTTTCAAAACTCCTTAGAAAGTGGTCATTTTCCTTATGTATGACCACTTTCTTTGTCATGCGGGACTTCGTCGTCCCACATATTTTCTCCACAAGTCCAGCAATAAATAACCGATGATTGAAGATCAGTCACAAATCCTCACTCTCTCGAAAGCACACAATATGTACCTACTTTGGACTTGAACTTTGAACAGACAAAAACACATACCATGTCGACGAGAACTTTTGTCCCCAAATTTATGGGACATGATTTCGCCTGGAATAGTCCTTGTATTCCTACGAGTATCTCACGATAGAAGACGTTTATTCAGAAGTTAGATTCCCATGATTTATGTCCACTCATCGGTACTAGCACTGGTATGGTACTACGGTACTGGCGTATTCACCAGCACATCGTTGACCTCATGCGCGTCATCGCACATAAGCTGGGTCACAAAATTGATTCCTACAATGGCCCATTCAACTTTCGTTCACATACGTATACTTATGCTGTGGCCAAAGTCCTTTTCTTTATTTATTTGCCTGGCCTTCAGCATGCTCGTACTCACATCCAATCCAAGAATACAATACCCAGATTGTCAGTAATGAGGCATTGCCCACAATATTCTGTCTGTCCGGATACTCGGTCAATGTGTATTGTCTAGTAGCACTACACAAGCATGCCGGGTTGGGCAGCAAAGTTTCATAATCCATCGTGTATATCCATTCAGTTGGTTCGATTGGAAGCAACACAGTGGCCAGAAATGAAGAACCTTCGCACACTCCCCTAACTCCAGATGAGGTTTTACCGAATTGAATTTGAATATGAATACCAGGAGGAGGCATACATTCGCCGGATACCGGCCACATATATTTCATTGTGATAATGTGGGTCATTAGAGCTCTAACAGTATCGACTTTGGCTATTCGATGCTGAGCTGGGTGACTGGATGGCTGCGGATGGAAGATGAATACCATTGCTAGCCGGCACCTTTTGCTCGAGTGCCCAGTTAACAGTTGTTGTTTTGGCATCCTTTGAAGGCACCTCTCTACTCTTTGGGTACCTCATCTAGGTGGTGTAATCAAGTCCCCCCGATAATGTTGATGTTACACTGAAATGCATTCGCGGCCTGTCTTGTTGCACATAATGAAGTGCTGTTGGGATACTCGATGCTATGGAAGGAACAACTGAAGACTGCTGGTGTACTGTTCTCGGGTGACTTGTGGTATGTAAAAAGTGCGCGCGAAGATTGTGAAAGCGTCGATGTTATCAGTTTAACGCGCGCGTTCGAGTACGAAATGAATATCTTCATGGGTCAAGCATTTGGATTAGTTTACTTGACTGGAGGATGTGTGCACTGTACAGTGCATGTTTGGATGGATGAGCTGGATTTGGTTAAATTGGACACATCGATTCACGCATACATAATTTTTGTTTTCCGTTTTCTCAACAAAATTGGTTGATTGATGTTCCTAACTGCGCGTAGGTATGTTAGTTGGTTTTTTTTTAATAATGGTGGACGCTCATATTCAATTTTTCAATGAAAGTACTTCTCCACTTCTAAAAAGGACATCAGAGGTTAGACTCCATTAATAGTTCAGATATCGGTTAGAGATAGCTAATTGGATTGACTAGCTAAGTGCTTTATTTGGAATGCAAGATACATGTGTTCCACTAGAAAATAACTTGTTTCATATGCAGCAGATAGAGGTGGAAGATTGTTTCGTCGCCAAACCACTGGCCTCTGTAACAGGATAAGCTGTTACAGTAGAAGTGATCTAAGCATAATCTACTAATCAAGAGCTTATATTAGTGTTATTTCTGAAAAGGCATGTATGCCAGATCATAGCATCCATAAAATATCTAAGTATTCAGGAATACAGCTCTCCGTAACGATTGGAGAGAATCGCGTTCAGTACCGAAACTAAGTTACAAATGGTGCTCAGATTTATTTTCAGGTTGAGCTTGTATTTACATATTACCATGTTTAAGGGAAAGTTCCAGCTCATGTTGGAAAAGTAGAAATGATTTTCAACATTTAACTTGAAGATACTTTGGAACACGATTTGCTACGAAATTCCAGTTCGAAAAGATTGTAATCGAAAACGCACGACTCAAGGAGAGGACAACTGCTATAGAAGGTGCAAGTGTTAAATGTCAGTCCTTCAGCGGTCACAGCGAGCTCGACGGAACCCGACAAGCTCACGGAACTGAAACTTTTATTACGTCTCAAACAGGGGCAAGAAGAAGAAAGCTCCTATCAATCTCTCCGTCGATGTAGTTTTCAGCGCACGATCCCGGATGAAACCAGCTTCACTTCAACTGGGCGGCAATCGAATGAAGCAGTCCAATAAAAAAAAACAAAACCAGAGGTGATTGCATCCGTACTCGCTATGCGAGGCTACAACCAGCAAAGGTCGTAGTTCCAGCTTAGCGAAATCGGTTGATGAGGCTAAATTCACCTCGGTACGAGACCGACTTAATAATAAGGATGCCTCTATTTAAACTTTGACTCTTCAAGTCAGTAACCGGGTTCAGTGCATACCATAATTCCAGGAAGATGTCCAGAATACTTTTTGAGACAGTAGCAAATACGACGTAAGAGGCAACCATTTTCTGGATTTTATACAGTCGTCTGACCTTTCTGTCGACAAGGATAGCTCTTAGCGAAAATATCAAATCTCCGATAAAGCTCACAACAAGGCAAAATAAGGCGAACGTTGTTCAGATCTGAACAATGTCCTTAACATGTGGTTTGAACTGACCTGTCCTTCCAGGAAAAGTTCCTGGAGATCATCCATTTCATGATGGAATGCGGATTTGCAGCAACTATGTATGGAAACTCGAATACTTCTAATCAGGTATCTTAAGCTTATTCTGAGGAAGACTAGAATTTTTTGCAAAACGCAACAAAAATAATGTAAAAGGCTGGTTCAAATTAAGACGGCTTTTTGCAAAAGAGAAAATCAGACTAGAAGAACTCAGAAAATCTAATGGACCTACACTTAACCGAGGACAAAGTCTTTCCTGACTCATGCTTGAAATCCACTTTCCTGGTAACTTTTGCGGAACCCGCGCACAACCAGCTCCTGTCATCGAAGCTAAAAGTGAACTGAGTAACATAGTAACTTGCCGAAGCTGATATTCCTCCGTGGCAGCACTCCAAAATCTGGTGAGCAGAACTGAAGGTGTACTCAACAAAAAGGAGAAGGAGTACGTGGAGGGCATTTTTATTGACATTGAGAATACTTTTGGCAACGCAACTTTTAGCGGCACATGTAACTCGGTCGGAGAATGACCGGGGTTTCCCGCAGGCGGCTTACTATACTTACATTGCTTAATATTCTCAATGGTTCTAACGTCTATACTCAGGCATATGCATGTTGTCTGGATAATAACTAGCGGCTCCCAGTGCATGCACCCTTATAGGTTATCGACGAGTGTTGCATCGGAAATGGGCTTTTGATTAATTCTCTTTGGCAGGAGAACGAAGTTGACTGGTCTGAATCGCCTAGAGCTTAAAAACATAATAATCCTTTCATCCATTCAGCCAGAACAACGACAATGTTATGCTCTGTATCATACAATTCAATTTCCAGTACTCGAAGTGTGCATCGGAGAATTTCCTTGTCTTCCTTAGAGACAACAAATACAATCTTTTCTATAAAAAAGAATATCGAATCATATCAAAGCCTTTTTATGTCTCCATTTCATTGCAAGTGACTTGTAGGTAAACAACAGCTCTACATACCCCCTATATACATGGCCAACGACAGACGAAGCTCGGCACATGGTGGCGCACCTTTCACGCCAAGCAGCAATTTCTGCTTTTGGAATGTGATGCAAAAGAAAGGCACTCATTATGGGCAACATTCCAACCTTTGTGTTTCCATGCTCGGCAGCATTCTGTGGGTGGGAGAAATTACTCGAAATTATACTAACAACCAATAACTCCGAATATGGGATAGATAACTGGAGAGTATCCAATCTTATATCCTTTGCAGTCCATAGATGTATACTCTTCAATATGAATCTCTCCGTAGAAACTCCTTCCTTATAGAAATGCCAAGCGAACTGACTGAAAGATATTCAGTCAGGTCTTAAACCCCTAGTTTAGGACCATCCTCGATCCTAGTACTCAATCGATGGAAGTACTGGAAGCAAAGGTAATGAGCTTCGAAAAAGCTATAGAAATAGCCTTCAATATCTCGTGTCTAGTCAAGTTTAGCAAAAAAAAATTCCCCCACAGTGGTGGAATGAAGACCTCTGCGACCTAAGAAAAGGGATATCTTCAATATCTGCAACAAACACAAATTCTGGAATTCTTACAAGGACTGCCTGTAGATACACAAATAGCGATAAGCTACTCGTAGTTAGAGGCTTGGGCAGAGTACTCCAAGCTCTATTGAAACTCTCAAGGTGAATACTGGACTAAGCGAAATCCTGTCCAAAGAACCTTCCAATCTGACTTGATGGAACATGGACAGATTCCACTGAAGAATCGCTGGAACTTTTAATGCACACCCATTTCCCAGGATGCCGCGATAGGGTGGAGACAGCGTAAGTCACGCAACCCGCGCTCTGAAATGAAATCAATTCATTAATAACCGAAGAAAAGGATTGTTGGGCCATCACCAGTTTCTCCCCCTGCAAGTCTACAGGCCTTAACGGGATTTTACCGATTATTCTAAAAAGAACAAGAAGAAGGTATGGAATTTGCACATGAAATGCATCGTTTCGTGTAGCTCTATCAGACTCAGAAAATCTGGATTCTCGTCCCCAAAACCTTATGATCATAGTAAAGGACCTGGGTTCGACCATAACTGATTGCACGGTATCTGAACTCAATTTTAACAATACTCGTAGTTTCATTTCGGAAAGGATGGGTCACCAAACAAATCGTACCACTACTCGTTCCAGACTACTCGAGTGTCTTCCAGGTGGAGATACTATCGATTAGAGAGACCTGCAAGATACTTAGCCTCAGCTATCTTTTACTCATGTCCTCGTTCCTTTTATGAGTCCTAGGGGCTTAACTACGCCTGCGCACCATCGTATAGGGTTCCTAGCAATGGACTTCAGTTCTTCCTAACTCTTCCCCAATTGCCGTGAATTCTCCTCAACTCTTCTGCGTCTTGTATTTCTTCGCCGACCCTTTCTTCTACCGTCTTATTATAACGGATTCCATTGCATAGTGTAGTTTGCTATGGAACTATCGCCTTTTCGAAGTGTATGACCAATCCACTACCACTTCCGCCAATGGATGGTTATGCCCATTGGCTCCTGACCTGTTCTCTTGTAAAGATATTCGATATACGGTTAGGCGAAAAGAAAACTCTTAAGATGCTCCATAAGCGCCTATTAACTAACGTTTGTAGTTTTTTTTTGTGATAGTAGGGGTCACCGTTGAAGTGCTGCGCCCATACAACAGCATTCTAGAGAATAGTATGTCATGGTTGCATGGGGCTTTCTATAACGCGCCTGGCTCTGCTCTAGACACGCTGATTAATCTCCCATCTTTTGACATTTACATCGTGGGCTGCTCTCTCAAAGCCATCATTCGTTTAAGAAGAACTGATTGTGTTTTGGCCCTGGTCTTCGTGTAGAAACGGTGTCTTTGCGGAGGACAATTTGTGGTTTCCCTTCTAAGGGAAGATGTACACAATCCTGATGGCAATGACCTACTCGTGTATTATAAAAAATCGGTGAAGAGTGTGAAGTATCTGCAACTGCAGCCACAGTTAGGCTGCCTTTAAGCTTTACTGAACACCCTCACGACTTTCAGGCTACTAACGGAAGGCTGAATACACTGAATCTTATTTGGGCTCCAGATCACAATAGAATTAGGGGAAGTGAAACCGCCAATAAAGTTGTTAGGGTAGGCTCCGACGGGATCTTTTAGCGACCCAAACCTGCGTCAGGATTGACTTCACCCTTAGCTAGAGTTTCAATGGCAATTGGGCTTTATATAGGCGTACTTACAGAAAACATGAATTTCAAGGATTCCGCTAAACCAATTCTTCCTGACGATCTTAGAGGTCAGCGATTTTGCAACTGTTTCTTAGTAGGAAAGGCTTTATACATACTCCAAGAAGACGGGACCGTTCTAGCTACTTTTGCTGATAACACTGCTATACTAGCAGTAGGTAAAGCGATTGAAGAAACAACGGTGTAACTGCAAAACCCTCTTGATAAAGTATATGAATGGACAAAGGCCTGGCAGATAACCATCGATTAGGCCAAATCTGTTCAAGCAAATTGTGCATACAGAAAAATGGTTGCCTGTCCTCATAAACTCGGTCTGTATGCCGTTTGCAAACGATGATAAATGCCTTGGAATGATACTTGTCGCAATGTACAATAAAAATCGAAGTCGCACAAGGAACTCGAAAACAAATACAGAGAATTGTATTGGTCAGTTGGTAAACATTCCAAACTTAGCATTGAAAACAAGCTGCGCTTTATAAGAAACTGATAAGGCCGGTGTGGACCAATGTTATACAACTTCGAGGTTGTGCCAAGAAACCGAAGGCCAGTATGTTGCAAACTTTTGAAAATCAAGTGCTAAGAGAAATTGTCCATGCGCCGTGGTACATAAGAAATGCTGACCTACACCGAGACCTAGGAATTTCTACTGTCGAAGACAAAAAAAAAGAAGTTTTGAGAATACAAATGTATTAACAATACAGTCCTACAAATTTTGGACGAGAGAAGCCGTTTCGAAAGGTCTAAACCTTTGGACCTAGTGCCTTTGGCTTTGCCACGTGGAACTGTGATCCTCTTACTCATGGAACCAATTTGAGCTTATGATGAAACGTACGCGACTGTTACCGTCTATATTCGTTAGATCGTTTAAGTTATTGTAGAAGAAAGCTCCTAAGTGAAGTTTTCTTCTCTGGGCGAGAGCTGAACAATGTTGGTGGAGGATTGTCTTCTCTTCCTACTCGCCCATACAGCTTATGCAGAAATCGTTTATAAAAGCGAAAAGCCAAGAGCCAAGCAGTATCCAGGTATTTCCTATTTAGAAGGATCTTACACTTGGTCCAATAGTCCACCTGTTCTTTTATTAGCATCCAGCTTTAATATTAATTTGCTTGTAGCGATACCCTTTTCCGGTAAACTAGGTAGAGTAGTTCCAATTTTGGCGAGTTCGTCTGGTCTACAATTCCCTGGAATGTCTCTGTGGCCCGACATCCAACAAAGGCGGAGGTTGAACTGCCCTGCCATCTCCGTAAGAGGTGACCGGCATTCAAGGGCGGTTTTAGAAATTAATGAGATCGAATTCAAGGATTTGATAGCGGCCTGAATATCCGACAAGCTGCGGATATCCTTTACAGATATCACGTTTTTTTTTCAGCTAGCACAGAGCTTCTTTAATCGCCAAAATGCCCACCTGGAATTCGCTACAGTGATTTGGAAGACGGAAGGAGAGACTTAGATTTGTTTAGCTTATCTGAGAAAACACCGCCACCAACCCCGCTATCAGTTTTAGATCCATCTGTGTAGAAATGGATTGACTTGTCCTCCATGAAAACAATAATAAATTTGTAGTCGCTATAAGGCGGATAGCTGCAGTCGCGGCTGAAAATATCGAGGGGTGTCAAGTGAAACAGAATATTTAATGCTGACATGCTGTTATTTGGACTCTGCTTGGTTTGCTGCAGTTGACTGCATTGTTTAAGACCATCCACTAGACAACAACTCCATAGGTGTGTATCTGTCTCATAACCGTGGGTTTTTGCAAGGCTGAAGGCCCTATTTGTTCACAATGAATTTTTTGCCAGAGAATAAAGCTACTGTAGCTTTCTTGACTCTTTCTTGAAGGTTAGGTTTCCAATTTAGTTTTCTGTCAGAAATGAAACCCATATAATTTGCTGTATCGGAAAACACTAAGCTGGTACCGTTTATTGAAGAAGGGTCTATAGTTGAAATTTTATATTTTCCTGGAAAAGAGGACAAGATCAGTTTTATGGGAGTATACTCCCTATCCACAGCGATCCGCCCAACGGGTTAATCTGTTGAGATTTAGTTGAAGGTGTTGTTTAATGTTATTAATACGCTTACCTAATATGACTGTAGCAACTTTATCCGCATAAGCAGTTACCCTGCTACCACTCGCTTCCAGGTATATCAACAGTTCATTAACCATTAAGTTCCAGAGAAGGGGAGAAAGGACACCGCCTTGCGGCGTACCTCTGCTAACACATCTTTTCGCAGAAGTCTCGCCCAGTGTTGAGTTGATTATCCTGCTTTTTAGCATAAGATTGATCAACTCTCCAAGTGAGTCGTCCACCTGCAGAGGCATATTGAGCCGTAGACAAAAGTCCTTCAATTTTAGCTCGTTTATGGATAGGTCTGAGATCCTTTGAGACAACACGAACTTATTTTCCGGCTTTGGGAGTGAAAACTACATTGACTTCACTCCTTGACTGTGGGATCAGTTTTACACAGCTCCTGACCATGTTCTCTAGCGTAGGCAAAATTATATCTGAGGACCTTTGTAGCTCGCCAGGTACTATACCGTCCGGACCAGCAGACTTGTATGGCTTGAAGCAATGCAGCGCCCAAAGCAGTTTGATTCTTGTAATCAGACCATGAGTTTTGGTCACGGTTGCAGTAGTTGGGTTGCTACTGGCCGAGAATAGGGGGCTACTTGAAAAATGAGTGTCCAGTAGCACATTGAGTGATTCATCACTTGAGGTTGTTCAAGAGCCATCGGTTTTTTCAAACAATTAGACATCATAGGATTTGTAGAGAGGATTTTTCTTAGCCGCAGTGCCTCCGAGGTTTCTGTAATTTTGTCACAGAAAGATCTTCAGGATTGTCGCTTTGCTTTCCTCAGTTGCTTTTTATTTATTTTGAGAGAATCTTTGTAAGAGTCCCAGTCAGTCATTTTTCTTGTGATTTTTGCTGGTTGAAAAGTTTTCTGCAACTGTTTCTAAACGATCTCAGTGTTCGTGTCCACCTGTGCGGTTTTTCTTGGACAGGAAGCACCCATAGCCTGATTGAGAGCCAGGGTAAATTCCTTGACTTTCAAGTCAAGCTCATTAGTGTCACACGGGGGACTTGGGAGTTCAGAAGATAGCGTTTCTGACAGTACTTATTCCTCTATATTTTGGTCAATCAGTTTTCCGATAATTCCGGAATGCTGGTTGGCTAGGAGGAGCATCACTCAGGCTGAATTGGATATATCTGTGGTCTGAAAATGAGTGCTCAGGCGATACCATCCAGTTCGTCAGCATTTGAGTGATGTTGTCGGACACAAGAGTTATATCTAGCACTTTCTGTCGGTTTCCTGTTATAAAAGTGGTCTCATTGCCAATGTTGCAAACAATGAGGCCTATACGTTAGCGTCGCATCCGATGATGAGGCCAGTTTTTGGCCTTCCAGCCCACATGATCGTGGCCAAGATATGTTGATGCCAATTATTAGGATGATGTCTTCTGCGTTGTTGGAAGGACGCAGAATAAGTGGGGCCGAAGCCTTTTTTAAGTGATTAATCTGGAGAGACGGTATCGTTGCTACAATTTACCAGAATAGCCTCCACCACAGTGTTGTTCAAGTCCTCCGATTCTGAAGATGTGGCCAAGAGCTCATCTTCTTCCTCTGATCATATAGAATCTCTTTTTAGTTCGTCATCGGTTTGCATTTGCGACAGAGTGTCAGAAGAGGAGACCGATAGCTTAATTTTCACCTCGGATAAATTGGAGTCGTCGCCAACAATTTCTGGATAGGATATCGACGGGACAAAATGAAACCGCGGTAAAAAGCGGAGCATGCAGGAACTTTTATTCGATAGTCACCTGCCAAACGAGTCTATTTTATGATGATGAAACTGTTTGATACGAGAAAGTAGAAACTTCATTGCTGTAACATAAACATTAGTATCGTAATGAGGTGTTTTTATTGACTTCACACTACTATCATCGTCCGCTTCTCGATCCTCATACTGTCTGATGGAAGATTTTCATATTTTTATTACAGAAGAAGGTCTAACCGCAGAGACATACTGACTAAGATTCTATTTCATAGCAAACCGAATTAATAAATCCATGTGTTGGTCACAAGTCCATTAAGTTAATAAAGCTCACATTTCCAATTAGTTAATAAACCGTTTTAAATTTCAGCTACGGACAAATTATAGTTAAAATCATAAAAATCGATTTCCAATAAATATGAAATAATTGCTCTCACGTAGCCAAACAGGGAATATAGACATAGCAAAAATAAATGAAAAATAATTACCGCAAATATATAGTGTTTTCCAACTAGTTAACATTTATCACCAATAAACCTGGCAATTGGAGAAATTGTTATAATTAAAGAAGTGTGCAATTTCTCCTAAACAAAAGAGTCTGTCTGCCATTTGAAGCTCATTTCGGTTAATGATAGCAGTGTGAACTCATTAAATGACTAACCAATGAAATGTGTAAAGTATTATATTTCTAAACAAAACATCATGGAACTTAATATCGGATCAAGGTGAACCAATAAGAGAACTATTTACGTTTAGTTACTATTTTATAGGGTTTATGTCAGGCAGAAATAAATTAATTAAAATATTTTAATTGTAAAACCAACATGTGTTTTATCTTTGTTAGGCCAATCTAATAAAAGTGATTCTCAATGGAGATTTTTTCGATCTAGCAGAACAGTTTTGCTACCGAACAAGATCTACATTCTATCCGCAGAACATGAAATTAAATTGCTTCCTCGTCAATCTATTTGCTCGTTAGCTGGTTTGTTATGCAATCGTCCCCCAACCATCACACAGTTGGTTATCATCTAAGAACTTTATTTCATTAACGTCGAACCAGTGCCCCACGGGCGGTAGAAGCAATCTTAATTAATAACTAGATCCTCAAATAGAGAAACTCCAACAAACAGCAAGTCATACACGAATGTCTTCTTCTGTTATATTGTACATGGTACCCACATCGTAGAGTCGGACATCGTATACATACTTTCATACATACATATGTGTGTAATGTCAGAAAGGAATTGTCTTCCTTTTAGAGGAATTAATCGTGATGTACCTCTACCGGTAAACTACGAAATTTGGCCTCATGTGTTAATTATGCCATAAGGTGCATTGAGATAAAAATTTTCTCAAAATGGTAAGTCTATACCGCACCGCATACGTAATTGGTAGGAAGTAAGAATTTTCCAGCAAAACGTGTTGTTTTCCCGTGCCATCAAATGGCATACGAGGCACCTGCAAAATAACTAAAAAAAAAAAAAAGACAACACAACTACAGTAATAGATACTTCAACAGGATTAGCTAGTGTTCACGATCACGCGTTTACCTTTTAGGGTTTTGCTGGATGGAAAAAATGAACAAAACCTTATCCCAGTCGATCGTTAATAACTTTTTTGTTTTTTTGTTTTTTGTTTTTGGTTTTCTAATGAAGACATTAGTTAGCTGTACCAGTATGTGGAGGATCTATTGTAGTATACCATATTGTTGGGGGTGTCCTTTACTCCATACGAGCATTGCAGAATGATTACAATGTTGGGAATTCTTTTCTAGAAAATGAATAAATTAAGGCAACAGCATTCCTCTTGTTGGTGTTGTTATTGTTGTGGTTGCTGCTGTTTGACTATTGCGGAAGTCTTGAACACTTGAACATGCATTCGAGCTATTAGGGCCATAATTTACCTAATTGAACCTGACTAACATGCTTAAAGTTGTTATAACGCACACAAAGCACTTTGGATATGAATAAATTAGATGCAAAGTCTAGACGACGTTATTGGATGTTGTACCCATACTTGTGGTTCGAATATATAAGAGCCATAGTAGCTAAAATAATTTCAACATGGGATCTATATGTTGTGGATAGAAATTAGACAAAATTGAGCCACCTATGACGGTGGTTACAAATTCCATAGATATATGCCATTTTTGTGAGCTAATGGTTTACACATCCATACATGTGGGTACATGCAAACTATGCAAGGTAATGCAGAATTGGAGTATGTTTACCTCATACGTTCTATCGTTGAGGTAAGCGTATGGCGGAACACAAACCGCAACTATTACCCTCCCCACAGAATATCCGAAGTTGCTACTTAGAGAAGGAACAATTAAAATCGGTTAGGTTATCTGCCGAGTCCGTAAAAAGGACTTGCAGAAAAAATGCCTTGAGTTCGGCCACATAGGCACAGAAGAACTCTGCATACATAGCTTGGAATATATGGCCACATAGCCAAAATATGCGAGAAGGAACCATCTTGAATGTTCTGCAAGAAGGTCCATGCAGACGATATAAAGCACGTAGCTGGAATCAGTAGATGTCCAGTGTTCAGGAGAGCTATTACAAATAAAAAATCATGAACCAGGTTATCAACCAAGGATATCCTTGCGAATGACAAAAGGGCGGACGTTATCATGATCAGCGACCCTATAAGTGTCCCGACCAAACCAATAACTGGTTCTGTGACCAGGTAAACAGACAACGATTTGGACATGTGGACGCTATACATTCCAAGAAGCAAGCAAATAAACATAAGGCTTCGACCGGCCAAAAATAAATGGGGTCCATTTTTACAGCTGCTATGAAAGACCCAGCTTAACGGCTAGCGAATATCAATTTATGCTGGACAATCTGACTACGGATACGCTCCACAAATCCCCGGTGGTTATAGGAGGAGACTTTAATACATGGGCCACAGAGCAGGGCAGTATACTCACTAAAATCAAAGGTCAGTTTCCACTGGAAACATTCGCGCCCCTGACAATAAGTGTCGTTAATCTGGTTAGGGTAGCTCTATACGGAAAGCGGGAGTAGGCTCAGTTGTAGACATCACCTTTACGAGTAACTCTATTCTAGCTACCATCAAGTGGAGGGTCAGTAAGAAATATTCTCATAGCGACCATTAGGCGATATTAATGGCCAAAAATTACGGAGCCAAAATGGAATAATAGATCTTTTAATAGCAATTCTTTCAAAGAGATTTTAAACAGTGATTTGACATCAAGTGAAACAGCGAAAAACCATGTATCTCATCTCACAGCTATCATCAAACCAGCGTGCGATCCATCAATGGTTAGAAGAACAAATAGAAGGAAGGCCTCACCATGATGAAAATCACTAGTGTGCAGGGGACCGGAATTCCCACATCGGCTGGACACTATTAGACTGACGAGACCCATCCTAACTAGAGCCATGAAAGAAAGCAAAGCTATCGTGCATGTTTCAAAAGGCTCTGTCAAGAAGCCGACGTAAATCCATGAGGTTCAGCATATAAAACGGTGATGGCGAAACTAAAAGACTATACGATCCCCCCGATAATATGCTTGAAAATTTTGACATCCGTAGTAAAACACTTTTTCTTGCAAACATCAGCCACTATCTGCAACATCATAAGAGAAGTGAGTCCAAAGGAAACCTCAATAGTCATCCTGGAAGAGCTGCTTATGGCATGCGACAAGATAGGGACCTAATAACATCGCGAATAAAGCAATAAAGACGGTTGTCAAAAAGAGACCAGACCTGTTCATAGTAACAATACAAAAGTATCTAGAAGAAGAAACCTTTCCCGAAAGATGGAAAACACAGCAATTCTATTTCCTTCTGCTACCAGAAGGAAAGAAGTCCCCTGGTGAGTCATCTTCCTATCGCCGAATATGCCTCTTGGACACCATGGAAAAGGTTCTCGAGAGGATAATTTATAATAGCTGCTAGCAGTAGCAGAAGAGAAAGGATCCCTCTCAGACAACCATTTAATTTGGCTTCAGAAATGACCGTTCAACTGTTGATATCATACGAGGGGTAGTGGATATCGTAAAGGGTGCCATCGAGGAATAAAGATGGCTCTACGGTAGGGTATGCTAACCTAGTTATACTAAATAAGGGAAGCAAACCCATATTCAGAAACTCTATAAGAGAGGAAGTCCTAGTACTCACTCTCTCGTCCGCATTTCTACAAAATATGGTGGAAGTCTGGCACTTGTCCGAGGAGGCATGTTTACTAGATTGTATGAACATTGTGTTCAAGATAAGATGCAGCAATGAACACTCGCCGGTCCGGTATGACAACAAACTTACGAACTGGAGAACATATCACGAAAATTTAGCGGTCAAAGATGTATTTTTTCTGCCCGTGCAGCTACCAACAGTGGACGCAGACAAAAGCCAATTCCAGCTAAACGACATCAATCTATCATCTTTAAAACCAGCTGTGAGGTCAAGCGAACGGTGTGTTCCATGGTAGAATGAAAACCTAGAAGCTATTTCGAAAAGAGCGAGGAAGATTTTCCATAAAGCCAAATATACAGCGACTTGCGAACAATATATATCCTACTACAATCAAGAATTGCGAAGACCAAAGAGAAACTCTAAGAACCTCCTGCAGTAGCACGACTCCATAAAGCCCGTTCCCAAGATCATTCTTATTATTAAAAATAGATGGCACAGTCACAAGCGGCCTTTCACGCAGCCATTCCCTGAATACCTTGCTTCAGGTTCATTTTCCAGGGTCTTTTAATATTGGCATGTCTTATAGACAGTCAACGAAGATTTCACTCCCAAGAAACCTCAGCAGAATCCATAGTTTATCCGGAAAACTCTTCAATCCGGATCAGGTTAAGTGGGCTATCAACTCATTTAAACCATACAAGGCACAAGGCATAGACAGTATTTTGTTAGCATTTTTAACAACTTTGATGAATTTGGTATCTCTAAGCTCTTAATTCATCTAGTTTTGACAAAATCAAAAATACCTTCACTGAAAGAAGTTAGGCTAGAACTTCGTTCCCAATTACCAATTGTCAAAATGATCTAGCAGTAGCTATCTTTCTGTGTTAAATTTGCTCGATTTTTAGCAACTTTTTCTTATATAAACTTGCTGCAGTTGCAACTTATCAACCATCTATTTAATTAAAACTATCAAGGAAAAAACCTTTTCATAATACACAGGTGGAGATGGTAATCTACTTGCTAATGAACCCCACTCTCTTATGGTAAATAGTTCTATTGAAAGTTATCATCTCCTTTCTAATTTCACACTCTACACAGAGTACAGAATCTTTAAGATGTTCTATCTTCTTTCAGAACCCCGTTCCATACTACGTTCTTTATGCATACATATCAGGTGTCAAAAATAGCTCAAAGATACTTATTTTTTTTTTATTGTTCTTATGGAGACATTCTCTACATAAACGTGACCCATTCTCGTGAGTTCCGTAGCAAAGAAGACATGTATTCGTACAATACTTTAGCTCCTCACGCTGTTCGCAGGTGCCACATTCATCCCGATGGATGGCGCTAAGAACAAGTTCTTCTTAGTGAACGTACTCGTACTCATATCTACAGTCGTACACTAAAAAAAGCCGCCAAAAAATTCTTAACTTGAATATTAAATCAAAAAGACGGTTGCAAATCCTCTTCCTCATCGTGTAAATCGCTCATCAATGGTTTGACTACTCTTCAGTAGATGGAAACCGCTGTGGCGTGTAATAACCAACACCATATCTGTTGCCGCTGTTAGCAATAATTTATACACTCCGTTGCGAACGCACTTTTTATGAAGTGGTACTCCGCCTTAAGATTGCAAATGAGACTGCTGCGAGTCTATCTACCCATCATACCCGTTTAGCCTGCGTATAAAGATGTCATTCGATATATCTTCCCAGCTACGCATCTTGGTTTGCGACGCGTGCCATGAATACGATGTGCCGCTGAAAGTACTGAAAGTACAAGTGTTACTAAGATTGTTTTGCCCGAGGTGTGTATAAATCTGGTGGCAACTAAGGTGACAACTTAAGTGCGCCAATTAGTTCCAGCACTACAAGTTGTAAGCTGTAATTAAAAGATCGATTAATTATCGGCGTTATGACCTTGTTGTTGTGATTGCGAACACCTGAATAAAGGAGCCCGATGTAGAAGTGGTTCAATTAAGTTGTTCGTTGGTCTGATTTTGAGCCGATAATTGAGAGTTACATATGTTTGGACGAGCTGTTGATTTTTTTTTTATTAGGCCAGTCACTTGAGCGAGCTTTGACTAATTGTCTGTCTGTCACTTAAGATGTAAAATGCCAGAGCTACTCGTGGCATTATCCACGGCTTGAAAAGTGGCGATAATTAGTATGGTACACTATAGAGCATAGAGGAATTAAAATTTATTTATTTAGTGGATGTGAAATCATCTTTCAGTAAACAATGGAACATTTCTTTGTCCCATTGTCCATATTAGGGATTCTATGATTGGTCCTAACTGCAGTAGCAGTTTCAAGTAGATTTGACGTGTCAGATTCTAGTATTATCGTCAGGGTCATTTCTAGCTCACACGGGATTCTTTTACTGAGCACCCTGAGCCTTTGCATTTTTTCTAATACAAAATATCGAGCTAAACCCTTGAAGAAAATTCTTTGATCAATTCCTATATTATGAGACTGATGCATTGGCCATGCTAATGTCCAGAATCTGGTAAAAATGGGCCATAGGCCGAGGTCTAGTCCTGCGGTTTTCCTGCAATATCATCTTAGGTTTTATGGAGATACATAGTTGACACAAATATTACAGCTTTCCCTTGTTTTGGCTCATGAGATACGAGGCTTGTTTGGCTGGTAGATCCATATAATGTGGATTCGTCTTTTTCCTTGGATGGCTTGAAGCTTTCTGTTAACTACATTTTCTTCATTTTCATGGTTCCAATACATGTCAATCCTAGTTTTTTCATGGCATCAATGAGCTCTATAGAACTGAATCAAACATCAAATGCCTCACTCCTATTAAGACAGTGCAAAAGTTGAGATGATCGTAGCACAGATTCAAAAGGGGCTAAGAGTTTCTTTTCAACATCTGTCAAGCCTTCTTCATCACATCCCTTTCCACTAAATATGTATTTTTATATTTCCACACCAACAACATCAAAATAAGTCACTTCATCCAAAGAGCGCTTATCACTCCTCGTCCCTATTAAAAGTTTCCATACCGAGTGGTGCTGAAGCCCATTATGGTTAGTCAGTTTTTCTGGAGTTAATTAACTTATCCAAGTGATTGTTTGTAACTATTTCTGCAGCCACAAAAGGAGTGTTTGTGGTTGGGGCCAAGTGTACAGCTTTTTGTTGGAGCCCTAAATATCCATCAGACCCAACAGCAAACATAGTCTCTGGTTTTTATTGTAAACACTTGTTGTGTAGATTTAAGTTCACAGGATTCCCATACATCCATGGAAGCAAGGATACGCCTTGGAATCACTCTGCTGCCCTCCCGAAATACCAAAACAGGACTTGTTTTGGACCCACCCTTGGAATGGGTCGAGGCCCATCTAAAACCTCTTACTGTTCTTAGGGTCACAGCACCCAGTACATATTGCAACTCAACATTGGGTCAAACCAACAGGAAGACCCTTCCCGCGGCTTTGGGTTTAAACCGCAGCCACCATGATGCTCTCTCAACAAGTTAGGCCCGACCCGGAATCCGGAGTGCCCCTGACTCCCACGGTTCCGTGATTTAAGTCCTAGTAGGGCTGCCGGTGGTCCTACCGCTAACAAGACCTATGACCGGTAAATTGTAACTGGTCAGATCATAGCAACCTCCGGTGGCGTCATCTGAGGATGTTTACGATAAACCAGTAATATGCTCTGCCCCCGCTTTTTATTAGACAACGTCATTATTGGGCGAAGCCTTGATAATTGGGCAAGAGCCCACCCAACTGCAAACAGTTGCTTCTAAAGCAGCTCTCGAATCAGCTGGAGTAAAAGGAGGTGTTCTTCCAATCTCATCAGATGGTATTTTTGTTCGCCGCCGCACCGTTCTTAACTGTGGTGTACCAATATAAAAATTAGATCTAGGAATCAATAGTGACTGGTTTCTAGTTTCCAGTCAATTATTATAGGTGTTCAAGATATTATCTTGGGATCAGCAAAAGTTGCCTTAACTGGCGGCGTAGACAGTGTGTCGCAAGCACCATTTACTGCTAGAAACATTCGTCTCATCACAACTCTAGGCGCCAATTACACTCTGGATGATAGTCTCTTGTTGGGCTTACAAATACATACTGCCAGATGGAAATGGCACTAACCGCTGAAAATCTTGCCGATCAATACAAGTTAAGCAAGGACCGTGTGGATGAGTTTGCTTTGCGCTCACAGAAGAGCTGTAAAAAGGCTCAAGATGCAGGTGTCTTGAAATCAGAAATTACTCCTTCTAAAATTAAGGCTAAAGGAAAGGAAATCGACTTCATTGTTGATGAACATCCAAAACCCTAAACAACAATTGAAGGGTTAGCTAAGTTTCCAGCCCTTTTCAAGGAAAGTGGAGTAGTCACAGCTGCTTCTAAAATCTGTGATGATGCTACAGCTGTTGGTTTGGCATCTAAAGAGGCGGTTAAGGAATATAATCGAAGCCATTGGCTCATTTAGTTGGTTACTCGTACGTTGGTGTATCACCAGAGATTATGGGAATTAGCCCAATTCCAGCCATCCAAAATATACTTAAGGTTTCCGGTTAGAAGTTGGAAGACATTGATTTAAATGAAATTAACGAAGCTTTTAGTGCTCAAACCTTGGCCTATGTCGATGGTCTTAAACTAGACCTCAACAAGCTTAACCTTAACGGCGGTGCCACTGCACTGTCCATACTTCGCGGACGTCTTTGGCATATAAATACTATATGTGCAGACTCTGGCAGTCCTCTATGATTTTGGTGAAGATACTGGATATTGCGTCCAACTTGTCTGCTGAATTTGTCTTCAGGATTTCGGCGTCTACAAATTTTTCCAAAAAGGGTCTTTCCCATTACTTTCCGTGAGATTGGTAGGCCGGAGACATTTATGGTTTTTCCTATAAAAACACCCGACACTCACTTTCCTAGGCTTCTCCTGATGAACTTTGTGCTGAATTTCTTGATCTGACTCGGACTCCTCAGCCCACTATCAGTGCCATGATCACTTTGTTCTTGCAAGAAGTCTTTTCCAACGTCATCGGCTTCTAATCCACTGTCTCATCTTCTTCTCTTAATTTAGCCATGACTCCAACATAGAAACGTGTGCAACAATGTAATCCGGAAGTTTTGAAAACTACTACGGTCTGTGAGGCTGCACGTTGACAATTAAAGTGTGAATACAAATACGAGTATGTCACATAACAGCGCGTCACTGTCTCTAAAACCTTTCTTGATATCAAAGGTCTCGGTTAAGTCGTTGTCCTTCTCGACATTGATGAAGCAGCGGGCGTTCTGAGGCATCATGTTGTACAGACAGACGAGGAGCTTGGCAGTAATGCCAAAACTAGACATGGCTTTCTATAGTTTGTCTCTATAAATTCTATCGTATGCGGCCTTAAAATCGATGCAGATGGTGAGTATACTTTTGGACTTTTTGATTTTTTCTAGGATCTACCTTAGTTAAGGAGACTTATACTTCTACATTGATGTTGTCGCAGTTGAGGGGGTCTTCTTTTTTGTGGATCCGGCAAACTATGCTTGAGGCATACATTCTTCTGATCACATCTAAGAAATGAGTTGATGTATGATGTACACAAAGTTATTTCTAGCGATTTTGAATACCTCGGCCGGTAAGCCTTCAGGTCCAACTGCTTTATTATATTTCAGCTTAGATATTGATATCCTTATTACAGAGTTACTTCATCTCTACAGGTATCTTCAATATCTTCGATCGCGAGCTTCTTCTGCTCTTTTTTCCTTTTCTGGAAAAGCCGATGGTCTTCCCATCTCTTCTGCTCGTAGAGCTCACGAGCAGCTCTCGTCTTCATTGCAACGCCGCTTTGTACGCTTTTTGTTTAGCTGCATGTGCTTGCCAGTATTCTTCATCAAAAAAGGTTTCTTGGTGTTGGTCGGGTGAAACCCAGTACATCCATTGATGGTACTTTGGCAACGCTGCCACTGGTCTTCGCTACTTGTTGCTGGCGGTATAAGAGTTATTGAAAGATTCGGGATACGTTTTCGGCGACACTTCTGGCGGTCTCTTGCGTTTGCCGCTTTTCTACGTTATATCTTCTCACAGGTAGTTCTTCTTTGTTGAAGTAGTGATCCGAATCAATGTTGGGTGTCTGAAAGTTCTGATGTCCAGTATACTGTAGGCATGCTTTACATCTATCGCAATGTGATCAATTTGATTTAACGTTTCACGATTCGGAGAGGGCCTTATGTATATTGAAATGGGGAAACCATGTGCTTGCTATAGTGACATTTCGTCCCTCCGCAAAGTCAATAAGTCTAAGTCAGTTACAAGACGTGGTGTCATGTAGGCTAAGCTTACCAACCGTCCTTCTAAAGATGTGCTCCTTTCCTATCCTGGCATTAAAATCGACTAGTACAATTTTGGCATGGGCGTATACTAGGCTTATGTTAGCGGTTTTTGCCTTGATGCGGAATGTCATATACGCGCATTCTTGCCGAAGTCTGCCGCATATGGCAAATCCTCATCCTAATAAACGCTGCTTCTTTTCCCTATATCAATCACCAAACTAAATATCAGTCTTTCATCCTCCCTATGTCCGGCTCATCCTGTCGTACTTTCATGGCTGGCGGTGATATCTACGTCTCCTCTTTGGTTCACAATTATATATTTGGTTGGGGGCTTTTCATTGTGGTCCCGCACTTGACGGTTAAGATTCCGAAACTATATTCGGCTGAGGGATGTGCCCAAGCTTGATGTACTTATTCTTGCCGTATAAAGTACTCCGTACATGTTCTGGTTCATTCAGCACTCTATCGCTCACAGTCAACGTTATGAGAGGCCTAGTAGGATCAGGGTTTTACACGTGCAAGTTTGTATATTTTATTAAGGAACCTGACTCCTCCATAGGTTCCAATTTGTAATGTCAGTTCAGAATGTCTGAAATGGAACTTTTCTCTTGATAGCAACTTGCTCTCCTTAGCTAGGACATCAATACAAATAAACCTGTAAACATTCATAACCCATGTGCATATGGACTCGTATCTCTCTGACGATTTATTTATTTTATTATTTTTTCTTGACCGTATTAAGGAATCTTTAGACTGGTGCAGTCTTTATTTGAAACAATGGCTGCTTACAATCAAACGATTTCTGCCTAATCATTGCCAATGATGAGTCGTATCCACTGTTACAAGTTTCTTGGACGTATTCAAATACGGTGCTTGCTATTAATCCTTGCGACTTAATGCAGCTGTTCATGGTTGGCTTGGCTGTGTAAATAGTGTTCAGCTGGATGTTGTTTGTCTTTATTTGCTTTGCTGCAATATTTATTGGCTGGTTCCTGATTATTTTTCGACAACGTCAAACTCAATTCGTATTCTTTGTTGCTTTCCATAACTTTCCAGAGCAAAATCAGTAAAATGTCTCTTTCTGGAAGCGCGAATTCTGCGGTGCCACTAGTTTCCCAATCCTTATATCCACGTGATCAATCAACATCAATTTATAGTCCTCGTTGTAATGTCATCCATGTATTGTACTTATTGAGAGTAAGTGATCAGGTAGCGCCTCAGAAGACCGTCTTTCCTTGAATTTTGCCTTCACTTTTTCCCCTAAATGAACTTAATTTCCTCACTCTAACCTCAAAACACATTGCTTTCCCCAACCTTCACCAACTGACCTAAACAATTTCGACGGCATACTATTGTCTTTACGTCTGAACTAATCCACTCTCCCCTTTGAATAATTTAGACAAACTAAAGGATGTCCAATTTAAAAGTCAGCATCGAAGGAGTGTCAGAAGAAAGGAAAATATAAAAAATTCATCTCTAACCATCGCCCGATGATTTTAATTACGATCGATTTGTTCCAATCGATATAATATTTTCTTTTTGAGTTACCTGCGAACAAATTGGTGGCTGCAAGGCTTTTAATTTATACTATCAACCCATATAAGGGATTTAACTGGTTTGGAGTAACTAATTTATGTTAAATTGCATTCAAGATACAGTTGGATCGTGAGATAAAGATTTCTAAAAATATCTTTAATGGCTTTCAATTACTTACAATTAGCCAGGTAAAACCAATTTTCATTAACCATTTTTCCTTTTTAGCTATAAACGTCCTTTTGATTTGTTCGCAACTGCACTCAATTGAGTCGTAGATTCGTGTTGCGATTAACTCGTCTGTTCGCTATTCCGATTGTTTTTTTCTTTTTTATTTTTTAATTTGATTGAACTCAGCAGCGTTGGTGACGATTCTTTTTAGAGGGACAGAGCACAACTCAAAGGATAATATTGTGGAAAGATAGGTCTCCCCTAAGAAGTTAAGTTCTTTATTGATGCGATTCGTAGAGCTTGGTGGCGTATTGTACGCCAATTTAAGGAGTTATTGTGCTAGATATTAGATGTTGTTTCTTCTTATTATTATAGCGATTTTTTATTTACATAAAATAACAGTAATAAAATATGTTAAGATCCTCAATATTGTTTTAAACGTTTTAGATAACAGAAAACGTCATTCATGAAACTCAAGTCTTGACTTTGTGAAGAGAAAGTAGTCGTGTGTTATCCAAAGGTCCAACTTTCGAAAGTCATTTCAGAATTAGAGCTTGCATATCTACGAGTATGTCTTTTGATCCTTTTAAGCAATCTGGATATATCGTTTTGATAAGCCATTTACTTGGTATACACAATGTTATGTGGAGAATCTGGATATTTGTTGACACAGGGCAACATTATATCTGACTCGGAAATTGGTCAGTCATTTCCGGTCACACACTGTAAAATGTTTGAAGTTCTTTTTCAATTGAGCGCAATTGCCACACATCGTAGTTATTAGACTTAAACTTTGCTAGATGAATAAATATTGAATATCTCTTTTTTATTGACAGCTTATATTCGTACTTGCTACTTTTCTATGATAGCTCGATAAGTTGAATACACTTGATTTCGCGGAACATGAAGCACCTACACATAAGACACATGTTACAGCATTATTAATAAGAGTAGTTAAAATTGTGCGAAAAAGGATTTTGTGGGAAGTTATGGTATACTCAATGGACGATGATAATTGGAAGCCTTCGACATTGAATTTTCTTTTTTTGTGAAGATAGAGATAGACGCATTGCCAACTACAAGTTGCTTGTAACCAGCTAAAAGGCCCGGTTGCCATTTGCTACCTTTGCGGAAAAGTTCGGGCATTAAGAAAACAGAAAGACTGTCTTACTCTATGAACTTTTGCCGACTGCGTCACTTCACCATCTATAAGATTTCTGGCTGGCATAGAAATTGGGATAAACCTATTGCCGAAAGTGCTCTGTGTGTTATGTGTGCAGTAATTTGATATCAGAGGTGTCCACCTTTCTCAGCTCCGCACTAAATTCACATAGGACAATCGAAACATACCAGCGGTATTACCCGTGGTGCAAATGTTGTCACCCAATGTTCTTGGGCTGAACTTTGGTTCTACTTTCGAATTATGTTTATTTGATGTATTAATTTTTGTTCGTTAAGTCGAAAAAATAATATCGTCTACGTGGCCGCCGCCAGAATTGATGACCATTCGGGCCGGATTTGTGACATTTTCCCTAACTCTTGGCAGAACTTTCGGCTATATGTAGGTCCTCGCATTCTTGACGGCTATTCTCTTTGAGGGCTTCAAGAGTCTGAGGCTTGTTGACATAGACTCGTGACTTCAAAAAAAACCCACAAAAAGAAGTCTGGAACGGTTAAATCAGGCGATCTTGCCGGCCAGTGCAAATCGCCAAAATGAGATATTAAGCGACCCAGAAATGCAGCCCTCAGAATTTCGGTTGTGGTTCGTGCAGTATGCGCCGTTGCTCCATTCTATTGGAACCACATGTTCTTCAGTCTCAATTCATCCAATTGAGGAAGGAGAAACTCGCTGAGCATAGCTCTGTAGCGCTCGCCGTCCACAGCAGTCATTTGGCCCGCGGCGTTGAGGAAAAAATAACGCCCGATGACGCCTCCAGTGTAAAAAGCACACCATGAAGTAACTTTGAACGGTGTAACGGCTCTTTCTGGGTTATACATGGATTTTCGGTGGCCCAGACGCCTTAGTTTTGCTTATTCACATATCCACAGAGATGGAAATGGGTCTCATCGCTCATGATGATTTTAGACGACAAATTGTCTCCCTCGTGGTCGAGATTCAGGATGGCTTGAGAGTAGATTGCACGGGCTTGGCGGTCAACTGCTGACAGCTGATGCACTGCCTACACTTTGTAAGGAAACATCTTATAGTTTTTCATCAAAATTCTGTGTAAAGACCGCTGTTTGATGCCCAATTGCGTGGCATGTCATCTGGTCGATACTCTAGGGTCCTCTGCAACGCCTTCAACCACAGCTGCGATATTCTCAGCAGAACGGCTGCTCCGAGACCGGCTAGACCTGGGGCAGCATTTCATTTTGTCCCATACCCTCCTAGGCGAGTGGCTAAACGTTATAGTGTTTGCCCAGTTGGAGTCGAGTGACCGTTAAATCTGAGCCGAAATTCACGCTGCGCCAACACCACCGACAAATTATTCCCCGTTCTTTAGGAGTATAGCGATTCATATCTTGTTGACGTGTATTTTATATGTTTACTTCACAAATGGTAAAATAGAATTGACATTTGCCGCCATTTGCAGAAATTGTAGCTTCTTCCGATAGGATGATGACTTTTGCGTTACCTAGTACAAGAGAAGTTATTTACATTATTTTTCACCCTGGTCATTCTAATACAAATTTCAGATTAGATACCTATTGGCCCATTGTAATGCCACGTAGATCTGTGATTCTCCTAGTCCTGGAACCAACTTGAGCTTCTGATGAAGCGTAAACTTCTATATTATTTAGATCACTTAAGTCATTGTAGAAGAAAACTCCTTGGAAAGATTTGTTTGGTCACTAGACATGTTGACTCAACAGTCCACTTATGGTTTGGCCTTCTAATAGCATCCAGCTTTAGTTTTAGTTTGCACATAGCGATAGTAGTGAATAGGTAAAGTGGTTCCAATTTCGTCGAGTTGTTTGTAATATCTATGTGCTCCAGCACCCAATATAGGCGCTGTCATCCCCCTGAGAGACGATCGGCTATCAAGGGCGGTCTTAGAATTTTGTGAGACTAAGTCGAGGAATTTAATAGCGGCCTTACTACCCGAAAAGATGCGGATATCCTTTGCAGATATCACGTTTTTCTTCAGCCAGGATTCGGAAGGCGGAGGAAGAGGCTAAGTTTAAGTTTATCTAAGAAAACATCGCCACCAATTCCGCTATCAGTATTGGATGAATCTGTGTAGAAATTGATTAACTTATCTATCGAGGGTTGTCAAGTGAAACAGAATATCCAGGGCCGCCAATGGAGTAGTGCGTAGGGTCCTGCTTATGCACAGACATACTCTCCTTTGGACTAAGTTTGCAGCAGTTGTTGACTGTATTTTGTAAGGCCGTCCACCGTAGGTATGTATGAGTATAGGTCTTATATCCGAGATGTAGAGCCAGGGTTTGAAGCACCCATTTGTTCCTAAAGGCTTTTTTGCAAGAGAATAAAGCTGCTGTAGCTTTCTTTACACTTTCTTGAATATTAGGTTTCTAGTTTATTTTCCAGTTAAAAACGAGACCAAGGTCGGAATTTTATATTTCCTGTAAAACAGGACAAGATCAGTTTTCTGGGGGTTTACTCCTAATCCACAGCGACATGCCCAATGGATTCTTTAATATAAGAGTTCCTTAATGGTATTGAGACGCTTGCCTGAAACGACGGCTATTGAAACGTCAGCCGCATAGTAAATTACCCTGCCACAACCCACTTCCAAGAATAACAGCCGTTCATTGAACACTAAGTTCCTTGAGGCGTATTTTTACTCACAAACCATTTAGCTTAAGACTGATCAACTCGCTAAGTGAGTCGTCTACTTTCAGAGTTGACTGTGAGGCTGTGATTACGGATGTATTGACGTTAAATTCACCTTAAATTCAAATAGAAGCAGCAGTAGTCCTTCTAAGATTTTTACTGGCCGGTAATATGGAGTCCAATCAAGTCCAGTAGCGGGTTGAGTGATTCATCACTTGAGATCGTCCAAGAGTCATTGGTTTTTTTCCAACAGCTAGTCATCGATGGGTAAAGGGAATTTTTCTTAGGCGCGATGCTTCGGAGGTTTCTGTAATTTTGCAACAGAATGAAAGAGAAGGATTGTTGCTTTGCTTTCCCCAGTTCTTTTTTATATATTTCGAGGGAAGGTTCTTTACATGAGTGCCATTCCGCTGCTTTTCTTGTACTTTATGATTTGTTAAAAAGTTTACTGGTAACTTTTCAAGCTGTTCCAGTGCTGATGTCCACCAGTGCGGCTTTTTCTTTGCTCTAGGCACATCTCTGATGGTGGTCAAATATTTTTTTAGCCAGTTTAGTGTTAATCCTTGTTGTGCATCTCAGCTGCGTATTTCTATCTGAACATCTTTGTTCTTAGTGCGTTTGCTGCTCATATTTTCAATAGTTTTTTTATCGGTTAGGTTTTTATTTATTTTCATTCAACATACAGACACAACAGCATGGACGAGTAGATGCAACACATAATGGTTTACCTTCAGAGCCATTAACACTTTTTAAAAAAGCCTACCCTTAGGCGCAGGTCACCTTACTGCTGAGTATTAGCCCATGAATTCACTTCTTCTACTTTGTCACTTTTTTTTTTAATGCGTTACAACTCTCAGAATACAGTACATTGGAAATCCGTTATGGATTAAATACTTTAAAAGATCCAGGTTACCCGCGATAGAAAAGGCTTCAAAGATTTGCAAGTTCACAAAAAATAATGGTAATATCTGAATTTCGTTAGTAGTTATGGTCGTATCTTTAACACTCCCTTACTTACTTATTAAAGAATTAACACCCAGCACATCAACACCTTATACCGGCAGTCTGGTCCTAGAATAAAACAGACTGTAACAGATGAGAACGTAATACTATCATTTCGAATAGATTTGGAATATGCTTGAGGTAGGCATCCTCATTGCAAGAAGCCGCTGAAATCCAACCATTGTAAGCTGAGCGTGTAGGCTATATGAAATATACCATTGACAAAACAAAATACTAGTATATAACTACTTGCCTTTGCTGAAAGATCATTCTCTTTTAAGATCAGCTCTATGGGTTCTAGAGGGAGCCATATATTACGGGAAGAGCTCAAGGATATAGAGATCTCCACCACCATGACCTTAAACAACTACGGGCGGAATAAAAAATCGAACGACACTGAAAATGCCGGCGTATGAACAATAAAGTTCAGTAGAAACCAAAATATTGATTTGTGAGCAAGGTTGAATGAAATGGAAATACTCTAAGAGCTAGAAAGACCAAGACGTAACCATCGGGATCGCGAATTACAGCAACCTTCAGACAATTTCAAGGACATTGTTTTCATCCGACGCAAGTCGCGTTGTGTCTGACTACTCTCGAATTATTTTGACATTTAGTGAAATACTTATTAGAAACCAAGAACCCGCTAGACTTACCGATAGTAATATTAATTAAGAAGGATTTAAGAAAGACAGTGAAGAGAAAGTCGAACTGAGAGTACCACCTAAGACCCATTATGAAATTAAAGTCAAAGTTGATAATTTTTTTTAAAATCGTTCGTTAATCCGAGTAGAATAACACACCCTATCAAAGGAAAAAACTAACAAACTAAGGTCTTATTTATCCACCGGAAATAAATAAAAAAAGAAAGGTCCTTAAGAAGTGGTAACAAAGTCGTGCTGCACAGCATAAAACAGGCTTGAATCATCTATGTAACCTGCTAAGGCAGACTATTAGAGACTTTAGAAACCATGCAGCAGGTACTTACATCAAAAGCTTGACAGCAGAAGAGGAATCCAGAGCCTGTGTACCGCCTATAAAAAAAAAAAAAGAAATGGCCAAAGGCAGATAAAAAGAAGCGGCATTCAGGCCTTCAGTGTATCGGAAATAGCAGCTGAGAATTGCACAATAACAAATGAAATGTTAATGGAACACAAAAAATTAAAACCAAAGAAAGCTTTCGATTACGACCCAATAATCAGAGAAGTCCTTAAAATGTTGCCTAGCATCACCTACGCTACTTTATATGTGTATTAAACTTACTCGTAGATACGAATAAGTTCCGAGTCAGTGGAAAATTGCCGAAAAATCATACCAAACCCAGCAAAATACTGTGTGACAAGAACTCTTCTAACCGATTTCACTTCTTTCAATTTTAAGCGTTTACCGCCGTTTACTAATGGAAAAAATCATATCCTTGGTCATCAGTATTCAGAAACAAACATTCATCCATTGATCAGGTGCCACTAACGTAATTGAGAAAGCTCTTTTAAAAAGAAAAATTATCTCAAGCGCGTGGCATGAAGGCTTGAAATTTACTCGTAAACTACAACAGCTCTTGCCTATATAATATACTGACAACGTATCTCGAGAACAAACTTATCCATATAAGGCGCGGAAACGAGCTATCGCAATTCAAACAAAAAGTTTAACAACGAAGAAGTACTCTCGCTCTGCTTCTGTAAGTAAGAACAACGTTCAGTAGGTAAAACGATAGAAGAAACAGTAAGTTGCCTACCGTCATAAACAAATTTTGGACGAAAATAATCTGTTGCTTCCAAGGAGCAAACCTTTCGACTAAACACGCGTTTAGATAGCGGAGTATCCAAGAACTTTTGTTGGCAAGACACCTGCCAAACACATTCATTTTATGATAGAAAAGGTTGACGCTAGTCAGCAGCTCGAACTAGTGAGGAACAGCAGTAAAGTCACTGGCTTCTAACAAAAGTCGGGTAGCATTCATTTATGCTACCGGTAACCAATAGAGTCGTACCATCTGCAGTTATTCTCCTATGAAAACCAATTGTCAATAAAAACCATAACCGACACCGCAAGGCATTCTTAACGCAGGTTCGGGTCCTGAGGAAATCTCCTCTGAGCCTTGCTCAGCAAGTTCATGGACGACTTCATTTCCCATGGGCCCAAACAGGAGTCAGTGAATTCAGTCGTCCGACTGCATTCAGAGACTACTGACGTATAGAGCAGAGCCAGTCGTGCTAGGGAAAGCCCCCATTGCAGTCGAAAGAAACCGTTCTTTGGAGTCTGGTAAAAGCGTCCGCGACGTATTTCCGTGAAAGCTTGTTTCGCCGGTTTGGTTTCATTGTAAGATCAGTCATCTTCGTCCTTTTCATAGAGAGAACAACCTCAGTTTTGAGAGGACTCAAAATGAGAGGTCGAAAACGTGTAAGGCTGCCCGCGCTTTAGAACGGAAAATCACTAAGCTCGAACCAAGAGACAGTATATCTACATAATCTGCATATGCTTGAGAATAGATGTCGTAATCATTGAGAGCGTTAGCCAGTGAGTCAACCAATATGCACCACAGTATTGAAGCCAAGACACCACTGCAGGACTAACCTGGCAACACCCAGCACGCCGTAACGTTATACCATTTGCCACAGTCAGCATTCGTAATCAAAGATCTACTCACCAACATCGTTTTTATCCATAAAACCAGTGATCGCCTACGCCGAGTTCCACATACCCCACTTACCGGTAAAATTTTGCTGTCGAAAGCACCCTCAGGACCACTTGCAGGACCTTTGGCGTTGGTAGGCATGTTGGATCTTAGACAGAGGAGGCATTCGCAAAGCAGTTTTAGGCACATGAAGCTCGACCATTCTTTCTATGCCTTTCAAAATGAAGGAAGGCCGACTAATAGGTCTGACTACATTTCAGTATAAAAGCACATTGCTGTCATTGTTTGCCAGGGTTTCGGTATGTACTTGTATGCCTGAGTCAGGCTAGCAGTGAAAATGGTTTTCATAGTTACCAGCAGCTGGTCGATATCTTTTTGTAACAGAATTGAGTATGTGCCAAAGGAAGTAATATGAGAGATACCAGCTGGGACGTGTTGTGTTACTCAGCTTACTAGCAGCGTCGTTAATAACAGATTGTTGTGAGTTATTCCTGATTAAGTTGCTTGGGAAGTGAGTTTCAAGCATGAGACAGATAGTCTCCGTGTAAGTGCTATCAATTTACAGATGATACCAGCCTGGTTGAGTTTGCCCCTTTGAGGACTTAGACTAGATTGCTGGTTTCACCGATAGTTTCGATATTTCCGGAAGTCTTTATAAGAGGCACTCCGAGTTATCTTTTGCTTCGATCTGTGAAGATTCCACAGTCTTTGCCCAAATTAGGATTAAGTGACTTATTTAGACGTTTTCTGGTTTCTTTACGCATTTGCTGCAGATCTGCATTCTACCAAGGAACGAGCGATTGTTTTCTGTATACGTCAGTTCAAAACACTGGATGAGGGTACCGTTCAGATTCTGAAGAGCATACTTTGTTTTAGTCAGAATTTAGGGAGCGCGTTATCGCAGTTACAGGGCTTTTCTATAAATCGTATTCAGATTCCTTCACTTCAGCAAAGTGGAAACCTCGCGTCCGATTCATGATTCGATGTACCTTTGGCCTGATATGGTCACCTCCGATAGTACCTGTAGTGTAATCTCTTTAGCATACCTGTTGGATAGCGCTATGTCGATGACTTGCTGGAAGCCAACATTGTTGATAGCCATGTCAGACGATAGTATGAAATCCAGGACATGATATTGCCCCAAAAAATGTTCTTAGCATTAGCATCACAGCAAATGATAAGTAGGCTGCGCCTAGGCTGGTGGTAGTAAAACCGAATCATATAATCACCAACTTAATCCTCGTTCCCAATTTTGCCCACGCTTAGATGGTGAGAGTGAGTTGGGCACAAAACGAGAAGTTCTTGGGTTTTCCGATCGCTCATCATATAGTGAAGTGAAACTTCTTATACATCCGAAACCATAGAGGCGGTTATTTCATATACCTGTTTCCTATATGGATGAATGTACTGCCGTCAGTTAAGACTTTGAATTTAATCGAATTGATAACATATCAGAAAATATCTGTATATGTAAGATATGGGGCAAGTATGTGTGTAATTGTGGAGCTAGGTAAAAAAGCTATAGCATCATCAGGGCAGAAGGGAGCGGAATATAAACATATCCGACAAATTGAGTGGTCACTTCTCAACCACTGCCGAAGCTATTTCATTTGATCTCGGGACTTGAATTCTATATTATCAGTGTTTAGCTCCAGCTTTTCCAAAATTCGTTGACTAAAATTCTTTAGAGATTGCACCGAGATATCCTTATCAGCAATAAAATAAATTAAATCTCAACAATTTGTAGCTGCGCAAACAGAACATGCGGTTCAATAGCAAACCAGCTTCTTGGGGAAACGAAAATTTACTAATTAAACTAGGATTAGAAAAAAGTATGTCAAATTTCTGCGAATCCATTGTTGGTTCAGAAAGAGTATCTTATTCGAATTTCAGGTCTGCTTCTATCAAAACTTATTTATTCTTTTAAAGTCTGACTTTTTCTAAGTTTGTTCCTTAAAAATCCATTTATTCAAAATGGTTTATAAGTAATAGTAAATAAAAAACGCTGTTTTATTATTTACTAGGTCAGTACATTTTATTTCATCAACTTCATCGTTAAGTTATAAAAAATTAGTTCGTATAAAAAAGTATTATTATTATTAATTTTTTATTTTTTTAATTTAAATTAGGTAAGGACCTACACTGGTCATATCTTTACTTTTAATTTTAGAAATAAAAGAATAGATTTTAAAAATACATCAACCGAAGTGGTATTATATAAAAAAGAAAAGAAAATAAAACAAACTATATAATAAAAATGAATATGACAATTAAATTTGAAAAACACTTTTTCCATAATATTGTTCTTGACAAAATTCCCGGAACATTTTGATACAAAACTATTCCACGTCAGAGAATCCTCTCAAAAATTCCATTATTCAATTTAAAAAAAAAGAAAACAAAAACATAGAATGACAATTAAATAAGATAGATTTCAAAATAGAGCACAAGTTGATCTTAAAAACTAGAAATTAAAAAAAAAATAAAAAATAAAGAAATTGGACACTACTTATTTACAGATAAGTAAAGCATCATTACGCTTAAGTGATACAGGATAATTGTTTCTTACAGAACTAAAGTACAGTTAAGTCAATGCCCGATTTTAACAAGATTTTCTATATTTCATTGTTTTGTTTTTTTTTTTGTTACAAAAGTTTTAGAATTTTTTCTTATACATTTTCATATTTTCATTTTTATTGTAGTTGAAGTTTTGAGGTATAAAATCTAAAACTTTTATCTCACTTGGGGAAAGGATTTTATTAAAATCGGGCATAGCAGAGCAAATACATTTTGATTGCACTCAATTTGAAAAGAAATAAATATATTTTGTTTCATTTAATTATTTAAATAAATAGAATTAAATTAAATTAAATTAAACTAAATTTGATTTAACTTTAAAAATAGATAGAGTTTTATGGTAGAAAATTGTATAAAAAAAAAATTAAAAAAAAAAAGTCTTGGGTTGCTTTTCATTAGAGTCAAAGCTGGTTTTTCTTCTTTTTTTTTTTCGCTTTCATCTGTCTAGTTGTCCACCTGTTGAGGTTTCAAGTTTTTCTTTGTTCGGAACTTTGACCTAAAACTGTTGACCATATCTGCCGGACATGCCACTTTCGTAGAGTTTTCCCAATGTATCACTTGGACTGGCGCAGGGTTGACCATAGACCATGTTGGGAGCGTAATTTGGTGTTGGAGTTGGCTCTTGATTGTAGAGGTAACGTTCCTTTTTGTTACGGTTCTGCACTTTCTTCCAGATGGCGATGACTGTAAGTTGGGCGAGCAGGAACAATGCTGATGCTATTATGAGTCCTACAAAAAAACATTAAACATTTGAATATCAAAAATAATTCAGTGTATCAGCTAATTAACCGGTACGACAATGTGGCATTAAAAAAAGGAAAAAAACAAAAAAGATCGAAAACTAGAACGCCCTTGAACTACGATTTCGACTTGACATGCTTCTAACACAGAGAAAGTCGTTATGTTTGTGACTTTGGTACTCAAAATGAAACCAGCGACATGTTTATTGCCCCTTTTGTGAGGTGCGCTTGTACATTTTATTGCAGCACACAGAGCTGTCACAGGTCATAAATTCCAGTCATCGTCGACGAATTGACAGAATGACATTTGACTGCTGTCCAGTTCGTGTTAAAAGTGGCTTTACGATTGAAGTGAACTTGATTTAGTTGAAGTGGATGCAACAAGCATCTGCGACGACAAATGAGGTTGGCGACGACAATGTGCAGATTTGTCGGAATGTTGGTGTAGGGAAGATATGAAGACAGATTGTGACGATATCAGATGACGGCAAATGGCAGAAGATGATGGATGATGGCAGTGGATGGTAGGAGATCATTTTTTATTATAACGTGAACAATGTCATTGCCTACCTCGGGTAGAGAATCAGATGCAGTCAGTTTGATTATCCTTCAAATGGTTTTAATCTCTGGATTTAATGAACTTAATGAACTCACAAGGAATCAGATTGTTGCGATGTAGTTCACATGGGCGCCATTGATCAGTGATCTCTTAAAACATGTCCTAATAATCGCTTCCTTCTTTCATATACAAGGGTTTATATTTTATATCTGGGACATTAAGAAAGTGATACACAACAAAAGGCGCCCAACGTGAAATCCTGATCTTCCTATAAATTGTGAATCGCTTAACTTGAAAAATGAGTGATCAGCAGTCTTCAAAACCTTCATAAACGTTTATTAAAACTCATGAACGATGATTGGTCGTAGAGAGAGAGATTCCGGAAATATGAGTAGCTAACGCATAGCAACATATCTTCAAGATCGGTTCGTCTCTAAAATACTCCTCTGTATTACATGAAAAGCTCGCGGCACATTGGTAAAATGAAGATGACAGATTTGTTCATCAAGTCGTTAATATGATAAAGAAAAACTTTGCTGAAGATATTCTAAAAGAAAATTAACATGTGTAATTGATTACCATCTGTTGCGGGCATTTAAGCAGCTAATGTGCCCAAAGGGAAGGGTTGTCATATATAATTATTTAAATATTTATTACTGCATTCATTCGAAGACTAACTGATCAGTGGTTATGATCCATTGCATACCAGTTAAACGAACGAAGTCGAAGATATACGAGTATTAGTAACGCTGATCGTAACAAATGAACTTATTTTGAAGTATGAAACGCTGCAAGTAAAGCATCTCCGTATTACTGATCGCGAAGCTATAAAGGTGATCTACACAGTAGTAATATACTCATATTTATGAACTACTACGGATAAGGCAGCGTTATCCAGAAACCTAGTTAAAGGAGTAAGGCAAATCGCTAGTAAGCTATTTATGGGGAAACATTAAAATGAGCACTCAGTCATTTGACATTGTGAGAATCAGATGTCATAGATTCATTGTAGGTCTTTTATGAACCGCTATACTGGGGGCTGTCAATCTAGATACATATTCCCCAAATCCTGAAAATAAAACCTACTCATTAGACTCGAGCACAGGAATTTATCACCTATAAATCTCAAAAGTTATTCTTACAACGGCTACAGTCACTACAACCACTACAATTACCGATCCGTTCCTAATGAAGAGTCATCATATCTCCCTGTAAGGTTTTCCAATTACAGCGAACACCAACAACAGCAATTCAAAGTTCAGGATGTTGTTATTCTTTGATGTCGGAAAATGAAAAAAAAAGAAACAACAAAACAACTCCGCACCATAAATTGATTCATTACGAGAACTCGCGTGAACCAGTAATTTCAATTCGTCCCACACGGTTAACCTCATCAGCAGCCGCAATCATCACCTACAGAACCAGTTCCCTTGTGTTCATAGCGCCGTCGAATTTGTTGTGTTTGTGCCCAGAAGTCATGAACTCAAACCGCAAATCACACCCGACTGACCGATCGACCCACTCTTCACCAAAAAAAAAAAACAAAAAAAAAACAACAACAACAACAAAAGCAAAACCAGAACCAGACAGATACTAGAAACCCGATCTTACCATAACCATTAAGGCAACCGAACACCTCATCACCAGCTACGGCAGCATAGATCTTCTCCTTGGCATCGGCATCGCCGAATGTATTGTCCTCTTGATTGAAACCAAATTTGTCAGTAATTTGAATTGATTGCACCAATAGGATGTTATCATCGGCAGGCTTATGGCTGACATCACGTTTCAATCGGCTGGCAAATTCTGCAAAATAACAACAACAATTGCACTGTAGATAGTCCTCACACACATAAAGGATAGACCGCATTAAATTATAATCAAAAAGAAAAATAAGAAAAAGCAACATTATACCCACCACCACTGGGTGATCTATCTGTAGTATACGTATTTGTATCTGTATCTAGTGAACTTACCTGTGGCATTAACGGACCTCCTCCTGCGTCCGTACGATACCAGTGATTTCAATTCACCACTTGCAATGTCCTCATTATCGCAAATAACCGGCTCACACCTTGGGATACATGGGGTAACCAGGGCACGGAATTGTACCACCTCTGACGAGGGAAATTTAAATGCATCGAACTGTGATAATAGAACCTTGCGGTTGCCCGAATGCTTTTGGATAGCGCCCATAATGTAGTGATCGGTTGGGCAGCCACTGGCATCGATCAAGGTAATCTCAGCGTTGTCAGTTCCATCCATGGCAACCAGTTCGCGTACGAAGATCTCATAAGGGCTGTTCTGTTCGACAATTTCGAAACGGAGCGCAAGAGGGTCACCAACTTCGGCAATCCTTTTCATATCGCTACCATCTCGTGAAGTGATCTTCATGATGACATTTGGTGATTCAATGATGATCTCTTCGCTGAGAGAAGATTCAATTTCGCCTGTTACACCAAGATCGACATCGTTGGAAACGGTTTTGTTGGTAAGATCATACTGGCAAGAAACAGCTAAACCTAGGTCTGAAGAAGTGACGATCATGTCGTGATGTTGGATGACAATGTCGTTCATGTAACGACCATAGGCACTTTGTCGGACATTGCATTCAAGATCGTTGTAACCCATGCGGAAATCGAATTCAAGGGAGTTGTTAACATTCACTGAGCAGGATTTGGGTGAGCCCTTGGCGTAGACCTTGCCGTCGAAGAGTTTGGAAGTACGGATCTTTGTAATCATTTCACCGGCTTTGCATTCGATGGAGACATTGTAGCAGGAAGAGAGTTCGTAGGTTGCAGCTTCTGGAACATCTAGATAGGGATCGAGTACATCGGTAAGAGTAGCACGGCTGTGATGACTCAGGCGGCAAACCATATCTCCGGTGTCATTGAAGTCATATGAGTGGCATCTGAGTAAAAACAATTCCAGAGTGATTCAAATTAAAATATTTTTTTTTTTGAAAGCTAACCTGTATGGAGAGTTCAAGCAGAGATCACGGCATTCCTCGATGCTGTTGATGTCCTGATATACTGAATCGACAGTTTTCAAAATCTTTCCAGAAATCCTCTTGAATTCACAAAGCTTGCTGGGTTCCTCGGCACAATTGTTCTCCAAATAGTCAGATCCTTCGTAGGGTTGGAAATGTGATGATCCAGATAAGGTAATACGATCCATTTCAGATAATTCACACAGTCCTGAGTGGTGGTAGTAGTTGGCAGATCTTTAAAGAAATAAACCATATGTTCCATAGAAAGGGATTCCCTTATACCCAGTGACCTACTAACCTGCAGGTGAATTCATTTTCTCCAAGACACAATTCCAAACAGTCCCGTCGTGAATACACCGTATGGCTCGCCTTGATATGATCAACCAACCGATGACTTTGCACTCTGTCAATGCACCAAGCCTTCGAGCATGGACGCACTCCCAAGCAGGATTTTTGTGCGTAGATCGTGAATACAGGGAATTGAGATCGGGACAGGGAACCTAGAAAACGTGTGCATGTAGTAGATACGCATGCGTGTTAACCAGTTTATGCGTACGGACTTACCTGGCAATTTATCGGCGTTAGACTTGAATAATACACAAAGCCCAGTCTCGTAGTTGACAGCACTGCATGATTCATTATTTTGGCATGCCTCTAGGCAATCGGTGAGCATTAGGGTTCCCGGCATGGTGTCAAGTAGTTTTGATGGTGCCGACAGTACATAGCTGGAATGGAATATGCATGTAAAATGTTAGACAAACTCTTACTATCTCTTAGTTGGCTACTGTAGCTATTAACGTCACATTTATCTTAAGAACGTGGAGGTTGGTTAGAATTTTCAATTGCAACCGGGCTGGCAGAGACATGTCTTGAGGAGAAAGTCATTAAAGCGTTCAGTGGACGTTTTTAAGGTATCTCATTTGCATAAACTGGGATGGCTGGATACATCTTCGGCGGAAATTTATGTTAAAGAAAATTGAAAGTAAGTGAGTCTGGGTGGACTTTTAGGTTAAGCGCTGGAATTCTGAATTAGAAGTGGGCGATGACGAATTGCCTAGTCGTAGAGTTGTTTTCACTTTTTATTAGAATTCACACATTTAGGTGGGAGAGATTGGGATTTTTCTCTTTTTGTTTTGAAACTGCTGGTCAGCTCTTCAGATGGTTGTTGGACAATCAAGAAGCGTGGAAAATTTGATCTATAGTGTCATCTATGAGTGGAGATGACGGTACAAAGATTAGGGGGATTTCGAGTGGAACAAAACAATGAAATTGTGGGTTTGATGGCTTACTTAGGCATTTAAAGTGATTTGGATGTTTCGGTGTTGTGCCCGCTAGGCATATCTTTAAAAATTGATTAGACTTGCTACTGGGCATGCGCACGGTTAACGTCATTGGAATTTACATATCTTCTTTACGGAGGGAATAAATTTAGTTTCTTTCTAATATGAGCAGCAATAAATAACACTTAAATAAGAGGAAGTAACATATACTTTTTTAATTAATATATGAAAGCGTGTTGTTTGTAGTTTTAGAATGTCATTGTTCGATACCACATCGTTTAGGCTGATTATGATATTCATATGAATCCTTAATACAAAATTGTTATTTGCTCATCTTAATTCATGGGTTATGAGGTGGTGTGTTTATGTAGACCCAGAGATGGCTATTATAAAGAGGTCCTAACTAAAGAAGAAAGGAAAAATCTAGACCTCGCAGAAGAAACTCAACTATGAAATAATGAAAATCTATTTCAAAATCCAACCTTAGTCGCGGTTAACGTAGAGAGCAAGTCTACATCGGTTGCGGTAAGCATTACACTAATCACCACATGTCCCATGAGTATAGTCTAGAAACTAATTTCAGGATCACCCTCTGAGATCATGTGCGTAATTTCATTCACTGCTAGTGCAATTTCAAAGGAAGGCAAGAGTGTTATGGACCGAGGGTCATAGTCATGTCTTCGATCCATAAATAATCTACATAAAATTCGTCGTTGGTTTCTAGTCATCTTAAACAACTAATATGTACCTGCCAAAACAGCAAAACTTTACTGAATGGTATGCCTATGGGTATTGATCTCAGAGGAGTAGGTAGAGATTTATAGTACACGAGACCAAATGGCAAGCCTTGGTCATACAGGATGTTAACAATCCAGCAAAGTGTAAATTAAGAACCGACAGAACAAGATTAAAACAGAATACAATAATTTCCGCAGGATGGATTACTGTCCCACAAAATATGTGAGTGAAGTAACAATGATGGAGAAGCCTGATGAATTCGTAAACTCCAAAGAACAGCATTTAACGATATAAAGAAGATCGTAGTTGGTTATTCTTGGTTCAATTTGCATAGTACCACAGTCATCACTAATATCACGTATTAAAAAAGGAGCAGGCACATTGTAAATAAAATACGTCGGAGGCTTAGATGTCACAGATTTTCGACTTTCAAATATTCTTGCAACAGAAACAACCAGAACAAAGTCCTGAATTGTTTGATGTAATTTTTATTTACATATATAAGCAATGTTACAATTAATATCATTAAATGTCTGAATAAAAAATAGAGGACCAAGTTGGCTGCTTTGAGGAATCCCAGAGAAGATCTTTTGGAGTTTGATACCGTAGAGCTAAATAAGATTTTATTGATTCAGGTTAATTAATAATGTTTGCTCCTTGAAATAATGCCGTACTCTGTCGCGACTGAGAATATGGGAGCGAACTCATAGTAGAGATGGTAATGGCACTGTTAAAAAATTCTATATCAGAAATTGTTATTGGTCACATAAAATAGTTATAGGATGTTGTAATATTAACGCGGCAGGAGCAATGATAGTGCCATGCTCGTTAGAAGGTAGAAATAGTGGTTTCAAGCTCACGCGAAATCCATTAAGACACTCGAGTGTGCCGATTTGAAATTACGGCTCGGGTACCTGGCTGTTGGGATAAAGTGAATAAATTTTCCAATCTTCTTATTTTTTCTTCATCGAAAACATGTCACAAGTTATGTTGTTCTGGCTTAGAGCCGGCCATCTGCTTAAAAAGTGAGCTAAAGATCCTTTTTGAGTAATCGTCTCTATAGCAATAACAGAAAGTCTTATGGGGAATACGTGTCCAATAGACTGCCGTTATGAGTAAAAATCTAGCAATGTTGATTCTAGCTCTACTCGTGAATTCTACTAATTTAGGTATATTTTATATGGGCCAAAGTTTTCAAGATAAATTTAAAGCTTTAATGTTTTTGACTAAAAGGTAACCCTCTCGAATTGCAAATAGTCCACTTAAAAAACCCTGGTATAGTCCGTTAAGCGAAAGTTTATTCGAATAGATGACCGCTCCGACCCAACAGCCCGTTTTCGAATCATCCATATGGACTACTTTATCGAAGTCTGTTGGGAATGTACCAGTATAAGGAAGCTACATTTCTGGAAGCCGGTCACCAACTACAAAGGTATTTTTCTTAATTGCAATATCTTGAAAATAGACCATTAGAAAATAAACAAGCGGAGCTAAGTTTTGTGCGATTTAACGAGGCTTGATAGCTGGAGGCAGCAATAGGTCCGTTGTTTATATGATTCAGTCTGCATACTCAACGGCTGAAGACGGTTCTTAACCAGCTGCGTCACTATCAAAAGATTTTCAGTGTAAAAAAATTCACTGTTATTCACTTTGCGAAAAATCTTAGTAAAATATGTGAAAATACGTGAAAAGATGGAGAGGATCTCGCAAGTCAATACAAGACGCATAAAATCACAGCAAGCTGCCAGAGAGCGGCATTAAGAGATTTGGCAGTCTCCGAGGACAAAACCAGCAAGAGATTTCATTTTAAATTTCGACCCATTATTGAACTATCGACAACCATCTATTAGTGCGATGCCTATTGATAATTAAAGACTAGAAGGTTATTAAAATATGGATCGATATATACTCGGACAACGTGTTAAAATAGTTAAAATTTCCTACGAAAGCGGTGAAAATACCGCGGAAACTTTTCATAAAGTTCGTACGCCTTCTCGCATAGTGCATTTAATCGGTAAATTTGAAAATCTCGGACAGGTTAGTGATTTGAAGACTCCAACTCATCGTCGTGTAGTAAGATCAGTTGAAAAAATCGCCGCCGTATTGAGTGTGACTGAAAACCCAGGTATTTCCAGACGATCGCAGGAATTTGGCCTATCCGCAACAACTTTGCACCCCATTTTGCAGATTTTGGCCTATAGGCTTATGAGGTGCAGTTGACATAAGAATTGAAGCCAGCAGACTACGCACAATGCCGTTTTTGCCCATTTGCCCGGATACGTAAACAAACAAAGTTGTCGGAACAAGGATTCTTAGAACCCAAGTGGGACAACCTCTTCATCTATAACGAGTGACAGTTTGGTGCGGTTTTTGGGCTGGAGGTATCACTGACTGATTTTTTTTTGTCTAAAATTGATGCAGTGGATGGCGTTTATTTTCAGCGGAACGATACCAACTACACAGCTGGTGAAACAATAGCTCTCACAAATTTTCCGGAAGTGTGATTTTTCGAAATGGAGACTTCACTTGGCAGCGGAGATGATGCAATTTGACACCATTAGACCTTTTCTTCTGGGGCTGTGTTACAGATGAAGACTTCGGCAATGCTCCACTAAGGATTCATCCACTAAAAGAAAATATTACACCCGTTATTCGCTAAAAACAACCGCCGCAATTATGCGAAAACGTGATGAGAAATTTCATCAAAAGAATGACTATTTTTAGACGAAACCTAGGCAGACACTTCACAGATGTTGTATTCCATTATTAACCATAGAGCTTGTGCTTTAAATTCAAGTCAAAATATAATTATTTTTCATAAAAATGTTGCATTTTTCTATGGACCTAAAATGACGCCTCTTGTTGGATGAATCTATATTTACTGTGTTAAGAATATGCTACACCTTGTCTGAATAACAATTTCGACACCAGACTTAAATCTGCTTAAAGTTTTATGTACTTGGGATTCGTAGCTCTAAAATTAACTCTATAGGAAACATCAAACAAAGAAATAATGCTTCTTTGCAATATAAGTAACAAAGCTCTATCAAGAACGATCAAGGTGATTTTACAGAAGACCCTCATCATCAACTTTTCTTGACGGAGCAGCAGCATGGTATCTCACCCAGGTGGAGAACTTCATTAACTGCATCAACAGAAAAGTTCTTCGTTTGATGTATGATCAAGCTCATACGTATGTATAGATAATTAATTAGAAAATTAAGTGAAGAAACAATGGAGCTAAACAGGGAAATAGTTAAATAATACTCCAGTAGCTGAGATGACTAAATGAAGCGGAGCATATCGACACATATTTTCCTGCTCAAATTGTCCAGGTATGCGGATCCAATTTTGAAGAGGCCTCAAGGAATTGGGCTAGTGCGTCCTGGTCCACCGTGGACTGCAGTATTGAAAACTAGGTAAATTAACTGATGTTCAAGCTATATCGTACACTCTTCAAAAAAAAATAAAAATAGTCAAAAAGTCATGACAGTCTGACAAGCGAGTGCAACTTGGGCGTGAATTGGCTTCATTCTACATATTTTTGAAGTATGCCGTGGTTAATAAAAACTTGGAAAATTCTTTGCCGATCGCAGCACCTCAAGTTCTGGTCATCTACTTTGGCTAACTTGGTCAACATGCATCTGCTGGAGTAGGAATTATAATAATAGAAAACCATCACAGCACCTATGAGTTGACCTGCTATGGCGCCGCAAAATTTTTTTTAGTGATTAGATAAATTTGCTAATAAGCAAAATTGTGGCATTGGAAAGAAACAACGTTTCAATTGTTAGCACAGGACTGAGCGTAATAGTAGCAGCTGCTGTTCCAATATTCCATTAATACAATTCAAAATGTTGATAATCACATATTTTAAGTTGACCGAATCCATTCATCACCAATCTTAAGATACTTGAACTTAAAAACGCTACTAACTGGGAAAAATTAATGCCATCCTTTAGCAGATATTTTAGGGCAAAACATAAGGCGTATTATAATTTTACGCAAGATAGCAAGAAAGAAATATATGTATCTGGCGATAGCTAGCATATTTTTATGACTTAAAAACCATAAAAATCTTGAAACTTGTTCTAGAAGAATAAGCGATATTGTTCTTTAAGGTACGCAAGTTATGCCTAGGGAGTCGGAAAGGATCGATGCTTTAGCTAAGATTACTCAGAAAAACAAACCTGTTTGCAAAAAGTCCTTTCTTATGTAAAACCATGTACTGAAATCTCAGTGTGTTTTAAACCCAAAAAACTTGAAGGAGTGTAACCATTTTGACACAACTGATGTACTCAGTGGCAGACCCGCCTAGCAGCCTTTGAACAATGAAGGTTTCCGATTTGTAATTCAACAAATTGAAAACTACAAATACTTTAGCAAAAGTTAAGCTTATGGCTTATTTAAAAAAATTAATTTTCTGGGACATACTCGTAAGTTACTTTTATAGTATTCTCATTATTTTGGAATATAATATAAATACTTGAAATATATTCGTCTGAATTATCTCAACTGAGACAGATTTAGAAATGCATGTCCGATGGCTGTTGAAACCATAGTGCCAAATTTAATATCAAAAACCTAAGGTCTCAATGAAAACAATATACGGGTATAATAGCCAACTAAATAGTTTGACTTATCGAATCCTCAAAAAAAATTACAGAAGCTAACAGAAGCTTTCAGATAGCTGTCAAAAATACAGATCCTGAAGGCATTGAATATTTCGACCATAACAAGATCTAGCAGCCAAACAATTTTTCATTAATTAACTACATTTCTTGTGTACTTGTATCTTAAACTTAATCCTCCAACTTACCCAGTGATAATTTCAAATCCAATCATATCCGGATCACATTCCTCCTCAATCATGGCCATTGGACTTAGAGTTGGTTTCTCGGTTTTCGACTCAACAGCTGCCTCTCCAGTCATAGCAGGTAGCGGCTTTGGTAACTCTCCATCTATAGCACCACCACTTGGGGCAACAACTGACAGCGGTTGAAATGATTCCTCGGCGATATTATCGGTTACTGGAGCTATCGTAGGCATAACAATTTTATTCGCCGAAGGTGTCACATTTGTTCGTGGAAATGTCTTTGCAGGCTTAACTGGTCGGCGGTTTTTCTTTGCTGCTGTCGCTGAGCTCACGATCAGCACTAACATCATTACAAATACAACTTGCTTATGTTGGAACATTGTCTAACCTGAAAGTAGATGAAGAGAAAAAAGAAGAAGAACAACACCGTCATTAGTATTACGTGACATATGTAACTCAATTAATCAGATTGCATAATTAATTAGTGTGGATTCAAGTGCATTGGTCTCATTCCCATTGCTATTACCAGATAGATACGAATAGACTAAGACTACAACGTACGAATAGAAATCACAATCCCAAAGACGACACTAAGTCACTGGAACAATTCATCCGGATACATGGCTAAAAATTGTTAACCAACAAAGAGATGAAGTTGAAGTTGCAGCCCTAATTAGCGACGGTTTCATTCACACTTGCGCCGTAATTGGCCCGTTTTCGATACGTCTGTCTCTCGGTTAGACATGAATTCGATGTTTTGCATAAAATTCAAATTAATTAGCATCCCCGCGATGTGGATGGAAGTCAGTAAAGAAAAACTTCAACACAATCTGCAAGTTATGATTTCCTGGTCCCACAAAGCAAATGGTCTATGACGTATGGATGTTCTTGTCGAAAGAACAACTCACTCAGTATTGTAGGTAGAGATTATTGTCTAAGTATGATTTTTTTTCCAGTCATTGATTTGCAGATTGACCATGAAACAGAACTCGGTCAAGTGGTGTTCAAGAGCCCAAGAACTAAAGAAATCTTCTTCGCAATTTATATAAAATATCTCTGATATGTCTTCTTTTGATTCGCATATCTTTAGACATCATCAACATTGCCACATCGGAATAAAGGATTGCAGATTGTCTCACGTTCAAGTAACATGCTCATCAAGTACAAATTCTGAGCCTAGAAAAGTATTTAACATTCCAAAACAGGACGATGGTGACGGATAGGATAAAATACCGACAGCTCCATTATGTACGACTATGTTCTAAAAAGGCCATGAGCGACAGCTGAATTGTTGGACGTTTACACCAGAGATCATGAAGAAAATTTGCAGCTATTCACACTTGCATGATTTAGTTAAAAAGACATCAATCAGGGGGTCTCCTTGATAATGCCAACGATGCGGATGTTGTTGACTGAAACTAGTGGTGTTTAGTCTAGAAGCTATTTATGGGCATCGACAGAAAAAGCAGAGTGTGAATGACAGCTGAAGTGAGGTCTTTAATTATACCAAAATCACTGTAGAACAATGAGATCATTCAGTGATTTCTTACAATTGAATCTGTAGATACCGTGACTAGTTTAGCAAGTGATTGGTTGTTTCAGTATTTCTTGATTCCTTGATGAATAGAAGTGGACACAGTAGTCGTACGAATAACGTGACTTGCAGCTAACGCAATACATGCTAAAGTAATCCACTTATGTACTTGGACTTAATTTTTAAATATGTTGAACCGTCCTGTAAAAATGTATGTGTACTACGAGTCCTTGTCATTTAAGAGAAGATATCAAATTCGAATCTCTGAATCTGTATAGAAATGAATTTTTACTGGGTTCGAAAACTGGCTTCTATGCGATGGAAACCAGTTTTAACTTGCAATTTTAGATCAAATTATTTTCAGATATAAGTGACGAAGAACCTACAAAGTCTCACAAAAATATAAACTATGTCAACAGCAATCCACTCTGTCCAAAAAAGCTTTGCCGTTGGCAGCTTCGAGTATTTCTGATTAACCACTTTTCAATGCCTCAGTTTACCGGGCATTGGTGCATGCAGGCTAATAAAGAACAACACTGTTAAGACCTCCTTTACAAAAAGATTCAATGGTGTAGATGCTTGTAGACAATTTCAGAAAAGATTGGATCGACTCGTACTGAAGCCAAGATGTTTTAAGCAGTCTGACTGCTTGATTGATAGTGACTTACTAGTATATAAGGCATTCCAAAAGTAAAATGTTGATGTCATGCTAATATAAAAAGCACCATCGAAACACTTTGCAACTCTGCCGGTCACTCGTGCTATCAGAATGACCGGCAACTTCTTCTAAGGTTACGAAGTGAAAAGGAAAAATGATGAAGCCCCTGCGTCAAAAAGAACAGCAAAAGTATCAATAGTCTTTGACCCAGCGAGCCACATTGTGAATTTTTAACTCTGAAATGAAAACCAGCTTGTCAAATACGGACTGACACTTTTTTAGAAAATCTCACTAGAAAAAGGTCTTCAAAATAGAAGATTCCTACCACTCAGAAGAGCATTGAGAAGTGTGGGATGCTGTTCGTGCGCTTGATCTCTTTTAAGAGGCAGCGATTTTTCGATCGTATTGTAAGAAAACGTGATCACCATAGGGCTCAGTTACACTTTGGCACGGAATACATTAATGTGATCCCTGTCAATGCGCTCACTAATCCATACAGATTTCGTAAATCAGTAGCACTGCTACAATAAAGGAGTAATCTCAGAACTACTTTAACGATTGAGAGGTCTGAACAGATAAAAAATACTATGCAGACGAAATAAGCCTGGACACATTACTCCTTTATCCGTGATGCAGCAAACTGGAAAACGGAAGACGCAAGTCAAAGCAGCATCCAGAAAACTCTATCGAATAGTACTAGCCACATCTGGTATGCTGCAAAAAGTCTAGAAAACCAATATTTAGAGCATTTAAACCAAGTGGGTTTTATGAGTAGCACATGGAAAGTAAACCTGAGCGTTACTTGAAACCTGCAGATTGTCCTTGACGTCTTAGTAGCACCATAATAGTTCTCTAGCCAAATCGTAAATAAAACAACATCTTCATGTGTGAAGATATAAGGAGCCAGTAGAGAACACTACTCCACAAAAAAATTTCAAATTATCGGTTACAGCTTCTTTAGAAAGAAATGGAATGTGCTGTTGCGCTGTTTATAAAGACGAGATAGTACTAATTTGAACCTAATGGAGATTGAACAGGCACACATTACTGAAAACGGATCAAGATAAACACGCTGACGTTGTTGACAGCCAATTATGACAGATTCAATGGCGAACAATTTAGCCAGTGAATTTCAAGCCAACTTCCAACTTTACTTCTGATCTGCTGGAGCACCTATGAAGGTGCTATATTATAACGCAAGTATGGAAATCAAATGGTCCTATTCCAACTGTATATACTATCGGTTTAACTATTATAGGATGACTTTAGTAGATATTACTAGGTCGAATGACTTGTTATTCCACCAAAGAGCTTTAAGTAAATGCACAGTGTTAAAGTGGTTATACTTAGAGCTTCAGTTCAAATATTTCAAATAAACCAGTATTGATTCATTAAAGGGTAAGGGCTTTGAATGAATTCACTCGTAACTGGATAAAGACAAATAGTCGACTTTTTTAAGAATTCAGCGTAGGAAAAGGAGGGCACGACATAGCCCCCTCTGGAGAATTAAAGAATACAATTCTAATATCCGGTGTCCTGATAGATTTACAATCGAATCTTCAGTTTTTAAATTCTTATTTATGGGTGAATGTCAGTGAATTATCATTATCCACTATACCTCCTGCCGTACACGATAGTTTCTACAAGTTTATTGCAAGAGTCAGGATTACCAAGCATTGTGTCATTGCCAGTGTCATATGCCGAAAAATCATCGATTATGGGTTGAAAAGTTCAAGGATTCTTCAGCAGCATCTATAAAATGCAAGACATTCATCTGTTGTAGGTCACTCTTAGGAATTTTCATTTCGAGACGAGTAAGTTGTTTAAACCCTCAAAGTATCATTGATATCAGAAGAGCGAAAGTCGATTTTTGTTATACCCAACTCGCTATGAGAATTATTGATGATTTAATATAGAAAAAAGGAGGGTGCCCCCCATGGAACACATATTAAACAAATATTAATACAATCGGCTTACAACCTGATGAAGAATTATCTGAAATTAATAAGCAAAAGGAATCAAAACAATTCAGCTCTCCCCTATCCAGTTCGCTTGTCAACTCTTTTGTTTAGAAAATTTGTGATTCCCTTGGAAAATTTGAAGATGTGGCACATAGATCGTTTGCATTGCCAATCAATGGGAAACACTGAAATCATCTGGTAGTTAGCATAAAAGAGCGTCCACAATAATTTTCTCTTGTATGAAAAAATCAGCTTAAGTACTCGTCGTTAAAATTCCAACTTAGCAGAGGAATATAAACGTTAAGGGCTCTTGTTATGGTGCTGTAATGCTAAAAAAAGAAAAATCGCCCATAAACCTAATCCCTTTTGAAATCCTTTCACTTTCAGCAATTAAATCGAAACTAATTAGAAAGTCCGGACTGGATCAAATGAACTTACAACTCATTACTTGCCATTCGTTTACCCACTGACCGACATACGGATCCGGCGAGCCTAATTGAAGGTACCCAATTGTCTTTAAATTCGAGAAAAGAAGACAAAAATGACTTACTTTGAATAAAAGAAGAAGAACGAATTACGAATTACCCATCAGTGACCGCAAAGGTAAAAGGAAAGAAACAAATTTCTTAATTTCATCCGTTTCATGCCTTCCGTTAATGTTCGCCTTTTTCTATTTTTTTCTTTTTTTTTTTTATATTATTCGGTTCGTGTGCCTTTTCTTAATAAACTACAAGAAAAAAACTACTCGTAACTGTAAATAACCCTTCACAATTGTGCATCATTCATTGCAATTAAATTGTAATAGTCCCCATCTTCCCCCGTTGTTATCTGTCCTCATCGACGATGTCAATGACCGGGCAAATCAAAGCAAACTACCCACCAACTTGCACCAACATTATTTCCATTGATGTATTTATTGTCGAACAGAGAGGATGACATAATAATGTTACATAAAAATTCCAAGCCTAATTAGTTGGCTAGCACTAAAAGCCAGAAAATTACAAGCTAAAGCAAACCGAAGAACAGATACAAGATACAACAGATACGAGTACAAGCAATTTTAGAGAGAGAGCTACGCTTCGTTATATAATTTTCATTGGTGAGCGCAATTTCAATTGGAATTTGATTTTCCTTTTCTTTTTTTTTTTTGTAAAAAGGAATTAAACTTGCAGTCGAGTTGAGATGATTTCGACTTTGACTTTGACTTTGACTTCGACAACTATCTCAGGTTGATGGCAAATTGCAAAGAATCATTTCTGTTCGGTTTGATTGTTGGATGTCTTCAATTTTCCATGGATTTCTTCTAAACTCTTCATCGTCGTTCAGCTGCTTACTTGTCTTCCGGGAGGGGCTGTTTTATTCAATTTTATACGTGATCACATCCTTTCGATAAATTGGATAACACTGCCATAAGATACGCGAATACCAACCGAGTGCAGTGACTAATAGAAAGATTCAATCCAAATGAAGGGAAGAGATAGGCTGAATGAATTTTTCTTTTTTTTTTTTCGAGTAGCAGTATGTCACTGGGTTCTAAGAACAAAGAAAACCGCTCATCTACTGAGATTGGAATTCCATTTTAAACTGCATTTGGAAACAGTAAATTCAAGACAGAAGAAATGATGAAGTGCTTACTGTAGTAGTGTATTATTTACATGCCATTGCAACCCCAATGGAGTGTTGTACGGTGATAGTTACTCACCATCACCACACCACCTCTAAAGAACACGAAACTAAATCGCGAATTTTGTATCTCATTGGTAACCTGTTATTTACAGCTATCCAACAGTAACAACAACAACAGCAAAATGTATCTTAGTGAATGACTAAGTGGCATTCTACTACAGATGCATCGAGACTACTAATTCTTGTTCAATTATTTGCAACCCAAAGAACCGTTCTTGATAACAGAGGTAGCACAAAAAGACAGGTTACCCAAAAAGGGGAGGGAATGATATGTCTTATCGGTTGTGGTTAATTAGAAAAATTTTTAATTGGCCTTCGAGATCCGGAGGCGAAGGTTCCTTTATAAGATAGAAATTGCCTTTTGGGGAGGCGACCTGACTAAGTGACACTTTGAAGAGTTTTATAATAGTGTCGGCGGCGGTGGTGGTACTGGCAGTTCTGGCGGAGTAACATACTTCTCTCAAGCAATTTGCATTTGTCTGATAAATTGTCATGATACTCGTATGTGGAGACGCAAATTGGTGGTTATGTTACTTTGGGGAGTTTGAATATAATGGTGGAGATAGCTGTTAGCCTTAAGGAGAATTGTTAATTTAGTCTGAGACTGCTACCATCATTGGCGTATTTGTAGCATTTTCTAGTGTGTAAAACTTGGGTGGAATTAGGTGTGTTCAGTTTGTCAATATGCCGATGATTATCTTTTACGTAAGATGTTGGTAGAACATCTTACAGACCTGTTTGAAGTCTAGTTCATGAGTAGGTCAAGTTGTGTCTTGGCATAAATTACACATGCACATTCACACTTTGAGGCCTAGAATTAAGATTTTCCTATTAAAATAATTCGCTACTATGGATCTCAGAAAATAAAATAATTAGAAATGTTTACACCTTGTCAATCTACGGAACTTTATCACTAAATCACACGTTTTGTCAGATAAGTGTCTAAGTACTATAGCCATCCATGTAAGCCGCTGGTATCTCACCATGATAATGCATGTGAAAGTTGCCAGTTTTACATCGGATAAGCTTGGTTCTGAGATTCATGGTATTGATCTGAGAATATGACAGCACAAGCGTAAGAAGAAAAATCTGATAAGAGCAGGGCATTTTGCAACAAGTTATTGCAAACGCTGGAAAATATAGAAAAAATATCTTGCTGAGGATAAAATTTTTGCGCCAAACAAGGCTGACTATTTTACATCAGATATAGTTCAGGCGCCAGTTCTTAATTATATGGTGATTCCAAAATGCCCGCAAAGCTATGAAAAGGTTTACAAGCAGCTATCAACAAAACGTACGAAATACCATGAGCATAAACCTAAATCATAAGAAATGGTAGATGGAGAAAACATAGATCACATAGATTGCTAAATATCTTCTTAGTTCGTTGAAGGCTGATAACATGATTACTGAGCTATGCACTGAAATTCGATTTATCAAATATCGATTTTCAAATCCGTTCGTTTTGGGAATAATTGAAACGCCTCTACCTAGCGGTCGATGTGAACTAGGCATGTAGTCACTTCACTCCTGACGATTATGAATGGGGTTAATGATGCTACCACAGAAACAAAATTGCTTCGAATAAATGAAAAGAAAAAAGTATACTCAATGCATTTAGGGCCTCTATTCGCAGTGCAAGGTGAATTCTTCTGCACTGAAAAGGATCAACAATTATAACATAAAAAAAGGTGTATGACATGGGAGCAAAGGCTAGATTTGATCAGCATCTAAAAGAAGAATTCCAGGCTAGGCCGTCACCACAACAACTAAAAAGGATATCTACGAGCTCTTGAAGAGGGATGATGCTAAAATTTTAGTCGGAGTATTTAATACCAAATTGGTATGTTATACTTCTTTGACAGAATGGTCAGAAAGCTAGTGCCTAGACAATTCCACAACAGGTGATGGTTTCCAACTCAAGTGCTCAAAGTAACCTGGTTATTTTCGGCTAGTAGGCCACGCAAACATAATCGATCAAGTGCTGAGTGACGCAGGACATATATTGAACATCTTGGATGTACAAACGCCCAAAGAGAATGCTATTCTCTACTACCACTTTAATTTTGCGTCTTGATTAGCGGCAGGTTATACAATAACAAAAAGAAGCAGCGTTAAGATCATTAAAAATCATAATAGAAATAGTCAAAGACTGCAAGGCCTTTCGAGCGAAAGACTCTTCAATGTACATCGCAATTCTGCGACATCAAAGGGGTAGATGAAAAAATTCTGGAAAAATGAATGGTTGTAAGCCTCCACCAACCAGGATGCGTAGAAAAATCAAATACAGTCGATGAAGTAAAACCAACATGGAACATGTTGTCTGTGAACTTTTGAAGTTAGGTCGCAACATTTTAGTGAGGCATTAAAGCATGCCTTACGACTTAAATATCAGTTAAATTTGTCACATCTAGAAAGAATGAGATTTAATGCATAATGTTACTTAGTGGCTTAATACAATATCATTTCTAACTCACAGTCTGAGCCCCTCGAGTCGGCCAATATCTATGTTATTTCCGGCCCTTTATAGACTGAATCTTTATGCTCGGTCAATTATCAAGGAAACCAATGAGCTTTAGGTCGATACTCAACAGCTCCTTATCGACTTCAAAATCGCATACGAGCATATTTCAATTACTAACGTATCCCAAGAAAACAGATCCGGTAAAATGCTCAAAAAAATACGCGATCTATGCTTCTGAACCCTTCCACATGTACACCGTATTCCGGCAAATGGGATTGACAACATACGACTTTGTCAACCTTGTTTGGCAACAAATAGTACCGAAGGTATTGAGAAAATCTTTTGAAATATGGGGACAATATGGACACAATTGCTCATTACAGTTTTGTTGTAATTGAGTTAGAGAACAGACCGAACAAGTTGGTATTAAGGCAAACGAGGATAAGCAAAAGGCTAAGACCTAAAAATAAATTCACTGCAGATCGTGTTAAATAATCGAGAACTACCAAGACGTACACCATTAAGTTAGTTAATCTGGTCAGCAAATATGGGTATTGGACTCAATGATAGACAGAAATTCGGCCCGGAGGTGAAAACGCCTATCACGATGGACAAAAATTCTGCTCTATAAGACAGACAAATTACCCATCTTGTTCATAGAGAGAAGTTGCTTATTTAGATACGAGACGTCGTAAGAAAATTCCTCACTGGATATATAGTACCATCTGCGAAGAAAGCAGATGGATGAGAGAACAGTTCGATCTAGCAAATGAAAGCATGCCAAGAATCTGGAGAACTCTAGTCTAAGTTTTTTACCTCTGCGGCCCTTTAATCAAATAATTTGATAAGTAAGCAACTACTTCGAGGTACCTTTATGAAACATTTTTTTCCAGTAATTGGGACTAATCTTAAGTTATTGATCCCTGCAATGGATTTTCTAAAGAGTACTCCTTCAAAAACTACCGGGTTCGCATGCTAACTCTTTCGTTTTATATGACACATTGTGACTGAATTTATAGCAGAGTACAACCGAAATGAAAACATAAAACAGCAATCAAATGCAGGAAACATTGGTACACATTCCAACCAGTTTTAAACATCAGATCATCGAAAGCAGGATGATTCATTGCACAGAGCTGTCTCTCTTGCATGTTGCTTTCGTAAATTTTTACCAACTTTCGAACTTTGTATGCCACCTGGCTTATTACAAGTCGATAACTTCCCACTACTCTACAACTCTGTGAGTTATATTCTCAGCCTACAGAGACTACAAGCAATACTACACAGTTTCATTTGATAAGATCAAACATCTTTGGCCACTAGATATCTTTACTCATTTTATAAATTGAAAATCAAAGCAAACCCAGGGGTTCCACAATTGATTACCTCTAAAAATCAAATGGAAACCTGTTCACTGACTCAACTCCTTTTCAACACTACAATTGTAGCAACCACCCTCAGAGGCTATTTTTATATCCTTCACCTGATTATGGTATTTTCATCATGGAATTCAAACTCAATTGTCCCGCTAATCGTAGTAGGAAGTCAAAACTTAAATGTTAAGAATTGCATCCATAGGCTAAATCTATCGGTCTATCGGACCAGTTTAAGCAGCCTCAAAAGTATTTCCAAATTGATCAACCGCACGCAAATGAACGGCAAATTTTTAACTTTATCGCTTCCTGATGTTGTACAAGAGTATCGCATGCAAAGTGTGGGTTAACTGGTATTCGTTTCGTATTCACCAGATATAATACTTGTAAAAAAAAGCAAAGAGACGAATGCATAAACAGGTACCAAGAATTGTACTCAAAAACACCTTCTTATTGTGTGTCTGCCACACAAAAGAAATAAACATGAAGATGAAGTTGAAAAAGAAGTCCTCTTTGTGGTTTCACATTGTCGCAAGTTCTAATAACCTATTTAGTGAGCGATGATATTGGCGGCAGCCGACATTTGTAACCCTCGCTAGTAAGGCTGTCACCTTCACCGTTCTAGTTATAGTGTTGTTCTTACTTCTTGTTTGTTATGTCTGCGTGCTTGTACTCGTAGATTCACCGGGATGCAGCCAGATATTCTCATTCCCAATCTCATTCCCATTCCCTCTTTATCCGCAACTCCCAACTTGGTGACGTATAATTTATTGAAATCTTCTCGGTCACAAGAGTAAGCTGTTGGCTTTCGTAGAAGGCAACGGAAAAAAGGGAACCAACTGTAGCGGGGTCTCGTGCTGGGTAAAGTAAGTTCTTCTGTCGTAGGAAGAAGGTCACACTGTTAGGTTGGAAAGAGGTGAATGCAAAAAAAAACCCAGTAGACTTTTGCTAAACTGCATACGAGTATTCTGCATCTCTCATGAACTACTTTGCTTTTTGTGAGATTCGTGCTGGATACCCCAGATACCCCATGGATTTGGGTGACATCATTGTTGCATATTTTATTGCCACTTTTTTGCCAGTCTCCTCTCATGACTACGTTTAACTGTTGCCGCACATGATGGGTTTAAATAGTTTTTGTTCTTTAATAAAAGATAATTAACAAGAAGGATACTTTCTCATTGGATTCCAATTCAACACAGTAAGGGGTCGAAAAATGTGGAGTAAGAAAAGCGAAACTCTCTCGAAACCAAAATCGATTAGTTCCGAAATCGAAAGTTTAAGTACGGAATCGATCTGTTAGTTATAGATACTCCATATGCCTGCATAGGCAGACTTTAAGCAGACATACTCGTACCTATGCAGTATTTATCCGTACCAAAGTCAATCCGAAATACTCGTGGTTAAGCGGAAGAATGAATGAAAAGAGAAATTCTTTAGAGTCTGTTGAAGCGAGTTAATTGCACTGCAATTGTGGAATTGTTGAAATGTTGAAATGTTGAATTCTTGCATTGCGTTATTAATCATGAGAACTGTTTTCATTTACTTTCGTTTAGGTAATTTTTATTTCCGGTTAAAGAAAGACACAAATTTCCAATGATAAATTGGGACGGTTTCATTTATGACCCTAAGAAAAGTGAAAATATTTCCAACTGTTAAATTGGTATTAACCTACAATTTATCCTCCTTTCAAAGCTACCTAATTAAGTGTGGTCATTATTTTAAGTTCCGCTAAGTTGAAAACTTTTATTTGTTATAGCTTAATGAATGATGGTTATTAGTGGTTAATCGATTGTGGAGCTATCAGCAATCGTAAAACAGTAATGATCGTGGTGTAAAAGTGTTAAAAACTTCCGAAGGCATTTATGTATTTCTTGGTATTCAAATTATTTCAAATTCAAGCAGACCTGCGTATAAATTTGAATAATCATAAAATAAAAATTTGCTTTTTTTACCAGTCAAATTGCTACTTTATTGCCTGAACGGTATATTGGCGAATCGAAGTGGAACGGATTAGAAAAGTTCGCACGTCAACTCTTTTGTTTTGTGGAGATTCTATTCTATGTGTCGGTTGTGGGTTTCTTTTATTTATTGGAGATATTGGAAATATTTTCTACGATAGTTAAAGAGCTATTTATCAAAATTAATTGATAAATGAAATTCCAAGATTTTTTTCATGATTTTTTTAATTTACAAAAATTTGTATGTTGTTCCCCGAAGGTGAGAAAATGATTGGCATAGATGAGTGCTTCTGAGTAACCCCAGAGGAAAAAGTCAGAGATAGTCGATTGTAGTTGCCAAGTCTTGCTAGTACGCTGCGGTTTAACTTTCAAAACAAGAGAGCGATGCTGTTAAAATCAGATGTCTTTCAAGTCAAGCCCTGAAGTTTCGTATGTGGAAAAAAATTTATCGAGGTTGATCGCTTATACCAAAAGGACCCTACACTATTGGATTTCAAAAAGAATATACCTGCAATAGCATTTAGTAAGTACGGATTCTCACTACTACTACAGTACTCCAAAGGTAACTGATTCGGCTGATTTAAATAGTAATAAAAGTGTAATATGGTCCATCGGAGAAGGTGATTTTCTTCTGAAAATTAGCATTAGTGTCAACTGTCTCTTAACTGAGAGCACAAACCATAAATGTTCAGCGTTCTTGGTTGTTAATTTGTAATCAACATAAATGATATTTTTATTTTATTTATTTATTTAAGGATAACAGCGAAGCCAGCTGTCAAATTTAGCAGAGAAATAGATGCATGCAGTGAACAAAATTTAGACACTGCGTTATCGCGGTAATGAAGAATTTGTCGGCTCGTCATAGTTTTTAATGGCTTCTACCGGCTTACTATATGTACGAATTTCTGGAAATATATGGACGACATTGACTTTGCGAGATATGACTTCATTAGGATGGCGCACAAATCAACTCAAATCATAAATAAATTTATTGAAACTACAATTTGGCGAGAAGCTGATTTTTCTTCAACGGTCTTGAAATTGGCGATTCGAAAGCTGAATTTTGAGTTCTTTTTCTCTGGGTTCTGAGGGAGGAGCTGCATCTTGTAAAAAAGAGAGGTGCTAAGGATTCGAAAATACCATTTTTGTGGACTATACAACGATTATGGCCTCGAATTTCATACATCCGACCAGGACGAAGAAGATGTAGTCAAAGCCGAACTGTTTATAGCAGTGCTACGAGTAGATGACTTGGTAAGGAACATTTATCAAACTATTCGAAAAATATCATCGAGCGGAAGTATATGAGATGAATGGAGTTTCAGTATTGTTTTTCTGATCTTGCTTCAACTGTAGAGGTATTGCCCACAAAATTATATTTGGTGTTCCATGTGAGTACCTAAAACCTTTTTCCAACATTTAAATGGTCTTTGTCAGTGTGGTTTTCGGGCAGAAAATTTCACCATAGACCAAATTTATTTAGCCAAAACTTGTTTGATTATACACTATTACAATATCCACTGCACCCCGCTCTGCATGATCCGTAAAGATCTTACCGAAACCTTCGTCATCAAAAAGAACTTAGACATTAGCCGCCGTCACGCGAAGTCTTCAGCGTCACCTTTAAAAAAATTATGCAAAACTCACGTAGCGCAATGTTTCAAAATTCTGTTCAATTGCTCATTTACCGCGACAATACTGACACGATCGGAAGAAAACAGCTGCCAGTAATGCGTTAGTGAGTATCATTTCGAAAGCGACAAGTATATGTTTACCAGTTCACTGGGCAAAACGTAGTATAAGCTGCCACCATATATCATATAGGTAGAAGTCCTAGGTAGAACGTTACTTCAAAGGTTATTAGCGACTTTGTCTACCCAATCTATCCTATTAATTCTAACTGCTCTAGCGCTGAAATCAAAATAAGTAACTTTCTAGTAAATCGCTATTCATTTTGGCAAATGAATAGCAAAGATCTATCTTGAGACTCTACGGTGAAAAACACATTTGTCGTCCCAGTTCATTGAGGAAATCTTGCAAACTTATGGGAAGAACTTGCTCATCGATTTCTCCATCTTTTTAGAAGAAGTAGAAGTGAGCTAGTTTGATGACTTATAAATACTGATCGCATCATATGGAAGTGATTGCATATGATGATCCATGCCTACCATACGAATAAGTATAGAAAAGCATCTCTCCAGAAATCTATCTCCTGAACTACAGTATCCTTGCTAACATTAATAAAGTGTTAATATTCATTTTCCAAGGAGCAGATATATCTGAATATGTTACCATCTTTATGATAAACTTGGTAAAGTGGCTATAGAATTCCCAAACATAGCATAACCTTCAAATACCAGAATTTGCTATGGCCTTTAAGAACTCTCCTGCTTCTCTTTTAAGCTGAATCCTCTCCAAGCCGACTGAATTGTAGCTCAAGTAAAGACATCGTTGGTAGAATACTAACTACTTTACAAGAAACTGTTATACAGTTTAAGCGGACGAAATGCAATGTGTAACTGCAAATCAATAAAGCCATAACTACTGCCGTAGCCTCAAAGTATAGGGTGACCAGATAAGAACGATAGGGAAAAAACTTTAAATAAAACAACAACGGTGTGAAATCTAAAATTGATAATGGCTTTATTTTGAAGCTACGTTCATGTCATTATGTATGGCATACCACATCATTCAAATGGCTGCCTCGATTTCGCTGGCAGTGCTTCAAGCTCGTCCAAAATGGTTGGTTTCTTAGCGTAGATATAGCCCTAGACAAAATAATCGAATGGTGTCAAATCGGCGGCCAATTAATAAACGCTCGCCGTGAGATCACCCTACTCCTTCACAACTTCGAGCGTTGCGTCGCTTATATAGCATGTAGCGCCGTCTTATCACACCTCAGATATTGTAGAGCTCTGATAACAGAAAGCCGGTTAACATCACTCTATACCTGAGTCCATTGACCGTAACGGTCATGCGATAAACCGCACAAAACAGTCAATTTTTGAGTGAAATACGATAGATATTGTAGTATTGCAACGGATGGTTCAACAAAGGTGTAGTATTTGAAAGGCCTATTATTTTATAAATTATACTCGCAGGGTTGACATATGGTGACAGATGTTATCTATTATATAAATTTTGGAAATTTACCATGGGACGCTAAACAGCGGAAGAAGAAGTCCAAATTGTTGAATATTATTACGAAAATTCGCGTTCAATCGCGGCAACGATGCGAAAAATTCGTACCAATTTTGCACGTAATTATGTGCCTTCCGAGACCTACGAACATATGCGCAACATAATCAAAAAAAATTCCATGAGACCAGCTGAGTACTAGATGTGAAGACGCCGAAACCTATGCGCTCCAGACATTCCATGGAAAATATCGCCTCACCAAAGAAAGTGTCGAAAACGACCCAAACACCTCTATTCGTCACCGTTCTAAGAAGCTCGATCTCTCCACAGTTATACTGCACTGACTTTTCACTAAAGCTTTGGCTCTCCATGCGTACGAGGTGCAACTAACGCAGCGCGGTACGTTCTCGGATTGGGTCTTGGAAAATATGCATGCTGATATTGATTTTTGCAAGAAAATCATGTTTTAGGCTAGCGTCCATTTTCGCCGAACCACGTTAGCGGCTACGTTAATAAGCAAAATTTTCACATCTGGAGTACTAAAAATCCACGAGTGATTCAGAAGTTGCCAATGCACCCAGAACGAGGACCTGTTTGGTGTAGCTTATGGATCGGAGGTGTCACAGGTCCGTAGTTTTTCAAAATTAAGGCCGGAAAAGCTATAACTGCCAATGGAGCGTGCTATCGAGACATGGTGAACAAATTTTTGTGGCCGGAGCTTGAGGATATGGATACGGATGACTTTTACTTCTAACAGGATAGTGCTACGTACCATACAAGCTGCGAAACAACCAAGTTATTACGTGCGAAGTTTCCTGGCCTCGTATTTACGCGGTTCGGAGAAACCCATTGGCAGCCAAGATCGTGCGACTTAAGACTATTAGACTTGTTTCTTTGGGGCTGTGTTTTGTTAAAGGAAGTTCCACGTCAACCATCCGCAATCAATTTCTTCTCTGAAAGCGAACACTGAAGCCACCATTGCCGAGATAGAGCTCCAATTATGTGAGAGAGTGATTGAAATTTCAAGAAAAGGATGGCGGTTTACAAGCAGAGCCGATGCGGTCATTTGGAACATATTGTATTCTATAAATAACCCGTTTGCGCTAATTTTTAATGCAATAAATGTTTCAGAGATGTAATAATTGTTGTTTTTTTCCAGAAACAAATACTACACCTCTTGTTGAAACACCCTTTAAATTTAGCTCAATTGTGCCGCTAATACGAGTATTACAACTCGTTTAGTTCTCCGAAATCTATGATTATGACCGTCATACAGGTATGTACACCAAATTCCTAACACCAACGGCGAGTTATTCCGACGCCTTGATAGTATTTGAAGGAAAACTCCTGAAAGAGAAGAATTTTAATTTCGAAACTGTTGTAAAACGCTCGTACTTCCTAAATTTTGCTTCCAATTATCTTGAAGAAATGTTTTATGTTCAAGATGGTATTCTACATAATACTTAGGCATGTAGATTTTTAAGCAAGCACAGCGAGTTGAATGTTAAATTTACTTAAAGGTCGAAAATGCAAAATGCTTTTAAAATAGGAAACGTGAAGTGTCTGCAAAATTACCACATCGGGAATATCTTGATTTCCAATAAGTAGTTGATTTTCATAAGCTTAAAGTTGAATGTATCATCTGGAGTTGCATTATCTATGCCAGAATCCCTATAGTAAGACTCCGGACTTTAATTTTCTGACATTGTATACATAAGTAAATGAACGGTTTTGCTTCAAGTTTATATACTCATAGTGCCATATCCATATTAAATGCATTAAGTTTTAAACCTTAGTCCCCCATCAAGAATATTTTTTCTTCTGATTATGTACTCATCTTACTGTAACTTATGTACTTATCTTAACTATCGTATGTATGATCTGCCACCAGTTACAAGTCAAACAATTCGTTCCGAAGAAGCAAACTACATTATTCATGACCCGAACATTTTCACGGTCATTTAAATCCGAGACCACCAGTAGCTGAACTGACAGCGTGTTAACAATGGTAATAAATATCTTTCATAGTTGAGTTGGTATACTCGTATATGTGTGTATTTATGTTTGGACTAATTTGTAAGTATTAGAATTGGGAGAAGTATTACATATTTTCAATTACTGCCTCACTATTTGGATGCTGACTAAGAGATAATTTGCAAAACTTGCTTACTCGTTTCAAAACATATTGGCCTTAAGTTGATAGCACCTGAACCAAACTAAAGTACTTCGAAAGTCAAAAGTTGAATAGTTTGAAGTAGCTCTCGGAGTTTTAAAAAATATACTCAGACAACGGTAGGCTCTTTGATTAGTCACTGGGATGAGACAAGTGAGTCAGATTCCTGATTTCTAAGTCAGATTTCTGTTATCGATGAAATTATTAGTGCGAGCCGCTTAAATCGTGCGAAGTGCACTTTTTCCCTTGATTGCAAAATTACATCAGTTTTTTCTTACCATTAAAAAAGAAGAATCCGTGAAGCTTTCGGATTCTGCTTGCAAAGAGCAGTCGGTGGATTTCTAGCTAAAAAAGATGGACCGTTTATTATATAGTTCTGGTAGATACAAGAGCTATAGCCAGATTAAGGTCGTGGCGGAGCTCAGAATTAAAGTTCGCCAACTATGCAGGAGGTTCTGGGTTCAACACCCAAAAGGAGCCAATAGCTAAATTTTGAAGTTTTAATTTTCTGTCACCCCATTTTGTGGTGTATGCACAAAATATCGTGGGAAAGATTTTAGTCCAGCCCAGACTGTCACAGAAACAAATTACATATTTAAGTCTTGGGAAAAATAAGTAAAAACAAATATTTGAAGCAAAAAATAGTTATATTGTTTTTCGAAATACTCTTTGTGAAGACCAACACTTGAATGCGTTTGAACCAATTTTCAAGACACTTTTTCCACTCCGAGCGAGGTAATTCCAAAATATGCATTTTAGATGAATCACCCGCTTTTTCTGGTGTCGGAAAACGTTGAACTCGTATTTTTATGTTCGGCAATAGAAGTCATTGTGTGCCAAATCACGGCTGTACGGCGGATGACCCACCAATTCGATGTTTTGAGTGCTCAAATAGTCACTTGAGCCAATTAATGTCGTAGTGGAGAATGATCCGTGTTCGTCGGGAACTTTTCTTTATTCCTCCAAGAATTGTGGAAAACTATTGGTGGTGTACTCGTACCATTCCAAATGGGCCATTCTACATTGTTTTAATGACACGATGGCGAAATGTTTGGTGCTTCATGAGTGAACAATTTTTGTTAGATTTGCGAGACCCATACAGTCGACTGCTGTTTAGTTTCGGGCTCATATGCACAGATCCATGATTTCTCTCTTGTCACGATCTTATAAATGTCTTTTGGCGCACCGCCATCGAATCTTTTCGATTGTCAAATTATGGACTATCGAACGCGAAGAAAAATTTTTTCTGCCAAATGTTCCAGCAATATTAAATGTATGCAAGTGGAACAAATGCTAAGGCATGTCTCAATTTCATGATAAGTCGCGTGACGGTCTTGTATTATCAGTTCCCGCACAGCATTGATATTTTCTGGCATAACAACCGATTTAGGACGACCTTCACGAAATTCGTCCTGGAGCGAACGACGACTACGATTGAAATTGGAAACTAGCGAAACACGGAATGGTCCTCCATCACCAATAATCGAAGCGAGTTAATCGGCACACTGTTGTTAGTCCACGTCGAAAATCATAAAATATCATTGGATGAAAATGTTCATGATTTAATTCCATTTTTTTTGGCTGAAATTAATTTTTCAAGTTGTAAATAGCAAATAGCACTCGTTTGACAAAACGTTCTGAGCATTATATTGTACCATTGGACACGATTGTTTAAAGCCGCAAATTGCACAATTGTTTCAAGACTCGTTTAATTTAAAAAAAAAACCTTTGAAAAACTCACTTGGACCTCACACTAAAGCTACATACACACACAATACTGTTTTATCACTACGAACTTCTTTTTTGAAGACCTTAACCCAAAACGATACTTTTGATGTCTGCTAGCATAGGCAGACTGCACCTACGAGCATGTAGTGGAATGGAATATAACAAAGGTAAACTCAAGTCACGGTCAACAAGCTTTAAGCTGGCACAAGTTTGTTTATGCAGCAGGGGTGGAATGAAAACTATCTCTGTCATTGTACTAGATGACATATTAAACATCCGACCTCTTTATTTTCATATCATGAAACAACTAATGATTGGCTCCAATGGCCTCATCCAGAAAAACTTCAGGATATGAGCTTCTCGAAACAGGACATCAGACAAATTTCTACAGAAATCTAAGTGATGAACAGACTCTCAGACCACGACAACCGGGATCAAAATGTATCCATCCTCATTTGGTATATGAATGGATCCTTAACGAATAGTAATATCGAGATAAGTTCTACCTTATACTAACATATTTGACTATGGAAAGACCAATTATTTTAAGGCCGGGTTCACAGTCTTAGCTTAGCAACAGGGAGGGTTTAAATAAATCATCCATACATTCTTTATGATGGCGAAGCCGTGCGAGATTGCCTATAGTACACAGTACACCTCTTTTAGGTCTCAAGATACAGAGGCCTCGAGGCAATGAAGTAGTTAATACTCGTAATGTGACACGTAAAGGATCTATGTCCAAACGCTCGAAGCGAATACAATTTTGTAACTTGCATATCAGCACTCTGAAACACAATATAAAAGGTTGACCCAAAAGAAAACTAAATTCGCAGCATTACTAGTTGATATCAGAAGGGAACAAACAAGCAAGATTAGGCATGCCAAGTTCTACCCATAGAAGTACTTTGTAGAAGTTACATGCTGTTCGACAATACTTGCCACTTTTGGAAAAGAACTCGCAACCTAGGGAGCAGTTACCTTGAACTCAGCAATATTGCTGTCAGACTACCAGAGATACTACTCGCATTTTTCACCAAATTTGAAATCAAGCCTGAGCTCTCATTTAAGGATATGGTATTATTAGAGACATATAACACCCTTACACCTTGTCGACAGTCTTAGTGTATTTTCTGGACAGAAAGTATTCGCTTTGAATTGGAGGTGCAACCATTATTTCTGGAAGTCCCTATATTTCCTCCTACTCAACTGAGGGAAAACACGTAGGTTTAATTTCTCTATAACTGTTCAATTTCAAGAACTTCATTCCAAGCCAGACGCAAGCCAGTTGTAGTAACAAGATACATAATATGTGTAAACAAAGTTTGGACTTCCAATGAAAGGAAATATAAGATGCATTTCTACAAGTTTTTCTTTATAAGGCAACGACTTTGACTATAATTGTCTTTATACCACTACGACTCTAACAGTATACCAAGCAAGACCTTACCGCCATAAACTCATATATCTTCACTATCTCAGTTTTATTAAAAACTACAAACTAGTGTAATGCATCCATAAAAAAGGTGGATCCTACCATCCAACCATCTTTAGCCGAAGATCTCTTAAAACTTCACTTCATCCATCATTTTCTCCGTCTGAAGTTGTCTATAACATTTTGGACATTTAACACTTACCGTTATATTTATGAGGTGCTATCAGGAGTACACTTGTTAACACGATAAAGAACTCTTTTTTTAACGATTCCATAAAGCACACAGTTTAAGTCCTAGGCTGTAAGAGTCACCTCTTCACTCGATGATCCTAATCAATATACTCACTATCTTCACCTGCCTTCCATAGGTACGGATACAAACATAAAACCAACCATTACCTTGTTCACAGAAATACACTCATTTTAACAATTAGCTCCTAATTTCCCCCATAACCATTCACAACAACGTGCGTCTTCAAGATCGTGTTATCCAAAACAAAACAAAAACGAGGCCGAGTACTCTAATGTAGACTCTACAAATTACTTCTCCATCGGCTGCACTAAATGGGTCACTATAACTGCATCAGTGTGCCATAGAACACAACCAAACACTAGGAAATACGAGTACATACTCAGACTCGAAAATTATTAATTTTTTGGAGAGAATTCGTTCTTCGATTTGCCCAGGGGGTCGCTTTATTGGTGCACATCTGCAACAGTTGTTATTACATTAGAACCCATGTTCGGTTTTATGATTTCACATTAAAGCAGTCCGACTAGATGCACCCCTCTTTAGACTTAAAATTAGAAAATGTTCAAACAACTAAGCCAATGCTGGTAATGATGATGGTGCTTCCAAACCGAAGCCACAGACATCCTCCAACTGTGAAGGTGGTCGCCGAAGCAACTGCAACAAACGATTAAGTGCTTAAAACCGCATCGAAACGAGTCTTCATAGCCTTCAATCACAAAATCCGCCATCGTTTCGAGTCTAAGGTCTTGAAATTCGAAACTTTATTCTTGACTACTCAAGCATAGTGTTATTTCACCACCATCTCCAGAAGTATCTGTACACTTTAAACCTCACCTCACCCCACGTTCTAGCTAACAATCTGAAAGATCACGAAGCTTGTGTTAGATTTTATTTTACGAGGACATAACATAGAACGGACCAGGCAAAGAGATTTTGAGTTTCGGTAACAGTTCTGCAAATGCTCATCATGGAATCCTCATACAGAATGGGATCTACATGCCATCAAGTTGTTGTTGGGTAACAATATCTGCTTTATGGGTGATGTTAGCCCTCTGTCTGAGCTAATTTTTGTGGTAAACGGTCGGTAATGGTATTTGGATTTGTTTGAACTGGCTTTCTTTGAGTTTTTTTTTTTTTTCATTTTTCTTGTTCTTTCGACTAATCCGCAGCTTGTCTGGCTCATTATAGTTAGCATGTTCTGGGAAGTTATGGATTCTGATGGCTGCAATATGTGAGAGGTTATCCAAAAGAGTTAAATGTGGTTACGGTGGGCGAGTTTTTATGAGCGGCGAAATTAGAAGGAAAACAGATTTCGTCATGGGGGTGATGTGAAGAGCGAACAGTTAGTAATGGAATTTTGTTTGGCCAAGCGATAATTGGACAACATGAAGATGATGGCCTTTTATGGGATGGTGGTTTCTGGATAATAGAAATGGTGGTCTATCTATTATGGCATAGCTAGTACTGGTTTTGGAAAAGGTAAAGGAACTAGATAAAGCATTTTGTTCATCAGGAGAGATCTCAGCCCAATACTCTACCAAAGCATTGATACTGAAAAAAGTGACGAACGGTATCAACCGATGTAGGTTGCTCCAAATCGGAGCATGTAAATCTAAAAATTCTACGTGGTGATATCGGATATATAGTCATTCCAATGAGGGTTGTCATTCCAAGAATAGAAAGATTCTTAGTTCTATAAACTACTCGTACACCTGGACAATAGAGTTTTCCGGACGAATTTGCTAAGGTCAGTAATCTCCATTCAGGAAACCATTTAGATTTTGATAGTGGAAACCGTATTGGGTTTGTCTTCGGATTCGGATGCGTGGTATGGCATTGTAGTAGCAAGGATAATACGCCAGAGATTCCTTTTGCACTTCCTACATAAATTATTGTGTGAGATACTCAACCGATGCGCTAGTCTCCTTATGTTTGTTTGTTTGTTATGTTTGTGAGCTTGGATTTGACCTGCTCTCTTAATTGTTTGCTATTGAGTGTTTGTCATATGAGTTTAGATGTCTCACAGTTATCATAATTAGTTCATTTATAGCTGACCTTAGGGACGGGGATTGCCAAGCTACAAACTATAGCCTTCATAACCCTGGGACATCCAAGTGTCTCGGAACCAAACAAATTGAATTCTGTGAACTCTAGCCAAAGTCGGTGCTACAAGATGGCTGCTCGACTGTCTATTCCAGTTATGCACAATATCCGACCAAAATCACCCCTATATGCGCTCACACAAAAGAGGAAAAGGACGATGCTACCAAAGAAAGTTTATACGAGTTCCCCAACAAAACCTACGAGCAATGTCCGATGTATGACGATAAAATCGTCCTAGGCGACTTTAATGAAAAAATTGGAAAGGAGGACATCTTTGGTAGCACAAACAGAAGACATAGTCTATACGACACACGTCTCGAAACGAGCCTAGGATAATCGATTTCGCTGCGGGTCGTTACTATACCAGGCATACACACATACACTAGATCAGCAAACTGTCAACCCGATTGATCATATTGCGATCGACGTAAGGCACTCCTCAAGTATTTTAGATATCCGAACGAACAGGCGCGGTCGGTGCTGAGGATATGGAAAAACCATTTCTGCAGACTGTTAAAATGCGAAGACGACACTAATTCCGCTGACAGGCAGAGCGAACCATTCAACATTGACGATACCAGTCAAGAATTCCGTCAACAAGAACAACATAAAGTGGGGTCGAACAAGGCTGCCGGGCCGGACGGACTACCCTACACCCATTTAAGGCAGCAGGGGATGACTTGGGAGAGAGCTTACACCAACTTATTTCCAAGATTTGGTCGGATAAATGTATGCCTGATGAATGGAACCTTGTGAATCTGGTTCACAAGAAAAAAGACCCCTAAATGCACCAACTATAGAGGTACCAATCTCCTAAACATTGCGATAAGTCCACAATTGATCAAATGTTCACACTACGGCAGATCCTGCAAAAAAACCCAACCGATACTCACCACCTTCTTATCGATTTTAAAGCCGCATGTGACAGCATCTATAGAGACGTGCTATACAGAGCCATGTCTAGTTTTGGCGTCCCTGCCAAACTCGTCCGCTTGTGCAGGATAACGATGGTAACGACCTAACCGAGACGTTTGACATCAAAAATGGATTTAGGCAAGGCGACGTGCTGTCATGGGACTTCTGCAATATCATACTTAAAAGAATTGTGCAAAACTGAGAGTCCAACACACGAGGTATGATCTTTCAAAAGTCTGTTCAAATGCTTGCATAAGGCGACGATATTGATATTATTAGTAGAACACAGCGAGTTATCACTGGTGCAAAAGGGCAGAACAAAGATTGTGCTGTCAACAAGACGAATCGGCCAGAATGTCACAATCGACAGCTATAACTTTGTCTACTTCGGCTTTGCTATAACATCTGAAAAGGGCATCTCCTCAGAAATCAAACGAAGAATAACGCTTGCCAATAGCTGTTTCTTTGGGCTAAGAAGGCAACTATATAGTAAGGCCCTCACCCGAATAACCAAGGAAACTCTTGTAATTCCAGTCCTGCTCTATGGTTCCGAAGCATGGACCGTTTCTAAGCGGATGAAGATATTGTTGGTCGTTTTGAGCGAGAAATTCTTCGTAAGATATTTGGTCCCGTATGCGTTGACGAGTTCTAGAGCAGACAATTCAGCGATGAACTCTGCGAGCTTTATAGCAACATCGACCTGGTCAAAACACTACGTATTGGGCGTTTGAGATGACTGGGACATTTATAACGAATGAACACCAACTGTACAGCCTGCAGAATCTTCGACTCTAATCCGGAGGGACAACGCAGTAGAGGAAGGCCAACTTGGAGTGCGCAACTGGAGACAGTTAGCCACAGACCACGCTAATTGGAGAGGCTTATTGGTTGAGGCCCAGGTCCACCCCGGACTGTAGCGCCGCTTAAGTGCTTACTTACAATATCCGACGAAATTTTAGACTCAAGCTTACCCAAGCAGAGGCCTGATGAATAGCTGAGGCAACTGTGCCGATGCCTTTGGCTTTCTTGAAATATGAAGATGTGCTTATTGAGAATGTCTTAGCATTATCTTCATTCGTTCGTTTCTAGAGTCAGGTGACCAAAGCCAATTTCAGTCAGTTGCAGGTCTGTTGATTGGGTAGGCCACCATATATTGTGAGTAGATCGGATTGTAAAACACTAACCTCCTTCCATTGCTGAGTGTTATCCGAAAAGATCACAAATGGAGCCGAGTTTGGAGAGCGGCCATTGGCGTTATTAATGTTCCAGTAATGCTGACTAAAACTGCTTGAATCTAATATTTCGGAACGAGATATGCATCGATCCTAAATGCATCTTCATCAATAAAGAGGCCTTCTGTCGATTTTGTTACATATTATGCGTTCGTTAAAATTATGTGGGCTCTGGTTCCAAATTTTAGTGAGCCATACCATCAAATGAAATGTGGACCTTTTGCTACCAAAAACTATTTTGCTGGTCATTGGGAAGCTTCCATGTCGCTAGATATGACATAACCTAATCACATATATGACTCCAGAAAAGAACATCACTTTCTCCGGAGAAAAAGACGAAAAGCAAGAGAAGCGAGTGATCGAGGAAATGGAAAAGTGTTACTTCAAGAGCAGAAGATTTATCAAAAAACACAAATAACGTGTCAAGCCAAAAAGACGTGGACAGCAACATGTAAAACTGAGCTAGAAAATTTAGTAGAGGAGTCATAATTGGGCTGAGTATATGGAAAAAACCCGTCTATGCCTGTTAAATGGTAATGACAACACAAGCTCCGCTTTCAAGCAGAACAAGCCGTTCAACTTTTCGCCCACCCGACACAAAATAAAGTTGAGGTAATAACTTCTACGCTTAGGTATAACAAGACTGTCTTCTTGCTGAGCTATGACTTGAGATGACATAGAAAGCATACACCAACTCATTTCTAAAATTAGGTGGAAAGTATGGAAGTATGAAACCTAAGCACAATTTGCCCGATCCAGTCACATTACGCATCATAAGATCTTTTCCACCGTACACACCGGTGTCCTGTTAATTCTTATAAGTGTGGTATTTTGCCGGGTAAATTCAATCCAATCAACACTAGTCAAGATCAATACTCACCATCTCTTTATCGATTCCAAGGTCCCATATGCCTTACTTGCAAGCTCGTCGGATTTGGAAGCAATCTCATCGAGGCCTTTGATGTCAAAAGAGGGTTTAGACAAGGCGAAGATGTGTCATGTAAATTGTTTAATACTCGTATCGTACTTAAGCAAATTGTGTGAAACTCGAAAGCCAACATCAACACGCAATTTTCCAATAGTCTGCGCAACTACTTGCATAACCTGATAAATCCGATAATCTCGGCATAACGAGGGAAACTGTTGGTACTGGATTGCGAGTGTATAGAACCAAGTACAGATATGCTATCAACAATAAAGGACGTTGACGAATCGGACGGAACGTCACTTAGCTAATATATTGAAGAGATTAGGGATTTTGTAGAGCTGGGCCCCACTATTAGCTTTCATAATGACACATACTCGTACTTTGCCATCAAACAAATACTTACCCTTGTCAATCGTAATTTCTTTGGCCTTGGAAGGCAATAAGGCCCGAATCACCCCAGTCCTGCTCTATAACGCAGAAATTCGGACGTTGACGAAGGCGAGTGAATGCAAGGTTCCATTTGCTTTGAAGAGGTCTCGAGGAAGGGATACACAGGCATACAAAAAGGAGCAAGGGAATATTAATGCTCGGGGCCAAAGAATCTTCCATTCCTATTCGAAGGGATAATGCAGCAGATAAATTCCTCGCCTAAGGTGGCGCACAAATTGAAGGGGATCCCTACTCAGGTTACGCAGCTGGAGACAGTTGGCCTAGGACTGTGCTAATAGAAAGGGTTTATTGGAAGAGGTCCAAATTAATAATAGGAGGAATGACAATGTTAGTGAGAATTCAGCTTTACGAGTACATTAGAAATATTTGAAGTTGATTAGTTGGGTCAATGAAATTACCACTCACAGCATCTAGCCTAAAGACATAGCAGGCGACGGGAACATAAGCGGGATTATTACTAACCATCATCAGAGATCTCATTTTTCTAGACTGCAGTTTCATCCTGCTCATAAATGTGAGCCTATCGAATGGATTGGTCGAGTTCTTGTTACACTTTAAAAGGATTGCGTTGATATTGGCCATTGGCAAATTCTTTTGACACAATGGTTCTCGGTGATTCCTTCCTGCGACTTGATCTTCTCGTGTATGAGTATATGAGCCATATTGCTTGCAAAGGATATTGTTTCCTCATCGTTTTCAGAGTCGGACCGAAACCATTCCCAACATTGAGGAAAACAGTAATTTAAAACGCTTTTAACACGTTATAATACAGCGAAAGGATTCACAGTAAAATCATTTGAATATTTCTGGGGAAAAGTCGATAAAGAGCAAGACCACTCAGAGTTCCTTGTGGGAAGCTCTAGTTTACGCTAGTTATGAATAATAAACGAGAATTTCCATCGGCCACTTATCGATGTGCATATAAGATGGATTATGTTAGTCTTGCATCTATCATCACGAAATATATCCATTGACAGACTTACACTAAAAGCTACTAGCGATCCCACATGCTCAAACTAAGGATAGCATACAATGTCCGCGGGAACTGGAATTTCATGTTAGCAAATTTGATGATGCACAACCTTTTATCAAATTTACTTCTAACACTGGAAGGCTTTCAAATATAGCACTTGCCTGAAGTGGAAGCGAATTGCTTCCGCTTCAGAATTGAGAAATTTTAAACAAAATTTGATGCAGTAACGTCGTTCAACTTCTTCTTCCATTCCGTCCCAGAATAAAATCCGACGACGGTTACTTACACGTGATCACTCTTCAACGAGAGTTGCAGTGACTGAAAAGTGCTGTGGTCATGAAAAAAATCGAGCATGCGCACTTGTATGCGTGCTAATGGTCTCTAAATCCCGCCGCCCAAGCTTTGTTTATTTTTCCGATAAAAATTGTGGTCTGACGCTTTTAGACAAGACCGCGTATGGTAAATTACGAAACGTCGACGATAGTGGTGGTATATCTCAACAATATCAACATCATCGAACGAGATCCTCATTCTTAGTATGAGTAGGTAGATGAATGAGTATTTCTAACCCCTTTTACGGAAGTAGATATGCTTTTCCCGAAAGAGATACCATAGAAATAATGTGCCAATGATGACTCCCACGAATAAAGGTTTTCCTCCAAATGTTGCATTTCTTTGGAATGGATTGCCATTGTCATAACTTGGTGATATTCAACCATCTTCGTGTACAGTCATTCGGCACGCACAGACCTACAGGCATCTTGGTATAATATGTAAAACACATTCTTTCAAAAACCAGATACCTGCTTAACTAGCTCATGATAAATTCTTTCAGGCTCTTTGCCACTCTTGTGATTGTGTCTGTGCCTGTTTTGCTGGTTACGAAGGCGCCAATTTGTCTCACTTTAATTGCATTCAATAACAGAAATGTCTGCTTGGAGGTATACAAATTCCGAATCAACTGATTCTAAACGTAAGCCGATTATCTCCAACTCCTCCTCTATACTTATATGTGCCGCCTTAATAGCACAAATTAATAATCCCACATTATCTTAAGCTAGAAGCTATCGTCTTCACTTATCGACCCAAGTCGTTCTCTACACAGAACACTTCTATACCAATTATGACACACATCGGCTTGGTTATGGTGATAAAAGCAAACATCGACATCCTTTATAAACCATCCTCATCTAGAGAAACAAAATCAGCCAACCTCGTTCAACCAGTTCATCACGCTCTGACACTGTCAGTCAATAAGTATTGTAGTTAGCCTCACGCACTTTTGCACCTCTCAAACTAAGCCGACTTTGCCTGAAAGTCTCATAAAATCAAGCTCTAAAATGTTAACAAAGAAATGTATTCGTATTCGTTTGCATCCGTTCTTTTTTTTTTAAGGCAATGCCATAAAATATAAAACCAACTCCACCTGCGGCAATAAATAATACAATCACGGCAACTTAGTTGCAAAGCATCTGCAAATCTTCTATAAAATGCATGCCACCTTTTTCTTTTAAACCCAACTATGTATCTACAGCAGTACTCGTATCTATAAAATTTTGTTGCGTATCTGAACTTTGTCAATTAGCAGAAGAACATTGTTGAGTAGTCTAACAATTAAAAAACGTTATCCTGGTTTATTTTATGTTTCAGAAGTACGAGTATCTCTCGGTGTCGCAGCCACTCGTACTTTCTATTGAATTCCTTGAGAGAATTAACTGCGTACTCTTGGAGTACTTGTATCTGTGGAGTCGACTGTGAAAGCGGTCAGTGTAACGCACAAGGCATTACGCGTCAGATACGGATCTTAACTGCCGCAGTTAGTCGAAATGCAATTTTCTGTCGGGGTATTGAAAGCCATATTTTTTCCTGTCAATATCTAAATGATATTCGTAATGAGCGTGGCTGTTATCCGTATATCTCTTAAATACCAGTACTGACGAACATGCCACTATGCTAACAAGATAAACGTGTGAAAGTCCAACCTCATCCAAGGTCAACCTACACTTCAAACCCAGCTCAGGCCTCAGTTCCATGGCTCCTCAACTCTACAGTTCTTCAGTGTTTTTGTTTTTTTTTTTTTGCTTGTTTGCTCCATTACTGGGTCACTAGGTATTTTGCATGCTCCATTCGAGAGCGTTACCAAGAATTGGAACAGTATCGCATGGCTAGACATCCAAGTGGTTGTGGTAGATACGAATACATTTGTGCCCATGTCCAGTGAAGTGTGTGGTAGACCTCTTTATGGAAAGGTAGCTCTTTACTGCGCGCCAAAAACCCAAAAGCCACTTGAGAAGCACGACAGTAAATCACTCTTGGCACAGTGGATATGGGGAACTCTTTGCCACATGGAGTTCGCGGAAGTGCTCGTATCTATTTGTTTGCACGGTGGGCTTGTGAGCTAGTGAGCTGCTAAGCTAGCCACTTGTTTGGTGTATCTGATTCGGATTAGGTGGTATCAATTTCAGGGCTTAGTCGTGTTGAATGCTCTTAACACTTGTTGCTGTTGGTGTTGCTGATTTTATTGTTGTTAAAATTGGGAATTTCAGATCTCTACCTTTAAATGGATGTTGTTGGTGCTGCTGGTGGCGGGGTATTCACGTACTGATTTAGTGTGATGGAATTAAAGCCAAATTTATTTCGCATATGAATGCCAATATTGTTGCGGAGAATGTGTGTGGGATTCTAATTGAATTCCGCGTAATAGATACTCTTATTCGGTGCGGTTTTTTTCAGGTCTTTTGTGTTGATTTTGGAATGCTTTCACATCATCAATTTATTGGAGGAGAGTACAAATTAGTCGTTTGTTAGTTGAGTGATGAATTGGTTGCAAAATTGAAAAGAAGAAATAAGTTACGCTTGTAGGTTTGATGGATGCAATTACCTTAGATAATGGCTATTGACTCTCATGTCAATGATTGCGTAGCGAATGGATTGAGTGATTCTAATGGAAAATGGTCCATTGTTGGAACATTTCGAATTCGAAATTGTATGAGATATCATTGCACAACTGTCTTTTGTGGCTGACTATTTGGTAAGAAAATTTGACTTCAATAGACTGAAATCTGAAACAAGGAAATTGGATGAATTTACAGAGATAATAAGAACTTTAATCAAATCAGCATTTCCTTTTAAGATGGAGCCCCCAAGAGCCTACTATTTTGACAACAATTTCTACGGTAGATTGTATGGCCTTCGTTTGACTATGGATAACAATCTCTTGTTCTCTAATCAAATACCGTGGCCTACCTAAGTTTGCATATGGACTTCCAGGAACCACACAGATAATCCATCTGTCTGACTGGTAACCTGTCGGAGTATTGTTTGTTAGAAAAAAGCAAGTATGTGTATATAGTATATGTACATATAATACAACTGATTGAATCTTCGTAAGAATGAGCAAAAGTCATGAACTCCAAGACCACTTTCGCCCGAGCCTATGATATGATGAAAAATGAGATTTTATGTACATCAACAACAAGAGCAGAAGCTCAACACTTGCAAGACAAATTGCAAAACATACACAGTCATAACTACACAAAGCAATTATCGTATCTATTGGTTTGAGCACCAAGTAGAAATTGAGTTTCACCCCTTTTCAGTGGCTTAACATGCAGAAGACTGTTTGGATACTTCACTTTTGTTTTGTTTGTCTTATGATCAAAGCGCCAGCGGAAGTATCCGCTTACATGTACTTTTGTGCATGAAAAAATTCAATCAGGTCATAGAAATGATGCATGGCAATGGAATTGTAATCGCGTAGAGACGGATAGACGTTGAACTTGGATAGATATGAGTATCCGACAGATCTACTGATGCAAATTCCCATGTTCATAAGACATGATTTCAATGAAATAGTGCGAAAGATGTACATTCTTGAGATAAGTAATGCAATCTCTTGCACTATTGCCAGCGGATATTTTTGCTTCTATGACTCATTGTTTGCTGACAATTTACAAATACAATTACTTCATGAATACTGGAAAGTCTGCAAATATGGGTTTGTCTAACTGAAGTGGAAGAAACCAAGTATTGTTGTATTAGTTGTCAGAAGAAGACTGCGGAACATATTTTCAGCCTAACACATTTCACTAAAATTTCATTGAAATCCACATTTTGGGTGAATACCAGCGGGACGCTTACACAAGTGGAGGGCGGACATGTCGAAAAGTGCTTCTACCAGCTCCTTTGCCACACATCGTCTAGGCTGAACGACTTGGCCTAGGCGATATCACATTTAAAAAGTTCCTACGCTGATTCACTTGGCTGCGGAGTAAATATTGAAGCTTAACCACATGTCTGATACTCAGTATCCACAAAGATTCTATCCATACTCTTACAAATGTATGGATTGGAATATCCGAAAACTAAAATTCAAAGGAATATCTTGAAAAAAGTTCGACGTTGATCCACATAAAGAACAAAAAGAAGATTCTATTGCAGTCGAACTCTAGCACTCTAAAAGAGCTGATAAAAGCCAGAAATTTTGGTTTGAGATGTCCAGTGGAATCGGTATTAAAAGAGGTGGATAATGAGATTAGTAAAGATAGAGTTCACGTATAAAGGCATTGTATTCATATAAAGGCAAAGACGACACGTAAAATTGTGACAACTTAAAATATGTGATCGGCTAGTCTATGTATATGGGGCTTTTAAAATGTTAAGAAAAGTTTGGTTAGAGTGAAAGCAGAGCTTCCTTTTCCACAGATAAAGGCTACTCTAAAAGGTGTAACAAGCACCGTGTTTGGTCAATGTATTTAAAAGGCATTATCGATACGTTAGGTAAAAGTTAGGGTCTCCAACACTCTAAGGAGAGATATTTTTTACTGTAATATGCACATATAAAAGCAAAGAAGACACGGAAAAATGTAACATTCACTGAAGGGTGATTATGTCGTAGACCTAGACAGGGTTACTTAATTGTTGGTGGAAGATCGGAAGTCAAGCTATTGACTAGAGAGTTCATGTTTTCTGTAATAAATATAAAGGCAACACGAAAAAGTGTAACAAATACTGATCTGCGATCCATGATCGACAAGTTTGTTAGAGAAAATAAAAACTGTGATATTGATCATGAAAATTTTGACGAAGACGTCGAACAAAGTACTTCTCTAAAAACAAACGCAAAGACGACACGAAAAACTGTAACAAACACCGATCGGTGATCGGCGAATCTACTTAAAAATGGTTGGTGTCTCGAATAAGAATTAAGAAACGGATCAGGAAAATTGCGATTATTATATCGTCCATCCAGTTAGTGTGAAAACAAAACCCTTTCAGCCAGGAACTGAAACATAGATTATATTAAAGGCTTATCCAAACTCACAGGTTGCGCAGAAGGAATACAGGTACGTGATTCAAATTTGTGACATAAAATGTCCTTGTTACATATTTAGAAGAAGATGGAGGTCTTTCTAGATATCCTTTCCTTGAACACATGGGAATGAAACCCCTAGAATCACTTATGACTTATGGATAGAATATAACATCGAATCATCGCATTGCTCTCAGATTGAGTAAGATTGTTCTTCCTCTTGGACTCAATAAACCATTAGAAAGGCTTCCTTGACTGGTGTCCAACCATTTAAAAACCATTACATCATTCATATTAAAAACTTAACTTTTATGTCTTCATATAAAAATATCCCGATTCTAATGTTCCAATCATCCCCAAAGTACAAGTATCTACCAAAACGCACCCATATCACTCGCAGGCCCTCACTCATGTATCCACTTCCAATTGCAAAATCATTACGAAATTACAAGTTTTATAACAAAAATTATTATCATCAATATACCGTAATACTTGTGATTAACGAATAGAATATTGCTCTTGATGCTCGCCTTAGGCGAAGGTGCCAGTATACTAGTGCACTTGTGCACACTATATACCAGAACGGCTGCACAACTGCAACATAACTCAATAATTATTGTCCGATATGCTCTATTATAGTGGATAACATCGAAAAGTTGTAACACAACCAGTGCACCATCCACCCGTTGAAACAACAACAACCGGCTTTGTGATCCACTTTTCACGAATCATCACTATCATTATTACTGTTCAGTTTGGATCGCATTCCATTGGTAACGAAGCGAATCCAGCACCAAGCAACGAATACTAACCATCCGTCGAGTTCCAAGCATCAAGTACCATGCAACTTGCGTGACAAAATGTCTACACCGTTTTAAGCTGAGGCTTTGAGGTTTTCATTTCAGATTGATGAGAGGCTAAAATCAGTACGGACAGCCAAAGCTGACCACACTGGGTTAACTTTGAAAACATTATTATTACCCACGATGTATTGTTATATAAGATATGGATACATGCCGACTATATGGATGGGATTTATGGCCAGGCCTTATGAACAGGTCTTATGGAGAAGCTGGAAGCCAATGAGCTGGAAATTGTCGCCGCAAAAGACTATAATGATCGGAATTCGTTCACCTGTTTTGGTAAACTGGCTATAGAGTACGAGTACGAGTACGAGTACGGATACGAGTACGAGTACTCCAACAACTGACAGTTTGATGAGGATAATTGGAAATATTATGAATGGGCTGGCTATGATGAAGGTATGGCCACGGATGGATTCGTGATTTATGGTTTCGAGGGTACATTTTTTTCTAATCTATAAACTCGAAGGTATTTGGATTGGACTGCGGTTAGTTGTGGATAGTTAGAATATCCGCTTAACTACTGATTTGCCTTTGGGAGTTAAGTGATTTTTGAAATTATTTTCTACTTACTTTGAAGTTCTTATCCAAAGAATCTGAGACCTGGAAGAAGAAGAGAAGAGATTTTCTTTAGAATTTTATGATCAATGTGATTGTTTAAATTGTTTATATAACTCTATCGTGTCGTCTATTGTCATTATCTGACAGATTCATGTTGATTTGACAACCATTTATGACAAAGGTACGTTATTTCGGAGGTGCTAATGCTTTAGATCATCGGACAGTAAATTTTTATACGATATAAGTTGTTGTTAGGAAGATGATAATAAAATTTATGTTCAATCGAATGAACGTAAAACAACATTTGTGGAGGTTGTGCTTTCACTAGTGTTTCTGGAGATATATGGGCGTAGGGCATGGTTTATTATTATTCAAATTCTGTGAAACTATGTGACTAGTCTCTTTTGTATTCATTGGGGGACCATGTGCCTGAAGAAGCTCAAACAATGTATGCTTCATTGCAAGCCGAATGAGACGGATGTTAAATTGGTGATAACAAGCTTTGGTTCTGACAAAATATACCATACCATATTGACTCACTTATTAACGAGAAAAACCTCTTTTCAGCCGAACGACTTAATAGGAAGATTTTGAACTTAGGTGGCAGTATGGGTAGCCTCCAATTGACCCAGCAAACAAAGATACATCGGAAGCGGACTGATATATTGTTGACAACTAAAAGAAAACAAAGATCGAGTTCTGGAAAGAGAAAACTCTTTCCGAATTAAAAGATGGACTCCAAGTTTCAACTGCTTGTGAATTCCATTTCATAACTACTCTACTCTAAGGTTGGAATCAAGAAGCATGCTGGACCCCGGCACAGGGTTAGTACTAACACCAGCAGCATGAAAGAGCCTTATATCATGGAATCCTAATAGTGATTGAATATCACCGGCCAGACTCTAGATTAGGGTACGAATAATCACCATCATGTTGTGTTATAAGGATGGGAATGCCATCTTTTAAATTTAATCAGGTACTACATTGTGTTTATTAGTGAAGTCGATATTGCAATGGCTTAGAGGTATAAGACCACGCTCAAACATATAATTGGTGTCAATGCCTCCACGGACCGAAACGACAATGGCAATACGAAGTAAAGTTATTGAATATTGGAGTTGAATATTGAAATTTGATGGCGATTAGCCAGCAAGAAAGAAGTTGTCTCCGACATCCGAACGTAAAGAGAACTAACATCGGAACTGAACGAGAGCACCATTTTATGGCGGTTCTAAATCTGGTCCTAGATATAACAGCTACAGTCTTCCGGATCTCGCCAACAATTCAAGTACTCTCTTCACCTAGAATTGAAAATTTTCGGCAAATCTGAGCTAAGATCTGTTAGCGACCATCCAGGCGGCAGGGAGATGTTAGTGCGAGGACGAGATACCAAGCAAATGGCTATCAGCAGACAGCTGGTGACAAATCAAAGAACGTATTTCACTGACTTTATGCCCACTGCACTGTGAGGAATTATCACAACCTGCAAGACGAGTCAAACAAAAGCATTTCATTGCTTTGGCAGGATGTGCTGGAGATGCAGTAAACCAGCTCGATAGTAAGGCTGTTTATGTTTCTACCAAAAAACTTACTGGGAACATAGCTCCAGATATCCCTTAAATTTCTAGACGGTTTCTTGCTGATATCGGATAAGGATCACCGGTTAAAGGACGGTTTCTCAATTTTCCCAGAACCAACGGGTAAAAATTAAATGGAATAAAAGGATAGTCGGACTTTTACTGAAGAAAGCAATCTAATGGATTGCGGACACTGCCGAGATACTCGTACATGTGTTCTATCATGGATTCAATAATGAATATCGACCAAGCAGGCCTTCTTATTGCAGTCAGCCGATCATCTGAATGCCTCGTGAATCTTCGTAGGGAAATGCATTTAGCCTATGAGCAGTCTCTCTTGATAATGTGTATATTTGATTAGCGATAGTTTTCCATGGTGGAAGAGAAATAAACCCAATGGACAGCACTTTAAATCCTGAGCAATCAACCGTCAAACAGATTGACCACATTGGGATCGACGCAAGTCACTCTTCCAGTATTTTGGATGCCCGGACCGAAGGCCCAATATCGCCTCTGCCGTCAGACGGCTATAATCACATTAGATCACCAAATCCTTTTCCTTAATCTCTTGAGATGTCTTATGACACCAGCATCAAGTATAGAAGACCAATAGCAGCAATACCAACAAAATCGTCAGATATGCCTCTGATGTCCTGGGATTCAATCGGCCACCACAACGACGATGAATGCCGGTAAGTATATGCAGTCAAGCATACAAAGCGGTGCTGCATAGAAGGACTAGAGCTCCTCACGAGCTCTACGAGAAGAAGAGGAGAGATGAATACCGGCTTCTCAGGAGGAAAAAGAAGGAGCATGAGGAGTGTGCGGTCGAGGAAATCGAGAGATGCCACTCCAGGAATGAGTTCCGGAAGTTTCAACAAAAGGCATGCCAAGGACAAAGACCCTGAACCTTAGTCTTTAGAAAGGAACAAGAGAAGATAGTATTAGAGTCGCAGTCGATGCTGAAGATTTGGAAAGAGCTTTTCTGACTCTATAACGGCGATGACAACCTGTTAGTTGCAATGAACCTTTAAACCTGTACGATGTAGATTAACAATTCCGTCCACTCGACCCGGATGAAGTGAAAATGGCCATATCTAAGTCCAACAAAGCTGCTGGAGCGGTCGGCCTGACTACTGAGCTCTTCAAAGCGGCAGGCCATAACTTAGTAAGGAACATACACCAACTCGTCTGTAAAATATGGTTGGACGAAAGTGTATCCTCAAGAAAGTAAACCCTCTGAACTGCGCCAACTAAAGAAGCATCAGTTCTCTTAACATCGCCTACAAGAGCCATATTGTGTGATCACCTGAAGCCGTTCGTAAACAACTTGATTGGTCCATATCAGTGTGACTTTAGGCCAGGAAAGTTCACCATCGACAAAATATTCACACTATGGCGCTCATGATCCATACACACTACGTATTCACCGATTTTAAGGCCACGTATGACAGCATCTATAGAGATGTGCTATACAGAGCAATGTCAAGTTTTGGCATACCTACTAAACTCATCCTGTTATGCAAGATGACTAAGCGGAATGCACGCTCTCCATCAAGGTCGATAATGAACTCACCGAGACCTTTAATGTTAAAAAAGGATTTAAGCACAGCGATGTGCTGTCATGCGAACTCTTTAACATTAGTCTTGAAAGAATATTGCAAAACTCACGCGCTATCACATGAGGGACAATCTTTCAAAACTCCGGTCAATTACTCCCATACGAAGATGGTTTTATCGGTCAATGAGGGCAGGACCAAGTATATGGTGTCAACAAGAAAGGACAGTCAATACCGGCGTCTCGAACAGAACGTCACCCTCGAAAGATATACATTTGAGGAAATTAAGGACTTTGTTTAACTAGGCTCCGCTATCAATTCAGGCAACGACACCAAGGCAATTGATCAGCAAAGCCCTCTCTCGAACAAGAAATGTAATCCTATATAAGTTCTTAGTAATATGCTTTGGCGCAGAGGCTTATCAAAGAGAGAAGAGCGCCCTCGGCTGCTTTGAAAGGAAATTCCTTCGGTTGTTTTTCGGTTCCGTCCGCGTAGACGTAAGTGGAGGAGGAGATACAAGGACGAACACTGTATAGCGACACCGACTTAACCCGAGGAGTGAAGGCCCAACGATTGAAATGGCTGGGTCTTGTAGAGTGGATTGACACCATTCATCCGGTCTGAAAAGTCTTTGAATCCGCCCCCAAGGGACAGCACAGTACAGGAAGACCGCGACTCAGGTGGTTCACGCAAGTGGAAGGAGACCTCAGTAAACTTAGCATGCGAAACTGGAGGCTGGTAGTTAAAGATCGAGCTGGATGGAGAAGCTTGTTAGTTGTGGCACAGGGCCACCCCGGACTGTAGCAAATTTCTTTGTTTCTTTCAATTTACTTTCTTCTGCTTCTTAACTTGAAGCAATTTTCCTTAAGGTGCGTCTCGTTTTCAGCATAAAAATTTGATTTTTTTAAGCTTTTCAGAAATCACCCTTATCTTTCTGCGAACTATTTTAATAGTCCATGTGTTTAGTTAGGGTCTGTACGAATTAGAAATCTTGTGAGCCTTAGAATACCAGTAAAAATGAAGAGCCTGCTTTGTTGCTTCTATCAACAGGAAGCGCAGAAGTCAGGAAAAATTTGGGACTAATCGCCACAAAATGACTTGTTTGTTGTGTAGATGTTACTCCACAATTTGCCTAACACTTCTTTCTCTCTGTTTTCGAATATTAAAATATCGGCAGTTACAAGATATATCTCGACCCATATAGATCAGAAACCTAGGATGTTGTGAAGAATGTTGATCTATTTAAAGTCAAGTTTTGTCACTTCTATCTGTATAGAGTGGAAATTTAAACAGCGTAGACGGCAGCTCAAACAAAAGAGTTGAGGAGCGAACTTGGCCGTATACTATATCACTTCTAACCACAACATGGAGTTCTTTGAAGTACCTCAAATGCAATACATAAATTTAAATCACTATTTCTATTACCAAGAAATCAAGAGCAATATCCATAAAGGATTTTACACAAAAATTGAGAAATATGCCCCAAAGGAATCAATAAATCATCACGTTGGTTAAACAACGCTAAATTGAAAGGCAAGATCACTAAGAAATGCATTAGCGTTCATTTAAATTGCCAGCACTGTTAAATCTTCAAATATTAACATATCAATGGATAATCTAAATCTGGTAATCAATAGACAATCTGAAACCGAAGTCGATTAATAATAATCTCACCTTTAACATGTCAACAGTAGACAATTTCATATTTATCAACATCAACAACATGAACAAAGTAACGTACCCAAATACTTCAACATTTCTATAAGCAAGCGAAAAACAGCTTCATTTGATGTATGGAGCTAAACAAATGAGTGGATAATAATCTACATAATGAATTTCCAATGAAGGTCGATGCTCAGCAGGCCAACCCAACTAATGAAAGTTTTGTATTAATATTGCCCCAAATAATGAACTTTCTTAGATATTTACATAAATTACTTAAAATAGTCCGCAATCTTCAAAAAAGACAGCATCTTAACCTAGTCATCGATTCCATATTCACAATCTAGTAATAGCCTATCAGTTGTTTACATTCCAAAATTATAAATCTTCTCGAATTTAACATGCAGTGTTAACCAAATCCTCTCATTAAAAACCTTTTAAGATACATACGAGTTTTTATTGCCTACCTCTTTACTTTCTACTAGAAATGCGATTGTATAAACTAGAGATAGTGGCAGAGAAAAGTTTCTTCTCTATCTTCAAGTTCTACTTGCGAATTCTTTTGCATAAATGCATAAAATATTCATGTCATTCACTTTAAGAAGACAATCTGGACTAGAAAACTTTCGCTATAAAACCCCCATACCCGCATAACTAATTGAAGTAAGAGAATAAGTTTGAGTATCTATCAATCGAGGAACGTCCGAGTATCGATCGAAAATCACACATCCATAGTGATTCATACGATTTACTCGTATTAGCGCCCTAATTGAGTCAGTTCTGGGTGCTATACGGAATTCCTCTTCCGATTAGTATTAAAAACTTCACTCATGTCTCAACCATAAACGTGCAACAAGTAGCGAAAGTGTGACAATTTATCTACGATATAACCTTAATCGTGACTCAAAGTCAGTTAAGCGATCATCTCCGCAGATACGACCAACACAGAAATGTTTCAAATGAAATTAAATGGCCTTTTCAACGCTTTCTATATAATCTACAGCAATAACATATTGACCTGAACCCCGCCTGATGATGGGCACGATGATGGACCCTATGCAACATCGACACATGAAATTCCATTAAGTGCAACAAATTGATCAGTAAATGTTTCGATTAAACTATGGTTAAAATGTTGAAAGACTATAAGACGCGCGCCGCCAACATGATCACGAATATTGGAGATACAAGATACAATACCTCGGACATGATTAGCATCATTACTAATCGAAAGAAAGAGCGTAAGAACGTTGCATTTGTAATCGTGTAAGTGTTGTAATGATTGTCAGCTTAAAGTCAACATGTAGCAGTGAATCGCTTTTCATGGAAAAAATCAAAACGAATTGTTTGATGTTTTTTTTTTGTTTGTGTTCTTTTTTGTATCTTTGTAGGGCATACCACACGAATACAAATAGTGTGGCATGACATGAAGAATACACGAATAAATTGCTGTTGAAAGTTAGAGGAAATCAAACTTCAGAAAAAAATATTGAGAAGAAGATATGGTTTGAGAAAATCGAGTGCACTTTATCGATGTGAATGATTGTAACCTGATTTGAAGTTGATTTCTATATTTCTTATGAAATTTTATAGAAATCGTACAAAGTGGTGCAATTAGGAGAAATTTGAAGAAGATTTAGGCAAAAGTATGGAGCTGCAAGAATGCACTAGTTTTGAAGGGTCATCACATACATTTATATTAGAAAATCCACAAAGTTTTGGACTTTCTTAGGAAGTAAATATGTGTCCTGGTATCTACCAAATGACTTGGATACAGTATGGTATGAGAACCTCGACAATATGGTGACAATAAATTCAGAGTGCGTTACTCACTGGAGTTCTTTTATCACAAAATTCAACTGGATCCGCTTCATGTCCAGTATATGCAAACCCTTGGCATCAACACCACAAAAAGAAGTGTTATGTCGATCGAATGTTGGTGGGTAGAGAGTTAAAAGATCGTATTTACTATCTATACTCAGAGCTGCTTAGAACTACGGTGGGTGCCTGGGCTGAGACTCGACAGTTTCCCAGCAGCCTTAACAAACCCCTCCGCTCAGTGAATCCAGTTCTGAACAATAACGCCAATTTTAAGGACACACAACAGTAGCGGCACAGATAACTGCACTGAGAAGGGAAGAAACAAAAGTCCTGTGATAGGGACAACATCTTGCAACCCGCAATGTAAGTTCTTCCTGCTTGTTAAGAATAGCTCTTAGATGATAAATTTAAATAGCATTTCCAGCACCTGTTTAATGGACATAAAGTAGAAGGAGTGATAAGGATCGAAGAAACTCGAACATGGTCAACGATGAAACTGTTCCTCTACCAAGTCTAAGTTACCACATCAATCAATTAGCTTAAATACCCGTTCTTATGGACTAAGCCATTCAAAGCTGAATGAGACATGTTGTGAGCATCTTAATAAATGGCCTTCAACTTCCACGAAGTCTGGAATTTGCAAACCATTGGCGAGGCAACTGTGGTCATAATCGAGTTTTAAAAGATGTAGAAAGCACTTATTTTAAAAGATTTACTCCACGACGCGGAGTGTTGGACAATAAGCAAAAATATAGGCATGATTTTCGGGTCCTTCCAGATTAAGATGAGAAAGAATTGAGGAAAAGGAGCAAACCCTTTAAGTTGCACCAAGTTGTTCAATGACCTAAAACAAGCAACTAGATAGTAACACTCAAGTTAAAAGAATCTTTGAATCCCATGTTCAAGATGCTGGAGCAATGGTGGCAGGTTTTTTTAGTGCGACAAACTGCTTCGAGAAATTTTCTAGACGACTTCATAGTTGAAGACTTCCAACAAATCGGGAACCCATAAGTAAAACAACAAATATGTCATCATTATTTTCCCTTGACTTCATGAATAACCATAATGAACTTCTGCACAGGTCTTTCGTAAGGATTCAGGGCATTGCTCTACGTATTCATACATATCATATTCTATCATTTCAGTTTGGAGTGTTTTCCGACACTTGTCTTATGCATATTACGTCTATCGATATGATACTAGATCCCTGATTTTAAGTCAGGAACAGATATAGCCGAACGGTGCAAGTGCTGGCATCTTCGTAGTTTAGATAAGTATATGTCTGTCCTCAAATCAATGTAAACAAATGTCACTAAATCTTTTAAACATTTGGGGTTTGTAGATTCTGCATTAGCCCTCTGGTGAGTATTGTCTGTGTCATAGTAAATGAGATTATCGATACGCAAGCTTGACAACGCTAATGATCATACTCCTCATCATTATGACAGCATCCACTGTATGTATGCCCTTGGCTAAGGTTACTACTGGTAGTTATATTTCAGACTCCCAATATTGAAGATAGACTGAGCGAATTTTTGGAAAGTCTGACATGAGTCTGAACGTGACTGGACCCTCTTTGGTGATCACATCAAAGCCGTAGGTATACGCAAATTTTTGTTGTGATGATGATGCTAGAAAAGTTCTGAGTAGTACGTGAGAATCATGAAATCGCTCGAAAAGTCCATTCAGTATTAAAAAACCGTCAATATCGGTTGACCAGTAAGTTACTTAAACAGCTTACCGATCGATGCATTCCCCGATCGGTTATTCCTACTCTATTCAAAATGTTAACAGGCTCAGGTTTACTTATCTTAGCATCATAGCTGTTATTCTGCATTACGTAAACCATGCTATGTTACCTATTAAGACTTCTACGAACACTTTCGACGATAATCATCGAATGGTGATGCAAGATTTGTGACAGCCCATGCTGCAAGTCCACTATATTTTACGAACTACGTAGCGTGTACTGGAAACATAAACAAAATTATACAATCTACCAGTAAATATTTTTGATCATCATCCGAAACCGAAGCAACAGAGCGCAAGACTTTGGCTGTTCTAGGTCATTAATTCACATTATAAAGGGAAGTAAATGCCACCTAAACCCTGAAATAAATTGAGGAGTTTGAGCTTCAAACGTGTGCTAACAAAATGGTTCAATCCCCAATTGCATAAAAGGATCTGTTCAAAACAGAAAGAAGACTTTAGACCATAATCTCAAGTTGCAGTCTTCCTGGACCACTTAAAGCAAAACTGACTGTCACACATAAGGAAATAGATAAGCTGATGGCGCAGCAGTCCGAAGGTCTCTGGAGGCATAGGATCTCTACTAACATTGATCTATAGGCTTTTCACGGACTTCAAACTGTGAAAGGGTGAGGAACGATTTTAAACGAAGAAATATTGAATTTGGAAAAGTTATCATTACTTGGTGACATCGCATATTATTTTTTCTGTTTTTCAGTGTATCGGCGAGGAATCGAACCCGGATTTTATCATCATAATGTGCACCGCATCGCCACAAAACTAAGTGCATCCAATTATTATCAGTGTAAACCACTCACTTTGAGCTTTCCAGGAATTTCAGCAATTTGTCCTTAATGTCATCATAAAACAAAAGAGTTGAATTGCGAACTTGAAAATATATTTTTCCTTACACTCAAAGTGATTGCTTTCGTATTTTCCCAGCAAAAAATTTAAACTGATATTGGGGATGGATTAAACTAAATGAAATGACCTCTTGTACATTTTGCCGTTCCATTTCTGTGGTCTGCAAAGGAGAGGTACACACCTCAAATGTGAATAGGTATTCAAATGTCGAGTTTTTTCCATCCTAACCTACCGATTGTTTTGAAACCGCGAACCATAAACAAATCAAACAAAAAAATAAAATAACAGTTAAGAAAAGTAAATTTTACATTTACTAATAGATGTAATGATAACCTACATCGGAAATTACCCCGATTAACCTACCCACTGGGTCAGCAGTGGTTCAGTTTGCTGGACACAGAAACCAAAAACAAACCGAAAAAAAAAACAACAAAACCTCACTATTGATTCAGATCATAATTGTCTTTCCTTTGAAGTTTTTATTTTTTTTTTTTTGAAAACAAAAAACAAAACACAGAACAAAGTGACTCCATTATGTAATGTTTGACCGAAACAATGAACAAACAAATCGAAAGAACAGAAGAAGAAACTTTCTTCGACGAAAATGTTCTAAGTTTTTAACATTTCCAACTCATTCATCAATTAAGGTTAATTCTCAACCATTTCCCGCGCATTCATTCGTCGAAATTGTTTGTTATTTACAATTTCCCATTGACAGGAAGAAAAATTTCCTGTTATACCCGCGCACTCGCAGATACAACATTATAACTATGTGTACAATACCACACTATCCGTTTCGGTGACATAGTTTCTCCCAACATTTTGATTTTATAGTTGTACTTGTATTTGTACGATGGGGACATCGACATAGGAAAGGAACTTCAACTTCGTCACTTGATATACAAAAATAAATGGCAAACTTGCCTTGTCCAAATCCAAGTAAAAGGAATGGTTGGCATACGACGCTGGAAGAGAAGTAACGTCTCTGAAGTTACTCGTATCTAACAGATGTTCCTACACTACCTACTGGATGGGGAAAGTTATGTTTTCGGGTATATGAAATTGTTTTGTTTTCATTAAAGAGACATTGGCAATTGATTTTTTTTTTTCAAATAAAAAAAAAATTCCAGAAAACCAACTGGCCACCATTAGTTTCATCAGCAGCATCATCAGTAACTTGAACTTTGGTTTGATTTTCTTGTACACTCGTACATGTACTAAGGATTGGAAGAAAGAAAGCGACAGCGAAATTTCTCCTTTAGTCAGCCCAAAAAATTCTTCATGTGCCTTGGTTGTAACACTCCATGGCCTGGCCACCAACCACCAACTATCAACTACCAACCAACAAGATTGTAAGCATTGCCGGATCAGGAATCTGAATAATTCGTTAATTTATTGGGCTAGCAGAGGGTATTCGTTGTTGGTGGTTCTGGTGGTTCTGGTGGCCACAAAAGATGTATCTGAGATACAGTTACCATTGGTATCGATAGCCAAGAGTATTCAGTTGGATATCTATAAGTATCTCTACCTTATGTGGCTTAGTGATGGAGTTTGACTTTGAGTTGGAGTACGTATAGTCGTGTCCCACATAAGAGATTTTCCTTTTTGTCTGTGGTAACGTACATATCTGTGGGGTGGCAGGTGTCCGGTGAGGATCAGGAAAATAAAATAAAACTTCCATTTTCATCGTGTTACGAGTATTATCCATACTACTCCTCCTCCGGTTTAGCTCCTTCTTTAAAGACAGACCAAAACAAGTCGAATGAAATCGAGGCTTCTTTGATCGCGTCAGTTGTTGTCTATAGATGTTGTTCGTGTTTGTGTTCGTATTCGTGTTTGGTTTGGATGATGACATTTCGGTTGCAGTGTATGAGTATGAAAATGATTACCCTGGACTTCGACAGAATGACCTCAATGGCGAAATGGTTATAAATTGCAGAAACTATGTGACTATACCGTGACACAAGGAAAGAAATTGAAATTTGAGGAATTCATTTTTATTTATTTATTTTTTTTTTCACTTTTCTGATTTCAGAATCCAGGCAGGAGGTCTTCGTTCGTGATTATGACAGTGGAATACAAACTTTCATGAATGCTGATTGTTTGTCATCAATGAGACCGGATGGTGGATCTTTTTTTAATTGGTACCCACTCTTGTGTTTGTCTTAGAATGACCCACAAAATCTGTGTTTTCCTGATGAGCTCTAGTAGTGCTTGGCGAAAATGGAAAGAGTCACCATGGCCGATGGTGGTTGTGTTCAGATGTACAAGTACACTCGCTGCACTTACCTCAACCGATTGGCATTTGACTTTGACTGACAGATGACGAATTGACTGCTTTTTTCTTCCTTCTTCTAGAAGATGACATAGATTTGATAATGTAATGCAATTCCAATGAGAGAAGTATATAATTGGAGAATGGCGTAAAGTTAGTAAAGGAAACTTGCTTTGGGGGACCACATGATCGATGTCTACAAAAGTGTCATTGAGGAATGAAGTAAGCCTCAAGTTATATGAATCCGAAGAGAGATATGTTAAGAATTGTAAATCTTAAAATTGAAAATGTCTTCAATGATTCTGCTTGAGACTGTTGTCCATTGACAACTTCAGCTCACTTATGTGGCGAAGTCAATGGGGATAGTACTCTGCTACTCCAGCATAGGCCGCTGTCAGCTTCAACTTCAGACTGCTTTTCAAAGGAAATTGCATACTTTGAGCTTATCTAAATGAAACATCGAGATGATGACTTGAGGAAACTGAACCCAAGCTACATCGTAAGCAATAACTGTTGGATTGTAACTATAAAATGGCCATTGGATATGTTGCTAGTATCAATCTATGCGCGCAATAAAGTTAATTTTAGAAATACTTGTGGTAGATTGGATCGAGTGTACCAAGAAGCCAACTATCGCTTCTTCGGTTTCTTCTATGGCCATACCAAAATTCTGGAGAAGTGATATAGATTTGAACTGATCAGGGTTATTCAATCACAAATTGTTGGTATGATGAGAAAAGGAGATTCTGGGTTACTGCCCTGCGGAAGTTCAAAATGTTAAACTTATGTAAATCAAGATATTGAGATCAGCAAATTGGGTATACTGGGCAAATTGTTAAATTGTTTTAAATTGTTCGTGGTACATGAGTTGGAACAGCACTTCATTGGAAGGCAAAAATCGTCCATAAGACAAATAAAATAAAGCAAATAAATTGGTGGTACTTGCAGTCGTATTTGTTTAGGATTCAGTTTCTGACACCCCTGGAGCTATTCACCTATTTGTATACGATGGGACTTTTTCAATATTTTGGCAGCTCTAATTGCTAGGTGTGATAACTCAACGGGTTTTGGCATCTGAAAGTTCTTCAATATTCTCACTATCCGTGATACTACGAACAGTAACGAGTTACATTAACCATATGGTTAAGGAGCAGATTACAGAAACTCTTCATTGGTTTTACCCTTTATTCACCAAATCACAAGAAATACAAGAGTCTTACAGGTTCGCAGAGGACATTGGACATGGAAAAACAGATAGAAAATCACATTACATGTGCTCCCACAATATTGCACAAAAATTTCGCGTGCATAATTGCACTGATTGTTGGAGCATAAGAAGTTGCATGCAGTTGCATGAGGCGAATTGCTCATCTGAAACAAAATGACAAGTCGCCGTACCAGCCAACACCGGGTTAAATCCTTAAACTCATTTCAAATGAAGGTAGAAGCATTTCCCTATAGTTTACGTTACGTCTTTGCTAGAGATACACCGATATCAAGGGTAGCAAATGCCCAAATATACTTAAAATTTTGCAGTAAGAATAAAATAATTAGCGCGGTGGTCAAAGCACTGAAAGGAAGAAGGATTCAATTTGATCGCGAAACTCTTTCAGGTAAGTTCAACAACATCGGCTGGGCTACTGCACCCATTTATGGAAAGCTGCAGATGTATTTGTATCTATCATCAAATCTACAAACGCTGAGTTTAAATGTCGCACTTCACATGGCGAAAAACTGTCTAAGAAATTCGACAAGTGCGCATTTGTTTATTTCTATTATTAATTAGTGATAAACCAAAGACTGCCCTGTTGAATCCTTGCATCTTAACTCAAATTACGATATTTACTTACTCTGTGAAGATAGCGACGTAGGCAAAACTCTTTGTGCTAGGAACTATCAGCAACGATACAAGCTCATCGGATCTAGTATACGTTTCTACTCAACCCCGTATCTTATGAAAAACTACATGGAATAGGTACAAGAATGGAATAGGTACATCTGTTTGCCGAAAACGCAACTGTTCCTTATTCAACTATATTATGCGTTAGAATTCCTTAAGGCAGGATACGCAACAGGCTTAAATAACATAGCTCGAATCAGTCGAGAAGTAAGCACGGCAGCTGAAGAGGGGTCGAACAGAATTGAGAAATATTGCTAGAAGCAACACATGATATTACTTGGACCTACCAACGGGCTAAGGGAATGTAAAAGCTTTCAAACAGATACAATTAGACTTGTTGTGATGGCCAAATATATGAAGCGGTTACCCAAAGTCCCATCTAGATACAGAAGCATTGATTGATGGCAATTTCTAGGTTCAGGCTTAAAATATCGGTCTAATGAACTGTGATAGTTAACTTGATCCAATCGTGCAACTATGCTCTTAACAAACATTATAGAAGCTACTTAGATCAAGAAAGATATATATTTCAATGGGTTCTATTGAAGTAGCCTGATAATATAAACAGTTAATCAATAGAACATATTGGGCGCAAAACGATATAAAAAAAAAACAGAAGCGTTGTCATGGAAATTTGGGCATTGTTATACCAGATAAGTTGCTGCAATAGAAACCTTTAAGACCCCGGAGGCAATTAAACGAATATGATAAAAGAAAAAAAATTAAAAAACGATTAAGAAGCACATGTAAGACATATTCGTACATAGAAATATCGATCCACAATTAGTAGTCCTCACTTTAGAAAAGTGAAAAACAATTTACAGGTCAACACTCCCGTTTTAAAGATTAAATCAGTCATTCATCTCCCGGAGGGTCATTAAACTATTTTAAAAATCGGATTCATTCAGTTAACCCATTAATTAGTTTAGTCCTAGAGCAACGAAATGACCCAGTGTCTAAAGACATGTGCTCTGATTTACACAGCCAATTGTTCAAATTTTTTGTTCAAAAAAAAAAAGAAAAGAAATCAGTCATTTCGCACATAATTATACACTTCAAGCAAATTCAAATATATTATGATTAATGATTTTAGAGAGAAAAAAGAAAACACGCCTTCAGGAAATTGGAAACAAACACTTAAAACCACACTTAGCGTTCAAATGACCAAGAAATATTTAAATTATCAGAGTCCATTCTATTCCAACTATTAACTCTAAATTAATCCCTAAAACGTAAATCAATTCCACCTAATTTCTCTATAAAAAATGAAGTAAATAAATAAGAAAAACAAAATCACGCCTCCAATTAATATCCCACACACGAAATCCATCCGTTCTCTTTTTTGCTAGCCACAGAAGCGAAGAAAAAAAAAATCTGAAATTTAAATAAAGAACTACTTCAAATGTGGCAGGTCAAGACAACAAGCCAATGAAACCAGACTACAGCACACAACTTCAGATGACCCATTTCCCTGCAAAGCCTAATCGGAAAATACGTTTACTGAATGCATAACTTGCTTCTGACTAATTAAACGAGTGAATATATTTTTACTGCTTTATGTTATAGTAGTCTACCAGAGCTACGAGTACCGCCGCTCTCTGTTCTATCTAGAAAATAAATACAACAGTATAAACAGTTGTACATACATACATATGGTTGCAGACATTTTTTTCTTTTTTTTTTTTTTAATTTCATTTTGAATCACTTTCCATTTATGGTATTCAGCTAACTACCATGAAACAAGTGTTAATCTGGCGCAACGACTTTACTACTAATTGGTTAACCAAATAATCGCATAAACCACGAGACTCTGACAACGATGCCAACTCCGGCGAGATGCCCATTCGAGTTTTGTTTTACATCTACTTTAAAGATTCATTTCGTCGGATGGTTGAATTTTATGATGAAAATTAAATTGGCTTAGATACTCGAACATGAACTACCATAGAATGGAGAGAGAAATTCTATTTTCTTTCTACTTAAGTTTTTGAATATCCAACAACTCGACAATGATTTAAATGGAAATTTTCAATAAAATTCCAATTATTACCCGAGCCTGACAGGTTAAGTACTTTGGTAACATCCTTGAGTTGATACTCCTTGAAATTCATACCACAGTTACAAGTAGAATCTGGGGATATCGGAGTACTCGTATGTTTGTAATAATTGCTGGTATGTTGCACAGCAATTTCTCTCCCTCTTTCTAAAATTACATGCGAGGGTATACGGATATTCTTATTCGTACTGGCAACATGCCATCTGGCTATTATAAGATTCGTTCTAAGGCAAAATAGAAATTAGTGTGTCTTTTGGAATGCCAGAACGAAACCAGTTATCCTCGCCTTGACTCCCAAATTGACATCGAACAGTTTTTCGCCTGCACATTGTATAATCATCAAAATCTCTTTTTACAGTTTTGTCTGTCTAAAATCAGTGTATCTGTTTCTGTTCAACTATTCATTCGTACATCTGTTAAAATTTCTTTGAGACTGCAAACAGACTGCCTACTCGACAGATTGTTGGCGATAGATTTATCGTGTATTGGAGTCATCGACTACCATGAAATGGATAATTATTGCAATGAGAAAATTCATTCAGTCCGATAATAATTGGTTAGACTGTTGCGTAAAATTGTCATGATGATCCATCCTATTGGCAATTAATAAAAGTAACTTTGTCATTCGAGCAGTGGATTTGGAGTAGACTATTTTTGTTATTATGAAACCGAGTATCGCTAAACGTATGCCGAGAGAAATGTTGCAGCAGAAATATTTTCACTGTTCTTTTTTATACATTTTTTTTTTTTTTTTATTAATGAAGATCACCAGACAAACGTATACTCTATTTTATGACACTTTCCATTTTTTTTATGTGCAGAAGTTATGATCAGTAGACAAACGATGGCATTTATGAAAAAAAAAAATCATAAAGTATAATAAAATATATAGCAGAGAAATTATTCCCATAATGGAGGTAAGTAGTGGTAGAAATTACTTTACTTGGACATGGTATGAGTGATTTGTGATTAAAGTTTTAATATAAGATAATGTAAATTACGAGGTAGAAGAAATAATAGACTACGGAACGAAAGTAAGGGAAATAATTATACGGAGTGTATTTTTACTTGTTCTTCTTTGGGGTATTTAATTTTCTTAAGTCTTTTTGGTTTATGTGGTTCAATTTGAACATGAATAAGAAGAGAGCAATGCTCTGTGTGATCTTAAAAAAAAAATGGTTTTAAGTTTTTCTAATTTTAGGATATTTTTTTTTTAAGACGATTTTCATCGTAAAAGTACGAGGAGTATTTATGAGTTATTCTCTAGCAAATACTTCGTAAAAATTTTAATTTGACAGACACACGTTTTGAACAATTTTAAAACGTTTCTTTCTCAATTTTTGGACAGAAGATATTTTAAAATATGAATTTAATTTTTTTTTTTTTAAATTAATTTAAAATTATTTTCTTATAGAGATTTATTGTTTAAAAATAAAATAAAAAAAATACTTTTTCCTAAAATATAGTCTCGAGCATAGGTTTATTGAATCCCGCACTTAGTTGGCATTCAATTTTGACTACGAACCCAATCATTGACTCATGGAGTTTTGCCTACAAATAACATATTGAAAACAAAACTATGGAACACTCTTCGTCCTCGCATAAGAATTTTTTTAATTTTTTTAATTTTATGCACCACCCTGTGACTTCAAAAACTCTATAAAAAATTCCCTATAAATCATTTCCTATTTAAGAATTAATAGAAATGATCCACTTCCGGAATAGAACCTTAACTCCCTCACAAAACCGTTAAATTTGAATTCAAATAGCAAATTCCACAACCAAGTTTGCTACTCAACTCTTTTGTTTTGTACTCATTTGAAATTTAGATTTTTTTTTTTTAAACACTTACAATGAGCTTTGGAACTTATATTGAGGACTCCTTAAATATCCTTTTTGATCACTGTTAACGTCTCACACACTTTTCGATTGGTTTTTGTATATTTTTTTCCCTTATCAGAACCACAGTAACAGAAGTGCCTTCACAGAAGAGTCGCAAAAAATAAAATCCACTTTCTAGGTCTCTGTTTGAGAAAAAAAATATCCTTTTTCACTAGAGTTTGTTGTTTGGTTTATTTGAAATTTTTTTTTACTGTTTTCGGCCTGTATAATTTGGAATTGGTTTCCTTGATGGAAGTATTTGGTCTTGGTTTGAATTAAAATTTGTTGTATTATAAATGTTTTTTTTTTTTTTTGAGAAAGGAAGGAAAGCGAACTTGACCGTTGGAAGGTGACCGAATAACTAAAGCATACTCCAAGCTAATAAGTAGTTATATAAGTTCGAAGGCTTTTCTTTTACCCAAATCGTAGTATGGTCGTCTTGGTCGTTGTAGTCTTCATCGTCGTCGTTGAAATCAGACGATGAAGAATAAGCCGAAGAAGATTTCCGCACCGCCATTGGTACACTCGTACATTGCCTGCTATATGCTATAGTTTTTCTTTTCTTTCATTCTTTTTGTTGTTGACTTTTTTTTTGTAAAAGAATTTATGTTTTTTTTGTTTTTATTTATTTCCACTCATGCTACCATAAAAGCATAAAAGCCGACTTGATGATGGTATTGTTGCTTTGGCCTATCTATCTTCATTTGATGTTTTTCTTTTATGTGTTTTTTTTTTTTTTTTAAACCAACAACAGTAGTGGAAATTGAGTGCTTTTATCATTCTGTTGTGTGAAGAGAGCTATCTTACACTCTCCGGTGTTGTGTTAGTTTTCGTGTGGCGTTTATCAAAGAAATTTGTTTTTTCTCAGATTTTCTTTTATTTTCACCATCGCACTCATTCACACAGTGTGGTATGTTTTAGTTGTTCTTCTATGCGCGCTTCTTCGTAGTAACAGATGATCCATCTCACATACGCCGATCGAAGAGTGGCGGAAGTTTGAGTCCAAGAAGTGGCAGCATGTGTGTATCCGTAAGTTTGTGGCGCAAACATGTGTGAAAGCATTTCACCGGCTTCCATGAGTATCTTTCGGTTTGGTTTGGTTTCCTTGTTTTTTTTTTTATTTGACTCTATATCTGAGTTCACCAATGGCACCACTCAATCGCGTTGGTGAATCTTTCTTTCGATATTTCATTCATTCAGAATTTTTTTTTTTTTCTTTGCTTTGAGTAGAAAAGTGTTAAAGCTTTCTTTGGAGTTGGACTTGGAGATGATAGTGTAGAACACCTGCTCATCTCGGTGTTAACAGGTACGAGTACGAGTATCTCAGTTAGTCTGAAATTGATGAAAAATTATATTTTGTCATCATCATCGGGAGTTTGTTTTGCTTTCATCAGAGGGACTGAGTTGGGTTTTAGCTGGGGGAAATAGTGTTGTGATAAGATTTGTTTGATTATTGAATGAAAGATTGGATTTGGAGCGGGGTTTGCGTGATTTTTGTGTTCAGCGCCCGTACTTGTATCTTGTACTTTCTTTGTAACAACTGACAATTACATGGAGTCATACACTGGCCGATTTATTTGTTTTTTTTAGATACTTTACATTGAACCTGATGTTGGTTTGTTAGTTTTAATTGTAGCACTTTGGAGATGACGGGTGTTTGTTGATAATTGCGGTACAATGATGGTATGAACATAATTTCTGAAGTAGTATTGTTTTCTAGTGATGAGAAAAGAAATCATAACGATGTGGGATTGGGTCAACATTTAGATTCTGTAAGAGTATTGAGAGAATTGATTTTTTTTTTCATCCGGATAATTTGATGCAATTTGGTTTGAATGGAAAGAAAGAAGAAAGAAGATACTCATATATTTAAGAGCTGATAGGAAAGTGTTTCTTTTTTTGTTTCTGTTATTTGTTTTTCGTTAAAATATTTCGAAGAGCTTTAACGGGAATTCAAGTATTTGTTGATGGGTGATTAAAAAGTGAAATGGTTTTGAAGGTTAATTGATTCGATATGATTGGAGTGAGAAATTTATTGACGAATGGACGGAGGGATTGGGGAAACTTTCAGAGATTTTAACGTAGGAGTATGTGCCACAGAAAATGAGTAGAGGATTACAAAAATACATTTGCTCTGCAGTATGTCGATTGGAGCAGGTTGCGTAATAAATCTTCCCCGGATGTATGTTGTTTATCTTTTGTTAATCTTTTCTCAAAAAGGCTTACATGTGAGGTAAGCAAGATTAATACATATAAGCCTTTTTTTTAAGGGTAATTTGCGCTAACCATGGTGTTCTGCTTCTCCTTACGTCTTCGATAGTAAATTACGACAACACAGAGTATATAGTAGTTCAGCACTTGCTTGGATGCCATATGGAAACTAAAATAAAAAGAGTATTATCCCTCTTTTTGTTTATGTCCTTTGTATGATTGTGCCTCATGAATTTATCTTTGTAGGCAAGGGAAATCAGATTATTCTTGAATTTCAACCTGTTTTCTTCTGGATACGGAAATATGTATATTTGGACGTATTGAGATTCTGTATTATATAAATACTTTTGCGTCAATATGAAGAGCACCATTTCTTCACTTTTCCATTTGCTAACATTCGCTGGAGAAGAACTATTTACAACAAATTAGATCTCTTATCACCTTAGTTCATATTTTGTTACCTGCAAGTGAAACTTTTATGTATTATTAAGTCGCTGTTCCTTCCGCTTTATGAAGTCTCTCAACCGATATTCGATCACAATTTGTAAGAAGAACTGATGAACAGGGCCGAAGTTATTGGGAACTTCAAAACTCTTCTTAAAATAACGACTGAACATAGCAATGGAGTAAATCAGAGTTGTCCCTTCCCTGGAAGGGCGTACTGCGTACATGCCACTACATTTTAATCAATATGTACACGTGTACACTTATACCACAAAGCCCAATCTATTGATGATACGCTAAACTACTGGTCAAAGTAGATACGATAGAATAGACTTGGCTTTCTAGAAAGTACACCCTCTGTGCTGTATGTTTTTCTGATGCCGCGTAATTCTGGAAGGCATTCTAGGAAGAAACTTAAATTGAACTTTCACATCAAAAATATAAAAATAAATATTCACGCAACAAGACTCATCTGTTCATAGGAAAGTAGAAAATTAGATCTCTTGGATATTGTCTTCCTGCGATAGAAATGATGCACACATCTGCCTTGTCCCCCACACTCTACTGTTAGATAAAATTTGTGATTAAGACCGGAAATCCTTCAGAGGGGAAACCTGAAGATCCGTTGTTGAAAGCTAGTGGCCTGATACATTTGGAGTTGATACTGGCATATCCAGATAAATAACAAAATTTAGAAGGCCCTTGAGATATGCCCTAGTATCTTGTAAATAGAAATGTTAGCAATATATTTGTGTATTAAAATAAACTTCCTGGCAGGCATGAACGTATTGAAAATCTATATCACTCCAGCGCTTAAGCTGGGGAATTCTCATTATATGAACTCAAAATTTATAGTAGACTGCTTCAATGCTCCTAGTTATCAGCCAAGCACCACAAGGATAAACACTGATGTGTACGACATCATGAGGCACTAAGGTAACAAATAGGCGCAGAAAGGAGATCTACCATAGGATATATAGGTGTCAATTCCCTCGGCTATGTCCCTATTTCCAACGCTATTCAGCCTACTACCTACTTGGAAAAACGAACATCACCCGACATATTGACATAATGTATAAGAAACTAGTCAGGAAGGACAAGAGAAGATATTTGTTGAAGAGAAACTTTGGAAATATACTTAACCACCACAGGAGTAATATCAGTGGGCTCTTGAACTCTGTCTTCCTCAACTAACTGAGATTTCCCCCACATAAAGTGAATCATTCTTCAAAAACACAGATCCACCCGTGAAAACACCACAAAACATATTTCACTGCACTGTTTTTTGCTGCTTAAGGAAGTGTATGAGTATCTTCTTCTTATGAGTTCTGACACGAACAATTTTAAAAGTGTAAAAAAAAGTACTCCACCCCTATTTTTTCAGTTACCTAAAATGCTATCCAAAACAGAAGTTACGTACGACCAAGAATAAAAATTTAAATAGGGGTAATGCCCCAAAGCTATAACTGACTACTATGACGTTTCGTCAATACGCCCAAGGGGTTGAGGTACCCTTAAAATGTTTGTAAATAGAGCGGGCGAAGGAAGATTAGGGAGGGATGGAGGATAGGTACCGATGTATGTTGGTGTAAAAGGTATGAATTTTATAATGATTGGGAAATAGAGAGCTCGACAAGGCATTCCATAAGCGAGCTGTTTGGCTTAGGAAGGAATCACGATATTTCAGAGTACGTCCGAAAGTGGACTTGAGGGACTGGACTGATGAGCATTCATAGCGAGACGGGTGTTAAGGTTGAAGGCAATTTCTATGGAGCACGAAATGTGTGCATTGTACTCCAATTTTGGGCGGATAATGCCTTATATATTGAGGTCAGCTCAGAGGGGGAAAAATATTTCTTACATTGTTTAAGGAAAATTAGACATTTCGCAGCATTTTCGGCGATATCTAATACGTGGTTATTCAAACGTAAGTTGTCACACATACCGAGAAAGGAAAGTTGTTCAGTTTCGACGGTGCAAGAGCCATTCGTGGACTATGGCTGGGCGCTAAAATTTCGGTTTTGGAAGCATTAAATTCCACTCTGTTGATAGTTCTCCAACTAGTTATGCAGTTAATATCGAAATTTAATGAGCTTAACATACGCTTGCGCTATGGTTCTACAGCCGAAGAGCAGGGACGTGAGTCCGGGAACGAATATGAAAAACAGAGTGTACTGTCATCGACAAAGAAATATATTGGATTGCAAGTAGCAGACAAGACATCATTAGTGAAAATTAAAAAAAGCGTCGGAGACAGAACGGAGCCCTGGGGCACACCAGCATTTATTTTGTGAATATCAGACTTCAAACCGTCCAAGACAACTTGAATTGAACTGTCCAAAAGGTAATTTCTAATCCATTGAAGAAGAAAGTCATCGACCCCAAAAGCACGCATTTTCGACAAAAGAGCCCGATGCCAAACTCTGTCAAATGGCTTAGAAATATCCTATGTATCTTGCTTTCGCCAGATTGATGTACGCTTTGGTTCTACTTTTCGGTGAGAAATGCCGTCAAATCACCAGTGGACGAGTGCGAAAGTACATTCATCCCATTGAAGATGGAAGTGTTGAACTGGCCGCAAAGTGTGCAGTAAGCAGATTGGCCTTGTCTAAGAAGCTGATAGCTAGAATGTCATTGTGAGGGAGCGTTGGGACGAAGGATGAGGCAGAATTTCTGATGTTTTTGAAATCGGCCAAAAGCTTTTACTAGCCTTGGGATATTGTAGTACTTTTTGCCTCAACGTTTGGTCGTATTGAATTTTCACGCACTTAATAAAGACGTCGCAGTCATTCCTGGCTCGTTTCAACTTTTTTCGGTTTTCTTCGTTGGATTGGTCGATTCTCCAAAAAGCATTTTTCTAACTCTGACAGCCTCTTTGCAGATCGAGTCGTTCCATGCCTTTTCTTTTGGTTTGATACACTTCATCCGATAGGGGATTAAGGATCTCATTCCAAAGAGAATAGTGTTTGTGATCATAGTTAATTTTGGATTTATCAGGTCCAAAACTTCATTGGTAGGAAGCCAATCAGACAATATGGCAGACAAGACCTTGTGCGCGATGTCAGTGAAACTTTTGCGTCTTTAGTAGGCAAAGTTTAGAGGGTTTCTTGTTTTGTGGATTAGGTCGGTTGATGTATGCACTACGTAGGTTGCTTCTTAAGTTTTGAGAAAAACAATTAATTATCATCGAAAATGTGTTAACTGTTTTTCAAAACACCCTCCATGAAGATCAATACACTTAACATATTTTCGAAGCACTCTCTCCACTCCGAGCGAGGTACCTCCTAAAAATGGAATTAAAGCCCACCGACCGGACATGGAAAAACGGTGACCTTGCAAAATTATTTTTGATGTGCGGGAATAAAAGGAAGTCATTGGTTGCCAAATCAAAGCCGTACGGCAGATGGCCCATCAATTTGTTGTTTTGAATGCTCAAAGAGTTACGTGTTTGAACCGATCTGTGAGCGCTCACATTGTGGAAAATGATCCTTGTTCGGCGCCTAATTTTCCCAATTTATCCAAAGACTTCTGGAAAACAAATAGTGGTGTACCATTCGGAATTGTGAGTTCTACGTTGTTTTAATGGCACGTTGGGGTCTTGTCCGGTTATTCCGAAGGAACAGACGACAATTTGCTTCGAAGTGCTTTGTGCGCGAACAACTTTTGTTGAATTTGGCTCATCTTGAAAGACCCTTACAGTCGACTGCTATTTAGTTTCGGGTTCATATGCATAGATCCATGATTCATAACCTGTCAGGTTCTTATAAAGGCAATCGTATTTTTTCAACATTTCTTGGACCAATGGACACGAGTCTTTTTTGGAGGGATTTCAACACAACGAAATGACGGCCTAATGTTCATGCAATATTAAATGTATGCAAGTGGAACTAATGCCCAATCATGACGCAATTTCACGATAAGTCACATAACGATCCTGTAATATCAGTTCCCGCACAGTATCAACGTTTTCTGGCACAACAAGCGATTTTGGACGACCTTCACGAAATTCATCCTGGATACGAACGACCACTATTGCATTCAGAAAACTAACGCAATATGGTAGCAAAGGATGCTGCTTCATCACCAAAAGTCAAAGTGAGTTGATTAGCACACAGTTGTTGAGTTAATCCACGTCGAAGGCCATAAAAAATCATCGCACGAAATGTTAACGATTTACTTCAAAACATCAAACTTTACGATACATCATGGCGGCATTGCCATATTTGAAAACTTACGAAGCAACCTTCCTATTTATGATATTCTTCTATTGCCTGAAATACCTCTGTAGGTAGGCCGCCCGATTCGGCAGCCCTGAAATATTTAAGTAAACGCATTTGAATTTTTAACTCATTTTGGACGGATGGATAAAAGTCACGACGTTCATTGACAGTATAATTTAGATCATCCCTACTGTTTAACAGTATGCAAAGGTGGTTTTAGCATATTGTCAGAGAGAGGTTTCAGGTCTTGTTGGCTTGACAAGCTACTTTGATCGTTTAGTATAACACCGTTTGCGGTGTGGAATTTCTCCATTTCCTCGAGCTCCGTATTTGCTTACTTTTTTCTCGAGAGAAGCCGATGTTCCTTCCTCCTTCTGTTTCATAGAGTGCGCGAGCCGCTATTTCTGTTGCATAGGACAATAATGACACTGATCTGAGACATTTAGTATAGATAGTTGTAAAGTAATTAAATCTCCTCACAGAATTTTTACTCTGATGTGTAGTCCGAAATATTCGTAGATGTACCTCGTAGCTACATTCGTAGATGTTCTGTGTCCGAACAAGATTAAGTGGGCAAAGTGTAGTATCTGGATGTTTTTAATGACTTTAACAACTATCTGGCTAGCTTTTCTCTACCACTCAACAAGCAAACCCAGCAAGGTTGAAATCAGCATTTCGAAGAGGCTTGATCAGCATCAGCCCAAACAACTGCATCTAATCACCCGGATACGAAAAGAAGTGATCAAAAATGGTCTTCACAAACAGCACTCCAGAGGCAAGTATGTTGCTAAGATGGAATCGGGGCTACGATTTTTCGACTTTTGTTGCTAGAGTAAGATAGCAGGTAATCGACTTAACGTTATCCAACAAGTTTCTTAAGAGGATTTAAAAGTACGATCGGAGATCACCATGCCGGACCATAGGTATATCAAATTCAGAATCGGATGTGAGATCTCGATCTTGTTAAATAGGGGGAATCTGCGGAAGACCAACGATATAAGGAGGAGCTGAACAACTCCAACAGTGCAAAGTAGGACAAAACAAAAGCTAAAGAAAGCTGTTCACAATCCGAGCGCTACTCACACAAAGTATTTTGAACTGGCGTGTCCAGCTAGTAATCCTGCACATCGCCCGTTCCTTGGTTGAAAATAGAAGAACAAGTGGTCTTCGGTACGACTCGCATTGGAGGTTGGACGACCTTTCGCGCCGAACAATCTTATGTTTTTAGTCTGATAGATATGCCGTCTGATACAATGACACAATAATCCCGCCTAAGGAAAAAATACGAAATTGACATTCCCTGTGCTCAGGACTGTTTTCGGGCAGAATATAAGCCAGGAAAGGAATGTTGTCGGGTCTTCACGAATAGCTCCAAAATTGAGCTTCTACTTCTGTCTGCCAAGCGGAAATAGGTATACATACGCAACCCTGTTGGAAACGAACTAAATTGTGAAGAATCGGTGGAGGGGGCCAAGCATTTACATCTGCAGAGACAGCCATGCTGCGCTTAGAGCAATGCTGAACCCTCTTCCAACTTCCAACCTAGTGGCGAGAATGCAAGACTTTACTGAAGCAGTGGTAAGGCTGAATTCACTGAGTCTTATGTGCGCCACATTTTACAATGGGGTGAGGGGGAAATGAAATCGTAGATGAACGTGCTAGGCAAAGCTCGGAGGAGAGTTTTTCAGGACCCGTACCTACGTTATGTTAGGTTACCTGGATCCTTGGTTAGGGCTTTGATGGACAGTTGGGTTTCATATAAACACAACTGCAGATAGCATGACTCTCCAGGTTTCTGGCAGAGAATCGAATGCTTCTTGACGTTTATAAGAGGTCAGCGGCCTTCCTGCTGTCCTTCAGTTAGCAAGACTGCAGGATGTTCACTGGCACGTGAGCGGGCACTGCACTCTTGCTAAGCACTAAAACGTGCAGGGCATAAGTGATACAACATCCTGCGTTGCTTGGTTAGAAACTAAGCACTGCCTCTGTGAATGTCGGGCCTGCACTCTGCAACTGGCTAGTTCTTTATCTGAGTCCTCTGTTCCGACAGAAAAACAAAAAAAAAAAAAGTCGATAGGGGATCAATTGCGAGGGGAGATTTTCAAACCAAAATTTTTGCGAATATGTCGCTAAGGCGAGTGACGTGCGGAGGGGCCCTACACTTCAATTTATTCCTACAGAGGATGTTCCAAGAAGGGCATATCTAGTTGCCTATTATTAGAGAAAGCAAAGCTTAATGTGGATAATTATACGATTCTGATGGATAACTGAGTGGTTATTAAAGCTGAGCAGCAGTAGAAAAATAAATCCTCATAAATAATTATGATTGATCATGGACTACGGTATAGCGTATTATATATACACTTCATCCTGTAGAGCTCCAACAACCGCGGGCATGACAGTTGATATGACATTGGAGACACCAACTAGTGGCTGGATGAAATGACCAAATCAATAGCTGTGCGAGGATTAGATAAATCTGAGGAACCTACCAATATCCTGATGGCATTCAGGAGCCTTGGGTAAAGAAGAATTGCATCAAGGGTCACCAACTTTAGTACCCTCCGTTACAACCACTCATAATAAGATTTTATAGTATAAATAAAAGAAACACATCAGGAATATTTGTATGCATGAGTCTTAGCTCTTATCAAGATAACCAAACAGGCTACGAAAGAATGCTAGGCTAGACTAAAAGAAGTTGGCTAAAGCCGCGAGAATTATGCGTTCTGGGATTTGTATCATACATAATCTCTGGAGACATTAACTTCACAGCACTTGAAGGTAGCAGTCTACTGGCTGCAATTATTATCTATAAGACTTATTTATCCTGAAATTGTGATTGTGATCTCCTTCTAAAAGTGAATGATTTTAGGTCTCTAAACGTAAAATCTTTTGTAGTAAAATCTCTGGAAACCCAGAACTCCTTCTTCTAACAACGTTCGCACTGAAACTATTCTGAAATCTCTCACTAATTTAGGTACAGGAGTACTCGTCAGTCATCGGATAATATCAATGATACCCTCGCAACTGAGTAGCGTAATTAAAATCGTAAATAGAGAAGCTACTCGAGATGAAGCCATCTCATCTCTTTTATGGTTACTAACCGCGAACAAAATATTGCTGCGACTAAACAGGGAAAGGTTAAAACTCGAATGCGGATGACATAGAAATTTTCATGTGTCTTTCTGAGAAGCCAACTCACTGAGGGGGTTCATAAAACTGTTCACTCTTGGGCTACAAGCAATGGTCTTGGAGTCCATACAAAAACGCTTTTTACTTCAAAAACCAAATTAAGTACTTGATTTCAGTCACATCTTCATCCATCTGGTACAACACAATGCTAATTGGGTGGTTGCTTTCTTTTGTGGTAACCATCAGTCCTACGTACTTAACCATCTTCCTATCACTATGTATGATAGTATTCGATTCTCAGATAATAAACTATATACACGTATGCACAACTAAGTACTAAATATTGAACGATTATTATGAATATTTTCAGGATTTTCTTCCCTAAGTCACTAAAAGTCGGCATTAACTGTTATCTACGTGAGCATACATTTAAAAAAAAAATCGTTTAATTATCCTTAATGGCCCGTCATTGCGAGAACTATAATTACTATATTACTAGACTCACTGGCTGGCCAGTATGTCAAATAGAAAAATTCACTTTCAATATCAACTTCAACTGACAGTGCCATTGCGAAGAGACTACTTAACCTAGTAGCACACTTTTTAATCTTTTAATCGTATGAGAACCAGTACCATCTTGAATATTTAATTGTTCTAAGTTGTACCTAAAAACATAAACAAGTTGTAGTCTCCCTCCCAATTTCAACAAATAAGAACAAAACAAACACATAATCGCCCTGTCAGGCCCTCCAACGAAAACAATACCTGTCTCCACTAAACTATGAGTACCTTTTGGAGTCATTCAGTCATGAGTACTAGTACACCTATCATAAGGGTCCCGACTCTTGGTAATAAACACTCGAAAAAGTGAAAACTTCAGGAGGGCCCTCTTCAAACAAATGATTTAGAAGACAAAAGACCCACAAAGCCCTCCTTCACTTCTGGAAAACACTATTCGTATGACCTGCATCAGCAAAGCATTGTCTTCCGTCAGTTGGTTATGACAATTTAAACCAAAACAGAGGATGTACTTGCACCGCACTTGAATGACCGGAAAATGCTTTCAATAGAAGTCAACTTCCATTGTGCCATTAGGAAACCATAACCCAAACCTAAATACCAGACACATACGAGTATCACCGTCCACGAATCATGGTCAAACATTAAGAAAATTTCTACCTAATGCCCATAGGAGATTCACTTCTTTCGTCGTACACCTTGATACTCCGGAACCCGACATCGATTATAGGGAATTCCATAGAAACTGCATAGATGGTCTATGTATAGAAACTCCCGAGTGTAGAACAGTTCAATTATGATCGCTGAATTAGCCCGCAAGAATGTGTCCAACTAATAATGGAAGTCTTTGAATTTGCCGCGCACAATGACACTACCAATGGCATGCGCCAAGCTACCTATGTATGTACCATTCATGGTTTCTTTGCCGATTTTGTGATTCTCTGCTGCTTCCACCAACAATGGAATCTGTAACAAAATCCCTCAATGGGACCATGGAGTCGATGGTATTGCAAAACAACAAAACCAAACTAAAGGTGATTTGTCGAGCTCCGTTTTCACAGTCTTCTTTGTGTGACCCACAAAATTGAGATTTAACACTCTTAATGCAACCTGATTCGGTGGTGCTGCATAAAACTGGATGTGGTGTACTCGTATTAGCAGAACCTACTGGGACACACAAATCACTTTTGGCCACATGTTGTCTGCCGTCGCTGCCGCCACCGCCGAATATAAAGCCGTTAACACACTTTTGCGGCGTTTTCACTGGGGATGGAGATCCTTTCACCTTTTAATGGATTTCGCGTGTCTGCAGACGCTCTGGAGTACACATTTTGTTTTTATGTGTGTGTCAGTGTTGTGAAGTAAGCCCTTTTTGGATGGAGTGACGTGCAACAAGCTTTGCCAACGATAACCAAAGAGGCCGACCCATGTTGGAACATGACCCAAATGAGGTAGTCCTGGACTTTTGGGCGTAATCGCGCGAAGAAGACAGATTGTCGCTTTAATTATTTCGGGTAACCTAGATATTTTGAAGGAGGACTTTTCATGGTTAATTAGGAAAGGATAAGATAACGTAACTTGCTGCAATTGGGAACTGTTTATTTTTACTCGTGAGTATATATTTAGGTTAATGACCAGAGGCTTGATGTATTGCCTTGATATTTGGGTTTGTCTTTTAACAAATGAGCATGCCATGCTGTGCAGTAGGAACAAGTTTAGAAGAGGGTACGTTTAAATAACAATTTGGACATTGATAAATCGTACTGCAATTGATAAGACCACCATAAATGGTTTCCCAATAACTGCATTCCGGTATCTTTTGATCTCTCTTTTCTTTTCCTTATCCTGAAAGCATGGGAACAATATGAAAGGCATTGGAAACGGAGGATAAGTACATCGGGTAAGGGGTCATTCACATGCTGATTCCTGTAGCACTGGATAAAAAATGTCTTTTGTTGCTTACCGCGTGGTAAGAAGTAATTCCAAATTGAACCAACTGGTAGCGCAATGATAGAGGATGAAATGTATATTAAGGGTTAATTATCAAGTTAAATAACTAAACTAAGAAACATCTACATATATCGTTCTAATATTCAACGTTGTAGATCTCATAACAAATTAAGAGGCAGGCGTAACAAGTATGTCCCACATCCTTGAACAAAAATATCTTTTTGGGTATTTTCGTGAAGATTCCAACAGCTGTAAAGCAAAACAATTTCTCTTCAATTAAATAAAGGATGAACCAAAAAATGGTGTAGATGTTGGCTGTCAATTACTGTCACTTACTGAATTCAATGTATCAAATGTTATACAATCTTTGGCAATTTTAGATGGAGTCATTTACGACGGAACAACGCATTTTTGCTATTCAGTCGTATTACGAAAATGAGCGCTCTGTAGAAGTAACATTTCATAAAATTCTTAAATTTTTCGGTCAACATAATCGCCCTAGTGAGTTCGGTATTCGTATAATGGTGAAGCGTCTCGAAAAAATGGTTCAGCATGCTCGGCCAGCACGTACACTCCAAAACATCACCACTATGAGCGAAAGTGTTCCACACCAGCCAGGCATCTCAATTTGTACTCCTGTGCATCTTTGAGTCTCTGAAAAACAAAAAGTCGTCGGAAGTTCAAACGTCGTTTTAAGACACCTGATCTTGGAAGCAGTGGATATATTTACTACGTTGCTTAACAACGCGCTGAATAACACATATTATCCGACGCAGAAAACAACTGTGGTACACCCAATCCCAAAAAGGGATAAAGTTAGAATTAACCCTGCTAATCTTTGGTCAATTAGTTTGCTTCCGAATATCAGCAAGGTATTCGAGAAAGTGGTTAATTAGAGCGCTGTTAAAGTGGGTTGTGGAAAATAATATAATTCCGGAAAATCAGTTTGGTTTTAGGGCGAGGCATGACACTATTCATGCCGCCTCAAAGCTGGTCTCTGACATACAATGGAATAAAGGCGAGAACCAGTGTAAGGGTGCCTGCCTCGTTGACATTAAGAAGGCCTTCGACACCGTATGGTTAGAGGGGTTGTTCTATAAGTCTACCAGGATGGGCATGCCGAGACCTCTGCTATATATGTATGATTTACAACATCCTTGTGGGAACGAAGTTCGTTTTTAAATGTAACAACATCATTTCGAGCAAGATCTTTGACATTAAAAACGGCTTACAACAGAGGGCTGTGACTTCTCCGATACTTTTTAACATTTACACAAGTGATCTAGTAGGTTCCCTCAGTCATTCCATAGCGTACACAGATGATTTAGTGGCATGCAGATCAGGTCCAAAAATTGATGTCACTAATATCCTTTTGCAACGTGACTTCGATGAATACGATATTAAGGCGTATTGCGACGATTGGAAATTGAAAATCAATTATCAAAAGTCGGAAACAACCTTGTTTAGAACTTCATTGAGATGGGCTTCTAGGGATACCAGATATAACTGGTGAAATTTGGCCATCATTGGACAGCACGGACTGCCATTAGCGGTGAGAAGCGTATCTGGCTCATAAGTATTTGTATTTTGACAAATATATACGAGTAGGTACTTGCCTTGCTGGGGCCAAGAAGGCTTTAGCCTTAACAAGAAGGCTGTTTCACAGCAGTCAATTTGTCTCCAGGGTGAAGGTCATATGCTATGTGGCCCTAATCAGGCCAGTCATCGCGTATGGTTGTCCCGTGTGGTTCAATGTAGCGCCGTATCAGATGGAAAGGATTCGGGTGTTTGAAAGGCAGTACCTTAGGACTTGTCTCCGCTTGTACAGAACACCAGAATTAGAGTACAAAAAATATTATCCCAACAAAGTCCTTTACGATGGGGCTAATCTGAATAGGACTGACAATTTCCTGATTAAGGTGATTCGAAGACACGTTGCAAGGGCAATGACCAACGATAATAGCCTGATATTTGGGGCTTATTACTCCAATGTAATGTATCACGAGAGTTCCCTTCTATCGGACCTTATCCCGCCAGAGGCTTTTCTCCATATTGATGCTAAAAAGTTAGTCGAATCAGGGATGGTATCCCGGTAATATACCAACGCCACCGCAGTGCGAGGAACAAGCGGCTCTTCTACGACGGGTATGTTGCCAACTCTCAAGAGCTCCTCTGTTTTAGCCCCCCGATTGCGGACAGGGATCGGATCGATGCCGAGAAACAGTACACCGAATTCTGGTGGCTTACTCTCCTAGGTCGGTACGGTAATATACTTCCCTTAGTTGTAAGTTAGATTTAGGATAGTTAAGGGGATCTCATGGAAAGGCCGCGTTGGTTAGCATGAGGCATGAGAAGTGACCGGTGGTGTATGGCACTAGTTAAATCTAGAAGGTGCATGTGAACGTTGTTGACGAATACCAGGCGCCCGAAATCGCAACTGAGATGGGGACTACACGTTGCGAGAGATTACGAGAGCTCACCACCCCGATTACAGTTAAATTAGGCTAAGTAGCTTAGGTAGGTTAAGCAAAATAGGGACTTAGTTTTAAGTTTTATAAAAACTTAAAAAAAATATGACATCTAAATTTTTTCTAAAACTATTTTTCTTAGAAATCGTATATATTTTATAATAGATAGATAAGATTAATAGTAAGATAGTTTTTAAGGCCGAAAGGCAAAAGTTGAATGATTGTTAGGTCTAGTGCGTTCGGTATGAGCCAGTAAGCTAGAATAAGTAACTGTTGTTGTCAAATTAGATTTAATCATTTTTGTCTAGAATAAAGGTAACAATAAAAATGAATTTAAAGGTAAGTAAAGCATCTCAATTCGTCGCCGAATTTAACAATTGGACCTCACTTATGGAACTATTTTTTCCAAAATTGAATGAATTGGATCTGCGCGGTCTTTGATTTCAACAGGATGGTGCTACCTCCCACACAAGCCATCAATCAATCAATTTATTGTGTACGAAATTTGAAGATCGCATTATTTAGGTTAGAGGAGAAGTTAATTCTCCTCCAAGGTCATGCGATTTGACAGCTTTCGAATTCTTCCTGTGGGGCTATCTAAAGAGAAAGGTCTATGCCAATAACCCAGCGGAAATTCAGGATCTTGAATTCTAATGATAATTGCCATAGACCGTACTTTATTAATCAATAAAATTCTTCATAGATTTTACAACAAATGTGTGTTTAATTTAATGAAAATTTCCACTAGCTCTTGGCTAAGCCTTTAGCTCGGCAAATAGACCTTTCTGCAGGTAGCCTTGTTATAATTAATTTTTCCATTTTCATTGGTTGGAAGTCTTGGCTTTCCTCGCCAAGGATAAACTATCGCTGAAATGTCTTTCCATATCTTCTGTAAGGACTCGACTTTTTTGCTTATATCTACAGGTCTCTATTCGGGTTGTTTGCTTTGACACGCTGCTGTTGAATTTTCGTTGAGCTTCAAAGGTTAATCTTAGAGTGCCTAATATCTACCTCCTTACTTTTTTCGTAGTGAAGCTGATGATTTTATCTTTGCCTTTGCCGTAGAGCCATATATCAATCTCGTCCTTGCGCTTGACTGCACTCCTCATCAAATCAGTATTTATCCGTTGCTGTTATGTCCAAAATATCCGTAGACGTACCTTGGTTACAACAAGTTAGTGGTCTTTAAATTTAAAAAAAACAAAGTGTGTGTGAGATATCATGGAACTTTTTTATTCGTTTAGAAGGCCTATCGATGCCATTATGTATGGAATATAACATCTCTGGAAGGCGCACTTCCGAAATGTCCAATTTTCCATGACTCTGGCGCATAAATCAGACTGAATTTGACTGATGGCATGGGTTATGTTGGCTTTGAGGGCCACTGTGGTGTGTGGCTTATTCGCATAGACCTGCGACTTCAGAAAACCCCACAAGAAAAAATCTTACGGGGTCAAATCGCACGATCTCGGTGGCCAGTTCACATCACCTCCATATGAGATGACTATGCCCTCGAATCGCTCGTGCAGAATTTCCAATGTGGCGTGAGCTGTGTGGCATACAGTAGCGCCGCCCTGTTTAAACCACATGTCGTTGGTGTCCATATCATCCAATTTAGGCCAAAAGAAGTTGGTAATCATGGATCTGAAGCGTTCGCTGTTGACGATAATGGCCTGAACAACGACGTTCTCAAAGAAATATGGACCGATGACGCTGCTGGCCCAAAATCTACACCAAACAGTGACTTTTTCCGGATGTATTGGACGCCTTGGATCTCATGTGGATTGGTATCGTCCCCAATTCGACAATTTTATTTGTCGACGTACCCATTGATCCAGAAATGGGCCTCATCGCTGAAGATGATTTTTCGATGAAAATTATCGTCAGGTTCCAACTGCTCCAGAGCCCATTCAGCAAACACACGTCGTTGTCTATGGTCGTTTACTTTCAGCTCCTGGGTCAGTTGAATTTTATACGCGTGCAAAATTCGCCAAGTTGTGTCCTGCGGAAGTCCGAATTCTTGTGAGCGACGCGAAATCGACTTCCTCGGGTTCTCCTGCACACTCTCGCGGACAGGTGCGATGTTTTCGGCAGATCTTGAGTTTCGTCAACTTATGGGTATTGGTTTATCGTTTACTGAAACAGTGGACTCAAATTTATCCACCACACTGCTAATAGTGCTCTCGGTAGGACGATTATGGTGACTGTAAAATGGGCGAAGCGCGCTGAACGTTCCCCGTACAGAACATCCATTTTGATAAAACCATTTTATCATTTGCACGTGTTGTTGAACGCTATGTCTATCCATGTTGATTTAGACCAAATACATGACAGCCAATTTGACAGATGTAGCTTTAACATTATCGCTATCAACTGTCAAAATTCGGAACTCCATATTGGAAGACCCTGCCTTTAGTTTAGTTTTTATGGAATGGAATGAAAAAAAAGTCTGAATTTTAAAAGAACGTTTTTTTATGTTACTTTTATTATATTATAAAGCGCGTTTCTGTAAGAGGTGTAGGATTTTTTTTTCTGGATAAAACGAACAATTGTTGAGATATCTCTGAAACTATTATTTATGATGCACAACATCTTCCCTCACCTATTTTTCGAAATTTTCAATCACTCTCAGACATAATTGGGACTCTATCTCGGCGATGGCGGCTTCAATGTTCACTTTTAGAGCTGGCATTGATTGCAAATGGTTGGCATTGACCTTGCTTTTAACATAGCATCAACAAAATAAGTCTCATAGTGTTAAGTCGCATCATTTTGGCGGCCAATGCGTGTCTCCAAATTGAGAAACTACGAGGCCAGCAAATTTCGTGTACAATAACTCAATTGTTTCGTGACTTGTATGGTATGTAGTGCCAATAGGTGTCGTCCTTATCCATATTCTCGAGCTCCGGCCACAAAAAAGTTATTTATAATGTCTCGGTAGCGCGCTCTTTTATTAAAATTCGGTGCAGTGTGGCTTTGAACAGATTTACCTCCTGAGAACCGTGACGAATAGAGGTCTTTGCGTTATCTTCTACATTGTCCTTTACTGCGGTAATATTTTCCGGGGCGAACACATTCTTATACTGAGCCCGTCTTTTGGAATTCCTTGGTAATGATGCGCATATACGATCGAATTTGGAAATTATCTGAATTGGGAATGGTTGCCTCAATAACTCCATTATTGGACGGGTTCTTGCCCCATCTTGCTGAAACTATATGTATGCATATTGATGTTTGGTTTCAGTTGTGGATATAAAAAATATTGGAGCATTGCCCTATAAAGTTGTCCATTTATTGTTAGGTTTTCGAAAAAAAGTGCTGTAAATATTTTCGGCGGTAATGCCACACCAAACAGTAACACGAATTGAGTGTAATGGGCTTGCATAAAGATGTTGGGGATATTGGGACCCTCGAGTCCATTTTATTTATTAACGAAACGGCTCAGGTGGAAATAGTTTGCATTATTCTGAGCGTTTTTAAAGCTGCTCTTCCGTATTAAAAGCATAACACGAAGTCCCAACGGTCTAGTTTTTGGGTTAGCTGGATTTTTTGCGGGAAGAGGTGTAAATCCTTTTCCGAAATCTGCATAGAGTACGGCCAGAAAGCTACAACTGGGCTGGTCGTCTTCTCGCTGATGACTCCACGTTTTCTGCGATGCTCTGTCTCACAGAATCAATATGTTTGGGCGATCTGTTAGTTCGGAGTCTACCCGTATGTTTTGGGGGTTTTCGCGGTCTTCATACGGGTTTGGTGGTTCACCCTGTCTTACAGCATAATATTCGCCGTTTCGTTTATTTAACAGTTGGCGGAAAATTTTCTTCCAAATTCTTATATTTACAGGCTTCCGCTTGAATTTTATTGACCTTCTACGATGGTTTTTCGAAACTCATTGGTACAGTAGCATAGGAAGTCTCTTGTTCGTTCCCATAGAAAAATCCTGAGTTTCTTTAAAACCAATGTACAACGGTACCCCTCTTTTCTTCTTTCCTTCGACCGAGCTGTTTGCAAACAAAATGCGCGCTAATAAAAAAAAAAAGAATATGACCGCGTTGTTATACTTACAAAAGCAGAAATGTTATTTCTGATTCGATCTTTGCAACATTGCAACTGATCCACTCTTTGTTAATGAAGTGGAATTATGAGAAAGGTCTAAGGAGACAAGCCAAAGGCATGTGCGATTGTAGTCGTCTGGTGTTACGATATTTTACCGATGCTGTAATGTCCTTGATATTCGGTTTCGTACTCCAGCTACTATTCGGCAGTGGTATGGTTTATTGTTAACATGCCGGAATATGCGTATGACGCGGATACTGAATGAGTATCTATGGTACGAGTATTATGGCATGATCAATTTGGCTGGTCATTTCTTGATCAGAAGATCGCTATTTGCCCTTGTGGGTTATAAAGTAGTAGAAGGGATTAAATAAATCAGCCTGAGTTGATTTCCTAGAGATTTTGCATATCGAAAACACTACCAATATTGTCGTCCTTTCCTATTTTGACACTGAAGTCACCATTTACGTTTCTATTGCCGTACTTGACATGCTCGTAAACTCCAAAAGTTAGTAGAAGCTTTCATTATAAGCCTTGTTAGTTCACGTGTCCTTGCAAGGCTGATGTTGACATGAAACGTGTTGGCACCAGGTACTCAGTGATATGTCTAAAGCACATGACATAATCTTTAAGGCTACTTCAAATAACAAATCTGCATCCAAATATACGATGCGGGCAAGAATATTCACCGCAAGAGATGTCGCAGTTTTTATACTCTTCTTATCCGGTAAATTCAATCTCTATTCAGAGGTCTCACATTCGATATAAATTGTAGCTGTAGCGGGTCGATACAAGTTAACTGCCAGTACAACGAAATCGGGATAGGTTTTTGATAATTCTTCTATTAGCGATGGTTTGAGGTCGTGAATCTTCTATTCATATATCACTGAGCAATTTATCAGTATTTTCGGTCTTAAAGGCTGATTATCCGGTTTGTTTTTGTTCAAACTCAACAATGAAGTTTAAGGCAAAGTTTATAAAGTTGTATAAATGAAGCTAAAAAGTTACGATCTTATCTCCCAACGAGACTTTGTTGAAGCACTGAAAAAGTACGTAAAAAAGAACTTGGACTGAGAACATCCCAAGAAAAGCCTAAAGAACAGCTTTACAAACAAAATCCGATTTATTTGTTGAAAATTCTTAATAAGGCGTCGTCAGCTTGCTGACAAGTTCTAAGTAGCAGGAGGTTTGCCGAGCTCAGCCCAATTTTCACAAGTCGCAGTCGATAATAAATGCAATCAACGAGGTTATAAAAAGAGCCCGAGCTTCTAAGCAGACTTACCTCTAGAAAGCTCTTAAACAACTGGACGTTTTTACAGTGTGTACAACAGAAACGTGTGTCTAAAAACCAATGAAAAATGCTTTCATATTGTATTTTTTTATTGAAGTATACATACATCAAAACGAATGGCCTTACATTCTTGAGCAGGATTTAGCTTTCTGCACGTCTTGCGTCCATTCTGTTCTGTCCTGTGCCACATTTCTTCAGTTTTGAACGTATAGTTTTTGTATTTTGTTAGTTACACCATCTATCCATCTTGTTCTTGGCGTGCCTCTTGTTCTCGTGTTTTCAGGGTTGTCGTTTAGTTTAGTTTAGTTTAGTTTATTAGTTCAAAAACAACGCTATACATCAAGTTAAACTTATAATTAGTACAGGACATGCAATAACATAATATAACATTTAAAGAAAAGAATGCTTATTTAAAATTAAAGAGAACAATAAGAAAATACAATTTAATAAAAGATACAATACAATACAATAAAAGAAAACAAAAGAAAGAAAAAGGACTTATTAAAACAAGAAGTTTAATCAGCTCAAACTTGAGAGGTATTCGAAACAAGCTGTTAGGAATTTCCGGCGCTCGATTAAGGACTTCACACGAATGGGTAGACCATTCCAGAGCTTGAGAGCATAAATGAAAAATTGCCTGCGTGATGTTAAGCAGGTGATTGTAGCAGGACGCAAGACTATGAAGCGATTCGATGAACATAAATGAATTTTGTTAAACAGGTAGATACTCGTAGGTTCCTTCACGTGAATGGTTTTGAAGAGCAGAGCACAGCAACGATATTTTAAAAAAGTCTCTAAGTCACATCCAAGGAGTTGACGAGCTTCAGATGAAATATGATCAAGTCAACGAACATTGAAAACATACCGCGCAATAGAGTTGAAAGCAACTTTTAGTTTTTGAAACGTCAGAATCCGCAAACTGTTCACAGCCATATGATATTATGGCTGCTATTAGTGCCTTTACCAATTTGAGTTTGACTTGAGTAGGTAAAATTATTTCTGCAATGGATAATCCACATAGAGATGCATATATTTTATTGATTATATAATTTATGTGAACATAACAAGTTAACTTATTGTTAAAAGTTATTCCAAGGTTTTTTACCTGGTTAACGTACTCAACTTGGGAGGAATTTAAAACGATAGAGGGGAAATCAGGGAGATACTGTTGATGTTTGGATTCAGCTTTAGACCGCGTGTTGACCACTCGAGAATAGAACATAGATCGTCGTTTATTTTTGCAACTGCATCTTCAATCATGCCAATAGGGAAGCTAAAGTACAATTAAACATCGTCAGCATATATATATATGATATTGGCAATGCAATAAAATGGAGGGTAGATCATTTATAAAAAGAGAGAACAATAATAGACCGAGAATAGATCCTTGGGGAACACCACGATTAACAGGAAGAAACGAAGACAGTTTACTATTACATGAAACAGCTTGCAAGCGATTATATATGAATAAATTAATTTGCTAGATGTGTCAGAGAAGTTAAAATATGGTATGTCGTAAGTTTATCACAGAGAATATTGGGATTTACACAGTCAAATGCTTTAGAAAAGTCAAGTAGCGTTATCACAGTTGTATAATCAGCGTCTATTACTTGTCTTACATCGTCAGAAACTTTAAGATGTACAGCTATGCCCGCACCGGAACCCTGACTGCAGAGGATTAAAAAGCTGTTTGTCTTTAATAAACTCTTTTATTTGGTGGCTTACAATCGATTCAAAAGCTTTGGATAAAGAGGATAGAGGATAGCTGTAGGTCGGTATTCAGAGTTTGTACTTTTTTTAGGAATCGGTATGATTTAAGACTTTTTTCAGGCTAACGGGTAGGTAGATGCCATAATAATGGTGTTAAAAATATGGGTGTTGTAAGGAAGTATAAGAGGAAGGAGAATGTTTATGAGGTCAGGATGAATATTATCTAGTCCGACTGACCAACTTTTGATAGAGACGATTGCTTTTCGCACATTGTATATGTTAACTGGAGTCAAGGAAAATTCATTTTCTCCATGATGTTACGAGTAGGTTAGTGTCAGACGGTGCGCTTGGGGTAGAGAACATTCGATTCAACTCTTCTAAATCAATATTGTCGTCCGAGATTGTTCACACCAATATTCCGAATTTCACTCCACAGAAATTTTGAGGAACGATTGGAATTAAATCTATTATTACGGTACCTTAGCTTAGCGGATTTAATAAGGTTAGTGACAATGTTACGATTGTGCTTTTCTGTTTTCTGGAGTCGTCCATTCTTACTATATTTGCAAGCCTTCTTAACTGTTGGGATTTGGCAAACCTCACTATGTCCTCGTCTTTTAGTATTGCGTTGATTTCCTCTTTCATTCACCGAATATACACCCTGCCTGACTCGAACTGCAACCAACTTTCTAAACCGTTCATGACAGTGAGCTCAAATTTTGACACATGACAGATAATTTTATTATTTACAAGCCTTTGCTTGAGACGATTTGCGTCTCAGTTGTGTTGAAAAATTTTTTTCCGCGATGGAATTCAAACGTGATAGTGTGATTGCTTTATATTTGGCTGGAAAACCACAATTAACTATCGTTAGACCCCTCCAGCACCTCAAGTGAATAAATCAGTTGTGTCTCGAACCATAGCTGCTCGAATTGAGCGAAATTCGCGTCGAAGTGGAAGAAAAAGGCCCGTAAGCTCAACATATCGTTGCAACGGATGCAACACATACTGGAAAATGAGCTGGGCTCAAGCCATTAAAATTCCAAAAAGCACACGATCTTATACTGCAACAGAAAAAAGTTAGAGTCGAAAGAGCGAAGGATTTGCTACGCTTGCACGAAAGTGGTGAGTTGCCAAATTTTGTTTTTTCCGATGAGTCGCCTTTTTTTATCGAGCGATATGTCAACAAACAAAATGACCGGGCTTACTTGCCAGAGAGGTCCTTCGAAAATGTACACCTTCGGACGGCCACCAGAAAGCAGGCAGCACCGATGGTGATGGTTTGGGCTGCCATAACCGCCGATGGCCGATCGTATACCGCGAAACTGTCTTAGAGGCAGTATTGAAGCTTTGGGCAAACAATCATTTCGGTCGGAGACCGTGGACATTTCAACAAGACTCGGCACCGTCTCACAAAGTGCGCGTCAACCAAGATTGATTCAAAAGGAATGTTCCACACTTCATTCTTCGTCACAATGGATTGCAAGTTCTCCGGATGCAAATCCGTTGGATTTCTCTGTCTGGGATATTTTGAAGGCGAAGCTTGGCCCTAAAAAATGCCAAAGTTTGGACCACCTCAAACAAGCACTTCGCCGGGAATGGGCCAAAATACCTCAGAGCCACTTGCGTGCAACGTGCGATGCTTTCTTCGGCCGTCTCAAGGCCATTATTCGCACCAAAGGTGGACATATTGAAAACTACTGATACAATTTGAAAAGTTGCAGTTCGAGTCACCTTGTATATTCCATTTTCTTGTCTTGCATCGTGATTTCTTCTGATTATCTTTCTTTCGAAGATTTTCAGATTTTTTTCATCGGCTATTGTTAGAGACCAAACTTCGCAGCCTTATGTAACTATTGGGCGTATTACCGTTTTGTTTAGTGAGGACTTCAGTTTTTTTGACAGAAGTTTTATAATTAAGTAGTTTTTTATGTGCAAAAAAACAGGCGTTCCCTGCTCGTATCCTGTCTTGAACGGAGTGATGCATACTGATATCGTTCCTCAGGAGTATTCCACGATATCTAAAGTTTTCAACCCCTTCCAAGTTAAAGTCAGCATGGTTATATTTTAAGGTGTTCTTGTTCCGGTGTTTCAAAACATTTTCATATATTTTGTTTTATCTTCCAGCTTTTGTTTCTAGTGTTGCAAATACATCCACCATACTCCGTCTACGTGTCCTACTATTTTGTATGACTTGTTGAATATGCTACCGCCATTTTCCAGGTTTACTATAGCACGTTGGGGGAGCCACATTAAAGAGTGGTGCCTCTAACGCGATACTCCGTCTTCCGCCGTTGTTTATGCCGTATTCGCTTGACTTGTAGTTTTGTAGTGGTTTTATTCTGTCATGTGTTATAATGGAAATATTTTGTATGTCATATTTAGAAGCTTTATTCGTCTTTAGTTTGCAGGGTGTTTTATCTACTATTTTATGTACGGGACAGATTAGTCCTAGACTCCATGCAGTTGGCATTCTCTTCTCTTCCCATATTTTATACATAATATTGTGTAGTTCTTGTATTAAAGTTTCTCCTCCATTTTTGATAAGTTCCACCATAATTGTGTCGTTCCCAGAAAATGGAATAGCACTTCCATTTTTCATTTTATTTATTATTGCTTTGATTTCATCAGGTGTTGGTGCTTCAATCAATGGTTCTACGGTTATGATTTCTTGTTCCTGTTCACTTTTCTCTGTATATTTTTTTGTGCATTTGGAATTTCTTCAAAGTGTTGACCCCATATTTTGAACACTTGTTCTTCCTTTCACAGATGACTTCTCTTTTGATTTGTTTATATATTTCTTTTATTTCTAAACTCTTCCTGTATTCTCAATTCAAAACGAATTGAATAATTATATTAGATAGTAGGGAGTCCAATCACCATTATTTTTTATAATTGCTTGGTATCGTTTATTACAACGTTCACTTAACTTTTTGCATATTCTAAACTTAGGCCTCTCCAAATTTGCATCAAGACCCATGCAAGTAATTTTTTCGTGGCTATTTTTTGCCCCTTAGGCCTCTGCTTCATTAAAGATAAGAAATTTTCTATTGGATTCGCATAAATCCAGAGTCCGGCCAATCTAACGTCTCTATATCATTTTTGTCTTTACAACGCGTGCAGATGCGATTTCGATGTATTGGATCATTATCCTCATGCAAAATCCAGTCGGAATTGTTTGGTCCATACAGGGATTCGGCAGACTTTAGCCAACCCTTCTGGTATAATTTTACCATGAACTCTGCATCGAGGTTTTATATGAGTACTATTAACTTTCCGAATCCTTTTCGCGAGAAGCATCCATAAACATGTATTGTGCTCTTGCTGGATGTGTGTTGCCAAGAGCTACTGCTCAAATAGATCTTCTCTATGACTGGAGCGATTGAATTAAGTCATGCGATCTATCCAGCGATGTGGAGTATGGCTAAGTCTGAGCTCACTATTGAAGATCGTATATGTAGTAAAGCTTGGAAAATGTCTATCATTCTACGCAAGAAGTTAACACGCTAAATGGAGCAAGCGATTTGCAGGTTGTGTGCTTAGTTGGATATATCAAATTTAGTGGTGCACTATTTAGGTTTTGAACAGCTCTTTCTACCTTCTGCTTCATCTTGGGATCAGGCGAAATTTTGAAAGTTCTGTTATTCAGTCCTAGTGCGAGTACAGCAGATACAGTTCAACAACAACTGCTAATGACCGCGTATGAGCACTACTTAAAAGTTAACGGAAAAATACATCAACACGTACATTGTTATAAATATTTACTTCATACACATTCAATAAAAAATTCTTAATATCCATGTTGGGTAAGAAAAATCACCCTACACCAAACAACTAAAAGTAGTTAATTTTATAAGAAAATGAACCGAATCCGGCTTAATTTTGTGAAAGGTCGTTCAATGAAATTGGTTTCGGGATTGCTTACAAGTTTGCTCTAATATATATTTTTATGCGCCAACTCACTGCACTACATCAGCAAGTACTAAACAAACTTTCCTATTCTAAGTACTTAATTATGATATTAAATATAAAAAAAATCAATTTATACTCAAGAGAATAAAGGAATAGAAAAATAAAAAAGAAGGCGCCTCCTGTTCGTCATTACATCAATTCCCAACCAACTAGCAGTTTGTTTTACCACGAACAACTCCCCTATAATCACATACCACCGCCAGATGAAGTCCCAAACAAAATCAAGAAGCACAAGCTACGAGTCGATCGAAACCCAGCTCCAGCTTAAGCATCATTGAAGCATTAAATCACAGCTCTCCAACAGACGGTATTGTTCATTGGAACCACACTCCTGTGCATCATCTCTGCAGAGAATGCACTTCAGTCGGGCGGCTTCAATCGAATAGTTCTCCCTATTACATGATCCCCAAACGAATTTACGACCAGATCAAGGCAATCCAATAATTTTTGATACTAATTCCATCAAATCGATTCCCGTGACTCCCTTAGCTCTTGGAACCATGCGCCGAGCATTAATTTAATGAAGACTTGTAACGCGAGGCATCAGGCAATTGGAACATCTCGGATCTTCTCAGCATCTCTTCCCAAGACGAAGCAATAATTCGATGATGACTCTTCAGGTGGCAATGGATCCCGATGACGACGATGAGGCTAAGCCTAGGGAATTACAAGCAGTTTAATTAAGTACACAATAATTCTTGTGGGTTTAATTCCTCTGTCTGAGCTGAGTTAAAAGAAAACGGATGGAGGATAAGTCTGACAGCCTGTCGAATTTATTGGCAGTTGGACATTTTTGTGCAATGAAATGTGTTTGTTCTTCGGACTGTTTGGTGTGGACATCTGACCTGATTTTTGGGTCTTTGTCTAACAATAAATGAATGGATCTTAATTATGAACACGGAAAAGGTAAAGTGGTGTGTTCCCATGGAAATTGCCACTGGCAGGAAGCTGCAGGGCTAGAATTTTCTTAAAATGAGGAATAGCTTCCGGTTCCGAAGAATAGACTGCGAAAGATTTGTGATAGTTCAACATAGAAGTATGTGAACATTTTTTGATGGTTAATGATGGAGTTGGTATCGTTCTGCATGACACTAAAGATTTGGGAGAAACTAGTGGATTGTCATGTCAGGACATGATAATTTGGTAAGACGCCAATGAAATGTACACAAATGGAAGTCATGTCGAGGCAACAGATGCTACAAGATTCTGCCGGTTTGTGGTATATACGAGCCCTCAGACGTCATCGGGAGATGATTAATATGTAATGTCATTGGCCATCTGAGTCCCATATTTACTCTCGATATTGCCGCATGGAATACGTAACTGGTTACAACCAGTAACACTAATGACAGACGAATGCAGCTTTGTCGTATTCCGCTGGGGACTTCGAATTCATTTGACAGCGATTCAAACTATTGACTGCTTTCTCGAAGGCGATGAACAAGTGTAGTGCAGAACTATTTTTTTTCCGCCGGAACAGAGCTATCAGCCAAAGAACTAGTTCCTTTTACTGAAACTTCTCAGTTTTTCGAAGCAAGATGAACAGGCATTTCAGTGATAAAATCCCGACAGTACCAGCATCCACCACATCAGCGCCGAGTACCTGCAGCCTGATGCGAGCTTCAGCCAGACATTCACGGCGACGCCATAACACTCACATCAAACGTCGCAGGATGTTATACCACTTATGCCCTTATGCAGGCTTAAGTGCTCAGCAAATTTGTAGCGTCCCGTCTCGGCAACTTGCAGTCTTTCTTACTGCCGGCTGCCTGGAGAGTCATGTTCACATGAAACACAATTGCCAATGGAAGTCCTTGCGGGAGACTCAGGCAGTCCTAACTTTTGGTTCCTGAAAAAACTCTCCTCTGAGCCTTGCCTAGCAAGTCCATCTGCGATTTCATTTCCATTTCAGACAAGACTCTATGAACTAGCATTCCCACTGGGTTCAGTGGAATTTTGCATCCTCAAACTAACTTGAAAGTCGGAAGAGGGCTCAGCAGAGCTGACTGGGCGTCGCTACCGGTGCAATGACTCGCTCTCTACACTGATTCGTTGCCATCTGGATTGCGTATAGCTCTGTTTGGAAGACAGATGCATGTTTTTATCAGCGTTGTATCCTAACTGTGACGATCCGATTACATATTTTTAGATTAGATTTTGGCCGAAACTATTACTGGGAACAGCGAAAGTCGGTTTCATATTTTTTCATGTCCGTAAGATCAGACTTAAGAAACAGTTGGCGCGCAAGGGCATGTTAGCTCCAGTGCATGTTGTATCAAAGACTACTTTTCTTTATACGGAAAATAGCACTGAGAGCATAGCTCGTGATATGAATATCAAGGGGAGGGAGATTTATCAATGCATCTAGAGCACAGCTAGGCGTGCTGGGTAAAGCCCCATATTACCGGCGCAACGTTCTTTGGAGTCTGGTAAAAGTAGCAGTTACGTATTTGCATAGCCCTGTAGATTCAATAGACCCTCCTCGGTGACAGGCTCCATGTCCTCTTGATAGCTCCTTTACACTCCCATAAAACCGACAGCCCCGACAGAGGCTTTCGATTTAATAAGTTTAGTCCATAGGGGTTTGTTATCCAGCATGGCACCCAATTACTTAGCTTCTTTGGAGAATTGAATGGTGAGCTGAGTCAAATCAGTCAGTTTCCTCCTTCTTATGAAGATACCAACCTCAGTTTTGGGAGGATCGTCTGAAAACCCATTTCTTGTGCACCAATCGCGGATTACGTATTGTGGCTGCCTGTGTAGCTTAGAGCAGTAAGTTGTTTGATTCGATCCAATACACAGCACAGCTATAAGTACATCATCCGAATATGCGTGAACATACACGTCAGAACTGTTGAGAGCATGAAGTGAGTCAACAACATGCGCTATAGTAGTCGTCATATATTGTCCGCAGTCAGGGAATGCTCAGTTCGTATTCCTTCTAGTCGAATTCGCTTCAATCCTTTTATCAGATTTTGAAGTTAACTATTGCAGGATCTTCTGCGTTGGTAGGTTGAGATCAATACTCCACGCATTGTTCAATGATGATCCGCAGTGTGTCGATGTGGTCGATGCAGAAGGATCTGGCCTGCAAACCAGCCCGTTCGTAGTCGTATTTTAAATCGAGTTCCGCTCAAACTTGTTCTAGAAGTACCCAAGCTTCTGCTTGAAGCACTCATATTGCACTGTATGTCAGCCTTCCTCTTTTTGACAGATTGGCAATGATTTTCCCCTTCCAATCTGCGGAAAATACTGCCGTTTCTCATGCTTTTCTAACTAGTGGCTATAGGATTTCCCCTGAGAGCTCCACTGTGATGCCGTCTATGTCAATAGACGATAGCCGATGTACACTTTTACTGGGAGCGGAGGTGCGAATTCAAAGAATTCGTTTCAGTAGTACGCTCATCTGGGTCTGGGAGTGGTACTTCCTAAATTATTTATGACAGTAGCATAAATAATTTAGGAAGTACCACTCCCAGATCACTCCATCTGGATAGGTGTTCCTTATCCAAAATTAGGAATTTTTCCAAGTCGTTTAGAAGGTGAGATTTGGAACGTTAGCAACCTGTAAGTTCCTATGGGCTATTTTGGATGTCCTACTGTCACAGCTACTGGTTTATTATTGTGCTCTGGTGACAAGTGCGCTTATCACGTCTTGCACTACGTTGCATTTTATTCTGTGTTATGCAAAATTGAACTTCCAACTCGGGTCGCTCTACTTCTGAGTCTATTACAATCTAATCTTTTAGAACTGCAAGCTTTTCGATTCATGTCCAGCTATCTGCTGAAAGCCATGTTTACCGAAGACGAAAGAAAGTTGGCTCCGTACTTTTTGGGGCACATGGAGACACCGGAGTCTCCTCCGGGTATTCTCTTCAATTTAGGACGATGCTTGTTGACGGATACAGTGCAAAGGCGGATTAAAGCTATCATAAGATGACAGTCTCTCTCCATACCAATGTCTACTGCTGGCTTATTACGGGCCTCTTCGATGAAAGTTACAAATCGCCAGCTGATCGCTATATGGTCGATCTCGTTCGATGTTCGCTGTCTATCAGTCGAGTCCCAACTGATCTTGTGGCAGACGTTGTGCCTAAGCGGTGTGCTTCCAATTACCAGGCTGTTGACGTTGCAAAAGTTAGACCTTTCACCGTAGTTATTTTTGATTCTTCGTAGACCGTGTAGTCCCATCACATCTTCAAGCTCTTTGTTTCCGTTTCCTACCTTCGCATTGAAATCGCTCACTACGATCATAATATCCCCGTTGGGCGTTCAAGAAGTGGCGACGCCTATTTGGCTGTGGAAATTATCTTTAATTTCGTCGTATGCATAAATTTGTGGAGCGTAGCACTGAAGGATTTCTCCACTATATCTTTAAGCCAAGCGATCAATATCCTATCACTGAGTCGCAAATAGGATATAAAACCACCACTACCATGCTTTTGGGATCGATAGTAACCCTTCTCCTCTTCCGCTTGTAGTTTTATTGCGGTTTGGCGGAGTAGAAAAGGAAGCTTTTCCCGGTGTCGGTTGGATAGATGTTTGTGTCGTCTCATTACCTTATCTCAGAAACTCCAAGCAGGCCCAATCTGTATCACCAGGAATTATGGAGCAATTCTTTCCCCTTTATTTCTTTATTTATTGAAAGAAAGCAATCCCTGGGTCACAGTCCTCTTCTACTGCGCAGTTTCAGATGAAACTCCCAGGAGACGCTACGGAAGGGACCTCAAAATCGGACTTACTAGTAGTGAGTGAGGTCTTCGTCACTAAATGCACTAGGCTCGTTACTAGTCATTCCGTCCACAAATTGTGTTGTAATAAAAGTAGAATGAAACCTAAAATGGGCCATAAAGCTTTTAAAAGGATGCAGCAAACTTATCTTGGCTGGCTAAGACATACCCATACTCTGCGCTACTGCATAGACATTATCGAAGATTCTTAACCTATTTGATTATTTTCACTATCGGTGAGCTTCATGCCTTAATATGAACAGGTGAGCCCCTTTCCTGCAGCCTTGAAGCGCTACTCAATGAAAGTTCCATTTGTCATTGGCAAAGTGTTAGCGAAAGTAACAAGGCTTCACAGTGTGATCATGAAAAATATTACTGAATTAATCATATCGGAGAAGTCGGAATAAAAATTTTAAATGTTAAGCTAAACTGAAGGAAGCGTTGGACTTAATAGCATGCGTGACTTTTTACACATTTGAAGAAGAATTTTAGTTACACCCCGGACTACGGACTCAACTGGTTTTCCGCTCATCAACACAGGTGCTAATGTCTTCGGCAATTATGTGGAAATTGAAAATTGGTTTCTTGAAAATTGATAATGAGAAGAGCATTTCTTATAACGAAACAAGACTCATCAAATGGACTTCCAAGACGATCACGATAAACGACATTGCTAATAAGATGATCAAAGCGTTTGACTTACGAAGAACAACTATCAACTGGTTGGCATTTAAGCCATCAAACATAACACACTTTGCAATTGACACTGAATGAGAAATTGAGATGTTCAAGTTGGTTACTCATTAACAAGATTCTCGATTGCCTCATGAACGGAGGAATGAGATAGAGTGACGTTATTACTCTCCATAAAAAAAAGAAGAAATCCGAGAAGGCTTACCGCCGCAAATAGAATTATAGCAGATATCCTGACGGAATTACCTTAGTGCATACCAAATGTTTAATAAGAAGTTTAATGTCTACCATTAAAACAGAAATATCTGCCTGGGGCGCGTAGCGGTTACTTGTAGCGAATGGTAGTGAAAAGGGAAAAGGGAAAAGGGAATAGTATGTTTCAGAGTACCGTGCAAACAACCTAGGTATGGTTGAACCTGTGGTGATTGCCATAAGGACAGCGCTTGTTTGTACGCGGCAAACTTAACATATGAGCGAGCGTATTATGACAATCCGCATCGAGGCTAAATTCGCTAACATAAGCCTAATATGTGCCCGAGCCCCTAGAGAAGATATGGATGAAGACAAGTGAACAATATCCTAAGAATGACGTTAAAATTACACCAGGCTATTTTAACCCCGGGATAGGAAAGAAAGACATCTTTAGTAGGATAGTTGGTACATGAAACTACATCTGGCAACGAACTTAGGCTTACTGACTTTGCGGCGGGATGAAACATTATTATGTCCAACATACGGTTTCGTCATCTCAATATACGCAAAGCGACATGGCGGCCTCCGGATCATCAAAGGGTAAATCAAACTAATTATTTTGGGATAGATAAGCCCAAGCGTCACAACAAAGCAGAACTACTGTGAGAAGATATAACGTAGAAAGGCTGCAATCGCAAGATACCGCCACAGTCTTTTCCGAACGCGTATTTAGAAATCTCCCGAAAACACCTATTCAGCCAGCATTAGAAACCAAAGACCATTGGAAACGCTGACAACCATCAGAGAAGTCTCAACTGATGTGCTGGGTTTCACCCGACCTCCACAAATAAATCACTGCTAAATAAGAAACGTACAAAGCGGGGCTGCACTGAAAGACGAGATCTGCTCGTGAGCCCTACGAGCAGAGGAGATGGAAAGAACGTCGGTTTCTCCAGAAAGAGAAAACACAGGACGAGAAGCTTGGTGTCGAAGATATTGAGAGGTTGTACTCTAGGAATAATGTATGGAATTCATATCAACAGGTAAAAAGGACCCGTAGAAATAAAGAAGGAAACCTGATATCCCGTCGTCAAGCAGAGTAGACCATTCAACTTAGATGATGATATGTTAGCCAAAAGTTCGTCTGAAGAGTATATATATGTATGTTATATGTCTGATATTTAGAATCACAACATCATTTCCACGATCCACAAATAATAGACTCCTTCAACCACGCCAACCATAAAAAATCTTAACTACTATATTATGTGAACGTCTCAAATCCTTGGTCAGCAACTTGATTGGTCCTTATTAGTGCGATTTTAAACCAGAAAAGTCCACAAGCGACCAAATGTTTACACTCCGGCAGATCCTAGATAAATCTCAAGAAGTCCAAATCGATACACACCATCTTTTCATCGATTATAATGCAGCATATGACAGCATTTATTGAGACGAGCTCTTTACAGCCGTGTCTAGTATTAGCATCGCTGCCAAGCTCATTCGCCTGTGCAGAAAGGCCATTAAGAACAATCGCTGCTCGATCAAGATCGGTAATGACTTAACCGATACATTTGATGTCCAAAAAGGTGACGGCTCTACTAAAAACCTCAGCAGCAATAAAACGAAGAATCACTCTTGCCAATCGATGTTTCATTGTTCTTAGAGGGCAATTGAGTCGTAAGGCCCTATCTATAAGTCATTGACCTACTTTTTGGCGCTGAAGCATTAACTTTATCAAAAGCGATTGGAGATATCCTCTGTCGTTGCGAGAGAAATATTCTGTGTGGGATATTCGTACCATTTGGCATTCATGGGTTTTGTAGAAGAAGATTCAACTACAAACTCTATGAACCGTCCGGCGAAACCGTTCTAGTTAGAAAACTGTACATCAATTGCCTGAGAGTGGACACGAATGCTCCGTCCCGCAAAGCCTACGAATATAACGTGGATTGACAACGCAGTCGGAGAAGACCTTGCCTTAACAGGAAGTTCAAGACGAAATGAACCTCAACCGACTTTGAGTGCACAACTTTTGGGAATAAGCTATGGATCAAGCAAACTGGAGTGGCTAAACTGCTGTTTGTCCCAGTTGCTTTGGACAGATAATCCCTTAAATATTGGCGCAACATTGAATAAGGAAATACGTTGGTGTAGTTGCTTCTAATGGATATTGTTGTCATAAAGTCGTCAGGTTGCATATCAGTTGAATCCCAATTGATGTTGCAAAAGTTCGGAAAATATTTGCTATTACCATTCTGTTTCTGTGGTCATATTATAGGCAAACATATGTTTAGACTCGCTTCTTTCTTCGTCTAACTTGACATTCAAATACCCCATTTCCATCATGATGTAGCTGAAGGGTGTTTCTTAAGCTGTATCTATCTTCCTCCATCGAGTGTTCTGTCGGTGAATAATAACGCGTGACCAGATAGCAATAATGGTTTTTCCAATTGTTGTGTTTCAGCAGCTTTCAAAGTTACCAATGACATCTAGGTGTCAAAATATGTAGTAAGGTTTGCCATTTCATTGTGTGCCATTTTGCGCTTGCCGAACGTGCGGAAATTATTTAAAAATATTATCGAAATTCCGGCTCAGTTGTAAATACGCAAGGTGAATTTATTGTGCACCGCAGAAAAGTTTGAGCGTGAATTTTAAGCCACCAATCGGATAGAGATTGGTGTGAAATGAAGAAAACATATCCACCGTTGCAGCCAGTATAGAAAAAGACCTAGAAATATCGATTCGGCGCGGATCAGCTGAATTATGCGTCGCCAGAGAGTCAACCCGGCTTATTTTGCGATTTAATTTAGGCCTTCAGCCGTATCACAGACAACGCCGTGAGTTCGCTAGAAATGTTGCTGGCCGGAGATCCGGATTTTGGCCAAAAAGTTATCTACTTGGACGGATGCCATGGCGGCATCAGCGGCCCTTATTTCTTTTGAAATCACGAAAGAAACACCATTACCGTCAAGACACCGGGCTCGACAATATCGATTTATCCGAGCTGTGGTTCCAACAAGGTGGCGCTACATACCATACAAGCGACGCAACGTTCGAAGTTGTGAAGGAGAAATTTAGCGACTGGGTATCTCACGGCGAGCGTTGATCAATTGGCCGCCGCGATCATGCGATTTGACACCACTGGATTATTTTCTTTGGGGCTATGTCAAGTCCTTCAAGTCAAGTCTATACTAACAAGGCAACCACTTTGGACGAGCTGGAGGCTAACATTCGAAATGGTATTTGCTGAATAACGCCGCACATATTGGACCGAGTCATCAAAAATTGGACCGACCGTTTGAAGCACTGCCAGCAAGGCCGAGGCGGTTGTTTGAATGATGTGCTATTCCACAAATTCAAAATAAAGAGAGAATCAATTTTATATCTCACACCTTTGTTATTTTATCTATTTTTTTTCCTATCGTTCTTATTTGGTCACCTTATAGTTCTGGAAAGCGAACTCTTCTACTCTAAAGTGTTGTACAACAAAATAAGGTCGCTGAAGAGCTTACAAAATATTTGGTTTTGGTGCTAGAAGCAACATCCCGTAAAATTGACGTACAGAGTCAACAGATTTTCCACGATAAAATACGTGACAAAATGGCGTTATATAGAAACGCATCCATCACCGAAATTAAGCAGTGTTGGGCGCGGTAAGTACGTAGGTGGATGACCACATGGGAACTCAGTACTCTGCGTGCTGTTGACAAAACGCGCCACATGGGCATAGTACCCCGGCGTTAAATCCCGGACCCTACAAATTCATTTGTATCGTTCCCTTGATAATAATAATAATGATAGAAACGCATCCTCAGTTTTGTGGAATTGAGCGTGTCGTATACTTTCATTTGCAAGAATCAAGAAGAGTCTTAATATTTTAATTTTCCAGAATCCGATCGTTATCCTTATTCCATAACCGGAGGTTATCATCAAAACATCTAGTAGCATATAGCAGGCGGTATTTCTATTCATTTACAGTATTCATTTGCCTAGATTTGAGAAGGGAAATTTTTGAAATTAAAAAGTACCGAGTATTATTATTATATCTATTCGTAAGAGTAGGTATCCCCTATACCAGATCTGACCTTGCTCAGACCTTTGTAGTTTTAGCCTTTCAAAAGACCAAGTAAATCAGTTTAATTGCTATATATACGAGCACATCCATCCCGGCTAGAGCTAGTGAACACAAAAACGAGCTCATTTCCGTAAATCGTACATTTATCTCATCTTGTGTGTGTAGTAGGGAGGACAGATGGAAATCGCTCGCGTTTGCTGTGTAGTGTATTATATACAACACTCAACAGAGTAGGCATAAAGTCTAACATCTCCTACAAATTCCAGGTGACCCACTCAGTCGGGAATAAATGAATCAAAATTCCCGTATATAAACAGCAATCATTATGTCAGCAATACCTAACACCTCTTGCATGGCTAATGCAACTGCAAGTGGCGTCCCGTGATGATTCTCATGTTGCATGCATTTTGTCGCCCCACTTTTCGTTCGAAGCATTGAACCTCCGATTGTTTCAATTTTGTAGTGGAAACCTCAATTTGGGAGTCACTGCACATACTCGTATGTATGCATCATGAATATGAATGAATGTAAATATATTTTAAATTAGCAAGTAAGATTATTGTATAAATAGGTTTAGTACATCCAATAAACATGAAATCTATTTTTGACCTCAGAAGTGGAGGAACTCTTCTACGAGTATGTTTTAAAAACCGGCCTTCTAAAGATCGGCTTCTTAGCCAAAGATTTCTTCGCCTCGAGGCATCCGGTATAAATATCCCCTCATCTCCGGGCTAGGTAGAGAATCTCTCTTACTACTGCGTATCAATGTCACGCATTACAGTGAATACTTTCAACTATGCCACATTGTCTAGGTGACTTAGAATCCTACAAGGCATCCTAAGGGATCTACAAGTAATGAAGTAGTTTCGTATTTTTTGTGAAAAGATCAGCAACACAGGTAAATATCCGAGAATATGGCATGTACTGTTCAAAATGCTCAAATAGGCGGTTTGCAGACTCGAAGATTACTGGTACTACTACCCAATGATATCAACCCAGCACAACTCCAGAATGCTCTTCAGGTTATCAAAGATATCTTATTATACATTCTATAAGCATGTTTACTTCTTGGTAGAATATCTGCTTAAACTAATCTTATCGTAGTTCTTTATACCATAGGCACACAACCCAAAGTGCACTCTCTATTATAGAAGGCTGTTAAATTTCCTGCGTGTGTATGTGAAAGGATAATTCGTTAAGACTATATCACCAAGTATAAAATGGCTGCATTTTCAAGAACTTTGATACGAGTCATCAATCCTATTCAAGATACCCAAGCGGCGGCGTACTGTCTCTTCTACCTAATCCCAATGGTACCCTTACTCAATTAGAGGACGCCAGATATGGTGGGCTGCCTTACGCAGACGAAGTCCCTTTTAATGTGTCAGGCAAACATCCACAGACACTCACAAACATTCTCCGGTACACCTGAGACACACTCTCCCTGTTGGTTGGTAGTTGTGGTCTTAAAACTCGTTCGCCCAAAGCGGAGCTGTCCTCTTTACAATAAAAATTAAGGTGCGCTAAATTAGCTTACCAAATTCAAATGATGCTTCACTGCCTCATCCTATCGTTTGCTGGAGTAGAAAAAAAAGAATTATGCAGAGCGACACGAGAAAGCCTTATTTGCCACGTGCAAAGCACTTATGAGTTGAAAGTGGAGTCATCTGCGCAACTGTCATGCGTAGTCAAGCCAGCTTTTAGTGATCTGTACCAGCAAAATGTTGAAAAAAAGAAAATGCGACGAGCTGCCTTCATTGGCCCATGTAGCAATTATCCGTATTTCCATTTTTCCTTTTTTAGCAGAGGTGATATCACTAAAAGCAATCCCAATTAACAGAACTCCTGTCGTGTAGAAGACCTTAGAATCTGGTCGTCGTTTCGCTAAATAATGGAAACCCCGAAAAATTGTCGAATTAAAGATGACGGGAGGATTCAGGAAGGTCTTAGGCGCAGGCTGACTGTCGCTATAGACGTAAAAACTTGGCATCCTCTACTTATTATTCCCAGTATACTCGTAGATCTTATCATCAGGATAACGAACATTGTCTCCGCTTGAAAAACGTAGGCGAGCCTACCAATGAGAAAATTATTTCTCTTTGACAATCATTTCTCGTTGAACATACGTCTGCCTCATGCATGTTGAGATCAGTTTTGGACCCATTCATGAAGATCTGTCTGCATTGCTTTCCTGGTAAAGTTCTGACTAAATCCATTTACAATGACATTCCAGCTGTCAGCTCTTTGGACAAGGCCAATCTGCTTGCTGCACACTTTGCGGCTAGCTCAACACTCCCAGATTGTGCTTTGTCCCGCCTACACTTGAGCGCATCGAATTTACAATGGGACGAATCCACTTTCGCACTGGTGTAGTAGCAAGAGTACTTAAAGATCTCAACATGCATAAATCCGCTGGTCCAGATGGTATATCTCCCCTTCTTCTGAAAAGGTGTTCTTCCACGCTGGCAAAACCACTGCATAAGCTTTTTCATCAGTCCTACTCTTTAGGACTCTTTCCGAGCAGATGGAAAACAGCATTTGTCCAGCCCGTCCCTAAAAAAGGCGAATCTTCTTCTCTCTCCTCCTACAGACCCATTGCACTTACGTCCCTTCTTTCCAAGGTCATGGGAACGCTGATAAACCGTCAGCTCATGAAATATCTCGAAACACGAAAACTTCTCAATGACCGGCAATATGGTTTTCGTAGCAACAGGTCCACTGGTGATTTGATGGCATGTCTCACCGAAAAGTGGAACCAAAGCGTACATCAATCTGGCGAAGGCAAGATAGTTGCACTTGATATTTTTAAGGCATTTGACAGAGTTTGGCATCAGGCGCTCTTGTCGAAAATGCGTGGTCTTGGGATCGATGACTCTCTTCTTCAATGGATTAGAAATTACCTTTCGGAACGTTCAATTCAAGTTGTCTTGGATGGTTTCAAGTCTGATATTCACACAATAAATGCTGGTGTGCCCCAGGGCTCCGTTCTGTCTCCGACACTCTTTTTAATTTTCATTAATGATCTCTTGTCTGCTACTTCTAATCCAATTTATTCCTTTGCTGATGACAGCACTCTCTGCTTCTCATATTCGTTCCCGGACTCACGCCCCTGCTCTTCGACTGTAGAACGGGAACGGCAGCGTATGCTAAGCTCATTAAATTCCGATATTAACAGCATAACCAACTGGGGAACTATCAACCGAGTAGAATTTAATGCTTCCAAAACTCAATGCTGTTTGCTGTCATTAAAGCGAAATTCAAATACCCAGCCATTATCCATGAATGGCACTTGCATCGTCGAAACCGATAAACTTTCCATTCTCGGTATGTGTATCAGTAACAACTTACGTTGGAATGACCACATCTTCGATGTCGCCAAAAATGCTGCGAAATGGCTAGGTTTCCTCAAGCGATGTAAGAAATATTTTACCCCCTCTGATCTGGCCTCAATATATAAGGCTTTCATCCGCCCAAAACTGGAGTACAATGCTCACATCTGGTCAGGTGCTCCTAAAACGTCTCTGCACCTGCTAGATAGGATTCAAAACCGTGCGATAAAACTCATTGGTGATACTAATATCAGTCAATCAATTGACACCCTCGAACACCGACGAAATGTCTCCTGTCTCACCTTGTTTTATCGCTATTTCCACCACCAGTGCTCCATTGAAATCGCCAGTAGCATTCCGCTTATTCAAACTTTCAACCGTAACACCCGTCTCGCTATGAATGCTCATCAGTATACCCTCAAGCCCATTTTCGGTCGTACTCTAAAATATCGTGATTCTTTCCTAAGCCGTACAACTCGCTTATGGAATGCCCTGCCGACCTCTGTGTTTCCTGGTCGTTATAACTTGCAAACATTTAAAAACAATGTACATCGGTACCTGTCTTTTCTTCCTCCCTAAATTTCCTTCGCCCGCGCTGTGTACGAACATTTTAAGGGTACAAAACCTCTTGAGCGCACGCTAATTATAAAAAAAAAAAAAAATTCTAGACTACAAGTAGAATCGACGTTGGCGAAACATTAGACTATACTCGTAGGTGTAATCGAGTTGTACCAAAGACGGAAGATGGCTATTAGAGTGCAGACGATGATATCATTGCCAAAAACAGGGAAAGCCATCAACCATCAGCTGTTCTTTGGAGTCTAGTAAATGTCACAGTGACATATTCACCAAACAACTGAAGATTAGAAATATTCCTATCGTAGTCGTGTAGATTCCGAGGATCCCTCTCAGTGGTGAGTCTCAGGCTATTTTGACAGTCAGAAAGCTGACAGCAGAGTAAAAGTCTTCGACTCGACATGTTTACTCCAAAGAGATTTCGAGAAAGCCCACTAATCATCCCTGCTATCACATATTGATCACTGTTAGGCTCTGCACACTTAGTTATGCCCACTAACATTGCTTCAATCAATAGGACCGGTGATTCATTTTGCTTGAACATCTTAAACAGCGATGAAAATACCTAATACGTGTTTTCTTCTGTCGAATGTGCATTCAATACTGTTGACTATATTTTGAAGCGCAGCCTGACAAGAGATCTTTCCCGCTGGTGTGCATGTTTCGTCGTAGACAGAAGATGCTCTCACAAAGTAGTTTTATACGAAGGACATTTGCGGTATATTTTGGAAAATTTTCGGTATAATGTTTATTTCCAAGTTTAAAGGACGCCACGGTGTGCTGTAAAACTCTAGTAACCTGGGAAAGGAATTTAGATATTGGGAGTGAGAGTCCCTAATCTGAACTCAGTGTAGGTGCTATTAAATTTCTTAATTGCTTCTTTTTTGGCCGATTTCCCTTTCTGAAGATGTTGGCTAGATTTTACCAAGTCAGTCTCCCAAATTTTTTATGGTATTTTAGGAAATCCATGTGAATCCCTTACATCTACAATCGATCGTAATAACTAGTATAATCAATTTTCTTGTTTGTCACATAGACGCAGCAGATCAGCATTTTACCGTGAATCGGGTGATCTGCTTCTGTTTTTTTTTCTTTGGCAGGACATGGCAGCTCAAAACATTTGCTGAAGACATTGTTGAGGTTCTGAATAGCTTCCTATACTTTCCATTTTGTTCTGAGTATAACCGCATTTTGTCGGATTTGTCGAGTATCGCTACCAATCTGTTAATCTCAAAATGAATATCAAGGCCAATAGCTCGCATCCCATTCAACTTTTGATGTAAATGATCATGCATGAAAGGATTTGAGGATTCTTGAAATCCGGTAGTCTCCATAGTGTACCTGGTTAAGTAGACTTAAGTTAGTTGCATGCCGTCTTTCCTAAAAGCCAACATTGTTGAACACTGATGATAAGTCTAATTTTCTCAGCATCACAATATTTAGTGACCTCGGTTAATAGGCAAGTTGAAGTGTTATTTATGATATGTTTATTACAAATGCATCTTGTCTCGTATCACAATCTATTTTTCTAAACGAACTTAGTTCCGAGAATACCCTTGTTACTTGTCAACTATCTACTTGTATCGGGTGAAGAAAAAGTGCAATTTTTCAGGATATTATTGGAAAAGTTTTCAAACAGAATTAAAAAAGAATCCAAAATCTACCCACAAAACTCAAAAGTATATCGAGGAAAGGAGATTTTAATTCAAACAATTTCGGAACATATCCTGACCACTGCTGGTTTCGCAATTCAGAAAGTTACAAAAAAATACTTTTGTGGAAAGATTCCGGCTCATGACTTGGAGCTAATTAAAATAATAAATATGCACAGGAAAGATTGGCAAAGATATCGCTCATTCTTCTACCAAAAGAAAGTTAGACATGTAAGCAATTTAATAAGCAAGTGTATTCAAGAAGAACGGAACGAATTATGGAACAAAAAGTTAAGCGCTTTAGACAGACCTTCCAAACCCTTCTGGAACATAGCTAAAGTCATAAGAAATAAAAACAGACAAATGCCGTTCCTCCTAAATAGTGCATAAATTGTTTACTAACAGATACCGACAAGGCCCAAACAAATTTTGCACAAAAGCACAATGTGTCTCTACATTTAGCTGATGCAAATACCGACATACTTGCAAACGCTGCTGTGGAGTCCTTCAATGCAGCTTAAAATTCATTTATTTCCAGATGCGTGGAAAATAGCAAAGGTGGTTCCTATACCAACTGCAGACAAATCCCCAATTAAACCATAAAGCTACAGACCAATAAGTTCACTTAGTGCTCTCAGCAAATTTTATAAAAAAATTTTAAAGGAAATTCTAACATAATTCTGAAGTTTATTAATGATCTAAAGGATATCGGCTTCTTTTCGGATAGTCAGACCGCTACGAAGTCCCTGGACTCAATCTCATTACACTCTAAAACCGCCCTTGAATACCGATCATCTCTTACAGAAATGACAGAGCAGTTCAACCTTGACCTTTGTTAGGTGCCGGGCCACAGACACATTCCAGGGAATTATAGGGCTGACGAACTCGCCAAAATTGGGTAGCATAGGTATGCCTATCATTACGTGCAAGTCAATACTAAACCTGGATGTTAATAAAAGAACAGACCTTAGACGGACTGTTGGACCAACATATCTAGCGACCAAACAGATCTGGTCTAAGCTGGATCTGAATCGCACTGAGACCCTGATCCTTCTGAATAGGAAACATCTCAGCGCCATCCTAGGTGTCATCACTGGACACTGTTTTATAGGCAAGCATGCAAGAAGGCTTGGCGTTTTTACAAACGATTTCTGTAAAAACTGCATGAACCAGTAGGAAGAGGAGACAATCCTCCACCTACTCTGTGCATGTCTTTCTTCTACATAGATCTTAACAATCTCCTTCGCTTCACCATAAGCTCAAATTGGTTCCATGAGTAAAAGGATCACAGATCCACGTGGCATCATGTAGGCCAGTAGGCCTATGTGGGTTAGTATTTCCAACAGCCATGGAAACTCTTCCCGATGAAGAGTTAAGTTTTCGGAGCTGTCACAGCACATCGCATCAGGTGCTTCGCTTTGCATATATAACAGCGTATGAAAAAATCATGCAGACAGCAAATCAACCGGTATATTATTGCTTGATATTGAAAAGGCCTTTGACTCTGTATGGCACAGCGGACTGTTGTATGAACTGTTAGATCTCAAATGTTCCCCTTTTCTCTGCAAAATTGCCCAATGTTTTTTGTCAAATCGCTGTTTTAGTAGCAGTGCTTCTGATTTCATTGATTCTCCGGATGGTGTATATCAAGGTTCCATTGTTGGACCAATATTGTGTAACGTGTAAACGCCTTATTTCCAAATTCTAACAGCAGCTGAAACGGCAATTTATTCTGGCGACACTGCAATATTTTCCTGACATGAACGTGGTTTCCGTATTGAGTTGAACCTATCAAATGTGAAGAAAATATTACTTGAATATCCTGAATGCCGAAAAGATGCAAGCAATCTTTTTTTCATGAACAAGAAAATCTTACCTTCTTCCGGCCTACGATTTTATAATTAATGCACACCAAATAACGCTATTAAGGTGTTACATACCATATATCCTTTTTTAAGCAGAGAGTCATTATTATCGATTGAAAACAAAACGATAATTCAAAAAGCAATTTTCCAACCAATTTTCTTGTACGGGTGCCAGGTCTGGGCTAAATGTGCCCAATGTCATATTAAAAAGTTACAAGTAGCACAAAAGAAATTATTAAAAATGATGCTTGGTCTCCATTGGCACCACTCCACACTGGACCTAAATGCTAAAGCTCACGTTCAGCTAATTTCGGATACCTTACACACACTTAATGAAATATTTATGAGCAGATACAACCTTTCTGGGAATTATCTTATTCGTCAATTAATTGTAATTAGTTAAAAGATTGCTTGTTAATTTTTTTTACCTTATAAACTTGTGTCATGGTGTATTTACCTATTTTTTAAATTATTCATTTAGATGACTTCATTTAGTTATTAATTTACTCTTATAATTTTTTTCTTATTATAATTATAATTATTATTATTGTAACATTATTTATGTATTTGCCCGGTTTTTATTTGAGGTTTTTTTGTGCATCTTTTGACAGTTACTTACCGAAGTTTCAGTCATTTTAGACGCGCAGTTTTCAGATGACAGTCGTTTGAGTGAGTCGATGTGAGTGTTTTTTGTGAAAATGGAAAAAATTGAGTATCGAGCTGTTAATAAATTCTTGTTTTTGAAAGGCAATACGCCTCCGCAAATCAAAAATGAATTGGACTCTGTGTATGGGGACTCTGCACCATCATTTACCCCAGTGAAATTTTGGGCAGCAGAATTTAAACGTGGCCGTAAGAGCTTGGGAGATGATGAACGTTCGGGACGTCCAAAAACTGCAACCACTGACGATAACATTGCTAAAGTTCACCAAATGGTGTTAGACGACCGCCGAATTAAAGTGAGAGACATAGTAGAAGTTATGAAAATGTCCAAAGAATGTATATGTTACACATTAAATCAAGATTTAGGCATGAGAAAGCTGTCCGCGCGTTGGGTGCCGCGTTTGCTTACGTTAGACCAAAAACGTATTCGAATGAACATTTCCAATGCTCTGTTGGCGCAGTTTAGGCACAATAATTCCGAGTTTTGGCGCCGATTAATTACTGTAGATGAAACCATTATATGCCCGAAACAAAAATTCAGTCAAAACAGTGGACTGCAAAGGGCGTGCTGGATATAAAAAAAGCAAAAACTGTTTTTTCGGCTGGGAAAGTGATGGCGACTGTTTTTTGGGATAGTAAAGGAGTTACCTTAATCGATTACCTTCAAAAAGGAAAAACCATTACAGGAGCATACTACGCATCATTACTTGCCAAGCTGAAGGCAGAAATTCTGGAAAAAATCCTGTTTCACCAAGACAACGCGCCGTCTCACACCTCAGCGGTTGCCATGGCGAAAATCTATGAATTACGGTTTGAACTGCTTGGCTATTCACTTTAGTCACCAGGTCTAGCCCCAAGCGACTTCTTTTTGTTCCCGGAGGACTGAGACTTTCGACGAATGAAGAGGCAATCACCTTCGTGAACAATTATTTTGCAGAGAAAAACGCCAAGTACTACTCGTATGTATTTGGACGGGTTTAAAAGATGGGAGCATCTCTGGGAGAAGTGTGTAGAGTTACAAGGAGACTACTCGTATGTAGAAAAATACAAAAACATTTTGAGAAAAAATGTCTTGTATCATTGAAACTTTCCAGACAACCCTCGTATTTTGCTAGAAATTAATTTAAAACATATTATTATTCAATTATCTCGTATCGGCTTTTTAAATAAGGACATAACAATTTTAACCTTAAATAAAATACAGAATACTTAATATATCGGGCTGAAATTTATTCCAGGTGTAGTACATATGTTAAATGCAAGTATGGTATTCAACCTTGTTGATATGACCACCGCGAGCACGTGATTCTTTCACACATATCGGCCGGAACGTTAGCAATTTCGCAATCGATATTGTTCCTAAGCTCCTCTAACTTTATTGGGTTGTTGGAATAAGCTAACGACCGACGTAACGTAACCTCTTAAAAAGAAATCAAAAGGGCGTTGAATTGCATGAGCAATTCAGCCGGTCCATTTCTCGAGATTATACGATTACCGAATTTCCCATACACTAGATCAATTGTTCGGCCAGATGTGTGGCATGTGGAACCATTTTGTTGGAATCACATATCACTGATGTCGCCTCCATACTATAGTCATCGATAGCAGATGGCACAATAGCAAACTCCATTAAGCTTAACTTGGCGATCATTTTCATCGACGAAAAAATACGTTCCAATCACAGTTCTGGCATGAAATCCACAATACACGATCATTTTGGGGATTTAATGGAGTCTCTTGAAGAGCATGTGGGTTTGTTGCTGTCCAATAATGCGTATTTTGCTTATTAACAAAGCTATTAAGCCAAAAAGAGCGCCATCGCTGAAAATGGTTTTTCAATGAAATTCCCAACAGGATCAAAAGACTTGAATTCTTGAGTAAATTTAATCTTGTAGGCTATGATCTTTACGCAAAATTCGCCACAATGTGGTCTGAGAGATTCCCAATTCCTATGAAGGACGTGGAAACCACTGATTTGGCTCATTTTGAACTGCAGCACTTACGGCTGCGATATTTTCGGTAGTTCGACCCGTGCGTTGCCTCATTGGTACAAGAGCATTCAATAGTGAATATATTGATTCAAATTGATCCACTATTGTCTGGTGGAACGATTATTACGACCGGAAATCGGAGTAAGCGTTCTTAAAGTTGTAAATACCAACACAGAATTCCGGTAGTAATTTTTAATGATTCCCAAACGTTACTCATTCGTGAACTTCACCATGAGAAAAATGTAAACCTTGAACGACGCTTTGACATTGACAGATCATAAAATAAAGTTCAAGGATGCGTTTGTATTAAAATAAAAAAATTTACTGTCCCTATTGAAAAACCCTTTAGAAAGATACGTAATAATGTCAAATATTTATACATGTGTAAATTGTGCAAATTTCAAACATAAACAAATCTTATCGTATCCTCACATGTCGTGAAAGCTTATAACTGCCTACAGTGGAATCATACTTTGTTGTAGTTGAAAAACTATGTCACCAGGACAGCAGTCTTATTGACAATAAAAGCCTTTTAGTCAAAAACCTGAGTACAATGCCAAAATGCAGCACACAAGCCATCTTTTACTTTTCTAAAAATTTTGTAAAAAAATTGACCCATAGTACAATAGACCCCAGCAGCTGTTATTAGCAAATTTTAATTGTCTTTGGACTTTCCATTGTTCATTACAACTTTCTTATGTTACAGTCAAGAGCCAAACTTGAAAGCAAAGCGCTTCTTCAAGAGGTGATACTAATTCCTTTATTTCATTTCAACTTTCATAATTTTATCAAATTGACAAAAAGTTAAGACAGTGGTCCCTTTCACCCATTGCTTCTTCCGTTACTATGATTTATTTACCTTAAACCGTTCCAATTACACTACCATCACGGGTATTGTTCTTAATCTTTGCTCTGTCTCAATTTTTCGAATACAAACATCTATTCACATGCAAATCTGATACCGCCGCAATCTCTTTCCATCGAAAAACGCGCAAATACGGATTTCCAATGCTTCTTCCGGTGTCAAGCCTCCGTCTCAATCCGCTTTAAGACCAACAATAAATAATTAATACATATCTACTTAGCTTCCGACTCAAAAGAATAAACACAAACGAAGATACAAGCTAACAAAAACACACGCTCCTTAACCCGTCTCCACATAAATCGAAGAAGTCTTAGACCCCGATAATGCTTTCAATTTCATTGACCAAAACAAAAGATAATCCCAGCAGGTGATTCAGATTGTTTCGCAGCATTTTACCATGTAGCACTATGCAGCACCGCTAAGCGCCGATCAGATACTTTCTCTCGTTCAGATATTGTCCCAATTCCAAACGAAAAAATCAATCTGATGCGTGCTGGGATATCTTTCCCAGATAAATTTCACATAAATTAACGATTTCGATAATTCTGACGAGTAGTGGTTTAGTGGTTAAGACAAACTGCCGGGCCCACACCCCTAAATCGGCAATGCAGAGACCCTTAGCGGTTGCTGGCATCATGGAACCTACCAAATTGATTAAATTGATTGTCCAGCCGATGGGATGGCGCATGAAATTGACAAAAGACCTCACGGTAATTAATGTGGGAAACGTTAATTGATTTACAGCACTGGAATGGATCCATTCCCGTGGTAATTTTGCCCAATTTCACAATTCGCAAATGCTGAGATGGAGAGATTGAGTTGGATACATATTAGACACTCATAATGAAGAATAATTGCAGTGTAGAGTTTCTCGTTCATAAACTGGGACTTTATTGGCGAAACTAACTTTTGCCGAATCAGCAGATTTGACAAGAGCGATTTCTTTTGCTTCGCAGATGGAGAAGATTCGAAGAAACATCGATGTTAGGGTACGTAGGATTGATCTCAAACAAATCAATCTTACGAATATAGAATGCATTCAACGTTTATGGCCTTTTTACGACGCCTGGGTTATGGCGTATCTGAATTAAAAGTGACAGGCAGCTCCAATATCGATGATACGTTGTTGAAGCGTTTAAAGATTCGAAAGTTTATGACTAAATTGATCAATTTTATGGGATTTTTCAGTGAGAACATACATCCAGGGGGTATATGTAGAATAATTTGAATTGCTGACGAGATTAGAAGTTAAATTATTTTCAAATGTAATTTCGTGGCAAATACCCAACTTTTACTCTAATGATGTTGCAGAGCCTTTCAAGAACCAATAACATCGATCAAAACATGTAATAAATTTTTTGCCATAAAATGACTACTGGGAAATCTATTCCTGGCACTTAGACCTCAGTTAGGAATGTCTTTGAATGTCAATAATATAAGTTTGACATACATCATGAACACAGATGCCGAATCCATGGATACAGTTTCAACTAACTCTTCTGCCACTGTAGTATCCGTGTCGGTCGACGTTTTATAGCGAGATAATGTTTGCCCTGGTGTTGCTGTCCTAGTGTTGCTACTTAATTTTAGAAATCTTTCGAACGGACGACCAAGATTTCCTGTAAAACCACCAGTCATCGGAGATAATGTACCAAACAATTGAAGGATGGTCAGCTTTATCAGTAAGGCCACAACAAGACATCTGGTATGTGCGCCCAAAACCTCGAAGAGGATGAAGGCTATCGACGCGGAGACTGAATTCTTTCATGAGGTAGGAAGGGATTATCTGCTTTTTGGTATTACCGCCAAAATGGAAATGTGAGGAAAGGTGGTGGTTCATTTATTTTAATTTTTAATTTAAAAGCCTCAGGTCAACTTCTGCTGTTGCCAACATCCGACAGTCAAGAGCTACAATGACAAAGACCTTGACAGATGAAGTTTGTGCGTGTTCCAACATGCAATACCTTTGTGATGAAGCCCATGATGAAATTACTGAGGAGTAGAGAACGATGTTCAAAACTCTTATTCGAAAAATCATTGATGTATTTTTTAAAAGCCCATCTGACTTCGCCATAGCTCGGCATCGGATTGAAACAGGGTCCGCGAAGCCAGTTAAACTGCGAGCCAGAAGAGTTCCTCTAGCCAAGCGACAGGAGATAGATGAGCTCATCAGAGATATAAGTGAAAGAGGCGTAATAGAAACAGTTAAGAGCCCACGGGCTGCATAGATCGTCCTAGTCAAAAAGAAAGATGTTTCCTTCGGGTTCTGCGTCGACTACTGGCAGCTCAACGAAGTGACCACAAAAGACTACTACCCATTACCCAGATTGGTTGACTTCTTTTCAACACTGACAGGTTCAAAATGGTTTACGTCCCTAGATCCGGAAAGCAGTTATTAGCAGGTTGAAGTGGACCCCAATGACAGAGTAGAGACGGCTTTCAATGATGACAATGGGTTGTGGCAATATAATGTTATTCCTTTTGGTTTATTCAACTTTCGTTCGAAAAGGTAATGTACGAAGTGATGCGAACACTATCAAGGCGAACGGCCCTGATATACTTTGAAGACATCGTCTCTTCCTCTGAAACATTCGACGATTGCCTAATCAATCTGAAAGCGGTACTAAGCCGACTTCAAGCTGCTAACTTAAAACTGAGCCTGGGTAAGTGCAAATTTTTCAACACGAGGGTGAGTTACTTAGGGCATGTCGTTTAGTCGAAATAAGGGCAGTTAAGGAGTGGCCAACTCCAAAAACCAAGCGACAAGTTCGAGTCTTTCTCCCTTCATGGTGCTCTTACTATCTGCGGTTCATCAAAGCTAAGAAAAGCTAACTACGGTCCATTCCTTGAGATTTCATTGTAATCAAGATGTTTTAGAAGAAGGTTTCCAAGACGCGATCAACGGATGTATTAAAGAAGTTGGCAGGTATTCTATCCAACGGACTTGTTGAGCCTTAACAACCCCCGTTTGAAGGAAGTAGAGCTGTAAATCGGCGCAGAGCAAGAATTTGTACAGAGATAGAATACCAATTCGAGCCAAAGCCCTGCTAGGATAGCAGAATTTTGGAACTCATAGCCATCCAGAATCGCGGGTTTCTGCCTATAAAGTGAAAGGTTACTACAAGTATTCTGTTATCTCTGCTGATTTGTGTATATGAAATCTGAAGTCAAAGGACCTCACACTTTATCAGTGCAGACCTTAAGTCAAATCCGTAAATGCCTATCTTCATCATAAATATCCAGGGCTTGACGTCGAAATACCATAAGAAATTTATCAAGGGGGTTTCGATGAGTTTGACTTTTTTTATATATGTACACATACAGCGTCGTTCAAAAGAATCGAACGATAGGTGCTTATATATGTACGTTTGGTTTAAATATTTGCAAGTTACAATGACTAGAAAATTAAAATGCGGAAGGCCATTGCATAAGAGAGTAGTACGGCTTACGTAAGATCCACGATATTTCAAAAAACTTCCGAAGGTGAACTTGGGCACTGATGGAAATTCATAGCGATATGTGTTTGGTGGACCGTAATGCTACATTCATAGTGGAGAGTGTCAATTAACTCGGTAATATTGCCGCCACACAGTAGGAGTAGGGAGTAGGAGCACCCTACTTCATGTGGGACTTGTACCACAATTTCGCGAATTTTTATCAGGTTGGGGGAAAAGTTATTATTATTCAGCTAGAACCATTATTTTACCACTGTGGAATTTTTAGGGTTTCTAGTTGAAACTCTGAGTCACTCCTCTGAAGCCAAATTTACGTCAGCAAGAGAGTGTTGTGGATATGGGAATAAATGATAGTCTGACGCAATGTCAGGACTATACAGTGAATTCATCGAAACTTCCCAGCCAATTTTTGCCGAGACATCAAATACCACCTTGATCAAAAAGTTCAGAAAATTAAAAATACAAGTTATTCACCTAAATCTATATTGTCCCGTTCAAAGTAGTCCCCATCGACTGCAACACACTTATGCCAGCGCTTGATCCAATCCTCGAAACATTTTTTATATTTTTTATATTCGTATGTCCATCAGTGGTTCCAGCGATTTTTCCATTACTTCCTCTCGGCTGCTGGAACGCGTTCCCCGTAGTGGTTTTTTAACTCGATTGAACAGAAAGAAGTCACAGGCACTGTGCGACGGTACGTTATCATGGTGCAAAATCCACGAGTTTTCTGCCCACAATTCTGGTCTCTTTCGGCAAATTGCTTCACGCAAACGTCTCATAGCGCCCAAATAATACTCTTTGTTTACTGTCTGGCCTTCTGGTAAAAATTCATAATGCACTACATCGTTTCAATCCATGAAAACCGTGAGCATTGCCTTCTTTTTTGACTGACAACGACGTGGTTTTTTTTGGTCTCGGCTCATTTAGTGAACGCCATTCACTTGCCTGATGTCTGGATTGCATGTCGTACAGTAATGATCCTTTTGATAAATGTGGGATCGGATTCAGCCTCGCAAATCATCTCTTTTTTGCATGAAATTGAGGTCTTTTGGCACCAACTTTGCTGATACACGACGCAAACCCAAATCATTAACCAAAATGTCTTGGACGGATCCATAGGCAATGTTCAAGTCCTCCACTATCTCTCTGATCATTAATTTGCGGTTATTGACCAACATTTCTATTACTTCATCAATGCTTTCGTCGGTTTTCGATGTCGATGGTCTGCCACTGCGTTCATCATCTTCGATTGACTCACGACCACTTTTGAACCGCTCGTGCAACTGGTAAACGACTGTTTTCTTTAGAGAATCGTTGCCGTAAAACTCTTCCAACAATTCCAACATTCGCGCACCATTAAATCCGATTTTTACGAAAAATTTAATACAAGTTCGTCGTTGCAAATTTAAATCCATTTCTAAAATTGTAAAAAATCGCCAACACACACAGAGATAGATGGACTCTTGGCTACGTAACTTTTGCAAATGTTAAGCTATGGCGCTAGGATTTAGAAGGAATGTTAACAACAGATTTTCCAACTTAACAAAAAAAAAACAGAACTCAAATCGGAACAATGGGAGCGCCACACGGTGGTTTGATGGTGGTATGTGTGTGGTCTGGCATTGTTGTGATGAAACGCAACATCTTTCTTGTTCATCAATCCTGGCCTTTTTCTTTCAATTTCTTGTTCAACTGCATTCCTGGCAAAAGACGGTCGAATCAGTCGTTGGAACAGGCGGTGGTAACTCGTGATGGATGATACCATTGCAATATCAAGAGCATCACGTTCCTTGCCGTCAATCGTGGCCTTGCTACTGATGGTGGGGCTGCATAATCTCTTTTCGATTAAAATCGCTTTCACACAACGTTGTGGTATGTGACCCATTTTTCATCACTCGTTACTATTCGCTTTAAAAATGTTCCGACTTCGTTCCGTTTCCACATTTGGAACGCATTCGCGTATGGGTATTCGGTCATCGAGCATTTTTTGTAACCTGCCCGCCCAAATGGCTTGAAACTGCTTTTTAGTCGATCTTAGGTTCCCTAGCGATGTCGTGATGGCTTAATCAACGTTTTCTACGATTTCATCGACTTTCTCGGTGATAGGCCGACCAGAATGAGGTGAATGTGTCACATAAGAATTTCCAGACCGAAAGCCAGCGAACCATTTCTTGGCAGTGGCTTTCTATAAAAAATGTTCACTCGCCTGCGCCGCATTCTTCCCTTTATTCAACTAAAATTGTAAAATATCCCAATTTTTTTCACAAGTTTCAAATATTGTAAATTTTCACACAACGCACAAATCCCAATAAAATGGATTATCAATCATCAGCGCATCTATCAACTATTAAATAAATAAAAAGGGTTGCCAGATGTAATCAATCGTTTTGAAGTTATCATATTGTACTTCAAAGTCAAGCAAACAGAAGAAGCCCGATAACTTGTCACCACTCTGAGGTAATATCAGACGGAATATAGTACCAAGATTGGAAAGTTTTTCGGTTTCGAAAATGCAAGTGACATTCATGGATGCTCCAGCGATCTGGAGCAATTTTCGGCTTTTGGGGTAAATACAGGATTGGGAGAATCAACAAGATATTGCTGTCAATATATAGGTAGTTAGTTAGTTACATTTTTTTATTTGGCATATCTTGCTATTCAATATCAATATACATATATAATATATATACACATATTCAAATTTAACCTAATGTGCATAATTAATAATTAACCTTTACAGCATTCAATACAAATTTTTTTTATATATGTGAAAAGGTGCATTTTATTTACAATAATTTGCTGTTAATTGCTTGAATCTTTTAAAGTCAATTTCATTTTTCAAGTTCAATAGTAATGAATTAAACAGTTGCCAACCTTTATATATGTACAATGCTGTTTTGCGTAACAGCTTCCCGACAAGCGGGCAGCCTGAAGTCATCACCACTTCTTAAATTATAGAGTTGCGAGTCCCTTACATATCGCAAATATTTTTTTAAATAGTTTGGTAACAGATCACGCTTGATTTGTATTACATTTAACCACATTAACAGATTAGTGCATCCAGCATCATTCTAATTGGCGTATAGCGATTGCATTTTAAAATTATTCGTATGGCCTTATTTTGCATACGTTGTAACTTAATAATCATAGTGTCACATAAGAGGTACAAAACTGATGAACAATACTCGAAGTGAGGTTTCATCATGACATTATACTCGTACTCGTATATGTTAATCTCGTTAAGGAGATTTTAGTTCTAATTCTAGCAAAGAACCTGCCTTGTTTGTTATTTTTTTAACAATGTACTCTACATATGGACTTAATGTTAAATCCAAGTCAATGACTACTCCTATATATTTTATATTTTCTACCTGTTCAACTATTTCATTTTCTATAGAGAGATTTATATTTATTTTATGTTTAAGAACCATGCATATTGTTTTGCTAACATTTTATTTAAGTTTATTTGCATTTAGCCATGTACTTAATCTATCTAAGTCCTCTTGCATTCGTCGTTCACATTCCTCCTAGCTCTTTCCAGTTACAAATAAGAGAGAATCATCGGCAAATAAGGCTACCTGCGCGTATTTTAGCTGTTGATTTATGTTGTTGAAATATATTATGAAAAGCAGGGCCCCCAAAACTGATCCTTGGGGCACTCCTAAAGTTGTTTCAATGCTTCTCGATAATACTCGATTAACCATTGTTCTCTGACATCTTTTACTTAGAAACGATTTAAACCATTCCAGCTCTTTGCCTCTAACACCGTATCTATGAAGTTTAGACATAAATATGAGGGTTGTCCGAAATGTTTCCCAACAATGATACAAGACATCTTTTCTCAAAATTTTTTTTATTTTTCTACATAGTCTCCTTGTAAGTCTACACATTTCTCCCAGCGATGCTCCCATCTCTCTAACCCGTCCAAATAGTACTTAGCATTTTTCTCTGCAAAATAATTGTTCAGGAAGGTGATTGCCTCCTCATTTGACGAAAATCTCTGTCCTCCGAGTGCAGTTTTTAGATGAGGGAACAAAAAGATGTCGCTTTGGGCTAGATCTGGTGAATAAAGTGCATGGCTAAGCAGTTCAAACCGTAATTCATGGATTTTCGCCATGGCAACCGCTGAGGTGTGAGACGGCGCGTTGTCTTGGTGAAACAGGATTTTCTTTTTCTGCAAATGGTGCCGTTTTTCCGCAATTTCTGCCTTCAGCTTGGCAAGTAATGATACGTAGTATGCTCCTGTAATGGTTTTTCCTTTTTGAAGATACTCGATTAAAATACGAGTAACTCCTTTACTATCCCAAAAAACAGTCGCCATCACTTGCCCAGCCGAAAAAACAGTTTTTGCTTTTTTTGGAGCTGGCTCGCCCTTTGCGAATTTTTGTTTCGGGTGTATAAGGGTGTATCCAAGTTTCATCTACAGTAATTAATCGGCTCCAAAACTCGGATTTATTGTGCCTAAACTGCGCCAACAGAGCGTTGGAAATGTTCATTCGAATACGTTTTTGGTCTAACGTAAGCAAACGCGGCACCCAACGCGCGGACAGCTTTCTCATGCCTAAATCTTGATTTAATGTGTCACATATACGTTCTTTGGACATTTTCATAACCTCTACTATGTCTCTCACTTTAATTCGGCGGTCGTCTAACACCATTTGGTGAACTTTAGCAATGTTATCATCAGTGGTTGCAGTTTTTGAACGTCCCGAACGTTCATCATCTCCCAAGCTCTTACGGCCACGTTTAAATTCAGCTGCCCAAAATTTCACTGGGGTAAATGATGGTGCAGAGTCCCCATACACAGAGTCCAACTCATTTTTGATTTGCGGAGGCGTATTGCCTTTAAAAAACAAGAAACACTTACATCCGCTCACTTAAACGAATGTCAACTAAAAACTGCGAGTCCAAAATGACTGAAACTTCGGTAAGTAACTGTCAAAAAATGCACAACTAGCATTCACTAGCTTTTATTGACGAGTGCCGCTATCGTTACGTTGCGGTCGGAAACTTTTAAGCCAACCCTCGTATACTTGTGTCGATCTTTTCGAATGCCCTCTTAATATTAAAAAGGACGGCAATTACATAGTTTTTTGCTGCAAGCTCCTCTTTCCAGTATATTAAAACGCCACTTAGCGCTGTCTCGCATGAATGTTTTTTACGAAATCCCGATTGGTTTTCGAGAAATAGGTTATTCGTTTCGAAATATTTCTCCATTTGGATTTGAACAATTTTTTCCAAAACTTTCTCATACACTGGTAGTGAGTTTATTGGTCGAAAGTTTTCGCATTTGTCGGTTCCTTTGACTTTTTCAATGGGTGTAATAACCGATAAGTCTAATGTTGATGTTCTTTGCTCTTACTAGTTCAGCTTTATACTCATTTCGTATAGGTCGGTAACTTCCCTCGTAGACTCACTGTTAAATATAATAAATTCATGATAGCGTGCTAACTTTTGCCGTTTTAAGCTTCTAAGTCTTATGTTGTACCAGTTACTGTTACTGCCGCTGATTACTTTAGTGCAAACTTGTGGTTTTGTTATTCGAACTAGTTCATCTGCAGAATTCTTCCAATTAAATGTTGATCTTCGCTATATAACTTTATTTCGCTGTGTTAAAGTTGGTTCAAGAACGATGATTTGTTGTATTTAAGAACCTTAATCTTGATATATTCCAGACAGATGTATTGACAGGCTATTGTTCTTGATTTTTACCACAAGCATATAGATATGATTGCACAGAATAACTTGCTCAATGTGTTTGACTTCACAATTCTTTCTGATGTAAGTGCACAGCCCACCTGTATGTCTTGACTCGCTATTACATCGAATAGGGGTGTGATATTCCTCCAACAAAATCTCATTGTTATCTATTTCAGGAGTTACGTGTGTTTCAGAAAATATAATAAAGTCAATTTTTTACCCAATGAAGTTGCCTGTTAGCCCTTGAATATTGCAATGAACACCTGTAATTTTGTTTGGTTGCTAAACCTCACGTTTATTTTTTTCGGATTGTAGAAGCTTTTTATATACCGCGCAGTTAGTGTCGCGACTGTCATGGTTTATTTCGAGATTAAGAGAGTACTTTTCATTGTAACGTACACAATTTATACATTTCAATTCGAGTACCTTACATCCTCTGGTATCATGCATGCCATGCATCATGTGCTATGTAACACGTAATTGAAAAACGCAATCCGAAGAGTAGTAGATATGGAGACGACAAAGAGGAGAAGTCAGAACATAATTTAGATTAAAGTCCAACTTCTTTGTCCTCGATATTTTTCACAAAAATAAAACAAAATTGTCCACCGCCTTTCTCGCGTTTCTTTGAACTTAGCAGACCACCTCTCTACTTTTCGGTGGTCATGTATATAAAAATGATTGACTGTCCATCCTATCTGTTTCATTATACCTTCAGGATACTGGGAAAGTGGGCCATTGGCTAATGTGCACATGATGGTGAAATAAAAACTGGTAATGAATAGCTGAGATGGCCAAATTAGGCCATATTTCTTTGTTGTTTTGGTGTCATCCATAGACATACCTTGGTACCAGCTAGGTAATAATTGTTGGTTTTGTAGGGTTTTCGGAGTTACAGAATAAGTCAGTGATGTTGTGTAAGATTTACCTTCCGATTGTACTAGAAGAAAAGTCCTCCTTTTTTATTATATTTTTATGAAAATAAAATAAAATTTAGAACACTTTATTTGCTAGTAAGCTTATAGTAAGGCTTATTTTCTTTTATTGAAGTTTACAACAAAGCCGAACCCTAATAGGCACTGCCTCTTTTCCCTGTAGTAATCATAGTGGTACATGCAACTTATTTCTTCTTTTAACTTCCTTTCGTTCGATCTATCCCAATGCACTTCTAAGTGGTAGCTGCTGGACCGCATGTGACCAGTTTAAAGTTAAAACAAAACAAGACTTTTTCGTCTTTTATTTGCCTTATCCAGGGATCTTTTCGTCTTTGCAACTTGCTTACTTGCTTATATAGGTGGCGCTGCCGTTTCTCCGATCTGTAGCTAACTGCCGCCAGTTGCGTACTCCAAGTCGGACCCCTTCTACTTGTGCGTGAGTTGCATTCCAAGAATTTCAACAGGATTAAACAACTACGCTACATGTAATTATCTGCAACCTTGCATTTCTTCTTTCCCCAAATTTCTGTATTTCACATAACACACACACTTTTTATTTTTCACTATATCACACAACTCCATATATCATTTGTAAAATTAAACCACTTTTCCGTTTTAAAAGCTCTATTCCCAAATACCATTGTAAAAAATAGTTCTTTGGAGTTTTCATTAATAAATCACAGAAAACGTTACTCTGTCAAAATAAAATGATTTTTTTTAATAAATGCTTCGTAGAGAACCATAACTGGCGCAGTCTCCGGAACTGTATACGGTAAATACAGTCGATGGTTAATCAACAAAGTGTGTAAAGATTGTGTTTAGCTTCGACGGGTATTCAGAATTTGAAAGGAAAAGTGCAAACTCTCCCGACGAATTTGTTCTAAAAAGTGACTATCGACGGACTGTCGAATCGAATGTTCAACGATTTATTGGACAGTTATTCTTCACAGAGTGCATCTATCTTCCAATCCAATCTTTAAACCACCGGATGCAGAGAATTAGCTCAAAAGCACTGACTGAAAAGACATGCAAAAAAAAAAAGAATATTCTTCCACCATCCAGATCAGATTAAGCTAAAAAAAATTAAAATTACATTCAAGGTCAAATGCTAGTGAGAATTAATTTAATTAAGTGATAATTTAAGCATATCTTTGCAGCGTTAAATTTCTTCTCTTAGAAATCAAAATACTGCAAATAATCTTAAGAACATTTATGAAATCAAGTGTCCACCCATATTTCACTGATAGATTTAGTAACTCAAACGAAGGATTAATTCGCAATAGTAATATAGAATAGGCCAATTAGAGACAATATAAATTACTAGAACAAATTTAAACATCTAAGAAAGAAATTGCAAGAACCACAACTCGTTACTCATCCACAACAAGTACAAAATGATCCCCAAGATTGACGTTTTTCAAACCTTTAAGGTTTACCCTTTAACCTCATGTCCGAGGTTAAATTTCGAAAGTTTTGAAGAATTTTTTCTTTGCGGAAAATGAAATACAATCTTCTTATGATAATAATTATATATTATTGTTTAGCTATTGAATAATTCAAAAAAAATTTGTTAAATAAAAAAAAATATTTTAACGTCATTTTGGTGAGGTAAAGTAGGTTTCTTCAAAAAAAAAAAAAAAAAGGTGGTGGCTGGCCTCACTTTTTTTTTGCGTGTAGCTAGGTTAAAATCGTTGAAAGACTTCGCTTGCGAGCTTTACAATAGTGTGGGACTTGAATCACCTACTAAAAACACCCAGGGAAGGCATGATATTGTCATCCTTCCAGCAATCGCACCTAGTCGTCACACTAATCAGCAATTTTGTTCTAGTACGTACTTATGTACTTATGTACTGTTTTAAGAAACTAACTTTGGTTTGTTATTTAATTCATTATCACTTTGTTAGTGTGATTATGTTATCATATATATATTTCTTTTCTTTTTACCAAGTTAACTATTGGGTATATAAATATATTCGTGCGGTTTTTTTTTCAAAATTTGAACGTTTATTTAAGAAAAACATGTACAATAGTATTATTCAAGGTATTGCCCATCTGAAGCTATGACTTTTTCCCATCTTTCTGGCAATTTGTGGATCCCATCCCAAAAGAACTGCGCCCGCTTGACAGCCAAGAATAAATCAAGCCAATTTTTGATATTCTGCTCTGATGTGAACCGTATTTCAGTGAGGGCGTTCTGCATCGACCGGAACAAATGGTAGTCAGAAGGGGCAAGGTCTGGGCTATAAGGCGGGTGGGGTAAGACTTCCCATCCACTGTTTTCCCAATATTTCTTAACCGGAATAGCAACGTGGGGCCGAGCGTTGTCATGATGGAAAATTATTGCCTCGTGTCTGGTCGCATATTCCGGGCGTTTTTCGGCCACTGCTCTCTTCAAACGGATTAATTGTATTCAGTAGCGTTGTCCATTGATGGTTTCACCCGGTTTTAGCAGCTCATAATACAGCACACCCATCTGATCCCACCAAATACAGAGCATTACTTTCGCGCCATGGATATTCGGCTTTGCCGTTGATTTGGCTGGTTGGACGGGTTTCACATATGATTTTTTGCGCTTGGGGTTGTCGTAATGGATCCATTTTTCATCACCAGTAACAATCCGTTGCAAAAATGACTTCCTTTTGTGGCGTTCCAGCAGCATTTCGGACATGCAAAACCGCCTTTCTACGTCTCTCGGCTTGAGTTCATGTGGAACCCAATTTCCTTGCTTTCGAATATATCCAGCTGCTTTTAAACGTTTTGAAATGCCTGCTTGAGTGACACCCAAAGATTCTGCGAGCTCTTCTTGTGTTTGGCAACAATCTTCATAGAGTAATGCTTCCAGTTCTTCATGTTCAAACTTTTTTGGCTGCCCAGGACGTTCATCGTCTTCCAAGCCAAAATCACCACTTTTAAATCATGCAAACCACTTTTGGCACATTCGCTCAGCTAGCGCATGTTCACCATAAACTTTCACCAAAATACGATGACTTTTCTTCATGAAGAAGAACTCCCTGCAAAAACACTTTTTCAGGCACAAAGTTCGACATATTTGAGTGAAAAAAATTATTGTTGTTTACGCTCCAAATGAATGACATATACTGAAATGACAGTAGCTTTCCAACACATGTTCCAATGGAATAATACAAGTTACGCCATCTCTTAGCAAACCGCATGAATTAAGTTATAGACCCAATAGTTCAAAAGGTTTTACTCTACGTACTCTTCTAACTAAATTGTTATTGTTAAGTAGTTGGACTACTTCTAAATCAGCATGGTTGCGAAGCCTAACTTCATGTCTTCTTGCGACCTTCCGAACCTCGTCCTCTACCATTTCAGTTTTTAGATCCCTATCTAGATCAGCGTTACGTATGTACCACGGCGCATTGTATGATTTGAAGACTTGTCTTACTTGTGCACCCCCTTAACTGGAGGCCATATGTCCAAATTGGTTTTAATATTTGTTTGTAGGGAAGCAGTTTATTGTAAATTGAGAGGCTTGAGCCTATGAGCCAATACATTTTATTAGATCGTATATTTAGTTCATCACGTTTTTTCTGGACATGAGTTATCCAGCGCATCTTTGCGTACAAAGACAAGCCTAAGTATTTAGCTGAGTTCGAATGTAGAACTACTTTATTATTTATGTTCACAGGTATGTGTTGTATGTTTTTATTTGTAAAGTTAACATGAACCGACTTCAGTTCATTTAATTTTATTTGCCATTTTTTGGTTCAATTAGATATATGATTTACTGTCCTTTGCAGTAACTTCCTGTACGGTTTTTCTTACTGAAAGTATAGCAGTATTGTCTGCAAAAGTGGCAACAGTAGTTTCGTCATTTTGTGGTAGATTGTCCATGTATAGGAGGAACAGTACGGGTTCCAACACACTACCTTGCGGTACTCCAGCTTTGATGCGTTTCAATGCGGAGTACTCATCTTCTTGCTTAATTGTGCCAGGAAGATGGTAGAGCATATTTGTTTTTCTACTATATCAGTTATTCTGTGGATCTGATCTATAGTTGAGTATTTATTTCTGAATCCAAACTGATGGTTTGGGATCAGTGTCTTTTCTTCTAGAATCGGATGGAGTCCGATTTTTTCGAATAGCTTAGACAGGATTGGCAGCAATGATATCGGTCGATATGACGTTACTTCACTGGGAAATTTGCCCGGCTTAGGTACCATAATAACTTCCGCGACTTCCACATACGTGGAACATACCTTAGTCTGAACACTGCATTTGTTATCTGTGCTATTTTTTTCACACCTTTTTTAGGCAGTTTATGTCAGAATTTCACCCGTTATTAGATCAAATCCCTGGACTTTTTTTGGGTTGATCTTTTCTTTTATTTCTTTGGCTATTTCCCTAGAGGTTACTGCTGGAATCGATCTCTTGTCTTCGCACGTTTCTTCCGTTTGTTGGGAATTATCATTTTTCAAGATGTTCTGCAAATAGATCCGCCTTTTGTTAGTTTGTTTTAGTCCAGTTACCACTGCTGTTTTCACTGGCGGAATGTATGCCTTTGGTCTTTTCATTTTTTTTTTTTTGTAGCCTTCTACAGTGAGTATTCTGTATTAGCATCGTTTGTCAGATTTGTAAGGAATCTCTCTACCAATGCATTTTTAAATTCTGCTATCCTTTTTCTGAGCTTATTGTTTAAGCTATTAAGTCTACTTTTATCACTTGAAGCTCTTGATAGTTGCCATCGTTGGCGAGCTCGTCTCTTTTCAGATATAATACCGCAAAATTCTTTGGGATACACGTTTCTTTTTACTTTGCTATTTAATTCAGGCGTTGGAGCCCATGCAGCCTTTTGTATAGCTAGGGTGAAGGACTGTTCTTCACTTTCTAGTTGCTCTGTTGTATTTATTGTTGTGGAGAGTTCGATGCGAGACGTGGGCTGTGTTCCTTCATTATATGTATATAGATGTGGTACCTAGAGGGTGACCACCACTATCACGAAGAACCTGCAAACGTTTGTCAATAGGTGCCTACGCTACATCTTAAGGATATTCTGGCCAAGACGTATCTCTATCGAACAGCTTTATCAGAGAACAGACTATGAACCTATTGGCAAAACCATATGACGACGAAAGTGGCAGTGAATTAGTCACACTCTCCGAAAGGGTGACAGGCCCAGCTTACTCAGGGCGGCAGGATGCGCGGCGGTCCTAGGAGTACGTGGAGCAAAACCGTTGAGGAGGAAGCACGGCAACTCGGAAAAGAGGCACATTTCCAGAAACCGCACTCGATGGCGCGTAGTCATAGTAGAGGCCCTACGACCCACAAGGGGATACAGGAACGAATGAAATGAATGATAAAGAATTGTCGTAGGCCAGCGTTTGCTGTTGCGTGAAACATTATAAGTGGCACTCAGTTCTCCTGCGACATCGACCCCGGCTTTAGTTTTCGTATAATAAGTAATCATTTCCGGTTTTGTCTTATACATGGTGTAAAGTTGACATAACCAGCACAACTTTTTTTTTTTTAGGTACATAGGACACCAAAGTAGTATCGTTCTGGAACCCAGATCGAGAGGCATATGCTTCTGTTTCCTTTTTGAAGACCTCAGGTACACTTGTCTTATTTTTGCGTACTTTGCCGACAGAAGTCAATATGAATGTTCAACAGATGAATCATAAGGGCGTAACTAGTAAACCAATTGTCGAACGCTAAATTCCTGTTCGTTTTTGTTATTGATTCCACTAAACAGTACACGATATCAAGCGCTTTGTTACTCAGTTGGTAAGGCCCTGGTGGTTGTTTTCCTGCGTATACTTCCAGTTTGGGAACACAAAACTTCTCCGCATCTACAAGGGCTTAAAATTTAGTTCCATATTTGGCAGCGTTTAAAAACTTATCGGCTATGACATAACCGACCTCACTCAAAAACAAAAATTTGATTTTCTGAAGATCAAACAAGAGACTACCTCCTTAAGGATCCAGACGAAATCAAAGATTTGCCAAAATTTGATGGCAACCCCAGACTCCTCTTCGAGTTCATTCACAATATATAGGAAATCCTAGGCCTGATACCGACAATAGATTGCACACTTCATGGCAAAATTCTGTTACGGGCAATACGCAATAAAGTCGTTGACCCAGCCAATGAAATATTGAGCATGTATGGCACCCCCACTAAATTTATGAGAGAAACAAGACTTCACTTGGATTGTTTACGACAAAACCAGCATATTGTAGAACTTATTGTGACCTTTGCCAGAATTATTAACCATGTATTGTACAAGTTTATGAGTAGTGTTATGAAACCAAAAGGCGACCTTTATTCAGATTTGTGTCCTAACGCATTTCTGATTGGATTACAGGAACCTTACAAAACGAGTTTCCATTCCACCGGAACCTGTAAATATGTTTCCACAATTTATTCAGCACATAACTGGACTCCAACAACTTTACCCTCCACAAAATATATTTGGCCCAAACAGATCTCTGCTTCAATAACAGCTTCCAGCTTTCCAGACACATATACAATAAAGGATCCCACCTCAAAAATCAGGAATCTCTTCGGTTTAGTGGACGAGTGTCGGAAAACCAAAGAGTAGAACTCACGAGTTCACCTCCACAGATTGAATGAAGAGCAAAAGAAAATCGGCATTATGGTCTAGCCTGATAAGGTCGTAATTATAGTATATATACTGGAAATAGCGATATCAGGAAATCCTGCTGAAATGCCCCCGAAACGTTAAAACTCTGGCAGACCTCAAAAAACGCTCGATATCTCGTTGCCATTCAGCTGGTGGTGTTGGTCAAGGTGTAACATTCCTGGTTAAAACCGATCCAGTTCTGGCACAGCCCTCTGCATCGTCTCACTGCTTTCATAGATAACCACGGGATCCTGGGTTTACTACACTAACGGCTTTGAAGGTGGAACCGTTTAACATGAGCAATAATAATTTAACAAAATAAATGAGGCAAACTTAGCCTCTGCTGGTCGATGATGGCTCGAGGGTGCAGAGGTCATCCCGGGGGGCAAATACAAACCCACATAGAAGTACTGAGGAAAACACCACCAGCAGTCGTCAACACAAAAACAGTCATCTTTCTTCTAAAAACTGGGAGAACAGATAAAACACTTGTGGAAATATTGGAGAAGTGTTCTATCCACCTACCGATGAGATGACAAAGAATCGATCAAACCGCTCTACGAACTGTCCGCGATTGACATGCACGACGACAGAGCCAGTGGAGTCATTCGACAAAATAATGCAGTTCGCCATGGCTAAAAACGGTAGTGGACTGAAAACTAAGACCGGAGTCGAAGAAGAAGATCACAGACTTCAAGCGGAGCCAAAACCACCAACTGATGGGAATAAAAAGCCTCGCAACTACACGGGCACACAGAGCGGGGAAAAAATTGCGAAAGACAAAAAACTGACCGGATAAAGGCCGACAAACCGGCCAAAAGCGATGGAAAATTGACCACATGTGACCGCAACGACACTTGGAAAAAGGTCATCAAAAAGAAGAAGCAAGTCAAGAAGAAAAGGACCACCAAGGAGAAAACTCGACCCGACGCATGCATAGGGGAATTCTCCAATTTCAGGGAAATGCTCGGGAAAGTTAAAGGCGGACCCAAAACTCTGCATTCTCGGTGAATCGGTTACTAATATCGGACGAACCCAGAAAGGGAACCTGCTGATCCAACCGAAGGAGACAGGCGAAAAAACAGACCAATTTAAAAAGATATTTGGAGAAACTCTTGGCATCAATGTGGCCATACGGGCTCTGACCCACCGGATTACTCTAGAAATAGAGGACATCGACGAAGCCACGACGAAGGAGGAGATCTGCGAATCAGCCAGACAGCAACATCAGCTAAATGACATAGACAATTCAGACGTAATTAGCCGCAGAATCACCTGTGAACTCACCCAAATTGCAACGATTATCAACCAATCAGTGCACAAAAAAGGCTAAAGTCAGGCAGAATCAGAATTGGATCGATAAACTGTCGGGTTCGCTAGCGAAAGATCCCAACTATATGTTTCAGATGTCTTGAATTCAGCCACACTGCACGCCAGTTCAAAAATGAGATGGACCACTGCAAGCAATGTAGAAGGTGTGGGGAAGAAGGCCATATAGCCAAAGACTACAAGAAAGACCGCCTTTGTTTCTTCTGCAAGAAGGACAACACGAAGAACGCTAAGCATGTAGCCGGTAGCAACAATCACCTTAACCACGGTACGACAGCCCTGGCACAAACTGCTAAAGACGACGGAACGGACATCATTTTGATCAGTAAGCCTTATAAAACTCTCGACAGCAACATCTGGACATGCGATAGATCAAGGCATGCCACAATTTGAACATGCGAAAGCATGCCTTCTAAGATACCAGCGATCAGGCGTATGGGTACGTTCTTCCAAAAATAAACGTGTTCAACTTCTACAGCTGTTACGCGCGGCCAAGTTGGACAACAAGTGAATTCCAGGCAAGATCTCCAGCGGTTGTAGGGGGGAATTTTAATGCCTGGACAACAGAGTGGGGTAGCAAGACAGAATGGTGGGTCAACGAAGAATATACCCACAGTGACCATCAGGTGTTAATACTTGATATTGAAGACCTAGGGTCGGGTAGAGTAGGTAGGAGTGGCTGTTGGAAATACCAACCCATTTAGGCTTATTGGCCCATTGTGATGCCACGTGGATCTATAATCCTCTTACTGATGGAACCAGTTTGAGCTTATGATGAAGCGTAGGAGACTGTTTACGTCTATATTTTTTAGATCGTTTAGGTGGTTGTAGAAGAAAGCTCGTAAGTGAAGTTTTCTTCTCTGGGACAGAGCTGGACATGCACAGAGTAGGTGGAGGATTGTCTTCTCCTCTTCCTCGTCCATGCAGCTTTTGCAGAAATCGTTGGTGCCAAGCCTTCTTGCGTGCTTACCTATGAGGCAGTGTGCAGTGACGACACCTATGACGGCGCTGAGATGTTCCTTATTTAGAAGGATCAGACACTTAGAGCGATCCAGATCCAGTTTTGGGCAGATCTATTTGATCGCTAGACATGTTGGTTCAACAGTCCATCTACGGTGTCTTCTCGTACCGATTGGTATACCTATGCTACCCTTTTCCGGTAGAATAGGTAGATTGGTTCTAATTTTGGTTAGATTATCGGTTCTAAAGTTCCCTGGAATGTTTCACCCAACAAAGGTGAAGGTTGAACTGCTCTGTCATCTCCATAAAACATGATCGGCAGTCAATGTCGGTTTTAGAATTTATTGAGACCGAGTCCAGGGACTTGATAGCGGCCTAATTATCCGAAAAGATGCTGATAGCCTTCACAGATATCACGTTTTCCTTCAGCCAGGACAGAGCTTCTTTAATCGCCAAAATTTCCGCCTGGAACTTGGTACAGTGACTTGGAAGACGGAAAGACAGGGTTAGGTTTAGCTTATCTGAGAAAGCACCGCCACCAACTCAGCTATCGGTTTTAGATTCATCTGTGTATAGATGGATTGACTTGTCTTCCATGAAAGCATTTTTCTCCCAGAACGATCTAGAAGGGAAGCTTACATGGAAGTTTTTGTCAAACCAAAGTTCAAGGTTGGTGTAATCGATGTTCTCTGTGAGGATTCCTAATGTATTAAAAACGCTTGCGGGGCCGAATGAATTATTTGTCCACTGTGTAGTCGCTATAAGGCGAATAGCTGCAGTCACAGCTACTTGCCTGCTGAAAATATTGAGGGTGTCATACGAAACAGAATGTCTAATGCCGCAGAGCGGATAGACCATAATGCTCCGCTTATTCATAGACATGCTGTTCTTTAGACTCTGCTTAGTTTAATGCAGTTGACTGCACTTTCTAAGGTCGTCCACCAGACGACCACCCCTTAAGTGAGTATCGGCCTTGTGACCGAGGTGTATAGCCGGTGGGTTATGCAAGGTTGAAAGCCCCATTTATTCTCAATGGCTTTTTGCAAGAGAAAAAAGCTATTGTAGCTTTATTGACTCTTTCTTGAATGTTAGCTTTCCTGTTTAGTTTCCTGTCAAAAATGAGACCCAGATATTTTGCTGTATCGGAAAGTACTAAACTGGTACCATTTATTAAAGGAGGGTCTATAATTGAAATTTTGTATTTCCTGGAAAAGAGGACAAGATCAGTTTTACGGGGGTTTATTCCCAATCCACGGCGATCTGCCCAACGGGCTAATCTATTTAGATTTACTTAAAGGAGTTCTTTAATGGTATTAAGATAATTAATTGAGACGGCTATAGGAACATCATCCGCATAGGCAATCAACCTGCTACCACCCGCTTCCAGGTATATCAGCAGTTCATTAACTACTAAGTTCCAGAGAAAATATTGAAGACCTAAAGGCCATTCCATGCCCTAAACTAGTGGGCCCGAAATGGAAAGATTTACTCTTCAACAACGAAATATTCGACGAAATGATGAATGTCAGCGAGCTAGTCGACAGCGGAACAGCAGCAAATCCAACATGCCATGCAGCAATGCCCATACCAATACTCAGTAAAAGAGGTACACCCTGCTTCTGGTGGGGCCAAGAAATAAGAGTACTCAGAGCAAACTGTTTACAAGCCCGGCGGAGAGTGCAAAATGCTGCAGAAGGAGAGCTGACTTTTAAGAACGACTTGGCTTATTCGGACTATCAAAAAGGAACCTAAAGTAAGGCAATGAAAGAAAGTAAAGCAAAATGCTTCAAGCGCATCCTGGATTATGGTGCGTGCTAGCACATAACGGCCTCTGCTAATTGTTCGACTTTACGTTGCCTTTTAGGAGTCCGAACATCCGAAGGTCATTGTACTTTAAACTTTTGCTAGGCTCACCAACAATGAGTCCATTTTTATCCGAGAGTTGTGAGCCCTATGACTGCGTAGACCAGTGTAAAGCTACTGGCCGGGCATGCCCTTGGCATGAGTAAGGATTTACTACGAACTTATGTGTTGCGCCGCCAGCTCAATCCAAGTTATAGGACACTCAACAGTTTCCCGATCAATCGTCATGCAGGTCCTCTTTGCAACTTAATAAGACAACTTACACCACGCATAATTAGGAGATCGTTTTGTAAGGATATAAGGATCCATCCCACGCCACCCTGAATTAAGTTGCCTACCAATTTTAAAAATCATCATTGACATCAACTGCAATATAGTATGTCACTTTTGACAGAGTATTATAGTACTTGTGTTTCATTTTTGGTTAAGGGTTAAGTAGCAACAATTAATTATCATTCCTGGCTGATGGTGGTAGGAGCTGTGTCTCTGTACCATTATAGTTTATATCAAATGGTCGCAGTCGACTATCGTTAGCTTCTATTTTCCACAATAAACGTAAATGAAAATGAAAGTGTTTGTAGCTCCTTAAATCCATCGGTGGCTCAAGTTCGCTAGTCAATTCTTTTGTTTCCATTCGACTCTTTCAAATTGCTTTCCGTTAAGGTCAAGTTTAAAAGTACCTATGTTCCCTAACATCGTTACGAAGTATTGTACAACTTGAAAGAGTTTAAACCACTTCTTCTCCCATCCACGTCCACAAGACCTCCATCCAGTTGAATCGTTTTCGGCTTCACTTTTACACAGAAAACGCAAAGTATTATAATAATGTTCCATCGTTAAAACAAATTTAACAGCGGAAAAGTAAATTAGAAGTAAAATCATATAAGGAAATCGCAGATCATAAATTTAGCACTAACTCTCTAAAAAAAAACAAAAACCAAAAGAGACAAGCAAAACAAACTGGCAACTCATATCATTTAATATCGCGAAATTTGTGGCAAGAAAGCGCCATGCAGACAGCCAGTCATCTATGTAGCCATTCAGGCATCAATAGTGTGATCATGTTCTACATTGCAATATGAAGCGGCGATCTCTGTGAGAAGACTTTCATCACCCACATCCGGTGTTGGATGGTTTTTTTTTTCTTTTCTTTCGATTCGAGTCATCGGTCAGGGCCAATAGGCACCTTAAACTACAAGAGCATCTGTCATCTGTGATAATCATGCAAGTGCCGCACTCTATAAACACAAATCGCACCACTAAGTAACTCCAATTTCGCAAAAGCCCAAGGTAATGACCGTTCATTAGGAGGAACTCGACCACATAAATTTCGTACCCCAAAGACTAACTCTCGCAGCTAGAGATTTCTCCAGTCCGCTGATCATTAATCTGGACTACATTTTCGTGCTCTGACTCTAATCTCGTACTGATCTTCGATAAAATGAAATCGTTCGCACCATTGACGACGGCGACGGCGACGGCAATGGAGACGATGACGATGACGATGACCATGGCAATGCCACCAATCAATCAATTTATCACCCAAGTCCCAACAAGTGTCGATACTGGTCGACGCGGCATGATCTCTAGTGATCTGGATTCGATCGAAATCATTCATCCAACAAAGCAAAGCGCCGAGACTTTGGTGCTATTTGGTTGGCATTTCGGAGGGCTTAATGGCTTTTTGATCGGCCAGTGTGCTGTTCGATTGATTTTCGCCATCAATTTGTTAAAAAAAAGTTCTTACCCCAGGCAACACCGTGCAGAATGGAGCTATGGGGGGGCGTAAGGTGGATTCCAGAAAATTGTTATTAAGCCAATTTTATGGAACCACGAAACCGCGGGCTACATAAGCATCCAACAAATCCCTGTAAATTGATGTTAGGCGTTCGTCGATGGATAATCATTCCACCACCACCTAGAGTGTGCGGTTAGTTGGAAACAAAACTTTCATCCGCATTATCAATTCGCAAGTCGTCGTCGTCATGTACCACGCAATGGTTTCTTGGTTTCATTGTTTCTTCGCTTCTTTACTTCTACAAATCGGAGGGGGAAGTATTGTAGGCGGTGGATGAATAAGCAACGCGATTATGGGAAGATGTTGCTGAAAATTGGATGCGACTTGTAGCCCTTGTCAAGAACTCTCATTTTTTTAACGCTGATTTGATCTTTTTGCTTCTGTCATTTCTGTGGCAAAAAGTGAAATGGTGCGTGATTGAGGTGACCCATGATATGACTACTAATGAAGATACAAAGAAGTTTGTGGAATGTAAGCTATTCAAAATGAGTTGAGTAAACCACAGATAGGTATCGGGGATCTCGAGTTCGAATAAGTGACAAATCGAAATAGATGGTGATATCATTTTCGAGATTAAAGTGTTACGAATAACAAGAATCAGTGAAAACTAAATGAAGGAGAAACACACAAGCCACAAGATGTCGGCCAAGTGATAGTGAACGTATATTATCTGTGGTGTTGAATGGCATTTGGACATTATAGCGCTTTATTAATTAATTACTTGATGTCTTAATTTTTTTGCTTTTACAAATTGCTTAACAGGTTTTAGGACAGTGTAAGCGATGTACAATATTTCTCATCGATTTAAGGTCTCTTCTAAGATTTATTGTTAGACACCTTACCTAGTAATGAAGTCATGCTATTGAGCTGACTTTGGTGCATTGAATACATCTTGCATAGCATTAGGCAAAGAAATCGTCGTCTATGTTAATTTTTTGAAACTAAACACTGGTCACTATCTTATGTTAACATAACTTCGTCCATTGGCCATTTTTCTCTATTATCTGTGATAGCAATCATACTCGTACATTTCTAGGGCTCATTTGTATGCGAAAGAAGTTACCCCCCGTATAAAAACGATATGACATGGCTATTTCAGCCCAGCGAATGGAGAATGCGTAGCTCAAAAGCAGACCGGTTCTGGAACAAAGAAAAATGCAAATGGTGTTAAACTAATATTTTGAATGCTAATGTAAATCGATATTTAATAAAATGTATCCAGTGAAGTTGGCTGAACCAACTAATGACAACATTATCCAATTTTGATAAGATCTATGGTAGTTCACAGAAATAAAAGTCTAAGTCTTAATTTAGCTCCGAGCTAGAGAAAGAAGAGACGGAATGAGGATTACCTTCATTAATATTCAGCAGTCTTTGGAGTCTGACCAAGCAAAGCGCAATACTGGCATTTTCGCAGATAAACTCCCAAGATAGAGTCAACGACGACGTCAGGAACAGATTCAGTGATGTCCTCATTCAACATACTTCAACATTTACCCAGATTGTGGAAATAAATTTTATGACGGAGGAGTTTCAGGCAAACATATGGAGGTGCCAAAAATCCCATAATGTTCAACTGACACTACGTAAGTTCCAAAGAGTCTGGACCTTCAGGTTGAAGGTTAAATGCTTAACCTCGAACGAAACTATATGCTGTAAGGCAACAAACAGCTACTGATATTGATGGACTTACTGTTGACGATACCAGCAAATTAAAAACGGACAACGACTGCAGCATAGTTAGTGAAGAATTATACGATGACCATATAAGAACGATAAGAAAAACAATTTAAATAAAACAAGAATGGTGTGAGACATAAAATTGATTCTGGCTTTATTTTGAAGCTACGCTCATGCCATTATGTATGAAATAGCACATCATTCAAGTAGATGCCTCAGCTTCGCTTGTAGTGCTTCAAGAGGTCAGTCCAATTTTTGATGAGGCAGTCCAATAGCATGTCGAATGTTGGCTTCGAGCTCGTCCAAAGTGGTTGGCTTTACCTAGCCTTAGAGAAACTATCAGTGGTATCAAATCGCATAATAGCGGGGCCCAATTGATGAACGCTCCCCGCCAGTCGCCAAATTTCTCCTTCAGAACTTCGAGCGCTGCGTTGCCTGTATGGCAATATCGCTCCAATATTGGCAATTTTGTATGTTCACATAGCCGCTAACCCAAAAATGGGCCTCGTTCGAGATGATGATTTTTTGGCCGAAATCCGGATCTCCGGTCAACATTTCCAGCGCCCAATTCGCGAACTCATTCACTCACATCATCCGGCTTCAATTCTTGCGTCAGTACAATCTTAGACGGACGTAGGCCTAAATCCAACCGCAAAATAAGCCTGTTTGACCCTCTGGCAATGTCTAAAGCTGATCGGCGCCGAATCGACATTTCTGGGTCTTCTTCGATACTGGCCGCTACGGCGGCTACGTTTTCTTCTTTCGCACTAATCTCTGTCTAGTTGGTGGCATAAGATCTCAAAGAGTGTTCTCTTGCTCAAACTCCTCTGCCGTGATCACGTCATACCTCACGACTTCACTGAGTCGCAATTATTGTACAATAATATTTTTTAATAATTTCCGGACATTTGACAAGCGTAAAACGATGCATGATAAAATGGCAAACCTTTCTGAATATTTTGACAGCTGCTGAAACATAACAATTGGAAAAACCATCATTGCTATCTGGTCAGCCTTTACTATCTTTCTGAGTTCGTGAATGAGAAAGCGACGAAACAGGATTCCATTAAACTGCTAATTTTGCTGTTTGGAACTCCTCTAGAGGAGATCCCTGTATGATGGTATGTGAAGCAACTGCAAGAGTTACTTCGGGAAGTGCAAGAGCGAGCGCGACAAGAGAAGCGTATAGCTCCAATTCGGATGAAAACTAGGTGCGATTTAAAATCTGATATACTTCGCTTTCAGGTCGGAAACGATGTGCGAGTATATCTGGTTTCGGGTAACACCAGAATTGCAATCCGATTGGAATAGTCCGCATCCAGTTATGGATGTAATCACTGATGTGCCAGATATAGATTCAAAAGACTCCGAAAGTAAAGTTTAAGATTGTAGGCTTTGGTCACGTAGACGAGTACCGTGGAGAGAGTATAGTATAAGGTGGGGCAAAATTAATCACCCTATCGGAAGATGGTATAATTTTTGCAAATGGCATCGTACGCCAATCACATTTGACATTTGTAAACCAGACAGCTGCAGTTTACAGACAGACAAGAGCGTGGAATAATTGTGTTCATGTTTTTGACCAATAATCTGTCGATGGTGCCAGCGCAGAGTGATTTTGACGTCGATTTCCTTCTTTTTTTTTCTACTTTGCGCGCGCTCAAGGGATTTAGGTATCCTTAAGATGCTTGCACACAGCGCGGGCGAAGGAAAATCAGGGAGGATAGAAGGAGAGGTACTGGTGAACGTTGGTTTTAAATGTTGGAAGTTTGTAATGACTAGAAAATAAAGAGCTTGGCAGGGCATTCCATAAACGAGTTGTACGGCTTTGGAACGAATCACGATATTTTAGAGTACGTCCGAATATGGGCTTGAGGGTATACTGATAGCATTCATAGCAAGGCCGGTGTTACGGTTAAAATTTTGAAGGGGCGGAATGCTACTGGTGATTTCTATGAGTTTTATCGCGCGGTTTTGAATCCTATCTAGCAGGTGCAGAGGTGTTTTGGGCACACCCGACCAGATGTGGGCATTGTACCCCAATTTCGGGCTGAATGAATTATATATTGAGTCCAGGTCAGAGGGGGTGAATTATTTCTTACATTGCTTGAGGAAACATAGGCATTTAACAGCGTTTTTGACGACATCGAATATGTGATCATTCCAACATAAGTTTTCATCGACACACATACCGAGAATGGAAAGTCTATCGGTTTCGACGATGCAAGTGCCATTCATGGATAATGGCTGTGTGTTTAAATTTCGCTTTAACGACAGCAGACAGCATTGTGTTTTGGAAGCTTCTACTCTGTTAGTGGTTCCCCAATTAGTTATGCTGTTAATATCAGAATTTAATGAGCACGGACGTGAGTCCGGGAACGAATATGAAAAGCAGAGTGTACTGTCGTCAGCAAAGGAGTATATTGGATTAGAGGTAGCAGACAAGAGATCGTTGATGAAAATTAAAAAGACTGTCGGAGACAGAACGGAGCCATGTGGTACACCAGCATTTATTTTGTGAATATCAGATTTCAAGACAACTTGAATTGAACGTTCTGAAAGGTTATTTCTAATCCATTGAAAAAGAGTGTCGTCGATCCCAAAAGCACGCATTTTTGATAAAAGAGTCTAATGCACAAGCCTGTCGAATGCCTTAGAAGAATCAAGTGCAACTATCTTGCTTTCGCCAGATTGATGTACGCTTTGATTCCACTTTTAGGTGAGACGTGCCATCAGATCACCGGTGGACCTGTTGCTATGAAAACCATATTGCCGGGAATTTAGAAGTTTTCGTGTTTCGAGATATTTTATGAGCTGACGGTTTATCAGCGTTTCCATGACCTTGGAAAGAAGGGAAGTAATAGCGATGGGTATGTAGGAGGATAGAGATGAAGATTTGCCTTTTTTAACAACGGGCTGGACAAATGCTGTGTTCCATCTGCTCGGAAAGTGTCCTAAAGAGTAGGATAGATGGGAAATCTTACGCAGTGGTTTTGCCAGCGAGGGAGAACACCTCTTCAGAAGGAGGGGAGATATACCATCTGGGCCAGCGGATTTATGTATGTTGAGATCTTTAAGTACTCTTGCCACCACACGACTGCGAAAGTGGATTCGTCCCATTGAAGATTCGACGCACTCAAGTGTAGGCGGAGACAAAGCACAATCTGGGAGTATTGAGCTGGCCGCAAAGTGTGCAGCAAACAAATTGGCCTTTTCCAAAGACTGACAGCTGGAATATCATTATAAATGAGCGTTGGGATGGAAGATGAGGCAGAATTTCTAATGTTTATGACGAACGACCAAAAATTTGTACTACCTTTGAGACATTGTAGTATTTTTTGCCTCAGTTTTTGGTCGTGTTAGAATTTTACACGTTTAAGAAATGCGTTCCACTCATTCCTGGCTCGTTTAAGCTTTTTTCGGTTTTCTTCTTATTGGGTTGGTTTTGAAGGACCGAAAAAACATTTCTCTAACCCTGACAGCCTCTTTACAGCTCGAGTCGTACCATGCCTTGATACTTTTCATCCGATGAGGGATAAAGTTTCTCATCCCAAAGAGAATGTTGTCTCTGAGCATATCAGTAGCGATATTCACGTCGTTATCGAGGAAACATAACGACCAGTTACAATTCCTAAAGAAACTGTTAAGACCGCTCCAGTTGGCTTTCTCGTATTGCCAAACGGTCCTTTTAGGAATCTTTTCTCTAACTGTGTTGTCGGTGTACGAGAAATTAGCTGATATGACACAAGTCCTGGGTGTTGACGGTATGACTATCAATGTCTGGTATTCGCGTGGACTCATTTACAAGCTGCGTTAAGTTGTTCTCCGCAGCGAAGATCTCAACACACCGTCCTTCGGGTGTTGCCTGTCCAGAATGTCGAAGCCATCCAGAATTGTGTGAATTGAAATCGCCCGTAATAACGATTCCAGTATTGGGATACAGGGATACAATTCTTTGAATGGAGTCAGACAACGCATCAAACTCGTTAAAGGTCGAGTTGCTGTCTAGTTTGCCCAGTTTGAGGCTTCTGTAAATAAAGCAGTAGTGGATAATTTGCTTACGGATATGGAATTTAACCATATGAAATTGAATTCCGTATTGGAACAGGGACTACATTGTGGTGGAGTTTGGTAAACTACATCTCTATACACGTAAATAGCGATACCGCGGTGAGAAAAGAATAAAGGCACTAGTTCGTAGCCTGGTAGCGTCAGATCAGAGTGATCAGAGAGGTGTGGGCGGGGTCCTGTTTTTCACTAAGTGCCAAAATAGCTGGTCTAAATTTGCAGACGTGGACGTACGCAGAAAAGTGTTTACTCTTTAGCCGGCGTATATTGGCAACATCCACTCTGAGTTCCCGATTCTTAATAAAGAAAGGCAAACACAAAAAACAGAAACACCGACGTTGCTAAACACAGCTGTTAAGTAAAGATTCAGAGTTGGTTTACCGAATCAAATTGTTGTAGATGTTATGCCTTTACAACAATAGGAACCAGCACACCAACAAAATTCAAACCCAGAGCCCGCTATCCATCGGTTGTTACATACACTCAGTGACTGCACGCGCTGTATGACAATGTAATACAGCAACGGCAGTGACCGAGTGCAAGCAATAGTATGACCAGGGGCAGGATGACGAATCATCATGAGCGACGAGGTGCATTTTCACTTAAGCGTTTAAGTCAATAAGTAAAATCTTCATTTTTGAGGCACTGAAAATCCGCGTGTGATGCACGAAGAGCCATTACATTCACTCAAACCCACTGCGTGGTGCGGAGTTCACGCGAGAGGAGTGATTGGGCCGTATTTTTTTGAGGACGCCATCGGCAGTACGGTCACTGTTACTAGTTAATGCTACAGGGCCATGATTAGCGACTTCTTACTGCCGGAATTGGATGAGCGGGGCTTGGTGAACATGTGGCTTCAACAAGACGGTGCAACCGCACACACAGCACGAGCCACAATGGATATTGTGAAGGAAACGCAGAGACATATCTTACATTCTCTTCATTCATCGACTGCTCTCTGGTTCTGGTTACTGCGCTTCCCTTCCCTTTATATGTAATTCTATTTCCGTCAACAATACTCCGTAAGGTCAACTCAAATCTCCTCCTTTTTGATTTTAACCTGAGCACTTCCCGTGTCGTCTCACACTTGATCTCCTGGAAGTCCTAGTTTTGAGGTTAGTTTAAGATTGTATTAAGCCAAATAAATATGGGCGTCAGGCCCCACAAAAATTAAACATTCAAATCTTGCCTTAATCTACATATTTCCAGTGACAAATTCGGTTCCAAGTCCTGCTTTTTTTGTTTTTGGAAGTAATATTTGATTTGAAGCAGTCTGGAGTTTCCACTGATTGCTCGGCTGCAGGTGGTCTATTAAATGACCTAATACTCACGCTCATATTTAAAGTTCTTCGTCATTCTGTTGTTCCCATAGGTCATTAGCAGTAAACTGTCCCTTATCAAAGGCTTTTGGTTGCCCCGTTTTTACATAGCTCCTTTTTCAGTAGTACACACAAATTCCAGAACAATAGTTTACAAAGGTCTGTCTTAAGTTTATTTCCAAATACCATATGGAACCAGCTGCGGATCCCTGAGAAACATAATTATTGTAATTGGTGGCATACTAATTATTTCGTACAGCAATGCGAACCTCTACTTCTAGCTTACCATCTTACAAGAACTCAAAAATGTTCAAGTAGATTCATCCTCCTATGACTCTTTTAGTCTTGCAGGAGTTTATTTTTGATCGAAGAGTAAACAATCTTTCGACCATAGATTCAGAAAATATTTTCTAATTTCTTATTATTCAGCTGCTCCACTTCAATCTCTAGTCGCTAGCATTATCCAGTTTGTAATTAGCGTTGTAATCTGAATCAATATTAGAAATTTCAATTCAATTTAGTATTCCGCTACAGTCTTCGGATATATATGTTACATACTCGTACATCTGCAATCGATCAGTTTAAATTTTCAAATCTACTTTGATAGCCGATTTAACTGATACTCGTATTTGACGTGCCGATTGTTTCCAAATCAATTTAAGAGCAATGTTCATAATTACCAAACAAATAGAAAATAGATACACGTTCCTAGTGTACAACCACAGATAGATTTTACTCAAAATTATAACCTACAATCAAAGATGCACAGTCTAGAGCTATGTACTCAGTTAGAAAGTCATTATCGATAGGAATTCATGAGGAGGCTTATCCGAAAAGATCACGTTTAACAAATTAACTAATTCTGGACGGAGTTTTATAATTTTTGCGCGTAAATTGGCTCAACATCCGAGCGGACGCTTTTACTTTCTACCGAGACCAGTCTACGTTAATGTTCGCACTTTATAACTCTCTATGGGCAATTGGGTACTTGGGCAGTGCTTTCCAAGAAAACGAAGTTTTATGAACTTTTACCATAATCGTGAGTTATGACTTTTTAATGGTTACTTACGTTGTAGAATGTAGCGAACTTTTGTTTTGGAACTTCTTCAAAGTCGATCTATATCAATATGGAAGACAGTGTAATGGCATGTCATTCACTGAAGCTAATAATTTGTAAAACTATCTACGAGTACGAGTATAATACTTAATAGTTTTTTTTTTTCCTCAAACAAATAGTATGGGTAGTATGTATGGAAAAGTTAACGTCGGTATCTGCTTATGTAAGGCGTAGAGAGAAACCTCAGATACGAGTGGAGATGTACGAGTAAGAATGATTTTGTGAAGAAATTGTTTAGTATCGATGAACTGTGGTTTGCTAAAATTGGGTATAATCGTTCTATATTGGCACGAGCACTTTAAAATGAAGACCACTTTACGAATTTTAATTCACTTTTTTAAAGTGCTCTTCTCAGGACAACTGTATTCCTCTTGGCTTAGTAAGCGGGCTTCTGACATATAGAAGCATAGCCCTGAGACGCAGCAAACACCCGCGTCAATCCTACGCACGCTGTTTAAAGTCCTCCAAACCAAACACTCTGACGTTCGCAATTGATGAGTCCTTAAAATGTAGGTTCGGTCTTCTTCCGTCGTTTCAAACTGAGTGCTGGAATTCAAAGAGCCTTGTAGCTGGAAAATTGTTGACCGTTCGTTCAATCTGGCCTAGCCAGTATAGTCGACATATTTTATCTAGATCTTGATAGAGCTCATAGTGACTATATCTCCCGCACTATTTGTTCTCCTCGCATTCGGGACCAAATATTGTATATATGGTATATAAGGATTCTTCTGTCGAAAATTGTTCGGTATATAATCTGCTTATTGTCTAGTCGCATTGTCAAGATTACTGTTTGATGGAGAATACATTTGATCTTCCGTATTAGCAGACCTATACCCTTGAACTTGTAGAGTTTATTTTTACTCCACAGTAGGTAAACTCGTCAACTATGATACATAAAAGTTACTGCTGTTAACATTGACGTTTTGTCACTGTATACAAATGTCTGTTTGATTAGCAGAAGACCGATTCATGTTCGTTTGCCTTAAAAGCTTGAATGAAACTGTGAGTAGCCGACAGTGATGATGTTGTCTGCGTAACCTAGCTAAACAGATTTGTTGAACACTGGGTCTCATATCTTAAGACAAGGTTAGGTTAGGTAATAAGGGACACGCATACACAGAGGCCTATTTTTCTATTGTGATTCCCTGTTAATATTGTTAGCGTGTTACCAGAGCTTATAACGAATCTAATGTGATCTATCAGGTTTGCTTTGCTCATGTACTCAAGTTCTCCAAAAAGTCTGTACCCCAGGTATTTGGCGCGGCATATTTGAGGTTAGGGTAGTCGCACGGCCTATAATAATCTCTTAGATAATCTCTATTTCTTCTTTCTTCCTACAGATTTTGCAACAATCTTGAGAAAGGCTACTATTCTGCTGGCTACCCAGTCTATGAGGCAGTGACCAAAGGTTTGGTCAAAATGACAGAGTCAACTCTGAAAATCCATACTTCGTTGAAACAGTCTTTGGATATAAGTTCCATTTTGCGTTTCTGGGTTTCAATTGGTATATTTACAGGTATGCCGCTGGGTGTGTTACTCCTGTGCAGCAGAGAGGCAGCTTCTCTTACTAGTTCATTCGCTTTCTCATTCCATTTCACTTTCGTGTGTCCAGGTACCCAGCAGATACTCGGTGACATTCGTAGTCTTTACTTAGAGCTTGGCGACATTTTTGTACCACTCTTGATTTGGTGGTTTCACTAGCCAAAGCTTTTATGGCTGCCTGACTGCCCGCAAAGATCGAGATCTCTGAGGGATTAAGTTCCATGAGTAGTACAGCCTGTGCAGCTTTACGAAGGGCAAATATTTCTGTCTGAAAAATTATACATATACTATAATACATTCATCCAGAATCTTAAAGGAGTCCTGGATTTGTAGTGGACTCCTGCTACAGATGCTTTCTCCATTTAGAGGCGGAGTTTTCTTTTTCCAGAGATTAAAACACAGATTTTTTGATAAAAAAATAATTTTATTTTTCAACGTAGTCTCCCTTGAGCTCTATACACTTTGTCCAACGCTTCTCCAATTTTTTTATCCCTTCCAAAAAAAATGATTTGTCGAGGTCCTCAAAATGACGAGATGACTTCATCATTGGAGTCAAATCTTTTTCCACCAAGCCATTTCTTCAGGTTTGGGAACAAGAAGTAGTCGCTCGGAGCCAAATCTGGAGAATAGGGTGGATGAGGGAGCAATTCATAGCCCAATTCATGGATTTTTGCCATGGCAACTGCACATGTGTGCACCCTTGCTTTGTCTTGGTGGAAAAGAACTTTTTTCTTGGCCAAATGAGGTCGTTTTTTTTTCAAATCGTCATTGAATCGGTCCAATAAGTTGGCATAATATTCCCCATTGATTGTTCTTCCCTTTTGAAGGTAGTCAATGTGGATTATCCCGCGTGCATCCCAAAAAACAGTCGCCATAACTTTATTGGCTGACAAACCCACCTTGGCCTTCTTTGGCGCCGATTCACCCTTAGAAACCCACTGTTTTGACTGTTGTTTGTTCTCTGGTGTGTTGTGATGGATCCATGTTTCGTCTACGGTTACAAAACGGCGCAAAAACTCCTCCATATTGCGATTAAACAACGCCAAAACTTCCTGTGAAGTTGTTACACGATTGCGTTTGTGGTCGACTGTGAGCAAACGCGGCACCCATCTTGCGGAAAGCTTTCTCATGCCCAAGTGATCATTCAAAATTGAAACCACTGAGCCATGCGAGATCCCTACGGCTTCCACAATCTCTCGCACTTTCAATCTTCGGTCGGCCAACACCATATCGTGAATTTTTTCGATTGTTTCGGGTGTAGAGACCTCAACTGGGCGTCCAGGACGTTCGGCATCTTCAGTGCTTGTACGGCCACAACGAAATTCAGTAAACCACTTTTTTACCATTGAAATCGATGGTGCAGAGTCCCCATAGTATTTATCAAGCTTAGCCTTGGTCTCGGTAATGGTTTTTTTTCGCAAGAAATAATGCTTAATAAGCACACGAAATTCACTTTTTTCCATTTTCTCCTCAAATTAGTGAGTAGTCTGATAAAAATAGCTGTCAAACACAAACTAACTGACGCAGCAAGTTTAAATTTTGACAGGAGTCAACTGACAGATGCCTGTTGACAGGAGCAGTGTTGCTGTTTCAGTAAAGAGGTCAGAAATTCAAAAAGTCACGCCCTCGTATAGAGAAACTCCTATCAAGATCCACGCATGGCACGATATAGTCATAACACTTAGTCAGGTTTGACCGGTTATATCGTACTTCTGTATTATATACGCCTATTCTAAGTTGCAGTGCGTCCATAGGTCTGACTCTTTTAGATTGATTGAACATCTAGAGGAAGTAGCATTGTCTCGAGTGCAGTTTGTGGAGTAGGCTTAAACGCTCCAAAGGCGTTAGTCTTTGAGTTTGTATGAGTGTTTTGAGATAATTAGTCTTTCCCGCGGCTTTTCACCAAACCAGCGCACCATGGGTAAGAATTGGCCTACGTTACGCTTTCAACTGAGATAAAAAACTTGGATAATTCCTAGATATTTATCTTCATATCGAAGTTGTATCCGAACACCATTAATTCTACGAAGATCAAACTTTTCTAACTTTCTTTCTATTATGAACAACACTGGTTCGGTTTTTGATTGATTTATCCCTAAACGGTTTTGTGTAGTGGTGTCTGCTAAGTATAATCACCTGTACAATGGACTAGTGCTTTGCCTGTGTACCCAATTAAGGTCATGGATGTATCCGAAGAATCTAGGCTGAGTAAGAGCCGACGTTGAAGTCGGCTTAAAGGTCTTAATCCTAAGCGGGCAGGGTCATGAGATTTATGCAACATATTTTGGACTGTTTCTGTTTCTTCAAGGCAGAGTCGGCATGTGTTTTAGAGGACAGAGTTAATTTGTTTAAGTAAGCGTTGACCAGTTGGAAAGCCATTTCCTAAATCCTAAGTTTGTTTTGCTACACCATATATTTCTTAATGTCATAAGCTAGTTTCTGCAAAGAGTATAAGAGCATTTTTTGCCGAACTATCTGACTGGTAGGTATACCATAGAGTAATTCATGGACAATCAAGTACTAGTACACATATTAGTGTGACTTCATTTGCACTAGATTCTACTCCTGCTTCTAGCCTATTTGACATTTTCTTACCATTAGCGTGTAAGTGGGATTAAGATTCTGTTTGAGCGATTTAAAAATGTTCCCAATGCATCCCACTCGGAAAGTTAACTGACCATTAAGATGGATTCTTTTCGGTAGGATACTAATGGCGAAGATTGTATCGATACTTTTCCAAGAATCTTCTTACGCCCAACGAGATTGATGGTTCTGTTGTTACGTAGAAGTTTCAATTTTAACCCACTTGCTATCACAGTCTTCATGGCATGATATGGAGAAGTGCATTGCACTCGTCATAGCTAGGCAGGTTAGTATTTGCACCTTTTCAAAGATAGAGTAGATAAAGGATTGATTAGAATACAAGCGATGCATATACTCGTATGTATAAACACCTTAGCAGAGGATCTACTAAATGAAAAAACCGGTGATGAGATATTTTCCACCATGGACACAAAGCCTTATCGAGTCGTCCATTTTGACATACTGATAAGAGCCTTCAAGACTTAGCCAGGGTTTTGGAATAGAAATGGTGATGGATGAGACCTTACCGAGTCAACGCTAGCACTCAGATCGCTGATCAGTTTGGAATAGCATCAGGTGCATTCTGCAAGAAAACTGGGTCTCCAAGTCGGAGGCTGTGCCTTAGGGTAACTTCTTTACCACGTACAAAAATAATGATGTTGGTAAGGTGCCACTAGCTGCGTATACAAATGAATCCCTTCTTAAAATATCACAATCTGTAACGTCAAGATACTCTGAACGACGATTGTACGGTTGGAAAAAAAACCTAACTTCTGGCACTCAAGAACTTAAAGTTGTCCTCGAGGGATTTAGAGCAGGTATTGCTCCAGTATAGAAGATGCAATGGTAGATTATAATATGTTCAAAGGAAAAGCTTTGTATTACAGCTGCTACAAAATGCGGCACAGATTCATTATTTAAAGACGACTAAGGTGTTTGTGTTTTTAAGCCGATAAGCGATCGCCCCACCGCAATCGGAATTAGGCCAAAATTTCAAAACTTTCTCATATATTTACATACCACCTTGAAAATCTATATTGTCCCCTTTAAGGTAATCCCCATCGACTGCAACACACTTATGCCAGCGCTTGATCCAATCCTCGAAACATTTTTTATATTCGGTTTTCGGTATGTCCATCAGTGCTTCCAGCGATTTTTCCATTACTTCTTCTCGGCTACTGAAACGCGTTCCCCGTAGATGGCAAATCATCTTTTTTGCGACGTCAACACGGTCTCTTTTTTGCATGAAATTGAGGTTTTTTGGCACCAACTTTGCTGCTACACGACGGAAACCCAAATCATTAACCAAAATGTCTTGGACGGATCCATAAGCAATGTTCACGTCCCCAGCTATCTCTCTGACGGTTAATTTGCGGTTATTGACCCATGACCGTTTTCTTTAGAGCATCGTTGCCGAAACACTTGAGGAGACCGCATCATAAGTCATGAATTGTATATTAGAATATCAAATCAGAAAAAATATAAAGAGAAAATTCAGTGAAAGAAGAGAAGAACGTGCGTAGGCTATCAACACGAGGAGGTCGAAAACAATAAAGGAAAGTCAGACAGCTGCAAATTGGTTTTAAAGCTATAACCAACAGTCCTTAAAGCAATGTTGGAATGCGCAGAAAATGACATATTTGTTGTTAAAAGATTTCCTAAGAAGAGTGTCTATCTTCAGTCATCAAAGAAACTAGCTCCCTCTCTCAGTATAGAAAATCTTAGTGGAGCTATTAGAAATCTGAAGAATAAAAGGCCGCCGACTTCGATGGCTTACCAGCATGTACGAAGATATTGTTTTGGTAAGATATACGCGCCAAATCATAAAAACAATTTGAGTGGGCACACTCGATGACTGGACTGCGCCTATATAAATTGGGCTCCTATATGTTCTAAGAAATCCAGAGATACATATATCTCTAGAAAGGCTTATCTGGTAATTGGCTCCGATGCCAATGCACACCACATTCAATGGGGAAACACAAACATCAACGCCAGAGGTCACTTAATTTTTGAATTTATTAATTCTTCCAAACTCGTTATGTGTACCAGGGGAAATCACTCCACATTTCATACAAAAAAACAGAGAGGAAATTTTCGTTTTAATAACGATAAACACAAACCACCCGCAAGGGTCTACCTTCCTGATCGCCTCCGTAAAATATGTAACTTCAAATCTAATTAAGAACTTTCCCATCTCTAGGCATCGCAAGCCCTCCAAACCCCATTGGTGGACAAGAGAGCTAAAAAGACCCAGAACAGAAGACACAATACCTTACTAGAAGTGAAGAGCTCTGGACCAAATATATATAAGACTGAACTCAACTCCTACAAAAAAAATGTCAGAATGGCCAAGAAACAATCATGCCCTCTATTTTGTGAAGCTGTAGAAAGAAGGAATAGACGAGATATTTCCGGTCATGTTACAATACGCTCTTCCATATATCATATCTTGGCTTAAAATTATGTTTATCGATTGTCTAAAACTGGGCTACTTCCCAAACAACTGGAAAGAAGTGAAAGTGGTTTTCATTCCCAAAGCAGGAAGACCTACCCACTCCTTCGCTAAGGACTACTAACCCATAAGTTTCTCCCCACACTGCAGAGAATCCTAAATCAACATACAAGACAAAAACGCAACAAATACATCCTATGCGGTTTTGACCACGCTTACCTTAAAGGCAAATCAGCAGACGGGGTACAAGGTACCATAAAAAAGAATATGCACAAAAAGAGTTCACTAGAGTCTTAGATATCAACGGATAATTTAATAACGTAAATACCGGTTCTATAAAGATGGCCTTGGATTGAGGACATGCAAAAGAGCATCAATCCAAAATTTGGAAGAAACTCAGACAGCAAAAGGGTTGGAAGTGGAACTCCACAAGGAGGAATGATTTCTCCCTTTCTCTTGCGGTAAATGACATCCCTACAAATTTCGAACAGAATGGTGTTAGGTTCAAAAAATGAACTAGTGCTGTTCGCAAGAGAAAGAAGTTAAAAAAGTTTAGTCTTCGTAGATACCACGGTGCTAGGATACAACTTTCATCATAACATAAATATCTAGGAATCATCCATGACAGCAAGCTCAGATGAAAGCGTTACATCGAAGAAAGAACCAAAAAAGTAATAGGAGCATTCCACACATGCCAAAGAAGCTTTGGTAAACGTTGGGCACTAAGATCATATATGTATAATGCACTGAACGTAAATGGTCGTACGTAGACCCCTTACTTATGGTATGCTGGTTTTGTGGAAAGACTAATTATCTCAAAATACTCACACAAGTTAAAAGCGTTAAAATCTACTCTTCAAACTGCACTGGAGATAATGCTCAACCTCCTTCCTGTAATTATTTTTTCAAGCAGAAATATTTGCCATTCGTAAAGCTGCACTAGCTGTATTAATAATGGAATTTGATCCCTCAGAGATCCCTATATTTGTGGAGAGTCAAGCAGACAGAAATCTTTGGCAAGTGAAACCATCAAATCAATAAAAGTACAAAAATGTCGTCAAAAGTGAGTCTGCGTCTAACAACCGCATGGATGTCCGGCAGTGACTGTGTCAGCGGGAGAAGACATCCGTTTCACTACAGGTGTACTAACTGGCCACGGCCTCAGATGGTTCAGGATGGCCAGCAAAATAGGAGCCTATTTTCAATATTTCTGCAGAAGCTGTAGGAACGATGAAGAAAAAGAGATTATCACACACTTGCTATATGACTGCCCTAAATACATGGCAAGCATCTGGAATAGACACTTTTTGGAGAACTTAAAGATGTCAGCAAAATAAAGCTGAAATATCTCATTAGACTTGTCAAAAGTTCTGGCTGGTCTTCAGCTAAAATAAGCTATGTAGGAACCACCATAATACAAATAGTAATAATAATATCTATAATACTCCAACAATATCTACAGGGATAGCGCATCCCTTATTACCTAACCTAATCTAGTAGAGAGCATAAACCAAAAACCACTAGGGGGATAGCACAAAAGATATTGGAAGGTCGAATTACCTGTACCTCTCATTATCTATTGTATATGTAGATTTAAAAAAAAAAAACAAAACAATAAAAAAATAAGGGGTACTTCAAACCCTTCATGCCAATTTAAGGGTTTTTCATTGTATGTGCCAATTACGGCTACATTATGTGCTTTAGGTCCAAGGCCGCTATCAATCAGTCGATTCCTCATGGTTCTCAAGAGCTGGCATCTCTCGAATAACTGTGGCGCAGTTTTCAAAAAAACTTCGCTGTACGTCTATGCAAGATCATATAGACCCAAGAGCTAAAGCCAGTTTACCGATTTCAATAGGACGGTGTCACTTGCAACATAGCGCGTGCTACAATCGACTTATTGAAGAGGAAGTTCGGTGTTCTCCTAATCGCCATAGATGGCCCCGTTAATTGGCCGCCTTGCTCGTGTGATTTAACATCTTTAGGCTCTTTTCTTTAAGTCGACATTAAGTCTCTGGTCTATGCCAAGAGGCTAGAAGCTTTACACCACTTGGTTCGACGAGAAATTGCTGAAATATTATGCGATAAAGTCCTAGAAAATTGGGTCCAGCGCACTCATGCATTCATTTCATCTTGATTTCAAATACATTTCTATTTCAATTCATAAATTTATTTTACATGCTATAAAAAATGTACAGAGTACAGACATGTACAGAGTAGGTGGAGGATAGTCTCCTCTCCCTCGTCCATGCAGCTTCTGGAGAAGTCTTTTGTAAAAGCGCCAAGCCTTCTTGCGTGCTTGCCTATGAGGCAGTGTCCTGTGATGACACCTATGATGGCGCTGAGATGTTCCTTATTTAGAAGGATCAGGCACGTAGAGCGATTCAGATCGAGTTTTAGCCTGATCTGTTTGGTCGCTAGACATGTTGGTTCAACAGGCCACCTAATGTCTGTTCTTTTATTGGCATCCAGCTTTCATGTTAGCTTGCCCGTAGCGATTGGTATACCTATGCTACCCTTTTCCTGTAGAATATGTAGAGTGGTTCTAATTTTGGCGAGTTCATCGGCTTTAAAGTTCCTGGAATGTCTCTGTGGCCCGGCCCCCAAAAAAGGTGAAACTGAACTGCTCTGCCATCTCCATAAGAGATGATAGGCATTCGAAGACGATTTTAGAATTTAATGAGACCGAGTCCAGGGACTTGATAGCTGCCTGACTATCGGAAAGATGCGGATATCCTTTGCAGATATCACGTTTTTCTTTAACCAGGACATAGCTTCTTTAATCGCCAAAATTTTCACCTGGAACACGATACAGTGATTTGGAAGACGGAAAGAAAGGCTTAGATTTAGCTTATCTGAGAAGATACCGCCACCAACCCCGCTATCGGTTTTAGTTCCATCTTCCTCTCAGAAGCTTACATGGCAGTCTTTGTCAAACCAAAGTTCAGGTATGGTGTAATCTATGTTCTCTGTGAGGATTCCTACTGTATTAAGAATGCTGGCGTGGCCAAATGAATTATTTGTCCACTGGTTAGTCGATTTGAAGCGAATAGGTGCAGTTGAAGTACCTGCTGAAAATATCGAGGGGTGTCAAATGAAACAGAATGCCTAATGCTGCAGAGGGGGTAGACCGCAATACTCCGCTTATGCATTGAATGCTGTGCTTTGGACTCTGCTTAGTTTAATGCAGTTGACTGCACTTTCTAAGATCGTCTACCAGTCTACCACCCCGTAACTGAGTATCGGTCTTATGACCGAGATGTACAGCCAGTGGGTTATGCGAGGTTGAAAGCCCCATTTATTCCCGATGGCTTTTTTGCAAGAGAATAAAGCTATTGTAGCTTTATTGACTCTTTCTTGAATGTTAGGTTTCCAGTTTAGTTTCCTATCAAAAATGAGATCCAGATATTTTGCTGTATCGGAAAATACTAAACTGGTACCGTTTATTGAAGTAGGGTGTATAACTGGAATTTTGTATCTCGTGAAAAATAGGACCAAATCGTCAACCGCATACCCGCTTCCAGGTATATCAGCAGTTCATAATTATTAAGTTCCAGAGAAGGGGAGAGAGGATACCGCCTTACGGCGTACCTCTGCTGACACATCTTTTAGCAGAAGTCTCACCTAGTTTGAAGTTGATTATCCTGCTATTTAGCATGAGATTGATCAACTCCCCAAGTGGGTCATCTACCTGTAGAGTTGACAGCGCAGTCGTGATTACGGATGTGTTGATGTTGTTAAAGACGCCCTGTATGTCCAGGAAAGCAACCATTATGTACTCTCTATATTGCAGCGATTTTTCTTTGCAGTAGAAATGTTGAGCCGTTGACAGAAGTCTTGGATCAATTTTAGCTCATATACGGATATCAATCAGTCGTTCTGGAATCTTCATAACGAAAGATGATAGACTTATAGGTCTGAGGTCTAAAGACAACAGGAGAACATTTTCCGGCCTTGGGAATGAAAACTACATTGGCTTCTCTCCATGACAGTGGAATGCGGATAAGTTCTACACAGCTCTTCATAATATTTTCTAACGCAGGCAGAATAATATCTGAGGACCTCTGCAGCTCGGCAGGTATTATACGTCCGGACCAGCAGACTTGTATGGTTTGAAGCTATGCACCGCCCAGAGCAGTTTGTCTTTTGTGATCAGACCATGAATTTTGGTCCCGATTGCAATAGATCTGTTTGGGTTGTTATAAGTAGGTACTAGAAATTGTTCTTTTTTCATGTTTTGTTCTTGTTTTTATATTTTCTTTATTATTGTTTTTTTTTTATTTTATCTTAAAAACAATCCTATTTATACCTATATTGTGTAAGCCGATCGTGGCTAGAATACGTGGCAAACCGACTTGGCACTCATGGAGCTACCTAGAACTTCAGAGAAATGACCGGGCAGTTTCCTCTCCTTCACTAAGCCACCAAAATTTATGGTGCTGCCGAACAACGTCCCTTATATCATGATTCCCTATTCCCCTACTGAAACGGAAACGCTGCACATGTATTGTACATCGGTACCTGTCTTTTTTTCCTCCCTTGAGCGCGCGCTCATTATAAAAAAAAAAAAAGAAAAAAGCATACACCGGATTATAGCAATGTAGCAGATAACCTCGCATCGAGTTGACTACGGTAAAAAGGTCTCTTCGTAATGACAAAAGCACCTTTTGCTCATAGCAACATCTATGTATGTATATGTTTGCTAAAATGCCGATTTTAATCAAATTTTGATAATGCAATGATCATATATTCATATTGATACTATCCCAAGGTATCTGGCTTCACTTCGGCAAGAAAGTGGCTGCTACAATCGAAAGCTTTCGCCAGTCCTTTCTGGTATCCACCGAGACTACCGACAAAAGCGTCCTAAAAAGTACTACTGAAAGTTGATTTTCAACTTCCAGTCATCGCAATATCGTTTAATTTTATCGAAGTCACTTTGCAAGAGCAAAATAATAACCTCAATTTTTGCACCTGATCTGAACGCCATAATCATAGCGTCTACGTACGCTATGGCATGGTGAAGTAAGCATACAAGATCCCTTGTGTAGATGTTAAATAGGATCAGAAAATTTACCACACCTTGTTTGCAGGCCATTTTTAAGGTTAAATATTGCAGCTGAATTTTACTTATTTACTTATGCCGAAGCCATCTAACCGTACGCTGCCAAAAGCCTTCTCGAAGTCAATCAATCAGGCACCTGTGCAGTATTTCTTGCTTTTGTACCTCCCGATATCAGATACCAATTTAGACGCGGCATTTGATATGTATTGGGTCTACAAGTAAGTTTCCAGCGTTTGTCAGAGATGGCGCCACCAGTGGATCCCGGGCAGAAATGTCAGACCCCATGTGTTTTATTTGTAGGTTTTGTATCTGCAGCGTTATATTTGAGCAGTTCTATCGGCGTCGTACATTTTATCGAGCAAAATCATGGCAAGTTTCCAGCCAAATAAACGTCATTTGCGGGAAGCGCTGCTTTTATTCTTTAATATGAAGAAAAGTGCGGCTGAGGCCTATCGTTTGCTTTCGGAAACTTATGGGGCGGAATGTATTGGTGAATCGACGTGCCGCGAGTGGTTCAAACGGTTCAAAAGTGGTGATTTTGGAGTTGAAGACAAAGATCGCCCCGGAAAGCCGAAAAGTTTTGAAGACGAGGAATTGGACGCTTTACTGGATGAGGATCCGTTTCAGATTCAAGAACAACTTGCTGCATCATTGGGCGTCACGCAACAAGCCGTTTCCCTGAGCCTAAAAATACTGGGATTCATTCAAAAGGTTGGAAACTGGGTGCCGTACAAATTGAAGCCAAGTGACGTCGAACGGCGATTTTGCATGTCCGAAATGTTACTGCAGCGGTATAAAAATAAGTCATTTTTGCATAGTATTATCACTGGTGATAAGAAATGGATTTCTTATGATAATCCTAAATGCAGAAAATCGTATACAAAGCCCGGCGAGCCCGCCCAATCGACGACGCCGAAACGAAATATTCACGTGAATAAGGTCATGCTCTGCATATGGTGGGATCAAAAAGGTGTCGCATACTACGAACTGCTTCCGAGTGGTGAAACCATCAAAGGACCATTATATCGAACCCAACTAATTCGTTTGAAGCGGGCATTAAAAGAAAAACGGCCAGAATATGAGACCAGGCATGAGTCCGTCATTTTTCATCACGACAACGCTCGGCCACATGTTGCGGTTTCGGTGAAAAACTATTTGGAGAATAGTGGATGGGAAATTCTGCCTCACCCGCCTTACAGTCCAGACTTGGCACCATCTGACTACCACTTGTTTCGTTCGATGCAGAACGCTCTTACGGGAATACGCTTCAGCTCAGTAGAGGAAAACAAAATTGGCTCGATACGTTCTTGGGCTCGAAAGACGAGAAACTTTTTGGTCCGGAATTCATAAATTGCCTGAAAGATGGGGGAAAGTTGTAGCTTCCGATGGACGATACTTTGAATAAAGCATTGTAACTATGTTTTCATAATAAAACTTCAAATTTTGGAAAAAAAAACGCTGGAAACTTACTTGTAGACCCAATACATATGTATATCATGTCCCGCGTTGAAATCGAATTGATTATCCGGAACTATATTTTTACCCTCAACCCACTTAGTCAGGACTCTGTTGATCACCTTTTCGGTTACCTTACTGATACTTGGAAGTAAACTAACTGATCTACCGAAGATTCACCGGGTTGGGCGTGTCTTTACCGCTTTTGTCTTCTAATGCGATGGATAATGGGCATTATTCAAAGCATTGCTAAACAGTATGGTATAAATATCCACTGCCTTTAGTGGGAGATGTCGAAGCACAATGTTCGGTACCCATTGCTTCCCACTAATTTCTAACTTCTCAGTGATTCGAAGACCAGTGGTAGCTCGTTTTCGTCAGTGACGACATTATTTGCCATATTTTCGCCTCTGGACTCGATGAACCTTGACTTCGAATCGCCAATTCTCCAACTCATTTTGAGGGTAGTAAATGTGCGAAAGGTCGTGATTTTCCAGGTCGTTGTTAGGGTCAATGATATCATACGCCACTTCCTGGAAAAATCGCTCCTATGTGCTCTACCTTTTCCTGTATACCTTCAACCATAAAGAAGCTGTCATCATCGGCAGCTTCTTCTGGGTGTATGCCTGTCGTTCGGGTGATCTGTAGACATGGAAACTCATTTTGATCTTTCCTCTGAAATATTTTGTTTACTTGCGGCAACATATTCAGATTGTTCGTGTCTACAGCCCGAATTTGTTTGTTCCAATATAAACGTACAAGCGGTTCTGTGGAGGACATTGGAACTTAGCGCAAATCGATGTTGACTCTTGACTTAGTCAGAAGCCTGAATACACTGATTCTTATGTGGCTAACATCGTGGATGAACTTTCTAGGTGAGACTTAGTTATGAATGGCTGCGTATTCGGCAAGGGCTTCCGTTGGCTGTTGGCGATCTTTTGAGGTAAATTTTGGGCTGCAGGCCGACCAAAATAATGTTTTTCTGACATGGCGGCGAAATGTAAAGGTTTTTACGACATCTTGATAGGTCACTACGGATATACTAAGCACCTGAATATGCTAGACGTAAGTGAGCCCACATCTTGCGATGCTTTTTTTCTCTAAATATCCGACTCACTTTCAATAGACTTGCTCCATGTCTGAGTAAAAAAAGTAGAAGTCAAACCCATCTAGTCACTGCCACGTCAAAAATCATCTTCTGATAATACCGCAGGACAACTAATGTGGAGTGCAGAACGAGGAAATCGAACTAGCAGAATGCATAATATGCGAATACAAATCAGTTACTATATCAGATTGTATGGCCTGGACAACCGTCACCTTGAGGCCGAAAACATTCCATGGCGACTATCCACATATTTGATCAACTACAGAATCATTACTGAGATTTAGCTCGACCACAATTACATCCACTAATCAATCCTCACCTTTAATTGCGAGAAGGAAGTACAAGTATGCAGGAAATCACATACTCTTAACCAATCATCGCTATCATCAATATTTTCGGAAACAAAAAAAGATACGGAACATGTAAGTTAGGAAATCGTGTTGTCTTCAGTTCTTTGTTTTCCAAAATTGGAATGGAGCTGCGTTGACTAATGGATCCCATAAGTCGCACATTTATCATTAGTCAACACACTTTTTCATAAGGAAACATTGAAAGTGATAAAGTAACTTCACTCGCCCATTTATTACTAACCAATAGATTGTTTTCGAGATTAATGGTTCTGTTGCAAATGTTGGTGGGAAAAATCGTCTATTACCCACGGCTTTCCACAATTTCTCATCAAATAGATCCTCGAGCACAAGAAGTCAGCCGTGGAACTATGAAAACCATAATCAATAATCAGATAATCGAAAACAAATAGTCGGAAAGGTTCAATGTTATCCAGTTAATATCTGTGCCTTAAAGATAAATAGCCAATAATGATGTTTAGCAAAGCATATGCCAATATGACCCTTGTTTGCTTGCACCCCTAACCAAAAGTTCAGCGACATTTGCCAATTAACAAAATTGGTTTCCTTTGTTTATACAATATCATGGCACACCAATTTAAAGTGTCTGCCGCAGGATATTTTCAAAACCCGGATCTGTGTTTACCTTTAAACGGCGCTTAGATACATAACCCCTGGAATTTAAATAATCCTCTGGATCCCCGCTAATTGTTTACGATTCACTCAACACCTGACATTTGTTTTGTACTCAACCTACCGCTGCTGACTTATAAAGAAAAAATCGCTTCAAAGTGATGCTTAAACCATTAGTTCACCATCCCTTCAGGCATACTCCAATATACCAACTAGGCTCTGTTTTTAGATACATATTTGACTATCATCAACTTATTCATTAATTTGCCACTCCATCCTGCTGTCCGCCCATTTAATTGTTTAAAAAAAAAAACAACTAAGATCGCACCACCATTAACCATCAGCACGTGTACGCAGCAAAAGGTTACAAAAGAAACCAAATCCCAAGACCTCACAAAATCGTACCTACTCCCATTTTTTTTTTTTGTTTTTTTTTTTTTTTTTTTTTATCAGCCGGTGTGCGTTCAGTGGAATGTGTAACATTGTTCATTAGAGTAGAGTTGGAAAAAATTGCATTTTCATTTGACACACTTGACCGATCAAAACCAAGTCATTAATGTCACCCAGAAGAGCAACTTACCGGTTGCCCAAACAAAACCCACCATTCAATCGGAGAAAGTTGTCACAACAATTAAAAAAAAAGTCGAAACGTTCAAATACCAACTACACGTACAACTGCCATCCGAATAGAAGAAAAGTATCTAAATCTCGTCTAATCACTCCAAGGCTAAGAATACCCGTACCTCATACCCGAAGGCTTGATTCTGTGCCAAAGAACCTGTCAACTACTTGAGAATACACAAAAAGATACAAAAATTCAGAAAACGATAAAAAATTTAAAAAAAAATTAAAAAAAAATGCAAAGCTACTTGTGCCTCTGGAAAATTCACAAAAAGCCCGTTTTCTGTTTAAACAACAAAAAGAAAGTTGTTTTTCCACGATGCCAATGCCAAAGCCAAGACGAAGACCATGACTGTCTCCTCCTCCTGGTCTTCCTCTTCATCATCATCGTCGTCGTCGTCGTTGTCGTTGTCTAATGCTTCTAATCCCATCTGCTATGAGGGGACATGGTCACAATGGAACCATTTTTTGCGACATCGTCGTCGGTGGCAAGTGCTATACAAGCTTGGACTCGGACTCGTACTCGTACTCGGAGAGTCAGACTCTATGCGTCTTTTTGGAGGCATTCCACGCAGAATGACAAGAAAACCCATTTTGGCGACAGAACAAAAAATTACAAAAAATCTTCAACAAGCCCAAGTCCAAGTGCAAGTCCAAATCGAAGTTAAAGTCAAAGTCTTACTCCGCTGACCATAGCAGTTCGAAGCAGTGGTCATTTAGGGGGGGGGAATGCAGAATCGACAAACAACAGCAACAACAACAGGAAAACAAAAATCAGACTTCATAGAGTTAGAGCAGATCACAAAACAACAACGTTTCATCCGTAACACGGTTAATGCGATGGTCACGTCCAATTTACCTCGATAGCTGCACCACTGCGCGACCACAAACCCCAACTACTCGTAGTTCTGCGCGACAGGTAGATACTCGTATACCAAAGCCAAGTTGTCATTCGCAGTAGTCGCATATTGACAGTTCACATGGGGACATTAGACCAAATTCTCTAGAAGTGGTAAACGCCTCCACATTCTGTTACGACTACTACCGCTATCAATGCCTTTACTCGTTGGTACTTCTGTTAGTGTTGCTATTGTCGATGATGATGGTCATTATGATGATGATGATGATGATGATGATGAAGATGTTGGCGTCCGTCGTTGTTGGTGCTGGTAGTGGCTACTTGTCACCGGAATATGTTCGCAGCACATTTATGGTAATCGACTGACACAATTCACATAATGAGCCACTTTGTTAGCACTGACTTCATTTTGATTGAGCCCTCCTGATATATAGCCGAGTTATTGACCATTGACAGGTGCTGGTGCTAGGTGCTACTTGCAGGTGTTATTGATTGTGACACCTGAAATGGAATCCACTCCTACTTCATATCGCAACCAGAAATGAATATCAATTTCTAGTTACAGTCAATGTTCATGCTCAGTCGTTTGAAAGTAGTCAGATACATTTGGAGACCTGAGGGACCTTAGAGACCTTAGAATCTTTGAAATCTTTGACTGATGTCAGGTAACCTACAATTAGAATAGTGTGTATTTATACCGTGAGACACTCGCGTGAAGCATTTTTATGGTAATGCGTTGAGATGCCTGAAGGCGATAAGACAAATAAGTACGAGCGCACAGCACGCTGCTGCAAATGAAAAAAAAAAAACAAAAAAAAAAACAAAAAACAAATTAACAGTTTGTAATTATTAGGTAACGCAGGAAGGTGTGTATTTGAGGTAGAAGCCTAGTCAAGGTGGAACCACCTATATCGTCAAGACCACACTGCGTGAGAACTTTTAATTAGTGTTTGCGTAATTTCATTTCGTATCTTTTCGGAAGGTGCTGTTGCTGCCTCTAAGTCGATGAGTATCTACTCATATTCGTCTATATTTTCGTCGTTGCTGTGAGAATTTCGGTGGATGCTATGTTCTTCCAGGAGTTATGTCAGTGAACTTGAAAATGATCTTTCCAAAAATTGTTTTAAACCATTAGATAGATGACGAAGATGAAGACGACGATGACTTTGATGGCTATGATGGCTATGATGGCTATGAAACAAAATGGTTTTCCTAGAGTTAATGGCAATTAGAGCATGAAATTGGCAATAAGATGAGCTCTTTGATGTTGAGGTGACCGTTCGAAGAAAAGACCGTTAAATTGTTGGATTTTATTCCTTTTATTACTATTATCATTTTTTTTCTGAATTTAGATTTCCTTTGCGACAGACCAGTGGCGACGAAATTAACTGACTCATTAGGATGCAAATAGACTGCAAGAATTACATAAGATCCGCTTTTTAGCGTGCGAATATATAAGTGTTGATGGGTGGTACACGGAGGCGCCTTTGTGCGCATAGGCATGGTTTGCATGATTACGAGAACATAAATTATAGAGACTGAAAAAAAGAATAACTTAGGACTTCGACTTCTAACGGCGAAGAAAACTGCGTTGAGAATTTGCCTTCGGAATCAGTTTGCAATGGGGCAGGAAGTGGGTGTGTGATAAAATTAACTTCCTTAACACGGGCATAATCGTACGCCGGTATGCTGTAGTTATGCAACATTATACGAAAGGTTATCGTATACGCGGTTGACTCGAAGCCGTTAAACATTTATGACTCACTCAATTTCAACAGCAAAAGTCTCACCTGGGATCCAAGTGAAGAAAAATTTCTGCACAAATAAACAACTAAGAGGACGTAATGGCAATTTTTTTTGTCGCCCAAATTTAAGTTACCGCCGAAGTTGAAATTATTATATAACCAAACCATGTTTCATGACTTGCGATAAAAAAAAAACTGGCAAGGTTTAGCTAGACTATGGAGCCGGTTAATTAAAATAAAAAGAGCAACGGATGCTTTCCTTTTTAAACCATTTAAGTACGGAGAAAATTTTGGAATGGTGAACTCTAAGTCAGAAGGGATGTGCAACACCAGGGACGTCCAACATAGACAGTTTATTGAACAATTTTCCTTTCGATGCGACCAATGTTTCTTTATTGTCCACAAACCCTGGTTGTATACTTTATAACGGGTGACCAGATAGCAATGATAGTTTTTCTAATTGTTATGTTTCAGCAACTGTGAAAGTTACCAATGACATAAAGCTGTCAAAATATTTAATAAGATTTGCTATTTAATCACGCATCGTTTCATGCTTGACAAACTTGCGGGTATTATTAAAAAATATTGTCGAAATTTTGGATCAGGTCGGTCGTCCCCATGGCTTCAGCCAACATAGCCACCGTAGCAGCCAGTATCGAAAAAGACCGAGAAATGTCGATTCGTCGCCGATCAGCTGAATTTGGCATCGCCAGAATCAACCCGGCTAATTTTGCGGTTGGATTTGGGCCTAGACCCGTATAATATTGTGCTGACGGAAGAATTGAACCCGGACGACCATAGAGAAAAGCCGTGAGTTCGCTAATTAGGCGCTGGAAATGTGAGCCGAAGATCCGGATTTTGGCCAAAAAATCATCAGCCCTGTGCCGAGCTGACCATCTACCAGTGCACTCGTAAATTCTCTCCTCACGTGAAGAAAAAAAAAGCAGCGCGAAATAAGTTTAGAAGCAGCTTGGTGTTATAAAAAAATAAATTTTATTTTGACAGCAACCAAATGAATGACAATCTTTTTCTCTTTACATTTACTATTTATACATTTCTTTCTGTTCTGGTTATTTCTTAGAATTTAAGGTACAGGTATCAAGTGCAAGGTTGCAAATAATATTTCTTAGAATTTTAAGGTAAGCTAAAGTATAAGTGCATGTGTAATAAAAGTGCATGGGAAGATAAATTCATTATTTAGAATAAAATGTACTGGGTGTTGATATGTGGTATGATGAGGTCAGCAACATGTAACTCGCGCGAGTTCACAAAAATCCAAAAACAAAATTCGCTGTGCAGGCAAAAAACGAAAAAAAAAAACAAAAACGCGCGAGTGTAGTGAAATCGTCATCCACAGTGCGGGCATTCCAAAATTCCTGCCCCCGGTAACACTGTTGCTTGCACTCGATCACTGCCGTTGCTGTATTATATTGTCATACAGCGCGTGCAATGACTGAGTGTATGTAAATAACAACCGATCAACCGATGGACAGCGGGCTGTGGGTTTGAATTTTGTTGGTAGGCTGGTTCCTATTGTTGTAAGGGCATAACACCTACAACAATTTGATTCGGTAAACCAACTCTGAATTTTTACTTCACAGCTGTGCTTAGTAACGTTAGTGTTTGTGTTTCTGTTTTTTGTGTTTGTCTTTCATTATAATGACTCGGAAATTCAGAGTGGATATTGCCAATATACGCGGGCTAAAAAGTAATCACTTTTCTGCGTACGTCCACGTCTGTAAATATAGATCAGCTGTTTTGGCACTTAGTGAAACACAAGTATATCCCCGCCTACACATCTCAGATCACTCTGATCTGAAGCTGCCTGGCTACGAACTAGTGCCATTATTCTTCTCTCATCGCGGTCTTGTCATTTACGTGCGTAGTGATGTAGCTACTACAATGTAGTCCCTGTTCCAATCCGGCATTCAATTTCGTGTTAACCACAACCATCTTCGTAAGCAAATTATCCACTACTGCTTTATTTACAGAAGCCCCAAACTGGACAGCAACTCGATCTTTAAGGAGTTTGATGCGCTGTCTGACTCCATTCAAAGAATTGTATCCCTGTATCCCAATACTGGAATCGTTATTAAGGGCGATTTCAATTTACACAATTCTGGATGGCTTCGACAGTGTGTTGAGATCTTCGCTGCGGAGAACAATCTAACGCAGCTTGTAAATGAGCCCACGCGAATACCAGACGTTGATAGTCATACCGCCAACACCCTGGACTTCTTTATAACTTCTCACCCTGATAAGTACATCGTTGATGTGCTCTCCCCTCTAGGCTCGTTGAACCATTGTGTCATATCAGCTAATTTCTCTTACACCGACAACACAGTTAGAGAAAAGATTCCTAAAAGAACCGCTTGGCAATACGAGAAAGCCAACTGGAGCGGTCTTAACAGTTTCTTTAGGAATTTTAACTGTTCGTTATGTTTCCTCGATAACGACGTGGATACCGCTACTGATATGCTCAGAGACAACATTCTCTTTGGGATGAGAAACTTTATCCCTCATCGGATGAAAAGTATCAAACCAAACGAAAGGGCATGGTACGAATCGAGCTGTAAAGAGGCTGTCAGGGTTAGAGAAATGTTTTTTCGGTCCTTCAAAACCAACCCAATAAGAAGTAAACCGAAAAAAGCTTAAACGAGCCAGGAATGAGTGGAACGCCTTTCTTAAACGTGTAAAATTCTAACACGACCAAAAACTGAGGCAAAAAATACTATAATGTCCCAAAGGTTGTACAAATTTTTGGTCGTTCGTCACAAACATTAGAAATTCTGCCTCATCTTCCATCCCAACACTCATTTATAATGATATTCCAGCTGTCAGCTCTTTGGAAAAGGCCAATTTGTTTGCTGCACACTTTGCGGCCAGCTCAACACTCCTAGATTATGCTTTGTTTCCGCCTACACTTGAGTGCGTCGAATCTTCAATGGGACAAATCCACTTTCGCACTCGTGTAGTAGCAAGAGTACTTAAAGATCTCAACATACATAAATCCGCTGGTCCAGATGGTATATCTCCCCTCCTTCTGAAGAGGTGTTCTCCCTCGCTGGCAAAACCACTGCGTAAGATTTTCCATCTATCCTACTCTTTAGGACACTTTCCGATCAGATGGAACACAGCATTTGTCCAGCCCGTCGTTAAAAAAGGCAAATCTTCATCTCTATCCTCCTACATACCCATAGCTATTACTTCCCTTCTTTCCAAAGTCATGGAAACGCTGATAAACCGTCAGCTCATGAAATATCTCGAAACACGAAAACTTCTCAATGACCGGCAATATGGTTTTCGTAGCAACAGGTCCACTGGTGATCTGATGGCATGTCTCACCGAAAAGTGGAACCAAAGCGTACATCCATCTGGCGAAAGCAAGATAGTTGCACTTGATATTTCTTAGGCATTTGACAGAGTTTGGCATCAGGCTCATTTGTCGAAAATGCGTGCATTTGGGATCGACGAATCTCTTCTTCAATGGATTAGGAATTACCTTTCGGAACGTCCAATTCAAGTTGTCTTTGATGGTTTTTAGCTTGATATTCACAAAATAAATGCCCCAGGGCTCCGTTCTGTCTCCGACACTCTTTTTAATTTTCATTAATGATGTCTTGTCTGCTACTTTTAATCCAATATATTCCTTTGCTGATGACAGGGCTCTCTGCTTTTCATATTCGTTCCCGGACTCATGTCCCTGCTCTCCGGGTGCAGAATGGGGACGCCAGTGTACGTTAAGCTCATTAAATTCTGATATTAACAGCATAACTAATTGCGGAACCACAAACAGAGTAGAATTTAATGCTTCCAAAATACAATACTGTCTGCTGTCATTAAAGCGAAACTGCATCGTCGAGACCGATAAGCTTTCCATTCTTGGTATGTGTGTTAATGACAACTTACGTTGGAATGACCATATATTCAGTGTCGTCAAAAATGCTGCGAAATGTCTAGGTTTCCTCAAACGATGTAAGAACTCTCCACTCACTCTAACCAGGCCTCAATATATAAGGCATTTATCCGCCCGAAATTGGAGTACAATACACACATCTGATCATGTGCGCTCAAAACATCTCTGCACCTGCTAGATAGGATCCAAACCGTGCGATAAGACTCATAGGTGATACTAATATCAGTCAATCAATTGACACCCTCGAACACCAACGTAAGGTCTCGTGTCTCACTCTGTGTTATGGTTGTTTCCACCACCAGCGCTCCATAGAAATCGCCAGTGGAATTCTGCAACTTCAAACCTTTAACCGTAACACCCGTCTCGCAATGAATGCTCATCAGCATACCCTCAAGCCCACTTTCGGACGTACTCTAAAATATCGTGATTCATTCCTAAGGCGTACAACTCGCTTATGGAATGCCCTGCCTACCTCCTTATTTCCTAGTCAGTATAACCTTCAAACATTTAAAACCAACGTTCATTGGTACCTCTCTTTCTGTCGCCCCTGATTTTCCTTCGCCCACGCTGTGTGCAGGCGTTTTAAGGGTACTTAAATCCCTTGAGCGCGCGCAAATTATAAAAAAAAAACACAGGCCGACTTTTGTCTCAGCGGCTATGTCAACAAGCAAAATTGCCATTATCGGAACGAACACAACCCACAAGTGTTCGGCCAAGCCTCAATGCATCCACAAAGATTGACTGTTTGGTGCGGTTTATGGCATGGCGGTATAATCGGAGCTTATTTCTTTTGAAATGAAGAAGAAGACACCGTCCCCGTTAATGGTTTCAGGTGTAGAGCGATGTTAACCGACTTTCTGTTGTCGGAGCTCGACAACATCGATATATCCGAGCTGTAATTCCAACAAGATGGCGCTATATGCCATACAAGCGACGCAACGCTTGAAGTTGTGATCATGCCTTTGACACCACCAGTTGTCCTTTAAACGTTTGCAAGGGTCGTCAACAGTGAATTCATTTTTATCCGACGCTATTCGTTAGATCGTCTCATATATTAATCTCTAGTGTATAGGACTGTGGGCGGTTCGACGCGGTAGGCCAACATTATGTCACTGGCCAAGCATGCCCTTGCCATTTTAGCGTGCTGAACCATGGGGACCACCACTGGGAAGTATGACAAGAACCTCGCTACGAATTTGATTGCTGTCCTCTTTGATCAATCCAAATTATAGGTCGGTCAGAACGTACCTGGATTTTTATCGTAAACCTCCTGCCGTAAGACTTAATGTTTACGAGGTGCCCATACACCCATAGGGAGCAAAGATACGCCTTGCCATCGCTCTCCGTCAATCCTTTGATACCAATTCGGAACTGTGTTGGAGGCACAGTTCGACCCTTGGTATGAGTCGAGGCCGACCTAAAACCTCTTGCTGCTCTTAGGGTCGCAGCACCCAGTACTTTATTTGCAACTCTACAATGGGCAAAACCAAGGAATACCCGTACCCGCGATTTGGGTTTAAACCACAGCCACCATGACGCTCACACAAGGAGGCCTACCTCTAACAAGTCAGGCCCGGACCGAAATCCGGGGGGCTCCTGACTCCCATGGTACCGTGATTTAAGTCCTGGTATGGACTACCGGAGGTCAAGCCGCCAACAAGACCTATGACCGGCAACTTGTAACTGGTCAAATCGTAGCATCCAATTCATGCTGTAATCTTGGATGTTTACGATAAGATCAGTTTATAATAATCTACCCCCGCTTTTTATTAGACAACGTCATTGATGGGCGAAGCCTTGATAATTGGGCGGGCACCCAATAGGTCGGTCAACTGTTTTCCGATCAATCGCCGCACAGGTTCCCAGTTACAAAGTTCGGAGTTCGGCAAATATTCCAGATTACACTATTAATAAGGCGACAGCCGTTTCGGTAATCCCACTGATAACAATGCAATGAATGGAAGAAGGCAGATTTTGAGGGTAAAAATAAGCCGAACACTTTTGTTTTCCTTTATTTCAAAATTAGTACCTTAGATACTTAAAAAAAATAAAAAATAAAATCCGCGCATACCTGGGGTTGGGCCACTCTGGACAGTAGGGACAACCACCTACTTGATTTTGTTTCTTGCAGTATTTCTGTCATACGATTTTTTTGCTGTCGTGTAGCACAATACACAAGCACTCCTTATTGTTTAGCCATTCTCTTCTTTTCTATTTTTTTATGTTGTTATAGGTTGTGGATACATCAGATGTAATAACTCACCTCAGATACCTCTTCCCAAAACTTTCTTATTTGGATGTTATTATTTGTAGCTTTTTTATAAACTAGGAAGGCATCTCTGTACCATTTGATATCTCTTCTGAGTGTAGTGACATAGGAAGCCATTTGACCAGAGAGATCGATCCCCGATTTGCCCTTGTTGTACTTGACAACAGCAAGAGGTTTATCTCGAACTCCTTGCCGTCGGGTTGATTTCCTGCCTCTACTGGTGGATGGTTCGTCTGCAGTTGGTTGGTCACTTAGTACTACCATAACCGGAGCATGCTTCGTCGAAAGAATCCTGACATCCCTGTTGTCTTTCCATTTGAGCACAACCAGTCCATGTTCCTCCTCTCGGGCCACCATATAGCATTCATTACCTCTTTTGGGCAATATTTTTTTGTTGGCACATAAGCTCCCAACCAGGTGCGTTTGTTGATCAAATATAGAACGCGTAATTTCGTAACTCACATAAAAATTATTCACGAAAAGGCTACGCACCTGTCTTTACAAAAGACAACTCAGTCCTCGCAAACATTCCTACCGAGACCAACTTCCCGCACACCTGTTGAGAGTTTATCCGTGTAAATTACATGGTCAATGAATCCATGAATAGTTTAACCCGATTAAGGATGGCGGAAAACTAGTCTATCTCTCCAAGGAATTATGGTTTCGTCAATTAATATATCTTCCCCAGCCATGAAATTTTATATGCAGCGTGTCCAAAAGAGGCTTAAGTCTGCCAATTCTGTATCCTGGATAATTCTGGATAATGGAATGGTTGTCCGCAAAATGGAGAGAATTCGGCAAAAGCTGAAAACGATTGCGGGACATTGCTTTTGCGGGAATTCCAAAATTGTATTTAAGATCTTTAAACCAGACTCCCAACTCTTACGAGACACATTCATAGTAAAAGTCCGAGGAACGTCTTCATTTTTTGACTGGTTGTAGGTCTCCATTTTCTTTCCGCGAGTGACTCTTCCATTCCGCGTATTTATTAGTTTCACGAACCATATGTCAATAAGTTCTTCGTCGTCAAAACAGTTGAACGCGTCAAGGCAACTTATATTGTTTGAACATCTAAGAGGAAACTAGATCTGCCCGTAAAAGCAAACAGTTTTTTGTCTTGTTGAAAACTCGGTCCGATATGGCCCACCATTATTGGCATCTGATGTGTTTTCACTTTCGGCTACTGCTTTCACCACTGCTGTGAGCTTCCGCATCGAAAACATTGGCATCACTAACATCAGAGTCGTTGGTCCATAACTATTCTCACTATCCTCCGTTTGCAACACTCGTACCACCACTTCGTCGGTTATGTTTCTTAGTTCCATATCCACAATTGTTTACTAAATCGAAACCAAATAAAACCTCTTAAAAAATAAGTCATAAAACAAAAAAAAAACACAAGAAATAACCGTCGCACGTTATATGTACTACTACGTGGCCTCAGTCGGTGTTTTAACTTCTGCCATGCAGTCTCGACCCTATTGAAGATAAAAAATGCGCGAAATTGACTGAACACACTTTAAATAAGCAAATCCGTCAAAACCCAGAATGGGATGTCCATAACTTGAACGCTGCTCTCACGAAATGAATGAGCTTCTGCAGATCGCCTCTTATGAATATGTTGGATATGCAGATCTATGTAGCAGCGACAACCAGAAGGTTTCTGAACAGATCACTTAAGCCTGATTTGAAGGAAGATTATGCTCGTATCAGCTTCAGGTCAGAAAGATATAAAGGGCTTATTCATATTTCCAAGATTACCTCATACAGGGAATTTAGCGGAATTTTGGTCGGACCACTAAATGAAATCGTCAAGCTAGTAAAATTTTTGAAAAGGGACAAATCAGTCGGGAAACATATTCTCGTATGTAGAAAACCTGAAGGTACTCGTATCTGCACAGAGTTGTAGGTTCATGCTCAAAACTTACTTCTCAACTTACTTGATAAGGACCGATCAATATGCGATGGCGGTGGTGAATAAGTATTGTCCTATCCTTACTTAAGTGTTGCATGTTGATCGACTCACTACTTAAGACTCTCGAACTTGTCTGTTCGATCATGCCTAGCGACTGTCTGCTTTAAAGAGCGGGCGGCCTCAGTGAATCTTCTTAAGACTTAGGCTCCGGCCACGCAATGAGCGACGAACGACTGAGTGACTGAGCGACGCAAAAAAATTAAAATCGTATGGAGATGGCCACATAAACCCTGAGCGACTGAACGATTTTTTAAGCGACAGAGCGACATCGCTCTGCAATCAAATCTGTTTTAATTTTTCAGTCGATCGCTGAGCGACGAAGTAATAAGATGGACAAAATAAGCACAGAAAATTTAATTTCAGCTGTCCAAAGCCGTCCAGTGCTATGGCAGGATACCCACAAAGATTATAAAAATAAAAATGTCACCGATAAAGAGTGGAAAGAAGTTGGACAAATTTGTAATTGTTCTGGTAAGTCTTTATTTATTTAATCTTTAAAAAAAAATAGTGTTTTTTATTCAATGTCCAAATTCCCAAAAATATTGTGTTCTATTATAACGGGACTGACAGGACTGTTCTTCTTGGGTGGCTGCATTTGTTTGAGCTATGTCATTGGCCATTTCTGCTGATACGTGTAAATAATCAAGATCACTGTCGCCATCGCACTCTCTCACAAAATTGTGCAGTATAAAAGCAGATTTTATTAAATGAACTGCAGTGCTTGGCTTCGTTTCGATGTTTTTTTGTAGAAACCTCCATTTCTTGCTTAATATGCCAAATGCACATTCAATGCATTTTCTCGCGATTGAAAGTTTTTTGTTGAAGTTTTCTGTTTGAGCATTTAAGTTTCTTCGTGGATAAGGTCTTAATAAATAATTTTTAAGGGGGTAAGCCTCGTCACCGATCAAAAAATTTGGAATAAAAATATTTGATTCTGGTAATGCTTGTGGAGGTGGAACGTTAAATTTATCCGCTTCAAGTAATTTGAACAAAGTAGATCCAGAGAAAGTACCACCATCACTTTGTTTTCCTCTCCCACCCACCTCGATTGTTAGAAACTTTTCATCAGCATCAGCTACAGCTTGCAGTACAATAGAAAAATAATGCAGGTAGTGAGAGCCAGAATTTGCTGGACACTGAATTTGGCAATGTCTGCCATCAATACTACCAAAACAGTTAGGAAACTTCCAGCGCCGGTAGTAATCATTTATAACAATTGGAAGGTAGTCGGATGTTGGTATAGGCATATATTCTTCCACAAGTTGTTCCCATATGATAACGCTAGTTTCCAAGACAATGTTAATTACTGTGCTTCTGCCCATTCGAAAAGCAAAAGCTAAATCTCGAAACGAACGACCTGTTGCGAGAAATCTGAAAACATTGAGAATAAAAAAATAATCAATTTACTATAAGTATAATCATATTTCAAATTTCAGGAGCCAATGCAAAACTAAAGTGGAAGAACCTAAAAGACATTTTCCGAAGGGCCCTTGGAAAAGTCCCACGTCTAGTATCAGGATCCGAAGCTGAACCAATAAAAACGAGATGGCAATTTTTTGAAATGATGAGCTTTACGAAGCAGACAATTGATCCATTGATTGAGGGGAATCGTCGAGAGCCAGAAGATTATTCAATTGCTCAAAACCGTTTTTTCTCTGAAGCGATATCAGATTTACAGGACGAAGAAGATGTGACCCTTTCAAGTGTCAATACGTATACAACCAGCACTCCTTCTACAAGTACCAGCTGCCCCCAAAATTTGCGAAAAATAAAAATAAGAGAGCATCAACATTCAATTTGGACTCAAAATTTCTATAATTTCCTAGAAAAAGAAAGACTCCAAATTTTAAAGCAAGAGGTAGAAAAAAAAGAAGATGATAATGATGACCTTCAATTTTTCAAAAGTCTTTTGCAATTTATGGCACAATTTGACAATTTCGAAAAACTTGAGATAAGAACTGACATTCAAAATATTATTTTGGCAAAACTTAAGAACAAAAATTAAAAAAAAACTAACCTTAAACATAAAACCAGCAGCAAATCAAAAGATGGTACTGTCATACGACAATATTGCCAAAATCGATCTGGAAAACTGTGAAGATTTTGATATAAATGATGGAATTCACTATAATTTGCCCTTTCACCATTTATGGGGTGTACACCATATCTACGTATTCTCGATCTTATTATAGATCTATAAATATGAACGCGACTTTGAACTAATAAGCTACGACGAACCGCACTTGACGATGGCATTTTCCCAACTAGTCGCTCAGCGACGTCGTTCAGTAAATGGCCACCCATCGCTCAGATTCGTCGCTCAGCGACTCGTCGCTCATTGCGTGGCCGGAGCCTTAAGCTTTCTATCTCGTCAGGAATTCGGTAAATCTGGTGTAAGTCTCACGAATCGTAGTATATAAGAATGCCGATAAATGTACCGCGCTGGCTTCAGAAGAGGAAATGTCAGGATCTTACCCTTTGTTAGGACTGTTACAACTGCCCCTTTGCTACTTTTTTGCACAATTGCAGGTCTTACGAGGAAAGGTAGGATCAGAAAATCGCTTTGCCCAGAAAAACAAAATAGAGTATGAGAAACCTCCGAAGGAAGGGAAAGGGCTGATGCAGGAATAATTTTCGGTTGTTTGACGAAAAGGTGAAAAGAACAAGACCCGAACAGATACCTGTAGAATTTTGCAAGAATATTAATGGTCAGAGTCGATACTAAAAATATGGGAAAAACACTTCTAAACCCAGGGGATTTTCCTACCTTGAGCACAACAAGCCTACTTCCGTAGACCACATACCTTTCGAGTTAGTTACGACAACGGAGGCATACACAAACTCATTTCCAATCGTCAGATGTGTGGCAATTGTGGCAATCAGTCTAACTAAGCCATTGTCTACTGCATTTTGTGCATTCCGAAAACCATTTGTGGAATCTTCCTCTGCTGCGTTTCGAAGATTTTCCGAGACGGTACCTTGGTCACTTCGTCCGCTGATCGCTTACCGAGAAAACATCTGACTGGCTTGAGCAGATGAATGCATTTAGCTTTGAAGCTTCCAAATATATTTCAACCATCAGGTACAAAAGTGACAATCTCCCGAAAGATTCCACGGCAATTGAGACATCAACGTACTAAGCACCCAGAAGATGTCCACTTTAGCACTGAGAATTCCTCATCAATTAGTTTGCGCAAACATACGTGTCATCTCACCCTAGCTTCCTCGCTTACATCATTATGGACATAACTACAAGCCCTCCTGCGTCATACTTTTGAAATAACCGTGGAATTCGAACGCAAAAGCGATCTTCCACTTTTCCCATCGGTTCAGAAATAGCTCCACCCTGCAGAAAAAAAGTCCTTGAACCTATTTCCTCATTCACTTAGATACCTCTGTGAAGAAAAGTAAAAGAATCTCCAATGCTGGTGGTCTTTGTTTTTCATAGAAAATTCTCTTGAGTTTTTTTTTTCGTACATTCAAACCAGAGCTATCAGTGGCAGTTGCTTATGGAAATGGTCATGGAAATGATCTGCTCATATCCTCTATCGTTAAGTGCGCATAAGGGCGCCACTGAAAAACCACCGACTTCTTACCGCACGCAATGACAATTAACTGGAGCCTTACATCTGTGCACTGTGAGTCCCCAGATACTGGCACATACAACTCTTCCGGTTGAACACTTCCTAGTTCTGTAGCAATCTCACTAAATAAACATTGTAGCGAATGCAAATTACAAAAATTAATCTATACAACAAATTAGCATTTAAGCGTACCGCGTTCATACCGGTCCCCCTCCCTCTAAAAGTTTCATTCGCCATCCAACCATCTAGTTGTTGGAGAGGGGGGAGCGGGGGATAGAAAATCGTGAGTGCACAACTGCTAAAGAATAACAATTTTCCCTAGCAGTGATTTATCCGTACAGGCCAATGACTGACAAAGTCGCGGTTAGCCGAGTTATTTACGGTTCTCCTCACCATCCAACCATTCAACCAACTTGAGCTCCAGCAGTAAAGGCACAACAACAACAGCGGCAACTGTGTGTGATTGTTATGCGCTCCATGGCGACCCAGGAAGACATACGGCCAAAGCCGTGGAAATCTGACCAGCTACGGTAGTTGTGATCTTCAGCACATCTACTACCGCTGCTGCTTCTCTAATGATGACGATGTGCTGACGCTGACGCTCAATTCTTAGTTGTGAGTTCTGTTTTAAGTTCTCAGTTCCAATCCAAGAGTAGAACACAAATCTACCTATACAAGAGCACAAGAGCCGACAAGTCGGGGTAAATTAAAAATTTTCCAGAATGTATCTGGCGCTCGATTTGGCTCCACACAACACTATTCGTACACACCGTATACTCGTACATTTGGCCAAAGACTAAAATTAGCTGTAAATCTGTACGCTGCAACGTTGATATTCGTACTCGTACTTGTACTCGTACTCGTACTCGTATTGTGGTGCCACCTTTCGTCGTTTCGTGTGTCCTGAAGTCAAATCACTTCTGCGGTTCAGGCGGCACGTTCCATGCCAAGATATTGCCTTCATTCGGATCTCATCCGTAACATATGCAAATGTAAATAGTACTCCACACTGGTCAGCCCAAATGAAATTGTCCAGAAGGAATAGGACTGTGCTTCCTAAGGTGTCCGAATACACGCTCATCGACAGCTAGCTCATCGTGCATTTCGTGTGGTCACGAGTTCCCACGCGCCCCCAGCAAAGTATCTACTCATTTAAGCTTGAACTGACGATGCTATTGCTGTTGCCATTGCCATTGCCATTGGCATCGTCTTTACCAGTTCAGTGGGTCATCCACTAGAGTAGTGTTCTAAAGGTGGATTGACAAGAACGTCTCGGTCAACTGCATCGAATTGCTGCAGCGGCTGTCAATTGTCATCCCACTGGGGTGCAGTGGCAATGGAGCGCATTCGTTTGTCTGATCACCCGGGAACTGCATCTATGCTGCGCTTATCTGGGACATGTCACCGTACAGATACTCGTACTCTCGTACAACCGCACGAGCGCAACACGAGGTAGATGTCTATATTTAATGAGAAGACCATGCATATGCATATCAGAATCATGGGCTACGATTTATGCTCGACTAAGTTTCTGCGCATATTCTGGATATGACCACGTACTCTTGCTCGTATCTCTTGATACCAATACACTGTTGTGAATGGTAGACTTAAAGATATTCATCGGTGGAATTAGTTTAATTAGCCACAACACAACTTAGTTGCGGCGCTTTCGTTTTGTTAGGCCATTCTGGCCGTTGTTATAATTAGACGCATCAGTCGGTCGTAGTATACATAAGCAGGTATGCCTGAATGGTTGAGGTGTTTGGATTTCCATATACGACAACTTAATGTTTACGTGTATGATGGGCTCAATTAATTTGTAGGTTGCGCTACTATCCGTGGTCTAATTGATTTACTTTGGCTGCAGGTGTAGTTATTCTGGCTCATAAAAATCCCAAATTTCTCTTTTACAAACATTTTAACATTGCTAAGTGAAGGGCTAATTACAGCGCAAATTGTAACGATTCTAGATATGTAAATTGACTCCAGCTTTCGTTTTCATTTCGCTTAATCCATCAAACCACAGACGTGATTCATAAACCAATTTTAAGACAAATCAAATTAATCAATCTCTTTGGGGTTTTTTCTTTAAATATTGCCAATGCAGCGTTTTTCTTAAAGAGGTCTTGCACAACAAATAACTTAGCACCAGGTCATACGTTTACTTCTTTGCCTTTGGGTTGTACACCTTTCTAAAATGTTAAATTTGTTCAATTTTCAGATACATGCATATTCAAAAGCTGGAAATCGATTGATTTAACTTGCAAATTCGGATACAACTTTATGCTAATGAAAAGCAAAAGTGATCTTAAGAATTTTGACATTTCTGAAAAAGAGATTTTAACTGTAAGTTGTTGGAAAGTTAGACGTGTCTTAAAAATAGTTCCCGTTTAGTGTTTTTTTCTTGGAATCTAAATCACCTTACTTAGGATTGATATGATATGATTGGACCAGTACCCTACTTATCAAATTTATTGCCATAGATATTCGTACTCGCACATCTTTCCCCACTGAAATGTTGCAAATGAGGTTGTTTGTTGCGAAGAAATCCAATGTCTGTTAGTCTGCTTCAGCTAGGGGATTTCACAATTCCACTTAGTCTAGTGTTCGTTTGAAGCTGTCAAACTACGGAAAGAATTACATATCCAGAATCTGGTTAAAGGATTTATATAAGAGCAGGAATTAGTGTGGTTTTATTGCTCCTTTACCTTTCACTGTATAATAATAATTCTTCCATTTATCCTCTATTTTCTGGGCGCTAGGATCAATGAAAAAATCCGAGGGCCGATAGATCCTGCACCACCAAGTCTTTCTAGGAGATATGTAGGCACTTCCATTCTCAACGTTCGCCAGTGGACACAAACTCTTCTATGTACCATGCGACATGTTTCAGCCAACGCATAAATTGATTTAGAATGCATTTGACTACGTCAGTGTCAGTGTGCAGATGAATAAGTTACGCCGCCTACTTGCGGAAGGCGGTAGATCTTCTGAAGGATTTTTATCGCCCAGGATTCTGCGGCATAGAAGAGGATGAGTAGCATGCGGGCCTTATAGAACACCGACTTCGTTTGTCTAAAGAGAGATGTGCTTTTTAATTGCCTTTTAGGCCCCAAGTACCACTTAGTGGCAAAAATTATTTGAAAGCGTTTAGACTTTTATATCCTTGTTTACTGCATGATGTCGTAGCTTCACCTTCTTTTCTAGACTTGAAAATGCTGAGCGTACGCTACGAGTGTTAAAGACGATGATATCGATGTCATATCACATATCAGCAGCGTGACATATTAATAGAAGATAGCGCTACGTTCAGCAGGTCGAATTTATGTTCTAAAGAATCAGATTGAAAGGAGTCTGCTTGTTGAAGCTTCGATTAATATCAAAGAAATGTGAGCGGACATCCCCAATTCTGACGAAGCTGGTGGTGATGCTACGTAATTTTGTAGCCTAGTAATACCTATCCATTCTGTCGAAGGCGGCCATGGAAATATCAAAATTGTGGAGTATGTCAATTCGTCTACTCCTTCTTCCTGGGTTTGATAGGTTTACCAAGCCTAAATCTAGCATACAATGACAGGCTTTATAAGCTCATTGACTTTTGGATACAGTATACCTACTCATTAGAAGCTTCTGTGCGATATTTATTAAACTGGTAATTGGGGCAGAATCACTCCTTCCCTGAATTGTCCAGATCACGATCCGGTTTCAGACGCTGGACAAGTTTTCTTCTGACAAAATTTTGCATAGCGCCTCACGATGTCAATATTCGTACCTTTTCATTGCCGGATGGGGAGATAGCAACTCGTTATTAGCAACTGGAATTGCGATCGACCACCTCCGTGACTTGCTGGTGCCACAATTTGGCAGTTCAGAAAAATAGTTCCTCCATAACTCAAGTAAAGCTCGTTTATAGCTAACGCTGTCATTGACTACAGTAGCCGTTACCCTGTTAGCAACAGTAGACCTGTTCAGTACCTGTTCAGTAGCCCTACACATTGACCAGGAGATGAGACTCCACTCCGCACTTATATTGGGCTGGGTACCACAAGCGTTCAGGTTAAGCTAATCATAGAACACCGCCACCAACCCCACTATCAATCTTGGATCCATCCGTCCAGGAAAGCGTCGTTCTCCCAGAATGATCTAGAAGGGATGCTTACATGGAAGTCTTTGTCAAACCAATGTTGAGGCATAGTGTAATCGATGTTCCCTGGAAGGATTCGTAATATAATTGTCCGCTGTGTAGTTGTTTTAATGCGAATAGCTCCTTTAGCAGCCGCTTGCTGGACATCGAGTGGTGTCAAGTAAAACCGAATATTTGGTGGCGGGGAGGGAGTACTACGTAAGGTTTATGCACACTGCACAGACCTGCTGTCTTTTGGGCTTTGCTAAGTTTGTTGTAGTTAACTGCATTGTCTAAGGCCGTCCACCAGACAATCACGCCGTAGGTGAGTATCGGTCTTAATTGAGACGTATAGCCAGTGGCAAATGCCAGGTTGTAGCTTTCCTATAAAAAAATAAAACCCAGATACTTCGCATGATCGGAAGGGACTTAGCTGATACTATTGATTGAAAGAGGGCCTGTAATTGGAATTTTATATTTCCTGGAAGGGAGGACAAAATCAGTTTTCTGTTTCACCCGCTTCCAGGTATATCAGCAGTTCGTTGACCATTTTTTACGAGTAAAAGCAACGCGACCATTCTGTACTCTCTATAATGTAGAGGTCGTTCGATGTGGCTAGCCCGTCAGACGTTTCCACCGACTTTCCTTTACAGTAGGGATGTTGAGCAGTAGACAAAAGTCGTGAATTAGCTCGAAATCGTATATGAATATCAATCAGTCGTGCTAGAGTTTTCAGAAGGAAAGATGATAGATTTAGATTGGGTCTATAGCTTAATTCGTGCTAGTTTGCTAAGAGATGGCGTAACTTGTATTATTCCATTGGAACATGCGTTGCAAAACTACTGTCATTGTACGTCATTTCAGTTTATGTCATTCATTTGAAGCGTAAACAACAATAATTTTTTTTCACTCAAATATGTCGAACTTTGTGCCTGAAAAAGTGTTTTTGCGGGGAGTTCTTCTTCATTACTTTAATATGAAGAAAACTGCTGCCGAAAGTCATCGTATTTTGGTGGAAGTTTATGGTGAACATGCGCTAGCTGAGCGAACGTGCCAAAAGTGGTTTGCACGATTTAAAAGTGGTGATTTTGGCTTGGAAGACGATGAACGTCCTGGGCAGCCAAAAAAAGTTTGAAGATGAAGAACTGGAAGCATTACTCTATGCAGATTGTTGCCAAACACAAGAAGAGCTCGCAGAATCTTTGGGTGTCATTCAAGCAGCCACTTCAAAACGTTTAAAAGCAGCTGGATATATTCAAAAGTAAGGAAATTGGGTTCCACATGAACTCAAGCAGAGAGACGTCGAAAGGCGGTTTTGCATGTCCGAAATGCTGCTGGAACTCCACGAAAGGAAGTCATTTTTGCATCGGATTGTTACTGGTGATGAAAAATGGATCCATTACGACAACCCCAAGCGCAAAAAATCATATGTGAAACCCGGCCAACCAGCCATCCAGCCAACCAGCGAAATCAACGGCAAAGCCGAATATCCATGGCGCGAAGGTAATGCTCTGTATTTGGTGGAATCAGATGGATGTGCTGTATTATGAGATGCTAAAACTGGGTGAAACCACCAATGAACAACGCTACCGAACACAATTTATCCGTTTGAAGAGAGCTATTCCAGTTAAGAACTATTTGGAAAACAGTGGATGGGAAGTCTTATCCCACCCGCCTAATAGCCTAGACTTTGCCCCTTCTGACTACCATTTGTTGCGCTCGATGCAGAACGCCCTCACTGAAATACGGTTCACATCAGAGTAGAATATCAAAAATTAGCTTGATTCATTCTTGGCTGCTAAGCCGGCGCAGTTCTTTTGGGATGGGATCCACAAATTACCAGAAAGATGGGAAAAAGTCATAGCTTCAGATGGGCAATACTTTGAATAATACTATTGTACATGTTTTTCTTAAGTAAACGTTCAAATTTTGAAAAAAAAAACCGCACGAATTAATTTATATACCCAATAGGTCTGAGGTCTTCTGGGACAACTTGAGAAAATTTTTCGGCTTTGGGAATGAAAACTTTATTAACTTCTCTCCGTAACACGGGAATGATATTCACTAGCATTGGCAGGATGATATCTGACGACATTTGTAGCCCGGCAGGTATGATACCGTGCGACCCAGCAGACTTGTATGGTTTGAAGCTGTTCAGCGCCCAGACCATAAATTTTACTGGCGGCGGCAGTACTCCTACTAAATTAGTTAATGGCGTGAATAGGCAGCTACCTGCAAGGTGAGTGTTCAGTAGCAGGTGCCATCGGTTTTTCTGAAGCAGCTAGCTACCGTAGGATTTTTCTGGAATGCCTCCAGGATTGTCGCCTTGCCTTTCTCAGTTCTTTTTTATATAGTCTGGCATCTGTCTTGTGCTTTTGGCTTGGTTGAAAAGTTTCCTCTAAAGTTGCTAAGCAGTCCCTGCGGCTTTTCTTGCCTTTAGATTGAATAAGAAGGCGGGAAGCAGCCATTGGCTGATTGAGGGCCTGGGTAAAATCATTGGCGTCATATGGAGGACTTTAGAGTTCAAAGAATAGTTGTTTTAAGTGTTCCTCTGTATTTTTGCCAAGCAATTTTCCTATAATTTCAGAATGCTAGTTGGCAGGAAGGATCATCATTCAGACTGAATTGGATGTATCTACGAGTATGATCTGAAAAAGAGCGTACTTGTCGGTTTTTAGTTACAAAGGTGGGCTCATTGCCAATATTGCAGACAATAAGGTAAGTACTCGTACTTTGTCGTTAGCATTGGTGCGGCCCCATTCCAGTTTTTGCCTTCCAGCTTCCAAGACCAGGAGAGGGCCCACATAGTCGTGGAATAGATACGCCGATGCCAGCCAGTAGATACGTTTGACAGTCTCCAATCTAGCAACAGTTATGTCGGAGTCGCTGATATTAGGAAGTAAGAGCACATTAAAGCAACGTTTCACTAATATACAAGTTCTGATCTTACCTTTGTCGTTTGTATACAGCGGATCGTAGTCAGGTGTCCCAAGTCCACCAATCATGCCTTCTGGTTCCTGGATTAGGATGACATCTTCTGCGTCTTTGTATAGGAGCAAAATGAGTACAGCCGAGGCCTTTTTGGAGTGATGAAGATTAAAATGAAGGAACCATAGCATCATTGCTAAGATCAACCAGAAAAGCCTCTACTACCATGTCATTTGATTCCTCCGATTTTGAAAATTTGCCCAAGAGCTCATCTTCATCCTCTGAATCAGAGCCGAATTATTATTGATCACAATTAACGCGCATCTATTACCGCCCCTTAATGTGTTCAGTCTCGCGACTTTCAAGTCATGAGTCGGAAATGTCTGGTTACTGAGCCTAATGAACTCCAGAATGTCTGCTGCGGAGTAGAGTTCAGTTGGGATCCAGATGCGGTTTCTACTAGGAATATCTTTGTTAGCTCGAGCCTTTAATCCGGCCAGACCTCTCCTAATCGACCTGGGGCTTTTGTATAAATATCGAGGGATCTTGATCACAAGCTATAAGCTTCACGTGGCCTTCCTACCAACCAACATTACTTTTGAATGAAGGTGGTCTGGGGCTTTCACACATGATGGTCAAGAAGTTTTATCTTTACAAACTGAATATCTTGTAGCATTGCGCCAATCGGAAAAGCCGTTTTTTTCTTAGAGGTCTCGTCCATTTCCATCTACCAGTAACCACATTTAAGATCGAGTGTGGCGCATCAAATTGGAGGATCAATTCGTGCTTCTAGAGTAAGATCAATCCGTGGTACGGGTAAGAATTCTTCTTGACGGCATCGTTTAGTCAACAATTATCCACGCAGAATTTGAAAGATTATTTTTTTGCGCACTAAGACCACGGAAGAACACCAAGAAGAACGACTCGAACATTCCATCAGCAACCTCGACCGAAAGTTATTGATCTGATATACCTTTATAGTTGCATTTGTATTGCTGGAAAATTTAGAAGCAGATTCGATGAAGACCTTTGTATAATGTACACCAAGAGGAAAGAAACTACTACTCAGAAACATCGTATATGCCTTCTATAATGCTAATACTTTGTTTATTCATTGGTTGGAACTATATCTGCTGCTGTTGAACAAATAGAGTAGTTCGCATAGGAGTTTGATATTTGTTGTCATTTGGTTTGATAAGGGCGATATCAGTTCAATTATTTTTATCTCCTTGAAGTTTTGACGGAAAAGATTTACCGTGGTAGTTCCGTTAGTAACACACGCAGCACTCCTGTGAAGGAGCTTAACACCAAGGCTGGTGTAAATAATTTGCAAACTTTAATACACCTAGGCTCAGTGTATGTTAAAGAAGTGAGAGGGAGCTCGACATGTCCGTCAGTGGTCCGCCCAAACACAGAATGAAAAACAAACTACAGAAGCTGTTCAGTACCTGAATGGTGACTTCACTAAATGATCTGAACTGAAATGTCCAGCCAGAGCAAATCTCAAACAGATCGTCGGTTCTATGGTCTAACGTTAACTGGTCACTTCCGACTAATTTAGAGGAGGATTAGAATCCTTACAGATCAAAATAAAAGGAATATTGGTAGCTAAGTAACACGGTTTTCAAGGTGTGCCGGAAAGATCTACACACTCTGTGAAACCAACGGACTGGGTTGCTTCAAATCGCCTGACACCGATAGAATATATCCAGTTATACTACAAATAGGTATAGACCTGCTGGAGTACAAATCGAAGCCCTGGCGAGCAGTAAGTATGACTTTTGCACCGGAAATAGGAGAAAAACTATTTCATGTCCACCAAGAGTTTCAAAAGGTCAGCCTGACTTTCTTCATGTTGAAGAGCACGGAAAGGATGGTGAAACTTCATGCGCAAAAATTGTTTTATGATCCATCTTCTGTTTATTATGTAACATGTCTAGCATGGCCGAATATCGTAAGAGACTGCTACAAAATCAGGTGCCATGAAGTGAAAGTACACTCGACAAGACGGTGTATGCGCTGAACATGTTCATTGTGCTTTTGGTAACGCTGCTTTTGTCGACCAGACAACATCGCGTAGACGAATCACTAGTTTTGTGGATAAAAGCAATGCTGCTGAATAGGACCCTGATTGCGAATGCTCCCTGGAGCCCATATGTAACAAGGGGTAAACAGTGGTTGCCCGTAAGACGCGATCGATCTTACTGCTATGGTGCATGTATGTGCAAGTATGTCGACTCACTGCTTAACGCTTTAATAGCTCTGAAGTCTATCTTCAGGCCTATGTATAATAGATGATGTAGCTATACTATCTGTTGGATCGTGTTTAGCGGCTGTCGGCTCTAAAGCGCAGGCAGCCCTAGACGTGATCAACGATTATTGCACGACAAATGGGCTTTCAGGCAGTCCTCTTAAAACTGAGGTTACCCTCTTTACGGGAAGTTGGAAGTTGTCTGGGTTGACTGGGAAACTAAATATTTTTGTGCCATCCTACTCAAACTTTTTTGGACTAAATATGTTACGTGGAAAACCAGCAAGGCCATACCGGCTTTCTGACAGCATAATAGAACTTTCAGCAAGGTATGAGGATTACACCAATAAGATCAATTATATTCTATATATTCTATGTCTATTGGAGCAAGCTTCCACGAGTATATTAGGTGCGCAACTAAGTTCTCTTCTCTTCTCTTCTGTTTGTCCATAGATGGCTCCAGCAGTAAGGGCTGGTCGATTTTGACGTAGCCAAAACGTCATGAACCAATCTTGGACATATGGTAAACAAACCGATTTGACACATTAGTGATTTTGTTTTGGCGTCATATGCTTTTGGTTGCGTGAAAATGTCTGATTTTGTCTCAAATCATCGTCATTTCATTCGAAGGAAACGGCGGCTGAAGTTCATCGAGAGCTCCAAAAAATTTACGGAGATGCTGCTCTAAGTGAAACAACGTGCCTTGATTGGTTTCGTCGCTTCAAACACGGTGATTTCGATTTTGACGACCGCCCGCGTGAAAGAAGGCCAAAATCCTTCGAAGACTTTGAATTGAAGGCATTGCTCTATGAGGATCCATGCCAAATGCAAGAAGAGCTTGGTTCAGCATTAGGAGTTATCCGCCAAGCAATTTCCAAGCGATTACATGTGTTGGGAATTATTTCAAAAACAAGTAACTTGGGTTCCTTATGATTTGAAGCCAACAGACGTAGAGCGTCGTTGGGTTTTCTTCATCGCATCGTGACGGGTGATGAAAAATAGATTCATTATAGCAACTCAAAGAGAATATCATGCTTCTACGTCGTTGGCTCGGCTGAATGTTGACGCTGCAAAGGTTATGCTGTGTATTTTGGAAGTCCTACCGCGACCGCCATATTCCCCAGATATTGCGCCGTCCGCTAATATGAAGACATTAAAAAATGGCTCGATCAAAAGATGAGACTTTTACCGTTCGGTATTCGGTACAGAGAGATGGGAAAAGGAAAACTTTGATTGGTTCATTTGTAACCATTTTTTCACAATAAATTTCTATTTTCATCAAAGAACTTAGTTGGAAACCTAATATTTCACTGCTGCTTTTACCAGACTCTTTCTTAACCACACCAGGCTCTACTCCAGATGAACTCATGAATTTCACTCCGCTTTATACATACTATGGATGTGTCGTTTGACCCAATGACAATAATAAGGCTGAGAGTGCGTATTCGACGTTTCTTAAATTCTTAGACTTAATTCTCGTTAGGAAGACTTACGCCTGCATTCCAAGCATGGATATACGCCATCCTGATCAAAATTAACTATATTGTGACAAAATACCTGCAACTTTAGTAGGTCGGATGACACCTCAACTTGCAGGCAGATCAAACGGATGCTTCTCAACATTCCTAAACGATCACCAACATTTCGACGACGCTTACTGTAAGAGTGATAATTACCCTGCGAAATACTTTCTCTCTAATATCCAGTTAAAAGATGTAATACCTGGGTACCGTATTACATAAGAAATAAATGCAGAACGCGCAAATCAAAAATATGTAACATTATGTGACCCACTTCCTACTCCTTTTAGCTCATTAGAACATCTAAGATTGCCAGTTCCCCCTTAGACCCGCAAAATATTAATTATCAATTAGTTCTCATTCCGTTCCACATATCCTAAATGGACTACAAGCGCCATTTACTTACTGACTTCCTACTTTCTTCCAAGCACTGCCAAGCCAAAAATACCAATCTGATATTTCTGCATAACTACTCTACTCCTCTGTGTCTGCAACATCAAATAAACCGCTGCCTTACATAGAGCCTAAGCATACTTACACGATACCATCATAATGTTCATAACCAAATTTGTTGTCATTTCTATCCAAATGTGTACAATGACCCTGCACACGAGCTCTCTAATGCCAAAACCTGTCACCATAATCATTACAATAACTTGAAACACCACCAAACACCGCAGCACTGCACTTTAGCATAGCCGGTAATAAATTCCAACAACCGCTAGGCCAAATGGAACACATTTCAGACATATCTCACCCGCAGGACTACTACCGTCCGAGACCTGCAGACTCGCCAAGGAGGTCCCTCTTTCATGGTAATAATAACAATATTTCCCCCAGCACTCGAAACGGAACAATCATCATGATATACGAGCAATGATGCCCGAAAATGGTTCGAAATATCTAACCGGAGAGTGCTACCAACATGTCCGACCACTTGTGGCACACGTTACGAGTAGGCACGTAAGGCTCTAACCAAAAATCAACCAACTATTAGCCGAACAAGATTGCATCCAATCTATGCTAACAATGCGTTCGAAATGTGATCCCAAATGTGGACACAATGCAACACCAGCAGCATTAGTAGCAACTAGTGGCAATGTCCAGAGCTCTAACTCCAGATGCACAGTAGGCATGGAGTCTCGCTCCTCTGGGTGCTTCCTTCACTTTCAGATCGAAGATTGCGCGAATGGACAATGGTCATGGTAGTGACTGGCGAGTTGTCTTTGCCACCGCCGTGAGTGGTAAGGGAGAAAATACTTGTGGCCAGGGAGACAATTCTTCCGTGTTTTAGCGAATGAATGTCGGGCAGAGCAATATAGAAATAACGCGCGTGCTGATGTGCTTGGGCTGTGCTACGAGTATGTGGACACAACTTGAATGTAAGGAGGTAATTATTTTTCTACAGAGATTGCTTTTATTTTAATTTGGCTGAGATACGAAAATTGGAAACATCCATGGATCTGAAGGCAGCTGGGATTCTTTATCGTCAAACCAACTACTGGATTAAGTAATATCCTGAAACGGTTTTACTTTAAAACTGTATCTGGCTTTAAAAGCCGTCATTTTGTCCAGTTTTTGGCTCAATTTCAAATTCAGAATTCACATATCCAAAAAACAGAAAACAAGTATTAAAGTTTCAGGGCAAACGCTTGAAGCACAGTATCCTGGTATCCTGGTTATACCTGTACCGATCGCAGTGGAAATAGCAGTAACTTGGCTTTTCGAGTGAAGGTTGAATTTTTCTCTTCGACGGATCTATAGTACCGACGACCACAAAGGACTTAATGGATCATTATTGTACATTCGTTTGACGTGGCTTAATCGATGTGGTTGACGTGCTTAAGCGAGTTGGAATATATTGAAATATTGCAACTCGTCTTGCAATAATTTCGTTGATGTATACGCTGATTGCCGAAACACAATGATTGCTGTGTCGTCCTAATAGGCAAACGGAAAAATCCTGTACGGATTTCATTCGTGTTAAATTTGAAAAGTACGAGTAGGGGTCCAATAGAGCAAGTGCTAGTTTTATGAGATAAATCCTTCCTTTTTGGATAACTTCTAATTAAAGCACTCTTATGATCCAGTACGTTAAATGCTTTGCTGAACTGAATCTGGAACGTGATGGCTTAAGACTGTTTCTCTTTAGGACTTATTAAAGCTCAGATTTATCAGCTTTTTAATATCATGTCCTCCAGGTAGCCTTTGAACATTTAGGCGATATAACAAGCTCTTTAACCTCGAATTGAATCCCGCAGTACTGCTTTTTCATAATCGGATGTTGTAAGTTTATATGAATGGTGGAAACTTAGGCAACATAAAGAGTTATGCCATCTGCAGTTATGCTCATATGAGACCTAACTGTCAATGGAAGCATTAACTGAGAGCGCAGGCAGACCTGACGATTGTTCAGGTCTTCAAAATCTCTTTTTGAGACTTATCTAGAAAACCCATAGGTAATTTCATTTCCTGTTATCCCATTCTGATCTGGCATCCATACAAGACTCAGTGAATATAGCCTTCCAACTGCGTGTAAAGAAGTCTTGCATTCCTGAACTAGCTTCAAAGAAGTAAGAGAGTTCAGCAAGGCCCTAAGCGCAGCTCTGCTGTCACCACACATGCAAATGCGTTGCTCGCCCACCAATTCAACACAATGAAGTTCGTTCAGGATGGCGTATATATCCGCATGGAAGACAACTGCAAGTTTTTCTAACGAGCAGTGAAGTCTCACGTTGTCGTCTTCCAGAAAAACAGCAGCACGTCATCCTGAATTGGTTTTGGAGCCTTCCGTTAAGAACCGAATCCTGGCAGTGATTCTGGCCGAATTTATTCCTGGACACTATCCCTTTATTTTCTATACAGCACTAGTTCCGGTATCATTACATTGGAGAGCATATCTGTAAACTTAGACTCAAAAGATAATCAGCGCGCAAGGCAATCAAAGCTCTAGTGCATGTTGTACCAAAGACCGCTTTTCTGTTCACGCTAGGGGTGCTGCGGAAGCCCCCACGAAGCTGAAACAGGCTGTTTTTCGGATATTAGTAAGAACAGCTCTGACATACTTTCATAATAGCTTGTCGCACCAGACCACCGACGCAAACGATGTAATTTGCCTTATCATAGCCGTGTTGATCTCAAGGACTCTTCTAGGTGAGAGTCTTACCAGAAGGCCCCAATAGCGCGTTAAAGGCTTTCGACGTAGCATTTTTAGTCCAGAGAATTTTGTTATCCAGGCTGATACACAAATATTTAGCTTTTTCGGAGAATTGGATGGTGATGCCTTTAAGCACTATATGAGTTAGATCAGTCAGTTTCCTCCTTCACGTAAAGAGAACAACCTCAGTTTTGAGGGGACTGACTGAAAGCCCATTTGTAGTGCGCCAATAGTCTAGGTTTGCCTGCGCTTTAGAGGAGACCATTGCTATGTACGATCCATCAAGCAGTAGAGCTATATCTGCTTAAGCCTGAAGGTAGACTTCAGAACTATTGAAGCGTTAATCAGTGTGTCAACATGCACGCACCAAAGCAGTGGAGATAATTCGCTGTCTTACGGGCAACCACTGTTTACTCCGCTGTTACATATTGGCTGTAGGCAACATCTGCAATCCGGGTCCTATTCGCCTGCATTGCTTTTATCCACAAAACTAGTGATTCGTTTACGCCGTGCTGTCTGGGCGAGTTACACATGCGGTCAAAAGTTGCATTGTCGAAAGCACCCTCAATGTCGGTGAAAATGCTCAGCGCGTATTCCTTCTTGTTGAGAGCGGCTTTAATACTGCCTATCAGATTTTGAAGCGCACTCTCACAAAATCTTTCGAGGATGCATTCCCAAAGCAGTTTTACGCACATGGATATCGGCCATTCTCTCCATCCTCGTCAACATGAAGGAAATCAGACTCAAAGTTCTGAAGCTCTTGCCGAGCCTGTAGTCCTCTTTTCCGATTTTCGGTATAAAGGCTACCCTCACGGTTCGCCATGGTTTCAGTATGTTTGCCAGCGTCAGAGTGGCAATGGAGTTTCTTTTCAAAGTTACCAGCAGCTGGTTTAAACCCTTTTGCAAGAAAACTGGGTATGTGCCATAAATACGAGTATGCCAGACGACTAGAAACTATTCAAATAAATAACTGCATTTCTGATTGCCTCATCCGTCACCACAACCGATATACTGATGAGATATACTAGCTACATCATGTTGTGTTTTAGAGGCTCACTAGCAGCTTCGTTAACAGGAGCTTGTTGTGAGCTGGTTCTGATTAGGTTACCTGGGAAGTGATCCTCAAGCATAAAACAGAGAGTCCATCAAGGAACGGGCGATCAACGGGTTTGCTTTTTAGCTGGACGTGCCAGTTCAAAGCACTTGATGAGGGTACCGTTCAAGTTTTGAAAGCTTTTGTTTCGCCCTGAGCTTAGGGGGAGCGCTGTTGGATTTTCCAGAGTTCGATGTATCTATGACCTGACATGGAGATCTACTATTACTTTCCTTACCATACCTTTTGAATAGCGTTAAGTCGATTGCTTACTGATTTAATTTTGTAACGATTGTTGGCTGGGAGGCAGCATTATTGCCAACCAGGTCAGACGATAGTATGAAATCCAACAGATGATTGCCCCCCACTTTGCATTTGCCACTTCCCTAAAAAGGATTCGTACTCCGAGTATTATCATTACAAGTTACAATTCCAATTCCAGTGCTCAGTGAGTTTGGCTACTGCCTTCAAAATAAGCTGACTTAACGACGAATTTGTGTCATTCTTCGTTCGTTTCGTACCTTATGTCTGGAGCAACGACATCTGGGTTGCAAAATTAGAAAAGTTGAGCTGGTGAGAATGAGTTCGTTACATAATTCTCGATCTTTCCGATCGCTCGTCACATAATTGTGTTAAACTCCTTAAATATCCGAAACATCAGATCGGTTTATTCCACACTCATGGTTGATATATGGTTACTATGTGAGGTTTTGTATTCAAAACGGAAATCATCTTACATAGGGAAGCAGCCGCAGATGAATAAATATTACATTGGGTGACCAGATAAGAACGATAGGAAAAAATGTAAATAAAACAACAACGGTGTGAGATATAAAATTGGTTCTAGCTTTGTTTTGCATCTACGTTCATGTCATTATGTGTGGAATAGCACATCAGTGCAGCGCTTCAAGCGGCCGGACTAAATTTTGATGACTCAGTCCAATATGTGCGGCGTTATTCCGGCAATAGCGTGTCGAATGCTGGCGTCGAGCTCGTCCAAGGTAGTTGGCTTGTTTGCGTAGACTAAGGACTTAATGTAGCCCCAGAGAAAATAATCGAGTGGTGTCAAATCGCATGATCGCGGCGGCCAATTGAAGAACTCTTGTCGTAAGATGATCCAGTCACCAAATTTCTCTTGTTACGTTCGGCACATTCGGCAAACTAAAACGACACAGCTGGATGTCATTGGTAACTGTTTCAACTTCTGAAATATAACAATTGGAAAAATTATCATTGCTATCTGGTCACTCGTTACATATCCAGTCTCCTCAGAAACTCTTGACAAGCCCTTATTACTCAATTGCCTCCATTGGTCACACAAACTATTGGCAAACTTTACTTTTCACAGGTGATAGCGGAGTCGAATTTTCAATTTGATTTGAGACCCGGATCAGCCCCGGACAGACATATTAAAGCTTATTACAAACATATCTTAACTTAAAATTAACAATTTGGCTTAAAACTAAAATTAGGACGTGAGGGATAGATTGAAAGGAGGATATTCTTGAGAAACAGTTTGCTGAGGTGGTAATCGAAGAGAGGCAGATTATCGATAACTTCATGAAGCATTCTAGATATTGACTCAAGGTGTCCGTGATTCGTTCCGCGAAGAATGAACCGGAAAACTATCATAGTCCTAAGATTACTTGGGTTGGTGTTAAAAGAGATAAGTTGAGGTAAAGAAGGACAACTAATACTACCAACTAAGGTCTGATGAGTTAAGAGAATATCGGAGACTTTTCGGCGTATAGAAAGAGGTTGTAAATATATAAGTTTCAGCCGATCAGTGTATGGTGGTAAGTTTTTGCCATCATCCCAATGAAGCCCACGTAAAGTCAATCGTAACAACAGCGGTGAACGGGTGACCAAACTTGGCTTGCATATTCAAAAAGAGGCCTAACAAATATTATGTAGAGAGATTTAGTAACATAAGAGTTGTAAAACTCCTTGGAGCAGCGCTTAATAAAGCCAAGAGTAAAGTCGGTGATATTATTAATGTGAGAACGGAAATTGAGGTCCTTATCATAGATAACACCTAAATCAATCAACTCATTCACTAAGGCAACAGACAGATTGAAGATCTGAACGAGGTAAAGTAGGGGGGCATTTACGAGTATTGACGTTAAGCTCGAGGAAATTTTTCTGGTACCAACTACAAAATCTGTCTAGATTTTCGTGCGGTAGTAAACAGTCTGAGGAAGATGATATGCTAGTATATCCAAAGGTTTTCATATCATCTGCGTAAACCGATATGTATGAATTTTCAACGATACGATAATAAGGGACCAAGATGGCTGCCTTGAGGAACACAAGAAGGTTCCTTAAATGGGTCAGAAACCAGGGACCTAACTAGAACATAGCAATGTCATTCGTTTAAATAGGATTTAATCCCCATTATATAAAATTCTACTAAAGGCTTTACTGAAATCGGTGGCAATAATGTAAATTTCATTTTACGATTTCCGTTATATTGGTGACGTTTCGTTCGATTGCACAACCTTGTGCGTCTCTGGTTATTGATATCACGTACATCTATTTCAATACTTGCAAATGCAACTCAGTGACAGATTGCTGCGTCCTACCAACGCACCTTATCGGGTTATGAAAGCAGTTGCATAGACTTTTTTTGAAACCCTGCATCTGGTGTTGGTTTACAAGCTTCGCAAAATTTTCTAAAGTTTGATGTGAAAGAAATCACATATTGTCTAAAGTTTTTTTAGACATCTTATATCTCGGTGCGATGACTTGCGGTCTTTACAGATTAGCGTACGTTCTCCATGATCATTCTGAGAAATGGGACGTTTTTGGTAAGGATGCCCAAACTAGGCATGGCTCTGTATAGTTGACTTCTATAAATGCTGTCATATGCGGCCTTGAAATAGGTAAAGATTTGGTGCGTATCGATTAAGACTTCTTGGGTTTTCTCTAGGATCTGCTGCAGTAAGAGTATTTGGTTAATTGTGAACTTACTTGACCTGGAACTACACCTAGTCTAGCACCTCCCATAAATCGCTTCTCATCCCAGTGATGACGGATGTAAAAGGAGAGGTCAATGCTTTTCTCCAATTCGTTGAGGTTATTTTCCTACCTATACACGTGTTTGATGAACAACTTTTGTACGAAACTAATCGAGTATATCACCAGCGACAATCCTCTTCATTATTTAATCTGGGTTGCACAGTATTGAGGGATACGCAAGCAGCAAGGTTTCTGGAGATTCGTTGCCTTCCTTATTGTGGTATCTGAAATACATTATAATATGTAGATGTACCTTCGTTGTAATAACATGGGAGTCCGAGTCTACATAGTTTGCCCACAAAAATCTTGGCCCATCAATAAAATTTGAGGAAATCCTTGCGTCGCGTCAATCGTAATACAATCAATTTGATTGTCTGTTATGATCAAGTGATCTCCATGTTCCGTTGTGACAATTGAGGCGAGGAAACCATGTGCTAGCTGAAGTAATACTCCATCATGCAGCGAAGTCAATTAGACTACGTTCATTTTCAGACGCGGTGTCGTGTAGTGTACTCCTATAGACTTCCTTTTCTCATATTTTGGCCGCCGTCTTCTGGATTCCGGCACAACTCAGGGAAACAGAGAATGTGCTGATGCGTCTTCTTACCCAGAGCTCTGAACACTAAAAACGGGAAAATCAACTTTCGCAAGGTGAGAAAGAAATGGATAAATTAGGCAAAGTTTCTGCCGAGACCATTAAATCTAGATACAACTCACGTCCCTATCTGCGCCAAAGAAGGGTTAATTTCGACTTTGTTTCCAAGTGGCATGCAGCTGAAAGAAATATGTTCGGCCAATGTATCCACAAAGATTAACTGTTTGGTGCAATTTATGATATGGCGGCATCATCGGACTTTATTTCTTTCGAAATGAGGAAGGAGACACCGTTACCATCAATGGTCTCAGATATAGAGCGATCAAGCCCGATAACATCAACATATCTGGGCTGTGGTATTAACAAGATGGCGCTAAATGTCATATAAGCTACGCAACGCTCGAAGTTGTGAGGGAGAAATTTGGCGACTGGATCATCTTACGGCAAGCGTTCCTCAATTGGTCACCCCGATCATGTGATTTGACACCACTCGATTATTTTCCCTAAGGCTTCGTCAAGTTATTAATCTGCTCAAACAAGCCAATCACCTTGGACGAGCTAGAGGCCAACATTCAACACGCTATTGCCGGAAATAACGCCGCACATATTGGACTGAGTCATCAAAATTTAGTCCGGCCGCTTGAAGCACTGCCAGCGAAACCGAGCCGACCATTTGAATGATGTGCTATTGCATATATAATGGTATGAACGTAGATTCAAAATAAAGCCAGAACCAATTTTATATCTAACACCGTTCTTGTTTTATTTAAATTTCATTTCCTATCATTCTTATCTGCTCACTCTTTATAAGACCCTCATCGTCACAGTTCTGATTGACTTCCCGAAAGCATAAACATCGAATGAAAATATCCTTTGACGGACTTAGGAGGTGGAGTTATATCAAAAAACTACGAGCTGTGATCTTGGGTCCGCCAAGCTGGGTAAGACATATAAGTACAGCTAATGTATACTAACACCTCAGCCCGAAAAGTTGTAATTGCTACCAGTAGAGAAAGACCACATCTTCAGTGCCACACATAAGTGAAAGATGAACTCAACAATTTTTGAACGCTCAACTATGTAGAAACGATTGCAGTTCAAGCTAATTGGATATGTCTTTTGGTTGGAATCCAGGTTCAGCCTGGACTATATTGCCATTTACTCGTAACTAAGTAGGTGCTCAATGTACTCGCAAAAAACCATAGCCATTATTATACTAAAGAGCGTTTTGCATCAGGAGAACGTCTAAAAAATGACTCCATAAATGATTATGGTACAGAAGGACGCGTATTGCACACGAGATGAGAGTGTACTGATCTTGCGGCGGGCGTCGTACACGAATAATTTGTCACTTGGGGAAAATAGTAGGTCTTATACCGCACTCACTTTTACTTTTAATTAGTTCCCCAAGTCAGCAAAACAAATAAAGCCCACTTAAATAAAAGACTCCTAATTGTAACTGTTGTTGTAGATACAAATAAAAAAAGTGAATAGAATTTTTTCTTCAGTTCGAGATATTTCGTAAACAAAAATGCTTTTCAGTTACAAGGTGTTACAACCTTTCTCACATATTCGCGTTCAATTTCAACGAAATTTGTTTTCAAATTAACCCCGATCCATGAACGTATCCATAATGGCAATTGTTCATAATCCACCTGCACCTTTAATCTTTGGGATCTATCTGATTCTATGTTAATGGGCTCAAGGTAACCCCACACTTACTTCCTCAATTTCGGTTGAAACTGCTTGGCGTCTAAAAAGTTTTTCAGTGAAATTAACTTTGAACTGCAGACACATACTACTCACAGCTAGCTGTCAATCCATTAGCACGTAATAAGCCACCAGAACGTTGGTATACGAGTACTGAATTTATCTTAAATACTCACCTTCTCGTGTGCAAATCCAATAAAGCATTCCTCTGACTCAGGAAAAAGTGTTAGAACGGCGGAAAAGTGCTCTTACATTTAAGCCCACTGTCTGCGTTAGCTGTTGCTAGGCATCCGTATTGCAGCAGATTGTCTACACCACGCGTCTTATTTGCGGTTGCAGAGCATTTTCCATTTTCCATTTTCCCTGGTGCTTTTCCCTGGCCCACCTTAAGCCTTTAGGTGTGAAATGCAGGCAAGCAGTAAGCCTAGTCGGTCGGTCATTCACCAAACCACGGTAAAGTGCTTCCCATACTTCCATTCCATCGATCAGGTGTGGTCATTGGGTGTACTGTGAGTATCTATTCATGAGTACATATCTGTCTAAAGAAATGCTCACTTCTTCTCTGTAAAGAAATGTAAATGAATGATTACCAGCTCACTGGTGTAGCTGGTGCAGACTTGCTGTCAATTCACGTCGATTACCGCTTTATGTCGATTGATGTGAATGGCAGCACTTGGTGCTACTGCTTACACATTCCCGCCTTGGATTCGGCACTTACCAGCAGAAGCTGGCTAGTCAGTTATTCCTCCGCACCGGTATATTTTAATTATAATTTCTGTAAAATTGTTTCGCTATCGAGTGGCGCGCTAAGATCACTTAATACTACGCTTTGGCCATCGCAGTTCCACGAACATTCACTCCATCCTTCCCAGCCATCATCGGACAGGTGTAATTCAAGATTCAACCGCGCGCACAAATCCGAGCGTGAGTACAAGTTAGTATTCCCTGTTGTCTCTATGTGTGGTGTGGCTATCAAGTGTCCATTTAGCTTTGGGGTAGTGTTTCGGATAAGATAACGTGTCGGATGGAATTGAGTAATGCTATCGTCCATCGACGTAATCTCAGTGGTGAAGTGAAAGAGATTGTATGGTGCACCAACAGATACAAGTACGACAACATAAGCGCTGTGCAGTTAATTGCCGTGTATAGCTACGAGTATATATAGTGGCAAACCGAACCAATGGATGATGGCAAGGTAACGATAAACTTGAACGAGGATGTGTCATGACCACTCACTCAGTCATTCTTTCTTTATTCGCAGTACTCGTACTTGCAGGCTAGGCTCGACTTGATTGTTGATTGACCGATATATTGCCATATGCCGTATGTTAGAGGGTGTGTTGACATCGATTGTCAGGTTTTTCCAGATTCTGAAGTAGCTCAGGATATTTTTCATCATACATAACATGTCGGTTGTCGATTATGAAGTTGTAATCGGTTTTTCGCATGCAATCTGTCTTAGCAATGACCTTGAGTTAATGACCAGGAAGTGTTGCCTTTTCAAGCGTTTTTTTTTTTTCGTTTGTTTTTTCGTGTTGCTGCTGTGTTTTGTTGTGTTGTGTGTGTGACACGCCTTTTATATTTTCCAATTAAGAAATGTGTTTTCTTTTTATATCTCATGGGAATAATCACCGAGGGCGAAATTCCTTCTTGGAGATGAGACTTCAGACTACACAGTCAGAGAGTAAAGACTTTTCCAACATAATCCGGATGGAGGATAGGGGATAATTACGACTTAATGTGAATTTGTGTAAATGGACGATTTAATTTAAGGAGATGTCGCTAATGAATGCAATGTTACATGACTTCCGTGACAACACAGCCTGTGGACTAACGATGATTTGTGGTAGAAACGAAAGAGTTGGGCTGCGAACTTGATGTTGTTGAACCTGATCTTGTTAAGATTATGCAACTGTATGTACTGCCCGTTGTGGATTCTACAGCGATAACAGATTTTGAAACTCCCACAATCACAATAGATAGATGAACCTAAATGTTCATCAAGTGATAGAAGAGACAATTGCTTAGAGAAGATGACATTAATCAAATAATCCTCACCAGAAAGAGGAGGAATTTTTTGGCCATAAAGACTTTCGCAATTTATAATGCTTCCAGGAAGGCATAAAAGGCTATGCTTTAAGAGAACGAATATGCGGGAAAAAGTGGCGTATACATATTTACGCGTACAATTCCGACCACACCTATAAATGCGTTCAAAGTAATTCTTAGTATTCTATCGCCAGGTTATTCATAAAAACGAACTGTGGGAAACCCGGGAATCAGATAGTGTGTGGTAGTACTTGTAATTGAAACTTCAAGCCTATCTGTATGTGAATCAAATCGAAAGGTATTGAAAATGCATATGCAAAATTGGTCACGGGCTTGCAATCCATTATAAATGTATTCGAGGAACAAAACCATTTCGAACTTGTGACGGACACTGCAAGGTAATGAAACAAAATTTGCATTTTTGTCAATTTTGTACTCATGCAAATACCCTGTTGGATTGGTTCCAAAACGGAGGGTATGGGGGGCTGATTCGACCAACCCATTCTTACAATGCTAACATTGCCCATTTTCAATGAGCTGTCATACGAGTACATGAAAACGTTCACTGGAACTAAAGAACACTGAACTGCTAATTTTGTTAGGAAATTGAGAAGATATTATCGCTTCGCAGATGGATAGTTTTTCTGGTTCAGCGTTATGTTCTATCTGCTCGATAATTTGCAGGAAATTAGGGTAAATTTTTAACTCTACACAATGAATGGGGATGAAACTACAATCGCAGTTTTACCCCGTTTAAGAAAAGAGCCTTTATTCCTGTAACGAAAGATCTTGCTTTACCTCCATCTCCTTTCAAGAGTATTTTACTCATTAGTAGTCCGAGTAATCATCGAGCATAGCATTGAAATGATGACCGACTCAGACTTACTTCTCGAGGCCAGGTTTCAAGCAAGGCTTAAGCCAATTCTTTAAAATTTGTAGACACTTGAACTACCTACCCTGAACTTCTGGAAAAGAAAAACTTTATGTCACTTACTAGAAGCTTATGCAATTTATCCATTTGCCCTGGGTAAATTTACTTGGATAAATATTATACAATATCACTATTTGTACTTGCTGTATAAAGCAAATGTACTGCAGAACTACTTCAAACAATATGTTGGGAAAAGTCGAAGCACTTCTTTGCTGATATCGGGGGAGATCACCTCAAGTTTGAAGAAATAATCTTAAAGAATTTAGAAGCCAGTGCAATGGTTTAGAAACAACGAATATCAGATATTGAATACCCCTTTAATATTATAGGAATGACAACTGCATTTGAAGCCCTTGAGGATGTCCAAGCAATGGGAATTGATGGAATCATTGTGCAAGTTCTGCAAACTGTGCCAGCATGAAATGTATTGGCAGGCCATGCATTGAAATATGAAGCTTTCCAGAAGAACTAGGTGAAAGAATAACTGGCTTGTTCCTGAAAATAAAGCAAACGGATTAAAGATATGTGTCCAGCCAGTTACAAAAGAGAAGATAAACTAAAACATGATAAAAGAACACCACAAAGGGGCTTCCGCTCTGGATCCCTATGAATCGATCAGGTGAAATCATTTTGAGACATTACACAGCAATAGGTCGACAAAGGACTTCGTGTTCAGTGACGAGAATATGGCAAATAATGTCATCGCCGATGATAGGGTACTACCCCCGTTCATTTCGAAGGAAGAGCTCCAACCGATCTTCGAAACAGTTAGAAGTAAGAAATCAGTGAGAACCGATGAAATACCGAACATTGTGCTTTGACATCTCCCACTAGAAGTGGTTGAAATTTATACCACCGTGTTTAATAATGCAATGAATAATGCACATTATCCAGCGCATTGGTAAACTGCGGTGGTACATCCCATTCCCCAAAAGGGATAAAGACACATCCAATCCGGTGAATCTCCGCTCGATCAGTCTTCTTCCAAACATCAGTAAGGTTTTCGAGAAGGTGATCAATAGAGTCCTGGCGGTGCACTGGCGCCTGCCTGATTGACTTGGAGAAGGCCTTCGATACCGTATGGTTAGAAGGACTCTTTTTCAAGCTGGACAGGTTGGGCATTAGTAAACCACTGCTGTATATTCTTTTTGATATGCTCTCCAGTAGACAGTTCATCGTGAAGAATGGCGATGTGACGTCCGCTGGAACATTTAACATTAAAAACGGTCTGCAACAAGGTGCGGTAAATTCGCCGATCCTATTCAACATTTACACAAGTGATCTGATAGGTTCACTTCACCATGCCATAGCGTACGCAAACGACTTAATCGCGTACAGATCAGGTCCAAAGATTGAGGTCATTAATACACTTTTGCAACGTGACTTCGACAAAATTAAACAATATTGCGATGACTGGAAGTTGAAAATCAACTTTCAGAAATCGGAAACCATTCTGTTTAGGACGCCTTTGTCTGGGGCCTCTAGCGATACCAGAAAGAATTGGCGAAAGTTCTCTATCGTCGGACAACATGGACAGCCACTTGCTTGTCGAAATGTAGTCAGATACCTTGGGATCTGGCTAGATCAATATCTGTATTTTAACAAACATATAGATGTTGCTCTGGCCAGAGCCAGAGGTGTTTTTGCTATGCGAGGGTGAAGGTGATCTGCTACATGGCCCTTATCCGGCCTATGGTTGTATTTGGATGTCCCGTGTGGTTCACCGTGAGAGCAAGTTTATTGGAAAAGATTCGGGTGTTTGAGAGGGCTTGCCTTATGTCTTCGGTTATACAGAACACCAGAGTCCGAGTACATAAAATTCTATCCTAATGAGGTCTTGTACAATAGGGCGAACCTAATAAGAGTGGACAATTTTGTTATTAAGTTGACTCGAAGGCACATTGCAAGAGCAATGACATCGTCGAACAACCTGATCTCTGGGGCTTACTACCCCAATTATATGTATCACGAGAGAGTTCGCTTTGATGGCTTTATTCCTCCAGAAGCATTCCTCTATCTAGATATCAAAGGTCTGATCCAGGACAGATTGGCGGTGCCGCTAATCTTCCACGTCGCTCGAACAGCTGCGGACAAGTGACTCAACTACGACAGAGACGTCGCACATGGCATTGCGGAGCGTCTCCGGTTCAGTAGGGCAGTAGCGAGTCGCGACATGAGGGATGTTGCTCGGCAGCACCAACAATTTTGGTGGCTGGTTGAAGGAGGAGAGGGTTCGTCGTCAAATTCCTCAGGTACATGATAGCTTCACTAGGAAGCAAAGTCGATCGTCAATCGAGTTTATTAGCCGTGGCCGACTTACATAGTTTTAGGTGGGATTAGGGTAGATTTAAGGGGGAAAAAAAAACAAAAAAAAATATAAAAGAACAAAGAGGTGGGTAACGTTCTCTAAAAAAAAGGGATAATCGTACAAAAAAAAATCGTATGAATATAGGTATAAGTACAATTAGATAGTTTAAGTAGGTTAAGTAGGTTAAAATTTATTTTTTACGTAGTTTATAGGTTTAGTTTTAAGTTTTATATTACAACAAAAAAGTTTTATTAATTAAAATTTACTTTCTTAGTTTTAGTGTTAATAAATGTAAAAACAAAAATGAAAGTAGAGTGTAAGAAACGTCGAAAGACATAGATTAAGCATTATGTTTAACTTAGAATGCCCGCATGGGGCCAGTACGTTAGAATAAGATTATCTGTAAGTTATTTAAGCTAATTTTTAAGCATTTTTTTGTCCAGCATGAATTAACTGAAATAAAAATGCATTTAAAATGAATGAAATAAACATTCAGGTTTTATCAGGTTTTCATTGAGTTCGAGATTGCTTTTGACAGTGCAGATAGTGTACCATGTCCCTATACCAGGTGTACTCGTATGCATAAGTTTTTTCCGTAATTTTCTAAGGAAATTAATTTTTTTTTATTCAAAATATTGGCCATCGGCTTCTACACATTTTGCCCATCTTTCAGGTAATTTACGAATAGAATGCCAGAAAAGCTGCTGCAAACCATTCGTGGAGTTAATTTCCAAATTCCTGTGCTGCTCTACGAGCTCGTGCCCCATTGATGCGAAGAGGTGATAGTCAGATGGGTTGCCAAGTCTGGTAAGTATGGCCGGTGCAGAAGGATGTTCCATCCAAGCGATTTTAGGTGTCCTTCACTAGTTTTGCTGCATGATATGGCGCGTTGTCGTGTAACAAAATTACTTTGCCATGTCTTCTGGCTCATTCTGGTCGTCATTCGTCGTCTTAATGCGTGGTTTAAACTAAGCATTTGGTGGCGATAGCATTGTGTATTAACGGTAATTCCGCTAATTGCCGTTGAGTTTGAGTTGGGTCATCATCCAATAACTCCTGCAATTGCTCGTCTTCGCATTTTTGTGGTCTACCAGAGCGCTGACTGTATTTAACATTGAAATTACCATTTTTAAATTGTCAACACCATGTGTTCTAATTGATGGAGCGTGTTCGCCATATGTTACTACCAGCACACCATGACTTTCAGCCTTTTGCTTTGATTAAATAAGAAAAGCAAAGCGCGCCGCAAATGTTCTTTTTCAGGCAAAAAACTCGACATGATCACTGAACGATAAAAAAAAGACGCTAATTTTTGGCGGACTCAACTTGTGTGCGTTTGTAGTTAAATGTCAGGCGAACAAAATGGCGTATATGTCAAATTTATACGCTGCGTACTTTTCGCTGGCGCCATCTCTTAGTTAAACCGGAAAAAAGTTATGCATACACCTGGTAATCCTCGCGCGGAAGAAGTGTTTTTGAAAAGTTCATACCTGACCTTCCACTGGCGGCGGGTTAATGACGAACTCTTTGAGAGGAGCCGTAGGACGAATCAAAAAAGGTTAAGTTGGTGGAACCGCTGTTTGACAGAGAAGCGAAGGGTAGTTAGAAATCTAAGGAAGCGATTCCAAAGGGCTAGGGCGGCCAACGCTGAGAACGTGGCTCAGTTGGGCATTGCCTTTCGGCGAGGCCTCGCTGAGTATAAGCGTCTCATTGTCAGCACAAAGGAGTCTCACTGGAGAAACTTTGCCTCTAACAATAGAGATAATCCCTGAGGCAAACATTATAAGATTGCCGAAGTACTAAGGAGACGCCTGATATTGAAGGCATTCGTGTGGTTAATACGGTTTAATCCACATGGAAAGATTGCCTTACCGCATTGCTTGGTCAGTTCTTCCCGAGAGAGAAACGTTTTGAGGACTCTTCATATGAAGAGCCTCCTGTCCCTCCGGAGTTAAGGATTGAAGAAGTCGAGTATGGTGTTTCACTTCTTCTCTCCTGGAGCTGATGGAATGACTGGAGAGATGGTGAAAGCCATCTGGAAGGCCGTCTCAGAATACCTCCTCTGCCTTTATAGCAAATGTATTGCTTGCAAGTATTTCCCCAAGGATCGGAAGGAGGCAAGGATGGTCGTTATGGTGGGTTATGGTGGGTTATGGTGGAAGGGTCTCGGAGATCATGACGGAACCAATGTCCCCCTTCCAATTCGGCTTTAGAAAAGGCAAGTGTGTTGAGGATGCATGATCTTTCCTAAAAGACAAAGTCCTGAGAAGCAGCGTCAGGGTGGTTATAGGCATCTTTATTGATTTCAAAGGTGCCTTTGATAACCTAAACTGACAGAGAATACTAACCAGGTTGCAAGAATTAGGCTGTCGGAAAATTGTGCTTTGGGGAAGCTATTTTCCCGAGAGAAAAGCGAGTGTGGTAAATACGCACGACAGCGTTGCAATTAGTGCTGAGAGAGGTTGCCCCCAGGGGTCCATCTGTGGTCCTTTTATTTGGAACCTGATGATGGATCCACTCCTATGACGATTAAATGAGTTTTATGGGTGTTGCGCCTATGCAGATGACCTGCTCCTCATCCTCGAAGGCCAGTCCAGGGCCCAAATCGAGGAATTAGGAGAACGACCTCTAACAGTCGTTGCTAAATGGCGAGAAAGCGTTGGGGTAAGTGTGTCACAGGATAAGACTGTTTCAATGCAGCTTAAGGGCACATTGAATACAAGAAGTCGGACTCCGGTGATACATTTGAACGGCGTTAGCATGAGATCTGTAACTGATAACATATCTGGGCATAACGTTGGGTGAGCATATGAACTTCATGTCTCAGCTGGTCCGAATCAGACAGCGCATGCTGAGTGCTGTAGGCCAGATAAGGCGCATTTTGTGATATAACTGGGGACTGAACAGTCGTTCTGTCGTATCATATATGATGGCTTTCTTGTTGCTTGTGCAACATATGGATGGTATGGGACGACAGGACCATGACTGTGGATGGCCATAGTCGGATCTTGTCTTGCCAAAGAGTCGCCTTGCTTGGGTGTTTACCTGTGTGCCACACTGTCTCCACAGAGGCAATGTTGTTGGGAGTGCCATCTCTGGATCTAGAAGCGATACGTCGTGGTATTGCTTTCAAGATCAGAAAAAGTCTTCTTCTAAATGGGCGAGATTGGGTTTCCCCTGAAGCAACGTAAAACCTTGCTATACGCATGTGTTCTATCTAGATGGCAATCTAGATGGGATGCTAGCGGCTTACGGCTTCCTAATGGATGTGCTAACCATGAGAATATTTTCTGATCGGAACGGAGAGGGCTTAGCGGGGTTGCGAGCTGCTCATGTGGAGCCACCCATGAGGACTGGCTTCGTGTCCTATGTGAGTGTCCCAATTACTCTGACATTGGGGACTTGCAGGCTATGGGCATCATCTTTAATGGTGAGCCCTACGATGTCAGTAAAATTATCACTGATATCGTACGGTTCGAAAGAACCCGTAGTTTTGCAAATGAAACGTAGTAGGCAGTTAGCGGAACATAAGAATGCTGAATTTTGTTTAAAGGCAGCCAGTCCTGGGCAGTGAGGTGCCCAACTGGAAGTGACCGTAAGGTCACGAACTCTACCGAAAGCTATATTCTAGTACCACGGGAGGTCAGGAGGCCCCGGAACTATGGTTCTGGTCTGACCTATGAGTTGGCCCCCTTGTGGGAGTATCGTGGTGGCTGTAGGTTTGTACCCAAAATCGCAGGGAGAGTAGACCGAATGGAGCTTAGACATCTCATGGCTTAGCATATGTTATAGTGTGCTACGTCCTGTGCTCAACCATGGAATTGCTATGGAACCAACTGGTCTGCTCGATGTGGAGTTGCATTGCAACCGTAGGCTTAAGCCTTACGGCAGGTAACACAAGAGACATTTGATCTTCCACTGGTTTCGTGGAAAAATCTAGACGATTTTTAAAAAGGTTCAATCACACGCAAAGTTTTTATTTTTTTTTTATAAATTAGCTCACGCTCAACTGATTGAGTACCCTTAAAAGAGCTTACACAGAGCGGGGAGAAGGAAGGTTAGTTAGTTAGTTTGCAAGTTACGAGTTAGAAAATACAGAGATCGGCAGGGCATTCCATAACCGAGTTTTATGGCTTAGGAAGGTATCACGATATTTCAAAGTACGTACGAAGTACGAAAGTGAACTTAAGGGTATACTGATGAGCGTCCAAAGCGAGATGGGTGTTACGGTTGAAGGTTTGAAGGGGCGGAATTCTACTGGCAATTTCGATAGAGCACTGGAGGGAAAATATCGATATAACAAGGTGAGACAGTAAACATTTCGCCGGTGTTTGAGAGTGTCAATTGACTTAGTAAAGACTTTTGAATCCCATCTAGCAGGTGCAGAAGTGTTACAGAACCACTTGAATAGATGTGGGCATTGTACTCCAATTTTAGGCGGATGAACGCTGAGACCAGATCAGAGGGGGTAAAACATTTCATACATCGTTTGAGGAAACCTAGACATTTGGCAGAATTTTTTGCGGCATCAGATATGTGGTCATTTCAACGCAGTTTGTCATTGACCCACATACCGAGAATGGAACGTTTTTCGCTTAGCATAGGTTCCCGTTCTACAGCCGCAGAGCAGGAACGTGAGGAACGAAAATGTAAACCAGAAAGTACTCTCATCACCAAAGGAATACATTGGATTATACGACTAAGTAGCAGACAAGAGATCATTAATGAAGATTACAAAGAGTGTCGGAGACAGATCGGAGCCCTGGGACATACCAGCATTTATTTTGTGAATATCAAACTTGAAATCATCCAAGACAACTTGAGTTGGACGTTCCGAAAGGTAGTTTCTAATCCATTGGAGAAGAGAGTCATCGATCCCAAAAGCACGCATTTTATACAAAAGAGCCTAATTTCAAACTCTGTCAAATGCCTTAGAAATATCACGTGCAACTATCTTGCTTTCGCCAGATTGATGTACGCTTTGGTTACACTTTTCGGTGAGACATGCCATCAAATCACCAGTGGACCTGTTGCTACGAAAACCATATTGCCGGTCATTGATAAGTTTTCGTGTTTCGTTTCGTCCCTTTTTTAGGGACGGGCTGGACAAAACTGTTTTCCATCTGCTCGGAAAGAGTCCTAAAGAGTAGGATTGATGGAAAAGCTTACTCAGTGGTTTTCCCAGCGAGGAAGAACACCTCTTCAGAAGAAGGAGAGATATACCATCTGGACCAGCGGATTTATGCATATTGAGATCTTTAAGTACTCTTGCTACTACACGAGTGCGAAAGTGGATTCGTCCCATTGTAGATTCGATGCACTCAAGTGTAGGTGGGGACAAAGCACAATCTGGGAGTGTTGAGCTAGCCGCAAAGTGTGCAGCAGGCAGATTGGGCTTGTACAATGTTTACTACCTTTGGGACATTGTTGTATTTGTTGCCTTAGTTCTTGGTCGGAATTTGGGATTTCGCACGCTTAAGAAAGCCGTTGCATTCATTCCTAAGTCGTTTCAACTTTTTTCGGGTTTCCTCTGTCGGGTTGCTTGAAGGATCAAAAAAACATTTATCTAACCATGACAGTCTCTTCACAGCTCGAATCGTACCACGACTTTTCTACTTCAACGCCAAATGAACATTTTCCACAATAAGGCTGGTTTTGTACGATGCAGAAAGAAACAGCTTTAATAGCAGAACCAGATCCTACAATCCAGATAATTGATATATGTATAAAGCCAGACAGCTGTCCTTGATCAAGGAACATGCAACGAGGTTTCAGTAAACAGAAGGCGTATTTGAATTATCTTGGACGTACGCACCATCAAAGACTTGGATCACTACCGTATTATAGCCAAAGTTCGAACAACATGCAACCCAATACGGAGAAATTTCAATGCGATCAAAACGGAGGGACCCAATCCTCACTACTCGACTTAACTACAGCTTTAATAAAGTCTCCTTCAACTCGACGATGTAACCGAGAGTAGACAAACACCACGAATCGAATGTTCCTTTATCTTTGGTCATTCACATAGAATATTCAAACCCTACGAGTATAAGAAGTCCAACAATTAGCGAGTACTATCAGAGACACCCTTGGACAAGAAGACAAGGGGTTTGCCCATGCCCATACGTTTAAGTTAAATTCTATTGTACATCAAGACGGAACTATATCACCCGATATGAGATAAGGCCCACATAGAAGCAAAAGGAATATTTTGTCCGACCGTACCCTGAAAAATTAATTAAGCCTATTTGATTGAATCTCCATGCATGTAGTATGATACAAGTTAGTCATGACTCAGTAACCTCAAGCAATCAGATTAATCACAGTGTGCGACACTTAAAACAGCTTCTATATTTTGAATGTCCGAGTGCTCTAAGAAGATAAAATTAACCTGAACCACCGCCTTGCTGCAGGGAAGATGGAGCTATTTTTGCCAACAAAACAGCAAAGATGTACTGAAACAAACGTTGATATTGAAAATTTGGATTCGCAAGAAACTGTGATAGCCACATTCGATAAAGTCTCCCAAAGCCTTTCAATATCAATAGCCACCCTATCAGTATCTTCTGTATTACCCGACTACCATAGGAGACAACTGGTTCGAAGAATGGTGATGATTGTCGAAGGCAGTTCGACGAGTGGTTTCTGACTGAAAGTCACTATAGATAGTACATTTTGTCCATGCGGCGATGAATCGTATATTATTACTAATGTCACCAGCAAAGGTTGCTTTTTGGTTGTCAAGATCGCTGTCTTCTGGGAACGTGACCCAAAGGACATTAAATGGGCAAGCCCTGGTGTTAAATACATTGTTGAATCAACTGGTGTCTTCACCACCATCGAAAAGGCATCAACCTATTTAAATGGCGCTGCCAGGAAGGTCATCATCTCTGCCCCATCACCTGATACACCAATGTTCCTTTCCGGTGTCAACTTGGAAGCTTACAAACCACCAATTGTTTGGCTCCATGTGGCTAAAGTTATCCGTAACAACCTTGAAATTGTTGAAGGTTTAATGACCACAGGACACGCTACCACCGCCACTCAAAAGACTGTCAATGGTCCATCTGCCAGCTGCCACTGGTGCCGCCAAGGCTTTCCGTTGTCCAATATGGCCGTTGTTAATTTAATTGTCCGCTTGGGTAAACTAGGCAGATAGGATAGTATCAAGGAAAAGGTTAAGGCTGCCGCTGAAGGTCCACTCAAGGGGATTCTCGATTAACCCGAAGAGGAGGTTTTTTTTTATAATCGGCGCGCGCTCAAGGGGTTTTTGTACCCTTAAAATGTTCGTACACAGCGCGGGCGAAGGAAATTTAGGGAGGAAGAAAAGACAAGTACCGATGGAGGTTGTCTCATCTGATTTCATCAGCTACTCCAACCGTGTCATCGACTTGATCAAATACATACAATCCAAGGATTAAGCAGCTACTCCATATTTTTAGAACGACAAAAAAAAAGGTAGAAGACACTGCGAGAATTGCACCAAACAACACCGCCCTCATTTACCATTGCGCTCGCATATGTACAATAAAAACAAAGAATCTAATGGCGCACTGGCCTGTGATCATATTAGAGAATACTTCGTGAAAGACACGGCCAAATGGTGCTAACTCTTGCATTTGTGTCGACTTTAGCCCAACTGCACTTGCTGAATAGAAGGCTTCAACCCCAAATGATTCAATTGATCACGCATACCTGAATTTTTATGGAGAGGAGTTCCTATGAGTTACGCAGCGCCGAATCCTTTCTTTTCAACTTATCACCTCTCTCTTTGCCTGGGATGCCTCTATATCTTTGCACTCTACATTAGGTCAAAGTATTTATGTCTCAGAAGATTCCTGCAGGTCTCTACAATCATCGATGTACTCGTTGTTGTAGCGAAGCCCAGACCCTTAACAACTACATATTCGTGGCTTCAATCTAAATTGTCGCAGCATAAAAATCGGCAGTTACTTCGGCTGGAATCAGAACCAGCAATAAGTTCCCCTAAGTAACTGGGTTGCTTGATTAATCCTCTACTCATCCCTTTCATTAATTCTGACAAGGATACCATATCAAAGAGCAACATTGGAATCATGTGAACAGTTTTTAAAAATGTTGCATTGGTCTCCCAACGAGAGGGTGTACAGGCCAAATATTTATCCGACAACACCATCTATACGGTTAAGTAAAATCAAGAAAAACTGCGTTTACTATGCCTCCAACGTCCATACTTTTTCTATCCAAGATAGGTCAGGTTAGGTTAGGTTAACCAGGGGTATGATGAATATGCCACCACACAGACACCTGACCTCAAAACGGGCCCATCGCGATCCCTGTGGAACCAGTTGAATTTGTCTTCAAATGCAAAAACCTAAACAATCGTCCTGGTGAAACACCCAAGTTTCTTGCAAAAGCCAAGAAGGCCTTTGAAGTTCGTGCCGTCTATTTCCTCTAGGTTTTCGAAAAAGTATTTCCCTTAAAATTTTCTTCGACTACGCGATATTGCCTCACATTCACAGAGTATGTGTGTTATGTCCACAACAGCTTTCAGGTCACCGCAGAATCTGCAAATATCCGTATCTGACAATTTGAAACTCTTTGCGTGTTTCCGCAGGAGACAGTGTCCTGTCAGGATTCCTATTACTGTCCTAAGCTTATCCCTGTTTAATTTTACTAACTTCCTAGATCTTTGGCGATCATAAAGCGGCCAGAGAGCCTTGGATACCCTGTGTCCTCCAAGACTTGACCACCTTAGTTTGGCAATATTTGTGATTTTTTTTTCGATAGTGCCCCTCACTATGTAAAGGGGTGATTTGATGTTGGCAACCTCACTATTGTCGAGTAGCTCTCCTTTTCTTGCAAGTTCACCCGCTTGTTCATTTCTTTTAATACCGCAGTGTCCTGGCACCCAACACAGTTTAACCCGGTGCTGACTGCGTAGTGCCTCGAGCACTGTGCGACAGCCTCTGACTATATCAGAATTGACGTTGGCTGATTCCATTGCCTTGAGTACGGCCTATCTATCGATGTAGATAGCAATATCTCTTTCGGATGCCGATCTCATCGGCATTAGCTCAGCCGGTCTGAGGACAGTTAGAACAAGTAGAACCGTGATTGTTTCGAGCCTGGAGTTGACATTTGCCTGGATATTTCAGTTCCATGCACTGATGTCAATATCTTCCTTGGATGCTGCAACATTAGGGCACTTTGTTAGTTATAAATGTTTCTCGGCCAACTTTCGTTGGAGATTCGATTGGACGTAGCCCCGAATTATTGTGACATACCTGACTCTAGTCCGGAGCATCGATAAGAATATCATTTCGCAATGATGCCAGAATGTTTGAAGTCTCCCATTTTTCATACTGTAATGAACTAAGTCACATTCCAGTAAGAGACATGTCACGTTGATCCTTAGTAAGACTTTCTGGGTCAAGAAACATGCTGACGATATCCAGAAACCAATATGTAGCCGGGAGCAGTAGCCACAAATTTTGGTGGCCACATCGATCATTAATCGGTACAGGGTACCGAAATTATTGTCAATTAAGTTTCAGTAACGCAGAATGCTGGTCCACAGAATCTGAACTTGACCTTATCAATTATACTCGTATATCGACCTGCAGGAATAAGGATTTGCCTATGCACTTTACATGCAAATGTTGGATGCTCTGCGACTACCTCATCGCATTCAATGCAGGTCCCCATAGTCACGATGAAAATACCCACAAAATTGTTCTTGACCTAAAATCCCTTTCTCAGATTCACTTGCACCTCATTCTAATTTGTATGGGCTTTACGCAAAAATAATAAAAACATTGGACACTTCTTAACACGACACATTGCACTAAATTGCAGCCACAAAATTGCTCTCCCTCGGTATTATTCTCCATGGCACATCCTCAATCAACATTAATTGTGCGAACTTTCATTCATTCGCTGGAACCAGAACAAACAAAACTTCCCGAACAGCACTCAAATCCATGTCAGGTACGGATATGTATTGTAGCAGCAATAATGATGGCATGAACACTGAGCATCCCGTCCAAATTCCAAGTTGAAACCCAAGCCCAGACCTCTTCTCTGGTAGTTGCTCTCGCTCATATTGGTCAAATTCGTGACTTGAAATCAAATGCCAGCCACCAGAGACCTTGAAAAATCACCATCAGCTCCATCAAATATGGAAATATCCGCCGAACCACACCAACAGGCTAATCGGTGCCAAAAACCATATAAAACGCTTTCCACTTAAGCACTGTCACTGCTACTGCTACTTGCTACTGCCATCGCCAATGATGGCACTGGTGATGGCAATGGCATTGGTGCGATTGCGCGAAATTTGCCATTAGCCACCGCGAACAGCATCGCATTTCCATCGCCAGGTAGTAGTGGGTCGCCATTTATGCAGATGGAACCGAGCACGCACGCGTTCCGTTCGATTGACATTATAAATAATTCATCAGACATAAGACCGATGGGGAAGCATGGTTGCAGGGTCACCTGGCTTACCATTTGCGTTACAGCGGGGCACTACTCTAGCACGCTAGCACTCCTGCTTCAACTATACAAATACAGCAGCACTGGTATTATAGTAGCGCAACCTGGAAGGAAAGTGAAGTTAGCTGTTATCCCGGAGGCAACTTTCTTCTGCGCAGCACCAGGTAATCCACAGTACTGCTGCAGAGTGTCTCAATTATCCCTAATCCATAGAATATGGGAAATGATCGTTGAGCTTTCATGGTACGATGGGTGCGCTAGAGCGCGCTGGTGCGCACGCGCACTTTACCTCGATAATGCTCCAAGAAGAAGATCACCTTCTTGCTCGCCCCCTCCCATCCTCCCACCATGGTGAATTTGTTTATAGCAACCTGAGAACCGGACCGAATAATTATTATTGCTGCCAGAGTGCACCTAACTTGACATAGGAAGATTCCTTTTCCCAGAGAGTTTATGACCCACTTTCGATTACAGCTTCGGCTGTTCGGATCGCCAAATTGTAGCAACAATCGCGGCATAGTGGCAGTAGTTGCGCTATATGTACGGGTAGCTGCTGTTGGAGAAGTGGTCCTCCACGTCGTTCTAGTCATCGCAATCGCTGTCGTCGTTGTCGTTGTCGTTGTCGTTGTCGTTGGTATCGCGATTTAAGTTTCTAACAGGTATTCATTGCAGCGCCTTCAGCTGTCTTCTTGCTGTTTGCATCTTCCTTGCTTTCCCGAGCTAACCAACCCACCAACCATGGTACCCGTCGCCATCGTCGTCGTAATGATTATTGGCATTTCGCTTGGCAGATAGCGGTGTAGTGGGCTCTTCTTCTTCTGGCTATGTGGCGGATGCGCGGCGACCGCGCACCGTGCTCGACTGGGTCATTTAATTCACGATTATCGCGAGCGCGCGGATACCATGGATTCTTGTGCGCGCGGCTACGGATATCCACCACCGATACTGGGTTGATGACGATAGTACGGGACACGATCCTTTTTTTTTTTGGTTTCTTCTGATTTTTGGTTTTAGTTTTGGTTGTGGTCTGTATTTTTGGTTTTTTTTTTCAATTTAGCTCGACTTTTTGCATGAATGAGAAGGCACATTGATAGTGAAGGAATCTGTTTGGCCGGACGAACGTGAGAACCATAAACCAATATCATTGGCGTGGGTAAGCAGAGCCTGATAGTGGGGGTGGTAGAGCGAACAAAAAGACGACATCCAAGAGACACGACTATGGTCGAATGACAAGCAATTACCAGGATTTTCCTGATATCGATGCCCGATATTTAATGCGGTCAAGTTAAATGCGTGACAAGTTAAATCGAATCGATCTGAGAGCTAGACATCTTTGAAGGGTTGGAATTTTTCCGTTTGCATGATTTCGAAAAGTAGGCTGGCAGACGTTGCCTTGCCATGAGCAAAAGACTTCTTGATCTTGTTAGCAGTGACTTATGACAGGGATTTTATGGAAATTTTGTAATCTTCCCGGACAGATTTCAAGCTAAAGGGCTTGAGGATCAGACATAGGAGACCACAGACCTTACGACTGAAGGAAAGCAAAATCATGAAAGTTCATCCCACTCAGAACTAGAGATGGGGATGGGGGAAAACTCATGTAAATTAGGTGTTGCTCTAGATTTAAAAATACTTAAGAGCAGATGCGACTTTCAGTTGATTTTCCTGGATTCTCAAAGGAGTTCCAAGGATGATTCAGATGCAGAGGAATGGTCTAAATTGTAAGACAAACTCAATGTATAATATTTACAAATCACTGCCTTCATACGGCGGGCTCTGGTTCATTTGGAATGGGTTGTTAATGCGATACAATATATTTATAGAGCTTCTTATCCGTAAATTGCCTCTCTATTGTCCCATCCAATGTACAACAGCGTGTGGAGGTTGCATTTTTAGTCAATAATTCATGTCATCAACACATTTGCAGGATGATGGCCACTTATTTTCGCATCCACGAAATAAGTCATTGGCTACGGATATGCGTGCTTCTTCTTCAAAAATGTCAAAGAAGAGCGTGACCTTCAAGGTAGAGGTTATAAACTTGGTATTAGCCCTGCAACATAAAACTACGCTGTTGCGAAGCAGCTGAAAACCTTAGGACGAGTAGAACTGTGCCTCAAGTATGATGTTGAAATCATCCTGGGCCATATGAATGCAAAGGAAACACTGCTTTGATAGTACTGTACGACATCATCTTCGAAAAAGGATTAAGGCTAATAGATTTTGCATTTCGGCGGAACACTGTCTTAGGTTGTACATACTTTCCGCCTCTCAATAATCACAAGAAGCGCTGAGGGCTGCTGATTAATTAAACGATAATACTGCCTTACACCATCATAAGGTTCACAACCGTATACCAAAGGGGTTAAAAAATGTGACGAACCAGCTAATAGCTTCGGCTAACAACGGATTCAGTGTTAACGACCCTGCCAAATGATTAAAGGATAACAATCTTCGGATCACATTTTTTCTTTTTTTATTATTAGCGCTCGCTCAAGGGATTTTTAGTACCCTGAGAATGTTTGCATACAGCGCGGACGAATAGGGATATGCACATGGGACAACTAGTGCAGATCCTCAAATATTGCACTGACCGCCATCCAAGAAATGCGATGAAATGTCCACACAAAAAGAGGATGAAAAACTGTGATATCTACTCGTACTATGGAGAATGTGATAGACAACCGGGTCAGCAAGAATAGCAGTCGCAACGTTTATTGGGACGCAGATTCGTCGTAGAAGGAAAGCTAAGGAAACATGTCTTGAGCTTTAGGCATATAACCGAACGCCTAACAATGACTCACATAATGGGTGAATTCACCAACATACGCCACATAAACGCCCACACCGCGACAGAAGAGAAAGATGACCTTACCAAAGACTGCTTCCACGAGGTCCTTTACAAAACCATAATCACATAACTATGAAGTAGAAACCGTCATTGGCGATTTTAATGACATGACCCGGGCTATTACCTTGTTCTAACCAAGATATGAATGCGAACATCTGTAACTGCCTAAAGCCACCGAACCACTGTGAGGAAGTTCAACGCTGAACAGCTGCAGTCGCAACAGATCGCTAATCATTTTTGATCGAGTTTCCCTTAACCTCTTGAGGAGTCCGATGCCATCAGCATTGAATGTAGAATACAAGTGGCATGACTCCCAAATAGCAATCAGAGAGGCCGGCTCTGATATACGAAGATGACGAATGCAGACAGACAGGATCACAACGGATGTACAGAATGCTCCTACAAGAAGGACTCGCGAGTATAGGAAACAACATAGGCTTCTCAGAAAAAAAAGACACGAGAAGCATTCAACCGATGGTTCAAAGATGTGTTAAGAGAAGAAAGCAGTTCGGAAGTATTACCAAAAAGTTTTACCAAAACCGGAACCGAAATCTGCAAGGATGGAGTAGGAAACTTCATAGTAGAACCACAGTCGGTGCTGAGGATCTGGCAAAATTATTTTTTGCAACCTGTCGCACAGTGATGACGAACAATATCCCAAAGTTAGGCAGAATGATCGACCAATACAAAGTCAGAAGAGGAATTTCCAAGCTAAACAAGGCTGTTGCCTTGCCGTCGAGCTGTTTGAAGCAGCAGGTGATAATTTGCTACGGAGCATACATCAACTCATCTCTAAAATCTGAGTCGACGAAAGTATGCCCGACGAATGGATTTTAGCATTGTTTGTCCGATTCTAAAGAAGGGAGATACCCTTAACTGCCTCAACTACAGAGGAATAAGTCTCCTCAAGATTGCATATAAAATCCGCCGTGCTATGTGAACACATAAGACTCTTCGTCAACGGTCTGACTGACCTCCATCAGAATGGTTTTAGGCTATGAACCTCCACCATAGATCAAATTTTCAACTTACCGCAGATCTTGGAAGAAAGGAGTTCCAAATCCATTCACACCACTTCTTCATTAATTTCAAAGCCGCATATGGCAGCATCTATAGCGACGAACTATACAGAGTCTGTCTAGTTTTGGCATCCCTGCCAAGCGCATTCGATTAAGCGGAAGGGCGATGTCGCCCTGCTCCGTCAAGGTTGGTAATTATAAAACCATGACCTTCAATGACAGAAAAGGACTCAACCAATGCAATGCGTTGTCATCGTTCTTGAAAGAATCATTCGAAACTCACAAGCTAACGACATTGACCTAATTGGAAGAACACAGAGAGCTGGCAGTGGAGCATTTGGGACTATTGAAGAAAAAGCGACAAAGCCAAAAATCGACGTCACGATAGGTACGAGTAGCTAAAATTTTGAGATAGTAAGGAACTTTATCTGCCTCGCCTTCGCTACTAACGCCGATAACGACCCCAGCGCAGAAGTCATGCGAAGAATCAGTCTTGCTAGTCGCTGCTTCTTTGAGCTTAGAAAGCAATTGAGTAGTGAAGCCCTCTGTCAAGCGGACAAAACACACTGATCATCCCGGTCTTTACGATGCAGAAGCTAGAACATTGACAAAAGCGAATGTTAATGCGTTCGGGTGCTTAAAAAAAAAGTTTCTTTTCGGCCCCGTTTCCATCCATGGAGAATGGGGCATACGATTCAACAGCAAAGCTTACAGGCTGTACAGCGATGCCAACCTCTTTAGAAAAGTATCCTAGCGTTCGGCCAAATCGGCCAGATCACCTTGATCGCATGGACATCAGCGTCCCACCGTGGAAACTTTTCGAGCCCATTTGAGAGAGACAAAACAAGTGAGGTCCACTTAATCTTAATGAGCGCACACAAGAAGAAGAGGACCTCAGCCAACTTCGTGTGCGGAACTGGATGCAGCTGGCAAAATACTGCGCTAGGTGGAGACATAAGTAAATGGTAGGGACGACAGTGATCAATCTGAAAACTCAGTACCAATCGACGACGATAACCAACAATTCCACCCACCCGACTTGAATGAAGTAATGGTAGCCATACGGGATCTTAAGTATAGTACTGGACCAGACGGCTTATCAGCCAAGCTATTTGAATCAGCGGGCGGGTTAAAAAATCTGAAAAATGTGGTCCAACAAAAATCTGAAATTCAGCTTTGCCTGCTCTATATTTTAGAAAGATGACATCAGAAACTGCGCCAACAATGAAGATATAAATCTCTTCCATATCATTGAAGATATATTATTTGAGTATCTAAAAGCTTTTGTAAACAGCCTGCTTTTTCGAAAGTTAGAAGACCGACCACCGACAAAATGTTGACTACTGAAAATCTCGAACAAAACTTATAAATTTTAAATCAATTCATACGGCACTTTTGTCGTTTGAAGGGCCGCCAAATGTTACCTGGAGGTAGTTAGGTCATTTGCTTTATCCTGACAATGGCACAAGCGCTGTGATAAAGCCATAGAAAACTCTTGCTAATCGCTGTTCCCTTAAGCTAAGAAGAAAACTCGACAGCAAAGTCATCATTTAAATAGACAAATAACTTTTTAAATGTGTAATACTGCAGGCATTTCAGTACTTCTTTATGCCAAAGAACGTACGAACTTTTGTCAAGAACGGAAGAAGCCGCCATTGTCGTTTTAAGCAACATCGTCATAATGAGGAGAGCTTGGCTAAACATATCAGAACGCAGGTCTGAGTCGAAAGATCTTAGACTGTCCTCCAGAAGGATGACGCAATTATGAATGACCTCGACTCAGTTGGAGCTCGTCAGAAGAACGAGACACCAACCATTTGGGTATGCCTAACTGGATTTAGCTATCTTAATGCCAGACTTATATTATAGAGGAGATTGTTGATTAAAGCCACGGTCGACCTCACAATGCGACGCCATCTTCAGTTTAGTAATTAATGAAGACGGAAGGCGTGCATCCAGACAGTGTTCTTGACATTTTGAAGTATCGGGCATCTACCCAATAGTAGCCAAATTACGAATTCAGATATCGAATGCAGTACAGCTGTGAGAAATAACCATATGAAGGTTTGGCATTGTTAGAAAAATTTTGAATCAATACAGGGCGTCCCAGTTTAGGTTTTCGTCCTGATAGCTGAAGATTTCTGAAGTTATGGCAAAGAAAAAATTGAACTGCAAGGGTGGGTCTACTTTCACCCCCCTCCAAGTTATAGGCCGTTAAAGTGAGGAACCTCTGATTTCGAGGTAAAACTGCTTAAAAGGCCGTAGCTTTCTAACGGATTCAGCTTAAGAAATCGTTGTGCACATTTTTGAAATAAAATTTCAGTGTGCATGTGCCGATGTTACTCTATTTACTGATTAAGAGTGAACGGGTAAAGTGTTTAGCAAAAAAATATTTTCGATTCGTGAATACGTCGATATAATTTCCGTTTACGGTGTCTGTAATGGGGATGCAGGGTTAGCTAGATTAAAGTACCAACAATCAATGCTTTTCACTGCCTTTCAACCGTCGGCTCAGCATATGGGTTAAGAAGAGAAAGATTGTAAAACATAACAGCAGTATAAGAGGAAGAAAGGATTTTAAATGCAGCTATCTATTAGCACCAGAAGGCTTGCAGGACAGTTGCAAACTCCAAGAACTACAACCCATAGAGTTCTTCAAGCCAATCGCGTTTACCCCTTTCATAATACGACCGTACAGGAATTTTTGCCAGGGGACGTCCAAAAAAGGATTGAATTTTACCAATGGATGTGAGCATAGATATCCAAACTCAAATCAAACAAATTCGAAGGATCCAACGACTTAAGAGCCGAGTATTTCAAATCCAAGAAAATGATTTCGTGTAACATTTGTTCTGAGAAACTCATGGCCGTCCTGAAGAAAAGGCATCCCCTCAGTTGGTCTTACTACGTGATTACCATCACATAAAATATTCTTGATGCCGTATTATGTGAGCGATTAAAGCCGATCTTCAGCCTGTTAGATCTATTTCAGTGCGATTTTGGACCTTCCTACATAGTTTACCTGTCACTATTCATTCTACAGCAGATCTTGGAGAAAATCCAAGAACATCAAATCGGCTCCTACTTCCACTTCTTACTTATGACAGCAGATGACCTTCTCGGAATCAAACGAAATCTGCTGCTGCTCTCAAATCTTTGTTCTTAAAGACAGGGTGGTGCGCTATCATACTTGAGTGAACATCAGAGACACGATACTTTAAAAATATCTCCAAAAATATCTGCAACGTTTGTGCAGAGGATCCATGAAAGCAAAATATAATATTTGTATACTCTCACCAAAAACGGGACTAGTAATTTTGAGCTGGAGAAGGAATTTTTTTTATAACGTACATCTAGAGTCTGTTATGAATTGCAGTCAAGTCATTAACCAGCAGATCAAGCAAAGAATATCTATTTCTATAGCATAGAGGTTAAGAGGGCAATGACCACTGATGTCTTTCTCGAGGAATGAAGAGAACGAAGAACAGGACCCTCAAAACCCTAGTCCTTTTATGCGACCTAGGGGTATAGACTCTTTCTATCAGATAGAAACTGATTAGTTTGAGAAGAGGATGATCATGGATTCTGTCTGCGTTGATGAGACATTGAGTAGAAAATACGATGTAAAACTAAACTGGCTCTACATCCACACGTATTTCCTCAAAAAGTTGCCCTTTTCACGAAGAAAATGGCACGAACTTATATAGCTCATGGAGGCCCGTGTTTAAGTCAGAGTGATCTTCAAATCCATCCTTAAGGGACATAAATGGGTGGCAGTGGCTCAAGTGATAGTGTATTGGCTTCCCAATCGGACGGTTCGGGGTTCAATACCAGCAGTGACCGAGAGACTTTTTTTCATGCAACTAAAATCTCGTGAGATAATGGTTGCCTAAGTACAACATCAAGTCAATCTACGAGTACACATGTTGGATGCCACAAATGGAGCGAAATAGCAACTGAGCCCAAACATCTTTCTTTCTCTTTCTGTCCCATTTTCCAAAAAACTTAACACATGCTAAGGCATTATAAGTGTAGTCATACCCACTTGAGTGTTGGGTTCTTTAAAAAAAAATAAAGGAACACTCTTTCTATGATGGAACACGGAATTTAAAGTGGGTCTCGACCAAGTCGGCATGCAGAGCTGGAAACAGATAGTTAGGGATCAAGCTGAGAAGAGAGACGCTGCTGTACGGTCCAAGACTACCACTGTTTTTAAATAAGATGCCTTCTGGTTCTACAAGATGAAGACCTATATAGAAAATTGACTTCAAACATAACACATGGGCTGAAAAGCCCGTGTCGTTTCTAAGAGAGGCACCACTTGAATTAAATCCATACCATTTTCAGTTAGTGCCAACCTTCAAAAGATACATGTATAAATTTGACAGCTATCGGACGATTAGTTCTCGAGATATACCGTTGTGAGTGAAACAACTTTTGTTATTGTGGAAAAAATGGATTCAAAGCAATTTTATGTGTTGATTTATCATTGCTTTTTGATGGGAAAAAATGCAGCCGTTGATAAGTGTTACCCGGACTCTGCACAAGCCGAACGAACCATTCGCAAGTGGATTGAAAAATTTAAAAGTGGTCATACAAGCACCGAAGGTGATGCACGCAGTGGACGTCCAAAAGAGGCTGTTTCAGATGAAAACATCAAAAAAGTCCACAAAATGATTACGAATGACCGTAAAGTGAAGTTGATCGAGATAGCTGAGATACTCGTATATAGCTGAGGAGATATCAAAAGAGCGTGTTGGATAAATCATACATGAATATTTGGACATGCGAAAGCTGTGTTCAAAGTGGTTGCCGCGTTTGCTCACAGTCGGCCAAAAACAACATCGTGTTGATGATTCAGAGGAGTATTTAAAGCTGTTCAACCGGAATAAAGCTGAATTTTTGCGTCGGTATGTGATAATGGATGAAACTTAGCTCCATCACTTCAGTCAGCAGTCAGCTGAGTGGCGAGCAGGCGACGAACCTCATCCAAAACGACCAAAAACTCAACAGTCGGCTGGCAAGTTTATGGCATCCGTATTTTGGGATGCACATGGAATAATTTTCATCGACTATCTCCAAAAGGGGCAGACTATCAATAGCGACTATTACATTGCATTGTTGGAGCGTTTGAAGGACGAAATCGCAGAAAAACTGCCGCATTTGAAGAAAAAAAAAGTGCTGTTTCATCAAGACAATGCACCGTGTGTGACACGATGAAAACGATGGCAAAATTGAAAGAATTCGCCTACGAATTGCTTCCCCACCCACCGTATTCTCCATATTTGGTCCCCAGCGACTATTTCCTGTTCGCAGACCTCAAAAGAATGCTCGCCGGAAAGAGATTTAAGACCGAATCGCCGAAACAGAGGCCTATTTTGAGGCTAAACCGAATCGTACTACAAAACTGGTATCGAAAGATTGAAAAATCGTTTCAATCAGTGTATCGCCCTCGAAGGTAACTATATTGATAAATAAAGTTGAATTTTGCAAAAATTTTGTGTTTTACTATAAAACGGCACGTGTTATTCACAACTCGCACAGGACTAGCACCACCAGGATTGGTGGCTCTTCCACTCGTATGTCAAATTGTCTAGTCAGTTCTAGTTGGGCTATAATGTATGACCCCATTGTCCTAGGTTATATCTTTGAAGTACGAGTAGAATAAAAAAATTGTATTGATACGTTACATTCAAGTTTTGAAAACGATATCACTCAAGTGGCAGACGCCATTATTGATTACCATCTGGGCTCTTTTTAAGGCATAGGTTCTCCACTTCTTCATGGATGTCCTCCTTGAGGGCTGCTTGAATTTGTGACTTATTCACATAAACTCATGACTTTAAATAACTGAAACACAGAAAGAAGTCTAGAGCGGTCAAATCGGGTGATCTTGCGGGCCAATGCAAATCGCCAAAAAGCGTTTTCAGATGATCGGGAAACGCCTGCTTTGGAATGTTGGTTGTGGCTCGTGCAGTATGCGCCGTTGCTCCGTCCTGCTGGAACCACCTCAACTCATTCAATTGAAGAATGAAAAATTCATTGAGCATGGCTCTGTAAAGCTCACCATCTACAGTGACTGTTTGTCCTGCCCCGTTCTCAAAAAGAAAAATGGTCCAATGACTCCTCCAGCGTAAACAGCAAGCCATGTGGTGACTTTTAGTGGATATACCTCAAATTTGGTTTGTTCAGATAGGTGGAAATGGGCCTCGTCACTCATGTTTATTTTTGACGCAAAATCCTCAACTTCGTTGTTGAGACTCAGCAGGGCGTGAACGTAGATCAGACGTCATTCACAGTCAAAACCCATCAGCAGTCTAAAACATCTAGACGTCTTTTACCAAAATGCACCATAGCTACGTGCGTAGAATGGCCAATTGCATGAAATGTTGTCTGGTCGATATCGACAGAGCCTCTACGACAACTTCAGCCATAGTAGCGACATTCTCGGTCGAACGAGAGGTACGAGTCTTCTCAGAGCCTGTTCGGTCTCATGTTGTTCCAGTCTCTTAGAGTCGTATGGCTCATTGAACGATCAACGGCGGCCACGAAAACGGGCACGAAATGCACATTGCGCCAAAATCACTGACGAACTGTTCATCAAAATTATCATAACGATTATTTTACGTTCTACAGGATTATAGCGTTTCAGTGCTCATTCACACTAATTCCAATTCTGTTTGCTTCACAAATGTCAAAAACGAATTGGTATTCGACGTCATTTGTGAAATATATGACACCTTCTCACAGGGTCATATATTGTGGCCCACCAAGTATTTACTAGCTTTCTATTTTCTAGTAGTAACTGTCGGACAGAAGTTGCTTCTGCTACCCAAATTTAGTAGAAAAGGGGTAGCGTTTATTCAGGCAATTCAAACACGCTGCTATATCAAACTATTGCGTGACTTGCTGTTCTTGCTGTCCAGACTCATATTTCTCTACATTAAGTACCCAGGCTGCTTCCCGGACTGCAGTAAGTTCAGTCCTACATGTATTGAGGGCTTTATATATTCAATATGGATTGCAAAATCCCGCCACGGAGAACATGCAGATTCTTTGGAAAAACCTTGGCATGTGGTCGGTAATGTAATGTAAAAATGTTAGCCATTATGATTCGACTTTGCTAAGCAAACAAAAAACAAACAACAATTGCAAATTCAACTCATGACAAAATCAATTACTCAAGCGAAGTACCTCTCGATTACACGTCTCTGTAATAAATTTCCTCAAATCATCTCCATCCACCGATTAGCACCACTGCCGACAATAATTCAAAAAAACAAACCACCCATTAAACGAATGAGTACCCGTATCTGCATTCCAGTCTTGAGAAGGAAAAGATAATCTTAATCGTCTGGCAGGTAAACCTATAAAGCACATCGTAACCATTTTCACCATCCTCGGCACGTTCAGCTATTCAGCGCACTAACCTACTCAATATCTCGGCATGAAGATCTCGCGCCCACACTTAAAGCGCACGCCATCAGAAGCTAAAACCATAAACTCACGGCATATCGACGGTAATTCGTCACTTACCTTCATATCAAGCCACAGCTTCTGTTGAAGACGACATGTACGGATGGGTTTCAGCTTCATTCTCCTCAGCCGCAGCACCGCTGTGCAGGGCCCTTAATGTGTCACATAAACAAATTGAAACCGCAACTCAGGTATTCGTTTTCGGATGTAAATGCCACCTTCTGTCAACTCCATTACTCCATGGAGTTCCATAGACAACCGATCGACCGACGCGACGTCATGGATAGAAACCTTAGGCATTAGCACGAGTCTCATAGTCATCCAACGCAGAATTCCGCATCCAAGCTGCGAATTGCGAATGAGTCTCTCCCAGATCCAGGATGATAGATAATTTGCGGGCTGTGGATTGAGTGCGAACTTGCTTGCCATAAATTTCGATCACAATCGATTCGCTGGATTCGGTGACGCCAAGTTGAAGGTACTCTCAGAGGTGGGCTTGGGTTATGCGATACCGCATAATTTATCTCTAACAATTGGCAAGTGGTTTGGCTTGATGAGGGTTAGTGAGTCAGTGGTAGAGAGCTCAGCAAAAGTAGAGCAAAGATAGATTCAATGGATACTGCGTAGGCTTTTGTGGAGGAAAGTTTACCGATTGGCACTTGGTAATAGTAAGGCGAAAGTAAGGTGATTAAATATCAACACAACTGTGACTGCAATGTCATAGCGAATTTAACGAGCAATAACAACTTTATAACCTTTGTTGATGGTGTGATGCATATTAGGACTCATAGTGCCGATACTCGTATATCGTTTCCATATGCCGTACGGCCGACCATAAACTTTGCCCTCGGACCACCTTTTTCAAACACTTTGGCTTTCGGGGTATTGGTCATTTTGAAACGCATAATTTATTTTAAATTGCTTACAATAAACAACTGTACTTTAACTGACATCGACGTTTTGTGTACATAGAATATCAGTAAGGTATCTGCATGTCTTATACAGATTTCGGTTCTAAGTTACGACGTTTGCAATACAATTTTCTAACACCTGGCAACCTACTTGTGGAACTTTAACTGTCAATACAAATTAGAGATCAACAATTGCCCATAGGTTTTCTACGATGCTGCTGGCATGCATTTACAAGAAATGCTTTCAAAATGAGATTCCTGGATTTTAACGAGCGCGACCTCTTACCATCGTATGGATGGCCACCGACTCAGAGCAAACACTATCTACAATTGGAAAAATTAAAGAATTCAATGGTAGGAAAGGAAGGAAGCCATATATGGTATACAAGAGTCAAGACCATATTAAATTTAATGGCATCGGAGAAATAAAACATGCGTAGGTCGAAGAACCTCGCTTACTCATTTCATAGTTCACTAACTGTCACAAGGTACTTGTTTCGAGGTTGTTGCAACAACATTCTTTATATCCTTTTTTACTTAATCCCTAAATCTGAAATTCAATCCTCCTTCATTTCTCGCAGCAAAATTTTCGAAAGAACTCTTGGGTGGCGCCTAAACAGGAGCACCGTCTAGATCTGTTGTAGCTCATAAAGTCTGCTATTGTAGCTTCTCTTCTAGCGCACATTAGTTAGACAGACGCGTGCCCTGCACGCTTTGAACTTATATGTTCCAGCAGTTAATTAAAAGACTAACGCGATGTTGGATTCCCTCGCCCAAATCTACCCCATGTCTGAGATATATTTGAAGAGATTTCAATTTCTGTATTTTCCAGTGTCACATGGAGTCTGGTGTTGATACTGAAGACTTGAAAGTGCTTGGGATTTGTCATAAACAGGTGCACCAACATTAATCTCGGGGCAGACACAAAAAGGTGAAACCAGCAATATTTTTACTGACAGTCAAGAAGCTCTAGGTTCCCTAAGCTCAAAAACATCAGATTTCGAATTCTTAAGTTGTAACAAAGGATGTACAGGGTCACTGTTTCCGTTGCATGGCGTACTTCGTGCATTGGTGCTTAGCCTGTTATCGCGAGTAGCTGGTCGTCCTATGTAAGGTCTTGCCACAGATATTGCAAAGCCATCATAGACCGAAAATTAACATTCTTTCCGTATTTGATCGGAGCAGTCTTACCTTAGTTGGTCCTCCAAATTTTAGATATTGGTGCCACTTTCTTCTGAGTCCCAAAAATTGGATATAGAAAGCTGCTTATCTTTTCGATTTGCTGTGCGGAAATATTGACTCGAGCAGCGCTGATGTTATGCTGAGGAATTGGGGCCTTTGTTTTGGAGATATTTACTTTAAGCCCTACTTTGTTCGCCTCTGACCCCTAGTTCTTGAGTCATCTGCTCCAGGTAAAGCTGCCCGGATCACATTACTAATTGCTACGATACAAGGAATACCAGCGGGGAAAGAATGTTACGCTGTCATACTCACCTGTGAGACTTAAACTTATCTGACACCTTACCGTTCTGTAAGATATGACAATTACATCCATCCTAGGTAGCCTTTATAATCGCAGTTGGTTTTTCTGGTATACCTGCGCTGCGCCATATAGCACTTCGGTTCAAATGCAGCGGAAACCTAGACTCAAAGCATTATCGATTAATGATCGACAACGTTGTGGTCGATGTAGGAAGACTGAGCTCGAAATCCCGCCTATTCACCCGTTGAATCACGAAGATCTTTCGCCCCATCCCGAATTATTTTAGGCATGAGTTTAACAACAGTTGCAAGAACCACGTTTGCCAGCGTAATACTCACTAACCTGTTCTAAACCTTGGGAGAAATTTCAGTTTACAATGTTTTCCTAATTAGTGACTGTAGAATCTCCGCCGAAGTGTTGGGCGAGGCTCGGAAGCGTTCCGCCGCTGCAGTCTTTGCCAATTGCCTTGTCTAAAAAATTCTTATAGACAACGGGATGTCAGTGGCACTACTGCAAGATCCTCACCCGAGCTTTGATCTCAATCACTATTGTCTAATTGGTTAAGCGCTGCTGTAAAATGTTCACGCCATATGGAAACCTACACCCCGTCCGAAGTGAGCAGATTTTCGTTTAGTCGTTTCACTGCATGTACTCGTAATTTCAAGCGTTGGCCACCATGAAGCTCCTTAGTTTTTTTTTAAAAGATCTTAAGTGGGTAAGGCTACACTTATGACGCCAAGCGACGTAAAACCACACGATTTTGGAGACCAGGTTTCAACTGGAGATAATAACAACAATTTTCCTTACTTACTGTGGCGCTATAATCCGGGGCTAGCTACCTCAAGTTTCGCATGCCTAAGTTGGATGAGATTTCCTTACACTTGGGTGCGTCACGCGAGTTGAGGTCTCCCTCTGGGACGGATTTCGAACCAGAGCATTGGTGTCCATTAGCTCTGCATGACCCAGCCATCTCAGTTGTTGGATCTTCACTCTTCTGGCTAAGTCTATGCCGCTGCACAGCCCTTAAAGTTCGTCGTTGTATCTCCTCCTCCACTCAACGTCTATGCAAACGGGACCGAAAATCACCGGAAGAATTTTTCTTTCAGAGCAGCCAAGAGTACCCTCATCAATTTTTGATAAAGTCCATGCACCTGCGCCATAGAGCAAGACTGCCGTTATTAAGGTCTTATATAGGGTCACTTTGTCCTTCGAGAGAGGGCTTTGCTAGTCAATGGCTTTCTTAGCCTAAAGAAGCAGTGATTGGCAAGATTTATCCTTCGTTTGATATCAGCTCCGGTCTAAATTGCATAGGTAGCCTAGACAAAGTCCTTAACTACCTCAAGGTTACATATGTCGAGAGTGATGTTCTGTTCGAGACGTCGGAGTTGGGTGTCCATACTTGGTCTTGCCGTCATTGAATGTTAAATTTATCTTCTCCGCTTCCGTTTCAATACTCGCGAAAGAGCCTCTGACATCACCCTGCTTTCTTCCGATTATGTCTATATGACTTGCGTATGCAAGTATTTAGACGGACTTTTGAAAGGGCTAATCGAATAAGCCTGTAGAACCACTCTACTACATTGTATAGCTACCTCTACTATATACAGCTGACTAAATAAGTTTGTAAAGCCAGTTTATTTCCTTTGTATTCAATTAAACTTTTTGCAGTTAAGTTCTGCCTATTGAAGGTGTTTTTTTTTTTTTCTTTAAATTATGCCTTATGTGTTGGCGCGTGATGTTACAGAAATGGCATGACGACGCATCGCCTTGTCTAAATCCCTTTTTGGCATCAAAGTTCTCGGTAAGTCTGTTTACTAACTTTGATGGAGCAACGTGCATTCTCTGTCGTCATCCTCCACAAACGGACAATGTCGAAACTAGACATTGCTCTGTACAACTCATCTTTATAGATGCTATTATACGCGGCCTTAAGACCGATGAGTAGATGGTAGTCAATGCTGATAATTATATTCATCGGACATATTTTACAGATGACTTGGTGTATGCTCCTTCCCAAGTCATCGCCTGCCACTTTGAAGAGCTCGACAGTCAGGCCGTCCGCTCCAGCAGCTTTGTTGAACTTAAGCTTAGATGGACGGACGGAATTGTTAATCTACATCGTCCGGGTTGAAAGGTTCATTCTGCCTGGCAGCGGTATTTCGTTCGTCATCGCCGTTATGCAGTCTACAGAAATATTATTTCCAAATCCTCAACATCGACTGCAAAGCTACTACCATGGCCCCTTGTTCATCTCTACAGGATTGGGTTCGGGGTTTGCGTCCGTGGCATGTTTTTTCTTTACTTTTTGGTAAAACTTTCGAATCTCATTCCTGGAGTAACATCTTTCAATTTCCTGCAGCGCGCGCTACTCGTGCTCTTTCTTTTTTCTCCTGAGAAGCCGGTGTTCGTCCCTCGTCTTCTGCTCGTAGAGCTCGTGAACAGCTCTAGTCCTTCTGTGTAGTGTCACTTTGTATGCAAAGGGATTTGCTGCATGTGCTTGCCGGCATTCATCGTCAAACCAGGGGTTTAGTTGTGGTGGCCGAGTGAAATCCAGCACGTCAGAGGCGGCATGGCCTTTTGATAATATTAGCACTGGTCTACGATACTTGATGCTGGAGGCATAGAACTTCTTAAGAGATTATAGATCTGTCTATTGATCAGGAGTTCCTCAAGTCCCCTTGTACGAGTATACATCGCGATGTGCTAGCTACGACAATGTTTCGCCCCGCCGCAAAGTCGATTATCTTGAATCTGTTATCGGAGATAGTGTCGTGCAGGCTATGCCTTCCGATATGGCCTCCCTTCCTAGCCTTGCATAGGTAAAACCGCCGAGGACAATTTTAATGTAATAAGTAGGGTACTGCTCATAGGTCTTGTCCAAGAGTTCGTGGAAGTTATCTTTGATGTCGTCATCTTTCTCCTCTATGGGGGCATGCGCGGGTTTAAGGATAATGTTGGAACATTTAGCATTAATGAGGATTGTTACGAGGCGCTCCTTGATATGCCGGAAGCTCAAGACTTCTTGCCTATATTGCCCAAGATGCAAATCCGCACACAAATAGGCGATGCTTTTACCCTCGATAACAATTGCCGTTATCCCTCTTTCTTCCTTTCTTTCTTTTTTATGTCTGGGCAGTAACCGCGGTAGCACAATTCCTAACCGGGAGGACCAGTTCCATTATAGATACCCCTAGGACGAGGGGTGGGTTAGACCGAAGCCAATATGAAGTTCGGGAATGTGAGCGCTACCGGTGGTCCATTAAGGGCTCATCCACCACTTTGTCATTCAAGACAAAGGTCTTGGATACCCTTACCAGCCTGAGCTCCAAATATTTCGGGGTAGGCGGGATCTTATTTCTTTTGTTTTATTCCATCTGGGGAATTCATCCGCTGTTCCGTTTATTGAGCTGATATTTTTATCTGCTGGCAGCACTCGCGGTTATAAGTTTGGCAAGTCGAGTCTGGATGCACATATATAGACAAGTACCAGGTGGTTACCACTTGGAGGTAAAATAAGCACAATTGAAGTGTAGACACTTACAGTTACAACACTGCATATCGCCAGGTTGACACTTTTCAGTGTCTACCCTATAACGTCCTTTCCGGAATGAGAACTCAGATAGTATTATTAAAATTGAGTTTAGGTATCACGTAGTCATTTATGGTCGAAGCCAGATCCCTTGGCAATAGATCAAGAGCTTTGTTATTCCCATTGGGTTTCGGGGACTAGAATTCAGATTCTAAGTCTACTAGCACTACTCGAAACAATGTATTTAATGTGCAAGTCCAGGGGCAGTATATGGAGTAGAACGTTAAGAGCTTCTGTTTTTGCCTTTTTACTTTTTTCTATATCTTGAGGCGGTCCTTATAAGACTTCCAGAATTTGTATTTATAGCAGATATTGAAGATGTGCCCAGTCAGTTTTCATAGATCGGAGAAATCTTCATTCCACCACAGTGGAAGAGTTTTTTTGCTAAACTAGACTGAATACGAGATCTAGCAGGCTATTTACATAGCTTTTTCGAGGATCCTCACGTTTACTTCTGAATTTCTTCCAATCACTTCGTTTGCGGTTTCCAAAAGTGGCAGGGGTTTCTACCGTGAGACTCACATTGTAGAGTATCCATTTATGGTTTGCAAAGCATTTAAGCTATCTACCCTATATTTGTCCAACGGTATATCGTTTGGATGTTAGCTTGGATCTCAAGAAAAAAACAGTTTTTACTTGGCGGTCTGCTTAAATTCGCCCTGACTCACAATTCCATTTCATGAAAACGATGAATGTGTTATTTAGGTCTAAGCTAGTAGCTGGCCAATATACTCCAGCTCGGATTCCCTTGTCCGAATTAAATTCATCTGCATACTAAACTGGAGAATCAATAACAAGCAAGAGTACTTAAAGATCTCAACATACATAAATCCGCTGGTCTAGATGGTATACCCCCCCTTCTTCTGAAGAGGTGTTCTTCCACGCTAGCAAAACCACTGCGTAAGCTTTATCATCAATCCTACTCTTTAGGACTCTTTCCGAGCAGATGGAAAACAGCATTTGTCCAGCCCGTCTCTAAAAAAGGCGAATCTTCTTCTCCCTCCTACTACAGACCCATTGGTCTTACGTCCCTTCTTTCCAAGGTCATGGAAACGTTGATAAACCGTCAGCTCATGCAATATCTCGAAACACGAAAACTTCTCAATGACGGCCAATATGGTTTTGGTAGCAATAGGTCCACTGGTGATTTGATGGCATGTTTCACCGAAAAGTGGAACCAAAGCGTATATCAATCTGGTGAAAGCAAGATAGCTCCACTTGGTATTTCTAAGGCATTTGACAGAGTTTGGCATCAAGTTCTTTTGTCGAAAATGCGTGTATTTGGGATCGATTACCCTCTTCTTCAATGGATTAAAAACTACCTTTTGGAACTTTCAATTCAAGTTGTCTCGGATGGTTTCAAGTCTGATATTCACAAAATAAAAGCTGGTGTGCCCCAGGGCTCCGTTCTGTCTCCGATACTATTTTTAATTTTTATCAATGATCTCTTGTCTGACACTTTTAATCCAATATATTGCTTTGCTGACGACAGTACTCTCTGCTTTTCGTATTCGTTTCCGGACTCGCGTCAGTGCTCTTCGGTTGTAGAACGGGAACAGCAGCGTATGTTACGCTCATTAAATTCCGATATCAATAGCATGACCTACTGGGGAACTATCAGCAGAATGGGATTTAATGCTTCCAAAACACAATGCTGTCTGCTGTCGTTAAAGCGAAATTTAAATACCCAGCCATTATCCATGAATGGCACTTACATCGTCGAAACTGAAAAACTTTCCATTCACGGTATGTGTGTCAATGACAATTTACGTTGGAATGACCACATATTCGATGTAGCCAAAAACGCTGCGAAACGTCTAGGCTTTCTCAAACGATGTAAAAAATATTTTTCCTCTTCTGATCTGGCCTCAATATACTATATAAAAAATGTTGCCGCCAAAAATTGGAGTACAATGCTCACATCTGGTCAGGTGCGCCTAAAACATATCTGCATAAGCTAGACCGTAATCAAAACCGTGCGATAAAGCTCATAGCTGATACCAACATCACTCAGGCAATGGACACCCTCGAACACAAACGAAATGTCTCGTGTCTCACTTTGCTTTATCGCTATTTCCACCAACAGTGTGCCATAGAAATCGCCAGTAGCATTCCGCCCATTCAAACTTTCAGCCGTAACACATGTCTCGCAATAATGCTCATCAGTATACCCACAAGCCCACTTTCGGACGTACTTTCAAATATCGTGATGCGTTCCTAAGCCGAACAACTCGCCTATTGGATGCCCTGCCGAGCTCTCTGTTTCCTAGTCATTATAAAATTCAGACATTTAAAACCAAAGTATATAGGTACCTATCCTTCTTTCCTCCCTAAATTTCCATCGCCCGCGCTGTGTGCAAACATTTTAAGAGTACCTTAACCCCTTGAACGCGCGCTAGTTTATAAAACAAATGAGCATAAAGGGGTCACCTTGAAACAATCTGTAAATCTATTTGGCAACGGTATGATCGATTTTGTTTTATGTGTCCATTCAAATGATCTTTTACCAAAATACATAACCGTTGCTTTCAGCAGAATCTCAAGAATTTGGTTCTCAGTAACATACGCATAGGGTCTTTATGGTACAACTTGCACTGAAGCTTTGATGGCCCTGGCTATGAAGTATACTATTTTGTGTTGGTACTTAGTACTGACTCTGGCCAAAATCAGTCAATGAAATCAAGAAGCCATGTGCAGGCTTAGTATTTAGACAAGGGACCGCATTGAAACCTTGTATGCGTTGGTAGCATTACAAACTTATGGAGTTTGAGCAAATAATAACTTTCTACGATTCATACGTTTTTTTATTGCTTCATCATCGGTTTTTATACAGGTTCTGGGGTATGACAAAGTTATCGGACCCAGCCCATGGTCTAAGTGAAACAGGGATCTATTGGTTGGGAGCATATCACCAACAGGGCATACATAAGCCTTCAACTTAAGTCAAATTCAGAAAAAGTAGCCAACAGCACCTTCGTGAAGAGCAATAAGATTTATTCCTTGTGCGGAGACGTGCCTTCCAAGCGGAAACTTATGGAACCCTAATGGTAATAAAACATTTGTGAGAAATAAGACTGTTAAACCATCCTCAACGTACATATCAGTTTCAAAATACATCGACAATACGAGAATCCTCCAAATACGTATATATGAAATTTTGGAATTTGGCCTAAATGGAATCACTGAAAACACGACTGCTACTGAACTTGTCTGACAAAGCTAAAAACTATCGATCCGGGGAGCTGAACTCGAGTCTCCGGTAGCGACTTCTGTTAACAGTTTGGTTTCCCGTGAACATGACTATAGGTTGACTGATCAAACGAATGTTTTCCATCTGATGCGACCTGTTAGAAATTCCTGTTCTCATTCAGTAGACAGTGGGTTGTTAACAAGCATCTGAATGGTGCATTACGTTGGCACTTTAAAATATTGGCAGTAGGTAACAAGACCTTCAGGTATACTTGTTATGAGAAAAATAGTAACTTCTACCAGTATTTTCACTATAAATCTCCTGCGTACTCGTACATTCAAAGTAGAATATCCTTGCACCTTAGTGTCGAAATTGTCTACGCTCACAGATGCTCATTTGCTTCCTACTGGCCTGCAGAGTTACTACAAGCAACTCCAAAACACCTGATGAACACCTGATCTATTCGAGACTACTAAGGATCGACTTATGTCAACCACGAGCGGCACAGTACACGATAGGTATAAAAAAAATCCTTAGAAGCATTACTTTCTATCTGGTTAATTTATGACATACACTCCTTTAGAGTTAAAAAACTCAACCTAGTTTCTATGGAGTCGCATCTCGAACTAGATTTATTCGACAAATAAGAATTGAAAAACTGAGACATCTTTATCAGATCTATGAGCAGTAACTATGATTCCTTTGGAACTGTAATCGTAATTGTCTATTCAAATTGAGTTCGCGTACAATCCCACACAACAAGTAAAATTGCTCAAATATTCCGAATCCCATTGCAACAAGTGTAGCCACCTCAAAGCGTCATTTAGATTCAACAGATGAGAAAGCCTCTAACCACAAAGATAACAAGCTTCATTAGATTGGATAGGTGCCAGCCCTACGAGAACGGCTGCTCCCGCACATTCCACCCAAAGTAAATGAATGAGAATCCATTCACAAACACACATGAAGAAACAACCTTAACACATGCGCACAATAAATTAGATATTCTTGATCAGATAGTAAATCATTAGATGCAAAATGGCATGTGCATGCTTAAGATGCCAAAAGCTGCGCGCGAACTAAACTCTCATCTAAACTTGGTTATTAGCTGAACGTGAACGAGCACCTCAGCAGCACCTTCAATCCAATAAGCAGCCAGGTACAATAGTTCCAGCCAAACGACTATGTATCCGCATCCCCATGGAAGAGGGACAGATCTAAGAGACGATTTTTTATGTGTTTTCCGGCAGTGATATTCGATCTGGAAGAGGAGCACCATTTAAACTGGCTACCAGCACCAGATTCAGTTCCAGTATAAAGAGTACTTACTAGCACCAGTGCCGATACTAAAACCCATTTGCACTTCAACTCTGTCCAAGTCGGGCGGTTGAGGCTTTTTTCTTCTTTAGCACTTCTTCGTCTCGCTATGTGAAAACAATTCGCGAACTCATTTCTTCCAACATTGCAGATGAAGATTGTGATTTTATTTACCGCGCCGGTGTGTGCTTTTATTTGAATTTCGTTGTAGTCTTGTTCCTGGACTGCGACTAAGACTGAGACGGAGTTCTGGGTCTGGGTGATTCTATGATTCCATGATTCTATGATTCCACCTAGTCGATGGGGGAAGACCAAGCAAAGCAAATGGCATTTTGCAAACTAGCTCGCGGAATATATTTGAATTTTCAATGGACTTCCTTAATACTCGAGATGAAAGATAGTGAAGCGTAGTGCTAGGAATCTAATCCATGACCATGGTTCTGATGTTGCACTCTTGCACAATGTTCGCCTGAGAATGAGCTTTCCAAAAACAATTACTGGGCCGAGGTGCTGGTGCTGAGTGCTGGGTGCTGGGTGCTGGGTGCTGGGTGCTGGGTGCTGGTACTCGTGCTAGTAGTGGTGTGCTTCTTCATCCCATTGCCTCTGGGTTACCACCTTCGCATAGTGTTTTGGAGGTGGAACCATCCAAAGTGATGTGCTCTTGTTTGGTCGCTTTGTGGGGCAAAGTGGAAATTTAGTAGTTTTTGTTGGTGCGCAATTTGGTGAGACATTGCACAAGAGGTGCTTGAGATACCGTTGCCTGTACGGTATTTTGGACATTTGGATCTGAGTGTTTGATGATGGAATTAATGCTAGTTTGAATAGTTTCGTCTTTTTTTTCCAGAAAATCCCTGCGAATGCAATTGTTTGGCGCTTTGTCTTGATCTGATTGATGGTCTTAATTGATAAGATAATAACTTCCGTTCTACAATAGAATAGATACTAAAACAGGCTGTTGAAATGTCATTTAAGGCTTTCCTTGCAGTTTCAATGTGCGAGAATGTAGGGTTTTCCCAAGGCTGGTACTGCCACATTTAATGGGTGCCTTCTGCTTCTTACTTACTTCAAGTGAAGCTCAAACTATCCCATGACTGATTCAGAGGTTCAACTCGAATCTATCCCTATGGACTATCCTATAGATGGGTGAAATTAAAATATCAGGCAACTATAAAGCGTCGTTATTTATGGTTGTTGTCGTGTCAGAAGAATAACTCTTCTACATACAGTACTTACAGTCCAGTAGGCAGCCAGAGCCCACTCTCAACAGGAAGAAACACTCTTCAAATCACTAGTTTGTTGATTAACATCTCTTTCCACTGGCACGCAGCACCTGCGTGTCCTCCCTAGATGGAGTCGAATATTATCAAGCTCAAACGTTGGTGTTCATCCACTCTGCATACTTCAACTCCCGTAATCATTGTTTTTGGACTCTCTGACAAGACCGATATCGCTGTGGTTATATTTTCTCCTAAATTCCTTTTTCATGTCAAGTAATCGGTGAATCGGCCCTGATCCTGTACAGTTGAATGAGTTTGGCAGAAATACTAGAAAAAGAGGTTGTTCTACATAAGTAGCTCGTATTCGTACTCATATCTATTGTAGAAAATCATATACGGCCTTTAAATTGAAGAAAAGGTGGTGTGTATCGATGTGAAATTTATTGGTTTTCTCCAAGGTCGGCCGTTTGTGAAAATTTGGTACGCTGTGGGTTTTCCAGGCCCTGAACAGGTCGTTGAATGAATGTTGAATGTAGCATATAAGGTCCTGTATGAGAGGTTTAGGACTGTTTTACTGCCCATTTAAAAGGGCGTCTTTTCCAGAAAATTATGCAAAGATTGATATGGTTCTATTTATCATGCATACTTTGGTTCGACCATATGTGTATGCTGCAGATGACTCGGTGTATGCAGCCATAGAGGACTCCGGGAATAAGCCGTAAATTTCAGTAGCTTTGTGGTATTTAAGTCCTGAGATAACTGTCTTAAATACACCTAGTTCAAGTGGGGATTGTTGGCTATCATCGCAAGAAAAGATGACCCGTTCTGCAAGACAGTAGAATCCATTTATCATTAACTTTTTCATATCCTCCGCACTGATTGTGAATCTGCTATTGCGTTTTCCTCTCTTTTCCGACAAGGGCTTACCCAATTTTCTCAAAGCTGAGGTTGTTTTCTTAATGAGAAGAAGGAAATTGGCGCACATATATAATCCATCTACTAATCAAAGGGATCACGATCCTTCTTTCCAATGAAGGTAAGTATATGAGTGTCATCTTGGATCTGAAATTCCTTTGAACCCGCTGAAAACCTCTAAAGTGCTGTCGACTTTCTGCCAGTGTAAATGAGCTTTCGGCCAGACATAAGACTTGTCACCGAAGGAGGTCTTTTAGATCTACCTGTCCGATGGAAGAAGCTTTCACGTCGCAGCTGCTCTTACAAGATTTCAAAGAACGGTCAGTCTCGGTTGCATGGAGGCATTCCCTAGCAGTTCTTCTTTCATCTAAAACGAAGTGGTCTTGATGGAGCTTTGATGACCTTTCGCGCCGACTGCCTTATGATTCTGGTCTTATGAAGATGCCGGCTTATGCAGGAAAAATACGGAATCGAATCGATAGAATCGGCACCAGCAAATGAATATAATCAGGTCTTCACAGACAGCTCCAAAACCGATTTAGCATATAGAGCTTGTTTCTTTCTGGAGGACGACCACGTTCGATTTCTTTTTTTTTACAATTGGGGCGTGCACAAGGGATGTTCCCTTAAAATGTTAGCACATAGCGTGGACGAAGGAAAGTTAGGGAGAGAAAAGAGAGAGATAGCGATGTGCGTTGGTTTTAAATGTTTTCAAGTTATAGTGACTAGGAAATAAAGAGCTCGGAAGGACATTCCATAAGCGAGTTCTACGGCTTGGGAAAGAATCACAATATTTCAGAGCACGTCCGAAGGTGGGCTTGAGGGTGTACTAATAAGCATTCATAGCGAGACGGGTGTTACGGTTAAAAGCTTGAAGGGGCGGAATGCTACTGACAATTTCTTTGGAACACTGGTGGTGAAACTAGCGATCGGTGCAACCAGGTGAGACAGGAGACGCTACGCCAGTGTTCGAGGGTGTCGAATGACTGTATCATATTTGGCATCACCTATAAAATTTATCTCACGGTTTTGGATCTTATCTAGCAAGTGCAAAGAGGTCTTAGGAGCACCTGACCTGAAGTGGGCATTTTACTCCAATTGTGGGCGGATATACGCCTTATACGAGTATATTGTGCCCAGGTCAGAGGGAATGAAATATTTGTTACATCGCTTGAGGAGGCCTTACAATTTTGCCGTATTTTTGGCGACATCGAATTTATAGTCATTCCAACGTAAGTTGTCATTGACACACATACCGTGAATGGAAAGTTTTTTGGTTTCAACGATGCAAGTGTCATTCATATACGAGGGCAGGTCAATAAGTCCGTGCATTTTTGAATTTCTGACCTCTTTACTGAAACAGCAACACTGCTCCTGTCAACAGGCATCTGTCAGTTGACTCCTGTCAAAATTTAAACTTGCTGCGTCAGTTAGTTTGTGTTTGACAGCTATTTTTATCAGACTACTCACTAATTTGAGGAGAAAATGGAAAAAAGTGAATTTCGTGTGCTTATTAAGCATTATTTCTTGCGAAAAAAAACCATTACCGAGACCAAGGCTAAGCTTGATAAATACTATGGGGACTCTGCACCATCGATTTCAATGGTAAAAAAGTGGTTTACTGAATTTCGTTGTGGCCGTACAAGCACTGAAGATGCCGAACGTCCTGGACGCCCAGTTGAGGTCTCTACACCCGAAACAATCGAAAAAATTCACGATATGGTGTTGGCCGACCGAAGATTGAAAGTGCGAGAGATTGTGGAAGCCATAGGGATTTCGCATGGCTCAGTGGTTTCAATTTTGAATGATCACTTGGGCATGAGAAAGCTTTCCGCAAGATGGGTGCCGCGTTTGCTCACAGTCGACCACAAACGCAATCGTGTAACAACTTCACAGGAAGGTTTGGCGTTGTTTAATCGCAATATGGAGGAGTTTTTGCGCCGTTTTGTAACCGTGGACGAAACATGGATCCATCACAACACACCAGAGAACAAACAACAGTCAAAACAGTGGGTTTCTAAGGGTGAATCGGCGCCAAAGAAGGCCAAGGTGGGTTTGTCAGCCAATAAAGTTATGGCGACTGTTTTTTGGGATGCACGCGGGATAATCCACATTGACTACCTTCAAAAGGGAAGAACAATCAATGGGGAATATTATGCCAACTTATTGGACCGATTCAATGACGATTTGAAAAAAAAACGACCTCATTTGGCCAAGAAAAAAGTTCTTTTCCACCAAGACAATGCAAGGGTGCACACATGTGCAGTTGCCATGGCAAAAATCCATGAATTGGGCTATGAATTGCTCCCTCATCCACCCTATTCTCCAGATTTGGCTCCGAGCGACTACTTCTTGTTCCCAAACCTGAAGAAATGGATTGGTGGAAAAAGATTTGACTCCAATGATGAAGTCATCTCGTCATTTTGAGGACCTCGACAAATCATTTTTTTTGGAAGGGATAAAAAAATTGGAGAAGCGTTGGACAAAGTGTATAGAGCTCAAGGGAGACTACGTTGAAAAATAAAATTATTTTTTTATCAAAAAATCTGTTTTAATCCAAAAGTCACGGACTTATTGACCCGCCCTCGTATAATGGCCAGATGTTTGGATTTCGCTTTAATGACAGCAAACAGCATTATGTTTTGGAAGCATTAAACTACACTCTGTTGATAGTTCCAGAATTAATTATCCTGCTAATATCGGAATTTAATATTCTTAGTATACGCTGTCGCTCCCGTTCTACAGTCGAGGAACACGGACGTGAGTCCAGGAACGAATATGAGAAGCAAAGAGTACTGTCGTCACCAAAGGAATACATTGGATTATACGACTAAGTAGCAGACAAGAGATCGTTAATGAAGATTAAAAAAAGTGTCGTAGACAAATCGGAGCCCTGGGGCACACCAGCATTTATTCTGTGAACCATCCAAGGCAACTTGAATTGAATGCTCCGAAAAAAAGTTTCTAATCCATTAAAGAAGAGAGCCGTCGATCCCAAAGGCACACATTTTCGACAAAAGAGGCTGATGCTAAACTCTGTCAAATGCCTTAGAAATATCAAGTGCAACTATCTTGCTTTCGCCAGATTGATGTACGCTTTGGTTACACTTTTCGGTGAGACATGCCATCAAATCACCAGTGGAGCTGTTGCTACGAAAACCATATTGCTGGTCATTGATAAGTTTTCGTGTTCGAGATATTTCATGATCTGACGGTTTATCAGCGTTTCCATGCACTGCACTGCAACTTTCCAGCTTATGGAGTTGTCTTAATTTGCGAACTCTGGAACTAGCTAATCTGTAATTTTTTGGGTCACCTTCCTTGTGAGGCAAGGAGTTTGGTGGTGTATTTACTTTTTAGTGATCCAATTCCTTGGGTTCTTGTTAAAACTTTGGCTACTCGAACCTCTTTGCTCATTGGGCAGAATTTTCAGACGATCTTTATCATGGCAAAGCACTTCATTTTCGCAGACAGAAGTTTTCCCACTGTCGGTCTCATAGTGTGAAGGCTTTCGTGAACAGGCGTGTCTGTTATTAGATGGCATTTTGTTACACCCGCCGAGATTCGTAATATTTTCTTTATACAATACTTCTCGTACATCGGCATACTAATTCTTTCTAGTAGCTTTATCAAATTGCCTGAGTTATCTGAAGGCCTATCCGTAGTATCTCATAATAACCCTATCCTCGTTGATTTGTTGCTTCAAAAGAAAACCTTGCACAACATTTGAAAACCTACTCTGTACCATTTTTAACATCGGATTCCTTGATTATTTCCGTATTGTGGGACGTGCATTTTACTTTCATTTTATATATATCATATATACCGCGTATTATTCTTGTATTTATTTCAGGTACATTTTGAGGTCTTAGCGCGTCCAAATAACATCTCTGGGAGCTCTATATTAGTACACTTTTTCGAAACTAGTGAAGACTATATGCAGGTCTTTCGTAGAGTTACGATATTTCTCCATCATGACGCATAAACGATGAATACCGTCATATGTACACCTGCCTCCAACAATGTCGCATTAACTACAATAGAGTTTTATAATATTGTTTTGTCGACAATATGATAGTACGGGTATATGACATTAGTTTCACCGATCGATTTTTGTTGCAATTTCTCGAGTCTCCTTTGCCTTTATATACTGAAGTAAGAAATCTCTCCATTCAATAGTTAAGCATCCGATTGCCTCTCATGATTTAATTGAGCAAAATCGCGAGGCATTTAATTTGACGGTTTTTTATTATGTCCAATACTTTGGTGAGTACATGATCCCACCCTACTGGAAGCTCATAAAATACGTAAAATCTTCCGTTTTCTTTTCGTGTGTGAGAGTTGAGGAATTTTTTGTAAAGAAACGCGTTACGCCCAGTGTCCCTGTTTGGCTTAAATATATTTCGGAAATTGAATCTCGCAGCGATCTTAAAAGCATTAGACCGTTCCGTTGTGTTTTAACGTCACATTTTACTTATTGCCTGTTAACTGTTTAGAGATTGTGGGAGTATATTTTCAAAGTCACAATATTATGTTTCTACTGTTTCCGCGAGTACTCTACAGCTACTTTTGTCCTTTTTGTAAAACCCTTGTTTTTCATTGTAGTCCTTGCAAGTTCCTTTTAATGGAATTTTTCAGTTGTAAAGTGCCTACAGGACTAGCACCCACCACCCACCACGTCAATGCCGAATACCTGCACCCTGATGCGAGCGTAAGCCGGATATTCACAGAGGCAGTGCCCCTCGGTGTCATCATTATTTCATAGCAAGCGTCGCAGTATGTTGTATCACTTTTAAGTGCTTAGCAAAAGTGTAGTGGCCCGTCACGATGCCAGTTAGCGGTCTGCAGTCATACTGCGTATATATCCGGTTGGAAGGCAGACGCAACCTAACGAGAAATGATGGCATCTGTTGCAGAAAATCGAACCAAAGTCTACACCAAACTGGCGAAAGCAAGATAGTTGCACTTGAGATTTCTAAGGCGTTTGACACAGTTTGGTATCAGGTTTTTTTTTTTTTTGTTGAAAATGCGTACATTTGAGATCGACGACTCTCTTCTTCAATGGATTAGAAACTACCTTTCGGAAAGTTCAATTCAAGTTGTCTTGGATGGTTTCAAGTCTGATATTCACAAAATAAATGCTGGCGCGCCCCAGGGCTCATTTCTGTCTCCGACACTCTTTTTAATTTTCATCAACGATTTCTTGTCTGCTACTTCTAATCCAATATATTCCTTTGCTGATGATAATACACTCTCTACTTTTCATATTCGTTCCCGGACTCAGGACCCTGTACTTCGGCTGCAGAATGGGGTAGGCAGCATATGCTAAGCTCATTATACTTAGATATAAACAGGGGGAACCACCAACAGAATTAAATGCTCCTAAAACCCAACGCTGTCTGCTCTCGTTTCAGCGAAATTTAAACACCCAGCTATTATCAATGAATGGCGCTTGCATCGTTGAGACCGAAAAATTTTCCATTCTCTCCATGTCTGCCAATGGCAACTTACGTCGGTATGACCGCATATTTGATGTCGCCAAAAATACTGGGAAATGCAAGCAAGCAACCGCGACGTAAGAAATATTTCACCCCCTCTGATCTGGCACAATAATTTTCCCGCAACAGGAGTTTGGGTGGCATTGCATCAGTCGGCACGTCCATAACATTAGAGTCATAAAACAGTCAGCGCGCAGGGTTATCAAAGCTCCAGTGCGCGTTTTACCCAAGACTTCTTTTTAAACGGAAAATGGTGTTCAGAGTGTAGCCCCTGATATGAATACCAAGATGAGGGAGATTTATCTAGAGTGTAGCAAGACGTGCTAGGGAACGCCCCAATGTGACGTGAAAGCTTCTTTCATCCGACAAGTAGATCTAAAAGGCCCTTTCCGGCCTGCCACCGGATGACCTCCCGACAGCTCCTTCGCACTTCCAGAAGGGCGACAGCGCCTTAGAGAATTTTGAATACTTAGCTTCTTTGGAGAATTGGATGAGTCAGACCAGTCAGCTTCCTCCTTGTCGTAAAGTGAATAACCTCTGTTTTGAGAGGATTGACAGAAAATCCATTTCCAGTGCACTATTGAGCGAGTTAAGCAGTGAGTCGACCAACACACACCATAGCAGTGGGGATAGAACGCCGCCTTGACGATAACCCCTGTTTAGCCATCAAACATTAGTCACATTGAGCACCCGGAATCAATATCCTATTCACCGGCATGCTTTTATTCACAAAACTAGTGATACGCCTACGCCGTGTTGTCTGGCCGAGTTACGCATACCGTCGAAGTAAATGTCCAGGCCGTATTCCTTCTTATCGAATGCGCCTTCAATTCTGCCTACCAAATTTTGAAGCGCACTCTCGCAAGATTTTGAGCGTTGGTTAGCATCGTTGGTTAGAAGGGATGCATTCGCAAAGAGGTTTTGTTATCGGTTTCGTTACTTCTGGTGCTTAGGCGTCGCTTGAAGAGGTTATTCTGGTCTAAAAGCATACATTTTGGGCGATTTATCGATCTCGTTAAAAAAAACACAAAAAATATTTTCACCATACATGTTTTCAAAACATTGAAATTCATTCATGCGCATGTAAAAAAAGTAGTTTTGAGAAAAATGCGTTTAAAAAACTGTGAGCAGCGTACGTATGCGAATGTTGCTTGAAGATTGAAGCTAGACTGAGCTGAACGGAACACCGAACACCAAAAGGTTTTCAAAAGAATACGTAACTACGACCTGCAGTTAAACGATTTTTAAGTATTGTGGGCAGTCAGGTAGTCGGGCACTGTCCACCGTCTATTTTCCGGTTTGCTCCTGCGACACGGGCTTAGTTGCTGCGTCGCTAGAATAGCTATAACTCCGTAAATTATTAGAATTTTAAAATACTCTCCCGAGGATATATTCTGGTTTTTAAGAATGTGCAAACAAAAGATAATTTTTTCCACAATTGTAGACCAGAATAGCCCCTGATAAGCCTGACTTTTTAACTTTTACCGCAATTTTCGTTTTAATGTTCGACCTTGCTCCACGGATGCGTTAATTTTTTGTGTGAAAGCGGTCTTTCTTAATACAGAGAAGAATTTTAGCACTACTCATGCATTGCTCATCCTTACATTTTTCTTCGCCTTGGTTTATGACATTTTGAAGTCAATCCCATTGCTACTTTTCTGGACTGTCCCCGGTTCTCGTTTCTAATTTTTCTTTGCCCGGCGCTGGCTTGCTAGTGACTTGGAGATTTGCATTATTTTAGTAATCTACCTGGGTCTAGCGTTCACCACTGCAGTATGCTATCAAGTGCAGCTCTTCCTTAGTAAATGATTTGTTCAGTATAGTAAGACCATCTGATTTTCATGAGTTAGTATGTCTTCTCCCACTGAGTTTTTCGTTTCTTCATGACAACCCTATTCAGTAGCGTTAATTCTTTCGCACAAGTGGAAGCACAAGTTCCACCCTTGGTATGGGTCGAGGCCGATCTAAAACCTCTTGTTGCTCTTAGGGTCATAGCAATACAATGGGTCAAACCAAGACTCTACCCGCGATTTGGGTTTTAGCCACAGCCACCATGACGCTCCCACAAGGGGGCCTACCTCAATAAGTCAGGCCCGGGCTGAAATCCGGGGGGCTCCTAACTTCCATAGTACCGTGATTTAAGTCCTGGTAGGGACTACCGGTGGTCTTGCCACAAACAAGACCTATGACCGGCAACTTGTAACTGGTCAAGTCGCTGCAACCTTCGATGGCGTCATCTGAAGATGTTTACGATAAGACCAGTGATATGCCCTCGCTTTTTATTAGACAACGTCATTGATGGGCGAAGCCTTGTTAATTGGGCGGGAGCCCCCTTCTGGGCTTAGTCATCTCCTACAAAAAATTATGGTTTTTTCTCAAAGCCCCGTTTATAGATTTAGGATGTCTAGTCCGAAAGTGGTCAGTATCCGCTGGTTACCATGTGAATGGAAAACGCGCATATCATATGAAGCCACAGTTACAAAATATGGTAGGCGCATGTCACCGCAAAACCCTAATCTTAAAACACCCAACGGTTTTAAAGAAATTGGATTTATTACATGGTCCCGTTGTTAATCTGCGTCGCAACCCCCAACCTGGAAGATCAGATCTTTTTAAGTGCATTTGGATGAAAATATGCAGCTTAAAACTTAGGTGTGTCAGTACTTTGAGAATGTGAATGCTGTCACTAGCGTATAAGGATCTCATAGGTCACTAAATCTTTAAGGTCATGTTGGAGTACAATGAATATTCTTCTACTGCTGTTTTAATCAGAGACAAGGCACTGTCTCTCCGGTTGATTCTGAACATTTGCTTAAATCTAAGCTACGTTTCCTCAATTGTCTGCTTAGATTTCACTTAATAGAATACCTTGTGTCTATACCGCGATCAGTATTCTATGAGGCCATGCTTATAACAGGTCCTGTGTATAATAATGTCCTTTGACTAACAGTATATATTTCTAGTTCTGGTGTCTTTTTTTGTAAAAAAATATTTCCTACAAGCTCATAATGATTTTACTTGTATCATCAACATTTTTTTCTCAAAGAAAAAAAATTGAAATTCTTCTTTAATCCGAGTTACATGTCGACCAAATTAGCCATCATCGTGCAATCATTGAAGTTCAATTGAAGTCATCTTGTATAGCATTTTGCATTGTCTACGACACAGGACTTTATCTGGTATCTCTTACCCCGACAGTTAGGAACCTTTCAGCCAGAACACAAATAAAAATAACCAAGAATAGTTGAATGGGTTTTTTTTTTTTTGTTTTTGTTTTAAGAAAAATAATCCTTCCTCCCGCATGCGGGCTTTGAAAGAATTTCTTCCGGATTTATTAAATGCATTTGCATTCCATTAGTCCATTAGTCCATAACCACAAAGCCGAATGTATCTGAAGTTTAAAATCGAAACCATATCATGCGATGCAAAAACCGTAACGCTCTCAATTTATTTCGCATTCGTGTCTTTTATTTCGCAACATACCTACGTATTCCATCCCTATCGGCCGCTAGCCACAAATGCCATTGAGCGATTCTGAACTGCATCGCATCTCCCTGTATACATAGCCTTCGGCGGATCGTCCTCATACTCGACATTCAATTGCCAATTATTACAAAATAAGCAAATATTTGCGTCGATAAGTATCTCAATTCGACAACACAGTTTATTCGAAACAATACGAACACCCGTAGACGTTGCATCAGTATCATATTCGTATTTGTAGCTTGCGTGCCAGCTGACCACCAGTTACAAACCTATAATCATCTTTTGTTGTGTACCATCCTCCAAATCCTCAGGACTCTCAACAAAGCGATTCCATAAAGACCATTAAAATCATAAAGACCACCACCACTGCTGCCACGCTCGCCTTATCCATCTGAATTCTCAGTGGAGTCAGAGTCCGAGTCATTATTAGCACCGTTTGCTTAGGTTTTGTATCTAAGTTCGCGCTACCCAAATGGACACAAATCTCCCCCTCTTTGTCTCTCTCTCTCTCTGTGTCAGTAACCGGTAAACAAAATCAGGAAGGTAACCTTGGCCAATGAGGAAATCATTTAGGCTAAGCCTCATTCTAATAGTTCATATCCCCAACTATCCCCAGCTATCCCCAGCTATCCCCAACTATCCAAATATCCATCTGTTCATCTGGGTGCAATATTGCCGCGCGAATAGATCACTATGTTGTACAAAGTGTAGTTTGTAGTTCCTGGTGTTGGTTACGAGTAACTGACATCGACGCGCCACTGCCAAATGGTATTCTGTATTTATTTGGAGCTATGAGCCGAACAGATACAGTCTCTGGTCTATGAAGCAACTATGTTATGTTCTGGTGGTTTCATTAGGTTTTCGATGATGCCAGCAGCCCTGGATAGAACTGAACTCAGGTAGGGAAAGCAATTGGTGGTTTCTGTTGGGTTCCACCAACCGACCGGTAGACTGACAGCACAAATCCCATTAAGAAGTTTCGATTATTTCTGTAAAGGCTACCTGTGACCGCATAAGGAATTTTGATTTCTTCTTCTTTTTCTTCTTCCACGGGGCAGAATAATTCATAGACCTTGACGATGATGACTGCTCTTGGACTTCTTGGACTTGGTACTGATATTGGCATTGGTATTGGTCGGGTATTACTTTCATTTGGGAATTTAATTTGATTTACTGGAATTTTCCGTCATTTCGGTTTCGTAACGGTAACGTACGAGTATTTTTCATGATTGGTCATTTGGGAATAGGAAAATCCATGCGTTACTTTCGACAAAAACTGTACAGTGGTTGGAGTAAGTTACTCATGTTAACCGCAATGCTTACAGGACTGCTAATAATCGGACATGGTAGACCAGGATACATTTATCTCAGATGGTTTAGGTAGGATTATTGATTACAGTGGCATTGTATTCAAGTTACAGCTTAAGTTCACTAAACTTGTTTAAAGACCGTTGTCGGTTAGAATAGGGGAAGAGCATTGTGTGATTAGAACATTCGCCCTTCCCAGAACGCAGGCTATACACATTTTTAATAAAATATACCCAGTAAAACCATATTTAGATAATGTTCGTTCTTTATCTATAGCACTTCCTAGAGGCTTAAAGCAATCAGAAAGAAAATTGGTGTGAAAAGGCAGCCTTTTGGGATACCAGATATAGGAGCAGAGGGCAAATGCAGCAGCCCACTATGCTGTACAAAGTATTTAAACGCTTTCGTAAATTCGAATAACTAAGTTCAAATCCGAATTTAACGCGTGACTCAAGGCTCTTGCTATTTACAACGAAATAGATAATAGTCCTACAACCCTTAAAATCTCAGCCAGAAAGGCACAGAAGTCTTGTAGGAGCTACCTGGTTTAGTTTTGTATATGGAGCATTCGAAAAGAGCAGCAATCTTTCTAACACTTAAAGTAAATGTTTTCTAGAGCTGTGAATAACTTTTAATTTTTTTATGAGTGAATGAACTGATTTACTGTTTCAGATATTTACTTTCTCCCTGCAGCTCTGCCCAATGAGCCTAGCTTTATAACTAAAAACCGACAAGGAGTGCTAGATATCACTCTTGTTTTTTACAACATCACTCAAATGATAACGAACTGGTTGGTATCGTCTGAACACCTTTTTTCAGATCATCCAATTCAGTCTGATTGATGCTCCTCCCCGCCAGCTAGCATTCCGGAGTTATTGGAAAACTGACTGATCAATGTGCTTTTAAAACTGCTCTCCTCTGAGCTCTTAAGTCGCCAATGTAACACCAATTAGCGGGACATGAAAGTCAAGGATTGTACCCTGCTTCTCAATCAGGCAGTGTCTGTTTCTTGCCCTTTTATTCAACACAGATACCAGAAGAAGTCGCACAGGTGGACATTAGCACTGGGACTGCTTAGAAGCCTTTGTAGGAAACATTTTAACCAAGCCAAAACACGTGACTGACTGACTGACGCCTCATATAAGGAATCCCTAAAATATGTAAAAGAGAACTGAGGGAGCAAAAGCAACAATCCTGGAGGTTATTATGTGGTAGAATAAGAGAAATCTCTTCGATGGGTCCTGGATGACCTCAACTGATGAATCACTCCACCTGCTACTGATCACCCACTTTCCAGGTAGCTCGCTATTCAGAACCTTAGTAGATCTACTGCTACCGCGACAAAAATTAATAGTCTGATTACAGGAGACAAGCTGATCTGGACGCTACCCAGCTTCAAACTGAAAAATCTGCTGGGTCGTACGCTACAAATGTCCTGAAATATTATACTGCGAATACTAGTGAATATCATTCCCTTGTCATGGAGAGATGTTAATATGGTTTCCATTCCCAAAGTCGGAAAATATTCTCATGTTATCCGAAAGGATCAGGTATGAGGTCTGTCATCTTTCCATCTGAAAACTCTAGAATGACTGATTGATATCCACATACGATCTAGAATTGGTCCGTCACTTTTATGTACGGCTACTGTAAAGGAAGGTTGATGGAAACGGGTCTATGTTCACTAGCTAGGCACATCGAACAGTCCCTACATTACAGAGAGTACATGGTCGCCTTCCTGGACATAGACGGTGCCTTTAACAACTTCAACACATCCGCAATCACAACTGCGCTGTCATCTCTTAAGGTAGCTGACTCATTTGGAGAGTTGGTCAGTCTTATGCTAAATAGCAGGATCATCACCATCAAACTGGGTCAGGCTTCTGATAAAAGATGTTACAGCAGAGGTACGCCTCAAAGCGGTGTACTTTCACCTCTTCTATGGAGCGTAGTGGTCAATGAAGTGCTGATATACCTGGAAGCGGATGGTAGCAGGGTGGTTGTTTGTGTAGATTACGTTGCTATTGCAATCTCAGATAACCATCTGAATACCATTAAAAAACCCCTACAGTTAAATCTTAACAGATTAACTCGTTGTGCGGATCGTTGTATTGTTTATAAGACCGATACTCACCTACGGGTAGATTATCTGGTGGACAACCTTAGACATTGCAGTCAACTGCAGCAAACTAAGCTAAGTCCAAAGGACAACATGTCTGTGCACAAGCGGAGATTTAAGCACTATTCGCCTTAAAGCAACTACACAGTGGAGGAACAAAATACATATTTGGACACGATAATATTCCTGATACATTAACAATATTTCCAAAGGCCTTCGGCTGCATTATGCCTTAAAATTAATTTGACAACAACTTTCTCGTAAGCATGCCCTCTAGATCTTTCAGGGATGAAGATGCTTTCATGGACGGCAAGTTTACCCATGTCTACACAGATAGCGGGGTTGATGGCGGTGTTTTCTCAGATAAGCTCTACCCAAGCCTCTCCTTCCGCCTTCCACACTACAGTGAGTGTGTTCCAGGCGGAAATATTGGCAACTGTCTTGGCTGAAGAAAACCGTGATATCGCAAATGATATCCTCATCTTTTTGGACGGTCAGTCCAACATTCAACTATGGTGGGTCCAGGGCCACATAGACATTCCAGAGAATTGTAGAGCCGACAAACTCGACAAAATTCTAAAAATTGGAATCACTCTACGTATCCTACCTAAAAAAGGCATCATGGATATACCAATCACTACGTGCAAGCTCAAACTAAAAATGGATTCTAATAGAAGAACAAACCTCAGGTGGACCAATAGGTCAACATGTTTAGCGACCAAACAAATCTGGCCAAACCTGAATCTAAATCTCTCCATTGATTTTATCTTTCTAAATTGAAAACATCTCAGCGCTATCATAGGTGTGATCACTGGACAGTGCATGCATGCAAAAAGGCTTGACGTTTTTACAAACGACTTCTGCTGAAACTGATGGACGAGGAGGAGGATGAAGAAACCTCGGCCTACTATTTATCTTCTTCATTTTAAGTTTCTGGTGCCATTATCAAACTTTATAGCTCAGCCAAGATTGACAAAATCCCTAAATACCTGAAAGTTCTACGCTATTCGTCAATATTTTGTGTCGAAATGACCAACTATTGACAACTCCGTGCTCTCGTTCAAACTCTGATATCATTCAAACTTTCGAAATTGTGTTTCCACCATATTTGATCAGTGTTCTCCGTCGTCATTCTACTTAATCAAACGAGCGTAGTAGGAACGCAAAAACTAGATATGCCAGTGTATAGCTCTGAACTTTTTGGGTTTTCTCTACGATTGGCCTGAAAATCCAATCAATCCGATCGTAGACAAATACTTTGAGGCGTTCACATAACATGCCTGGCGAAGACTTGTACGCAACGTTAAGGAGACTGATGATCAGTTTAGGAGATCTTCTTCTGGCATACCTTTCTTCAACCACATTTTGGAAATGAGTTGGTGTGTGCTAAGTAGCACGTCATATCTGCTGCCACAAATAGCTTGGCAGGTAGAACTGTCATTTGGTCGGGTGGACAAAAAGCTTGGCTTTCATCATACAAGCAAAATCACTCGTTCGGCTTGACAACGGAATTTGGAGCATTCCCGCCATCAAACAGTCTACAGAAGTAGTTTTCCCACATTCTCAGCACCTACTGTGACTGTACTACGAGTTTTAAATTTCGTTGCTTATCCTTGGTCGGACTTTGTTGGTTGGTTTAACACCTTCCTTTTAGGTTTTGATACAATTTTTAAAATCTATTATATCGCTTCATCTTCTTGGCTACCCACTTCTAAAGCTTTCCATTTTTTCTACGGAGAAACCGATGTTCCGCCCTTCTCCTTTGCTCGTAGAGTCTTAGATCTGCTCACAGGATTTCTCATTTGTTGAGGGGCCTGAGATATTCGTAAACATATATTGCCACCATGTACGAGGGTTGCCTGAAAAGTTTCCGACCCCAACGTAAAGATAGCGACACTCGTCAATAAAAGCTACTGAATGCTAGTTGTGCATCTTTTGATAGTTACTTACCGAAGTTTCAGTCATTTTGGGTGAGCAGTTTTTAGTTGACAGTCGTTTGAGTGAGTCGATGTGAGTGTTTCTTGTGAAAATGGAAAAAATTAAGCATCGAGCTGTTATTAAATTCTTGTTTTTGAAAGGCAATACGCCTACGCAAATCAAAAATGAGTTGGACTCTGTGTATGGGAACTCTGCACCATCATTTACCACAGTGAAATTTTGGGCAGCTGAATTTAAACGTGGCCGTAAGAGCTTGGGAGATGATGAGCGTCCAAAAACTGCAACCACTAACGATAACATTGCTAAGGTTCACCAAATGGTGTTAGACAACCGCCGAATTAAAGTATGAAAATGTCCAAAGAACGTGTTTGTTACATATTAAATCAAGATTTAGGCATTGGAAAGCGCTCATGAGAAAGGGTGCCGCGTTTGCTTACGTTAGACCAAAAAGATGTTCGAATGAACATTTCCAACGCTCTGTTGGCGCAGTTTAGGCGCAATAAATCCTAGTTTTGGCGCCAATTAATTACTGTTGATGAAACTTGGATACACCATTATACGCTCGAAACAAAAATTAAGTCAAAACAGTGGACGGCGAGCCGGCTCCAAAAAAAGCAAAAACTGTTTTTTCGGCTGGGAAAGTGATGGCGACTGTTTTAGGGATAGTATAGGAGTTATCTTAATCGATTATCTTCAAAAAGGAAAAACCATTACAGGAGCATACTACGCATCATTACTTGCCAAGCTGAAGGCAGAAATTGCGGAAAAACGGCCACAGTTGCAGAAAAAGGAAATCCTGTTTCACCAAGACAACGCGCCGTTCACACCTCAGCGGTTGCCATGGCGAAAATCCATGAATTACGATTTGAATTGCTTGACCATCCGCCTCATTCACCATATCTAGCCCCAAGCGACTTCTTTTTGTTTCCTCATCTAAAAACTGCGCTCAGAGGACAGAGATTTTCGTCAAATGAGGGGGCAATCACCTTCGTGAACAATTATTTTGCAGAGAAAAACGCCAAGTACTATTTGGACGGGTTAGAGAGATGGAAGCGTCGCTGGGAAAAGTGTGTAGAGTTACAAGAAGACTATGTAGAAAATAAAAAAAAATTTGAGAAAAAATGTCTTGTATCTTTCCAGACAACCCTCGTACATAGTATTGCGAATCTACAATACATTGGCGGCCTTGAGCAGTTCCTTTATAAGTAAGCCTTAGTCCGTTTCCTGATGTTCTGTCGTGTAGTAAACGCATTCCGGCTCTTACTTTTTTACATTAAAAAACCCTTAAATGTTTTGAGCATAATGCTTATTACATAGATCGTAGGTTTTGTCAGTGAACCCGTTTAAACATCATATGGGAATATTATCTATTTTTTCTGAAGGGCTTCAACAAACCTAGTCATGATGCCGAGCGTTATTGTGTAGCACTTGAGCTCACGTCAAGACTTCTAATCTTAGTCTGCCGCTTCCAACAAATCCACATCCAAATAGATGCTGGTTTATATCTATGCAGAAATCAAAGTAATATGACATGTCTCAGTTTTTCAGTTTCTTTTTATCCGGCCCATTCGGCCGCACTTACGCGGTCGCTGCGATATCAGCTTCATAGGAATAGTAGTAGCCTGTTAAAGGTCCGATCAGTCTATATCGTCATCCTTACTTTGTAAGTAACTATTGACTGCTTCCCAATATTTTTACGTGGCCGAGCAGTTACTTGGAGGGCCAGGCCATATCTGGAACGTCTTGGGCAAAAGGAGCCGGATATTCCGAAGTTAATTACCCACTTCGGGCATACGAAAGTTGTCGTTAGCTTCCTAAGGATCTTAGGATTTATCCGCCATCGTTACTATTTCAACACCTTGACTAAGCTCGAAGAATCGTTATGGACATCGGCTGAAAATATGTTGAAATAGTTCATATATGAAGTGTGCTATGCTCACTGCTGATTTTACTAATGATTCAGTCACGCGAATTCATCCTTAGTACGCCCTCCTTCTGAGGCTCTGTCCTTCGCTTTGGAATAGACCACATAAGGTTGGCAAGTGAAGACTGGGTGGCTACCACGAGGAGATAAACTAAGCACAATTCATGTGTAGTCATGGTTATATTACTAGTTTTATATACAACACCCAGCTACCTTTAAAAAAAAGGAGCGTATACAAGCAGAGTAGGTTTTCATCAAAAAAAACAAAACCAACATAAATTGACCTACCTATGCCGGGGCTTTTTTCACAGTCTCCTCATTTCTAAGACTCTTAGTTAAACTGGCTTTATCAAATGGCATGAAACTCTCTGGACGAAATCTGTAATATACGAGTACTCTTCCACCTATTTGTGCATGTGTTTGGAATATCGTCTGCCCTAACTTACCGTACTCTTGACCCGTAAAGGAAAAACAATATCCAAATTGTAAGCATCACGTCATTACATAAAACTTCTTACACCTTCACCTGGTAACAACTTGGCCGTGTTTAAGAATTTCTAGTTTACGGACACGAGAAACTACACCCGTCTACCGCAGCAAAACACAACCCCAAATACCTCATGTCACACGAAAATCACACAAAAATGTAGGCCAACACAACACAGGTCTGCCACAGTAGTACCGTGCTCTTGTTACACTTAACGGCGTTGACATTTCGTGTATCCGATCTGCTTCCGTATTTGATGAAACATAATGAATCGTACCCATACCCGAAACAAGGTTTACCCCAACCCAGCCAGACAAGACATCACACCAAAAACGAAAGACAACACCACCACTACGACAATCGCCGCTGCTGCCACCAGAAGCACCAAGTACCAAGAGTCTCTCAGAAAAAGAACGCCTCACGATCTAGAAAAAATACCAAAACAATCCAAATCGACTGAATACTCCCGAGACCCAAAAGGCAAAACAAAAAAAAAAAAACGGAACGGCAACGTTTTGTTGTCCGCATATTTAATTATTTCCAAACCACCCACTTACGAGTGTATCCGTATGTCGTTCCCGACTTGTATCGGGGGAATCAAAAACACGATTTACACCAGAATTTCACAATTCCACCCCCGCGCTTTGGAAAACACTGAACTGCCTTAGAGATGGGACATTAGAGAGAGGTCCTCCCGTAGATAAAATTTCTCACGTTTTTCGATTTTGTCGCCGAGCAACCGCGTGCTGCAAAGATGTTTGGTTCTGGTACGAACTTCAGCAGCACCCGCCTATGCATCTCAGTAGTCACCAGCCGGCCTTCCTCTGCCTCGGTATGTACACGTATATGTGTAATGGAACCGTAATGAAATGTGTCAATAATTAATTGAATTTAATTAAAAACAAAAAAAAAACACACACACACCCATACCAACGAGAGAAAGAATTTAAGTCTGAGACGGGAGTTGCTCGGATACAAATGCGTCCACGAATTCGCTATTTAATTTTAGTGTCTATCGTCGAGTGTTGCACTTAATTAAGATGGATCCGTGTCAGTAACTGGAATTAATATAAGGTCATCCCATCCCACTGGGGCGATGTGTGCTCTGGAGAATTTCTCTCTTAACCTTCATCGAAATCGAGTGTCGGAATTGCAACGCACGTAATGAGTCACAACAACCATGACGATGTTAGTCAAAGTGCAACAAGTATCTGTAGCCTGCAATTAACCTGGTTCCCATCTTGTACCTTCATTTGGTGGACTAGGAAAACCTAACCAACTGACTAAGTACATGTCCAGGCCGAGTTATCCACATATCATTTCTCTAATGTGAGCAATGGAAAGTGGTCTGCTGTAGATGGCATCCGTATCTAACTAAGCCGTGTGTGATTTTATGATCACGGTAAAGGTTGTAGCTCTCGAAACTGACATTCGCAAATGAATTGAAATTTTGTTTGCCAAAGATGATGGAGATAATCACTGGCCATTGTGGAGTTCCCTAGTGCAGAGTGACTCCGAGGAAGATTATGGGAAAATCTCATTTCAATGGAAAATTGATTCAATGATGGGGATTCGCACGGATGGTTGCTAGCAGACATGAAAGTGGTCATGTGGCTTGTGAATTTGGTCAAGGTTTCTCGCTTGATTGGGAATTTTCGTCCAACATTGTTGCACGAAGTGAGGAATTTTCCACCGAAGATGGCCAGAACGATTTCAAGTTAAACGCTGAACAAGAAATCAAGGCAAAGGCAGAAGAATGCATTTGACGTTGACTTCCTACTTAAAGCAGTACAATGGATTCGGAATTTAGACACTTAGTCATCGTGTTAGGATTAAATTGGTGTTAAAAACATATAAATATCGTTACAAGCCAATTATTTAGGGAATGGCAGAGGGAGTACAGCATTCATCATCTGGAAGACTACAATGCGATGTCTTTTGCTATCTGCAGCTTGATGAGCTTGGAGCAGATACAAATTCCAATGAATGAGGAATGGAGACAAGCATTCCTAATTTGTTTGGATACTCAACTTGATCCCCCAAGTGACATATGCTGTTGAAAATAAGCCATCAGGAAACACTGCTAAAAGTAAAATTATTTTGCCCAAATGTTTGGTTAGGAGTGAGTTCAATGTCAATAAATGCTCGGGTTAAACATTTTGGTGAAAACATTTTCTGTCACCTTTAAAGACCTTCATTGGCAATGTCAGATGTCAAATGTCACTTTATTGCGCAACTTGGATTTTATTTGCAAGTGGAACTTACTTTTCGCCCAACTATAAACTGCAGGGATTGCCTTGTGCCGCACTTTGTAAAACGATAATCCATAGACTTCTACCATCCTTGCAAAAGATATTCTAGCTCCGCTAGGCAAGCTTACTTACTTACTGAGATGACACTTCAGAACCACAACTAATAAACCTCTCCAGTAAGCGCAGACAATTGCTACGGTGGCACTATTCTGTACATCAAATCATGTACAAGAACAAGAGGGATCGTATCTATATCTCCGGGGAAATAGGCGGAGGCCCACACGAAGTTTTGCAATCCATTCAAGTCCGGATGGTATAGACTGGCGTTGTATGTCTGCTGATATGATGTGGAATGTACTTCAAAAGACCTTCGAAAAGGAAGCCAAAAGATGTCTTGGTGTACCAAAGGGCGCTCTAAAAATACAAAAAGATAGATAGTGGCGATGACCATATCTGAAGGCGGCCTGCAAACGTGTAAAACAGCTAAAAAAGAGGCCAAACAAGTAGTTCCTAAAGCAAAGAGCTCTCAACAAATGATCTTCATGAAAAACTTCACTCAGAAGTCAGAAGTCAATTAGTTCCTGGACACCTCATAATTTTAGTGCGTGACACCTATCACCACCTATCACCAGGTAGCAACCCAAGTTGAGTGCGCCTGTGGGCTTACTGATAAATTTGAGCTTAGGATGTGCGTCCATCAAGGCTCTATTCTGAGCCTATTGCTATTCAATCTTGTGATGGACCTTCTGACCCGCGAAATCCAAGAAGTTTACCGTGGACGCTACTTTATGCTGATGACATAGCGCTTCGTAGGCTCCGTAGGCTATCCTGAGGCCTATGGCCTGAATTGTTGAATTCCGTGTAAGTAAAGGCGATATCAGATAGGTACAGGTCAAAATGGGTGACCAACTCATGAAAAACTCAGATAACTTGAAATACCTAGGATCACATGTCAGTGCGGATGGGTCACGGGAGAAGAAAGTTACTCACAGAATCCAGTGTGGTTGACAAAGCTGAGGGGCTGCATCTACCGTACTATGTGATGGGATCTTTTCACAACAGTTACAAGGCAGAATATATTAAACAGTTATTAGGCCTGCAATCATGTATGCCTTTGAGTGCTGTGCAGCATCTAAGAAATCTGAACAAAAACTACATGTTGCTGAAATGGGCATGTGGAGCAACATTGCTTGACCAAGTCAGGAACAAGCATATTAGAGGCAGCTGTAAAGTCACACCGATCTGTGAAAAACTCCAAAAAAAAAACCGCCTCCGATGGTATGGCCATGTCACGCAGTAAGACAAGCGATGGAGTTGTCAAAGATAAGAAGAGGACCCAGGACAGAACAACCTGGAGATATACAAGAAGAGCCGACCTTAAATAAGACTAAGGGTAGGACAAAGAAGGAGAAGAAGATTACAGATCTGCACCAACAATGTGCAACATTGGCCTTAGGAAATTCAGAGGTCTGACTTGGAAGATAAACCGACAGTCTCAATAGTAGCTTTCAAGAACACTCAAATTTAAACTCGAATTTTAAATTCAAATGGTAAAGCCATCACGAACGTGATCTTAACTTCGTTATCCGCGGTAGTAGGTAGCATAATTTCTGCAGAAAAACCAACCTATCTAGTAAGCGCTTAAATACTGCAGAAGTCAAATAGACCATTGGTTGATTAAACCAAGGTAGAATCTTCAGACTTTCACCCAAAATAGTCACGACACAACAATCTCGCCATTCGTAGCCTCACATAGTGCAATCTTATACGAACGATAGATCCCGCAAGCCTGGCGAATTGATGCAAACTTTGTACCGGCATTTACATCTTCCTTATGGCGGAAAAAGGAAAAACTATGGAAAAGAATTCTGCAACTATGGCAACATAGGAACCTTGCACACCTATTGATGGCAGTCCTATTTACTTACTTAAAACATAACTACATTCCTTGCTATACCTCGGCTTTATCCTAAAAGCCTCTCCAGCTATCATCATATCTGGCCATCTAAAGGATCTGTGTGAATGTTTGTTGGTTTGGGCGTAAAGCAGCACTGATAGGGCCAATAAGACCACTCTGACAAATGCTTTCGCCCTTTCACAAAATAGGGCACATAAGATCTTGTTCGCAATGTTAAGGCAACTTATGCCCTTAAAGTTGGAGTAGGTTAAAGGCCCCCTACTTTAAGTGGATCGAATTAATGACACTAATGTTCTGATTTTCTCTACCAAATCATCACCTGCTACCCTATCTAGTCCGGTAAGTAAGCCGTCCGATCCGGCAACATTGTTATATATATTTAAGTTTGAATATTCACTTTATTTTGGTCGGATGGAAAAAATTCTTTTATCACTTAAGTCGAATGGTTCGTTATAACAGCGGAGTTTAAAAATCTGCAGATATGATTTCTCCATATCATCACATCAATTGTGGCTCTACTTCTAAATGTGCTTGCTTCTCTACAGGAATCTGATCAGGTTTTGTCTTCCCAACGCTGTTCCTAGAGTCTTTCCTCGGGATATGCATCAGAATGCGGTTTTATCATTTTATTGTAATTTGAAGCATCCTACACTGAACTTCTAGCAGCATTTCTACGTTATTATGGAGCCTGAGATATCTTTAGTCATAAGTAGGAACTGGTCCGCGCACACATCAGCCGCTCAAAATGTTCAGACATCTACGAGCATAATGCTGGAGAACTGCTTTGCATCGATCGCAATGTGACCAATTTGATTGGCAGTTTTACGATCAACTGATCACCATGAGCCAAGGTGCAAATGTGGTGGCGAGGGTAAACTTTCCGATTGTGCCTCCAAAGATGTCTTATTTTGGCTTTAATATGGTTTAAAGGTCATTTTTGGTGACTTGCTCATAGGTTTTGCCGAGTGGCTCCGGTAGCGCATCATTTTTTCCTTCTTTAGCCATAAGCGCATAGCAGGTTGACGTTGACCAATTCAACCACGATGCAAATTAATTGCTCAAGACATCTGGTGCCCTCTCTATACTCTGTAGCAGTTCCCGTATTATAGTCGTGTACGTCCACGTCAGTAATTACAGATCAGCAGTCTTGGCGCTTAGTGAAACACAGGTAGATCCCCGCCCACACTTCTTAGATCACTCTGATCTGAAGCTCCCTAGCTACGAACTGGTGCCATTATTCTTCTCTCACTGCGGTCTCGCCATTTACGTGCGTAGTGATGTAGGTTACCAAACTCCACCACAATGTAGTCCCTGTTCCAATCCGGAATTCAATTTCCTGTGGTTAAAATTCCATCTCCGTAAGCAAATTATCCACTATTGCTTTATTTGCAGAAGCCCCACAGTGGACAGCAATTCGACCTTTAACGAGTTTGATACGCTGTCTGACTCCACTCAAAGAATTGTATCCCTGTATCGTCATACTGAAATCCTTATTACGGGCGATTTCAATATACACAATTCTGCGTGGCTTCGACATTCTTGACAGACAACACCCGAAGGACGATGTGTTGAGATCTTCGCAGCGGAAAACAACTTGATGCAGCTTGTAAATGAACCCACGCGAATACCAAACGTTGATAATTATACCGCCAACACCTTAGACTTATTTTTAACTTCTCACCCTACACCGTTGATGTACTTTTGATAGGTCGCTATGTTTCCTCGATAACGACGTGGATGACGTTGCTGATATGATCACAGACACTATTCTCTTTGAAATGAAATCCTTTATCCCTCATCGGATGAAGAGTATCAAACCAATGGAAAAGGCATGGTGGTACGACTCGAGTTGTAAAGAGGCTATCAGGATTAGAGAAATGTTTTTTTCGGTCCTTCAAGACCAACCCAACAGAGAAAAAAATACAAGCGGGCCACGAATGACTACAGCGCCTTTCTTAAGCGTGTAAAGTTCCAATGTCTCAAAGGTACAATAGTAAACAGTTTTGATCGTTCGTCAAAAACATTTGAAATTCTGCCTCCCTCTAAATCTCAACGCTCATTTACAATGACATTCCAGCTCTCCGCTCTTTGGACAAGCCCAATTTCCTTGCTGCAAATTTTACGGTCAGCTCAGCACTTCTAGATTGTGCTTTGTCTCCCCCTGCACTTGAGTGCATCTAATCTTCAATGGGGCGAATTCACTTTCGATCTCGTGTAGTAGCGAGAGTACTTAAAGATCTTAGCATACATAAATCCGCTGGTCCGGATGGTATATCTCCCCTACTTCTGAAGAAGTGTTCTTCCTCGCTGGGAAAACCACTGCGTAAGCTTTTCCATCAACCCTACTCTCTATGACTCTTTCCGAGCAGGTAGAAAACAGCATTTGTCCAGCCCGTCCCTAAAAAAGGCAAATCTTCTTTTCTTTCCTCCCAGAGACCCATTGCACTTACATCCCTTCTTTCCAAGGTCATGGAAACGTTGATAAACCGTCAGCTCATGAAATATTTCGAAATACGAAAACTTCTCAATGACCGCCAGTATGGTTTTCGTAGCAATAGGTCCACTGGTGATTTGATGGCATGTCTCACCGAAAAGTGGAACCAAAGCGTACATACATAGCGAAAGTAAGATAGTTGTACTTGCTATTTCTATGTCATGTGACAGAGTTTGGCATCAGGCTTTTTTGTCGAAAATGTGTGCGTTTGGGATCGATGACTCTCTTTTTAAATTTATTAGAAACTAGCTCTCGGAACGTTCAATTCAATGAGCGTCTTGAATGGTTTCAAGTCTAGTATTTACAAAATAAATAGCGGTGTGCCCCAGAGCTACGTTCTGCTTCCAACACCCTTTTTTAATTTTTATCAATAATTGTTCTACTACTACTTCTATTCTAATATACTTCTTTGCTGATGACAGTATTATCTGCTCTTTATATTCGTTCCCGTACTCACGGCCCTGCTCTTCGGCTATAGAACGGGAACGGCAGCGTATGCTAAGCTCACCAAATGTAAATTGTCTGACTAGATGGGGACCCGCCAACCAACAGAGTGAAATGTAATACTTCCAAAATATTTAATAAAATTTAAATACCCAGCGCTTGCACCGTCGAAGCCAAAAAACTTACCATTCATGGTGTTTGTGTCAATGACAATCTACGTACTTTGGAATGACAACATATTTGGTGTAGCCAAAAATTCTGTGAAATGTCTAGGTTTCCTCAAACGACGTGAGAAATATTTGGTGCCCTCTGATCTGGTCTCAGTCTATAAGTCGTTCTTACGCCCAAAATTGGAGTACATGGCAACATCTGGTCAGGTGCTCCTATAACATCTCGGCACCGGCTACAAAGAATTCAAAACCATGCGATAAAACTCGTAGGCGGTGCTAATATCACTCAGTCAATTGACACACCCTCGATCACCGGCGTAATGTTTCCTGTCTCACATCATTCTATCGCTATTTTCACCACCAGTGCTCCAGTGAAATTGCCAGTAAAATTCCGCCCCTGGCAACATTCAATTGTAACAGGTGTCTCGCTATGAACGCTCATCAGTATACTTCCAAGCCCACTTTCGAACGTACTCTGAAATATCGTGATTCCTTTGCAGAGTTCTTTGTTTCCTAGTCATTATAATTTACAAACATTTAAGACCAACCTGCATCGGTATCTCTCTTTCTTTTCTTTCAGTCATTTGTTGCAGAGGATTATATTGTTGCAATTTTCTGTTGCTCAATGCTAGTGCTTATAAGTTTGACAGGAAAGGCCCGGTTAGACGAGATCCCATGCTCTATGCAAAGGGATAAAATCAACACAGTTGATATGTGGTCATAGCAATAGTATTGGGCAACGCTAGGTTGACAAATTCAAACCACCATACCAGAGGGAGATCATAAGCCCGGAACCTGCCTATATCATAACCTTTCAACACGAAAATACAACAAACGGGGGAGGATTTCGTCTTTCACTAATGGCAGCCAACAGATCCCCTTTCCACTAAGCTTAAATCCCTGATGATATGAGACTAATATCACTGACCTTCTATAGTGAACGTATTTTTTAAGCAATATTCCAGATTAGCAAATTTAGAGAAGGTACTCCAGTGTCTCAGCTAACAACATCAGCTCGTAATCGGAAAATCTCCTTGAGATGTTAGGGGTTCAATACAAATTCTGTTTTAATGCCATGATTGCACTATTATGCGGGCTTTTCTACAGCTTTATAAGGGAATCAGTACCAGTGAATTATTTATAAACATCAGCACTTGCTATACTCTTTCAAATTTAGTCTTGGCCTGGGAATGACGGAATACAACGTGTCACCCAGTTTTCTTAAGCTCAATACTAGCTTGCTCTGACAGATGAAGGAATCCAGCAGAATCTCTTCTTTTCAACTTTTCTTAACTACATACCTGAGAACACTACGCAGACAGAAAAATATCAAAGCTGAAGTCTTAATCCATAAATTTCAAGACCAAAGACTTCTTCAACTTCTTCCACCATAACCAACTTTCACAAATTCAATCACGAAGGACTTGCTCTTCTTATGAAACAGTGGCAACAAAAAATATGAACACACATTCTACCACAATTGTTTGTCGTAAATGTCAAACAATTTACGACTGACATTTCCGCGTTCAGTGCAACATTCATCTAATGGCATTGCCATCTCTAGATAAACCAGCACCAGATACGAGTAGGTACTCTCGTACTTCCATTGTTGTCAACCAGCAGATTGTCTCATATCATCTGGTGAGCTGATGAGCAAATTATATCACGATTTCCTTCTACAGCAGCAGGTACTTAGTCAATAGGGGTGCCGCTGATGGAAAATTTTATTATTTCAATCGAACCATAAACACAACACGTTCATCTGACAGCTTGACATATTGGTGTCCGTGACAAAAACAAAGGGCTTCCGTTTCACCAGTTTCACTAGTTTCATCTGCTGGGACTGATGCTGCTGTTGCTGCTGCAGGCGTTTGATGTCCGTCAAAGGTCCGATTGACAGGCGCGGAACAAAAACCACTTCGCATTCCCTTTGCCATTCGAAAAGGTGCTGAACAATTTCCCAGCACCATAATGTTTGTTTGTGGAATTTATAACTTGCATAACCGTTGCATTTAAATTGTCTGTCGGTGTCCTAAGTTGGGTGTGGTTTTTTTCTTGACAGTTGGGGGAAAAAAACTTACCAAACATGGACCATATGGATGAGGGGAACAAGTTCAGATCAACCAAATGGAGATTCACCTACAATTACTTGAAACATATATATGAATACCATAAAATGTAAGCAACCCTAACTGACATTACAATGCGGAATTGAGGATTTTCTCCTGAAAAGATCACATCCTTGTAAACCGGAACTTACTCAATACTGCATCTCCAAAGAAGACTGGAACTGGTACAACTTAAATGGCGAAAATGGCTCCAAAATATCATAGGCCAAGTGGAGGAATTTGGCACCCAAAGGACGAGATTAACATAATGGTAGATCGATGAAACTATAACGCGGTCTTTAGACCAGTTGCGTGTGCAGCTAATAGGAACTTATTTCCAATGAAGCAGGAAAACCTCTCATCCAAGTAATAGGAAAACCCTACAAATTGGGCCAAGAAGAAGGAACACGGTGTTGTGAATTTGACATTTAACAGGAAATTCAATATAAAGGATATTTCATGCAAGCATGCTGCTAGCTAGTGTTTGGAAATTCGGAACAGTCCTCACTACTAATCTGTATAAAGCATCTCCCAAATGATCCACTAAATTCTTGTTGCGGTCTCTTCATCTTTCTGTAGGTATTGGTTTGTTCTCCCTACTCGTATTACTGTTGCAATTAGGTTGTACCACAGCCTGTACGGTGCCCTCAGATTGTTCTGCATTTGGCTCGTTTATTTATGCGTCAATATTTAAATCCAGAAAATACAATTTTATATGATGGACTTAGTGGTGTCACCCTGAAATCAGATTCCTTGATGGAACGATACTGAACTTTTGTTTATTCCTCATAGAGATGATATGTCATCTCTGCCCTCGGATTCTAACCAAACCTCGGATTCTTATAATTCCTCGCTTGCGCCGTATCACCAAAGTAGTTCTGTATTCTATTTTGGTTGTTGTACTAAGTTTCCTTAAAGGTCTCGTTGGTCCGAAATGCGAAATGCAGGACGATATAAGTATCTTGTTGTAGAAAACAAAACACGATTCAAATTCGAATATCTAGAGTCCTTAACCGTCACTTATACTACCACCTTAATATTCTGCACGAATCTTTCCGCCTGCCCATTAGCGCCTAGATGAAATGGAGCGGAGAGCTCGTAATGGATTCCGTTTGCGTTGAAAACTCATTGAACTCTGCCAAAGGAAATGCAGACACCATCGTGTGGTGCTCCCATTGTTCCGATTTGAGTTCTGTTTTTTTTTGTAAGTTGATAAATCTGTTGTTGACATTCCCTCTAAATCTTAGCGTCATAGCTTGACATTTGCAAAAGTTACGTAGCCAAGAGTACATCTATCTCTGTGTGTGTTGGTGATTTTTTACAATTTTAGAAATGGATTTAAATTTGCAACAACGAACTTGTATTAAATTTTGCGTAAAAAACGGATTTAATGGTGCGTGAACGTTCCATCCAACAGCCACCGAATTCACCTGATTTGGCTCCCTGTGACTTCTTTCTGTTCAATCGAGTTAAAAAACCACTACGGGGAACGCGTTTCAGCAGCCGAGAGGAAGTAATGGAAAAATCGCAGGAAGCACTGATGGACATACCGAAAACCGAATATAAAAAATGTTTCGAGAATTGGATCAAGCATAAGTGTGTTGTAGTCGATGGGGATTACTCTGAAGGGGACAATATAGATTTAGATGAATAAACTTGTATTTTTAATTTTCTGAATGCATTCCGGGAACTTTTTGATGTATGTCACAATCTCTTGCAACTTTGAATAAGCGATGAAAAGGAGTCAAAAATATTTTATCATAAATATTATAATCCCGCGCCCAAATGAACTCACTGCCATGGACTAGTTAGGTACTCAGTGGTATTGAACCATTCATCGAAGCATAATATTTCCGAGCCATATCCTCCAACTTCGTATTGATGCGGAGCCGCCAAACGTAGCTCCTAGTACGTGTGCTATTTTGCAATGTCAGATTTTTCAACAGGGATTGAATCCCAAATCAGCTGCCAAGTTGGTCTGTCAAGCTTAATTTATTTCCCAAACGGCTTGCCATTTCATCATTGAGAGACTGAAGGCAAAACAACAATTTTAAATTGTTGAAATTTATTTTCAAAATCGTAGCTTTGTTCGTGAAACTTATAGAGAATCATCGGAACGTGCTATTTATCGTATTATTGAAGAGGTTTGCACCAAATTCATGCTGTTTCAAGAACTGTTACTCACACACCAACAAGAACGAGAGCAGTGAGTGCGGAAGAAAATACCGCGGCAGTAGAAGCTTGTGTTGAAAAGGACCCCAGTTTATCGATTCTTCGTCGTTCGCAGAGGCTTGGCCTTTGTAAATCTACTGTACTCTTCTCTATGGGAAATTTTGCCTAAAGATCTTGGTCTCAAGGCTTATACGATCCAATTGGTTCAAAAGCTAAAGCCGCGTTACCGTTTATTGCGTCGGGTGTTAAGTGATTGGGTTTTATATCTAATGAAAGTTGACCCAGTTTTTTACCGTAAAATTTTATTCAATGATGTAGTTCATTTCTGGTTAAGCTTCTACGTAAACAAGCAGAATTGCAGTACTTAGAGCGGGGCAATGCAATTGCATCCAGGGAAATGTACCTCATAGTAAGTATTGTATGCCGGTGGCATTATCATACTACAAACGAAAACACCGCTTTATTGAAAACGGTGCCCGAAAAAGAGGTTACAAATTGGAGCTCTAGAATGCACTTTGTATGAGGCAGCCCTGGTGGACGTATCTCCGAAACTATTTTTAAATATTAAATGGCATTCTTTCGAACGAATTTAATAAATCGTCATCAAGTTAATACCTTTGCGCTTTATTTAAACAAAAATTTCTGTAACTCTAAAAACCACCCTTTAGATGCAATTTTTTTGGGATGAGCATTCTCAAGTTTGTAGTAAGTATAATCACTTGGTATTCTTAAGGAATGATTTTAGATATAAAATATTAGGTATGAAAAGTTATAATTAACAACCGTATGCTTTGTAGCTGACCTGTATATATTTCCATGATTCGACAGCAACAGGACCAGTTCAATTGTAATTATGTAACATCTGTTTAAGAGAGTAATTTCTTGGATGGGTAAATTTTAGTGAATCATCAAACGACTAGTACTAAATTCTCTATTTTATCAGACAATAAAACATTGAGTCCACCCGACAAGCACCAAGAAATACCTCGATTGATGTACAATTCCGGCAAAAAGATGCAGCTAAACAACGAGCGTACAGGCGAAGTACAGATGTTTTTGCTACGAGATAAAAAGAACGTGACAAGACAAAAAGACCCTATAGAGATGAAGAAGGAGTTAACGTCGGTGCTGAGAATTTGGAAGCACTTTTTCTGCAAACCGTGTTCGTATAACTGCGAAGAAGGCCATCATCGGCCTTCGGGATCAGACAGAATAGACTATTCACCTTAGACGATAATAGCCAAAGGTTCTGTCCACCTAACCAAAATGAAGGAAGGATTGCAACATCTGAGCTGAAATTAGATGAAGCAACAGGACCAGAAGATTTACCGGCCGATGTATTCAAAGGTGCTGTAAATGACCTTGTGCATCTTGCCAGAAGCGACACCTTCAATTGCGACATCTACACAAGTATAAGTCTACTCCACATCGCATACAAGATCTTATCTGCTATATTATATGATCGTCTCAAACCGCCCATCAATAACCAAAAATAACCCACACTGCGTCCCTTTCAGTGCGGCTACAGAACAGGAAACACAATCGACCAAATTTCCGTACTACGGTAGATCCCGAAAAACTCCAAATCAATACCCACCATCCTTTAAGGCCGCCACAGGGAGCCAAATCAGGTAAATTTGGTGGCTGTTGGATGGTATTTGTTGCATTTTTCATCAAAAAACTACGAATAATGATGGGACAGCGCGACTGCATTATCATGGTGCAAAATCCACGAGTTTTCTGCCCACAATTCTGGTCTCTTTCGGCGAATTGCTTCACGCAAAAGTCTCATAACGTTTACTGTCTGGCCTTCTGGCAAAAATTCATGATCACTACATCGTTGCAATCCATGAAAACCGTGAGCATTGCCTTCTTTTTTGACTGAAAACGACGTGTTTTTTTTGGCCTCAGCTCATTTGATGAACGCCATTCACTTGCCTGATGTCTGGATTGCGTGTCGTACTCATAAACCTACGTCTCATCCCCATTAATGATCCTTTTGATGAATGTGGGATCGGATTCAGCCTCGCAAATCATCTCTTTTGCATGAAATTGAGGTCTTTGGGCACCAACTTTGCTGCTACACGACGGAAACCCAAATCATTAACCAAAATGTCTTGGACGGATCCATAGGCAATGTTCAAGTCCTCCGCAATCTCTCTGATGGTTAATTTGCGCTTATTGACCAACATTTCTTTAACTCGTACTTCATCGGTTTTCGATGTCGATGGTCTGCCACTGTGTTCATCATCTTCGACTGACTCACGACGATTTTTGAACCGCTCGTGCCACTGGTAAACGACCGTTTTCTTTAGAGCATCGTTGCCGAAACACTTTTCTAACATTTCCAACGTTCGCGCACCATTAAATCCGTTTTTTACGCAAAATTTAATACAAGTTCGTTGTTGCAAATTTAAATCCATTTCTAAAATTGTAAAAAATCACCAACACACACAGAGATAGATGTACTCTTGGCTACGTAACTTTTGCAAATGTCAAGCTATGACGCTAAGATTTAGAGGGAATGTCAACAACAGATTTATCAACTTACAAAAAAAAACAGAACTCAAATCGGAACAATGGGAGCCCCACACGGTGGTGTCCCCAGGGAACATTTTGATCAAGGTGGTATACAGCCATGTTTAGTACAGAATGACACGCTCCCCGACCTTTGATGTCAAAAAACGTATTAGATGAGGTAACGCGCTATCATGTAACTTCTTTCACGTCATACTTGAAAGAATTGTGTGGAACTCACAATCGAATACTGAATCCTTCAAGAGTCGATGAAACTGCAAGTGTACGCCAAGGATATTGACATAATTGAGAGAACTCAGCGGGCAGCCACTGGTGCATTGTCTATCTTGAGAAACTAAGGAGACTCTATATAACAACTTATGCATCGCAGTCCTACTTTATGGAGCTGAAGCATGAACTCTATCGAAAGCAGACGAAGATATTGCAGGCGTTTCGAGACAAAAATCCTCCGAAAAATATTCGGTCCTACTCGTATTTGCGTTGACGGACTTTGAAGGAGAAGATTCAACGACGAGCTGTTACAGCGTTATCGACCTAATCAGTCGCTGAGATGGCTAGGATATGTAGAGCGAATGAACAACAATGCTCCGACTCTAATCTAACCCGGGCGGACAACGCAGTAGAGGGAGACCTCGCTTTAGGTGCCTCGCGCAAGTAATGGATCATCCAACAAGAGATGTCATTTTAAATCTATAGAAGAACCCAATATTTATGTGAAGAGTGGTGACTTTTTCATTTTAGACTAAAGTACAGGTTCTGTTGTGGTCAGTATTGAAATACAATATCTACTTCCCCCTCGGCTCTGCATACAAATAGTCATTCTTTTGATAAAGATTTTCTTTATGTTTTCACATAATTGCAGCTGTATTTTGCGAACGACAGCTTCGATATTTTCTTTTAGTGCACGTCGTCCCGCTTGCTGAAACTAAACGTCGTCCACATCCATAGCATTAATTTTAGGCAACAAAAAGTCAGTCAACATCATTCGGGAACGCAATCCATTCTCTAACACGGTCGCACCAACATCATTTTCGTAAAAATATGGCCCACTGTCACCGCCAGCCCAAAACCGTACCAAACTGTCAAACGTTGCGGATAGAGAGTGGAAATACGCCGTTGTGAGTGGTTTACTGGCAGCAATTCTTGTGTCAACTGGACCTTATAAGCGTGTAGGGCGAAATCCTTATGCAAAACATGGTGCAAATAAGCCCAATTCCTGCGACCGTCTCGAAATTGAGTCCATATTTAACATCCTCCTAGTTTCTACTTTTTTTTTTTCAAAAGTCCTCATAATAATCGTCGAGTGTTACCATTTCAACGAAATTTGTTTTCGGGTGACCCTATAGAAGGGGACATCAACCGCCTTGGAGTGAGCAACTGAAAGCAGTTAGCTAAATACCGGGCTAACTGGAGAGGCTTGTTAGTTGAGGCCCAGGTTTCCCTCAGAACTGTGTAGGTAAGTAAGGAAGCCATTGAGTCTCCAGTCACCAATCTGATTGCTCTGATTTGTAAGCAGAGGCATATTGATGCGCAGACATTTTACTTCAAATCTTGAACTTCATGTATCACTAACTTAATCGAATAGTTAAACAAAAGAAAATAAACCTAAATCTCGACTTACTTGCCCCAAATCAGCTAATTGAGAAAGCATTGATAAAGCCTTACAACTACATTTCCATTTCACATGCTATTATTGTGTCGAGTTACAATACAAAAAATTCACCCAAGGGGAATTCAAGTGTGGCTAATTATTCCAAAAAAAAAAGTTTTTCAGCAGCTGATCAATCACTTCAAATTACCGTTAAATAACATAAACCATGAAATCGGAGTGGATAGGAATTTTTCTTTAACAGTCTTACATTCTGCGGGCAATTCGTAGACATTCTTCGCCTAATTATGTTATAAAGAGATCTTTGGAATAGAAATTGGTGGCGGTAGTATATTTTTGGACCATTGACTTACTGAAAATTATAACCATAAGTGCCTCTGTAACATAACCGATGGCAGAAGCTTTGGGTTACATATTCGGTACATTTACGGTTTAGAGCCAGGTTTGAGCTGATTACCTGAAACTGAGTTTCGACCACGACAATATAAATTTTTAAACTATCCTCTAGTCTACCTATATACATATGTAAATCTTAAGCAAACTCAACGTTAGATAGCGGACCAATAAAAGGTTACTCTATATGAAATCAACCATAGATTCTGAAGATCCTTTATCAGGGCTGCATAGCCATATTTAAAGCTCAAGCTTGAAAGAGGCTCCTGAACCAGCTGTTAGGTTTCTGAAGTAGAGATGGTAGTGGAAAAACTAAAAATGGGTTAACCGCAGCACCCATAACCTCATACGAGACTACTGACACTGGTGCACTCGCGCCTTTTTGTACAAGGGGTACATCAAATATAATGTTACTCGAAAAAGACAAGCGATTTGCGATACTGCACGTGAAACACTAGGTACCCTAGCAAACCACCTGCAGCCGAACAACTAGTCTGTAAAAGAGATCTAACCGCCATCCAAAAAATGCGCCGAAATGAACAGTGTATAAGAAGGGTAAAAAACTGCTACATATACGAGTATTAGTTTTTTTTTTTTAGTTTATTTAGTTTATTTATTCAGTTTTCATTTTCAACTTAAAATAAGAACAATTACAATTTTTAAGGAATAAATAATAGCTATCATTCTGTAACTAGGAAGTTAGTGTTGAATGCTACATTTGTAAATTAAAATTTCCACTAATAATAAACTATAAACTGTTGTGGGGTGGCAATCAGCAATATACGAGTAGCAAGCACGGTTATCGTATCTCGACATTTACAAGAACACCTGGTGAACTCCGCAACAATCTACCAAAAACCATATCGATAACATTGTGATCGACGTAAAGCGCGCATCCACTATTCTGTATGTCCAAATAATCCGATGGGCCGACATTAACTCAGACCATTACCTTATTGGGCCCAGGTAAGAATGTGGATATGGCAGAGGATATAATGTGAGAAAGTTTGACTGCGGAAGGGTATACTCGCAAGAAATTGATATGGCCAGTTGCAATCAAGCCATCTGACATGCCACCTCTAAAGTGCTAAGTCTAGCCCGAAAACCACTGCGATCACTACCCGTGGTTTGATGATGACTGCTGCCTGGCATACGCAGGTAAATAGAAAGCATAAAGAGCAATGTTCGGAAATTACACGGAAAGGTAAAAGGGAAAATGCCAATGCAAGGCAACAAATTACGAGCGATCCAGAGTGAACAAGGTGAACAAGTCGTAGATTCGCAGCCATTTCTCAGGATAAAGAAGAACCATTTTTGTAGACTGTTAAGTAGCGATGACGATGGACAAATGAAATATTTAACCTAGACGTTGGAGGGCAATAATTTCGCCCACTTGATCTCGATGAAGTGAGGATAACCATATCCAAACATAAGTCCAGCAAAGCCGAAACCGACGCTCTAGCTGTAAAGCTGTTTCAGGCGGCGGGAGATAACTCTTTAAATTGCATGCACCAAATCATCTTAAACATGTCAGACGAGCGGATTGTATGCCCAATCCTGAAGACTAGACACTCTCGAGTCTGCGCTTAATATAGAGGCATCAGTCTCCTCAACGTCAACTATAAAATTTTTTTTGTCGTACTAAAAACTTCTCTCAACCAAGTGATTGCTCGCTATTGGTATTGTTTCAGGCCTGTAAAAGACCCTCGAATTCAAAATCGACACCCATCACTTGTTTGTTGAAAAGTTATAGAAAGCCCTATCCTGCTTTGGTATACCTGCTGAACTTGTCCAACCTTGAGGATGACCACAAAATAAAGCTCGCTATTCCTTGTGGGTCGGTTATGATGTTACGTTCAACTCAAGTTGCCTTCGATGGCTCCAAGCCTGATATCCACATAATAAATGCTGGTGTGCCCCAGGACTCAGTACTGCCTCCGACACTCTTTTTATTTTAACCAATAACCACTTGTCTGCTACTTCTAATTCAACTCCACTTGGGCTGAAGACGGAAACGATATACTAAGCTCATTATGTGAATATCTAAAGGGGACCAATGCCCAATGCTGTCTGCTGTCGTTAAAGTGAAATTTAAACACCCAGCTAAGTATTATCCATGAAACTTTCCGTTCTCAATGTGTGTCAACGACAACTTAGGTTGGAACGACCACATATTTGATGCCGCTAAAAATGCTATGAAACATCTAGGTATCCATAAGCATTGTAAGAAATATTTGAACCCATTGATCGGCCAAAATTTGGAATACAATGCCCACATCTGTCCTGTAACATCTCTGCACCTGCTATATAAGATTCAAAACCGTGCGATAAAACTCATAGGTGATGCTAGTATTAATTACTCAGTCAATTGACACCCTCGAACACCGACGTAATGTTTCGTGCTGTACTTTATCCTATCGCTATTTATACCACCAGTGCTCCATTGAAATTACCAGTAGCATTCCGCTGCTTCTTCTTCTACCGTAATACCTTTGTCGCTATGAATGCTCATTAATTTACCCTCAAGTCCACTTTCGGACGCACTCTGAAATATTGTGATACATTCCTAAGCCATACCACTCGCTTATGGAATGCGCTGCCGAGCTCTTATAGTCATTATAACCTGCAGACATTTAAAACCAACGTACATCGGCAACTCTCTTTCTTTCCTCCCCAACTTTCCTTCACTCGCGCAGTGTGAACACATTTTAAGGGTACGCTAAATCCCTAGAGAGCGCACCAATTATAAAAAAAAACGTGACTTTTGAAGTCAAAAAAAAGTTCCCGAAAACACTATTCACAGTTATGCGACTTCTTCAACATCCCAGTTGAGTGTATTATACAAAACAGCCAATATCAAAGTCACAATTTTGTTGAGACTGAAAAACTATTGCCTATGCAGATGGCAATGAAACTATCATAGAGATTATGCGAAGAGTTACTCTTGCTATTCACTATTAAGTCAATTAAGAAGCAAAGCCCTTTCTCAGACCTCAAAACAGCGCTACATGAAATATTATTCGTCCCAATTGAATCTTTCGGACACAACCTTCGACTTAATGAAAGAAGGATGAGGAGGCGATTGGTTCTCTCATAAAGTGTGTTGGGTAATCCTGTCTGCATCGACGGAGAGTAGGGGTCGTACTCTAGGACAATAACTGTACAGGCTGTAGGCTTAGAACGCTATGTCCCAGCCAAAGGGCAAATATACAATAGCACTCCGGCTCGGAAAGTCTTCGAATCCATCAGGAAAGGAGAACTTCAACAGACTTAGCATGCGAAATTGGGAGAAGCTAACAAACAACAGGACTTGGTGGAGAAGCATATTTGTAGAGGCCCAGGTTTTCCATAGACTGCGGTGCAACACAAGTAAGTACATAGGTAAACTGTATTCCGTATGAAGACGCAGCAATTCTGCGTTCCACTTGGAAGAGACGATTCGGAAGGGATTTTCTTAGTCTAACACGCGAGGTTGCGGTGATGGCATTGTTGAGGTATTAATCGGTTTTACCATATCAGTCACCAGGTTCGACCACTTTAAAACCCTTCTCTGGCTGAACACGCATACACTAGAATGTTGCATAGTATTCATATCACCCAGTTTTCTCAGTGGATCTCGTCTAATTCCAGGACTGTCTGTCAGAACGCGGACGGCCGAATCTTTGGTAGACTCAAAGTTTTTCAGTATCCAGTATGATTTGGAAAGTCTAAAGGATTTTACCTTTTCCATGCTGCATAGTCGCACCACTATATAGATGATTTTAAACAACTAAAGCCATACTAGTAGCAGCTAACATCACATGTGTGCATTTAGCATCTTATCCACAATATGTTAGATACCTCGCTCTTAGTTTAATTGATCCAGTCGGAGGTATTGAACCTCCTCTTCTGCCTTATAAAAAATCTCTGACTTGATGCCGGTTACCTCTGTTCAAATTCTTTAAAAATTAACTTCTTCGAACTAGGCCAACAAGTCAATATAGCATGACGCAGCTAATTATCTGTCGATAGGCAAAGTATCACATAGATATAACCTAGGAAAAAGAAGTCAAAGCTTTGCATTATCAAGCTGGCTTGGAAGTCATGAGAGAGTATAGGGAGGCCTTAAGCGCTGGTTAGCTATCACCACCGATTCAGATACGCATTCTCCTCCACCGATTCTTCAAAGTATGGTTCATTTCTATCAGGAAAACGTATATCTCCGATAGGAAGACAGACGCAAGTTTCCCTAATGATGACTGAAATCGGACAGTCTCGTCATCCAAAAAGGCATTACGACCTCATCTTAGATCCCTTTTTTAAGTCATCCCTGACGACCCATTTATTCCCTTCCTGCCCCATATTCTGGGCCATTTCATATTTCGCAGCTACGGCAGCTCTTGTATTATTCCATCAGATGGAATAGTCAAAAAGCAGTCAACGTACGAGTTCATCAAGACTCCAGTGCTTGTTGCACCAAAGACCACTAAGAAGTAAATGAACCAACATGCACCATAGCTGTGAAGAATAAACGACACTTTCCGGGCAGCTTTTACTTGCATTTTGCATCGCATATTGACTGCACTCAGCATCCGCAATTAAAGTCGAATGTATCCTCAATGTTAAGGAGCACGTGCTCACATACCTTGGATCCTGCACACCTAGTTCTGCAGCGCAGTTTCGCTAAATCTTCTGCCTTGGTCGGCATGTTCATCTTGGACAGAGGATGCATTCCTTACAGTTCATCAAAGGTTCGATACGTATGCCACTGCCAGTGAAGATTCAAAATTACCAGCAGCTGATCCATACCTTTTTGTAACTTGATATACGAATATGCCATCGATGCCAGGTGAGTTGAAACCATTAAATGAAGCAACGGCATTTAATGACAGATGACGGATACTATTTACGATGTACTGAGTTACCCTGTTCACTTGCAACTTCGCTGATAGGAGCTGATTTTGAACTGACTCTGATTACGAGTAAGTTTCCAGCCAAATGAGTTTGGATGCTTTCAGATTAGTCTGGCTGATTTCTACCTTTTGAGGACTTTTGACTAGCCTCCTAGTTTCACCGACTGTTTCGATCTTTTCGCAAACGTCCGAATTAGCTTTTCATATTCTCCTTGCTTTGGTCTGTAAGTATACCTCCCCATGTGTCTTAAGCGATTTGCTTATGCGTTTTGGGGTTTCTTTATGAAGAAGGACCATGCTTAAGAAATATGACCGGTTGCACAGCTTTCGGCCATATAACAAGTTGCATAATCATACAACGAACTGGAAATACATAGAAACCTTTATAGCTGTTTGCCATGTAACAGCACTTTTAATTGAATATTCTTGCGTATATACGAGTATAATAATAAATGCTTCACAATTTCTTCCTCGTGTCATGAATCAACGCGCACTCATAGCGAATTTCCAAATGCACCTCCGACAGCGCAGGAATTTCTTCGCATTCCAGGAACCAAAAGCCAAAAGGATAGTGCGCATGTGAACGACTCAATGAAAGCAAATGTTATCGTCTACAACGTATCATACCATGAGTGATGCAACATCTATGTTTGTATCTACGAGTACATACTTGGCATGATGTTAAAAAGCAATTGCCACAGATTGTACGTTAGAGTAACAGTTTAAAAGGCCTTAAGATACTTAAATTACATAATTTTGACAAGAAGACGAAAGAGGTTTTTCCTGTCCCTGTATCCGCAGGCCAAAAGGTGCAATTCGGACATTTCATCTGAAAGAGGTCTGGTTATGCTACATAGTGGGATCATACCACACTGCGGGTGGTGTCTATGGGACACATGGACGGTCCAGTAAGCAATAGATAGCGTCAAAGATTGCTGTGTATAAATAATGACTACTCGGCAAAGGTGCAAATCTGCCATAATTTAGTTGTCATAGCAGACACCGGGTCTGATTCTGGTTCCAGTGACATGTCACGTCTCAGAAGTAAGATCTGTGAAAGATCTTTACGAGTTGGTGATATCCAATCGCGTGTACGAGGTGTTAGAGGTTGACGAAGAAATATTTGATGTTTATTTAACACGCAGTTTAACAGTGATATATCTGTGACAAACTGTGGAGGAATTTGCAATTAATCTCCACTGCTTATTAGGGATAAGGGTGTGGTGACTTCCTAGTTTTCTAATTCTTCCTGGATGCCCTCATAGCATGTGTCTTACTGCCTTTTTCTGATACCACAATACGTAGTGTATTATGGGATTCTCCACAGACGTTGTGTGTTTGAATAGGAGACTGTTTGTTTCTGCTTCGAGGTTAGGTACGTAGTTCGTAGGTTATTTGGGCCACCTTACTGCTCATGAATCCACATTGCCCAACGCAAAAGGATAAGGTTCACGGATGCACTTTTATTCATGTTGGCTTACAACTTCTTTATTGTGCCTCTGAACAGCTAACTTTGCCCCTCTCTAATGCTAGACGAATACGAGTTGCAGACAGTATGATGATGCCACTTTAAATGTTAGTTGTACATGCCGCTTACAGCCTAACAATGCAACAAGAAAAGACAACCAATTTGGGAGAACTTTGCGTTCAAGCAGTAGTGCTGCTTCCAAATATAAGGGGACGCCCAATTGCCCAGACTTCGCCTTTTCAATGGAGTATTCTGGTAAACGGAGGCAGTTGGTCTTACGTCAAATGGGCATCAGACTTTTGACTAATGTACAGCGCATTTGGCTAGCTACATAACATGATACGGGCATTAGCGGCAAGTCATGAAACTGGTAGCTTCACCAAAGGTTATATTGTAGCACCATGGAAGTAAGGAGCCCTGACTTGATGGAGGTTGGCGGCCTTGTGAGAGCATCATGGCGGCTGTGGTTTGAAGAAGAGGCAAAACTATACTTATGCTGTAATCAAGAATGAACGAACAACATCGACGAATCGGGCAGAATATTCCAATAGGCAGCTATAGCTTCGAGGTATAGGGTGACCAGATAAGAACGATAGGAAGACAAATTTCAATAAAACAACAACAGTGCGAGAAATTGATTTTGGCATTATTTTGAAGCTACGTTCATGACGCCTCGGCTTCCCTGGCAGTTCGTCAAATTTTTGTTGACCAATATGTGCAGCGTTATTCCGGCAATGTCGAATGTTGGCCTCGAGCTCGTCCAAAGTAGTTGGCTTGTTAGAATAGACTAAGGACTTAACGTAGCCGCAGAGAAAATAATCGAATGTTCGCCCCAATAACGGCAATTTAGCTTGATGACATAGCAGCTGAACCAAAAATGGGCGCCTTGCCCGAGAAGATGGTTTTTTGAACAAAATTCGGATCTCCGGCCAACATTTCCAGCACCTAAGTATTGAACTCACGGCGTTGTCTATGGTCGTCTGTGTTCAGTTCTTGCGTCAGCACAAACTTATGCGGATGTAGGCCTAAATCCAAGCGCAAAATAAGCCAGGTTGATTCTCTGGCGATGCCCAATTTAGCTGATCGGCGCCTAATCGACATTTCTGGGTTTTCTTCGATACTGCCCGCTACGGCCGCTATGTTTTCTTCATTTCGCACCAATCTCTGTCTGGTTGGTGGCTTAAGATCTAAAAGAGTATAATCACGCTCCATATTTTCCGACCTACCTCACGACGAAATTCACGTTGCGTATTTACAACTGAGCCGGAATTTCGATAATATTTTTTTAATATTTTTCGCACGTTCGGCAAGCGTACGACGATGTATGATGAAATGGCAAACCTTACGATTTTTTTGAGGGCTGGATATGGATAACAAGGTTACATTCCCTGATCTACAGAACTGGGAACAGAATAAACCCCTGTTTACAAAAGCTTCACTGACGGATTCAAAACGGACAAATGAGTTGGAACAAGCAATACGGGGAAACTACCAACACCTCACTGTACTCAAGCATGGACAGTAACACCTCTGTATTTCAAGCTGAAATACAAGAACTAGAGCTTTACATTAGCGAGAACAAACAACAAGAACATCTACATTGTCCCTGACAGCAAAGCGCCCCTAATTGTTGTCAACGCTTTTCAGATAGCCTCAAAAATTGTCTGGGACTGTATTACACTTCTCATACCACTATCCAGCACAAATAGAGCCTATTTAATCTGGGTTCCAGGTCACAGTAGTTATGATGGCACGAAAGAGCAGACAAATTGACCAGGAAAGGTCGGCCTCAACATTCATGTTTCCATAAATGCTATATAAATAACCGGCTAAAAACAAAGGCACTCCATTACTGGGCTGAAACTGATGGTACTTTTTTACCAACATCTACCCTCAAAAGAATAAAACAAGTCCTACAAACCGGATTCCTAATGGAACACTGCTGGGTCAAAAACCACCTCATGACTATGGGAATAGTACATGACACCACCTGTCGTTTGGGAAACGAGGACGAAGAAACAGCAGATCATATCTTTTGCCACTGTATTTGCCTAAGGACAACACATCTACGTGTTCTTCGTAAGCCATACCTTCAGGCAGAAGATATCGCTGCCAGCTAACTACCAGATATAGCCGGATTTATTAAATATGCAGGCATCATGGGTGAGCTCTAACTTGATGAAATCGCAATAGGCCTAACTTAGCCGCAGTGATAAGGTTACATAGTCCCATCTCCCTCATTACCTTAATCTAATCTAAACTTGCCGAGCGAGCTCTCGCTGCTCATCATCATTCTGCACAATAGGGGATACCACAACTACAAGTGCATGTGGCTTCATATATCTCGTCTTGTTACATGATATTACCTAAGACATTACAAAAGGTTAACTTACCGAATGTAAAACCGGGTTGACAGGGGCCAATCAGAATGTGCTAGTCCGTGTGTAAACCTACTATGGCAGACAGGATCATGAACACAGCACTAAGGAGACTGATGCCTCTAAAGACGGCTAGTTTAGAAGGTTTCCTTTCTTTTAAATCGATCAAACGATGTTGGAGCTCCATTTATCAACATCTTGTAAATAACTTGGAATTTTCTCCCTACGAAATCATTTTCCGAAGTGTCGGTTGGTCTAGTCAGTCCACAGACTTCTAACACTTAAGTTAAGACAAGGGTTCCTGCTCATCATAGCTTCGCGATATCGATGCCATTGGTTTTCTTGATGCTGGTTACGTAAAATCCGCATAAAAATAATAACTGCTACCGTCCTCCGTAATAAGCACCATATCGGATGACATAATTTGTGTCCTCCTCCTTCTTTGTTGCAAAGGCGATAGTATCCTATTAATGACAATCTACGGCTGTTCTGCCGCATGTGGCCTATTCAAGATTCGACCGTCGGATCGAACTGTAATTCGGAGAAACTTACTCGTAAAGGATCTCGGAAAACCAGTTATGCGCTGCAACTATTTTTCTTAATAATTGGACAAACTTTTAGAATCAGGCGCGTTTACAACGGAGTTAGCTCTAATTTTGGTTGACATTCACATTCCCACGGTCGCAACGGCCAAGTTGACTTCTTACAACCTGGTATTTTGACCTACTAACCCACACTGTAAATTGATTATACGAGTACATACATACTAAAATATTGAGAAGGTTCAGGTCTATTCGGGACACAAGCAGCTTGTGTTTATGTTACTGGATGGCGCACAAGTCATCACCCTATCGAAGATGCTATAATTTTTGCTAATGGCGGCAAATGTCAATTCTACTTTGAAGTAAACAGATAAATAATACACATCAACAAGACATATTTTATACATATACTCGTAAAGAATGCAGAATAACTCGTCGGTGGTGTTGGCGCAGGGTGAATTTCGGCGCAGATTTCCCGGTCACCCGTCACCAATTGGGCAAACACTACGACATTTAGCCGCTCGCCTAGAAGAGTATGCTACCAGTTCTGGCCGGCCCCGGAACAGCCGATCTGCTGAGAATATCGCAGGTGTAGTTGAAGATGTCGCAGAGGACCCCGGAGTATCGACCAGAGGACTTGCCATGTAATTAGGCATCAATTGGGACTGGAGAACATGTGGTTCCAACAGGATGGAACAACGGCGCATACTGCACGAGTCACAATCGAAATTCTGAGGGCTACGTTTCCGGGTCGCCTAATCTCTTGTTTTGGCGGTTTACACTGGCCGGTAACCGTTCCAGACTTCTTTTTATTGTTTTTCTTGAAGTCACGAGTCTATGTCAACAAGCCTCAAACTCTTAAAACCCTCAAGGAGAATATCCGTCAAGAATGAGAGGAGCTATCGCCAAAAGTTCTGGCAAGAGTGATGCAAAATGCCACAAATCGGGCCCGGATGGTCATCAATTCTGGCAGCGGGCACTTAGCCGAAGTGGAGGAAACTGAAGAGTTCTTGTCAATGGCAAACTATTATTGACGTTGGTTCTTAAAGTTATATCGTCCTCGTGGACTGGTTATGTTTCAACCGCATAGATACTACTGGTACGAATAGCGTATGACTTGCTTCAAGGAATCGGATTCATAACATTCATAACATATAATGGCATTACAATAGTACTACGTAACTGCCTTTTACAGCCCTGATTTCACCCATGGCTTTGGTAGCCTATTGAAGTAATACTTTTAAATTTACTTACTCACTTAGGCGGCGCTACAATCCGTAGTGTACCTGGGCTGCAACCAACATATCGCTCCAGCCAGGATGGTTGTTATCTGGCTGAAACAATTTCACCAAATTGTTTTTCCTCTTCCTTTGCAGCATTCTACCTCGATGATTTATTTGCGGACTTTCCGCACTGGATGTTGCTGATGCACTCTACATGGCACAGCCATCTATTTTGATGAATTCAAACTCTCTTAGCTATGTTCACGTCGCTAAAAAGCCTCTACAGTTCTTGGTTATATCTCCTTCACTACTGTCCTAGGATCGAGCCAGCCTTAGTCATCATTTTTAATAAACTCCATGCCTCTGAGCTGTAGACAAAGGCTGAGATGGTTGTGTTGTTCTGAAGAGTACTGGTTTGCTTGTTCGGGAGAAAGCTGTAGTTCTCAATTGCCTTTTGAGTCCAACAAGACAGCTATTAGCAAGAGTTACTCTTCGAATGATCTCTAAGGTAGTTTCGTTGTTTAAAATTAACTTCGGAGCCTACAAAGGTAAGCAAAGTCCTTGACTACCATAAGGTCACACCTGTCTATTGCAACATCTTGTCCGAGCCGACGATGTTTTGTATCCTTTCTGGATGAAAGCAAGTATTTCATTTTTCTATTTTTAGCCGCCAAATGAAACTTCGCCGTCTCTGCTTCAATATTTGCACATGCACTGCTCGGTGTTTTCAAAATATAATATGAACTCGTATGTCCTCCGCATAGGGAAGTATTATACAAACTTGTATAGAATTTTGAAAGACTATGCCTGTTTTCAAGTTCCGCACAATAATCTCCGGCATGAAGTTGTAGAAATCCCATGACAGCGGATCGCCTTTTCGGCAACCTAATTTGACATCAAAGGTCTCGGTGAAATCATTACCGAGCCTAACAGCGCAGCGATCTTTCGCCATTGTCATCCTGATACGAACTCGTATAATTCAAGTTTTTTGGTGTCGTCTTAAAATGCGAGGGTCTTGTCCAAGACTTACGGTAATGTAAAAATCTGGCCAATGGTGCAGATTTGCAGTGCCTCAAACCACACTGATAAAGACCAATTAGTTGGTTGGCAAAAGGTTTTAGGCGATTACATGGTAAGACAGATAAAGTCTTATAGCCGATCTTGAGGAGACTGATACCTCTATAAATCACGCAGGATAGAGGGTCTCCTTTCTTCAGATCAGGTATATAGTGCTGAGGTTCTGTTCATCTGGCATGCTTCCTCCCATATTTTAGAGATGATATAGTGTATGCTGTTCAGAAATTCATCTCCCACTGCCTTCAACAGCTCGGTAGCTAGACCGTCAGTTCGGGCAACTTTGTTAGACTTATTGGCTATCATCACTTTTCTAAGTTCGGGGGGACGGAATTTGTACCCATCATTGTACAGGCTGCATGGTTCGTTCTACTAGACAGTTAAATGTCGATCATCATCGAACGTTTAACAGTCTGTGGAAATGGATCTTCCATATCCTCAGCACTGATTGCGAATCTGCCACTAGGCTCTCTTGTTCGTTCTTGCAAGCTTCCGTTCATATTTTGAAAACCTGGCATGACCGTTTTATCATCTAATAAAATTTATGAACGTCCTTTGTGCTATTTCCTTGGTTTCGCGCTTTTCGTGCTCTATTTTCTTTCTTCTAATAACCCGTGCCATCTTTTCTTTTTTTCTCGTAGACTTCACGAGCCGCTCGAGTCTCCACCGCCTGTTCATTCTTTCGATTTCTCTGCATGTGCGAATCAGCATTCATCGTCAAACCACGGGTTTCGGAATGCTGTTCTAGCTCAACACTTGAAAAGCGGCATTTCCAATAGCTTGCTGACAGAATTGGCTACGGGTTTCGAGATAATATCCTGGCTTCATAGGATATTGATTGAAGTTAAGAGATCCTTAGCCCTGGCGTTTTGTTGCGAGTACAACCTTCCCGTGTCAAACTTCTTCACTGTATTTCTGTATTCTCAGAGATGTTTAGTGGAACCCGCATTCATTTTTGTTCTAAGAGAAGATAGTATTCCCAGTCAGAATGTTACGACATAGAGAATGTTGGAAAAATGCCTTGCGTCGATCGTAATCTGGATGGTCGTAGATTGATTAGCATTCCTGGCATTTGAATATCGAAATGCGGAAACCGCGTGCTTGATACCATGACATTTCGGCGATCGGCGAGTAACCTCTGACCTAGAGGGATAGACCTTTTATGCCACCTCCTGAACGGTGCGAGACGGCCAAGCCGGTATCATTAAAAGATTATGAGTACTACCGTTAACACAATTTGAATTGTTTCGCCATCATCTCTACTTCAAAAACCCTGCGAACTGTTAAAAAAAACTCCTTTCAATGTAGTTCAGAAGGAGCATCACTAGATCAAGTGGCTGGATGCAGACAAAATCGTTGATTCCAACTGGGGAGCTCCTCCGTTGTTCCTTTATCAAACGTTAACTCCTGGCTCACGCTTCAAATCTTAGTCCGCATATCCAAGAGTACTCGTACAATATATGTATATTCAGTAGATACCCGCTCGATCGTCCTTCACTTGTATCTATTGTAACCTAACAAGGGTTGCCTCACTCTTCACCTTTAAGGCAATCAGGATCTTGCATGTCAGTATACTCTCTGGTGAGCGTATCTATTTTCGATGTCATTCCTACAGATCCTGTTCTTCATTCAAACCTTATGCAGCTTGTATGTGGTTGCATCCCTTGTATGTAGATGAAAGCCATAGCTTTGTTCTTTATTTCACTACTTCCAACTAAGGAAGTGTGCTGCACACGTAGCACCATTAAGTGTCTATCCATGATGCCTAGAATAGGCCAACGTTTTGTCATGACAAAAAATATGGATTCGAAACAACCTGTGCACTCGTTAAAAACAATTATTTTCTCATAAACCAATCTCAATCATCTTATTCATATCAATTAGTGTTGTTCGAGTTAAATTTGATGTCGTCATGAACGAGACTCCATAAAAGGACACCTATCTTCGATGGAGCCATGACTTCCTTATCCAAACAGAAAATGGGCTCATTAGCCATCTCATGTCAAGAGTTCAAAGGCATTGACTCATACTATCTTTGGCATCTGGGAAGAGAACCTCAATCACAATCTCATCTCAGTGAGAAGTCTTCTCATCCTTCACATGGCCAATTCAAGCAAAGTCAAGTGTTCAAAGTGCAAAGCACAAGCCATGTTGACCTAGTTCATTCAAAATTTACGGTTTTGCACTAAATTTTACTTGCAATTCATTTAAACTTTATGTGCTAATACAATGTCGTGGTACTCGTCAGAGGGTTACAAAGTATGTATCCGTACGCCACTGATGCCGTCAGCCCATTTGCATTTAACCATCAACGATGCTGCCGGATCTACGAATAGATACGTACGAATTCTCTCCAATGCAACAAGATCTGTTCCGAAACCCAACTTAGATACAATCTATCCATGCGAGTGAGAATTAGCCTAAGAACGTGGTTAATAATGCACAACAATCTTTTGTGCATGCAAATCGACCATGCGTTATTGTTATCGTGGTCAGCGGACTGGGTTCGCTTTTGGATTGCCCAAATTGGGTCAGTAGACGAAATGTTCCGCAAATGAAATTAAATCGGATAAGCGAATGCTTTTACGAGACTCCATTGTACGTATGAGTTTGTTGATGAGAAGATCTTGGATCTTGAATCGCGCAACATTAAGTCCAATCACTCTGTTCGACGAGGGTTCTGGTTCTAGTTATGGCATGCATATCCATTTCGACAGACAAGGAGTGTTGGCTTCTTGCTTTGGTGGATTTAAGATTTTTAATTGCGACTTATCGTCGCTGGCTAATAGGGGTACTTACGGAGTAATAACAGTTATTTGTTGTGTTAGATATTGAATCGGCTACTGTCCGCAGCAGACTTGTAATGCAACGTATTGCATCGAACGTGAGTGATTTTGAAGGTGAAAGGGGTTAATGAGGCTTAAGAAAGCCTCAACAAAACAAACAATCACTTAACGAGATTAGAACAGATAGAAGAAATGAGCGAACGAAACCGAGTTATTAATGGAATTAGGATTTGGTGGCTCTTAGCCTAGATTTGGTGATACTGTACCGGAAGTTTTGTTTTGAGGGTTAATGCGGATGCATCATGTTAACCGGCTCAAAGATGAAAAGTACACAAAGGCACGAGCTTAGTTAGGGGAAAGTTAATACGAAAAGATGAAAACAGATCACCGGATGACGCCAGATTAATTCGGTTTAGTTATTTCTCTTTTCTTTTTGTTTTAAAGGTGCAGTCGTGCAGTTGTTAGAAAACGGCTTCAGATATCAAGCTATCCAGGTTACCTGTACTCGTATGTATGGTATACGGTTTTTGGAATCGGATAAAGTATATTGGGTACTCCTCATATCCTAGTCCAGTCAGTTATTAACCGTTGAAATATCTAACGCGTACGTAAAACCTAATCCTACATAATTCTGCAACGTATCTGCATTGCTACTGGCCCGCTTGTGAAGATGGCTAAGATTGGGTGAAAGTCAAATATAGGATGAACGCATTTGAGTAGCTCGTGGCATACCATATATGTTATGTATGTATGTATGTTATAGTTTGCAATATTTTAATGTAATACTCAAAGTGGAAAAACTATTTGGGTTTTCTTCCAGCAAAAAATGTGACGAAATATGCCAAAAGTCTGTTGCATACACGAACTGACAATAATTCAATTAACATCGTCAATTGTCAGGGTGAAGAACGGAGGACTGAGATTACCTCCTTGGGCTTCTTGTACGCCATCTCAGTTCTCTGTTTAAGCATTTAAAGCATTCAAAGCGGATACGGTTATACCTTTCTTTTAAGTAAGAAACACATGGAAAGCTATAAAATTTTAGTTTGCTGAAGATGGTATCGTAATGCAGGGGTAGGGCAAATGCCCGTTTACTTTGCGACTTGATCTTTTACGGCCCTTTCTCCCATTAGTTCTTTAATATTTCCAGAAAGTGGATCTGCTCTTTCTGCGAGATCGCCTTCGAGATCCTTTTCATGGAGAATATATTTGTTTACAAATATTGCTCGTCTACGTTAGTGATTTAGTATTCCATAGATTCTTCAGTTTCACAACAAAATCTCAATCTGCTATTGAAGATGATTTCCAATCCGCAACTGTGTTTATTACAAGGTAAGTGAACTGTTATTGCTCCGCATACTTTTTTCCTATCAATGAGATATGTAGGTATACGAGTATTTGACATTATAATGCAGGATCTTCCTATATTATTCAAGTAGTTGACTGCGCATAATTTTGCGCAGTTATGTAGTTATGACTAGAGCCAGTGCTTGGGCAGGGTCCGGTAAGTGGACTTTCTGCACCTTCCTTGGCCTGGTGGGACGTCTTCATGACACTCATGATCTGATACCTACCCATGTGAGACTTTATACAGATTAGCGTTTTTTTAAAGTGTTTTATGACAGTCAGACAGACAGAGGGTATTTGATGTGAAGAAATGGTTATTTGGTGCTTTGCGTACCGATTGACTATCCAAGAGTTTAGTTGTTTTGAACCCTTCATGTCGTTTACTTAAAAGAACGCATACAGCTTCCAACAAGACAGTTAATGCTGCCTGAAAAATGTGCAAGTGAGAGATGGAATGTTTTCATACCATCACTCCACCACCTTTTTGAATCGTCGTTCAGCCGTTAAAAATTTGTATCCATTCCTCTTTTGGGGGAAAGTAAGTTCTGTACTACTTTGAAAAGTTAAGGTAGGATCCAGTTGGTCAAGAGTTCGATGTTTGACAAAGATGGCTTCTATTTTCTTTAGTATTTCCAAATGGCTAATGAGGTTACCTTATTCGAAGTGGTTTGCGGGTTTGGAGTATTTGCATAGCTGCCTCCTCTTGAATTGCTACATGACGCCTCGATGCCCGCAGATAGTCGCTCTGATAATTCTTGTAGTGGTCGGAAATGAATCCTGCATAGTTACATCATTGTTGATTTTTTGTTTGTCTTGCCCACCACACTACAGCACCATATAGCACATTTGACTTCACCAGTTGATTGAAGAGTTGATTGCAGTACTCCGTCACGACGCTAGTAATCAACCTGCAGTCTTGCCTGCTGAGGGACAGCAAGAAAGCCGCTGATTTCTTAGAGACGTCGGAAGCATTCGTTTGGGGAGTCATTCCATCTGGAGTTGTGCTCATATGAAACCCAACTGTCAATGGAAGCGTTAAGCGAAGACGCAGGCAGATCCAACGTAGGTTCGAGTCCTGAAAAACTTTCCCCTGAACCTTGCCTGGCAAGTTCTATCGCAATTTCATTTGCCGTAATCCCATTGCGACTTAGAACCTAGACAAGACTCAGCGAATTGAACCTTTCGACTGCGTTCAGTAATGTCTTGCATTCTTAAACTAGCTTAGAAGTCATAAGAGGGTTCAGCAAGGCTCTAAGCGAAGCCTGACTATAGCTACAGATGTAAATGCTTCGCCTCCTCCACCGGTTCTTCACAATATAGTTCGTTGGTATCGGGATTGCGTATATATTCGCTCGGAAGACAGATGCAAGTTTTCCTAACGAGAAGTAAAATTTAACGTTGTCGACCGAAAGACACTAGCGCTACATCCTACATGTATGGGTTTTGGAGCAATCCGTGAAAATCCGGCTGCATTTCTTTCCTGGTTCAGATTCTGGCCGAAACCAGTCTTCCGCACAGGGAAAGTCGATTTCGTATTTTTTCCGTAGCAGGAGTTTTGATGTAATTGCATCAGATATAAGACCAGATTTCATAAGACAATCGGCGCGCAAGGTCATCAGATCTCTAGTGCGTGTTGTTAGTAATACTAAAGTTGGAGCTGAGCCAAGATAAATGCTGAACTTTTTTAAATTCGGTTAGCAATAGAGTTGACCTCGGTTTCTACAAATCCTACTTTGAAGGCGTCCTCTGTTTTTTTTTTTTTTTTTATAATTTACGCGCGGCTAAGGGGTTATGATACTCTTTTACTGTTGCCTGGGCGCGGGCGGAAAGATAGAAGGAGGAGAAAGGAAAGCATTGTTGTGATGTTGTGGTTTGAAACTCAGGTGCGTTTGGTTTCGATATTGACTCTCTAGGGTTGGGAGTCCGAATAGGACGGAGAGATTTTCTTCACTCGGAATGATTCAGGTTGTGAATTGTAACGGTTGTTTTTGTGCTTGAAAACCCTCCAACAGCCAAATCTACATGTCGTAGCTAGGATACGAACCTTGACCCTCCGAGTGAGAAGCGATTGCTAGTACCACTACACCACGGCCACCCCTGTCTATACGACCGACTGTAGCATGTGGCAGCTATCTACCAAGTAGGGTTTTAGACCATAGGAAGATGGTCTTTCCCTTTCTTCAATTTCTTTGAAAATATTCTTCAGCAATGGTAACAAATTCTGGCTATCAGATTCAGAGATTATACATATATAACTAGGTTTTAGCAAAAATGTAATCTCGTCATATCTCACGTCTAAGATATTATGTTTATAGCCTGGAACTTTTAGCCCAAAGACTATATCATTTAATAGGTAGGGTTCCTGTATAAGGAAGATATCAATATCTCTTTTATTGACGTTGAAGATAATACGCCCCCTACCCCGCGGCGTTGTACGAAAGGCTGCTTGGCCAACTGCGGAGACTGGCCGTGGGTAAAGTTGTTAAATAAATGGGCGCCACGCGACTACCCTTCCGTACAACTTCACCACAACTTAAATCGCGAATTGGTTGTGACGATCGCGAACAAATCCCGTCCTCTTTCTCAATTAACACAAACGATTTCCTTACAATTCTTTACAATTTTACTTCCTTCGGTTTAATTCAAAAAATACAAACTTAATTCTATCTTAAATTTAAATGTAGGTACCTTAACACTAACTTAATTCTAGTTATATGTAATATTATCGCAAAAAAAGAATAACAACAAGCTTCCCCACTGACTGAAGTTCAACAAAAAAAAAAACAAAGAAAGAGGAAGAAAAAAAGAAAAAAAAACAATAAAGAACTCCGGTGATTTGAACCTGAACCTCCGCACGATACGACCCAGACAAGCGCTTTTTTTCAGTTTTTTCAGTTTGAATGAATTTTTATTTGATATCTTAATTTACTCTTACACATGCTAACCAAAAAAACGCTTAAAAATTAGCTTAAATAACTTACAAGTAATCTTATACTAACATGCGGGCACCCTAAGTTAAACCTAACACCTAAACTAAGTCTTTCGACGTACATTACATTACATTTAATTTTATATTTACATGTTAAAAGTAAAACTAAGAAAATAAATCTAACGCAAAAACTTAGTATCTGGACATTTTAATTGAATTATAAAAACCTAAAACTAAAAACTTACAGACTACTTAAAAATATATCTTAATCTACTTAACCTACTTACATCTAATGCGTACATACATTTATGTATATATACATAATACATATATACTTAATATATACATATATTAATTTTTATTTATTTATTTTTTTATTTTTATATATTTTTTTTTCTTAAAATCTAACTTAAACCTACTTAAAACTACGTAAGCCGGCCATGGCTAAAAACAAAATTAGGCTGGCCCACTTTGCTTCACAGGAAGCTACATATTACTTGAGGAATTCGACGACGAACCCTCCCCTCCTTCAATCAGCCACCAAAATTGTTGGTGCTGCCGAGCAACATCCCTCGTGTCACGACTCCCTACCGCCCTACTGAACCGGAGACACTCCGCACTGCCATGTGCGACGTCTCTGCCGTAGTTGAGTCGCCTGTCCGCAGCTGTTCGAGCGACGTGGAAGATTAGCGGCACCGCCAATCTGTCCTGGATCAGACCTTTGCTATCTAGATAGAGGAATGCTTCTGGAGGAATAAAGCCATCAAAGCGAACTTTCTCGTGATACATATAATTGGGGTAATAAGCCCCAGAGGTCAGGTTGTTCGACGATGTCATTGCTCTCGCAATGTGCCTTCGAGTCAACTTAATGGCGAAATTGTCCACTCTTATCAGGTTCGCCCTATTGTACAAGACCTCATTAGGATAGAATTTTATGTGCTCAGACTCTGGTGTTCTGTATAAGGGAAGACAAGTCCTAAGACAAGCCCTCTCAAACACCCGAATATTTTCCAATAAACTTGCTCTCACATTGAACCACACGGGACACCCAAATACAAGCATGGGCCTGATAAGGGCCATGTAGCAGATCACCTTCACCCTCGCATCGAGTTGGCTGTTATAAAACAGTCTCCTTGTAAGGGCAAAAGCACCTCTGGCTGTGGCCAGAGCAACATCTATATGTTTGTTAAAATACAGATATTGATCTAGCCAGATCCCAAGGTATCTGACTACATTTCGACAAGCAAGTGGCTGTCCATGTTGTCCGACGATAGAGAACTTTCGCCAATTCTTTCTGGTATCCCTAGAGGCCCCAGACAAAGGCGTCCTAAACAGAATGGTTTCCGATTTCTGAAAGTTGATTTTCAACTTCCAGTCATCGCAATATTGTCTAACTTTATCGAAGTCACGTTGCAAAAGTATGTTAATGACCTCAATCTTTGGACCTGATCTGTGCGCGATTAAGTCGTCTGCATACGCTATGGCATGGTGAAGTGAACCTATCAGGATCAGCAAATTTACCGCACCTTGTTGCAGACCGTTTTTAATGTTAAATGTTCCAGCAGAAGTCACATCGCCATTCTTCAGAATGAACTGTCTACTGGAGAGCATATCAAAAAGATTATACAGAAGTGGTTTACTAATGCCCAACCTGTCCAGCTTGAAAAAGAGTCCTTCTAGCCATACGGTATCGAAGGCCTTCTCCAAGTCACAGACAAGCGCTTTGGCTATCACGACCACCGACCACACATACTTTCTTTTGACTAAAACTGTATAAGTATGCACGCCGTATAACAGTTAGCACCGATCTCGTTTTTTTTTTTCACTTTTTCTTTGCTTTTTTTTTGATAATACGATCTTATTATTGCAACTGGATAGGAATGCTTATAAATTTTGTAATAAATTAAAAAAAAAATTTTAAGCACTTAGCTGGCTCTGGCTCTGCTTCAGTCGTCTCGCTCCAATTCCAATTAGGGTTGACTTGGGGAAGAATGAATCGCCCAATAGCACCAAGTTAGTCTAGGGTTTTCATACAACTAAAACTAGAACCTCCAACCACGATTTTGAATTTAGGGTCTTAACCAAGTAAAATTAAAATACGTCAGGGTGACGTTCTTCAGAAACCAAAAACAAAAAAACCCACCTTTTGGGTTTTGGCTCGAACTGGGTTTTTTTTTTTTTTTTTAATTACTAAGCTTATAGTATAGAGTGTACCTTTTTCCTCTATACACTGCACTACTATTAAACGCCTACACGACACTACATTCTCAACACCACTTCTTGACTCACTGCCTATTTCGAACCAACTGACCCTCTCAAATCTCTCTCTAGCTACCGCCTAACCTCGCCGTGGATTAGACCATATGGTTGTCTTAGCCCATTCCATGGATCAAGCCATTTTTCCGCTGCGCTCACCATGCACATCTCCACCCGCTGTATCAGGTGTACGTAATGAAACCCGCGGTGAAAATGGCCTATGAAAAAGCATAAAAGAACGAGAACAAGGTTCCAGACAGATTTGAACCTACGACGCCCAAGTGTAAAGCTGCGCGCACTACCTTGGCGCCAAGCCCCATATATGGGGATGATGCTCCTACTGACCCGGACATGAGTTCTCACGCCCACTTGGACGAAAATCTTTCAAAAATTAAACTATAATAGGCTTTTAACGATACCAAACAGGTTTTCGATGAGATTCAAGTCGGCTGATTGGGTCGGCCATTCAAGAACTTGAATCCCACTATCCGCTAACCACTCCTTTACCAACTTCGATGTGTGTTTCGGATCGTTATCCTGTTGAAACACCCAACGAAGTGGCATTTCCCACTCCGCATGTGGTAGCATTACCGATTCTAGAATGGATTTATATTTGAATCGGTCCATTATTTCGTCTATTTCGTAGAATGGACCTACACCTTCTGCCGAAAAACTGGTCCACACCATCACAATACCCCCACCATGCTTTACAGTGGGTGTACAGGATCTAGAATTGAGTCGCTGCCCTTCACGACGTCTCACATAACATATCCCAACAGAATTAATTAAATTAAATTTTAACTTGTCGCTGAAAAAACTGTTTTTCATTTTTCAAGAGACCAGTGTTGGTATTTAGCCTAATATGAAAAAAGATTTTAGTTTGAATTATGTTTAAAGAATTTAATTGCACTACCTGTTCCTTAAATGTGTTTTTGTGAGCATCGGTTTTTTGCACGGCCACACCACAAATGTTTCTATCCGTTCGACATGCTGTCTTACGCGGCCTACCACCGACATTTTGACTTTCAACGACACCTGTTGCATTATGTTTTTTTTATTAAACGTGAAATAATCTGCTTATTAATGTTATAACGTTTAGCTAATGTAGCCTGAGTATCTCCAGATTTAAATTCATCAATAATCTCTAGTTAAAGAGAAGAAAAGTAACTTCGTCGCGACATTATTAAAAAATATCAATTATGCGACTAGTTAAAAGAAAACTGATCAAAGACAATCACTCAAGATCAAAGACAAAGAGCTTACAACATTTCATGTATAACCGGACTGGAAAAGTACTGTTAGCTATTTTTTTTACAGTGCGTTTCAAAGTTGTTTAGGTTTTGGACAGCTCAATTTGGCTACTTTGTTGGTTTTTGTGTTTTTTTTTAATCTAAGTATTACTATTTTTATAAAAAGTTGTGAATTTCAAAATACACTCTATTACACGTCATTATATATCCATTTCTTTTTATTTGGTGGAGTAGAAAGTTGAAAAGATTTACTATGAAGTGCTGACTCCAGATGGTTGCTTAGGTTTTGCACAGTACTGTATATATTTATAATTTTTTAAATTCCACAACATTCTAAATTCACTGTGCTTCGTTTTTGCGTTACGCTACTTATACTATTGTGTATAAATAAAAATATATTAGCCAAGTTGTACGCTGTTTGTTCCTCTTTTCTATCTGATATTTTGGTAAGTTTTGCACAAAATTTGTGCATATAGTGAAACTGTATGTGTAATATCAACACAGACTAAAGTAGTAAATGTATTAAAAACACGGAATGGCTTTACAGCAAATTTTATTTTGTTTTAGGTACGATATGCCAAGAATTTGAAAAATTCGGCAAACTTGAGTTGCCACATTTTTGACGAATTACAATAATTATAAAATCTCAGCTGAATGCAATCACTTTTCTGGTGCACTTTTCTGCACGATTTGGAATGAACCACAGAACCATGAAAGCGATTGTTACTTTTATATGACTATAATGCGAAGATTACGGAAAAAAATAAAAATAAAATTACATATCTGAAAGACCCGTCTGCAGGAAGACCAGTTCCTAGAAGCAATGATGACCCTCAGTGGCTCCTTCCGATAAGAAAACGCTCTTTGTTAACAGAGTCCATCGACCAACTGCTCCACAAGTGCATCTTTATGCTTATGTACAAGTCCATCAAAAGAACTTAATCTCCTCAGATAATCTAATTTGAAAAATTTCGAAGGCTCAACTTCTTGAATCGAGATAAAAACAATGAAATTTGTTAGAAGATATGAAGATCCTTTAGCGCAAAGTGAAAAAGCGTTTCTACCCCACTCCTTATAAAGCTGAGCCTAATGAATAACTTTATAAAGGCAGTTAACGAGTATGGACAAGGCTTCAAATACCATTCAACAAAATTACCCAGAATCAGCGATTTTAATGTTTAGAAACAAATTATGCATAACTCTTTTTTTGTACATTTTGTGGCTATCGTTAATGTTTGATCAAGATTTCAACAATAGCTTTTTATTAAAAAAAATCCATGATATAAAAAGTATTTTATTACTAATTTCCTCTCAATAGCATCAGATCTATTATAATCAAGCTTATTAATAATGTAGAAGGAGACACTTTTTTCTTTTTTGATGCAGACCAGTGTAATACTATTTTTAGCATAATCTTTTTAGTGTCACCGATTTTTTTTTATCATGAAAGCATCACGTCCTCCAGGGATAATGAGCCATCGTCTAAAGAAGATGCCCTGAATGAAAAGGCTTACCATTTCCCGCGATCAGTTTTAAGTCCTAAACTGGTATCACGTGTTTGATACACAACGGTATGGAGTAACTTAGCTAGACCATTTGACCCGAGAGCAGTTCATATCCTTATCTTTAACATGTAGACCATTGGAAAACGGTTAGTATTTAAGATTCCTTGATTTTCTACCCTTATTCGAAATAATGAATTCTTTTTCAATAAGCGGCGTTAATATTGCAGGGATTTCAAAGCTGTCTCGCACAAGGTGCAAAACCGGCTTCAATATAGAGTTCAGACGGGTCTTGTTAAAATCATCCTCAAAATCTTTTGTTTTTGTAATATTTTTTGAAACCTTAGTTCAACTAATTCCTTTGTCTTCCCATTCACACGCTATTTCACTCATTGTAGGCCTTTGTATGATTGGTTGGTTCCAGTCGCATATTATGCTTAATTCTTGATCCGATCTTTCTACTTTAGAAACTCATACAACTTTAATTGTATGGACATTTACTGCCATTCTAAGCCCCTCTTCCACCGCACGTCGTATTAAGGTGCTACTTTTGGGTTACAACTTTTGTCACTTCCTTTTGGGTTTCGCAAGCTTCGTTCTTAGTCTCTCTCTAGTCTCTATCCTAGACCGAACGCTATTAACTTTACTGCTAACTCGATCGGAAGGCAACCAGACCATATTTTCACTCACGATCCCATTAACTCTACAGTCAGGTTTTGTCTCTTAACCCTATCAACTATCGACAACTTTTCTTCTCTCATTTTTCCATGACTCTCCACCTCAGACTATTTCTTCTCCTACTATCTCTTCTTACAACTTCCATAAAGCGAAATTTCCCAAAATTAATATCTACCTCATCAAGTATTCTTTTGACTTTACCATATATTTAATTCCTTTCATTTCTTTACGTCCCCTTTTCTTGGCATAAAACATAATTTACGTGACCTTCCTAGTATAACAGAAGACTTCGCTCGCTACGAAACAAAGGAAGCAAATTATGGGCAGTTGTTCTTCGCACCAATTCTTATTTTGGCTGCTCTAACTATCTTGGCACCTACCTCCAATTCACTCAGCTCTATAACTGCCTCTTTCAGTGCTTTCTCAACAACAGGGCAGACCAACCTTATCAACGATTCTAAGATATTTTTTTAAATTCATGAACTATAAAAGAAAATCAGGCGGCTACCCAACGTCTCTCTCGGTCGATAATATATCATCGGCGGACCCACTTATTGCCAACTTTTTTACACAATCATTTGCAGACAACTTCTTCGTACCTGACCCCATATATTTCAAGTACCTTCCCAATTTCTCCATTGGCCCCTCTCTCTCTCAATCTTTTGATCCTCCAATCCTTCGCAGTTTTCTCCCTATTTCATCCACTCGTATCCCTCACACAAGGGGAATTTCCCCAAGTTTGGAAGACCTCTTTCATAACCCTGATCCATAAAAAGGGGTCAAAGAATGAAGTAAGTAACTACCGACCCATTGCTAAACTTTCTCACATACCTCTAAAATGTTCGAAAGTTTTTTATATGAAGTCCTATCAGTGCAAGTCACTTATATCACCCAGTCAGCATGGATTTCTGAAAGATAGATTAACTACTACAAAGTTAGTTAAATTCGTATACTTTGCGCTTTCAGCCCTAGAACATGGCAACGAAATCGATGTTATTGCTACAGATTTCGCTGAGGCCTTCGATAAAATATCACATCAATTGATCTTTTCAAATTGTCTTTCCTCGGTTTTGACCCCATATTGTTAAAATGGATATCTTCTTATCTAGAGAACCATAATTATAGCATTCGTTTTGGGTCAGCCTTCTCAACTCCGTTTTTAGCCACTTCTGGTGTCCCACAAGGTAGCCATCTGGGTCCCCTCCTTTTCATTTTAACGATAACCAATCTTAAGAGGATTATTAAATGCTTCCCACTATTCATTTACGCCGACGACACTAAGTTCTCCAAAACTGCTTCTTCACCCGAAGACTCTATTCTACTTCAAGAAGACCTCGATAGGTTTTCCACTTCGTGTCTAAAAAAAAAATGCTTAGAGCTTAATATCTCCAAATGTCAATTTATGACTTTCTCACGTAAGCCCAATCAATCTCATCTTCGACTTTATTTTCTACATTGCGTTCAATCTTCGCAATCTTAAAATATTATACGATAGAGAGTTAAACTTCCGCTCGCATATTGATGAGATACACAAATGAATTTTGCAACCCTTATGTGACAAGGTCGGTATACATTACCCTCGTTCGGCCCCTTCTTGAATATGTGTGGTCCCTCTTTCAGCGAATCAAGAATATTCAACGTCGGTCGTTTCATTCGTTTTGCCCTTCGAGATCTACCTTGGGATGACCGCTATATCTTACCTCCCTATCGTGACCACCTCAAACTTCTTAACCTGAATACCCTCGAAAAACACAGAGGCGTAACTGACATTCTGTTCATTCATCGACTGCTCTGTGGTTCTATGTATTGCGCTTTCCTTACAATTCTATTTCCGTCAACACTAACCTTCGTAATTTACGCTGCCCTAGTCTCTTCTACATTCCAACCCATCGCACCTTTTAAAATCACAACAATCGTAGAAATTGCCCCTCTTACTCGTATTAATGACATGAAAGTTGCTTCCATTCATTTGAGATTTTATTTTCGCTCCATGGACATTGAAACACATCGGTTAGAACATTTGAAACCACGTAATCCCAACTATAGTGGACCTATTGCATCAGGGCCCTACTGTCTACCGTAGTATGTTTGCTTCGCACGCTTGAAAGGTTTACTCGTGTTATTACAACGCTAACATTCCCTTCTTGTCCTCCATATGATTTATGATGCATTGATGGAAGTCATGGCCAATGGTTAACCCATTAAGCCCAAACTACGAGTACATAACATATCCGCTCGTATTTGTTTTCATTTTCCATGTGCATTTCCAATTTAAAAGTACGCCAGCCAATTCATTCGATATGCCTGGCAGTCTTTATCTCAACGGTCATCAAACATTTTGTCAAGCCAACTGAATCTCTTTACAAAGCCAATGCACTTGGCAGACCTTGTTAGTGCATTTCACTGATTCCAGAATGACACGTCAAAGATTTGTTTGCCAAATCTATCATCGCACAGAGTAGAAATCGACTGCTGTCGAAGTTAAAGTTACTCGCGGACATAACAGTGTACGAGTACCAGTATCTCACATTCGTTGCCATCCACCTCACGGATTGAGTACGTACTAGGAGTACGAATCGAACTGGTAAGTTTCCTGATTGAGGGTGGTGAGCTTGTTCCATACCTCATCCTTGTAATGAATGCAAACGAGTGGCGCGATTAATCTCCCATCGTGAAGACACAAACTCAAGGCACAACTTTGTATGTAACTGTTGCCAGCAGTCAGGCACGAGCAGAAGACTTACAAGGGAGGTGCAGATATTTTACTTCTTCTGAACATTGACAAGGAGCCAATTTGATTGGGGAATCAACCACAACAACACACATATAGCCACAGATACAATTGTGGCTTTTCTTCTTCTAGTCGATTCCAGAGAGAATGTTTGGATCAATTTTAATGGTTCCATTGCACCAATGGATTGGTGGTTGGTTAATGCGACGTGAGCATAGAAGTTGTTCTGTTCCAATTGCAATTGCCACAGCTTCTGCTCCAGCTGCTGTTGCTGTAGCTGGTGCTAGGGCCGGTGTTACAATATTTCTCTAATTTGCATTCGATTTGATGTCGAGGTGTTTGGCTCGTAATGAGGATAAGGTGTGGTAGTAGGTGGTGCATTTTTCTCACCTAAACACCTAGCATCTGGCATTCAATTGATCAAAAGGTAGGAACTCGTTGTTCTTTTGGATCGGCATTTGATGTGAATCGAACGAGCTCCATTTGATTCTTTTATAACGAGCTAAAGTTCTGATTCTAATTGGAGGTATCACCTGGCTTGGGATTACTTTTTCTTCAACTCAATTGGCTTGGGTTATTTACGGACCCCACTTCTGGAGAGTTCTTGGCGGTCGAAAGCAGATTTTAAAAGAAAACCGAGGATTGTTTGTGGTTTTAAACAAGGGCTTAAGCATGGATTATTGTAAAGTGACCATGTCAACAATTTTCTGTTGAAGGATACGGAGAACAATATTGGGAGGGTCTGACAGCAACGACGCTTACGTAGTGAACTAAACTGGCCAATAGCATCTCTGGGTCAGGCTTGGCTAATAGCAAAATCTAGTGATCATTATGCCCCCGATTAAGATACTAAATGGCCATAACCTTCTTTGGAATTGTTGCTCCATTATTTGACGCGGTGGGGGGACAAAGATATAGACTCAGAAAAGACATGAAGCGGATGTGACTTATGGCGTAGTTGGTAGTATTTTTCTCGGTAGAAATGCCAGGAATATGTAAGCATAAACTCTGAGAAATGGTATTGAAGTAAAAGAGACAGAATCTTCATTTTGACTACCTTTTTTCCAGAGAAATAGATGCTCTCAAGATAGAGCCTGCAGTGGATGTCATAATAGACTCTATCGTTATTTAGATAACTGATATCCTGTAATATGCGTATAATGAATGGAGCTAAACCTAAGGAATTTTGAAACATTTTTAAACGAGAAGAATTTGAACAGCAAATATCTGAAAGCTTTGAGCGAATTTCGGTTATTCCTTCAAATGTAGTGAGATATCGACGATTCCTTTGGGGCAGATCGATGTGGTAGCTTGAACTACATACATCTGCAATTCAAAAAGTTATCAAAGAAGAGAAAATAGCCCCTATGACATTGATTCACTTGGGCTAATAACAGTTTCAACACAAATACTGCAAGGATCCTGGCTGTTGAAATAGACAGAGAATAATTAAGAAAAAAGTTCCGCAAGATATACCAAGGCTCCAACCAACCTTTGCTATATTAATAAAGACTCTTAAAAGTCCGATAATCCGACCCCCAAACTCATACCGAATTAGAAGGTAGAAAAACCTGTTCAGAACCAGTTAACACGCTTGCTCAGAGCCTCATCCTAATCAGTCTGACTTCCTTCTGGTTGCTGGCGCATAACTGCTTTGCGAATGAATTCTCTGTCTAAGATGCAACTTACCTATCACCGCAGCTGATTATACGAGACAGTCTCTCAACCCGGCCGAACAACACCAGTTTTGTGGAACTATGCGTGTAGAATATAGGGCACCGATTGCGGATGACCGTCCAACTTAACGTTTTCAACAGTTATAATGTCTATGCGCAAATATATGCGGATGTTATATGCGAACTCTCTGTCGGATCTTCCCTACCAAATAACTGCGAATAAGCTTTCAATCCAATTTACCCACAACTGAAACTTTTCACTTTACGAGAATTAGGTGTGGCTCATCTAATGCTTGAAGATATCAGCATCCGTTTCAACCAGGCTGGAATCACTCAGATAATCTGATGGCACCTACACTGAGTCGAAAGCAGAGACTCTCCGTCTCACATTTGAGGTTCACTTCCGTGGTGACCTTAGTGGAATAGCACTGGAACCGATGGCAAATATCCAGTTATGCTACAAAAAGGTATAGACCAGCTCCTGGTAACTCTGAAGACAATCTTCACTGCTACATGTTACTGGCATAGAAACCGAAATCCTGGAGAAGGGTTAGTCTTTATACTGAAAATCTGAAAAGAGGACTACACGCTCGCCAAGAGTTTCAGATGAATAAGTCTGATTTCCTTCATGTTGAAGAATATGAAGAGAGTGGTCGAGATCCATGTGCGCAAAAATGCTTTGCTAATGCATTCTCTGTCTGTGATGCAACATACTTACCCACGCAGAATTCAAAATTTATAACAGTAAGCAAAATTGAAGGCGCACTCGACGAAAAGGAATACGTCCTGGGTGTTTTCATCGACGTTGATAGTGCTATCGCCAATGCAATTTTTGACGGCACGTGTAACTCTGCCATACAACACGGTGGACATGAATCATTAGTTTTGTGGATAAAAGCAATCCTGGTGAATAGGCCACTGATCGCGGATGCTGACTGCCGTCAATATGTGATGGCGGGGGTAAACAGAAGTTGACCGGAAAGCAGAGTTCTGTCCTTACTGCCATCGTGCATGTTGTCCGACTCTGTGCTCAACGCGCTCAATAGTTCAAACATCTACAGGGTGAATGACTCGAACTCCAACTATTTAAAATGCTATAATTTTTTTATTTTTTGATAAATTTTTTTGTGCCAAAGCAGAAAATGTTGGAAAATGCATCAATTTTCAAATTGTTTATAGTTTTCAATATGTCCATCTTTGGCGCGAATAATGGCCTTGAGACGGGCGAAGAAAGCATCGCACGCTGCACGCAAGTGGCTCTGCGGTATTTTGGCCCATTCCCGGCGAAGTGCTTGTTTGAGGTGGTCCAAACTTTGGTATTTTTTAGTGCCAACCTTCGCCTTCAAAACACCCCAGACAGAGAAATCCAACGGATTTGCATCCGGAGAATTTGCAATCCATTGTGTCGAAGAAATGAAGTGTGGAACATTGTTTTTTAACCAATCTTGGTTGACGCACGGTTTGTGAGACGGTGCCGAGTCTTGCTGAAATGTCCACGGTCTCCGACCGGAATGATTGTTTGCTCAAGGCTTCAGTACTGCCTCTAAGACAGTTTCACGGTATACGATCGCATTAATTTTGACGCCACGGTCCAAAACTACGAGCGGAGAGCGACCATCGGCGGTTATGGCGGCCCAAACCATCACCATCGGCGCTGCCTGCTTTCTGGTGGCCGTCCGAAGGTGTAAATTTTCGAAGGACCTCTCTGGCAAGTAAACCCGGTCATTTTGTTTGTTGACATATTGCTCGATAACAAATGGCAACTCATCGGAAAAAACCAAATTCGGCAACTCACCACTTTCGTGCAAGCGTAGCAACTCCTTCGCTGTTTCGACTCCAGCTTTTTTGTGTTACGGTGCAAGATCGTGTGCTTTTTGGAACTTCAATGGCTTGAGCCCAAGCTCATGTTTCAGTATATGTTGCATCCGTTCCAACAATATGTTGAGCTGACGAGCCATTTTTCTTCCACTTCGACGCGGATTTCGCTCAATTCGAGCCTTCACTTTCCGAACCATTTCTGCCGATGTTGCTGTTTTTTTATGACCACCTCCATGGCGTTTTGCAACACTGCCAGTATCACGATAACGAACTATGGTTCGATACGCAAATGATTTATTCACGTTGAGGTGCTGGAGGGCTCTAACGATAGCTACTTGTGGTTTTCCAGCCAAATATAAAGCAATCACACTATCACGTTTGAATTCCATCGCGGATAAAAAATTTTCAACACAACTGAGACGCAAATCGTTTTACAAGCTTGTAAATAATAAAATTATCTGTCATGTGTCAAAATTTGAGCTCACTGTCATGAACGGTTTAGAAATTATAGCAGTCTGAAGTTGGTTGCAGTTCTAGTCATTCAGGGTGTATGCACAAGCATACGCGGATGATGTAACAGCACTGTCTGTTGGATCGTGTCTAACGACTATCTGCTATAAAACGCATGTAGCCCCAGATGTGATCGACGATTGGTACACTAGATGAGTTTTCAGTCAATCCTCTCAAAACTGAGGCTGTTCTCAGAAGGAGGAAGCTATCTGGTCTGACTCGTCTGGTGCTTAATGTCATCACCATCCAATTCTCCAAAGAAGCTAATTTTTTGGGTGTCACCATGGATAAAAAATTTCAACGGACTAATCATGTTGTATCAAAAGCATCTAAGGTTTTCTGGCTGTCGGCAAGACATGGGGCATGTCACAGAAAAGAGTTTTTTAGATCTACGCAGCCATGATTATATCCTATCCGTTGGTTGCCTGATAGACAAGCTTTTAGGAAAAAGTGTTACTGATGCCTTCTTAACTCCAAAGAACTATCTATCTCAGCTTCATGGAGGCTTTCCCCAGCACGTCTGGATCTTGATATTCATATCATGGGCTGAACTCTCAAAGCCATCTTCTATTTGAAGGTATTTAATACAACACACACTGGAACTTTGATAGTCTTCCGCGCCGACTTTCTTTTGACTCTTATGGATGTGCTATCTTACTCAATGTGTACAGGTGGTATAGTTCATCGTCGCATATTTTCCTCCAAAGCCCATTAACGCAAACGGGACCGAATATTTTTCGGAGGATTTTTCTCCCGAAATAACTTCTGCTCCATAAAGTCAGACTGGGTTGATCAAGATCTTATATAGAGTTTTCTTTAAAGGCCTTCGAATAATGTCCTAAATAAAATTGTCCTTGGCTGTTGTAATGCCAAGCTACACAAGAAGGGCATCTTTGGTAGTACGGTCAGAAAATACTGCCTCCACGACATTCTCTCCGGAAACGGGCACAGGTTTATTGATTTTTCAGTGTGACGTAATATAACTATGGCCAGCTCACGGTTTCCACACCTTGATATCTATAAAGGGAACTATCTGACTTCTGATCAACAAACCGCCATGAATGCTGACTGTGGCCAATATGTGATGACGCGCCAACGAAAATGGATCAGATTGCGATCAATGCTAGGCCCTACTCCAGTGTTTTGGATGTCCGAATGTGTCATACAGCTAATATCGACTCGGACCAAAAACGACTACAGACAAGCAAATCTGAGAAAATAGTACAGTCCTGCACAAAGAACTGGAAGAGCTCGCGAGGTCTTCGAACAGAAGAGAAAAGAGGAACATATGCTCCTCAGAAGAAAAAATAAAGAGCACGTAAGCTCTTAATCGTGGCCTTAGTAAGGTGCTACCGTAAGAATGAAGTTTGGAAGTTTTATCAAAAAGTAAAACGAACAAAGTTGTAAGGACCGAACAGATATCTGCAAAAGGAAACTTCATATTAGAACCCCAGTCGGCGCTGAGAATCAGGAAGAATTATTTCTGCAAACTGTTAATCAGTGATGCTGAACAAGATCCCAACATCAAAGAGAATGAACCATTCAGCCTGAACGATGGCAGACAACATTTCCGTCTATCAGATCAGGTCGAAGTTAGGACAGCAAGCTTAAGTCTAACCGTGATGCTGAACCCGATGGCTAGGATCACCCCTTAAGTTTGGGGACTACGGAAGAATGCCAGACCAATTGAAATTCAATACTTTTTTGTCCGATCCTTAAGAAGGAAACTACGCCAACTACAGGAGAATAAGTCTCCTTAACATTTCATATAAAATCCGCGGTGTTATGTAAATGCATAAGACACTTCGCCAACGGTCTGACTGGCTTCTATCAGAGTGGTTTTGTGCCATGAAGGCTTGGAATAGATCAAATTTTCACGTTATGTCAGATCTTGAAAAAAACCCATGAGGTTTAAATCTAACACATCACCTCTTTATCAATTTCAAAGGGACATCTACAGAGATGAACAATACCGAGCCATGTCTAGTTTTGGGATCCCTGCAAAGCTCACTTCACTATGCAGGATGTCGATGGAAAATGCACGCTGCTCCGTCAAGTTTGGTTATGATGAAACCGAAAACTTCAAAACCACAAACAGGTTGTGGGTTGTCATGTGACTTTTTTAAAATGATTGTGCGAAGGTCGCAAGCTCACTCCAGAAGCACAATCTTCTAAAAGTCTGTTTAGAGACTAGAGACTTGCATATGCAGACGACATTGGCATAATGACAGCGAGCTGAGCTGGCAATGGAGCCTCTGCGACTATTAAAGCACAAGCGGCGAAGGTAGGTTTCGCGGTCAGTGAAGGAAAAACAAAGCATATGCCATCAGCAAAGAGGGACACACAATATAGACGCCTAGGGCAAAACGTCACGACTTTGAGGTAGTACGGGAATATATCTACTTCAGCTCCGCTGTTCACTTCGATAATGAAACCAACGCGAAAATCATGCGAAGAGTCACACTCCTATTCGCTGTTTTCTTGGGCTTAAAAGGTAATTGAGTAGCAAAGATCTGTCTCGAGGAGCTTAAAAAACTTTATAAAGGACACTTGCCATAATAGTCCTGACTTACCGTGCAGAATCTTGGACGCTGACGAAAGTGAATGAAAATGCTCTCGGGCGTAGAATGGAGGAGGCGTTTCAATAGCGGGCTGTATAGCGATGCCGACCTCGCCAGAAATGCTCGGATAACTCGGCTTAGATGGCTAGGTCACATTGAGCGCATGGACATCAATGTTCCAGCCTGGATAGTTTTCGACTCCAACCCAGAGGGACAGTAGAGCACGAACTTATCTTAGGCGGTGCACACAAGTGGAAGGAGACCTCAGCAAACTTCGTATGCGTAACTGGAGGCAGCAGATCGCGCTAGCTGGACAGCCATATTAGTTGAGGCTTCGGTCTACCCCGGAATGTAGATTTCAGTGTGAAAAGTAAGCGCAACGTTTTATGTTTGTAGCTAAACAGTTGACAAAATGTTGTGAAAAGGCAAGGCCTACCAGGCAAAAAAACTAAGCAGAGTTCAAAGAATAGCTGAAATGGGAATCACATTTCTAACTTCAGGTCATATTCAACTGCGGCGCTCAACGTAATCTTAATCTGATTTAATAACACTCAAACTTATATAAGTTCCAAATATCCCTGTCGGTAGGATTCTAGCCCAGATCGGAGTTGGGATCAGCCAAATTTAGGAGGAATCTCGAAGCACAAATTTTCACAAATATACTTAGGATACGTGTCCTTTCATAGAAATTCATTCGTAACACCCCGTATCATCTAGCATCTCCCAAAAACTTAGAGAATGGTGCAATAGAAAATCGACAGTCAAAAACTCTTCTCTGGACATAAGGAGAAATGAAATAATGGGAGACTTGAGCAGACATGGTTCTAATCTAATGTAATCATTGGCGAAAGAAGTCCATCGCCAACTGAAATAACAACCGTAAAACCAAACAAGGAAACCGTCGTCTGAATGACAGTGTCTGATGAATTAATTCGACAAATTCCATCATATCCAGAAGGACTTGGATGGCATACAACAAATTCAGGACACTGAATTCGCCACATGATTATTAGCAATGGTTACTGGCAATAACGCACGCATGTAGCGAGAGTTGGTATTCCGTGCAACACCTACCACGAAAATGCAGCCTTGTTTCACTTTCTTTACTGATGTCGAGTATTTGACGACCTTCCGGACATTCACTTCCATTCCGTATGAAAATTTATAGGTCTCGTGAGAAATAGTCCTAGACGTAAAACGGCTATCAAGCGCTAATTGGGTGCTATCTTGCTAACAATCCAGCACAACTAGCCATTGTGCCTAACCTAACCTATGCCTAGAGCTGCTTTTAAAATTGTGTATATGTCCTGCTAAGGATATATTTTGGTTGACAATAACCGTTGGTTTCCTGGTAAGACGACGAAAACTGGAATCAGTACAAAGACAATTACTCGCATTATCAAATAAATAGCTTATGTATGTATCTTGATGAGCTCCACTCTAAAAATCTATGTCCTTTGGCGAATGCGTCCCAATATTTCTCGCTTTCTTCTCCTTCAATCCTTCTACTGAATGACCTCTAAAATTATCTTGTCCAAATCAATTGCAGACAATAAACAATCTATTGGCAGTCATAATAAAAATCCAACAATTTCCCAGATGTCTTTCTGCTCGTACTGCACCCAATAACATTTCCTTCAATCGCATAATAAAATAGAAACTCAAAACCTTTTACAGTAACCATTTATCAAAGTTGACTCATCGCTGGAGCAAAATTCCATTAGTTACTGACAAAACGCTTTCGACAGGGCACAAATCAATTACTTCTCCAGTTGCATGCTAAGAAACACCTCGGAGGCGTCATTCAATCGCAACCATAAATTCCAGAATCCATTCACAATACTTCCTACACAATGTGACCTCCGTTCTAATCCGGCAAATTCGTCCTCCATCACCAGGCAGCCCGGTCGGCGTGCTTCACCTGCACTGGAGTATCTTTCGCGCGCTTGCTTCTAACGTTACCTACAAACGTGCAAATTTGTTGGCCATTAGTTTAACTGGCAGTGGTATCAGCATCACGCTTTGTTTAGTCAAACCTGGAACTAGAGCTGCAACTTTAAAGCGGTACAAGTATCCGGTATCCTGGTATATTTTGGGATGTGATTATGACGATGCCCATGGTGGGTTGGTGGGTGTACAAATGTATGTTTATGTTTATGACACAACACAATAACGACCGACCGACCAACCGATGTGGACACAGTGAACATGAATGTGGGCCACTTCAGACTCACAAGTATCCGATAAAGTGTTTGCAATAACGTTTGCATACTTGTGCTAGCTGTAGAAGAAATAGACCCGGCAAGGCGGAATTCCTTCTTCTTCTTCTTCTTCTTCTTCTGTCATAGCCAATCACTTTGGCAATGCGAACGGCTTAAGGTGATATGCCAAAAGGGTCAAACGCACTGATTGGTAGTCATTTAGAGCAACCCAGTCTTAAGTTAAGAGGTTAAGCCATGAGAAATTTGTCGATTTGACCAGTTGATCCTGCCGCCTACAGAATACCGAAACAGACGTGCACAGTGTAATCGGTGTGCCATTTGCTTGGACACATAAATTCACTGTCACCTAACGAGCTGCTAAGCTGGCCTGAAATTATTCCAAAGTGTTCTGTGGAATGTGGAAATTTGTTTTGTTTTTGTGGCGTCCACCTTCGGGATTGCATGTTGTGGCGGCTTCGGCTGACTATGGACTATGATGCGTGTTAGCTTAAGTCGAAATATTCGTGAATCAGAGATTTTCGAATTTATGTTGCTTGGACACCGCCTACATGACGTAGTTGACTGAGAGACAAAAATTAGTCCACATTTCTGGGTCTGTTGAATCATGAGACTGGTTGAAGTAGCCCTTGTGAGGCATGCAGACAATGATGGCTTATTTATCGATTTAATCGCGTTTTTGAATTGGATTTGGACATGGGCATTGGGTTAAGGTTCCTAGTTGGATGCAATGTAGGTAAAGAGAAATTAGGGCAATTTATTGAGACAATGTGTGGTTGTGGATATTCCACGTACTGTATCCTACGCTGATAGATAGGATGTAGAGCCTCGAAAATTTAAATTTACTTTTGTTTTTGATTATTTTATTCCTTCTTTGGACTTTAGGTCCTCATAGGATATCGCCTTTGGGGGCGTTATTCAGACGCAAAAGGTTGCTTTGAAAGAAAACTCCAAGTAGACCTTGCCTATTGTACTTTTACATTTCAGGTGAGTCAACTTAACATTCAAGTCACTAGAAAGCTTGATCTGTATAGGCTGGAATAATATAAATTTCAGCTAGGCTCATCCTTTGGTAGTTAGGTCGACAAGCCAACGAGTGACTTGTGAAAGAGGAACTACTCCCTTAGACAAGTAAGTCTCATACAATGTAAGTATTACTCCTACGAATCTACGAAAAAAGACCACTAGATTAGAAACACCCATTCAGGAGATTCCTTACTTACTTAGCTGGCTCTACAGTTTGGGGTGAACTGTGCAGTTGTGCACTCCAAGTCGGTCCCCTTCTTCTGCGTTCTCCCTTCGAGTTACATTCGAGTGCTCTGTGGGCCGGAGCATTGGTGTCCATTCAGTCTACATATTCTAGCTATCTCAGGCGACTGATTCACAGTTTTCTACTAGATCGATACCGCTGTACAGCTCGTACACACCCTGAATGACTCGGACTGCAACCAACTTCAGACTGCTATAATTTCCAAACCGTTCATGATAGTGAGCTCAAATTTTGACACATGACAGATAATTTTATTATTTACAAGCTTGTAAAACGATTTGTGTCTCAGTTGTGTTGACAAATTTTTATCCGCGATTTAACTCAAACGTGATAGTGTGATTGCTTTATATTTGGCTGGAAAACCACAAGTAGCTATCGTTAGAGCCCTCCAGCACCTCAACGTGAATACATCATTTGCGTCCCGAACCATAGCTCGTTACCGTGATACTGGCAGTGTTGCAAACCGCCATGGAGGTGGTCATAAAAAAACAGCAACATCGGCAGAAATGATTCGGAAAGTGAAGGCTCGAATTGAGCGAAATCCGCGTCGAAGTGGAAGAAAAATGGCTCGTCAGCTCAACATATTGTTGGAACCGATGCAACATATACTGAAAAATGAGCTTGGGCTCAAGCCATTGAAGTTCCAAAAAGCACACGATCTTGCACAGCAACAGAAAAATGCTGGAGTCGAAAGAGCAAAGGAGTTGCTACGCTTGCACGAAAGTGGTGAGTTGCCGAATTTGGTTTTTTCCGATGAGTTGCCATTTGTTATCGAGCAATCTGTCAACAAACAAAATAACCGAGTTTACTCGCCAGAGAGTTCCTTCAAAAATTTACACCTCCGGATGGCCACCAGAAAGCAGGCAGCACCGATGGTGATGGTTTGGGCCATCATAATCGCCGATAGTCGCTCTCCGCTCGTATTTTTGGACCGTGGCGTCAAAATTAATGCGATCGTATACCGTGAAACTGTCTTAGAGGCAGTATTGAAGCCTTGGGCAAACAGTCATTTCGGTCGGAGACCGTGGACATTTCAACAAGACTCGGCACCGTCTCACAAAGCGCGCGTCAACCCAGATTGGTTAAAAAACAATGTTCAACACTTCATTTCTTCGACACAATGGATTGCAAATTATCCGGATGCAAATCAGTTGGATTTCTCTGTCTGGGGTATTTTGAAGGCGAAAGTTGGCACTAAAAAATACCAAAGTTTGGACCACCTCAAACAAGCACTTCGCCGGGAATGGGCCAAAATACCGCAGAGCCACTCGCGTGCAACGTGCGATGCTTTCTTCCGCCGTTCGGACATATTTAAAACTACTGACACAATTTGAAAAGTGATGTATTTTCGAACATTTTTTGCTTTTGCACAATAAAATTTATCAAAAAATAAAAAAATTATAGCATTTTAAAAAGTTGTAGTTCGAGTCATTCACCCTGTAGTTCTTCGTTAAACCGAATATTTTTCGAAGGACTTTTCTCTCGAAACAACTGAGGATATCTTCATCCGCTTTCTATACAGCCCATACCTTATATTCCGGCCAATCCTCACGGTGAAAGCCGATTTCCCAGCAACAGGTGTTCAATGTGATTGCATAAGACGAGTCTAAATACCAGAGTCAAAATACAGTCTACGCGTAAGAATATCAGGACTCCACTGTGTTTTATACCAAAGACAATGTTTTTATATGGAAAATGCATATGAGGATGGGGCTCATGATATGAATTTTAAGGGAAGGATTGTCAATTATTGTATCTAGAGAAGACCCAGGCATGTTAAGCGACGCTCCCATGTAGTCGAGACAGACCCTTCTTTGGGGTCATGTAGAAACAGAAGTAATAGGATATAATCATGGCTGTGTGGATTCAGACGACCCTCCTGGATGACAAGCGCTATGACTTGCCAAAATCTTCCACTGCCAGTAAGTCGACAGCGGCTAGGAGGTTTTTGATGCGACATATCAGGTACAATGAAGTTCGTTATCCCAAATAGCAGCTAGGCACTTAGCTTTATAGAGGAAACGGGTTTTTTTTTCTGTCGGAACAAGGCATTTAGAAAAAGAACTAGCATAGCATTTCTTCTAAGTTCCTTTTATTGGAATTTATCTGTAGAAAGTAATAATCGAAGAAATACGAGTAAGCGTTTCAGTGATAAACTGCTAACCATTCCAGCACGCACCACGTCAATGCCGAGTACTCGCAGCCTGATGGACGCGTAAGCCAGATATTCACGGAGGTAGTGCTCCGCGGTGTCATCATCACTTTTACTGGAAGCGCCCCAGGATGTTGGCAAAAGTGAAGTGCTCCGTCACGATACCAGTAAGGAGGGACCTCGGAGGCAATCGTTTGGTCCGCCTGAAAACTGGGAAGACATGCTGTCTTCAGTTGTGCTCATGTGAAACCCAACTGTTAATGGAAGCCCAGCCGAGGGCGGAGGCAGACCTAACGTAGGTTCGGACCTTGAAAACAAATCCATTCTCTGAGCTTTGCCTAGCATGCACATCAGCGATTTAATTTCTCGTGATCGCATTGTGACCTGGGACCCAGACAAGACTCAGTGAATTTAGCCTTCCGACTGCATTCAGTGGTCTTGCATTCTCGAACTATCTTGGAAATGATAGGAGAGCAGAGCAAGGTTCTAAACGCAACTGGACTGTTGCTACTGATGCAGATGTTTCTCTCTCCACCGATTCATAGTACAGTTCGCTGCCATCAGAAATGCGTACTTCTCTGCTTGGAAGACAGACAGAAGTTTCCCTAACGAGGAGTGAAATCCAACGTTGCCGTCTTCCAGAAAGATACCAACAAAGTACACTAGATCGGTTTTGGACTCATTCCTTTTCTAGCTCAGATTCTAGACGAAAACAGTGCTGCGCACAGAGAAAGTCGAAAGGCTAAAATGGGAAGAACGCGCACACCAGCGTTCTTAGTAACCTTGGCTAGCAATCTACGTTACTAAACCTCTACCGCTGTATTTGACCTTATTATTTAGGCATGTTAAGGGCGTGTAGTTGGTTTTTCACCAAAAATAGTAGTAGCGCGGCAGTAAATTCCAACATAAGGCTTGCAGTTTCCTGGTATAAGTAAAAAATGGCAGCTTCAAAGAGTGCTACGTAGCTGGACGAGGACGAGAAAAGGATAAACAAATCCTCGAAGAGCGAAATGACTATATCAGGCATCATGTTGGAGCACAACATCTGGCAAAAATTCAGCTGACGGAAATCAGATTACAAGAAATTGTCATACAGACAGCTGAAACAGACGCGGGAGAGGCATGGCATGGCACTGATCTTCACCTTATCGTGGCCACCTTTAGCGAGTGTTAGAGAAATAATAATCCGGGCAGGTACAGCATCGGCCCACTAAACACCTCTTTAGTACGCCAAAAAATGATCTAACATCAACGGCCAGATATTGTTAGGCGATGACAAGGAAGACAGAGTTCATAGGTTTTTAGGAGACCTAAAAACTGATCGAAAAACTTAAAATTCTAAGGTCACGTCTTGCAGCAACATCAACAACAGGGATGAACAGGTTAATGTCAATACACGAGCACTGGTTAAAGTTTAGAGACGTAAATCGTACTGTGCCTCGTAACCAAAACCGTAGCCCACAGAAAAGAAACATCTGCAAATAGGTGTGACAGCAAAACCCTATGTTAAACCATTTAAAAGCTGGCGGGTGGTGATAGCTCTAGACAACACCAAGAGAAAGCTTGAAGAGCCTGCACACCCATTTCTTGAAATGTTATGTAATGGTAACCGATTACCGCGGATGGAGGAAGAGCGGGTCAGTCGAGGCATTAATGTCGCATAATAGCTTAAAAGAAGCATATTTACTAGGAATAAGCCAGGAGAGTCATAAAACACATCTCGAAAAGCACTACGTGATGGTGCATAGTTAGTGGAACCCACATGGGGGTTCAAGACATAAGTCAAAATACAGTCAAGTTTATCTTCGCAGAAACGTTTTGGCTTTCAATAAATTTTTAGTAATGTCATGAAGCCAGCGAGTCCTGGTTACCAAAGGTTGTTCCTGTTGAAGGTCAGCTGGTGCACTTCCTGACATTGGTAATCACCAGGTCTGTATTCTTGGGCTTAGTTCTTTAACTTCAAGTGTCCCTAGATCACTTCGCTGACTCCTACGACTCTTTTTACGACTCTTTCAGAAGATTGGGCTGGAACGATGGGGATAGTACCGGAGCATTGCATTGATATACACAAGGTTGGTCAGAGTGCTGTTTTTTGACGGCCTGTCCCTTGAAACCAAAGAGCTCGAAGGGGCTACAGGAGAGACACACTCTAAAATACTACAATCTAAAGGGCAGTTGAAAAGTAAGTCCGAGTGCTAGATGATTTGCTCCTCTGGCTGCGACAGAGAAGAGAAACAAATCAGCTAAAGTGGCATCCATTGAAACCGACCAAGTTCTGGAAACTGAAACAAGACCCTCTTTTTCCGCCCCGAATACGGCCAAGAGGACGAAAGTTTCTGGCACTCCCTCTGTCAACGGATGCCTGGATAAACCAGTTTGGATAAGGCCGGTAGCCAGCAAAGGACGTAGTTGCGGTTGACGGAAGTCAGATAATGCAGTGAAATCCATACGGGAAAAGAACTCTGGTGGTGGTTTGCCCCGCACACAGTATTTGGCAGAAAACGGTGCTGAAAGCGAAAAAGTTGTAGTTCGGAAAAAGAGCAACAATCCCATGAGAATAATGCCAAAACAGCGGGAGATTTTGAGCTGGCTTGCTTGAGCATTGCCAGTGGATTAGTTCTGTGCGATAAACGACGCCACGCCATGTTATGAAAAATCATAATCCCAACTCTTATCTGCTCAGCTAGATCACTACCATCTTTTGGTGGAATATTTTTACCAGTCCGAAAAGATCGTGAGTAAAGGAGTAAGCCACAGCAAAACTCAATTAGGTGTAGACAAGGATTTTGATACTTGAAGACAACTGCAAAGTAAATGTTTTAGGAATGGCAAATCCACTAGTATAACGGTAGCACATACGAGTACTCGCATTTCCGAAGAACCAAAAGGAATTTGTAAACTTCCTGAACAAACATCATTAAGCGAAAACACCAGTAAGTGCGTGAAAGCCGTATTTGTATCTATTAACAACACAGATACGCAAAAACGTTAATACGTGTCAGCAAATAAATTACTACCCAGCAAAGGAACAATTACGCGTACTCGTATCTCATCGCAATTCCTTACTCATATATGTACATCGCCACATCAAGACATTAACTGTTTCAGAAGCAATGTTTAAAGCGCCTCGATGACATTTCTGTTATACCTGTCAACATGCATGCCAGTATCCGTATCCGTATTAAGTTTAAAAGGTAATGGCGTCGACAAGACATCCGCACATACGAGTTTATTCGTATCTACACAACTTCATTGTTTATTTAACAGCTGCTTGGACAAGAGGCAATCAGGAAGGAATGCCAAGACAATAGGAAGGCTCCAACAACAGCAACAGTGCAACAGCAGCAACAGCAGCAACATCAGCCTAACCAAACCATATTGGAACCGAATTACAATGGTTACCGTTTATGTCGTGCATTTTGAATTCAACAGCTTCAAGGCAACAGTATTTTGTGGAGATTTTTCTAGCTGCAACAAAACAACTGCCAACCAAGTTCACCACGGATTGGATTCCATATCGAGATAAGCCACAACTAATGCAGCACAACCAACAGATACGAATACGCCACTGCTTTTGTGTGTTATATTGTACTTGGATAGTGCGCCATTATTCTTACATACCCCAAGTACTGTCTCTAATCATTTGAAACATCTGGTATCTAGTTGTAGCTTGTCAGTGGTGTCTCTCAGTTCGTTTTTGAATTTTTTTGAATTTTAAACAAAAGTTTTGACAGCCAGAAGATAGTCTTGTCAGTCCAAGGAATTAGGACAACACCATCGAGATGAAATCGCAAACTACAATATGATGCCCACGACAAGGAGTACATCTAGTAAGTCATCTCTCCCACCACATCCACATTGCGTTTAACTCAAATGCAATCACGAACTAAGCCAATGAACTAGGTGAAACCAATTCCTATCTCTGGAAGTTAACACTGCAAAGACGCCTACAGAAGGGTCATCTATATGTAATAGGCGTGTGATTTTAATTGAATTTGGTAATGTTTACCCCTCTTGGATGCACGAGGCCACTGACCAGAGAACGTGGCGTTGTGTTGTGTGCAGCCACACTCCTAGCTCCTAGTCCCTTGTCCCTTGGATATAATCAGCAAAGGCCTCTGGAATACCCACTAGTTGAAGGTTTTTTTTTTTTCTATTCGCACTGTTTGTGTATCCAATTAAGCAAAAGTCGCCGAGCAAAAACCTAAAGATTCTCCCACCTAGATCACGTTCGATGTTTCACGGATCCGAAAAACGTATTCTTCCTGGACCCCTCAGCTAGGCTTGTGTTATTTCCCGAAGCCACCATTCCTAAACTAAGTCCAGTAGATCATTAACAGTGTAATTCAATGTCGCCAAATCGAAATCTCTTGGCTACCTCCCAGAATGTGAACCTACGAACCAGAATCGGATACTAATGGAATTGCCATGTATGTACGTTTCAAAGACCTTCGAGGAGCCTAGCTTATGCAATCCGTGCGACTATAGGCAGGCTAAATGAGGTAGAACAAGGTTACGTTACACAGGATATTACATCCAAATGTGGGCATTATGACGAAATGCGCAATTAGAGGGACAGTGCATTGCCCATGCGGACGCGCATCCGCGCGTTTTGCGGTGATTTTGCATGCGCCAAATAGGGAAGCGTATGTGGCAATGAAAATAAGAGTGTGACTCGGCGGAATAAGGTGTCGCGCCGAGTTAAAATTGTACAAGTTCTTTAATTTGATTTTGGATATTTCTCTTGCATTTTGAAATATTTTCAATGAATGGATTCCTCTGTCGTAATTAGATATTCGACTCCAAATTGGGCGAGAAGTTATTCATTGCAGTTGTGTCCAATCAACATATTTTCGATTGGAAATGTTTCAAAGTTTTAACCCTGCGTCTAATTATTAATTGGCTCGAAGTAGACGTGCAACAATGTAGAAGATCCAGTAAAGATATCTTGGGCTCTATAGTGTACCAAGAACAAGACTTGGTGCATTTGTTGTTCAAGATGATCTCATACATTGTAAATGCAATATTGGCGAAAATATTTATTGATTGGCCTCATATCTTCTTGTCAGGACTCAATCAAAATTACGAAACTCTAGGAATTTTGTTGAAATTAAATCCATTTTACATGGCTGCCACTCTGTTGCAGTTTCGGTTTTTGTTGACTATATAGGGAGCGCTAGTAAATGCATCATACGAGAGTAAAATTAAAAATTAAAAGTGCGCGCACATTTTATTCGTGTAGTAACCAGTAAAGGCTATGTTTATTTGGAGGGTCTTGCTGTTGTAGGCTTCGTCTGTAACGCCATCTATTGACGCCGTACACATGAGTCGAGAAACTTTGATGATTCACGTTCTATGATAGATCTCTGGAGATCTTGAAATTCTTCGTCTGATATGTCATTGCTGGTGATTGTCGGGGTATTGATGAAGCATCCTTGACTGTGAAAATCGTTCGGTGGCTTCGCGAACTCGCTCTCGTAGCCGCGTTGCCGTCGCTGAGCGGACTGGTCTTTAGAATGTTAAGTGTGTTTTTGTTAATAATTGAATTTCAGTCGAAACATGATTTATTTACACAACCGCTACACCTACAAAACACACTGAAACCAGAATCACTGCGTTCGGGGCATTGTGCCTTATCTCGAATCTTAAGGGAGTTTCTCACATTCAATTTCAGATTTGGTAGATCAAGATTAAAGTCATCCTCCTCCTTATTGAAGAATGTCATTTGAATTAAAGATCAATGCTCCAGAAACTGAAGGCTGTGGACTACTTGGTATTGATCTCGCTTTGGATAAAGCAGGGTTTCTTTGAGATGCGGATATGGTGGCCCTTCTTCCTACAGCTCGAAATGCATTCCGTTTTTCGGCAACTTTTTTCTGATGATGAATTTCTTCAATTTATCTGTCCATATTCGATTGTTGTTTAGATTTTCGTTATGGTGTTGCGTTAGCTATGTTGATATTAGGCATTGCTTCGCTATCAGTCTCTCTTCCTTACGACGAACTAGGAGATTCGAAATAAAGTCCTTTGCTCTCTGTGAAACGGCATCAAATGCTTCGTCATCATTGTCATAATTGGATCGTGTGACCACCATTAGATGGTCTAAATACACTATCAACTGACTGCGCATATAGTCGACACCTTCGCAGACTTGTCGCAAAAATAAAATAAACCGTTCTGTCAATGTAAAGTCATCAGCCCATATCGTTCGAAGAGCTCTCCTCCACGAAGACCTCTCGAGGACTTTCGAATGATGCTGCCAACTGAAGTAGCTTTGGATACTGTAGGCTCTGCATGATGGATATCTCTTCAAGAATGATTTTTGGTGGTCCGGGACGAACTTGTAGGGTAAAGCCGTAGGACGATCCCCGACACAAGAAGACTTATTGCCTCTACTGGGCGGCCGCCGGGCAGCGGTGATTATTTCACGGCTTATGAATTCATTTTGATATTGTAGATTGCGTATGTTCTGTGCACTCGAAAGCTTGTAATATTGAAGAAGTTTCTCGGTGCAGAGTTGCTAACCTCTTTAACTCAAACTCTAATACGATGCTTAGTCTTTGGTTTACGAACTTTGGATACGGGGCTAACTCCGATTTAATTACTCAGACTTCATTTCAGAAAAACGGGCTCTTGCTCAACTGTTAGGTGACCTACATTCCCGGTTACTCGTGGGAACCAAAATTGATCCAACAAAAGTTTCAACTTTAGAGACTGATGCCTCTTTAAAAGCATCAACTTCTAGGGCCGCACCTGTGCTTCCTGCAGCAGAAACTGTCAATCGGACGTCTGTTACCAACTCGGACGCTGACATGAGAAGCGAGGAAGGAAATCCGTCCCTTCTGAGTGACTCAGACTGAGACACTTTGCGTGAAGACATAATTAGCACGCTATCCAACGAGTTATCTATACTATCTGCTAGCACGAAAGTAGCCGTGAATATGTCACAAAAATATACCGGCCACAATAAACTAAGACCTTCGGAGAGGAGAAGGTTCAAACAAGCCTTGAATCAATGCATCTCTAGGGAAGGTGCTCTAGGTATTGCCACTGCTAATACTGAAAACAACAGCACAGGAGCCAAATGAATCCCATCCGACGGCTCCACTCCCTCAACGTCGGAATCAAAAACAATTCGAACAGAAACTGCTACAGTCGACAGGGTTCCGCATAGTAATATACTGGGACGTGTCAGGCTGAGTGTAATCCCTGAAGACACAAATCTCAACCGGCATAGTGTTACTGATGTTTCAATTGAGCTTCGAGGCAAATAGGTGAAACCGTCTTTTGACAGCTCTACTATCAGGGCTGTCTGGCTCGTGTTTGTTTGCTCCAATGATGCCACTGCAAATTGGCTAAGGAGTAATTTTTCTAAAATCAAGTCTGAACGTGATGTAAGTACCAACGATGTGCAGGAGAAAACACCACCCTAGGACTGATTCAAGAACATTGTGCTACTGAGGGTAAGATTATGCCTCAACTATAATGAGCGAAAAATAGAATTTGCCCGAGGAGATTCTAAATCGAGGACTGCTTTACTGATCAGCTCCAAAATTGAATATCTTCTCATTCCAGCATTTACCACCAAAGACTTAGTGGCAGTGATCATCGGACTACCTTACGGAAATGCTTTGCGCCTTAGCCTATTTCCCCGGAACATAGGTGCGATTCCTCCTGTTCTGGTACAGGAGCTGACCGAACTGCGCCACCGTTGCAATTGGCATCTCGTTCTTGGATGTGATGCCAACGTCAATAACAACACCTGGGGTAGCAACGACAACAACAAAAGGGGTGAGTTACTTTCAAATTACACTTTTACCAAAAATCTGCTTCTATGTATGTAACAGGGGAAACAAACCCACTTTTATCAATTCTGTAAGAGGGAAGGTACTTTACCTCACCATCTCGTCACCCTTTCTTCATACTTTTATCAAGGATTGGCATCTTTATACCTTGTACAAATGAGGCGGCGGATCAACTAAATGAAGTCATTATCTATCTCATCATCTAAATGCATTTGCAATACGCAATGCAACTTGGGAACCAACTTTAATAAAAGATTGAGAAAATCCAAGATAGCTCCCTGGCAAAACTGGAAAAACTGATAGAAATCTCGCGTCTCCAAAAAGTTCTACCAAAGGATTCTTCAAATAGCTTAGGTCTCTTACAAAAAGAAGATGGTACTTTAATCTAGAGAAAACTCTAAGAATGCTACTTAAGGTTCATTTTCCAAACTCGACCCTTTTAAACAGCACATAGTATGTCAATTCTGAAGCCACAAGCTTTCCTACAACAACAGAATTAATGGCCTATCTGGAAGTATGTTCAGCATGGACAAAGTTGAGTGGGCCCTAAACTCATTTAAACCATATAAGGCACCTAGATCAGAGGGAATCTTCCCAGCACTGATTCAAAAAGGTCCCACTGTAACCACCTTATTTAGATATAGCTTCAACTGCGGATACATCCCGCAAGCCTGGAGGGAGGTAAACGTAGTTGTTATCCCCAAACTAAGTAAACCTAGTGAACTACCGAAATCTTATATACTCATAACTCTTATATATTTTTTTCTGAAAACCATGGAAAGACTAATCGATTTACACATCATAGGCCTTCTCAACATAAATTCACCTACGCACCCTCACCAATACGGGAAAGACAGGTCTGCGAAAGGTGCTTTACTAAATCTTAAAAACACAGATTAAAGAGGCCTACCGCCAAAAAGAGATTGGAATATGTGCCTTCCTTGATATTGAATGTGCATTTGATTATATCGAATATGAATTCATTTTGGAAGCAATGTCCAAAAATGGTATTGACCATTCCACTAACCGTTGGGTTAGAGCGATGCTCGTAAACCGGAAAATCTCCACATCTACCGGTGAGAAAAAAATCTCTGTTTCAGCCGTCAAAGGTTGTCCACATGGAGGTGTTCTCTCACCGCTCTTGTGGTCACTGGCTATTTATGACCTACTAGTAAAACTTAGTAATCGGGGCTATCAAACATCCCAATGACTTAGTCATAATAGTGAAGGGTAAACACCCTAAAGGCGTTTGCTATAAGATACAGACTATTCTAAAGATACTCGTAGTATTGTAAATGACTGGTGTGTTGGAGAAAATCTATCAATCAAGCCCAGTAAATTCCCTTCACTCGTAAAAGAAACCATTATTATTCACATATTAATAATAAAATTACCAAAGCGACTAAAGCCATGTGAGCTAGCCGTCGTAGGTATGGTAAACGTGGGGATTAATCCCAAGGGTCACCCATTGGATGTATTCGATGATGATATCACCCATCATCACATTTTCAAAGGTCCATACAAAAGCTGCAGCGGCTACAAAGATTTGCATGCTTCACACACATGCACACATGCTATATAAGCCAGCTATATAAGCCTTCATTGGCTTAACGCCACTCCATCTCTTTATAAAAAAAAATCAAAAATCGGTCAGACTACTGCAAACGGGAGAGATTAATCACTCAGATCACATGGATCAAATGAATCTTCTCTCTGAAATCCCCGAGCCTGACATGATCTGTACGGTAAGCAACCGCCTACCTAAAACTCTGTACTTCGGCAGAAGGTTCCCTATTGTGATCACAAGCAGAGAAGCATGGAACTACAAAAACCCCACCTCAAACCTTAGTGGTATCAAGTGGTATACGAATGGATCAAAGATGGACACTAGGGTGGGTGCTGGTATATTTGGTCAAAACCAGGACTTCAAACCAAAGCGAAAGTCCCAGTGTATTTTAAGCCATTCAGGTGTGCGCCAATCTCATTCGCTATAAGGGTCATAAAAGTATTGTCAGAAATGAAATAGCCGACAAACTGGCTAGAAACGGTTCGGCTGATTTTTTCATCATACCTGAGCTATCCTGTGATATCCCGAATTCAGCAATAAAGAGTTGGGAGAATAATTTGTTTTTTTTTTTTTTTTTTTTGTTTTTTAAAGAACTTAACACTCAAGTGGGTATGAATACACTTACATATAATGGCTCAGCATGTGTTAAGTTTTTTGAAAAATGGGATAGAGAGAGAAAGAAACATGTTTGGGCTCAGTGGTTATTTCGCTCCATGGGTAGCATCCAACATTTAATAGAGAGACTAAATTCTTAGTGGAAATTGGCTTGATTGGCTTGTTGATTTCTGGTCAACTACTCGTCTTACTTGATTTTCGTTAACTGAAAAAATGGATGATATGTCTTTCGGGCGAGCCTGGGATTCGAACACCGAACCTTCCGATTTGGAAGCCAGCCACTTGAGCCACGGCCACCCATTGTGAAAACATTCCAGGGCTTCGCCAGGCTAAAAGGGTCATTAAACCCTTTCACAAAAAGTCAAAAGCATCCCTACCACTCAAAAGGGATGACGCTCGACGCTATCGCTAGCAAGTCCTGGTTCACTTCTTCTCAGGATATTCTCAGTTCAGACGCGGAAATGGTAGACAGAGTACGGTGTAAGCTTCTTCAGTCTGTAAGCATGGCAATTTACCACAGAGGCTATTTCTCTCCATTCACCTTCGCTTTCTTCTTCCATTTCAATTATAAACGCTTCAACATGCATCCTCCACCGTACGGTAGTCCATACCTTAAAACAACAAAAACGATCGGGTCCTTGGGAAATATTCGGCTTGCCACTTGGTGGCTCTGGAGGACCCTCTACTGATCCGTTCATTATCTCTACTGTATATTTGCCACTAACATCCGCAGTGATCGATGTTAGTCAGTTCAGTTCAGTTTTTATGCATTTTTATTTATGTACTTAATTGTACTAGACAAAAAAATGCTTAAAAATTAGCTTAATTAACTTAAGATTATTTTATTCTAACTTACTGACCCCATGCGGGCGCTCTAAGTTAAACCTAACACTTGAATTATGTCTTTCGACGTGTCTTACTACTATATTATACTATTTCTATTCATTATAATTAAAACAAAGAAAACATTTTTTACAAAAAAAAAAACTTAGTAACCTGATTTTTTTTTATTTTATTATAAAATCCTACAAACTACCTAAAAAATAAATCTTAATCTACTTAACCTACTTACATCTAATACATTCATACACGTATGTATATATATATATATACATAATATATATACACTTAATGTATAAATACATGTATATATATATATGTTCTTTTTTTTCATTTTTTATTTTTATTAATTTTTTTGGTTTTTATTTATTTATTTTTTTCTTAAATCTAACTTAATCCTACTTAAAAGTATGTAAGCCGGCCATGGCTAAAAAAATTAGGCGACCCACTTTGCTTCGCATGAAGCTACCTATAACTTGAGGAATTCGACGACGAAGCATCCTCTTCTTCAACAAGCCACCAAAATTGTTGGTGCTGCCGAGCAACATCCCTCATGTCGCGACTCCCTACCGCTCTACTGAACCGGAGACTCTCCGCATTGCCATGTGCGACGTCTCTGTCGTAGTTGAGTCGCCTGTCCGCAGCTGTTCGAGCGACGTGGAAGATTAGCGGCACTGCCAAACTGTCCTGGATCAGACCTTTACTATCTAGGTAGAGGAACGCTTCTGGAGGAATAAAGCCGTCAAAGCGAACTCTCTCGTGATACATATAATTAGGGTAGTAAGCCCCGGAGATCAGGTTGTTCGATGAGGTCATTGCTCTTGCAACGTGCCTTCGAGTCAACTTAATAACAAAATTGTCCACTCTTATTAGGTTCGCCCTATTGTACAAGACCTCATTACGATAGAATTTTATGTACTCAGATTCTGGCGTTCTGTATAAGCGAAGACAAGTCCTAAGGCAAGCCCTCTCAAACACCCGAATCTTTTCCAATAAACTTGCTGTCACGTTGAACCACACCGGACATCCAAATACAAGCATGGGCCTGATAAGGGCCATGTAGCAGATCACCTTCACCCTCGCATCGAGTTGGCTGTTATAAAACAGTCTCTTTATAAGGGCAAAAGCACCTCTGCCTCTGGCCAGAGCAACATCTATATGTTTGTTAAAATACAGATATTGATCTAGCCAGATCCCAAGGTATCTGACTACATTTCGACAAGCAAGTGGCTGTCCATGTTGTCCGACGATAGAGAACTTTCGCCAATTCTTTCTGGTATCCCTAGAGGCCCCAGACAAAGGCGTCCTAAACAGAATGGTTTCCGACTTCTGAAAGTTGATTTTCAACTTCCAGTCATCGCAATATTGCTTAATTTTGTCGAAGTCACGTTGCAAAAGTGTATTAATGACCTCAATCTTTGGACCTGATCTGTACGCGATTAAGTCGTCCGCGTACGCTATGGCATGGTGAAGTGAACCTATCAGATCACTTGTGTAAATGTTGAATAGGATCGGCGAATTTACCGCACCCTGTTGCAGACCGTTTTTAATGTTAAATGTTCCAGCAGAAGTCACATCGCCATTCTTTACGATGAACTGTCTACTGGAAAGCATATCAAAAAGAATATACAGCAGTGGTTTACTAATGCCCAACCTTTCCAACTTAAAAAAGAGTCCTTCTAACCATACGGTATCGAATGCCCTTTCCAAGTCAATCAGGCAGGCACCAGTGCACTGTTTCTTGCCTTTGTTCCATTGGATATCAGAAACCAGTTTAGACGCAGCATGAATGATATCATGCCCCGCCTTGAAACCGAATTGATTATCCGGAACGATATGTTTGTCCTCAACCCACTTAGTCAGGACTCTATTGGTCACCTTCCCGAAAACCTTATTGATGTTTGGAAGTAGACTGATCGAGCGGAGATTCGTCGGATTGGAAGTATCTTTATTCCTTTTGGGAATGGGATGTACCACCGCAGTTTTCCAATGCGCTAGATAATGTGCATTATTCATTGCATTATTAAACAGGGTGGTATAAATGTCCACCGCTTCTAGTGGGAGATGTTGAAGCACAATGTTCGGTATTTCATCGGTTCCCACTGATTTCTTACTTCTAAGTGATTCGAAGATCGTTTGGAGCTCTTCCTTCGAAATGAACGGTGGTAATACCCTTTCGTTGGTGATGACATTATTTGCCATATTCTCGTCACCGAACTGGGTGAAACCCGAGCTCTCGAATCGCCAATTCGCAATTTCATTTCGAAGGCAGAAATTGTGCACAAGGACTCGACTCTCCAGGTCGTGGTTCGGGCCAATGATGCCATTCGCCTTGTACACTTCCTGGAAAGTCGCTCCTATAGCCTCTACCTTCTCCTGCGGATCCTCGATCACAAAGAAGTTGTCGTCATCAACTGCCTCATTTGGATCGATACCTGCTGCTACAAGTATTTGTTCGTTGTTCGTCGTTCGGGCGATTTTATGACATGGAAGGTTGTTTTGATCTTTTCTCCGAAATATTTTATTTATTTGCGGGAACATATTCGGGTTGCTGGTGTTTACAGTGATCGATGTTAGCTCAAGTATCGACTGTACGCTTGTTGTAGACACTTTCATATTGCAATCTTCGGTAATACGCGGACATACTTTGAACCAGTCAACTGCAAGCACCAAATAGCCTGAATGTGACATGCAATCTCACTGCTTCGCCAACGTCGAATGATTTGTAGTTGAAATTTCGTAGGCAGGTGCGAATATCTAAAGACCTTTTAGGATACGAAAGAGTTTCGCGGTGGTGCACTGACACGATCAAGAAGGCGGTTGCTTTATCTGTGATATTTTACCGATAATTTGGAAAAATCTATTTTATGCGTTTTTGTTTTATTAGAAACAACGTCGAAAGCCTTCAGAATGCCATACGAAGTGCGTTGCAATGATTGACGGATTTAAGACTACTTCCTAGACTGAAGGAAAGCCTTCATTAAGAACTGTGTCACCTCCAAACCCCCTTTGTGGGTAAGCAACCTAAAATGACGCAGAACAGAGGACAGAAAACTTCATAGAGAAGTGAAGAGGAGTGGAACAAATATAGGTCTGAAGTCAACTTCTAGACAAGAAATGTAAGAATGGCCAAGAAACAATATTGAGATCTTTTTTCGAAGCGATAAAAAGTGCCAACGAAACAACAAGGTTAAGGAGAGTCCAATCCCAAGATCCAATAGCCCTGGGATATGTGAAAGACGCCAACGGAATCTGGACAGGGAATAGCCAGGAATCACTATTGTTTCTTATGGAAGTCATTTCCCAGACAGGTATTATCTGTCACCACAACAGCTGTTCGTACCAACGAACCCATAATGTCTAGCATAATCACAGAGAATAGAATAACATACGCGACAAAATCATTCAATTCTTAAAAATCGGCGGGAACAGACAAGATAATCCCGGCCATGTCACCTGGAGCAGTGATTTCTTTCCTTCCAAGGCGTCTTATTGTAAACGACATCCTTACAAATTTCGAACTGTACGGTGTTAAGGCAGTAGCCTTCGCCGACGGCATAGTTATTTTGGAGGGTGGAAAACATCTTCCCACTATCAGCGAACTAATGGAGTCGGCTTAGAAACAACGTAGAATCAACGGTGTTAGGACGCAACTTTCACCCGAAGATAAATATCTAGCAATCATCCTAAGCTCAGTTCGAAGCGTAACATCCACTTATAGAAGTTTAAAGACTAGCGTGTGTCACAGTAAGAGGAGCGTTAAGGTTTACTCTTCAAGCTACACCAGAAATAATGCTCAACATTCTTCCTTAAATTCCTTAAATGCACGACTTCCTTTCCAAAAGCTCCATCAGACTAAAAGAATCAGGCCTACAGGCGCACCGCAATTTAGGACACGCGTCTATAATACAGGAGTACGAACAATCAAACCTGACGAGATACATTGCCAAGCGTGGACTTTGATACGAGTTTCTCCACATAATTTCCTAGCAGACATGGTTGCCTAACTAACGCTGCCACCAACAATGGAAAACTCCACCTTTACACGGATGGCTCCAAAATGGAGAAAGCTAGAATAGCTGTGAAATGCTACAAATCCAGGTTTCCTTCAAGATTCCGAACGAATGCAGTATTTTCTAGGCAGAAATATTTGCGTTTCGTAGAGCTGCACAGGCTGTACTATTCATGGATCCTCATCCCACAGAGATCTCTATCTTTGGGGACAATCAAGCAGCCCTAAAAGCTTTAACAAAAGTGGAACTGCCAAATCAATAGAGGTACAAAAATGTCATCAAACTCTAAGTACTCGTATTGTAGTATCCGCGAATCCCACCGATATCTGCTTGGTACCTTGGCACGCAAGAGTGAAAGGGGATAAGCTGGCAGGAGAGGGTACCGTTCTGCGCAGGAGTAACACAACGACATAAATATACCAATTGAGATCCTGAAACGCAAAGTGGAACTTATAGCCATAGGACGCACCGACAAAGCATGGATTTACCGGAGTGAGAGTGTTATCTCAAGCTCCCTTCGGCCAAAAGTAAACAGCGGGAGAACTGGGAAGACTTCCGTATGACTACAGGTGTCTAGGAGCCTCTTATCAAGGAACAAAAGAGGGATAAAGATAGTCACATACTTGCTGCCCTAACCTCGAAATACGCCGTGACAAACACCTGGGGTACAAACTTTTTGGTGAACTTAAGGATGCCAGTAAACCCAAACTGATAGAACTCATTAGAGCTGAGCACTTCCTCTGTTAATGTCGAGCTTACTCTCGTGTTAGCCTGCAATATCTTGGCGCTGATGGCTTGGGTGCTGGAACTACAAACCTTATCATCTTTGAGAAATCTCCTTAAAAGCAAACTACAAGGTGTATAGTACTAGTAATTTCTCAGAATGCTCTATCCATGGGCCTCTCCCTGCTGTTACAATTACCTACTTAGACAGAATAAGGTTGTGGTATACAGACCGCTGTCGGGTGATATTGTTTCTACACAACCTTTGCTGTCCTCATACTGTTTTGGAAGACGTAATTGTATGCAAGTGCGTCATATACGGTCCATACGCAGGTATCATTGATATTGAAACTATCCTTACGACCGTAGCCAATGTCAACTTTTATACGAGACAATCATACTCTTCCAACAAAAACTAACCCAAGCCCGTATACCATAGACATACCTAAAGGATACTTCTTCGACACATATCTCTCTCGAGAATACACCATTTCGTTACTTGTACTCGTATCTTTTGTCATGACTAGTTCCAATATCAGTATCCAAAATTTTTAGCTGTAGATGGCATACTAAATGCACTCGTACTTCCTTATTTGTGCTAAAATTAGCTCCACAATCGAAATATTACATTCGCAATAAATTCAGTTTACCTCCGATAACCTCGAAGCTAAACCCAACTTTGAATGAACGGCTTTCAGTTCCCATTAAGATATCAACACCAAATGCCACATTAAAACAATCCCTCCAGAGTATGATTCCAAGACCACTTCCTCCAGAGTCCATACCAACTTCCCTGATAAAAGTACCCCACAGTGTCACCTCTGAAGCATATCCAATCCCCTCCAGCCGCCCCCAATAGACATTGGCTACCACATAATCGCGGCTAAAACACATACTATCCAGTCAGTCGGCTACAAATATCCGCAGCCAAACTAAGGCGGGCGAAAGTTATGCTCATATCAGGCGGAGGCAGCTTAGAACAAAAAAAATGTGAAAAAAAAAGATGCACAAGCAAACCCTAGACTCGATGCAAGGCCATAAGTAGAGCTGCAAATCGGTCTTGATTGTGCATTGAATCAGTTGGCCCTGACACGAGCAACCTAAATAATTGCTGTGTTAACAAATGTTCGCTCGTTTTCGATCTGATCGCTAGTTTATGAGGAGGAACTTAAAGATTTCGGTACGGTATCGGGAAGGTGGCCCACAACTTGATCGTACATTTAGCCGTATGTGTGCTGTATGTATGTGGCTAAAGCTGGAAGGGTTCAGAGATCGAGATCTGTGAAAGTATCACATCGTTGTCGTCTTCGAATGGATTTTTCGGTTGAATGCCTTTGGAAGTTTGGTTAAACCAGCCAGCTAGAGGATGTTTGTCTTTGCAAATTGAATTCTTCTCTAAGCTGGAGCACCTCATGATCGGTGCTCGGTCGATCTTTGGGAATTAATTTCGATATATTCGTACCTGTAGACATGAGCACACAGCAGCGGTAGTGGATGTGAGAAAATGCCACAAGGTCAGGTTATGTACGATTTGAAATTGGAGAAATTGCTTTGCAATTCGTGTGAGATGGTGAAGTAAGGAAATGAAGCAGCAACAAAAAATTGGGTTGCCCATTGATTTTAAATAAGAAAACTTCGTTCAAGAGACCTTCCGTAATTTGAAACTAATCGCAGGAGTAATAAATGCGAGTAGTATTGAACAACACTCACCGATGTTTAATAAGTGACTAGAGAAGAGCGAAGGCGGAAGAACTCAATTTGGGTCAATGGCAGCACTCATAACCTCGTTCGAAGGTAATGACACCGGTGTACAAGTAGTGTAAAGAGTTCGGCCCTTGGTTACTCTTCCTATTAACTATCCGGCAGTGGAAAGGACACATATGTACCAAAGTACATGTGTGGTTACAAAACAGCCGAAATCTTGGGATTTAAATGATATCCTCGCTGACGACCCATGCTACTCGAAAAGATTAGGTCCCTTAATGTGCACATGCAGCCGAACAACTTGTCAAGAGCCTACACTGCCACAAAGCAAATATAACGCTCTTCCAAGAAGTGCGACGGAATGTACCGATTGTATACTGCCGAGAAGAAAAGCAGCGGCTATTTGGCTGCAAATTTATCACTTTAGGCAATAAGTCTTGAGGTTCGAAGCATGTAAACGAGCGCTTTGTGCTATTATGCACCGCCACTACATGCCTTATATTCGCGTACGCCGCAACGTAGTAGAAAATGATAAGACACGGCATATGCTCCATGTCCTATGCATAATGTTGAAGTCTTCCTAGGCGATTTTATCCCAAAACCAGGAACGCAGAACATCTCGTATATCTTGCACTCTACCAACTCCGAAAACGGATCCAGGCTTATCGATTTCATTTTATTGGAAAATGTCATCGCAACTAGCGACCTGTTCCCGTATCTCGTCATTTATGGCAGTCTCCTGTTCTACCACGAACCAACTTAATCGATGCAAAGATTTCTTCCACCTTAATGTCCGAACGTTCCGAGGGGCGAATGTTGACTGGAACCTCTACTTTGTTGTGGCCAACAGAGGAAATACATGTGCAATATCTATGGTTTGACGATGAATACCGGCTGGCACAGGGAGGGTAATAGAAACCATATGGAGCAACACTTCAGAGGAAGACTAGATCGGCTACTCGCAAGTCCTACGAGCAAACCAGGAACTACGAGCATCGTCTTCCCAGCAGCAACTAAACGGAGCATGAGAATCGCGAGATCGAGGAAATTCAGAGATGCTGTAGGAGGAAAAACCTTTTCAGAAGGTGAAGAGAACATGATAGGACAATATAGTAAGAACGAGCAAGGACAAACAAGAGAATCAAGAGGTTGATACCCCATTGCACTGTCAGACTGATCGAACCATTTAACATGGACGATGAGGCACAACAATTCCGTTCATACTTTCTTAATGAACAGTGGCTAGACTTAGCCTACAAGGCTACAGTTACTGATACTGGGCTAAAATATGGATTCGCCATGCGAATGGAACCTTGACCTGATCCTGGTGCTCTATTCTCCTGCAACTATAGACGTATAGCTCTTCTCAAGATCGCCTGAAAAATCTTCCGTGCCTTACTATGCAATCGACTAAAAGCTTAGATCAACCAGTTCATTGGTCCTCATCAGTGTGGTTTGAAGCCTGTAAAGCCCACAATCGACCAGATTCTTACAACAGATCTTGGAAAGGAATCTCGCCACCCATCACCTATTTGTTGATCTTAGGACCACTTCTAGCCATGTCCTATTGTTGCATTCCTGTAAACTCTGCAGATGACAATGAAAAAACCACGCCGCTCCGTGACGGCCAATAATGATTTTACTGAGACCTTTGATGTTAAAAGGGACTTTGTCTATCTAGGATCCGTAGTTAAAATAAGAGATCAATCTCGCCCATCGCAAAATTTTCTTGCTCAGAAGGCAAGGCTCAGCTACTGAGAGCCCTCTCTCGGAAAAGCAAATTAGTGTTCCTATAAAATATCGGTCATTCCACTCCTTGTCTATGGTGCAAAGGCATTGACTTTATCAAAGAAAGAAGGCTAGAATGACACTTGGTCGTTTCGAAAGGAACGAGTTATCTACCGTCCCTGAAAAAGTTGGTTATACAGCGGCATGGACTTAACTAAAAGAGTCCGAATTCATCGGCTAAGGCAGTTGGGACCTTAAAGGCTAATGGACAGCAGCAGGGATCTCAGTTAACTCGGCGTCTGGAATTGGAAACAACAACAAGCAATAGGGCTGATTTAAACGGTATGTTCGTTGAGACCTTAGTCTATCACACACTATGGCGCCAACAACTTTGAAGGCACTGGGTTCTTATTGCAATATCCTCTATTACAAGAGAACTATGAAAACTTTCCAACTTCCTCTCCAGACACTATGATGCGAATCATCACTTTTATAAAATGAACCTTTGCTGAAACTGGTTGTCGACTCTGTTACGGGTATCACGAAACAAGTACTGCATGACTCTTATGCCCTTTGCAACTTTAAAAGGCATATCGTTCTCAAAAGTGCTGTGAACTTTGAGGCCATTATCAAAGCGCTGGCTAATGTCTTGAAATACATAAGTTAAATAAGGCAAATTTAAAAAATCCGATAGGGGCATCCCGATCGTCTTTTTGAACTACCCTGTCAGAAACTGGAAACAAGCGCTGAAGCCTGGTGGACATATTTTCTAGCTCCTAAAATATTTTTCAATCTGCCTTTGTATCTAATCACGCCATAGAGCTTTTCCTTTTCCTTTTAAGGTCTTGAATACAAATAACAGAGTTACATGTCTTCTTATACTGTTAAGAAATTGTAATGTTCGATGCGTCGCTGGTGGCCAAAGGGGCTCAATTTACCACCTCCCGATTTGAGTTCTGTTTTTTGTTAAGTTAGTAAATCTGTTGTTGACATTCCCTCTAAATCTTAGCGTCATAGCTTGACATTTGCAAAAGTTACGTAGCCAAGAGTACATCTATCTCTGCGTGTGTTGGCGATTTTTTACAATTTTAGAAATGGATTCAAATTTGCAATAAATTTTGCGTAAAAAACGAATTTAATGGTGCGCGAACTTTGGAAATGTTGGAAAAGTGTTTCGGCAACGATTCTCTAAAAAACAGTCGTTTACCAGTGGCACGAGTGCGAGCGGTTCAAAAGTGGTCGTGAATCAATCGAAGATGATGAACGCAGTGGCAGACCATCGACATCGAAAACCGACGAAAACATTGATGAAGTAAAAGAAATGTTGGTCAATAACCACAAATTAACCATGAGAGAGATAGCGGAGGACTTGAACATTGCCTATGGATCCGTCCAAGGCATTTTGGTTAATGATTTGGTTTTCCGTCGTGTAGCAGTAACGTTGGTGCCCAAAGACTTCAATTTCATGCAAAAAAGAGACTGTGTTGACGTCGCAAAAGAGACGATTTGCGAGGCTGAATCCGATCCCACATTCATCAAAAGGATCATTACTGGAGACGAGACGTGGGTTTATGAGTACGACACGCGATCCAGACATAAGGCAAGTGAATGGCGTTCACCAAATGAGCCGAGACCAAAAAAATCAAGTCATTTTCATGGAGAAAACTCGTGGATTTTGCACCATGATAACGCACCGTCGCACAGTGCCATCATCATTTGTAATTTTTTGACGAAAAATGCAACAAATACCATCCAACAGCTACCGAATTCACCTGATTTGGCTCCCTGTGACTTCTTTCTGTTCAATCGAGTTAAAAAAACCACAACGGGGAACGCGTTTCAGCAGCCGAGAGGAAGTAATGGAAAAATCGCAGGAAGCACTGATGGACATACCGAAAACCGAATATAAAAAATGTTTCGAGGATTGGATCAAGCGCTGGCATAAGTGTGTTGCAGTCGATGGGGATTACTCTGAAGGGGACAATATAGATTTAGATGAATAAACCTGCATTTCCAATTTTCTGGATACATTCCGAATTGCAAAATTCGGCGTTATTTCGCTTTCATATTTCACGGCACCGATTATAGTCCTACCGGATCAGAACTTAGTCTCTCTAAATAGAGCACATACGACTCCACAGTAACACTTAACTCCGAAGATGGCAAAAGGCCATCCTTTGCATCCGAGTACGTGCCTTGTGATGACAGTGAATCTGCACCACACAGACACTTTAGTCGTATGAACCACTCCTATAGGACAGTGCAGACACTAACCGCAGATTCAATCTTCGAATATTTAGTAAATACTAACCATTACGTCTGTAACATAGGTAATGGTACAACATACATTACTAATAAACTCGAAGAAGTTCTTGATGTTTCCCTTGTACTAAACAGGAAAGTGTCGGATGAACCATCCTACTCTGTTCCTCGATACTTATTGCTAAGCATATTGAACAAGCTTTAATATCGGAAGACGAATTCAACAAAAAGTGCAGAGTGTAGGCGCCGAAGAGGTGGTCAACTGATCTTCAAAGACTACGCCGCAGAAGCGAAATGTAAATTGTGGCAAACTATCTAGGTAACAACGTGACTGAGAAACATGCAAGGCATCCATAAGAGTCTACAAATGAGAAATAAAGAAAGTTTAACGTAGTTCCAGGCATAAATTCTGCGAAAGGATTACTAGCATGGCCCAGACTGCGACAAGTTCTGCCAAAAGAACCCGAATTTCAAGTGTACTACTTAACCACTTGTATGGTACCTGGGTTGACTTTGAGGAAAAGTCCTTTTATCTGCTTATGAACACTTACTTCCCTGGCTACACTCCAGCTACCCACTTTAAACTGTCCTTGAGAAAATCCACTTACCTACATATGCATGTATATGATCTTTGTTTAAATATCCAACTACCAACCTTAAAAGGCATCAGGACGCTATGGCATCTTCCGTGCCTAACAATAAAATGTTTCTCTGTGTATCAAACACAACCCGCTTTTTGAAAGTCTGTTTAACTCTCGGTACAATACCCAGTACCTGAACTAAAGTTACCGTAGATTCCTTACCCAAAGCATTTCAAACCTCCTACATGCTCCGGAAGGTGTCAGACTCATAAGTCTGTCATACTCTGTCTGTCTTCTCAATATCAATCATTCAAGATTGTGGAACTGCCCGCATACCTTCTAAAAGGAGACAACACTACGCTCGGACTTAAACCCAAAGATCACTCTCTTCCAGGGACTGCAAAATGATTGTGCTCCTCAATATCAAAGGAGCATTGAACAACGTTGATATTTTCTGGACAATCAACTCTCTACAAGAACTGAATATAAATGACTCTGTCTGCTAAATCATTTTCTGCAGTGTAGAGGGGCTGTCCCCTCTACTTTGGAACCTAGTCCTCAATGGGCTCCATAATAAATTAGAAGACGCGGAATATGGTTTGGAAGCTTACGCAAGCGACGTTATTTGTTAGGTATCTCCAATCATTCACAGGCACTCTCTCTAATATTCTCCACTACTGGTTAGGTATACTCTCCTCATGCACACACAGCTGTAGGCTTAGCGTAGATCCAACTGCGGCTCTCTATTTCCCACCTGTCAACTTGTTCGGTATGCACTTAACTCTGCCCTCAAGCTAAGAAAGTCGTACAGTCAACAATTGAAAGAGCTAAAGTCCACTCACGCTGCATCTCAGACGCCCCGAATTGACTTCAACGGTAACTTCAATCACCCGGTTGCAGAGCAGATGACCTCTGCATACACAAATGCTTCAATCTACCAACATAATGCATGGGACACAGCGTGGGGTAGCAGACTCGCTATCACCAGAGGATGGACCCCAAGCTAACTCTTGTCGAAAAGCAGGAGTAGGCTCCATCGTCGACATTACCGCTATGAGCAACTCTATTATAGGTATCATCAAGTGGAGGTTCAGTGATCACTATTCTCAGAAATCAAAGAAATGAAACCAGCCCAACTTCCAAAACTTACGGTGGCAAAATCGAATGATAGATCTTTTGATAGCAATTACTTTCACCCTAAGTGGAACAGCGGAAACCCATGCGTCTCATTTCACAGCTATCATCAAAGAAGCGTTCAATCCATAAAGGCCTAGAAGGACAAATAGCAGGAAGGTTTCACCGTGTTACTGGTGGAACGATGAAACAAAGGCACTTCGGGCGTTCAAAAAGATGACCAGACTTCCAACAACGGCTGGATACTGGCGAGACGTAACATCAGTAGAACCATCAAAGAAAGCAAAACTACTTGCTTCGAAAGCCTCTTTCAAGAAGCCGAAATAAATCCATGGAGTTCAACTATAAAATGGTTATAACGAAACTAAAAGGCTCGATAACATGCTAGAAAAAACTGAGATCAATAGCAGAGCACATTTTCCGGCAAACATCAGCCACTAAGTGCAACATCATGAGAGAAGTTAGTTCAGAGGAAATCGCACTAGCCACCCTGGAGGAGTTGCTAAGGGCATGCGGCAAGATAGGCAACAGCAAAACCCATGGATCTGGCGCCATCCCAAATAAAGCAATAAAGGCGACTTTGAAAAAGAAACTGGACCTCTTCATAGCAACAATGCAAAACTTTCTAGAAGAAGGAACCTTTCCCAAAAGATAGAAAATACAGTACTTGGTTCTGCTACCAAGAGGAAAGAAGCTCCCTTGTGACCAATCTTGCTATCTCCCAATATGCATCTTGAACACCATGAGAGAGATTCTCGAAAGTATAACTCGCAATTAACTGCTAGCAGTAGCGGAATAGGAAGAATCCCTTTCAGACAACCAGTTTGGCTTCAGAAAAAAGCGTTCAACTGATATCAGCAGTACAAGTAGTAGACAATATCGCAAAGGGTTTCATCGAGGGAGAAAGATGGTTCTACGGCACAAAGCAGTACTGTACAGGAGTTACGCTTTAAAAACGCTTTATAATGGATAACGCTGGTTATTTATATCACCGTACTATTTGCTGAGAATAGTGACGAACTATTTCAACAACAAGATGCTGGATAAAGTCTTAGACCTAACGCTGCCCGAGAGACTAGCGATAATTGGATTCGCCGACAAACATCGCCGTTGTGACAGTAGCCAAACAGATTCATGAAGTGGAATCAGCCACAAATGAAGCAATCGCTCAGGTAAAAGATTGGCTTATCACCGCCGGATTGGAGTTGATCAATCCGAAGCTGCCCTCATAACCGGTTGGAAAACCATTGAACTCGCTCATTTTCAAATCGGTAACCAAACCATCACGTCCAAAGAAACAATTAGGTACCTTGGAGTTATGTTGGATAACAAATTATAGAATAAAAAGCACTTGGGTGTTATATGTGAAAAAGTCTCGAATACACAGGCAGCTCTGTCACGAATACCGCCTAATACCAGTGGACCTGGATACACTAGAACATTTCTGTTTCCTAGAGTAATAACATCAATCTTTCTATATGACGCCCCAATCTGGGCAGGGGCACTAAGAACGAAGGAGTCTAAAAGGAGACTGTAGTCAACATAAAGACAATTAGCGGTTTTCGAACCATCTCAGACGAAGCCGCCTTTGTTATAGCTGGAATGGTCCCCATTGATATCGTTGCAGGCGAGACACTCAGACTATACAATGGAAACATCTTGAGCCAGCATGATGCCAACGACATCAAAACGATTGGAACTGAGGCAGCGCCAATAACTATTTGTCAGACTCGTTGGTGCAATACAACAAAAGGCAGATGGACGTCTAAATTAATAAAGACAATCCAAGGCTAGATAAGTGGAAAACAAGGGGAGTGCAACTATCACCTAACGCAATAGAAATGGGCACAGTGGCTATCGGAAATATCTACACCGCTTCGGGCGCGATAGCTCACCTTTTTGCCCAGACCGCCCAAATCAAGAGGAAGACACAGTGCATGCAATATTCCATTGTTACGCTTTCTGGGATGGAGAACTGGCATGCCAAACCCACAGTCAATAATTGACCAAATGTTGCAATCAGAAAGGAATTGGATGGAGATTTGCACATTCATAGCAAATGTTCAAAACGAGCTGCTAAGGATCGAACGAATAAAACGTTCAGATGCAGGAAATATCGTACATATACGTAGCATCACATTCCCGTGGGGAGAGTTGACGGGGTGTATAGTGTATGTGATCTAGTACGTAGGCGTATTCCTGCAATCGAGCAGTCAGACTAGCGAATCGTGCTTGCTGGTAGCCTAGGCTATTGGTTATTGGTATCTTTGAAGATTACTCGCCCTTTGGTGCAACCAAAAAAATAAAAATCACCACATACTCTACCGTCTTCCAAGTATCGGCTATTCATCAGCCCGCTCCTTGTTTTAGTCTGAATCCAATACCCGTGTTGGATATTGCAATATAAATATGTAGTCATTCAAGCAGCGGACAGATCTCTAACTTCAAACGCCATATTTTCGAGACTGCGGAGCACCTCTTAACGATATGGCAGCAATAGATAACACCCTGTTGGATTCTGGGACAATCGGACAGTTTGACAACATCCTGTAGATCCAATTAATGCGTTTTCAAGTGCTCGCAAAGGTCAGTCATATGTGGATCCAACAAGATAACTGTAAGACGTCTAAACTAATAGTTTGGCCTGATCAAACTCAGGAAAGCGTTGAAGTCTTCGATATCATAAATTTATTCATGAACTATCATCTGTTTCATTGGAAATACGCATAGGGATTGACTATTCTTCGTAACAATTTCTGCAGGAGCTGCAATGGCGAAAAAGAATCTGTGGCGCACTTCCTTTGCAACTATTCTGCTTTGGTTCCCATCCGTAGGCAAATACCTTTCCTACATCTAAGTGATCTCTGGTCTATGAAGATCACCGATCTTGGCAAATTCATTAAGAAATCACTTTGGGACCGGGAGTAGCTATGGCATCGCCTTCCTATAATAATTTCAGTTTTTTTGAATCTAATACGGAATCTCTAATATGCCACCACATCCTTTGCAGCTATAATCTAGCCAAATTCTTTCCAAATTGCCAAGTGCACATAATGGCACAACGTCTTCTTAGCATGCCTGACGCCAGTGTAAAAGATTCGTAAATACCGTATAACACCGCTATGCAAATGCTGACCCTCATTGTGTTAGATAATCGCAGAACATAAGCCATTTACACGTAACCAGTAAAACATACGACGTGTCAGTGCCTCCATTATTAACCCCTCTACTCTTACGAGTTGCCAAACAATTAAATCCGAGCTAACCAACCGCAATACAGGCACGTTTCTCCAACTGCCGTTCATTAATAAATGCCGCGTATGAATCACGTGCACAACTAGCCGCCCATAAGTCTACTTCAGAATGATGAAAGCGGCATGATGATGACGATGACAAGAATCACCGATAGTACTCGTTGTGGCATCCTTAAGGCTGTCTCATCGCCTTCTTGTCTAACCAACTCGCGAGCAACAACAATAAAATCACAATAACCAATCTGACAATCTCACGATCTTGCACCAACTTTGTGTGAAATCATCCCTCCTCAGCGAAACCATTGTGCATCTGAAGAAGACAAATAAAGAATCGGCCGTCCGACAAACGTGCGAATCGTTTCCTTGTTTACGATTAGATAACAATGCACGTACCGACACTAGGCCTTTGATTTTGTCAGCATCTAATGGCACAGTAGACATTGGCTCTGGACACGATTACACCGATTACCAGTCTACCGGCATTGTTAACGATACCAAGACCGCTATCTTCGGCCTATTGTGTGCGGGAGAATTAATTTTGGGCCAGATTACTACAACGATGGTGGTCACGGTAAAGTACGAGTATCTATGGATGTTGATTTATTAATCAACCGCTTTCAAACAGCGGTAAACTTTTGAATATCACAGTAGTCCACCACGATAGAAGTGTTAGATATCAAGTCCAATAACCCCAAACCAATATCTCATAACATTATCTGCAGCATACCCGTAGAACATTTCCATTAGCTCCAACATATATTCGTAAGCCTGTCCTGGATTGTGCATACTAGCATTTAAATTATGACCTGCACCTTGGTGCAAGTGGAATTAATTTCAAGTGATTTACATTTAATCGAACATCGGATACTACAACTTCGTGCAACAATGTTTGCTGGCAATACCAAATGTTAAATGCAAAACAAAATCCAAGGGGAGAACATAATTTTTTTTCATTTTTTCCCCCACACTTCGGCTGCGAACCCAGCAGACAATGTTACCGCTAAGACAGCTAACAAGAAGACAAGCAGAATTCATATCGATGTAGTGTATCTGAACAATGTTAACAGAAGTGTTACAACCAGAATCCAAAACCCCTTTGGATGCAGTACTTATGTGCTAAAAAATCTTATGTATGTAGGTGTAGATACATTGTGTTTACTTATTAAGATCGTGGAATAAATCATGGCAAACAACATCAATTTTTCACTTCCCTATGTTGTCAGAAGGGCTCATGATTGGAGCATTGGCAAGAAGAAAACTGTGCGAAGTAAGCATAGATACGAGTACTCGTAGCATTCGTTGGAATTCGTTAGAGATTTGGATGTACATATACTCGTACCTCTTACAAATTCTGTAGTTTCCTTATACAAGTTCCAAAACTTGTATGTGGAATGATTCAAATTTGTATGACTAAACATTACTGCCAAACAGAAACAGAAAAAACGAAAGGAAATGGTAAACAAAACAGGCACTCAACGTTTTCCTTTAAGAAAATGTGAGAATCAAGAAGAGAGACATTTAGAGGCAAGTAGAGAAATGCTTGGCTTCATCGAATAATTTTGGGGTTTTAGGCTTGATTACTATTATAAATGGCCTAACTTTTGGCCTTTTTTCGATTTGAATGGCCTTCTTCAAGTGTTGTGTCTGCACACAGCAACCTTGGGCTCTCCAGATGGTCGAACCGCCAAAAAATCAACCACGTGGAAGTACATCCAGGACACCCACCAAGCATTTTGAATGTGCAAACATTTAAAGGGGCAAACGCAGAGCTCGAGTATTCAACGAGAAAAAGCTTTATACCGCCCAAGGCTTCGAAATTTGACGCTGGGAGCCTAAGCACGGCTGGAGTACCCAGATCCTTCAGAGAGCATCTGAGCAAGAGAATCCCCTGCTGTGCATTCATCACCCATTAACGCCAATAATCTTTGGAACCAGTATTGCGAAATCAAAATTGTAGCCGAGTTCTCTATAGGTTACCATGCACTACCGAAAAAGGGCCCTTGGTATCATGATAAGTTCGTCCTACGAAAAAAATTTACAAAAAGGCAATGCCTTCCAGCGATGTAGCGGAAAACAAGAATTTTGAATGGCGCAAATAATCTCCCAGTTCAAAGAAATCGAAGAGTCTCGCGATAGGAACAAACAGGAAATGCAATCAAGAAACTGGAAAACAACATGGTCGTCCATTGCGATAATCTGTCAGCGGAGTCTGTCAGCTCTATATGATCCATCTTAAAAATATTCTCGTATTTTGTAGGAACTCTCGTGGCTTACACGAGGTTAGTCCCACAAGAGCCCGACCTGACGGATTATTTAAAAGTGTGGCGGCCCTTCAATACGTTCAACAACCAGACGGCGCGACGAGCGTTAGGAAGAGAAAGAGTTTGGTGCTCGAGAGTCGAGATTGGATGATGTAATCTTTTCCAAGGAACAGCAAAAAATGCATGTGTAAATTAGTTGTTACAAAAGTAATGAACAAATGTAATTAAGTCAGAGCAAGATACTGCATTTTATTTACAATTTAATTCTAGAGTAGCAAAGGAAGCTACATTGGTGACCCCGATCGCTTAAATTTACCTGGTGACAGTAATTTATGTGACTTGAAAAATCCGCAACTTGCATTCATTCCAGTGAACCATCTTCAAATTCATCATAATGGTAGACGAATCAATGACGCAGGAGGTACTGGTCTTAAGAAACCTGAAACTGCCCGCATTCTGGCGACTGGACCCTTCGTTGCGGTTTATCCAAATTGAGGCACAATTCAGCAACCACAGGGTCACTTCTGACACCAGCAAGTTCAATGCGATAATTGCTGCATTGGAGGCCGAAGTACTGATGGAAGTAGCTGTGCTTGTTCGAAAACCACCAGAAACTGACAAATACAACGCCCTTAAGACTCTTCTCATCGCCAGGTTCTCCGAATCAAAAGAGCGTCGGTTTAAAAAATTAATGCTATACCTATTATCTCCCATCTTGGAGATAAAAACCATCCAGTCTATTACGAGATATGCGTCGTTTAGCACCAGATGATTTTCCTGATGACATACTCGCAACGTTATGGAAGGGCCATCTGCCCACGCAAGTTCAAGCGATTCTTACAGCAAACACAAGCACAGCGCTAGATACACTTGCTGAATAATCGAGAATGCCTCTGGACCGACAGTCTACGCAGTTCGAAATCCAACAGACGAATTACTTCAGCGAGTTGATGCTATAAATAAATCCTTACCTCTTTAACATGCCTAGTGGGACGACTTTCCGCGAACAGAATACCAAGTCAACGAAAAAACCATGACCGCTTTCAAATTAATGATACCGGTGTGTGCAAGTTTCATCAAGAGTTCGGCAGTAATGCGAGGAAATGCATGCAACCCTGCAATTTCAACTCGCATAAAAATAATTGAAACTAAATATGCTGTGGCCTAGCCAGGCGGTAGACAACAGCTTCAAAGACAGCCGCCTGCACATTTTTTTACAAAGACACGACCAAAAAGTTCCTCATCGATTCTGGATCAAAAATTTCTGTGATTCCGCGTTCACTTAACTACAAGAAACTGCCGCAGTTGAACACCCTTTATGCAGCTAACAATTCGTCAATAAAGACTTATGGAAACCGGACTCTCAGCCTCAACTTGGGACTACAAAAATTCATCACCTGGCCGTTCAATATTGCCGACGTTAAAGCCGCTATAATTGGTGCCGACTTGTTATCTCATTTTGGTCTGCTCATCGATATTAAATCTGAATGTATTCTGGAAACGTCCACGCCAGGTAACGTCGTCGGTCAAGCTGACTCCACATCTGTACCCAATACACCTTTAGTTGACGATATTCACAGATACAGCGACTTGGTACACAACTTCCTAACAAACAGAACCAGCTCCAAATCAGATGACGTCAAATCACCGGTCAACCAACAGCAGAACGGCCAGGACTCAAACTAAATCAAGCCAAAGAAGACTTTCAAGTCATGATCGACAATGGAATTTACAGACCGTCCAGCAGTCCATTGGCTAGTCCCATACACCTTATCCAAAAGAAGTCTGGACGGTGGAGATGTTGCGGCGACTACCGCCTTCTAAACGCCCAGACACAACCGGACCGGTATCCAATCCCGTACATAATGGACTTTACTTTGAACAGCGATATTTTACCACCATTGATTTGGACAAAGCCTACTACCAAATTCCAATAGCTTTCGAGGACATTGAAAAGGCTGCTGTCACAACGCCCTTTGGCATCTTCGAATTTTCAGTAATAGCGTTCGGACTCAAAAATGCGACACAGACCTTCCAACGGCATATGGACATGATTTTTCACAGTCTGTCTTTTGTGTTTTCTTACATAGATGACATCTTAATTTTCTCTGAAACCGAAGAAGAACATCGAAAACATCTTCAGCAAGTCCTTCACCGCCTTCAAGAATACGAACTGTCCATCAACATTGACAAATGTGTATTCGGGAGTGAGGAAGTTACCTACCTGGGACACACCATCAACAGCGCTGGAAGTAAACCACCAGAAGACGGTGTGAGATGAAACACGTACCGCTGAAGGAAAGAACAACTGTTTACAATGACCACCAAGACAACCACACTTGTTGCCGTTTACAATTCAACTTCACTTTATTTCATTATATTGGCGAGCTTGAAGCTCAAGAAGAACAATAACTTAGATGCTTATGTATTACTTATACATGTGAAGAAGTAAATAACAAAAGAGAATATTTGATATGGTAAGTTAGAATGCATGTGGTGAAAACTGAGTAGGGTATAATATGATACAGATAGAATCGAAGCCATTTTGAACTATCAACGATGGCAGAACTGCGCAGATTTTTGGGCGTCGCAAACTATTATCGGCACCATATACCACGTTATGCTCACGCACAGGCACCCTTAAACAGTCTTCTTAAGGACTCCAAAAAAAATGACAATCGTCCAGTTCCTGGTCAACGGAAACGTCAGCAGCATTTGAAAAATGTGAAAGCAGCATTGGCAAATCAACTTTACTGTTTCACATGGATTCTCAAGCCCCACTTATCTTAACAACAATTGCGTCAGATGCAGCAATTGGAGCCAGATTGGAACAGATCCGAAATAATATTCCTTCCCCCATTGGTCTATTCCCCTGCAAGCTGACACCAGCGCAAACGCGCTCCAGCACATACGACAGAGAGTTGTTGGCGATTTACTCTGCCATACGTTTCTTTAAACATCTCCTCGACGGCCGACAGTTTAGGGTGCAGACAGATCACAAACCTCTCATCTACGCGTTCCAACAGGGATCAGACAAAGCGCCACAACGAAGATTGAGACACCTGGATTATATTGCCCAATATACCACGGATATTACATGTGTACGCACCAGGCAAAGATAACGTCGTAGCAGACGCAGTATCAAGGGTCAATGCAATCTCGATGCCCTTCACTCTGGATCCAAACGAACTTCAACTGGCACAGCAACAGAACACCGAGTTACAATCGCTGATAACCAACAGTACGCAATCATTGCTCCATCTCCAGCAGGTACTTCTAGAACCACGATGTCAAATTTACTGCTATACCTCCAGTGAAGCAAATCGGCCATAACATATGTTCCCGAACGCTTACGTCGCAGTATCTTCGACTTAGTGCACAACCTCTACTCGCCAAAAAGTTGTCTGGAAAAACATAAGAAAAGACACACGAGAGTAGTCACGCACTTGCTTACAGTGCCAGCGATCCAAAGTTCAGCGACATACAAGGATGGTACCGGAGAAAATTACAGTTCCCGATAATTGATTCGACCATATACATCTAGATCTGATTGCCCTTCCATTGTGCCAGCGTAACCGATATTACTTAACCATCATCGATCGGTTTAGCAGATGGCCGGAAGCGATCCCACTTAAAGAGATAAGTGCGGAAACCGTCGCTACAACTTTTTTTACATACTCCAAAAGTTGTCACCACTGATCAAGGCACTCAGTTTAAGTCCGCTTTGTTTAAAGCCACGGCAAACATGTGCGGCACAACTAAAACCCGAACATCACCAATGGGATGATGGAGCGTTGGCACGGATCCCTGAAAGCAGCATTGATGTGCCATGAAGATATGAACTGGGTCGATGCTCTTCCGTTTGTGCTGTTAGGACTTCGCACTGCTTTTAAAGAAGACATCCAAACTTCAGCCGGGGAGATGGTCTGTGGAGCGAATCTTAGGATTCCAGGTGAGTTTTTCGATAATAAAGATTTGCCAGTCGACCCGCAGATATTTGTGGAGAAACACCGAGTAACCATGAGACAGTTGCGTCCGACACCAGTTCAGCATCACTCGACAAAAAAAACATTTACATACGCAGACATTAAAACTTGTTCTCTTGTGTTCCTTCGTTGAGATGCAGTCAGGAAACCATTGGAGCAGCCGTATACAGAACCACATCTAGTAAGGAAGCGGATTAGCGATAATTTGTTTTCCATCGAAGTAAACGGACGACAAATAAATCTATCTACAGACCGTTTAAAGCCAGCTCGTGTGGAAAATCCTTTCAATTTGCAGCCCGATTATTTTTTGTCAAAAAGAAAATCAATCAGAACGTATACTCGTAGTAAACAACAAATGAAATGTCATCTCATAATGTCATTGAAGGGGGAGTACTGTGGCGACCCTTCAATACGTTCAACAACCAGACGGCGCGACGAGCGTTAGGAAGAAAAAGAGTTTGGTGCTCGAGAGTCGAGATTGGATGATGTAATCGTTTCCAAGAAACAGCAAAAAATGCGTGTATAAATTAGTTGTTACAATAGTAATGAATGAATGTAATTAGTCAGCGCAAGATACTGCATTTTATTTACAGCTAACCTCGTACGTCTGTGCAGAATGACGACGAAGAACGTTCGATGCTCCATCTGAGTCGGTAACGAATTAACCGAGACGTGTGATGTCGAAAACAGTTTTAGATAAATTGATGCGCTTTCATGTGACTTCTTTCATATGATACTTGAAAGATTTATTGCGGAACGAACAAGCAAACATCGGAAGCACAACCTATCAACCGGGTGTTCGCTAGTGTTGGAACGGAAACTGCCAAAATAAATTTAACAATCAATGAGGTGAAAAGCAAGTACATGCTGTCAATAAGGACGAACATCGACGAATTGGACAGAACGTCACAGTCAACAGCTACAATTCTAATGTAATAAAGGATTTTGCCTACCTTGACTCTGGTATAAATTCTGCAAACAACACCTTAGCAGAAATGAAACGAAAAAGCACTCTTTCCAATCGCTGTTTCTTTGGGCTTAGAAAGAAATTGAGTAGCAAGGCCCTATCCCGAAAAATTAAGAATCTATATCGGTTCCTACTAGATCACCGAAATCAAGCAGTATTGGGCGCGGTACGGTACCTAGATTGCTGACCACATGGGAACTCGGTACACCGCATGCTGTTGACAAAAAACGCCACATGGGCATAGTACCCCGGCGTTAAAATCCAGGACTTTACGAATGAACTTCTATCGATCCTTTGAAAATAAATAAATAAGGATCTACATATATAAGACTTTGATCATCTCAGTCCTATTTTAGCATGGAATAAAATCGTATAAAGATATCCTCGGTCGTTTCGAGAGAAAAATTCTTGGTAAGATATTCGGTCCCCTTCCGTCGAAAGACATAGATATAAGAATTTAGAGTAGCTTAGAGGGCCAGTAAGTTAGTATAAGATTGTTAAGTAATTTTAAGCTAGCATTTAAGCATTTTTTGTTAGTATGTAAGAGTTAATGATTAAGATAATAAAATGCATTTAAAACTAAAACTAAACTAAACCATCCAAGGCAACTTGAATTGAACGTTCCGAAAGGTAATATCTAATCCTTTGAAGAAGAGAGCCGTCGATCCCGAAAGCACGCATTTTCGACATAAGAGCCTGATGCCAAACTCTGTCAAATGCCTTAGAAATATCAAGTGCAACTATCTTGCTTTCACCAGATTGATGTACGCTTCGGTTCCACATTTCGGTGAGACATGCCATCAGATCACCGGTGGGCCTGTTCTTCCAAAAACCGTACTGCCGGTCAATAAGAAGTTTTCGTGTTTCGAGATATTTCATTAGCTGACGGTTTATCAGCGTTTCCATGACCTTGGTGAGAAGGGACTTAAGTGCAATGGGTCTGTAGGAGGAGAGAGAGGAAGATTCGCCTTTTTTAGGGACGGGCTGCACAAATGCTCGGAAATAGTCCTAAAGAGTAGGATTGATGGAAAAGCTTACGCAGTGGTTTTGCCAGCTAGGAATACCACCTCTTCAGAAGAAGGGGAGATATATCATCTGGACCAGCGGATTTGTGAATGTTAAGATCTTTAAGAACTCTTACTACTACTCGAGTGCGAAAGGGAATTTGTCCCATTGAAGATTAAACGCACTCAAGTGCAGGCGCAGACAAAGAACAACCTGGGAGTGTTGAGCTGGCCGCAAAGTATGCAGTATGCAAATTGGCATTGTCCAAAGAGCTGACAGCTGGAATGTCATTGTAAATGAGCGTTGGGATGGAGGATGAGGCAGAATTTCTAATATTTTTGACGAACGACCAAAAATATTTACTGCCTTTGGGACATTGCAGTATTGCTTGCCTGAGTTTTTGGTCGTATTGGAATTTTACACCTTTAAATGAGACGTTGCAGTTATTACTGGCTCGTTTAAACTTTTTTCGGTTTTCCTCTGTTGGATTGGTCTTGAAGAACCGAAAAAACATTTTTCTAATCCTGACAGGCTCTTTACAGCTCGAGTCGTGCCATGCCTTTTCTTTTGGTGATAAAGTTTCTCATTCCAAAGAGAATTGTGTCTGTGGTCATATCAGCAGCGGCATCCACGTCGTTATCGAGGAAACATAACGACCAGTTAAAGAAGCTGTTAAGACCGCACCAGTTTGCTTTCTCGTATTGCCATACGGTTCTTTTAGGAATCTTTTCTCTAACTGTGCGGTCGGTGTATGAGAAATTAACTGATATAACACTATGGTCACACGAGCCTAGAGGGGTGAGCACATCAACTTATCAGGGTGAGAAGTTAAAAACAAGTCCAGGGTGTTGGCGGTACGACTATCAACGTCTGGTATTCGCGTGGGCTCATTTACAAGCTGCGCTAATGAGCCCGTAATAACGATTTCAGTATGACGATACAGGGATACAATTTTTTGTATGAAGTCAGACAGCGCATCAAACTCTTTAAAAGTCGACCTGGTCAGGAAACTGCGTATCAGTTGCCTGAGGTGGGTAGGGAGTGTAGAGCGAATGGACGTCAATGATCCGGCTCGCAGGGTCTTCGAATCTAAACCAGAGGGATAACGGAATACGGGAACACTCGTATTAGGTAACGAGGTTTGGGAAATTTAGGGAATTAGCGAAGAATCGGGCTAACTATAGAGGCTTATTAGTTGTGGCCCACGATCATCCCGAACTGGTGCGTGAGTAAATATATTAGCAAACAGGGTTTTCCTGACCGCAATCAGAAGGCTGTTTTCACTAAGTTTTGTCTACATCTCATGATATAAGATCGCCAATGAATTCTCTCGAAGTGTTCCTAAAAACACATCGCATTCTGAATTCAAGAATTCTGTCATTATGTTCTTGCTCATAACACTTGACATTTGTTGGTTTTTCTCGGATTTATCTAAGATTCTCGATAGTAGTAGAGCTGGTCACAACATTGTTCACCCATAATTGGTATGATGAAGTGTGTGAACCGTCTTGGTTCATTTACTAAGTGAATATGCACGCTCCTCTCAATGTAGCACAAGTCTTTAGGGCACAATGATTTATAGATAAATGTCGTTCTTCGTTACCATTGTCTGCTTATAATATCCTCCCAGTCTAGCTTTTCTCTAACAACTTGAGCCTGATTTACATCGTGTCTAACCTCGATCAATCCAGCCATCAGATATGCATTAAGTCTGTGTGCTGTTTCCATAATCAGTATACCCCAAATTGCTGAATGCATCACGCATAATTCCCATTGCTTAGATAAATAGCATTTCTGTATCTAAACACAAACCACAATTCTATCCATTCTTTCTCGAAGCTGGAAAGATAAACTTTCTGCTGACATTTGGGTTAACAGATGTCATCTGCACATCATTCCAAACGCAACTCAAGAGGCGCCTTGTCAACTTATTCTAATTTTGTTCTATGTAACAACTGCCAACAACGTTTGCTTACAAGTTTACTACATTCGAGAAAAATCGACGAGAATCCCCTTCAAGCTATTCCAAATTCGAATTCAAACGCAAACCGACAATTCATATTCACAAATGTCTGTCATGTAAAGTAGTATTGCCCGCCTTGTGAACATCCCAGTAAGCCTTCCAATTGAACATGAAACATCCGTTACAACATGACAGCACTGTTTCTCCTGTCCAAATGCCAATTTCTTTTCATAATTCCTTCGACTTCATTGTGTGGTGCATCTTTCTTCGCATTCATTCAGGGAACACGCTTCGAATCATAAATCACTTGCCGAACGACACGCAACAACCCCGACCGACCATAAGTCTCTATTATGAATTCCATGATTGAACTGTCTTCAAGCTTAAGCCCGGCGCATATGGTATTACTGCTCCTGCTGTTGCTGATGGTGGAACTGCATCCAGTGCTGATCTATGAATTTCTCACAGCACCACTCTACCTTTGTCCTATATTTTATGACTTCATCTGGAACACACTAGACCTGGCGGAATGGTTACTTCATGGTGTGCTGAAGATTTCTTGAATTTAGCTCACAATCCATAGATATTCGTATTCCTGCGGTGATACAACCAAAGATATTCGTATTTAAAGCTACGATCTATGGACTTTGGTATCATCAGCACTAGCACAACTAGGCCTGAGCTCGAATGGAATCCGGTAATGTTCATATTAACGACACGACCAAGACCCAAACATCAGGAGGAGGAGAAGAGGACTCTCCCCAAATTCACTTGCTGCCAATGCCATTGTTATTGCTTGAGGATAAAGTCATGCTTTGCATGAATCTCCTGCTTCTTCCTTTGCCTTCCTCATCGTGGTAGTATTCATTTTTTGGAATTCAACCGAAACCAGGAGAGATGAGGTTATTGAGCGCGCTCGGCGCTGCTTATTGACTCCATGCGACTCGTCGCCATCGTCATCATACTCGTCGTCGTCGTCGTCGTCGTCGTCGTCGTCGACATTGTTGTTGGCCTACTCCTCTGCTTCGTCTCAGGGTATTTTCACGAATAAATCACCTCTGGCCTTTGGCCCAGGTTCGATAAGTGTTCGATTGGTGGTGCAGCAGTCGAACAGCATTACATCCCAATCTTATGGTACTGTGCCGGGCTTAGCTCTAGCTAGACAATCCATGAGCTCGAGCACTGAACACTCTATCGGAAGTGTGCATCTCAGCTCTTGTGGTGGCATTGAGAGCCAACAGGAATTGTGCCAGTGGTGTGGAATATCTGTAATAATAATAATTGCACACGGTGTAGCCATCCGATGGATGGCATTGTAGTTTAGTGCTGCTGATGCTGCGCATATCGCACCTGGATTGGATGTAAGCTGCTTTTTTTGGGAGGATAATGTGCCATTATTGAGATGACTCCGAAGAGGAATTGCTTCTGCAGGTACTCGTACTTACAAATGGTTCTCAGTATCGGTTAGTGGTTGTGAATCTTCTTCTTCTTCCTCTTCGTGAATCGAAGCAATGTATTTTCCTGACCTAGTTGCAATTAGCCGAGATAAGGACACAACTTTCTAGAGCTAACACCGGCTATGAACTCTTGCCCTGGGATGAGTTCAATCGATGCAATTGGATAGGTTGAGATATATTAATTTGAAAATGGAATAAAATTATATTCGTGTCGAAGAGACACCACGTCACAAGTGGGTCAGATGATTGAAGAGAAACGTCACGCGCATAAGTATACGAGTACATGGATAGGAAATTTTTGCAAATTTGCACTTTTCAAAATCCACCTTCTCCTGGTTTCTCTTAAATATGTGGAAACGTCAGTAAATTGGAATTGGCAAGGCACATGTTGAACTCAGAATTAACTTGAATGGGTCGCTTGTCAAGGCTGTAGGCAAAGCAGAACAGATTCTGGATATCTGATGAATGTGTTAACAACGTATGTCTAACTGATTGCCATCTAATAAGAAACTTTTTTTGAAGTATTACTTCGCATTCAGTCCTCGTCATCATTTTTCTCTCGATAAGGCCAAGTGCTTTTTCATCCGCTTTTGACAAGGTCCAAGGCCTTGCGCCATAGAGCATATGATAAGGGTCTTACTCGTACATAAAGTCTTTTGTGTTCAGAGAAACAGCGTATGTTAAGAGTAATCCTATGTCTAATTTCTATCTTGAAGTCGTCTCCGCGGAGCCGAGGTAGGCGATGTACTTAACCACTTCGAAGCAGCGAGAATTTTCCATGGTCATCCTGCGTAACCTGACGAGTCCCGCAGTTATGTAAAAGCTAGACATGGCGTTGTATAGCTCGTTCCTATGCTGTCACACGCGGCGATAATTTGATGGTGAGTGCCGATCTTAAATTCCCTGGTCTTTTCCAAGACCTTCCGTAGTGTGAACATATGATCGATGGTGGAATTGGCCATGTTTAGCAGGTCTATTGCTTTATTGTTGAAGCTGTCAAAAAGTTCTCCTTTCTTTCGGATAGGAAAAATGAAGCTGAGATTCCATGCTTTAAATACGAGTAGTTCATCAGGCAGTCCATCTGCGATATTGTTACCTTGCCTTCGTCTAGCTCAGGGGGAAAAATTTTTTACTTGGTAGCACTATTTTGTCCATCATAGCCGTTACGCAGCCTTCAGAAGTAGTCTTCCAGTATTCTCTGCCTTGACTGCGACTTCATCTGTGCAGGCGTTGTAGCCCTATCATCGTTTTATTTTCTGATAAAACTTTCGAACGTCATTTCTGCAGTAACATCTCTCCATTTTTCGTTCCGAAAAGCTTGAGCTCTTTCCTTCATTTCTGTTCGTAGAGCTCATGAACAGCTTTTACCCTTGTAGCATTATACGAGTATTCTTCTCGTTTGTGTGCATAAAACTGCCTACATTCATCGTCAAATCAGAAGTTTCTTGACTCCTCGGAAAGTTTGGACCTCCAGAATGCTGGAGGAGTGTCTGGCTTCGATCGCAATATGACCAATCGGTTGTTTGATCCTCAAAACATTTTCGGGGGTGATTAACATTAGTTATCTCTGAACTCTTTTTTTTACGGTGAGAAATTTAACCTCACGCGCAGCCTTCAATCTGGAAGGCCAAGTACCGAATAAGCCTCGGAACAAAAGGTATGGCTTAAAGTACCAGTAGCTTTACTCAGGTTTCGACAGTCAGCGCTGGACTATTCAGGTTTCTCATGACGTCTTCTCTACTTCAGGATCTCGATGCAGCCACGGAGCTCTCTCTGGGTATGTACTCCGAATACCTCGAAGTGCTCAGGGGATGATCTGCTCTAATGTGGTCCAACTGACTTGAGGCATGGGTGTACAAATGATCTGAATACCGGACTCCTCCGCCCCTGTCCTGATAAAGAAGAACAAATGCCCGAATGTGAACAAAGGTGAAGAGGTTGGATATCCTACCTTGCTTCAAATATACTAGACTCCCAGATAAGGGTAGGAGGTAATGGGCATAGGCTTAAGTGTCGCTTAAGCTTGCATCTTCATAAATCCACATTTGAAAACCTGCTTATTTCTAAATTTAAGAACCAATAGAAGTCGTAATGCCTCTTATAGGATTGATGTCTACCTTAAAAAATGTTCTTTTAAACTTACTTGTCAAGTTCATCAGAAATTCTAGTGTAACTGCACCAGTTTAACTCTAAGAATGGACTCAGCTAGCATGCGTTTCCCACTCAATATGGGATCAAGCAATTGCATAATCGAAAACCCGTCGACAAGATGATTCAATTTACAGGTGTTGAAAGGCACACCTCAAGTATTTTCGATGTCCGAAGGTTTCGAGAAAAACATCAACTCGAACCAGTACCTACTCTGTTGTAGTCAAACTCCCAAAGCCGGATATTCTGGCCAATACTCGTACGCCAACATATTGCTGTGAGGAAATGTGAATGGCTAAAATTTTATAAGACTCAAAAAACCCTTCAAGAAGGCCTATAGCGTCAGCATCAAGCGCAGAACTATGACGCCGTGTCAGCGAGACACCAGTGGTGCCGCATTCGATCACTAGAACGAAATTCATGTTTGGTATTTAAATGTGTAATTAGTTATCCTCTGGAGTGTTAAGTTCTTTAGAATTATACGTAGTTCAAATTTTGCTATAACAACAGAAGGCAGCACTCCTGAGAGAAGAAGATTCAACGTTTTTAGAGACAGAGTAACAAGGCCACAGTAATAAGGGCTCGGTCTCTTAAATACAATAATCTTCGGTTGTAAAAGTTGACGAAGGGGTAGAAAAATGCGAGAAAAATGTCACAAGTCTTTCAGTAATATTGCTCTTATTCGAGGGAGAAATTAGAATATATTCAACACCTGCAAATGGCTGCAAAGTGCGCAGAAGGCGAATTTACCTTATCCAAGGAGCTGACATCTGCTTCAAATTCAAGGAGGTGTTTAGTTATTACTTTCGAAGTGGTATTAAAGTTAGAGAGGCTTAATTGTAGTTAGCAGCTTCAGACGCATAAGACGTGCATTGTCATTAAAAGTGTATACCAACAGAATCAAACACACCCCAGTGACGTATCAACTGTAGAAGTCAGGTTGGATAGGAGAAGGGACGACGACCCTTTTTAAGCTAGCACCCAACCGATAGAACACCGAAGAAGCAGCAGGAGCATGTACGCGGACGGCCATGCCATGCAGCAGCCCCAAATGAGGAAACATACAAACAAGCGAACAACAACAACAGCAAACAACAGCAAACTACAGCAACATAAGCAAAAACAAAACTGGCCGAGGCCAGAGCACAGAAAAGGTCACAAATAAAATACGCAACAAACAAATAATTAATTGTAAGAAGTGACACGCAATTGGTCAGTCCTTATTCCCGCAAATCTGAACGGCGATCCACCAGAGTAGTTAGGGACCCACGGAAAAAGTAGCATAAACCTATACTCGTACTTGGCTTTATTAGGGACGGCTATCCAGAGGATGAATGGATCGGGATACAGTCCCTTATTGGACTATATGCACACATTCTGTATTTTGTCCCGATACTCCAGCTACCTTTCGATCAAGGATCCTTTCTCCTTCGCATTTGTTTTGTTTGGAAAAAATTTTATTAATTCGATGGAGCAAAAGTGCCCGGGGAAAAGACAAAATCCAATATGAGGGAAAATAGAGGGTCTTCCAATAGGGACTTCTGAAGTTTGACAGTTGATAGCGGTCTTATTGTTGAAGTTACATCTGTCAAATTGGCGGTCATTTATGCAGTCTGTTTTGCCAAATCACCATGGGTGGACGTTCAACAACACGTACAAAAGATAAAATTGTTTTATAAAAATAGGTGTCCTGTTCAGGCAAAGTTCCGCGCACTTCGTCCATTTTAGGGTCGCCATAATCGTCCTACTGAGAGGACTATTCGCAGTGTGGTGGATAAATTTGAGTCCACTGGTTCAGTAAACGATAAACCAACACCCGTACGTCGACCAAACGCAAGATCTGCCGAAAACATCGCCGCTGTCCGTGAGAGTAGTCGATTTCGCGTCGCTCACAAGAACTCGGCTTTGCGCAGACCGCAATTTGGCGAAATTTGCATCGTGACATGGAGCTGCACCCGTACAAAATCCAACTGACCCAGCAGCTAAAGCTAAACGACCATAGACAACGACGTGTGTTCGCTGAATGGACTCTGGAGCAGCTGGAAACTGACCCTAATTTTCATCGAAAAATCATCTTCAGTGATGAGACCCATTGAGATCCAAGAGCGTAAATTACATTCGGAAAAAGTCACTGTTTGGTGTGGATTTTGGGCTGGCGGGGTCATCGGTCCATATTTCTTTGAGAACGACGTTTGCCTGGCCATCACCGTCAACGGCGAGCGCTATAGGTCGATGATTACCAACTTTGTTTGGCCTGAATTGGATGATATGGACACCAACGACGTGTGGTTTCAACAGGACGGCGCTACATGCATTTCAGGTGATGTGAGCTGGCCACCGAGATCGTACGATTTGACCACGTTAGACTTTTTCTTGTGGGATTTTCTGAAATCGCAGATCTATGCGAATAAGCCGCAAACCACAGCGGCCCTCAAAGCCAACATAGCCATGCCATCGGTCCAGCGCCAGAATCTTGGAAAATTGGACATTTGGGATGCGCGCCACCCAGAGAAGCCGCGGCGGACATTTGAACGATGTTATATTCCATACAATATGACATCGATAGGCCTTTGAAATGAACAAAAAATTTCGTAATATCTGACACACACTTTGTTTTATTTAAATTTAAAGATAGGAAGGGCTTAAGGAAAGTTCCTTCAGTTACATATGTTATAACTAGGATCCACAACAAAGCAAAACTTGTAGCGTTGTGATTACTAACCCCGTAAGTTGGACCCGCCATAGCCAAACGAATGTGTGTGTAAAGGTGTGTGTGAGTCTGGCACGAGTTTGTAGAAATTAAAAGATCTGGAAGTCATTTTGGTGACGACCCGGACATCGAGAGGGCCAGCTTATTTTTTTTTTTTTAATTTGTGCGATTTTTTTCCTTTTGCAAGTTCGTTCAAATAAACGACCTGTAAATAAACCCTTTTCTGTTCGGGACTTTAAAATATCGGGTCGCTCTACCGACGAGTGTATAGCTAATTTAAAAACAAAAAAAAATAATGCGTCGACCTCAAACGGAGCTTTATAACGTCTTTGGAAACAGCTTTTTTATTTTTTTTCTAACTTCGTTCTTTTTTTTCCTTGCTTCTGGGAAGATTTGCCTTTTTTGAATCCTCTTTTTTTAACGAGGCGTCTAACTTTTACCCAGGTGTAGCTGCCATTAAAGCGTTACCTAGAGGAACCCATATCTGGGATAGGTTGATCCCAGAGAGTTATATTGGAATCGGAGCAACAGTTAGCTGACGGTTGTAGGGGATCAATCATAACACACTAATGTGTTGCATTCTGTTCAGCTTGGAAGTCGTAAAGGGGTTCAGCAAGGCCCTAAGCGCAGCTTCGCTGTCGTTACAGATTCAGATGCTTCGCCCCCCACACCAGTTCTTCACAAAATAGTTCGTTGCCATCGGGATTGCGTACATCTCCGCTTGGAAGACAGACTAATAAGGAGTGAAATCTAAAGACGTCGTCCTCCAAAAAGATACCGGCGCCACATCGATTTTGGAGCCATCCGGGAAAACTCGACTGCATTCCTTTCCTGAATTTCGACTCGTATTTTCGATTTCGTATTTTTTCTGCAGCAGAATTTCTGGTGTCATTGCATCAGATGTCATGTCCATAAGACCATAGTCATCAGACAGTCGGCGCGCACTGCCATCAAAAGCCCAGTGCGTGTTTTACCAAAGATCACTATTTTTTAAACGGAGGATGGCTTTGAGAAAGCAGCCTATGATTTGAATACCAATGGAAGGGCGATTCATCAATGCATCTAGAGCAGAGCCAGGTGTGCTAAAGCATGCCTCCGTGCAGCCGAGATAGACGGTTCTTTGAAAAGTCTGGTAAAGATAGCAATCATGTATTTTCCTGATAGCTTATTCCACCAGACAACCGACGAATAGGATATAATTGGCCTTATCATAGCAGTGTAGATGCGGATCCCCATGTCTTGCCCACTGCTCCATTGCACTGTCAGAATGCCGACAGGGCCTTAGAGGCTTTCGACGTAAAATGTTTAGTCCATAGAAGTTATCTAGGGTGACACCCAAATACTCAGATTCTTTGGATTCTTTTAAACACCAGATGAGATGAGTCAGACCAGACAGCTTCCTCTCGCAAAGGGAAAAGTTTTGAAAGGATTGACTGAAAGCCCATTTCCAGCGCAAGAATCGTCTATCACGTCTAAGGCTGCCTATCCTTTAGAACCGGCAGCCGCTAGACACGGTCCAACAGATAGTATACCTACATCATCCACGTATGCTTGTACATTACCGTCGGAACTATTGAGAGCGTTGAGCAGTGAGTCTACCAACATACACCATAGAAGTGGAGGCAGAACGCCCCCTTGCAGTCAAGTCCTGTTTACTTACGCCATCACATATTGGCCGCAGTCAGCATCCGCCGTGAATGTACTATTCCCCAGCATTGCTTTTATCCACAAAACTAGGAATTCATCTACGACGTGTTGTCTGACTGAGTTGCACATGCCGTCGAAAGTTGCATTGTCAAAAGCACTGTCAACGTCGATGAAAATACTCAGGGCGTATTCCTTCTGGCGAGTGTGTCATCAATTCTGATTATCACATTCTGATCTTGGTCATTCTCTCCATGCTCTTCAACATAAAGGAAGTCAGACTTATAGGTCTGAAGCTCTTAGCGAGCGTGTAATCCTCTTTTGCGATTTTCGGTATAAAGGTCAACATCATTGTTCGCCAGCATTTCGGTATTTATGCCAGTTCCAGGCTAGCACTGAAGATTTTCTTCAGAGTTGCCAACAGCTGGTCTATACCTTTGTGTAAGATAACTGGATACATGGCATCGGTGCCAGGCGACTTGAAGCCACCAAAGGGAGCAATAGTATATTTAATGGACTCATCCGTCACCACAATCGATACCAGCTACGGCGTATTGTGCTATTCAGCTTCGTTAATAGGAGCTGGTTCTGATTAGGTTACATGGGAAATGAAAGAGACGAAGAACTCAGTATACGTGCCATCAAATATTCTGAGTGGTTCCAGCCCGGTTTATCTTCCCCTTTTGCGGACTTTGACTTTGTAAGAGGCGCTCTTCGAAATCCGAATTAGCTTCTTATATTCTTTTTGCTTCTTATATTCTGTAAAGATTCCAATCTTCCTTCAAATTAGTCTTAGGTAGCCTGTTTAAAAGTGGTGTACTGTTGTCCTGAGCTTAAGGGGGAGCACTGACTTGCTTGCCAAGCAGGTCCTTAAGTCGTGTCCTGTTTCAGATTTCAGCAGATTCCTCCTTTCAACAATGTACCTGCTGCATAACGTTAAGTCAATTACTTGTCGTCTTAATCTCGTAACAAACGTTGGCTTAAAGCCAACATTGTTGACAAACAGATCAGACGATGGTATGAAATCCAGGAGACGATTGGCTCTGACGTTGCATTTGCTACTGCCCCAAAAAGTGCATCGTAGCATATGATAAGTCCCATCTTCCTGGGATCAGAGTGTTTAATGAGTTCGGCTACCGCCTTCGGTGGTGGTGGTGGTAATAACGAATCATAGTGAAAGCAGACGCAACGACGGATTTGTTCGTTTCGAAGCTTAAGTATGTCTGCAGCAACTCAGGAACCCAGAAGATGACGCGCGTCAAAACCTCCAAAGTCTTAGTTTTCATGAGTTAGATTTTCAGGACCGACTTGTTTAGCAATTCAAAAGTTTCCTGCCTGAAGCACTTTACTCTAAGAGTTCCGTTTTCTGTATCATATCCCTCTGCTTGAATTTTAGAACCTTAGGACTTTTGACCCTTAAGCAGTCAAAGAAGGGGAATGATATATTTATAAATACATTCTTTCAGGTCTTCTGAGGGTACAGCAGGCAGCCTTTTCGGACTCTGTTTTCGATGAGTGAGGGATAGTAGATCCCAGGTACCATAAATGGTGATGTAATTAGTTTAAGATCATCCGTCTCAACCATATGCAACTGCTGGTCCTCATGTGACTCTTCGTTGAGTAGGAAGTCGGAACTGTTAAGCGATGGAATGCTGCAGGACTTGTCATCGTGAAGATCTGTTTCCGACCTATTACTCGAGTCTGAGTCAAGTTGGTTTCTAAATTTTGGTGCTTGGCTTGGAGTTTTTGACACATAAGAGGCACAATCCTTGCTTACGCCAAATATACCAAATATCCCATCAAGTTCATCGAAGATTGTCGCACGAGATTTGGAGGAGAAGCCATCAGTGGATAGAAAGTTTACATCCAGTGACATGGGCATAATAAAGAGCATATGCACTTCTTCAGTACAAACTGTGTTTTGGTGAATTCTTTTAGAAGCACTCCTTTCAATTGCGTGCATGCTACGCAATTTGGCTGAGGACTGGTACCCGTTGTGTTGATGTGGAACAAATGGTAGCTCATTATCCAGCGACTAAGTACACATCAATCCAAGAACTGTGGCGCGCAGCATACGCTAGTAGAACGCTAGTTTTCGATCAACTTTTGAGCTTCTGAGATATCTTCGGTGCTTATAAGTGAGCAACCATGAAACAGACATAGTGAGATCACTCATTGCCTCCAAATGAATTGCCTTTGTTGCGAGAGTAGCCCTTTAGTGTTTTTGCACCTTTTCCTTCCACGTTTTTATGTCTATTGGTCCAGCGACCCTGTGTTGATAAATGGTCTTGCTATCCGAACCCGTGCTGCTGGTAAACTCGCCATAAGCTGCGTCATTGTTTGGCTTTTTTTTGAAACACTTGACACATTGGTGAATGGTGTGCTTCACACACTGCTTTATTTGGATGATCCAATACCTTATCCGAATATATCCTGTCATTTGCTGGATACCACCGTGTTGTATTTTTTCGTGTGCGTCTCCCAAGAGAGTTTTGGTGACTTGAGGATAATTGGGTGTTTCTGGTTATATGCCAAGTTCGTCTGCGCCCATGAAGGCATTCAATAACTTAAGTGCTGATGTTGCCTTCGGACTGGCTTGCGGTTTTGTCCTTTTGCACTGATCTTATTGCCATCTGTGATGCAGTGTTCAACTCTTCTGGTTGCAAAGGGCCAGATTTTTTGCAACCTGATCTGCAGTTGGAAATAAATCGTTGGCAGTACGCCAACACGCGTAATATCGTGTGCATTCTGGAGAATTTGGCCGATAATTTCTCCTACTGTGCTATGTTGTGTCTGGGTTTGTGCTTGTGTAGTGGCGACATGAGTCTTTATTGTTCGCCTTTCCTCTTCCGTGTTGATGTTTGTTGGTTGCAACACAGACCTAAGGAGGTAATTCAGGTACGATCTAGGTCAAATAACCGAAACAAAAAATGGCCTGGACAAAAGTAATCAAAGCCGTATGCGCTCTTTTCCTAATACAAAAAACCGCCTAAAAGCCTAGGTTAACAAGGTCACGGTGAAGATGATCCCTGAAGTGATGAGGGATCATGAGATGAAATTGGAACTTTAAATTGCCGCTGTCTAGATAGAACTACTCATCGATTTGATATTTTAGTCGAGTACTCGATTATCATTGGCGCCTAACATGAAACTCTACCGACAGCCTATGCAGATTTTCTCGCTACTAACCATCAAATTGGCTCCTTTTGACTTAGCCCACTAATCAAAATGTCTCAGCTTCCTGGTAAAGTCACAACTAAATCAACAGTACGATCAGCCCATGCATCCGTGGCATATACGTAAAAGCTTGAACCACACATAACCGACGAACCTTCAGATTACCAATAAAAATTACAGTACTCCTCATCACACCAGCCATATAATTTTCCTGGAATCCACCACAACTACAACACCAACCGCTCCGGTATTTTTCATTTCCTTAAACTATTTGTCTTGCGCGTTGTTTTCGACTTGGATCCGAAAAAAAGCTCTACACATGTCTCAATAATGATACACCGTTTGCGCCTGAATGGAACGCACCACCTTACAAAGATTATCGTTTGCATACTAAACGATATAAATCAAACCAGTACAACCAAAACGGCCCACTCCAACCGTTGCTGGTACGGGTAGATATAATTTATGGACTAGCATCGTATTTCGAACCAAAAACAAAAAAAAAAAAAAAGGAAAAAACTCCAAACAGTCCATCATTAAAGCCGCGCTACAAACTCGGGCAATAAAAGAGTCTATAACTCATCAGAGGGGAGAGCTTAGCTCCCTGCATCTGTGCTCGCATGTAGCCACCTATCTGTATCCATAGATGGAACCTGATCACCTTGCCGCCGATGGTAGATGCTGGGAAATGCTAAACACGAAGCTATCTGATTATCATACATGGTCAACGATGCGTATGATCGCGTCGATTGTTTTGGCTATGCACAAACTAAGCCACACGAGATGCGAAGGCTCTCATTATCCGCCACACCGAACCCGATGAAATTACCTCCCAGGCAAATCTTTCCCCAAGGAGTTTCGGTCTCGTCGAAGTCGGAGTCGTCGTTGTAGTCATCGTCATCATCATCGTCGTGCCACCAAAAAAGGGAATGAACATTTCACGCGACTTAAATCGTCCACCGGTTTGCATACGTGCACTGCAAAGATCACGACCATGACCACAGCCAAGACCAAGACTGGCCGGTATAGTAGCATTACGGCGAGTGCGCGTTTTAGAAAAAAAACGAGATGGTGGACATTGATGCCGGATACATGGGTCCATGCACCAGACAACGATGCAGCACACAGGTGCGCTCAATTGCATACGTGGAGCGCATGAATTCGACAGCGGCACTGACAGCGAGCCTGACAAGCACTAGACGACCAAGCGGTACGGTTTATCGGCAGTCGCAGCCTTGTTATTACAAATGATCTATAGCTATCAAGATGAATGCGGTAGCTTCGGCATTCGCCACCTTTTGGTCAAGAATTGCCAGAGCTCGTCTTGAGCTTCCTTTGTTTTGGTATCACCTTCCGCTCTGTTCCTCCAACTTTATGTACGGATATAAGGTATCCGCACATCATCGCTTCCTTAATATTATGATTTATTTAGCGTAATTCCATTGGGAGTAATAGTATGCTACTGTGGCTACTGGAGCACACTGCCATGATTTGCTCAGAATGGCGTTAACTTAATTGCATGCGCAGTATTCTCGCTCGTAGTTACGAGTACAGGGAAGGGACGTTTTTCGACAGAAGATGTACTCGTACTTGTGGAGATGGGAGATACAAATAGTGCGTGTGTATAAGGAAGGATCTGGTTACATGGAATTATTCATGGACTTGCATTCCTCTTGATTTATTTGATTGGGCGGTGTAAAGGATTCCTGTTCCAGTTACAATGCCAGGTGGATGTGTCCGTATCACTGGGAAGAAGAACTGTGTTGCCTTGTAGGTTTCCGTAATTGAGGTGCAAGAATGATTTGAGAAGTGTTGCGGTCTAATTAGATCATTTGAGGGGTGGGAATTAGAAATCAATTGCTACTTGCAAGGTACTTATTGTCGTGTGCTAAGAGTAATAGGATACGCCCGTTGGTCTTAATTAGCGGTCTTTGAGCTAGATAACAAAGCAGAGGTTTTAATGATTGTAACTGGAGGCTCGCACCGAAACAACGGGATAGACGGTTAGTTTACAGATAATTACACAGATGATGTAACCGCATTACATGAGAGTCAAGATGTCGAAACGAGGAGATTAATTGACCAATTAATTGCTACGGCTTGAAAAGCAATCTCTTTACCAATACAAGAGGTTCTATGGCTAGAAACCAAGGAAACGATTGCGAAATAAACGGAACAGAGTGATATACAAATGTAATTTAGGTATTCGATCTTTTGAAAAGGTTACTATCCCCAACAAGGGATTTTATATACAATAGGTGGAAAGGCGTGTGTTGGTACTTTGCTAATTGTGGCTTTTTTCAGTATTAGTCTCGTGGCTGTTTCAGTGCCACGACCCAATGGAACTCTTGTTTGTAGCTCAAATCCACCCGACAGAGCTGATTTTTTTCCTTGTTCAAATTCCAACAGTAGTGTTTGTCATATGAGATGCGGCGGAAGGACCCCATTACGGATTAACGCGGCATCCGCGGCTGTAGTCAGTTTCAGCTACTACTACTACTACACCCCCTTTTAGAGCTACTTCCATGTATTCGGTACACCGGTCTAAAGGAAACTCCATGGTTGTATCGAAAATCGAAAATAGAGATGGCAAAAGCCTTAAGTTTTCGACGTGTGAACGAATGCCTCATAACAACTCGCATCAAGGCCAAATTAGGAAATCTAAACCCATACAAAGGATGAGAGACAACATATATGACCTCCTGATCGAACATATGCTCAGTGCGTCAGCTATGACTTCAAAATTGTGTCCGGAGATCCTAACGCAAGCGAATCATCCGAAAACACAGCCTCTATAATAGTACGGTTGATTTTTAGAATTTGACAGGTCGCAGCAGGCACGCGATTCCTATATCAAAACACCAATAATTGGATTTGACTTTTCCCTGATCAATCAACCGTCAAACATATTGATCGCACGATCAATGCCAGACACTTCCTCAACATTTTGTGTGTCCAAACTTTCCGAACTATCGGCTCTAATCAATACGTTGTTGCTGCCACAATGCGCATACCACCCCGACCACCAGAATTCGACGTCAAAAGGCTGCAATCACAAGAGACCGCTAGAATATTTGTCGGTCGCCCTTCCCTTAAGCTCTTTCAAAATCCTAGCCCCATACGAAAACCGCATACCACAAGGAAACCTCTTATTTGAATGTAGGCACGTTCATGCAGCCAAACAAGAAGCACATAAAGCTGCGATGCATCGAAGGACGAGAGCTGCTCATGAGCTACACAAACCGAAAAGAAAGGAAGAGCACTGGCGTCTCGGAAAGAAAATGGTGAGATACTCGTATTACTGTAGAAATGAGGTTCGAAAGATTTGTCAGAAAATAAAACGAACACGCTAAGGGTACGAAGCCATAATGCAAACCTGTAGAGATGAACGTGGAACGTGAAATACGGAAAGGCTACTTTTGAAGATAATGTAACGGCGATGATGATCGAAATACTGCTGTCAGGCAGATTGAACCTTGAAGTGAATTTCGCCTTCGCAGGTAGCAGCATCGCTGCTAAAGCCTAAAAAAGCTCCTGGCGTACTGCCTACTCAACTTTATAAAGCAGCTGAAGCTGACCTGGTGAGGAAAGCATGAAATCCAAGCTGCGTTTGTCCGATCCACAACAAAGTTGAGTCTTTTGACTTTTCCAACTATAGAACGGATAAACGTCGCCAGAATAATTTTTTTTTTACCGTATTTCGGTCAGAAGCTGAAACCATTCATGAAGAATCTGCTTAGTCCATATCAGTATGGCTTCAGGCCAGAAAAGTCTACCATCGATCAAATATTGACACTACGGCAGATCTTGGAAAACACCCGAGAATTTGAGATCGACTCTTACTATCAATTTTTTGACTTAAAATCCGCATATAATAGCGGGTATTGGACTGCTAAAATAGCGGGATGGCTATGGAGAATTATAGTTGCTCTATCCAGATAGGTAATGAGTCAAGCGAGACCGTCAATGTCAAGAATGGTTTTAGACAAGACTACACGCTGTCATGTTACTTTCTTAACCTCGTTCTAGAAAGAATCGTGCAAAACTCACTTGCCAACAAATGAGGCACGATCTTTTTTAAGTCTCCACATGAGACTTCATTTACACAGCAAACAGTAAATAAAGCTTTCGTCAGTATTGAAGCGGTAGCAGCCAAAATGGGTCCAATGGTAAACGAGGCAAAACACACATGTACATGCTCACCACCGACTTAGCCATTTAGAGTGAAAAATACTGCCTGTGAATTCCGGTCCCATTTGTATTGACGGAGAATGGAGGACAAAGTTCAACCTGACCAGCGACATTGGTCAAGCATCTACGGAACCAACGTCTGGGATGGCTGGACCATAACGGTGTAGCGCAGGACGACCGTCCCTAAAACGGCGCAGGTAAGTGGAAATGAATCTCAACCAACTTGGAGTGCGACACTGGAGACATCTAGCGAGAGATCGTGCCAGCTGGAGAAACTTGTTGGTTGAGACCCAGGCTTGCACTAGACTGTAGCGCCACCTAAGTACGATATCAGTAAGTAAGTAATGGGTGGAGAGATTTAATGGCGGCCTAGTAAAATCGAATCCTGATAGTTAGTATATATGCCTGGAATTTTCTAGTATAGTCAGAGAAGCGTTAAGAGTTAACAATGTTCACTTTAGTTCAGAGGATACTTGACCCTACGCCTCACTCGATTTTGAAGACGTCAGGGGGAGTCGTGTTCATTTTGCATTCCCCTTTGGAAGAAATATGGGCCTGGTTATTACTGTTGAAACAAAGTTTGCTTGTTGCCTGGGAAGTACTTCCAAGACCTAGCTTTAGTAGTATAATTTTGATGTCCACCTATCAAACTCTAGGAGTCTAACAATATGTAAGTTTAAGGGTACGCGATCCACATTGAAATCTTCATTCAGGCTTGAATTGAAAGCGCTAATCCTGCCCAGAGCAGCTGTTCTCCAATCTCCGCTAAGTTTGTTAACATTGTAGGATCTACTTTAGGCAAGCCACCACACTAAGGACGAAGAATGCCGGATATAAGAATCATATATAACGGTGATACGCAGAAAGACCAGACCTATTCCCGAGCTCTATGAACCGGAGAATTGCGGTTTTCAAATTGAGAGACAACGAGCATAAGAAGCACACAGTCGGGGAAAAAGACAAATGGTATTGCGGAGATGACGCTCAGAAATATTGCCAAATAAGAAAACGAATATGTTAAGGCTAAAGCGAAGTATCTTAATATTAATAACAACTCTGCTATTAGCTAGAATGAAGCATTCAATCTTGGTGGTGATTACCTGTTGTTCCTCCTGTTCATCTATTTCAAGGCTGCTATCGACACCCCGAATAAAATAACTCTGAACACCACCAACGGCTTCATCAGGATTGCAACGTCAGTTAAGACTAAACATAGCTTCAAGCTAAGCGATCCCGTACCGTACGACTTCTCCTTCAACCTGGTGTGAGAAAATGAAGAAACAAAATTCCTGCTGCTGTCATACCTCTTACATATGCAAGAGCCGTTGATATTGTCAGCCTTAAATACATAACTCGGCCTTTTCCAGCCTTGAAAAGAAAATAACGCTCAGAGGTATCGTCGTGAAAGAGAGCTACAAAAAGTACCTTCTGTCGGCCAACACATGACTGTGGACTACTACAGTACTGCAAGCGCTTTGCTTGTTTTGATATAAATATTAACCACAACAGCAACTTAGGCCTTTAAATCAAACCAGGTTTGAATCTTGCCTAACCTACTGTAGACATTTAAAAAGTAAAGCCCCCCCGCGAAAAACGAAAATGACGCTCTATAAGACCCTCAAGAAATCCATCCTAACATGTTGCACAAGATTCTAAGCGGTGTCCAACGCTTATGAGAAGACTAGTGGCGCGCCGTCTGAAAAAATTCTCCAACATATCTATGGCCTTTGCTAAATGTGAAGAGGGTCAATGACAAAGTTTGTGACAGGAAAGTGCATTTAACTTCAGCGGATGCGCTGGCTTAGGATGTGTCACATGGATAAAATAAGATGCTCGGAAACGGACAATTTTCTTCCTCAATAAGAAGGGACGCACTACTCCCTTAGGAAGATCAGTGGTAGTGCCAATAAATTTAGCTCATGTTTCGTCAGTAATTTGCTATAGAGTCCTGAAGTTTTAACGGTGTGCAAACAGTAACTGTTCATTCAAATTCTGGGAGAGTTATACGAGTAGCACTCTCTGGTACCTCAAATAGGATAATTACTTCCCGAAATGAATTTTTATAATTACTTGCTTTCTTAGGTGGCGCTACAGTTCGGAGTGAAGCTGGGCCTCAACTAACAAGCCTATCCAGTTAGCCAGGTCTTTAGCTACCTACCACCACCAGTGGCGCAGTCCAAGTCGGTTGAGGTACCCTTCCCCTTGTGCGTGCTACCAAATGTGAGGTCTTTCTCTACTGTGTTGTCCCTCTGGGTCAGATACGAAGAGTCTGCGGTCCGGAGCATTGGAGTCCATTCGCACTATATGTCCTAGCTATCTCAGGCAGCCGATGCGCAGTTTTCTGGCTAGGTCGATGTCGCTGTACAGTTCGTGAATCTTCTCCAAAGCCCTTCAAAGACTGAATATTTTTCGACTGAAGATGTCTTCATTCGCTTTCGAAAGAGGCATGCTTCAGCACCATAAAGTAGGGCTGAATAGTGTCTCCTTAATTGTGCAGGATAGGGCTTTACTTCTCAATTGCCTTCTTATCTCAAGAAAAACATCTCTTCGCTGGAGTGATTCTTCGTTTTATTTCTGCTGAGGTGTTGTTGGCAGAATTTATAGCAGAGCCAAGGTAGACAAATTCCTTGACGTTCTGTCCAATTCGTCGATGCTGTCTGCCCCTTCCTTTTGATAGCATGTACTTGGTTTTGCCTTCATTTACCGCTAAACCCATTTTTCCAGCTTCCACTTCAATAGTAGTGAACGCACCGGTGACAGCCTACTGAGTTCTGCCAGTTGTGTCGATATCATTGACGTACGTTAGTAGTTGCACAGACTTTTGAAAGGTTGTACCTTCAGTGTGCTTGTGAGTGCTTGTGAGTTTCGCACAATTATTTCAAGAATGGTCACACGACAGCGCGTCACCTTGTCCAAAATCGTTCTTGTCATGAAAAGACGCGGTTAAGTCGTTACCGATGTTGACGGAGCAGTTATTCTGCACAGACGGACGCGCTTGTCAAAAATGCCAAAACTTCTTGAGTTTTTTCCAGGATCTGCCGGAGTATCAAGATTTGGTCGATTGTGGACTTTCCTTGTCTTGGGGCAAATATAAATATATAGCGACCAATCATGTTGTTGGCGAAAGGTTTCAGACGTTCACCCAATACGGCAGATAAGATCTTGTATCCGATGTTGAAGAGACTAATTCATCAATAGTTGGCGCAGTTGAGGAGTTTGCATATTTTGTGGATCGGGCATAGGGCGCTGAGATTCCATTTAACAGGCGTACACCCTTCTGGCCAGATCTGAGGAATGAGTTGGAGCATGATTTCCACAAAGCCATTTCCAGAAGCTTTGAATACCTCGGCCGGTAAGCCGTCAGGCCCACATACTTTGTTGGCTTTCAGCTTAGATATCGGTATCCTTACTTCATTTTACTCATGTGGACGGAATTTTCGGCTATCATAGTCTAGTCTATTTTGCCTGACAGCAGCATGTTAGGGTTCTTCGCCGTTATACAGTCAGCAGTAAAAGATGTTTCCATATTCTCAGCACCGACTGTGCCTCTACTACAAGGTTTCCTTCTTCATCTCTACAGGCTTCTGTATGCGTCTTCTTGCGTTAACACATTCTTTTGGTAGAACTTCCGTGCGTTATTCCTGGAGTACAACCACCCAATATCTTCGATCGCGCGCTTCCCATGCCCTTTTGCCTGTAGAGCACACGAACAGCTCTCGTCCTTCGTTACAGAGCCACTTTATAGGATTCTTGTTTAACTGCATGTGCTTGCCGGTATTCTTCATCAAACCGGGTATTTCTTGATGGCGGTCGGGTGAAACCCAGCACACGAGTCGCTACGTCTCTGATTCTATGTTAGCAGCGTTCCAACTGGTCTTCGATACTTGATAATGGCGCCATAAGAGTTGTTGAGAGATTACGGGACACGCCTACGGCGAAGATTCAAGTGGTCTCTTGCGATTGCAGCTTTCGTACGTTATATTTTCTCACAGTAGTTCTTCTTTGTTGTGGTGCATGGGAAATCCGCTTCTCACCTTGGCTGCAAGAAGGTGATAATGAAATTAAATGACTGAAGACATGTCTTACATCAATCGCAATGTGATCAATTTGGTTTAGCGTTTCGTGATCCGGAGGCCGCCATGTCCCCTTGTGTATATTGAGTTGAGGAAACCGTATGCTTGCTATAGTGATATTTCATCCCGCCGCAAAGTCAATAAGCCTAAGTTCGTTGCTCGACGTGGTGTCGTTTAGACTATGCTTATCAACTATCCTACCAAAAATGTCCTCCTTTCCTACCCTAGCGTTAAAATCGTACTAGGACATTGCTTATATGTCTTGTTGAGGAATGACGTATTTGTCCTCCGTAGGGGCATGGACGCATAATAGGCTTATGTTATCAAATTTAGCCTTGGTGCAGATTGTCTTAAGACGCTCGCTAGCGCATACGCCAAATCTGCGAATAAGCGCTGTTTTTTTTCCGGAGAGCAATCACCATAGTACTTATATGTCATACTTTTTCGTTCTTTTTATGTCCGGCCCATTCCATCACACTTCCTGGATGGCGGTGATATCTGTAACATGCTAACAGTCAAGGGCCGCTGCTAAGTGCTCGGCTGCACGTGGCCAGTTAAGGGTCCGAACATTCTACGTGCTGATCCGAAGGTCGTTGTCCTTTAAATGTTTGCTAGCGTCGACAACAGTGAGTCCATTTTTTCCGAGGCCATTAGTTGGTTCGTCACATCTTTTTAGTCTCTTCCGTTTAGGGTTGTGAGCCCTATAAAGGGGTATACCACTATAATGCCATTGGCTGGGCATTATCTTGTCATTTTACTGGAGACCACGACTGGAAGGTAAAGCAAGCACTTCGTTACAAACTTGATTGCTGGCCCAATCCAAGCTATAGGACAGTCAGCAGTTTCCTGATCAATCGCAACGCATATTGCCGCTTTCTAGTTATGGATGTGGATTCTAGGATAAGGGTAGTTCTAATATGCGCACTGATGCCACCGCCGAAAATTAGTAGTATTCGACTCTATCGCTTTAGTAGTCCTTCGAATGCTGCCTCCTGGTATAGGCCCTCTGACATCAGAGGCAACGTACACAGGGCCAACCTATGGCAATGTTCTGTACCTAGCATTCCCACAAATTCTATACCCGAATTCAGGATCGTCGATCTAATTTATACATAAGTTTATTTGGAAAGGATTCAGGCTGTGGCTTTGCCCTGTTCATGCGCTTGCCCACAGCCCTGTTAATGTTATTATCTTTCATAGCTCGCGAGTAGTGCCTTAAATCTCTTTAGGCAAATGGTGAACTCTCATTTGACAAAGTTGAAGTATCATCGCTAGCCGGTCTCTAATCTGAATCAGAAGCCAAAACTTCGTAATTGTGGTTCCTCACCTCGATGATAAGTTTCGCAAGGCTACAATAAATGAGGAGCCCTTTCTTGTTCAGAAGCCTTTAATTACCTTCCAATCGTCAGTCAAAAGATGAGAATCCTAGGCTACTTTCTTGAGATTTCAGCGCAGTTCCATTCATGGCATCGAACCACAGTTCTAGCGCCTTCGCTCACACCAAATTACCTGAATGCATGCCAATAAAAGCAAACGGCTTGTCTTCAGACTCATCCCTGAAATCAAGTGGAAGTCATTAGTGGCTAACTAGGCGGATAACTAGACCGCTCTCAAACATCTTCGTTGAACAAGCCTCCAATCGTCATCATTTCCCTGGCTAAAGATGCCAAGGACCTTTCACTATTTCATTGTATAACTTAGATACCGCAAAAGTAGTCTTTGTCCCATTGAGGTCTGAATGCCGTTCGGTGGGATTGTTTGCGGGCCGATGCTACTTAATGCCTGCCATTAAGTGTTTATTTTGTCCTTGCGCTAGTAAATCGTCCGCCTAATAAACGGACACTCCTGACAGCATAAAAAACCTGAATTATCCCAATTATGTCCAAATCTTCATGGTCCTACTCAGACAGAATTAAGAAGCACTTTTCTGTCTACAGGCAGGAATACCAAGGACAAACTTTGAGTTCTAAGATCTAAGTACTACATCCCGCTATTGCAGCTTGAAAGTTATAATCAACAGGACTATGGGCCTGTCTGTGTACGTTAGTTCTATGAGAGCAGCCTGGATATGGATATCCTTGAACAAATACGATTGCTAACGTTATTCTAAAGGAGCAACGTAGATGTATTGCTGTGTCATACAATAAATTGACCACGCAATTCACCTGGTTTTAGTTACGACATTGTTTGTAACTTTTTACTCCGCCCAAATTGGTAGTTATGCAAACAGTTTCAACACCAAGAGGATTAATCAAATCGATTAAGACAAACTGCATTGGGTAAGTGATTCCAGTTATTTAAACGTTATCTGCCTCTGCGTACATTTTCGAAATTCTAATCACTTCCTAGGAACGCGCAATCAGGTTCCTCGATCTTCTCATCCATGAATTGTGGGTCAAGATTCAGTGAACACTTTATGCGAAGTTCTTCTGCAAATGGTTCGAACGTAAGCAATCGGTTATCTATGATTGTAGCCCGTGGGCTATAGATGTTACGTTACTTTACTTTGCATACGAATACGATATACGAGTCCAGGTATCCATCCATGCGCTACAATGCGAGGTGCAAATGACTCTATTCCAGGCCAAAATCAATTGATGGAACCTGTTCATCGGTGCTGCCTCGTCTTCCTATTAAGCTTGGCGAGGTCATAATTCAGTTCTGTTTCGTTCAACCTGATATGTTAGGGTCTGCATCCTATGGTCTGTATCCTATGGCCTGTATCCTATGGCCTCAGCCTTAGCTTCAGTTATAATAAATGGTAATTATGTTTTGTTTTGATTAATGCCATCATTAAGTTGCCACGTCGAATGCATGTTCCACGGAGAATGCACGTAATTGAAATAAATTCTTTGCGTGGATGTGAGCAATTCTTGGCAGGAGGAGTAAGCGCGTAGCATCTCGATGAAAATCTTCCTGTTCCGTGATATCGACATGGCCCGACTTTGGCTGGTTGGCTTGGTGGCTGCCTTCTTGGCTGGATTTGTCCAGGTTCGATTTCACGGTACGAGTAGTTTAGGAGCCGAATTACTCAAGTACCGCGAATCTGCCAGAAGTCGATGAATGAATGGCGATTGGTGAGCTATACGGTATACTATTATAATGCGTTGATATATGTTTCCGCCATCAGGATGCACACTATTCATGGTCAGGTTGTGGTAATTGCATCTGGGTTTTTGGTGTGATGGATGCGAATGCTGCCCAGTGTGGAATTTATAATCGCTATCATTTAATTATGGCTTTGATGACGTAGCTAGAGGACATGCAATGACCTAGTGTTTAGTTTGGGTGAGTGAATGTAATTTCTGGAAAATGGCCCTTTGGGGTGATTGGTGGTGGGAGAGCATTGAGGATTTATAGATACTTGTAAACAGTTTTATCGCTAACCTCTGGTTTATATAGCTGTTGGGGATATTCGTATTTATGCTGGGGAGTAACTAAAGTGAAGGTCGTAAATGTGGACTCGGTAATACTTTACAGTTACTAATTTATTATGCCATATATATTGTAAGCAGTGAACTTGTTCGGTTTTATGTTTAACTGGACGATTACCTTATATGCAAATGAAGTTGGATTTAACTGAAGAAGCTTAAGCTACCATTAAGTCATTCAGTTGTAAAATTGTACACAACGATAGCAGAAAAATCGGTAACAAAAGGCGAGATCACCCCAACTAGCAGGTCAGTAGTGTAGATGTTCGCTAGTGACAGCCAATCTCATTTCATGCGGATGTACAGGAGCTGAGAATGTAAATTTTTTTCTGGACAATAAAGCAATTCGTAAGTTATAAAATTGTTAAAATTAACATAAACATACGATCGTTATCTTCTACGGTATCGTGGTGCCTTCAATGTCATATACAATATATTGTATGCAACTCTGCAAGACAGCATGGTCCATATAAACCGCGTTCGTTTTTTTATTTTCTGTTCCCTCTTGTGGGTTTCTGGGCCTCTATTACGCGTACGCGCGGTTTATTACTTCGTATAGTAGTTCTACCCAACTCCTTATTAATTGTCGTGATTTCTTTTTGGCTGTTTGGCTACGTATTTATCAGTCGACTCACCTTAATTCATTCTGGGTTAGCGGACTCTATTACATTGCGCTAATAGCAATGTAACTGTCGCTTCCGTCATTAGATAATCGTGCCCTGAAATATTCGTATCTTCCTATGTCTGGCAAAACTGATTAAAAATATGGGTTCGGGACAGAGAATTCCTAAGCTTCGTGCTGACAGATATTGTCAATTTCAACAGTTGCACTCATAATTAGAGCGCAAAAGTCGGAATTTCTGTTTCGCCGTTAGAAAAGACAGTGCTTCCTAAAACTTGAAGGCTCTCTACCATCTACACTGGTCGTCCAGCAATTCATGCTTGAGGCTGATAATAATTTCAGTCTTTGACGATTTAATTTTCAGCCCCTCGATACCTACTATTCATAGTTCTGTGAGGGAGTATGTGCAAGTTAACCCAAGGGGCAACTAAATGGCTACAATGTTGCCAAACGGATACAAATTGCAAGATTGTAGTTTTCACGCGTATCCAATAACGCGAATTGCACAGACGTAATCTAACTCCTGGCCAGCGGCTCGCCTAACACCTCACGACACCATGCACGAGGCGCAGCGTCAGCTTAGGATAGTTAAGAATATTTTTATGTCTTAGGTTTAGTTTGTATTTATAAGGAATCGAGCTCACATCTGTAAAGGAACTAAAAAGAATGTTTAATAATTTGTACTACAGTGTAAAACAGAATACAAAATAAAATAACAAAATAAAGTAATTGGCACCCAACGGAAAAAAAAGAAGAAAAAGAAACTGTACAAAGAACACTAAACTAGTGCAAGTGAAAGTTATAAAAACGGTGCAAGTTCTGAGTTTTTGAAAAACAAAAAGGACCACAAATTGTATCACCAAAGCGGACGCCTTTTGGGTAGCGGCGACAGAAAGAAAAAAGGCGACGATTGAAAGAGGACAGGACAGGACAACCGGCAAAATACAAGTTTAATTTAAGTTTAAACAAAAATGAAACTGTAAGTAGAGCGCTTTTTTTTTGTGTTTTAAATTGATTAGGTAGGAATAAAGAAGGTGATACAGAAATTGAATACGGATTGAAATTTGTTTTTTTAGTTTGCAAGTTTCAAGAGTAGTAAATGTTAGTTAAACAAATAAATTTTCTTTAGTGTCCCACATATTTCTTTGTTCTTCTCTAATGCGTTTTAATTGAGGAACTCTTTCTTGTAGGCTATGAGTGATAGCGATTCGAATTCCGATTTAAAGGCATTTCAAGAGAGGTTTAGTAGATTTAACGTGTCTATCAATAATTATACTAGAAAGCCCGAAATGGCTACTAACGAACAAATAAAACAAATGTTAGACTCTGCACTTATGGCACAAAAAGTGGAATTTGAACAACAGTTTGCTACCCTAACGCTAAGGTTAAATAGCATTCAGACTACAGCCCCCGAGGTTGAAGTTTATAGGGAAATTCAGATCAGACCAGAAATTCCTTGCGAAGAATCCTTAGACATAATTAAGTCCTTGCCTGATTTCGAAGGCAAAGAAGAGAAATACGTCAAAATACGCACACTGCCTATAGACTTTTCGAAAATTACGAGGGACATACGACAGGCCGTAGCCATAATCAGGCATAAAATTAAAGGTTCTGCCGATATGATACTATCATCTTTCAATACCGTCTTAAATTTCAAAGCTATCATTAATCGGCTTAATTTCACGTATTCCGATAAACGTCCAATCTACTTAATTGAGCAGGAGCTGTCCACCCTTCGTCACATTACTACGATAAAATAGAAAAGAAGCTAACGCTTCTCACAAATAAAACAGTTATGTCTTATGAGTCGTCAATTGCAGCTACAATAAATGAAAAGTATAGAATGGACGCACCGCGCGTATTCATTTTGGGAATAAAAAAATCCTTGAGGGACGTGCTTTTCTCGGCACGACCGAAGGATTTACCTTCAGACCTCGCGTTGGCTCAGGAGGTCGAAGCTAATAACGAAAGGTACCTATTTGCCAGCAATTATGCTAGATGTCTAGAACACAGGGATAAGCAGAAACAACAAACCAGAACAAGAATCCTCACTTTTCGAAACGTCAGAACTTTGGAAATCGGGCCCCTCAGCCACAGTCGGCACAAGAACCAATGGATACTGGCGGTTCATCTCGGTTCAGACAACCAACTATGACTCAAAATAATGGTGGTTTTTACAACTTACAGCCTTCTCAGGAGAACAAAGTGCAGTATGGTGGCCCAGGCAATGGTCACCAATATAATAGCCAAGGCCAATAATGTGCCAAAATCAGAAGCGATCATATAGCGGTACGGCTAGATTCACTGGGCCCAAACACCAAAGAATAAATTATACGGCTCAGCAAATTACACCATCAGCTCAAGGTGACCAGGAACCCTCAGCTCAATGTGACCAGGACTGAAACATCTTAACAGTCTGAACAGATTCATTTTTTAGGGAAAGATCCCTGCTCCCGTACTTATAGAGGACTATCGCGGGGAAAGCAATCAAATTGTTAATAGACACAGGGGCCTCAAAAAATTATATTAAACCCTTTAGAGAGCTGGTGCATATAATTCCGGTGCAACGGCCGTTTTTAGTTAAGTTGCTTCACGGATTCAATAATGTTAGACAAAAGTGTCTCATCAATTTGTTTGGTGTTAACACCACATTTTTTATCCTTCCATCACTCTCCATATTCGATGGGATAATTGGCCTGGATTTGCTAACGCAGACTATTGCAGCATTAGATTTTAAGAATAAGAGAATTCTAACAAAAGCAGGTTCAGAGGAACTTAAATTTTATACGTGTGCAAACGTTAATTTCCCACAAGTTGAGCCCATAGAAGTGCCACATAACGTGGCAACTAAATTTAAGGAAATGATGGTAAGACTGAATGGAGTTTTTGCAAATTCCAACGAGTCACTGCCATACAATACAAATGTTATTGCTACCATTCGCACGGAGAATAACGACTATTCTATTCAAATCTATACCCATACCCAATGGGCGTTGCTGACTTCGTAAATTCTGAGATCAAGGACCTATTGCTTAACGGGATTATTAGGCCTTCAAGATCACAATACAATAATCCCATCTGGGTTGTTGACAAAAAAGGTAAAGACGAGCAGAGAAATATAAAAAAACGACTTGTAATAGACTTTCGCAAATTAAATCTGAAAACCATAGATGATAAATATCCCATTCCCGACGTAACGGTTATTTTGGCAAAGCTAGGTATTTTACAACCCTCGACCTTAAGTCAGACTTCCATCAAATAACTCTTGCAGAGCGAGATAGGGAGAAAACAGCTTTTTCCGTCGGAAATGGGAAGTACGAATTCTGTAGATTACCCTTTGGCTTGAAAAATGCCCCAAGTATTTATCCAGAGAACCATCGATGATGTTCTTAGGGAACAAATAGGGAAATCATGTTACGTCTACGTCGACGACGTGATTATTTTTTCGGAAAACGAAGAGGACCACGTTACTCACATTACATGGGTCCTGTCAAAATTGTATGAAGCTAATATGAGGGCTTCCAGAGAAAAGTCACACTTTTTTAAGGAAAGTGTCGAATACCTTGGATTAGTCGTATCAAGGGGCGGTATAAAGTCGAGCCCGGGCAAGGTAGATGCAATTCTAAATTTTGAACAACCTTCAACGCTGTTTAACGTCAGATCCTTCTTGGGCCTAGCTAGCTATTATAGGTGTTTCATTACAGATTTTGCATCGATAGCCAAACCCTTGACCGATATCCTTAAGGGTGATAATGGCAAAATTAGTGCTAGACAATCAAAAAAGGTCCCAACAAAGTTTACTGAAGAACAATTTCAGGCCTTTAACAAGTTAAGAAGGATACTAGCTTCTGGGCAAGTAATACTTCTGTACCCTGATTTTCAGAAACCATTCGACTTAACAACGGACGCGTCTACTTTAGGTGCGATCTTGTCCCAAGGTGGTAGACCAATTACTATGATTTCAAGAACCTTAAAAGATAGGGAACTGCTTTATGCAACAAACGAACGTGAGTTGCTAGCAATTGTATGGGCACTACAGAAACTAAGAAATTACATTTACGGGGTGAAAAATCTCAACATTTACACAGATCACCAGCCACTCGCAGGTGCTGTGTCAGATCGTAACCCCAATGCTAAAATAAAGCGGTGGAGATGTTTCATAGATGAGCATAACGCTAACATCTACAATAAACCTGGTAAAGAAAATTATGTTGCGGACGCATTGTCACGACAAAATATTCATGCCTTAGAAGAAGAAGCACATTCAGACCTTGCAACTGCCCACAGCGAAGTATCATTGACTCATACGATCGAGTCCACAGATACCCCGGTTAATTGCTATAAAAATCAGATAATTCTGGAGCCCGCAAAATGTCCACTGAGACGTCATTTTGTAATATTCACTGAAAAGAACCGTCATATTATTAACTTTACAGACAAAAAGAATCTTATTGAGGAAGTTGACCCAAAGGTGGTAAATGCCATACATTGCGATTTGCCAGCACTGGCCGCCATCCAACACAAACTCGTGCAAGGTTTTCCAGAAACAAAATTTTGGCATTATAAGAATATGGTATCGGACATTTTCGACAAAAATGATCAAAGTGAAATAGTCACCTGCGAACACAATCGCGAATATAGGGGTGCTCAAGAAAACGTGAAGCAAATTCTATTGGATTACTACTTCCTCAAAATGGCAAAAATTGCATCCGAAGTGGTAAAAAATTGTAAAATTTGCACCAAGGCTAAATACAATAGACATCCTTGTAAACAACAATTCGGTATAACACCAATACCACACTATATGGGAGAAAGACTTCACGTCGATATTTTCTCGACCGACAAAAAATATTTCCTAACATGCGTAGACAAATTTTCCAAGTTCGCAGTAGTGCAAAGTATACCTTCCCGGACAATTATTGACCTAAAGCCTGCACTTATCAACGTTTTTAACTTTTTCCTTAATACAAAAACCATTTATTGCGATAACGAACCGTCTTTAAAATCAGAAACAATAACGTCCTTTTTAAAGAACCAATTTAGAGTCGAAATAGAGAATAACCCACCCCTCCACAGCACCACCAATGGGCAAGTTGAACGTCTTCATAGTACACTATCAGAAATCGCAAGGTGCCTTAAGCTTGAAAAAGGCATCATGGATACAATCGATCTAATACTATTAGCAACAGTCGAGTATAACCGAACCATTCACTCCGTAACTAATAGAAAACCCATAGACATAGTGCACGCCTCACCTCCTGAGTTGAAAGAACAGATTTTTAACAGGATTAAAGGAGCCCAGGAAGTTCAGTTGGAAAGAAATAACGTCTCCAGAAAAAAAAGGGTATTTGAAGTAGGGGAACGTGTCTTGGTAAAAAATAATAAAAGATTAGGAGATAAGCTAACTCCCCTATATACCGAACATAAGGGAGAAGCGGATCTAGGAACTACCGTTCTTATTAAAGGGAGGGTGGTCCATAAAGACAATCTCCGTTAAAAAATATTATAAAAAAATCGGTTTGGTTTTAGAATCCTGGTACTGGTACTTTATATTCTCACTCGGCCTATATTACTATCAGGGACGGGACAGTTAACATCTGGAAAGACTGTGGTCACTTACAGCACTTTACTAACTTGACTACCTACTACGAAATAACTGACGAAACTACAGGACTGATGACTCGCTTTCCCCTACCGCACATGAGAATGTTACTAGACTCTGACGTGACACATATAAAGACTTTACTGGAAGCTCTTAATATTCACCATAGACACGCACGGAGTATTAAATTTTGGGAACTGCTCTAAAAATCGTTGCCGGAACCCCGGATTTTGAAGATTTCGAAAACCTAAAATTTAGGCAACAACAATTAATACTCAGCGAAAATCAACAAATCTCCGTTAATACCAAAAATCAGGAACAGATTAACAGAAACAGTTAATGTCATTCTGAGAAACGCAAAAGAAAAACAAATAGATACGGGCCATTTGTATGAAGTACTATTGGCAAGAAATAGAGGGCTAATTTTGGAATTAGAGAATTTGATGTTAACAATAACACTTGCACAGGTTAAAATAGTCAATCCAACAATATTAGATTCAGATGAGGTAAATCAATTAATAAACATGCGCTCTACTAATAATACTATAACAGACTTAATGGAAGTATCAGTAATTAACCTTTTGTTAGATAATAAGTTTTTACAGTTTTTAATAAAATATCCTACACCTAGATTAGAATGTAAGAAAATTATGCTATTCCCAGTTCAACATAATAATTCAGTCCTGCACTTCGCCAAAGACAACTGTGTGGCAGCACGACAATAACGTTAACATTTTGTATGGGATTGCCGTATGACACCTGTAAAGACAGCAATATTTACACCATGCAGGCGAGGCGCAGTGTCAGCAATGTTTGGACTAGGGCTTAGGATAGTTAAGAATATTTTTATGTCTTAGGTTTAGTTTGTATTTATAAGGAATCGAGCTCACATCTGTAAAGGAACTAACAAGAATGTTTAATAATTTGTACTACAGTGTAAAACAGAATACAAAATAAAATAATAAAATAAACTAATTTGCATACATTGTCAGTGTAGTCCAGATGTGTAAGGTAAGATGAAAGGGTCTGTCGAATACTGGTTACGTTATGCAACACTGCTTGAACTCACTTTGGCTACCCTTACTCTATACAGAACGTGATACTTTGACCCCCCAAAAGTGAGCTGGACTAAATTTCCCGCGCAATACATGGCAGACAAAGTCAATGTTAACACTGTTCGAGGTCGGTGAACTACAGGTGAATTTCGAATCGATACGTACTCGTATTCAAGGACTTACTGCCATACCGATATTACGAACGTTTGTTAATAGAGGCAGTTCTGCACGATTTTTGGGCCATTTTTTTAGTGATGGGCTCTGAATGTGGGTCATTTCAGTAACGTTATAATTTTAAGTTACACGACACATGGGGTAAGAATCCCAAGTGGTCACAGTCCGGGCGATCTCTTTAAGAATTTGAAGACTGGTTCATCAGGAAGTATATTAAGACGAAACGAGAATCAATCGAGCTTTGAGATTCAATACAATCCAAGTACTGTTTACCACGAGTCAGCGACGGTATTAAGAGACACATTTTCACCTTTTATTTGTGTATCTTCTTCACGGAGTTCGCAGCTTAACTAAAATCCCCCTTTTTTAAGGAATTCAATTTTTTTCCAAATTGAGTCAGGGAGCGAGTCTCCATCTGATACGACCTGTCAGCATAGAAGTCATTAAGAATTATCTCTGAAGCGACAGAATATTCTTCACAGTAATCACGAGCTAATTGTTTTAATACGCGAACCGATAGGTAGGGCGTGCACGATGTCCCATACGTAACCATATATAAACGTTAATTAAAGTTCTAGTGGGTCTGTTTGTGATTTGCGGCAGACAATTCTTTGGAAATAAATATCTTCATCTCACAACACGTATTTGTGCTGACGAAACCGTAGCACACTGAGAAGAGATTACGTTGGATTGGGAGGCCTATTATTAGCGAATCGTTAAGGGACTTTATATCCATATCCTTGAATGGGCCGTCATATACGTCACGAAGCTTAGTTGTAGAACTGTCAGGTATAAGTCTGCTGGGTATATTGATTTCTGACGAAGGTATTTTACGCATGTGTTCTAAAGTTAAGTAAGAGTAAGGTTTACAGAGTTCATTGTTTTTTTGAAAATCTTTTTTCCATGGAAGGTTGACGATATATTTCCCATTCATCGGGGGGTTTTACAAAAATGTTCATCGATGTGCTTGGATTCTTGGGAAGTTATAGATTTCGATTCGACATCGTCGATTTTCCAAAATGCCGGCAAGATTGAATCAACATCTACAAGAGTATGATGCGATTGAATGTTAAACAGTATTCGAGAGTAAGCCACCAGCTAATACCCAGTCAAGGACTGTTTTTTTTGGTCAAGAGGATAACCTTTAGGGCTACGTACAAGTTCCCTTTGTAGGACATCCCATACCCTTACTGCGCCATGCCCGACGTCAATTGAATCTGACTTACGAAAAGATGGATCTATTAAGTTTTGATATATGGTACCAATGATTAATATCGATCGTGACACCTAATTCATTTATTCATTTATTAATAGTGACGCCAACCCTCTTCATTGTCCTGCGTAAGTTTTACCAATTCCTCTAATCAGCGGTTTGACCGTTTTTAACCCAGGTCTCTGGACACATGACTCAGTTACAAAGGAGACTTGTGATTCGGAGTTTATCCAAATGCGAACTAACTGATCATTTCCGTTGCTGTCAATTACTGTACCAAGAGAAGAACAAAGGTTGTGGTTCAAACTGGGTGAAGTTAACAGAATGATTGGTAATGAGTAGATTTCGAGGCGAGGGTCTAACATTATGGTTTGATGTTGAGGGTTAGACGAGAAGTCTCGAGGTTGGTTCCGAATACGGATTCCGTAATCTTTTCCGTAAAAATAGCTAACCTAGTAAGCGGAGCTTTCGGATTACCACGCATTGTACAGAAAAAACGGTGGCTTCTTTACGAACCTATGGTAAGGACCATAGCTGGAAGAAGTAGTGCCAATTCACCAATTCAAAAAATTACCCTGAAAAGCGAATACCAAATACGTCTCGAATTTTCATACTCCTTAAGGTTTCCTTTTTCAGTAAGCTTGATTATGGTTGATATTACCTATCATGCAGGACTTCAGTTGCTAACGTTCGCCGATAGTTCTCCCGATACACTCAGAAGGTGTGCTCGAACTGCAATGCTTTCTGCGTCTGATATGAAAAACTTTTTCACACTTCTTAAGGATCGCTTAGCACGTCGATGTCATGCCTGGATATTCTGGCGTTGTCATGATATCGTCGAACTGCTGTACGCAGTCGGGCTGTAGCTATTATAAGGTTGTGATCCTGTGCCATTACGTTTTGAAAGTTCCAGCTTTGTACTGTTCCCAAGAAATAAGGTCCTTGCATTTTGTCGGCGTCAGTAATATACCCACTTCAGCTACCCGGGGGCTACAGGACGGTTTTCCGACATAACCGAATACATCACCGGCGACTCGTTCTCTCGCACTTTTATACTTCTACTGACCTCTCAGGGAACTCGATAAGCATTCGTCTAGTCTGCCGGCTTCCTCGGGAATCATATCATGTGCAATTATACTCACAAGAAACCCATCCAACGCAAATCCATTGCTATCTGTGATCCACAACATACTCAGTAACTTCCAACTGCGTTCAGAGTAGTCTTCCATTTTTGAGCTAGCAAGGTGAGAACGCTTAGGAAAACGTAGCGCAGCTTGAATTTTAGACGCGATTACTTCGCCTACTCTACTGGAGCCTCATAGTATTTTTTATAGCTATCGGAATTGCATTTATCACCTCATGGAAAAAAGAGAAACGAGAAGGGAATTAAAACATCATCGTTGTCCAAAAAAAAATACCAGAGACGACTACATTAATTTTCTAGCTCAGATTCTAACCAAAATCATTTCTGAGTCCAATGAAAAGTCGACTTCCTAATTTCGCAGTAAATTCTGGTGTCGTTGCATCCGACGTAATGTCCATTAAACAAGACTCAAAAGCCAGTCGATACGGAAATTCATCAAAACTCCTACGCATGTTGTACCAAATATCACTTCTTTTAAACTAGATATGGCTTTGAGAATACAGACTAATCTGATCGCTCTTTGGAGTCTAGAAAAACTGCAGTGACGTATTTCCATGAAGCTTGCTCCACCAATAAACCGCAAAGGATATATGTCACTGGTCTTATCACAGCCATGTGGGACGACCTGCGGGCAATCCCATTTCACATATCAGCCACCTTCAGCCTTCACAATCAAGATTATATTGTGTTGTCTAGCCGTGTTACACAGGCCGCTTTGTCGAAGCACCTTTAATGTTGATGGAAAGTATAGTACGAACGAACTCCTTCTTGTCGAATGCGGCATGATACATTTTCTATACATTAGCGCCTTTTAGTGTACTTATAAAACACATTCCACCCATAGTTTCCAGTTAAATTCTTCAGCGTTCTCTCCCCATACAGTCGCCTCAAAGTATCTCGGGCGGTATTCTTATATTCTTTTGAAATAGTGCATATTGCTATAAAGTGGAAAACGTCCTCGCTCACACGGTTGTTACACAGATCACAGAGAATTGGCAGCTCTGGACGAGGCGGAATGCAATATAGTATAACTATAGGAATTGTAACCTCAATTTTTCGTTTGAGTTGCGTTTAAAAAATGCTTCATCTTGTAGATTATATCTAAATTGCATATACTCTGTTGAAAAATCCGAGCATCGTTTATCTATTGTATCTTTCGTATCTATCTCGTACGATTGATGACAATCGTATCGGGTGATGAAGTGCCAGGTGGTCCCCATATGCCCCAATGACTGCTGTGTCTCCTTGCTTTGCCAACTCGTTGTCGGTTGACTCCAACAAATGCGGTACCATTATCACTGTGTAAGTCTATTAATTAACCGTGTATAGATATCCAGGAACGCTTGCGTTGAGAAATCATCCACATACTCGATGTTCACAGCCTTCGCTGCCATTCAAATGAAAAGAGCCAGGTAAATTTTGACTGCAGATCTGCACCTCTTTGCTCAAAGGCGCAGGGTGAAGGGACCGCAATAATCTACGCCTGATAGCAGTCTAGACTCTGTGCACTGGTACACATATGCACGTAAGCCCGTATAGATTGACTAGCGTTCAAGATCCAATAGCGACTGTGAAGTGTCTGTTACGTTAGCTGTTTGCCACCATGTAGAGTGCTGCCATGAGCATGCTTAATCAGCAACCAAACGAAGGCGCCTTTCCTTGGCAAGATGATTGGGAAGCGATTGTCATGAGGAACAGATGCTATGTCGAGTGGACTGCCTACCCGCAAGATACCAATTTCACCCAGATAATGGTTGAGTTGAAGCAATCGGATGCAGCTGGGAAGGCTGGAATCCTCACGAAGTCGGTTGAGGTCAGAACTGAAAGTCTTGGACTGCTCGATTTTGATGAGTGAAATTAACGAGCTCTGAGCAAAGAAAGTCGGTAAACATCGCTCTATACCTGAGACCATTGGCGGTAACGGTGTATCCTTCCTCATTTCGAAAGAAATAAGGTCCGACGCCATGCATTTTTACTTGTTGACATAGTCGCTGTCCCAAAAATGGGCCTCGTCCGAGAAGATGATTTTTTGGCCAAAATCCGGATCTCCGGCCAACATTTCCAGCGCCCAATTAGAGAACTCATTGCGTTGTCTACGGTCGTCTGGTTTCAATTCTCTCATGAGCACAATCTTATACGGATGTAGGCTCAAATCCAACCGCAAAATAAGCCGGGTTGACTCTATGGTGATGCCGTATTTAACTGATCGGCGCTGAATCGACATTTCTGGGTCTACTTCGATACTGGCCGCTACGGCCGTTATGTTTTCTTCATTCCGCACCAATCCTTGTCTAGTTGGTGGCTTGAGATCTAAAAGCGTGTACTTACGCTTAAACTTTTCCATAGTGCAACGAATTACCTGCACACTGAAGCCATGATGACGACCGCCCTCACGACGAAATTCACGTTGCGTATTTACAACTGAGCCGGAGTTTCGATAATATTTTTTTATTATATTCAGCACGTTCGGTAAGCGTAAAACGATGCATAATGAAATGACAAAGCTTACTGTATATTTTGACAGCTGAATGTCATTGGTAACTTTGACAGCTGCTGAAACATAACCATTGGAAAAACTATCGTTGCTATCTGGTCACCCTTTATATCGACCCACTATTTTGGTACTGGAAATCCTTTCGACTATTGTGTTTCCGATTCGAATTCTCTAAGCTCCCGATGTGGAGTTTTCAGATCGCATGCGCGATGCTACTGACAACTTCGGTGGAGCAATAGTGGTGAAAAGAGCTATACAACAGGGTGAGACAGGAGACGTTACGCCGATGTTCGATGGTGCCGAATGACTGGGTCGTATTGGCATGACCTATGAGTTTTATCGGACGATTTTGAATCCTTCAAGTGCAAAGAGGTCTTAGGGGCACTTGACCAGATATGGGCATTGTACTCCTGCTTTGGGCGAATTAATGTGTGGTTATTTCAACATAAGTTGTCATTGACACGCATACCAAGAATGGAGTGTTCTTCGGTGGATAACGACTGGGTATTTAAATTTTGCTTTAACGACAGCAAAAGAGTGTCAGACACAAAATGGGGAACTCGGACACACTAGAATTTATTTTGTGAATATTAGACTTCCAAGACAACTTGAATTGAACTTTCCGAAAGGTAGTTCCTAATCAATTGAATAAGGGAGTCGTCATTCCCAAATGCACGCACTTTCGACAAAAGAGCCTGATGCCAAACTCTGTCAAATGCCTTGGAAATATCAAGTGCAACTATCTTGCTTTCGCTAGATTGATGTAGACTTTGGTTCCACTTTTCAGTAAGACACGCCATCAAATCACCAGTGGACCTATTATTACGAAGACCGTACTGCCGGTCATTAAGAAGTTTTCGTGTTTCGAGATATTTTTTGAGCTGACCGTTATCAGCGTTTCCATGAACTTGGAAAGGAGGGATGTAAGTGCAATGGGTCTGTAGGAGGACGAACTGGGCAAGTGCTATTTGCCATCTGCTCGGAAAGAGTCCTAAAGAGTAGGATTGATGAAAAATCTTAGGCAACGGAGATATACGAGTACCATCTGGGCCAGCGGATTTGTGTATACTATGATCTTTAAGTACTCTTGCTACTTAATGAGTGCAAAAGTGAATTCGTCCCATTGAAGATTCGACGTACTCAACCGCAGGCGGAGACAAAGCACAATCTGGAAGTGCTAAGCTGGCCGCAAAGTGTGCAGCAAGCAAATTGGCCTTGTCCAAAAAGCTAACAGCTGAAATGTCATTGTAAATGAGCATTGGGATGGAGGATGAGGCAGAATTTCTAATGTTTTTGACGAAAGATCAAACATTTATACTGTCTTTGGGACATGAATTTCACACGCTTACGAAAGGCGTTACAGCCATTCCTGACTCGTTTGAACTTTTTTCGGTTTTCCTCTGTATGTCGGGTTGGTCTTGTAGGACCGAAAAAACATTTTTCTAACCTTAATACTCTTCATCCGATGAGCGATAAAGCGAACAATGTCGTTAAGATGATATAAGTACTTTGGTGCGCAGATAGTTAAATTTTTTTACTATGCACTTGAAAATTATAATAATTCTGCGTCGATATCACCCGACCGTTTTCGATGCAGTATATATTGTAATTTATTTTATGCAGATGCGTTGAAGTCAGCATCTGGTTGATGGTAGACTTTGAAAAAGACTTGACCAAAACCGCACTAACCAAACTAATCTGGTTGTTTGAAAATGAGACGGTCGGTCATTAGACATACGCTTGAAATGTTCTTAAAATTACTATACTATTTAGTTGTTATATTAAAAAGGCAGTTGCGGCCCTACGATGGTGAGATTTCATTCAATCGACAAAGTTATGCAGATGACGTAGGCCAACCTTCTAACCAGATTATCAAGCGCCAATTTCTTTAGTTTGGTCGGCAAGCTACCCACCGAGCAGTCAGATATCTTCTCTAGCTGTTTTAATGCTCGTGACTTTTCAGAAGACTTTACAATCAATTAATCCTCATCCAGAGTTCGTCACTTTTTATTTAGATGCGCAGACATGTTGTAGTCCTGCAATTTGATTGTTGCCCAAATTATTTTGGTTTGGTGAATCTTCAGACTTGAAACGAGCTTTATCGATTTTTCTTGCTAAGTATCTAAGCACATCCAAAACGCATCTTTTAAACTGGGTCGACGTCACCCTACAGCTTGAATAATTCATCGACGAATGTCGTCCTCTAGATTCTGTGACACATTAAGCCAGACTAGATCAAACATATTCTGAAAAACTCCCTTCTCGAGCCGATTAAGGATGTTCCCATTCGCCTTCCAGAAACTGCATGCTTCAGCGCCATAGAACAGGATTGTTTTCAGTATCTTAAAATATGTCTAAACTGTTTCCCTTGCCCTTCATACACGGACTAGAGATGCCTACGTACTGGTAGCTCGATGGTCATAACTGGTGCATCACTGGTAACTCCCAAATGACCCCTGGGTAATTCGCTAGTAACGCATCAGTTACTGACTGTTTACGTGCAGGTAACACATTGTCATTTCCCCGGTAGTCACTTGATAAAGTATTGGTACCACATTGCCGACCTTAATGGACATCCAAAAAGTCGCAAAATATATTCAGGTCCAACAATACTCGTAAGATAGCACTACCGTGAGGGGTTTGTTACAAAATTTTGCATTCAAACTACCACCTCTTTCAGAATGAACTTACAGATTCTTAATATCATGTACAAAGAATAAAGAACATTCTTGTGATAGAAAAAAACTTGCTCATTTGAATGTTTCACTATGATGTAACAAAACCGATGATGCCGTCTTATCTGCATCATGATCAGTCACTTCTTTCAACTGACGCAATAACCGGTTGGTAAGACCTGACAGTATTCATCGCAATCCATTCGTACTCATTACCTTATGAAATGTTCTGTTCGTATGTCAATCTTGGAAATGTTGTAACCGAGGACAATACCCCTGAACTTCAATCGGGGATTGGAATTTACCTAATGATCCTCAAGCCAATCCACCAATGCAGACAGTCGTCTGCTCTACGTACCGCCTTCCGTTCTTAACAACCTGCCATTGTCAGACTCTGAGTGAAATTGATCTGCCAGCCATGTGACAAGTTCCAACTTAGTCCGCTGACCATATTTAAAACAGATGACTCTGCACAACGTGCCGGGCGCATGTCAGCGGTCTTAAATGAAATAGAAACCAAGATCAATCGTCATTCCATAGATCACTCTACGAATACTTGTAGTCGTCCGCATACGGAACAAGACGAAGATCGACAAGTCTCCAGACTTCAGTCATCGATGATGGGTGGGACAAAATTTAATAGGGGATACCACAGAACCATACGAACTTTCAAGTGAACTTGGTCGTGCTTGTGGTCGTTACACTTTTACTATTCGAATGTCAGTTTGTCGATTTTGAAAATGGTCAGCGATAGAATTCCTTTCGACAGCGTGGGCATTGAAGGGCAAATCTATTCTATTTCCTGGCATTCATTCAAATGCCAATCGCGGTAATTTGCAATGTTTCCCTATGAACTAGGCGAACTTGAAGGTACAAATGTGTAGATATGATGGTTGTACATGGGTGTTGACTAGACGATCAGGTCAGAGCGTTGCTTATCTGACGGTTATGCTCATTATCCGCAATACCACACGTGCATCATTAGAATTATCACTTCAGTTGACGTATGAATGCGTATATAATCTCACAGCTGGAGGATTCACCTCTGGGCAATCTCTCTGCTAAACTGAGACCGGAGATAAATTGGCCACAAGCCGATCCAGCCACCAGGGTGAAGTGATTTCAAGAGCAAACAGTTTAAATTGCTTCAATCCACTTTAGCAAGCGTGTACTCGTACATGGACGAGAACACGACGATGCGAATGATAATGACAATTGGCATTCCTCTGATGAGGATCCAAGTGAGATTGGATCCGGAGATTCACCAGCTCAGGAGGTATTCTATTCGTATCTTGTGGATTTTTAGATTTCAGAAGTTCATTCCGCGGAATGCATTTTGTTTATTTTGGCTAATTGCGCGGTGGATAAGAGTTCAAGAATCAGGACATGTGCGAATGGTTGCAGCTATGAGTAGTTGGTTTGAGTTCCGCATTCAGTGGTGCGATTGAAATTGTTCAGACATACTGACGAGATTATTACCTTTGATTGGACTCCGATTGTAAATAAGTACAGACGAGTACTTGCTAACTTGTCATGTTAATGATGAGTGCTGAGGATTCAAGAAGCGGAACTTTTAACACTTGATTGATGGTAATGCAGGTAGTTTCGATGCAATTAACACTCATAAAAATCAATTGCGTAAGTGGACAAACCGGAGGTAAGTTGTTACTTGAGGATGGGATGCGATAAGGAAATGGAAATGGTCTGCAGTAGATGGCATTCTAGTACCTACATGAGAGACATGCCAGCTGGATCTATCCGAAGATGAATATATGTATCTGCATGTCATTTACATTGCAAATGGTTTGTTGCATGGATTGTAACTCCTTATGGAAAGTGTTTATCGAAGAGGTACTCGTAGCGAGTGTACCAGTGCAAATATTTGAATATAAATGGTATTCAGCGTTAATCTGGTTAATATATTCAGAGGTGAACTTTGGGTAAAAGTTCATCTTGAAAAATTGAAACTAGTGGGAGTTTTTCTAACGTCTACCTTGCATACATACATATTTTCTTAACGATAAAAGGGAAGGAAAATACAGACCGCAGTTATCATTTAAGTAAATTCTAACAAAATTAAATGCTCTACAAAAAGTCAGAGTTTCTTAAGTCCACTTGGTAGGCCATTATTGTTGATTGATATGCTGTATATCTTGTTTGTCACAGATCATTGTCACACCTTCTCATCACCACATATCGTTTCTGGAGATGTGTCTTAGCACTCCCGAACTTCTTCGTAGTTGACATGCTTTTTCGTCGCCCATTCTGTTCCATTCATATCTCATTCGAACCATTTTCTTTCTTAGCGGACTCCACTGCATAGCATGACAGGCAATGGGGATGCCACCTTATCGAAAAGTGTATCTAATCCACTCCCACTTTCATCTTTGTATTGTTATGTCTATAGGACTCTGATGAACTTCCTCATAAAGCTTTTAAAAAAATTCGATACAGACCTTTTCAAAAACATCTGCGATGTCCTTATGATAGTGTCGATTGTTGGGATTATACAAGAACTAGGATTCAAAATTTTACCAACTCCGAACGCTGACTTTGTCCTGTTTACTCGGTTGGTTATAGGTATCTAGTTCGGTCCCACTTTCATGAGAGACGATATTTCTATATTGAAAACACTTTACCCTCTCTACCAATAGTCCTACATAGGTTATATGCATTTGAGACAGAGAGGTTGATTACAGTTTTCGCGGAGTCAAACTTCAGTCCAGCGATGATAGTTTTCCTCTCCATCCCAGTAGTCATGTCTCTATGAGATAGCAAACAAACCCCATCATCGTAGTCACAGTATTGTAGTTTCCTGTTTCATGTCGATAGTGGAATGCGGAGCACATGTATAGTTTATTACCACCCTGCTCTGGATTTGAAATTCCCCTGAAATATCCCCTAATTGTTTTCGATCGGAACAGAGCACTCAGACAAAGAACTAGTCCATTGTACTCTTTGTAAACTTTTTTTACTGGAATTTCTCAGTCTACCGAAGAAAGATGAGTGAGCGCTTCAGTGATAAAGTGCCTACTATACCAGCAGCCACCACGTCAACGACGAGTACTATGTGAGCGCAAGCCGGATATTCACAGAAGTAGTGCTCCGCGGTCGTCATCAATTTCAGAGCAAACGATGTTGTACCGCTTATGCCCAGGACATTAAAGTGCTTAGCAAAAGTGTAATGCCCCATAGCGACGCCAATAAGCTGCCTTCAGTCTTTTCTGCTGACGTACAGCAGGAAGGCCGCTACCTTACTTCTTAAATACACGCGAGGCATTCATTTCATCTACCTGCAACTTGGAGGGTCATGCCATTTGCAGTTGTGCTCATGTGACACCCATGAGACCTTTACCACAAAATATGACATTTACATAGGGAAACTGGATATTAGGCCAGAAGTACAGCAATCAAGTTTGTACCGACCTGCTTGCCTTGCCTCCCAGTAGTGGTCCCCGGTAACGGGTAACCGGTAACGGACAGACCTTCGGATCTACACCTGGAATGTTAGGATGCTTAACAGGCAATTTGCAGCCGAGCAATTGGCAGAGGCCCTTGACTGCTTTCAAAATGATAAAAAACTGTGATATATTGAACTATGGTGACTGCTGTAGAGAAATGAAACAGCACTTATTTGGATGCGGATTTGCTATATTCGCTAACATCAGCCTAACATGCGCCCAAGCGCCTAGGGAGGACAAGAACGACGGCACCAGAGAATGTTTCTACGAGCTCCCCGACAAGACATACGAACAATGTCCGAAGCATGACGATAAGATCTCACAGTTACTAGGACAGTTGGTAAGCATAGCTTTCACGACACCACGTCTGCTATTGACTTTACAGGGGATGAAATATCACTATAGCAAGCACACGGCTTCCTCATCTCAATAAACACAACGGGACATGGCAGTCTCCAGATCATGAAACGCTAAATCAAACTAATGGCATTGTGATAAACGTGCAGCATTCATCCAGTATTCTAGGCGCGCGAACGTTTCTGGCAGCCAACATTGACTCCGATCACCACATTGTTGTAGATATAACGTAAAAAATTTGGAACCGCGAGAGACCGCCAGAATCGTCACCGAACACGTATCCCGAAATCTCTCAACAACTCCTATGCTGCTAGCGTGTCCTCAGAGACGTCGCAAATGATGTGCTGAGGTTCACCCGGTCGCCACCATGGTTTGATGAAGAATGCCGGGAAGCAAATTCACCTAAATATTGTAAGAAGCGTTCAAAGCGGCGCCGCAACGAAGGACGAGAGCTGCTCATGAGCTCTACGAGCAGAAGAGATGAGGCGAACATCGGCTTCGGCATCGAAGATATTGAGAGGTTTTAATCCAGGAATAATGGAGTTTTATCAACAGGTTAAAAGATCGTGTCAAGACAAGAAGACTCTGTGCAAAAGCCAGTGAAGATGCAAAAGGAAAACCTGTGAATATGGGAAAACTTTTCCTGTATACCGTCGCAGAAGCCCATCACACAGCCATCAGGCAGATTCAATTTAGACCATGATAGCGAAAACTTCCGTCCACTTGACCAAAATGAAGTAAGGATAGCGATATCTAAGCTGAAAACCAACATATAAGCTGCATCTGACTGCTTACTGCCCGAGGTGTTCAAATCTAGTGGAAATGACATTGTGGAGTCATATTCATTTCTCAAATATGATCAGAAGAGGGTTTCCCTGATGAACAGAGTTTCAGACCCCCTCAACCCCTCAACTGCGCCAACTATAGAAGTGTAAGTCTTCTCAACATCACATACAAGATTTCCTCTCTTCTCTTTCCTGCTGAAGTATCAGCAAATCCTGGAACTTGAGAAGTCCAAATCGATACTTACCATCTTTTCATCGATTTTGAGGCCTCATGTGACAGCATTTATAGAGCCGAGTTCTATAGAACCGTGTCTAGTTTTGGCATCCTTGCCAAAGTGGTCCGTCTGTGCAGAATGACGATAGTAAACGCTCGCTGCTCCATCAAAGTCACCATTACCGACTTAACCAAGATTTTTTATGTAAAAAAAAGATTTTGGACAAGGTGACGCTTTGTCATGTGACTTCTGTAACATCATACTTGATTGAATTGTGCGGAACCCACAAGTGAACGCTGGAGGCACAACCTTTCAAATGTCTGTGCCTCTGCTAGCGTACGCTGATGATATCGACTTCATTGGGAGAACACAACGGGTTTTCACCGATATGCAAGCTGCCGAAATGGATTTAACGATGAATGAGGGCAAAACCAAGTATATGCTGTCAATTAGAACGATACAGTCGATAGCTATAATTTCGTAGTAGAGGACTTTGTCTACCTTGGCTCTGCTATGAATTCGGCCAATAACACCTCAATAGAAATAAAACGAAACACACCCTTGCCAATCGCTGTTTCTTTGCACTAAGAAGGCATATCAGCAGTAAGGGTCTATCCCGATAAACTAAGGAGACCCAATATAAGACCTTGATCTAGCCGATAGCCGTGGTAGCTAGTGCTATATATTCTTTTTTATATATTATTATTGTAATTTATTACTTAATAATAAGAATTAATAATAATAATAATAATAATAAGACCTTGATCTTTGCAGTCCTACTTTACGGCGCTGAAATATGGACTCTATCGGAAGCAGATGAAGATATCCTCTGTCGTTTCGAGATAAAAATTCTTCGAAAATTATTCGGTCCCATTTGGGTTGGCGGTTCTTGGATGTGAAGATTCAACGACGAACTACTAGGCGGCGCAAAAGACATCATGCTATCGGATGGCGCTATAATTTTTGGAAATGGCGACAAATATCAATTCCACCTTGCCATTTGTGAAGTAAATAGACAAAAAATGCACATCAACAAGAAATGAATCGCTATACTCCTAAAGAATGCGGAATAATTATTGTTACGATTTTTTACGAAATAATTCGTCGGTGGTGTTGGCGCAGCGTGAATTTCGGCACAGATTTCTCGCTCGTCCGACATCAACGTCTAGAAGAGTATGAGACAACAAGAGATGCTGCCGGCCCCGGAGTAGCGGTTCTGCTGAAAATACCCCAGCTGTGGACCAGACGACGTGCCACCCAATTGGGCATCAATCGACGGTCTTTACAGAGAATTTTGATGAAGCACTGTAGGATGTTCTCTTCCAAAGTGCAGACAGTGCATTAGCTTTTAACCGTTGACCGCCAAGCGCGTGTAACCTACGCTCAAGCCATCCTGAATCTCGACCACGAGGAAGACAACTTTTCACCGAAAATCACCATGACCGGGCGAGACCCATTTCCATTTTTGTGCATATGTGAATAAGCAACATTCCTTCTGGGGCACCGAAAATCCGCGTATAACCCACAAAGAGCCATTACACCCGCTCAAAATTACTGCATGGTGTGCTGTTTAAACTGGAGGCATCATCTCGCCTTATTTTTTCGAAAACGCCGCAGGCCAAACGACTACTGTGGACGGCAAGCGCTACAGAGTCATGCTAAACGACTTTTCCTTCCTCAATTGAATGAATTGGCACTGGAGAACATGTGCTTCCAACAGGATGGAGCAACGGCGCATTCTAAACGGGACACCACCGAAATTCTGAGGGCTGCATTTCCTAGCCGCCTAATCTCTCGTTTTGGCGATATGTACTGGCTGCCAAGATCGCCAGATCTAACCATTCCAGACATCTTTTTGTAGGGTTTTCTGAAGTCACAAGTTTATGTCAACAACCCTGAGACTCTTGAAGCCCTCAAAGAGAATATCCGCCACAAAATCGGTCCCGAATGGTCATCAATTCTGGCGGCAGCCACTTAGCCGATATCGCTTTTTCGACTTAATGGAAAAAAACTTAAGACATCAGATAAACATAATCCAAAAGCAGAACCAAAGTTTTTCATTCATAAAAAAAATTACGGCCAAAGAACATCGAAAAACAACTTTTGCGCCACCTTGTATATGAGCTGTACTAACGTCGAAAGCTAACTTAAACAAAAAATAATTAGGAAGGCCACTATTGCCCTCTACTCTTGCAAAAGAGCGGTCGGGGAAAGAAATGGGGTCTGCAACCCCTTATCAAACACTGACTGTACTCAGCTGTCATAAGGCACACACTAATGTATGGTGTTATTATCTGGTGAACTGACTGACTTGGGCAAGGCAATTCAATTTCGCAATCTAGCAAAGGTGCAGCGTCTAGCTTTCATCCTTATCAGAGACGCCATTCCTAGACAACTTCGGCAAACAACTAACTGCCAACGCAATGCTTGAAAGTCTCTCCATAGTGGTCCTATACCAACGCGTTGCACTCCATAATCTTCAACAATCCCAAAAGATACCGATTATGGCACTATCAAATACTGCTCCGATAGGTACTTCAAAGCTACTATATCGAATCGTCCAGACTGGGTGTATGACACATTGCCTGATAAAGAATCTATCCACCTCTATACGGACGACTCAAGAACCAAATGGTATCTTCTCTGAGAAATTACATACTGATCACTCCTTCCGCCTCCGAAACCACTGCAGTGTCTATCAGGTGGATGTTATAGCTATCAACGAAGCTCTGTTCTGCTGAAATGGAATGGGAAATCAGCCAAGGATATCTGCATTTACACTGAGAGACAAGCAGTTATAATGTCCCTGGAATCAGTCACTGAGCAGTTATATATTCACCTCTGCTGGGTGTCAGTCCATGGTGACGTTCCAAGAAACTGTAGGTATACCAGATAAACTTCTAAGTTCGGTACAACACTGCAAATTTCATAGGACATGAGATCTTTGCACATGCCTCTGGCTACTTGCAAAAATTAAATTCTACAGAACAGAATAAGGCGAACCGCAGATAGGCAAACGGTGTAGCGTGCCATGTTATCAGATACATCTGGCCTAAGTTAGATCACAAGCGCACCCGTAGCCTAACCATCCTAAACCGCTCGCAGAGCAGTACTCTCATAGGTGTCATTACTGGACATTGTGTAATCAGAAGATATGCCTCAAGGCTTGCAGATCCTCTCAAATGGCTTCTATAAAAGCTGTATTAATGAAGAAGAAGGGGTAGTCAGTGATCTCGCAGAAATCAACGTTGCCGATCTTCTTCGCTTCATCAGAAGCTCAAATTAGATTTAAACTTTCTCCCTAACTTTTAGATTTCTTCCATGTGACAAAAATGGATCAAGATCCAGTGGTATCATAATAGGTCTTACTTTGGCCTAAGTATGCTTGTGTCCAACAGACAGCCACACCAATCAAGCACCCTAAGTCCTCGATTAGACCTTAAAGCACTTTTCACGTAACATTCGGATATCGCGTCTTTGTCAGCTCAGACAATCTTAAGCTTCATCCAGGAACTAGATTCTAGCAACTTGCCAGAAAAATTTTAACGTCTCAAGGCGACGCCATGTGAGGTCCAAGTGCTTCTGAGGCATCTCTCACGACCGGAGCGAAAGGACCTAAAATGAGCAGCTTAAATGTATGCAAAACATGTTAAGGTTTCCTTAGTGAGTATTTCAATCATAAGAGTGTCCTACCAAAACTTCGTAAGAATTCAGAATTCTGCTTCAGAATGCCTTCTCGATAGTCGTTCAATTTCCATTCCATTCGGTTCCTATTATTGGTGCAAACATTACCACAAACCGGAACTGTAAGCACGCCATTGAATAGACCTACTGCAACTGTAAATTAACTTTGCAACACAACATGGCCTGATGCATCACAAAGACATCAAAGACTCCAAGTCACCCTTTCTTTTGCTTTCCTAAGCACAGTCCCGTTAGCACAACATTCTATGCACTGATGATGAGAAACCCTTTATCAAATAAGCGGAATCAATTGGGTAAACATAATTCATTATCATAGTCAAACCCATGAGGGTAGTGCCAGATGTCAGTTGGCATTGCCAATGCATTCCTATCTTAAGAATTCCATATGAGTTCGCCTCTTAAGCAAACAAACAGAAGAAAAATGATTGAAAAACAACAACAAATTGGAGAGAACAACAAAAAAGAAGACCGCGCACTTCTGCATAAGAAGCAGTAAAAATGCAAAATGACCAGGGTTTCAATGATCGGACTCTATGACCATTAATTTGCACGGTATTCAGACAGAGTCTAAGCAGCGCCATGTAATGTGTCATCTTGTATGTCGATAGATGATGTATAATGTTGATGCCAGCAGAAGTGTTATCATGGCAGGCAAACTTGTTCCTCGTCCATGAGCATTCATGGCATTACGTGAGCCTGGATAGTTTCGGCCGAATCATGTTGGAAAATAGCACATAAACTATGAACACTCTTGAGAACCACCAGCACCGTAGATGCCACCGCCACCGTCACTATTGCCGTCACCACCCCGACTATGATGACGAATGGCTGGATGAGCAACGAAGCGTGCCTCATATTCTTCCATCACCATCATCATCTTGCTTAGAGAGCTGGAATTGAGTCTCATCTTTGTTGTTCTTGGTTATCGAGGAAGAGGACGACCGAAGCGACGTTTTACTCGTACGTTAAACATTTTAGTGGTCATCATCATGTTCGCACTCATCTATCCGTATGTCTACGAGTACATCGAATTCAAATTGAACATTTTGTCGGATCTGTAAGTATCACCTGGAGGCAGCTATGAAGAAGTGGACTATTGTGCAACAATTTGGTTCAAGAATTGAACCGTTTTTGATTACATGAAGGCGTGAGTAAACTCTGATTGAAACATTGCCAACAGTGTTGCCTTGCGGTCTGAAATGAAATTTTTAATCGAAATTACTCAAGATATCGGAAATGCTAATATTTATAGTAAATAGATTTTCAATCATCGCTGATCTGGAATGTAATACGGAGCGCTTGCTTACACCGTTAAAAATTCTTTCAATATCAGTTCGTAATAAGGAATCGTTATCCAAACGTAAGGGGCCAAGAGATATACTTTAAGAACGGCTTTAATGCCTTAGGGAATTACACATTGGGAAATGATTATGGTAACCTTGTCGATATCTTCTTTAGATTTCGCGGTTATATGTCCTCCTTCAAAGCCGCCGTCAATGCAAACACGATCAAAAATCAAGGAAATCTTCATTTGCTTTTGTTATTGTCCAGACTTCTGCAACATAGAAGAGGCCAGTCCTTATAAGGGTCTTATATGGAGTCGGTTAAATGCTTCTTGACAAGGATTTATTACTCAACTGATTTCTTAGACCAAAGATATGAGGTAGACAAAACGGCTAACGACCTCAAAGGTAAGGCAGTGTATTGGTATGTTCTGTCCGATCCATCGACGGTGTACCTTCCTTCTTGTTGATAACATACCATATATTCAGTTTTACACTTGAAGATAAGCCTGCTGTATCAATATTTGCAAACGCAACAGCGACAGCTCACTGTGTTTTGCCAATGACATCAATGCCATCAGCCAATGTAAGCAGTTGCACAGACTCAATATGTATATGTGGATTGCACACGAATTCCTCAAACATAATGTTGAAGATGTCAACTGGTAACGCATCTCATCGTCTTAGCCCGTTTCCTTACATTAGTGAGATTGCTTTGGACCTTTTCAGGTCAGCGGGCACTTTTTTCTCACAAAATAGAGCACTCAGACAAAGAACTAGTCCATTGTACTCCTTGTAAGTTCCTTTTATTAAAATCGTTCAGTCATTCGAAGAGAGATGAGTAAGCGGTTCAGTGATAAAAGCACTTACAATGTCAACGCCGAGTACCTGCAACTTGATGTGAACATAAAAGTGCCCCATCACGACGCCAGTAAGCAAGCTGGAGTCTTCTAGCTGAGGGACAGCTAGAACTAACTTGGAAGTCGTAAGCGGCTTGACTACCGCTACAGATGCAAATGCTTCGCACCCTCCAACATTTCTTCATAATATATTGGGTCTATAACTTAGTTGCGGTTTGCTAAGAGATGGCGTAACTTGTATTATTCCATTGGAGCATGCGTTGGAAAGCTACTGTCATTGTACGTCATTTCAGTATTTGTCATTCGTTTGAAGCGTAAACAACAATAATTTTTTTTCACTCAAATACGAATATGTCGAACTTTGTGCCTGAAAAAGTGTTTTTGCGGGAAGTTCTTCTTCATTACTTTAATATGAAGAAAACTGCTGCCGAAAGTCATCGTATTTTGGTGGAAGTTTATGGTGAACATGCGCTAGGTGAGCGAATGTGCCAAAAGCGGTTTGCACGATTTAAAAGTGGTGATTTTGGCTTGGAAGACGATGAACGTCCTGGGCAGCCAAAAAAGTTTGAAGATGAAGAACTGGAATCATTACTCTATGAAGATTGTTGCCAAACACAAGAAGAGCCCGCAGAATCTTTGGGTGTCACTCAAGCAGTGACAAAAACGTTTGAAAGCAGCTGGATATATTCAAAAGCAAGGAAATTGGGTTCCACATGAACACAAGCCGAGAGACGTCGAAAGGCGGTTTTGCATGTCCGAAATGTTGCTGGAACGCCACAAAAGGAAGTCATTTTTGCATCGGATTGTTACTGGTGATGAAAAATGGATCCATTACGACAACCCCAAGCGCAAAAAATCATATGTGAAACCAGCCAACCAGCCAAATCAACGACAAAGCCGAATATCCATGGCGCGAAGGTAATGCTCTGTATTTGGTGCGATCAGATGGGTGTGCTGTATTATGAGCTGCTAAAACCGGGTGAAACCATCAGTGGACAATGCTACACAATTAATCCGTTTGAAGAGAGCAGTGGCCGAAAAACACCCGGAATATGCGATCAGATACGAGGCAATAATTTTCCATCATGACAACGCTCGGCCCCACGTTGCTATTCCGGTTAAGAACTATTTGGAAAACAGTGGATGGGAAGTCTTACCCCACCCGCCTTATAGCTCAGACCTTGCCCCTTCTGACTACCATTTGTTCCAGTCGATGCAGAACGCCCTCACTGAAATACGGTTCACATCAGAGCAGAATATCAAAAATTGGCTTGATTCATTCTTGGCTGCCAAGCCGGCGCAGTTCTTTTGGGATGGGATCCACAAATTGTCAGAAAAAAGGGAAAAAGTCATAGCTTCAGATGGGCAATACTTTGAATAATACTATTGTACATGTTTTTCTTAAATAAATATTAAAATTTAAAAAAAAAAAACCGCACGAATTAAGTTATATACCCTCTTAGAAGATAGATGCAAGTTTTACTAGCGAAAAATGAAATCTAACGTTGTCTTTCTCCAGAAAGACACCAGCGCCGCATCGATATAAGATTTTGAAGCCATCCGTGAAGACACGACTACATTTCTTTATTTCGACTCGTATTTTCGATTTCGTTGTTCTGCAGCAGGAGTGCTTCTGACATTGCACCAGAGGACATGTCTCTCATCCTAGGACGTTCATAAAGTAAATTTTCATAAAATCAGTGACTATCTCAACAGATCCCCCTTTAACTTTCACAACCTAAGTATAAATAATGCCTCTTCCATTTTTTATAGAGAAATATTCAATTCTTTTTCGCATTACGCTAAAACATCATCTACTAGTCCTTCCTGGTATAATCGCAAGCTTCGTTCCTTACGAAATAAGAGAAACAAGTTATGGGCTGTTTTCCTTTGCACCAGATCCTTTTCCGACTATTCCAACTATCTTCATTTCACCGAACTTTACGATTTCCTTTACCAGCGCTACCTTAACAATACGCAAGTCAACCTTATAAACGACCCTAAGTCCTTTTTACAATTTGTTAACTACAAAAGAAACTCTGATGGATATCCTCCTTCTCATTCTTTCAACAACAAGTCATCAACCTTTTTTAAATAATCCTTCACAAAAGACTCCTTTGTACCAGATTAATCCTATTTTAATTACCTACTGAATTTCTCCAATGACCCACTTCTCTGTCATACCTTGGACCCGTCTTATATCGAATATAAGTTACATCAACTTAATGACGAATTCACACCCGGCCAAGATGGCCTCCCTGCCATATTTCTTAAAAAATGTTCTTCCACTCTTTCCCTTGCTTTTTCAAACCTCTTTCGTCTATCCCTTTCACAAGGAGAATTTTCTCAGGCTTGGAAAACCTCTTTCATATTCACGATCCACAAAATCGTCCAATCGCTAAACTCTCCCTTATACCCAAACTCTTCGAAAGTATTTTGTATGAAGCTCTAAGCTGCCAGTACAAATCAGTTACTCGTATGTCCCCAAAACAACATGGTTTCCTGAAGGGTAGGTCAACCATCACAAATCTCATTGAATTCGTATCCTTTGCCCTCTCTGTCCTAGAGAATGGTAACGAAGTCGATGTACTCGTAGGTGCAACCGATTTTAGCAAAGCCTTCGATAAAATCTCTCATCGATTAATACTCTTCAAACTGTCTGCCCTCGGCTTTGAAACCATACTGTTGAAATGGATATCTTCTTACCTCGAAAATTGTTTTTACAGTGTTCGTCTTAGGTCAACCCACTCGGCTCAATTTTTGACCACCTCTGGAGTCCCACAAGGCCCCGTCCTTTGTATATTAACAATAAATGATCTCAATCATCAAACACTCGTCTGTCTCCCTTTGCGCCGAGGATACCAAATTTTTCAAGACCATTCCCTCTCCTCGTGACTCCATCCTCCCTCAACAAGACCAAGACAAGATAGTTTTTCGATCTGGTGCCTTAAAAAATTGTTTGGAACTTAATATCCCCAAATGCCAATCCATCTCCTTTTCACATAAGCGGCACCAATCTCCTCCCCGACTCTACCTTCTCGACGATTCAATCTCTTCGCGACCTCGGCATTTTGTGTGATAGGGACTCAACATCTGTTTACATAAGGTTGGGATAATCCTTAAAAGCCAACTCTAGGTTTTGTAAAACGGTGGTCCAAAGAATTCGCCAACCCATACGTGACCAGGTCCCTTTATACACCCTGAATGACTCGAACTGCAACCAACTTCAGACTGCTATAATTTCCAAACCGTTCATGACAGTGAGCTCAAATTTTGACACATGACAGATAATTTTATTATTTACAAGCCTTTTAAACGATCAAACGTGATAGTGTGATTGCTTTATATTTGGCTGGAAAACCACAAGTAGCTATCGTTAGAGCCCTCCAGCACCTCAACGTGAATAAATCATTTGTGTCTCGAACCATAGCTCGTTACCGTGATACTGGCAGCGTTGCAAAACGCCATGGAGGTGGTCATAAAAAAACAGTAACATCGGCAGAAATGGTTCGGAAAGTGAAGGCTCGAATTGAGCGAAATCCGCGTCGAAGTGGAACAAAAATGGCTCGTGAGCTCAACATATCATTGGAACAGATGTATCAAAAAGCACACGACCTTACACCGCAACAGAATCGAAGCAGCGAAGGAGTTGCTACGCTTGCACGAAAGTCTTGAGTTGCCGAATTTGGTTTTTCCCGATGAGTCACCATTTGTTATCGAGCAATATGTCAACAAACAAAATGACCGGGTTTACTTGCCAGAGAGGTCCTTCGAAAATTTACACCTTCATATGGCCACCAGAAAGCAGGCAGCACCGATGGTGATGGTTTGGGCCGCCTTAACCGCCGATGGTCGCTCTCCGCTCGTAGTTTTGGACCGTGGCGTCAAAATTAATGCGATCGTATACCGTGAAACTGTCTTAGAGGCAGTACTGAAGCCTTGAGCAAACAATCATTTCGGTCGGAGACCGTGGACATTTCAGCAAGACTCGGCACCGTCTCACAAACCGTGCGTCAACCAAGATTGGTTAAAAAGCAATGTCCCACACTTCATTTCTTCGACACAATGGATTGCAAATTCTCCGGATGCAAATCCGTTGGATTTCTCTGTCTGGGGTATTTTGAAGGCGAAGGTTGGCACTAAAAAATACCAAAGTTTGGACCACCTCAAACAAGCACTTTGCCGGGAATGGGCAAAAATACCGCAGAAGTGGCTCTGCGTGCAGCGTGCGATGCTTTCTTCGGCCGTCTCAAGGCCATTATTCGCGCCAAAGGTGGACGTATTGAAAACCACTGCTACAATTTGAAAATTGATGTATTTTCCAACATTTTTTGCTTTGGCACAATAAAATTTATGAAAAAATAAAAAAATTATAGCATTTTAAAAAGTTATAGTTCGAGTAAGTCACCCTGTATTACTTTTGTTCGCCCCTTCCTTGAGTACGCCAGTCATATGTGGTCCTCATATCATCGCGTTCATATCTCGAGAATCAAAAGCATCCAACGCCATTTTCTTCGATTTGCTCTTCGGGGTATGTCCTGGAACGATGCTTTTATTCTGCCACCCTATCAAAACCGTCTCAACCTTTTTAACCTAAACACTTTTGAGGAACGCACAGATGCAGCCGACTTTCTCTTCATTCATCGACTCCTTTCAGGTCACATTGAAAGCGTGTCCCTTCACAACTCTATTTTCCTCAACACTAGCCCTCGTAATCTACGCACACCTCGTCACTTCTTTCTACCAACCCTCCACACCTCCTATGGCGCGAACGAACCAATCACCCGTATGCTACGAAAGATTATTTCAAATCCGTTCTCCTTCACCACTCCAACCAACCTTAGTTTTAAGTTTAATTTTAAGTTATAGCTTGTATTAAGCTCCCACCAATATTAGACCAGAGACAAACGACAGTCAGCGCGCAAAGTCTTCAAAACTCCAGTGCGTGTTGTACCAAAGACCATTTTTTTTTTTAACGGACGATGGCTTTGAGAGTGCAGCCCATGATATGGATATCAAGAGGAGTCAGATTCATTAGTACGTCTAGAGCAGAGCCAGGCGTCCTAGAGAAAGTCTCCATGTAGCCGAGACACGCCGTTCTTTGGAGTCTGGTTAAAGCAACAATACGAGTAATATATTTTCATGAGACCTTGTTCCAGCAGACAACCAACATTTAGGATGTAATTGGTCTTATCATAGCTGTGTAGATCCAAAGAACTCTTTCCCATGTCTTGCCGACAGGTCATTTGCACTGCCAGAAGGCCGACGGGGCCTTAGAATCTTTCAAGGTAACATGTTTAGTCCATAGAAGTTTGTTATTCATGATGACACCCAAACACTTGGCTTCTTTGGAGAATTAGATGGTAATGCCTTTAAGCACTAGATGAGTTAGACCAGACAGCTTCCTCCTTCTCGTAAAGACAACAACCTCAGTTTTGACAGCATTGACTGAAATCCCGTTTCTAGTCCACCAATCGTCAATTACGTCTAGGGCTGCCTGCGCTTTAGAGCAGACAGTTCCTAGACACAATCCACAGTACATCTACATACATCATCCGCGAGTACTTGTGTATAGACGTCAGAACTATTGAACGCGTTGAGCAGTGAGTCAACCAAAATGCTCCATAGTAGTGGAGACAGAATGCCGCCTTGCGGGCAACAGCTTTTATCCCCTCCGTCAAAAGTTGCGTTGTCGATGAAAATGCCCAGCGCGTATTACTTCTAGTCGAGCGCTGTCTCACAAGACCTTCCGCGTTGGTAGGCGTGTTGTATCGCAGACAGAGGATGCATTCGCAAGGCAGTTTTGCGCACATGGATCTTGACCATTCTCTCCATACTCTTCAAATCAGACTTATTCATCTGAAACTCCTGGCGAGCAAGTCTTTTCTGACTTTTGGTAAAAAGGCTACTCTCGTCAATATTTCGGTGTGTATGCCAGTGCCAAGCTAGCAGTGAAGATTCTCATCAGAGTTACCAACAGCCGATCTATACCTTTTTGTAACATAACTAGCGACTTAAAGCCATCAAAAGAAGCAACAGCATGTTTAATGGCTTCATCCGTCACCACAACCGATTAGATATACCAGCTACTGTATGTTGTGTTATTCAGCTGACTAGTAACTTCATTAATAGGAGACTTTTGTGAGCTGGTTCTGATTTGGTTATCTGAGAAGTGAATCCTAAGCTTGAGACGAAGAGCCTCTACGTTCGGCTCAGTGTAGCTGCCATCAGATTTTCTGAGTAATTCCAGCCTGGTTCATCTTCTCCTTTCGACAACTTTGACCAGCCTACTGACTTCACCGACAGTTCCGATCTTATCGCTCTTCGAAATCGAAATTAGCTTCTTATACTATTTTTGCTTCGATGTGGAAGGACTCTAGTCTTGCCCGAAATTAGTGCTAAGTGACCTGTTTTCTTGTTTCTTTAAGAGCACGCTGCAGATCTACATTCCACCATTCCAAGGAAGTTCATATTTTCAGAAATTTCAACTACGATTTAGGGGAAGCTATTATAACAGGCACCTCGGTCTTTTAATCTCAATATCAAACTACTACCATCACCCAGTCTACTACCTCAAGTTACAGCCTTTTCCTCTAAAGACCAACGGCATGAGATTTCTTACAACCCATGCAATCGTACAAAAGAAAGCCTTGCCACCAATTTCGAAATCATTTGTACCTTACATGACATCGAACTTAAGACCTCTCACCGGAGTCAAGTGTGGACTTAAAAATCCCACCTAACATACACACTTCATATGTAAAACATGACAATTTGGCAACCCTGCAGACTCCACTCATTCCACCAAATACCGTGTGGAATATTGCAAACTAATATTATATAATAGCATCATTACCCGCACCATGATGTTCATATTCATATCTCCTTCGATGCATCCCAATATGATGATGAACTGAACCACTCCAGGTTCATAGTCATGGACTGAACCTCTCCAGGTTCATAGTCATCATCATAGCACCACTGAGAAAGGGCATATCAAATGGAATTTCCTTCGACGAGAAACCACTCCCGCTGCTGAGAAAATAACACCAACAAACCACAAGAACCTTCAATCCGCCCATACTTAAGCATCATTTCAACTGACCATTGCCGCCGCCGCTCTCGTCCAATGCAGATCAGCCAGCCTCCATCCATGGAATGGTCAATACATCTTGTTTAAATGAAGCAAAAGGTCTAGCATCTAGAAACGATTGATTGAACTTTGAGTGGTCCGTGGTGATGGTGGTCCTCTTCATGACCAAGTTGGATTTGTAGGGTTTGTCTACCTTCGATGCTAGTGAACCATTAACCTAAGCTAAACCATAGGCAAATGCTAATGCCATCCACCAGGATCTTGTGTGGAACCCCTCTAACCGTTTCCATGGACAATTTACAAAATAAACACTTTTCTCAAGGCCTATGGAGCTCACTACCACCAGCTGTCGATGGCTCGACGGATGCTAGCTGGATGGATGGATAGGTGGCTGGATTGGATAGGAAGGCGGATACGATTGCATAGCACCAAACAGCTTGGTTATGCAAGAAATGTGCCTATGTAATGGCGATGACGGTGACGGTGGCGGTGGCAGCGGTGCTACCTGCTCCAGAGTTGTTATTCAAATTTTGATTTGTGTAAGCGGCGCGGCGGTGGCGTGCGAACATTTCTCCTTGGGTGATGTGTTCCTCGAATGGTTTTGGGGTGAGCTTAACTGTAAATCACATTCTTGAAGGTGTTACGATCGGCAAGCGCAACGCGGCGCGACGTCTTCCTCTAAGCACTTGGTCAACAGCTGTATCGAGTTTCGGCCTGTGTTGGTCGAAGTGGAGTCTGCATGCAAATGATGACGGCGGCAGTGGCGGCCAACGATTTAATTAAATTGATTTGATATGCCAGAGCATGATGGATGGACCACGACCAGAGCGTACTCGTATATGTAGCTCTTGTATGCGCTCGTTGAGATAGATACTCGTAACTGTTGGCCAGTTTGAGAGGAAAGATGGTTTGTTGGAAATTGCACCCGCATATGGCAGCATATACGAGTATGGCAGCTGGCATTTGATTTATGGCGATAATGTGATTGGTTTCGAATCAAAAATGGTCACACGTCTCAGTTATGTTCCGGCGAGAATCTAGACCAATTCCAACCAACGGTTGCCGGTTGCTATGCAAATGAGATAAATGTTATGGTCTTGCGGAACAGGTCAATTATATTTGTTGCATGAATTGGAGTCTTGGCAAAGGGTAGAATCGACAAAAATGTTGTGCTCAACCATGGTGGAGTGATGGTATGCAAAGGATCTGTTGGTCATGAGTGACAATAAAACGTGAATATACAAAATGTGGACCACCTAGATACGGATTCTCCATTTTAACTAGAAAAGGAATAAAGGCAATATGACCTGCTTTCACCAACGCCTTTTTTGGGTTCTCTGAATGAAATATTCCAAATTCAGGAACAATGGATTGGATAATGGCCAAGTGATGTGTGAGACAAAGTCTTATGAGGCTAACACGTTGAGGTAAGCCTGAAGTTGTGAATATTTGACTGCAGGTAGACCAGGGAAGTGGCATGAGTATAGGCAGTTTCAACGTTAACATATAAATACTTGTCAACGAAACTTGGGACAAGATCGCTTTACGACAGTTGAACAACTTTGTAGTGTTATAAAACCCCACGAGTTCCTATGTCCTGTATCCCCTTGCTGGTCTTAGGGCTTCCACCACACATACTCGCCATCGTGTACAATTTCTGAAGATTTTTCTTAGCCTGACTTCTTTCTTATTGGTGTGCGTCTGCTCTGTCCCTCATGTGTACCTCAGTCAAGCAGCTCTTCTTCCATCCTGGAATAACGGATTGCATTGCATAGCATGAGCTATCGTCGTATGCTGTTTAGTCTACTGTCATAAAATTGCCTAATGCTGTGTAGATGCAAAATCATAAAAAGGTTCCGAAGACAGCTATTTAAAAACGTTTCCTCGGAATAATGGTGAAAATTTCTCAGGCCACAAGTGAAGTGGGGTATCCGTGTGCGCAAAACTCTCACCAACTACTTTAGGTGCCCGGAGTTCGGCCACGCGAAAGCGAGCATTAGCGATTAAAACAGTGAAGATACCGCGGTCAAGCCAGAAAACGCCGGATACGCAGCTAGTCGCAGCAAGAGCCCGATACTCAAGAAGGCACTAGCCAAACTTATATGATGAACGTAGCCCCGATGAACTTTAAACACTCAGCAGCCGCGCAGAATATTCTGGCACCAACTTTCAGAGAAGATCAGATTGATATGTGTAGCTTCAATAAGCGAGCCCTTCAAGCCTATAGATGTAAGTAGATTGATAAATGATACCAGGAAAAAAGTAGCCTTATGAACCTGCGGGAACTATAGCCAGCACTTAATCGCCCACTCGACCGCCCGCAACTTCAGACACAAAGGTGTATATTTTTATAGTTGATATGCGCTCCCCAGTGTACCATTGATGATCTACCTAAAGAGGAATGTAATTATTGCTGCGGATTTCAACGCTTTTGCTACCGATTCGGGTAGAAGAACCACGGAATCCCTAGCTATTAGCCTTGCCAACAATAATGCGACAGAAACTTATCGGAAGCCAGGTAGGGGATCAGTCTTCTACATGAGCAACTCACGCCTGAGGAAAGCTATATGGCGGACTAGTAAATAGTATACTCCCAACGACCACGTCGGCGAAAAGGAACGAAGACAGCGTCACACTCTAGCAGGGGCAAACTGGAAAGACAGACTCCTTGACAAAAATGCGAACAACGATAGTAGAGCATCTTTTTCATCACAAAACTATGTACATCCTCGTGTAAGAGAAACCATTCGTGACAAACAGAATAGGAGACAACAAACTCGACCAAATTTGGCAGTTGGGGCGTTTGCGAGGGTGAAACTGGAGGACCACAAGACTGAGGCTGCCCAAATAACCAGCAGCAAGACTCAGAAATCAAACAATCAGGCCAAAACAGTCCTTTAAATATCTCGGATTGTTCACCTTTAACATGTATCGGAAGCTTCCGAACATCAATGACCATGGATACCCTTCAAGAACCTGCTGTCCAGCGTAATCAATTCAGTTCTCTTATACGCTGATCTGGTATGGCCGAGTGTTTCTGGCCAAAAGGCTCGGCGCAGTCAAGATTATTGGCGGCTTTCGAACAATCTCGAATTAAGCAGCTCTTACACAATGATTCCCGTCCATGTCATTGAAATTGAGATGCAGAGTGTATACCATAGGCGAACTTCTAAATCAGTGAAAACGGAAATGGCAGCATTGGCAGTAATATGCCAAGTGAGGTGGGAACCACAAGCTAATTCCCATTATCAAACCATAGTAAACGATAACAAGAGGGGACTGTAGGCAATAAACGATGGGCTAATCCCTAAAGGACAACCATATGCGGAGGCGTATGGGACAGTGACCACTTAGGACACTGTAGCAACACGAACGTCTTCTTTATTGGATCCGGGGAGGGTACGTGTTCTCCCACTGTCTAGCTTTGGCCAGAGGCACGTGAGATGATGACACACTCACTGTAGGAAATTCATGCTTTGTTGGATCGGTCATATGGATATAAGTTCCATTTTGCCATTTAAGGTTTCATTTGGTACATTTATGTCGTTCCGAGTATTACTGCGGCACTCTCTCTTGCTAACTCATCCGCTTTCTCATTCCCTTTCATTTTGAGAGTCCACGCACCCAACAAATATCGACTCTGTGGGATTCGCACACTCTACTTGGAGTTTTACGACATTTTTGTATCTCTATTGATTTGATGGTTTCACTAGCCAAAGCTTTTATGGCTGCTTGACCGTCCACAAACATAGAGATCCTTGAGTTATCAAATTCCTTGAATAGTACAACCTCTGCAGCTTTACTAATACTTCTGCCTGAAAAATACTACATTAGTCCGGATGTCGTAAGTTTCGGTGCGTCTATTGGTCTGATTGTTCTACCCTGATCGAACGTTTAAAGAAAGGAGGTTGAGCATTATCTCTACTGCAGCCTGAGGAGTAGTTTTTAGGGCTTTTGTTATTGCAACACACGCTAGTCCTTGAACTTGTGTGACTGTTTTTTCAAGGTTTTCCACCATACCAGAGCACCATAGGTAATGGTGTAACATGGTCCAAAGGTTCTTTGGTCTGTGTAGAATGCTCCTAATTCCTTTTTGGATCTTTCTTCGATGTTACCCTTCCTAATCCAGGAAGATTAAACACAAGTTTGGGTTTTGATGGATTTATCCCTAAACCGTGTTGTTTTGTCCATGGTCGTGTGTTCAAGGCCGGCTTCATTAGTTCGCTGATCGTTGGAAGATGTTTTCCTCCCACCAGAATGACTATGTCGTCGGCGTATGCTACTGCCTTAACACCCCTCTGTTCGAAACTTTTTGGAATGTTGTTTGCAACTAGAAGTCATAGAAGGGGACAAATCACTAATCCTTGTGGAGTTCCTCTTACAACCAAATTCTGCTATTCTGCTATTTAGTATGTTCTCAATCCAGTGTGCTATCGTTGTTTGTATATGGAGCTTGTCCAAGGCTGTCTTTATAGATTCGGTATTTACATTATTAAATGCTCGATATCTAGGAAGACGGCCATGGTGCACTCTTTGTATTCTTTCTGTGGTAGCTACAACCTCGTGTATTGCCGTCTCCTCTAATTTCCCTTTAAGGCAGGCGTGTTGCGAAACACATAGGTTAAGCTTCTTGAGTTTTTGTCTTATATGTTGATCAAGAATTCTCTCCAAACGAGAAAAGACTTATAGGTCTATAATCCTTAGCAGAGGAGTGAGCAGGCCTTGCTGGTTCTTTCAAGTTGTTTGGAACGTAGCTTTAGACAATCGATAAAGATAATTTTAAGCCAAGATATGATGTATGGGAGTGCGTGCTGTATCATGGCCGGGATTGTTTCGTCTGTTCCCGCCGATTTGTAGGGATTGAACGATTTGATTGCTCATATTATTCTATTCTCTGTGATCATTGATAGTTGATGTTGTGGTGGCAGTTAGTACTTTTTCACCAACATCTTTACAGTCCGGGAAGTGAATTTCCATAAGAAGCTTTTGATTTCCGACTATTCTTTGTCCAGATTCCATTAGAGGCTTTCAATAATCCCGAGGCTATTGAATCTTCGGATATTACCTTCATTGTTCTTGGTCATTCTTATGTTTCTTGTGTAAGGGTTGCGGTCGGACCTATATTTGGTCTAATCCTATTCACTTGTAGTGTGTTTTGCTTTTCTATGAAGTTTTCTGATCACTGTTCTGCGTATTTTTAGTTCGCTTGTCCACTAATGGGGTTTGGAAGGCTTGCGATGTTTCCTATCCGGAGGCTATCAGAAATATCGCTATAGATTTGGGCACGATGGTCCGCCACTGTGTCCGGAATGTTTAGTGGATGAGGAGGACGCGAAGCATGTGGTTTTTTGCTGCAGATGCTGAAAATATCAGATCCAACCTGCCAGGAGTGGAGTACCTTGTAGGTCACATGGCGGTATCCGAGGACGACTGGACGGAGCTATGCTCATATGTACATTTATAGTGCTGTTCAGAACGCGCTGTAAAAAACTGAAACCTTGGAAAGAAGAGCTCAAAAGGTGGCCTCCGAGAATCCAGCATAATTGCTTACCAGCGCGACGAAGTAATACATAGCCCTTGCCCCACGGGGAAAGTGGTTGACGAATGCAGAACACGTAGGCGCGAGCTCCAGGAGAATCTTAACATGTGTACATATGTTAACATTACGGGCTGCTGGTATACCATAACAAAAGTAGGACATCTATAATATACAACAGCATTTGACCGGAACAGCAACAGCTTCGTCTTTGAGCTGATAGCAGTGCGTCTCTATATTTTTGACAACATGTCTAATGCAGTTTTTGTCTTGTTTATTCGATTGGCTATAACTAGTTCAGTCTCGCAATAATCATAGCTGATGTGTATTGGAAATATGATACTTCACCCTATCTACTACTCCGGTACTTTTCGCCACATTTGCAAGGTCGTCTATATCCTCTTGACTCCATTGCAGAACGATTTTGCGTGTTTGCTGAGGCTTTATTAGATAAGCGTCGGAGTTCGTCTAAGCAAATAACACACAATCAGGGTGCATGCATCCTTATATGAGAGTATGCAGATATTGGAGTTAATACATGGTAACCCCTCTGCGTGCTAATCGAAGAGATTATATTGATAAAATTGTTTGAATATACCCAGATACCTTGTTGAGGAAAAGAATGCCCTCAAAGCCTGGTAGAGCTGTGTGGAATTTGACATTTTCACTCATTGTGGTCAGTCATGCGTTGTTTTCTCTCCCCCTTTGCCATTAGAATTTCCCATATACATCAGGATGTGCTTCTTGTGGGTTGTTCAACTTTTCTTCATTTTTTTTCACAAGCTCTGTGAGAGTGAGAAACTGCACCACATGAGTCTTTCATTGAACTCTATTCGACATTTTAATTACCCTCCCTTAAGACGATGACTTCGATGAATAGTAAGTCTTGATTTAAAATTAGTTGGCCTTTGAATGGATTTGTCGCGAAAATTTCGAAAGTCGTAACAATTTAATCTAAAGTCGATCTGCCGGAAGTCAGACTGATACCTGTTTATTAGTGTGCTGCAGAAAGACTTTAGTAGACGCATGCGTTTCTAATTCCTAGAAGGCATATGATCGCCTTCTCTGTAGGTAGGGCCTATAAAGATATACTTTCGTGTTCCATATTCTGTTAATGGTTTGGTACATGCGTCCAACCAAAACATCACATCCATATTTGTATAGCTGTGTTGCTAGACCATCAGAGTCAGCGGTCTTAATGTTCTTCAACTTTTTTAAACCTGTACAAACCTCTTATTGGGAGAAGGATTACATCTTGGTTGACTGAACGTGGGTACCTTTTTTGCGGGATCACTCAGAATACAGCAGATGACAATGTTGTTCTAGACTTCATTCCAACCTTGAGGCCAGGTGCTTTTAGCATTGGATAGTACGAAGGGCTATATACAAAAAGTCATGAAATTCCTCTTTGATACTGACTTCAAACTCATCATCAGAGGAGTATTGGCAAATTTAGTACGCATTATGGATTGTTTCACTAATTCTGATTACAGAAAGGCAATAACTTATCAATTTAGAATCAATAACTTTAGTGGAATTTTCAAAGCGGGTCACCTTCCTAACATATGCACCATTTTCTTGAAACTGCAGTTTCTACTTTAACTCTCATCTATCGCATTTGGTTGGTATAACTTCCGTTCGTTATTCCTGGAGTACAACCTCTAAATACCTTCGATTGCGTGCTTCTCGTGCTATTTTTACTTATTCTGGAGAAGCCGATGTTCTTCCCGTCTCTTCTACTCATATAGCTCATGAGCAGCTCTCGTCCTTCGTTACAGTGCCGCCGCTTATAGACTTCTTGTTTTGCTCCATTGATTTCTTGGTGGTGGTCGGGTGAAATCCTGCATATCAGTTGCGGCGCCTCTGATCGCACGTTGGCAGCATGCCACTGGTCTTCGGTACTTGATGCTGGCGTCATAGGAGTTGTTAAGAGAATTCGGGAAGTTTCTAGCAGTCTCTTGCGATTGCTGATTCCCTGCGTTATATCTTCTCACAGTAGATCTTCTTCATTGTGGCGCTTGCTAGATTAGCATTCGCGCCTTGGCTGCAACAATGTGGGGATCCGAGTCAATGTTGGCTGCCCGGACGTTTCCGTCCGTCCAGAATACTGGGGGTATGCCTTGCATCTATCACAATGTGATCAGTTTAGCCTTTCATGATGCGGAGACAGCCATGTCTCCTCGTGTATAAGGAGATGAGGAAGCCGTATGCTTGCTATAATGATATTTCGTCCAGCCGCAAAGTCAATAAGCCTAAGTCCGTTGCCTGACGTGGTGTAGTCTAGGCTATGCTTTGCAACTGTACGATTCTAACGTCATACTTCGGACATCTCATATGTCCTGCCGGGGAGCTCGTAGAAGCATTCTCTGGGGTCGTCGTTCTTAAGATCCTTAGGGGCATTGGCGCATATAAATCGTATATTTGCGAGTTCAAGCTTGGTGCGGATTGTCATAGAATGCCTGCTCACGTGTCGGAAGCTCAAAACTAACTTCTTGTCTAAGTCTGCAGAATATGGCAGTGATATTTGCGTGACAGCAGTCAAGAGCCTCAGCTAAATTTTCGGCTGCACATGGCCCGTTTAGGGTCCGAACATGCCACGTGCAGATCTGAAGGTCGTTGTTTTTAAGCGTTTGCAAGGGTCGTCAACAGTGAATCCATTTTTATCCGAGACCATTAGTTAGTTCGCCAGATTTTTTAGTTTCTTCCGTATAGGATTGAAATACCTATGGTAGCGCAGGCCAGCGTTATGCTGGGTAAGGGTTTACACATGCAGTTACCGGCACCGCCACTAGGAATTAAGGAAAGTACGCTACGAACTTGATTGTTGCGCTGCTGGTCCAATCCAAGTATAGGACAATCATCAGTTTCCCGATCAATTGCCACACGGGTCCCTCATTCTGACCACCAGAGCATCATAAATCCTGTTGGGCTTGAACATTGTTTAAAGCAATTCAACCGATTTCGATTGATAGATGCGATACGAAGACGAACAGTGCCCATCATAGGAGGACCATTGCTCCTGATGGGATCTTCGATTATAATTGCTTCACCTTGCCACTTAAGGAGCAAATCCCATATTGCGGCTTCTTCTCTGGAATATTGTCCGCTGAATGGTTGCCTCAAGTTGGCACAGGTTGCTGCTCGAACATCCTTCAACACATTCTTTAAAAGTGTTTTAAGCAGACATGAATTTCTCCAGACTCACTAAGATTTCCGCCATCATGAAACATCTGTGAAAGGAGGGCCATGCGCCAGCCAAAATTATCTAAGCGTCAATGATGGATCTCAATTTTAGACCAAAGAAGACTTGTTAAATTATATCTTCACAAATTGATTTGCTTCATTTTGTTGAAGGGTTAATTGTTCCTCAGCCCGATATAACCCGGAAATAATTCTGAATTCGAAACATCTTCCTAGCAATTTTACATAACCACCATACAGGATGTTGACGCCTATAAAACTTCAGAACCTTCTTCGGTTTGTTATCACTAATGAAGATTTATCCCTTTTTTTTATAGTCCATCACCAGTGTGCATTAATTGCTCCTGTTCCTTCATTAACCAAGAGCCAAGACAACCTTTTAAACTACATTCATCTACTTCCGCATTTAAATCACTGTTTCAAATTACATGATCACTCTTAATGTCATGCGGTGTGGCTCCTCTGAACCAAGTTCAAGTTCCTAATTGAAAACGAATGCATTCGTGTTGCACCAAAGAACGCCGGTGTGATGTATTCTGGAGTCAGACAAACAAACAGGCACGGCGCAGTACAGCCCAGCTGTCATATTGGCCTAGTAAATATATCCAGCGGGACGACCTCCACCACGATGAACTTGTTTCGCGTCATTTAACGTGATTCACTGTACAGATGCCTGGATCACAAATGGCACTACATTAAAACGGTCTCCCCTGCTGTGAGCCCAGGAAACGCATATCTAGATTGTTGGTTGGAATTGGAGGCTGACAAGCTATAGTGGGAAGAAGACTGTGTTGTCGGAAACCATTAGAGAGGGAGCGTGTACCGAATGCCCACAGGCCACCGACCACGTTGGGATGTTCATAGGTAACTGGTGCAAGACTCTGACATCTGGCAGCAGGCGCTTGTCATGGTAATTCGCAACTTTTATTACCACAAAGATATGCTTGCCAAATGAAGTGACAAATTGGCACAGGTGAAGGTGGTAAATTTAAATGAGACTTTAGAACGTAGTTCACTTGGTTTATTGTACGAAGAGTAATTTAATTACAAGAAAGAAAAGATCCTGAATTATTGATATTGGTTATAAGGAGTTTTGAAGTTATTGCTTGCCATTTCACGATCCAGCTCGGTGCTGCTCGAAGTAACTTAACAGACTAATACAGTAAAAGCTCTTTATTCGGGCTTCTTTCATTCGCGTTTTCACTATTCGCGGATTTAAAAAATGCGACCAAATTCCTATATTCGCGGCTAAAGATTCCTTTATTCGCGGATCTAATCGGTACATCGGCACATGCATATTAATAAAAAGGATTCAAATGGACTAATAAAAAAGTAAAATAGACCTTATTACAATTATACCTAAATTATGTTGTTAAATAATATCGCCGCTGTATTGGTTCGGCCTTTGACAGCGTTTGTGATAATGTACAGAGGGTGGCCAAGTCATAAGCAGGGTTTTAAAAAACGCTTTTTATGTCAAGTATTCTTAAATACCAATCAACATAGCGAAGAAATATTTTATCTAATTAATTCTGGGAATTTCAAAAAATCTTTTTAGTATAGCAATAAAATTTGGAAAAAACCCCTTTCGGAAGTAATTAAGGGGAAATTACGGAAATTTAAACAAGTGTGCTAATGACTTGGCCACTCTCTGTAAACAAACAATAAGAGCCGTTTTGCGTGTTTTATTGTTTCATCTTTTTGTGTTACCGCTTAAAGTGAATATAGAGATGCTTGATCATTTACGCCTTGGAGAGTCGTTTGCATCCATATCACGCTCATTCAATGTCAACGAATCAACTGTACGATCGATAAAAAAATCCGAAGATAAAATAAGGTAGTCTGTAGCTTCAACTTCACTGTCAGCAAAAATTGTTCGTGATCCATCAATAGAAAAAATGGAAGTGGCGTTGTCATTATGGATTGAAGACCGCAACCAAAAAAGGGTACCCCTGAGTGGTCCAATGGCGCGGAAGAAGGCAAAGCGTCTTTACGCACATTTTAAAGAACCTGATGATAGTTGTAGTGGTGAATGTACAGATATCCTCCATCAAGTATCGGAAGGTTGGTTCAATAAATTTAAGGTGAGACAATTATTGCATAGCATTAAAATCGTTGGAGAAGCTGCATCTGCAGACATTCCTGCAGCAGAAAAATATCCAGAAGAATTTGCAAACTTAGTAGCTGATGGAGGATACAAACCTGAGCAAATACGAGGGCGGGTCAATAATTCCGTGCATTTTTGAATTTCTGACCTCTTTACTGAAACAGCAACACTGCTCCTGTCAACAGGCATTTGTCAGTTGACTCCTGTCAAAATTTAAACTTGCTGCGTCAGTTAGTTTGTGTTTGACAGCTATTTTTATCAGACTACTCACTAATTTGAGGAGAAAATGGAAAAAAGTGAATTTCGTGTGCTTATTAAGCATTATTTCTTGCGAAAAAAAACCATTACCGAGACCAAGGCTAAGCTTGATAAATACTATGGGGACTCTGCACCATCGATTTCAATGGTAAAAAAGTGGTTTACTGAATTTCGTTGTGGCCGTACAAGCACTGAAGATGCCGAACCTCCTGGACGCCCAGTTGAGGTCTCTACACCCGAAACAATCGAAAAAATTCACGATATGGTGTTGGCCGACCGAAGATTGAAAGTGCGAGAGATTGTGGAAGCCGTAGGGATCTCGCATGGCTCAGTGGTTTCAATTTTGAATGATCACTTGGGCATGAGAAAGCTTTCCGCAAGATGGGTGCCGCGTTTGCTCACAGTCGACCACAAACGCAATCGTGTAACAACTTCACAGGAAGGTTTGACGTTGTTTAATCGCAATATGGAGGAGTTTTTGCGCCGTTTTGTAACCGTGGACGAAACATGGATCCATCACAACACACCAGAGAACAAACAACAGTTTCTAAGGGTGAATCGGCGCCAAAGAAGGCCAAGGTGGGTTTGTCAGCCAATAAAGTTATGGCGACGGTTTTTTGGGATGCACGCGGGATAATCCACATTGACTACCTTCAAAAGGGAAGAACAATCAATGGGGAATATTATGCCAACTTATTGGACCGATTCAATGACGATTTGAAAAAAAAACGACCTCATTTGGCCAAGAAAAAAGTTCTTTTCCACCAAGGCAATGCAAGGGAGCACACATGTGCAGTTGCCATGGCAAAAATCCATGAATTGGGCTATGAATTGCTCCCTCATCCACCCTATTCTCCAGATTTGGCTCCGAGCGACTACTTCTTGTTCCCAAACCTGAAGAAATGGCTTGGTGGAAATAGATTTGACTCCAATGAAGAAGTCATCTCGCAAACAAAGGCCTATTTTGAGGACCTCGACAAATCATTTTTTTTGGAAGGGATAAAAAAATTGGAGAAGCGTTGGACAAAGTGTATAGAGCTCAACAACTACGTTGAAAAATAAAATTATTTTTTTATCAAAAAATCTGTTTTAATCCGAAAGTCACGGACTTATTGACCCGCCCTCGTATTTAATGCAGACGAAACTGCACTATTTTGGAAGAGAATGCCAAACAAAACATTCATTTCTAAAAGCGAAAAGTCTGCCTATGGATTTAAGGCAGCAAAGGATAGGATTACACTGTTGCTATGTTCTAATGCATCTGAAGATTGTGTCATTAAACCCCTGATTCTTTACAGATCGTTAAATCCTCGTGCTTTCAAAAATCAAAACAAGGACGACCTGAGAGTGTATTGGCGTGCTAATAAGAAAGCGTGGGTTTTGTGACTGGTCCCGGAATCGTTTTGTTTCTGAAGTTGAAACTTATTTAAAAAAAAAAAATAATTTGGGCTTTAAAGGAGTTCTAGTTTTGGACAATGCACCAAGTCATCCTCGCGAAATTGAAACTATGCATCCAAATATAAAAGTGACATTTTTACCTCAAAACACGACGGCTTTGCTTGAACCTATGGACCAAGGAATAATCCAGGCCTTTAAGCTCTATTACATTAGACGAACCTTCAAAATCATATTGGATAATATGGAATGTGATCCTTTTTTTGCAGTTTTTATGCATTTTTATTTATATTACTTAATTTACTCTTAAATGCTATACAAAAAATCGCTTAAAAATTAGCTTAATTAACTTAAAATTATCTTATTCTAACTTACTGGCCCCATGCGGGCACTCTAAGTTAAAGCTAACACTTAAACTATGTCTTTCGACGTATCTTACAGTCTATATTTATTTTTACATTCATTGAACTAAAACTAAGAAAATAAATTTTATTTAAAAACTTAGTAAATGGACAGTTTTTTTTAATACTATTGTAAAAACTTAAAACTAAAAACTTACAGACTACCTAAAAATAAATCTTAATCTACTTAACCTACTTACATCTAATACATTATATATACATACATGATATATACACTTGCGGTCATAAAAACCGCACCATACCAAAATGATTGAAAACTTGTTAATAACTACGATAATAATTTTTATAATGAAATGAAATTTTTGTTGAGTACTCCGCAGTAGTTAATAAGTATTTCTATCTAATTTCCATCTATTTATTGAATGTTTGAAAAAAGATATTAACGAAGAAAGAAAAACCAGTTAATTTTCTTATATAATAAATATTAAAATATTTTAATACAGTCATTGGTTAACAAAATCAAACGATACATTTTTTATGTATGTGTATATAAGATGTTTAGATATGCCACTTTTACCAAAAAATTATCAATACCGAGTTGCTCCTCCTTTGGCAGTTATAACCGCTTTTATTCTAGAAGGCATCGAGTTTATTAGAAGTTCAGTAATATCCCTTGAAATTTCAGTATTCCATACATGTTCTAGAACTTCATTTAGCTTTTTTTTACTCTCTGGTTTATGTTCAGCCACCTTACGTTTCATTACATGCCACAAGTGTTCGGTTGGGTTTAAATTGGGCGAATTAGCTGGCCAGTCTAGTCTGGTAATTCCGAGGTCATCAAACGTTGTCTTGAGCTGAAACTTATTGAAAGACTCTAGTTACTTGTCTGTTTATTATTTATAAAGTAGACATCTAGAAGTTGATTTATAACACTTTACTTACGGATTTGGCGCAGTGGCAAGGTGCAGAATCATCTTGAAAAATGCACTTGTCAGTATACGAATGATGCTGTTCACTTGCTGGCACCAAAAACTCCCTTACTACTTCTCCATACTTTTGAGCGTTCATAGTTCAATTAACAAAGTGCAAAGGGTCCAAAACGTAAAAAGAAAAACATCCCAAAACCATCTAGCTTTGAGGAAACTTCACTGTTATGACTATGCACTCGTCCTTGAACCTTTCACCTGCTCACCGTCATACGTATGGCGAATTGTCGGCACACAACAAATTAAATTTACTTTCATCGGACCATATCACACATCGCCAATCATCCTGGGTCCAATCTTCGTACTTTTTTGCCCACGTCAAGCAAGCTTTTTTCATTTTTGTGGTTAGGCGAGGTTTTTTCGCTGGTCGTCTTCCATATAAACCTATCTCCCGTAGCCGTCGGCGTATGGTTTCGGCGCTTAGATCAACTTGATGAAATTCACTCAGCTCTGCTCTTATACGGACAGCACTTTTAAAGCGATCTTTCATGCTAATTCGTTATAATACATTGTCCACCCTCTGGGTTGTTTTACTTTTTCGTCCCGAGCCTTTTTCCCTTTCCAGTGGATCCAAATATTCCTTTTTCTTCATCAGTCGTACGATAGTTGAATGACAGCATCCTATTTTAACCGCAATCTCATGATAGCCAAGTCCTTCTTTGACTAAGGTCAATATTTGAACTTTTTCGTTCCGAGTCAGTTGATGATATTTCCCAGACATTTCACTTTTTTTTACTTGTCACCGTCACAACTCAATTCAAACTGATTTTTTTGCACTGAATACGAGGCCGAACCCCGCTATGGGGAATACCCTTCATTAGTATGGGAAAAACCCTTACGATCTGATGTAATTAGGTATTTTTTGAGAACTCATTAGGTGGTGCGGTTTTTATGACCTCAAGTGTATATACCTAATATGTAGATATATGTAGATATATCTGTTTTTTTTTTAATTTTTTTATTTTTATTAATTTTTTTGTTTTTGTTTTATATATATATATTTTTTTTTTCTTAAATCTAACTTACTCCTACTTAAAACTATGTAAGCCGGCCCTGGCTAAAAAAAAATTAGGCGACCCACTTTGCTTCACATGAAGCTACCAAGTATTGGAGGAATTCGACGACGAAGCATCCTCTCCTTCCAAAAGCCACCAAAATTGTTGGTGCTGCCGAGCAACATCCCTCATGTCGCTACTCCCTACCGCTCTACTGAACCGGAGACGCTCCGCTCTGCCGTGTGCGACGTCTCTGTCGTAGTTGAGTCGCCTGTCCGCAGCTGTTCGAGCGACGTGGAACACTAGCAGCACCGCCAATTTGTCCTGGATCAGACCTTTACTATCTAAGTAGAGGAACGCTTCTGGAGGAATAAAGCCGTCAAAGCGAACCCTCTCGTGATACATATAATTAGGGTAGTAAGCCCCGGAGATCAGGTTGTTCGATGAGGCTCTTGCAATGTGCCTTCGAGTCAACTTAATGACGAAATTGTCCACTCTTATTAGGTTCGCCCTTATGTACTCAGATTCTGGTGTTCTGTATAAGCGAAGACAAGCCCTCTCAAACACCCGAATCTTTCCAATAAACTTGCTCTCATGTTGAACCACACAGGACATCCAAATACAAGCATGGGCCTGATAAGGGCCATGTAGCAGATCACCTTCACCCCCGCATCGAGTTGGCTGTTATAAAACAGTCTCTTTATAAGGGCAAAAGCACCTCTGGCTCTGGCCAGAGCAACATCTATATGTTTGTTAAAATACAGATATTGATCTAGCCAGATCCCAAGGTATCTGACTACATTTCGACAAGCAAGTGGCTGTCCATGTTGTCCGACGGTAGAGAACTTTCGCCAATTCTTTCTGGTGTCCCTAGAGGCCCCAGACAAAGGCGTCCTAAACAGAATGGTTTCCGACTTCTGAAAGTTGATTTTCAGCTTCCAGTCATCGCAATATTGTTTAATTTTATCGAAGTCACGTTGCAAAAGTATGTTAATGACCTCAGTCTTTGGACCCGATCTGTACACGATTCAGCCGTCTGCGTACGCTATGGCATGGTGAAGTGAACCTATCAGATCGCTTGTGTAAATGTTGAATAGGACCGGCGAATTTACCGCACCTTTTTGCAGACCGTTTTTAATGTTAAATGTTCCAGCAGAGGTCACATCGCCATTCTTCACGACGAACTGTCTACTGGAGAGGATATCAAAGAGAATATACAGAAGTGGTTTACTAATGCCCAACCTGTCCAGCTTGAAAAAGAGTCCCTCTAACCATACGGTATCGAAGGCCTTTTCCAAGTCAATCAGGCAGGCACCAGTGCACTGTTTCTTGCCTTTGTTCCATTGGTTATCAGAAACCAGTTTAGACGCAGCATGAATGATATCATGCCCCGCCTTGAAACCGAATTGATTATCCGGAACTACGAGTAGCTGGTCTATCCCATAAAGTCATTTGCACTAATCAAGACTCGACGATGCAAAGAAATTATAATATTCGAAGCAAGCTGCTCTCAAATGGGCCACATTTAACCCAAGAGAATACGAGGCGAAATGCTTCGGCGTAAAGAGCATGTTCATACATTTTCGCCACTCCATATGGAATGATAAGAACAAAGTTAAAGAGCTGTACCCTTTTTTTACTTTGCAAGACAAGTATGATGTCTGTAGTGGAACACAATTTTCCCAAAATCTACATATTTGCAACATAATTCGACATATCAGAGCAGTGGATTTACGGAGAATCAGTGAAAGCAACCATTTTAGAACAACCGCACAGGTTCATAGAAATAGTATCAAGGTATGTGAGTAGGACCTTTTGCGTAAATAGATAAGTAAAAACATTTAACTGTTCCCAGGAGAAAACCTCTAGAGTGAGCATCGAAATTGTCGAGTTGTAGAGGCTGAATAGGGTCAATGAATCTCGAGAAATTTTCCACGCGAGTCCTGAAACTAAATTATGCCGCCACCCCGTTCCCCCACCGTTCCAACAACTCCTTTTTCCCTGGGCTGCATCAAGGTGTCATACGACCCGTGCCGAAGATCAACTTGGCTGAGAGCCCAGCATCTCCAAAAATAGCTCAGTCTCGAACGGAGTGTCCGGGTACCTGGCGACCTCCGGATTAGCTAGCTTTATCTGTATACAGCGGATCTCTGTACAGATGGACCATTCTTTCTCCGCTACTCGTGGGACCATATTATGGACAAAATCTCAAAATAAAAAAAAAAACAAAACCCGAAGCCAGTATTCCTTTAATACCGGGCGGAAGAACGCTAACTGCACCAACTACCGGCAAGGCTCCTGCATTGTCGAGTGGACGTAAAACTGTGGCAAGCAATGATGCACCATCCTCTAAAGGTAAACGCAACGAGCCTAAAAATAAATTTTCAAGAGGTGATAACACTGGGGCAAGTCATGATGCTATCACTTCCTCCAGCAGCAGCAAGTTTGTGGCAGGCCACGGACTGGTGGCTGCTACTAAAACTCTTTCCCCTAAGGAGGAATCAGGAGCTCAGCCGCATCGGCAAGCTTCATCTAAGGCGCTCTACTTAAGACGCGAAGATAGATTCAGAGGAGCCAGAGGTAAATCCAGAGATAGCATAATTTGCGATACTTCGATTTACTCAGATTTTAATTCATCTAGTCAGACAGTTGTGGTACGATTACATATGGGAACGTTTTTGTGAATCAACAGGGCGTCAGTTACTTTCCCTTGAAAATTTATTCCTTCAGGTAGGAGATTGTGCCGTCGGGAAAACTACTCGACCACGTAAAACACTTGACTTTGTAAAGCAAGAAAGAGCCTGCGATATGCTTAAATTTATTGTTGACGACCCCGGATAACGAAAAGGGCATAACTTTTGACTAAGCACTTGGAATTTTCATTCCCATAAATAGCCAATATGCAGCCGAACAATTAGCGGATGCTCTAAAGCGGATATCACCTCCGAGTAAGAAGGATGTAAGACTGTGCCATCCGCTATTTTGATTGCTACAGACAGCTAAAGAAGTGGATTTGTCATCAGAGAAGGGCCTAGACTTGAAGTTATGGGTTTCACTCAGGGGCCTGGCAGCCACTTGATTAAAACCCCGTCAACCAGATTGATCACGTTGCGATCGACATAAAATTCGATTTAAGTAATCTAAATGTCCGAACGTTTGAGGACTTTGGCCTCCATCTTACTATATAGTGGCCACGGTACGAATACGAACATCCCAAGGGTCAGAACACCTTAGAGGTACAGTGAAGTGATTTAATGTCGTCGAACGGCTGCAATCGCAAGACCTACCAGAGCCTTTTCCGATCGTCTGTCCCAAACTTTTTCAAGAACTGGCAGCATCAAGCGTAGAAACCTAGTGGTGACATTATCAACAAGACACCGCATATAATGTGTAAAATTTCACCCAACCACGATAACGAAATCCCTGGTACGATAGACATTACCTGACAGCGCATGCAGTGAAATAAGAGCTCTGCAAGACAGCACGAAAGGAGCTACTCACGAATTCCAGGAGTAAAGGAGACAGGGTTCGGGTTCTAAGGAAGAAAAAGAAAATAAACAAAGGAGCTCAATCGAGGCCATAGAGTAATGCTTCTGCATAACTAATATTTGAAAGTTCTCCCGAAAACCAAAAAGTAGTAGCCAATGACACGAATCATGATCAGAAGCATACAGACATAAGGTTGGAAACGTAATAGAACGTAAACTGTAACGGCGAAGAAGAGTTACATCAGGTGGTACGAAGTATTCAACTTGTGATCAACAACAACTTCGTCCAACTGACCAGGGAGAGGTCTGCATAGCGATATGTAACCAAAAGACCAATGACTTTGCAGACGACATAACCGTATAGATCAAGGTAACTACTTTTGTCAAGCTTTTGGTCCCATCTTGACTGACATCTAAACTTCTAGCCTTCCAACTAGATTCAAATCATCCGTAAGGAAAGTGGCAGCATAAGGTGTAAATAAGCTTGATGCAATTAACCGCACACATAACCCTCTTTGATGAAAGTGAGCCTGTTTGATTCAGTCCTAAATGATGGCCTAATTACTGTCAGACGTATCCTGCATGGAAAAATTGCTGTAGAAAAGTAAAAAGAATATTAAACGCAGATGGCACCAGTACACTCCTTCTTCTTGGAACTCATCAGACAAATAACCTGATCAGAACCAGATCACAGCCAGCTCATATCAACAAAAGGACGAGTGATCCAAGTAATGCAACTCGACATAGCTTGTATCTGGCATCGGTTTTGCAGATAAAAGATCCCTATAAGTTGACGCCTGCGTCGTTTAATAGCCTTAAATCACCTGAAACTTATGCTGTCAACTCGCAAGAAAATTCTAATTGCTAGCCTTGCACTGGCCTTGATAAAGGACCCCTGAAGAACATTGAGTGTAGCTTTTACACCGATAACTACTCACCCCCTTAGAGAATCATACCTTTTAGTCTGATTTCCGTGCTACAGATTATAGTGTCAGCCTTATGCATGCAAAACTCGAAGCTCCATGATCTCAAAATGCACGGTCTCCCCAAGTTGACACATATATACTAGCGCAGAGGATCTTGTGAGACTGCGCTTCAAATTCTTGTAGTCAGATTGAATATGCTATCGACAAGAACGAGTACATGTTGAGCACTTTCATCGACATTGAGGTCGCCTTTTTTCTTTACTGCTGTGTGCATGTTGGTCCAATTTTTGCTTATACCCTATAATCAGGTGTAAGCAGATGACCTAGCTGCGCTCTCTTTCGCAGGCTGCCCTAGACGTAATCAATGGTTATCACACCAGAAAATTTCTTCTGTCAATTTTCTCGAAACTAAAGTCGTACTCTTCACGAAGGATACCGACTGACTTGACTCATTTAGTATTAAATGGCATTGCCATTCATTTCTCTAACAAAGCTAAATATTCCTGGACAATACACGCCGCTTCAAAAGTCTCCAAGGCGCTGACGGCTTTTAATCAGTGTAAGGAAGCCAAAACGTGGGGCTTGTTACCAAAAATCCTCTGGCCCTGCATGGTTATAATAAAACCAAATCTGAGTATCACCTTTCACGCAAATAAGTCACTGCTACTTTCAACAGATCCAAGAAGGGTATGTTTCGGTTCCTTGGAAGATTGAACTCCAATCGCTTCTCCATATGAACTGACAAGTCTGGATATTCATATCGTGGGAGTACTCTTAAGCCCATCCTATATTTAAAAGAAGTAGTTTGGCTGTCTACTGGCAGAAAAGATGATAGATTTCGAGATGGCGTCTTAAGAGTGTGCTACACTTTTGCTAGACATAACTGACAACACCTCAGCAAAGCTTGCTGTGAGAGCGATGATGACACCGCCGAGCACTTCCTCTGTGTCCGGCTCACCCTTTTATTAGGCTGCTAGTGCTAAGCGCCGATGTGGTATGTGCTGGTAGTGTAGGCAAACTATAATTGAAGCGCTGCTTCATCTTCCTCCAAAAAACAAAGAAATTGCATTGGAATCAGCTTACTCGTAAAAGTGTACTCCTTTTAGAAGAGTTCTAGTCTGAATGTTCTGCTCCGAGGGATTTAGAAAAGTTGGATAAAAAAATGTCTTAGTTTCCAGACTCGGTTAGTCACGTTCAAGGTGCCAGGTGCTTGGGATTTGTTTTCAAGCGTGCTGCGAACATTTTAGATGGCAACTTGCTACTCCAAGTCATAGTTCCGCATGTTCTCATAACACTCTCGGTGTTGTTGCTTCAAACTAAGTCTTGACTGAGTTCCTCAGGCGGAGTGATCTTCATTTTACAACCCCCAATATTCAGCAATACTCAGAGGTCTTGAAAAATTGCATCGAACTCCTGCTTTCGCTCTTCTTCTGGAGCAAGAGTCCATGTTGCCCATCTCTGATAAAAATTAACTCAGCGTCTCTAGATACTCGTACCTATTCAACTCGAAGTCTACTATGCCGTCTATATCGAAATCTTTCTTTTATTTTTTTCAATCTTCTCACCTCTTATCTTCATTTAAATGAATTGACTTTCTCCATCTGCTTCGGACAGAAAATTGTTTCATTTGCTTAATAGCGCCAAATCGTCTACTAAGAATTGAAACAAAAAGATGTGCATTTACCACGCCAATCTGCTGGAATCAACAATGTACACTTTCCATCGGCTAAATGTAATACAATTCAACGTCCAATTAAGCAAATCCCAGCGCTCTGCCGGGGCCGGTGAGGAACTCATTAAAACAAATCAAAACCAAACACAGCTGGAATCGGTTGATTTTGAGCGAGCAATCTCTAAAGAGATCCACTGACCCATATCTCACACGTTAATCGCCAAACCAGATTGCTGCATGCTGCAACGATTCCCACGAATAAATTGGCGCTCGCGAAAGTGTGAATCTCAAGTAAGTCCGACGAATGCTAATCGATCCGTACGGTCTTGGTCATGTTGTGTATTTCTTCACACAACGACTTGCTTTCGAAATCGGTCGTAACCTCTAAGGGGGATTCCACAGGACTCTCACTCACATTTACTAAGTGCCGCCACAATTGTGGCCTTAACCAACAATAAATAAACATTTATCGGCATATCTAATGATGATGATCATCATCACCACGATAGTCATGGTCATCAGCATCGTCATCAACATTAGCCTCAGTTGGGACATCGATACTGACATTGGCATTCGGGATCTTGTACATTCATCTCATCTCCTCTGGCCAAGTTGAAATGCTTTGCAACATTTTTATGACGATCGAGTTGGGTTTCCATGGTTTTGATTTTTGCTTGATTTTGGCTCAGCTTCGGCTCATTCTACCTTCTCTGAAGGCCGATGGCATTTTTTCGCACCTTTTCATCTACGTTCCACAAGCATCGGCTAATGGTTAATGGTTCTTTATTGGACCGAGGACTGGCAATTTCTTGAGGCCAATTGAATTTCTACGCATTAATTGCATCGGTGATCGGAGTAACATTGTATTGTAGTAGGAACTCGGCTGAGGTTGTAAAGTAAATCAAGTGGAAACTTATCGGCAGCGGCATCTAATCACGTAGATAAGGCGCAGTCGATAAAGCTTCATCAATTTTAGATTCTATTCGATTGAAGACATACCAATGAAGCCGCCTCTTAGCGGCTCGTTAGTGATGATGGAAATACTTCGACAGTGCAGCCAAAAAGTGGGCTGCACTGTCGTCACAAAGGACTACGATTAAAAGTTCGCTTAAAGATTATGAATAAATGGATGACAACAAACAATAATGTCATTGTCATCAACTTAAGTAAGAAGTTGCACAGGCTATGTGTATGCCTCTGGTGTTAGTTGGCGAGTTTCATACAAATTTCTCAGGTATGAAGTTCAGGACAGCGCTTACCCTTGTCTTAACCCCATTTTGACATCATGGGTTCGGATAAGATTGATTGAGGCTTTTGCGGAGCAGAACCAGTTCTTCGTCGTTGTTCTCACACAGGGTCTGCCGTCGTGTGAATATTTGGACAATTGTGAGCTTATCCGGTCAAAGTAGCAAATCAGATCGCCGTCAAATGGTTTCAGACGTCCAAATAATACAGCAGTCATAATCATGTATGATGCCCTTTAATCGGCACAGTTAAGAGAGTCTCTATTCTTGTGAATTGAGCAACAATGCAGAGATTTCATTTCTCAGACAAAATGTTGAAATCTTGAAAATGCTGCCTTAATTATACCGTAGCCATACCTTGCGTCATTCGCATCTTGGTCAATTTAATTGAGTCTTTCACGTTAAAGTGTGATGTGCCTTTGCAGATATTGTGGTGGGGAAACCATGTGTAGTGATATTCCCTAACTATGTTTCCAAAGTTGTGTCCCGTAGTCTATGCTTCCCGACTGTTCTAAAAAGTACGTCCATATTTAGGGCAGTGTTTGTAGGTTTCATCGAGGAACTCGTAGAAACATTCTTTGCCAGCAAGGTATATTTCTTCTATGACATCTTGAGCAAATTAAGCCTTATTGAAAATTGGTTCATTGTTTGGTCTGTTCCTTTCAGCAAATTCGTACCCAAAAAGTTGCTGATCTTGTGCTTTGTAGCAATCAACGAAGTATATTTCAGAACTTTTTGGGACCTTCGCTAAATGTTCGTCTGCAAGCCAGTTCGTCTGTAAGCCTATTTAAATCCTAGACGTTCTACTTCGTAACTTGAATGCTATCCTCGTTTGAGATTATTAATTCAAAAACATCAGTGTTTTTATGTCGCCAGGGCATAGTGAGCCGCGCTCTTTCTGGGTATCTATGGGCAAAAGTGGCCCCGCATTCCGGGGCAGGTAGCGCGCTTTTACACAAGCTGTGTAAAAGTAATGTCATAATGTGAATGTGGCATAATTTATGCAAATGGCTTCAGATGTTATTGTGCCTTGACATTTATGTTGTAGACAGATAGAGAATTAGTCGACAGCAAGCAATGGAGCGATACTCATCTGAAGAACGCGGAATTATTGTTAATTCTTATTTGAACAATTTCCGGCCTATTGTTTCAACGCAGCGTGAATTTCGTCGTCGGTTTCCTCGTCGTCCTGCACCATGTGCGCGAACAGTTAAACGTTTGGATAAGCGTCGCGTGCAAACTGGGTCCACTAAAGATAACACAAGAGGTGGCCGGCCCCGTACCGCTCGTTCGACCGAGAATATCACTGCTTTGGCCGCGTACGTCCGAGACAGTCCACAAATATCGACAAGACAACGTTGTACACAGTTTCGTTACGTCAAATTTTGGCCCAAGGCCAATGTTCCCTTATAAAGTGCAAACCGTTCACCAATTGCTGCCTGCTGACCGTCAAGTGATATTAACTTACTCCCATACTCTGTTAAACCAGGTACAAGAAGAGGATGATTTCGTATCCAAAATCATAATGAGCGACGAAGCCGTTTCCACTTAAGTGGCTATGTCCATAAACAAAATTTGCATTTCTGGGGCACGGTCGAAGAGCCAGTGCATCTCATCAAAATGACTGTTTGGTGCAGCATTTGCAGTTAAAAAGTGATGGCCCCTTTTTTTTTTTGAGGACTCTGACTGCACCACCGTAACCGTAAGTAGTGAGCGCTGTAGACTGTTAAACGAGTTTTGTTTGCCGCAATTGGGTCTCGAGCATTATTGGTTCCAGCAGGACGGAGCAACCAACACACAGCTCAGGCAACGATGGAGATTTCAAATTACCAATTTCCAGGCCGTGTGATGTCAAGTTTGAGCGATTTGAACTGGCCGGCCAGATCGCCAAATCGGATGCCGCTAGACTTCTTCCTTTGGAACTTTTTGAAATCTCGCCGGAAAGCCAACATTGAAGAAGAAATCACCAATTTGGAGGCAGATGTTTTGCGAGCAACAATTCAAAGTGCCGTAAAACGATTACACATGTGCGTCAATTCAAGAGTTGGTCGTTTGACCGATATCATTTTTCCAACTTAATGTCATCAATTTTACACCTTCAAATAAACTTTTTGTGCAAACAGAGTCATAATTCTATACCATTAGTTTTTAAATGTGATATCGGTCATATGGTATGCGAGCCACGGCTAGCGCCAGTGAAGAGCAATCGTGAAGTCCAATTTTCAACAACTTTATGGAGCAACTGGGGCCGTATATTAGCAATAACACGGCGAATGTTGACTTCCAAATCGTCCAACGTCTCTGGTTTATCAGCATAGAGTAGTGACTTCACATACCCCTAAAGACAGTAATCTAAAGATGTGAGATCACAAGATCGTGGAGGCCAGTTCACAGGACCATTACACGAAATTATGCGCTCAGCAAATGTTTCCCGCAATAAACTGATGGTATCGCGCTCCGTGTGGTATGTTCCGCCATTTTGTTGAGACCAAAGCTCTGTCACGTCAATGCCATTCAACTGAGGAATGAAGAAGTCAGAAATCATATTTCTATAGCGCTCTCCATTGACGGTAACATTCTGGCCGGCATCGTCCTTAAAGAAATATGGGCCGATGATTCCACCAGCCCATAAAGCACACCAAACAGTGTGTTTTAATGGTTGCAAGGGCGTCTCGACAAAGGCTTCTGGGTTTTCTCCACTCCAAATTCGGCAATTTTGCTTATTTACATTTCCATTTAACCAAAAATGAGCCTCATCCGAGAACATTTTGCGTTAAAAATGAGAAGCAAGCTGAATCATGTTTTTGGCGCATTCACCGAACCTACGACGCGTATAATAATCACGCGATTTCAACTTTGCACAATCTGGATCTTATAGGCTCTTAAGCCAAGATCTTTCCGTAAAATCTTCCACGAAGTGGATGGGCTTTGCTCCAATTGCTGTGCACGATGGCGAATCGACTCATTCGGATTCTCCTCAACACTGCGCTCCACAACGCAATAGCTTCCTCTGTTCGCATTGTTTGTCGTCTTTGGAGATGCGTATTATCAGATGGACAATTATGTCCACCGTAAAATGGACGTATCGCAGGATAAGTTTGGCGAACCGAACCATGGTTTTCAATATAAGTTTGCACAATTTGCACGCGTTGTTCTGGCGTTAATATATTCATTGTAAAATGGTAAGATGTACTAATCACAAATCAACTGTCAACTGTCAAATTGACAATCTGTAGAAACAGTGTTGCCAGTTTAAAAACTAAACCTCTAAAAAAAAACACCCTTTATAAGTATATTTGAGGTGCAGTCATAATTACAGCATTGGGCTCATTGCCTACTCATCTTAAAAGACTTCGCCACTAGCTGACACTGTCAGTTGTATCAGAAATACCGCAGATTTTCAAGCTCAGGCTTCAAGCTAAAACTCTAACTTTCTACAGATCTTTCGAAAGGCCTCCGTCTTCGGTTCGACACATCTTTCCCGACCTCACCGATTTGGTTTATTACCACGCATTTCCTTCGGAATGTATTGTAAAACCAAAACGTTCTGGTGCTCAGTAGCTTAACATACGATAGACATCTGAGCCGATGAATCCGGACACTTTTGACCAGGTCGCTGTTGTTGTAAAGCCTATAGAGTACAATTGCAGTGCAGATCAGATTAACGAAATTCCTTCTCTGCCCCAATGTGTGGCATACTATTCGCGTTGTTGGTGTTGTACATATACACTTTTTTATCAACAGCATATGCTCTCAAATATTTTATTTTGTCCTCGTTTACAACTAAATTATTTTTTGTAGATATTATGACATTTGCCTAACAAAAATTCTATTAGCTTGACTTTGTTTACTGGAGTGGTGTGGTGTTGGCCATGGTTTCCAACTGCTTAAAGGAATTCGTCCGCTAAATCGTCCTTGATTTAGCTGACCTCATGTAACAGTGTTTGCCATTGATGACCCCACCTTAAGCCTGATCATTTTTATTACAAATTAGCTCTCCGACATGAACAGTTTAGATCCTTCCAAAAGTTTATAATATTACAACTTTGATGTTACGAGTATCACTTCAGATTCATCTGTAAGTAATCAACCCCCATAACGTGTGACAGTAAATGAAACCGTCGCCTTATGCGCAATCAAAGTCCACCTTCCTTAGCGATCTAGACACTAATACCGTCTTATCAATGAACGCATGATCTTTGTTTACAAAGATGCCTTTTTAAGAGGTTTAAATATTTTTGTTTAAATAAAATACAAGGAAATACTTCATGACGACTTATTAAATTCATTTGAAATACGATTCTATGACATTTAATACTGGAAAACTGTTTTGGGCATACGAGTATGTCCACCGTGGTTGCTTCGTACAAAGTGCATTACAGAGGTTAAATTTCCGGACACTTTTTCGAGTAATTGGGGACGTATGTACAGGGTTACCGGTGGGAAATTTATGTTTTAAAACGTTAATATCGCGAACAGTTAAAGGCCGGGTGGGACGGTTTTACTCTCATTAGAATCTTTTTGAGTGCGGATTTATTAATTAAAATGTCACAGTGGTCGGGGGAGCATTGTGCATTCGCTAAAAAACTTTTTGTAAGAGTGGTGATTCTTACGTTATTGCGCGCCGGAAGTTTTGTTCACGCTATAATATTCGCCGATTGATTTACGGGCCAAGTGTTAATTAAATTCGTTCGTGAGTGCAAAGGTTCAGACAAACTTCTTCAGCTCTAAATGCGCCACATCTAGGGCCCAGCAGAACATCGAGGACCATCGTGGAAACGTGGAAAGATTTAAAATTGCATCTTTTTAAAATCCAAGTGGTGCAAGAACTTAAAGAAAATGACTCTAATTTACGAAAAAAAACTTTGCGAACTAATGGTGGAGAGATTCTGTACATTAAATTGAATCTTCTGGAGTGACTAGGCCCACTTCCACCTCAATGGACATGTGAATACGCAAAACTTCCGCTACTGGGCTCCACGAACACGAAACCCACGTTTAAAACATCAACGGCCCTTACATTGTCCAAAGGTAAGTGTTTAGCGCGTCTTATCGACGAACGGAATCATTGGGCCCTATTTTTTCGAAAATGCCAGAGAACAGTCGATAAATGTGAACAGCGAAAATTATGCGAACATGATCACAGATTATTTTTTACCGCATTTGCGAGCACATCCATCTTACTCGTCACACACGTGGTTTCAACAAGATGGAGCCACTCCGCATACCGCTAGAACCACCATGAAATTGTTACGTGAAAAGTTTCCAGGGAAACTGGTCAGCCGATTTGGAGACGTTCGCTGGCCATAGAGGTCTCCAGACATAACCTCTTTAGGTTTTTTTTTATGGGGGTACCTTAAAAGTAAAGTTTACTATAACAATCCGAGGCCCTGGCGGAGCTGAAGGAAAATATCCATCGCAAAATTATCAATATTCAGCCTAGCCTACTGCAGCATATGGCACGAAATACGATGGACCGTTTTCAACAGTGTGTGCGATTAAATGGGAAGCATTTGGATGACATTGTTTTCAAGAAATAAAATCCGCATATTTCCTCTTTATAATAAAGTAAGAAATACAACAAGAGGTCTTATAGTTTTTTTTTATTCACGTTCAAAAACATAAATTTTCCACCGGACACCCTGTGCATACATTTATGTATCACGTATTACTTCTGGTCAAAGGCCAAGTTGCTGCAAATTATGACGAATCGATAAGTTGGGGTCCTCTTCAACACAAGCTTCCACAGCCGCGATATTTTCGTCCGAACGCACTGTTCTCGTTCTTGTTGGTGTGTGACTATGCAATAGCGTTAATTGGATGTTAGATTTTTCAACAATTCAACATATAATACGTTCAGATGACCGATGACAGCTACAGTATATTTCACGCAGTGCTCTATAATTTTCGCGAACAGAGCTGCTATTTTGTAAATAAATTTCAACGATTTGAAGTTCTTGTTGTGGGGTCAATCTTAACCATGATTAAATGGCCAACTGTACTAAAAATAAATAAAGTTTGGCGGCTCAATGTGACAGCGGATTTGACATTTAATCCCTATTGAAAAGTCTGGCAATGCAAAAAAAAAAACACACTTTAAGTGTTTGCCCTCATTTTGATAACCCCGAGAACTGTGATGAAGTGCAATTAGAGCATTGTTCTACACTGCGCGGATTACGAAACCGATATCATCTTCCCTGGAAATACTTTGACCAGTACACATGTGAAAAGTATTCTTCCATCTCTTAAGTTGACATTAGGCAAAGGCAATCCGTGCCTAAAGCCTTACCTGCCCATCATATGTCTGAGAATAATTCCGTTTAGAAGCCCAACTATGCTGGTCAACACATTCGGTTGAATGTATCACTCCATTATGTTGCATTTCACACCACGAGTATCATCCGATATCCAGCCGAAAAGGTAATTTAAGTATGATGCCAACGAACTCCTAAAGACATCTTCGCCCCATGTAGTCTAATCTAGGTTGTTACGAGTACAACAGGACCTTCCCAACCATATCAAACGATTTTCATAATGCTGGGGTTAAAATAGGACTGACGGGGAATACCGGACTGCACTACTACTGGCGAAAAGTTAGATTTCTTCGGAGGTCTACAAACCCCCAGAGATTTGGGGAACCGAGCTTTGGCTTGCTTACTAAGTCAACACGATTTCCAAGTGTGAAATCGACTTTTTGTTGTTGGATCTATCATTACAAAATTCTGTTGGTGGAAGTGCTTATAGATGCCAGCTTTTAAATTTCGCCAAGATCCTGAGAACAGATCTTTAGATCAATCAGGGTAATAAGCACAGCAACATCCTACTGTAAAGCTTACTAAGCAACTAGCCGATATCGGTGACAATGGCCGTTACGTCCTTTCCGACTAAGAGTGTGCAGAATTTGCATGACAAGCCCAACTCTATTTTCATCGATGCCCAACTCAAATAAATTTCATGGTTTCAATCCAACAAGAAGGACTATCCACCGACCCTAAAGAGCTTCGACAAAACTTCAACATATCTCTCACAGAGGTCATTAGACCTCTTCTCATATGCCTCCCATGTTTCGTGATAACGGCCGTAAGAATGATGATTCCTCTAATGTCGTAATGTCCTTTTGGCAGTTCACTATAGCTCCAATTTTTCTAATTCTCAACCTGTACAAGACGATCTCAGTAAATTTCCAATATAGTGCTACAAAAACTCAACATAAAGTCATGACCAGCCATCTTATTCTCCAGGAAGTGGAGAACTTACTGAACTGACCGAACTTACTATATATCAATCCAAGCTGTAGCTTCATTCACTTCAATGCAGGACCTCGGCGTTTTCTATGATACTGACCTCAATTTTCGAACCCACGTTTATTCTATGATTAGAACCAACTCCTCGCTTGGCTTTATTAAACGACGCTCCAAAGAGTACTCTGACCCTTACGTCACAAATTCCCCACACATTAACTTTATTAGGCCACTTCTCGAATCTGCAAACCAAGGATGTTCCCCTTACTATGAAAACCATATTCTATGTATCGAAGCTGTCCAACGCAGATTCCTAAGAGCCGCTCTGCGTAGGCTTCGTAAAAACGCCGCGAATCGGCCGATATTCTCCTTGTATATCAGATCTTAACCCACACCATCGACTGTTCCTCACTGCTGGATCAGAGTTTTTTTAGTACCAACCGCGGTTTAAGGTCTGTTCCTCTTTTTCGTCTAAATAGCCAATGAACGGCATATGGTTTTAGCGAAGCATTGTCTCGTAAGATACGTGAAGCAAGTAGAACTCCCCATTTAAACGATTTCCACTGCAGCAGAAGTACACTCAACAACGCCCTCTATTTTCACATGTCCCGACTTTGACCTACCCTGCCTTTTAGTTTTAGTTTACGACCAGTTTCTATTAAACTCAGTAAAGTCGGGGTTGACTCGGGCCCGTTAAATCCACGTTTTTAACCCATTATGCTAGATTTATTTATACTGCTCCAGTTCGGCCACCAAAGTGACTTGCAGGTAGCGTGCCGCCTACATTCACCCGCATGTCTCCATATTCAATCGTTGACAGCTACAGTAATTTTGTGGAAACCATTCACACGACTCCAGGGCTACCTTTTGGGAACCCATACGAATTTCTAACCGGATACGTAGAGGAATGAATAAATCTTCAACATAGAAGACGTGTCTTCTACAACAAAGGTTTTAAAGTAGACATCATTCAATACGAAATCGTAAGGCTAACAGCTGCTTCATTATAAAGGATGGGTGCAGCGTACTCCAAGCTGAGATACTCATAACTTTCATTATCTAAGTTGCAGCTACTATAATCGAGGATTAAAGCGACAAGAAGCTAATTGCTGTCTTCTCGGGTGTTCAAGTAGCTGGTTAAGTTCTGAATCTCCGATATCGAGTGTCAATATGTTGAAGCTATGCTGTGTATCAGGACACTACGATCAATAGGTCCAGCACGTCGAAAGAATCATCGAGAAAGTGAACACAGTGTCTAACTTGAAACTTGGGCAATAATTAGCACACTCCAGCCGACATATGGGCACACTAAGAAGAAATTACATTCTTTAATCTGTCCCCAGGTGCAGACCCCTGAATGCAAGAACCCTCTGGTATTATCAGAGAGCACTGGTTCATGGGCATTCGTGCAGACTGCTTGGATATTCCACCATGACTTCTGCAAAAGCTGCAGGAATATATTGAATCTATTACCTAAAATCTATAGTGAGGTTGGAGGCGGTGTCTTCTCAGATAAGCTCAATCTAAGCCTGTCTTTCCGCCTTCCAAATCACTGTAACGTGTTTCAGGCGATAATTTCGCGATTAAAGAAGCTCTGTCCTGGCTGAAGAAAAACATGATATCTGCAAAGGATATCCGCATCTTTTCGGATAGTCAGGCCGCTATCAAGTCCTTGGATTCAGTCTCATTAAACTCTAAAACCGCCCTTGATTGCCGATCATCTTTTCTGGAGATGGCAGAACAGTTCAAGCTTCACCTTTGCTGGGTGCCGGGCTACAGAGACATTCTAGGGAATTGTAGGGACGACGAACTCGCCAAAATTGGAACCACTCTACCTATTCTACCGAAAAAGGGTAGCATAGGTATACTAATCGCTACGAGCTAATTAATATTAAAGCCGGATGTTAAAGAACAGACCTTAGGTGGACTGTTGGACCAACATGGCTAGCGATCAATAGATCTGGCCAAAACTGGATCTGAATCGCTCTAATAGTCTGATCCTTCGAAATAGGAAACATCTCAGCGCTATCATAGGTGTCATCACTGGAAATTGCCTTATAGGCAAGCACGCCAGAAGGCTTGGTGCTTTATAAAACGATTTTTGTGGAGCTGCATGGACGAGGAGGAAGAGGAGGCAATCCTCCACCTACTCTGTACATGTTCAGCTCTCTGCCAGAGAAGAAACCTTCACTTAGGAGCTTCCTTCTACAATGACCTAAACGACTTAAAGAATATAAACGTAAACAGTCTCCTACGCCTCATCACAAGCTCAAACTGGTTCCATGAGTAGGAGGATCATAGATCCACATGGCATCACAATGCGTCAATAGGCCTAAGTGTATTGATCTTTCCAACAGCCACTTTTACCCACCTACCTACCTATCATCTGCAAGGAATATATTGAATCTATCACCTGCTGTGTGAACGGTTCCTCTGAATAGAAAGTAAACCCTTGACAAGGCCATCCAAGTCCAACTACTTACGTTCGTTATCAAAGTCGTCATTTAAGACAGCATTAGAAAAATGGTTAATCTCATTAGTCTAACATGACAACGGCCAGGAAAGTGATCCACAGAGCACCACTAAGAGCACATTTATGTATTTTATCGGGAGACGGAATAACGATTTAGAAACCTGACTACCTTTATATGGCAAATATTACATTTACCCGTATCCCATAATTTATCTGAACACTCTAGCGCTTAAAGGATTCCAAACCATTACATGGATCGTATTGACGAAGAGTTTAGTCTGAAAGCGGAGCAAATGCTCTTACTATATGTCCACAAAGATAACCAGTTAAAAAAGTGTTAGACTTATTTCACCAGATGCTTAGTACTCCTTATTTGCCCCACAGTTCATCAAAAACTCCAAATCCATTACGCCGAAATCAAACAAACGCGTGCTAGTAAGTGTGCCGGTTATTTCAATCTGGGTGGCACATGACCATGGCATAGTCGTAGACTGTTTTTCTGACAATAGTACCGCAATCTACCATTAAGCTAAACATTATTTTACGAAGATAGCATGCAATCCTTTCTGAACTCCTTAGGATGAAATTTATTGTTCACTTAGGTAAAACTGGGTGAGTGAGTGACTGTTATTCGTGAAGGTACAGAAACCTGCACTCTCAAGTGACACACTAAGGAACTTGACTACACACATTACAACGCTTATTGTCATTTAAGTGTTATAAGTATTTGCAAATGACCAAGAGGCTACATTCATCAATCTTTTCTTCTCAAGTTGAAAAATAGCCAGTAGACCAGCAACGACTCAAAAATGTTTATCTCATGAAAATCAAAACATGAAAGATACAAGTAATTACGATCTAAACGCTGTTATTGTGCTAAAATTGTAGAACTATCATAAGTATCTAATAGATGGTATTCAAAGTGATTGATGAGCTTGTGCTAGTGTATGAGAGACCAAACGTTTTAACTTAACTGTCGTCTAATAAGTTAAGTGTGGACTTTAAACCCGTAGTCCTGTAACCAGTATGGAGCAGAAAGTGAAAGGAATATGTAGCATCTGAGCTTATATCAATCTAATATTTCGCAATGGACAAATTAATAATAAATATTATATTTACAAGATAAGCAAGCCATTTGATTGACATAAAGCTTTCGGAAGCAAAATAGATGCAGAACCTGCTGGAGGTTTACGACAAGCATTGGCAGGATATACAGGGCTTTCCGCCTACGGTTTACATCATGCATCGGTTATCGTACTTATTATTCGAAATGATATCCTGGCTATTCGTATGTTTAAAGTGACACCTTCTATTGTCACTTTGAAAGGTATTTTCTATCTACCCGGACAGTAGAATTTTTTGCGATCCAGCGAAGCCCAAGTCTAATTAGTGACTCCACATATAACCTTCTCTCCCTTCTATAACTCGGAAAATATAGCGATGCGAGGGCGTTTTTGAACTAAATCTACAATATTTAAGGGAATCAATGATGCCTTGACTACGTTACTAGAACTGTGGAAGTACAAAAAGATTGGGCTTGTCCATCACTACTCTATTATCGTGTTCATCTGGAAAATCTGGCAACTATCAGAGCTTCGGGTCAATCTTTGCTCTCTGCCATTCCCGTCCAGAGGAGGAGGTACTGAAAAATTTGAAGAAAACATAAAGTCAGTAGAAAGCCAGATTGTCAATTATGCGATACTAATGACTCCAGCTGCAATGACAACAATGGCCAGAAACTTTGCCTATCTTGAATCCCTCAATCCCTTCTCAACCTATTTAGAACCTGCATTAAGTGCTAAAGGTTAGTGGCGTCGATATCAAGAAACCATCAGAAATGTTGTTTTGCCAGAACACCATCACGAAACCCCTGATTAAAAGTAAGCAGATATAACAAAACAACAATGAAGGGGCACTACAGAAAAGGACGAGAACGGTTCGTGTGATTTATGAGCTAACAAATAGGGAAGAACCTCGGCGAGGCTCGAGAAAATGGAAATGTACTCATATGTACAGCCCCAAAAACATGGTTTGCAAGTCTTATCAAATTGTAAAATGAACGTATTAAGGCAACAAGACCTGAACAGAAACCTGCAGAGATAAGCAAGGAAAATAATTTGTTAAGAACTAGAATCACATCTGATGCTTAGGATATGGGAAACCACTTTGGCGAACTATAAATCTGAAGGATGATTCTCTTACTGTAAGGGAGAACAAACTATTCAACTTGGGCTAAGATTTCCATGCACCCAAACAAAATGAAATCAAGGTAAGTGTAGACTGCCTGCCAGATGCCACCTCATTCCCAAGATTTGATTGAAGAAAAGTATGCAGCAACACCCGATCCACAAGAAAGGAAACCTTCTAGATAAAGCCATCAAAAGGAAGGTCAACCGCCATAACAACTCGTACCAGATCTTCGTATGCTGTATTGCGTGAACAACTGTCTAGAAAACCAAGTACCCGCGTTCCTACAGATCCTGGAGAAAACCTAACAAGCCCATTTGGATACCCACCACCTCTTTATTGACTTAAAGGCTACACACGACAGCACCTGTATATATGAGCAACATACATATCTGTCTACCAAACCTGGCAGATTGTGCAGAGATATAAAAACGAGAGCGCTGGCTGCTCCGTTAAACCCAAAATTAATCTCACTTTCCGACCTTTGATGTCGGAAAAAAGTTAAGGAAAATTAAAGCAGTGTCATGTGGCTTCCTGGATATCATACACACAACATTTTGTGAAATTCACACACCAGAGCCACAGTTTTCCAAAAGTACATACCTACGAGTATGTATGCAAACGCTGGCAGTGATGCGTTTACATGTATCGAAACAGTAGCATCAAATATGGGTTTGACTGTGAATTAAAGTAAAACCAACTGCGTGCTGTCAACAAAAAGGCACCTGCAACATCGACAAATTGCACAGAACCCTATAGTACTCGTAGACAGTTATACCTTTGTGGAAATTAGAGATTTCGTCTGCCTCGGCTAGAAAGGTAACTGGGTAGGAGCAGATATAACAGTCAACTGGTCCGAAAAATGCACGCCAGTCGCCTGAGATGGTCGATGAATATTAATAATTTGGACCGAAGATTCTTCAATTCTTAATTGGAACAACAATGTCACAGAGGAAATAGTCAGCATAGACGCCACACAGAAGTGGAAGCGTACGCTAACCATATTGGAGTCCGCATCTGAAGGCAGTTGGCCAAAGTTTGTACTATTTTAACTAGAGAGATTTGCCTGTTGATACCGAGGTTTGCACCGGACTATAAATAATGGACAATGGCATCCGACTTGGTGGCATGCGATAATCGTAATATTGGCACTCATGAACGTGTGCATTTGGTGGTGATGCAACTTGAGTTACTACAACAACCGATAGATACCAGCAAACTATGAAAGTAGTTTTAAATTTAATTTAAAAAATTGCGAATTAAATCTTACACCAATGCAACCCATTGCTTATTGGGCTAAAAAATTTGCTGTTATTTTTTTTTAACAATACATCCTAATTAACCAACTCCCACATGTGTCATGCAACAAGTCCAACCTGGTTAAAGATTTGTATTCTCTCGTTTGCATTTCTGATAAACGAGGGACAGTTCTGTTAAGAGTACAATGTCACATTCAACCCAAACATGAAAATTTCAAAACAGGATAGAAACAAGTTCTAAGTATTTTCAGGCATGTTTTAGTGGCAAAGGCACGTTTAATATCCTTTCAGCAGCGCATGTGTCGTAGTCTAAAGCTACCAAACATACTTTAGTTTGCAAGCCACAATACATCAAGAAAGGACATTTCTGGAGGATGAGTACCTTCAAATTTCCTGCATCTAATATAAAATGCCATAGCTAGAGTCAGAGGACCTAGTGAAATCTTCAAATTTCGAGAGAGGCTATTTGCAACTTGTTGATAGTCTCACAGAATTTGTGGCTAGAAATTTCGAGTACGCACACTTCATTAAAATTAAAATCGCTAAAAAATTTCAAGCCGCATTTCTCAACTTATTAAATCCATTCGTCAGATCTACTTCGTGGAAGGCCTTCTTGGTAGCTTGAACTCTGGACAGAAGGATTTCTTTATATGGAATCAGATTTCGAAATCTAAGGCACAAAAACTGAGCTGAAGCCTTAGAGTTTTGGGTATGTGTATGTTGTATCCGTCAATTGGTGAATCAATCGCAACTTAGCAAAAGGTTTCAAAGTACATCTTTCCCCCGCAGTTGGATAAGGTACACATTCAACAAATCTTACATTTGGACTCAGTCTTGGGCTTCGACTTGCTACAAGCATCATTAAGCCTCTCTATGCTTTTCCAATCGTGTTTCCAATCATTGAACTCAAAAATAGTTATAAGCTGGTTGTTATTGACAGCTTGGAGCGTTTCGAGTTAGCGCTTCAAGTCACTGGTTTAACAGCCGTGCTAAAAGAGTCTTCAGCGCAGGGGTAATCCATAACAAAAACAAACGGACAAGCATGAAAGTTTCAATTTCATTCACTGCTGTGCTGTACAACTTTTTCAATTAATGCCAAACACATGTACAAGCGAAAATAAGGCCCTCGCAACAGCATTGATCACTAACCACTGTCGAATTGTGAGGTCAAGTTCATTTATGCCTCAGGCCAGTAGTTGAATTGAGAGGCACATATGTAGAACCTTACGCAGATATCAGGCGACTAGTAGTTATACCGAAACATGACATTATAGATCGCCCCCTCATGGTACACCCTTCATAACGCTAAATGATCTATCGCTTAAGGAACCCGTATACAAAGATAACTCTCCTGACCATACTACAAATTAAACAACTGTAAATACTAATATTACCATTTCCACCATAACCAACACAACCTGCAGGCTTCAAAGCTAACTGATAAGACGTATCGGGTCATCTGTTCGAATATATATGCAAACTTAACATCAAAAGTATAAGCAAATCTAAAAGCGACTTCTTATTTGAACTCTTACTGACTAACAACACCGACGTAAGCGTCATACAAGAGATAAATACTGCATCCTAAAGGAACAGTCTCCGGCTAATATCGGATCAGAGCCACCTCTCACCTACTGGACAGCAAACTACGTCAGAAATGGCACAGTGGACGCAAAGCTGATTAGCTCAGGTTTCAGCAGCACCATCTTTACAATGACAATCCAAGTTGCAGGCATTCACATTGTAAATATATGCAAACCCCCCCCAACACCGTGGCCGCCTAATGTCCACGAAATTCCGAATCAACCCATAACCTTCTTTGACGATTTCAACAGCTACCATAACATGCGGAGCTATGAAAACAACGCCGGCAATGGTGATATGATAATGAAATGGGCTCAAAAGACAAAGCAATCTTTCACTCTCTGAGATGGCGCAGAGGCTACAACCGGGACCTGTGCTTCGTAAGCAGTAATGCGGACCACCACCCCTTGCCTACTTTCAGTTTTGACAGATTTCCCCCATAGCCAACACCGTAAAGTCCTATTCGATATCGGAAACCAGATTCCTCTAACTGCTTCCCTACAAAAGCCGCTCTGGAACTTCACCAACGCCGATTGGAATAGCTCCCTTCACGGGCTCGATTCATGTATAAGGTTTATTCTGCCGCTGACCTAGAACTACGATAGATACGATACTAGATTTGTGGAAATAGTTATGGCAACTGCCAAAAAAACATAATCCCCGACGTTTTCGGAAAGAGTGCATTTCTGGATGGAAAGTGAAAGAGTATACTACGATTTCTAGGTATATGGAGACCCCGAAACTGGCAAAGAACTACTAAGATCGTTTGACGAGACCCGCAAAAAGAAATGGATATCAACGGTCGACAGCCTCAGCTTCACTCACTCTAGTAAGAAAGCATGGAGTATCCTTCGCAAAGTCGGAGGAAGCGGTAGCTCCAAAACCACAAAATGGCCAACCGCATAGCGGATGTTTATCATATCCCCGTGACGAGTACAGTCACCATAAAAGCGGCTCTGGGAAAAACCAAGATCAACACCACACAGTCGTCACAGTAAAATCAAGAAAACCGGCGGGTTTCGGTGGCAACTGCCTGGAGTTTCTTGAACGTAGCGGCATAATAGGCATAATCTCATCTGAATCACTAATAACCCCAACGGCGTTCAGATGAATGAAAGTTATAACCATCCTCAAGCCCGCTGAATCTAGCGACGCACCGGAAAATTACCGCCACTCTCTTTCAAGCATAAGACAATTTGAAGTGGAAACGGTTAGCGAAATTGAAGTAATTAATTCAATTAGGGAAATAAAATCTAACGCCATTGGGGAGGACGGAGTACCTATGACATTTGCTAAGTTAATCCTACCTTTCATAGTATCCCACCTAACCCATATTCTCAACCATTGTGTTACCACATCTACATTTCCTCGATCCTGGAAAATAGGTCGTGTAATACCTGTTTCAAAACGACCATATCCAAATTCCGTGTCTTAATAACCTACTATATGAAGCTCAGTCTAGCTTCAGAGCTACCCATAGTACTTCCACTGCTATGGTTAACATCCTGGAAGATATCAGAAAGAATTTTGATAAAAAACACATCTCACTTCTTTGTCTACTTGACTTCTCGATGGCTTTTGCTAAAGTTAATCACAAGATACTTTGTTGGAAGTCGAGAAATCTCTTCTCACTTAGTGACAGTGCAGTGAGACTTATTTACAGCTTCCTGTCTGACAGATTGCAGAGAGTTGTTGTTAACTCTGACAGTTTTTCTGCTCTCTCACCAGTCAACCAAGGCGTACCACAAGGTTAAATTCTGGGACCTACCCTTTTTTCATTATTTATTAATGATCTTCCGTCTGTGTGTAAGCATTGCACAGTCCACCTATATGCAGATGAAGTTCAATTGTGTTTATCCAATGATTCTAGCAAGATGCAATGATTCGAGCTTGGCAATATTTACAGTTGGTCTATAACAAATGGATTAACCTTAAATCCGAAGAAGTCGCAGGTAATTCCTATTTCAAATTCTACAATTTCCTTTCTCTCTTTGCCCAATATCATACTTTCTGGTAATAAACTTGAAATAGTTAATAAAATCACCAGTTTAGGTTTTATCATTAATAGCAAATTGTCCGGATATGACCACACAAATAACGTAGTTGGACGTATTTATGGATGCCTGCGGAAGTTGTGGTTGACCTCTAGTTACACTCCAATCGATACTAGATGAAAGTTTGTTACCACCCTCATCCTTCAACATATGTTGAAGTTGTTTATAGTAAAGTTGATTCCTTGTCACAACGAAAGTTGCAGGTAGCGTTTAATGATGCTATCTGATATGTTCATGGCTTACGTAGATTTGACTTCTACTACGAGCATCGAACTTGCCGAGTTGTAGAGGCTGAGTAGGGTCAATGAATCTCGAGAAATTCTCCAGACGAGTCCTGAAACCAAAGGATGCATTCCGGAGGTTGAGAGAAGTGCGGACATAAGGAGCAAGATTGAGTGGGCTAACAGCATCCTAAAAGACGGATTGCCCACTGCTTCCACTGCTCCCAAAACACTAAAGAGATCGTTGGAGGAAACCGTGCCGGTTTCCAAGAGGCCTAAAACCCACAACATAAAAACTCCTGGGCCATCCAACAACACATCTCTGAGGTCTTTCAGTGAAGTCCTAAAGGTAATCGATAGGAGCGATACCGACCGTTCCATAACACCTGAACGGTGGCAGCGGGCCAAGCTGAAGCTTTCGAGCAACTTCTTGGCTATTATGCGGGAAAACCCCGGACCACCTCCTATCACAAGCGACGCTGGCTGGCATCAAGGCCACGTCAAGCTCATCGCATGTGCAGATCAGATATCTCTCGATCTCTTCACAAAAGCCATAAGTGGTTTAGGACAGATCTGGCCAGATGCAAAACTCGAGGTCGTATCTAAGGAGGACATCCCTAGTAGACCTCGAACTCGCACCTGGATCCCAGCAGAACCGTCCTCCCCAGAAAGCATTCTGGAGATCATCAGGCTCAGTAACCTGATCCTTCCAACTGGAGGAACTAAGGGGTTCTTATAGATGCGCGCTGATCGTGATCAACAAAGAATCCCTTAATCCTCTAGCGCAGACAAAGGGCATGATTCGGTTCGGATTCGAGTCAATCCATTTAAGGGTCTACAAAAAGGATGAACTGGATGCTGATAAGCAACCTCCTCCTCCTTTAACGGAGACACCAATAAACCCTGGAGCGTCGATATCTTTTCCAGAGATGGATAGCGACGACTCCAATCTATCCGAGGTGACAAGCAAGCCATCGATTTCCCTACCTGACACCCCGTCGGAAATGGAAACAGATGACGAAACAAAACGAGGTCCTATACGATCAGAGGAAGAAGATGAGCTCTCGGGCACATCTTCAGAATCGGGGGATCTCAACAACACCGTGGTGGAGACTACTCCGGAAAACTGTAGCAATGATACGGTTTCTCCAGATTAATCTCCATCACTCTAAAAAGGCTTCGGCCGCACTCATTCTGCGTCTTTCAAAAAACGCAGAAGACATCATCCTAATCCAGGAACCATGAATTGTAGAAGGCATGGTTCGTGGACTTAGGACACCCGCATACGTTCCGCTCTATACAAGAAACTAAGGTAAGATCAGAACTTGTATATTAGTGAAACGTAGCCTTAATGTATTTCTACTCCCTAATCTCAGCGACCCCGATATAACCGTTGCCAGACTAGAGACTGCCAAAGGCTCCTACTGGCTAGCATCGGCATACCTTGGCCACGATCATTTGGGCCCTCTCCCTGGTGATAACCTAGAGAGGGTGGTACTGGAGGCTGAAAGACAAAAAACTGACCTCATCATCGGATGCGACGCTAACGCGCATCACACGGTATGGGGCAGCACCAACATCAATAACAGAGGTGAGTCACTTTTTGATTATATTATAAGTACTAACCTCTGCATTTGCAACATTGGCAATGAGACCACTTTTATAATAGGAAACCGACAGGAAGTATTAGATATAACTCTTGTCTCCGACAGCATCACTCAAATGCTAATGAACTGGATGGTATCGTCTGAACACTCTTTTTCAGACCACAGATACATCCAATTCAGCCTGAATGATGCTCCTCCTAGTCAACCATCATTCTGGAACTTCCGGAAAACTGATTGGCCAAAATACAGAGGAATACTGTCAGAAACGCTATCCTCTGAACTATCAAGTCCCCAATGAGCTTGACATGAAGGTCAGGGATTTCACTCTGGCTCTCAATCAGGCTATGGCCGCTTCCTGCCCTCTTATTCAACCTAGAGGCAAGAAAAAGCCACATTGGTGGACATCAGCTCTGGGACTGCTCAGAAACACTTGTAGAAAACTTTTCAACTTGGCAAAGAACACAAGGAAAGTGACTGACACACAAAGAATCCCTCAAATTATACAAAAAAGAACTGAGGAAGGCAAAGCGACAATCCTTGAGGTCCTTCTGCGACAAAATCACGAAAACCTCCGAGGCATCACGGCTAAGAAAAATCCTCTCCACAAATCCTATGATGCCTAGCTGTTTGAAAAAAACCGATGGCTCTTGGACTACCTCAAGTGATGAATCACTCAACCTGCTACTGGACACCCACTTTCCAGGTAGCTCTCAATTCACGGTCAGTAGCAACCCAAACAGGTCTACTGCAACCGGGTCCAAAATCCAGGGTCTGATCACAAGAGACAAACTGCTCTGGGCGCTGCATAGCTTCAAACCATACAAGTCTGCTGGTCCGGACGGTATAATACCCGCCGAGCTACAGAGATTCTGCCTGCGCTAGGAAATATTATGAGGAGCTGTGTACAACTCATCCACATTCCACTGTCATGGAGAGAAATCAATGTAGTGTTCATCCCCAAAGCCGGAAAATGTTTTTATGTCGTCCCAAAGGACCTCAGACCTATAAGTCTATCATCTTTTCTTCTGAAAACTCTAGAACGACTGATTGATATCCATATACGAGCTAAAATTGACCCTAGACTTCTGTCAACGGCTCAACATGCCTACTGTAAAGGAAAGTCGGTGGAAACGGCTCTGCATTCACTGATTAGCCACATCGAACGATCCCTACAATATAAAGGTTACATAATGGTTGCTTTCCTGGATATAGAGGGTGCCTTCAACAACGTCAACACATCCGCAATCACGACTGCGCTGTCAACTCTGCAGGTAGACGACTCACTTGGGTCTTATGCTCAAAAGCAGGATAATCAACTCCAAACTGGGTGAAACTTCTGCCAAAAGATGTGTTAGCAGAGGTACGCCGCAAGGTGGTGTCCTCTCTCCCCTTCTCTGGAACTTGGGCAGATCGCTGTGGATTGGGAATAAACCCCCATAAAACTGATCTTGTCCTCTTCTCCAGGAAATATAAAATTCCAACTATAGACCCTCCTTTAATAAACGGTACCAGTCTAGTGTTTTCCGATACAGCAAAATATCTGGGTCTCATTTTTGACAGAAAACTAAACTGGAAACCTAACATTCAAGAAAGAGTCAATAAAGCTGCAATAGCTTTATTCTCTTGCAAAAAAGCCATTGGAAATAAATGGGGCTTTCAACCTCGGATTATCCACTGGCTGTACATCTCAGTCATAAGACCAATACTTACTTACGGGGTGATAGTCTGGTGGACGGCCTTAGAAAGTGCGGTTAACTGCATTAAGCTAAGCAGAGTCCAAAGAATAGCATGTATATGCATAAGCGGAGCATAGCGGTCCACCCCCTCTGCGGCATTAGACATTCTGCTTCATTTAATACCCCTCGATATTTTCAGCAGGCAAATAGCTGCGATTGCAGCTATACGCCTTAAAGCGACTAAACAGTGGACTAATAACCCATTTGGCCACGCCAATATTCTTAATACATTAGGAATCCCCACAGAGAACATCGATTACACCATACCTGAACTTTGGTTTGACAAAAACTTCCATGTAAGCTTCCCCTCTACTCGTAGATCCTTCTGCGAGGAAGATGCTTTCATGGAGGACAAGTCGATCCATTTCTATACAGATGGATCAAAAACCAATAGCAGGGTTGGTGGCGGTGTTTTCTCAGACACGCTAAATCTAAGCCTCTCTTTCCGCCTTCCAAATCACTGCAGCGTGTTCCAGGCGGAAATTTTGGCGATTAAAGAAGCTCTGTCCTGGCTGAAGAAAAACGTGATATATGCAAAGGATATCCGCATCTTTTCGGATAGCCAGGCCGCTATCAAATCCCTGGACTCAGTCTCACTGAATTCTAAAACCGCCCTTGACTGCCGATCATCTCTTATGGAGATGGCACAGCAGTTCAACCTTCACCTCTGTTGGGTGCCGGCCCACAGAGACGTTCCAGGGAATTGTAGAGCCGATGAACTCGCCAAAATTGGAACCACTTTACCTATTCTACCGGAAAGGGGTAGCATAGGTATCCCAATCGCTGCGTGCAAACTAATATTAAAGCTGGATGCCAATAAAAGAACAGACCTTACTCACGCAAGAAGGCTTGGCGCCTTTACAAATGATTTCTGCAGAAGCTGCATGGACGAGGAGGAGGAGGAGACAACCCTTCACCTACTCTGTACATGTCCAGCTCTCTCCCAGAGAAGAAAACTTCACTTAGGAGCCTTCTTCTACAACGACCTAAACGATCTGAAAAATACAGACGTAAACAGTCTCCTTCGCTTCGTCAGAAGCTCAAACTGGTTCCATCAGTAAGAGGATCATAGATCCACGTGGCATCACAATGGGCCATTAGGCCTAAGTGGGTTGGTTTTTATCCAAGAGCCACTCTTACCTACCCTACCCTACCCTACGTAGATTTGATCATGTATCTCAATATTCTAAAAGCTTACTCGAAACTTCCCTAGACCACTACATGGATGCCAGAAATCTTATATTCTTGCATAATATTATAGTAAATAAGTCTTCCAAGTAACTGTTTAAGAAATTTAATTTTGCTCGATCGGTCAGAACACATGTCATAATATCACACGCCATTAAACTTTGGAACTCTCTGCCGTTAACGATACGAACAATCATTAATGCCAAACCCCTTAAATTTACCGTTCTTTCTTACTTCTCATCCCTTTCCTAAATCCTCATCCTCCCTTCTTTTATCCCTCTCATTAGTTTCCTTAACTTACTGATTGTATACTTTTCTGAATTGTTATAACTTAGTACTATAAAAGACGTATGTCTTATTGTACCCTTAATTGAATTGAATTGTGTTGAAGAAAAACGACTGAACTCGACGAAAGTCAAAGAAGGACTAAAAAGTTCTTATGATAAAGTGCAGTTAGATCTGCAGTAGGAATCAAAAAGTGTACAAACATTTGTTTTTTTTTTTTTAATACTGAGAAACATATTTTAACACTCCCACTTTTATCCGGATTCAAAAAAAAAAACTTTAATTAATTATTAATCCACATAACTCCAAAACTTGTTTAAGATAGAAATAAAAAAAATTTAAAATACATTCAAGATTATTACTTTAGATATACAATGCCAATTTTCTTACGAAAAAGTTCAAATTTAGTCTTAAATAAAGGTTTTGTTAAAATGTCTGCTAGCTGGCTTTCTGTTGGTACATAATTTAATTCAAAAGCGTTTTCTAAAAATTTTTCTCTCAGAAAATGGTATTTGATTTCAATATGTTTGCTGCGTTTGTGACATTCAGGGTTTCGAATCAGTTGCATGGCACTCTAGTTACCGATGTTAAGATGAGGATGAGGACAGCCAGCCGTAAGCAAATCCTTTAGCAATAGTTTCAACCACAGCAATTTTTTGACCGCCAACACACCTGCCATGTATTCCGCTTCTATAGTAGAGAGCGCCGCACACGATTGTCGTTGTGAAGCCCAAGATATCGGAGGTTGAGCAAGCAAAACTACACATCCACTGGTCGACCGCCGAGTGTTAGGATCCCCATCGAAGTCTGCGTCACTGAAACAACTCAAATTTAATTTTGAATTATGTGAAAAAATCAAACCGTAATTGATTGTCCCTATGAGGTATCTTATGACCCTTTTGACGATTTTCACATGTTGCCCGGATGGATTCTCTAGATGGCGGCTTGCAATTCCAAGAGCAAATGATATGTCCGGCCTGCTTCTGATTGCCAAATACATGAGACTGCCAACAGCCTCACGGTATGGAAATTTGACATCTTCCGACTAATTGTCTTGAACCTCACCTTTTAGCATCGAAAACATCTATTGGAGTTGTGACTGAATGAGCATCAGTCATGTTGAACTTCGCCACAATCCTTTCAGCGTAGCTAGACTGCGAAACTAAGATTGATCCGTCCATCCTTTGATTGATTTCCAATCCCAAAAAACAACGCGCCTCTTATATTTTAACTTCAAACGAACTCTGTAAATGCTGGATAAGGTTTACTATATCATCCTGACAAACACCTGCAATTAAGCCATCATCAACATAGATTGCCACTATGAGATTTTCACGAAAAAACACGCATGGGTCTGCATCCGTTGGTTTTAAATTAAATGAACGAATAAATTCTGAGAACCTTTTATTCCAGCATCTTGGTGCTTGTTTCAGTCCATAGAAGCTTCTTCTCAGTCTGCATACTTTATCACTTCCATCCTCAAAGCCTTTTGGTTGCACCATATACAATTCCTCTTATACATCACCATACAAAAAGGCAGTTTTAATATCGAACTGCTTCATGAACATTTTCTTGTGGGAGGCTATTGCAAAAATTGACCTAATTGAACTAAATTTGGCGACCGGACTGAAAGTCTCTTTATAATCGATATCATATTTTTGAGTATAACCTTTAACAACTAATCTGGCACGATATCTTTTGGGTTCATTACTCACCGCGTCCTTGATCTTAAATACCCAGCGATTATCGATTATTGAAGCATTTTGAGGCAGCTTCACAAGGTCCCAAGTGTGGTTTTTAAGTAATGCTCCTATCTCCTCAGCCATAGTTTGTTTCCACTTGTTAGCATCTTTCGACTGGAGTGCTTCGTTGAAGGTAGCAGGTTCTTGTTTCTCAGCAACAAATGCATGTAGATCCAGAAGTGCCATCATTGATTTCTGATTGCTACTATTAGCGCTTCTCAGTCGACTTTTAATCGATTCTTTGTTGGTGTCTTCTTCTTGCAATTCATCGTCCGATTGCTGATTGTTTGAACCAAGGATTGAATTAGAAATCGACATTTCCGGGTCTTCATCTTTGCTAACATCATTGGCTGGAAGAGCGCCTATTTCTCCATCATGCACACCTACTGCGTTGTCAACGCAATTGACTATTAAGCTTGTTTCTTGACTGGAAGAGACAAAAGGTTTAAAAATTACATCGCGCTTTACTTTACATCATCTTCTGAGTGGCTGGAAAGTAAATTCGATATCCCTTGGTATTTTCCGCAACTCCCATAAAAACCCCTTGCAGTGGTATATGGGCATAACACTCTTCACCAAAAATTCTCGTTTCCAGTCCAAAGATCCCATGCACATTTCTCTGGATAGCACGTAGGTGCAGTTCTATTTAATAAAAACGCCGCGTAACTGACTGCTTCTGCCCAAAATTTCAAAGAAAGATTTTTTGCGTATATCATTGTTCGCCCGGCTTCAACAAGTGTACGTATTTCTCTCTCCGCCCTGCCATTTTCTTGAGGTGAATACGGTACAGACGTTTGATGAACGACAAGACGTTTTAACTTTAACCTCCGAATTTACGAATTCAAATGCATTGTCCGCCCGAACCGCTTTCACAGAAAACCGAGTTTCCATTTTCACTTTTTGCAGAAAATCTTTAACGCAGTTTTTTCTTTGATAGAATACACGATACGATAACGAGAAAAATCATCTTTAAAAACAAGAAGGTACTTCGACCCACCGAACGACGTATTTTGCATTGGACCACACAAATCTGCGTGCACCAACTCGCCTACGGACTTCGCCCTGCTTTCACTATTCTTAAAAGGTTTTCTGTGAGATTTACCTACAGCACACGCATCACAAAAAAACTTTCCAGTGTCCACAAAGTCTATTGATTGTCCTTTAAGAAAATTTTTCACGTAAACTAAATTTTGATGTCCGAGAGCTTCATGCCAAAATTGAATGGATTCGATTTTTTTGCTTGAGTTCACTTGCCTACTTACGAGTAATTCGACTTTAAACATCAATTTAAAAAGAGACGCCTGTCTAACTCCCACTGCTACAGTTTTCCCGTTACTCAACAATTGACACTGATTCTTATCAGGAATCAATTTTAGATTTTTGTCGAGAGCCGCGTTTGATGAAAAAAGATTTAAACTCAAATCCGGCACATAGAGCACATTTGAGAGATATTTTGGAATCCATTCTATGTTATTAAACGCGAGAATATTTATATTTCCAAACCGAGAGCATTTATCGTTTTACCGTTTCCAATTCGAACGCACTGAGGATTGTCAAATTTTTTGTAGCTCACAAAACAGTCTTTCCGAAAAGTCATATGGTCTGTTGCACCCGAGTCAAGAAACTAGTCACCGGCATTACTAGCGCGATTTTCCCGTTTTCCGTCAACTGTCATACTGCATATTAGCTCTTCTTGATGGACAGAACGTACCTGGATTTTTAACGTAAACCTCCTGCCGTAAGACTTAATGTTTACGAGGTGCCCATACACCCATAGGGAGCAAGGATACGCCTTGCCATCGCTCGCCACAAAAAATTTTGATACCAATTCGGAAATGTGTTGGAGGCACAAGTTCCACCCTTGGTAAGAGTCGAAGCCGACCTAAAACCTCTTGCTGCTCTTAGGGTTGCAGTACCCAGTACTTTATTTGCTACTCTACAATGGGCAAAACCAAGGAATACCCGTACCCGCGATTTGGGTTTAAACCACAGCCACCATGACGCTCCCACAAGGGGGCCTACCTCTAACAAGTCAGGCCCGGACCGAAATCCGGGGGGCTCCTGACTCCCATGGTACCGTGATTTAAGTCCTGGTATGGACTACCGGCAACTTGTAACTGGTCAAATCGTAGCATCCAATTCATGCTATAAATCTGAGGATGTTTTCGATCAGACCAGTTATAGAATAATCTACCCCCGCTTTTTATTAGACAACGTCATTGATGGGCGAAGCCTTGATAATTGGGCGGGGGCCCACTTCTTGATGGACAGTCTTTTTTCCACTGACCGGGGTTATTACAAAGAAAACACTTTCCTGCTTTATGTTTGGATTTACTGGAATTATGGTACTTTACCGCCTTCTTCGGAATCAAAGCACTATTATCCTCATCTTCTTGCCTACGGGCCGTTAGATTTTCAATTGTCCTGTCCTTATCTGGCGTCGATTCCCAAGCGGAGTAAAAATGATTGAGTTCGGATGGAAGGGTCATTAAAATTCTAGTCATTAACATTGAATTGGAAATAGCCTCACCGCAATCTTTCAGCTGCTGAACCAAGGATTCCAGCTTTGATATTGTAGTAGCCAGGTCATCTCCCGGATCTCTCTTGAAGCTGTAGAACTTTTGCAGGAGATAATGTATGTTGGTCTGCGCCTTTTGCTCGTACACTGCTTCCAGCTTCTGCCACATCTGGCAGGAATTAGTGCAATTTAGCATATGCGTCAATACTTTTGGCCCTACACTCATGACGATGATTCTTTGCGCCCTCTTGTCCAGCCGTTGCCAGTCCGCCTTTTTTCCATCTTCCTTTGGTTCCAAGCTTTCACCGTTTGCAATATTAAAAAGATCGCTAGCGTCAAGTATGATCTTGACTTGATATTCCCAAACACTCCACTGAGTTGCATTGGTCAATTTTTCGATCTTAAATAAATCACTGCTTTCCATTTCGTAAAGCTCACCAAACCATAGAATCAATAAACTAACACCGAAAATTTTCTGCAACTAGCGTTTCGTTTACTGTTTTAATTACCGGTTCATTAGTGGACTTGGGTCTGGGCCCATAACCTGTTGAAGAAAAACGACTGAACTCGACGAAAGTTAAAGAACAACTAAAAAGTTTATTGAATGCAATGTCAAAATAGAGGTAACAATATGATAAAGTGCAGTTAGATCTACAGTAGGAATCAAAGAGTGTACAAACATTTGTTTTTTGTTTTTGTTAATACTGAGAAACATATTTTAACAAATTGAATTGAATTGAATTAAGTACTCGCCACAAATTGCTCGAACGCCTTATCTACTAGTATAAACTCACCCCTGTAAGCCTTCTCTAAGAGATTTCGGAGCCCAGTAATTCTTTGAGTCCTTTTATGAGGGAACCAGACTTTCGTAATATTGTCCTGATACTGCGTTCAGCTAAACCGCCGAATAGGTTTTTTTTACTGATTAAATCCCATAGCAGAATTTCTAAGTATGATTGTACCATTTTGTACGTCATAAAACTTATCTCTGAACACATTTTAAGATTCATCGGTATTTCGGGGGAAGTAATTACAAAGAGGTATCTACCGTTTCTTGCTGACCGCAAAAGGACGTAGATCTTTTCGCAAGCAAAAGTTCACACCATCAGTGGTTCGCAATTGCCCGTCGATGATGAGGGAAATAATGATATTCTACGAGTAATTTTCAGTACATTTCTTGTGAATTGAGCTCACAACTTTGTCATAGCAGTCGATGAACTTAACCATTGCACTACGCTAATGCGGTTATTTGTGGGAACTCCGGAATTTTTTCTATCAGCCCGTCTGAACAAGGATAAGGAAAAACACGGAATATAACATCACCGCCTGTATTGAAATGGCTTAATTTGGCCGCTCAAATTCAACTAAACACTTAAGAACCGGTGTACGAGTACAACTCCTTCAATTTCGAATTCAATTATGAGTCCCAACTAATTTATGGCCTTCATGCAAATCCCGTAAACCATTCAAGCGCCGTCTCGAAAATTAAAGTTTAGGCTAATTCATTTCGGTCGCAACACCAGAAAAATACATGTGCTTGTGAAATTGAAACTAATTAAACTGAAATAAAACTAAGCAATAAAATTAAATGCGATAACCGCCAACTTGATTTGAATGCAATAAAACCGCTCGTATTCCAGCATATCTGATGCTCTCTGATTTTGTTCAATTTATTGGCTTTGATGAATGAGCGGTGTCCTTTCACTTTTAAGTTAGATGAACCTGCAAACAGATCTATTTCATGATATCGTTATCGTTAAAACTGAAGTTTGATACATAACATAGGTTTCCAGATTCCGTATTTTGATTGAATTTCCTGAGTGGATCGTTGTATTAATTTTGGTGGGGGCGAAAGCCCCAATTTATTCGGCTTAATACAAGCTATAACTTAAAATTAAACTTAAACTAAAACTTAAAACTAAGGTTGGTTATTCTGGTGAAGGAGAACCGATTTGAGGTAGTAAGTGGTGCGGTGGAAGTCAAAGACGCTAGGGTTTGAATTAATTTTTCGTAGCATGCGGGAGATTGGTTCGTTCGCGCCATAGGTGGTGTGGTGGGTTGGGAGATAGAAGAGACAAGGGGTACGTAGATTACGAGGGTTAGTGTTGAGGAAAATAGAATTGTGAAGGGACGTGCATTCAACCTGACCTGAAAGAAGTCGATGAATGAAGAGAAAATCGGCTGCATCTCTGCGTTCTTCAAGGGTGTTTAGGTTAATAAGGTTGAGACGGTTTTGATAAGGGGGCAGAGTAAAAGAATCATCCCAGGGCAAACCTCGAAGAGCGAATCGAAGAAAACGGCGCTGGATGCTTTCGATTCTCGAGATATGAACGCGATGATATGGGGACCATACTTGACTGGCGTACTCTAGGAGGGGACGAACAAAGGTAATATAGAGGGACCTGGTCACGTATGGGTTGGTGAATTCTTTGGACCATCGTTTTACAAAACCTAGTGCAGAGTTGGCTTTAAGGATTATCCCATCCATATGGAAACGGAAGTTGAGCTCCCTATCACACAAAATGCCGAGGTCGCGAAGAGGTTCAACGGAGGAGATAGGTTGGTTGTGGAGAAGGTAGAGTCGAGGAGGAGATTTGAGCCGCTTATGTGAAAAGGTGATGGATTGGCATTTGGTGATATTAAGTTCCAAACAATTTTTGAGGCACCAGATCGAAAAACTATCAAGGTCTTGTTGAAGAAGGAAGGAGTCATGGGGAGAGGAAATGGTTTTGAAAAATTTAGTATCGTCGGCGTAAAGGGAGACGGACGAGTATTTGATGATCCTATCGAGATCATTTATGGTTAATATAAAGAGAAGGGGACCGAGATGGCTACCTTGAGGAACTCCAGAGGTGGCCAAAAATGGAGCGGAGTGGGCTGACCTAAAACGAACACTGTAAAAACGGTTTTCGAGGTAAGAGGATATCCATTTTAACAGTATGCGTTAAAAGCCGAGGGCAGACAATTTGAAGAGTATTAATCGATAAGAGATTTTATCAAAAGGCTTTGCTAAAATCGGTTGCAACTACATCGACTTCGTTGCCGTTCTCTAGGGCAGAGATGACAAAGGATACGAATTCAACGAGATTTGTGGTGGTTGACCTACCCTTTAGGAAGCCGTGTTGTCTAGGGGAAATAAGTGATTTGCATTGGAAGCTTAGAGCTTCATACAAAATACTTTCGAGGAGTTTGGGTATATGGGAGAGTTTAGCGATTGGACGATAGTTTGTTATTTCGTTCTTTGATCCCTTTTTGTGGATTGGGGTTATAAAGGAGGTTTTCCAAACCTGAGGAAATTCTCCTTGTGAAAGGGATAGACGAAAGAGATCAGAAAGGGCAAGGGAAAGAGACGAAGAACATTTTTTAAGAAATATGGCAGGGAGGCCATCTGGACCGGGTGAAAATTCATCATTGAGTTGGTGTAATTTATATTCGATATAGGAGGGGTCCAAGATGTGAGAGAGAAGTGGGCCGTTGGAGAAGTTCAGTAGGTAACGAAAATAGGATGGATCTGGTACAAAGGAGTCGTTGGTAAAGGATTGTTTAAAGAAGCTGGCAAATAGGTTGGCAATGGTGAGTGGATCGGTTGATGACTTGTTGTTGAAAGAGAGGGAAGGAGGGTAACCATCGGACTTTCTTTTGTAGTTAACAAATTGGTAAAAGGACTTAGGGTCATTTATAAGGTTGACTTGCGCATTGTTAAGGTAACGCTGGTAAAGGGAATCGTAAAGTTCGGTGAAATGAAGATAAGCACCAAGATAGTTGGAATAGTCGGACAAGGATCTGGTACGCAGGAAAACAGCCCATAACTTGTTTCTCTTGTTTCGTAAGGAACGAAGCTTGCGATTATACCAGGGAGGACTAGTAGATGATGTTTTAAGGCGGGAAAACGGAACGTAAAGGCTAAAAGAATTAAATATTTCTTTATAAAAAATGGATAAGGCATCATTTACGCTTAGGTTGTGAAAGTTAAAGGGGGATCTGCTAAGATAGTCACTGATTTTGTGAAAGTCATAGGATGAGAGAGTTGTGGGAGGAGTGGACTGGAGAGAAGAGTTATGAAAAAATGAAAGTAGAAGGTTGGGGTGGTAGTTGTCGATTGTAGAGAGAGATAGGGGACAAAGTGAGACTGAGGAGTTGATTGAATCTGTTGTGAAAATAAGGTCCAATTGCCTGCCCATATAGTTGGATACACCACTGACTTGGCATAGACTTGAGTCTGTTAAGCGATCTAAGAAGAGACATTCCTTAGCTGAGTTGGCATTTGAAGCTATGAAGAACGATTGATCGTCTGATGGAATCCACTGTAGCTGAGGAAGATTAAAGTCGCCGAAAACAAAGATATCGTCAGTAGAGTCAGACAGGTCAATTAAATAGTCGATCGCATCGACAACAAGTTGGTAAGATTCGGTAGGTTGAGCTGGCAGGATGTAGCAACATAAAACGTAAAGGGACTTGAAGGGGAGTGATATTTTTATAGCGACAAAAGTCGACTTTAGAGGATGAAGAGATGGTAATGGGGGAAGAGTTAAGGCTGTTGTGGATCGCCAGTAGGACGCCCCGACAGGGGGAATCATCATGTGCGCGGGTAGGATCGTCGTCGCGAAAAACATTAAAAGTAGGGGGGAACAATTCCTGGTTCTTTATGTCGGGAATCAAATTGGTTTCGGTCAAGGCGTAAATATCAAAGGGAAGAGAATGCGATTGACGTAGGACAGCATTGGTTTTAGAGCGAAGACCTCTTACATTCTGGTAGTAAAATGTAAGAGGGATGTTGTGGGGTGGAGATGTATGGCGGGATGGTTTAAGTGCTGACAAGGAAGGCACGTTATGGACGAAAAAATTTATCGTGGTCAGCTCGGCTTCGCTGTAGGTGTGAGACTCGTTTAGAGTGAACGTAGTGGCCGGAAGCAGCAAGGTCGTCTGCTACTTTCTGTAAGGTTCATTGAAAAATTTATTAACTCATTTAAAATTTGCAGAATGTGTAAGATGTGTGTAAAAAAATGAAACCATCTTCTTTTTATGAAAATCACACGAATCCCACATTTATTTTTCTTTGAATTCTAATGAACGCTTACCGGATACCTTAAAATACTAGGGTTGTCTGAAAAGTTTCCGACCGAAGAATGATACAAGACATTTTTTCTCAAAATTGTTTTTTATTTTTCTACATAGTCTCCTTGTAACTCTACACACTTCTCCCAGCGATGCTCCTATCTCTTTGACGAAAATCTCTGTCCTCCAAGCGCAGTTTTTAGATGAGGGAACAAAAAGAAGTCGCTTGGGGCTAGATCTGGTGAATAAGGTGGATGGTCAAGCAGTTCAAACCGTAATTCATGGCTTTTCGCCATGGCAACCGCTGAGGTGTGAGACGGCGCGTTTTCTTTTTCTGCAAATGGGGCCGTTTTTCCGCAATTTCTGCCTTCAGCTTGGCAAGTAACGATGGGTAGTATGCTCCTGTAATGTAATGTAATGGTTTTTCCTTTTTGAAGGTAATCGATTAAGGTAACTCCTTTACTATCCCAAAAAACAGTCGCCATCACTTTCGCAGCCGAAAAAACAGCTTTTGCTTTTTTTGGAGCCGGCTCGCCCTTTGCAGTCCAATGTTTTGACTGAATTTTTGTTTCGGGCGTATAATGGTGTATCCAAGTTTCATCTACAGTAATTAATCGGCGCCAAAACTCGGATTTATTGCGCCTAAACTGCGCCAACAGAGCGTTGGAAATGTTCATTCGAACACGTTTTTGGTCTAACGTAAGCAAACGCGCACCCAACGCGCGGACAGCTTTCTCATGCCTAAATCTTGATTTAACATGTAACAAACACGTTCTGTGGACATTTTCATAACCTCTACTATCTCTCTCACTTTAATTCTAACACCATTTGGTGAACTTTAGCAATGTTATCGTCAGTGGTTGCAGTTTTTGGACGTCCCGAACGTTCATCATCTCCCAAGCTCTTACGGCCACGTTTAAATTCAGCTGCAAAAAATTTCACTGTGGTAAATGATGGTGCAGAGTCCCCATACGCAGAGTCCAACTCATTTTTGATTTGCGTAGGCGTATTGCCTTTCAAAAACAAGAATTTAAAAACAGCTCGATACTCAATTTTTTCCATTTTCAGAGAAAAGCACTCACATCGACTTACTCAAACGACTGTCAAATAAAAACTTCGCGTCGAAAATGACTGAAACTTCGGTAAGTAACTGCCAAAAGATGCACAACCAGCATTCACTAGCTTTTATTGACGAGTGCCGCTCATTCACTCTAAATAGCACTTCGCTAATATGCTGCTGATGGGATTTAAAAGATTTCAAGTCCTGGTATTGGTTCTTTTCTTAAACAGGATAGTAGTACGGCGCACAGTGCAAGGGTGCTTGCATAATTCCATTTTCCGGTAAGTCTTTAATGCAAAATTTTTAAATTCATTGGATTAAGAAATGTTTGGAGCTCTGGTTATACAAAAAACTATTTCCTTTGGATCACTAGTCTTGCTTGTAGAGCCAGTCAAAATTGGAGTAAGGTCACCTAAAAATCAATTTTTTTTAAAACGCTACGCAAAGTGTTTCAAAAAATCATTTCTTTTTCGGTTCGCGTAATATACCTGTTCATTTGTGAAACCAAAATTGGACGCAGATTTTGTTTATAATTTCTTTAAAACTATTTAATTTAATGTTTAATGAAACACTATTTCCGGCGCACTTTTTAGATTTTAGATCGAGTTTAAAAAAAAAGTCCGAAAGAGTCCGACCTAAACTCTACAGAAAACTAATTCCCATATTTTTAAATATAGCATATAAGAAAGTGTGCCGTTCGCAGGAAGAAATGTCCTGTTCTTTGTCAAAAAAACCTAACACATTTTGGGGTAACTGGCGCCATAAGGGGTGCAATATTGTAATTTATGATTGGTGTTGCAGACCACTGAGTTTTAGCGTTAGCTGAGAAATTCGTGGAACATATGCCAAAATACTTGTGAAAATCATCCTTGCATTGACAAAAAGACGAATGCTGGCAACGTATTTCTTTCAACTTGTCTATTGTATTCCTTGTACTGTTCAGCCTTTCATTGATTAATTGCCTGCAGTTTTATATACGATACGTCTGAGTACTTGCAGCGGAATGAGAGCGTAGGCCGCCACTCACAGAAAAAGTACACCGCGGTGTTATGAGATTAAGTACCCTTAAAATGTTGGCACACAGCGCGGGATAAGGAGAAGCAGGGAGGATGTGGAAAGAGAGGTGCCGGTGAACGTTCGTTTTAATGTTTGAAGGTTATAATGACTAGGAAATAAGGAGCTAGGCAGGGCATTCCATAAGCGAGTTGTACGGCTTAGGAACGAATTACGATATTTTAGAGTACGTCCGAAAGTGGGCTGAGGGTATACTGATGAGCATTCATAGCGAGAAGGGGTGTTACGGTCAAAAGTTTGAAGGGGTGGGATGCTGCTGGTGATTTCTATGGAGCACTGGTGGTGGAAATAGCGATAAAACAGAGTGAGACACGAGAGATTACGTCGGTGTTCGAAGATTTCCATTGTTTGAGTGATATTAGTATCACCTTTGGGCGCGCCCGACCAGATGTGGACATTGTACTCCAATTTCGGGCGGATAAGGGTCTTATATATTGTGGCCTGTCAGAAACCTAGACATTTCGCAGCATTTTTGACGACACCGAATATATGGTCATTCCAGCGTAAGTTGTCATTGACACACATACTGAGAATGGAAAGTTTATCGGTTTCGTCGATGCGAGTGCCATCCATGGATAATGGCTGGGTATTTAAATTTCGCTTTAACGACAGCAATACTTATACCAAGCGTGGCCAGTTCTTTTATTTACGACTGGCACCCTAAGGTGCTTAGTCAGGCATAGTTTGCAATCGTGTCACCGGCGAGTCTTAGAGAACTAAAAAATATTTATTTGGTCTTGCAACATACAACAGAGTCATGCTATCTGCAATTACGCCTACCAGAAATTCATGTCCCCTATCAAACTTTAATCCAGGACACTGACAGATTCGGCTCCTGAAAAACTCTCATCTAAGCCTTTTCTAGGAAATTCGTCGGCGGTGTTATTTCCCGTAGCATAATTCAGCCAGCAGAAAAATTCATCCCAATTTGGAGGGCGAGTAACCAACCACACCTCCTGAGTTAAAATAAGCTTTCGAGTTACTGGGATTGCCGAATTTTTTAGTAACCGTAAAATTTAATTCACTGAGATGTGCTCTTACATACCAACTAACTTGTTGAAGGATCTGATTACTCGTGTTTTTGCTAATTATGCTAATGTGGCTAGTTCTCTTGTCTCTTCCACAAGCGATCCCCTACAGAACAGTCAAATTATGACCAGACACTAGTGCTACCACCTTTATTGTGTGTTGCACCTGCTTCGTTTGGAATTAGTGCTCATCTGAAACCATTGACTTTAGGTGCAGTTTAGTCAAACGAACGTTAAGAGACTACGTAAGCTTTCCCCACTTCTTTCTGTTCATTGCGAACGTTTGCTTTCCTTTGAATTAACACAACCGAAGGCGACATTCATTTGTCCTGGAAAACTGGTAAGTATCGAACGGCTTGATTGAAATCGAAACCAGCTCATGCCACTTTCCAATTATCTTGTTATGCGGTATTTCCGCGACATTCGGATGATTCATCTAGCCATTGTTAAGTTTGTCTTGTGTGTCAGGTATGTCAGGATCCTTGTAAGTTCTTGCCCTGGCCGTAATCATACCACTTGCAGTATATAAAACTCTTTGCTAACAAAAACAATATACTCGTCATTTGGATAGCATCAAGTCCATAACAGATATAGTATTTCGTAGATTACTAACCATACGATCGACTACTTCCTACGCAAATAAAATCACCGGGACCAATCACGGACAATTCTTATTCAGTGTGACTTTCGATGTAAAAATTTTTCCTTCAACACTGGACTGCTTGCACCTGCAACTGGATTTTAATTTGATTTTAATTACATGGGCGAGGCTATTTTTTATAATTAATATTGACAATAAACGTACGTCTTCATTAAGATCGCCCCAAACGCATCTCATTATATCACCGTAAACCTCGCTCTATGAACGTAATGAACATCATTTGACAGCGGTCGTAAAATGCTTTTACCCATGCCTAAACCAAAGTGCATAGAGTCATGTAGGCCTTGAGCCTGTACTCGTCGGTCAATGTAGGCCTGCGTTTTATGACAGGGATATAACCTGGCAGAAAGATGCCATTAGGTCAGTATGGCATCTTAGATATTTAGAATACTTCAATCATTTTAGAGAGAGAAGTGAATGTTGAACTTGGCAAATCATTAAATCGGCAACGTAGCACAAATACGACATGTGTACAGGATAAGAGAAGTAAAAAAGTCAATTTTGGTGCCTTAAGTCAAGAAAATTTAAGCTAAACGGATTTTTTATAGTGCAGATATCATAAAGAGTCGGCTATAAAATCAGACCATTACAGAAAAACTGGTCAAATTAGCCACTTAAATCCTTAGACGTTGCTTTGAACAGTACTTGTGCACCTGTTAAAATCTATCTTTGACTGGGAATCACGTATCTGGAACACATATGATTGTATTTGGTATAAGAAAAAGGCAGCGATGCACCAGGCAAACGGCAACGTCTGTATGGAGTCTTCAAAATGATGGTAATGGATATTATTAAAAAGTTATTTTTGAAAATATTTACTTAAGTAGACAAGGAACCTAGTTGTAATGATCTTGCAGCTGGGTATCGCTTCCCCAAACCAGACTGACTCTTGTGTGAAATAATCTGGTAATTCTTGTGTTCTCTGAAAACGCTGGGAATGGCCTCATTTACCATATTTTTAATAGTATTGATTATTACAATAAAACAAAGGTGCTATTCTCTTTGACCACTGTTAACCTAGAAGCCGCAAAATTTATAGCTGACAGAAGTTTCAAGTCTTTGGAGGTCATCTTGTAGTAAAAAAAGCCGATAATAATAGAAATGTTGCAAGGAATTCGTATTGCCACAACATTCTGATAACAATTAAACAAATGAATTACTTTTTCTTCCTCCTTTATAACTGTTGAAGTACCTGCCTTTCTTTGGGTGGCTTGTCGTGGAAAGAAGGCTTAGAAATCAAAGATCCAAAGGTTCTGGAATGAAGGCAAGTGACACGTCGAACTAAGTGACGAAGACTTTCGAACTAGACCTTAAATGGTTAACATTATGGATGTGACTCCAATGAATATAGTACAGGTGGTACTCAAGAACAGCAACCGCGGTCGCAGCACGTATTCTGGTGTATTACGATGTTAAACGAAACAGCAAAGCTCATCAGCAAAATCCGCGATGGTTTTACCCCTACACGATGTCCGGATAAGGCCGGTGCTATAACCAACAAGCGTAGTTCTGGTCGATGGTAATCAGTTGTGGCGCTGAAATTCACGTTGAGAAACAACTCTGGTGCTGGCCTTTCCTGCGTATGAGATTCGGCTGAAACCGATTACAGCTGGGGTAGATGAAACTTGGATGTCTCCAGAAAACCTACCTCCAAGAAAACCCCGAAACGCCGAAGGGGATGAGACTGGCGCTTCCGCCTCTCCGGTGGTGCTTCAAATTTGAAAGGCTGAGAATGACAACAGCCTGAACGACGCAGAGTGCAGATACTGTGGGAGCTAGCTAAAGCAGAGAATGATTTCATTCACACAGTGGACTGCGATTTAGAAAACGGAACTTGGGAGAAGGAATTTCGAAGGCTGGTATTGCTGATGTTGAAGTCGATCCCATTAACCATGTTGTTCGCAAATCGCAGCGTTCTGGTCAAAGGATCGTTACAACCGTAATTGGTTTGGTGAAGGTTGATGTGGAAGACCTAAGGTTGCTTGGATTTATATTGATGCATATTATTCGGAACAGGGTAGGACAGTCAATACAACCAGTCAGTAGTTGATGGACAAGGAGTACATCGGTAACTTCTCTACGGTTTTTGAGAGGTTGAGGATTTATTAGCTTTAAACGATCTTCATATGGAGGCGAATTATAGATATCTGTCCAACGTAGACCCCGCAATGCAAATAGAATGAATCTGCGTTGAATAGCTTCAATTCGCTCAGAGTTGCATTAGAGGGAACCAAACTTGGCTAGTATATTCTTGTATGGGCCTAACGAATGTAAAATAAATTTGGTGACGTAAGGGTTAGAGAATTCCTTGGACCGTCGCTTAAAGAATCCCAATGAAGAATTAGCTTTATTAATAATATTATCAATATGCCCCCGGAAATTAAGCTCTTTATCGCACATAAAACCTAGATCGCGTAGTAAGGTAACAGAGCGTATTGGATGGATAAGTTATGGGTTGACATTTCCTTGCGTTAAACTCCAAAAATATTTTTTCCTACCAGGCTAAAAAGCTATACAAGTCATCTTGTAGAGCTTGAAAGTCAGAGGGTATTGAGTTGTGTTTATAGATCTTCATATCACCATCTATGCGATCCTATCATAATAAAATCTACATAATTGATTCCCAATATCAATATCAGGGGGCCGAGATAACTTCCTTGAGGTACACCAGATGTAGCTACAATGGGGTCTGAAACGGAAAACATAAAAAGAGCATTACGAGTATATCGCCGTTTTGTCAAATAAAATTCGATGCACAGATGAACTCAGGTTGGAAGCCGATAGCTTTAAGCTTGAGAAAAATTATTTCGTGAGAAATTTTATCGAAGGCTTTATTAAAATCGGTAGCAGTTACATTGACTTCCTTTCCCGTTTCCGTCCTCCAATGCACAGAGAGTAGTAAAAACGAATTCCGTAATTGTTTATCTTCCTTAAAAAAAAAACGTGCTGATAAGGAGAGAAGATGGGTTTGCAGTGTAAAACGTCAGGGTCCTATATCACAATCCGACGAGTATTTGTAGGACAAGTGAAGTTCGATAACTTGTACAAAATTGTGTAACAAAACGACAAGCCTGTGAGCATTTAGACAATTGTCACGATGAAAGATGACTAGTGGGAAACTGTTTAGTTTCCTTCTTTCTATAACAGAACGCGACAAGTGTCACGAAACACTTGTAGAGCTGTGATTCATTGAAGACAGGTGATTTGAATGTTGTCGAAATCAGAAAAGTGCTCTTTTCATGTAATCAATTGGAATAAATAATCCTTAATTCAAAGTGTACTTTTTTTATTCTGATTTTGGTAGTGACGCTGTTAGTAATAATAGTGAACCTCGTTATAGGTTGAAATTTTTTAAATCGAGAATAAATTTTGATGTCAGTGATCATTTGTTTATTGAAAAATTTCGCTCATCAGTACAACTGCACGCTGTCTTGTTGAAAGACTAACTAGTAAACTACTGTGCACTACAAATAAATGTTCTTCATTGACGGTTTACCAAAAACTTTGGTTCGTTTCAGGTTCAAAATATCATATTATAGATGATTTACACGGTGTTACCAAAATGACACTATGTCGCTGCATTCGAGAGGTTACTCAAGTCGTAAATGAAGATGCGCATGTTATTATACATAATTTTTTGAAAAAGCTGAGATGCCGGCAGTTTGTGGTGCAGTTGATGGCATGCTAATTAATAATAATTCTATTAATGAGGCAGCTTTTGTTGACCGGCATGGTCAGCACTCATTGAATTGTATGGCAGTTTATGGGCCCGACCTACCGTTCTACTACATAAGTGCAAACTGGTCAGGTAGTGTACATGATTTGAGGGTGTCGCGTAATAGCACTATATACCATAAGATAGAAAGAGGATGGAGGCCTTTTGAAAACGCTGTTATTCTTGGAGATAGTGCACATCCGCTGAAAACATGGATTATGCCCCAGCTATGACAAGCTCTAATGAAATATCCGTCCTTCGATACAACAGGGCTCACAAACCCACCCGACGTTTCGTAGAATGTACATTTGGAGTACCAAAGGAAAATGTTCCTTCTTTAAACCAACTTCCTGTCAATCCAGTGTATGCCGTCAACATATTTAAATGCTGTGTGACATTGTGTAATCTTTCCCAGTGCGATATGCATAAGATACATCATGTGGTTACCGAAACACTTGAGCAAAATATTGATGTACCAAGCGAAGTAAAGTTGAGACAGCAGCAACTTGTTAACTTCTTTAATGCAGACTAATCATAAAAGCATTTTAGTTTAGAAGTTTCTTTAATTTTTGATGGAAATATTGAGAACAAAAAATTTATTTCATTAAAAAATAAAAAAAAGGATTAATATTTGCTTATGCCTAAAACTTCTTCGTCGCTTTGGCCACTTTTAGCTATTTTTTCGTTCCTGACACCATGGACTCTCTTAAACTTTTCGTAAAAGATGAAGGAGGTTAACCCTTAACCTCCAACTTTCCTTTACAATTTAAAATCTCAGTGTTTTCGATCATTAATTTCCGTTTTTTAACCCTGTATAGCCTATAGTAGACTGCATTCAACATACCGTTTTACCCTCATAAATTCCTAGTGCGTTTATTATTTTCCGTTTTTAGGCATTGTAGACCGTAGCCTACACTCCAATCTTCGAATCAAGTTCAGAAACAATGAACAAAACGATGTCTCCATGCTTCAAAATAAGAATTTCATGAGAACTAGATCGATATTGCACTTCAAAATGATTCTGAAAGTGAAGATGGTCTCAATTTTGATGACAGTAGTTTTGCAGACTCCGATTTTGACCCGGATTTGGAAGATTTTACTGAAGAGTCTTTGATGGGAGTCGACTTTGATATGGACGGATTATTATACAGATTGGATGATAACGATCATAATTCTAATTCTGATCCAGAAGTAGAACCTGCGCCATCTAGTTCAAATATTATTGACAATTCAGGTCCTATCGCAAGGCGATCAAAACTTGGAAAGCTTACATTGCGGTGGAAAAAGAAAAACCTAGAACTGAATACACAGCAGATACTCGTAGCTTTTACTGGAAACTCAGATACATACAGTTCTTTTTCTATCTTTTCTCACCAGACGTTATTAATAAGATTTTTGTAGAAACAAACGTCTATTTGGTTCAAAAACATCCAAACAACTCTTTTCGTGTGAATGACACTGATATCCATCAGGTTTGGTTTACGTTATGTCATTGGTTCAGCTTCCCAGAGTAACTAACCGCTGGAGTTCCATCCTTGGTACACCTCTGATTTAACAAACCATGCCTTCTAATAATTTTTAAAAGATACGACAGTGCCTTCATTTCAATGACAATTCCAAATGTCTTCCAAGAACAGATCCTGACGCCGATAGGATTTTCAAAATCCGTCCAGTTGTTGACGCCTTGAACGAAGCATACGCAAAAGTTCCTTTAGAAACACGGCTTTGTGTAGATTAGTAAATGTGCTCCATAAAATCGCAAAATATGCTAAAAAGATATAACCCCTAGAAACCTCCCAAGTGGGGCTATAAATTGTATGTTCTTAGTGGTGTAGTGGTGTTTCTGGTTTTGCGTTTACGACAGAGGTTGAAACTGGCAAGGAAAATGTCTTCAGAGCTGATGAGCCAGGCTTAGGAGCGTTCTCCAACATCGTAGTAATATTATCGAAAATTATACCGCGACACCAAAATTACAGAATTTATTTCGATAACTACTTCACTTCCACCGTCTTTTGGATTCTTGTGTCTTTTGGATTACCTACTTAGCCAAAGAAGGTATTTTTGGGCTTGGTACTATCAGAAGAAAGAGAATATCTGACTGCAAGCTATCATTAGAAAAAGTAATTATGAAGAAAGATCGTGGCTATTCTGAAGAGTATGTAGCTAATGTCAACGGCGCTCACGTATCTACAGTTGTGTGGAAGGACAACAAATTGGTTGCATTAGCTTCTACATTCACTGGTCAAAATTCAATATCGGAAGTTCGGAGATACGGCAAAAAAAACTCAATGTATATCAACATCCCGAGACCTAGTGTTGTGGGCGAATATAACATCTAATCTAGATCTAATTGACATCATAATGGATACGACTGAGGAGCAACCGCTAGCAGATGCGCATGTTTTACTACTACTTGGACGTTACGATGGCTAACGCATGGCTGCCCTACAAGAGAGTCGGCAAATATAAAAAACTTCCTGAGAAAACCATCATGGCCACGGCAGATTTTCGCTTGGAAACTGCAGAAATCTTATGCAAGATGAGGACACAAACTAGTTCGACAAAACGCCGATCTATTGAATCGGAACTCTTGGCAAAAAAGCATAAAGGTCCTGCTCAACATGTACCTCCCCACGCAGTTCGCCAAGATCAAATCGGACACTGGCCTCAATGGGCAGACAAAAAAATAAGCGGAGATTCTTTATTGGAAGATTTTCTTTCTCCTAAAATGATATTGGGTCTACAAGTAAGTTTTCAGCGTTTGTCAGAGATGGCGCCACCAGTGGATCCCGGGCAGAAATGTCAGACCCCATGTGTTTTATTTGTAGGTTTTGTATCTGTCAACAACTTTGCAGCGTTATATTTGAGCAGTTCTATCGGTGTCGTACATTTTATCGAGCAAAATCATGGCAAGTTTCCAGACAAATAAACGTCATTTGCGGGAAGCGCTGCTTTTATTCTTTAATATGAAGAAAAGTGCGGCTGAGGCCTATCGTTTGCTTTCGGAAACTTATGGGGCGGAATGTATTGGTGAATCGACGTGTCGCGAGTGGTTCAAACGGTTCAAAAGTGGTGATTTTGGAGTTGAAGACAAAGACCGCCCCGGAAAGCCGAAAGAAGATGAGGAATTGGACGCTTTACTGGATGAGGATCCGTGTCAGATTCAAGAAGAACTTGCTGCATCATTGGGCGTCACGCAACAAGCCGTTTCCCTGCGCCTAAAAGCACTGGGATTCATTCAAAAGGTTGGAAACTGGGTGCCGCACGAATTGAAGCCAAGAGACGTCGAACGGCGATTTTGCATGTCCGAAATGTTACTGCAGCGGTATAAAAATAAATCATTTTTGCATCGTATTGTCACTGGTGATGAGAAATGGATTTATTATGATAATCCTAAACGCAGAAAATCGTATACAAAGCCCGGCGAGCAAGCCCAATCGACGCCGAAACGAAATATTCACGTAAATAAGGTCATGCTCTGCATATGGTGGGATCAAAAGGGTGTCGTATACTACGAACTGCTTCCGAGTGGTGAAACCATCAAAGGACCATTATATCGAACCCAACTAATTCGTTTGAAGCGGGCATTAAAAGAAAAACGGCCAGAATATGAGACCACGCATGAGTCCATCATTTTCCATCATGACAACGCTCGGCCACATGTTGCGGTTTCGGTGAAAAACTACGAGTATTTGGAAAATAGTGGATGGGAAATTCTGCCTCACCCGCCTTACAGTTCAGACTTGGCACCATCTGACTACCACTTGTTTCGTTCGATGCAGAACGCTCTTACGGGAATACGCTTCAGCTCAGTAGAGGAAATCAAAAACTGGCTCGATACGTTCTTGGGCTCGAAAGATGAGAAATTTGTTTGGTCAGGAATTCATAAATTGCCAGAAAGATGGGGGAAAGTTGTAGCTTCCGATGTACGATATTTTGAATAAAGCAGTGTAACTATGTTTTCATAATAAAACTTCAAATTTTGGAAAAAAAACGCTGGAAACTTACTTGTAGACCCAATACAATGTTCATATATCAGTAATATTGCATATCCGAAAGAACTAACGTATTTCGCCCTCTTTCTCTTAAATGTTAGACGCGCATTTTCCCTAGCAACAGAGCTTACCGCTGCCAAGCTAGATGGAGTTATAGCGCAAGAATCTATCAAATACGAAAGCTGATTATAATTAAAAAATATCCAATAATATACTTATAAAGGGTGTCTTTAACACAATAGAAGTTTGGTTTTTAAACTGGCAACACTGTTTCTACGGATTGTCAATTTGACAGTTGAAAGTTGATTTGTAGTTAGTATATTTTGCCATTTTGCAATGAATAGATTAACTCCAGAACAACGCATGCAAATTGTGCAAACTTATTTTGAAAACCATGGTTTGGTTCGCCAAACTTATCGTGCGCTACGTCTATTTTACGGTCGACATAATTGTCCATCTTAGTAACTTATTCGGAACACGATGAATCCTTTTCGCACCACATACACTCTAGTGGATAATACGCATCTCTAACAGTGCGAACAGAGGAAGTTATTACCGTTGTGGAGCGCAGTGTTGAGGAGAATCCGAATGAGTCGATTCGCCATCATGCACATCAATTGGAGCTATGCCCATCCACTTTGTGGAAGATTTTAAGGAAAGGCCTTGGCTTAAGAGCCTATAATATTCAGCTTGCGCAACAGTTGAAACCTCTTGACCATTTTACGCGTCATAGGTTCAGTGAATGGGCCGAAAACATGATTCAGCTGGATCATCATTTTCATCGCAAAATTTTGTTCTCGGAAGAGGCCCATTTTTGGTTAAATTGATATGTAAACAAGCAAAATAGCCGAATTTGGAGTGGAGAATACCCAGAAGCCTTTGTCGAGACGCCCTTACAACCATTAAAACACATTGTTTGGTGTGCTTTATGGGCTGGTGGAATCATCGCCCCATGTTTCTTTAAGGACGATGCCGGCCAGAATGTTACCAGCAATGGAGAGCGCTATAAAAACATGCTTTCTGACTTCTTCGTTCCTCAGTTGAATGGCATTGACGTGACAGAGCTTTGGTTTCAACAAGATGGCGCAATATGCCACACGGCGTGCGACACCATCAATTTATTGTGGGAAACATTTGCCGATAGACACGATTTGGAATTCAACATTCGTCGTGTTATTGCTGATATACGGCCCCAGTTGCTCGATAAAGTTGACGAAAATCTGTCTTCACGATTGCGCTTCTTTCAAGCCAGCTGTGGCACGTATATGGCCGATATCATATTTAAATACTAATGGCATAGAATTATGTATTAAATAAAGTTAATATCACTGACATTAACGTTAGCTTCAGGTATTTTATTTTCTATTGAAATGCCTCTAAAAAAACAACCTTTAGTGATACTCACTGGACTCTGCAAGTATTTTTGTCAATTCGTACGTGTATTTTGGGGAAAAATATTTAGGCTTTTTGCCAAGTTATAGATCTTTCATTTTTTACATTTCAGAACATCTATAAACCCACCAAAAAGGATATTTTTATTTTCTCTTATTTTTGTTAGAAGAGCAATCTTTTGTCTGCCCGCCATTTTTGTCATTCATTTATTCATTTATTCATTTAGAACATTATCGATTACAATTTCAGATAACAAGCATCTTTTAAGGTTTGCAAACAAATTATAATATATAAGATAAAAAGAAAGGAAAATGGAGGTTACAAAATAATTAATAACAGATTTTAAAAGGTTACAAAAATGTTTTCATAAAAGAGTTTACAAGCATTTAAGATTATAGGTATGTGACAGTTCCAGTGGCCAGATATTTTAAAACAGATGATCTAGAATTATTTGTGCTACGAATCTTTCTAATGTTTATGGGCAGAGAATTCCACAAACGTACTGAGCTAACAAAAAACTTACGTTCGGAGGTTGAACAGGCAAAACTTGTTTCAACCAGTAAGCGCGATCTGGTTGACTGAAGGAATTGAAGCTTATTGAATAAATAGTTCGGCTGCCTACTTTGCAAGATATCATGCAACAGACATAGGGCTCTATATATAAGCAGATTGTCGACGGTACAACCGCTTATTTGCTTTGCGTACAGGGAAACACGGTCATATCTTTTTAAATTAAAAACGAAGCGGGCAATATTATTATACACGACATTAAGCTTTCTCCTAGTATTGTAATCTGGGCAGCAGAAGATCTCACAGCTATAAAGAAGCATGGGTAAAAGAAGAGTTTTCGCTAGTAGGAGTTTTGTTTTTATAGGAATGAAAAGTTTTGTAGTCCAAAGAGCGCGTAGCCCACCATATACTTTCCCAATAGCAGCATTGATATGAGTAGTCCAGGTTAGGGTCCGGTTGAAAATAATACCAAGGTTTTTGGCAGAATTAACGTAGTCTATCTGGCTTCCGGCTAGTTGAATAGGTGAAAAATGCGATATATCTAGCAATTTGTTGTGGACCACGAATGCTTTCGACTTAAGAGGGTTGAGAAGTAAGTCATTTTCAGTTGACCAGTTTAGTATACGCTGAAGATCTTCATTTATTAGCCTTGTAGCTTCGATGTAGTGTTTTTGAGGAAAACTTAGATAGATCTGAGCATCATCAGTAAACATGTGTATAGAGACATGCTTGACTATCTTAGGTAATTTGTTTACATAGAGAGAGAAAAGTAGTGGTCCCAAAATTGAGCCTTGAGGCACACCTTGTATTACTGGCAAAGACCTTGAAAATCGTTCACCACTGAAACCCGTTGCTGCCTCCCGTGTAGGTAAGAGAAAATAAGTTTCATTGAATGGAGTGAAAACATAAACTCTTTTCTAAGTATTGAGCAAAGAATTGTGTGGTTGACAGTATCAAAGGCCTTTGAAAAGTCGAGTAAGGTGAGAATGGTGGCATTGTTTTCATCTACAACTTTTCTGATATCGTCGATTACCAACAATAAGACCGTCTTACAGCTCCTCTTTGCTCGGAAACCCGACTGATTGTCACTTAGCAGTTTTTTACTTAGGCGATGACTCTGCATTTCTGCAAAGATGGTTTTCTCAAATACCTTTGAAAGAAACGGGAGTATTGAAATCGGTCGATAATCTACTGAGTTTTCGTTAGTTTTCTTTTGGATTGGAATAACTTTAGCTTCCTTCCATTGCGAAGGGAAAGAAGACGTTGTAAGGATGGTATTAAAAATGTGAGTAATAAGGGGCAGTATATAAGGGAGCAGAAGCTTAACAAATTTTGGGTGGATTTCGTCAAGTCCCATGGCATTACATTTAATTCCTAGTAAAAATTGAAAAGAAGAGTACTGTCATCATCCGGCGACAAATCAAGTGGACGTGGGTTAATAAGGTTTGGATTTGCTGATGTTGAGAATACCGAGTTAAGTTTGTCACAATCGACATTTTCAGGAGTTTTTGGCTTTTCTTTACCTATACCAATTTCACGGATTTGTTCCCAGACTTCTTTTCCGGACAAACAAGCACCAAATTTTCTACTGTAGAAAGCACGCTTCGCATTTCTAATTTTGTGGGTAGTTTTATTACGGAGTGATCGATATCGATTGAAGAACTCTTCAATCTTGTACTTCTTCCAACTTTTAAAAGCATTGTCTCGTTAATTCATGAGTTGAAAAATATTTGGAGTTAGCCACTGGATTGAAGCTGATTTGACAGTTTTTGCTTTTAAAGGCAGGTGTTTGTTAAATAGTGAGACGATTTGATGTTGGAGGAAGTTTACTTGATCATCAGCCAAGGGCATCCGATATATACTATCCCAATTTTTACTAGAAATGTAATAGCGCAATGCTTCGTAGTTAATGTTCCGGAAATCTCTAAAAATGACCTTGGACTCTGTATATTTATTTTCAACATAGTATGTTAGAAACAACAGGTCATGATTCGAGAAACCTGGTGCAGAGAGTTGGTTGTACAATAAAAATTTATCCTTATTGGAAACAAAGACTGAATCGATAAGGGTTTGTGATGCGTACGTGAAATGAGTAGGAGTGGTCGTGTTGACAGGGCATAGATCATACGATTTCATGTGCTCCAAGAAGTCTATTGAGCGGGGAATTTTCAGCAGATTACAATTTATATCGCCTATTATGACAATGTTGTTGACACTGCAGGATTTTTCCTCTAGAACAGCGTAAAGTGGAGCAAGTGAAATATAATTGTACGGCCTATAGACCACGCGAACCAAAATCTTGTCTTGACCACATTTAACCTCTATGAAATAGAAATCAATAGACGAACCCGGATTAGACTTGCAGACAAAATTATAATTTAGCGTATTACAAACATATATCGCAACTCCACCTCCCTTACGACCGATCCGATCAGATCGCAAGAGCTCGTAACCTTCAACATTATAGATGTCCCTAGCCACTGTAGAGTTTGGATCTGTGTGGAACCATGTTTCAGAAACGCAAGCAATATCTACGAGGGCGGGTCAATAATTACGTGCATTTTTGAATTTCTGACCTCTTTACTGAAATAGCAACACTGCTCCTGTCAACAGGCATCTGTCAGTTGACTCCTGTCAAAATTTAAACTTGCTGCGTCAGTTAGTTTGTATTTGACAGCTATTTTTTATCAGACTACTCACTAATTTGAGGAGAAATGGAAAAAAGTGAATTTCGTGTGCTTATTAAGCATTATTTCTTGCGAAAAAAAACCATTACCGAGTCCAAGGCTAAGCTTGATAAATACTATGGGGACTCTGCACCATCGATTTCAATGGTAAAAAAGTGGTTTACTGAATTTCGTTGTGGCCGTACAAGCACTGAAGATGCCGAACGTCCTGGACGCCCAGTTGAGGTCTCTACACCCGAAACAATCGAAAAAATTCACGATATGGTGTTGGCCGACCGAAGATTGAAAGTGCGAGAGATTGTGGAAGCCGTAGGGATCTCGCATGGCTCAGTGGTTTCAATTTTGAATGATCACTTGGGCATGAGAAAGCTTTCCGCAAGATGGGTGCCGCGTTTGCTCACAGTCGACCACAAACGCAATCGTGTAACAACTTCACAGGAAGGTTTGGCGTTGTTTAATCGCAATATGGAGGAGTTTTTGCGCCGTTTTGTAACCGTGGACGAAACATGGATCCATCACAACACACCAGAGAACAAACAACAGTCAAAACAGTGGGTTTCTAAGGGTGAATCGGCGCCAAAGAAGGCCAAGGTGGGTTTGTCAGCCAATAAAGTTATGGCGACTGTTTTTTGGGATGCACGCGGGATAATCCACATTGACTACCTTCAAAAGGGAAGAACAATCAATGGGGAATATTATGCCAACTTATTGGACCGATTCAATAACGACTTGAAAAAAAAACGACCTCATTTGGCCAAGAAAAAAGTTCTTTTCCACCAAGACAATGACATGCACACATGTGCAGTTGCCATGGCAAAAATCCATGAATTGGGCTATGAATTGCTCCCTCATCCACCCTATTCTCCAGATTTGGCTCCGAGCGACTACTTCTTGTTCCCAAACCTGAAGAAATGGCTTGGTGGAAAAAGATTTGACTCCAATGATGAAGTCATCTCGTCATTTTGAGGACCTCGACAAATCATTTTTTTTGGAAGGGATAAAAAAATTGGAGAAGCGTTGGACAAAGTGTATAGAGCTCAAGGGAGACTACGTTGAAAAATAAAATTATTTTTTTATCAAAAAATCTGTTTTAATCCAAAAGTCACGGACTTATTGACCCGCCCTCGTATTTTAAAGTCAACGAAAACATGGCGAAATTCATCAATTTTTGGGTAGAGGCTTTGGGCATTTATATGGCAGATGTGAAAGCCTTCATGTTGTATTTGAAGAACCCTAACCATTTCAGCCAGATTTTGATTTGCACCAGCAATCGCAGAGTCTCTATGCCCAGCATCCGAAAAGCTATCCATATTCATCGTGTTTTCGGGAGCATTTTGTTGAAAGATTAGTAGCACAGAATATTTTAGCTAATGATAAAAGATAATTAAAAGTAGTTAAAAATCTTACCATGGTCACTAGAACTATAAAAACATTACAACAGTTAGAAAAACAAGTATTTAAATTAAAATTCAATAATAAGCAAGGCTGGCAATTCTGGATACTCATTGATTATTATTAAACTCATTCGGTTTTTGTTCGGTGATAGCATTTAATGTTTCCAAATTTTGAATGGCAAAGCTCCTTCCATCTCTGTCAAATTTAACGTACACTACACCCGCCATGCTGTATACAGAAGTAAGCTTTTTCTTATTCTTGAGTTGTACTGCAGAGCGGAGAATTTCGCGATTTTTCTGTAAGACTTTCATTTACGAGGGGCGTTCAACATATTCTCGGTATCGGGGTGAAGCTGTGGTTGTATATATAAATTGACTTATTTATCAAGTAATACTATTATTTTAGTGCATTCATGTAAAATTTCATATAAATTTGATTATTAATTCGCGTTTTATCTCTAGTTAAACAGAATCATAATGGCAACTGAGACGATGATGGTGAAAATTGAGCATCGCGCTGTAATTAAATTTCTCACTAAGCAAGGAAAAAGTCAAAAAACTATTCATGAAGAGATGGTGGCTGTTTACCAGGGTTCCGCACCTTCATTATCAACTGTGCAAAAGTGGTCAAGTGAGTTCGAGAGAGGCAGAGAGAGGCAGAGAGAGCATTGAAGACGACCCCCGCTCCGGCGCCCCGGCTACTGCTTGTACGGGAGAAAGCATCAAAGAAGTCGAAAAACTTGTTCTTGAGGATGCCCGAATAAAGGTGAAAATGATGGCAGAGATCACCAAGCTTTCAATTGGTACCATTCACACCATTCTTCATGACCATCTTAACCTTTCAAAGGTCAGTGCAAGGTGGGTGCCACGAATGCTCACAGCGCCTCAGAAAAAAGTGAGAATCGCATGCTGTTGAGAGCTTTTGGAGATGTGTAGTGAGAACGCGGACGGTGTTATGGATCGAATTGTTACTGGGGACGAAACATGGGTCCACTACTATGACCCTGAAAGCAAACAAGAGTCCATGCAGTGGCATAAAAAAGGAACAGACCCCCCGAAGAAGTTCAAAGTCACTCCGTCTGCCGGGAAGTTCATGGCCACAGTTTTTTGGGACTCAAAGGGAATCTTGCTCATTGAGTACAAAAAAAAAAAGGTGAAACCATCAACACCACATCCTACGCTTCCACTTTGCATAATTTGCGGGAGGAAATTAAAAAGAAAAGACGGGGTAAACTAGCAGCGGGTGTGTTGCTTCTTCATGACAACGCTCCTGTTCACACGGCGCGAGTTTCCAAGGCTGCTGCGCGAGATTGTAGTTTCGAAGAAATCCAACACCCACCCTATAGTCCAGACCTTGCCTCTAGTGATTATTTCCTGTTTCCGGATTTGAAAAAATGTCTTCGTGGAAAAAGATTTTCGGATGATGAAGAACTCAAGTCGGCAATAAATGGAGGAGGAGGAAATTTATTTTTTTGAGGGTTTAAAAAAGCTTATCTCAAGATGTAACAAATGCATTGATGTTAGGGGAGATTATATTGAAAAATAAAAACAATTTAAATTGAATTCGCATTTTCCTTCATATCGATACCGAGAATATATTGAAGGCCCCTCGTATATAGCAGCTGGCATCTGAATTAATCCCCAAATCTCGCAGACATAGTTCTTTTTGTTTATCTTTTCTGTATTGGGCTGCAGCACGCATCAATGAGGTTTTTTCTCGCTGGTCAGGTGTGCGGCTGTTGTGGTTTCTGCGCTGTTGTACACGAAAGATGTTTTTCATTCTTGGTGGCTCACAGTGAAGTGCGTTATAGAGTATATTGAAATAGGCAAGCAAGTTTTCGTCATTCAATTGAGGAACCCCAAAGAGGACAGCATCAGCTGCAAATTCCTTTCTTTGCAGGGTATCAACACGTAGATTGATAATGTTTATTTTTTCGTTGATTGCTTTTGTTACATATTCGTTGTTGACTTCAATACTCTCTACGCGTTTTACTATATCGGACACAGTTGAGGTGACACTCTCGAGCTGCGAAGACCAAGATTCTCTCAGTTCAGAGAGTCTGCGCTCCACGTCCTCCCGCATTTCATTCGTTAGAGCTTCGATAAGCGTTTGACTTTGCTTACTCAGTTGCTCGTCCAACATTTTCAAGAAGAGGGTGGTGGCCGGGCCGTCTATGACAGCTGCGGTATGAGTTGCTGTTGTTGCGATGTCGGTGGCAGTGAGCGTAGCGGTAGCAGCGTTTGGTGGGCCGAATGCGAGCGTAGCGATAATGGGACTGTTGGTGACGGCTGCAATATGAGAAGACGCAGTTTCGGTTGCGGTTGCGCTTGCGCTTTCAGTGTCGGCGATAGTAGGTTTACTGGTGGCACCGGTTTGGCGGGAGCATTATAGTTTTGGCGTTAAAGAGACTGAGGGAGTGAGTTCGAGTATTGGTTTTAGATTGTTGATTCTAGCTTTTTGGCGTGTATTTGGCATTGCGTGTGTTGTATGCTTGCGCGTATGGGAAAAGAAGAAGATGCAAGAGAGAGAAAGAAAAAAAAGAACACAATTTCTTGAAAAACTTTGTAGTTTAAGTAAAGAAGGAGTTTAAACTACGAAACTGACTTTCTTGCCGATTCCCCGCACTATTTAATATATATATACTTATCGAAGAATGTGGACAAGTCGAGCGAAATTATTTTTTCGAACAAGTGTAACGGTTTGCGTTCTGTTACAGAATTAATTTGAACTTGTCGGACAAGCATAGTTCGACAAGTGAATTTAGATTTGTCGACTTGTAAGGTTGTGTTATAGGCACCAGCGCGTAAACAATGCTCCTAAATAGTTCGGATATAGAAGAGAGTTTAGGTAGGTAGGTAAGTAAGAGTGGCTGTTAAGCACCGAACCACTTGAGCCTATTGACCATTGTGATGCGACGTGGAAGTTTGATCCTCTTACTAATGGAACAAGTTCGACCTTACGATGAAGCGTAGGAGACTGTTCACGTCTATATTCTTTAGATCGTTTAGGTCATTGTAGAAGAAAGCTCCTAAGTGAAGTTTTCTTCTCTGGGAGAGAGCGGGACATGTACAGAGTAGGTGAAGGATTATCTCCTCTTCCTCCTCGTCCATGCAGCCTCTACAGAAATCGTTTGTAAAAGCGCCAAACCTTCTTGCATGCTTGACTATGAGGCACTGATGACACCTATGATGGCGCTGAGATTATTTCCTATCTAGAAGGATCAGACTCTTAGAGTGATTCAGATCTAGCTTTCGTCAGATCTGTTTGGTCGCTAAACATATTGGTCCAACAGTCCACCCAAGGTGTGTTCTTTTATTGGCATCCAGCTTTAATGTTAATTTGCACGTAGCGATTGGTATACCTATGCTGTCCTTTTCCGGCAGAATAGGTAGAGTGGTTCCAGTTTTGTCGGGTTCATCGGCTCTAAAGTTTCGTGGAATTTTTCTGTGGCCCGGCACCCAGCAAAGGTGAAGATTGAACTAATCTGCCATCTCCGTAAGAGATGATCGGCAATCAAGGGCGGTTTTAGAGTTTAATTAGACTGAATCCAGGGACTTGGCAGCGGCCTAACTATCCGAAAAGATGTGGATATCCTTTGCAGATATCACGTTTTTCTTTAGCCAGGGCAGAGCTTCTTTAATCGCCAAATTTCCGCCTGAAACACGCTACAGTGATTTGGAAGACGGAAAGATAGGCTTAGATTTAGCTTATTGGAGAAAACACCGCCACTAATCCCAGTACCGGTTTTAAATCCATCTGTGTAGATACAGGAGAGTTTAGCAATTATGGAAAAATATTTTGCGACATAGAGTGCTGAAAAAGGATGGAGAGAGGTTTGACCAATAAATTTGCACATTTTTTCAAAACAATTGCAGGCAGACCGTCAGGATCCGGAGAGTCCTGGTCTTTGATCAAGTTTATTTTCTCCACTACATATTCGATATTCCACTACATGTTCGAAAAGGTTGCGCTTGGAGACTGTAGTTTTTGCACAAACGTATTCTAATAGTGTCGAAAGAAAGCTTTTGATAGGTCTAGGGTCAAGACTAGTGTGAATTGCCAACAAAACGCCCGGACCATGAAAATCACTTATGTTAGCGAGGCCGTCGTTACTACAAAATCTGACGTGAAAATTTCATTATTTTTAATGTTGCACTGCAAAATTGTTTCAGTAAGGGCAAAGATTTCGTAGGGAAGCTTTTGTGAATTAAGGAATATGGTTTTGGTAGTATAGGAAAATAAGGTGAGGAGCCATTAATTAGGGGGTCAAACGACAGTTTTTCAAACTGGAGTTGAAGGTGAAAGATGCGTTTTGAATTCACATGGGAGGCAAATGCGGAGAGACCATTTACGACATTGGATGGAGGGATATTGAAAACTTCATGAAAACGAAGGGAAATTTGCTTGAACTCCTTTGGGTTAGTTGGGAAACTTTCTTGGTATACTCGTATCACGACAAGGACACTTGTTTTGGTTATGCACTCAATGCAAACAGAGTCAGAGTTATCATCCCATCATGCTAGATAAAGGCGTACATTCTCATACGAGTATATGTTACGATCCCTAAGGACAGACATTATATAGCGACACTGCTTGTAAGTAGTTTTGTCACTTTAGGTATTCAAGGAGCCAAAGAACCCAAAGGTAATATTGAGAGACGGTGAATGTGAACTTGAACTTGGTAATAAGGGAACGTATAAAGTTCGAGTATTTAGGAGTTGAAGAGATTCATATAAAATGTTTGAGTGGGAGTTCCGCTAAGTGCAGCGTTTTTCACAGAAGTGTTGTTTATGCTTTTAGTTAATGGAAGGACGTCTGAAAGTAAAGGCCTGGGTTAAATTAAACTCGGTTGCATTTAGGCTTAGCCAAGTTCGAAGCTGATTTGGAAGTGGTGGGTAAAATGGAAGGATTTGTACTATCCATGTTCATTGGGCTAAAGGAATTTTGGAGAAAAATTGTCGAACATTCCGGTTTCGAAACTTCAATTCGAGTCATGCTACTTCCTTTCAAATGGCTTCAAATTGTCTAGCACCGATGGCATATATCCAGTCATGCTTTTTTAAAAAAAGTTTTGAACAGTTGCTGGTAACCCTGAAGAGAATCTTAACTGCTAGCCTGCCACTGACATTTATACCGAAGCCCTGGCGAATTTCTTTCTACTGGATAACAACACAGAAGTCCCGAGAGAGTGTGCTTTAAAACCTGATTGGCAGAACTGAAATCAAAAAGAAATACAGCGATTTTTATCGACAATGAATCCTGATTTTTTTCGAAAACCCAATCCTTGACGGCAAGTGTAACTCGGTTAGACAGTATGGCCTAGACGGATTACTGGTTTTGTGGATAAAAACAGTACTAGTGAATAAGATACTCATTGCGGATGCTGACTGGGGCCAACATGTACTGTGGGGGTTATACAGGGCCCCCGCCCAATTATCAAGGCTTCGCCCATCAATGACGTTATCTAATAAAAAGTGGGGGCAGAGCATATTACTGGTCTTATCGTAAACATCTTCAGATAACGCCTCTGAAGGTTGCTACGATTTGACCAGTAACAAGTTGCCGGTCATAGGTCTTGTTGGTGGCTGGACCACCAGTAGTCCATACCAGGACTTAAATCACGGTACCATGGGAGTCAGAAGCCCCCCGGATTTCGGTCCGGGCCTGACTTGCTGAGGTAGGCCCCCTTGTGGGAGCGTCATGGTGGCTGTGGTTTAAGCCCAAATCGCGGGAAAGGGTCTACACCATTGTAGAGTTGCAAATAAGTACTGGGTGCTGTGACCCTAAGAACAGTAAGGTTAGGTCGGCCTCGACTCATACCAAGGGTGGAACTTGTGCCTCCAACACAGTTCCGAATTGGTATCAAAGGATTGGCGGAGAGCGATGGCAAGGCGAATCCTTGCTCCCATGGATGCATGGGCATCCCGTAAACATAGGTCTACATGACAGGTGGTTTACGTTAAAAACCAAGAGACGTTCTGTCGGGGTTATACAGTGGATGCCCACAAGGAGGCGTCCTATCCCCACTACTGTGGTTCATATTGGTCCACTCACTGCTTACCGCTCTCAATAGTTCTGTCGTCTATTCAGCGGCGTAAGCAGATGATGATATGCAGCCTGTTGCTTCATGCCTATCAATTGTCAGCTCTGAAGAGCAGTAAGCCCAAGACGTAATCGACTATTCGTCCTTTCGAAATTTGAGTTGTTCTGGAGAAGGAGGAACCATCTAATGCTAAACGCCATCACCATTCACACTCCCAACGAAGCTGAATATTTGCCTCCTGGTAGTGTAAAGAAACTTTTCGCAAGACCAAAGAAGGTCCTATGGTTTTAAGGTCAATTATATCCTATTCGTCATTGGTCTGGTGGCGTTCACAAAAATACGTTAATTATTCGAACTTAGCCCCGGACACCTGGCTCTGCTTCTAGACCCACCAATGAATCTCCTTCTTCTTGATATTCATATCATGGGCTTCACTCTCGAAGCCAGCTCCGGTTAATATAGAAGTGATATTTGGTACAACACGGACTGGAGTTTTGATGACCTTTTGCGGCAACTATCTTTTGATTCTGGTTTTACGGACACGCTATCTGATGCAATGACATCAGAATTGTGGTTGCAGAAATTAAGAAAATGAAATCGCCGATAAACCTGCAAGACCAAGCTCAGACGGAGCTTCTTAGAAACCGAACCTACTCATACGTTGGGACTTCTTGCGTACTAGATGAGCATTTCCATTGACATGATTTTCATATGAGCACAACTGCAGATGGGATGACCTCCAGGATGCCAGCAGATTAAATGAATACTTCCACAGGTCATAAAGACATCCGCGACTTCCCGCTGTTCCTCACAGGCCAGTTCCAGTTGGATAATATTTCTAGCACATGTTGTCGATATTGACGTTATAGGTGGGTTTGCTGGTGAATTGGTGTAAAACAAAGTACTCGTATATGCTGCCGACAAGAAATGACATGACAAGAAAGCAATGGCTCAAGAAAGTTCAAAAAACGCCAACACCTTGAAGCTCAGTTTTATTATATGACGGGGAAGTATGGGCTTTATCAGAAGCAGTTGAAAACCCCTCTAGTTGTTTCGACAGAAAGTCTCTTCGAATTATTTTCGTCCCACCTGCATAAACAGACCCTTGGAAGAAGATATAATAAATTGTGTGGACTTTACAGTGAGAAAGACCTTGCCAGAACGGCTTAAGTTCACCGGCTTAGTTGGCTGGGACATGTTGAACGAATGAACACCACCGCTCCAACCCGGGGTTTCTTTGAATCCATGCCGAAGGCGCATGATTTCACTTAAGATGGCTCTAGAGGGTAGAGACCATAGCTAATTTAGTGTTTGCAAGTAGAGGCTATTAGCGCAAGATCTCGCTAAATGAAGAGAGCTGTTGGTTGAGGACAATTTCAAATGATGGGCTGGCCCAACTCTTGATTCTTCTAATTCCATTAAGGTGTAACATTCCCCAAAATACTGAATTTTCTTTCCGAAGGATAGTAACCTTGCACAACTACTATGCTACACTTGCGGTCATAAAAACCGCACCACCTAATGAGTTCTCAAAAAATGCCTAATTACATCAGATCGTAAGGGTTTTTCCCATACTAATGAAGGGTATTCCACATAGCGAGGTTCGGCCTCGTATTCAGTGCAAAAAAAATTAGTTTGAATTGAGTTGTGACGGTGACAAGTAAAAAAAAGTGAAATGTCTGGGAAATATCATCAACTGACTCGGGACGAAAAAGTTCAAATATTGACTTTAGTCGAAGAAGGACTTGGCTATCGTGAGATTGCGGTTAAAATAGGATGCTGTCATTCAACTATCGTACGACTGACGAAGGAAAAGGAATATTTGGATCCACTGGAAAGGAAAAAAGGCTCGGGACGAAAAAGTAAAACAACCCAGAAGACGGACAATGTATTATAACGAATTAGCATGAAAGATCGCTTTAAAAGTGCTGTCCGTATAAGAGCAAAGCTGAGTGAATTTCATCAAGTTGATCTAAGCGCCGAAACCATACGCCGACGGCTACGGGAGATAGGTTTATATGGAAGACGACCAGCGAAAAAACCTCTCCTAACCACAAAAATGAAAAAAGCTCGCTTGACGTGGGCAAAAAAGTACGAAGATTGGACCCAGGATCATTGGCGATGTGTGATATGGTCCGATGAAAGTAAATTTAATTTGTTGTGTGCCGACAATTTGCCATACGTATGACGGTGAGCAGGTGAAAGGTTCAAGGACGAGTGCATAGTCATAACAGTGAAGTTTCCTCAAAGCTAGATGGTTTTGGGATGTTTTTCTTTTTACGTTGTGGGCCATTTGCACTTTGTTAATGGAACTATGAACGCTCAAAAGTATGGAGAAGTAGTAAGGGAGTTTTTGGTACCAGCAATTGAACACCATCATTTGTATACTGTCAAGTGCGTTTTTCAAGATGATTCTGCACCTTGCCACCGCGCAAGACAAGTAACTAGAGTCTTTCAATAATTTTCAGCTCAAGACAACGTTTGGTGACCTCGGAATTACCAGACTAGACTGGCCAGCTAATTTGCCCAATTTAAACCCAATCGAACACTTGTGGCATGTAATGAAACGTAAGGTGGCTGAACATAAACCAGAGAGTAAAAAAAAGCTAAATGAAGTTCTGGAACATGTATGGAATACTGAAATTTCAAGGGATATTACTGAACTTCTAGTAATCTCGATGCCTTTTAGAATAAAAGCGGTTATAACCGCCAAAGGAGGTACAACTCGGTATTGATAATTTTTTGGTAAAAGTGGCATATCTAAACATCTTATATGCACATACATAAAAAATGTATCGTTTGATTTTGTTAACCAATGACTGTATTAAAATATTTTAATATTTATTATATAAGGAAATTAACTGGTTTTTCTTTCTTCGTTAATATCTTTTTTCAAACATACAATAAACAGATGGAAATTAGATAGAAATACTTATAAACTACTGCGGAGTACTCAACAAAAATTTCATTTCATTATAAAAATTATTATCGTAGTTATTAACAATTTTTCAATCATTTTGATATGGTGCGGTTTTTATGGCCGCAAGTGTAATTGTTACTTTGACTCTGGACAGTGATGGGAGCATAATCTCATACAATTGGGAGCTCACCGTTAGAGGACATTTGCTATAAGTTGTGCGAAAATTTGCTAATTAAGTGTATCTAGGGCAACAATCGGTTAACAATATAAATAACCAACTCCAGCTCTGTCGTTGTGAAATACCCCAACTGCAATACTAGCTCCAGCATATGCTAAACGTCATATTTACCTCAAGGTACCTCACACAAGATGTTAAACTTTGATATTTGATATAAAACCCCTATCAAGATCTTGGAACCTTTTCTTCCACTCTAATCTAATTCATTTACTTCCTCCCTGACTTAATAAGGGGCTTTCGATTTTAAAACACTTTTCCAGGTTAGATGTACCTTCGCTTTGGGTGGTCTTCTAAAAAGAAACAATGCCTTATCCTCTACTTAATTTCGTTTGCATAAAGTCCCACTAGATGTAGATCTTTATTTTAACTCCCACGTTCTCTACTCGCACCGGAACCTCACTTGGACAAATTCGAAAACAATCACTCAATTAGACGGATTTCCCTGAGCAGATTGTTTTGATCTCACTACGACCTCGAGTTGGCTTGGCATGGAATGAAGTTTCTCCCTTCAGCTGCAGGAGGAAGACCCCGAAATACAAATATATTTATTGTACGATATATATATATGACCACGAGAACTTAGTAGATACTCTCACTTTTCACAACGGCCGACATCACACACACACACGAGTTCACCTCTCAAAGTGTAATTAATGGATGCCATTCGAATACAATTCAACAGAGAAGATGAATGGATTGTTTGTGGAACAATCTGCTCGTGTCATGGTTTTGTCTTTCCCTGAAGACCACCAATTGTTTGACACCAATAGCGATAATGATCCCGTAACTCTGCGCCATTGTTCTAACAGGCAATCAATATGCAACTTCAACAGACTTGGATTCGAAAATATTTAGGCAGATACAAATATGTTACCTATGCTCGTATCTGTGATCATAACGGATTCCGGAGTTTCGCCGCAAAGCTGATTTCATTTATCGCTTAGCTCAGCTGAGCTTATTTGGTTGGTATTTAGGAGTGGAAAGTACATCATCACTTGGACGACCTTAGAATGCCATAATTCACTTTTATTCCAATTTTTCGTTGCCTTTGTTGCTGCTGCCAGTTAAATGTTGCTTGTTGCTTGTTGCTGTTCCTGTGTATATTCCGCTGTCGCTCTATTACTCTATTGCTTCTGGTTTGTGGTTAATGGTTTACTGTCCATTGAGCCGTTTTGAGTTGGATTTGGGCATTGTTAGCTGGAAAGATTTAGACTACTAGTTCATTAGGTTAGAATCTTTTTTCTTTCTTTGTAAAGAAGATAACCAGAGCTGGTAACTGGTTTGACGAAAAGAAGAATGAAAGTAAACTTCATGGATATCTGGATCTGGACAGACGATAAAGATATTGACTGGGACTTGAACGACGACGTCGCCGACAAAGTGTATTTTTATAATTGAGAAGATGCACAAAACTCGTATTAAGCAGTGTGTCGACGTCGCGTCACTTTGGGTAAGATCAATTGAAATTATGCAAAACCCGGGTCGAGTTATGGGAATGTTATGCAGTAGCCAACGGGGTTCCCCTACAGGCTGTCGTGTGGAAGACAGTGGCAATGGCCATTAATACGGTTTCCATAACGAGTGTCAAATGCAGTTAATGGATATCAACAACCAGTGGCACAATAGACTGGTAATTATGACTATTTGTCTTTTCGAAAATGACAACAACATATTTTATAATATCGTCGTGGATTTATGTCAACGACAATTGTTCTGACTTTGACGTTGTACTATTTTAAGCAGACAAATGTCGGATTAAGGCTAGGAGAGATTATCGCTGTTAATAACAGAGGATGTTGTATCTTTAGTCTTTATTCCTTTGTGCTGCTATAAATTTACATCACAGTTCGACTGAACGAGTTGAGTCACCCATCGTGAAAATGTTTTCCCACGGCAACCCTTTAACAGGTTGGCAGTTTTATTTAGGCTGTTCTCTGTCTGTTTCATGAGAACCAATATGGGCTGAACACGGTAATATATCACATTTTTGCAAACAATATTGGCATTTAAATGAACAGGCACACTGCATTAAATCCGCATACTGGCACACAATATAAAATGAAATTTCAACGGTACTTGATATACATTTCGAACCTGAAAACTTATTGCATGTTATAGGCTCTAGCACCAAGACAAAACTGATACTCTTGACTAAATTTCAGCTCACTAGTAGCCCAACGAAGACGGATAACACAGATTTCAACAAAAAGTTATTTAAAAAACAAACGAGGCGTTACCGTCTAGAAAAGACCTGAAGGAGTCAGCCTTTTTGACAACTCAAGCGGCAGTTTGAGCTGGAAACGCTTATCAAATGACCCATCCTTATAAAGTGAGATCAGCATAACTAGGAGTACCTCTATGGACCTGCATACATAAATAGAATTCCGAAGAAATTTGCTAACATAGGCTTTAATGTATGCTATGTGCGCATTCCCTAACAAAGCAGAAAGCTGGCACTGCCAAGGATGACTATCACGATGTAAATGCCAGGATACGAAAGGAGGGAAACCGACAAAAGCATCTAAGAGTCCACGATAGTACATGGCGACCTCCTGATTAATATGCGACAACATAGACCGGTCACATTTCGATTGACGGCAGGCACGCATCCAGAATTCTAAGTGTTACTACTAGGTGGCGTAAAAGTCATCACCCTATCGGAAGATGCTATAATTTTTGCAAATGGCGGCAAATGTCAATTCTACTTAGACATTTGTGAAGTAAGAGATTTTCTATCTGTCACGTCAACAAGATATGAATCGCTATACTCCTAAAGAACGCGAAATAATTGTTACGATTTTTTTGCGGAATAATTCGTCGGTGGTGTTGGCGCGGCGTGAATTTTGACGCATTTTTTCCGGGTAAACACTACCACGTTTAGCCGCTCGCTTAGAAGAATATGGGACAACACGAGATGCTGCCAGGTCTGGCCGGCAACGGAACAGCCGTTCTGCTGGCAATATCGCAGATGTGGTTGGAGATATCGTAAAGAACCCCACGTATCGACCAGACGACGTGCCAGGCAATTGGGCATCAATCGGCGGTCTTTACAGAGAATTTGTTGAAAGTCTGTACGATGTTCCCTTAGAAAGTACAAACAGTGCATCAGCTGTTAGCTGTGTAACCTACCAAGCCCGTGTAACCTAAGTTCAACTCATCCTGATTCTCTACTACGAGAGAGGCAACTTTTCATCGAAAATCATTATGAGCGTCGAGGCCCACTTCCATCTCTGCGGATATGTGAATAAGCAAAATTATCGCTTCTGGGGCACCGAAAATGCGCGTATAACCAACGAAGAACCATAACACCCTCTCAAAGTTACTGCATGGTTTGCTGTTTACACTGGAGGCGTCATCGGGCCTTATTTTTTCAAAAACGCCGCGGGCCAAGCATCTGCTATGGACGACGAGAGCTACAGAGCCATGCTCAAAGACTTTCTCCTCCTTCAATTGGATGAATTGGGACTGGAGAACATGTGGTGCAACAGAATGGAGCAACGACCCATACTGCATGAGCCACAACCGAAATTCTGAGGGCTGCATTTCCGGATTGCCTAATCTCTCGTATTGGCGAGTTTCACTGGCCGGTAAGATCGCCTGATTTAACCAATCCAGACTTTTTTTTGTGGGTTTTTTTGAAGTCACGAATCTATGTCAAAAATCCTGATACTCTTGAAGCTCTCAAAGTGAATATCCGTCAAGAATGCGAGGACCTGTCGCCGAAAGTTCTGGCAAGAGTGATGGAAAATGCCACAAATCGCGCCCGAATGGTCATCAATTCTGGCGGCGGCCATTTAGCCGGTATCATTTTCTCGACTTAATGGAAAAAAATATAAGACATCAAGTAAACATAATCCAAAAGCAGAACCAAAGTTTTTCATTTATAAAAAAAAATTACGGCCAAGGAACATCGGGTAACCACTTTTGCGCCACTTGGTACAACAAAGAACAATATGTACTGGATAGATCTGATCTGGTCAGAAGACTTTGCCTTTAGCGTTTAAGGCGGCTAGGCCATGTAGAAGGGATAGGCAACTATGGAACAAGCCAGTACAAATACTTATATAAAATCGTGCCAGACTCGTTCTGAAGGTTATTTCGCTAATATTCGATCCGATTAGTATGCTTGCTTTGTCCACTGTGTGTTTGGAAGGAAAGAAAAAGCGGCGCCGCGTCACTTTACAACATGTCAAAATCCGACAATGACACCCGTTTTTGCAGGACTAAAAGTAACGACTATAGAGCTGCTGGTTTCGAGCGCACTTTGCATAACAACAACTAAGGGAAGGCCAAAACTGCTTCGCTGTAAATCAACAGTTAAGCTCAACTGACGAGTAGTTGAAGCTTACTGCACTTCTTATTACCGTGCGTCTGCTTGTTTATCTGCGGATTGTTCTATGGGAAGCCTTAGATGAGCGTAGAATAATTGTCTAATGTGGCGATATCGAAAACCCATGTAAGCTCTTAATTAGAGGCATAAGTGCCGTATTATAAATTCTGCTATGTCATTGAACGAACCTGCTTGGTTCAAGGAAAAATAAATGCATTGGCTTTATTCAAAACTAATCAAAGTTGCTTCGCTGTATGTCCCGATAACACACAATGAATTGAAGTTGTCCAGAACTCAAGCTCCTTAAGGTGGGAGGAAAACATCACACAACGAACAGTGAACTAGTGGAGTTCGGCTGAACACACTCTCACAATGGACAACACAAAACGGTTTAGAGATAAGTCCATGAAAAATTGTACTAGTGTTGTTCACAAGAAAAAGAAAGCTAGAAATGTTTAATCTTCCTAGAATTGGAAGGGTAACATTGAAGAAAGATAAAAAAAAAAAACATTAGGAGCATTCTGCACATGCCAAAGAACCTTTGGTAAGCGTTGGGGACTAAGACCATGTATAATACACTGGATGTGCATGGCCATAATCAGCCATCGGTGCACTCTCTCAGTATCTTCGAAGTATGTAGGTTGTCGCTTTGGAGGAACATATTTTCTGGAGGTACCTATGGATTCTTCCACTCCCGGACTTCTGCTTTTACGCTCCTCAAAGGCGGCAACCAGTAGGTCCCCCCGGTACACTCTGAACATGTGACGGACTGTCATGTGATTTGGATTACACGCCTAGAGCCAGATGGACGGTCCCAGAACCCTCAGTGTCGATGAAGCACCTACAACCTATAGCAGTTGCCTAAAGCTAGATAGACTGCCTACAACTCTCTGCAACACACACCACACAACACACCCACAAAAGCATAGGTGTGCCCAGTAAACACAATACAAATAGAACATTTGAAAATAAGAACATTATCAATTTAAAGAATGGAACGTTATCTTCCCCTTTCCGCCCAAAATCTGCAGTCCACCATAATTTAACTAAATTTGATAATTTAACTAAATTTGATAATTTAACTAAATTTAAGAAAAGAGACAATTTAGGGGAAATGTTCACTCAGTCAAAAGGAAATTCCCAGAACTCGGAAATTTCCCTGCGGATCTGGGTAGTAAAAGTAGCACACTTGGATGTATGAAAAAGCGGTCTAGTGGAGTTCTAAGACATTGTTAAATGCTCCGGCTAAGTGGAGGAGCGTTGTACACATATACCAGCCATTGGGCCCGCTAAGAACCGATTGGATAGAATGCATGAATGTGTGTATGGGTGGCCAATGATCTGAATGGACATAACATAAATCAGGAAGGCCAGCTGAGAGCAACGCTTCGAAGAGGTTTACCCCGGTAAATAAAAATGTAAATAAAAAAGCTTAAGTCGAAATGACAAAATTTGCAAAAGCAGTAAAGAAAGAGAGGAACAGGAAAGGATAAGAGAAAGCCACGAAAACGAGGGAAGAAGGATAACAGCAGATAACGGTAGGGTATTGTATTGTGAGATTGTTTAGTGGAATCTTGATAGGCCTTCGTCCTCATAGTGGAAAAACAAAACTCCCGTTAAAAGAAAAACAAGCAAGACAAACGACCCGCTATGAAATATCTTTCCAACCAACGATCGGGAAGACAGAAGATAGCGGCCCACTCTTAAGCGGTTTCCCTTCCGATAGTTTGCACAGCCATTCTTTTAACCTGGTTGATAAGTTTTTGATACCGCTCATTCCATTGTTCCATACAGGATGCTGATCAATAAATCGCTAGTAATTAGAACGTACCTCTTGGCTTTTAGTTATTTTTTTTAAAGGTTTCGCAATTCCTTTCTTAAAAGACTGCGTGGTGCCTACCAATGCATTTGCGTGTCTTTTTCAAATATTTGCTACTGCCGTTGACTCCTCTTATTTTAATCATAAGCCCAGCCCAGCTGAGCAGCCGAAAGTGGCAGAACTTAACCTGATTCCTGTTGCAAATTTCCCTTGATATTTCTTGGTTTGCATCGCAGTCCGCCATTATCGATCAAACCACCATCTGTGTGGTGCGGGTTCATTTTTTTTTTAATAGTTGTTCTTTTCGTCCTACCGGCAGACCTCCTACAAAATAATAAATTTTAGATTATTGTTCTTTTAATCCGGGAAAAATTAATAAACAATAATGGCAACAATCTGATGGTACTACCTACACTAAGTAAACAGTAGGAACTCTCCGTCTCATACTTAAGGTTGGCTTCCCAGTTAACCTAATCAGAACCAGCCAGAACAACCAGCTCCTAATAACGAAGCTGCTAGTGAGCTAAATAACACAACATGCCGTGGCTGGTATATTTCATCGGTTGTGACGCAGAAGAGGCCAATCATGCTGCTATTTCCTCTGATGGCTTCAGGCCATCTGGCACAGATAGCATATACCAAGTTATGTTAGAAAAAAAGTATAAACCAGCTGCTGATAGCTCTGAAGAGAATCTTCACTACTAGCCTGGCACTGGCATATACCATATACCGAAAACCTGACGAACAGTGAGAATAGCCTTTATACCGAAAATCAGAGAAGAGGACTACACATTCGCCAAGAGCTTCAGACCTATAACTCTGACTTTCTTCGTGCTGAGGACCATGTGGAGAACAGTGCCGATCTGTGTGCGTAAAACTGTTTTGCGAAACCGCGGTTGATCATACGCGTCTGCACTTCAAAACCTGGTAGGCAGAATTGAAGCCGTACTCGACACGATGGAATACGAACTGGTCCTTTTCATCGACATTGAGGGGGGGTGCTTTCGACAACGAAATTTTGACGGTAAGTGGGGTATGTGTATCTCGGCCAGACAACACCGGGTAGATGAATCACTAGTTTTGTGGGTAAAAGCAATGCTGGTGAATAGTACATTGACTACGGATGCGGACTGCGGCCAATATGTGATGAGGGGGGTAAACAGGAGTTGCCCGCAAGGCAGCGTTCTGTCTCCACTTCTGTCCTGACATCTATGCACAAACAGATGATGTAGATGTACTGTATGTTGGATCGTGTCTAGCGGCTGCTGTGATCGACAATTGGTGCACTAGAAATGGGCTTTCAGTCAATCTTCTCAAAACTAAGGATGTTCTCTTTACGAGAAGTAGGAAGCTGTATGGTCTGACTTATCTAGTGCTTAAAGACATCAGCATCTAATTCTCCAAAGAAGCTAAGTATTTGAGTGTCAGTTTGTATAACAAACTTCTATGTACGAAATATCGAAAGACTCTAAGGCGCTGTCGGCCTTCTGGCAGTGCAGAGGAGATGTCGGCAAGGCATTGCGCATGTCACTGAAAAGGTGTTCACCTTACCGATCTCGACCATCATGAACGCCTGGGCTCTCGAGACGGGGTGAGATATTATTGAGATCAGCGGATTAATTATACGCTTTGGTCATGATCACATATGTATGTACTCGTATGTAGGCTGGTGAGACCGCGCAAATGAAACCAACTTGACTTCTTATTCAAACTTACTCGTAGTTCATAATTATTTTATTAAAGCAAAAAAACAGAAATTCATACAAAAATTCACTTACAAGGAAAAATATAAAAGAAAAATCTACAACTGCGAAATAGATTTCTTACCTCTGAAATCCGCTGGTCATTACGTCAGGATCAATTGATTGAATAGCACCTTTTTTGGGCTTTTTTTCATATTTTTCTTTCTTTTAGCACAAGATACGATCACGGCTCACAATTAAAATTTGATATTACATTTTGTTGTTAGTAACTTAGATCACATAAATAGTTAATGTATTTTTTCGATTATTTTGTTGATTCTTTTTTTTACGAATGAACTTTTGCAGTTTGGTTTTAATTAATTATTTTTTTTTGGCTTACTGAGGCGAAAAAGAAAAGACATGAGGCTCAGATAGGTGAAGATTTTGCCGCCATGGATGTTTGGGAGGTGGCACAACAGAGATCGTTGAAGAGGGTCATCCTTATGTCGTGGCGACTAGCTCTCCTCGTGCTCCAGGTACTCCGGTTGCAGATGTTTTTCCTTACACTTTCTCATTCACTTATCCTTTCAAAGGTGCATGATTCACCAAGTACAATATGTCGCCGCTCTTCTCTGATCCAAGAAGTTTTTTTTTTATTTTTTAGAATGGGAGCTTATCACAACCAGGAGAACAAAAGAAAAACTCGGGTTTTTTGAACCATAAAAGTGCGTCAATATGAAAATCCTTGGAAGACGTCTTGGCGCTTTGAGGTATCAGATCGAAAGAAGAAAGTTTTTTGGTGGAAATGCAACGAGCATTAGTTTTAGTAACGACACCTAGCTGAAATTTCTGTTTAAGAACTCATACATATTGAAATATGTGCCATAGAAATTTTGTGTTATTAAGAAAAGCTTTTCTGATTTTTCTTAGAATGCTACGTTGTCCGGTGGAACAAGGTCTCACGGAAATACCTTTTTACTGCTTTTGCCAGACTCCAAAGAAGTATCTGCCTCCCTAGTACGCCTGGCTTTCCTTTAGACGCATTGAAGAATCTCCCTCCCCTTGATATTCATATTATTGGCTGCACTCTTAAAGCCATCTTCCGTTTAAAAAGAAGCAGCTTTTGCCACAACACACACTGGAGCTTTGATGACCCTGCGCGCCGACTGTCTTAGGTCCTGGTCTTATGGACATGCCGTCTGTTGTATTGACCACAGAATTCCTACCGCGGAAAAAATACGAAATCGAATTTTCCTATGCACAAGACTGGTTTCGGCCGAAATCTGAACCAGGAAAGTAATGAAGTCCGGTCTTCGCGTATGGCTCCAAACCTGATTTAGGGTTCTGCTGTGGTGTTTTTCTGGAGGACCACACCTTTAGATTTCACTCTCTGACAAACTTTCGTCTGTCTTCCTAGCGGATATAAGCGCAATCCTGATGGCAATGAACTATAATATGAAGAACCAGTGGAGGGGATGCAGCATTTGCATCTGTAGCTACAGCCAAGCTGCGCTTAGGGCCTTCCTGCACCCTCTCACGACTTCCAACCAAGTTTGAAAGTGCAGGACATCACTGAACGCAGTCGGAAAGCTGACTTCACTGAGTCTTGTCTGGGTTCCAGGTCACAATGGAATGAAAGTGTTTTTCAGAAGCCGAACCTACGTTAAGTCTGCTTGGGTCCTCGGTTAGGTATTTGCTCTGTTGGTGAAACGCAATGTTTTCTCGAAAAATTTAAAAATTTTCAATTTCAGTCCAACTTAACGGACTCACTAACAAACAACGCTAAACTGTAATATGTTGCAAGTACGGCCAGTTACTGAGAAGTTGCCTGCTAATCATTCACTTCTGACCGGTGAACGCGTATTGGATTCGTTGTTCCCTTGTGTCGAAGGCAGTACCACTAACACATCCGGAGCTCTCGGTTGTGGTAAAACTGTCATCTCACTCCAAGTACTCCAATTGGGATGTCATCATCTTCGTCGATTGCGGAGAACGTAGTAACGAAATGTGATTGCCCCGAGTTGTCAGTTGAAATCGATGGTGTCACCGAATCGATCATGAACCGTACCGCACTTGTTGCCAACACGTCCAACATGCCTGTCACTGCTCTTGAAGCTCTGGTGTAACATTGTTGGAATACTTCCGTGATATGAGTTACAATGTATCCATGACGACTGATTCTACCCCTCGTGGCACTGAGGCTCTTCATGAAATTTTAGGTCACATCGCTGAAGCGCCTGCCGATTCTGGTTACCAGCCTACTTGGGTGCCCGTTTGGCCTTCTTCTTTGAACATGCCGATCGTGCCAAGTGTTTGGGTAACCTAGAAAATGAGGGTTCCGTTTCTATTGTCGTTGCTGTATCACTTTCTGGTGGTGATTTCTCAGACCCTGTCACTTCTGCTATACTCGGTATTATACAGGTGTTTGGATAGGAAACTGGCCCAAGACAAACATATCCCCCCCTATCAACTGGCTCATTTCGTACAGTAAATACATGATTTCTATGACAAGAACTTTGTCGAATTCGTGTCACTTAGGACCAAGGTTAAGGAAATCGTACAAGAGGAAGAGGATCTTTCGGAAAGGTCGTCGGTAAAGTTTCATTGGATGAGATCGTTAAGATCATTCTCGAAGTTGGCTCAAGGACGATTTCCTGTAACAGAAGTGCTACTCTTCATACGATCGCCTCTGCCAATTCTGCAAGACAATCGGTATGCTGAGGAATATTTATCATTGCCTTCTACGATATGGTCCGTCAATCAGTTGAATCCACCGCTCAGATAACAAAATCACGTGGAACCTAATCAGGGAGGCCATGGGCAATATTATGTACCAACTGTCAAGGATGGTGAAGCTAAGATCAACTGAACGAGGACTTACAACAAGCCTTCAAAAATCTGGAAAACTAAGCCATCTCAAGCCTTTGATGTTTATATTGTTAAATAGTAGTTAAACTTTAAAGAAAACGAAAAAGGTCCTTACATCATAAATGAAATGTCCAAAATATCCTTTTTGTTGCCCAATCCGTTTACTTGCACTTAAGCAGCAACAGCAACTTATTTTCTTCTTTTACGTGTTTACACACTTTATTCTCGGGCGTCACAAAAATGTCCTTCCAAATGAAGAGAGCATAAGAAATCTTAAAATATATGTTGCTCTGTATTAAACGCACCGAGAAGTGAAATTATTTTAATTATGATTCCTTCGAATTGTTTATAAGCCAATTGTACTTGTACTTTGAAAAATAAGTGAAAAGCTTAACTCAATAGGGCTTTATATGAGCAGAACTGCTAGTGGCGTCTTTAAGAGGTCAGTGGCCTTTCTGCTGTTCCTAAGTAGGAAAGACTGCAGACTGCTTACTGGCTAGACATATGGTATGTAAGTAATACAACATCCTGCTACGTTTGCTACATCCCTCTGTGAATGCCCTTCTTACGTTCACATACGGCTTCAATTACTCGTCGTTGACATGGTGGGTGCTGGTACTGTAGTCATTTTATCACTGAAACGCATACTTATAGAGCACCTTCCTATGACCGCGATATATCGCTTCTCTGCTTCTTTCATTTTCTTTCTGTGAAGACAGTATTTCCCCTGTCTCCTTTGTCCATAGAGTCCGTGGGCAGCATTCGTCTTTTTTGCAGCAGTACCTCATAAACCTCTTGTTTCCCTGCATGCTAATTAAATGACTATGTAGGGTGAGATCTAGAGACCAAGTAGACAAGAACATTTTGAGTGTTTCGAGTCCTCATAAAATGGACAGAAAAGTGCAATAAAGTTGGCAGGAGCAATTAGATGTGGACCTCAATCATATTGCAACGCGTAGCTACGATAGAGTCCACGTTGTTCTACCGATGAGAACCAAATGAATTCAAAAGACTATTACTTGCACAATTACCAGGCGTTTTGAGTAAACTGGTGATGCATGACGACAATCGATCTCCGCCAGCAGCTGACGTAAAAAACGAGCAAAACTGATTAAGACCACATAAGAAGAAATACAAGACAACTTTTATCCTTACAGGTGACAAGCCTCCGCTAATGATTGACCATAAAAGTTCAACGTCCGCTTGATTGTTAACTACAAAGCCTCATAAATTGTTACCTTTAAAGGTCACCTCATAATAGCCCACTTCTGCCATTCAATCATCATTGTGTTCATCAATTCAGTGATCGATTCTAAATCTTTCAGAATCGATTCTTCCACACATCTATTCAACGCGAACAAAGCCACAAAAGCTACATTAAACATCTATCAAGGTTGATTCAACCAATTTGAACAACATTGTCACAGATACTCCTATTTGTATCAGCACAATCCAAATGAAGTAATCACCAACAACAATCATCAATGGAACAATCATCAGCGGATATGTTCCAATTCTCTTCCGGTCATGTTCACTTACAAAAAAAATCATATTTCTCCGTTCCAATTAGAAAACGGTGGCCAACAATTAAGCAATTTCTTGGAATCACCAACTTCCATGTTCTGTTTAATGACCATCTTTTGAGACACATCGTTTAGCTGCAGTAGATCTCATCTGGTAAACGTGTCCAACCGGATTAATTCGGATTAACATCACTGTCACGGTATTGATCACTTCTCCCGAACCCAACACAATGGGAAAGTGTGAAAGCCTCACTGTTGTGGTGTAAACTCTGCAAAAGACACTTTTTGTCCTAAAGAACTACATTTGTGCCACTCGCATGACAGTTGGGTAGGCACTCTGGTCAACTCTGGGGAAAGGTCATTGGAATCCGACGTTCCGAGTCGTGTAAGTACGAATACGAATAAGTACTATGCGTGCAATGAAAATGAAAGGCCATCATGGCAATGGATGTACGTATGGAACCTCTTAAATGTGATCGCGGTTGATTTGTCAACCATGGTATCCGTACTCGGTACTCGTATGCACCTGGGAGGAATTATGAAGTCGTTATGCAGGCATAAGTGGTCGCAATGACCACTTTTTCACGCGGGAAAGTCATGTGAATCCGAATTTCGCAACGCCACTGTGTATAGATACGACTAGATATGTGTAAATTTGAATATAGTTAAGCGGCCGTCTTGGCAAAATGCAGAGCAATAAACAGCGAATTTATGAAAAGTGAATCGTGAGACGAAATTGTAATTAGAAGCTCAACGATTGTACGAGTACTCGTATCTACTTACATATGAGCGTAGATATTCGTACTTCGTTTTCATGTGACAGCAAATTTTCGAGGTCAAGTATGCGAAATACTTTCGCTGAGGGCAGCAACAGCAGCAGTAGAGGCAGATGTAGATGCCTTGAGAGAAGTGGCTTTGATGTCAAAGTGGACATCGATTGTGGAAATGAAAGTGACTTGAGGCTTAGGATTTGAGGAATGCTAATTGAATCTTAGAATCAGGCATAGTCAATTATACTAATTGGAAACATATCTGTTTAACAAGGCGCCGCTGTTGCAATTCTGAGAAAATTTATTTAACGAAGTATCTGAGAACTGGTAGCTTACTTTCAATTAAATCGCTGGAATGTCGAAGCAGTAATGGGGTGTGGTTTGCTGATGAAGTGACCCAAACAATCTCGCTCCGTGCTGGTGAGGGAAGATAACTTTGGATGGAATTGATGAGGAATGTTATCTACTTGTGTAATTAATTTCGATATATCAACCAGAGCCAGGTTAATTACCAGATGCTTTCTTTATAGTCAGATTCGTATTTTGATCGATTTGAATGGGGATGGGCTTATATAGGAGATTAGATCCGGAGAGGCAATACCTTTGGAATAAACCTACCGATCGGCATGGAGTCTATCTATGAAACTCGACCTTCTAGACATTAAGGATTTGCCAGCAATTACACTTGAAGAACCAGTTGCAAGATGCAGATCGAGTGATAGAAATAATAAAAAGCTCATCTACTGGGTAGTTAGCTTAATAGATGACATGCCAGGTTAGATAATGGCCGATACCGATTGGTAGTGATTAAGCAACGGGGCCGAGCATTTGTTTGCCGTATCTAATTGCTGATTGACATTTCTTCCTAATGTCGGTCCTTAAATAGGCGTTAGCCATCTATCATCCGCAAATGGAAAAGCATATATGTATGTAGCTCTGTGAGGTAATGGAAGTAGTATCCTCCGAAGATTGGTAAGGCATGGAGACATTATGATTTATTAAACTATACGCTTCACAAGTAGGAGTCTTCCATCTCACTTTACTTAAGTCACGTTCCGAGTTGAACCTGGGTTTTAACCAAGAAGCTGACTGGCATGAGTTCTCGCCAGCTGCCTCCAAAGCCGCACTCTAAGTTGATTGAGTTCGACTTCTACTTACCTTTTTTTTTTTTTTTTCGTGGGAAGATGAGAAATCTTCATAGACACTATAGGCCCGGAGCCTATAGTAGCGTGAGATCCTTACTCACTAAAAAAAACACCTCCCTTAGGCAAACCACCACTGAGTTCACACTCAACAACCAGTTGTTTGTTTTCATAAGATATCCTGCAGGCGATTTCCATTCCTGTGTACTTTAGAAAAATTACGCGCTGCTAATCACAGCGCCAGATCGAGAGGCTTAGTCCTTTTTAGACGGCGCAATAAATTTGTCTCTGTTCTGATCTGTGGAACAGAAATTTTCGTATGACCTTGTAATCGATTATTATGTTTTCGCGCAAACATTTTAATTACGTTCTGAACGTTTTCGATTCCTAAGTCTCTGTGGATATCATCGTTTCTAATATACCACGGCGCATTAACTATACCTCGAAGAACTTTGTTTACTATTTTTAGTACAACCCCAAAGTCGTACACCATATGTCCAGATCGGTTTTAGCACTTGCTTGTATAATAGCAGTTTGTTCTCTAAGCTAAGCTTGGAATACTTTCCAATAAGCCAGTAAATATCTCTATATTTGATTTCAAGGTCTTCACGTTTTTTCTTGACGTGTGCTCTCCATTTTGGTTTAGCGTCGAGTGTCATACCGAGATATTTGGCCTCGTTCGCGTAAGGAATTCGTACTGCGTTGATAAACACCGGTGGATTCTCAATTTTCTTGAGAGTGAAGTTCACGTGGAGAGACTTGTTTTCATTAAGCGCGATTCGCCAAGTCTTTGTCCAATTGTTAATCCGTGTAAGGGCACGTTGCAACTTAGCAGTTGCTTCTTCGACTGTTTTAGCCGTTGCCAAAATGGCAGTGTCATCAGCAAATGTGGCTAGGACAGTGTCGTCCATTTGCGGTATATCGCGGGTAAAAAGCAAATATAGCAGAGGGCCAAGTACACTTCCTTGCGGCATCCCCGCCTTTATTGTCTTAAAAGTGGAATATTCGTTTCAGTGTCTCACACGGAAGAGTCGGTCTTCCAGGTATGAACCTAAAATACAAGACAATTGCTGGGGTAGGGCTTGTCGAAGTTTATATTTTAGGCCTTCGTGCCATACCTTATCAAAGGTTTGCGAAACGTCAAGGAATGCGCTTGAACAGACTAACTTACACTCGATTGCTCGTTCAATTACATCGGTTATGCGATGCACTTGGTCAACTGTAGAGTGTTGGCTTCTAAAGCCAAATTGATGATCAGGCAAGAGGGAATTTGTGTCGGTAATTGGTTTAAGGCGATTAAGAAGGATTCGCTCGAAGACCCACGATGTAATCGGGAGAAGTGATATCGGTCTATATGACTTGACTTCAGTCAGCGCCTTACCGGGTTTCGGAACCATAATAACTTCGGCTACTTTCCACTTGTGCGGTACATGCTCTAATCTAATGCTGGCATTTATAAGATAGAGCAGTTTTAGCAAACCTTTTTTCGGCAACGCTTTAAGTATCTCTCGCGTTATTAAATCATATTCCGGGGCTTTATTGGGCTTAAGCATGTCTATAACTTGTCTAAGTTCCCTAAGTGTAGCCTTTTCTACTGGAAAGTTTGTCGTCACGTCTAGCGTATTGACATTCTCTGGAAGCACTTCCCCGTCGAATGGTTTAAACGTTTCTGCAAGATGGTCGGCGAAAACATTAGCTTTTTCTTTATCTTCTTTCGCTCAGTCATCCTGGTTTCTTCCTATTGGCGCCACGTGTATTTGAGGCTTTCGAACACTTTTAACGGCTCTCCATATGGAGTAGTTGCTATCCTTTGTCGCTGTGAGTCTTTCAAGGTAGTTATTAATACCTGATTATTGAAGTCCTTGATCGATTTTTTCAACAAGTTGCAGAGCCTATTGAAGGATGTTTTATCTTATGGTGCCCGGGTTTCATGCCACTTTTTCCGCGGTCTTCGTTTCTTCCTTATCATTTCTCTGATTTCCGGTGGGTATCTTATGCCGACTTTGGGAACTTTGTTCGATTCGCGGGGAGTGTTCTTCCAGGCCGCTTGCTGTATGACTTCAACAAAACGTTCAACTTCTCTTTTAAGTTGATACGGCGTTCTAAGTGCTACTTTCAACTCAGTATTATCTACAACGTCTATTCGGAAATCTTCCCAGTGAGTTTTGCTGTTAGTTAATCTGGGTGGTCTTTGTTTCTTAACCAAGGATTCGCACAGTGAGAGAATAACGGGAGAATGATCGGAGGAAAGATCGAAGCCCTCTTCAACTTTGACCTAACTAGCGTTTACTCCTTTTCCGATAAAGAAGTCTATTACATCGGGTGTTTTGGCGACTTCCGAGGGCCAGTATGTCGGCTTGCCTGTTGAGTAAAAATAGCAACCACATTCCATACCAGCCCTGTAAAGAGTTTTGCCTTTTTGAGAGATACATCTTGAGCCCCAAAAGGTGTGCTTCGCGTTAAAGTCGCCACCAATAATGAAGATTGCATAGGTCAATAAATTCGTGTTTTTCTATTTTGCAGCGCGATTGGCAATAGATTGAGGATATATTAAAAGAGTAATTTTTATTTTTAGCGCGCACAACGGTCATTTGAAATTTGTCAAGTTCAATTATTGCTTCCAGAGTATGTTCAATGCAGTCTTTTATGAATAGGGATGACCCGCCTCTTGCGTTTCCCGATGGATGATGAGCGTGGTAGTCGTGGTAACCTTTTAGTTCCACGCGCGATTCTGTCGCCAGGTGAGTTTCAGAAATTAAACATATGTCAATTACTTTTTCCTGCATGAAAATATTTAGTTCATCAAGGATTTTCTGTAGCCCGTTGGCATTCCACGCAAGTATATTGAGCTTCTTTGCCATATTGCCATAATTAGTTGCAGAAATTGACTTCGAACTTACGAAGCCGTTCGACTATTATCTTATTTATTTTAGTCTGCTCTTCTAGTCTCTTCTACTTACATGCCCCAACTTTATATGGGGTCATATTCTGCCTCTTTATACCAGAGATTTGTTTTGCATTCAATCATCATGGCCCAGCCTTTTCAGACGTTGGATCCATAGACGGGTGACTAGAAGAAGGTCGCTGTAGTACAGTTCGTGATTGAATATCCCAATCCGTCAATACAACCGAGACCGAAATAAACAGACAGTATACCCTTCCCGGAGTAACCACAGTGTGGCGCTCCCATTGTTCCGATTTGAGTTCTGTTTTTTTTGTTAAGTTGACCAATCTGTTGTTGACATTCCCTCCAAATCTTAGCATCATAGCTTGACATTTGCAAAAGTTACGTAGCCAAGAGTACATCTATCTCTATGTGTCTTGGCGATTTTTTACAATTTTAGAAATGGATTTAAATTTGCAACAACGAACTTGTATTCAATTTTGCGTAAAAAACCCATTTAATGGTGCGCGAACGTTGGAAATTTTCTAAAAGTGTTTCGGCAACGATTCTCTAAAGAAAATGGTCATTTACCAGTGGCACGAGCGGTTCAAAAGTAGTCGAGAGTCAATCGAAGATGATGAACGCAGTGGCAGACCATCGATAACGAAAACCGAAGAAAACATTGATGAAGACCAACATTTCGTCAATAACTGCAAATTAACCCTCAGAGAGATTGCGGAGGACTTGAACATTGCCTATGGATCCGTCCAAGACATTTTGGTTAATGATTTGGGTTTTCGTCATGCAGCAAAGTTGGTGGCAAAAGACCTCAATTTCATGCAAAAAAGAGACCGTGTTGACGTCGCAAAAGAGATAATTTGCGAAGCTGAATCCGATCCCACATTCATCAAAAGGATCAATACTGGAGACGAGACGTGGGTTTATGAGTACGACACGCAATCCAGACATCAGGCAATTGAATGGCGTTCACCAAATGAGCCGAGATTAAAAAAAAAAACACGTCGTTTTCAGTCAAAAAAGAAGGCAATGAACGGTGTAGTGCATCATGAATTTTTGCCAGAAGGCCATACAGTAAACAAAGAGTATTATTTGAGCGTTATGAGATGTTTGCGTGAAGCAATTCGCCGAAAGAGACCAGAATTGTGGGCAGAAAACTCGTGGATTTTGCACCATGATAATGCACCGTCGCACAGTCTCATCATTATTTGTAGTTTTTTGACGAAAAATGCAACAAATACCATCCAACAGCCACCGAATTCACCTGATTTGGCTCTTTCTGTTCAATCGAGTTAAAAAACCACTCCGGGGAACGCGTTTCAGCAGCCGAGAGGAAGTAATGGAAAAATCGCAGGAAGCACTGATGGACATACCGAAAACCGAATATAAAAAATGTTTCGAGGATTGGATCAAGCGCTGGCATAAGTGTGTTGCAGTCGATGGGAATTACTTTGAATTGGACAATATAGATTTAGATGAATAAACTTGTATTTTTAATTTTCTGAATAAATTCCGGCAACTTTTTGATTGAGGTGGTATGCAGTCTTGTTGTTGACAATTTCGGCTCTTTTCCAATATCTACTACGAATATTTGATCGATTGCAGTTTTTCCTGCGCTCAGACTTATTTCTATAGTCCAAAGAGTCCCCTATCGTGTGGATCAGGCAAACGATGCTGAGATTCCAGACCTTTTCACATACATTAGTTTCATATCATCAACTCCACTTGCAAAAATAGACTGCAAAGCCGAGGCGTGAACAAAATCAGTGACCAATCCTTTGCGAGCTAACTCTTCTGTGTGTTCATTGACTACCACTCCGAAACTCGGCTGAGCGGAATTAAGTGTTCCATAACAGCGCTTTGTCAGAGGATAAGTTATCCTTTCAGTAAGAGTCTACTGTGTCGTAATGGGAGCACTCAGAGGGAAAATATAAACACTACAAGAAGTTTTCACTTTGGCCTAGCAAAATCATAGTCCAGGTGACTAAAAGCAATTTGCAGTCTGTTCCTCTGTGAGTTGCAGGAAGAATGCCGCTAGCCTTTTGTAGATATCGAGGGCATTCGTTTTTTAACAGACAAGATGCATCGAATTCAGCCTTTTGCTGAAAATGTTCTTAAGAAGTTTTGTACTTTCGTTGTACTCATTAGTCATTTTGAAAGCCATCAAGTCAAAGATTCAGCTGTTCGCCGTTGACTTATGGTTCAGTTCGTTGGCTACTACAACAAAATTCTGAGCTCAATTCTTAGGCAATACATAGAAAAACAGAAAAGAGTCCTAAAATCATCATATTTTGGCAGATGAACCAACCCACGAAAGTGAAAAACTTCGGCCTATAAAAGAGCCTTTCGCCTTTCAGAATCGATAAGATCTCCTCTCTTTGAATACAAAATGACAATATTTGCAACGCAGTGGAGATACAAGGCCTTGATCCACATCGGCAGCAGCATTATCTACATCCCAACTCCAGGTTCCCGGAATTTATTCAGAAAATTAAAAATACAAGTTTATTCATCTAAATCTACATATATTGTCCCCTTCAAAGTAATCCCCATCGACTGCAACACACTTATGCTAGCGCTTGATCCAATCCTCGAAACATTTTTTATATTCGGTTTTCGGTATGTCCATCAGTGCTTCCTGCGATTTTTCCATTACTTCCTCTCGGCTGCTGAAACGCGTTCCCCGTAGTAGTTTTTTAACTCGATTGAACAGGAAGCAGCCAAATCAGGTGAATTTGGTGGCTGTTGGATGGTATTTGTTGCATTTTTCGTCAAAAAACTACAAATAATGATGAGAATGTGCGACGGTGCATTATCATGGTGCAAAATCCACGAGTTTTCTGCCCACAATTCTGGTCTCTTTCGACGAATTGCTTCACGCAAACGTCTCATAACGCCCAAATAATACTCTTTGTTTACTGTATGGCCTTCTGGCAAAAATTCATGATGCACTACACCGTTGTAATCCATGAAAACCGTCAACATTGCCTTCTTTTTCGACTGAAAATGAAGTGGTTTTTTTGGTTTCGGCTCATTTGGTGAACGCCATTCACTTGCCTGATGTATGGGTTGTGTGTCGTACTCATAAACCCACGTCTCGTCTCCAGTAATGATCCTTTTGATAAATGTGGGATCGGATTCAGCCTCGCAAATCATCTGTTTTGAGACGTAAAGACGGTCTCTTTTTTGCATGAAATTGAGGTCTTTTGGCACCAACTTTGCTGCTACACGACGGAAACCCAAATCATTAACCAAAATGTCTTGGACGGATCCATATGCAATGCTTTAGTCCTCCGCTATCTCTCTGAATGTTAATTTCCGGTTATCGACCAACATTTCTTTTACGAGTACTTCATCAATGTTTTCGTCGGTTTTCGATGTCGATGGTCTGCCACTGCGTTCATCATCTTCGATTGACTCACGACCACTTTTGAACCGCTCGAGCCACTGGTAAACGACCGTTTTCTTTAGAGAATCGTTGCCGAAACACTTTTCCAACATTTCCAACGTTCGCGCACCATTAAATTCGTTTTTTACGCAAAATTGAATACAAGTTCGTTGTTGCAAATTTAAATCCATTTCTAAAATTGTAAAAAATCGCCAACACACACAAAAGGATAGATGTACTCTTGGCTACGTTACTTTTGCAAATGTCAAGCTATGACGCTAATATTTAGAGGGAATGTCAACAACGGATTTACCAATTTAACAAAAAAACAAACACTCCATATCGACGGTAGTCAGAATTCAATGTTGTATTCAGCAGGATCACTTTAACTCAGCTTACTATTGGTTAGTCTTCATTATGTTGTCTCGCCATATTGAATTGTCAAAGCGGCCCAGATGCGGGTAAAAATGCACAATGGGTACTCTGTCTTAGCAAGCTCGCGTTCAATACGACCTTCTAGATTTTGAGAGGCTTACTGACAGAATTTGTTCACATTATCAAGTTCGGACAAAGGATGTATTCACTAAGCGGCCTTGTACTCATGAAATTCACTGGATCCGTGTTCGGACTAATTAGTTTGACAAGGCTTCTTATTCTATTTACTAAGTTTTGCAGCTTTCTTGTGTCTGCGGCGATTGATTTATGAATATTATTTTTATATGGAAGTCCTGATTCAACGTTGGAGGAAAAGAATCGAAAGCTTAGCGCCATAGTCGTTGTATTATATTTCCCCATTTTTGATATCATTCCGAATGCAGTTTTGGCTTTCGAATTTTGCTGACTTCATCAAGTTCAGTGCACACTTCAATCGGGACTATTCCTCCCAAATAAGGGAAACTTTGTACACCTCTCCCGTAATGTTATGCGGGTAGACGGAGAGGGATTGAAAGGCTAAGGGCTTTGGTTTGTTTTATATTGTAAGTTCTGGAGCATATGGCGATGGTAAGTAACCATATGCAAGTAAACATCGTCAAGTTTCTTAAGAGGCAAGTTGACTCACTAATCTGACTTCGACCATATAATTTATCCGGAGAGGGAGGACTGGGAACAAAATGCAGTAATCAAAACGAATGAAATTGCAATTTTCACAAATGGCCCAAAACCAGAGAAAGGAACAGGTTCTGGTATCTTCTCAGAAGACCCAGAACTAAGAGTGTCTATAAGACTACCGGACGCAAGCAGTGTCTTCCAATCAGAGGTTCTAGCTGTCCTCAGGGCGGCTGAGCTAATGCAGATACACTAGTTGGCATAAGTATTTTGACGAAATAAAAATCGTGCATTTTTGAGTTTAACTTGTAAATGGCTTTATAAAGATTTTTTTTTATTTTTTCCTTTTTTATAACTAATAAAAACTTAAAAATAAGCCAACAAACATTTTTTTATAAAAATTTAGAAAGATATTAATTAACTAGTAATTTCACGTGTTTGCATAAGTATTTTGACAAGTATGTAATACAAAGAAAACAAAACTTAAACTTAACAAAAGTAAAGAAAAGAGGAAGAATTTAGTAAAATGTATAACCTCCTTTGGCATCAACAACTTTTTGAAGTCACCGAGGCGACTGAATCCACTAAATTTTCAAGAATCTCTGGAGATATTTCTTTCCAGAGGAAAGTGACCTCCGAAATTGTCTCCTCTCTGGTTTTATTTAACGAAACTATTCTTTTGCATTTCAAAAGAGACCAGACGTTTTCTATAATATTTAAATCTGGACTTTGAGGTGGGCCAGTCCAAAGTGGTAACACCAAGATCCTTCAAAAAGTTAGTTATCACCCGGGCTTTGTGGCATGGGGCATTATCCTGTTGCAGGATAAATGATTCCCCAATACGCCTATCAACGGAAGGAAAGGCATTATCATTTAGGATACTAACATATAGACATTGGTTCATCGAGCCGTTTTAACGGTTCATCATTTTTTAACAAACGAGCCTTTTTTTTTGTCTTATTACTTTTGGCAATCTTACAAAAAATTTATTTTTTGATGACTTCGCTTCTCCAGAACTCCTTTGGCGTGTGCAGATGGTTAGTCTTTTAAGCTTGTTTGCCTTTGATAGGTACGGCACGTCCTCAACTTTGAATGTCTTAAAATCTCTCATTCCAATCCATTCATCTGCAGCGGATTGAGGCTTCACAAAAATATTTTTTTCAAATTCCCGTAGAAGGACTTGGTCTTCAGTGGGCGTTGTTTTGCGCTTAACACCTGACTTCGTTAAGTTTCTTATGTCATTATGCTTTTTAAACTTATTAATTTGATAGTGCACAGTTTGACGCGACACATTACACTCATTTGCAATGTCTTTTACTGCTGTTCCAGCGTTAAACTTTGCTACCATTGCAAATCTGATAACTAAACTCAATTCAGCCGTTTTACTTATGGTTTTTAATAACTTTTAATAAATATTTATTTTTTTATCAACGTTTAATATCAATTAAAGTTAAATACAAAAGTTGCTTGGTTTTCACGTGATCAAAAATATAAAAACATTTACACAAAAATTCCGTCAAAATACTTATTCCACTTATCAGCAGAAAGAGAACGCAAACGGTAAACAATATAAAATTTGGCATGCATAGAGCTAAAAATAGATTCTTTGTTTTGCACATCATTTTCGCAATATTATTTAAGGATATAAGCAAAGCTAGCTTCAATAGCCACAAAAAGGTTTCGTCAAAATACTTATACCGACTAGTGTAAGATCGGTATCCGAAAGAGACATCGCTATCAACATCGATTGCCAGGGCGCACTCAAGGCAATGGAATCAACCAATGTCAACTCTAATACCGTCAGGGGCTGTCGTAAAGTGCTTAAGGCACAATGCACTCAGACCCGGGTAAGACTGTGTAGGGTGCCAAGACACTGCGGTGTTAAAGAAAATGAACAAGCGGACGAGCTTACAAGAAAAGGCGGGCTACTCGATAATAGTGAGGTTGCCAACATCAAACCACCCCTTTGCATACTTTGCATAGTGAGAGGCACTATCGAGGAAAAAATTACAAAGACTGCCAACCTAAGGTGGTCAAGTCTTGAAGGACACAGGCTATACAAGGCTCCTTGCTGACAGTAATAGGAATCCTGACAGGACACTGTCTCCTGCGCAAAGAGAATCAAATTGTCAGATACGAATATTTGCAGATTCTGCGGTGATCTGCAAGCTGTTGAGGACATAACACACATACCGTGTGAATGCGAGGCAATATCGCGAAGTCGAAGAAAATTTTTAAGGAAAAACTCATTCGGAAACCTAGAGGAAATAGATGGCACGAACTTCAAAGGCCTTCTTGGCTTTTGCAAGAAAATTGGCTATTTCACCAGGGCAATTGTTTAGGTTTTTGCCATTTGAAGAGAAATTCAACTGGTTCCACAGGGATCGCGATGGGCCCGTTTTGGTGTCTGGTGCCTATGTGATGGCATATCCATCACACCCCTGTTTAACCTAACCCTAACCCTAATCCTAAGAGGCAAGTTATTAAATGCAGCCCTGTTCTACAATATTTTACAATGAATTTCAAACATCTAATAGCTTAACGTTGCGTAGATTTTGTGACTGCAAGCGAATACTTTTCCAGCAAAATCCACCAAGACCACCAATTCAACGTGTTCTTCAATTCTGTCATGGATTCTTCGGCATTCAACATTCATTGCATTCCTCTAGAAAATACTCAATTTTCGATAAACTGACTAATATAGGCCTCAATCTAAATAAGCCTTCGAATGCCACGGCCTTGCTCTTACTCGTATTTAATATTTTACCCGTGGCTATAAATTTTATTTATTTATGCTAATTTAATTTAATTTATTTTGACTCAAATTGCGAATTACAATAATACTACAAAATAATATTTATTCTTTATTCGCATACATTAATTCATAGTTTAAACAAATTCTTACAACTCTTACAATTTATATACTCGTAAATTATGAGAATGGTTAGTGACACTTTTATTCAACGAAATTAATAGAGATAAATGTCTCTTCAGATCAATACAATGTGGTGAGCGTATGTATAATAAAATTCATGCAAATTCAAATTTAATTTAATACAAAAATAGAGAAAACACAGGCATGAAGGCAAAGTTCCATGAAATATTGAAGCGCAACAAAGTATCAATTTCATTGTGATTAATATCAAGAAGTCACACTTTCACTTTTTTTTTAAATTTCGGTAGAGGTCTAACGGTTCGTATATTACCGGGAAGACCATTAATAAGTTTCTGAAGCTGGAAGTACGAAAAGAAGAAATGAAGAAATACTGACAAAGGTTTCTGTGTTGCTTCGTAGGTTATAGGAGTCAGGGTTAGGACTCCGCAAGTAGCCACTTGTTATGAAGAAAATTGTAAGGACTTTAAAGTAGTGAAGATGCCCTTCAGGCAGAATATTCATATTTCAAAATAGGTCTAATGAATGGGCTAGCCGAACCGATGTACATACCTTCCCAATAGAACTTTTTGTAGGACAGCCAAGTGTAGGAGCTTACTAAGGTAAGCACCAACCCAGCAGTTTATTCCGCACTGTAATCTAGAGTGGAAAATCTGAAAGTAGATGGTTTTTAAAAACTTTGTACAGCTGAATTTCCCAACACGGTAGCGACTACATAGGGACGATGGTAGATGTTGCTTCAAAATTTAAATGTATTCGCGCCAATTCAAAGTGTAATCCATAATGATACCTAAGTATTTATAGTGCTCAACTATTTCAATTTTGAAGCAATTCACATTACAGTCAATATTTGCAATCATGTGAACCTTTAGTCCTTCGTACATCGTAAGCAATTCAGCAAGGTGGAATGCAATGTCAATGTCCGGGGATTCTGGCATGATTATACTGAAATATATAAGCTTGGTCTAATTATCTGCTACTAACTTGTGTTTGGCGAACTAGTTCAGTTCAGTTTCAGTTTGTATGCATTTTTATTTATATCACTTAATTTGCTCTTACATGCTATACAAAAAAAAGCTTAAACACTAACTTAGTTAACTTAAAATTATCTTATTCTAATTTACTGGCTCCATGCCAGTAATACTTAAATTACATCTTTCAAGGTATCTTACTTTACATGTTTATTATAATTAAAACTAAGAAAACATTTTTTAACAAAAACTTAGTAACATGACTTTTTATTTAATTTATTATAAAATTTAAAACTAAAACTTACAAACTACCTGAGAATAAATCTTAATCTACTTAACTCTACTTGCATCTAATACATAACACACACATATATAATATATATATTGGGTCTACAAGTAAGTTTCCAGCGTTTTTTTCCAAAATTTGAAGTTTTATTATGAAAACATAGTTACACTGCTTTATTCAAAGTATCGTACATCGGAAGCTACAACTTTCCCCCATCTTTGTGGCAATTTATGAATTCCTGACCAAACAAATTTCTCATCTTTCGAGCCCAAGAACGTATCGAGCCAGTTTTTGATTTCCTCTACTGAGCTGAAGCGTATTCCCGTAAGAGCGTTCTGCATCGAACGAAACAAGTGGTAGTCAGATGGTGCCAAGTCTGAACTGTAAGGCGGGTGAGGCAGAATTTCCCATCCACTATTTTCCAAATAGTTTTTCACCGAAACCGCAACATGTGGCCGAGCGTTGTCGTGATGGAAAATGACGGACTCATGCGTGGTCTCATATTCTGGCCGTTTTTCTTTTAATGCCCGCTTCAAACGAATTAGTTGGGTTCGATATAATGGTCCTTTGATGGTTTCACCACTCGGAAGCAGTTCGTAGTATACAACACCCTTTTGATCCCACCATATGCAGAGCATGACCTTATTCACGTGAATATTTCGTTTCGGCGTGGATTGGATGGGCTCGCCGGGCTTTGTATACGATTTTCTGCGTTTAGGATTATCATAATAAATCTATTTCTCATCACCAGTGACAATACGATGCAAAAATGATTTATTTTTATACCGACGTTCGACGTCTCTTGGCTTCATTTCGTACGGCACCCAGTTTCCAACCTTTTGAATGAATCTCAGTGCTTTTAGGCGCAGGGAAACGGCTTGTTGCGTGACGCCCAATGATGCAGCAAGTTCTTCTTGAAACTGATACGGATCCTCATCCAGTAAAGCGTCCAATTCCTCGTCTTCAAAACTTTTCGGCTTTTTGGGGCGATCTTTGTCTTCAACTCCAAAATCACCACTTTTGAACCGTTTGAACCACTCGCGACACGTCGATTCACCAATACATTCCACCCCATAAGTTTCCGAAAGCAAACGATAGGCCTCAGCCGCACTTTTCTTCATATTAAAGAATAAAAGCAGCGCTTCCCGCAAATGACGTTTATTTGGCTGGAAACTTGCCATGATTTTGCTCAATAAAATGTACGACACCGATAGAACTGCTCAGATATAACGCTGCAAAGTTGTTGACAGATACAAAACCTACAAATAAAACACATGGGGTTTGACATTTCTGCCCGGGATCCACTGGTGGCGCCATCTCTGACAAACGCTGGAAACTTACTTGTAGACCCAATACATAATATATACATACGTAATATATAAATACATGCACATATACAAATATTTTTTTTTTCTCAAATCTAACTTAATTCTACCCAAAACTATGTAAGCCGGCCATGACTAAAAAAAAAATTATTCGGACCCACTTTGCTTCACATAAAACTACCTATTGCTGGAGGAATTCGACGACTACGCATACTCTCCTTCAACAAGCCACCAAAATTGCTGGTGCTGCTGAGCAACATACCTCATGTCGCGACTCCCTACGGCCCTACTGAACCGGAGACGCTCCGCACTGCCGTGTGCGACGTCTCTGTCGTAGTTGAGTCGCCTGTCCGCAGCTGTTCGAGCAACGTGCAAGATTAGTGGCACCGCCAATCTGTCCCGGATCAGACCTTTGCTATCTAAATAGAAGAACGCTTTTGGAGGTACATAGCCGTCAAAGTGAACTCTCTCATGATACATATAATTAGGGTAGTAAGCCCCGAAGATCAGGTTGTTCGACTATGTCATTGCTCTTGCAATATGCCTTCGAGTCAACTTAATAACAAAATTGTCCACTCTTATTATTAGTTTCGCCCTATTGTACATAACCTCATTAGGATTGAATTTAATGTATTCAAACTCTGGTATTCTGTATAAGCGAATACAGTCCTAAGACAAGCCCTCTCAAACACCCGAATCTTTTCCAATAAACTTTTCACGTTGAATCACACGGGACATCCAAAGTTGATTTTCAACTTCCAGTCATCGCAATACCGCTTAATTTTGTCGGAGTCACGTTGCAAAAGTATTAAGGACATCAATCCTTGCACCTGATCTGTACGCGATTAAGTTGTTGTTGTTGTTGTTGTTGTCGTCGTCGTCTGTTGTTACACAGATCGCAGCTCTGGCAGCTCTGGACGACGCGGAATAAAATTAAGTGCGATCAGCTCACGTCTTACTTTCAATAGTAGGCTTATTTTTTCGGCCGAGTTGCAGTTTAAAAGGAATGTTTCATCTTGTGCATCATATCTAAGTTGCAGGTAGTATTATGCAGGGTGAGTTTTTTAACTTGAGACATCCAAATTACTCGAAAAATGGTCTGATGGTGACCACGAGTTTGACCTTGAGCCCCATTTTCAAGGTCAAACGAAGGTCACTTTTGATTTTTCAAATAATAATTCCTGATTTTCATTGCTCAGTCGTATTGCTCGTAGGCTTGTCATTTGTTTTTACATACTGCGTTTAGCATAACCCAGAAACGACGACGTGGACGCAGCAGTATTTTGTTTCCTTCGGGGTGATTAATTAGAGTGGGTCCCCTTGCCTCCCATTATTGAATCATTGAAGTCTGACCATTCACTTCAATACACTTCTCTATCCGCGCTCTAAATGAACCAACAGAACTGAGAAGTATTTCTGGCGTAATCTTCCGGCAAGCTTCAGTTATTCGTCTTTTCATAACCTCACGAGTTGTTGGCTTTTTTCTGTAAACCTCACTTTTAAGTAGCCCCACAAGAAGAAATCAAGTGACGTAAGATCAGGTGATCTAGGAGGCCATTGCCTCGGACCCCCTCGCTCGACCCATCGTTGATGGTAAACATTGTTTGATACGCCCCGGGCTACTTGGGAAAAATGGGCTGGACAACCATCATGTTGAAACCACATTGTTTGTCGCAACTCCAATGGCAGTTCTTCTAGTAATACTGGAAGATGGTCCCGCAAGAAGTTTGAATACTTTTCGCCATTCAAGTTGCCTTCAATAAAATATGGACTTATTAATTTATCCCCAATAATTCCCGCCCAAACATTAACATTCCAAGGGTGCTGGCGTTCAACTTGTCGCAACCAAAAAGGGTTTTCGGTAGCCCAGTAATGCATATTATGTCGATTGACCGTACCGTGATTGGTGAAAGTCGACTCATCAGAGAATAACACCTTGGCGAAGAAAAGGGGGTCTCGTTCAATTTGCTGAAGTTCCCATTGACAAAAGGAAACCCGGTTGCGAAAATCCTCACTAGAAAGTTCTTGATGCATTGAAAGATGATAAAGATGGTATTTATGCCGATGTAGTATCTTACAGACAGTCGTTTGAGAAATTCCTGATTCCCGACTTATTTGGCGAGTGCTAATGTGAGGATCGTGTGCAAAGGCCGCTAACACTGCTATTTCATTGTCCTCAACAGCCACCCTATCTGACCGATTCCTTTTCTTTGGTTGCACACTTCCTTCACCAGTGAATTGTTGGATGACCCGATAAAAGAAAGCGCGCGATCGTATCTGGTCTGGGAAACGTTGGGCGTAAAGAGCAACAGCACCATCGATGTTCCTTCCACTTTCTCTATAAATCAATATCATTTCAATTTTCTCTTGAATTAAAATAGCCTGCATTATTAATCTGGAAAACGTTACTAATAATAATGTAACCAGCACAATTTATTTTCAGGAAACAGATTTCTTTGAAACTCGAAGAATAATTAACCTATTGAGTGAAAACAAGTCGCCAGGTATTGATGGAATACGAGCTATTGATATAAAAAGGCACACGGACATATTTACACCATTATTGTGTAAATCAATTAACTTAAGTATTGCACAAGCAAAAATCCCTACAATCTTAAAAACTGTTGTAATCAGACCGATATACGAGTACAAAGGAGGTACAAAAAGCTACCTTAAAAATTATCGGCCAATATCAATATTGCCAGTAATAGAAAAGTGCATGGAAGAGGTGATAACAAACAGGCTGCAAGGCTTTATCGCAAAAAATTCGCTGATACACGCAAGTCAGTACGGCTTCCAGAAAAATAAAAGCACTGGTAAGCTGTTAGGAGAATTTGCAAATTGCGTCAACCAAAGTTTAAATAAAAGTCATCATGTTTTAGTGTTATTCGTGGATTTCAGTAAAGCCTTCGATACACTGAACCATGATAAACTAGTAGAAGTACTGGAAAATATTGGCATACGAGGACTAATGGCAGATTGGCTACGTGAATATCTGACTAACAGGCAATTTTGCGTAAAAATAAACAATGCATACAGCCAAAATGAAAACATTCACTATGGAGTCCCGCAAGGATCAAAACTGGGTCCAATCCTGTTCATATTGTACACCAATGAACTGTTACGAGTTTTCAAGAAGGCCATTCCATTTGCGTATGCAGACGATACGGCGATAGTGGTGCGTCACAGATCCTTACATACGGCAACAGAAATTTTGCAGGAGGAGTTTGACAACGCGATAAAATGGTGTCACGATCACGGCTTAACGATCAATGTTTCTAAAACAAAAGTGATGCATATACGAAACCCGCAATTCAGGGCTACACAATTGCAAATCCACTTCAAAAATGAATCCTGCAACAGTTCGGTTAATTGTCCTATCGACACAGTTGAAAGATACAAATATCTGGGAGTTACGATCGACAACAACTTTTTGTGGGATAAGCACATAGATGAATTGCGAGTGAGCCTCAGAAGAGCTTTATATGCACTAAGCCATCTAAAATACCATGTCACAACGGCCGTATTAAGACAAGCTTACTTTGCCCTTGTGGAATCTAAACTTAGGTATGGTATACTTGCATGGGGCAATGCATCAGCAACACATATGCAGAAAATTCAAAAACTCCAAAACTCAGCACTGAAGAAGATAGGCGTACATAACCAGCTCAATATTCCGGAACAAAGGCGTTTTAAAGTTCTTCGAGTAGAAGATATCTTCAAGATGACTCTTATACTGGAGTACTACGATGACAACAGATTCATAACACCAATTCAACATGGAATCAACACAAGAATACGGGCTAAAGGTATGCTTCACGAACCCCGATTCTACAATAACTACGGGAGAAGACAGTTGGAATGCAGAGTACCTGAAGTTCTAAACACAATTCCGCAAGAACTAAAAAATATATTGGGTCTACAAGTAAGTTTCCAGCGTTTTTTTCCAAAATTTGAAGTTTTATTATGAATACATTGCTGCAATGGTTTATTCAAAGTATCGTCCATCGGAAGGTACAACTTTCCCCCATCTTTCTGGCAATTTATGAATTCCGGACCAAACAAATTTCTAGTCTTTCGAGCCCAAGAACGTATCGAGCAAATTTTTGATTTCCTCTACTGAGCTGAAGCGTATTCCCGTAAGAGCGTTCTGCATCGAACGAAACAAGTGGTAGTCAGATGGTGCCAAGTCTGGACTGTAAGGCGGGTGAGGCAGAATTTCCCATCCACTATTTTCTAAATAGTTTTTCACCGAAACCGCAACATGTGGCCGAGCGGTGTCGTGATGAAAAATGACGGACTCATGCCTGGTCTCATATTCTGGCCGTTTTTCTTTTAATGCCCGCTTCAAACGAATTAGTTGGCTTCGATATAATGGTCCTTTGATGGCTTCACCACCCGGAAGCAGTTCGTAGTATACGACACCCTTTTGATCCCACCATATGCAGAGCATGACCTTATTCACGTGAATATTTCATTTCGGCGTCGATTGGGCGGTCTCGCCGGGCTTTGTATACGATTTTCTGCGTTTAGGATTATCATAATAAATCCATTTCTCATCACCAGTGACAATACGATGCAAAAATGATTTATTTTTATACCGCTGCAGTAACATTTCGGACATGCAAAATCGCCGTTCGACGTCTCTTGGCTTCAATTCGTACGGCACCCAGTTTGCAACCTTTTGAATGAATCCCAGTGCTTTTAGGCGCAGGGAAACGGCTTGTTGCGTGACGCCCAATGATGCAGCAAGTTCTTCTTGAATCTGACACGGATCCTCATCCAGTAAAGCGTCCAATTCCTCGTCTTCAAAACTTTTCGGCTTTCCGGGGCGATCTTTGTCTTCAACTCCAAAATGACCACTTTTGAACCGTTTGAACCACTCGCGGTGCGTCGATTCACCAAGACATTCCGCCCCATAAGTTTCCAAAAGCAAACGATAGGCCTCAGCCGCACTTTTCTTCATATTAAAGAATAAAAGCAGCGCTTCCCGCAAATGACGTTTATTTGGCTGGAAACTTGCCATGATTTTGCTCGATAAAATGTACGACACCGATAGAACTGCTCAAATATAACGCTGCAAAGTTGTTGACAGATACAAAACCTACAAATAAAACACATGGGGTCTGACATTTCTGCCCGGGATCCATTGGTGGCGCCATCTCTGACAAACGCTGGAAACTTACTTGTAGACCCAATACAAAATATTAAAAGTAGAAACAAAATTATAAAAAATTTTTTCTTGAATTCGAATTTACTCGTAAATAGCTAAATTTCAAACTTAATTCACTTACTAAACTATCTTATTAATTATCAGTTTTTTTTCCCTTAAAGATCTAATTATTATTTAAAAGATTGTATTATGTTTTAATCTAAGCTTGCTTACCATTAATTAATGATAAAACTGTGAAAAGCAATCTTCTGCAGAAAAGCCCTTAAGGCTTCGCAGAAATATCTAACCAATGTTAAGTTTTTAATGAAAGTAATGAAATAATAAATAAATAAATAAGTTCCTCAAAACAAATATCGAACTTCTAAATGAAGTACAGTTCCGTTCAAGTAGAAAAAAAGGACAGAGTGCACATCATACACTCTCTGATAAGTATAGGACAATTTGTCTCTATCTGAAATTTCTTTGAGTTTTAACTTCACTCGAGGCAATAATGACTTCCTCAAAACAAATCTCGACCTTCTAACACCCTAACAACGTTGAAAACTGATTAATGATTTAGGCGTGCCAGTGCAGTGGTATCTAGCACTGAATGAATAAGACCTTTGAGACAAAGTCGTGTGCCCCATTGAGGAATACGACTGAGCAATGAAAATCAGGAATTATCATTTGAAAAATCAAAAGTGACCTTCGTTTGACCTTGAAAATGGGTCTCAAGATCAAACTCGTGGTCACCATCTTATGTCCCTTCAGAACCTTGTGACTTTTGTCTGAAACATTTTTCGATATCGCGTATTTTTCGAGTAATTTGGATGTCTCACGTTAAAAAACTCACCCTGTATATTCTATGTTGGGAACTCCAAGCATTGTTTACGTATCTCACATATCAACCCTCCGATTGATGACAATAGACCGCAAAATTTTGATCTTAAAGCTGTACACTGATCCGCCGTTGTTAATCTGAGATTGAAATCGCTTTCAGACGCTAAACGAACACCATCTAAGATAGCCTGCCTTGTTCCATCTCGTAGAGTGAAAATAAGTACCCCAGTCTTCAAATGCAACATATCATATAATTGAGCGTGTTGTTTCTGAGTGACCAGACAAGAACGATAGGGGGAAAAAGGTTAAATAAAACAACAACGGTGTGAGATATAAAATTGATTCTGGAATAGCACATCATTCAAATGACCGCCTTGGCTTCGCTGGCAGTTCTTCAAGCGATCGGCCTAATTTTTGATGACTCTGTCCAATATGTGCCGCGTTATTCCGGCGTGTCGAATGTTGGGCTCGAGCTTGTGGGTTGTTAGCGTAGACTAAGGAGTTGACGTAGCCCCAGAAAATATTATCGAGTAGTGTCAAATCGCATGATTGCGGCGGCCAATTAATGAACGCTCGCCGTGAGATGACCCAGTCGCCAAATTTCTCCTTCACAACTTCGAGCGTCGCTTCACTTGTATGGCATGTAGCGCCGTCTTCTTGGAACCACAGCTCGGATATATCGATTTTGTCGAGCTCTGACTACAAAAAGTCGGTTATCCAATGATGCCGCCATGCCATAAGCCGCACCAAACAGTCAATATTTGTGGATGCATTGATGCTTGGCCCAACACGTGTGGATTGTTTTCGCTCCAATAATGGCAACTTTGCTTGTTGACATTGCCACTGAGCCAAAAATAGGCCTCATCCGGATTTCCGGGCAACATTTCCAGCGCCCGATTAGCGAACTCACGGCGTTGTCTGTGGTCGATAGACAGCTTCAATTCTTGCGTCAGCACAGTCTTATACGGATGTACTCGTAGAAGCCGCAAAATATGCCGGGTTGACACTCTGACGATGCTCAATTCCGCTTATCGGCGCTGAATCGACATTTCTGGGTCTTCTTCCATACTGACCGATATGGCGGCTATATTTTCTACATTTCGAACCAATCTCTATCTAATTGGTGGCTTCAGATCCAAGGGATTGTACTCACGCTCAAACTTTTCCACGGTGCGACGAATTACCTGCACACTGAAGCAATGATTTCGATATTTTTTTAATAATTTCCAAATAGTTCCAAAAATTTTTCCCTAAAGTTATCCCCAATAACTCTGTCATTCACCATTCCGTTGAAGTAACACATTCTACCTAGATGGGCCACCTTCATTTTCCCCTGATCCGGTAGCCAACGTCATTAATGCGGGTTATCACCTTGTATGGACCGCCCCAATCCTATTACAATTTTGATGATTCGCTTTTCTTACTCAGAAGATTGTACAGCAACACCAGGTCTCCTTCGTTGAAGCCGGAAGATTTGGCTTTGATGTCGTGACTAGTTTTCATGCAGTTACTTGCTACCTTCATCTTTTCTCGGGTGTTTTCGTTCAATTAGCGAATCCTGCTGAGCTCCGTAGGTGGGAGTTCGAATTTCGTTTCACTTGATGGTGTATGTTCCGTCGAACTATGAACCGGCCACTTTCTGATGTAATCCATGATAATGGTGCTCCGAAACTATATTGTTGCCTTCTTCGCTGGGACTTAATTTTTTTGCACTTTTTACACCAGTTCTCAACGTCTTGTTTGGACTTAGTCTATAAAAAAAATATTCCCTTACCTTCTCCAACGTCTTATTAATTCATAAGTGATGTCCTGAGGTTTCATCATGTATTTCATGGAGCACTTCACTGATTCTGGACAGTGGTACGATTAGCTGCATACGAAATGTTATTCCATCTGCACTTTCTCATTTTCTGTTCAGCAAACCAACTTTTACATAAAGCGAATACCGCTGTGTCCAATAAGCCTTCAAAGTTTGGCTCCGGTCCGATATATTCTGCCAGTTTGGTCTTTCCTCGTCTTCCATATGATATTTCACTTCTTTACGGTTGCAATGTTCGCATTTGACTCCGCACGGTCGATGACGGAGAGCATCAGTATTTGAGTGGAGTTTTCTCTAGCGGTGTTGCACTTCAAAGTCGAAGCCCTGCAACTGCTCGATCCATCGGGCAACTTGGCCGGATTCTGTTTTTAAATTGTAGTAGCCATTTTAAAGCTGCGTGATCTGCGCGAAGAATGAACTTTTGTCCATAGAGGTGATTATGGAAATGCTTCGTCGTAAAAATTTAACGCCGCATTACGCAGTAGTTCCGTTCAGGCCTGGAGAGTAACCTGCTGTAATATTCAACCACTTTCTCTTGACCATCATGAGCTTGAGAGATCACAGCTCCGACCCCAACATTGTTAGCGTCTACGTCTACGATGAAAATTTTTCCAGGTATGGGATAACCCAAGATGGGGGCATTGCAGAACTGCCGCTGGAGTTTACCATGCTTTTTCATACTCTCTAGACCACCTGAACTGTTGGCCCTTTTCCGTAAGTTGATGCATCATCGCAGCCATGTCATTGCCAGTACTTATCTGTTCTTCCTCGTCAACGTCAAAGGAGAAAGTATCTGTATCATGTCTCTCGTTGTTGAAAGCGTCCTGAAGTCGGAGCATCGGGTCGCTTTTTCCTCCATTTGTTCGACTCGGATTTGAGTTAACGAGGGTCAACTGCAATAGTTTTCGACCCATAATACTCGCAGCTTTAACATATTCACAAAAAAAAACTTGGCATGACTCATTCAGCTTGTCCCTACAAGTTTTGTCATATGTGGCCTTGAGATTGGTAAAGAGGTGGTAAGTATCGATCTAGTTGGGGACCCTCTATGACCTTCGCAATATGAATATTTGGTTAATTGTGGCCTTACTGGGCCTGGGTAAGTTAGATCGTTGACAAAATACTTCAGGCGTTCACACAATATGACAGGAAAGATGTTTTACTTGATGTTAAGGACACTAATGCGTCTGTAGTAAGCGCAATGTAGAGGGTCTCCTCTCTTACGAATCGGACAAACGATGCTGAAAATCTGTTCACCAGAAATATTTTTCCCCGATCAAATTTTGGAAATAAGTTAGTGTATGCTATATGCCAAGTCATCTCCTGCTGCCTTAAGTACGAGTAGCTTAGCAGCATGTCTGAGTTAAGGAGCCTTATTATGCTTAAATTTAGAAATTGCTAGCCTCACTTTGTTTTGATGAAAGTTTTGGCTTTTATTGCCGAAGTTGAATGGTTTCTTCTTCCTTTGCAGCGGAATTTTGGTCATCCTCGCCTTTAAGAGTTATTTTAAGAAGCTGTTCCGTATCCTCAGCATCAGTTGTGTTAAGTTTCCTTGCTCATCTTTACAGTTTCCTTTTCGGCCCTACTTGGGTTGACAATTTGCTCCTACACTTATGGTAAAATAGACGAATGCTCTTCCGATTTCTTCGATCGCTCATTTCTAGCGCACTTTCTTTTTTCTCCTTAAAAATCAATGTTGCACGAGACGTTGTCGTGGCACCGATGACATTGTTCTTGAGTATTTGTTGCAGGTTACATGAGAATGGTCGAAAGTTCAGGCAGTTTCATGCAATTACAGCCGTTCTACATTATATCTCCTCAAATTACTTCTCCGTGGCTCTTACGGATCTCCGTTTTGTCATCTAATGTACATAAAGAGTTACGGTTATAGTTATTTTTTCATTTTATTTATTAATTTCTTAAGGCTTAACAATTTTTATACTTTTCCGCGAAGCCTCAATGGCTTTTCTGCAGAAGATTGCGTATCAAAAAAGTTGGTTAACAAGTAAACAAGTAAACAAGTGATCAAGTTCTTTGAGTTAAAATTACAATTTAAACTTGGTTACATTTTGCTATAGAAAGAGAAAAAAATACAATTGGAAAATTTTCAATATACTTTTTTAAATTAACTGATTGCAAATTAAATATTATAAATTTATACATTAAAAAGAAATTTTTAATCGCTTTCTTTCTACTGTGTAAGTTCGTTATGTTCCTTAGATTTTCAGGTAATTCATTTAAAATTGAAGGAATGCTATATATGAGTTGCCATTTACCATAATTATTATAATTTCGAGGCACTTGGAACAAACCCTGAGCACTTCTTCTAGTATTAATTTCATGGTAGATTGGCTTTCTAAAACGTAGGTCGTCATAATGCTCAAGAATAACGGTCATCTTGTATATATGTTGAACGGTCATCGCTTTGAAGTGTCTTTCTTCAGGGATAGAATTGTGGTTAATTATTCTCAGCGCCATATTTTGCAGCTTTTGAAGTTTCATTATATGCGAGTGTGATGAGCTTCCCCAAGCAAGTATGCCATACCTTATCTTGGACTCAACCAGCGCATAATAAATTTGCTTCTGAATTTGCTGTGTTGCAAGGTATCGCAAATGCACAAGTGCGAATAAAGCTTTCTTTATATCTGATCGAGTTTTGTCAATGTGTTTACTCCAGGTAAGATGGCTGTCAATGATTACTACAAGATATTTATATGATTCTACTACTTCGATAAGCTGTTTTGGTGTCGAAGGACATGAGTCATTTTCGAACCGAATTTTCTGCTGTGCAACGTGATGATGTGGGCTTCGAATATGCATCATTTTAGTTTTTGCTGCGTTGATTACAAGGCCATTGTCGTGACATCACCTTACAGCATTGCTGAACTCTTCCTGCATTATTTCAGTCGCTGTTTGGAGAGACCTGTGACGAACTACTATCGCCATGTCATTTGCATATAAAATGAAAAGAATAGGGCCTAATTTCGATCCTTGGGTTACGCCGTAATGCACTTGTTCCATGGAGCTATACAAATTCTTGATTTTTACGCAGAACTGGCGGTTGTTTAGATAGTCCCTAATCCAATCAGCCATTACCCCCCGAATGCCTATACGTTCGAGGGCTTCTAAGAGTTTTGTGTGGTTTAGGGTATCAAACGCCTTGCTAAAATCCATAAACAGTACCAGTATATGATGGCTTTTATTTAAGCTCTCATTGATACAATTTGAGAATTCCCCTAGCAGTGTTCCCATGCTTTTTCTTTTTTGAAAGCCGTATTGACGTTGGTGAATAAGTGAATATTTATCAATAAAACTACAAAGACGATTAACCATTATTTCTTCCATACATTTTTCCATCACTGGCAAAATGGATATAGGTCGATAGTTACTAATTTCAGTTTTTCTACCACCCTTGTAAATTGGTCTTACTACTGCAGTTTTAAAGGTTTTCGGAATCTTTCCCTCTGTCAGACTTAAATTTATCAATTTGCACAATATGGGGCCAAAAATATCAGCGTGTTGTTTAATATCTCCTGCTCGGATTCTATCGGCCCCTGAGGATTTGCGTTCGTTCAAGTGTCTTATTATATTATGGACCTCTTTGATGTTGGTTTCAGTTGGAAATATTGTATTGCTGATGGTTATGTTCTGGTGGTTCGATGTGATCTGCTGACAGCGATGTAGTATTTTATATACTTGTTGGGAAAAGTGTTGTGCAAATTCATTTGATATGGTGGTCATGCATTTTTCTGACGAAAAGTTCTTCACAATTACTTCATCAACGGTGAGCTTATGTCTTCCCATTATTTCATTGATTAAGAGCGGATCTGCTCTAACCTCGACAAACTTATTTTTATAGAATGTTGACTTCTGTGTTCTTATTTCCTTATTTAATTTGTTTCGAAAATGTTTGTATTCAGTTTCGTAGCTTAGATTTGACCTATTGTTTTTGCATTTTCTATAAAGACCATTCCGTCTTTTACATTTTTCACTTAGTTCAGGACACATCTAGGCATTATTTTTGCATTTACTTTTTAGTGTTTTCACGCATATGGATTTTGTATATATATCTTGAAATTTGAAGACCATCTTCTCATAGAGAGTAACAGAAATACCTTCATTTAAGACTTCGTTCCAGTTTGTTTCAGATATTAGTCTGTTTACTTTTTTTGTACTTATGTATGGTGCAAATATGATTTGTTCTTCATTTGGTTTCATTACTTCTTTGTAGTAAAGGACCGGGTAATGATCCGTTATATTACTTTCAATAACACAAGACTTAATTCGATAGTTCACTGTGCTAACTAAGATATGATCTATTATAGACTTTGTTCCTCTTTTTACGAGTGGCGTTCAAACTATTCTCGGTATCGAGGTGAAGCTGTGGTTGTATATATAAATTGACTTATTTATCAAGTAATACTATTATTTTAGTGCATTCATGTAAAATTTCATATAAATGTTATTATTAATTCGCGTTTTATCTCTAGTTAAACAGAATCATAATGGCAACTGAGACGATGATGGTGAAAATTGAGCATCGCGCTGTAATTAAATTTCTCACTAAGCAAGGAAAAAGTCAAAAAAGTATTCATGAAGAGATGGTGGCTGTTTACCAGGGTTCCGCACCTTCATTATCAACTGTGCAAAAGTGGTCAAGTGAGTTCAAGAGAGGCAGAGAGAGCATTGAAGACGACCCCCGTACTGCTTGTACGGGAGAAAGCATCAAAGAAGTCGAAAAACTTGTTCTTGAGGATGCCCGAATAAAGGTGAAAATGATGGCAGAGATCACCAAGCTTTCAATTGGTACCATTCATTCATTCATTCATTCATTCATTTACATTTATTTGTATTCTTATTCATATAAGATATATAATATACATCTTTTAACTTATTGAACAAGCTTAGGATAATTACAATTATAATGATTGATATAATCTGTACATAATTTTAAGATTGGTGATAAAGAAAATAAAGAAGAAAAAAATAGGATAAAGAGAAAGAAGAAAGAAGAAAAGATGAAGAAATAGAGCATTATTAAATTAGTTATTTTCTTTATAGTATTGGAAAACTTTCCTGCTAAAAGCTTTTGTGTCGTTCGTACGCTTAATTTCCAGGGGTAAAAGGTTCCAAAGCTGAATCGCATGCACAAAAAATTGACGAGATGTATTAAGATACTTACATCTGGGAGTAATTAATTGCATGGCTCTATGATTTCTTGCAAAACGCATTTTCTCAAAAAGATAATCCGGTTTTTTGGTTGTAATAATATTGTGTAATGATAGTATGGTTCTGTATTTCATGAACGCCATTAAATTGCAGCCGGTTATTTGTTTACTGTAGTCAGAAATGTGTTCGTGTCTGTTGATACAAAATATGTATCTTGCGCAGCTATTATAGGCTACTGTGAGTTTTCTTATAGACTCATGGTCCATATTGGAAAATATTTCGCAACCATAAAGGATGATAGGCAATACAAAGGACTTAACAAGTTTTAACTTAACGTAAGTTGGCAGGTAATTTGACGTGGGTCTTAGTCCACGAAGTGCTCCATAAATTTTTGATACAGTTTTACTTATATGAATATTCCAGTTCAGTTGTTGACCGAGATGAATACCAAGATTCTTAATTGTTTCTACGTACTCGACAGGAGAGTGGTTTAAGAGAAGAGGTGGAAAAACCTCCGTGCTTCTAGAACCACTTATCACCATAGCTTTTGTCTTTGCCGGGTTGAGATTTAGCCTGTTTTCGATTGACCATTTACTAATTTTGTCTAGCTCACAATTCATGTTGTTTATCGCCTGGATTTTGTCCGATTTCGGAAACAGGGAGTATATTTGGAGGTCATCGGCGTATATATGATGTGCACAGGTGTTAAGTCGTTGAGAAATATCATTTATGAAACATGTAAATAGTAGAGGCCCTAACACGGAACCTTGTGGGACACCTGAGGGGACTAGAAGACAAGACGATTGTTTGTTTTTGTGATAGACGAATTGCGAACGATTACATAAATACGATGACATAAGACTACATAAGGAGTTTTCAAATGAGAATTGTCTTTCAAGTTTCTTTAATAATATAGTATGATTTACAGAATCAAATGCTTTTGAGAAGTCAAGAAATATAATTATACCCAACATATTCTTATCCAAACCGTTACGTAGATCCTCTGTAATGTTTAGTAAAGCAGTGGTGCAGTTGTGCTTAGTGCGAAACCCCGACTGGTACTTTGCTATTAGTTTGTTATTATTGAGATAGGTCTTCATTTGATGACTTAAAATGGTTTCAAACACTTTACTTAGAAACGGTAGTATTGCAATGGGTCGGTATTCTGGAATATTTGATGGTGAGGATTTTTTTACCGGTAGCACTTTTGCGATTTTCCACCCATCAGGATAAACTGAGGTTGTGATTATAGTGTTCACAATGTGCGTGGTTTGATGAAGAATAGTAGGTAGGAGAATTTTAAAAAACTTTGGTTGGATATTATCTGAACCCATTGCATTAGATTTGATGTTTAATATCGTCTTGCCCACCTCATTTTCGTCAACGCATGAAAGCGAGAACTTTCTTTCAAGATTGTTTTCTCGAATAAAAGAAGTCGACATAACCGGCCCGTTTGATTTTTCACTATTGGATACGAATTTTGAATTAAGGTCTTCTAAATCTGTAGTGCTAGGAATTGATGTCTTATCTGTTGTTAGTCCAATATGACGAATTTTTTTCCAAAACTCGGAACTTGAGCTAACAGAGTCGAATTTGTGTTTGAAGAAGTTTCTTTTTTTTCTCCGAATAAGGGTCGTTACTGCGTTACGAGCAGCCTTGAACTCCCTATGTAGGGATAAGCATTTGTATCGTCTCCACCTGGAGTACAAAACGTTACGTGCTTTTATAAGGTCACGAATATCTTGAGTAAACCATGGAATGTTAGTGTTTTTAATCCTATTTATTTTAAGCGGGACATATTTGTTAAACAAATATAGGATGATGCTATTCAGATATTCAACCTGAAAACTGGTATTGTTCGTGCTATAAATGGGCCACCAATGCAAACGACGACATTCAGCAAAAAGCTCTTCCAAGTTGATATGAGAATACTGATATGATGTAAAGGTTGTATCATTTATAAAAGAAGGAATTGCATCTATTGCTGTGAAAATCATGTCGTGATGGGAAAAACAAGGAGCAAGAAGTTGGTTATAGTGCATTACTAAACTGGGATGAGAAACCAAAACAAAGTCTAATAGAGAAGGCATACAATTGGGTGCAAAATGAGTTGGTTGGTTGGAATTTACAAATGTTAAATTGAGTGCTTCTATCATTTCTCGGGTTGTTCGATTTTCATTCCCTAAGATATTTAGATTAAAATCCCCACAGATAACGATTTTGGAGTGTAGCGGAGCTAATTCCTCAAATACATCCCTTATGAGTGCATAATTGGCTACATCGGGTGCCATGTATACACAACCAAGCAACATTTTATCCGTGTCACAGCCACCTATTACTTCAATAAACAGATATTCCACAAGCTCACTCATTGCCGATTTCTTTACGACATGAAACGTATAATTCTTATTATTTTTAATGTAAATGGCGACCCCTCCACCTCCTTTACGCTGCCTATCACTCCGGAAAAGTTTCATATTATCTAGTCTAAACAGATTGGAATTCATTTCTGACTCCAGCCAGGTTTCTGAAAGACAGATAACATCAACCATGCTATCATTAAATATATAACGTAAATTGTCTATTTTGTTGTTTATGCTTTGTGCGTTCAGGTAACATATGTTGAAGCCCTTTTTTTGTTTGCAAAGAACATTAATTAAAATCTTAGACTCATCGATGGAACCACCCTGCGCATGTGAATTGTTACTCATTTCAAGTTACTAAAACACCTATTAATACGACGAACAACACAAGCCATGCAGAAAAGTCAAAAGTTACACTCAATTTGAATAACAGCTCAATAGATTTAAAAACAGAGAAAGAGAAATAATAAAACAAAGAAAGAAAAGTAAATAAACAGAGATAGTTAAAGAGAAGAAACAGAATAGAAAGAAAAAGAAAAAGAAAGAGAATAATAGCAAAGATAATTTTACATGTCATATGCAGGAAATTTGTCATCTTCATTGATCGTGGTTGTGGGTACTCGTGCTTGTTGCTGTTTGGCTTTGAACAATAATGGCTTTTAGGGTCTCTTCATCATTAATAATTATGTTTCTTCCAGTTTTATGTGCTCTTACACACCATTCTTCATGGCCATCTTAACCTTTCAAAGGTCAGTGCAAGGTGGGTGCCACGAATGCTCACAGCGCCTCAGAAAAAAGTGAGAATCGCATGCTGTAGAGAGCTTTTGGAGATGTGTAGTGAGAACGCGGACGGGGGACGAAACATGGGTCAACCACTATGACCCTGGAAGCAAACAAGAGTCCATGCAGTGGCATAAAAATAGAACAGACCCCCCGAAGAAGTTGAAAGTCACTCCGTCTGCCGGGAAGCTCCTGGCCACAGTTTTTTGGGACTCAAAGGGAATCTTGCTCATTGAGTACAAAAAAAAAGGTGAAACCATCAACGCCACATCCACATCAACCATCAACCACACTTTGCATAATTTGCGGGAGGAAATTAAAAAGAAAAGACGGGGTAAACTCGCAGCGGGTGTGTTGCTTCTTCATGACAACGCTCCTGTTCACACGGCGCGAGTTTCCAAGGCTGCTGCGCAAGATTGTGGTTTCGAAGAAACCCAACACCCACCCTATAGTCCAGACCTTGCCCCTAGTGATTACTTCCTGTTTCCGGATTTGAAAAAAATGTCTTCGTGGAAAAAGATTTTCGGATGATGAAGAACTCAAGTCGGCAATAAATGGAGGAGGAGGAAATTTATTTTTTTGAGGGTTTAAAAAAGCTTATCTCAAGATGTAACAAATGCATTGATGTTAGGGGAGATTATATTGAAAAATAAAAACAATTTAAATTGAATTCGCATTCTCCTTCATATCGATACCGAGAATATATTGATCGCCCCTCGTATATCTATCCTTGTATATTTATCAATTGCATTTACAAGGCCTAATGACGCCAATATTTCCAAATAGTTTTTTACATGATTACAATTAGTATCACAAATATTAATATTGATATCCCCCAGAACAGTTATTTCTTCTTTATTTTTTATTTCGATAATATTTTTTTCGAACTCTTCAAGAAATGCTTTTTGGCTTAGTCCAGGTGGTCTATACACACCAAAAAGGATTTCTTTCTCTGCTTTATGACTAGCATATCCGCTAGCACGTGGCCTGCTCATGATCCGAACCTCCCATGTGTAGATCTAATCGTCATTCAGTTTTTTTTCGTTTTTCAGGGTCGGCAAAAGTACTTTCGGCTGTTTGATGCTTCGCAAAAGTAGCAGTTTTACGCGGCTAGGTGGTTAGCCCCGAATAGAGCTCCTAACCTGAAAGTATAGATCCTTTAGAGGCGAATGGGCAAAAGGAACCAGATATTCACCAGTTTGGGGTGAACCTGGTTCTCAATTATAGCCCGGTTGGGCCAAGCCGGTTGAGGTCCCCTTCCACTTGTGTGCGCCACCTAAAGTGCTGTCTCGCCGGGCTAGTTTCGAAGACTCTGCAGACCGGAGCATTGGTGTTCAACTAGGTCTGCCTAAGTATAGTAGATGTTGCTATAACAGCTCATATAGTTCGTTGTTGAAAGTCTCCTCCAAAGCCCATCAATGGACCGAAGAACTTTTCTTTCGAAACAACTAAAGATACATGTATTGAGATGATCAAGATACATAGAGTCTGCTTAGTTTTTCAGGACAGGGCCTTAATACTCAATTGCCTTCATAGCATTCAGGCAAAGGCCCTTACTGCCTAGAAATTATAGCTGTCTACTGTGACGTTCTGCTCAATTCGTCGATGATATGTGTCCCTTCCTGTTGATAGCATATACTTGGTTTTGTCGTCACTTACCGCTAAAGAGAGTAGTAGTTGCACAGTCTTTTGAAAGATTGTGCCTCCAGTGTTCTCTTGTGAATTCCACTCAATTATTTCAAGTATGATGTTAAAGAAGTCACCTAACAGTGCGTCACCTTGTCTAAAACCTTTTTAGACATCAAAGGTCTTGGTAAAGTCGCTTCCGACTTTGACGGAGCAGCTAGCGTTCTTAATTGTCATTCGCACTGATGAATGAGCAAACTAGACATAGCTCATCTCTAGAAATGCTGTCATATGCGGCCGATGAAAAGATGGTGGATATCAATTTCTAGGGTATTTTCTTGGATTTGCAGGGTAAGATTTGGTCGGTTTGGTGACTTTCTTGGTCTGAAACCATCTCGACAGCGACCCATCAGGTTGTTGACGAAGAGTTTCAGAAGTTTACACTATGACAGATAAGATCTGCGATATTGAGGGCACTTACATATACCTCTATAGTTGGCCCATTTGAGGGGTCTCCATACCTGAGGATCGGGCAAAAATACTGAGATTTCATTCATCAGGCATAGTCCTCTGAACAGATCTGAGAAATGAGTTGGTGTATGCTCTCTACAAAGTCATTTCCAGCAGCTTTGAATACCTCGCCCGGTAAGCCGTCATGTCCACCTGATTTGTTGAATTTTAGCTTAGATATTGATATCCTTTCTTGGTTCTGGTTAATTTGGCAATCACCGTCTAAGTTAAATGGTCTATTCTGCTTGACGGCGGGATGTTGGGCTTCTTCGAAGTTATACAGTCTGTCGAAAAAGTTTTTCCATATTATCAGCACCGACTGTGACTCTACTACAAGGTTTCCTTCTTCCTCTCTACTGACTTTTTTCTGTATAGGTCTGTATGGGTTCTTTTTACCAGTTGGTAAAGCTTCCGTACGTTATTCCTGGAGTACAGCCTCTCAATATTTTCGTTGGCTCGCTTCTCGTGCCCTTTTTTCTTCTTCTGGAGAAACCGATGTTCTTTCCGTCTTTTCTGCTCGTAAAGCTCACGAATGGCACTAATCCTTCGTTGCAGCGCAGTCTTGTATGCTTTTTGTTTACTATTCTTCATCAAACCAGGGATTACTTAGTGATGGTCGGGTGAAATCCATCACAGAAGTTGCGGCGTCTCTATTTATGTAAATACTTAGGAAATATGCCCTTGACCCATTAAGAGTTCATCCACTGGCACTAGTTCCACAAACACGTTAAAGTAGCTCATAGGGAAACGTTCTCCTTCTGATGTTGAGTCTTCTCTGGCAAGAGTGTTGTGTTTCTCCTACCCAAAACAGGCGCCTGACTTACTACAGGGTGAACGATTCGAGCTCCAACTTTTTAAAATGCTATAATTTTTTTGTTTTTCATAAATTTTATTGTGCCAAAGCAAAAAATGTTGGAAAATACATCAATTTTCAAATTGTATCAGTAGTTTTAAATATATCCAACTTTGGCGCGAATAATGGCCTTGAGACGGCCGAAGAAAGCATCGCACGCTGCACGCAAGTGGCTCTGCGGTATTTTGGCCCATTCCCGGCGAAGTGCTTGTTTGAGGTGGTCCAAACTTTGGTATTTTTTGGTGCCAACCTTCGCCTTCAAAATACCCCAGACAGAGAAATCCAACGGATTTGCATCCGGAGAAATCCAACGGACTTGCATCCGGAGAATTTCCAGTCCATCGTGTCGAAGTGTGGAACATTGTTTTTTAACCAATCTTGGTTGACGCGCGCTTTGGGAGACGGTGCCGAGTCTTGCTGAAATGTCCACGGTCTCCGACCGAAATGATTGTTTGCCTAAGGCTTCAATACTGCCTCTAAGACAGTTTCACGGTATACGATCGCATTAATTTTGACGCCACGGTCCAAAAATACGAGCGGAGAGCGACCATCGGCGGTTATGGCGGCCCAAACCATCACCATCGGTACTTCCTGCTTTCTGGTGGCCGTCCGAAGGTGTAAATTTTCGAAGGACCTCTCTGGCAAGTAACTCGTAATTTGGTCATTTTGCTCGATAACAAATGGCGACTCATCGGAAAAACCAAATTCGGCAACTCACCATTTTCGTGCAAGCGTAGCAACTCCTTCGCTCTTTCGACTCTAACTTTTTTCTGTTGCGGTGTAAGATCGTGTGCTTTTTGGAACTTCAATGGCTTGAGCCCAAGCTTATTTCTCAGTATGTGTTGCATCCATTCCAACGATATGTTGAGCTCACGAGCCATTTTTCTTCCACTTCGACGCGGATTTCGCTCAATTCGAGGCTTCACTTTCCGAACCATTTCTGCCGATGTTGCTGTTTCTTTATGACCACCTCCAGGGCATTTTGCAACGCTGCCAGTATCACGGTAACGAGCTATGGTTCGAGACACAAATGATTTATTCACGTTGGGGTGCTGGAGGGCTCTAACGATAGCTACTTGTGGTTTTCTAGCCAAATATAAAGCAATCACACTATCACGTTTGAATTGCGTCGCGGATAAAAATTTGTCAACACAACTGAGACGCAAATCGTTTAAAAAGCTTGTAAATAATAAAATTATCTGTCATGTGTCAAAATGTAAGCTCACTGTCATGAACGGTTTGGAAATTATAGCAGTCTGAAGTTGGTTGCAGTTCGAGTCATTCAGGGTGTATATTAACCGATTCACACCCGGTAGCCTAGACAGACGCAGGCAATATGGGAAACTGTCGAAAACTGTAAACGTCGCGAGCAAAATGCTGCTCGTTCTGACTGAGAAATATCTGGAATATGTGGCCATTCTAATAGTTCTAGGAACATCAAGCTACTTAAAGAAAGGATTTGATAGGCTTCATGCATTGACTGATGTGGCCTAACAAAAATATTATTTTCGATTTGGATCCATCAAACTATGCATAAGTATGTACGTTCGCTGTCTCATTTGGCGCCCATAAAGATCTTATCTTAACTGAACCATTGAAAATCATTAAAATCACAAATACGTCTTTGAACCACAATTTTAAAAAACCTATTAACACAATCCCTAATAAGCCTCTCGCCACTCGCCTACCAATTCCATTCTAAGCCCTCATTTCTATAAGAAAATCGCAAAAGGACTCAACGCATAAATCAGTGACCTTTCCTCGTGATGCTAGACACAAAGTGATTTAACTTCACTGAAATATACAACCAAACCGAATCTGTGTAAAATTGAACATTAACTAGATTAGAACTACCTCGTTGCTATGGCTCCTGTAACCACATCATCACAAATGTTAAACGACTTTAAAGGTCGATTTTAATGGTCGCTTCCTTTTAATCGGACTTGGATACAGTTTTAATGTTTCCGAGTAGAATAACATCACAGCAACAACCATCACTAAAACCATAACAGAGAAAACTAAACCCCCAGGCAAGCCTCGTGTAGGGCTCGTAAAATACTCGTGAAAATTGAGCCATTAGAACGATACAATCGAGGTCTTAAAAACTTGGTAATGCTGTACGAAATGCACTGAAAGCGTACAATCCAAGACCATTCGAACCTTTTAATCGGCAATGAACTTTTGAAGGCAATACTTAACGTAAGGTTGAATCTAATGAACAATCCAATAAATAAATCTTTTATACCTGCAAGGTATCTGAGGTAATTTTTCATGTCTAACAATCGCGGTATACAGAAGAAATATTGCTCAGTGGATTGAGTGTGGAAAAGGTTACGAAAAGGTAAAAGGAAAGGAAATTTCAGAACAAATTAACGAGTAGCAAACTATTGACAAGCATTGGGAATTGATAAAATATGTAGTTCGAATCAGCTGGAAGTTAATTGGATGTGTGTTTTGACTGCCTAAGAACTGTTTTTCTTACCGCGAATGAGTCGATTTTGATGGTTTTTTTTTTTTTTTTTGTAAAAAATTAAGTGTTTATCTTCGGGTAGTGGAAACACATCAATTCTCTTCAACAAGGATAATTGTTGCCACGCTGTATAAATTTCTTTCATTTAAAAGAGCGTCTTCTTCTCGGTTTTTGGGCACCTAGATTGCAAGACTGGCCAAACCATTTCAAACGTCCAATGATAAATTTTTGAACTAGCTCCATGTCACTGTACAGCTTGCATCCCTTCATCCCATTCTTGTCAAGGCGAGCGAGATCGACTACCTTTATCCGCCACTGAAAATACTATGATCCGCTTATGGCAGGGCGCCTGCTGCAGTACTTTGTTGGAATGATGGGGCTTGTTTGATTGCTAGTCATCTCCATAACGCACAAACGGACGAGTTTTGTAAAGTTAACAGAACAAGGCATGTGAATACTTAGCTCGTTTCCCTACATACGAGCATGTTGCGATGTTGAGATAAGAAGTGTTAACTAGTGACTTGGCGATATATTTTTTAAACTGCTTAACTGCACCAACTAATAAGAATCAAGCAGGTGGTCATGCATTCAAACAATGTGATAGATTCGATTTCTTTTCTTTAGGAGTCTGATGTCCCTATACTTTGCCGCAATTCTTTCTAATCCCCAAATTGCTGTTCTTTTTTATGCTCAGTGGTGGATTCCTGGGAATTCCTATAAACGCAGGCCACATGCCTTCCTTGAGACAGCACAATGCTGCCAAGAATAGTAAACAAGTATCGCAAACGTTCTTTGAGTTTGAGCGTGTGATAAAACAACACTCCTAAGTGTTTGCTGTGCGATTCGATGATTTTCTCGCCGACTTTTATAATTGACATGAGTATTCTTTCTTTGCCCTGGATTGACAGTCCTACACCTGATGCTTGTTCCCACATCCTTATGACGGCTTTGATTTTGTTTTCTTTTTAGAACGTAGCGCACACTCAAGGGGTTAAGGTACCCTTAAAATGTTTGCACACAGCGCCGGCGAAGGAAATTTAGGGAGGTTAGATACGATGTACGTTGGTTTTAAATGTCTGAATGTTGTAATGACTAGGAAATACAGAGCTCGGCAGAGCATTCCACAAGCGAGTTGTTCGGCTTAGGTACGAGTCACGATATTTCAGAGTACGTCCGAAAGTGTTTGAAGGGGCGAAATGCTACTAGCAATTTCTATGGAGCACTGATGGTGGAAATAGCGATAAAACAAAGTGAGACATGAGACATTTCGTCGGTGTTCGAGGGTGTCAATTGATTGACTGATATTAGTATCGCCTATGAGTTTTATCTCACGGTTTTGAATCCTATCTAGCAGGTGCAGGGATGTTTTAGGAGCACCTGACCAGATGTTGGCATTGTACTCCAATTTTGGGCGGATGAATGCCTTATATATTGTCGCCAGATCAGAGGGGATAAAATAGTTCTTACATCGCTTGAGGAAACCTTGAGCACTTTTGACGGCATCGCATATATGGTTATTCCAACGTAAGTTGTCACTGGCACACATACTGAGAATGGAAAGGTTTTCGGTTTCGACGATGTATGTTAATTGCCATTCATAAATAATGGCTGGGCATTTAAATTTCGCTTTCACGACAGCAGGCAGCATTGCGTTTTGGAAGCATTAAATTCCACTCTGTTGATAGTTCCCCAATTGGTTATGCTGTTGATATCGGAATTTAATGAGCTTAACATACGCTGCCGTTCCCGTTCTACAGCCGAAGAGCAGGGACGTTAGTCCGGAAACGAATATGAAAAGCAGAGAGTACTGTCGCCAGCAAAGGAATATATTGGATTAGAAGTGGCAGATAACAGATTGTTGATAAAAATTAAAAAGAGTGTCGGAGACAGAATGGAGCCCTGGGGCACACCAGCATTTATTTTGTGAATATCAGACTTGAAACCATCCAAGACAACTTGAATTGAACGTTCCGAAAGGTAATTTCTCATCCATTGAAGAAGAGAGTCATCGATCCCAAGAGCACGCATTTTCGACAAGAGAGCCTGATGCCAAACTCTGTCAAATGCCTTAGAAATATCAAGTGCAACTATCTTGCTTTCGCCAGATTGATGTACGCTTTGATTCCACTTTTTGGTGAGACATGCCATCAAATCACCAGTGGACCTGTTGCCCCGAAAACCATATTGCCGGTCATTGAGAAGTTTTCGTGTTTCGCGATATGTCATAAGCTGACGGTTTATCAGCGTTTCCATGACCTTGGAAAAGTGCGATGGGTCTGTAGGACGAGAGAGATGATTCGCCTTTTTTAGGGACGGGCTGGACAATTGCTGTTTTCCATCTGCTCGGAAAGAGTCCTAAAGAGTAGGATTGATGAAAAAACTTACGCAGTGGTTTTGCCAGCGTAAAAGAACACCTCTTCAGAAGAAGGGGAGATATACCATTTGGTCCATCGGATTTATGTATGTTGAGATCTTTAAGAACTCTTGCTACTACACGAGTGCGAAAGTGGATTTGTCCCATTGAAGATTCGACGCACTCAAGTGTAGGCGGAGACAAAGCACAATATGGGAGTGTTGAGCTGGCCGCAAAGTGTGCAGCAAGCAGATTGACCTTTGGAGCTGACAGCTGAAATGTCATTGTAAATGAGCGTTGAGATGGAGGATGAGGCAGAATTTCTGATCTTCTTTTTGAAGCTGAACTACAAGTCGGAGAGAAACGGGTATGCTTATGTGTATCATTCCAACGTCATAGTGTGCATTATTTTTCCATGAACTTCCCCCGTTATGTTAAGCATTTATAATGACGTATACAGCAACGATTTTTCCAGATATTTATTGTATAAAATGAGGACCAGCTGTTGCCTTTTGCATTGGAAGGGTTAGATGACTTTTGTTAGAAATGACATTGACTTGCTTTGATTGTTTTTCTAGCAGTTCGGGACCCAATATAAGTATTCCTGTCATGCTTTTGCTCTTTACTGTTGACAAAGCTTTAAAGACCTCCTCAGTTGTGTTGCAAATTGAGCTATTGTCTTCGTTACGTCAGTTGCTCTTCGTTGTACGGTGAATCCTTTTTGTGCAACTACGTCATTCTTTAGTTGGTGCATACATCCTCACAGTTCACATTGTGGGTCGTGCCTAAAGATGAGTGGTTGGCCATCCCAATGAGGTCATATTGAAGAGCACACAGATGACCACCTTTCATACAAGCAAACGATTCTGAGAGTCCGTTCATAGATTCGTCTGATGAAATCATAAAAATTTGTTGTACATCAGCTTAATCCAATCACCGCCAATTAATTTCCTAGATTCGATGGCACCAATTCACATCTGATTGAGGTTTGCAATCATCTTCGTGTTTCTTCTAGATTTCGTTGTATAATCGAACCAAAAGTGATTCCGTTTTCTTTTATCAAGGTAGTCGATGAAGATTGTGCTAAGCGAATCCCAAAATATGGATGCCATAATCTTTCCGACAGACTGTTACGTTTTCGGACGCCTTAGATGACTTTCACCAGATGATTTCCACTCAACAGACTGCCGATTTCATTTTGAAACGAGTAGTAGTAGATCCATGCTTCAGCTATTGTCACCTATTTTAGTTATCCTATTGAATGAGAAAGAGTGTTTCTACGTCGTCTCCCTTATTGGCTTCCACCACACGATAGAATTTGAATATTCCCTAGAGTCTGAGGTGGTATCCGAACAATTAGTGCAGCTATGGCGGTGCACATTTATAAGAATATCCAACGATGTTAAGTTCAAGTAGCATGGCACATCTTTAAAGGACATATTGGTGTTGGCGTTTTAGGAAACCCTTTCATTATACGTGATGGGCCGGTGGTTGATTCGATAGTTTCATACAAATTTTCCATGAATTTCTCTTCATAAGTGTGATCTCTCTTTTAAGGATCGTGACACTCTAACAATTCGAAACCCAGCTCCATAACGACCTTCAGGCTCAAAAATTCTACCAATGTTGATGATTTCTACGATTCTTATTACTTGATAAAACTTACGCATGAGATGAGTGCTTAAACAGCAATTTGACCATTTAGGTATTCGCGGATTTCTGAATGCCCCCCGCCAGTGGATTTTATTTCTCACAAAACTAAAAGCTGCATCTTATGAGATGATTAGATTCTAGTATAAAAATAAATAAAACTTCGCCTCCAGCATTTATGTAGGCCATTGCTATTGGCTCTAACCCCCATCAGATAGCCAGAGCTGAAATATAAAATTGTACCTGGTGGGGTTTCCCGCCTTTATATCTTACCTTACGTTAGCAGCATTTATAAGAACTTCATTCATTCATCAGATGAGTTAATTTTCATTCAGTCGCGATTATCATGAATCTAAGGTTCTTCGGCATAACTGACTCAGCTGTGTCGAAGCCTTATTCCTACTACCTTCACTGATTTCTTTAGCCGTTCCTATCTCACAATTGCAGATGAAAACATTCTCTGTTCATCAACACAGTTTGCATTCTTCGTTTTTCAAACTGTTATCGTTGCAAGCCTTTCCAATTCGAAACCTCAGAGATGATACTCATATATCAGCACATCGGTCTTGTCCCCTTTGGTGCTTCAGGGTTTCTTTGGAGCAGGATCGTTCAACGACTTTCATCTGAACTGCACCTTTTGTTGGTTGTAGCACCGGTTTCAGCCGGACCTTGAGTGCGGGCGAAAGTTAGTAATAGGGGTTGTTGCGCATGGTGAATTTGACCGCATCAACTGACTTCCGTCCACGGGAACTAAGACACTAATGGGTTGCAGCGCTGCCCTCGTGAGGGTAAAATCGCCGGTGGTTTTGTTTTATCAAAGAGTTCGTGCACTTCCACAGAAAAATTCATACACAAACGGAGCACCAGAAACTTTCTTGCTCCTGTTCAACGCGGAAGAAAAGATGCGGTTTCAGTTCTGAGGGCTTCATCAGTGTCGGTGTTTCTTTTTCCTCTCACCGTTGATAGAGTGCAGGTTTTATCACTCGCTGGACTTGTTGTCTTCGGCCTTTTTTTATTTTTAAACTGCTTGTTTAGATGGCAAACCGTCTTGGAGCCCATTCAACTACTCAGGTTTTCCGGAGTAAACCCCCAAAAACAGCACTCTGACTAACCACTTGAGCTTCTTACCATTTCACAATGTAAATTCTAGTCTGAACACATTTTTTCCCAGAACCTTTGACCATAAAATTTACCTGACATTAGACGAACAAGCTAAATGGGACCTGTCAACCAAGGTGCTCCTCGAGTATTCAGAATCTTCGATAATTATAACCCATTGTCTCAGACCACTTCCAAATACTAGTGGTGACATTGCCAGAAAACCATCAGAGATGCGTCATTTTTTGTGATAGTTTTCAACCGAATGCCACAGCGACATAGCGAAAAGGCGGAACACAAGGTGGCATTGTCGAAAAAAACGAAAAAAAAGGAAAAAACTAGAAAAGCGCTCGGCTGAGACTATGAAAACTTGATATACGTTCGGGAATTTTGCGAGATTATTGAGAAATTAAACTTATAACTCGTCCATCTTCTAATGTTCTTTCGAGTTATAAATTAAGACCACCGCATATTATCTCATGAGCACATTGCTTCGTGTTTCGATTACTTCTGTCTAAAGATATCAGAAAATTCCACGACAAACAGCGTATTCTACAACTTACAGTACTCGTATGTCTACTCCTATCTTGCCCCAAGCTCCATTCCACAACCATAAAAGAAACGAATCAATTCCTAATTGCCAATTCCTGTACATTTAAATTATAAAGAAGTTTCAGAATTACGACAGAAACAAAAGTCAACAACCGGAATGCATTCCCTACTAATGCCCACCCATGCCATTCATTACGCCACCATTTCAATCAACTGCAGAGATCCTACCGCAAAACAAAGCCTCCTGACAAAGGGATGCTCTAACTCACGTTTCGGCCACATTCGTTAGGTAATAATTTTCCTTCACGTCATCTCTCTACAAACAACCAAATAGCCCTCAAGATATGCACCATGCCCTACTATCCACCACCACCGCCACCGCTACCACCATTACCACAGACTCAGCCACTGCTATCATCAGAATCGCCACCATCACTCTGACGAATGCGAAATTTAATGACCACCATAACCATTCCGATAACAAATTGTCCGCAATAACTTTCCAGATCCAGCTCCAGCTTCAGCTCTATCTCCAGCACGGTCGCGCCGCCATCGTTTAATGTAAATTATCCGCCAACCATGCGGGATCGAACGAAAGAGAAAGCCGAAGATCAGGCTATCCAGCCAGTACCTCGAGCGATCGCCCTTAACCCCGCAACCCTCAGGTCCCGATTAATAACTTCCATAAAGAAAGATCTATGTGCGGGCAATTTCAGCGGCATCCCATGCTCAGATCCTCCACTTTCTGAATCCAGCACCAAGCGGGAGCGCGTAAAAGATGAACATTTCACCACCACTATTTACCTGTCATTGCGACAATAAAATGGCATCAATCTATGGCAATTGAAAGGTCCTCTATCTAGACCCAGTCAGAGGCACTTGCTCACTACCCAACCATTCATGACAATAAAGTGCAGCAAGATCGAGTGGCATATTGTGTTGGAGGAGAAGAAGCGGCTTCCTCATGGGATGCCATCCAAAATCTCTACAGCACCAATCTATCGATCTTGCGATCGATTTATTTACTACTTTAACCGATGTAGCGACGGCTTTGGACACACCGTGCGCAGATCTTTTCCAGCTCGCACCTTTTGTCTTGGTGGGGTTGCTGTTGGAGAATTTCGTTATTAATGGCGCCACCAACGACCAAGTAAAGCATCCACTATTCGTACAAGATGCGGAAGCTCCCAGACTATACTCATAGCATCAGGAACAATTGATACCTCATGCCGTCGTCATTGCTGAGACAGGATAACCACAAGTCTTACCATTTTATTGCCGGAAAAGGATGACAATAAACTGGACCATGATTTATTTGCTGTCGGTGTTGGTGGAGTTGGTATTCGGGATTCGTTTGGATTTATTGATGGAATGTTTGCCCGACTAGTCGCATGGAGGATTAGCCTGGCCATGAGAAGACGATGGGTAATAAGCCGTAATTGGTGGCACTAAAGTTTCTTCTGTTCCAGCAGAAATGCAGCGGAGGCAAATAAACTTCTGACATACCATATGCCGGCAGAGGATTCGTACACTTGGGTTGGGGTATAAAAATTTTATTTATTAGCCTTAAATGAAAAGTTAGGTTGGTCGTATTCGTGTGCTTGTGAAACTAATACGAGTACTCTGGGAGAATTTTTTGAACTTTCCATCATAAGAATGCATTGAAACCCGAGTGAAGATCGTAACTCATATGTGCCGCCAAAGGATGAGCTGGAGACTATTCGAATACGGAGTATCCTTGATGGTAGTGCATGAGTGACAGTTCAGGAAGCTAGAATTAATGGAAATTCTATAAAAGCTAGGTTGACGACCTATCTTTTCACTCTAGACACGAGTGGACTCCAGTGTGGATTCCAGTGGATTCCGGTGGACTTATTTATAAACTTTTATTTGTAAAAATTGCGGTTTACGGTTCTACACAAAATTGCACAATAAAGTAAATCAAACGAATTTGTCGAGATACAAATGATAACTTAATTAGATGCTATACCAAAAGCATGAATGCCAACCTCCTCGCTATTAAAAGAAGGAAACAGGCGCTCAGACAAAGACCTAGTCCATTGTACTCCTTTTATGTTCCTTTTAATTGAATTTTTCAGTCTCCCATAGAAGGATGAGCAAACGCTTAAGTGATAAATTGTTTAAAGCATCACCATCCACTACATCAGCGCGTGAGTAAGCCAGACACTCACAGAGATTGTGCTAAGCGGTGTCCTCATCACTCTCACAGCAAGCGTCCCAAAGTGTTGGATCACATGTGCCTCGTTACATTGCCAGTAATGAATCTTCGGTCTTTCCCACTGAAAATCGTTGACCTCTGAGAGACGTCAGGGCATTCGGAAAGTCATGTTGTCTATAGTTTTGCTTACTAAAAACCTCTCCGTCAAGCGAAACCCTAACCGAGGGTGCAAGCAGTCCTTGAGCAAGTTCAGCTCCTGCTTCTCCTGACCTTGTCTACCAAATAAATCCGCGATACTATTTCTCGAGATCTTATCATGACCTAAACAAGACTGGGTGAACTTAGCCTTCCGACTGCATTCAGAGAAGCCTTACATTCTCGCGCTACTCTGGCAAATGTTGAGAGGTTTGAGCAAGGCCTAAAGTACAACTTGAATGTCACTACAGCTGCAGATAAATTCTCCATCGGTTCTTCACATTATAGTTCGATGCCATTGGAATTGCGTAGATCTCCACTTGGAAGGCATATGCAAGTTTTCCTTATGAGGAGGAAAAAGAAAGATACCTACTACGTCGATTATGGGGTCATTTATCCCTCAGCTGGAATCATCAGGAGTTCTGGTATGATTGCAAAAGGTAGCTTTTACATAAGACAAATGTTAAAAGGCAACCGGGGGGCAAGGTCGTCAAAACTCGCATGCCAGTTAAACAAGGACCAATTCTTTTTGAGCGGAAGATAGCTTTGAGAATGCAGCCCATGAGAGCAATATCAAGGGAATACAGATTCATCAATGCGTCTAGAGCGGAGCCAGGAGTGCTAGGGACAGCCCATATACAACCGAGACAATCCGTACTTTCGTGGTTGTTTAAAACAGCAGGGAAGTATTTCCGTTAAAGCCCGTTCCATGAGGGCTACTCTGATCCATAAAACTAGTGATTCACCTACGTCGGCTTGTATGGCCGAGAATTTTCAAAGCATCCTCAGTGTCAATGAGCATCCTTAGCACGTGCTCCTTCTTGTTGAGAGCGCCTCGTATTCTGCCGACCAGATTTTGAAGTCCAGCCTCTGTCTCTCATGATCTTCCGCATTGACAGGCAAGTTGCATCTTGGACAGAGGATGCATTTATAAAGCAGTGGTTCGCACGTGAAGCGTAAACATTCTCTGCATGTTCTTCAATGCGAAATAAGTCACATTGAATGGTCTGTAGCTCTTTGCGAACTTGTAGTCATATTTCCCTGTTTCCGGTAAAAAGGGCTCTCTTACTGTTCGCCAAGAGCTCGGTATGTATGCCAGCGCCAGGCTAAAAATGAAGATTGTCTTCAGAGTTGCCAGGGTCTACACCCTTTTGTAGCACAACTGGATATATGCCAATGTTAATACCAATGCCAGACGACTTGAAGCAGTTACAGGAAACAACAGCGTATTTGATAGCCTCATCTGTCACCAGCAGGGGATTTTGTAGCCCAAGTATCCCGCGTAATAATCAATGCATGTAATGTGCACAACGTCTAGGCTAGGAAATAGAAAACATTCGGTACCTCCTGTATACTGGTGGACCCCGAATTCGCAGAAAAAAGATCAGTATGCCACCGAATAAGAAGAACTCACCAGCGTTCCCGGACTCGGGATGCCGATCACCAGCAGTGCACACGCAATGTACAACATATCGAGAAGCAAGAACCTGACCAAAAAAGCCATTGAGTCTAATAAACGCCTTTGCTTGGAAGAGCTTTGTGACTATCTCAATCACGATGTTGGGGTAAACCTTATCAAATAGTTGCGAACTTGTTTCCTCGTCAAGAAAGTAGTGTATCAATTTGTGAATTTCATCGCAAGGCACTCTTGTGCCTGGTTAAATGCGAAGAATTGCCAGAAGCATGTAAAAATGTCCGCGACAAAAAGTCGCTGAGACTAGATGGTATTCCAAATAAAGCCTTACCAATAAAAATAGCAATTTAAATGCCACCGGAGTTATTTGCAGAAATTTTTAACCCGTATCTTCAAGAGGGTGCTTCTCCTGAGTCTTGGAAGGCGCTAGCAACTATTGCTATTGCTACATTTGTTTGCTTGACCTGGTCGGAAAAATCCTTAACCGGATCATCCAATATACAATAGACTCTTACCAGCAATTGAACAACAGGAGGTCTTTCGAAACACCAATAGGATGTCATTAAGTCACGGGCAACAGTGAATGCAATTAACGCGGTAATAACCAGAACAAGGCAGGCGCTGGAAAGGACGTGGAGAACGACTTTAATTCCGCAAATTGGTAATGGATCAGGAATCGCCTTTATCGGATTGAAATGCCGCAATTTCTCTGTTAAATGATGGTAAGTTATTTCTCGAATTTCATGCTCCTCTATGATTCTGATGAGCTTAAGAAGTTACGGGCGGTGTGCCACAAGGATCGGTCTTAGGCCTCCTACTATGGACGATTATTTATGACGAAATTTTACGCTTACGGACTGCATGCGAACCATTGCCGATGGCACTGTAGTGGTTGAAGCAGAAAAGGATAGAAGAAGTTCATCTCTACAGCAATTGCAGGTGTACGTCTCTGGTTAACAAGTACCGGCTTGCAACTCGCCGATTACAAAAGCGGAGCTTATTCCGAGTACGAAAATTCGCGAAACGAACACGGTAAGGGTTGGGAAGCATGAAATGAAAATATCTCCGAGTTATTATTGTCAGTCGTCTAAGTTTTCACTGATATGTGAGAAATCATTGAAAGCGGTAAGTGTGCTTACAAGGTTGACCAAAACAATATAAAAGACTCCTTCTTGCCGATGAGGCGAGTTCCACGAGTATACTTATGTACGCGGCGGAAATATGGTCAAGTGCCGCAATAGACAAATTTGACGGTTTGGGAGTCAAATTAATCCACCGGTACCGAACGCATGATGATATACTCGTCGTATCTTCAATACTACTACTTTCGACATACTCGGTAAGACTAAAAAGCTAATGAGTCCAAAATGGCAGGGTAAACGATGAAAAAAAATTGCAGGGAACATAAGCTCAATGGCGAATTTGTGTCATTCTCATTCGGCTTTTGCCTGCGGCAACTATATCTTGATTGCAGAATTGCCCATGTGTAAATGCAAAGAGTGGCACAAAAAGGGATCCCTTAATCATCCGAAACTACAGATCCGTATTTTTTAAATCCGTTTGTGTAGGGATATATGTGAGGTTTGGAACTCATAGGAAGACTCTGCAGAAGGATGCAGTAGCAGATTTCGAATGTTCAAGGTTAATCTGAGTATACCTGTTTGGACAGAAAGTGGAAATAATCTCTTCTATGGTGCAGAAAGGGACATGAATCATATCAAAATTTATCGGTCTAGAGAAGCTTTATTGGCTATCTCCCACAGTTGAGCAACAGAGCGTTTCTAAAGGATGACCAGAAAATTTAAATAAAACAACAACGGTGTGAGATACAAAATTGATTCTGGCTTTATTTTGAAGCTGCGTTCATACCATTATGTGTCGAATAGCGCATCATTCAAATGGCCGCCTCAGTTTAGTTGGCAGTTCTTTAAGCGGTCGATTCAATTTGTGATGACTCGGTCCAATATGTGCGGTTCTATTCCGGCAATAACGGCAATAAAATGTTGGCCTCGAGCTCGTCCAAAGTAGTTGGCTTGTTAGCGTAGACTAAGGACTTGACGTAGCCACAGAGAAAATAATCGAGTAGTGTCAAATCGCATGATCGCGGCGGCCAATTAATGAAGACTCGCCGTGAGATGACCAAATTTCTCCTTCACAACTTCGAGCGTCGCTTCGCTTGTATGGCATGTAGCGCCGTCTTCTTGGAACCACAGCTCGGATGTATCGATTTTGTCGAGCTGTGACTACAGAAAGTCGGTTACCATCGCTCTATACCTGAAACCATTGACGGTAAGGGTGTCTCCTACCTCGTATCGAAAGAAGTCAGGCCCGATGATGTCGCCATTCCTTAAACCGCACCAAACTTTCAATCTTTGTGCATGCATTGATGCTTGGCCGAACACTTGTGGATTGTGTTCGCTTCAATAACGGCAATTTTGCTTTTTAACATAGCCAAAAATGGGCCTAGTCAGAGAAGATGACTTTTTGGCCAAAATCCGGATCTCCGGCCAATATTTCCAGCGCCCAATTAACGAACTCACAGCATTGTCTATGATCGTTCGGCTTCAATTCTTGCGTCAGCACAATCTTATACGGATGTAGGCCCAAATCCAACTGCAGAATAAGCCAGGTTGATTCTCTGGCAATGCCCATTTCAGCTGATCGGCGCCGAGTCGACATTTCTGGCTCTTCTTCGATACTGGCCGCTATGGGGGCTATTCTTCATTTTACACCAAACTCTGTCGAAATTTCCGTTGCGTATTTACAACTAAGCTGGAATTTCGATATTTTTCTAATAATTTCCGCAGGATCCTCAAGCGTAAAACCCTGCATGATGAAATTGCAAACCTTACTGAATATTTTGACAGCTAGCTGTCATTGGTAACCTTGACAGCTGCTGAAACATAACAATTGAATGTTGCTTTTCGGGATCTTCTTAGAAATGGATTTTCCCGCTCCATTCATATTCGGGTCACCAGTTTCCAACCAATTCTTTTGCGTGGAGAAAACCGCTACCATCCCTCAGAAAGGGCGGCAGATCTTTTGACACCTATACTATGTTGAAATATACGCTGTTTCTTCTTTCGATAGCTTCAAGTCACCTGACACGGATGACATACTCGAAAGGGAATCTCCAGTGTTAGCCTGCCACTGGCCTCTAGCCAATAGCACTCTTAAGTGTTGCCTTTATACCGAAAATCGGAAAGTTGCTCACCAAGCACTACAGATCTATAAGTTTGAATTCCTTTATACTGAAGAACATGGAGAGTATGGTCGAGAGCGTAGTCATATCTCCATACTACGTTTGGTTCTAATGTATACGCTCAGGCAAATGAAGATGATGCAATGATTGACACCAGAAATCCTGTTGCTAATACCAAATCGACTTTCCCTGTGCCTGGTGTCTACCAGAATGCGACCCAGGAAAGGAATGTAATTCGGTCTTCATGGATAGCACCAAAACCGATTTAGGATGCGGTGATTGTGTCTTTCTGGATCGCGGCAACGTTGGATCTCACTTGATGGCATTTAACTAAATAGTGAATAATCTGTGGATCTGCGAAATATCCATGTCTGTGGCGACGCAGAATCGTTTGCTCATCATTCTATGTAATACGGAGAAATTCCTGTAAAAGGAACATATAAGGAGTACAATGGGTCAGTTCCTTGGCTGAGTGATCTATTCCGACAGAAAAAAAAAGGTGACATCTAGGTAAAGAGAACAAGAGTGCTATTCCCATTTAACGATCTTTCGCTTACCTGTCTTATTCAAAAAAAAAAACATTGACGCCATTTGTCTAGACCGATGAAGACTATAGAAAACTATTTGAGTAATCCCTTGCAATGTGAAAATGAAACGAGACAATTGCCGTTGCCCGTGCACTTTCTGATGATTGATGTGGTCACTGAACCCGCAGCCTATGAAAGCAAGAACCAGCAATTCTATTTGGACAAGACAAACCCGCCAGACCATTAGAAATGGCAAACCACTCTCTCGTAGGGCATAATTGCACGACAATTTCCCCTTCGACACAAAAAGTTTCATATGAGCCGACTTTTTACACATCTTCCGCCGTAGACGTCAGACTCACTAGAGAGCAGGAAGATTACCTCATACCACTGTTGGATATAATCCCCCGCCAAAACCAGATAAACGCGCAATCAGAATCAACGTGATTATGGTTAATTGGTTGGGATTGGGAGTATGGTTACAAAAGGAGCTGCTCCTGACCTTGCTACCCTTCTTCCGCAATCAGACATTAGAGGCAATCATCATGTAACATCCACGATAACAATCCCGAGGATGCACCATTTATAGCGACAAATGGACATTGCATTGACTTGTTAACACATGTTCCAGCGTCGTTTTGTGAAATCCTTTTCGAGGCACTCCAAGCTGCAGCCAGGGTCGGGTTTTTTTTATCCACAGGAAGAGATTCCAATGTAACTAGCAGTGAACACGCGGCGGCGTGCACCGCCTTGAATGGCCAATTGAAACGGAAATTTTTCAATTAATCAACGACTTGAATTCAGGTCTGAATCTGGTCTGATTCTGGTCTGGTTTCTTGGTCACACGGCGCGCTATAAAGCACCGATCGGATCGGATCGGATCGGATTGAATCGGATGCGAATCACAAATGGTACAAGTAAATGCGACTCTCGTACTAGTACTCGTATTCGGTAAGCAAACACATTACATGAACCCGACGATCATTAGATGCGTCAAAAAATGGTCAGAACATTTGCGCGCTGCATTTGGAAGAAGAGACGACTACTGCAACATTGAATGCGCGGCTGGGATGGATAGACGCTGGGATGGACAGGACAAGCTGCGCTTGTTGGTAAACAGTTGAATCACAGTGGAATCTCGGCTGGAATTCGGCTTAGATAGAGAAATTTATTAATTAACAACAATTATTTTTATTAACGAACCCGATCATGCCATAATCGATGGAGAAGATGTGGTATTCCCCACGTATCGGGTGTCGTCTGCGGATACCTGCGGATACTTGAATAGATGGCAGCTGCGACCGACAGTGGCGACATGGCAGGTTAGCAGCTGCACGGTCTCAATTGGTCTGCTTGCAATTCAAAGTAATTAAGCAGTTTTCGATTGATTTACTACTACCTAACGATGCGACGTTCGATCAATTGGTGAGTTGCGCTTCTGGAGTAACATTTCAGGGACGATCAGTTCTTCAGACTTCCATTTGTGGCGGATTGTGTATGCTTGTTGGGCAAACGAGTGGAAGCTTATCGTTATGGCGAATGACATAATTTATGCAGTGGCACCTCATTGTTAGGTATTCGACTTGGTTATCGTATATGGTAGTGCATCACAGGTGTTAACAGCAAACTGTAAATGGTACGCGAAAGGGTTCCATTGTTCGAGACGGAGTGTTGTAATGTGTTGCGGAGTCATGGTGCACCTGGTCGTGCTGGTAATCTGGTTCATAGGCAAGCTATAGTGTATAGAATGTATTGTTATGACACGATAGCAAAGTGCACTTACATAGAGAATAGTGCAAAATGGTTCAGCGAAACATTCTCCACAAAGTAGTATCAGGGCAATGGGAAGAAAAAACCAACCATTGGGTTTGAGTGGAAGCCAGATAAGTTTACAACACTTTCAACCTAACGACGTCTTTCGATCTATTAAAAAATTTAGATTCCCTTAGATTCCGTCAGATTCCGCCCCTAGAATTGCCAAATTAGTGTGCCAAAAACTCAACAATCGTATGTTCACCAATCTCATCGTCCTGAAAGCAGCAGTTATGTCGACTCGATCCCTTTTACATCGATGGATTAAAGATGCTCATTCACTAGTCTACGCCCAGGCTCATAAAGGATATAAAGTTTAGACGGTTCCGCCTAAGCATATGTTTAGTTAAGTTCACTTTGGATTACCCATCAGGCCATTCAAATGTCGATTTTAAGGTAGTTCTTAAATTGACATTGCAAATAGAAGAACATAAAGTATCATAAAAGGTTGATTGGGAACCAACGGGCCCTATAGAAAGTCTTAAGCAGGTGAAAGGGTTGATTCACGCTTGATGGCAAAGGCGTAAAATAGCATCATCAGGAAGGATTTCTTATACTGTTGTGGGTATTTTATCGCTTTAAAGTATTTCCAGCTTAGTAATGATCCGAAGAAATTTTTGCTAAAACGCAGGCTTTATCAATTGTTTTCAGTTCTACAAGTTTTTCCTTCGAATTTGGCGCTTTTGAAGCTGTATTTGGCTTAAAATGTTTATATTTTGGAACGACGAACATTCTCCGGCGTACTGGAATAATTGGACGCTTCACTGACTTTCAACCGGCAAGAGCTCTAAATGGCCAAAAGGATTTCATCGCCATTTAAGGAACGAACTGGGATGGCTAGCGCCTATTTGAACACAATATTTGAAAACTTAGTAAGAAATTTTAATCCTACAGCATGACACTAATCTCGGATTTTAGTCCACATTAGGACTTATTTTTGCCTATTGGATCATGCTGAATGACCGGTTTCTAAAAAGAGCAAGCAGCCGTAAAAGTAGCCTACTATTAGTGCACTAATAATGGGCATTTAATCAATTCCTTCAAAACGTGGTTCACAGGAAGGAGGAACCTGAATTGATTGATTCATCTAGTGTTAAAGGACGTCATGGCACATTTCTTCAACGAAGCTAAGTATCTGGGTGCCATCCTGAATAGAAACTTTGACCAAAAATGTTACGTCAAAGACTTCCGAACTGCTACTGGCTTTCTGGCAGCTTAAAGAAGCTTTCGGCAGACCAATTCTATGTAATGGGCCTATTGATTGATGGATTAGGCTTCCATGGCACCGTTGATTTCGCAAGACTCCGAGGAATGGTTCAGCTTAGTATCGTGTAGACGTTTCCCTACATGTTGAGCGCACTGATGAATATTCCTTCCCTTAATATTCATATGATAGCCTGCGCTCTCAGAGCCATATTCCTTTAAAAAAAATTTTTTTCTTGTACAACCCCAGAACCAATCTAGGACATAGTGAAGTCACCTTCACACCTTATTCGATAACCTTACTCCATGCGAAGGCATACGGAATCGCCATGCTAATGAACTATACTGTAAAGAACAAGTGCAGAGATGGAAGTATTTACTTCTGTTGCGACAGCCAAGCTGCAATTAAGACTTTGTTGAACCTTCTCACCACCCCTAAAGTTATTGCTAAATGTAAGGCCTTCTTTGGCATAGTCGGAAGGCGGAATTCGGTGAATCTTCTCCATTTTTTTTTATAATTGGCGCGCACACAAGGGATTTTATGTACCCTTAAAATTCTTGCACAAAGCACGGGCGAAGGAAAATCAGGGAGGATAGAAAGAGGGATACCGATGAACGTTGGTTTTAAATGTTTGAAGGTTATAATGACTAGGAAATAAAGAGCTAGGCAGGGCATATGGAATGCGAGTTGTTCGGCTTAGGAAAAAATCATGATATTTCAGAGTACGTCCGAAGGTGGGCTTGAGGGTATACTGATGAGCCTTTATAGCGAGACGGGTGTTACGGTTAAAAGTTTTAAGGAGTGCAATTTCAGGGTGTCGAATAACTGTGTAATATTGGCATCACTTATGAGTTTTATCGCAGGATTTTGGATCCTATCTAGCAAGTGCAAAGAGGTCTTAGGGGCACCTGACCAGATGTGGACATTGTACTTCAGTTTTGTGCGGATAAACGCCTTAAATATTGAAGCCAGGTCAGAGGGAGTAAAATATTTCTTACATCGCTTTAGGAAACTTAAATATTTCGCAGCATTTTTAGCAACATCGAATATGTGATCATTGCAACGTAATTTGTGGTTAACAACCATACCGAGAATGGAAAGTTTTTCTGTTTCAACGATGCAAGTGCCATTCATTGATAATGGCTGGGAATTTAAATTTCGCTTTAACGACAGCAGGCAGCATTGTGTTTTGGAAGCATTGAATTCCACTCTGTTGCTAATATCGAAATTTAATGAGCTTAACATATGCTGCAGTTCCCGTTCTACAACCGAAGAGCAGGGACGTGAGTCTGGGAAGGAATATGAAAAGCAGAGAGTACAGTCGTCAGCAACGGAATATATTGGATTAGAAGTAGCAGACAAGAGATCGTTGATGAAAATTAAAAAGAGTGTCAGAGACAGAACGGAGCCCTGAGGTACACCAGTATTTATTTTGTGAGTATCAGTCTTGGATGGCACCTTGAATTGAACGTCCCGAAAGGTAGTTTCTAATCCATTAAAGAAGAGAGTCGTCAATCCCCAATGCACGCATTTTCGACAAAAGGGCCTGCCGGTCATTGACACGTTTTCGTGTTTCGAAATATTCCATGACCTGACGGCTTGTCTCAGCATTTCCATGACCTTGGAAAGAAGGGACGTAAGTGCAATGGGTATGCAGGAGGAGAGAAAAGATGGTTCGCTTATTTTAGGGACAAATGCTGTTTTTCATCTTGTTGGAAAGAGTCCTAAAGAGCAGAATTGATGAAAAAGCTTACGCAATGATTTTGCCAGCGAGGAAGAACACCTCTTCAGAAGAAGAAAAGATATACCATCTGGACCAGCGGATTTGTAAATGTTAAGATCTTTAAGTGGTCTTACTACTACACGAATGCGAAAGTGGATTCGTCCCATTCAAGATTCGACGCACTCAAGTGTAGCCGGAAGCAAAGCACAATCTGAAAGTGTTGAGCTGACCGCAAAGCAGATTGGCCTTGTCCAAAGAGCTGACAGCTGGAATGACATTGTAAATGAGCGTTGGAATGAAGGTTGAGGCAGCATTTCTAATGTTTTTGACAAATGACCAAAAATTTGTACTACCTTTGGGACATTGTAGTATTTTCTGCCTCAGTTGTTGGTCGTATTGGAATTGTACATGCTTAAAAAAGGCGTTATAGGCGATTTTCCTGTTGGGTTGGACTTGTAGCACCGAAAAAACATTTCGCTAACAACCTCTTTGCAGCTTGAGTCGTACCATGCCTTCCTTTTGGTTTGGTACTCTTCATCCCAAGAGGGATAAAGGATCTGATTCCAAAAAGAATGGTATTAGTAATCACATCAACAGCGTCATCCATGTCGTTATCTGGACAGCAGATAACGACCAGTTAAAATTCCTGGAGAATGTCTTAAGTGCGTTCCAATTGGATTTCTCGTATTGCCATACGGTTCTTTACGAATTTTTGCTCTAACTGTGTGGTCAGTATACGAGAAATTACCTGATATGACACAATGGTCCGACGAGCCCAGATGAGAGAGCACATCAACGGTGTACTTATCAGGGTTAGAAGTTATAAACCAGTCCAGGGTGTTGGCGGTGTGACTATCAACGTCTGGTATTCGCGTGGGCTGAGTTACAAGCTGCGTCAAGTTATTTTCAGCAGCGAAGATCTCAACACACCGTCCTTCGGGTGTTGTCTGTCCAGAATGTCGGAACCAACCAGAATTGTTTGAATTGAAATCGCCCGTGATAACGATTTCCGTATGAGGATACAGGGATACAGTTCTTTGGGTGAAGTCAGACAGCGCATCAAACTAGTTAAAGGTCGAATTGCTGTCCAGTTTGGGGCTTCTGTAAATAAAGCAGTAGTGGGTAATGTGCTTACGAAGATGGAATTTTAACCACATGAAGTTGAATTCCGGGTTGGAACAGGGGTTACATTGTGGTGGAGTTTGGTATGCACGTAAATGGCGAGACCGCGGTGAGAATAGAATAATAGCACTAGTATGTATCCAGGCAGCTTCAGATCAGAGTGGTCTGAGATGTGAGGGCGGGGGTCTATCTGTGTTTCACTAAGTGCCAAAACAGCTGGTCTGTGTCAGTCATTATAAAAAAAACAAGCACAAAAAACACCGACGATGCTAAGCAATTAGTTCTGGCGTTGGTTTACCGAATCAAATTGTTGTAGGTGTTATGCCCTTACAACAAAATGAAACAGTGCACCAACAAAATTCACAATTGCGACCCGCTATCCATCGGCTCTTACATGCACTCGGCTGTTGTTTTTGCAGTATGAGTCAGTTATATAGTAACTGCACTGACTGGGTGCAAAAAAACAGCACCATGACCAGGACCAGGAGATGTGGAATGCCCGCACTATGATTTCTATTTATTTATTTAATTTTTTGAAATCACTGCACCACACTGATACTTTTATTTTTGCTGTGCCCTAGCGCGTTGTAATGTGCTTATTTTATTTATTCATTCTAAATAAGCTGGATATCTTCAACGAATGAATAACACAATTCAGGGTGGAAATCTATCCTAAAGTTACAACGGATAACGCCTACAATGGCGTGCTAAAGTAGCAAAGGGCTTCAATCAATTTGAAGATCGCACAAAATGGAGAGAACTCTTTATGCCCAAGTCAGCCCACTACTATAGCCCCACCTTAGGTAACTGAAGTTAAGCTGCCATTACAGACCAAGCTAGCATCTAGGCAATGAAATGATAATAGAGACAGTTTTGAAACCCAGAACAGTTGTATGCCGCTGAATTAAAGTATAGGGTCCGCCATCTAACGTTTTTTTTTTTCAACTAGTGCTTATTTCGTGAATGGTAACACTTAGCTCATGTCTGATTTGACTGATAATTAGTTTTATCCTTCCGCTGAACGAATATGGTTGTGTATACGCTTCGCTAAGTGGGCCTGCGATCGACTTAGAGAAGATGCCGATTTTGCCAAAAAAATCTTTTCAGATGAAGCTCATTTTGATCTTGGCGGGTATGTAAACAAGCAAAATTGTCGCATTTGGGGCACAGAAAACCCGCACGCATACATTGAAAAGCCGATACACCCAAAACGAGTCACGGTTTGGTGCGGATTTTGGTCCAGAGGCATAATTGGGCCATTTTTCTTCGAAAATGAGCAAGGAATGGCCGTTACAGTCAATGGCGATCGTTATCAGGCCATGTTGAACGAATTTTTGTTCACAAAAATTGAAGAGGAGGATATTGGCAACATTTGGTACAACAGCACGGCGCTACGTGCCACACAGCCGAAGCTACACTCGATGTTTTGTGCCCTGTTTTTGAAGATCGCATTAACAGCCGCAGAGCTGATGTCGTTTGGCCACCCCGGAGCTGCGATTTGACACCGTTGGACTATTATTTGTGGGGTGCCGTAAAAGATAAGTGTTACGCCATTGGTGAAATACAGCTGCACACAATCGATAATGTGCTTAAAAATCGGACCGATCGTGTAGGCTACTGCATGGCCAGCCGAGGCAGCCATTTGAATGAAATTATTTTCCATTATTAACCGGAAGGATTGTACTTTCAAATAAAAAAAGAAATTTGAGAAAATATTCAGTAGTTTTTTTTATAGCATTTAAAAAAAAAAAACATTTTTGGCGAACCCTATATAAGAACATAGGTTTGCAAAAATTTGACGTAGAACGGCCACAATTGAAAGGCCCTCTTCTAATCGAGTCGCCTAAAATCTTTCGAGGGGCCCTACGCTACCAGAATCAAGCACATAAGACCAGTGGCGACACTATTAGTAATCTAACGAAACCCTTCTATTGACGATGAGTATCGAAAAACGCGTACACCGAAACTAGGGGCATACAGAGCGGCACTGCTAAAAAGGACGAGAGCTGCTCACGAACTCTATGACCAGAAAATGGGAGCCTGTGGAGGAGAGGTTCTCCTGAAATCATATTCGAAGATTCTTTCAAAAAGTTAAAATAATTTGCCAATGACACAAACCCCGAATAGCATATAAGGCGGAAACGTAATAATAGAGTCACAATCAGTATCGCTGCTATTTTAACGGCGAAGACCCCCACCATTCCCCTTTCAGATAGAATGATGCATTCAACATTGATGATGATCGATAACAACTTCGTCCACTTGACGTGGAGGTCTGGATGGCGATATCAAAACTAAGGCTGCAGGAGCAGACGGATATGCAACCGAATTATTAAAGGGAGCAGAGACGGAGTTGGTAAAGAGCATACTCCCTTTCATCCGTGAAATATGGTGAGATGAAAGTATGCCCGGTGAATAGAGTCTTAGTCGTCCAAAATGGCCAGTAATGACACCAGAAAGGCATTTGATATCCAAAAAATTCCGACAAATTGATGCGCTGTCATGTGTCTTCTTCTCGACATTATACTTGAACAAATTGTGCGAAACAGTTCTACAACTGTTACCATACCCCGACAACATTGCCATTATAGAAAGAAATCAGCGAGCTGTCAGTGGAGCATTTCCAGTCATTGAAGTCGAAGCGAAAAAAATGGGTTTAGCGATAAATAAAAGCTTATCAAGGTATACTCGTATGCTTCCAACAACAAAGGACCCTCAACACTAACGGCTCGGACACCACGCCACAACGGCGCACTATATCCTTAAGGTAGTAAAAGATTCTGTTATTATCAGCCCCATGTATATAAATTGAATTTGGGGATGAAAAGCTAACAACAATCTCTATGGCTACACAGTTCAACGGTCATATAGAGTCTAGAATTTATCGGCTCTGATAGCATGATGACGAAATGAGCACCACCACTCCGGCCCGAAATGTCTTTACATTTTCTCTGAAGGTACAAACGCGATTAAGGAAGACCTTGCCTTAACTGCAAGAATCAAGTGGGATATGGCCCTCATTTAACTTTGTGTGCGTAGTTCGAGGCAAGTAACGCAGGAAATAAAATTAGTCGCGGATATACGAGAGTTGTCTGAAAAATTTCCGATCAAACGATACAAGACATTTTTTCTCAAAATTTTTTTTTATTTTTCCACATAATCCCCTTTTCGCCATGGCAACTGCTCAGGTGTGAGACGGCGCATTGCTTGGTAAAACAGGATTTTCTTTTTTCTACAAATGTGGCCGTTTTTCCGCCATTTCTGCCTTCAGCTTGGCAAGTAATGATGCGTAGTATGCTCCTGTAATGGTTTTTCCGCTTTGAAGATAATCGATTAAGATAACTCCTTTACTATCCCAAAAAACAGTCGCCATCGCTTTCCCAGCCGAAAAAACTGTTTTTGCTTTTTTTGGAGCCGGATCGCCCTTTGCAGTCCACTGTTTTGACTGAATTTTTGTTTCAGGCGTATAACGGTGTGTCCAAGTTTCGGCGCCAAAACTCGGATTTATTGCGCCTAAACTGAGCCAACAGAGCGTTGGAAATGTTCATTCGAACACGTTGTTGGTCTAACGTAAGCAAACGCGGCACCCAACGCGCGGACAGCTTTCTCATGCCTAAATCTTGATTTTATATGTAACAAACACGTTCTTTGGACATTTTCATAACCTCTACTACTCACTTTAATTCGGCGGTCGTCTAACACCATTTGGTGAACTTAAGCAATGTTATCGTCAGTGGTTGCAGGTTTTGGACGTTCCGAACGTTCATCATCTCTCAAGCTGTTAAGGCCACGTTTAAGTTCAGCTGCCCAAAATTTCACTGTGGTAAATGATGGTGCAGAGTCCCAAACACAGAGTCCAAATCATTTTTGATTTGCGTAGGCGTATTGCCTTTCAAAAACAAGAATTTAATTACAGCTCGATACTAAATTTAAACATTTTCACAAAAAACACTCACTAAAAACTGCGAGTACAAAATGACTGTAATTTCGGTAAGTAACTGTTAAAAGAGGCACAACTGGCATTCACTAGCCCTTATTGATGAGTGCCGCTATCTTTACGTTGCGGTCGGAAACTTTTCAGGCAATGCTCGTAAAATCATTTCAAAAGAGATCACATGCCGGAACTTCAAGTATGGTGTTCGTATTAAAAGCAAAATCTTTGCAAAACTCTGGCCTTGCGAACAAACAGACAGATATTTAACTGATGAAGAATAAGATTAAATTCGGAAATCGATTGCTGTTAAAATCGGTTGTGTTTCACTTGTTATCCTTGGTAAAAAAACATCGCTTAATATATGAAAATACGTCTATCATTCTGACCCAAAACTTTACCAAGATTGAATTTTACAAGCAATTCTAAGACTGGGAATACCCAAATAACGTAGCTTTCACCACAACCGCCAACCTCCTTATTATGATTGATACGAGTATGTACATTTGAAAAATTTGACAGAGTAATCACATCTATAACATACCCACTGCACCTCAATTTTAGTCCAGAAAAAACATTTTGAAAAGAATGTTCAAGAAGAAAATCCCGAGTACGAGTATTTAGAAAGAAGAAGACGCAGACTTCCAGCCCAACAATATTAAGATATTCCGTAATCAAAACAGTCTCCATCTGCCACTTACGTTCAGCTAAGTAACTCAATGCTCGAAACGAAGGCTTTTCATAAAAGTGCAGGAAACCTAGTGACCGAAAAACCAAATTATGCAGACATCATTCTCACTCACTAAATAGACAAAAAGGATATAAAGCGATGAAAATGAAACAACCCTCACAAAATTACGCACCTTCCAGTTCCATATTCACTTCGAAAATTTTTGAGACTTTTCCCTATTTACATGAAGAATCCTTAATATAGGCACGTACAACTGTGATTTTAATTTGACAAATATTAACGAACGACAATACTAATCCGACCTCCATTTAAAAGACCGATCTATCCCCGATACCAAAACTAGAAATTAGAATGTCCTAGAATGTGTTTTCAGTCATTTAAGCGAGTAAGTATTGTAGGTATAACGTAAAACCTCTATTTACATTTTACGACGCAACATCACAGACCAATACTCATGTCCTTTTTGGTTTCTTTTCATCTTATTTGAATTGTTGTATCACCTCCTAGTCTACATATCAACTGCAGTAACGTAATGATATCTTTTATCTATCTCACTTACAGAAGTAAGTTAATACAACTGCCATGCAAGCCCTTATTACATTACGAGTACATTGCGTGTAATCCACCATCAAGATGGTAAATGCAAATCATCTACAAAGTAAGCTCCATGGAGAAAACTTACATAGGTCCGGCCCTTTTAATTGCTATGTGTCGAGTGTGGTGTAGCCAAAGAGCTAATAGCTTGTAATTACTATGTCCTTAGGCTCTGCTGAGTGATATTGCTTTAAGACTTGTCCTATTTTGAATTTCTTATGTTTTAATCGAAATCAGGACAACATTAAAACTTATGACTGCTTTTCAGCATGCGTCAGAATGGGATGTTCCCATGTAGATTTTAATCAAACATTATGTAGCCTTAAGGGTAACAGAGATGATGTCTCTGGACAGAAATCCTTTTTGGATTAACGAGTAGCTTAGTGCCGACTAGTTGGTAAGTAATAATCGTCTTTCATATTTTGTTCTTTATTTAAACTGATTACGCTGTTTGCGCAACAGTCTCGTCCAGGTGAATCACAACCTAGTGTCTCCTACCCACTGTGTTGTTTGTCTTGTCATTTTGTATACGATAAGAGGGGATAAGACCAAATGGCGGGAGAATGGGAGACTTCTTATAAGGCAATAGATTTCACTTTCAGAAATTTGCCATTAGTTTTGACCAACCCTTTTACGTAGTAAGGATGTCAAAGCATACGATTTAGAAGTTACAATTAGAGGAACGCAACGTAGCCAGCCGTACACACTGTGAATCATCGAATTTAGCCGCCCGTCCTTTTGTTTTAAAACACAACACTATTATGTAACAGCTGCTTCCAATTTCACACGCAAAATTGGTTGAGGTACACTCCTTATCCGCTCGCCATCTGAGGCTGAATCTTTTCTCCTGGTACGTTTTTCGTTCGGTATACATGTCCCATCCATCTAAGCCGATGAAATTTGGCCTTTTTAGCTAAGCCCATTTCGCATCACGGCACATACAGTTCTTGGTTAAATCTCCTCTTCTACTCTTCTTTGATGCGGAAAAGCCAGCTTATTCTTTTTTGATAAAGTCCATACCTCTACAGGTTAGTTTAATTTTTTGATTTTGGGGCCTCCCCCATTTATTTGGTCTAATACCAGCTTAATACTATGACTTAAAAAGGAACAAAAAGACTAAAGTGCTCCATAGAAATCGCCAGTAGCATTCCGCCCCTTCAAACCTAGTCATTATAACCTCCAAACATTTAAAACTAACGTTCACCGGTACCTCTCTTTCTATCCTCCCTGACTTTTCTTCGACAGCGCTGTGTACAAACATTTTAAGGGTACTTAAATTCCTTGAGCGCGCGCAATGTATAAAAAAAAAAGGAACTAAGGGAATGGTGGACGAGATCAATTTTGAGACGAAGGGTGCTCAGATTGAAAGCAAAAACGGAGAGGTTTGAGTTGACCTTTCGGAGCATAAAAGGTGCGGTGTACCGATAGATAGAAGATAAATTACGTGGGTTGGTGTTGAAGGAGAACGAGTTTTAAGGGGATCCGCAGTCGATGGAACCTTAGAATGAAAAGAATGTCAGCTATATTCATACGTTCTTCAAGGAATTGAAATTGAAAACCTTGAGGTGGTCCTAATATGGAAATATGATTAAAAGGGTCGTTCCAGGGCAGACCACGAAGAACAAATCGAACGAATCGACCTTAAATACCTTCGTTGTGGGAAACATGAACTCGGTGAAAGGGAGACCAAGCTTGACTGGCGTAGTAAAGTAGGGGGTGTACAAAGGTAATATGGACAGTTCTGGTTACGTACTGGTTGGGAAATTCCTTGGACCACCGTTTAATAAAACTAAGGGATGTGTTGCCTTTAAGGATCATTTTATCGATATGTGAACGGAAATTTAGCTCCCTATCGTACAATATGTCAAGGTCTTAAAAAGTGTGGACCTGGGGAATGGATCAAACAGAGAGAAAATAAAGTCGGGGAGGAGATGGATTGCATTTACATGAGAAGGTTATAGATTGGCATTTGGTGGTATGTACATATTAAGTTCTAGCAGATAACCGATCGAGGTCTTCTTGAAGAAGAGCGGAATCATGGAGAGAAGAGATAGTTTTAAAAAATTTTGTGTCGTCAGCGTATAATGAGAATAGGAGACTTTACTGACCCTCTTAAGATCGTTAACAGTAAGAATGAAGAGAACGGGACCAGATCGAGGCCTTGTGGAACTCCAAAGGTGGCCAGGAAAGGAACTGAAGGAGCGGTTCTAAACCGACCACTATAATCTCGGTTTATCAGGTAAGAAGACATCCATTTTAATAAGAGGTTCAAAGCCGAGAGCAGACAATTTGAACGGGATCAAATCCAAGGCCGTGAAAGAAAAAGACACAAATTCAACTAGGTTTGTGGGTTTGTGGTAGTTGATATACCTTTTAGAGTTCCATGTTGTCTAGGCGAAATATGAGACTTGCACTTAAAGCTTAGGGCTTCGTATAAAATGGTTTCAAAAAGTTTGGATAACTTAATTCTCTGATCCCTTTTTGTGTATCGGGATTATGAAAGAGGTCTTCCAAATCTGGGGAAATTCTCCCTGTATAAGGGATAGATGAAATAGGTAAGGAAGAGTGAAAAACTGGTTGGACGAACATGTTTCAATAACAGCAGGATCGAAATTTTGAAGGAGAAAGGGACCAACGGAAGGAGTTGTTGGCAATTGATTGTTTGAAAAATGTAGCAAAAGAGTTGGCGATGGTAGGAGGATCACTTAAAGATTTTTTTTCGTAAGAGAGAGAAGAAGGATAACAGTCGGTCTTACCTTTTCAATTGATAAATTGAAAATAAAGTACGACCAGCACGATCAAGGCCCAAAAAAGAGCTCTGTGATTTAATCGCCTTCAGAGCTCATAAAACGGCGATTGGAAATAGTTATTATAGATGAACTAACATAGATGGCAAACTTTCGAGATATTGGAAATCCAAAACTCGCTTTCCGCTGATCGCCTCTATTCCTGTCTGTCAATACGTGTGAATAGTCATCAATGCAAATTTGTCTCCCATTTTATACAAACCCGCCCATTTTACTCAAAAAACGTCATCCACATTACACACACATAGTGAACTTTACGTGCAAATCGCTCTCATTGTAGCAAATTCTGGCAGGTTATAAAGCTGCACAATGTGTTGGTAATTCGCTTATAGTGTATCTGTGAGAGTTGCGGGTTTGAAAGAATATTGGTAGAGTTTGGCATCTAAGTTAGTTCATCTATGATAGTTACTCTTCAAACTCTCTTTAATGTGGCTTGTCGTTGTTTGTATTGTATTAACCAAGACAAATCCCTCGACTACCCCGAAGTTATACCTGTCTATTGTGGCATTTCTTCCTAGTTATCGATGTTGTGTGTCCTTTCTCGATGGCAGCAAGTATTATACTTCGTTTTTCCCTTGATTACCGTCAGACCTGTCTCCGCCTCAGTACTGCTTCCTTATTTACAAATGCCTCACAAATAGCTCGTTGTGTTCCACCAATAATCTCTATATCACCCACATAGGCAGGGCTTTTGAAAGGTTTTGCTTCTGGTGTTACCTTGCGAGTTTCTCACAAGATTGTTATAGGATGTTGAAGACTTTGTATAACACAGTATCGGTTTGTCCAGAGTCAATTGTGAGATCAAAAGTCTCGGTAAAATTATTTCCGACCTTCACTGAGCTATGAGCTTTCTCCATGGTCATCCTGTTTAGAAGGAAGCCAATAATGTACATGACTTCATTTATGGTGAATTGTCCTGACCTCGAAGCACACTCACAAGGACTAATCAGTTGATATACAGTATGATGAGTACATCTTATAGCTGATATTGAGGAGACTACTGACCTAGACTAGAGGGTCTTCTTTCATCAGGATCGCGCATACAATCATAAGGCTCAATTCGTCTGGTATGCTTTTGTCCGACCATATTTACGAAATGATTTGGTACAAGCGCTTTGGTACAAGTCGATTCCAGCCGCCCTGAACAGCTTGACAGATAGGCGGTCAGTACCGCCAGTCTTAAGTCTATTATGTTTGGATATGTGCATCATCACTTCATGGAGGTTAGGTTGCCAAAGTTGTGGCCCATCATCATCAAGATTGAATGTTTCGTAATCGGAAGACCCAGTAAGATTTCACTTCAAACTCTTGTGGCAGGATAGTTTCTGCACAATACAACCAGAATTACGCGTTCGGCATTTTAATCGACTCTCTGTTGAACGCTCCCTCTAACGTCCGCGCTCAGGCATATGCTCAGTCTAGGTCCAAGAATACAGTAGGATCGCGAGTAATAAGGGTAGGGCTCAGAATAGAACCATCCAAGGATTTGAAATAGAATCGGGTTGCCGCCTTATAGTGGCGGAATGGCTTGTAGTAAGTCTACAGGATATGTAGAAGACGTAAACAACAGAGCCGGCCGCAAGACCACCCGTTGAATTTCTACAGATACTCAATTGTCGCTGGAACGAAACTAAGAGCAACCCAGTCTTTGAATTAAGGGTCCGGGAGTAAACTCCATTCAAAATCCCAGTTTTAAGCCAAAGTGCAGAGGCATCCACGTTGACGGCTGCGTGGCAAGTAAGTGGATAAACGAAACTCATCGCAAACGGTCCCAGCCGATGCCCATGCAAGGCCGGTTGTATAAGTGGCTTGCCCGCGTAAGAGGGCTATGCCAGTATGGACCCCCCTTCCGGTCTCACTCGTCGGAACAAAATTTAGAAAACGAAAAAAATATCGATAGAAAAGAATCTAACAAAAGACCAGCTGAAGCTGCCACAGATTGGCAGAGATTGGCATTTTATCGGAGGATGAATTGGGTCTCCAGTCAGAAGGCAATCGTCTGTCCATCAAGCAGTTTGAGTGCTAAGGCGAGCACCATAACCACTAACCAGCCAACAACATAAGAACAACTACAGAAAAAACATAAGAGCAACTATCAGATGGCCCTCTACGTTTTAGGCAAAATCATCAAAAATGAGGCAGCCGGAAAAGGACCAGGCGGACAAGGCGGAATACCAGTTAATCGTTGACGATCATAACAAGTACCTGAAGAATAAACCAAGACAGGCCGCGAAGCGCAACAGGTTTCTATACGAGACCCCCCAACGCTCAAACCAAGGCTGTCGTTGGTACGGCTGCGAAAAACATAACCAAACCAACCACGTCATCGGCCAGAGCTGTTCAAAAGCGAGCCTTCCCCGAGGTGACCAGAGATTACCTACAGGTCGCACTAGTGGACGAGTTCTCCACAAACCAGAAATCCATAGCCGAGGCGTGGGGAAACATTGAGGCAAAGCTTTCCGATGAATCACCTCACCAAAAACCAAGGCGGACCTTGAATTCCGCCGCGACGGTTAGGGGATATCGGGTAATCAAATGCGAGGACCAATTCTCCACGGATTTCCTTACTGATTGCGTTTCTAAGGGTAATGGCGCCTCGTATGGCCTGAAGTTCAAGCTTATCCCGCTAATAATATTCCAAGGAGACCCAGGCCCCGCGTTTGGTTGCCCAAAATGAAGATAGAAAGAGGAAAGGCTCCTCCAATTTTTTATAATTAGCCCGAGCTCAAGAGATTTGTGTACTCTTAAAATGTTTCTACTCAGCGCGGGCGAAGCAAAGTTAGGGAGGAAGAAAAAAGAGGTACCGATGTGCATCGGTTTGCAAACTATAAGCCCCAGGAAATAGACAACTCGACAGGGCATTCCATAAGCGAGTTGTACGATTTGGAAAGAATCACGATATTTTAGAGTACGTCCGAAAGTGCGCTTGAAGGTATACTGATTAGCATTCATAGCGAGACGGGCGTTGCAGTTGAAGGTTTGAAGGGGCGGAATGCCACTTGCGATTTGAATGGAATACTAGTGGTGGAAACAGCGATAAAACAAAGTGAGGTTTTCCTTAAGCTTAAAGTTTTCCTATCGCTGGGCCCTGAGGACCATGTGGACATCGTGGAAACCGACAAGCTATCAGAGGACCTAGTGATCGATGAAAAACGGATAAGGCTGAAGGTCATACAGACTAATCTGAGGCACTCTAGGTGTGCAGATGAACTGGCCAGGCAGGGCTCAGCTCTACAGCTCACTTGCGACAAGGGTCCACATCCCGCTAAGAACGATTAAACGATAAATCCAATTACACTTCTTGCAGAAGGCCAATGGATGGGTTTACAGAACTCGCCCAGATATTTTCAGAATCATGACGACAATCACAGGGAATTGGCCAACTCCAGACCATGCGGCCAAACTAAGCATCCCTTACAACCACCACTGCCGCAGTTTCGAGAATGGAAATAAGAACGAAACTCTCTCTCATTACCTCTTCAAATACCCGGCGCTACCAGGAGCCAGACTGTTTGCACTAAAGCAACCATTCTTCGACGACCTTAACGACATCTCGAATAAAGGAATACGAGATCTAATCCGTTTTCTTAACTGCACTGGGTGGATCTAGGCACCGACTGTCTCACATTCTCCACAATACATATCATCATTCAGGTCACACGAGTCGTGGTAACAAAAAGGCACTTGGTGCTACTTGGGTTCACGTTGAACCGCCACATATACCTACCTACCTACCTTGAAACAAGTTTTAGGATTGCTTGCATGCTCAGTTAGGACTTTCATTGAAAATTGTGTTGGGTCTCTTGTGAGCACACATCTTGTGATGTCAATATTAGTTTTATTTATTTTGAATATAAGCAAAAGTTCAAAATCCCACGTAAAGGAAAATTGTTTGCTACCTATATCACACAACGGTACTAACAATTGGCAGTGTATTTCGTACCAACTGAAATCCATACTAAGTAAATGGAAAGACTGTACTTATTACAGGTGAATAAAAATGGTAAAATAGTCATCTGAGAGTAGACAAAGAAGAAAGAACGCATGACTCAATATAAACAAATGATACCTGAATACGGAGAAGGCTTGAGTAAATGACACCGTTTCGTAAGATAATCTTCGTTTCATCGAGTATCTCTACAAACGTGATCAAGATTCTGGTATGTGAAAATACACGTTTGAGAGAAAGGAAGAGTTCCTGAGATCAATCCAATCTTCTTACCAAAGTTACATGTTCATTCCATTCAGATCCTATTAAACTAATTACACGTAAAATTCAAAGACGGTCGGTCACTCCCTGGTGAAGGTACTCTTACAATGGAAATATTTAAAATACACCAATCCTACATCGGTCTTCCTCCATCCGCCTGTAACTAAAGAATCTCAAGACAAAATTCCACAAACATGTGAAAGCGATGTTGGTATCCCTGGAGATACGGATAGTTGATTAGTTGCTTGTCTGGTATCCCAATCTCTTCTGTTTTTCAATGTACACTGATCTTATCTTTGGTGCTATCCAATTGCAAAGTGATCAAAGTCTTTGAAATACTTACATACGAGTGTACCCTCACAGTTCGAATTCCTGTTTCGGTTAGGCCCCAAAGAGTTTTCGCTTTCCTTTCAAACCACCGCATCGACACAATGGCACACAGGTGCCAGCCATGTCGCCTATTCAAATTTATCCGTAGATCCTCAGGGACTTATTTAGGTTATCGCGTGAAACGTTTTACAATTTTTATGTGATACAGTTTTTGTGTTCAACTACTGGCCGGTGGCAAAAGCACCCGCGGCAGGGATTCTAATCAACCCGTTGACAGGGATTTACCATCATTTCCACTCCAGAGTCAACCTCTTAACATATTTTCATAAACTGCTTCCGCTTGTAGCATGCAGCGGTTATATGAAGTTCGATAAGAATCTTGTTTAACCCCGTGTCTGCGTCCTATCGCATGCCCATCGTGTCCACTTTTCTGTGAATTGCCACCATAAAGATTGGACTCGTATTATGGTTTGGTTAAAGTGTCGCCTTAAATGGCAAGATTAACTCTTGGATGTAATTACGAATGGTTGAGGATAGTGCCGGGCCTACTTAACTTCAGAAGACCATTTGTGTTTGGTGACATTTAAATGTGCCGATCGCATGCCAAGCCATCGATTTGGAATTTACGGATTCAAAGGAGACATTTTAATCTACTGGTTCAACTTTTTAAAAAAGATCGTAAAGTGGAGAGAATTTTTAAAAGCCTGCGCAAAATTATGAGCCGTCGTATTGTTTGCCAGAGATTTCTGTATCTGAGACTGGAATCTGGAATAGGAAATATAATTCGGAGTAACTGTTGCCAGACTAAACAGGACCATAATTTAGGAAAACTGGACACAGAACATTTTAAAGTAGAATTTAAGATGTCTTTTAGAAAATGAATAGGTAAAACGCATGGAACATTGTTTTAGAGCAGTAGCTGTGTATCATCCAACCGGATTGACTTGCCAAACTTACGAGGACTAGTGCGGAGCAAAAGAAAAAAGCAGCACTGTAATAACCTAACAGAAAGAAGACGTGCCGCGAATGGATTCGCTTGCATGCATCAATAGTTAGCACGGCAGATGAATAAGGATTTTTCAGAATTATTAAGATAGCTACTGTGAACAACAAAACCATTTTGGTCAGACATATTCGTACCGAAGTCTTGGTTTTCAACGCCCAGTTTGAACAATTCTTTCTGCTTGAATCTGGAGTCAGTGTCGTTCTCGCTATTAATCAGTCTATAGAGGTAGTGCCATACCGTCACCCCCGACGGACTCTATAAATAAATTGCTTTGCTCTTCTCTACGCGTCTCGTTCGCATTTTGTTTCCTTGGCTAGAGCTCCTGGAGTAGCCTTTTTCCATTTCCTTTCTTCTTTTCTTCCGAAAAAGCCGATGTAATTCCCTCCACTTTTGCTCGTAGAGTGCACGAGCCAGTTTCGTCCTTTTTTGCAAGATCAATCCGTAGGCTAGTTCTCATTATCCCAAACGTGGGGCATATGAGCTGTCAGCACTTCAAATGACTTCTTGGCATTAATGCCACTGATTTTTGGCAATGATACAGGTTGCATAGAAATTATCGAGAGGTGGATGGACACGCGATCTGTTATTGTTGTGATCTTGTTGCAACTGCATAGGTAGTAGTCCGAGGTTATGCCAGGCGCACCTAAAGCGCCCTTTATTTAGTGCGATCTTGTACTATTCGTCAATGTATAGCCACATAAGGTGATCATTTTTTTTTTTATGCGCTGTCCCTTCGTAATGGATTCAACGCCAGAGTGGTTCTGTTTATACTCTCACCATATCGTAGCTATCAGAGTCCATTCATTCTTCAACTGTAAAGCCCATAGAGCTCATTGTCATATCTTCATCTCCAAATTCAGTCTATGTAGAGCTCGGATATATCAGTAGCTCCAGAAAAAATAATAGCTTGTATTGCATATAGCGCCGCCTTGTTGGAACCACAGCTCGGATGTATCGATGTTGTCGAGCTCTGACCACAGAAAGTCGGTTAACATCGCTCTGCACCTGAGACCATTGACGGTAACGGTGTCCCCTTCCTCATATCGAAAGAAGTAAGTTCCGATGATGCGGCCATGCCATAAACCACACCAAACAGTCAATCTTTGTGTATGCATTGATGCTTGGCCGAACACTTGTGTTTTGTGTTCGCTCCAATAATGAGCCTCGTCCGAAGTGATGATTTTTTGGCCAAAATCCGGATCTCCGGACAACATTTCCAGCGCCCAATTAACGAGCTCACGACGTTTTCTATAGTCGTCCGGCTTCAATTTTTACATCAGCACAGTCTTATATGCATGCAGGTATAAATCCAATCGCAAAATAAGCCGGGTTGACTCTCTGGCGATGCCCAATTCAGCTGATCGACGCCGAATCGACATTTCTGGGTCTTCTTCGATACTGGCCTGTCTGGTTGCAGGCTTAAGATCCAAAAGAGTGTACTCAGGCTCAAACCTTTCCACGGTGCGACGAATTGCCTGCAGACTACTTCACGACGAAATTCACGTTTCATATTTACAACTGAGACGGAATGTCGAAATTTTTTTAATAATTTCCGCACGTTCGACAAGCGTAAAACGATGCGTGATGAAATGGCACACCTTACTGAATATTTTGACAGCTGCATGTCATTGATAACTTTGACAGATGCTGAAAGATAGCAATTATAAAAACTATCATTGCTATCTGATCTACCTTTACAAGTAGGGGCAAAAGTAATGTCATAATGTGAATTGGCTACCATTTTGTTAGAATTGAAAAAAATTGGACTCTGTGTTCACAAAAAGTTTACTTGAAGGTGTGGAATTGATGACATTAAGTTGAAAAAATGATATCAAATGACCAGCTTCTGAGTTGATGCACATTTGTATTCGTTTTACGGCACTTTGAATTGTTGCTCGCAAGACATCTAGCTCCAAATTGGAGATTTCTTCTTCAGTGTTGGCTTTCAAGTTTTGCAAGGACTGTGGTTTGCTATGGTAAATGCGAGATTTCAAAAAGCAAGAAGTCTGGACCCATCAGATCTGGCGAACTGGCCGACCAGTACAAATCGCCGAAACCGGAGATCACATGGCCTGGAAATTGGTGATTCAAAATCTCCATCGTTGCCCGAGCTGTGTGAGCGGTTGCTCCGTCCGGCTGGAAATAATAATTCAGCAACTTGCAGCAAAAAAACTAGCTTAACATCTGTCTGTAGCGCTTACCAGTTACGGTGGTGCCATCGGTGTCTTCAAAAAAATAAGAGCCAATCACTTATTCACTGGAAATGCCGCATCAAACAGCCACTTTAGCTCTTCTTGCATTTCATGTGGATTCTCCGTGCTCCAGAAACGCAAATTTTGTTTATTCACATTCACTTAAGTGGAAATGGGCTTCGTCGCTTAACAGAGGTTTGCAAGGGCATGGGAGTATGTTAACCTCACTTGACGATAAGTTGGCAACAATTGGTGAACGGGTTGCACTTTATAACGGAACACTTTCAGATTTTTTACGAAAATTCGACATAACGAACGTCTGCTGATTCCAAATTGTATGCATCGTTGTATCGTCGATGTCTGTGGACTCTCTCGGACGTCCTCGGCTACAGCAGTGATATCCTCGGTCGAAGGAGTAATACCGGACCGGCCACTTATTGCGACATCTCTAGTGGACCCAGTTAGCGTCGAGACGCTCGGCCAAATGCTTAATTGTTCGCGCATATGTTGCAGGACAACGAGGAAAACAACGATGCTGCGTTAAAAAAAAACGGCCCGGGAATTGGTCAAATAAGCAGTAACAGGTGTGTATAGCTCCATTGCTAATTGTTAACTAATTCTCTATAACATAAATGTCAAAGCAAAATGACACTTGACGCCATTTGCAAAAATTATGGCACATTCACATAATGATGTTACTTTTGCCCCGCCTTGAATAAATTGTCTATAACCCTAGGCGCATAGATTCATTTGGCATAAAAAATCATGGCTGAAATTATTCAGTAAGTATTCAGTAAAACCCTAAGGGGGCTTAGTTGTCGCTACAAACAGAAATATTTAACACCCTCTACCAAATCTTCATTAATCAGGATTGCGTATATCAACACTCAGACGCAAATTTTTTTAACGAAGAGTGTTAGCTAACGCTGGCTAAAGAGATCAGTGCTGCACTCAGTTCAGTGAAGAGCCGAATAAATTCCTTTCCTGACATAAATTCTGGCTGAAACCATTCCTGGTCACAGGGAAAGTTGACTTCGTATTGGCGCCATTGTAAGTGGATGAGACCAGAGTCAAAAGACGGGATATCAAGCCATGTGCGTGTTGAACCAAAGACCATTTCAGTGCTTTTAGACTGCAGATCATAATATGAGTATCAAAGGAATTGAGATTCATCAGTTCGGCTTAAGCGCAGTCAGGCCATATGCAGTTGCGACAGGCCGTTCTGTGGAGGGTTAAAGCAGTGGCGTCTTTTTTTCGTGTAAGCATGTTCCATAAGGCAACCGATTCGTAGGATTAACTGGTCTTATCATAGCTGTGTAGATCCAAAGTACACTCCTCGGTTACAAGGTCAATCGTGCCTTGAAGGTTTACGACATGACATGTTTAATCCAAAGGAGTTTGTTATCCAGGATGATACCCAAATCCTTCGCTTCGTTGGAAAAATGAATAGCGATACCTCATATCCCGCACCAACACATATTAGCCGCTGTAATCATTCGCAATCAATTTTGTTGCGTTACTCTAATTCTCAATACTTGTAGTCCCTCTATCCCGAGTTGTCTGACCGACCTGCACATGCCGTCAATACTTGCATTGTGAAAAGTACTCCTAACCTCGATTGGAATGCCCAGATCGTACTCCTCCTTGTCGGCCGAGTGCGCCTTCAATATTGTCCACCAGATTTTAAGAACAGCCTCGAAAGATCTTCTCAATCTGAGACTTAAATTCTTTGCTTTCGATTCAATATAGGTCCCACCAGATCTTATGAGTGTTTCCTATTACCTATTTTAAAGGCTTTTGCTATTCTGGTGGTTTTACCGGGGGTTTCCACCTTTTTGTTAAGGTCTTTACACGGCTTTTATGGACCCTTCGAAATTCGAATTAACTTCTTATACTATTTTCGGTCTGTAAAGTTATTAGTCTTTCTATTGTACAAATTGGTCTTGCTTGACTAGTTTAGAAGTTTTCTTACGTAATAGGTACAAATCTGAGTTCCACGACGGACAAGGTAATTCTAAACATTTGGTGATGGCATAATTAAGCCTCTAAACACCTTATACATTCTGTTTTATTCTGAGCTTAATCGGAGCATTTACGGCCTTGACTGTCTTCTCCTTGAAACTTGAAACAAAGTCAAGACTTTGCATCTAAGACCGGATTCGATGTACCTTGAATTCGATAAAAATATATTATAGACGAGATCTATGCTCGATACATCCGTACCGCCCTAATGTTGTCGATGCAGGTGAATCCAACCTGAGTATCTGACTGTTCATTGTCGAGTATTATCCTAGCTGTTAATCAATCTACCATAGATTTCCGCTTGGAGGTTACTCGCGACTTTTTACAAGGTGGTGTTCGTAAATTTGCCTAGCTGGAATTTCCTTTATGATACTGTAGACAGTCCAATTGTCACATCTGCGTACTGCTCTTTTTCCCTAGTGGCAAATCCGACCGTTATTACGCATTTCAAGCCTCACACCATACTGTCTTTTTTCATAATAATTTACACATGCCCTGGCTGGGAAATTGGGTAGGGATGGGAATTAAATAGCGGTTTTAGTTTCCATCTTACGCTGGTTGTCGTTTAGTCCTTGATCGGGTCTAAGCCATCTTGGAAATCCATTGCAAGTTGAATCGGTCACTGTTGACGGATGTGAAAAGAAGTAGTTCCTCTAAATTCCTATATCTGCTACACGTTCATTACAAAACAAAAGCTGAAGCCGCGACGCATCTCATACGGCTTGCATGTGATACTTCGATGCCTTGAGTGTTTAGTTCCAGCGGAAGCAGGGTTCCACGGTACTCGTAGATGGAGGAGACAGATGCCTGCAGATGAGTCGCACACTCACCAGGGGGAGGAGAAGAAAGGCTGAACCTATAAGGTTGTCATGCAAAAACTAGGAGCTCGGGCGACCAATCCTCCCCTAATTGGTGAGCTATGGACCAACGGCGGGAAGTTCCAGCTTTCAGAAGAACCAAAAACACCCCAGACTAGACGGAGCTATCCTAGAAGTAAAGGCTGACCAAGCCGCTCAAAGAATGTCGTATTGTTGGCAACTCCGGATGTGCGAAATGCCTTCAATTCAACGAGGTGAAGTGATGTACTGAATGCGCTTGAACATAATTTCAACATTTCAGTTTATCTCTTACGGATGCTGATGAACTACCTCAAAGACCGGGAGATGATCTACAATATCACAGAAGGCGCTCGAAGAAAAAAAAACAACTCTGGAGCAGCATAGTAGGGTACGCAGATCACATCGCTGCAGTCATTACGGAAACGCAGCGCTGTAAACTACTACGTCACTCAGCTTTTCACCAGACACGGATATTTCAACGCCTTTCTTCGCAAGATCGGTAAAACAAACACTTCAGCCTGCCAGTACGGGGACTCTCCAGTAGACGGTGTAAACCACATTTGTTCGTTTGTAGGAGCTGGAAAGCAGCATCGGCGTAATTAGCCTGGGACCCAAATTTTTTCCTTCGTAGAAGTTACACTCAGGACAAAAAAGAGGGAGCAAGACACAAATATACCTTTAACAGGCTGATAAAAGCCTAACCGGCAAGATAGCATAGACCCGCACAAGAAGGTAAATATGACACTCCTCTGCAGTAATGAAATTGGTTAGGGTGTTTTTTACTGGATGAGAATCACACAGCACGACTGTTTCTCGTCGTTATTAATTTTTCCACCATCCCCAAGGCAACAAACTAAAATATAGTTAGTCCCTAAAGTGGCAGTTAATCACGATATGTTCGATATGGTTCAAGTTATATTGCCGATAAGGTAAGAACTAACTGTTCTTGCGTCAAGTGTAATACTCTAACAATGGGCCTCTAATGTTAAAAAGCCAACAAATACGAGGGCGGGTCAATAAGTCCGTAAGACTTTTGGATTAAAACACAGATTTTTTGATAAAAAAATAATTTTATTTTTCAACGTAGTCTCCCTTGAGCTCTATACACTTTGTCCAACGCTTCTCCAATTTTTTTATCCCTTCCAAAAAAAATGATTTGTCGAGGTCCTCAAAATAGGCCTTTGTTTGCGAGATGACTTCATCATTGGAGTCAAATCTTTTTCCACCAAGCCATTTCTTCAGGTTTGGGAACAAGAAGTAGTCGCTCGGAGCCAAATCTGGAGAATAGGGTGGATGAGGGAGCAATTCATAGCCCAATTCATGGATTTTTGCTATGGCAACTGCACATGTGTGCACCCTTGCATTGTCTTGGTGGAAAAGAACTTTTTTCTTCGCCAAATGAGGTCGTTTTTTTTTCAAATCGTCATTGAATCGGTCCAATAAGTTGGCATAATATTCCCCATTGATTGTTCTTCCCTTTTGAAGGTAGTCAATGTGGATTATCCCGCGTGCATCCCAAAAAACAGTCGCCATAACTTTATTGGCTGACAAACCCACCTTGGCCTTCTTTGGCGCCGATTCACCCTTAGAAACCCACTGTTTTGACTGTTGTTTGTTCTCTGGTGTGTTGTGATGGATCCATGTTTCGTCCACGGTTACAAAACGGCGCAAAATCTCCTCCATATTGCGATTAAACAACGCCAAACCTTCCTGTGAAGTTGTTACACGATTGCGTTTGTGGTCGACTGTGAGCAAACGCGGCAGCCATTTTGCGGAAAGCTTTCTCATGCCCAAGTGATCATTCAAAATTGAAACCACTGAGCCATGCGAGATCCCTACGGCTTCCACAATCTCTCGCACTTTCAATCTTCGGTCGGCCAACACCATATCGTGAATTTTTGTCGATTGTTTCGGGTGTAGAGACCTCAACTGGGCGTCCAGGACGTTCGGCATCTTCAGTGCTTGTACGGCCACAACGAAATTCAGTAAACCACTTTTTTACCATTGAAATCGATGGTGCAGAGTCCCCATAGTATTTATCAAGCTTAGCCTTGGTCTCGGTAATGGTTTTTTTTCGCAAGAAATAATGCTTAATAAGCACACGAAATTCACTTTTTTCCATTTTCTCCTCAAATTAGTGAGTAGTCTGATAAAAATAGCTGTCAAACACAAACTAACTGACGCAGCAAGTTTAAATTTTGACAGGAGTCAACTGACAGATGCCTGTTGACAGGAGCAGTGTTGCTGTTTCAGTAAAGAGGTCAGAAATTATTGACCCGCCCTCGTAGTTTGCAATAGTTTTTTTTTTATGGCCTGTCCATATACTTCAACCGGATTTTGGCGTTGCTTACCGTTCCATTGCGAATGTCTCCATAATGAATTGGAGACTGCCCCTGGCGGTTGTCTGCTCGTCCGCATAGTATGGAAGAGCGTAGCACTTCATTAAGTCGATATTTCCCAATCAAAGTCCCGTTGCTTCATGAAAAACATGATACAATTCTACCATACGTCGTACTCATAAGGCGAAAAATAGACCTAACAACGTACAATTATATCAGATTAGATGACGAAACTGTCTTCAGTATAAGAGGGGACTAAGTGGACTCTCGCTCAAGGAATCTGGAGTTTTGGGGCTCTGTTTGTTCCTTGTCTTTTAGGGTCCTCACACTTCAGAAGGTAGTCGTTACCCTGGGTGATAAGCAAGGTATCCATCTTAATCCTAGGGGAAAGTTGTCATTTCGTGCTCTAAATTTTTGTCCCGTTGGATACCTCGCTGCTAGCAGTATATAAATTTCGAGGTAAAGAAGTGTTATTTTCATAAGCAGTAAACCTATTCATTTCGCGAGCAGTCAATAGTAACCCCAATAAGCACGTGTACTCCTGAGTAAATGTTTTCGTAAAGATTTATTCAGGTTTTAGCTCAACTAATCATTTCCGTATTATAAATACCGTGGTCAGAAGTTCAGACATATAAATTGCACTTAAATGCAATCGCGCTAAGCAGAACCGAAGAACTGAGACAGTATTATTAGAATATTTACACGACTTAACCTGTGACCTTCAGAGATTCTCAAATTTTTTTTCCATAATCCGATTTGCTCTTATCCTCGTATTTAAACTGCTAATCCCCCGCCTGATGGTTTTCCAATAAATCCAGCTTACAGTGATTACCCTTCTCTTCCTTCTCACAAGGAGTATGTATCATGTCGGCATTAACCCAATTTGAAGTGTAGTATCTATAACCGAAATTGCAAATATCCACATCACTTAGTTTTATCCTGTACCTGCCCCTTACATCACCACAAATCCAACTTCTAAATTTGATGACTTTTAAAGCACCTTACTCATACAAAAATAGGCACAAGGCTAATTAATTATTTATACTCAATTTACCGTTCCATATCGCGTTAAATAAATGTCAGATATTTATCCTAGTGATTGTTTGGCCTGGTACAAAAATGAACGTTTTTGCTAACATGCCAACCGACACAGGACTCCATTCAGCCACACGAGACTACAAATGACAGCAATCCGAATCAGATAAGATTCACTTGTACCAAAGTATCCATTGGATACGCAAAAAGAATTTTATCTTAGATTAATGCCAACGGGCACCGTATTGCCATAGGCTAAGCCACCGTAACACTGAAACGAGCGTGTGGAATTTACGCCTCTCACCTAGACTGGGCTACACAGAAGTCATGGCGCTCCGATGAACTTCCTTTTCCTTTAGCATTTATCTCAACGACACGATAGCGCGCTGTGCTCTTTCTTTCGTGCGCTGTAGGATATTTATTGAATTTAATTATAAAATCACCTCCCAACTTGGAATTATTCATTTTGACCCTTTGCAGCGATAAAGTACCGAATACTGAGTATCGGGTACCGAGTACTGAGGCGCACCAATATCATAAACAAACCGATCTTTGATAGTACGAGCAAGACTCTGGATCAAGCCGGGTTGCATCTCCGCCCACAGTCTAATTCCCATACTTAGCGGAATTAATTTCAATAAAATATTCCACAGCGAGCGGAGTAGTCCCACTTTGAGCCTGAGACGCAAGTCAGGCGAGCAGTTGTAGGGGAGAATCTTCCGAATTAAATTCCAAGATAGATCGTAAATTCCTCCAGTCGAACCGATCTTCACATTGCCAAGGTATGTATGGAGTTTGGAGTTGGCCTCGGCTCGATCTACGAATAGTGTGTGGTCACAGATACTCTGTAGCTGGTGCTTTAGTCATCGTGGAGCATAAATTTCCACGATTCTTAAGAAATGCGTCTTCGAACTGCTACAATGGGGAGTACTGATGCTGATACTGGCCCTGGTACTAGCAGTGGTTGTGGCAGACCCCGCGTGGTAATAATCGCTGACTTGGAATCGACTACTGGGTGTATATTTATTTTTCGGCAGGCAACGCATAGATAACATCGGGCAGGGAATCAACATCGCTTAATCTCGTTGCATGATAAGAGAAAGAAGCGCACGAACTACGTGTGCTTGATGGGGATGTTTATATTGGATAGTGCCCAGGAAGCCCATGCGCCCATAGATTTCAACTTTTGGTTTGAAAGATATTCTTGGCAATTTGCGTGCTACTCCTCTGATCGTTGCCGTATACCACCAGTAGATAATCATTTGCCGGATACTGTGGAAGAAATATGTTTTAATTTACTGCTCTGTGGTAATTATTTAAAAATAAAATGCAATCGGTAGGGAACATGATACAGAGCAGATATTGGGTTACAATGTACCAAGATTGGTAACATCGTTTGTATCAGGTGAGCTAGTGAATCAAATAAGGTTTAAGCCAGTTCGATGGAGCGGCACTGATACCTTTCTAGTTGAGATACATTACCAGGAAGGATAATATGGAACTTAATTCTAAAATATGTATACAAAATCGTTTTTCTAAATAAAGATCTAAACTGGATTTAAAACAGAGAATCAGAATCGGAGAGTTGCACGAAATGCGTGTCTGTGGCAGATGTGTTATTTAAAAGTTTGATGACTGATGACTGATAAAATAATATCAAGATAAAATTTAATTTGGCCTTTTTTTCGAATATTACAATAACTCACCAAACGTTTATATTTTTGTTTTGTCTTCATTTCTGAGCACTCACTTTGGCTGTTTAATGTCAACTTAATAAACAAAAGTCATTTTTGACGATGGTAACGGATTGAATGAGAGAGGGATATGGAGAAGAACCAGGAAAGGGAAAAATATAGATGAGGATGGGATGGGATGGCAATGAGGTTTATAAAAGGATAGGTAATAGTGATGACAATAGTATTAAATGTAAAAGTGATCGCTGTCATCCGCCTAAGCAAGTATTGTAGTTATACACACTTTTGAAAGATTGTGACCCTCAAGTATGATTTTGAAGAAATCTTATGATAGTGGTTTCAATAAAATCATAACCGACTCCTACGGAGCTGCGAGCTTTCCTCAACCAGAGCCACACAAACTTAGTAACTTGGAATTCGAAATCCTTTTCCAGGCCATTCCGCAATGTTTCAATCTGGTGGATTTCATAGTATGGCAGAGAAAATCTTATTGGCGGCATTGAAGAGACTGATGTGCTTATGGTTGACACCGACTAGAGGGTCTCCTTTCTTTAAGATCAAGCAAGCATATTGGGGGCCTTCACGGTGATTGATCGGGAAACTACTTACTGTTCAAAACATGGATTGGACCAGTAGCGCAACAATCAAATTCGTAATGTAGTGCTTACTTTACCTCGTCAAGGTGGTCCCCGAGCAACTACGTGTATAAATCCTTATACAGGTAGGCCATAATTGCAAGTGCAATAGTGCTGCCTAGACTAGGTAACCTGGGCCAGCAATCCGCGTTATCGAAACCAGCCCGCTACGGAAACCGACTTAATGCCTCGGATAAGGACTGATAACACATTGACGACCTTTGGCTATCGTACCCGGACTAAGATTGGTTTCTGGAATGTAAAGACGCTCCTTGACTCTCAGAGTGAAAGACCTCAAAACGCTAGAATCCTTCAATTAGAGCATGAGTTTATGCGATATAAGCTGGACATATTGGGAGTAAGCGAGATATGATGGTTAGATGCGCGTGAGTACCAATCCCCAACGCGTAGCACTGTATTACTCTGGAATTGGACTGCTGTTAACACCTACAGCACGCAGAGGCCTAATCACCTGGCAGCCGCACGGTGATAGGATTTTAACGCCCAAATACCGGACGAGAGTATGTCGCGTCACCATTATACCGTAACACTGTTACGGATGGTTCGTCTGAGGAATAAAAGGAGACCTCCTACAACCAGTTGGGAGTTGTTTATAATGCAACACCCAACGGCGACATTGTCATTGCTATGGGGGACCTTAATGCCAAGGTAGGCAGCGACAACGAAGGAATCAAATATGTTATGTGACGACACGGATTAGGCAACCGCAATGACAGCGGTGAAAGATTTTTTGACTTTTGCAACGCAAATCGTCTTGTCATAGGTGGCACCATGTTTGAGCACAAGGCCTGCCATAAAATCAGTTGGGTGTCAACTGACAGGCTAGCAACCTCCAACCAAATCGACCATTTTGCCATCAGTTACCGTTTTAGAAGTAGTCTTCTAGACGTCCGAAGCAGACGAGGAGCGCACATGGGGTCGGTACGAGATCACCATCTTATGATAGCGACTGTCCAATTACGCACTGCTGTCGTTCGAAGATCTAACGACACAAGAATACCTAGATTCAACGTAGACCGGCTGAGAGTTCCCAAAGTGCGCCAAGAACTAAGGGACCATCTCTCACGAGGAGTGGAAACAATCAGCAGCTCACTGTCCGCCACCATCCAAGTCCACTGGTGTGCTGTGAAAACTGTTTTTACATCAAGTGCTGAAAGGATTGTCGGTCGATCGCAGGGAAGCCATAGGGCGTGGCTTTCCGAGGATACCTGGAGAAGGATAAACGAACGAAAACAACTAAGTGCTCGAATTGCAGCAGCTCCAGCAGCAGGGAGTATCGAGCTAGAGTCCCTATATCGCATGAAGATGAGAGAAGTGTAGCGTAGCATGAGAAGCGACAGGCGCAATTACATCATTGCGCTGGCCACACAAGCAGAAGAAACAGCAGCGAGGTGCGACAGCAGAACAATTTACAGAATCACCAAAGAGCTTATAGGTGGCCGAAGCTCTACTCAACACTCAGTGAAAGGCTTAGACGGTTCGTTGCTAATATCGGATGAGGATCAACTGAAGAGATGGAAGAAGCATTTTGCTTCGGTTCTAAACCGAGTATTCGCCAGCAATATGCACCCAAGTCAGACAGGAAGTGTCCGTAGAAAGAAATTTCCGAATTCGCACCACAACCCCCAGTAAAGAAGAGATTATTGCCGCGGTCAAAGCACTGAAAACCAATAAGGCGGTGGGATTTGACGGCATACCTGCGGAGCTGTTTCTAGCTGCGCCAACGGCATCAGCTGATCTACTGTTCCCACTTGTCGGGCGAACATGGGAAGCCGAGAGTTTTCCGGACGGGAGGAAGAAGGGAATGATCGTTAAGCTTCCTTAAAAAAAGGCAATCTAATGCAGTGCGAAAACTGGAGAGGTATCTGCGTGCTGCCTGCTGTGGCCAAGATAATGTCTTAAATCATCCTGGAGCGAATCAAACAACACCTCGAAGACACACTCGATGCCGAATAAGCAGGTTTCCGCTCTGGATCCTCCTGTGTCGACCACATCAACACCTTGCGGATCATCATCGAGCAGTGCGTTGAGTACCGATCACCACTTCACTTCCTGTTCATCGATTTTGAAAAGGCGTTTGATAGTGTCAATCGGGAATTTATCTGGCATGCCTTGCGCATGAGAGGCATTCCTGATAAATTAATAGCAATTATCAAGGCTACATATGATGGGTTCACATGTCACGTCATACACAGAGTAAGACTGTTTGAGGAATTCGTAGTCCAAAGCGGGGTTATGCAAGGCTGTATACTTTCACCAATACTATTGGTGATTAGCCATGTGCTGAATACGGCCTTGTTAACAGGAAATGGAGGAATCCGATGAACTCTTACATCTGAATTCAAACACCTTGACTACGCCGACGATGTATACGAATAATGGACCCTCACCAAATGACAACAAATGTGGAGAGGGAAGCAGACATCGTTGGGCTGAAAATTAAAACAAAAATGGTCAGCCTAAGACCAAACTCATCAACTCATATATGTATTGCTGAACAGACGGTTGAGAGAATAGAGAGATTCCAATACCTTGGGAGTATTGTCTCAACCGATGGCGGAACTGAACTGGATATAGCCAACCGCATAGGCAAAACAAATTCTGCGCTTGGGATGCTATCCACAGTTTGGCGAAGTAATGCAATTAGCTTAAACACCAAGCTACGACTGTTGCGTTCCAACGTTGAATCCGTGCTACTATATGGATGTGGTATCACGTGGAGCTGTATCTCTAACGAACAGCTTTATCAGAGAACGGACCATGAACCTATAGGCACAACCATACGGCGACGAAAGTGACAGTGGATTGGTCACACTCTCCTTCAGAATTGAAGGCGCACTCGATACGAAGAAATACGCACTGGGGATTTTCCTTTGACCGTGCTTTGGACAACTCAACTTTTGACGGCATATGTAACTCGCCCAGACCATACGGCGTTGAAGAATCACTGGTTTTGTGGATAAAAGCAATGCTGGTGAATAGGACATTGATTGCGGATGCTGACTGTGGTCAATATGTGATGGCGGGAGTAAACAGGGGTTGCCCGTATGGTGGCCTTCTCTCTCCATTGCTGTGGTGCATGTTGGTCAACTCACTGATCAACGCTTAATAGTTCTAATATCTATGTTGGATCGTGTCTAGCGGATGTCTGCTCTAGAGCACCAGAAATGGGCTTTCAGTCAATTCTCTAAAAACTGAGGTTGTTCTCTCTGCCTCAGCTAGTGCTTAAAGGCATTACCATCAAATTCTGCAAAGAAGCTAAATATTTGGATATCATCCTGTGTAACAAACTTCTATGGACTAACCATGTTAGATCAAAAGCCTCTAAGGCGTTGTCGGCCTTCTGGCAGTGCAAACAGCTGCCGTCAAAACATGTGGCCTATCACGGAGAAGGGTCTTTTGGATCTACAAGGCTATGATAAGGCCAATTATATCCTATACATCCTGTGGCAATGAACTATAATATAAAGAACCGGTGGAGAATTTGCATCTGTAGGGACAACCAAGCAGTAAGAGCCCTGTTGCACCCTGTGAAGGACTGAAAGTTGTCCAGCAACAAGAAGAAGCGAAGTCATTGAGGTTGTACTTAACCCCGGAATCATCATAGATAATCACTTTACTTGACGCGAGCACATTAGTCGACTTCGTCTACAATTGAAGAGCTGAGTTGAAGAAACGCTCCCAAAACTCATCTCGATACTATCTGGAGCATTCAAGCTGCTTAGTAAAAATCATAAATAATAACAACACCAATTTCAGAGTTCTAGATGTCAATACACATATTTAAGATGGCGTCACTAATCGAAATGAAATCGTCGGTCGAACTTGCCAGGTAGCGCTCAGAGCAGAGTTTTTCAGGACTCCTTAGGTCTGCCTGCGTCCTCGGTTGACGCTTCCATAGGCAATTGAGTTTCATATGAGTACAACTGCAGATGGCAGGAGTCCGCAAGTCGCAGGCAAACCAAACGAATGCCACCCGACGTCTCTAAGAAGCCATCGGCTTTCCTGCTGTTTCTCAGCAGATTGCTTACTGGCGTCGTGACGGGGCACTATGCTTTTGCTAAGCACTGAAAAGTTCTGGGCTTAAGTGTAACATAACATCCTGCGACGCTCGCTGTGAAAGATATGACGACACCATGGAGCACTATCTCTGTGAATAGGCTGAGGGTTCTAGGCCCTAGAATTGTGGGTGTTGGTTCTGTAGGCACTTCATCACTGAAGCGATTACTCATCTTTTTGTGAAAGAGAGAGTGATTCTATTGAAAGGATTTAAATTAAATTGCTCAGACAGACTTTTTATTTCAGAGCTACAGCATTTGTTTCAATGTTCAATGATATATTTCAAAAAATCGGTTGGCATGGCTTAGCCATCTGCCTATTTGACAACTACCTTTAAATTCATGTGGATAACTCATTTAAAGACCAAATCCAAAATAAATTAAAATACATAGATTCAAATATCATCTGTAAAAGTGAATTTGTTTACGTATTAGAAGTTTCCATTTGGAATGCTTTCTCGACTCGACTCTGCAATATCTGGTTAATTTTCGAACCTTTGTTCCATTAAGAACTCTCCAGACTTAATTTTTCGATAGAGTATAGTTTTCAAAGATGTCCTTCCTTGTATCCCTGAGGATTGGACATCTGCCAAGAAAGTGCTAAACGTCTTCTAGCTGTGCAATGTTGCACAAGCTACAAAGTATGTGTGGCATAAAATTCTATTGCAAGAGTTCTCCATGTAGCTTCATCACTATTTCAACAATACTGTGTTCATCATGGAAATAGTTATCTTACTGCAAATTGTGGCACAGTCGGCTGTCAATTATTCTATGCTGCGACATTAACGCGCTCTGGCCTATTCATCCATATCTGCGATGAGCTGGTATTGTTGGGGCTTCCAGTCCATAGTATTTTCGAGAATCAGCTCTATCCATTACTTGTACCATCCCGTTTTATGCCGTATTATGTGTAGAGCTGTTTAACGTTTAGAACTTTGAGCACGTAATCAGCCTGGAGTTTCAACGTTTGCACGAAAAGTGGCGATGGTCCTGTTTCCAACATGAGCATATAATTTGGAGTATTAGGTGGAAGATAAAATGCTCTCTTTAGATAGTACCGAAGTAATTTATCCACTGTCTCATATTGCCTGTATCCCAAACTTGTGCCGCGTATAAAGGAGTAGATTCCGACTCAGTTTCAAACATTTTATAAAGAGTCTTTCATTAAGCGCTTCCTATCTTTAAATTTCAATAAAACAAAATGTGTGTGAGATATCATCGACATTTTTTATTCGTTTGAAAGGCCTATCGATGCCATTTTGTATGAAATATATCATCGTTCAAATGTCCACCGTGGCTTCTTTGGGTTGTGCGCCTCCGAAATGTCCAATTTTCCATGGCTCTGGCGCATAAATCAGTTTGCATTTGACCGATGGCATGGGTTATGCTGGCTTTAAGTGCTGCTGTTGTTTGCGGCTTATTCGCATAGACCTGCAACTTCAGAAAACACCACAAGAAAAAGTCTAACGGGGTCAAATCGCACAATCTCTGTGGCTAGTTCGCATCACCCTCACGTGGGATGACCATGCCCTCGAATCGCTCGTGCAGAATTTCCAATGTCGCGTGAGCTGTGTGGTCAGCAATGCCGTCCTGTTGAAACCACGTCGGTGTCCACTATTCAATTCAGGCCAAAAGAAGTTGGTAATCATCGACCTATAGCGCTCGCCGTTGACGGTGATGGCTTGGCCAACGTCGTCCTCAAAAAAATATGAACCGATGACGTCACCAGCCCAAAATACACACCAAACAGTTACTTTTTCGGGATGCATTGGATGCTCTTGGATCTCATGTGGATTGGTATCGTCCCAAATTCGGCAATTTTGTTTGTGGACGTATTCATCCAGAAATGAGCCTTATCGCTGAAGATGTCCATGTGAAGGGTCCATTTCTAACTGCTCCACAGCCCATTCAGCGAACACACGTCGTTGTATATGGTCATTTACCTTCAGCTCGTGGGTCAGTTGAATTTTGTACGGATACAGGCCCGAGCCACGACGCAAAATTCGCCAAGTTGTGGTTTGCGAATGGCTGAGTTCTTGTGAGAGACGCGAAATCGACTACCTCCTGCACACTCTCACGGACAGCGGTGCTGTTTTCGGCAGATCTTGCGTTTCGTCAACGTACGGATGTTGCTTTATTATGGCGACCGTAAAATGGGCGAGGCGGGCGGAACGCTGCCCGAACAGAACACCCATTTTGATAAAAGAATTTTATCATTTGCACGTGTTGTTGAACGCTATGCCCGTCCATGGTGATTTGGCAAAACAGACTAAATAAATGACAGCCAATTTGATAGAACAATATGGCCGCTATCAACTGTCAAAGTTCGGAGGTCCCTATTGGAAGACCCTGTATTTGCTAATTCGGGCAATATTTTTGTTCATAAAGCATTTTCTCCAGACTGCATTGATGGCTGTTTTTGACTTCTAGTTCTTCCTTAAAATGTCTGCCCATATTAAGGTTTCTGATAACAAACACTGCGAGGTACTATAAACGATTGATCATGAGCTGCATAGATTCAAGCGAGTAGGCGAAAAACACTAAGACTCGCATTGTCCACAACTCCAGGCAAAAAATCTACAATACTCGTATCTTAAATAAAGAGAGCTCAAAACACATCCTTCCCTTACTTCAGACCACGCTATTCTATTCTGAAGAGACATCGCCAATCCATATAGCAGCTTTGGTATCAGCATATAAGTTTTGTATAGTCCGACCAAACTTCAATGGCATACTCGTTTACAATAGTAAGGCTTATAGGATAACGCGTTCCGATCTACTGAGTTTCGAAGGCGGTCTTAAAATCCACAAAGAGTGAATGTATTTTATTTTTTTCTCAGTAGAAATGACTCCACAACATCCCTCAGGACAAAGACATGGTCAACAGTGGAATAACTCGACCTGAACCCAGCGTGGTATTCTTTGAGCACTTTATTTGCGTTTATCCATGCTGTAAGTCGACTTTGTACCATGCACTCAGGAAGGAATTACCTGGGTAATTTGCTGGGTACATCTTACAACCGTTTTCGTAGATTGGAAGGATAAGCGCTTCTGTAAACCGATGCGGCACTACTCCATTATCCATGATGTCATTGAGCAGGTAGGTCATTGTGTTGTCGAATTCAGAGGGGGCCTTATCCGACCCTGCTGCTTTACCGTCTTTCAGTCCACTAAGAGCCCGAAAAACCTCTTGGAGAATTGTGCGTCTGTCTAAAATATCATCCTGTAAGCCAGGAGTAGCGTATCGGAAGTTAAACCTAATGGGCGATGGATTCCACAAAGTATAAAATGTGCTTGCAGAATGTTTGGACGCAACTCCCCGTGGATTACGTTTCTTCCACCATTTATTTCCTTGGCTGATTTCAAAATCTCTGAAGAGTTACTATATCGAGCCGATCTTCTAGCATCTCGTTCAAGTTAGTTGTTCCTTTTTTCGTACGAGAGGTCTTATACCCTCTATAAGCTTTAAGATATTTATTTTTCACAACACCATCGTTGATGATGTTGATGGCGAAGGATAACAGTCTCGCTTTTTTACACTCCTTATCAAACCACAATTCCCTAAACTCGTTGAAAGGAACATCAGAGGAGCACAACCGACTAACTCCTTGAATGCTCTCTTTCAATAATTATTTTTATCAATGCAAGTCGTCTTAAAACCAATCGTCCTAGGGTAACGCCTAATTGTATCCAGTTACCATTCCCGAATCTAATTGGAATAAAATTTTATTTGCTACCTGATTCGTTTCCTTTTCAGTGATTTTCCGGAAATGCCGTTTCACCCACTGTACTCGTAATACAGAAATCATGACCCAGTTCGTTAAATCCATTCCACCCACTTTATAGAATACTTTCCACATTTCTCTTTCGTTATTTCACTGAATTTGCATATCATAAACAGATCTCCGATTCTACATTAGCTTCCCCGGCACATGAAAGGAAACACCGAACACCATCTCTAGATCATGCGACATGCAGATATGAGTACCTGTACACGCAAAGCGCACATCATGCAATTGCTTCTGACCAGGACAAGCACTATGTAGCGACTCTCAAACCAGCTCACATGTATGTTACTCCTCCTGACAACCCACATTAGATGTGCCATAAAATAATAACCATTGAGTTGTCTACCATGAAAAGGGATACTTTATTACCACCTCCTGAGATTATGACTCATGTGACACACAAGGACAGGAACTCCTGTAACCAGATCCTCAGAAAAACTACAGAGAAACCAGAAACAACAGCAGCACACCAGGCGGTATGCTTTCAATAAAATTGTTCGGCATGACATCCATGTCATCTTCGGTTCCTTATCTGTAGTTTTCAATTTAGAATGGTCAATGCTTTACGAGCCGCCTTTGTACAGTGAACTGCTCCCAAAGGCGAAGTCTAAGTTGAAATTGAAGTCCCATTGCAAACCGAAAAGGAGGAAAGTCCAAGATTTATACAATCCTGCACAAACTAATCCCTTATTCAAACATTTCGCTCCTTCATTTGTTTCAATTAGTTTGCTGAACCCAATTGGATACCTTTTGGAGTTCCAAACTAAACCGGGACCTGGCATCATTGCCGCCTTCGCGCGCACAAACCGACATGGCAGGAGCTATAAATTTTGTGTTGCGTCCACCGATCAGCTAGCGCTTTGCTTTGCGCACGTAGATTATGCGGCCGATATCGCGCACTCGATAAATATCCAATTAAGAGTCAGCGCATCTATGAGTACGGATAGAACCTTTAGTATGGAGTGGGGCTCCGGAGGCGGAACGCCTTCATTCTTTGATGCACACCAAGTCGAAGAGCCAAGATTCAATCAGCATGCTAGGTGTTTGTAATTATTAATTTAGATAGAGACAGACCTGTGGATTGGAGCGCAGAAAACACAGATGAACGCGCGCACCTTGAGATTGTGGTCTCTTTATTAGCGCAGAAGCTAAAACTAAGTGTTGATTCTGCGCAGGAAGGAGGATATGTGCTTCGTCTTCTTGGTTAATGAGACCAGGCGATCGGTGCCCGCTTGAATGCATCACGGTATCTATGTATTGAGTACCATAAATTTATTATGACTTTAAGCGAGCTGGGTTACAAGTACGAGTACTAGTACTCATACTTAATGATTAGCAGCTGGAGAAAAGGATGGCTCATGGTTTGGGTAATTTAGAATTACGTAATCTGTGAGATGGTGTAGGAAAACACTTCAAATATGTTAGCTTCTCTGAGAGGCTACTCCATTTAGAAACATCACAACTTAATAGGGCAATCATTTAAGATGGTAATCGGTTGATATTGTACGAGTACGAGTATGTATCTAAATACGAGTACTCGTACTCGTAACTCATACGATTTGTCGTTGAGGATCGATCTTCTATATGAAACGGCAGATGATATCATCATCTCATTAGGATGAGAATTATTCTTTTTTTAGTGAGAGAGTTGTGGATCCTTAATTTGTGGTAAACAGCTTAAAGAATGATCGGTAAATGCTGCCTTTTGAAATCACTTTAGGCTGATTAGTCGTGAATCAAAAGATTTCTACACTTTAAGTGTAGTTCGTCTCCATTAATCATACAAAGTTGTTCGATTCTTAATCTTGTTAACTTGAAACTTAGAGGAAGCATTTACAATCAATCACGTTATAATATGCGGACTCTGACTTGATACAATAAAACCGATTGAGATTGAACTGAAGTTTACAATAATTATCCGACAAGCTATCTTAACATCTTAGCATCACTTAACAACATAATTGCCTTCGAGCCTGGTATCTTTGACTGAAGGTAGGAGCGTCATTGGCGGCTGCCGGTGAGAGAGAGGGACAGTGTTCGCACTAGGGCATTTCTCCCTAGCGGTATCCATTGCTCTAGTCAGCTTAAGCTACTGCGCATCCCTTTTATAGCTATTTCAACAGAGCCCGGGTCTAAGGAAGCTCCATAGATGGCGGCGCAAGAAACCTGAATAGGCCAACGGGGGCTCTCATAAGCTCAGCGAAACTACTAGAACCGGATCTTTTAACCCTCCAGGTCGGATATTGCGTGTGGGAGTAATCTCCTCATCCTACAAAGAACAAACAGTTCAGAGACAACTAACGCCCTCGAATACAGACGAACATAATATTAACGACTCCAGAAAACAATTTAAGAACAAAAAATTTTAGCTATGCACATGGAATGTTCGGACCCTTACCAGATCATGTGCTCCCGAACAACTCACGGATGCCGTACACTGCAGATATTACCGAAATCCAAGTGTGACGCAATGGGCCAAACAAAACTTACTCACTTATCAGGTAGCCTTCCATCCATTACGGTCCCGGGCGTGCGACTTCCAGTTTTAAAGACCAAGCTGCCTTAAATCCGCGATCGCCTGATCTTTAAACCGGAGGTACGGTCCTTCCTTTTCTTCTCCAACCAGGTGACCTGGATTCGAAGACCATCTTAGCTGGAGCATTATCATCCATCCGCTTGAAGTAGCCGAGCCAATGAAGTCGACGGATTTTTGGCTTCTGTACTATGTCCACATCTTTGTACAGCTCATAGAGTTCGCGGCTGCCTCTTCTTCTCCATACGCCCTCCTCACAGACAGGACCAACTATATTCGACAGAGGATTTTTCTTTAAAAAAAAGCCGAAAACTTGTTCCACTGTCTTACTTATTGTCCACCTTTCGATTCCATAAAGTAGGACTGGCAAGATTAACGCTTTGTAGAGCATGATTTTTGACCCAACTTGTTTCGACAGACCGAAGTAGCAGCGTTTGCATTGGGTTACTCTTCGTCGAATCTCCACCATGATGTCGGTTGTGGAGTTAACATTTGCCCCGAGGTATATGAACTCCTTGACTACCTCAAAGTTGTAGCTGTCGATAGTTACATTTTGTTCTAGGCGATGTGCGACGGAACGGTTTTTTGTCAGCATATATTTCGTTTTTCCTCATTCACTTTCAGACCAACTGGTTTAGCCTCTTCCTCAATTGCCGTAAAGGCTTCAATTACGTGGGATTATATCAATATCATTCGTGTATCCCAGAAGCTGGACGGACTTGGAGAAAATAGTACCCTCCGAGTTAGCTTTTGCGAGTGTCGAACTATCTGCTCAAGTGCTAAATTGAAGAAGTCGCACAATAGCGCGTCTCCTTGCCGGAATCCGGTGCAGGTTTGGAATAATTCGGAGGTTCTACTTCCACACTGCATGTCGCATCGCGAGTTTTCCAATGTTGTTCGACACATCCGGATCAATTTTCCCGGGATCCCGAATTCGGCCTTTATATAGCTTAGTCCGATGGATGCTGTCATATGCGGCTTTGAAGTCGATGAAGTGTCGACTTGGAACTCGTTAGTATTTTCCACGATCTGTCTTAATGTGAAAATTTGGACTGATGTCGATTTGCTGGGCTGGAAGCCGCACTGGTATTGACCGATTTGTGGAGTGCAGTACGGTTTCAGACGTTCACACAGTACACTGGATAAGATCTTATAGACGACGTTAAGTAGGTATATGCCTCGATAGTTGTTATAGAACATAGAATCGAACTTCTTGTAGATGGGACAGATAGAGCTAATATTCCAGTTGTCGGGCATGCTTTCGTCCTCCCATGCTTCGCATGCATTCTCCTTGTCAAAACATTGCCTCTGGCTTTGAAGACCTCAGATGGTAGGCCATCCTAAAACAATTTGCAATTAGAAGAGACCGCCAGAATTTTTCCCGATCGCGTTTCCCTCGAGCTTTCAAAATCCCAACAATCCAATACAAACTGTAGATCATCAATGAGAATGTTGTCAACGGGGTATCAGAGAAGCTGCTTCTGATGTTTGGTTTCAAAGCGCCACCAAAAAGAGACTTCTGGTTTGACGAAGAATGTAGGCAGGTATACCACAACCAAAACCAAAAAAGAAGCATACAAAGCTGCGTTGCATCGAAGGATGACAGCTGCTCGTGACCTCTATGGGCAGAAAATCATGGATAAGCACAGGGTGAGCAATAGAAGCACGCGATCGGGGAAAGCGAGATACGTCACTGCACGAATGACGTTCGAAGGTTTTACCAAGAGGTAAAAGGAATGTTACACGGCAAGAAACCTGTAAAGAAGAAAAGGGCAACCTTGCAGTGCAAGGTGGGCCATAATGTATGACCCTATTTCCCTGGGCTTTATCTTTGGAATTGAATAAAAAAAAATTAATGCGTTTTTTTAAATGTTTATTTGGGCATTCAAGTTTTTTTGCCAGTGTTTGTGGCTTGTTGTTCAATTTTTAAGTTTGGTGGAGGCTGAGACCCCCATTTATTGCCTTAATACAAGCTTAATCTAACTTAAAAACTAGGACTAAAAACTAACAGAACGACTTAAGAGCTAGGGACCAAGGAAGTCATGGAGGAGATCTTGTTTGAGACGAGGAGTGCTCAAGTGGAAAGAATGTCAGCACTATTCCTACGTTCTTCTAACGAATTCATATTTAGAAGTTTGAGGCGGTCCTGATAGGGAGGTAAGATTAAAGGGTCGTTCCACGGCAGACCATGGAGAGCGAATCGGACGTTGAATACCCTCGATTCGGGAAACATGAACCCGGTGAAAGGGCGACCAAACTTGACTGGCATACTCAAGCAGGGGGCGAACAAAGGTACGAGTAACATAGAGAGATCGGGTTACATACGGGTTGGAAAATTCCTTGGACCATCGTTTAATAAAGCCAAGTGATGAGTTAGCTTTGAGGATCATCTTATCGATATGCGAACGGAAATTAAGCTCACAGTCGAATAATATGCCAAGGTCTCGAAAACACTGAACCAGGGGAATTGGTTGACCATGGAGAAAATAAAGTCGGGGAGGAGACGGGTTGCATTTACGTAAGAAGGTTATAGATTGACATTTGGCTACATTAAGTTCTAGACACTTCTTGAAGAAGGGCAGAATCGTGGGGAGAAGAAATAGTTTTAAAAAAGTTTGTGCCGTCAGCGTAAAGGGAGAGGGAGGAGTGTTTAATGACACTCTCAACAACGTTGATAGTAGGAATGAAGAGAAGAGGGCCAAGATGGCTGCCTTGTGGAACTCCAGATGAGGCCAGGAATGGAACAGAAAGGTCGGATCTAAGCCGAACACTATAATATCAGTTTACCAGGTAAGAAGAAATCCATTTTGATAAGAGAGGCTCAAAACCTAGAGCAGACAATTTGAAGATGATCAACTGATCATCTTATCAAACGCTTTAGTGAAATCAGTTGCGATAACATCGATTTCTTTGCCATTTTCTAAGGCTGAGAGAGCAAAAGACACGAATTCAACTAGATTTGTGGTAGTTGACCTCCCTTTTAGAAAACCATGTTGTCGAGGTGAAATAAAAGGCTTGCATTTGAAGCTTAAGGCTTCGTATAAAATGCATTCAAAGAGTTTGGGTATATGAGAGAGTTTAGCAATGGGACGATAATTGGTAACTTCATGCTTAGATCCCTTTTTGTGTATCGGGATTATAAAAGAGGTCTTCCAAATCTGGGGAAATTCTCCCTGTGTAAGAGGTAGACGAAAAAGTAGGAAAGGAAAGGGGTAGAGACAGGTTGGAAGAGCATTTTTTAAGAAATACGGCGGGGAGTCCGTCTGGGCCAGGTACAAATCCATTTTTAAGATTTTGTAACTTTTCTTCAATAGCTGAAAGATCGAAATTTGGAGTGAGAGGGTTCTGGTACGAAGGAGTTGTTCGCAAATGATTGTTTGGAAAATGTGGCAAAAAAGTTGGCGATGGTAGGAGGATCACTTGAAGATTTGGTTTCAAAAGTGAGGGAGGAAGGATAACCTTTGAAAAAAGGACTTGGGGTCATTTATGATAATCGGAAGAAGAGTGGGTGCGAAGGAATACCGCCCATAACTTGTTTCTTTTGTTTCGTAGAGAGCGAAGTCTACGATTATACCAAGGAGGGGATGTAGTAGAAGTTTTATGGCGGGACTAAGGCACATAAAGGGAGATGGATTTGAATATTTCTCTGTAAAAAGTGGAGAGGGCATCAACCACAGATAGATTGGTAAACTCAAAAGAAGCCCTGCGTAGATAGGTATTGATTTTACGGAAATTAGCTTTGTGAAAATTGTAAGAAAATAGAACTGCGGGGGGAGGCGACTGAAGGGGAGAGTTGTGGAAAAATTAGAGAAGAAGTGGAGGATGAAAGTTATCAATAGTTGAAAGAGATAGGGGACAACACGATACTGAGGAGTTGATGGGATCAGTTGTAAAGATAAGGTCGAATTGCCTTTCCATATAGTTGGAAACGCCACTGACTTGGCATAGACTAGAGTCTGTTAGCCGATCTAAAAAGAGGCATTCCTTAGTAGAAATGGGATTGGAAGCTATGAAAAAAGATTGGTCTTCAGATAGAGTCCACTTCAGCTGAGGCAGATTAAAATCGCCGAAGATAATGATATCATCAACCGAGTCTGATAAGTCGATCAAATTGTCAATTGCTGCAATAACAAGTTGGTAGGATTCGATAGGTTGCGCCGGAAGAATGTAACAACACATAACGTACAAGCATCTACGAGTAAGGGTTATTTTAACCGACACAAGGTCGAGCTTAGGAGGGCATGAAGTTGCAACGAGAGAGGAGTCCAAGCTGTTGTGAATAGCCAGTACGACACCTCGACAAGGGGATTCAATCAAGGGGGATGCGCGATCATCATCCCGCAAAACATTAAAAGAAAGAGGGAATAACTCCTGGTTTTTTATATTGGGGATAAGATTAGTTTTGGTCAGAGCGTAGATATCAAATGGGAGAGCATGAGATTGGCGGAAAACAGCGTGGGTTTTAGAACGTAGTCCTCTTACGTTCTGGTAATAGAAGTAATAGAAGGTGAGAGGGAGGTTTTTGCATGACTTTTTAGGGTCGAAAAAATTTATCGTGTTCAAGTCGACTGCGTTGGAGGTGTGAGACTCTTTTAGAGTGTACATAGTGGAAGATTGAGCTTGAAGCTGCGCTTGCTTCTGTGGTGAGATGTAGGAAGCAAATTGCAGTGGCTAATGGTAATGCCATATTTCTTTTCGAAGAAATTTGTGATCCAATCAACATCAGCATTTGGGGTGGCGCCTTTGATAAGAAGCGTGGTGACCAATTGATTCTTCGAAGCAAGCTTATCAAGTCTACGTTGCCATTCAGAAGGTGTCCAAGTTGAATTAAAATGATTGATAAGCTTCCGTGGGGAGGCGAATGGAGGAGCTGACGTAGAAGTGTTCTCTGTTGTAGAGTTTGAGGAAACTTCGCAGTGTTTTGAACCGTCCGCAGATGACTAATTTGTGGGAGTGGAGTCCACTTCAGGTTCCATTAATTCAGCCATGAGCGATGTATTATAGGGAACATTCTGGTAGGGCTGCGGGAAGTTTGGTGTACCAACGATTTTGCTGTTCATTGTTGCGATGTGATATTCAATATCGCATACGAGGGATCGAGTCGCAGTAAGTTCGTCACCGACATCGTTCACTTTATCGAAGATAACTTCGAGCATGGGATCACATTGTTTAGGAGAGAGTTCTTTGTGTGACGAGGACTGAAAATGAATGTCTATATCGTCCCACAGGGAGTTTATCAACTCGCAGGTTTTTTGGTTGGAGATAACTTGCGCAGAACACATAGCTTTAATGTCACTCAACACTTTATCCAGGTAAGGGAGTTTTTTTATTTCTGGATCTCCCGGAGTCTAACTCGATTAGACCCGCAATTTGTTTATCCATGTGCTTTACTTTGGATTTTATTACATCGGCTGAATTCTGCACTGCGTTACGCAACTCTTCAACACTTTTAACACTGCTTTCAATGACCGAAATTTTATCCGTAATCTTTTTGGCGAGTGCGCCTTGGTAGGAGTCATTTGAATCGATTAGACATTTTATTGCCAAAAGCCTGAGTAACTGTTGGAAATACTTAAACCCGTGACTTTGAATAACTCCATAGAAAGAAGTCTAGGGCGGTCAGATCTGGTGCGTGCAACGCGATGTCAATCACCCATCTGCTGATGGACTGCTTGCACTTTTTTAAAGAAACATCTTCAAGTCTTTCTCCGACATGAGTCGCAGAGACATGTGCGGTCAGTTGCGCGGCACGTCGTCTGGTCGATATCGAGAGAGCCTCTACGACATCTTTAGCCACGGTACCGATATTCTCTGCCGAACGAGGTCTTCCAGGGTTTGCTTGGTCCCGTGTTGTTCCAGTCTCTAGGTATCGTGCGGCATTGCATTGCGCAAAAATCACTGACGAATTGTTCATCAAAAACATCGTGACGATTACTCTGCGTTTTTCAGGAGTATAGCGTTCCATTGCTTATTTACACAAATTCTAATTCTGTTTGCTTCACAAATCGAGTTGACTTTCGGCGCCATTTGTAAAATCGATGGAGTCATAGATTATGGCCTACCTTGTAGAGTCCAGTCGGTGCTGAGAATATGAAGAACTCTAGCCAAAACTTCCGTCGAAAAAACAAAACGAAGTAAGGGTAGCAATATCTAAACTGAAGTCCAGCAAAGCAGCTGAACCTGACAGCTTCCGGCCGATGTGTTCAAAGATGCTGATGAATGGAGTCTCAGTATTCATTTGTCCGATCCACAAAAACGGAGACCCCCTCAACTTCGCCAACTATAGAGGTATAAGTCTCAACTTCGTATACAAGATCTTATCTACCATATTATGTGAATGTCTGAAACCCTTCGTCAACAACCTGATTGGCACTTTAAGTGCGGCGTCCGACTAGAAAAGTTCACAATTGACAAAACCGTCACACTCCAGCAGATCCTGGAAAAAAATCAAGAAATCCAAATCGATACCCACCATCTTTTCATTGATTTTAAGGACGCGTATGACAGTTTTTATATACACATAGCTATATAGAACCATGTCTCATTCGACTAAGCAGGATGACGAGGAAGAATGCACACTGCTCCATCAAGGTCGCTAATGACAAAATCGAGACCTTCAATGTTAGAGAAGGACTTAAACAACATCGTTCTTGAAAGAAATGTACGAATCTCTCATGTCTACTCTAGAGGCGCCATATTTCGAAAGTCTGTTTAGCCACCCTCTTGCGCAGACGAAATTTACGTAATGAGAAGCATACAGCGAGCTGTCAGTGTAGCGTTTGCGACTATTGAAGCAGAGGCAACAAGGATGGGTTTAGCGACACACAACACTGACACCTAGGACTAACTTCACGATAGGCAGCTTCAATTTTGAGGTAGTAAAGAACTTTATCTTGCTCCGCTCCGTTATCAACTTCAACAACAATACAGTGCGGAAATCATGCGAAGAATCACTCTTGCTAGTGGCTGCTTGAACACCGCCTTGGACACTGACGAAAGAGGATGAAAATGGATAGGATAGAAAAGTTCTTCGTTTCAACAGCGAACTGTACGGTGTAAACAGCGATGATGAGTTCGAAAAACCCTGCTAGATGGCTACATCGCCTTGAACGCATGTTTGCGACTCCAATCCAGAGGGATACAGCAGTAAAGAACGATCTCATCTTATGTGGCGCACACAAGTGGAAAGGAACCTCAGCCAACTTCGTGTCCAGAATTGGAGTCAGCTAGCAAAAGACGCTAGCTGAAGAAGCACATTAGCTACTGCCTTGATCCACCCTGAACTGTAGCGCCATCTGGGTAATTAAGTAATTTTAGCAACATGTAAGAACTTTGGACAGAGGAGAGATATACCATCTGGACCGGCCATATGTATATTGCTACAACACGAGTGCGAAAATGGATTGCTCCCATAGGTGCAAACGTGGCACAATGGAAACGTTACCCGAATTCCGCAGCATACAAATAAGCCTTGTCTGAAGAACTGAAAAGAAATGTAATTTTAAATGTTTGACAAGCTAATAAGAAACTCTGGTGGCTGGGTGCTGTAGAAATAGGGAGAGGTGTCAACCTGGTGATACCCAGTGCTGCAACTGTTTTTACATATCAATTGTGCTTCTTTTATCTCCAACTGGTAACCATCGGATACTCGTCGATGTCTTGCTAAACATTTAAGCGTTAGTGCTGACCAGATAAAAATAGCAGCACTATAAACGGGACAGGGGATAAGTTCCCCATATGGATTCAACAGTGAAATAAAGCAAATATGACCTAATCCGGGCTACTCCGATATATTTGGAGCTGAAGCCGGTAAGAATTTCCGCGACTAAGTCTTGGAAAAGAGATGGTGGCGGATGAACTTTTAATAGACCAACGGCATCGCTCACATCACTGGCTCCGGTCTAACCGACCCCTCGTTATAGGGGTATCTATAATGGAACTGGCCCTCCAGGTTGGGGGTTGTGTCGCCGAAGTAACGACAAGCCTCGGATACGGACGGATCTACTGTTAACAAGCCCTGTAAACGAAACAAGGAAAACGAACATCGGATCGCACCTGGAATGTTGTGTACAATACATTAATTGGCCATGTGCAGCCGAACAACTAGCGGAGGCTCTGTACTGCTGCAAAACAGATGCTACCGCCATTCAAGAAATGCGATAGGATGGGTCGGACAAAAAGATTAAGAAAAACTGCGACACCTTCTAATGCGAGTGTTATCGATGGCAAAAGCAGCGGCTATTTGGATGCGGATTTGTTATTAGAGTCAAACTTAAACAAGAAGTCTTGAGTTTCCGGCATGTTAACGAGCGCCTCTTAACAATCCGTATTAAGGCTAAATTTGCCAACATTAACCTTATATCCGCGCACGCCCCCACAGAGGAGAAAGATGACGACGCCAAAGATGGCTTCTACGAGCTCCTGGCCAAGGTCTACAAGTGATTTTAATGCAAAGCTAGGAAGAGAGGACATCTTTGGTAGTAATGCCGGAAGATTTAACCTGCACGACACAACCTCTGATAACGGATTTAGCCTAATCGACTTTGTGGCGGGGCGAAACATCGTCGTACCCAGCACGCGGTTCCGGGTCTCGACATTCATAAACTAACTTGGAAAACTCCTGATCAATCAACCGTCAACCAGATTGGACACACTAATACGTTAATACTGTGAGGAAGTTTAACATCGGGCGGCTACCACCGCAATAGATCGCCAAATCCTTTTCCGATCGAATGTCCCTTAATCTCTTAATGTTACGCCAGTAACATTACCAAAAAGCCATCAGATATGTCGCCTCTGATGTGCTGGGTTTCACTCGGCCACCACAACGGAACCCCTAGTTTGACAATGTGTGCCGGCAAGCACATGCAGCTAACCAAGATGCATACAAAGCGGCGCTGCATAGAAGGCCTAGAGCTGTTCACGAGCATGAGAAACACGCGGTCGATGAAATTGAGAAATTCTACTCTAGGAATGAGATTCGGTAGTTTTACCAAAATGTAAAAAAAAAAAAACGTTTCATGAACACAAATCCCGAACCGAAGCCTGTAGAGACGAACAAGGGAGCGTAATAGTAGAGTGGCAGTCGATGCCGATGATTTGGAAAGAGCATTTCTGTAGATTGTATAACGGCGGTGATGAACCAAACACCGCTCTCAGCTGGATGAACCTTTCAACCTGAATGATGTAGATCAACAATTCTGTCCCCCTAACCTGGATGAAGTGAAGATAGATATTTCTCAGTTTAATTCCAACAAATCTGCTGCAGCGAACCGGCCTAACTACCGAGCTCTTCAAAGCGGCAGACGATGACTTGTTAGGGAGCATACACCAACTCATTTGTAAAATATGGCCGGACGAAGGTATGTCTGATGAATGGAACCTCAGCATTGTTTGACCGATCCTCAAGAAAGGAGACATCAACCTTCTAAACATCGCCTGCTATATTCTATCTGCCGTTTTGTGCGAACGCCTGAAGCCGTTCGTCAAGCACCTGATAGGTCCGTATCAGTGTGGCTTTAGGCTAGTAAAGTCCACCATCGACCAAATATTCACACTTCTGTAGATATTGGAAAAGCCCCGTGAGCTCCTAATCGCTACACACCATCTATTTATCGATTTTAAGGCCGCGTATGACAGCATCTATGGAGACGAGCTATACAGAGCAGTGTCTAGTATTGGCCAAACTCGTCCGTTTGTGCAGGGTGACGATGTAGAATGCACGCTGCTCCATTAAAATTTATCTTGAAAGAATAGTGCAAAGTCACGCGCCAACACAAGAGGCACATCTTTCAAAAGTCCGTCCAATTACTAGCACACGCCGATGACATAATCGGAAGAAAGCAGTGTAATATCAGTGGCGCTTTCGCGAGTATGGGTACGGAGGCGGCGGAGATGGGGAGGGAAAGACCAAGTAATGATAGTATTTACTATTTACTAGAAAGGACACCCAACACCGACGTTTCGGACAGAACGCCACCCTCGAAATATATAACTTTGGGGAAGTTAAAGGCCTTGTCTACCTAGGCTCCGCTATTAAGGACACCAGGGCTTAGATCAAACGAAGAATAACTCTTGCCAATCACTACTTCTTTGAGCTAACGCTATTTGCTATCAAAGCCCTCTCCCGAACAAGAGTGGCCCTATTTAAGACTTTAATAGTCCTGCTCTATGGCGCAGAGGCATGAACTTTATCAAAAATGGATAACGATGCAATTGGCTGCTTTGAGAGGAAAATTCTTCGGATGATAGAAAGACGGGATACAACGACGAACTGTACAGGCTGGACAGCAACATCGGCTTAGCCAGAATAGTGAAGGCCCAACGACTGAGATGGCTGGGTCATGTACAGCGGATGAAATCAATGTTCCAATCCGAAAAGTCTTCGAATCCGCCCCCGAGGGATAACGCAGTAGAGGAAGAAGATGACGCACGCTAATGAAAGAGGACCTCAGCCAACTTAGAGTCCGAAACTGGAGGCAGCTTGCTAAAGATGCTTTCTTAAGACGCTTGTTGATTGAGGCGAAGGTCTACCTTGGACTAAACTAACTAAACTAATAAGAAGGTCTACTAGCCTTGGTCTACTGTAATATTCTTGCCCCCGTTTTTGCTCGTATCACAATTTCTCATCCGTGAGGACCTTGCAGTCATTCCTGGCCCTTTCGAGCTTTCTTCTGTTTTAAAATGTTGGATTGGTGTTGTAACACCGAAAAAACATTTGCCTAACCCTGACAGCCTTTCACCTTCGTTCGTACAACTCCTTTCCTTTTAGTTTGATACTCTTCACCCTACGAGGCAGAAAGGAGTGTTAGTGATCACATTAGAAGCGGCATCCACATCGGAAACGCAAGAACCAGTTCCTAAAGAAGCTGTTAAGTCCAATACGATTGGTCTTCTCTCATTGCCAGTCTGTTCTTTAAGTAAGCTCTCCTCCGGCTGTGTGGTCTCTGTACGAGAAATTAGCTAATATAGCATCCTGGTCCGAAGAATCTAGAGGAGACATCACACCGCGGTTGTACTTACCAACATGGACAGTTAAGTCCAGAGAGTCGGCGACATGAGGTGTCAGACACTGCTTTCTTAGGTACACAAATTCTTAGAACTTAGGGCATTGTTTCCACTGCCTTTGCTACCTTTTTGGTTTGTAGAAATACGATCGTGTGTTCGCCTAAAACATAGAAACCCTTTTCGCCAGGGTCATCTACTGGCTGCCACTCGCAGTACCCGAACCCGATCTAATGCTAACTCGAGTATATTTTCCAAAATATATTTTTGTTTACAAAATAACCAACTTTAACCTTATTACCCTGAAAATTCCAACAAACCGACAAAATTCGGATGCGAGCTACAGCCCCACGCCGACCTATAACTTGGCAGCTGTGGACAGCTGCATGTCAAGCGAAGGAGCAGCGACAAACTTCCTTACTACATCAAACTTTGGATGATTCTTGTCCTGCATCAGGCTGAAGATGACACTTTCACTGGTGGTGATGAAACACCCCAACTGCCTGAGACAGTCCAAAGCCAAGTCCCGATCCTGCGTCAACCGAGAACAGCTGCAGTCCGCCGCCAAGTACACACTGTAGTCGTTTTCCATCAAATCAATCACCGTTTGCTGGATGCAAATGTGGGACTACAAAGGAAGGCAGACGCCTAAGGATTCATTCAAATTTCGAATTCAAAGTACTCTCACCTCCAAACCAAAGAGCACGATGGCGTTGGGCTTATTTTGCGGGAACAGCTCCTTTATCTTTGCCATCACTTGGGGTACAACCATGCTGAACTTTGTCTTCGATACAATTGCTGCGGCATGGGCAACTTCCAATTCTGGGACGGTTTTGCCCAGCTTTTCCGGATAGTGTTCGCACACGATGAGTGGAACTTCTAATGCTTTCCCAGCTTGAACCTGTACGGGAAAAATGGTTTGTGCATGAGATGGGGCTGGTGAAAAGCTCCTGTTGCAGCTGTCTTATCGGAAAACTCACCAGCTTGGCTGTATTCTTCAGCATGTTAGCAAATAGAGGCATTCCCGGACGGAATTTCTCTTGGATGTCGCACATCATGAATAGGGTTTTCTTGGGATCCAGTTTGCTCAGACGTCTAATTTGATTTGCCATGATGAAGGTATGTTGTACTCCGGTGCAAATTCCACAAAACACGAACTTTCACACACCCCAGTCAACTGCAAATTGGCAATTGGAAACGTCAAAGTGTCGAAGAGAGATAAACATTGCTGGATTTCTGGATAGTGGAATGGAAGGGAATGGATTGAAGTTCTGGAGGTTGGCTGCATTGGTGGGCATGTTCGAAGTAGCCTATAACTTTCCTTAGGTTTACTTTAAAGTTGTTTAAAATTTGTGTTTGTCTTGATTTCAGTTCATATTTTCGTATAAAAAAAGAGACTCAATGAATCTTAAAAACTTGCATCTTTATGTGAAATGTGTAAATTATTTTAACAACACTTAAACTTAAACAAATGCATTTGAAAATGATGTGTAAGATCGCATCATTAGCACACGATGTACACGAGGTACTGATTTCCACCGCCTATCGGTTGCAAAAAAATTAATGTCCAAAAGGCAGATGGGACCGATTGTTAAAATTTTAGCTGCTTATCAAATAGAAATAACAACATAGATACCACCGCGATTCAATGAGTGCAAGATGAGTGACGAGCCGGACAAAACACAGGATTCGTATCAGAGAAAAATTTCTCAACATTATCCCCACAGAGATGTGAAACGGCGACATTGAAAGGTTTCTGGATAAAATGTACGAACATGGTTAGGTATGGGATTGAATTGTCGTGGCGTTTCATTCACGGCAGTATTTAAAAAGGGACTTGAAGGACTCGCCATCAATCAGCCGTCAACTAGCTAGACGGCACTGGATGTTCGAACATTGTCTGGGATAACTACAATAGATTATTGAAGCCAGTGAATAGGATATCCTGAACATTTAATGAACAATAAAGTACTGTGTTGAAGTTAGACATCGAACGGCGATTGTGATTCCCTTTATTCCAGAAAATGTCCACCACCATTAAGTATTGAAGACCAGCGGTAACAGTGCCAAAAAGTTATCACGAAAAGTCAGCAATTCAATTTAGGCGATTGCAAAAATTGCAAGGATTCCGATCACCTAACCAGGACGTAGTAAAGACACGACACTCATATCCAAGCATAGGTACCTAAAACCAACAAGGCTCCTGGAGACAAACGGCGTGGTCGCCCATATATTTCAAGCAGTGGTGACAAGTGTACATCAAATCATCCGAAAAAATATTGTTTCCCAGATCATCAAGGAAGGAAAACGTTTAAACTAATTTAAACTACGCTATGTATAGAGTCATAAGTATACACAATACCACCTACGAAATCCTATCCGCTGTGCAGCATGAGCGCTTAGAGCGTTTTATCAATAACACCGGTGGTCCATACCAGTGTGGCTTTTGGCACGAGTCCAGCACAGAACAAATTTAAACACTACCGCAGATCATGGAGAAGGCTCATGGTGGAGGCCTACCACCTGTCAAGCTCGTCTGATTGTTCATGATGATGGTGAAGCCGTTCTACTAGGTTGGTAAGGACGTCACCCTAATTTTTATTATTAAAAAGGATTTAAGCAAGACGACGCGCTGTCATGCAGTTTCTTTTACATAGTTCTTGAAAAATTTGCCGAAATTCAAACCGGCATTACTCAATTATGTACTCGCATACGCCGACGTTGATATTGTTGGATGAACGGAGCGTGATATCAGTAGCATGTTCTTGAGTATAGCTTCGAAAGTATATGCTGTCTTCATAAAATGACAATGAACACAGACGTACAAGACAGAACGTTACTTTGGACAAATAAACCTTTGAGGTAGTGCTGCTCTATGGCGCAGAAGGATGTCCCTTATCAAGAATGAGGCCGCCATATATTGTTCTATCCCTACATAGACTTGCCATTGTGAGAAAATACAATGACAAGCTATAGGGCCTGTACAGCAATATCAGCTTTGTCAGAAGACTGCGAATGAAACGACCACGGTGGATGGGACATATAGAGCGGATGAATCGCTATTCAGAAATATTGCAGGGTGGATTCATTTATTACAATCACGACCAATGGAATCGTCGTCGTATCATAGTTCATAAGCTACATCTTTCATGAAGCATGTGGGCTCAGTTGCTAGGAAATCGTCTGGCTCGATAGTTTTCAGATGTGTTACTGAAAGTCGGAGAGGGTGTATTGCCTTAATCGAATGACTTGATGGCTTTGTCAGAAACTGGTTTCCAAAATACTACGGAACGTGTAGACGAAGACTAAGAATTGGTTCGAGTGCACCAGAGTTTTTTTTATGAGCTGAGGATTTTAAAACTCTCTGAAGGGTCTACTTCTAATCCTCGTGTCTAGTTTTGGCTTTTACAAAGTATCCAAGATGTTGTAAAGGTGGAAGCGTTCACAGTTGTGCTGCCTCCCCAATTTATTCTCTTTTGAATGGCCACAATATCAGCTCCAGATTTCTGTTTATTGACTAGCACTCGGAAATGTTTTTTCGTTTTTCAAACAACGGTTCACTTTTAAGCCATACTACAATACTTTGAATTGTAGATACTGACGTTTTATCCCAAATAGTGAGCACCTACTTCTTCGTTCTTTAAAGCTGGTTTGTCTTCGTGTCCGGATTTCTTGGGTGAAAAAGTTTTTAGTTTCTATTCCTTTTTTACAGTTGTCTGCATATTCGACGCACTACCCTCAAGCTGGAGGTTGAAAGACCAAATCCTTTCTGATATACCTTGAACAAACAGAGGATGACAAATACTACGGAGTTGGTAGTCCATTCCAGGGGTATGAGAGCCAGAAGTGGCTCAAGTATTGTAGGTACCAATGAGTTAGGTATAAAACGACTTTCGCCCTTCAAGGAGGATAGGATCTTGTAAGTAACTTTAGGAAGAGATGTGCTTCAATAGTTCTTGCAAATTTGAGAATCGCGTTTATAGAGCTAATAATTCTACTTGTTTTCTGCAGATAATCTAGTTAGATCCTTGCCAGAATATCGGCACCAACTTTGAAAAGCTCTGGCGGTAATTTGTCCGGCACGTGGCCTTATTTTAGATTGTGCAAAAGAATTTCTTCATTGTGTTTCGTTTTCTTGTCTATCAATCAGCTGTTGGCGATAGGGGTTAGGTATATCCACAATCGCCTATGGTGTAGTGACGGGACCGCTGTCACTATTTCGTAGCGCATGACTTTTAATTCTTATGTAAAAACTTCGCACTTTGAGCTTCCTTCTTACATCTTCGACATCCTTGACGTTGTTTGACGCAACTTCCTATGATTGGATATCCCAACTTTGAATCGGGCTTCAATTTATGATTCCAGAGAATTTACGTGACACTTTCCGCTGCTTGGACTAGTCCGAAAGAGTACACAATGCAATCCTGGATTTAATGAAGTTGAGCTGGTAAGGAAGATCTATCTGTTGAATTTTAATTCGATCACGTAGTCGAAGGTCCGTGATCCGCATCCGGACATTGATCATACTGTGGCGCAGTGCTGCCAGGTGCGTCACATTTGGTTGACTTATAGCTTTGAAGTTTTTGTTTCTGACAGCCGAGTATTGCTTACATGGATGTGATGAGCTTACGTTAAACAGTAGAACTTCGTTGATTACGGCACAGATCCGTTGGTTGAAGCTTCCCACAAGCTATCGTTTGATCCCTGACGGTGAGTTGGAAAGGTTTGGGAGCATAGGTATCTTCTGTTTTCTACAATATTGCATGATGGCGTGTCATGTCATATTTAGATATTGGATAATACTCATCTTGATGAGTGTTTGCTGCAGGATCGGTTCTATAGTAACAGAATTATTGCTTGCAATCCCTGGAATTGGGATGTTCCTAAACATTGTGAACTCTCCTCGACCTATATATCCATTCTAAATATGACGTGGTTTTTCGTGATTTATCCTTCTGTAGTCATGAGTTTGTAGAGCCCTACAGGGTTGTTCACTTTAATAGGTAGATGGAGCTCTAGCGAAGGCATTTTTTTTAATTTTGATGCAATTGATTATTTCGTCTGTTTGCGTGACAAGTTCCTTACGCTGTTTGTCTATAACCGCCTGTTTTGTTTTCTGCTATAACGGGAGCGGTGGAATCTAACATCGATGTATGATGATTGGTTTTCGTTGACGTACACCTTGTCGATATTAACAGACATCTTTTCAACGTATCGAGAATCGAGTACGTCAAAGATTACATTCAAAATGTTGTCGATAATGTCCATAGCTCCTTTTTAAACATTCTGTGATCCAAGCATTCCAGAAGGGTATTTACCTATATTGAAACTAAAAATGCAATTACGGCCCTTCTTAGCTGAACTGTTCATTTTATCAGAAAGTCTGTCGGCCGCCTTTGAGTGGTTTCCGAGTTTGCGATCCTGGACGCTTACACATGGCTGTTTCTGATTTGGGCTGCTCCTTGTAGATGGTTCTTCCTCTTCAGTTGTTTAATCTTTTACGAGTGGAGCCAGTTTGTGCTTTATGACTTTCCAATTTGTGCGAATTTCCACAACTCTAGCAAGGTCGTTACCGTAGGAATAAATCTTGACAGGTTTACCAAGTGGCATGAAGTCTTCTATTTGATCCAGTGTTGTAGGCCATTTAAATACTCGTTAAAGCATTGTTTGCAAAACTCAGTCTTGGTCTTAGAACGTAGCTTTAGTTCAGAATAATGAGGTCATGTCTTATATTAATCTAGTCAATTTGCACATGTAAAAGCTGCACTACAATCCACGGTCGACCTCAGCCATTAAACCACGCAAGTTAGCGCGATCTTTGGGTCACCGCCTCCAGTTACGCACCGCAAGATGGTTGAGGCTCCTTTCCACTTGTGCGCGCCACCTAAGTCTATATCTTCATATACTGGGTGGACGCAATTGGAGAAGACCGGGTATCAAGCGCAGAATTTCCGGGCCGGAGTATTAGTCATTCGCTCTACATGTCCTTGGCAGCTCATACGACTGATGCGCGCTTTTCAGGTCAAGTCAGTGCAGCTGCGCAGCTCGTAGAGTACGCTGTTTCGTCTCTCTCCCCAAAAATCTTTCTTCAAGAGCATCAGTCATTTCTTAATCGGCTCACGTATTAAGTTGATGAAATCAGGTGCTAGCTATAGTGATATTCCGTCCTGTAGTAAAGTCAAATAGCCTAAGTAAGTTCCCAGATATGCTGCCGCTTAGGCTATGCTTCCGATTCTTCTACCAAAGATATTCTCCTTCCCTATTGTGGTGTTAAAATAATCTAAATGACTTTTATTTGAAGACATTATGGTAGGTTTAATCGACCCAATTTTCACTCACTCATGTTGCGAAAGCTCAAGACTTCTGGCTTTGTCGGCTCCTTATATCAACAAGTGTATGGTGTTTATGTTCTCTGTAGCAATTTTACTTACTTTACTTAAATGGCGCTACAGGGATGGACCGGGGTCTCAGCTAACATTCCTCGCAACTAACGCGGTCTTTCGCCAGCTGACTCCAGTTGCGCACACGAAGTTGTCTGAGGTTGCCTTCCACGTATGTGTGCCACCTAAGAAGAAGTCGTCTTCTGTTGCGCTGTTGAAGTCGATAACTTCCGGGCTGGGACGCTGGTGTCCATCCGCAGTCATCTAAGACCGGCGGTTCGCTGTTGAAACGTATTCTACATTCTCCATTGATGCAAACGGGATCGAAAATTATCCAAAGAATTTTTGTATCGAAGCGCACTAAAGCATTTCCATCCACTTTCGTCAGTGTCCAAGGCAGTGTCCAGCAGCCATTAGCAAGAGTGATTCTTCGCATGATTTCCGCGCTGGTGTCGTTGTTGGAGTTGATAATCGAACCGAGGTAGATAAACTAGATAGATAGTTCGCCTCTTTAGATGCTGTCATGTGCGGCTTTAAAATCGATGAAGAACTGGTGTGTATCGATGATCTGCCTTAATGTGAAAATTTGATCTATGGTGAGCCTTCCTGCCATAAAACCACATTGATAGTAGCCGTTCAGAATATTTAAAAAGGATCTTATGACAGATAGGATTTGATATGCAGTGCTGAGGAAACATATTCCCCTGTAGTTGGAGCAGTTCAGGCTTCCCTTCTTTAGGATCGGAGAAACAGTGCTGAGGTTCCATCCGTCGGGCATACTTTTATCGACCCATATCCTGGAGATAAGTTGATTTATGCTTCATTCCCAATCATCACCTGCTTCTAGTAGCAGCTTAGCAGTTAAACCATCGGGTCCAGCGGCTTGGAAATGGCCGTCCTGGCTTCATTTTGGTCGCGTGCATGGAAACGTTGTCTGTCTTCATCCTAGTAGCAGCTTAGCAGTTAAACCATCGGGTCCAGCGGCTTGGAAATGGCCGTCCTGGCTTCATTTTGGTCGCGTGCATGGAAATGTTGTCTGTCTTCATCCTAGTTGAATAGTTCATTCTGCCTGACGTTGCGATGTTATTCGTCATTACCGTTTAACAGCCTACAGAAATAATCTTTCCAGATTCCCAGCACCGACTGGTTCTACTATGAGGCTTCCTTTTCCATCCTTTCAGATTTCTGTTCGGGCTGTACAGCTTTGGCATGTTGGTTTTATTTTTTTGGTAGAACTTCCAAACTTCATCCTTCCGATAGCCCCTCTTGATCGGCCGCTTTTGTGTAGCAATCGCACAGTGGACGGTAAAAGCGAACATTTGGGGAAAAAGTATCAGATTTTCCGGAACTTAACTTCCGGTACATGAAAGTTGCCGTTGACGCAATTGCTCATCTGCCATTATCTCTATTTCGGCATCCTGACTGATTCGTTGTTGCCCTCAGCTCTAAATACGTTCGTTACATACGTAATCTAACATTCCGTCGTGTAAAGCAAAGTTTAGTTTCTTTAATAGAATGCTACGAGGTTTTCGCGCCAGTTAAGCGACCTTTACTACTTTGCGACAGCGTCTAAGCACTCAAGTACTTTGGCTCGTTCACTTATGTACATTGATATTCAGTCTTTGTGCGACTGTTTAGGGCTGCAACGCAGTTGCTTATGATAGCGTTATTATCGCCGAAAAGAAGAGAAGTCGTTATAAACCTTAGACGGGTGCTGCCTCTAGAAAAAAGCTTGGGCTTGCCATATGATATCATACAGTTACTTTTTTTTTTCAAGCAACAAAAGGCAATTCATATTGACACCTCACATCAGCCGATGCACATATATCAGCTAAATTAAACGTGATAACTCAAATATGATAACAGCCACTTGCCGCAGTAGCTTATCTACGTGAAAACCCCCAATAGCTTATCTTCAAACGTGTCGCTAATTTAGTACATGTGAACAGATGCAATCTTGCGAATCGTTTTCGGGTTATCGTTGGCGAGACACCTAAGGTTACACTCGTATAACTCTTTTATCCGGAAAAAAATAAATCCACTCATCATTATGCAACAATATGTTAGAGATGAAGTCAACAATCGATTATTATATTCATTTACCCGTCAGTGGTTTCATTTACTGCGATACAACCTTAAAAAGACAAAACCAATGGCACCAACCTCTACAACCAAAAACTCACCACACCACCAACCAACTCAACTGCTTAGCGCAAAAGAGAAAGCACCACAAGCTAACAACTGACAGTGGTGTACAAGTCCACCATACACTTATCCATCCATCCTACTCTCACACGTTCTTCTCATTTCATTTCTATTTCTTTTTTTTTTTTTCAACACATTAAAATGGTGAAGTCTGCCACAACACCACGACGAGCGACAGTCAAACGGTCTTCGCGTTGAAAAAACTCGCCCAAAATCGTCCCAAAAACGCAAAACAATTTTGCGAAAAATGCTCTAAAATCCCCAACAAGTTGCTCCAATTGGATTTAGTGCACTTGAAAACGCTCGGTTTGTTCATAGTGTGATCGCGAAATGCAATATTTTGGTGCTGTGTCTTCACCACCACGATACGACGAGTAGCAAGCAGTCCGTTCGACCTCTGCACGCAGCCATCCTCATCTTGATCGCAGCAGCTGCTGTGTGCGCGACAGGCAACAGCAACAACAACACGGCAACAGTAACAGCAACAAAACCCCCAAAAGGAATAGGAATACAGTGCTAGCCCCTAAAGTGTTCTCACCTCCCGACAAAATCACACAAAAAAGGGAAATTTCTTGCATTCCGTCGTCGTCGGCAAGGCAAGGCAAGGCAAATTCGTGAAAATTGTGTTGTGTCGTTAATTTTCTAATTTTTGTTCGCTTTTCTTTTATAAATGCATCGATAACAGGAGCAGTGTGTAATTGCAATTGTAATTGTAAAACTGGTAAGAAATAAAAAGAAAAATCTGCATAGTTCTCGCTCGAGTCGTGTCAAAGAAACCAGTGTCCGACTACCGACAACCGAGAACCGAAATCCCCGTATCCGCGTATCCGTGGCTGTGTCCACATCCATCTTCGTCGCTATCCGTAGTTTCTTCAGGTGTATATATACATATATACCGTCGGGCGCGGGTGTGTTAATCCGTGACGTGTACGTGCGCGTGTGTGTGTTTCTGTGATGAGATGTAATTGGTATCGCTGGTTGTCGTCTTTCGGAGTTGCCCTGAATTTTCCGCGAATGAAAATCACTTGGGCGCCGAAATTCATCGTTTCACACTAAAATCGAGAATCGCCAATGAGTCGACGACAGTCCTTGGATCGACCAGGTGCGCTAAGTGTTTTTTTCTTATATTTTTTTATCAAAATTTCTTTCATTTTATTTGTTGAATAGAAGAAAATGTAAATTTTCAAAGTAGAAAGTGTCAGACGCAGAGCAGAAAAGAGTCTGCATCTCCACACGAAAGAGAAACACAAAGAGGAACGTGTGCTGTCGGTGGGAAAGATTTAAAAATTTCCTCTGCCCTGTGCCTCTGTTCTAAAAATAAACGCGTTTCACAGCTTCAGTTTGAGTTTGACTACAAGTTTAAGATGTTTATCTCGTTCGCTCCAATGGCAGCAGGTTGTCAATGCATTGATCTCTCTGTCAAAAAATTGGTATTGCTATTTGATTGCGCGCCCTCTACTGTCGGTGGCAGTACCTGTGAAGAATTCTCTTCTGATTTGATTGCTGTGTACTGGCAACGCTGCTGTCATCCGAATCGAACACAGGATACAGAAAAGTTTTTTTTTTTTCTTTTTGCTGCTTCAAACGAGAGATTTTCCTCAATGAAACCTATTTGCGATGGCAAAGCGCTGAAAAACGAACAACTTCTGGGTTAGTTTTTTTTTTTTATTATTATTTGCAGATTTTTGACAGATAAACAAACGTCAGATGAAAAATCACAACCAGAACAGAGTAGAAAGTGTCGCCATGTTTTGTAATTCGTTTGATTTCGTCTCTTTTCTACTTCTCTTTATGATAGAAAAAAGCAGAATAAGAGGTAAAAGCGATTTTTGTGAATGTGTGCATACTTTGTTTTTACCTGTTTTTAAGCGGCGTTGCCTAGTCTCGCTTTTTGAGCTCCGTCATTTCTACTTGGACAGACTTTGATTGGTTTTTTTTTCTCCTATCATAGAAAATGTAGAGAAAAAAGAATTAAGGTGGCGAGCATTGAAATCAAAAGAATTCGAAAAAGAATATTCTCATCGAAAGGTGAATAAGATGAGGCGAGACCGTAAGAATTTTCCGTGTCTTTTGTGTAGACTTTGAAGGAATTCAAATTCAAAGTTGTGTCTCTTCAGATTGCGACTGCTTGGCTAGCTAAGTGAGAAGAATTTCCACACTCGACTGTGTGACGGAATATGTAAACAAATCGTTAAATGTCGGACGGAATAGATGGAATCATGTAAAAATTATGTTTACTCTGGTTTTGTTGTTATTTTTAAAACACTTGGAATGCGTGGTGAGACGAAATTAGATTTATTCGTATTTATTTGAAATTCGGATTAAAAGCAAGCACACTAAAGTGAATGACGGTCTTTTACGGATAGACGGGGATGGAAAATATGAGAATTAGGGTCATGATGGGTACTTTTGTAATGGCCCTCTAGACATCGATAGTCTTTGTTGTGTTTTGTTACAAATTTTGCGTGTAACTTGGGGGAATTGGTTTTTGTTTACAATTCTTTTCAATCTTTTTAATATGTAGGTATGAATAAATAAAAGATTTTAGTTTCAGTTCTTTTTTTTTTCAATAAATTATTCTTCGCTGAATGCATTCAACACAACCATGGAAGTGAACTGGCTCATTTTGATGTCGAAAGTTGACATGTCAGAAGTTAAGATTTTATAAAAATATCAAAAGTTACAAAGGTACAATATTAAGGACATAAGGAGGATGGAAAACTGTGATATACATATAGGTATTATGGTGATTGCTATAGGAAGCAGAAATAGCGCTTATTCGGATGTGGATTTGCCATAGACAAGAAGTCTTGAGCTTCAGACATGTGAGCGAGCGTCTTTTGAGAATCTGCGTCAAGGCTAAATTCGCCGACATAAGCCTTATAGTCGACAATGCCCCTACGGAAAACAAGGCCGACGCCACCAAAGAATGTTTCTACGAGCTCCTCTACTAGACATTTGAGCAATGTATAAAGTATGACGTTAAAATCGCGCTAGACGATTTTAAGCACATTTTAAGTAGGACAGGACGACACCTGGCAACGAACTTAGGCTTATTGACTTTGCGGCAAGACGAAATATTACTGTAGCAACCATACGGATTCCTCATCGTAGTATACACAAGGGGACATGTCGTTCTCCGGATCTTCGAACGATAAATCAAATTGATCAATTTGCGATCGACATAAGGCATGCCTACAGTATTCTAAACGTCCGAACGTTCCGGGCAGCTAAAATTGACGCGAATCACAAGAACTACTGTGAAAAGATGTGTATAACTTAGAAAAGCTGCAATCGGCAGAATTTTGTCCAAAAGCGTATGTCGAAATATCTCAACAACACTTATGCCGCCAGCATTAAGTATAAGTGCCAACTGAAAAAACTCAAGAAGTCCAAATCGATACCCACCATCTTTTCGTCGACTATGACATCATTTATAGGCACGAGCCACGTCTGATTTTGGCATCACTACCAAAGTCGTTCTTCTGTGCAGAACGCTCGCTGCTCCGTTAAGATCGGTAAGGTCTTTTTCAAAGAAGGTTTTAGACAAGCTGACGCGCTGCTATGTGACTTATTTAACATCAACCACTAGGATCGACATAATTGGCAGAACTCAACGGTCTGTCACCGGTGTTTTCGCTAGCATTGAAACGTAAGTTGCCAAAACGGGTTTAGTGATAAATGAGGGTAAAACCGTCACAATCGGTAGCTATAATTTCGAAGTAGTAAAGGACTTTGTCAACCTTGGAGCTGCTATGAATTCTGCCAACTCAGCACAAATAAAATGAAGAATAACTTTCGCCAATCGCTGTTCCTTTATGGTGCGAAGGCAAAAACTAAGGAGACTATATAAGACCTTGATCATGCCAGTCCTGCTTTATTGTGCACAAGCATGGACCCTACCGAAAGTGGTTGAAGGTATCCTCAGTCGTTTCGAAAAATAATCGGTCCCGTTTGCATTGAAGGATTTTGGAGAAGATTCAATGACGAACTATTCGAGCTGTAAGTGGCAACGACCTAGTCAGAAAACTGGGCATCAGTCGAGTGAGATAACTAGGACATGTAGAGCGAATGTGTACCCGCAGAGTTTTTGAATCCAACCCGGAGAGAAACGCCGTAGAGGAAGAACTCACCTTAGGCGGCGCACACTAGTAGAAGTGGACCTCAAAAGACTTGGAGTTCGCAACTGGGGGCAGTTATTTAAAGACCGGGCTAACTGGAGAGGCCTGTTAGTTGGGGTCCGGTTTCATCCCGAACGGTTGCGTCACCTAAGAATTCACAGCAGTTTCGACCTTGCTGAAAAGTTGGAATCCGAAAAGAATCAAGCTCTGCATAAACTTAGAACAAGCGAGAATGTGCTTTCAAATCTAAGTTGAAGAATTAGAAATCCACTTTTTCTCGAGCGCTTTGAAAGTACTGATAAATCTTTCCCTGAAGCGATCATTTAGAAATCCGTGCTTTCGATTACACGCGTATAACACAAAATTGTTTAGCTTTTCTCACTGACTTCCTGGAAAACCGGTAACAATCGTCTGTATTTCAAGCGGAGACATTCGCATAATGGCCATTGAAGTGTCTGCTTCTGTACAGATAGCCAAGCTAGGCTTGCTCAATCCATAGGATCGCGTGAAGTTAATGTGAAATTAAGACTCATGAACTTGAGTTGGACCTCCCTGCGCTCTCGATAAGGGCTTCCATTTAGAAGTCATTTAGGTTTCGTGGTTTCAAAACCGGGTGTCCATGATTCAAACAAAGCCAATGCATGATTCCAGACGCTTCGTCTTAGCAGAAAAGTGCAAAAATGTTTATCGGCATCTTAGGCACGTTGGTGAGCTGAGCATACGTTACACTATATTTTACGACGCTTGTTTTGACAAGTTACAACTACTCTGTAGACCAGTTGCTCTACGAATGTTCGACCTGCTGGAGTACTAGGCGTTTGACAAAGCGCTAACAAATTCCTGTATACCACAGTACTAGTGACTTATATTTCTTTGCCTCTTTCATTTTTAGCGCCCCATCTTCAATAAGGTTTTCTTCGATCTTCCTCAAAAATTTTCCATTTGCACGTTCCTGTCCACTTACTGTAGGGTTAAGTTGCATGAATCAGTATTCTCCTGATAAAATCAATTTCGCTGCAATACTCGAATAGTTCAGGATAACCCAAAGCAAGGTTGAGCGATTCACTCTGTCTTTCTGGACCCCGCTATATTTTTTTAATTAATCGGGCGAAACCCACCATATCAGAATTGGGAAACAGCTTCCTGGCAATATTGCCAGTTCGACTCGGACATCCAAAGCACAGGGTCTCGTGCATCCATCCCTATATGTATCTTATTTTTTTAAGTTAATTATCAGGAGACCATGGAAGTTTCGTTATGAATTTTGAAGTGAAGAAACATCTCGCTACCCGTGGAAAGACCAGTAATTTTTTTGAAAACATGCCCTTTCCAGATTATGGTTTGAGGAAGTCCAGGCAACGCAGTTATAATTTATCATTTCCATAATTTAAAAACTCGTCCTCTTTTTGACTAGAGTCCAACTATACACACGCATAATATACTAGTATGTTTGTTTATACATAATATTCTTCCAAAGCCTGGGAGAAAAAAAACTTGCAACTACAGCTTCCAATTCAATTAGTAATGGACATATAACATCTGATCAAAACGTGCGTATGATGGCTATTTTGCCATAGTGTAAATCAGCCACTTACAGGTTCTCACGTCCCAAGATGACCTCGGGATCCAGTACATCGCAATACTACATGGCATCCAGTGGTGATCTGTAGACTTCGCAAGTGTGGCCATGCTTTGGTAGAAAGATTGATATGGTTATCTTCTTTCTGTTTTGATGTTGGTTTGATTTGTAATATAAATAAGGTCCAGGTTAGGTGGCTGGGTCCCTTCTTGTTGTGTGGCATAGTTTAACCAGGTGTTGAAATATAGGATGGCCTCAAGGTGATGCATCCTTCGAGTGACAAACAGTCATTATCCTTCATTGTGATTGTGGTTTTTTCTACGCTACACGAAACCATACAACTCAAATGCCATGTGTAACTAAAAGCGAATAGAGTACTCCTTGTGCATATATTTCCTTTTACTGGAATTTCTCAGTCTTTCATAGAAATATGAGTAAACGCTTTAGTGGATACTCACAGAGAAAGTGCCCCTCGGTATCGTCACTTAGGTGCTTAGCAAAAGCGTAATGTCCCGCTATGACGCCAGTAACGACGTGGATGCCGCTGCTGATATGATCACAGACACTATTCTATTTGGAATGAGATCTTGTTTGATACGTTTCATCCGACGAGGGAAAAGGGGTGGTACGACTCGAGCTGTAAAGAGGTTGTCAGGGCTAGAGAAATGTTTTTTGTTGGTCCTACAAGACTACGCCAAGAGTGACTGCAACGCCTTTCTTAAACGTGTAAAATTTCAATATGACCAAAAACTGGAGCAAAAAATACTACCCAAAGGTAGTAAAAATTTTTGGTCGTTCGTCAAAAATATTAGAAATTCTGCCTCATCCTCGACCCCAACGCTCATTTACAATGACATTTCAGCTGTCAGCTCTTGTGATAAGGTCAATCTGCTTGCTGCATACTTTGTGCTTTGTCTCCGCCTACACTTGAGTGCGTCGAATCTTCAATGGGACAAATCTACTTTCGCACTCGTGTAGTAGCAAGAGTTCTTAAAAATCTTAACATTCACAAATCCGCTGGTCCAGATGGTATATCTCCCCTCCTTCTGAAGAGGTGTTCTTCCTCGCTGGTAAAACCACTGCGTAAGCTTTTTCATCAATCCTACTCTTCATGACTCTTCCCGAGAAGATGGAAAACAACATTTGTCCAGCCCATTCCTAAAAAAGGCGAATCTTCTCTCTCCTCCTACAGACTCATTGGGCTTACGTCCTTTCTTTCCAAGATCACGGAAACGCTGATGAAATAAGTATCTCGAAACACGAAAACTTCTCAATGACCGGCAGTACGGTTTTCGTAGCTACAGGTCCATAATTTGATGGCAAATCTCACCGAAAAATGGAACCAAAGCATAGTTGCTCTTGATATTTCTAAGGCATTTGACAGAGCTTGGCATCAGGCTTTTTTATGGAAAATGCGAGCATTTGGGATCGATGAATCTCTTCTTCAATGGATTAGAAAGTACCTTTCGGAACTCTCAATTCAAGTTGTCATGGAAGGTTTCAAGTCTGATATCCACAAAATAAATGCTGGCGTAGCACAGGGCTCCGTTCTGTCTCCGACACTCTTTTTAATTTTCATCAATGATCTCTTGTCTGCTGCTTCTAATCCAATATATTCCTTTGCTTGCGACAGTACTCTCTGCTTTCCATATTCGTTTCCGAACTCACGTAATGCAGTGTATGTTAAATCTCTAGGTTTCCTCAAGTTGGCCTTAAAATATGTATGTATCAAGCATTTATCAAAATTAGAGTACAACGCTCCTACAACATCTTTGCACCTGCTAGACAGGATTTAAGACCGTGCGATAAAACTAACTTACAGGTGATGTTAATATTACACAATCCATTGACACCGTTGGAGACCGACGTAATATCTTCTGCCTTACCTTGTTCTATCGCTATTTTCACCACCATTGCTCCGTTAAAATTACCAATAGCATTCCGCCCCTTCAAACCTTTAACCGTAACACTCGTCTCGCATGAATGCTCATCAGTATACCCTCAAGCCCACCTTCGGGCGTACTCTGAAATATCGTAATTCCTTCCTAAGCCGTACAACTCGTTTATGGAATGCCCTGCCGAGCTCTTTATTTCCTAGTCACTACAATCTGCCAACATTCAAAACCAACCAAAGGAAGGGTACTCAAATCCCTTAAGCGCAAGCAGTTTATATAAAAAAAAAGGGAATGTCACTGAGTTGTTATGGACGTCGGGAACCATTCATTCATGCGAAACCCAACTGACGATCTGTTGGTCTACAGAAGCTTCGAAAGAAGTCGTGTAAAATTTTGCGCGTAGGCCGTCAAGTCTTGTTCCGTATGATTGTTTTAATCGCGGAAATGGTTGGATTGGAAGGTGCGATGATATTTCCAAAATCTTTAGACTAGGATTAGTTCCCTGGGTTGGAGGCACACTTCTGTTGGCAATTGTTCAAAATTAACTAATGCCTTCTTTACTTGCTTACATAGTGGTGTTTCAACCCGTAAAGAGTTTCTGCTTGAAGCATGTCAGCCTCACTTTTCGATCCCGGGCTGTTTTTAGTTGTCCGGACGGCATCGGTGCATTTGAAGCATTATTGTCCACTCGCTCGATGTGGTCGATCCAGTGTAGCTCATAGAACTCGTCCTCCTGTTCCTACTGCACCAAATATTCGATGAAGAACTTTTATTTAAAGGTGTTCAACATCTACTCTTACCGTCTCGCACTCTGACGCATATGGCACAATTAGCACGGTCAATGTTTTGTAGAACATGCATTTCGTCGATTTATTAACAGCGGGGTTTACTAGGCTAAGTGTTCTCCACTTCGCGTCATTCGTGGTATTTAAATTTCTTAATCACTTCAAATTAACTCTTGTCAGCAGTTGCTTTTTATCCTATGAGGTGGGCAGATGCTTCTTTGTTTGTTGACACATGGTTCGCTCCTCATTTACCCCAGACCAACTCGTTTCGCTTGTTCTTTAGTCGTCGCAAAAGCTTTTCAGACAACTCGCGGGCAGCCTGCGATGATATCGATGTAGTGTGCGTTTCTCAACAGCTGGACAAGTTTGTTGAATATAGTCCAGTCCCTGCACTGCGCACAATCTATTCAAGCACTAAATTGAAGAAATCACATGACATTGCATAACCTTGTCGGAATCTGGTAAACGTTTGGAATAGTTTGGAGGAACTATAACATCCCAAAGCATTATAGAGCTCAAGACGATGAATGCGGCTTTACGTTGATAAGGAGAAAGTGAGGCTCGATTTGAAATTCGATGATCTTTTCTAGGATTTGCTTAAATGTGAAAATTTGTTGAAGTGGCGCATAGACATATTTGGTGCCTGGGTCTCCTTAGTTTCGAAGAACCTGGGTTTTGTTTTTAAAGCCAGTTGCCATTTGCCAGTTGCTTACCTTCCCTGAACAACATATGAATATTGTTTCTATCGAGGACTTTTTGACATTATTGAGCTGGGAGTTTGATTTTCTTTTGGACCTGTATTCTTGCCTTGCTGCTCAGGTTTTGCTCCGCAACGATTGAAGATGTACATTTTTTTCGTCGTACGCAGACATCATCCTACCAAGGCTCTCAGTAACCTCTTTAATGATGTCGCGACACTGGCTCTACAGATTTTTGAGGTTTGTGGATGGTAAAAACGCTGTTAACAGCGGAGAATATTTCCCTCAGGCTGTTCCAGTCACGAGAGACAGATTGCTGTGTGGTTACCTAGTCTTGGAAACCTAGTTTAGCTTGTTACGAGTTGTGGCAAAATCGATTAGACTGATGCCGTGATCTGTCGTTAAATCGTGGAGGCGGTGCTTTTCGACTAAACCGCGTAAAAACTTTGGGACAAGCTCAGTTTAGGACGTCAGAGACCTGCTCCTTAATAGATCCTTCAGCTGCGTCGGTAGTGTCCAGGGCACATACGAGTATTATACTGATATTTTGGAAAGTTGCGGTGATGCGGATCATAGCCAGGTTACGAGTACAATTTATCGGCTTGAAGGCACTTATCAGTAAGTGTAGCCAATTTTCCACATCGAGCATCCTAACATGAGCAGTCTTTTCTGACAGCTGTAATAAACGTCGCAGTATTTTAGTTTTTTTAAATGTGATCGTATCTCATGGATCGCGATAATATTTGTGTTTTTCCGCTTGAGCACAGATTCAAATTTTTAAGCTGCGCCAGGGTGTAAAGTGTACGTACGTTCAAAGTGCATACTCTTAATTCAGTGAACGAAGACATTCCTGCTGTTAGCGTAGGCCTGTATCTCACCCATAACTAGTTAATTTTGCTTGGCTGCAAGCCCCCCAGCCTGAAGTGCCAGTTCCGTTGTAACAACAGTGAGGACGAGGGTCTCTTACAGGGATGTTAGTTACCCACTTTATGGATGACGGTTCCGTCGTTGTTCTATTACGGACTTACCACGTCTTTTCCAAAAACTGGACTTATCCTGGGAAAGTCTGAGCTTCGAATAAGCCAAAGTAGCCCAGATAAGACGTATTTACCACTTCTATTTGAAGCCATGATGCCACCCTTGATTCCATCTAAAGAATTCGTCCGCTGTGTTATTTTCAGTGCTGATATTTTAGTAAACACTCATTCATATAAGTTCAACAACCACAACTTCGAGGTCCGATAAGCACAATTGATGTGTAGTAGCAGCTACAACACTGCCCGTTGTCAGTAACTTTATAATGTCTCACTATCGAATCTTCACAGTTTCCTTAGAACATCAAGTTTGCTGGATAATATTGTATGAACGAAAGAGGTAAGGACCCTATTATGCGGCTATCACCACTAAAGGGTGTCGTAACTGCCACATAGACTTAAGTGTGGTGAAGAAGAAGCTGCTCTAGTTCACCAACATATGAACCGAAAATAACCTTTGGATAATGGCATCCTTTGGCTTGTGTTTTAGGTCAGGTCTGGCGAAACAATCGTTTCCTGGAATTCCTTTGAAACTATGAATAATATCCGTTCATTCAAAGTTATTTGAATATTCGTCCAACTCCTATTGAACTGCCACTTATGGCCTACTTTTGCCATCGCACCAAAACCACGTGGTTTCCACACGAACAACATTCAACAAATATGCGAGCGAATGTATGAAAACAATTAACCCATATCTTACCCCAACGCACAACATAACCATAGCGTGACCCAACCGAATGCGATAAGAAAAATCATCGCAATTTCAGGAATGTCGTCAAATATGGGGTCCAAAAGAGAACTAACTACTCCCCTCAATCCAACTGAAACTAAATTAAGGTTATCCATTGTTTTAAATGCCATCGTTTGTTAGGTGATTCATTAGGGTTTTTGGAAGAAAATCCACTTTACAGGCACTTGATCTTAATGTGTTATCGATTACAGACATGCCTTACTTCGCAATCAATCTTAATTTGTGCAATTAAGATTGAATACACCTGTTTTATTGGATTCCTCCTTCTCCATCCTCATCGTTTGGTAATAATGCGAAATCTTTGCTCACCAGCCAACTAGCCCACTCAATCGTACAATCGATAACATCGATTGTTTCATTATCGTGGCGTGTTGGTTGGTGGGCCGCAAATTCATTCATTCATTCATTCATGCGGAAGGCACAACAAGGAAAATCATAAATTGACTGTCATTTCTCACTCAGTAATAAATCAGAACCTACCGCTAGCTCAATTGCCACTCACTATTCAGATGGGACTTGACTATGCCTATCTCAATTCGTCGCATTCATTACTAGAAGCAATATCAGACTACATACTACAAATTCCAATTAAATAACAATAACTCAAGGCGCAAACAATTCCACTTAGGCTTGCCGCCATCTAATCTAATAATAGAGTGCTTGAGAAATATTCTCCAATCCAACTCAATTCTCAGATACAGATACGAATGGAGTCGAGTCGCGCGACTCTATTCCGTATATGCGAGTATGGCACGTAACAAATAAAATAAAAACAAAAAAAAAAAAAAGTTGTGACGGCGGCGCACCTTCCACGACGTGTAGGTAGGTACGAGCTCGTCAACTACTACCTGGTTGCTTGCCTAGACCAGGAAACACCAAACCAAACCAAACCAGACCAGACACATGGGACACTCAAGAAACTCCCTAGAAAACCGGCATTGTTGATACCGACAGCCTACAGAGCTAGATCTAGAGCTGGAGATTCCAATTCCCATTCCGATTCCAATTCCAATTCCAATTCCGGTGCCGATTCAGTCAGATTTAGAGTGCTCGTATCAGAGAGCACCTCATCGCGTTGGCGTTTGTGTAAAATAATAATCGAGTGCTAAATTAAAAAAAAAAAAAAAAAAACAAAAACGAGAACTTGACATCTAAACGTGGCATTTAAATTATTATAATTTATTCCGGCTTCCCATTTAGACTCAGACCCTGACCTACAGACAATAAATCAAGCCATTTGTGGGCTGGCATTGTTGGTTGTCTCTTTTTTTATTTGAATTTTTTCCATTCAGATTTTTGATGATGGATCTGGTGGAGGTACGAGTGTCTATATAGATACTGTCGGTTGCAAGCTGCCTTTTTGATTGTCCATCATTTGAGACAAACGGAATCGATTCCATCAAATTTGTGTATACTTTGGGAAGCACCCCAACAACAACCCCTATCAGGTAGGTGGTAGATAGCATGTTTGTAAAGCACATCCGTCGCCACTTGCACCTTCTTCCTACTACAGCCCCTCAATAAACTCTACTTAAGTTGAACTTTGAACAAATGTTTGCTGTCGCGGTTATCTTTGATTACCTCTTATCACGTGATTGGGCCACGCACCATTTTCACTCATCATCACCATCATCATCGTCGTCGTCGTCGTCGTCGTCGTCGTCGTCGTCGTCGTCGTCGTCGTCGTCGTCGTCGTCGTCGTCGTCGTCGTTGTTATTCTCGTATCTGTGAAATACTTTTTCGGTATTTCAGTAGAGTGGGCTTATCTGTGACTTTTGCGATTAAATAAAATAAAAATCTGAATCGCAATATGAGTTTGAATAGTCGTCGTTGAATCTATTTTCTGTGTCGAGGGTGTTGGGCAACAGCCGCTTGTCAAAAGTTTTCACTACACACTGCTTAACCTTTCAACAGTCTCTTGGGGGTTGGAGAACCAAAAAAAAAAAACAAGTGTGTACCTCGTATTTGGGGCTTTTCCGTGGCCAATGCCTGCCGGATGTGAATGTCATCTATCTCTTTTTTATTTGGGTACTTTAGTAAACTCTCTCTTTTCATGCATATTGAGAGAATTTAGCTGCTTGGCCTTTGTTTATTGCTTCTGCGACTATACAACGACCACGGAGACGGCAACGGCAACGGCAACGGCAACAGCAACGACAACGACAACGACAACGACAACGGCGACGACGTCTACAACAGCGGCATCAAAAAATTGATTAATTTTTTATAGCACTCTCTTTTCGCGTTTGCTACGATGGGAAAATGTAAATTTTTTTCTTCTTGCCGTTGCCGTTGCCGTTGTTGTAGTTGTAGAGTGTTGTTGTTACATTTTTGGTCGTAATTCGCATGTCACAATACACACAAAAGCAGAGCCGAATCCAGAAAAACCATATATACACCATGGGAGATTCCATGCACTAGACCCATGCCCATACCCATACTCAGGTCTTCCTTCTACACAAAGTCACTGGGAAGAGGGATGAAGATGAACTTCAATTATGATTACCCTTTTGCGCCGGTTTTAAGTGTTGCCAAACCATTTGAATTGTATTAGATGTCACTTTCAAAATGAATGTCATAACTCAAATTCAAATGTCGGTTGACAAACTCTCTATGTAGCCTAGTTTGGAGTCGCCCAGTGGTCTGTCACTGTCAAAACTGGTCATGGTAAATGATACGGTCTTGATTATGATGATTCTCGAAATGGCTGCAGCATGAATTTACCGCCTTACATAACCACTTTCACTTTTTATTTCACTCCATCCAGTGAGACAGTGAGTCAGTGTGTTTTCGCTGTTTTAAGTAATGAAGTTTAATCGGTTCAGTGGTTGCAGGAACAAATCGGAGTAAAGATTTCAGAAAAGTGACTAAGAAGTATTTTCTTTAATTTGATCTTGGAGAGGTTACTCATTGGAGTTTTTCTTCATACATCTGGCGCTGGGTTTTTCAAGTTTTTAGGTGTACGGATAGTGTCCTCAATGATATACGACCGTAATTGAATTTGAATCAGCAGTCTGTAGTTTTTATGTTTTGAACACGACTTGGGGCATATGTCCTTCTATTTTTGACAGAGCTCATCTAGTTGTCGGTGCAATTTTGGGCCACTATTTGGGGATCTTTTTCATATATAACGCGCTGAATGTTAGCTTTCAAATCCGGAATAGTTTGTGGTTTATCAGCCTCATAAGAGGTAACCGGATGGTTTCAAAGTGCAAGTTCTCGCTGGTTCATATCGGAATATAATGCTGTCGTTGAAACGAGTCCTCAGTATGTCAATGATTCCACGAGCTATAGTGCTGGCACCACATATCCACCATATTTGCGAAGAACTGATCACTGGAAAGCGATTGTCAGGCGTAATTTTTGGAAAAGTAAATATGTATCGATCATGACACCAGCGTGAAAACCACACCAAACAATCAACTTATGAGTCTCTTCTGGATTTGCCTCAGTCCACCAACAGACGTCAATTTTGCTTGTCCACAAAACCATTGAGCCAAAAGTGAGCCTCGTCACTAACCACGACTTTCCGATAAAAGTGAGGGTCGACCTCAGGCTATTCAAGAGCTCAATCCGGAAATTCCCGACGAAAGCTTTGGTCTCATAGCTTGAGTTCCTGCACTAGCTGGATCTTATACGGGCGTAGGCCGATATCTCTTCGCAAAATTTCCATCACGGGTAAATGCCAGATTGTGGTGATTGACGCCTAATCGACAATTCATGATCTTCCGCTACACTTTCACTCACAGCGGCTACAGTTTCTTGTAGCCGCTCATGCCATTGATGAGTTTTTGTCTTTGCATCGTCTAGACTGTATGTACTACGAAATGTATCCACAGCACGAAGAATGATGCGCTCAACGTAAAGGTCGACTCTGTTACATGAATTGGAGACCGATTTTGAAAATAAGTTTAAAAGATACGCCACCGTTCGTCTGATCTAAGTCTATTCACGTTATTGTTTGTTAAACAATACTGAAGATTTCTTCTAAAAGATTGTCAAAATGACCACGGATTTTACGGCAAAAAACACTTTTATTTTCCAGCAACACCTCCTTTTAACTCGGGATACTTTGCCCCGCTATGCTATAACTTTTTTATGGGGGGTAAGGACATGAGGCGTGCTTACATGTATTTCTTGTTGAAGACAAATGATCTATTATTGCAGACACGGCTGCACCGATCTCATCCAACCTTTGGATATTTTAGCCCGTTCTACAAATTTGAGGTGGAGGATTTTAAGAAAATACTAGGTGGCGCAAAAGTCATCACCCTATCGGAAGATGCTATAATTTTGGTAAATGGCGACAAAAGTCAAATCTACTTTGACATTTGTGAAGTAAACAGATACAAAATACACGCCAACAAGACATGAATCGCTATGCTCCTAAAGAACACCGAATAATTGGTACGATTTCTTCGCGGAATAATCCTTCGGTGGTGTTGGCGCAGCGTGAATTTCGGTGTAGATTTCCCGGTCGTCCAACACCAACTAGGCAAACACTACGACGTTTAGGCGCTCGCATAGAAAGGTAAGGGGAGCTGCCGTTCTGTTGAGAATATCGCAGCTGTAGTTTAAGATGTCGCAGACGACCCCGGAGTATCAACCAGACGACGTGCTACGTAATTGGGCATCAATCGGCGGTTTTTACGGAGAATTTTACTGAAAGCCTGTAAGATGTTCCCATACAAAGTGCATCAGCTGTTAGCTGTTGACCGCCAACCTGTAACCTACGCTCCAGTCATCCTGAACCGTTTTGGCGAGTTGCACTGGCCGGCAAGATCGCCTGATTTAACCTTTTCCGACTTCTTTTTGTGAAGTTTTTTGAAGTCACGAGTCTGTCAACAAGCCGTAAACTCTTGAAGATCTCAAAGAGAATATCCCTCTAGAATGCGAGGACCTATCGCCGGAAGTTCTGGCAAGAATGTTGGAAAATGCCACAAATCGAGCCCGAGTGGTCATCAATTCTGGCTGCGGCCACTTAGCCGATATCATTTTCTCGACTTAATGAAAAAAAATTAAAGACATCAAATAAACATAATCCAAAAGCAGAACCATAGTTTTTCATTCATAAAAAAAATTACAGCCAAAGAACATCGGGTAACAACTTTTGCGTCACCTTGTACAAAATATACTTTGTACAGAACGTTTTTTTCAACATTTTTCACCATAAAATACAAAGTGCGTTGAATTTTAGAATTCCTGCGTAGATTTCCAGAGAACTGTACCGCTCGTAGTTTTGAAGATAATGGGGCAAATCTGCAAAAAAAGCTGAAACAGAAAAGTATTTTCAGGAGACACAAAAAATAAGAAGCGTATTTTCTTGTTAAAAAAAAAAATTAAAAACTCCTTGTTCATTAAATTTTTTAAAAAATTTTTATATAATAAATAATAAATAATAAATAAATTTTTTTATATAAGAAATAATGAATTCAATGAACAGAAATAGCCGTATTTTGGAAGGGAACTAGGGAGATCGGAGGCAATAGAATCCGAGGTCTGCGACGTAGTATTGCGCAGCTTGTCGTTCCTGGTCTCATGCGTTGTTCCTCCATTTTGACTCAAATTTTAAACCACTTCTAGAG